>OY744483.1:223120619-225854812 GCA_963556165.1 Tipula helvola | reverse complement strand
GTGCTCTTTCGGTGGCGTACTGTACTACGTAGTATACTACGAGACCGTAATTTTGTGCAAACAAATTTTTTGTTAAAATTTTATTATTTTATTGGCTTAATCGATGCTCTAGATTATCAGAATTATGATAAAAATAATTTAAATATAAATTTATATAATACACATTTAATAAATGCGTGCTCTTTCGGTGGCGTACTGTACTACGTAATACTACGAGACCGTAATTTTGTGCAAACAAATTTTTTGTTAAAATTTTATTATTTTATTGGCTTAATCGATGATCTAGATTATCAGAATTATGATAAAAATAATTTTAATATAAATTTATATAAACACATTTAATAAATGCGTGCTCTTTCGGTGGCGTACTGTACTACGTAGTATACTACGAGACCGTAATTTTGTGCAAACAAATTTTTTGTTAAAATTTTAATATTTTATTGGCTTAATCGATGCTCTAGATTATCAGAATTATGATAAAAATAATTTAATATAAATTTATATAAAGACATTTAATAAATGCGTGCTCTTTCGGTGGCGTACTGTACTACGTAGTATACTACGAGACCGTAATTTTGTGCAAACAAATTTTTTGTTAAAATTTTATTATTTTATTGGCTTAATCGATGCTCTAGATTATCAGAATTATGATAAAAATAATTTTAATATAAATTTATATAAACACATTTAATAAATGCGTGCTCTTTCGGTGGCGTACTGTACTACGTAGTATACTACGAGACCGTAATTTTGTGCAAACAAATTTTTTGTTAAAATTTTATTATTTTATTGGCTTAATCGATGCTCTAGATTATCAGAATTATGATAAAAATAATTTAATATAAATTTATATAATACACATTTAATAAATGCGTGCTCTTTCGGTGGCGTACTGTACTACGTAGTATACTACGAGACCGTAATTTTGTGCAAACAAATTTTTTGTTAAAATTTTATTATTTTATTGGCTTAATCGATGCTCTAGATTATCAGAATTATGATAAAAATAATTTAATATAAATTTATATAAACACATTTAATAAATGCGTGCTCTTTCGGTGGCGTACTGTACTACGTAGTATACTACGAGACCGTAATTTTGTGCAAACAAATTTTTTGTTAAAATTTTATTATTTTATTGGCTTAATCGATGCTCTAGATTATCAGAATTATGATAAAAATAATTTAAATATAAATTTATATAAACACATTTAATAAATGCGTGCTCTTTCGGTGGCGTACTGTACTACGTAGTATACTACGAGACCGTAATTTTGTGCAAACAAATTTTTTGTTAAAATTTTATTATTTTATTGGCTTAATCGATGCTCTAGATTATCAGAATTATGATAAAAATAATTTTAATATAAATTTATATAAACACATTTAATAAATGCGTGCTCTTTCGGTGGCGTACTGTACTACGTAGTATACTACGAGACCGTAATTTTGTGCAAACAAATTTTTTGTTAAAATTTTAATATTTTATTGGCTTAATCGATGCTCTAGATTATCAGAATTATGATAAAAATAATTTTAATATAAATGTATATAAACACATTTAATAAATGCGTGCTCTTTCGGTGGCGTACTGTACTACGTAGTATACTACGAGACCGTAATTTTGTGCAAACAAATTTTTTGTTAAAATTTTAATATTTTATTGGCTTAATCGATGCTCTAGATTATCAGAATTATGATAAAAATAATTTTAATATAAATTTATATAAACACATTTAATAAATGCGTGCTCTTTCGGTGGCGTACTGTACTACGTAGTATACTACGAGACCGTAATTTTGTGCAAACAAATTTTTTGTTAAAATTTTATTATTTTATTGGCTTAATCGATGCTCTAGATTATCAAGCGTACTGTACTACGTAGTATACTACGAGACCGTAATTTTGTGCAAACAAATTTTTTGTTAAAATTTTATTATTTTATTGGCTTAATCGATGCTCTAGATTATCAGAATTATGATAAAAATAATTTTAATATAAATTTATATAAACACATTTAATAAATGCGTGCTCTTTCGGTGGCGTACTGTACTACGTAGTATACTACGAGACCGTAATTTTGTGCAAACAAATTTTTTGTTAAAATTTTATTATTTTATTGGCTTAATCGATGCTCTAGATTATCAGAATTATGATAAAAATAATTTAATATAAATTTATATAATACACATTTAATAAATGCCTGCTCTTTCGGTGGCGTACTGTACTACGTAGTATACTACGAGACCGTAATTTTGTGCAAACAAATTTTTTGTTAAAATTTTATTATTTTATTGGCTTAATCGATGCTCTAGATTATCAGAATTATGATAAAAATAATTTAAATATAAATTTATATAAACACATTTAATAAATGCGTGCTCTTTCGGTGGCGTACTGTACTACGTAGTATACTACGAGACCGTAATTTTGTGCAAACAAATTTTTTGTTAAAATTTTAATATTTTATTGGCTTAATCGATGCTCTAGATTATCAGAATTATGATAAAAATAATTTAAATATAAATTTATATAAACACATTTAATAAATGCGTGCTCTTTCGGTGGCGTACTGTACTACGTAGTATACTACGAGACCGTAATTTTGTGCAAACAAATTTTTTGTTAAAATTTTATTATTTTATTGGCTTAATCGATGCTCTAGATTATCAGAATTATGATAAAAATAATTTTAATATAAATTTATATAAACACATTTAATAAATGCGTACTCTTTCGGTGGCGTACTGTACTACGTAGTATACTACGAGACCGTAATTTTGTGCAAACAAATTTTTTGTTAAAATTTTATTATTTTATTGGCTTAATCGATGCTCTAGATTATCAGAATTATGATAAAAATAATTTAAATATAAATTTATATAATACACATTTAATAAATGCGTGCTCTTTCGGTGGCGTATTGTACTACGTAGTATACTACGAGACCGTAATTTTGTGCAAACAAATTTTTTGTTAAAATTTTATTATTTTATTGGCTTAATCGATGCTCTAGATTATCAGAATTATGATAAAAATAATTTTAATATAAATGTATATAAACACATTTAATAAATGCGTGCTCTTTCGGTGGCGTACTGTACTACGTAGTATACTACGAGACCGTAATTTTGTGCAAACAAATTTTTTGTTAAAATTTTAATATTTTATTGGCTTAATCGATGCTCTAGATTATCAGAATTATGATAAAAATAATTTTAATATAAATTTATATAAACACATTTAATAAATGCGTGCTCTTTCGGTGGCGTACTGTACTACGTAGTATACTACGAGACCGTAATTTTGTGCAAACAAATTTTTTGTTAAAATTTTATTATTTTATTGGCTTAATCGATGCTCTAGATTATCAGCGTACTGTACTACGTAGTATACTACGAGACCGTAATTTTGTGCAAACAAATTTTTTGTTAAAATTTTATTATTTTATTGGCTTAATCGATGCTCTAGATTATCAGAATTATGATAAAAATAATTTAAATATAAATTTATATAATACACATTTAATAAATGCCTGCTCTTTCGGTGGCGTACTGTACTACGTAGTATACTACGAGACCGTAATTTTGTGCAAACAAATTTTTTGTTAAAATTTTATTATTTTATTGGCTTAATCGATGCTCTAGATTATCAGAATTATGATAAAAATAATTTAAATATAAATTTATATAAACACATTTAATAAATGCGTGCTCCTTTCGGTGGCGTACTGTACTACGTAGTATACTACGAGACCGTAATTTTGTGCAAACAAATTTTTTGTTAAAATTTTAATATTTTATTGGCTTAATCGATGCTCTAGATTATCAGAATTATGATAAAAATAATTTTAATATAAATTTATATAAACACATTTAATAAATGCGCTGCTCTTTCGGTGGCGTACTGTACTACGTAGTATACTACGAGACCGTAATTTTGTGCAAACAAATTTTTTGTTAAAATTTTATTATTTTATTGGCTTAATCGATGCTCTAGATTATCAGAATTATGATAAAAATAATTTAAATATAAATTTATATAAACACATTTAATAAATGCGTGCTCTTTCGGTGGCGTACTGTACTACGTAGTATACTACGAGACCGTAATTTTGTGCAAACAAATTTTTTGTTAAAATTTTATTATTTTATTGGCTTAATCGATGCTCTAGATTATCAGAATTATGATAAAAATAATTTAAATATAAATTTATATAAACACATTTAATAAATGCGTGCTCTTTCGGTGGCGTACTGTACTACGTAGTATACTACGAGACCGTAATTTTGTGCAAACAAATTTTTTGTTAAAATTTTAATATTTTATTGGCTTAATCGATGCTCTAGATTATCAGAATTATGATAAAAATAATTTAATATAAATTTATATAAACACATTTAATAAATGCGTGCTCTTTCGGTGGCGTACTGTACTACGTAGTATACTACGAGACCGTAATTTTGTGCAAACAAATTTTTTGTTAAAATTTTATTATTTTATTGGCTTAATCGATGCTCTAGATTATCAGAATTATGATAAAAATAATTTTAATATAAATTTATATAAACACATTTAATAAATGCGTACTCTTTCGGTGGCGTACTGTACTACGTAGTATACTACGAGACCGTAATTTTGTGCAAACAAATTTTTTGTTAAAATTTTATTATTTTATTGGCTTAATCGATGCTCTAGATTATCAGAATTATGATAAAAATAATTTAAATATAAATTTATATAATACACATTTAATAAATGCGTGCTCTTTCGGTGGCGTACTGTACTACGTAGTATACTACGAGACCGTAATTTTGTGCAAACAAATTTTTTGTTAAAATTTTATTATTTTATTGGCTTAATCGATGCTCTAGATTATCAGAATTATGATAAAAATAATTTTAATATAAATGTATATAAACACATTTAATAAATGCGTGCTCTTTCGGTGGCGTACTGTACTACGTAGTATACTACGAGACCGTAATTTTGTGCAAACAAATTTTTTGTTAAAATTTTAATATTTTATTGGCTTAATCGATGCTCTAGATTATCAGAATTATGATAAAAATAATTTTAATATAAATTTATATAAACACATTTAATAAATGCGTGCTCTTTCGGTGGCGTACTGTACTACGTAGTATACTACGAGACCGTAATTTTGTGCAAACAAATTTTTTGTTAAAATTTTATTATTTTATTGGCTTAATCGATGCTCTAGATTATCAGCGTACTGTACTACGTAGTATACTACGAGACCGTAATTTTGTGCAAACAAATTTTTTGTTAAAATTTTATTATTTTATTGGCTTAATCGATGCTCTAGATTATCAGCGTACTGTACTACGTAGTATACTACGAGACCGTAATTTTGTGCAAACAAATTTTTTGTTAAAATTTTATTATTTTATTGGCTTAATCGATGCTCTAGATTATCAGAATTATGATAAAAATAATTTTAATATAAATTTATATAAACACATTTAATAAATGCGTGCTCTTTCGGTGGCGTACTGTACTACGTAGTATACTACGAGACCGTAATTTTATGCAAACAAATTTTTTGTTAAAATTTTATTATTTTATTGGCTTAATCGATGCTCTAGATTATCAGAATTATGATAAAAATAATTTAAATATAAATTTATATAATACACATTTAATAAATGCCTGCTCTTTCGGTGGCGTACTGTACTACGTAGTATACTACGAGACCGTAATTTTGTGCAAACAAATTTTTTGTTAAAATTTTATTATTTTATTGGCTTAATCGATGCTCTAGATTATCAGAATTATGATAAAAATAATTTAAATATAAATTTATATAAACACATTTAATAAATGCGTGCTCTTTCGGTGGCGTACTGTACTACGTAGTATACTACGAGACCGTAATTTTGTGCAAACAAATTTTTTGTTAAAATTTTAATATTTTATTGGCTTAATCGATGCTCTAGATTATCAGAATTATGATAAAAATAATTTAAATATAAATTTATATAAACACATTTAATAAATGCGTGCTCTTTCGGTGGCGTACTGTACTACGTAGTATACTACGAGACCGTAATTTTGTGCAAACAAATTTTTTGTTAAAATTTTATTATTTTATTGGCTTAATCGATGCTCTAGATTATCAGAATTATGATAAAAATAATTTTAATATAAATTTATATAAACACATTTAATAAATGCGTACTCTTTCGGTGGCGTACTGTACTACGTAGTATACTACGAGACCGTAATTTTGTGCAAACAAATTTTTTGTTAAAATTTTATTATTTTATTGGCTTAATCGATGCTCTAGATTATCAGAATTATGATAAAAATAATTTAAATATAAATTTATATAATACACATTTAATAAATGCGTGCTCTTTCGGTGGCGTATTGTACTACGTAGTATACTACGAGACCGTAATTTTGTGCAAACAAATTTTTTGTTAAAATTTTATTATTTTATTGGCTTAATCGATGCTCTAGATTATCAGAATTATGATAAAAATAATTTTAATATAAATGTATATAAACACATTTAATAAATGCGTGCTCTTTCGGTGGCGTACTGTACTACGTAGTATACTACGAGACCGTAATTTTGTGCAAACAAATTTTTTGTTAAAATTTTAATATTTTATTGGCTTAATCGATGCTCTAGATTATCAGAATTATGATAAAAATAATTTTAATATAAATGTATATAAACACATTTAATAAATGCGTGCTCTTTCGGTGGCGTACTGTACTACGTAGTATACTACGAGACCGTAATTTTGTGCAAACAAATTTTTTGTTAAAATTTTAATATTTTATTGGCTTAATCGATGCTCTAGATTATCAGAATTATGATAAAAATAATTTTAATATAAATTTATATAAACACATTTAATAAATGCGTGCTCTTTCGGTGGCGTACTGTACTACGTAGTATACTACGAGACCGTAATTTTGTGCAAACAAATTTTTTGTTAAAATTTTATTATTTTATTGGCTTAATCGATGCTCTAGATTATCAGCGTACTGTACTACGTAGTATACTACGAGACCGTAATTTTGTGCAAACAAATTTTTTGTTAAAATTTTATTATTTTATTGGCTTAATCGATGCTCTAGATTATCAGAATTATGATAAAAATAATTTTAATATAAATTTATATAAACACATTTAATAAATGCGTGCTCTTTCGGTGGCGTACTGTACTACGTAGTATACTACGAGACCGTAATTTTATGCAAACAAATTTTTTGTTAAAATTTTATTATTTTATTGGCTTAATCGATGCTCTAGATTATCAGAATTATGATAAAAATAATTTAAATATAAATTTATATAATACACATTTAATAAATGCCTGCTCTTTCGGTGGCGTACTGTACTACGTAGTATACTACGAGACCGTAATTTTGTGCAAACAAATTTTTTGTTAAAATTTTATTATTTTATTGGCTTAATCGATGCTCTAGATTATCAGAATTATGATAAAAATAATTTAAATATAAATTTATATAAACACATTTAATAAATGCGTGCTCTTTCGGTGGCGTACTGTACTACGTAGTATACTACGAGACCGTAATTTTGTGCAAACAAATTTTTTGTTAAAATTTTAATATTTTATTGGCTTAATCGATGCTCTAGATTATCAGAATTATGATAAAAATAATTTAAATATAAATTTATATAAACACATTTAATAAATGCGTGCTCTTTCGGTGGCGTACTGTACTACGTAGTATACTACGAGACCGTAATTTTGTGCAAACAAATTTTTTGTTAAAATTTTATTATTTTATTGGCTTAATCGATGCTCTAGATTATCAGAATTATGATAAAAATAATTTTAATATAAATTTATATAAACACATTTAATAAATGCGTACTCTTTCGGTGGCGTACTGTACTACGTAGTATACTACGAGACCGTAATTTTGTGCAAACAAATTTTTTGTTAAAATTTTATTATTTTATTGGCTTAATCGATGCTCTAGATTATCAGAATTATGATAAAAATAATTTAAATATAAATTTATATAATACACATTTAATAAATGCGTGCTCTTTCGGTGGCGTATTGTACTACGTAGTATACTACGAGACCGTAATTTTGTGCAAACAAATTTTTTGTTAAAATTTTATTATTTTATTGGCTTAATCGATGCTCTAGATTATCAGAATTATGATAAAAATAATTTTAATATAAATTTATATAAACACATTTAATAAATGCGTGCTCTTTCGGTGGCGTACTGTACTACGTAGTATACTACGAGACCGTAATTTTGTGCAAACAAATTTTTTGTTAAAATTTTAATATTTTATTGGCTTAATCGATGCTCTAGATTATCAGAATTATGATAAAAATAATTTTAATATAAATTTATATAAACACATTTAATAAATGCGTGCTCTTTCGGTGGCGTACTGTACTACGTAGTATACTACGAGACCGTAATTTTGTGCAAACAAATTTTTTGTTAAAATTTTATTATTTTATTGGCTTAATCGATGCTCTAGATTATCAGAATTATGATAAAAATAATTTAAATATAAATTTATATAAACACATTTAATAAATGCGTGCTCTTTCGGTGGCGTACTGTACTACGTAGTATACTACGAGACCGTAATTTTGTGCAAACAAATTTTTTGTTAAAATTTTATTATTTTATTGGCTTAATCGATGCTCTAGATTATCAGAATTATGATAAAAATAATTTAAATATAAATTTATATAATACACATTTAATAAATGCGTGCTCTTTCGGTGGCGTACTGTACTACGTAGTATACTACGAGACCGTAATTTTGTGCAAACAAATTTTTTGTTAAAATTTTATTATTTTATTGGCTTAATCGATGCTCTAGATTATCAGAATTATGATAAAAATAATTTAAATATAAATTTATATAAACACATTTAATAAATGCGTGCTCTTTCGGTGGCGTACTGTACTACGTAGTATACTACGAGACCGTAATTTTATGCAAACAAATTTTTTGTTAAAATTTTAATATTTTATTGGCTTAATCGATGCTCTAGATTATCAGAATTATGATAAAAATAATTTAAATATAAATTTATATAAACACATTTAATAAATGCGTGCTCTTTCGGTGGCGTACTGTACTACGTAGTATACTACGAGACCGTAATTTTGTGCAAACAAATTTTTTGTTAAAATTTTATTATTTTATTGGCTTAATCGATGCTCTAGATTATCAGAATTATGATAAAAATAATTTTAATATAAATTTATATAAACACATTTAATAAATGCGTGCTCTTTCGGTGGCGTACTGTACTACGTAGTATACTACGAGACCGTAATTTTGTGCAAACAAATTTTTTGTTAAAATTTTAATATTTTATTGGCTTAATCGATGCTCTAGATTATCAGAATTATGATAAAAATAATTTAAATATAAATTTATATAAACACATTTAATAAATGCGTGCTCTTTCAGTGGCGTACTGTACTACGTAGTATACTACGAGACCGTAATTTTGTGCAAACAAATTTTTTGTTAAAATTTTATTATTTTATTGGCTTAATCGATGCTCTAGATTATCAGAATTATGATAAAAATAATTTGAATATAAATTTATATAAACACATTTAATAAATGCGTGCTCTTTCGGTGGCGTACTGTACTACGTAGTATACTACGAGACCGTAATTTTGTGCAAACAAATTTTTTGTTAAAATTTTATTATTTTATTGGCTTAATCGATGCTCTAGATTATCAGAATTATGATAAAAATAATTTAAATATAAATTTATATAATACACATTTAATAAATGCGTGCTCTTCCGGTGGCGTACTGTACTACGTAGTATACTACGAGACCGTAATTTTGTGCAAACAAATTTTTTGTTAAAATTTTATTATTTTATTGGCTTAATCGATGCTCTAGATTATCAGAATTATGATAAAAATAATTTTAATATAAATTTATATAAACACATTTAATAAATGCGTGCTCTTTCGGTGGCGTACTGTACTACGTAGTACACTACGAGACCGTAATTTTGTGCAAACAAACTTTTTGTTAAAATTTTAATATTTTATTGGCTTAATCGATGCTCTAGATTATCAGAATTATGATAGAAATAATTTTAATATAAATTTATATAAACACATTTAATAAATGCGTGCTCTTTCGGTGGCGTACTGTACTACGTAGTATACTACGAGACCGTAATTTTGTGCAAACAAATTTTTTGTTAAAATTTTAATATTTTATTGGCTTAATCGATGCTCTAGATTATCAGAATTATGATAAAAATAATTTTAATATAAATTTATATAAACACATTTAATAAATGCGTGCTCTTTCGGTGGCGTACTGTACTACGTAGTATACTACGAGACCGTAATTTTGTGCAAACAAATTTTTTGTTAAAATTTTATTATTTTATTGGCTTAATCGATGCTCTAGATTATCAGAATTATGATAAAAATAATTTTAATATAAATTTATATAAACACATTTAATAAATGCGTGCTCTTTCGGTGGCGTACTGTACTACGTAGTATACTACGAGACCGTAATTTTGTGCAAACAAATTTTTTGTTAAAATTTTATTATTTTATTGGCTTAATCGATGCTCTAGATTATCAGAATTATGATAAAAATAATTTAAATATAAATTTATATAATACACATTTAATAAATGCGTGCTCTTTCGGTGGCGTACTGTACTACGTAGTATACTACGAGACCGTAATTTTGTGCAAACAAATTTTTTGTTAAAATTTTATTATTTTATTGGCTTAATCGATGCTCTAGATTATCAGAATTATGATAAAAATAATTTTAATATAAATTTATATAAAAACATTTAATAAATGCGTGCTCTTTCGGAGGCGTACTGTACTACGTAGTATACTACGAGACCGTAATTTTGTGCAAACAAATTTTTTGTTAAAATTTTAATATTTTATTGGCTTAATCGATGCTCTAGATTATCAGAATTATGATAAAAATAATTTTAATATAAATTTATATAAACACATTTAATAAATGCGTGCTCTTTCGGTGGCGTACTATACTGCGTAGTATACTACGAGACCGTAATTTTGTGCAAACAAATTTTTTGTTAAAATTTTATTATTTTATTGGCTTAATCGATGCTCTAGATTATCAGAATTATGATAAAAATAATTTTAATATAAATTTATATAAACACATTTAATAAATGCGTGCTCTTTCGGTGGCGTTCTGTACTACGTAGTATACTACGAGACCGTAATTTTGTGCAAACAAATTTTTTGTTAAAATTTTATTATTTTATTGGCTTAATCGATGCTCTAGATTATCAGAATTATGATAAAAATAATTTAAATATAAATTTATATAATACACATTTAATAAATGCGTGCTCTTTCGGTGGCGTACTGTACTACGTAGTATACTACGAGACCGTAATTTTGTGCAAACAAATTTTTTGTTAAAATTTTATTATTTTATTGGCTTAATCGATGCTCTAGATTATCAGAATTATGATAAAAATAATTTAAATATAAATTTATATAAACACATTTAATAAATGCGTGCTCTTTCGGTGGCGTACTGTACTACGTAGTATACTACGAGACAGTAATTTTGTGCAAACAAACTTTTTGTTAAAATTTTAATATTTTATTGGCTTAATCGATGCTCTAGATTATCAGAATTATGATAAAAATAATTTTAATATAAATTTATATAAACACATTTAATAAATGCGTGCTCTTTCGGTGGCGTACTGTACTACGTAGTATACTACGAGACCGTAATTTTGTGCAAACAAATTTTTTGTTAAAATTTTAATATTTTATTGGCTTAATCGATGCTCTAGATTATCAGAATTATGATAAAAATAATTTTAATATAAATTTATATAAACACATTTAATAAATGCGTGCTCTTTCGGTGGCGTACTGTACTACGTAGTATACTACGAGACCGTAATTTTGTGCAAACAAATTTTTTGTTAAAATTTTAATATTTTATTGGCTTAATCGATGCTCTAGATTATCAGAATTATGATAAAAATAATTTTAATATAAATTTATATAAACACATTTAATAAATGCGTGCTCTTTCGGAGGCGTACTGTACTACGTAGTATACTACGAGACCGTAATTTTGTGCAAACAAATTTTTTGTTAAAATTTTAATATTTTATTGGCTTAATCGATGCTCTAGATTATCAGAATTATGATAAAAATAATTTTAATATAAATTTATATAAACACATTTAATAAATGCGTGCTCTTTCGGTGGCGTACTGTACTACGTAGTATACTACGAGACCGTAATTTTGTGCAAACAAATTTTTTGTTAAAATTTTAATATTTTATTGGCTTAATCGATGCTCTAGATTATCAGAATTATGATAAAAATAATTTTAATATAAATTTATATAAACACATTTAATAAATGCGTGCTCTTTCGGTGGCGTACTGTACTACGTAGTATACTACGAGACCGTAATTTTGTGCAAACAAATTTTTTGTTAAAATTTTATTATTTTATTGGCTTAATCGATGCTCTAGATTATCAGCGTACTGTACTACGTAGTATACTACGAGACCGTAATTTTGTGCAAACAAATTTTTTGTTAAAATTTTATTATTTTATTGGCTTAATCGATGCTCTAGATTATCAGAATTATGATAAAAATAATTTAAATATAAATTTATATAATACACATTTAATAAATGCGTGCTCTTTCGGTGGCGTACTGTACTACGTAGTATACTACGAGACCGTAATTTTGTGCAAACAAATTTTTTGTTAAAATTTTATTATTTTATTGGCTTAATCGATGCTCTAGATTATCAGAATTATGATAAAAATAATTTAAATATAAATTTATATAAACACATTTAATAAATGCGTGCTCTTTCGGTGGCGTACTGTACTACGTAGTATACCACGAGACCGTAATTTTGTGCAAACAAATTTTTTGTTAAAATTTTAATATTTTATTGGCTTAATCGATGCTCTAGATTATCAGAATTATGATAAAAATAATTTAAATATAAATTTATATAAACACATTTAATAAATGCGTGCTCTTTCGGTGGCGTTCTGTACTACGTAGTATACTACGAGACCGTAATTTTATGCAAACAAATTTTTTGTTAAAATTTTAATATGTTATTGGCTTAATCGATGCTCTAGATTATCAGAATTATGATAAAAATAATTTTAATATAAATTTATATAAACACATTTAATAAATACGTGCTCTTTCGGTGGCGTACTGTACTACGTAGTATACTACGAGACCGTAATTTTGTGCAAACAAATTTTTTGTTAAAATTTTATTATTTTATTGGCTTAATCGATGCTCTAGATTATCAGAATTATGATAAAAATAATTTTAATATAAATTTATATAAACACATTTAATAAATGCGTTCTCTTTCGGTGGCGTACTGTACTACGTAGTATACTACGAGACCGTAATTTTGTGCAAACAAATTTTTTGTTAAAATTTTAATATTTTATTGGCTTAATCGATGCTCTAGATTATCAGAATTATGATAAAAATAATTTAAATATTAATTTATATAAACACATTTAATAAATGCGTGCTCTTTCGGTGGCGTACTGTACTACGTAGTATACTACGAGACCGTAATTTTGTGCAAACAAATTTTTTGTTAAAATTTTAATATTTTATTGGCTTAATCGATGCTCTAGATTATCAGAATTATGATAAAAATAATTTTAATATAAATTTATATAAACACATTTAATAAATGCGTGCTCTTTCGGTGGCGTACTGTACTACGTAGTATACTACGAGACCGTAATTTTGTGCAAACAAATTTTTTGTTAAAATTTTATTATTTTATTGGCTTAATCGATGCTCTAGATTATCAGAATTATGATAAAAATAATTTCAATATAAATTTATATAAACACATTTAATAAATGCGTGCTCTTTCGGTGGCGTACTGTACTACGTAGTATACTACGAGACCGTAATTTTGTGCAAACAAATTTTTTGTTAAAATTTTAATATTTTATTGGCTTAATCGATGCTCTAGATTATCAGAATTATGATAAAAATAATTTAAATATAAATTTATATAAACACATTTAATAAATGCGTGCTCTTTCGGTGGCGTACTGTACTACGTAGTATACTACGAGACCGTAATTTTGTGCAAACAAATTTTTTGTTAAAATTTTAATATTTTATTGGCTTAATCGATGCTCTAGATTATCAGAATTATGATAAAAATAATTTTAATATAAATTTATATAAACACATTTAATAAATGCGTGCTCTTTCGGAGGCGTACTGTACTACGTAGTATACTACGAGACCGTAATTTTGTGCAAACAAATTTTTTGTTAAAATTTTATTATTTTATTGGCTTAATCGATGCTCTAGATTATCAGAATTATGATAAAAATAATTTTAATATAAATTTATATAAACACATTTAATAAATGCGTGCTCTTTCGGTGGCGTACTGTACTACGTAGTATACTACGAGACCGTAATTTTGTGCAAACAAATTGTTTGTTAAAATTTTATTATTTTATTGGCTTAATCGATGCTCTAGATTATCAGAATTATGATAAAAATAATTTTAATATAAATTTATATAAACACATTTAATAAATGCGTGCTCTTTCGGTGGCGTACTGTACTACGTAGTATACTACGAGACCGTAATTTTGTGCAAACAAATTGTTTGTTAAAATTTTATTATTTTATTGGCTTTATCGATGCTCTAGTTTATCAGAATTATGATAAAAATAATTTTAATATAAATTTATATAAACACATTTAATAAATGCGTGCTCTTTCGGTGGCGTACTGTACTACGTAGTATACTACGAGACCGTAATTTTGTGCAAACAAATTTTTTGTTAAAATTTTATTATTTTATTGGCTTAATCGATGCTCTAGATTATCAGAATTATGATAAAAATAATTTAAATATAAATTTATATAAACACATTTAATAAATGCGTGCTCTTTCGGTGGCGTACTGTACTACGTAGTTTACTACGAGACCGTAATTTTGTGCAAACAAATTTTTTGTTAAAATTTTATTATTTTATTGGCTTAATCGATGCTCTAGATTATCAGAATTATGATAAAAATAATTTTAATAAAAATGTATATAAACACATTTAATAAATGCCTGCTCTTTCGGTGGCGTACTATACTTCGTAGTATACTACGAGACCGTAAATTTGTGCAAACAAATTTTTTGTTAAAATTTTAATATTTTATTGGCTTAATCGATGCTCTAGATTATCAGAATTATGATAAAAATAATTTTAATATAAATTTATATAAACACATTTAATAAATGCGTTCTCTTTCGGTGGCGTACTGTACTACGTAGTATACTACGAGACCGTAATTTTGTGCAAACAAATTTTTTGTTAAAATTTTAATATTTTATTGGCTTAATCGATGCTCTAGATTATCAGAATTATGATAAAAATAATTTAAATATTAATTTATATAAACACATTTAATAAATGCGTGCTCTTTCGGTGGCGTACTGTACTACGTAGTATACTACGAGACCGTAATTTTGTGCAAACAAATTTTTTGTTAAAATTTTAATATTTTATTGGCTTAATCGATGCTCTAGATTATCAGAATTATGATAAAAATAATTTTAATATAAATTTATATAAACACATTTAATAAATGCGTGCTCTTTCGGTGGCGTACTGTACTACGTAGTATACTACGAGACCGTAATTTTGTGCAAACAAATTTTTTGTTAAAATTTTATTATTTTATTGGCTTAATCGATGCTCTAGATTATCAGAATTATGATAAAAATAATTTAAATATAAATTTATATAAACACATTTAATAAATGCGTGCTCTTTCGGTGGCGTACTGTACTACGTAGTATACTACGAGACCGTAATTTTGTGCAAACAAATTTTTTGTTAAAATTTTAATATTTTATTGGCTTAATCGATGCTCTAGATTATCAGAATTATGATAAAAATAAACACATTTAATAAATGCGTGCTCTTTCGGTGGCGTACTGTACTACGTAGTATACTACGAGACCGTAATTTTGTGCAAACAAATTTTTTGTTAAAATTTTAATATTTTATTGGCTTAATCGATGCTCTAGATTATCAGAATTATGATAAAAATAATTTTAATATAAATTTATATAAACACATTTAATAAATGCGTGCTCTTTCGGTGGCGTTCTGTACTACGTAGTATACTACGAGACCGTAATTTTGTGCAAACAAATTTTTTGTTAAAATTTTAATATGTTATTGGCTTAATCGATGCTCTAGATTATCAGAATTATGATAAAAATAATTTTAATATAAATTTATATAAACACATTTAATAAATACGTGCTCTTTCGGTGGCGTACTGTACTACGTAGTATACTACGAGACCGTAATTTTGTGCAAACAAATTTTTTGTTAAAATTTTATTATTTTATTGGCTTAATCGATGCTCTAGATTATCAGAATTATGATAAAAATAATTTTAATATAAATTTCTATAAACACATTTAATAAATGCGTTCTCTTTCGGTGGCGTACTGTACTACGTAGTATACTACGAGACCGTAATTTTGTGCAAACAAATTTTTTGTTAAAATTTTAATATTTTATTGGCTTAATCGATGCTCTAGATTATCAGAATTATGATAAAAATAATTTAAATATTAATTTATATAAACACATTTAATAAATGCGTGCTCTTTCGGTGGCGTACTGTACTACGTAGTATACTACGAGACCGTAATTTTGTGCAAACAAATTTTTTGTTAAAATTTTAATATTTTATTGGCTTAATCGATGCTCTAGATTATCAGAATTATGATAAAAATAATTTTAATATAAATTTATATAAGCACATTTAATAAATGCGTGCTCTTTCGGTGGCGTACTGTACTACGTAGTATACTACGAGACCGTAATTTTGTGCAAACAAATTGTTTGTTAAAATTTTATTATTTTATTGGCTTAATCGATGCTCTAGATTATCAGAATTATGATAAAAATAATTTTAATATAAATTTATATAAACACATTTAATAAATGCGTGCTCTTTCGGTGGCGTACTGTACTACGTAGTATACTACGAGACCGTAATTTTGTGCAAACAAATTTTTTGTTAAAATTTTATTATTTTATTGGCTTAATCGATGCTCTAGATTATCAGAATTATGATAAAAATAATTTTAATATAAATTTATATAAACACATTTAATAAATGCGTGCTCTTTCGGTGGCGTACTGTACTACGTAGTATACTACGAGACCGTAATTTTGTGCAAACAAATTGTTTGTTAAAATTTTATTATTTTATTGGCTTAATCGATGCTCTAGATTATCAGAATTATGATAAAAATAATTTTAATATAAATTTATATAAACACATTTAATAAATGCGTGCTCTTTCGGTGGCGTACTGTACTACGTAGTATACTACGAGACCGTAATTTTGTGCAAACAAATTTTTTGTTAAAATTTTATTATTTTATTGGCTTAATCGATGCTCTAGATTATCAGAATTATGATAAAAATAATTTTAATATAAATTTATATAAACACATTTAATAAATGCGTGCTCTTTCGGTGGCGTACTGTACTACGTAGTATACTACGAGACCGTAATTTTGTGCAAACAAATTTTTTGTTAAAATTTTATTATTTTATTGGCTTAATCGATGGTCTATATTATCAGAATTATGATAAAAATAATTTAAATATAAATTTATATAAACACATTTAGTAAATGCGTGCTCTTTCGGTGGCGTACTGTACTACGTAGTATACTACGAGACCGTAATTTTGTGCAAACAAATTTTTTGTTAAAATTTTATTATTTTATTGGCTTTATCGATGCTCTAGTTTATCAGAATTATGATAAAAATAATTTTAATATAAATTTATATAAACACATTTAATAAATGCGTGCACTTTCGGAGGCGTACTGTACTACGTAGTATACTACGAAACCGTAATTTTGTGCAAACAAATTTTTTGTTAAAATTTTAATATTTTATTGGCTTAATCGATGCTCTAGATTATCAGAATTATGATAAAAATAATTTTAATATAAATGTATATAAACACATTTAATAAATGCGTGCTCTTTCGGTGGCGTACTGTACTACGTAGTATACTACGAGACCGTAATTTTGTGCAAACAAATTTTTTGTTAAAATTTTATTATTTTATTGGCTTAATCGATGCTCTAGATTATCAGAATTATGATAAAAATAATTTTAATATAAATTTATATAAACACATTTAATAAATGCGTGCTCTTTCGGTGGCGTACTGTACTACGTAGTATACTACGAGACCGTAATTTTGTGCAAACAAATTTTTTGTTAAAATTTTAATATTTTATTGACTTAATCGATGCTCTAGATTATCAGAATTATGATAAAAATAATTTTAATATAAATTTATATAAACACATTTAATAAATGCGTGCTCTTTCGGTGGCGTACTGTACTACGTGGTATACTATGAGACCGTAATTTTGTGCAAACAAATTTTTTGTTAAAATTTTATTATTTTATTGGCTTAATCGATGCTCTAGATTATCAGAATTATGATAAAAATAATTTTAATATAAATTTATATAAACAAATTTAATAAATGCGTGCTCCTTCGGTGGCGTACTGTACTACGCAGTATACTACGAGACCGTAATTTTGTGCAAACAAATTTTTTGTTAAAATTTTAATATTTTATTGGCTTAATCGATGCTCTAGATTATCAGAATTATGATAAAAATAATTTTAATATAAATTTATATAAACACATTTAATAAATGCGTGCTCTTTCGGTGGCGTACTGTACTACGTAGTATACTACGAGACCGTAATTTTGTGCAAACAAATTTTTGTTAAAATTTTAATATTTTATTGGCTTAATCGATGCTCTAGATTATCAAAATTATGATAAAAATAATTTAAATATAAATTTATATAAACACATTTAATAAATGCGTTCTCTTTCGGTGGCGTACTGTACTACGTAGTATACTACGAGACCGTAATTTTGTGCAAACAAATTTTTTGTTAAAATTTTAATATTTTATTGGCTTAATCGATGCTCTAGATTATCAGAATTATGATAAAAATAATTTTAATATAAATTTATATAAACACATTTAATAAATGCGTGCTCTTTCGGTGGCGTACTGTACTACGTAGTATACTACGAGACCGTAATTTTGTGCAAACAAATTTTTTGTTAAAATTTTATTATTTTATTGGCTTAATCGATGCTCTAGATTATCAGAATTATGATAAAAATAATTTTAATATAAATTTATATAAACACATTTAATAAATGCGTGCTCTTTCGGTGGCGTACTGTACTACGTAGTATACTACGAGACCGTAATTTTGTGCAAACAAATTTTTTGTTAAAATTTTAATATTTTATTGGCTTAATCGATGCTCTAGATTATCAAAATTATGATAAAAATAATTTAAATATAAATTTATATAAACACATTTAATAAATGCGTTCTCTTTCGGTGGCGTACTGTACTACGTAGTATACTACGAGACCGTAATTTTGTGCAAACAAATTTTTTGTTAAAATTTTAATATTTTATTGGCTTAATCGATGCTCTAGATTATCAGAATTATGATAAAAATAATTTTAATATAAATTTATATAAACACATTTAATAAATGCGTGCTCTTTCGGTGGCGTACTGTACTACGTAGTATACTACGAGACCGTAATTTTGTGCAAACAAATTTTTTGTTAAAATTTTAATATTTTATTGGCTTAATCGATGCTCTAGATTATCAGAATTATGATAAAAATAATTTTAATATTAATTTATATAAACACATTTAATAAATGCGTGCTCTTTCGGTGGCGTACTGTACTACGCAGTATACTACGAGACCGTAATTTTGTGCAAACAAATTTTTTGTTAAAATTTTATTATTTTATTGGCTTAATCGATGCTCTAGATTATCAGAATTATGATAAAAATAATTTTAATATAAATTTATATAAACACATTTAATAAATGCGTGCTCTTTCGGTGGCGTACTGTACTACGTAGTATACTACGAGACCGTAATTTTGTGCAAACAAATTTTTTGTTAAAATTTTATTATTTTATTGGCTTAATCGATGCTCTAGATTATCAGAATTATGATAAAAATAATTTAAATATAAATTTATATAAACACATTTAATAAATGCGTGCTCTTTCGGTGGCGTACTGTACTACGTAGTATACTACGAGACCGTAATTTTGTGCAAACAAATTTTTTGTTAAAATTTTAATATTTTATTGGCTTAATCGATGCTCTAGATTATCAGAATTATGATAAAAATAATTTAAATATAAATTTATATAAACACATTTAATAAATGCGTGCTCTTTCGGTGGCGTACTGTACTACGTAGTATACTACGAGACCGTAATTTTGTGCAAACAAATTTTTTGTTAAAATTTTAATATTTTATTGGCTTAATCGATGCTCTAGATTATCAGAATTATGATAAAAATAATTTTAATATAAATTTATATAAACACATTTAATAAATGCGTGCTCTTTCGGAGGCGTACTGTACTACGTAGTATACTACGAGACCGTAATTTTGTGCAAACAAATTTTTTGTTAAAATTTTATTATTTTATTGGCTTAATCGATGCTCTAGATTATCAGAATTATGATAAAAATAATTTTAATATAAATTTATATAAACACATTTAATAAATGCGTGCTCTTTCGGTGGCGTACTGTACTACGTAGTATACTACGAGACCGTAATTTTGTGCAAACAAATTTTTTGTTAAAATTTTATTATTTTATTGGCTTAATCGATGCTCTAGATTATCAGAATTATGATAAAAATAATTTTAATATAAATTTATATAAACACATTTAATAAATGCGTGCTCTTTCGGTGGCGTACTGTACTACGTAGTATACTACGAGACCGTAATTTTGTGCAAACAAATTGTTTGTTAAAATTTTATTATTTTATTGGCTTAATCGATGCTCTAGATTATCAGAATTATGATAAAAATAATTTTAATATAAATTTATATAAACACATTTAATAAATGCGTGCTCTTTCGGTGGCGTACTGTACTACGTAGTATACTACGAGACCGTAATTTTGTGCAAACAAATTTTTTGTTAAAATTTTATTATTTTATTGGCTTAATCGATGCTCTAGATTATCAGAATTATGATAAAAATAATTTTAATATAAATTTATATAAACACATTTAATAAATGCGTGCTCTTTCGGTGGCGTACTGTACTACGTAGTATACTACGAGACCGTAATTTTGTGCAAACAAATTTTTTGTTAAAATTTTAATATTTTATTGGCTTAATCGATGCTCTAGATTATCAAAATTATGATAAAAATAATTTAAATATAAATTTATATAAACACATTTAATAAATGCGTTCTCTTTCGGTGGCGTACTGTACTACGTAGTATACTACGAGACCGTAATTTTGTGCAAACAAATTTTTTGTTAAAATTTTAATATTTTATTGGCTTAATCGATGCTCTAGATTATCAGAATTATGATAAAAATAATTTTAATATAAATTTATATAAACACATTTAATAAATGCGTGCTCTTTCGGTGGCGTACTGTACTACGTGGTATACTATGAGACCGTAATTTTGTGCAAACAAATTTTTTGTTAAAATTTTATTATTTTATTGGCTTAATCGATGCTCTAGATTATCAGAATTATGATAAAAATAATTTTAATATACATTTATATAAACACATTTAATAAATGCGTGCTCTTTCGGTGGCGTACTGTACTACGTAGTATACTACGAGACCGTAATTTTGTGCAAACAAATTTTTTGTTAAAATTTTAATATTTTATTGGCTTAATCAATGCTCTAGATTATCAGAATTATGATAAAAATAATTTTAATATAAATTTATATAAACACATTTAATAAATGCGTGCTCTTTCGGTGGCGTACTGTACTACGTAGTATACTACGAGACCGTAATTTTGTGCAAACAAATTTTTTGTTAAAATTTTATTATTTTATTGGCTTAATCGATGCTCTAGATTATGAGAATTATGATAAAAATAATTTAAATATAAATTTATATAAACACATTTAATAAATGCGTGCTCTTTCGGTGGCGTACTGTACTACGTAGTTTACTACGAGACCGTAATTTTGTGCAAACAAATTTTTTGTTAAAATTTTATTATTTTATTGGCTTAATCGATGCTCTAGATTATCAGAATTATGATAAAAATAATTTTAATAAAAATGTATATAAACACATTTAATAAATGCGTGCTCTTTCGGTGGCGTACTATACTACGTAGTATACTACGAGACCGTAAATTTGTGCAAACAAATTTTTTGTTAAAATTTTAATATTTTATTGGCTTAATCGATACTCTAGATTATCAGAATTATGATAAAAATAATTTTAATATAAATTTATATAAACACATTTAGTAAATGCGTGCTCTTTCGGTGGCGTACTGTACTACGTAGTATACTACGAGACCGTAATTTTATGCAAACAAATTTTTTGTTAAAATTTTAATATTTTATTGGCTTAATCGATGCTCTAGATTATCAGAATTATGATAAAAATAATTTTAATATAAATTTATATAAACACATTTAATAAATGCGTGCTCTTTCGGTGGCGTACTGTACTACGTAGTATACTACGAGACCGTAATTTTGTGCAAACAAATTTTTTGTTAAAATTTTAATATTTTATTGGCTTAATCGATGCTCTAGATTATCAGAATTATGATAAAAATAATTTTAATATAAATTTATATAAACACATTTAATAAATGCGTGCTCTTTCGGAGGCGTACTGTACTACGTAGTATACTACGAAACCGTAATTTTGTGCAAACTAATTTTTTGTTAAAATTTTAATATTTTATTGGCTTAATCGATGCTCTAGATTATCAGAATTATGATAAAAATAATTTTAATATAAATTTATATAAACACATTTAATAAATGCGTGCTCTTTCGGTGGCGTACTGTACTACGTAGTATACTACGAGACCGTAATTTTGTGCAAACAAATTGTTTGTTAAAATTTTATTATTTTATTGGCTTAATCGATGCTCTAGATTATCAGAATTATGATAAAAATTATTTTAATATAAATTTATATAAACACATTTAATAAATGCGTGCTCTATCGGAGGCGTACTGTACTACGTAGTATACTACGAGACCGTAATTTTGTGCAAACAAATTGTTTGTTAAAATTTTATTATTTTATTGGCTTAATCGATGCTCTAGATTATCAGAATTATGATAAAAATAATTTAAATATAAATTTATATAAACACATTTAATAAATGCGTGTTCTTTCGGAGGCGTACTGTATTATGTGGTATACTACGAGATTGTAATTTTATGCAAACAAATTTCTTGTTAAAATTTTAATATTTTATTGGCTTAATCGATGCTCTAGATTATCAGAATTATGATAAAAATAATTTTAATATAAATTTATATAAACACATTTAATAAATGCGTGCTCTTTCGGTGGCGTACTGTACTACGTAGTATACTACGAGACCGTAATTTTGTGCAAACAAATTTTTTGTTAAAATTTTAATATTCTATTGGCTTAATCGATGCTCTAGATTATCAGAATTATGATAAAAATAATTTAAATATAAATTTATATAAACACATTTAATAAATGCGTGCTCTTTCGGTGGCGTACTGTACTACGTAGTATACTACGAGACCTTAATTTTGTGCAAACAAATTTTTTGTTAAAATTTTAATATTTTATTGGCTTAATCGATGCTCTAGATTATCAGAATTATGATAAAAATAATTTTAATATAAATTTATATAAACACATTTAATAAATGCGTGCTCTTTCGGTGGCGTACTGTACTACGTAGTATACTACGAGACCGTAATTTTGTGCAAACAAATTTTTTGTTAAAATTTTAATATTCTATTGGCTTAATCGATGCTCTAGATTATCAGAATTATGATAAAAATCATTTTAATATAAATTTATATAAACACATTTAATAAATGCGTGCTCTTTCGGTGGCGTACTGTACTACGTAGTATACTACGAGACCGTAATTTTGTGCAAACAAATTTTTTGTTAAAATTTTATTATTTTATTAGCTTAATCGATGCTCTAGATTATCAGAATTATGATAAAAATAATTTTAATATACATTTATATAAACACATTTAATAAATGCGTGCTCTTTCGGTGGCGTACTGTACTACGTAGTATACTATGAGACCGTAATTTTGTGCAAACAAATTTTTTGTTAAAATTTTATTATTTTATTGGCTTAATCGATGCTCTAGATTATCAGAATTATGATAAAAATAATTTTAATATAAATTTATATAAACACATTTAATAAATGCGTGCTCCTTCGGTGGCGTACTGTACTACGTAGTATACTACGAGACCGTAATTTTGTGCAAACAAATTTTTTGTTAAAATTTTATTATTTTATTGGCTTAATCGATGCTCTAGATTGTCAGAATTATGATAAAAATAATTTTAATATAAATTTATATAGGCACATTTAATAAATGCGTGCTCTTTCGGTGGCGTACTGTACTACGTAGTATACTACGAGACCGTAATTTTGTGCAAACAAATTTTTTGTTATTATTTTAATATTTTATTGGCTTAATCGATGCTCTAGATTATCAGAATTATGATAAAAATAATTTAAATATAAATTTATATAAACACATTTAATAAATGCGTGCTCTTTCGGTGGCGTACTGTACTACGTAGTATACTACGAGACCGTAATTTTGTGCAAACAAATTTTTTGTTAAAATTTTAATATTTTATTGGCTTAATCGATGCTCTAGATTATCAGAATTATGATAAAAATAATTTTAATATAAATTTATATAAACACATTTAATAAATGCGTGCTCTTTCGGTGGCGTACTGTACTACGTAGTATACTACGAGACCGTAATTTTGTGCAAACAAATTTTTTGTTAAAATTTTAATATTTTATTGGCTTAATCGATGCTCTAGATTATCAGAATTATGATAAAAATAATTTTAATATAAATTTATATAAACACATTTAATAAATGCGTGCTCTTTCGGTGGCGTACTGTACTACTTAGTATACTACGAGACCGTAATTTTGTGCAAACAAATTTTTTGTTAAAATTTTATTATTTTATTGGCTTAATCGATGCTCTAGATTATCAGAATTATGATAAAAATAATTTTAATATAAATTTATCTAAACACATTTAATAAATGCGTGCTCTTTCGGTGGCGTACTGTACTACGTAGTATACTACGAGACCGTAATTTTGTGCAAACAAATTTTTTGTTAAAATTTTAATATTTTATTGGCTTAATCGATGCTCTAGATTATCAGAATTATGATAAAAATAATTTTAATATAAATTTATATAAACACATTTAATAAATGCGTGCTCTTTCGGTGGCGTACTGTATTACGTAGTATACTACGAGACCGTAATTTTATGCAAACAAATTTTTTGTTAAAATTTTAATATTTTATTGGCTTAATCGATGCTCTAGATTATCAGAATTATGATAAAAATAATTTTAATATAAATTTATATAAACACATTTAATAAATGCGTGCTCTTTCGGTGGCGTTCTGTACTACGTTGTATACTACGAGACCGTAATTTTGTGCAAACAAATTTTTTGTTAAAATTTTAATATTCTATTGGCTTAATCGATGCTCTGGATTATCAGAATTATGATAAAAATAATTTAAATATAAATTTATATAAACACATTTAATAAATGCGTGCTCTTTCGGTGGCGTACTGTACTACGTAGTATACTACGAGACCTTAATTTTGTGCAAACAAATTTTTTATTAAAATTTTAATATTTTATTGACTTAATCGATGCTCTAGATTATCAGAATTATGATAAAAATAATTTTAATATAAATTTATATAAACACATTTAATAAATGCGTGCTCTTTCGGTGGCGTACTGTACTACGTAGTATACTACGAGACCGTAATTTTGTGCAAACAAATTTTTTGTTAAAATTTTATTATTTTATTGGCTTAATCGATGCTCTAGATTATCAGAATTATGATAAAAATAATTTAAATATAAATTTATATAAACACATTTAATAAATGCGTGCTCTTTCGGAGGCGTACTGTACTACGTAGTATACTACGAGACCGTAATTCTGTGCAAACAAATTTTTTGTTAAAATTTTAATATTTTATTGGCTTAATCGATGCTCTAGATTATCAGAATTATGATAAAAATAATTTTAATATAAATTTATATAAACACATTTAATAAATGCGTGCTCTTTCGGTGGCGTACTGTACTACGTAGTATACTACGAGACCGTAATTTTGTGCAAACAAATTTTTTGTTAAAATTTTAATATTTTATTGGCTTAATCGATGCTCTAGATTATCAGAATTATGATAAAAATAATTTTAATATAAATTTATATAAACACATTTAATAAATGCGTGCTCTTTCGGTGGCGTACTGTACTACGTAGTATACTACGAGACCGTAATTTTGTGCAAACAAATTTTTTGTTAAAATTTTATTATTTTATTGGCTTAATCGATGCTCTAGATTATCAGAATTATGATAAAAATAATTTTAATATAAATTTATATAAACACATTTAATAAATGCGTGCTCTTTCGGTGGCGTACTGTACTACGTAGTATACTACGAGACCATAATTTTGTGCAAACAAATTTTTTGTTAAAATTTTATTATTTTATTGGCTTAATCGATGCTCTAGATTATCAGAATTGTGATAAAAATAATTTTAATATAAATTTATATAAACACATTTAATAAATGCGTGCTCTTTCGGTGGCGTACTGTACTACGTAGTATACTACGAGACCGTAATTTTGTGCAAACTAATTTTTTGTTAAAATTTTATTATTTTATTGGCTTAATCGATGCTCTAGATTATCAGAATTATAATAAAAATAATTTTAATATAAATTTATATAAACACATTTAATAAATGCGTGCTCTTTCGGTGGCGTACTGTACTACGTAGTATACTACGAGACCGTAATTTTGTGCAAACAAATTTTTTGTTAAAATTTTATTATTTTATTGGCTTAATCGATGCTCTAGATTATCAGAATTATGATAAAAATAATTTTAATATAAATGTATATAAACACATTTAATAAATTCGTGCTCTTTCGGTGGCGTACTGTACTACGTAGTATACTACGAGACCGTAATTTTGTGCAAACAAATTTTTTGTTAAAATTTTATTATTTTATTGGCTTAATCGATGCTCTAGATTATCAGAATTATGATAAAAATAATTTTAATATAAATTTATATAAACACATTTATTAAATGCGTGCTCTTTCGGTGGCGTACTGTACTACGTAGTAAATTTAAACACATTTAATAAATGCGTGCTCTTTCGGAGGCGTACTGTACTACGTAGTATACTACGAGACCGTAATTTTGTGCAAACAAATTTTTTGTTAAAATTTTATTATTTTATTGGCTTAATCGATGCTCTAGATTATCAGAATTATGATAAAAATAATTTTAATATAAATTTATATAAACACATTTAATAAATGCGTGCTCTTTCGGTGGCGTACTGTACTACGTAGTATACTACGAGACCGTAATTTTGTGCAAACAAATTTTTTGTTAAAATTTTAATATTTTATTGGCTTAATCGATGCTCTAGATTATCAGAATTATGATAAAAATAATTTAAATATAAATTTATATAAACACATTTAATAAATGCGTGCTCTTTCGGTGGCGTACTGTACTACGTAGTATACTACGAGACCGTAATTTTGTGCAAACAAATTTTTTGTTAAAATTTTAATATTTTATTGGCTTAATCGATGCTCTAGATTATCAGAATTATGATAAAAATAATTTTAATATAAATTTATATAAACACATTTAATAAATGCGTGCTCTTTCGGTGGCGTACTGTACTACGTAGTATACTACGAGACCGTAATTTTGTGCAAACAAATTTTTTGTTAAAATTTTATTATTTTATTGGCTTAATCGATGCTCTAGATTATCAGAATTATGATAAAAATAATTGAAATATAAATTTATATAAACAAATTTAATAAATGCATGCTCTTTCGGTGGCGTACTGTACTACGTAGTATACTACGAGACCGTAATTTAGTGCAAACAAATTTTTTGTTAAAATTTTATTATTTTATTGGCTTAATCGATGCTCTAGATTATCAGAATTATGATAAAAATAATTTTAATATAAATTTATATAAACACATTTAATAAATGCGTGCTCTTTCGGAGGCGTACTGTACTACGTAGTATACTACGAGACCATAATTTTGTGCAAACAAATTTTTTGTTAAAATTTTATTATTTTATTGGCTTAATCGATGCTCTAGATTATCAGAATTATGATAAAAATAATTTTAATATAAATTTATATAAACACATTTAATAAATGCGTGCTTTTTCGGTGGCGTACTGTACTACGTAGTATACTACGAGACCGTAATTTTGTGCAAACAAATTTTTTGTTAAAATTTTATTATTTTATTGGCTTAATCGATGCTCTAGATTATCAGAATTATGATAAAAATAATTTTAATATAAATGTATATAAACACATTTAATAAATTCGTGCTCTTTCGGTGGCGTACTGTACTACGTAGTATACTACGAGACCGTAATTTTGTGCAAACAAATTTTTTGTTAAAATTTTATTATTTTATTGGCTTAATCGATGCTCTAGATTATCAGAATTATGATAAAAATAATTTAAATATAAATTTATATAAACACATTTAATAAATGCGTGCTCTTTCGGTGGCGTACTGTACTACGTGGTATACTACGAGACCGTAATTTTGTGCAAACAAATTTTTTGTTAAAATTTTAATATTTTATTGGCTTAATCGATGCTCTAGATTATCAGAATTATGATAAAAATAATTTTAATATAAATTTATATAAACACATTTAATAAATGCGTGCTCTTTCGGTGGCGTACTGTACTACGTAGTATACTACGAGACCGTAATTTTGTGCAAACAAATTTTTTATTAAAATTTTAATATTTTATTGACTTAATCGATGCTCTAGATTATCAGAATTATGATAAAAATAATTTTAATATAAATTTATATAAACACATTTAATAAATGCGTGCTCTTTCGGTGGCGTACTGTACTACGTAGTATACTACGAGACCGTAATTTTGTGCAAACAAATTTTTTGTTAAAATTTTAATATTTTATTGGCTTAATCGATGCTCTAGATTATCAGAATTATGATAAAAATAATTTTAATATAAATTTGTATAAACACATTTAATAAATGCGTGCTCTTTCGGTGGCGTACTGTACTACGTAGTATACTACGAGACCGTAATTTTGTGCAAACAAATTTTTTGTTAAAATTTTAATATTCTATTGGCTTAATCGATGCTCTAGATTATCAGAATTATGATAAAAATAATTTAAATATAAATTTATATAAACACATTTAATAAATGCGTCCTCTTTCGGTGGCGTACTGTACTACGTAGTATACTACGAGACCTTAATTTTGTGCAAACAAATTTTTTATTAAAATTTTAATATTTTATTGACTTAATCGATGCTCTAGATTATCAGAATTATAATAAAAATAATTTTAATATAAATTTATATAAACACATTTAATAAATGCGTGCTCTTTCGGTGGCGTACTGTACTACGTAGTATACCACGAGACCGTAATTTTGTGCAAACAAATTTTTTGTTAAAATTTTATTATTTTATTGGCTTAATCGATGCTCTAGATTATCAGAATTATGATAAAAATAATTTTAATATAAATTTATATAAACACATTTAATAAATGCGTGCTCTTTCGGTGGCGTACTGTACTACGTAGTATACTACGAGACCGTAATTTTGTGCAAACAAATTTTTTGTTAAAATTTTATTATTTTATTGGCTTAATCGATGCTCTAGATTATCAGAATTATGATAAAAATAATTTTAATATAAATTTATATAAACACATTTAATAAATGCGTGCTCTTTCGGTGGCGTACTGTACTACGTAGTATACTACGAGACCGTAATTTTGTGCAAACAAATTTTTTGTTAAAATTTTAATATTTTATTGGCTTAATCGATGCTCTAGATTATCAGAATTATGATAAAAATAATTTTAATATAAATTTATATAAACACATTTAATAAATGCGTGCTCCTTCGGTGTTGTACTGTACTACGTAGTATACTACGAGACCGTAATTTTGTGCAAACAAATTTTTTGTTAAAATTTTATTATTTTATTGGCTTAATCGATGCTCTAGATTATCAGAATTATGATAAAAATAATTTTAATATAAATTTATATAAACACATTTAATAAATGCGTGCTCTTTCGGTGGCGTACTGTACTACGTAGTATACTACGAGACCGTAATTTTGTGCAAACAAATTTTTTGTTAAAATTTTAATATTTTATTGGCTTAATCGATGCTCTAGATTATCAGAATTATGATAAAAATTATTTTTAATATAAATTTATAAAAACACATTTAATAAATGCGTGCTGAAGACGGCAAACCCTGAAAATAAAAGAAAATTGAATTACACGAAATATTATACAACACATTACCACATATTTATGTTAAATTGTCCCATTGAAGTCACTGTAGTTTCCATAAGTATTATAACCTAAAATCAAATTAATATTTTGTATTTAAATTTTCTTTCTTATTAACACATTTGAATACTTATCTGTTATTATTTACAATCTTAAATTTATATTGGAATCTAAAATGAAATTTAATAACTTTGAATTAATTTATACATATTTAAATTGAATAATTGATAGCTTACCTTTATTATTGATTAAATTTTTGTTTGTTTACGTTCTATGATGACATTTTAAAAACTCCTAAATGTATACATATAGACAATAAGAATCTTTAAAATGTTGTGTAGACTTTTGGCCATCTGCCAACAACCATAAAAAATAATGTACTATAATAAGAGCAAAATTTGTCAAATTAAAAATAAAGAAAAATTTCTTCCCTTCTAAAACGAACCATCAAAGCGTTCACATCAAACTTACGAATAAAAAGAAATTATTGTGAGAAAATAAAACCAAATATTATTAAGAATAAAAATTGTTAACACAATCGTGATTTTAATAAAGTTTGTGTTTGTATTTAACTTTGTGCTAACCAATACACCGTACCGATACCAAGTTTATCGTATCTTTATTCATGTACCAAGTTTGCAATTTATTTTGAAACCTAACCTTTTGGTACATGAAATTGGTCCTTCGAGCCGGATGGTAAAATCCTAACCAGTAGATCAACCAGCCGTATACAACCGTAGCAGCATTTAATCCATTGGAATTTTAATCAAACCGGATACACCCAGTTCTACATAGCAGATTGGAAAAAATATAACCTACATTGGTACTAAACCGCATGGAAACCAAAAGCACATGCAAGGATAAAACCGCAAGTATCACATATTAACTATTTATAGTTATAGGAAGGGAGGATAAAACCGCAAGTATCACATATTAACTATTTATAGGAAATATAAAATTCCTCATGTCGATCCTCCTACTCTAAATGGTTTCAACTTGGCTTTTACAGGTGAAGCAAAGTTCTTGGGTCTCGTCTTAGACAGTAAATTAAACTGGAAACCGAATATTACAGAAAGGGTAAAGAAAGCTACGGTAGCGCTATACTCCTGCAAAAATGCAATTGGGAAAGGTTGGGGGCTAGATCCCCACATGGTCGTTTGGCTATACACAGCAGTAGTTAGACCCATTCTTCTGTATGGGGTAACAGTTTGGTGGCCTGCTCTGGACAAAACTGTCAACCTAAAGTTGTTGACAAAAGTTCAGAGAACAATCTCTCTGTGGATCAGTGGTGCAATGAGGAGCACATCCACTCAGGCACTGGAGACTCTGCTATTTCTAACTCCTCTAGATATCATGGGAAAACAGTGGGCAGCTAGCACTGCCATACGACTGAAATCCACCTTAATGTGGACCTGCAATAACACAGGGCACTCATCTATACTTTGTAACAAAGGGCTTCCCAAGACCACCGACTATACTGTCCCGTCACTATCTTTTGATAAAAAGTTCCGGACTATTATACCATCTAGAGAGGACTGGTTGAGGGATACAGTTTTGGAACCAGGAGTTTTGAACTTCTTCACTGATGGTTCAAAACGGGATAGAGGAGTAGGGGCTGGGGTGTTCTGTGAGGAACTCATGTTAAACCTCTCCTTTCGTCTCCCTGACTACTGCAGCATTTTTCAAGCTGAGGTAACTGCGATAAAGGAAGTCGCGGACTGGTTGAGGTATAATGTAATATCGACTAGTGATATTCGCATATATACGGACAGTCAGGCAGCCATTAAAGCGCTTCAATCACACCTTCTCACGTCGAAAGTAGTCCAGAGCTGTCTCTCATCTCTTAACGAGATGACAGATCAGTTCAACATCCATATCATATGGGTGCCAGGACATTTCGTTAGTACGGGGAACATGAAAGCCGATGAACTGGCTCGACGTGGTACAACGGACCACATTTCAAACAGCAAAAAGGATATTGAAATTCCTCTTGCGGTATGTAAACTGCTGCTTCAGGAGGAAGCCAGTAAGTTGACGAATGACAGATGGTCAAATAGTACCTCATGCGTAATAACTCGGCAAATCTGGCCAAAGTTGAACTTGGCGAGATCCAAACAGCTGATCTCACTTCAGCGGAGTCAGATCAGTGTGGTTGTTGGAGTGATTACGGGGCACTGTCTCATAGGCAGACATGCAAGTAGACTTGGTTTCTTCTCACATGACTACTGTCGTAGTTGCGAGGACGAAGAGGAGGAAGAGACAGTACTTCATCTTCTTTGCACCTGTCCTCGTCTGGCACGAAACAGACTGAATTTTCTAGGGGCACACCTTTTCAACGACCTGGCGGAGCTCAGCGAGAAGGACGTCAGGAGTATCCAGCGCTTCATAGCAAGCTCAAAGTGGTTTCAATGAGTTGGAGGAAAAATTATTAATTTGTGGTATGGCTACGGACCTTTTTGTGTCTATGCCTGGTCCTGGAGGACCGCCACCCAAACCTAACCTAACCTAACTATTTATACCTAATAAATAAAGAAATTAAATAAAAATAAATAATTAATCGAGTTTTATTAATTAAATAATCTAAATTTTCGGTAAAAATATTTTTTCACCTGTTTCGAAAATAATCCACCTAAACCTAAAGATTATACCATAAACGCTTAAAACAATAATTGTTCCGAACATTTAAAATCAAGAAAAGTGAATTAGTAGTGCGCATATAATAAAAGTTCATAAAAGTGAAATAAATTAGTGATACTTAAAAACAAAATGGCAGACATTGGATCATTGAAAAAACGGCGTGCATATATTAAAGGCAGCATGACGAAATTGCTAAACTTTATCAAAGCTATCAGCGAAACCACCAATGCCGAAGAAATTAAAGTGCGGTTAACAAACGTTCAGCGATATCGAAACGAGTTTATCGAGGTGGAGAACAGCATAGTTGCCCTAGACAACAAAGAAGAATTAGATGTAGACTTTGAAGAAAACTATTACACAGTGGTAGCAGGTTTAAATCTCGCATTAAGGAAAAAAAAATGGAGCCTACAATGTCACTCAACGATACATTTATTGATGCTTCTACAGCGGGAAACCACATTGAAGTGAAATTACCTAAAATTTCGATACCTACCGGTTTTCTCTGGAGACTACACCGAATGGCAGTCATTCCATGACTTGTATTGCTCAACTATCCACGATAACAATAAATTAACACCGTCACAAAAACTACAATACCTAAAGGGGTCGTTGAAAGGTGAAGCGGCCGGCCTGTTAAAACATTTCAGCGTCACAGATGCCAACTACATTGAAGCTCTGGGAAAATTAAGAGAGAGATATGACCGAAAGAAACACACTATTTACGCTTTTATCAAAAGCTTCATGTCTCAATCAGCAGTAACAACACCAAACAGCACGAATGTAAGAACACTTTTGGATACATCGGATGAGATCATCAGAGGTCTTAAGGCGCTTGGAGAAGCAGCAGAAACAAGAGACCATTGGCTGATCCACATTTTAGTGAACAAACTGGACCATGAGACCAATAGTTTGTGGGCACAAACCTCGGCAGAATATGATCTCCCAACCATAAAACAATTTTTTGATTTTCTAGCAAAAAGGGTCGATGCACTAGAATCGTTGAGGTCTCAAAACAAACGTCCTCAATTACCACCAATTCAACCAAAACAAAATGTAAGAAGCCATGTCGCAACAGGAGAAACAAATAAAAATCAGATATGCTCAGTATGTACCGAGAATCATAGGCTGTTTGAGTGTAGCAAATTCAAGGAAATGTCATTAGCAGAACGGAAATCTTTCCTAATTCGATAAACCGGTGTTTCAATTGCTTGAATAACAACCATAGTGTCTACAATTGCAAGTCTAAGTTTCGTTGCAAACTATGCAATAGAAGACACCACAGTTTGTTGCATGAAAATCAACCGATAGCAACGCAAGTAAACGCTGTCCAAACCGAAGTTCAGCCATCCGAACCCGAAACATCTAGTCATACTACCAACACCAATATAGGAAGCTCCATATTACCGACTGCTTTGATCCGTATAACCGATGCGCAAAACCAAACACATTTATACAGAGCCTTACTGGATTCCGGATCACAAGTATCGTTTATCAGCGAAAATTGTGCACAACAACTACAATTGCAAAGAAATAATGCCAGAATTGCCATTACAGGGATCGGAGCCATTACAAGTGGACATACCAAGGGATCAATAACGTTAAACATGACACCATGGAACAAATTAGAACCAAACATCCAAATCAAGGCATTTGTGTTACCAAAATTAACCGCAAGACAACCACCAATCTCACGAAGCATTGACATAGAGTTTTTCAAAAAATATGAATTAGCAGATCCTCAATTTTATAAAGGCAAAGCGATCGACGTCATAATTGGAGCGGACATATTTTTTGATCTTTTGTGTGAAGGAAATTTGAATACTCCCAACCAACTTACAATGCAAAAAACCGTTCTTGGATGGATTGTTGCGGGCGGGTCAAATGAAATGCACTCGAGTCAAGCATTCTCAGCTACTTTAAATAATCCAGATGATACGTTAGATCACCTATTAAAGCGATTCTGGGAAATTGAAGCAATGCAAAACCTAAGTCACGAGCTTTCACCAGAGGAAAGATTATGCGAGAGTAATTTTAAAAATACCACAACTACAAACCGCGATGGCCGGTTCAAAGTGCGACTTCCTTTCAAACGTGACCCATCGATCTTAGGAGACTCCTTTCGTACAGCGGCTAAACGTATGTATTCGATAGAAAAAAGGTTTAATAGAGAAAACAAATTTGCTGTAACATATAAGGACTTCATGGCAGAATATATCAATATGGGACACATGAAGATTGTCAATGATACTGGAAGAAACTGCAATGGCTATTATCTACCACATCACGGTGTCATCAAAGATTCCAGCACTACAACAAAACTCCGGGTTGTCTTTGATGGTTCCGCTAAAACTACCACAGGAATCTCATTAAACGAATGTCTTGCAGTTGGACCAACAGTTCAACCAACTTTGTACGAAATTTTATGCCGTTTTAGGATGTTCAAAATTGTATTTACAGCTGATGTGGAAAAAATGTTCCGACAAGTCCTAGTTGCGGAGGAAGACACCAAATTTCAACGGATATTGTGGCGAGATTCTCCAGACAAAGCATTTAGCACGTATGAATTACAGACAGTAACCTACGGTACCGCAAGCGCAACCTACCTAGCCACGCGCGCTCTTAATGAGGCAGCAACCAAATGTTAAGAAGAATTTCCAGAAGCAGCAAACCATATAAGAAACCACTTCTACGTAGATGACCTAATGACAGGTGCTGATTCATTAGAGGAAGCAATCACGTTAAAGAGTAACATAAACAACATACTCACACGTTCCGGATTTCACCTAAGAAAATGGCTAGCTAATGATGAAACATTAGTACGAAATACTGAAACCACTGCGGAAATAAATAATTTGGAAATAGAAAAATATACCTCCGTAAAAGTACTGGGATTACACTGGAATCCAACAACAGACTGTTTCCAATTTAAAGTAAACCTGAACGACCACGCTATTATGACCAAACGAGGAATATTATCGGAATCAAGCCGACTGTTCGACCCATTGGGATGGCTTGCTCCAATAACCGTAAGCATAAAAATCTTTTTCCAGACTTTATGGGCAAAGAATTTAAAATGGGACGAAAAATTACCACTAGACATTGAAAATGAATGGCGAAATTTACGAGACAACTTACCGAAAATCGAAGAAATTGTGATAGAGAGATACATACACACAAACAGTAATTCTAAAATATCTCTCCATGGATTTTCTGATGCTTCCAGATACGCTTATTCGGCGGTAGTATATGCTCACATAGTAAAACCAAATGTAGATTCGATTGTAAAGTTATTATCTGCTAAAACTAAGGTCGCACCAGTAAAACAAATCTCCATACCACGATTGGAGCTGTGTGGCGCACTACTCCTCAGCAAATTGCTCTTAAGTCTAAAGCAAACCCTCAAAACAGAAATCGCCGACATCACTGCTTGGACTGATTCGACCGTTGTGTTGGATTGGCTATCTGCGCCTCCCGCAAAGTGGAATACATTTGTAGGGAATAGAACTGGTGAAATACTCACAAGCATGAGCAGATCACAATGGAGGCATGTAAATTCAAAAGACAATCCGGCTGACTGTGCCTCAAAGGGAATCGCACCTGGAACGTTATCAAATTTTAGTTTATGGTGGAATGGTCCAAAGTGGATAGCAAATTGTGCAGCTTGGCCAAAAAACCCTGAAGTTCACATAAACACAACCGAAGAATTACGTATCCATTCACTACAAACCCAAATTCATCAGCCAAACATTATAGATGATTTAGTGAAAAGAATTTCAAGCTTCGAAAAAATTATCCGAATTTTAGCTTATGTCCTCCGATTTATTGACATAAGGCTAAAGAGAACTTCAATAAATTTCTCTTCACCATACCTGCATAGTGAAGAATTAAGAAAACCACAGCAACTCATACTGAAATATATACAATTGAAACATTTCGCGTTGGAAATCAGCCTGCTAAGAACAAACAAAGAACTACCCAGCTCAAGCAAATTAAAATATCTCAATCCATTTTTAGACGAATCAGGATTACTACGAGTCGGAGGAAGGCTTTCAAATGCATCTATAACTTACGCAATAAAACACCCAGTAATATTGCCAGCGAGAGATGAGATCACCGAGTCAATTGTGGCTGAACACCACTTACGCTACCTTCATGCTGGACAGAGTCTGATGATCGCCACGCTGCGTCAAAAATATTGGATCTTAGGCTGCAGACAGTTAGTGAGAAAAGTCGTCCATAAGTGCCTGAAATGCTTGAGATATAAAGGAGAAAATATAAAACAAATAATGGGAAACCTCCCGAATCCTAGAGTAGAACTAGTGAGACCTTTCTATAAAGTCGGAGTGGCCGAAAACGACCGTAATTTTGTGCAAACAAATTTTTTGTTAAAATTTTATTATTTTATTGGCTTAATCGATGCTCTAGATTATCAGAATTATGATAAAAATAATTTTAATATAAATTTATATAAACACATTTAATAAATGCGTGCTCTTTCGGTGGCGTACTGTACTACGTAGTATACTACGAGACCGTAATTTTGTGCAAACAAATTTTTTGTTAAAATTTTAATATTTTATTGGCTTAATCGATGCTCTAGATTATCAGAATTATGATAAAAATAATTTTAATATAAATTTATATAAACACATTTAATAAATGCGTGCTCTTTCGGTGGCGTACTGTACTACGTAGTATACTATGAGACCGTAATTTTGTGGAAACAAATTTTTTGTTAAAATTTTATTATTTTATTGGCTTAATCGATGCTCTAGATTATCAGAATTATGATAAAAATATTTTTAATATAAATGTATATAAACATATTTAATAAATGCGTGCCCTTTCGGTGGCGTACTGTACTACGTAGTATACTACGAGATCGTAATTTTGTGCAAACAAATTTTTTGTTAAAATTTTATTATTTTATTGGCTTAATCGATGCTCTAGATTATCAGAATTATGATAAAAATAATTTAAATATAAATTTATATAAACACATTTAATAAATGCGTGCTCTTTCGGTGGCGTACTGTACTACGTGGTATACTACGAGACCGTAATTTTGTGCAAACAAATTTTTTGTTAAAATTTTAATATTCTATTGGCTTAATCGATGCTCTAGATTATCAGAATTATGATAAAAATAATTTTAATATAAATTTATATAAACACATTTAATAAATGCGTGCTCTTTCGGTGGCGTACTGTACTACGTAGTATACTACGAGACCGTAATTTTGTGCAAACAAATTTTTTATTAAAATTTTAATATTTTATTGACTTAATCGATGCTCTAGATTATCAGAATTATGATAAAAATAATTTTAATATAAATTTATATAAACACATTTAATAAATGCGTGCTCTTTCGGTGGCGTACTGTACTACGTAGTATACTACGAGACCGTAATTTTGTGCAAACAAATTTTTTGTTAAAATTTTAATATTTTATTGGCTTAATCGATGCTCTAGATTATCAGAATTATGATAAAAATAATTTTAATATAAATTTGTATAAACACATTTAATAAATGCGTGCTCTTTCGGTGGCGTACTGTACTACGTAGTATACTACGAGACCGTAATTTTGTGCAAACAAATTTTTTGTTAAAATTTTAATATTCTATTGGCTTAATCGATGCTCTAGATTATCAGAATTATGATAAAAATAATTTAAATATAAATTTATATAAACACATTTAATAAATCGTGCTCTTTCGGTGGCGTACTGTACTACGTAGTATACTACGAGACCTTAATTTTGTGCAAACAAATTTTTTATTAAAATTTTAATATTTTATTGACTTAATCGATGCTCTAGATTATCAGAATTATAATAAAAATAATTTTAATATAAATTTATATAAACACATTTAATAAATTCGTGCTCTTTCGGTGGCGTACTGTACTACGTAGTATACCACGAGACCGTAATTTTGTGCAAACAAATTTTTTGTTAAAATTTTATTATTTTATTGGCTTAATCGATGCTCTAGATTATCAGAATTATGATAAAAATAATTTTAATATAAATTTATATAAACACATTTAATAAATGCGTGCTCTTTCGGTGGCGTACTGTACTACGTAGTATACTACGAGACCGTAATTTTGTGCAAACAAATTTTTTGTTAAAATTTTATTATTTTATTGGCTTAATCGATGCTCTAGATTATCAGAATTATGATAAAAATAATTTTAATATAAATTTATATAAACACATTTAATAAATGCGTGCTCTTTCGGTGGCGTACTGTACTACGTAGTATACTACGAGACCGTAATTTTGTGCAAACAAATTTTTTGTTAAAATTTTAATATTTTATTGGCTTAATCGATGCTCTAGATTATCAGAATTATGATAAAAATAATTTTAATATAAATTTATATAAACACATTTAATAAATGCGTGCTCCTTCGGTGTTGTACTGTACTACGTAGTATACTACGAGACCGTAATTTTGTGCAAACAAATTTTTTGTTAAAATTTTATTATTTTATTGGCTTAATCGATGCTCTAGATTATCAGAATTATGATAAAAATAATTTTAATATAAATTTATATAAACACATTTAATAAATGCGTGCTCTTTCGGTGGCGTACTGTACTACGTAGTATACTACGAGACCGTAATTTTGTGCAAACAAATTTTTTGTTAAAATTTTAATATTTTATTGGCTTAATCGATGCTCTAGATTATCAAAATTATGATAAAAATAATTTAAATATAAATTTATATAAACACATTTAATAAATGCGTGCTCTTTCGGTGGCGTACTGTACTACGTAGTATACTACGAGACCGTAATTTTGTGCAAACAAATTTTTTGTTAAAATTTTAATATTTTATTGGCTTAATCGATGCTCTAGATTATCAGAATTATGATAAAAATTATTTTTAATATAAATTTATAAAAACACATTTAATAAATGCGTGCTGAAGACGGCAAACCCTGAAAATAAAAGAAAATTGAATTACACGAAATATTATACAACACATTACCACATATTTATGTTAAATTGTCCCATTGAAGTCACTGTAGTTTCCATAAGTATTATAACCTAAAATCAAATTAATATTTTGTATTTAAATTTTCTTTCTTATTAACACATTTGAATACTTATCTGTTATTATTTACAATCTTAAATTTATATTGGAATCTAAAATGAAATTTAATAACTTTGAATTAATTTATACATATTTAAATTTAATAATTGATAGCTTACCTTTATTATTGATTAAATTTTTGTTTGTTTACGTTCTATGATGACATTTTAAAAACTCCTAAATGTATACATATAGACAATAAGAATCTTTAAAATGTTGTGTAGACTTTTGGCCATCTGCCAACAACCATAAAAAATAATGTACTATAATAAGAGCAAAATTTGTCAAATTAAAAATAAAGAAAAATTTCTTCCCTTCTAAAACGAACCATCAAAGCGTTCACATCAAACTTACGAATAAAAAGAAATTATTGTGAGAAAATAAAACCAAATATTATTAAGAATAAAAATTGTTAACACAATCGTGATTTTAATAAAGTTTGTGTTTGTATTTAACTTTGTGCTAACCAATACACCGTACCGATACCAAGTTTATCGTATCTTTATTCATGTACCAAGTTTGCAATTTATTTTGAAACCTAACCTTTTGGTACATGAAATTGGTCCTTCGAGCCGGATGGTAAAATCCTAACCAGTAGATCAACCAGCCGTATACAACCGTAGCAGCATTTAATCCATTGGAATTTTAATCAAACCGGATACACCCAGTTCTACATAGCAGATTGGAAAAAATATAACCTACATTGGTACTAAACCGCATGGAAACCAAAAGCACATGCAAGGATAAAACCGCAAGTATCACATATTAACTATTTATAGTTATAGGAAGGGAGGATAAAACCGCAAGTATCACATATTAACTATTTATAGGAAATATAAAATTCCTCATGTCGATCCTCCTACTCTAAATGGTTTCAACTTGGCTTTTACAGGTGAAGCAAAGTTCTTGGGTCTCGTCTTAGACAGTAAATTAAACTGGAAACCGAATATTACAGAAAGGGTAAAGAAAGCTACGGTAGCGCTATACTCCTGCAAAAATGCAATTGGGAAAGGTTGGGGGCTAGATCCCCACATGGTCGTTTGGCTATACACAGCAGTAGTTAGACCCATTCTTCTGTATGGGGTAACAGTTTGGTGGCCTGCTCTGGACAAAACTGTCAACCTAAAGTTGTTGACAAAAGTTCAGAGAACAATCTCTCTGTGGATCAGTGGTGCAATGAGGAGCACATCCACTCAGGCACTGGAGACTCTGCTATTTCTAACTCCTCTAGATATCATGGGAAAACAGTGGGCAGCTAGCACTGCCATACGACTGAAATCCACCTTAATGTGGACCTGCAATAACACAGGGCACTCATCTATACTTTGTAACAAAGGGCTTCCCAAGACCACCGACTATACTGTCCCGTCACTATCTTTTGATAAAAAGTTCCGGACTATTATACCATCTAGAGAGGACTGGTTGAGGGATACAGTTTTGGAACCAGGAGTTTTGAACTTCTTCACTGATGGTTCAAAACGGGATAGAGGAGTAGGGGCTGGGGTGTTCTGTGAGGAACTCATGTTAAACCTCTCCTTTCGTCTCCCTGACTACTGCAGCATTTTTCAAGCTGAGGTAACTGCGATAAAGGAAGTCGCGGACTGGTTGAGGTATAATGTAATATCGACTAGTGATATTCGCATATATACGGACAGTCAGGCAGCCATTAAAGCGCTTCAATCACACCTTCTCACGTCGAAAGTAGTCCAGAGCTGTCTCTCATCTCTTAACGAGATGACAGATCAGTTCAACATCCATATCATATGGGTGCCAGGACATTTCGTTAGTACGGGGAACATGAAAGCCGATGAACTGGCTCGACGTGGTACAACGGACCACATTTCAAACAGCAAAAAGGATATTGAAATTCCTCTTGCGGTATGTAAACTGCTGCTTCAGGAGGAAGCCAGTAAGTTGACGAATGACAGATGGTCAAATAGTACCTCATGCGTAATAACTCGGCAAATCTGGCCAAAGTTGAACTTGGCGAGATCCAAACAGCTGATCTCACTTCAGCGGAGTCAGATCAGTGTGGTTGTTGGAGTGATTACGGGGCACTGTCTCATAGGCAGACATGCAAGTAGACTTGGTTTCTTCTCACATGACTACTGTCGTAGTTGCGAGGACGAAGAGGAGGAAGAGACAGTACTTCATCTTCTTTGCACCTGTCCTCGTCTGGCACGAAACAGACTGAATTTTCTAGGGGCACACCTTTTCAACGACCTGGCGGAGCTCAGCGAGAAGGACGTCAGGAGTATCCAGCGCTTCATAGCAAGCTCAAAGTGGTTTCAATGAGTTGGAGGAAAAATTATTAATTTGTGGTATGGCTACGGACCTTTTTGTGTCTATGCCTGGTCCTGGAGGACCGCCACCCAAACCTAACCTAACCTAACTATTTATACCTAATAAATAAAGAAATTAAATAAAAATAAATAATTAATCGAGTTTTATTAATTAAATAATCTAAATTTTCGGTAAAAATATTTTTTCACCTGTTTCGAAAATAATCCACCTAAACCTAAAGATTATACCATAAACGCTTAAAACAATAATTGTTCCGAACATTTAAAATCAAGAAAAGTGAATTAGTAGTGCGCATATAATAAAAGTTCATAAAAGTGAAATAAATTAGTGATACTTAAAAACAAAATGGCAGACATTGGATCATTGAAAAAACGGCGTGCATATATTAAAGGCAGCATGACGAAATTGCTAAACTTTATCAAAGCTATCAGCGAAACCACCAATGCCGAAGAAATTAAAGTGCGGTTAACAAACGTTCAGCGATATCGAAACGAGTTTATCGAGGTGGAGAACAGCATAGTTGCCCTAGACAACAAAGAAGAATTAGATGTAGACTTTGAAGAAAACTATTACACAGTGGTAGCAGGTTTAAATCTCGCATTAAGGAAAAAAAAATGGAGCCTACAATGTCACTCAACGATACATTTATTGATGCTTCTACAGCGGGAAACCACATTGAAGTGAAATTACCTAAAATTTCGATACCTACCGGTTTTCTCTGGAGACTACACCGAATGGCAGTCATTCCATGACTTGTATTGCTCAACTATCCACGATAACAATAAATTAACACCGTCACAAAAACTACAATACCTAAAGGGGTCGTTGAAAGGTGAAGCGGCCGGCCTGTTAAAACATTTCAGCGTCACAGATGCCAACTACATTGAAGCTCTGGGAAAATTAAGAGAGAGATATGACCGAAAGAAACACACTATTTACGCTTTTATCAAAAGCTTCATGTCTCAATCAGCAGTAACAACACCAAACAGCACGAATGTAAGAACACTTTTGGATACATCGGATGAGATCATCAGAGGTCTTAAGGCGCTTGGAGAAGCAGCAGAAACAAGAGACCATTGGCTGATCCACATTTTAGTGAACAAACTGGACCATGAGACCAATAGTTTGTGGGCACAAACCTCGGCAGAATATGATCTCCCAACCATAAAACAATTTTTTGATTTTCTAGCAAAAAGGGTCGATGCACTAGAATCGTTGAGGTCTCAAAACAAACGTCCTTAATTACCACCAATTCAACCAAAACAAAATGTAAGAAGCCATGTCGCAACAGGAGAAACAAATAAAAATCAGATATGCTCAGTATGTACCGAGAATCATAGGCTGTTTGAGTGTAGCAAATTCAAGGAAATGTCATTAGCAGAACGGAAATCTTTCCTAATTCGATAAACCGGTGTTTCAATTGCTTGAATAACAACCATAGTGTCTACAATTGCAAGTCTAAGTTTCGTTGCAAACTATGCAATAGAAGACACCACAGTTTGTTGCATGAAAATCAACCGATAGCAACGCAAGTAAACGCTGTCCAAACCGAAGTTCAGCCATCCGAACCCGAAACATCTAGTCATACTACCAACACCAATATAGGAAGCTCCATATTACCGACTGCTTTGATCCGTATAACCGATGCGCAAAACCAAACACATTTATACAGAGCCTTACTGGATTCCGGATCACAAGTATCGTTTATCAGCGAAAATTGTGCACAACAACTACAATTGCAAAGAAATAATGCCAGAATTGCCATTACAGGGATCGGAGCCATTACAAGTGGACATACCAAGGGATCAATAACGTTAAACATGACACCATGGAACAAATTAGAACCAAACATCCAAATCAAGGCATTTGTGTTACCAAAATTAACCGCAAGACAACCACCAATCTCACGAAGCATTGACATAGAGTTTTTCAAAAAATATGAATTAGCAGATCCTCAATTTTATAAAGGCAAAGCGATCGACGTCATAATTGGAGCGGACATATTTTTTGATCTTTTGTGTGAAGGAAATTTGAATACATACTCCCAACCAACTTACAATGCAAAAAACCGTTCTTGGATGGATTGTTGCGGGCGGGTCAAATGAAATGCACTCGAGTCAAGCATTCTCAGCTACTTTAAATAATCCAGATGATACGTTAGATCACCTATTAAAGCGATTCTGGGAAATTGAAGCAATGCAAAACCTAAGTCACGAGCTTTCACCAGAGGAAAGATTATGCGAGAGTAATTTTAAAAATACCACAACTACAAACCGCGATGGCCGGTTCAAAGTGCGACTTCCTTTCAAACGTGACCCATCGATCTTAGGAGACTCCTTTCGTACAGCGGCTAAACGTATGTATTCGATAGAAAAAAGGTTTAATAGAGAAAACAAATTTGCTGTAACATATAAGGACTTCATGGCAGAATATATCAATATGGGACACATGAAGATTGTCAATGATACTGGAAGAAACTGCAATGGCTATTATCTACCACATCACGGTGTCATCAAAGATTCCAGCACTACAACAAAACTCCGGGTTGTCTTTGATGGTTCCGCTAAAACTACCACAGGAATCTCATTAAACGAATGTCTTGCAGTTGGACCAACAGTTCAACCAACTTTGTACGAAATTTTATGCCGTTTTAGGATGTTCAAAATTGTATTTACAGCTGATGTGGAAAAAATGTTCCGACAAGTCCTAGTTGCGGAGGAAGACACCAAATTTCAACGGATATTGTGGCGAGATTCTCCAGACAAAGCATTTAGCACGTATGAATTACAGACAGTAACCTACGGTACCGCAAGCGCAACCTACCTAGCCACGCGCGCTCTTAATGAGGCAGCAACCAAATGTTAAGAAGAATTTCCAGAAGCAGCAAACCATATAAGAAACCACTTCTACGTAGATGACCTAATGACAGGTGCTGATTCATTAGAGGAAGCAATCACGTTAAAGAGTAACATAAACAACATACTCACACGTTCCGGATTTCACCTAAGAAAATGGCTAGCTAATGATGAAACATTAGTACGAAATACTGAAACCACTGCGGAAATAAATAATTTGGAAATAGAAAAATATACCTCCGTAAAAGTACTGGGATTACACTGGAATCCAACAACAGACTGTTTCCAATTTAAAGTAAACCTGAACGACCACGCTATTATGACCAAACGAGGAATATTATCGGAATCAAGCCGACTGTTCGACCCATTGGGATGGCTTGCTCCAATAACCGTAAGCATAAAAATCTTTTTCCAGACTTTATGGGCAAAGAATTTAAAATGGGACGAAAAATTACCACTAGACATTGAAAATGAATGGCGAAATTTACGAGACAACTTACCGAAAATCGAAGAAATTGTGATAGAGAGATACATACACACAAACAGTAATTCTAAAATATCTCTCCATGGATTTTCTGATGCTTCCAGATACGCTTATTCGGCGGTAGTATATGCTCACATAGTAAAACCAAATGTAGATTCGATTGTAAAGTTATTATCTGCTAAAACTAAGGTCGCACCAGTAAAACAAATCTCCATACCACGATTGGAGCTGTGTGGCGCACTACTCCTCAGCAAATTGCTCTTAAGTCTAAAGCAAACCCTCAAAACAGAAATCGCCGACATCACTGCTTGGACTGATTCGACCGTTGTGTTGGATTGGCTATCTGCGCCTCCCGCAAAGTGGAATACATTTGTAGGGAATAGAACTGGTGAAATACTCACAAGCATGAGCAGATCACAATGGAGGCATGTAAATTCAAAAGACAATCCGGCTGACTGTGCCTCAAAGGGAATCGCACCTGGAACGTTATCAAATTTTAGTTTATGGTGGAATGGTCCAAAGTGGATAGCAAATTGTGCAGCTTGGCCAAAAAACCCTGAAGTTCACATAAACACAACCGAAGAATTACGTATCCATTCACTACAAACCCAAATTCATCAGCCAAACATTATAGATGATTTAGTGAAAAGAATTTCAAGCTTCGAAAAAATTATCCGAATTTTAGCTTATGTCCTCCGATTTATTGATATAAGGCTAAAGAGAACTTCAATAAATTTCTCTTCACCATACCTGCATAGTGAAGAATTAAGAAAACCACAGCAACTCATACTGAAATATATACAATTGAAACATTTCGCGTTGGAAATCAGCCTGCTAAGAACAAACAAAGAACTACCCAGCTCAAGCAAATTAAAATATCTCAATCCATTTTTAGACGAATCAGGATTACTACGAGTCGGAGGAAGGCTTTCAAATGCATCTATAACTTACGCAATAAAACACCCAGTAATATTGCCAGCGAGAGATGAGATCACCGAGTCAATTGTGGCTGAACACCACTTACGCTACCTTCATGCTGGGCAGAGTCTGATGATCGCCACACTGCGTCAAAAATATTGGATCTTAGGCTGCAGACAGTTAGTGAGAAAAGTCGTCCATAAGTGCCTGAAATGCTTGAGATATAAAGGAGAAAATATAAAACAAATAATGGGAAACCTCCCGAATCCTAGAGTAGAACTAGTGAGACCTTTCTATAAAGTCGGAGTGGACTATGCAGGCCCCTTTCAAACCCGTCTAGTCAGGGGAAGAGGAAATAAGACAACATATAAAAGCTATATCTGTATCTTCGTGTGTTTAGCAACCAAAGCTTTGCACATTGAATTAGTCTCTGAACTTACCACCGAATCGTACATCGCAGCTCTTAGAAGATTCATAGCCCGCAGGGGGATATGTAAAGAAATCCATAGCGACAATGGAACGAATTTCATCGGAGCTCGCAATTGACGATTGGAAATACAGAGAAAGCACTACCTATCGGAGAAAAATAAAACAGTAACTACAATACAAAATTAGCATCAGCGCTCGCAAAACGACTAAAATATGGCATAGCGGAATTTTCTTGCAGCGAAACTACAATAAATAATTTGTCTAAAATCACGTCTCCAATCGTCAATCACCTACATGAACTATACAAATTCTTGAAACAAAACACTAACACCTTTTCTCAATTTTTATTGACAGATGAGATATCTTTTAAATTTATCCCACCAAGCGCACCTCACTTCGGCGGTCTATGGGAAGCTGCCGTAAAACAAGTGAAATATCACCTCAGGAGAGTAACCGATGGTCACACCCTCACAACTGAAGAAATGACGACATTGCTTGTTGATATTGAGGCAATTCTGAATTCACGGCCAATTTGCGTATTATCAAGTGAGGACTTAGAATATTTAACTCCAGCGCATTTCCTGATCGGTCGTCCAACAACACAACTACCAAGTGCTGATCTACAAGATGTCAAGTTGTCGAGATTATCCAGATGGCAATTGGTACAAAAGATGAATCAGGATATCTGGAAGAGGTGGCATCTTGAATACCTAACCAACATGCAACATAGAAGCAAGTGGAATAAGAAAGAAAACAACGTTAAAATTGGCGATCTTGTTATTATTAAAGAGAACAACTTACCTCCATCAAAGTGGTTGATGGGCAAAATCATAAAAGTTCATCCTGGAGCAGACAAAGTTATCAGAGTTGTAACTTTAAAAACAACAAACGGAGTCATCAAACGACCTATACATAAATTATGTAAACTTCCAATTATGTAATTGAATCAACCGATTCAAGGCGGCCGGAATGTTGAAGCCACTGAAGACGGCAAACCCTGAAAATAAAAGAAAATTGAATTACACGAAATATTATACAACACATTACCACATATTTATGTTAAATTGTCCCATTGAAGTCACTGTAGTTTCCATAAGTATTATAACCTAAAATTAAATTAATATTTTGTATTTAAATTTTCTTTCTTATTAACACATTTGAATACTTATCTGTTATTATTTACAATCTTAAATTTATATTGGAATCTAAAATGAAATTTAATAACTTTGAATTAATTTATACATATTTAAATTTAATAATTGATAGCTTACCTTTATTATTGATTAAATTTTTGTTTGTTTACGTTCTATGATGACATTTTAAAAACTCCTAAATGTATACATATAGACAATAAGAATCTTTAAAATGTTGTGTAGACTTTTTGCCATCTGCCAACAACCATAAAAAATAATGTACTATAATAAGAGCAAAATTTGTCAAATTAAAAATAAAGAAAAATTTCTTCCCTTCTAAAACGAACCATCAAAGCGTTCACATCAAACTTACGAATAAAAAGAAATTATTGTGAGAAAATAAAACCAAATATTATTAAGAATAAAAATTGCTAACACAATCGTGATTTTAATAAAGTTTGTGTTTGTATTTAACTTTGTGCTAACCAATACACCGTACCGATACCAAGTTTATCGTATCTTTATTCATGTACCTACCAAGTTTGCAATTTATTTTGAAACCTAACCTTTTGGTAATATTTTATTGGCTTAATCGATGCTCTAGATTATCAGAATTATGATAAAAATAATTTTAATATAAATTTATATAAACACATTTAATAAATGCGTGCTCTTTCGGTGGCGTACTGTACTACGTAGTATACTACGAGACCGTAATTTTGTGGAAACAAATTTTTTGTTAAAATTTTATTATTTTATTGGCTTAATCGATGCTCTAGATTATCAGAATTATGATAAAAATAATTTTAATATAAATTTATATAAACACATTTAATCAATAAGATTCTTTCGGCTTTTTATAGACACAATATATTAATAATAATGGCATTCACATTTAATAAATGCGTGCTCTTTCGGTGGCGTACTGTACTACGTAGTATACTACGAGACCTTAATTTTGTGCAAACAAATTTTTTATTAAAATTTTAATATTTTATTGAATTAATCGATGCTCTAGATTATCAGAATTATGATAAAAATAATTTTAATATAAATTTATATAAACACATTTAATAAATGCGTGCTCTTTCGGTGGCGTACTGTACTACGTAGTATACTACGAGACCGTAATTTTGTGCAAACAAATTTTTTGTTAAAATTTTAATATTTTATTGGCTTAATCGATGCTCTAGATTATCAGAATTATGATAAAAATAATTTTAATATAAATTTATATAAACACATTTAATAAATGCGTGCTCTTTCGGTGGCGTACTGTACTACGTAGTATACTACGAGACTGTAATTTTGTGCAAACAAATTTTTTGTTAAAATTTTAATATTTTATTGGCTTAATCGATGCTCTAGGTTATCAGAATTATGATAAAAATAATTTTAATATAAATTTATATAAACACATTTAATCAATAAGATTCTTTCGGCTTTTTATAGACACAATATATTAATTATAATTGCATTCACATTTAATAAATGCGTGCTCTTTCGGTGGCGTACTGTACTACGTAGTATACTACGAGACCTTAATTTTGTGCAAACAAATTTTTTATTAAAATTTTAATATTTTATTGGCTTAATCGATGCTCTAGATTATCAGAATTATGATAAAAATAATTTAAATATAAATTTATATAAACACATTTAATAAATGCGTGCTCTTTCGGTGGCGTACTGTACTACGTAGTATACTACGAGACCGTAATTTTGTGCAAACAAATTTTTTGTTAAAATTTTAATATTTTATTGGCTTAATCGATGCTCTAGATTATCAGAATTATGATAAAAATAATTTTAATATAAATTTATATAAACACATTTAATAAATGCGTGCTCTTTCGGAGGCGTACTGTACTACGTAGTATACTACGAGACCGTAATTTTATGCAAATAAATTTTTTGTTAAAATTTTAATATTTTATTGGCTTAATCGATGCTCTAGATTATCAGAATTATGATAAAAATAATTTTAATATAAATTTATATAAACACATTTAATAAATGCGTGCTCTTTCGGTGGCGTACTGTACTACGTAGTATACTACGAGACCGTAATTTTGTGCAAACAAATTTTTTGTTAAAATTTTAATATTCTATTGGCTTAATCGATGCTCTAGATTATCAGAATTATGATAAAAATAATTTAAATATAAATTTATATAAACACATTTAATAAATGCGTGCTCTTTCGGTGGCGTACTGTACTACGTAGTATACTACGAGACCGTAATTTTGTGCAAACAAATTTTTTATTAAAATTTTAATATTTTATTGACTTAATCGATGCTCTAGATTATCAGAATTATAATAAAAATAATTTTAATATAAATTTATATAAACACATTTAATAAATGCGTGCTCTTTCGGTGGCGTACTGTACTACGTAGTATACCACGAGACCGTAATTTAGTGCAAACAAATTTTTTGTTAAAATTTTTTTATTTTATTGGCTTAATCGATGCTCTAGATTATCAGAATTATGATAAAAATAATTTTAATATAAATTTATATAAACACATTTAATAAATGCGTGCTCTTTCGGTGGCGTACTGTACTACGTAGTATACTACGAGACCGTAATTTTGTGCAAACAAATTTTTTGTTAAAATTTTATTATTTTATTGGCTTAATCGATGCTCTAGATTATCAGAATTATGATAAAAATAATTTTAATATAAATTTATATAAACACATTTAATAAATGCGTGCTCTTTCGGTGGCGTACTGTACTACGTAGTATACTACGAGACCGTAATTTTGTGCAAACAAATTTTTTGTTAAAATTTTAATATTTTATTGGCTTAATCGATGCTCTAGATTATCAGAATTATGATAAAAATAATTTAAATATAAATTTATATAAACACATTTAATAAATGCGTGCTCTTTCGGTGGCGTACTGTACTACGTAGTATACTACGAGACCGTAATTTTGTGCAAACAAATTTTTTGTTAAAATTTTAATATTTTATTGGCTTAATCGATGCTCTAGATTATCAGAATTATGATAAAAATAATTTTAATATAAATTTATATAAACACATTTAATAAATGCGTGCTCTTTCGGTGGCGTACTGTACTACGTAGTATACTACGAGACCGTAATTTTGTGCAAACAAATTTTTTGTTAAAATTTTAATATTTTATTGGCTTAATCGATGCTCTAGATTATCAGAATAATGATAAAAATAATTTTAATATAAATTTATATAAACACATTTAATAAATGCGTGCTCTTTCGGTGGCGTACTGGACTACGTAGTATACTACGAGACCGTAATTTTGTGCAAACAAATTTTTTGTTAAAATTTTAATATTTTATTGGCTTAATCGATGCTCTAGATTATCAGAATTATGATAAAAATAATTTTAATATAAATTTATATAAACACATTTAATAAATGCGTGCTCTTTCGGTGGCGTACTGTACTACGTAGTATACTACGAGACCGTAATTTTGTGCAAACAAATTTTTTGTTAAAATTTTATTATTTTATTGGCTTAATCGATGCTCTAGATTATCAGAATTATGATAAAAATAATTTTAATATAAATTTATATAAACACATTTAATAAATGCGTGCTCTTTCGGAGGCGTACTGTACTACGTAGTATACTACGAGACCGTAATTTTTACGATGTTAAAATTGTCTGATTTAATATAAATTGTTTTCGGCTTTTTATAGACAACATACTATTTGTAATGACATACTCATTATTTTCGATTTGGCAAATCAGAAAAATAATGGAGTCATACTCCTAATATATCTACCAGCAAAAGTAGAAAATATTCATCCCCTCCCCCCTTTTCTTTCCCGCAGAGTCAATACAAAGTGTATCAACTCTCAAAAATGAGAAATCTCTTTGAGATTTTGTGTTGGTAATTCGGTTTCGTACAGAAAAGTAAGGTCTACTCATCAGGTAGCTACGACCGAACTACAAAAATTCAACTCTCGAAAAATACATTAAGTATTTAACTAGAGGGTATTGAGTTAGCGAATTATATTCACTAACTCGAACTCAAAATCCCAAGCAGAAATCTCATTTGTGTGCGTATAATGCCCGCACTAATATTTACGATGTTAAAATTGTCTGATTTAATATAAATTGTTTTCGGCTTTTTATAGACAACATACTATTTGTAATGACATACTAATTATTTTCGATTTGGCAAATCAGAAAAATAATGGAGTCATACTCCTAATATATCTACCAGCAAAAATAGAAAATATTCATCCCCTCCCCCCTTTTCTTTCCCGCAGAGTCAATACAAAGTGTATCAACTCTCAAAAATGAGAAATCTCTTTGAGATTTTGTGTTGGTAATTCGGTTTCGTACAGAAAATTAAGGTCTACTCATCAGGTAGCTACGACCGAACTACAAAAATTCAACTCTCGAAAAATACATTAAGTATTTAACTAGAGGGTATTGAGTTAGCGAATTATATTCACTAACTCGAACTCAAAATCCCAAGCAGAAATCTCATTTGCCAAATCGAAAATAATGAGTATGTCATTACAAAGAGTATGTTGTCTATAAAAAGCCGAAAACGACCGTAATTTTGTGCAAACAAATTTTTTGTTAAAATTTTATTATTTTATTGGCTTAATCGATGCTCTAGATTATCAGAATTATGATAAAAATAATTTTAATATAAATTTATATAAACACATTTAATAAATGCGTGCTCTTTCGGTGGCGTACTGTACTACGTAGTATACTACGAGACCGTAATTTTGTGCAAACAAATTTTTTGTTAAAATTTTAATATTTTATTGGCTTAATCGATGCTCTAGATTATCAGAATTATGATAAAAATAATTTTAATATAAATTTATATAAACACATTTAATAAATGCGTGCTCTTTCGGTGGCGTACTGTACTACGTAGTATACTATGAGACCGTAATTTTGTGGAAACAAATTTTTTGTTAAAATTTTATTATTTTATTGGCTTAATCGATGCTCTAGATTATCAGAATTATGATAAAAATATTTTTAATATAAATGTATATAAACATATTTAATAAATGCGTGCTCTTTCGGTGGCGTACTGTACTACGTAGTATACTACGAGATCGTAATTTTGTGCAAACAAATTTTTTGTTAAAATTTTATTATTTTATTGGCTTAATCGATGCTCTAGATTATCAGAATTATGATAAAAATAATTTAAATATAAATTTATATAAACACATTTAATAAATGCGTGCTCTTTCGGTGGCGTACTGTACTACGTGGTATACTACGAGACCGTAATTTTGTGCAAACAAATTTTTTGTTAAAATTTTAATATTTTATTGGCTTAATCGATGCTCTAGATTATCAGAATTATGATAAAAATAATTTTAATATAAATTTATATAAACACATTTAATAAATGCGTGCTCTTTCGGTGGCGTACTGTACTACGTAGTATACTACGAGACCGTAATTTTGTGCAAACAAATTTTTTATTAAAATTTTAATATTTTATTGACTTAATCGATGCTCTAGATTATCAGAATTATGATAAAAATAATTTTAATATAAATTTATATAAACACATTTAATAAATGCGTGCTCTTTCGGTGGCGTACTGTACTACGTAGTATACTACGAGACCGTAATTTTGTGCAAACAAATTTTTTGTTAAAATTTTAATATTTTATTGGCTTAATCGATGCTCTAGATTATCAGAATTATGATAAAAATAATTTTAATATAAATTTGTATAAACACATTTAATAAATGCGTGCTCTTTCGGTGGCGTACTGTACTACGTAGTATACTACGAGACCGTAATTTTGTGCAAACAAATTTTTTGTTAAAATTTTAATATTCTATTGGCTTAATCGATGCTCTAGATTATCAGAATTATGATAAAAATAATTTAAATATAAATTTATATAAACACATTTAATAAATGCGTGCTCTTTCGGTGGCGTACTGTACTACGTAGTATACTACGAGACCTTAATTTTGTGCAAACAAATTTTTTATTAAAATTTTAATATTTTATTGACTTAATCGATGCTCTAGATTATCAGAATTATAATAAAAATAATTTTAATATAAATTTATATAAACACATTTAATAAATGCGTGCTCTTTCGGTGGCGTACTGTACTACGTAGTATACCACGAGACCGTAATTTTGTGCAAACAAATTTTTTGTTAAAATTTTATTATTTTATTGGCTTAATCGATGCTCTAGATTATCAGAATTATGATAAAAATAATTTTAATATAAATTTATATAAACACATTTAATAAATGCGTGCTCTTTCGGTGGCGTACTGTACTACGTAGTATACTACGAGACCGTAATTTTGTGCAAACAAATTTTTTGTTAAAATTTTATTATTTTATTGGCTTAATCGATGCTCTAGATTATCAGAATTATGATAAAAATAATTTTAATATAAATTTATATAAACACATTTAATAAATGCGTGCTCTTTCGGTGGCGTACTGTACTACGTAGTATACTACGAGACCGTAATTTTGTGCAAACAAATTTTTTGTTAAAATTTTAATATTTTATTGGCTTAATCGATGCTCTAGATTATCAGAATTATGATAAAAATAATTTAAATATAAATTTATATAAACACATTTAATAAATGCGTGCTCTTTCGGTGGCGTACTGTACTACGTAGTATACTACGAGACCGTAATTTTGTGCAAACAAATTTTTTGTTAAAATTTTAATATTTTATTGGCTTAATCGATGCTCTAGATTATCAGAATTATGATAAAAATAATTTTAATATAAATTTATATAAACACATTTAATAAATGCGTGCTCTTTCGGTGGCGTACTGTACTACGTAGTATACTACGAGACCGTAATTTTGTGCAAACAAATTTTTTGTTAAAATTTTATTATTTTATTGGCTTAATCGATGCTCTAGATTATCAGAATTATGATAAAAATAATTTTAATATAAATTTATATAAACACATTTAATAAATGCGTGCTCTTTCGGTGGCGTACTGGACTACGTAGTATACTACGAGACCGTAATTTTGTGCAAACAAATTTTTTGTTAAAATTTTAATATTTTATTGGCTTAATCGATGCTCTAGATTATCAGAATTATGATAAAAATAATTTTAATATAAATTTATATAAACACATTTAATAAATGCGTGCTCTTTCGGTGGCGTACTGTACTACGTAGTATACTACGAGACCGTAATTTTGTGCAAACAAATTTTTTGTTAAAATTTTATTATTTTATTGGCTTAATCGATGCTCTAGATTATCAGAATTATGATAAAAATAATTTTAATATAAATTTATATAAACACATTTAATAAATGCGTGCTCTTTCGGAGGCGTACTGTACTACGTAGTATACTACGAGACCGTAATTTTTACGATGTTAAAATTGTCTGATTTAATATAAATTGTTTTCGGCTTTTTATAGACAACATACTATTTGTAATGACATACTCATTATTTTCGATTTGGCAAATCAGAAAAATAATGGAGTCATACTCCTAATATATCTACCAGCAAAAGTAGAAAATATTCATCCCCTCCCCCCTTTTCTTTCCCGCAGAGTCAATACAAAGTGTATCAACTCTCAAAAATGAGAAATCTCTTTGAGATTTTGTGTTGGTAATTCGGTTTCGTACAGAAAAGTAAGGTCTACTCATCAGGTAGCTACGACCGAACTACAAAAATTCAACTCTCGAAAAATACATTAAGTATTTAACTAGAGGGTATTGAGTTAGCGAATTATATTCACTAACTCGAACTCAAAATCCCAAGCAGAAATCTCATTTGTGTGCGTATAATGCCCGCACTAATATTTACGATGTTAAAATTGTCTGATTTAATATAAATTGTTTTCGGCTTTTTATAGACAACATACTATTTGTAATGACATACTAATTATTTTCGATTTGGCAAATCAGAAAAATAATGGAGTCATACTCCTAATATATCTACCAGCAAAAATAGAAAATATTCATCCCCTCCCCCCTTTTCTTTCCCGCAGAGTCAATACAAAGTGTATCAACTCTCAAAAATGAGAAATCTCTTTGAGATTTTGTGTTGGTAATTCGGTTTCGTACAGAAAATTAAGGTCTACTCATCAGGTAGCTACGACCGAACTACAAAAATTCAACTCTCGAAAAATACATTAAGTATTTAACTAGAGGGTATTGAGTTAGCGAATTATATTCACTAACTCGAACTCAAAATCCCAAGCAGAAATCTCATTTGCCAAATCGAAAATAATGAGTATGTCATTACAAAGAGTATGTTGTCTATAAAAAGCCGAAAACGACCGTAATTTTGTGCAAACAAATTTTTTGTTAAAATTTTATTATTTTATTGGCTTAATCGATGCTCTAGATTATCAGAATTATGATAAAAATAATTTTAATATAAATTTATATAAACACATTTAATAAATGCGTGCTCTTTCGGTGGCGTACTGTACTACGTAGTATACTACGAGACCGTAATTTTGTGCAAACAAATTTTTTGTTAAAATTTTAATATTTTATTGGCTTAATCGATGCTCTAGATTATCAGAATTATGATAAAAATAATTTTAATATAAATTTATATAAACACATTTAATAAATGCGTGCTCTTTCGGTGGCGTACTGTACTACGTAGTATACTATGAGACCGTAATTTTGTGGAAACAAATTTTTTGTTAAAATTTTATTATTTTATTGGCTTAATCGATGCTCTAGATTATCAGAATTATGATAAAAATATTTTTAATATAAATGTATATAAACATATTTAATAAATGCGTGCCCTTTCGGTGGCGTACTGTACTACGTAGTATACTACGAGACCGTAATTTTGTGCAAACAAATTTTTTGTTAAAATTTTATTATTTTATTGGCTTAATCGATGCTCTAGATTATCAGAATTATGATAAAAATAATTTAAATATAAATTTATATAAACACATTTAATAAATGCGTGCTCTTTCGGTGGCGTACTGTACTACGTGGTATACTACGAGGCCGTAATTTTGTGCAAACAAATTTTTTGTTAAAATTTTAATATTTTATTGGCTTAATCGATGCTCTAGATTATCAGAATTATGATAAAAATAATTTTAATATAAATTTATATAAACACATTTAATAAATGCGTGCTCTTTCGGTGGCGTACTGTACTACGTAGTATACTACGAGACCGTAATTTTGTGCAAACAAATTTTTTATTAAAATTTTAATATTTTATTGACTTAATCGATGCTCTAGATTATCAGAATTATGATAAAAATAATTTTAATATAAATTTATATAAACACATTTAATAAATGCGTGCTCTTTCGGTGGCGTACTGTACTACGTAGTATACTACGAGACCGTAATTTTGTGCAAACAAATTTTTTGTTAAAATTTTATTATTTTATTGGCTTAATCGATGCTCTAGATTATCAGAATTATGATAAAAATAATTTTAATATAAATTTGTATAAACACATTTAATAAATGCGTGCTCTTTCGGTGGCGTACTGTACTACGTAGTATACTACGAGACCGTAATTTTGTGCAAGGAAATTTTTTGTTAAAATTTTAATATTTTATTGGCTTAATCGATGCTCTAGATTATCAGAATTATGATAAAAATAATTTTAATATAAATTTATATAAACACATTTAATAAATGCGTGCTCTTTCGGTGGCGTACTGTACTATGTAGTATACTACGAGACCGTAATTTTGTGCAAACAAATTTTTTGTTAAAATTTTAATATTTTATTGGCTTAATCGATGCTCTAGATTATCAGAATTATGATAAAAGTAATTTTAATATAAATTTATATAAACACATTTAATAAATGCGTGCTCTTTCGGTGGCGTACTGTACTACGTAGTATACTACGAGACCGTAATTTAGTGCAAACAAATTTTTTGTTAAAATTTTAATATTTTATTGGCTTAATCGATGCTCTAGATTATCAGAATTATGATAAAAATAATTTTAATATAAATTTATATAAACAAATTTAATAAATGCGTGCTCTTTCGGTGGCGTACTGTACTACGTAGTATACTACGAGACCGTAATTTTGTGCAAACAAATTTTTTGTTAAAATTTTATTATTTTATTGGCTTAATCGATGCTCTAGATTATCAGAATTATGATAAAAATAATTTTAATATAAATTTATATAAACACATTTAATAAATGCGTGCTCTATCAGAGGCGTACTGTACTACGTAGTATACTACGAGACCGTAATTTTGTGCAAACAAATTGTTTGTTAAAATTTTATTATTTTATTGGCTTAATCGATGCTCTAGATTATCAGAATTATGATAAAAATATTTTAAATATAAATTTATATAAACACATTTAATAAATGCGTGCTCTTTCGGTGGCGTACTGTACTACGTAGTATACTACGAGACCGTAATTTTGTGCAAACAAATTTTTTGTTAAAATTTTATTATTTTATTGGCTTAGTCGATGCTCTAGATTATCAGAATTATGATAAAAATAATTTTAATATAAATTTATATAAACACATTTAATAAATGCGTGCTCTTTCGGTGGCGTACTGTACTACGTAGTATACTACGAGACCGTAATTTAGTGCAAACAAATTTTTTGTTAAAATTTTAATATTTTATTGGCTTAATCGATGCTCTAGATTATCAGAATTATGATAAAAATAATTTTAATATAAATTTATATAAACACATTTAATAAATGCGTGCTCTTTCGGTGGCGTACTGTACTACGTAGTATACTACGAGACCGTAATTTTGTGCAAACAAATTTTTTGTTAAAATTTTATTATTTTATTGGCTTAATCGATGCTCTAGATTATCAGAATTATGATAAAAATAATTTTAATATAAATTTATATAAACACATTTAATAAATGCGTGCTCTTTCGGAGGCGTACTGTACTACGTAGTATACTATGAGACCGTAATTTTGTGCAAACAAATTTTTTGTTAAAATTTTATTATTTTATTGGCTTAATCGATGCTCTAGATTATCAAAATTATGATAAAAATAATTTTAATATGAATTTATATAAACACATTTAATAAATGCGTACTCTTTCGGTGGCGTACTGTACTACGTAGTATACCACGAGACCGTAATTTTGTGGAAACAAATTTTTTGTTAAAATATTATTATTTTATTGGCTTAATCGATGCTCTAGATTATCAGAATTATGATAAAAATAATTTTAATATAAATTTATATAAACACATTTAATAAATGCGTGCTCTTTCGGTGGCGTACTGTACTACGTAGTATACCTCTGAAAGAGTACGCATTTATTAAATGTGTTTATAAAAATTTATATTAAAATTATTTTTATCATAATTCTGATAATCTAGAGCATCGATTAAGCCAATAAAATAATAATATTTAAACAAAAAATATGTTTGCCCTAAATTACGGTCTCATAGTATACTACGTAGTACAGTACGCCTCTGAAATTTATATTAAAATTGTTTTTATCATAATTCTGATAACCTAGAGCATCGATTAAGCCAATTAAATAATAATAATATTTTAACAAAAAATATGTTTGCACTAAATTACGGTCTCATAGTATACTACGTAGTAAAGTGCGCCTCTGAAAGAGTACGCATTTATTAAATGTGTTTATATAAATTTATATTAAAATTATTTTTATCATAATTCTGATAATCTAGAGCATCGATTAAGCCAATAAAATAATAATATTTTAACAAAAAATTTGTTTGTACTAAATTACGGTCTCATAGTATACTACGTAGTACAGTGCGCCTCTGAAAGAGTACGCATTTATTAAATGTGTTTATATAAATTTATATTAAAATTATTTTTATCATAATTCTGATAACCTAGAGCATCGATTAAGCCAATAAAATAATAATATTTTAACAAAAAATATGTTTGCACTAAATTACGGTCTCATAGTATACTACGTAGTACAGTGCGCCTCTGAAAGAGTACGCATTTATTAAATGTGTTTATATAAATTTATATTAAAATTATTTTTATCATAATTCTGATAATCTAGAGCATCGATTAAGCCAATAAAATAATAATATTTTAACAAAAAATATGTTTGCACTAAATTACGGTCTCATAGTATACTACGTAGTACAGTGCGCCTCTGAAATTTATATTAAAATTATTTTTATCATAATTCTGATAACCTAGAGCATCGATTAAGCCAATTAAATAATAATAATATTTTAACAAAAAATATGTTTGCACTAAATTACGGTCTCATAGTATACTACGTAGTAAAGTGCGCCTCTGAAAGAGTACGCATTTATTAAATGTGTTTATATAAATTTATATTAAAATTATTTTTATCATAATTCTGATAATCTAGAGCATCGATTAAGCCAATAAAATAATAATATTTTAACAAAAAATTTGTTTGCACTAAATTACGGTCTCATAGTATACCACGTAGTACAGTGCGCCTCTGAAAGAGTACGCATTTATTAAATGTGTTTATATAAATTTATATTAAAATTATTTTTATCATAATTCTGATAACCTAGAGCATCGATTAAGCCAATAAAATAATAATATTTTAACAAAAAATATGTTTGCACTAAATTACGGTCTCATAGTATACTACGTAGTACAGTGCGCCTCTGAAAGAGTACGCATTTATTAAATGTGTTTATATAAATTTATATTAAAATTATTTTTATCATAATTCTGATAACCTAGAGCATCGATTAAGCCAATAAAATAATAATATTTTAACAAAAAATATGTTTGCACTAAATTACGGTCTCATAGTATACTACGCAGTACAGTGCGCCTCTGAAAGAGTACGCATTTATTAAATGTGTTTATATAAATTTATAGTTGCAATTTTACTACCACCGAGTAAACATTTAAAATAATTTACTTATTACTTGTGTGAAAAGTTGAATCAGCAGTTTTAAATTTTTTTTTTTATTTTTAAAAAAAATTTTGTGATGTGAAAAGTAGTGAAATCGTGATGTTCAATTCTCCGCCTCAAGTAAAAAAGGCTGGGCTAAATCAGCAGACAGAGATGTCCGCAAGCGATTTGCCACCGAACGTCACGACCTCAATTATTAATAAAATTGGAAATGTGCAGCATAGTCCAAAGCGACAACAAATTTTAAATGCTCAAAAAATTGCTTTACCAGGCAATTTAAATCAAAATGAACTAGAAATTAATTTAAATAACTTTGGTGTGTTGAACCATAAAGAAAATAAAAGTGCATCGTCGACAAATATTGACGATAATATAAACAATGGAAGTGCATTGACAACAAATGAAAAAAAAATGAACAGTGATGTAGGTCAGTGTTTAGTGCAAACGGGAATTGACCGGTATATTACTGTCCGATCAAAGCGAAGGAGAAGCCCTAGATCAGCGGCCAGTGCAAGCGCGAACAAATTCACTAAGTTAGCTTCCGTTGAATTAACACATGGCAATAGGTATTCTTGCTTGGTTGTTGAAGATCCGCCGCCCGAAAAAACTCCAAAAATTGAGAAGCCGCCACCAATCTATTTGAGGGAAGAATCAAATAGAGAACTTGCAAAAACCATCGAGTTTATTACGGAAGGTGCATTTTATATTTCCGTTATCAAAAGAGGAGATATAAAAGAAACAAAAGTTCAACCGCTCAATATTGATGCTTACAGAGCGTTAATCAAGCATTTTGATCAAGTTGGTAAACATTACTACACGTACCAACTAAAGAGCCAAAAAGGATTAGTTGTAGTTTTGAAAGGAATAGAGAGCTACGTAGATGCAAACGAAATTCAAGCTGCTCTCGCTGAGAAAGGTTTCCAATGTAAATCTATTACCAATATTATTAATCGGGAGAAGGCGCCGCAGCCATTGTTCCGCCTGGAATTAGAACCAGATAATAAAAAGGTCAAAGGCAAACATGCAATATATGACCTAAAATATCTACTGCACAGAAGGGTTAACATCGAAGAACCCAGGAAAAGAAATGGGCCGGTACAGTGTGTTAAGTACCAAGAATATGGACACACTAGAGCATATTGCACTTTGAACGATGTTTGTGTTATATGTGGTGAACTCCATAACGCAAAGGTTTGCAATAAAGCCAAAACGGAAGCATCAGTGAGAAAATGCAGCAACTGCAATGGAAATCATACAGCTAATTATAGAGGGTGCCCAATTTATCTTGAATTGAAAAGAAGAATCAATCCAAAGCAGCGAGCTGAACAACGAATGCTTAATCTCCATTCTTCAGCTAAAAAACAAGCACGCCCAGAAATCGTAAACCCAAATGCTCAAACTGGAAATCAGTACGCAACTGTCAACGGTAGTGTGCACCAAGGGGTTTCATACGCAAGTGTTCTTAAAGGTACGGCTCCTAAAGTGCAAGCAAGTGAAGAGGGAAACATCTCAAAAGCTTTAAACAAATTGACTAATATGATGCAAAGCCTCATGGCGATGATGGAGAGAACCATGGATCTAATGATGCAGAATATGAACACGCTGATGCAGATAGTCGTAAAAAGTCAAAAATGACCATCATCAAAATAGCTATATGGAATGCAAACGGCCTAGCACAACATAAAGCGGAGGTTCAAGCATTCCTCACTGAGCACAATATTGACATAATGTTAATATCCGAAACACGCTTCACCAAAAATAGCTATTTCAAAATTAATGGGTACTCTATTTATGACACCAAGCACCCAGATGGGAAAGCACATGGAGGCACTGCTGTATTGATTAAAAGAAGATTAAAGCACTATGAGCTGACGAAATATGAGAAAGAACATATACAATCAACGAGCATCTGTCTTCAGGAGTGGTCTGGAAACTGTGTCATATCGGCAGTGTACTGTCCTCCAAAACATGCTATAAAAAAACTCCAGTTCTTGGATTATTTCAGCCAGCTGGGTAATAAATTTCTTGCGGGAGGTGATTACAACGCCAAACATACTCATTGGGGCTCCAGATTAACATCGTCGAAAGGCAAACAACTTTATCAAGCAATAGAGGAACAGTCCCTGGATTATTTATCTGCCGGTAATCCAACTTACTGGCCGACGGATAAAAAGAAAATTCCTGATTTAATCGACTTTTGTGTAACTAAGGGCATTCCACGTACATATGCTAAGGCCACCGATTGTTATGATCTGTCTTCTGATCACTCACCGGTAATAGTAACAGTGAGTACCGATGTCTTAAGGAACGAAACACCCAACCGTCTTACAAACAAGCAAACTAATTGGGATCAATATAGGAGGCTAGTCGAACAAAATTGCCTACTTAATATTCCTCTGACCACACCAGCTGATATTGATGCGGCGGCCGAAAATTTAAAAGACATCATGGCATTATCAGCTGAAAGGGCTACACCTGTCATAAGTAGTTCCGAAAAAGTTAATAAGCTGTCTCATAATATACAGGAACTAATCCAGGAAAAACGGAAAATTCGCCGGCTATGGCAGCAAACAAAATCACCGTTATTGAAATGGAAATTAAATCGAGCTATCAAGGCCTTAAGATTTGCTTTGCGGGAAGAAGAAAACCAGAGCGTCCAGAACTATTTAAGTGATCTCTCGGCAACCGAGAGGACAGATTACTCTTTGTGGAAGGCAACAAAACATTTAAAAAGGCCAACAAATTCGAATCCACCGATTAGACTACCAACTGGAAATTGGGCGAGAAGTGATGAAGAAAAAGCCAATGCTTTTGCTGATCATCTAACAACAGTATTCACACCACACGAAGAAGATAATAATTTCGTGCTACCCCAGCAAATGGATGGTGGTTTATCCTACAAACCTATAAAGTATGATATAATTGGAAGAAAGTTAAGAATACAATTAAAAATTGCATAAGCCCGAAAAAGGCACCAGGACATGATCTCATTACTGGAAAAATGATAAGGGAATTGCTAGACAAATGCATAAAACTAATAACATTCATATTCAACGCGATCATGCGAACCAGTTATATTCCTCAAAAATGGAAAATATCTTTGATCACAATGATACATAAGCCTGGAAAAAATGAAACGCAGATCTCATCATATCGCCCAATAAGCATGCTGCCCACAATATCAAAGCTATTTGAAAAAATGTTACTAACAAAATTGAAACCAATATTGGAAGAACGGCGCGTTATACCAGACCATCAATTTGGGTTCCGAAACCAACATGGTACCACAGAGCAAATTCACAGAATTGTAAACGCAATCAAAATCACCTTCGAGGAAAAGAAATATTGTTCTGCTGCTTTCTTGGATATAGCACAAGCATTTGATAAAGTATGGCACGATGGGCTAATATACAAAATTAAAGAGCTTCTTCCGAAGAAATTTCACTCAATTTTGGGAAACTACCTTATTCAAAGGCAATACATTGTCAAACAAAATAGCGCAACTACTTGCTTAAATGATATTAATGCAGGTGTCCCGCAAGGCAGCGTTCTAGGGCCAATATTATACTTGTTGTACACAGCCGATTTACCTGTAACCAACAAAGTAACAATATCAACATTTGCCGATGATACGGCCATCCTGGTGTCACACAATAATCCCGAAATTGCCTCAAAGGAGTTGCAGAATCATTTAAACAAAATCGCGGACTGGCTAAAGACATGGCGAATAAAAGTGAACGAAAACAAATCAACTCACATCACATTCACGCTGAACAAACGCACCTGCCCACCAGTGAAATTAAACAATACAAATATTCCTCAACAAACGAAGGTCAAATACTTAGGTTTGCACCTGGATAGAAGGTTAACGTGGAAAACCCATATTGAAACTAAGCGCAACCAAATAAAACTGACATTTTCCAAAATGTATTGGCTAATGGGAAGGAAATCTCAGTTGTCATTAGCCAATAAAGTTTTACTGTACAAAGCGATTATCAAACCCATATGGACATATGGTATTCAGTTATGGGGATCCACCAGCGCTTCAAACAGAGAGCTCCTGCAACGAACTCGAAAATACTTCGAAGTATTACTAATGCTCCGTGGTACATTCGAAATAGTAATATACATGATGACCTTGGGATTAAAACCATTAAAGAAACAATTAAAGAATTCAGTTCTAAATATTATTCAAAACTAGAAGCGCATCCCAACGAATTGGCCAGGGATATATTAAAACAGCCACGATTTAGGCGACTGAAAAGAACAGATCCACTCGGACTGATGAACCTGTGAACCTGTAAATTTATTAAATGTTGATGTTATACTATAAGTATAATCTAAATTAATTAAATTGTGAGCACCAACAATAAGTATTAACATTGGTTAAGACTTAAAATATGTATGTAATAATTTTAGCTTAAGATTTGATTACTTCTTGTTAGTTTCTTATGTAGAAAGATTCAAGAATAAAGCCATTGGCAGCATTTAAAAAAAAAAAAAAAAAAAAATATAAATTTATATTAAAATTATTGTTATCATAATTCTGATAATCTAGAGCATCGATTAAGCCAATAAAATAATAATATTTTAACAAAAAATATATTTGCACTAAATTACGGTCTCATAGTATACTACGTAGTACAGTGCGCCTCTGAAATTTATATTAAAATTATTTTTATCATAATTCTGATAACCTAGAGCATCGATTAAGCCAATTAAATAATAATAATATTTTAACAAAAAATATGTTTGCACTAAATTACGGTCTCATAGTATACTACGTAGTAAAGTGCGCCTCTGAAAGAGTACGCATTTATTAAATGTGTTTATATAAATTTATATTAAAATAATTTTATCATAATTCTGATAACCTAGAGCATCGATTAAGCCAATAAAATAATAATATTTTAACAAAAAATTTGTTTGCACTAAATTACGGTCTCATAGTATACTACGTAGTACAGTGCGCCTCTGAAATTTATATTAAAATTATTTTTATCATAATTCTGATAACCTAGAGCATCGATTAAGCCAATTAAATAATAATAATATTTTAACAAAAAATATGTTTGCACTAAATTACGGTCCCATAGTATACTACGTAGTAAAGTGCGCCTCTGAAAGAGTACGCATTTATTAAATGTGTTTATATAAATTTATATTAAAATAATTTTATCATAATTCTGATAATCTAGAGCATCGATTAAGCCAATAAAATAATAATATTTTAACAAAAAATTTGTTTGCACTAAATTACGGTCTCATAGTATACTACGTAGTACAGTGCGCCTCTGAAATTTATATTAAAATTATTTTTATCATAATTCTGATAACCTAGAGCATCGATTAAGCCAATAAAATAATAATATTTTAACAAAAAATATGTTTGCACTAAATTACGGTCTCATAGTATACTACGTAGTACAGTGCACCTCTGAAAGAGTACGCATTTATTAAATGTGTTTATATAAATTTATATTAAAATTATTTTTATCATAATTCTGATAATCTAGAGCATCGATTAAGCCAATAAAATAATAATATTTTAACAAAAAATATCTTTGCACTAAATTACGGTCTCATAGTATACTACGCAGTACAGTGCGCCTCTGAAAGGGTACGCATTTATTAAATGTGTTTATATAAATTTATATTAAAATTATTTTTATCATAATTCTGATAATCTAGAGCATCGATTAAGCCAATAAAATAATAATATTTTAACAAAAAATATGTTTGCACTAAATTACGGTCTCATAGTATACTACGTAGTACAGTGCGCCTCTGAAATTTATATTAAAATTATTTTTATCATAATTCTGATAACCTAGAGCATCGATTAAGCCAATTAAATAATAATAATATTTTAACAAAAAATATGTTTGCACTAAATTACGGTCTCATAGTATACTACGTAGTAAAGTGCGCCTCTGAAAGAGTACGCATTTATTAAATGTGTTTATATAAATTTATATTAAAATTATTTTTATCATAATTCTGATAATCTAGAGCATCGATTAAGCCAATAAAATAATAATATTTTAACAAAAAATTTGTTTGCACTAAATTACGGTCTCATAGTATACAACGTAGTACAGTGCGCCTCTGAAAGAGTACGCATTTATTAAATGTGCTTATATAAATTTATATTAAAATTATTTTTATCATAATTCTGATAATCTAGAGCATCGATTAAGCCAAAAAAATAATAATATTTTAACAAAAAATTTGTTTGCACTAAATTACGGTCTCATAGTATACTACTACGTAGTACAGTGCGCCTCTGAAAGAGTACGCATTTATTAAATGTGTTTATATAAATTTATATTAAAATTATTTTTATCATAATTCTGATAACCTAGAGCATCGATTAAGCCAATAAAATAATAATATTTTAACAAAAAATATGTTTGCACTAAATTACAGTCTCATAGTATACTACGTAGTACAGTGCGCCTCTGAAAGAGTACGCATTTATTAAATGTGTTTCTATAAAATTATATTAAAATTATTTTTATCATAATTCTGATAACCTAGAGCATCGATTAAGCCAATAAAATAATAATATTTTAACAAAAAATATGTTTGCACTAAATTACGGTCTCATAGTATACTACGTAGTAAAGTGCGCCTCTGAAAGAGTACGCATTTATTAAATGTGTTTATATAAATTTATATTAAAATAATTTTATCATAATTCTGATAACCTAGAGCATCGATTAAGCCAATAAAATAATAATATTTTAACAAAAAATTTGTTTGCACTAAATTACGGTCTCATAGTATACTACGTAGTACAGTGCGCCTCTGAAAGAGTACGCATTTATTAAATGTGTTTATATAAATTTATATTAAAATTATTTTTATCATAATTCTGATAACCTAGAGCATCGATTAAGCCAATAAAATAATAATATTTTAACAAAAAATTGGTTTGCACTAAATTACGGTCTCATAGTATACTACGTAGTAAAGTGCGCCTCTGAAAGAGTACCCATTTATTAAATGTGTTTATATAAATTTATATTAAAATTATTTTTATCATAATTCTGATAATCTAGAGCATCGATTAAGCCAATAAAATAATAATATTTTAACAAAAAATTTGTTTGCACTGAAATACGGTCTCATAGTATACTACGTAGTACAGTGCGCCTCTGAAAGAGTACGCATTTATTAAATGTGTTTATATAAATTTATATTAAAATTATTTTTATCATTATTCTGATAATCTAGAGCATCGATTAAGCCAATAAAATAATAATATTTTAACAAAAAATTTGTTTGCACTAAATTACGGTCTCATAGTACACTACGTAGTACAGTGCGCCTCTGAAAGAGTACGCATTTATTAAATGAGTTTATATAAATGTATATTAAAATTATTTTTATCATAATTCTGATAACCTAGAGCATCGATTAAGCCAATAAAATAATAATATTTTAACAAAAACTATGTTTGCACAAAATTACGGTCTCATAGTATACTACGTAGTACAGTGCGCCTCTGAAAGAGTACGCATTTATTAAATTTGTTTATATAAATTTATATTAAAATTATTTTTATCATAATTCTGATAACCTAGAGCATCGATTAAGCCAATAAAATAATAATATTTTAACAAAAAATATGTTTTCACTAAATTACGGTCTCATAGTATACTACGTAGTACAGTGCGCCTCTGAAAGAGTACGCATTTATTAAATGTGTTTATAAAAATTTATATTAAAATTATTTTTATCATAATTCTGATAACCTATAGCATCGATTAAGCCAATAAAATAATAATATTTTAACAAAAAATATGTTTGCACTAAATTACGGTCTCATAGTATACTACGTAGTACAGTGCGCCTCTGAAAGAGTACGCATTTATTAAATGTGTTTATATAAATTTATATTAAAATTATTTTTATCATAATTCTGATAATCTAGAGCATCGATTAAGCCAATAAAATAATAATATTTTAACAAAAAATTTGTTTGCACTAAATTACGGTCTCATAGTATACTACGTAGTACAGTGCGCCTCTGAAAGAGTACGCATTTATTAAATGTGTTTATATAAATTTATATTAAAATTATTTTTATCATAATTCTGATAACCTAGAGCATCGATTAAGCCAATAAAATAATAATATTTTAACAAAAAAATTGTTTGCACTAAATTACGGTCTCATAGTATACTTTGTAGTACAGTGCGCCTCTGAAAGAGTACGCATTTATTAAATGTGTTTATATAAATTTATATTAAAATTATTTTTATCATAATTCTGATAATCTAGAGCATCGATTAAGCCAATAAAATAATAATATTTTAACAAAAAATTTGTTTGCACTAAATTACGGTCTCATATCATAGTATACTACGTAGTACAGTGCGCCTCTGAAAGAGTACGCATTTATTAAATGTGTTTATATAAATTTATATTAAAATTATTTTTATCATAATTCTGATAACCTAGTGCATCGATTAAGCCAATAAAATAATAATATTTTAACAAAAAATTTGTTTGCACTAAATTACGGTCTCATAGTATACTACGTAGTACAGTGCGCCTCTGAAAGAGTACGCATTTATTAAATGTGTTTATATAAATTTATATTAAAATTATTTTTATCATAATTCTGATAACCTAGAGCATCGATTAAGCCATTAAAATAATAATATTTTAACAAAAAATATGTTTGCACTAAATTACGGTCTCATAGTATACTACGTAGTACAGTGCGCCTCTGAAAGAGTACGCATTTATTAAATGTGTTTATATAAATTTATATTAAAATTATTTTTATCATAATTCTGATAACCTAGAGCATCGATTAAGCCAATAAAATATTAATATTTTAACAAAAAATATGTTTGCACTAAATTACGGTCTCATTGTATACTACGTAGTACAGTGCGCCTCTGAAAGAGTACGCATTTATTAAACGTGTTTATATAAATTTATATTAAAATTATTTTTATCATAATTCTGATAACCTAGAGCATCGATTAAGCCAATAAAATAATAATATTTTAACAAAAAATTTGTTTGCACTAAATTACGGTCTCATAGTATACTACGTAGTACAGTGCGCCTCTGAAAGAGTACGCATTTATTAAATGTGTTTATATAAATTTATATTAAAATTATTTTTATCATAATTCTGATAACCTAGAGCATCGATTAAGCCAATAAAATAATAATATTTTAACAAAAAATTTGTTTGCACTAAATTACGTTCTCATAGTATACTACGTAGTACAGTACGCCTCTGAAAGAGTACGCATTTATTAAATGTGTTTATATAAATTTATATTAAAATTATTTTTATCATAATTCTGATAATCTAGAGCATCGATTAAGCCAATAAAATAATAATATTTTAACAAAAAATTTATTTGCACTAAATTACGGTCTCATAGTATACTACGTAGTACAGTGCGCCTCTGAAAGAGTACGCATTTATTAAATGTGTTTATATAAATTTATATTAAAATTATTTTTATCATAATTCTGATAACCTAGAGCATCGATTAAGCCAATAAAATAATAATATTTTAACAAAAAATATGTTTGCACTAAATTACGGTCTCATAGTATACTACGTAGTACAGTGCGCCTCTGAAAGAGTACGCATTTATTAAATGTGTTTATATAAATTTATATTAAAATTATTTTTATCATAATTCTGATAATCTAGAGCATCGATTAAGCCAATAAAATAATAATATTTTAACAAAAAATATGTTTGCACTAAATTACGGTCTCATAGTATACTACGTAGTACAGTGCGCCTCTGAAATGTATATTAAAATTACTTTTATCATAATTCTGATAACCTAGAGCATCTATTAAGCCAATTAAATAATAATAATATTTTAACAAAAAATATGTTTGCACTAAATTACGGTCTCATAGTATACTACGTAGTACAGTGCGCCTCTGAAATGTATATTAAAATTATTTTTATCATAATTCTGATAACCTAGAGCATCTATTAAGCCAATTAAATAATAATAATATTTTAACAAAAAAATTGTTTGCACTAAATTACGGCCTCATAGTATACTTTGTAGTACAGTGCGCCTCTGAAAGAGTACGCATTTATTAAATGTGTTTATATAAATTTATATTAAAATTATTTTTATCATAATTCTGATAATCTAGAGCATCGATTAAGCCAATAAAATAATAATATTTTAACAAAAAATTTGTTTGCACTAAATTACGGTCTCATATCATAGTATACTACGTAGTACAGTGCGCCTCTGAAAGAGTACGCATTTATTAAATGTGTTTATATAAATTTATATTAAAATTATTTTTATCATAATTCTGATAACCTAGTGCATCGATTAAGCCAATAAAATAATAATATTTTAACAAAAAATTTGTTTGCACTAAATTACGGTCTCATAGTATACTACGTAGTACAGTGCGCCTCTGAAAGAGTACGCATTTATTAAATGTGTTTATATAAATTTATATTAAAATTATTTTTATCATAATTCTGATAACCTAGAGCATCGATTAAGCCATTAAAATAATAATATTTTAACAAAAAATATGTTTGCACTAAATTACGGTCTCATAGTATACTACGTAGTACAGTGCGCCTCTGAAAGAGTACGCATTTATTAAATGTGTTTATATAAATTTATATTAAAATTATTTTTATCATAATTCTGATAACCTAGAGCATCGATTAAGCCAATAAAATATTAATATTTTAACAAAAAATATGTTTGCACTAAATTACGGTCTCATTGTATACTACGTAGTACAGTGCGCCTCTGAAAGAGTACGCATTTATTAAACGTGTTTATATAAATTTATATTAAAATTATTTTTATCATAATTCTGATAACCTAGAGCATCGATTAAGCCAATAAAATAATAATATTTTAACAAAAAATTTGTTTGCACTAAATTACGGTCTCATAGTATACTACGTAGTACAGTGCGCCTCTGAAAGAGTACGCATTTATTAAATGTGTTTATATAAATTTATATTAAAATTATTTTTATCATAATTCTGATAACCTAGAGCATCGATTAAGCCAATAAAATAATAATATTTTAACAAAAAATTTGTTTGCACTAAATTACGTTCTCATAGTATACTACGTAGTACAGTACGCCTCTGAAAGAGTACGCATTTATTAAATGTGTTTATATAAATTTATATTAAAATTATTTTTATCATAATTCTGATAATCTAGAGCATCGATTAAGCCAATAAAATAATAATATTTTAACAAAAAATTTATTTGCACTAAATTACGGTCTCATAGTATACTACGTAGTACAGTGCGCCTCTGAAAGAGTACGCATTTATTAAATGTGTTTATATAAATTTATATTAAAATTATTTTTATCATAATTCTGATAACCTAGAGCATCGATTAAGCCAATAAAATAATAATATTTTAACAAAAAATATGTTTGCACTAAATTACGGTCTCATAGTATACTACGTAGTACAGTGCGCCTCTGAAAGAGTACGCATTTATTAAATGTGTTTATATAAATTTATATTAAAATTATTTTTATCATAATTCTGATAATCTAGAGCATCGATTAAGCCAATAAAATAATAATATTTTAACAAAAAATATGTTTGCACTAAATTACGGTCTCATAGTATACTACGTAGTACAGTGCGCCTCTGAAATGTATATTAAAATTACTTTTATCATAATTCTGATAACCTAGAGCATCTATTAAGCCAATTAAATAATAATAATATTTTAACAAAAAATATGTTTGCACTAAATTACGGTCTCATAGTATACTACGTAGTACAGTGCGCCTCTGAAATGTATATTAAAATTATTTTTATCATAATTCTGATAACCTAGAGCATCTATTAAGCCAATTAAATAATAATAATATTTTAACAAAAAATATGTTTGCACTAAATTACGGTCTCATAGTATACTACGTAGTAAAGTGCGCCTCTGAAAGAGTACGCATTTATTAAATGTGTTTATATAAATTTATATTAAAATTATTTTTACCATAATTCTGATAACCTAGAGCATCGATTAAGCCAATAAAATAATAATATTTAACAAAAAATATGTTTGCACTAAATTACGGTCACATAGTATACTACGTAGTACAGTGCGCCTCTGAAAGAGTACGCATTTATTAAATGTGTTTATATAAATTTATATTTAAATTATTTTTATCATAATTCTGATAATCTAGAGCATCGATTAAGCCAATAAAATATTAAAATTTTAACAAAAAATTTGTTTGCACAAAATTACGGTCTCGTAGTATACTACGTAGTACAGTGCGCCTCTGAAAGAGTACGCATTTATTAAATGTGTTTATATAAATTTATATTAAAATTATTTTTATCATAATTCTGATAACCTAGAGCATCGATTAAGCCAATAAAATAATAATATTTTAACAAAAAATTTGTTTGCACTAAATTACGGTCTCATAGTATACTACGTAGTACAGTGCGCCTCTGAAAGAGTACGCATTTATTAAATGTGTTTATATAAATTTATATTAAAATTATTTTTATCATAATTCTGATAATCTAGAGCATCGATTAAGCCAATAAAATAATAATATTTTAACAAAAAATTTATTTGCACAAAATTACGGTCTCATAGTATACTACGTAGTAAAGTGCGCCTCTGAAAGAGTACGCATTTATTAAATGTGTTTATATAAATTTATATTAAAATTATTTTTATCATAATTCTGATAATCTAGAGCATCGATTAAGCCAATAAAATAATAATATTTTAACAAAAAATTTGTTTGCACTAAATTACGGTCTCATAGTATACTACGTAGTACAGTGCGCCTCTGAAAGAGTACGCATTTATTAAATGTGTTTATATAAATTTATATTAAAATTATTTTTATCATAATTCTGATAATCTAGAGCATCGATTAAGCCAATAAAATAATAATATTTTAACAAAAAATTTATTTGCACTAAATTACGGTCTCATAGTATACTACGTAGTAAAGTGCGCCTCTGAAAGAGTACGCATTTATTAAATGTGTTTATATAAATTTATATTAAAATTATTTTTATCATAATTCTGATAACCTAGAGCATCGATTAAGCCAATAAAATAATAATATTTCAACAAAAAATATGTTTGCACTAAATTACGGTCTCATAGTATACTACGTAGTAAAGTGCGCCTCTGAAAGAGTACGCATTTATTAAATGTGTTTATATAAATTTATATTAAAATTATTTTTACCATAATTCTGATAACCTAGAGCATCGATTAAGCCAATAAAATAATAATATTTTAACAAAAAATATGTTTGCACTAAATTACGGTCTCATACAGGCGCGGTCGGTCATATTGGGCAACGTGGGCAGTGCCCACTCTTAAATTTGACCCAATTACACAGATTTTTTTTTTTTTTATAAAAACAAATGTCCACCGACATTATACAAAACAATGTTAGTATAAGTTGCACTGTAAATATTCCACATTCATAATTTGTGTATAAGATTCAAATATAAAATACAACAACAAATCCTTTATACAAATTAGTCCATAGACCATAACACGAGAGTGAAACTTTAACACATAAAATTGTTTTTAAATGTGAAGCTAATAATCCCTATATCTATTTCTCTTTAACGTACGTCTACAATTATATTCTAAAATCTAAATTTACACACATTCAGCCGTGTAACTATATATTACATCATTTCATTCTCTTCTTCGTTCATAAATTCTCATTGGGCAAATCGTGTAGTGCCGCATGATGGTGCAAATCTACATAACATTGAGATGCGCGCGCATTTTCGCTCTCTACCTCAACTGTTCTATTTTTATTCCTTTATAAAGCTAAATATTCACACACTCAAACAAGGCATTGTGGGCAATTCAAGAAAATCACCCGCAAGTAAAATTTTTTTGTTGTCGATTGAATTTTGTTTTTGTTTTTAATTTTCGTTTTGACTACTAGACTTCCTCCACTTACGCGATGCTACCTAGTTAAATTAGAGTAGTTTTTGATTTGTATAAGTATTTATGTATATAAATATTCAGAAAATTCGTCTAGGACGCAAAATAAAATTTACGGTATCAAAATTACACAAGGAAGAAGTGTAGTGTAAATCATTTTTTTTTTCATTATGAAGTATTGTGAATTAGTCAGGCCTTTGTCATATGTATTTTGAAACTATGTAATTTGTGTGTTATAAAAAAATTGGGCCCGATTCTGGAACGATAAAATCCATGTTATGTTATTTTATTTCCCCGCTTCCTATATGAATTTATATTGAAAAAACAAAAATAACATTCCGTAACATAAAATTTTTGAACTCAGAATCGGGCCTATTAAATAATTAATTAAAAAGTTTCGGACGATATTGGTATATGCTAAAAGTTCATTTTTAAAAAGTTCGTATATAAGCTTTATATTACAATGTCGGTCGAAAATTTGAATTCTGTTGATTTTATTTGACAAACTTAACCTTTGAAGATAAAATAAAAAAAATGGGCCCAGATCGTCCGAATGTGGTATTATCAATAACAGCTCCAAAGCGTCAAACAGAAAATTCAACAGAGTGGTTTTCGAAAGAAAAAAATGATTAACTCCCAGTTTAAAATTTAAAAGTTTGTATTGCTTTCCATGTGTACTATTTGGTGGTGATAATGTGTGGACTCGGCAAGGATATCCTGATATGAAGCATTTATCTACGGCTTTAACGCGCCATTAGTTTCTCTTAGTTTAAACAATTTTTATTTTTATTGAAATTACAATATAATAATTTATTCTTATAAATTGTGTAGTATTTTGCAATGAAAGGTTATGACATTAACTAATATATTTAATTTTTCGATTTTAACCACCAGTTTTAAAATTTTGCCCACCCTGAATTAAGACCCACGGACCGCTACTGGTCTCATAGTATACTACGCAGTACAGTGCGCCTTTGAAAGAGTACGCATTTATTAAATGTGTTTATATAAATTTATATTAAAATTATTTTTATCATAATTCTGATAATCTAGAGCATCGATTAAGCCAATAAAATAATAATATTTTAACAAAAAATATGTTTGCACTAAATTACGGTCTCATAGTATACTACGTAGTACAGTGCGCCTCTGAAATTTATATTAAAATTATTTTTATCATAATTCTGATAACCTAGAGCATCGATTAAGCCAATTAAATAATAATAATATTTTAACAAAAAATATGTTTGCACTAAATTACGGTCTCATAGTATACTACGTAGTAAAGTGCGCCTCTGAAAGAGTACGCATTTATTAAATGTGTTTATATAAATTTATATTAAAATTATTTTTATCATAATTCTGATAATCTAGAGCATCGATTAAGCCAATAAAATAATAATATTTTAACAAAAAATTTGTTTGCACTAAATTACGGTCTCATAGTATACTACGTAGTACAGTGCGCCTCTGAAATTTATATTAAAATTATTTTTATCATAATTCTGATAACCTAGAGCATCGATTAAGCCAATTAAATAATAATAATATTTTAACAAAAAATATGTTTGCACTAAATTACGGTCTCATAGTATACTACGTAGTACAGTGCGCCTCTGAAAGAGTACGCATTTATTAAATGTGTTTATATAAATTTATATTAAAATTATTTTTATCATAATTCTGATAACCTAGAGCATCGATTAAGCCAATAAAATAATAATATTTCAACAAAAAATATGTTTGCACTAAATTACGGTCTCATAGTATACTACGTAGTAAAGTGCGCCTCTGAAAGAGTACGCATTTATTAAATGTGTTTATATAAATTTATATTAAAATTATTTTTATTATAATTCTGATAACCTAGAGCATCGATTAAATTAATTTCTCAAATAATTTGGAAAAAGTACTCAATAGTGAGATCGGTCGGTAATTGTTTAATTGCAGAGCATCACCCTTTTTAAAAACTGGAATAACATCAGCTATTTTTAAGGCGTCTGGAAAAATTCCGCTCTTTAGACTTAAATTAAATAAAAATTTTAATACATCAACCAAGTACCAGGCACAATTTTTAACAATGATATTATCTACTCCATCAAATCCTTTAGAATGTTTGTTTTTTAACTTCTGAATTTCAGAAATAATTTTCAAAGAATTAATTTCATCGAAATAATAAGAAGTACAGTAACTATCTCGGTTTCCAAAAATAAATTGTTTCTGCTCTCCACTGTTAATACTATTAGGAAAAGTATTGGAAGTTATATCGGATGAAACATTTATAAAAAATGTATTAAATTCATTACATATATTCTGTTCATCAGTAAGAAGAACATTTGATTGATATTCATAAATTTGTGTTATTTGGTTTCTGTTTTGGGACGTATTTCTACCCAAAATATCATCAATTTCCTTCCACATAAGCTTAGGATTATTCCCTATTAAACCAAATTTATCTTTGTAATATACTCTTTTAACCCGTTTAACATTCATATTTACATGCTTTGAGAGTTTTCTTACATAATTTTCTAACCGAGTGTTATTTGGATACTTTCTTAATTTTTTAGAAAAATTTTTAAGTTTTTTAATTTTACACAAAAGATAATAGTTCATCCAGGGCTTTAACTTCTTGCTACTCCGATAAGTAATTGTATCTTTGGAAAGTTCAATATGGGAAATTAATTTATTTAAGAAAATATCGAATGCTGTATTACAATTTTTTTCATGGTAAACAAGATCCCAGTTTTCAACTAGGAGACGATCTCTAAGTTTGTCATAATTAACTTTAGAACTCTTTCCACTGTAACATATCACAGGTCTATTCGATTCTGCCCAAATATTGAGAGTAATTAAATTATGATCGGAAAAATGTATTGATAAATTATCATTAGTAAAAGTATATGTACTACTGGATTTAACAAAAACATGGTCTAAACATGATAGATTCCTAGTTGGATTGTTAGATACACTGAGGAATCCATATGATGCAAGCATTGCTTGGTAGTTAAAACAGCTTACGTTATTCAATAGATTTATATTAATATCACCTAAGATCACTATGTTATTATTGTTAATTGTTCCCAGCAAATTATCTAAATCATTGCAAAAATCATTAGGATCACTATTACAAAAACGGTAAAAACACAGAAAAATCCAAACATTTCTACCTACATAGTTGAATGTCCAATCTAAGAACATCAGCTGAAATGCAATTACAAGTACAGCGTGATATAACTGTTAGATTATTATGTATAAAGACACCAACTCCACCGGCGCGGTAATTATCGTTACAGCAAGCTTTAAAGCTGTAATTAGGCAAATTGAATTCTGTTGTTTCGTTCGAATAAATCCAAATTTCAGAAACAAAAATCAAATTAGGTTGAGTATTCAGGCTGGCTACAAACGTACTAAACATATTATGTGTACCGAATGAAATTTGTGATTCCCAAATTTATATTATCTCATAGGTTACTACGCAAAAGAAAAAAACTGGTACCGTTATTTTGTAGAAAAACAATTTAAAAAAACGATTAAACGTCAAATTGGGCATTTGTTTTATTTGTTTCGAAATGGACGCATCATAAGGAGAAAAATGTGATTTAATAATTAGATTGTGCAATGATCATCCCGAGTATACCAATAAAAAAATTGGTAAATTGGCCGTTGTTTCCAATAATACGGTAACAAATGTAAAAAAAAATGTCAAATCAATCTTTCTGTATCACGCAAGCCCGGATCCGGAGAAAAATCAGGTGCTCCAAATAAAATGTTGGATCAGAAAATTGTAAGAGTCATTTCGAAACATCCCTCGATGTCTGTGCGAGATTTTGCCAGAAAAACCAAAACAACCAAATCGATTGTGGAACGAGCTAAAACCAGAAATAATCTACGGACATACAAGAAGTCAAAAATCCCCAAAAGAAGTGTTGTACTATTTAATAGAGGGATCGATCGAGCAAAGAAACACAACAAATGGTTGAACGAAAGAAAAGATTCTTGTTTCGTAATGAACGACGAGACCTACGTCAAAATGGATTTCTCGACACTTCCAGGTCCCCAATATTACATCAAAAAGAAAGGTAAAGAACTGGACGGAGCAATTACTACCATAACTGTTGAAAAATTTGGCAAAAAAACATATGGTTTGGCAAGCAGTTTGCCAATGCGGCTTAAGATCACATCCATACATAATAAATGGGATTATGAAAAGGTGAATGTTCGCCGTAAAATGAACAAAAAGTTTGAATGAATACGATTATTTAAAAACTGTACAATATGTGCAATAGAACAAGTACAGAAAAATAATGATTATATATTGCCGTTTAGTTTTAATTCTTCATGTACAAATCACAAATTTCATTCGGTACACATAATATCAAAATTTGCTCTTAAACTTCGAATATTTTGGTGCAGTATACTATGTATATTTACTACTCATAAAAAATGCAAATCAAAAATAACTTACAAACAATGATAATAATAAATTGAGCAAAAATATAATATAGAGCAATAATCATAAAATATCGTGTTAAATTTAAAATACGCTTAATGATAAGAAAAAATATGTTTACGTAAAAATTAAAAATATTAGAAAAAACAAAAAACGAGTAAAACGCCAAAAAATAACTTATATCGTGCTTTACATTCATAGCATTAATATTCAATAGTGCCAACGTAAAAGAAATTAAACACAAAAAAATTTGAATAATTAAATCTGTTAGTCAAATGAAGATTGAATAATTAAGTCTGTTAGTAAAATATTATTTTTTTGCGGTTGTATCGATGTTTCTTTTGTAAATGTATTTGTAATACAATTATAATTGTAATTGTATTAAACCCCAAAACTTATAAATACATATACAAACGAAATACCGACACAATCGTAAAAATAAAAAAAATTCCCTTTGTAAAATTTACAACGAAATGTTCGGTGGAAACCAGAACTTAAGGAAATGTAAATAGACAAAACAATTGATAGTGGCGATGAAATCGACATAAAATAAAATAAAAACACAAGAAAAAATAAAAACTGAGCTAGTACAGGTAAATAAATCACAATACTTAACAATCTATATATTTCCAGGTTCCCAGATGGATCAATCAGTTGTATTGCCTTCAATTTTCTTCAAATCGAATAAGAAATAGCTAAGTTCCTTCCTAGTTGGCCATTTTCCAGAACTTCATCCACGAATCGTTTTAGAATCCCATTTCAATAACGCATACCAAATTTCACTAAAATCGGATGAGAAATTGCCAAGTTCCATAATAATTGGTCATATTGCAGAACTTTATTTAATTATCTGTCGTCTCTTATGGGCGAGTATTGCAAATAATCTTACGATCATTAAGGGTTAACAAATAACTAACGCAAAATGTGAAAAAGTCGTTTTTTTATTCTGAAGATAATTTATTCCTTTAATTGTTTTGGAAAGCTTTGATCAATCTGTCCGGAAAAACGGTTGGATGGATCAATTTGAAAATAATACAGGGATATTAGGAGTACATTAAACTGTAAAACGACCTGGCAACATTTGTATTTTCATCAATATTTGTAAAGTAACGGTAGATTTACTAAGACAACCTAAAAAGTCGTTTTTTTGTACTTTTCTCAAATCTGTATTGAAGATGAAAAAAAAATTTGTTCTCAACTAATCATTAAAGGATCTTGTAGGAAATTTACTGAAGTTTTTAAGGCTGCCCTAAAGTTTACTGTGCAATCATTGGCTGCTGAGATATCGATGATCAAAGGCAAAAGGATCTTTTTTGATTCAAAGTCAGATATCTCAGCAAAAATTTGACATAGAGAGACCAGAATGAAATTAAATTTACGCCTAATTAACAGGCTAACCGACCTATGCATTGGTTTAACTTAAAACAAATTTCCCGCGCCCATGGATCCTTACAAAAAAAAAAAAATCGAATTTTTTATTTCGCGCTCTATCTTATGATTGCGTGATAACGGTATCTCACAAAAATTTTCCGCTCAAAAGTCTCAAAACTAGAGATTTGAAGCTTTAAAATGCTTTTCTTTTCATCTCTGTACAAGCGTATTTTACAAAGATACAGCTCTTCAAAAAACACTAAAAAAATTGAAAAAAATTAGTGTTTCTTTAATTTTTTGGAGTAGTGTATTAATATGAATAAATACAATTAATTCCTTACAAATATTTTTATTAAATAAAATATTTATGAAATACAGTAAAACCTCGATATAACGGACCCCGATATAACGGACTTCGGATAAACCGGACAACATTTTTTTTTTATTTTTTAATTAGAATATACATTATGTACTTATGTACATGTTTATATCGTTGTCGAAGAATGCAAATTGTGTCCACAAACAACTTTTTCAGGAGACAATGAAAATTATTTTTCACTCTCCTTATCGTCTACAAGCAAACTCTAAATTACTTTTTAAATTTCTCCCCTTAAAAAACTTTTTATAATATTTTATAAATGGCATTCGATGCAAAATGTGTCCCTCTTTCGTTTGATGCGAAAAAGCAAAATTAGAAAAAATGGGCTTACACATTCTGCTTTCTCGATTTCGATATGCAACTTTACTAATCCAGTACAAAAAGACCACTTCACTTATTCAGCCAATGGGCCAAGGAATAATTCTGGCCACCAAATGTACATACCGCAAAAAAATCTCTAGAGGAAGTAATGATTGTGTTAAAAGATTATTTTAATGAAGAAGACACTAGAGGGCAGCATACCTTACAAAATATAAAAAACTATAACCGTATATCAGCAGTTTTTCATTTCGCGGCAGCCTGGAATTAAGTGAAAGTTCTAATTTTAGAGAATGATCGATTTAGAAGGGCTAGAAGTAACCGATTACAGCAGAATAATAAGAACGATGTGAAAATGTGAACGTGGAAAATGTGTCGCAGTAGTTGGAAGAAGATGAAGGTGATTCGGGTTATCATGTAATGACCGAAAGAGAAAAAAATTATATATTTTTATATAACGGACAATCGGCTATAACGGATTGCCCTCGTCCGAATTAGTCCGTTATATCGAGGTTTTACTGTACTATACTATTTGATTCTTATTGCCCTTGTTATATCTGATAACACTGATTATGTTCATGTGTTACAGATTGAACAACCCTAGATTGTTAAGAAGATATAGTTCAGTGGAATAACTAGAGAGCATGATGGCCGGTCTCCACTTGTGTATTTTTCTCTTGACAAAAATAAAATCCAGTCCATTATTTTTCTCGTGACAATTTTTAGTACATTATGCAAAATACATACACAAAAATGGTTTTGAGCATGCGCATTGAAATTTTGTCAAGGGAGAAAAAGATCAGAATATTCAAAAAATTTGTCATGACGTTGTGCCAATTGAGCATAAATTGTTTTTTACGCTCAATTTCTTGTCATTTTATGTTGAATATTTTGACAACCAAAATGAAATTTTCATGTTTTTTCGGAAAATTTTAGCCTTTTATTAAATTTTAGGTGAAAATAAAATAGAAATTGTGTTATTAAATTAAAACATAAATAATAAATTGTGGAATATAAATTTAATATTCCAAAAATTATTTTAACCGAAAATGGAACCAAATTCAAATTTTTTTTTTCTCAAAGAGAGAAATTTGTTATATTCTTTATGTTAGTAGTTGTAGAAAAAATGTCATGAGCCGAATGTCATTTATTTTTTGTCAAAAGAAAAATACACAAGTGGAGACCGGCCATGAGATTCATGGCATTATTAAGGAGGTTAAGAAATACAGACTAATGTCGAATTCGATTGAATAAAAATTTGCACTCGAAGTGTAAAAAGAGTACTCGATTGGCTGTCAAACTGCCTCATTGAAGAAAAAAAATGCGTTAAGGGTAAAAAATGTTCGTACTAGTTTTGCACTAGTGCAATTTTTGCTACTCTAGCTTTTTTGGTCGAGTAACCCCTCTTTTTACACACACCAACAAATATGACAATGACATTTTGTGTAATGACATTTTGATTTATGACGATTTATGACATTTCGATTTGCCGTAATGACATTTTGATTTTAGGCGGCATTTTGATTTATGTCATTTTGTGATTTGTCGTGGACTTTTAGATTTTAGGCGGCATTTTGAATTTGGTTCATAATTAGTTCATTATAGAAGAATAAAAAATTGGTATATAATAATTAATTTGCCAAAATATTCCGATTTATTAAATTTTTATTATTATTATTATTGTTATGTTTATTTTGACACAACACACGAACACATGCAAACAGTAGTGCAAATAATACTTTCATTCGATTGACGGTTAAAAAATAGGGTACTCTGTCGAGTGTACTCGAATGAGGGGAAAAAATCAATCGATTTCGACATAAGACTGTGACCGAAACCTGTGATAAATATTTTTTAGTACAAATTTCTGACATTTATTTGAAAAATATTCCCCTACATTCACAATTTTTTATTATGCTGTCCGAATAGTGTAATAATTTTTTGACATATTTCTCCTTCTCATATATTTGTTATCTCAGTGTAAATACAATAATTTCCAAGAAATGAGAAAATTTTTTGAGAGAAAATGGCATTAATAATAGGTACCCACAACACAAGTAACATCAAGATTACTTTATGTACTTTCTTATATTGTGGGTAGGTAGTGGTCTATGTACAGGCTAATAATACTGGTTGTTGTTAATTTTTATATAAAATTAACGATTATTAAATAATTCTAAATTTCAAATATATGCTATTGATTTGTCAGGAGTTAGTCGGAAAAAGACATGTTCACTCATTGTTAATATATAAGCCGGCGTTGCCGGAAAAATACTCAGCAAACAAAGGTAATCTTTTTGAAAATTGGATTGTGATGCTGAATAAGTGTATGTAATGAGAATAGAATATGCAGATACCGAGATAATAGGAACCTAGGAAATCAAACGTTTGAGGTCCAGCCGCATCGTCAAGTACATGACGTAACATTGGATTCAGCTGGTGAGATTCATTCCAATGTGGACAATCGACATTTTATCGGGCAACTGGAGTGTGGGGATAGTAACATTCAGTTAGAAAAAAATTGGTATCAAGATTTAGAAGTAAGTAAAAAAATTGTTAAATTTAAGTTAGATACAGGAGCAGAAATAAATGTACTTCCTTTTGATATATTTAGAACATTAACGATAAATAGTTCCACTGTAATAAGGCCAACCAAAATAACTTTATTAACTTACGGAAATTTTAAAATTATTCCAATTGGAGTTGTCTCATTGCAATGAGGTTTAAAAAATAAGGGAAAAAAGAGTTGGATTTTGTGGTTGTTCGAGAAGAATTGCAACCACTTTTAGGTTTAAAATCTTGTATTTTATTGAATTTAATAAAAAGAATTAATGAAATAATAAATCTACCAAATTGTAAGACAGAGTTGATAAATATGTGTGATAGTTTTGATGGTCAAGGATCAATAAAAGGATTTATACACAAAATAAAGTTACGAGGTAATGCAGTCCCCGTGGTACAATACCGAAAGCGAGTCCATTTCAGCTTACAAAATAAATTAAAGTTAACATTAGATTCATTAGAGGGTGAAAAAATTATATCTAAAGTGGACTATCCAACTGACTGGGTAAATCAATTAATTATTGTGGAAAAACCAAATGGTAACCTACGTCTTTGCTTAGATCCTCGTCAACTAACATTTCATTATTCCAACAACAGAAGATATATTGTCTAGGCTTACTGGTAAACAAGTTTTTTCGGTTTTAGATATGAAGAATGGATTTTGGCAAATTCCAATTGACGAAGAGAGCTCTAAATTGTTTACGTTTAATACACCATTTGGGCGGTATAAATTTAATGTATTACCGTTTGGTATATGTTCAGCACCTGAAGTATTTCAGAGAAAAAACTATGAAATTTTCGGGGATATTCCAAATGTAGAAATATATTTTGATGATGTGGTAGTGTCGGGTTCAAGTGAAGAGGAACACGATAAAGCATTTAGAAGGGTGATTCAACAAGCTAAAATTCACAATGTGAAATTTAATAAAGAAAAGCAGCAGTATAAGCAAGATGAGGTAACGTTTATGGGTCAAGTCATTTCTGGCAAAGGTGTTAAGCCGGATGAAAAACATATTAAAGCTATTACCAATCTGACTACACCACAAAATAGAAATGATCTACTTAGATTTTTGGGAATGATACGTTACTTATGTCGTTTTTTCCGAATTTAACAAAACTTACTTCTAATTTACGAGAGCTAACAAAGGAAAATATTAATTGGAATTGGAATGAGAAACATGAGAGTGAATTTAAAACCATTAAAACGATATTATCTTCAAAACCAATATTAAAATTATTCGATGAAAAGGAAAGACTTGTAATTCAGACTGATGCGTCAAAAGATGGACTTGGCTGTGCGTTATTTCAGAAAGATGCGGTTATTGCCTATGCGTCAAGAAGTTTGAATGCATCCGAAAAGAAATATGCCCAAATTGAAAAGGAACTGCTAGCCATTGTTTTTTCAACCATTAAATTTAATGAATTTATTTACGGAAGGGAAGTGTAAATTCATACAGACCACAAACCATTGGTCTCAATAATAGAAGAAAAGATATTAACAAGGTTTCCGCTCGACTGCAGCGCATGTTGCTTAAACTTCTTAAGTATAAAATTAAAATTGTTTATATTAAAGGAACAAATATGCTTGTAGCAGATACGCTATCCAGAGTTTTTTATCTGAAACTATACCACCAGATCCAGAAATGGAATATCAGATACACAATTTAACAAATTTTGTTCCAATGTTGTAACGGCACCGCAAGATTTCGTTTGGCGCACCTTATTGTAACAATCATGTGTGCGCCAGTTTAACGTCATCCTGCGATGTCGTTAACAGACATAGGGTAAGCGGTCTGGTGCGGTCTATCTAGCTGGCTAAACTCAGGGATGGCGTGGGGGTGTCCAGACATTACTTTATGCTTGAATAACCGCAGGGCATAAAGAAAAGAAGAATTACTTGGGAACTACCCTGTTTACAGGAACAGATAAAATGAAGAAAAAAAACAAAAAAAACTAAGGTTAAACCGACCCAAAATACAAAAACCCTGCCCTAACACCCATCTCGATCCACCATTTATCTCCTACTCACTCATTGCACCTAATTCACACAACATTCACACATCAAAACTGCCATACGGCATGAAAACACAAAAAAAAGAAAACCCAAAAGAAAAACCCCGAAAATTACCTAGTTAGACGCGACTACAAGGTCGGGAGAGCTAAATAAGAGAAAAAAAAAAAAAAAAATGGGCATATAAAAATAAAAAAAATATAATAATAAAACACAAAACCGAGTTTGGCTTACAATAAAATTAAGAAAAAAAAATATACCACACGGTGCACCGGTTTCTTATATAATTTACCGGTTGACACCTTACCTGAATACACAAAATAACTTGGCCCGTCCGACCAAAACAAACAGCGCCGACGCAGGAACCTGATGCAGCAGCCCCCTCACGCGAACCCCACTCCGTTCGGCGGAGTTGCTGCCACAAACCCAATTAATAACGTTGGTACCGTATGTTTTAATCGTGGAACGGACGTATAATGATCGATCCGTTGCAACAGTATTATATCTGGCGTATTTTCCTTTTCCACACAATTCTGAGGTTTTATGCACTATACGGTACTAAATATTACTGGATCACTTAATTTACCATAACACTATGTTTGTCAGGAACGGGTTATTATTTTTTCTTCTTTTTTGTATACCAACAAGAACTTAAATTTTTCGTAACGAAATGGACTGAGACCAGAAGTTTTTATTTTATTTCCTTGCTCACAAAAAAAAATGAAACCCCGACAATCAATTATCCATATTATTGTTTACAGGAACAGTATAGAAACACATTTCTTTATAAATTATATATATATTTATTTTTTTTTTTTTCACTCAAAAACTTAAGAATTATACATATATTTTTACAGTTTTCTTTAAATATATGTATTGAAAGAACATAACATGCCTTACGCTTTGCACAAACTTTTATTTACATAGTTTCTTTTTTTTTTTTTTTATATAACTAATTTTATTTTTATTTTCCATATATAACAAAGTTTATTCATAACCACAACCAAAAAGGCTAATTATCTTTTAATACAACTCTCAAATTATATCATTATATCACATCAGAATTACATATGCTCTCAAATTATATTGTATATAACCATAAAACACGCCACTTGGCATAACATAATCAGATTCTCTAACTTTTAATATTTTATTTTTTTAACAAAAAAAAAATTTCACAAAAAAAACCCAAACTTGACTTTTCAATAAAAAAATTTTCTGTCTTAAAAATTATCGTGTCTTAAATTTTTCACAAGACTTTTATTTTCAATATTCACAACTAGACTGCCCAAAAAAAATTTTTCTCGCAAAAAAAAATTTTCAATTTTTAATTTTATCTCGCGATGAGATAACATTCAAAAAAAATTGTCACCATACGCGACCACGAACCGCAAATTCTCTCGTCCACTCGTAGTCACGCCTTTTGTCCACCACCACACCAACAGCAAACCGCATGCAAACAACATTTACCAAAAACAAACAATACCCATCCAGAATTTTCCATCCAAGCCATCCAATCACAAGAGGAAAAAAACACACAAAACAATCGTACGATAATTATAAAACCAAACTCTCGCTCAATCAACACAGCCAAACCAAGAAGAAATTATTGCACCACGCTTTCACTCAATCATTTAAAACCACATTCAAAAATATCACTCACTCAAACATTAATAATCTTAATTATTGGATAGCCGGCATTAAGGCGCACACACCATCAACCACTGGAAGTGAGCAGCGCTGTCTACACCTATCCACTCGCACCAGACCAATGCGCGACCGCATTGACGTTACGCACATAACAGGTGCCGTAACAATCGTGGGGACGACCCACACCCGAGAAAAGAGCTCTCAAAAGGCCGGGCAAAACACGATGAACGTCAACATTCCCGAATAATTAATTCATTTTGTTTGTTTTCTGGCAATATCTAACGAAGAACTGCATATATGGAATATAATTACTGGCACATAGTGATTCGAAGGATGGAAGCTTGACGGTATTATAATTCTCCAATGCAACGGTAGAGAAGGAAAAACAAATAAGCCATAGTCATCACGCGCGAATGTCTTTTATATGATAAAGACCTAATGGTTTCCCGGACAGATCCTCGACATTATAAGCCACGGATCCAACTTTTGAAGTGATTACAGCCGGTTTAAACTTGGCCGCTAATTTGGCCGCAAATTTATTAACAGCATCGCTCAAGGCAAATGAGCGGATGAACACCGGTTGTCCAACATGAAATATTCGATTAGAACTTCGTAGATTATAATGTCGAGCTCCCTTTTCATGTGCAATCCGTAAATAATGAATGATTGTGTCTCTTACCATATTGAGGCGATCGGGCTTGGACCATAAATGAATTTCGTTAGAATCAGGTGCAGGTACGCTGAGTAACGCCCTCAGCTCATAGTCTGAACCATTCAGAGACATATGCTGACCGAATACGAGATAGTGAGGGGAATACTGCAGAGTATCATGTATGGAGTTGCGCAAGGCAGCAGCGATTTCCTGTAAATGTTTGTCCCACTCACCATGCTCGTGATCGCCCACATATGACCTAATAGCAGCCAGTAACGTTCGATTTACCCTTTCCGATGCGTTACTCTGGGGAGAATAAACAGGAGTGCGAACATGAGCAATCCTATATTTGGTCAGCAAACCTTGGAACAGATGAGAGGTAAACTGTCTACCATTGTCGGATGTGATAATTTCGGGAACGGAAAACATCATAAAAATTTCATTTTCCAGATAATTACACAGCAAAGCAGCCGAAGCCTCTCGCAAGGGTTTAATGAAGACAAACTTAGAATAGTGATCGACAACTATCACAATGCAAGTGTTTCCCCGTTTGGATCGCGGATAGGGGCCGAGAAAGTCCACGTACAATTTCTGGAAAGGGCGAGTAGATGACACCGGAGCTCCCATAGCTGGTCGAGTAACAAAGTTCACTGCTTTCGACATTTTACACACTGAGCAGTTAGCAACGAATAGTTTTACTTGTTTAGCCATCTCAGGCCAGAAGAATTGTCGTTGCAGCCGTTCTAAGGTTTTGCTGCCACCCAGGTGTGCTGCAGTGGGAGGAACATGAGCCTGTTCAATCAAAGACTGAGTCAGAGGACAAGGAATAACCAACCTAAAATCGGGAAGATCTGTGTCAACATATCGCCTACCAAAAGATGGAGCAATGAGAAGTTTGTTGCCTTGAACTTTAAAGTTGTGCTCACACTTCATTTGAAGAATTTTGTTGATTTGTGCCACGTATTCAGGATCATCAAACGCTGAAGAGTTCAAATCAATATGCAGAACAGGAACCGAATTTGTCGAAGTCAGACTAGCGACTTGCAAGGAATCAACCGGAGCTGTTATAGAGCTAGCAACAGACGGGCAATTCTCAGGTAGAGCATCAGGAGACACCAAGTTCGAACCAGTGAAACCCACATCACAAGGAGACGCTTCTTCGCCGAAGGCTCGAGACAAAGCATCAGGAACCACGTTAACTGACCCTTTCCGATACCCGATCTGAAAATCAAAAGCCTGCAATTTTAGACTCCACCGTGCCAAGCGCCCCGACAGATCCTTCTGTGACATCAACCAGCGAAGACTAGCATGGTCAGTGTATATCACAAAAGGATACCCTTCTACATAAGGCCGGAACTTTTGCACACTGAGTACCGCGGCGTAGCACTCCAACTCGGTCACTGAATAGTTTCGCTGAGCCGCATTGAGTTTATGCGAAATAAACCCAATGGGATGCTCTGCACCATCAGGATCCGTTTGGAACAATACACTTCCTACGCCAACGGCGCTGGCATCGCACTGTATGTAGAAGGGCTTACTATAATCAGGGTTAGCCAGCACGGGAGCAGAAGACAAAGCGGTTTTTAAAGCAACAAAAGAAGATTCTGCAGCAGAAGACCAAGAACATTTTCCAGATTTACCGGTGAGATCAGTCAACGGCGCGGCTAACGAAGCGAAATTCGGAATGAAACGACGGTACCATCCGCACATTCCCAGAAAGCGTCTGATTTGTTTCGTGGTCTTCGGAGCAGGGAAATCTAAAATCGCTTTACACTTATCTGGGTTGGTGCGAAGGCAACCATGTCCGACTACATATCCTAGATAGTTAACTTCCTTCAGGACAAATTGGCTTTTAGAGAGATTGATGGTAAGACCGGCTAACTTTAGTAAACGTGCAACTTCTCTCAATAGATAGAAATGTTCATCCAGAGTGGCGGAGGTGACAAGAAGGTCATCGAGGTATACGAAAACCTTATCGTGCAGCTGGTGTGGGATCACCCTGTGCATGAGGCGGCAAAGTGTCTGCGGCGCGTTGCATAACCCAAAGGGCATAACGGTGAACTGATACAAAGGCCGCCCAGGTACCGTAAACGCTGTCTTATCCCTGGATTGTGGGTCGAGAGGTATTTGCGAAAAGGCATCTTTGAGGTCAATCGCCGATATGTATCGGGTTTGATCCAAACGACCCAGCAATTCGTTGATAAGGGGCAGCGGATACGCATCCTTAACTGTGGCCTTGTTCAGTTCTCTAGCATCTAAGCACAGACGAACTTTACCATTGGCCTTACGCACCAAGGTGACCGGAGAGCACCAGGAACTTTGTGATTCCTCGATGACCCCCAAAGACACCATCCGATCCAACTCGTCATACATGAGCTTCTGGATGGCAGGAGATACAGAGTAAAAGCGTTGTTTCACCGGTTTAGCCGAACCAACATCAATAACATGAGTAAGAAAAGAGGTTCTACCTAGACCCAAACTAGCACTGGATGGAAACAACTCTTTAATTTGGTCCAATGAGCGGTTATCTTCATCAGAAAGAAGATGGAATTTAGACTCAGTGGATGAATCCGATATGTCGCTGGAGACATTTAATGAAGAAATTTTCGGAATGATCCCGAAACGATTCCAAAAATCAATTCCTAAATACAGGGGTTGTTCCAGTGATGGTACTAGGTAGAGAACAAGGTTGTGAGAAACATTATTGAATTTAACAGTAGCATGAATGTAGCCGAACACCCGTTGAGGTTGTCCGCTAGCGGTATGGATTTGAGACGGAAAATTATGAATCTTAATGAAAGGGTTGACTAACAATTTTTCCGATCCACGACCCAGCACGCTTATACTAGCTCCACTATCCAGAAGGCCTCGGTATGGAACATCATTGACAAGTACATCGGCATATGGCCTCAGGTCGCTTGCCTCAGTACCGAAAATAGAAGAAACAATGAATGATCTCAGTTTCTTCCGCCTTCTCCAATAGCGTTTAGAGCGCATCAAACGGCTGGAGCCGTTAGGTCGAATTGTGATCTGAGAAGCTGAGGGGGAGCGAAAAACAGATGAATTTAATGAAGTAGAAATAATGGCATTGGAATCAGTTGTATTTTGTAGAATAGGTTTGACAGAAGGTCTTGTAGTTAATGAAATCGTATCCGGTATCGACAGATCCGGTATCGACGTATACGTTATAGGAGTCTCAACTGTAGACGGATTTGAATTATAAGGTTTTGGCGAAAAAGATGTGTAAAGATAGGGTGTTGACGTATAAGGTGATGATGACATATCAGGTTTAAGAAATGGATTTTGTGAAATGGAGTTCCTAACGTTGACAGAGGGGACAGCTCGACATTTCAAAACGGAGGGGAGCAATGTGGAGTCCCCCGCCCGACGATCGGGACCAGCCAGAACCGGTCCGGATGTTAATTCGGAGTCAAATGACTCTACGAAGGCCTTCGCGGTTCTGTCTGTCCCCTCACGAAGGTGGTAGACATCCGCTGAAGCTCTCCATCCGTATTGCTGGCTGCGTCCTGCAACGCATTCCTGGGGGTGCTTGTCTGAAGTGGACCAGAGTTCCCCGACCTCCACTGGCCACTCGACCGGTTTCCCGTGCATTTAGGACAGTAGGGAGTAATGGTATCCTTCATTCCGCATTTGTAACAGAAAGGTCTCGTTGGAGTTTTTAAACAATTCTTGAATACATGCCCTAGGTCTGAACAATTGTAACAGACTGGAGGAATATTTCCCCCAGCTGCTTGAGAAGCAACGGGTGGCTGGTTATTGTTGGGGATAATTCTAAAAGTGTTCGCCTTAACCACCGGACTTACAGACGGACCCTGAAGCGCCGCCACTTCACCACTACTGGCAACATCAGCTGGCGTTGCTCTAGGATATAATTCCGGCCCCCCATAGACATTCCCCGAATCCATAATCAATTCATTAACAGTGCGTTTAGGAAACGTTGCAACCTCGGATCGTGAAGGAAAGCGTTTCAACGTATCCTCCCATGCAGAACAGCTTTTGATTAGTTCCCCAATACTAGTAAATTTACGATCCGTGAGGTGAAATTGTAAAACTGGTTTCATATTCGAAATCATCAACTGTAAGAATTCCTCGTCAGAATACGGGGTCGGGCATTGCAAAGATAAACCCCACATCTCATGATAAAACTCGAGGAAATTTTCGTTAGGCTGTTGTTTTCTACCCTCGATAACGCGGCGGATTTCATATGCGGTACGCCGATCTTGGAACCTCTCAACAAGGTCTCTTTTAAGGTCAAACCAGGTAGCCAAAGGGTGGTGCCGACGATAGATCCAGTACCACTGCAGAGCAATCTCTTTCAATACTGTACTGATTTCCACCAGCAAGGTTTCTGGACGCAAACCCATTGAGGTCGCGATGATGTCCAGTTGGAAAAGAAACATGTCTACAGTAGTACCAGACGATAATCCACTAAAAGAAATACCACTGCGTGCCAATGAACGATAACCGGAGGACCCGGTGGCCCAAGGGTTAGACGAACTTTCACCACCATACGGACGAGAAGGGAAATCAGAACTCGGTCCATGAAAAGTACTGTTGTGTAGGCTGTGAGAGGGCAAAGATCCCGCCATGACATTAGACTGCGTAGTCGGCTCCAGAGATGAACGCCCTGTCGGAAACTGACTACCACCAGGAGTAATTGCGGTTGGAATGCTTGGGATATCTATAGATGAAAACGATACTGGAGGAACCTGAAAGCGAACCTGTCTATTAATAGAAGGATTGTACTGTAAATTGGATGAAAAATGAAAATCGCTATTCTGTATAGTCGGCTCCAGAGATGAACGCCCTGTCGGAAACTGACTACCACCAGGAGTAATTGAAGTTGGTATGCTGGGAAGATCTATGGATGAAAGAGACACTGGAGGAATCTGAAAGCGGACCTGTGTATTAGTAGAAGGATTATTCGGTAATTTAGATTGGAACTGAAAATCGATAGTTTGGAAATTAGTCGACTCCCGAGATGAAGGTGCTGCTGCCACGTTGGTCAAAGCTCTCAACTGTTCGGATAATATGTCTATCTTGCGCTGGATGGTTGCCACCAAAACCGAAGTATCCCGCCCAACTAGGTGTTCAGAGGTTGAGGGATCGGACTGACACGTAGCTGCTGAACCACCTGCCCGAACTTCCGCCTGATCCCCGTCCGGCTTAGAATATTCCTCGGTATTTAATACCGAAATCTTTTCAATCGGTACAGCTTTGGCGGCATCCAGAGACCGGTTCAACAGATCCTCATCACCCAAGTACTGCTCAAGCGCTTCCATTACCGAAACACAGGCCGTTAGTTGTTTCTGAGCGTCACTGCCGTAAGTTGGGGATGGTAAAGCACGCTCCAAACGCCCTCGGATGTGCCAAAGTTTAGAACGAATTTTTTTTGCTAAACTTAGTTGATCTGCTGCTTCAACCTCTGTTAAGGAGGCAATTTCATCCTGGAGTTGCATCAATTTCTCATTGCAATGGGCAATTTCGGTCTTGGGTTGTCGACTGGCCTTCCCATGCATCCTGGTAGGTACTGCTTGTGTACCCTCGAATTCTGCCTGCAGCAAAGCACGCAATTGATCGCCCACTTGTGGAGCTCCCGAAAACAAACCCCGCACCTCGCATTCCACATCGATCTCATTAGGGTTTAAATGTGAAATATCCATCATGATTTATATTTATATTGTTATGATTTGTTTTATACTTTTCGAGGATAAAGAGAAGAAAAAACTTTATATATATTCCACAATCAAAGTAAATTAGAAAGAGAAAAAAAAATACCGACACCGCTCTTAGAAATAATTTGAAGTATTTACGAAATATCTAACTAAATTCAATTAAAATTAAGATTAATTTAAAATAATAAAGAAAAAAAATATTATAGTAACTTAAAGCGTTCTAAATTAACACAACGTATATCCAGTGAATCCAAATAACTCTAGGATGTTGAGGAGCAGGAGATGCAATACTTTGATCCCACGGAGTGGTTCACACAACTCCCTGACTTGGGCTCGACTCAAACACGGACCTAACCACTGAACTGGCCGGGTTATCCCACGGTGTGCGATTTGAATTCATTCGTCCCAAAGGGAAATTAAATAATTCAAACAATTAATGAAATTGTATAGCAAATTATATAATACTAGCTATATAAACCACAGGACATATGTATATGTCTATATAACAAAAATATATATATACTGAGAAAAAATTTTAAATATCTTCCCAAAAGGTAAATTGTAATTATAAATTCAAAGGTATATAAAAAAAATTCCAAAAGATACAATGTTGAAACGCAAAACAAAAGAAATATCAATAAAAAGAGTGGATCTTAATGAGTCGGGGGTCAAGGCTCCGCATTGGGTCGGCAAAAAAAAGAATAATAAGTGAACTGAAATTAATAAATAATAAAAATGAAAAAAATAATAATAAATGAAAATAAAGATAATAATAAATTTTCCTGTAAACAAGGCAGTTGTTGCAAAACAAGACAAACGAAATACTAGAAGAAGGACCAAATGATGTACTTTGACCATCGAGACAACTAACCGCCCAATCAATACCACATTGGTAGAAACAGCTAGTTCAGCCGTCTCAATGCTCAAAGCACATGGAATCTAAATGAGTGACACTCCCGCAAGATCGAACGACGCAAGCGCCGGAACCCGCAAGGAACGCCTCCTCATTTAAATAGTCGGAAAACTGAAATTAAAATAAAATTTGAAATATGAAGTAAACTACTGTAAAAGGGTACGAAGAAATCTGAAAAAAGTAAAGAAAATAAATTTCAAAAATTTCTCGACTCAGCACAAGGAAGAGTGAATTCCAACCACAATCAGACGCCACATAGCGGAAATGGAGGAATCACCACAATCGATGCACTGAGCAGAGGGGTTTAATATTCACATCGGTACGTAATCAAACAACCTTAAGTCGGTTACCATCATCGATGCGAATACCAACCGGACCAGGAACTTAAATGAATACACTCGCGTGAATTCAAACAACGCTGGCGTCGGATACAACAACGAGTGCATTCATTAAGCGGAAAAAATGCTGTGAACTGAAAAGACGAAATTAATAAGGAAAAAATTAAAAAATTTAATTAATAGCCAAAGCTTGGGCGCCACTGTAACGGCACCGCAAGATTTCGTTTGGCGCACCTTATTGTAACAATCATGTGTGCGCCAGTTTAACGTCATCCTGCGATGTCGTTAACAGACATAGGGTAAGCGGTCTGGTGCGGTCTATCTAGCTGGCTAAACTCAGGGATGGCGTGGGGGTGTCCAGACATTACTCTATGCTTGAATAACCGCAGGGCATAAAGAAAAGAAGAATTACTTGGGAACTACCCTGTTTACAGGAACAGATAAAATGAAGAAAAAAAACAAAAAAAACTAAGGTTAAACCGACCCAAAATACAAAAACCCTGCCCTAACACCCATCTCGATCCACCATTTATCTCCTACTCACTCATTGCACCTAATTCACACAACATTCACACATCAAAACTGCCATACGGCATGAAAACACAAAAAAAAGAAAACCCAAAAGAAAAACCCCGAAAATTACCTAGTTAGACGCGACTACAAGGTCGGGAGAGCTAAATAAGAGAAAAAAAAAAAAAATGGGCATATAAAAATAAAAAAAATATAATAATAAAACACAAAACCGAGTTTGGCTTACAATAAAATTAAGAAAAAAAAATATACCACACGGTGCACCGGTTTCTTATATAATTTACCGGTTGACACCTTACCTGAATACACAAAATAACTTGGCCCGTCCGACCAAAACAAACAGCGCCGACGCAGGAACCTGATGCAGCAGCCCCCTCACGCGAACCCCACTGCCACAAACCCAATCAATAACGTTGGTACCGTATGTTTTAATCGTGGAACGGACGTATAATGATCGATCCGTTGCAACAGTATTATATCTGGCGTATTTTCCTTTTCCACACAATTCTGAGGTTTTATGCACTATACGGTACTAAATATTACTGGATCACTTAATTTACCATAACACTATGTTTGTCAGGAACGGGTTATTATTTTTTCTTCTTTTTTGTATACCAACAAGAACTTAAATTTTTCGTAACGAAATGGACTGAGACCAGAAGTTTTTATTTTATTTCCTTGCTCACAAAAAAAAATGAAACCCCGACAATCAATTATCCATATTACTGTTTACAGGAACAGTATAGAAACACATTTCTTTATAAATTATATATATATATTTATTTTTTTTTTTTCACTCAAAAACTTAAGAATTATACATATATTTTTACAGTTTTCTTTAAACATATGTATTGAAAGAACATAACATGCCTTACGCTTTGCACAAACTTTTATTTACATAGTTTCTTTTTTTTTTTTTTTATATAACTATATATATTTTATTTTTATTTTCCATATATAACAAAGTTTATTCATAACCACAACCAAAAAGGCTAATTATCTTTTAATACAACTCTCAAATTATTATTATTATTATTATTATTATTATTATATTATATTTTTATTCAATTACAATAATTACAAATAACATTATAAATACATTAACTTACAAACTAAAAGTAACACAAATAAATTGAATAAAAATTAGGTTAGTTCATAGACATACAATGTCTGTTTTGAACTACCTTCATTAAAAAAAATTAGTAAAATTAAAATGGTGAAGAGGACCATATACAAAAAATTAAACTATAAAAAAAAAATTATTAACAAATAAAGCAAATGAATATAATAAAAATAAATAATTAAAAGCAAGGCAATTTGTAAACCAAAATAAAATTAATGAACAAAATTAACATACAAAATATACTAAATAAATTAAATAAATTAAATAAATAACAGTGATATCAACAAAACGTTAAACTAATACATTAAAAAGAAATTCGACACTCTCTTTACTAAATAACCAATCTTTAACAGAAGATAAAAACTTTTTAAAATTCACTTCCGCTCTGATATTGGCAGGTAGTTGATTGAAAATTATTGGAGCTGTAACGAGGAAATATTTGCGAAAATGTGTTGTATGAAATTTCGGAATAATTTTCAAGATCTTATTATTTTTCCTCAAAGCATAGGCATGAAATGATACCGTACGGTTGCCGCAAATAACAAAATATATCTTTAAAACTTTAAAAACGTAAAGATGCCTGAGCGGAAGAATTGAATTCGATGAAAATAAAGGCCAAGATTCCGTGAACTTCCGTTTGAAAAACATAACCCTGATTATATACTTTTGAGCTAGAATGACTGGTTTTATAGTATTAAGGTAGGTCCCACCCCATAAACAAATACCATAACGTAGTCTGGAATCAACTAAGGCATGATAAAAAATTTTGAGAACTGATGGTGGACAGTGATCTCTTAATAGATACATTTTCCTAATAGTATAAATAAGTTGGATAGTTATTGCTTCAACATGTAATTTCCAATTTAAAAAACAATCAACCGTAATTCCCAGGTATTTGATACTATGGACACTTTCAATAGGGAAACAATGCTGAGAGCAGTTATTAACCCCAGAACAGCGGCTGTCATGAAAAATGATATCATTATTCAAGTTTAGGTACCGAGATAAATTGAAAAACATGGCTTTAGTTTTAGGGCTCAATACTAAAGAATGTCGATTAAACCATTGGCTAAGAATCCTCAGATCGTGATTAATATTTGAAAGTGTAGTAGCATAACTATCGCTATTATAAGCAAACGCCATGTCATCAGCAAAGGCCACCACCTTACTCTGAAAAGCTTGGGAAAAAATAGAGTTGGTATAAATAAGAAATAGGATTGGCCCGAGAACCGACCCTTGAGGGACTCCCGCTGATAAATTTTCACGGCGACTTAAAACCCCATTGACCCGAACACGTTGAGAGCGATTAGCAAGATAAGATTCAAACCAAGATAACATAAACCCTCTAAAACCAGCAAGCTCAAGTTTATTTAGAAGCACTTTATGATTGACCATATCAAATGCTTTAGTAATATCCACAAATAAAGCGGCAACTGAGCGCTTTGCATTAAGGCCATCATGAAGAGTGTTAAAAAATGTTAATAAAGCATCTTCAGTACCCAAACCAGAACGGAAACCAAATTGCGCTTCATTAAAAAAATGTTTACTCTCCAAAAAATCAATCATGCGAAATTTAATAGCTTTTTCGAATACCTTAGAGATAACAGGCAATAAAGAAATAGGCCTATAATTACCAACATTCGACCGATTGCCCTTTTTATGTAAAGGAATAATAATAGCCGACTTAAGAGAGTCTGGAAATAGACCACGAGTAATACTTTTGTTAAAAAGAATACATAAAATATCGACAATATTGAATTTAATATGTTTCAGTAGTGTGTTACTCAAACCAAATTCATCGACAGAACACTTGGTAGGAAGTGAATTAATAATAAATAATAATTCTCGTGAAGAAAAAGGACGAAAAAAAAAACTAGAGTCCAATGATCTTTCTTGAGCTAACAAACCTACATTCCCAGATGATAAATGAGAGTTGGATTGACTAACAGCACTCGTGAAATAAGAGTTAAAAACATTAGCAATATCATATGATGAAGTTGATTTGACATTGGAATTATCTAAAATTTCACTAAAATAATTAGATTTATTCTTTGAATTTAATACTTCATTAACTAAAGCCCATTGCTGTTTGATATTACCAGACTTCTGATAAAATTTCGTCAGGTAATACTCGGCCTTAGCTTTATTGATGTCACGTTTCAAATTCCTAGAATATTTATTGTAATAGATCCGTAAGCTGGTATTCAACGGTTGGTTATTCACTCTTTTACCAAGCTTATTTTTTTTATTCACACGGCGTACCAATAAAGAGTTAATCCATGGTTTAATTTTAAAATATTTCCTAGTAATGGAGGATGAGCTGGTACAATAAGAAACAAAATAGGCCAATCTAGAAAGAAAGACTGAAAACGCCTCATTAGGATTTTGAATAGAAACAAGGTCAGCCCATGACTCAAACAGTAAAATATTATTCAACTTTGCGTAGTCAATACTCGAAATCACCTTATCGGTTTTAGGGTAAATTATATTAGAATCATCTTGCTGTAATTTTAGTTTCATAAAAGTAGCAAAATGATCGGTTATATGTAACTCCTCTACCCAAGCATTGAAAACAGCATTAGATGATCTATAAAACATATGATCAATACAAGTTTTAGAGTCACCAAAAATTCTTGTAGGACTGTTGATCACAGATTTGAGTCCATGGCTTGCCATCATGAATTTATATTCATCAATTAATCTAGAATTAGATAAAATGTCAATATTAAAATCACCAAGAATTAATAAATTTTTAGATTTAAGAACGTTAAGTATTGAATTGAATTCGTCAACAAACTGAAGTATGTTAACAAAATGAAATCTATAAACACATATTATTGAAAATTTAAAGCAACCAATATTACAATCAACTAACAAGATATCAGCACTTTTTAAAGAATAGTTAGTATTTACTACGGCATTAAAATAATTAGGAATAAAAACTGCAACTCCGCCAGCACGATATTTATTATTACAGTTTGCATGCAGATTGTATCCATCGATTCCATAAAGAGATAATTCTTGATCAGATATCCAAATTTCAGACAAAAAAATTAAATTTGGCAAAGCCTTTAAAGATTGAAAATGACATAAGAGTGTGTCAAAATTCTGTCGCATACTACGGATGTTTTGATGCATCACCAACAATTCAGAAACAATAACACTGTTACTTTTACAATTAGAAAAAACGCAATTAGAAGTAAAACTAGAACTAGAAGAAGTCAGATCATCAAGAACCTTAAAATCCCGATTAGATTGCATCATAGAAACTGCAAACAAAAAAAAAAAAATCATAAAGCTTCAAGGTCAGATAAGTTATTGATGATCTTGACTTTATCCCCTTCAACTTTTCTTAACATGATTTTACCATCGCGCAACCACAAATATTTATAATGTTTACACTTTTTAACTTCTTTTGCTTTTTTGAATAAGTTATATTTAGTTTTAGTCAAACACTCATTTACAAAAATTGGAATATTACTGTTCAGATTTAAACACCTGGTTGATAAATTTTTTATTTTACGTTTGGCTTGTAAAACACTGTTACGGACGGAACGGTTAGTAAATTCAACAATTACTCTACCAGATTTATTAACATCACTCGATTTAAGTTGGATAACAGATTCAATATCAGCTTCGTTGACAGCTACATTTAAACCAGATGTAAATAACAGCAAGGTTGTATTTAATAATTCATTGTTGTTACGTAGCACCGGTAATCCAATAATATCCACTGATTTATTTTATCTGATTTATTTTAATTATATCATTATATCACATCAGAATTACATGTGCTCTCAAATTATATTGTATATAACCATAAAACACGCCACTTGGCATAACATAATCAGATTCTCTAACTTTTAATATTTTATTTTTTTAACAAAAAAAAAATTTCACAAAAAAAACCCAAACTTGACTTTTCAATAAAAAAATTTTCTGTCTTAAAAATTATCGTGTCTTAAATTTTTCACAAGACTTTTATTTTCAATATTCACAACTAGACTGCCCAAAAAAAATTTTTCTCGCAAAAAAAAATTTTCAATTTTTAATTTTATCTCGCGATGAGATAACATTCAAAAAAAATTGTCACCATACGCGACCACGAACCGCAAATTCTCTCGTCCACTCGTAGTCACGCCTTTTGTCCACCACCACACCAACAGCAAACCGCATGCAAACAACATTTACCAAAAACAAACAATACCCATCCAGAATTTTCCATCCAAGCCATCCAATCACAAGAGGAAAAAACACACAAAACAATCGTACGATAATTATAAAACCAAACTCTCGCTCAATCAACACAGCCAAACCAAGAAGAAATTATTGCACCACGCTTTCACTCAATCATTTAAAACCACATTCAAAAATATCACTCACTCAAAACATTAATAATCTTAATTATTGGATAGCCGGCATTAAGGCGCACACACCATCAACCACTGGAAGTGAGCAGCGCTGTCTACACCTATCCACTCGCACCAGACCAATGCGCGACCGCATTGACGTTACGCACATAACAGGTGCCGTAACAATGTCGGAAGAAAGTAAAGCAAATTTTCTTAAGCAGATAACTCAAGATCCAACTCTTAATGTCCTAATAAAATATGTTATTGACGGTTTACCTGAAAATAAAAATAAAATTGAAAATAACTTAAAAGATTATTATAAATTTAGGAATGATTTAATTTTTGAGGATGGGTTTCTGTTCTTGAATCACAAATTAATAGTTCCGCAAAAGCTTAGATCACACATGTTAAAATTGGTTCATGACGAAGCTCTCTTAGGAATTGAAAAATGCAAATAGAGAGCTCGACAAATAATTTACTAGCCAAAAATGTCTTCCGATATAGAGTTTTACATTCAAAAGTGTACGGTATGTCAGACATTTCGATTATCAAATCAAAAAGAGCCGCTTCTTACTCATCCAGTGCCAGGAAGACCATGGGAAAATATTTCGGTAGACTTATTCGATTTTAGGAATAAAAGTTTTATTGTAATAATAGACTCATATTCAAATTGGTTAGAATTAGAAGAATTAAATGACAAAAGTGCAGAAAGTGTAATTAATATTTTAATGAAGATATTTAGTAGATTAGACGTTCCCGATAATCTCCTTTCGGACAATGTTCCATTCAACTCATTCAGACTTAAATGTTTTTCTACAGAGTGGAACTTTAATCTTAAGTTTTCTAGTCCAAGATACCCTCAATCAAACGGGCTAGCAGAAAAAGCGGTCTCCATCGGAAAACGAATGTTAAAAAAAAAGTATTATGAAGATTCACAAAAGCAGTTAATGATGGGAAGAATATTGAAAACCAAAATTCCTACGTCTTTACGATTACTGAAACAAAGAATAGTTAATCCAAAAGTGGTAACTAACCAGATCACTCAAAATAGAAAACTACAAAAATATTACTATGATCGAAATTCTAAACCATTGAAAAAATTAGAGAACGGAGAATCTATAATGATTAGGCGCAATAATATATGGGAAACTGGAAAAGTCGAGAAACAATTTAATCAAAGATCATACATAGTTAAAGATTCGACGGGCAAGTTATTAAGAAGAAATCGTAGATTTCTAAACAGTTCTAGAATTCAATTTAAAGATGGGTCACCCTGCGATGAGTATGAATTGCTACCGAATGAGTGTGTTGAAAATAGGGGAATGGATTCGCGGACTTTTGGTCTAAAACAATTTATCTAAACCAATTTGACTAAAGCAATTTGCCTAAAATCAATTTAACTAAAAACAATTTATCTAAAAACAATTCATCTAAAAACAATTCGTCTAAAGCAATTCGTCTAAAACAGTTTATCTAAAACAATTTACCTAAAAACAATTTATGTAAAACAGTTTATCTAAAAACATTTCGTCTAACTACAATTGATCTAAAAACAATTTACCTAAAATCAATTTAACTAAAAACTATTTAACTAAAACAATTCGTCTATACACAATTCATCAAAAACAATTTAACTAAAAACAATTCGTCTAAACTCAATTCAACTAAAAACAATTCATCTAAAATCAATGTGTCTAAAAACAATTCTTCTAAAGCAATTTCACTAAAAACCATTCATCTAATCCCAATTTATCTAAAAGCAATTCGTCTAAAAACAATTCGTCTGAAGCAATTTATCTAAAATCAATTCATCTAAAAACAATTAATCTAAACCCAATTTATTTAAAAGCAATTGTTAGTAGACAAGTTTTGTCTTTGCTAAATTATCTAGTCATAACAACTTTTGCTATTTTTCATGAAGTTAAGTAGTCCCGCTCAATTTCGCCGCTATTTATTAATTTCAACCATTTAGATTATTTAATCAAAGAGAAATAGTTTTATTTTTAATAATCACTAAAACTGTTAAAAAAAATTCCCAATAAAAACACGTCTTGTGTGTATCGACATAAAATCAAAAAGAAAATATAATTTTTTGACTGATAATATTCAAAAAATTATTCTAGGTTATGTCCAGTTCTACATAGCAAAGACAAAAAACTTACTATTAGCGGGAACTACCGGTTAAAGCTGATTTACATTCAATCTTTCCGTTCTTTTCCAAAAGATAAAAGATTACAATAAAAAATGCGTTTTAGTATGATTTCATTGTATTATGGTTTTGCACTCCAAATTCAACCTTTCGCAAAACATATTCATCCTTTTCCAAATCAAATTCAACTTTATCCAAAAAATAATCATCCTTCTCCAAAGCAAATTCACCTTTTTCCAAAAAATAGTCAACCTTTTCCAAATCAAATTCACCTTTTGCCAAAAAATAATCATCCTTTTCCAAATCAAATTCATCCTTTTTCAAATCAAATTCACCTTTATTCAAAACATATTCATCCTTTTCCAAATCAAATTCAAACTGGCAAATTCAAGTTTTATATTTATGGAAATATCACATTGAAATTAAAAACATCGGATTGAACTCCTGTCATTCACTGATAATTCGTACTTAGAATTTTTGAGATGCTTTGTGACCAATATTTTTGAGATTATTTTGGAATTATTGAAATTTTTTGCTATTCCAAGTTTTTGATATTGGTCTGCGGCGTATAAAATGTTTTTCTCGATTCAATGATGAACCAGGAAAAACTTAATTATTTGTACCGGTAGGCGGTGGAGGAACTAAACTTGCCTGGAACTCCGTTTTTCCTTAACCCGCGACTGAATGGAAGGGTCCATCGCAGTTTCTCGTGAAATGAGCAACTGTTGGTTCCTAAATATTTCCTTTTATACCAAAGAACCGTATACATACACTATATTTTTGTATTTCTAAATTATTAAAATTTCCATATTCCTAAAATTTACAAATACCTATGGAATTTGTTAATTTTCTAAATTTCGAAAATCTTAAGCTTAATGTATGTATGAAATGTCTAAATTAACTAATTCCTAATACAACTTCCAAATTTCAAAAATGTTGTAAAACTCTTTAATGTCAGGCTTCTTAAATTTTACGAATTGTTAAAGATTTAAATCTTTAAACTCCCATTTCCCTAAATTTCTTAATTTTTTTTCTTTCAAAACTACGTTGCAAAATTCGTTAATTTCTTAAATCAATAATTCCAAATTCCAAATAAATGATGAATTTTAATTAAATAAAAATTTATAAAATCCTAAAATAATTTTTTCACTATTAAAATTTCCAAACTACAGAATTCTTATATTTGATAAAATTCCTATTTAAGCTTCTAAGGGTTTTTGCTTTCCAAATTTCTGACACTTGGGGTGAATTTTAGAATGAAGTTCAGGGTTAATTTTAGAGACGGATTTCCAGTGATTCACTCTAAAATAAGGGCATATTTTAGAGTGAATTATTGAATTTTAGGGTTAATTTTAGACTGACTTGTAGGTTGAATTTAAAAGTGAATTTTAAAATTAATTTGTCGTAATTTTAGGAGGAATTTTAAAGTTAATTTGCGGTAAATTTATGATGAACTTGATGGAGACATCTAAGGCGAAGTTTATAATAATTATAGGGCGAATTTTAAGATGCCTAAATAAAATAAATAAGCCAAGGAGCATAAACCTCGGTTTATTTATTTTATTATACTTGTTATTTTGTATCTAGAATTTAAATACATTAAATTTATTAAATTAAATAAATTCTGTTGCTCTACGGTTGAATTTGATTCGGAAAAGGATGAATATGTTTTGGATAAAGGTGAATTTGATTTGAAAAAGGATAAATTTGATTTGGAAAAGGATGATTATTTTTTGGCAAAAGGTGAATTTGATTTGGAAAAGGATGAATATTTTTTGAATAATGATGAATTTGATTTGGATAAAAGCGAATTTGATTTGGAAAATGATGAATATGTTTTGTAAAAGGTTGAATTTGGAGTGCAAAACCTATATTATATAAAATCAGAAGGAATACTCAAAAAGTACTATTCAATATTATTTACTGCAACACTAAACTTTTTTTTTGTGAAAAAGAACGGACAAACCTGAAAAAGATGAACTGGGCCCTATTGCACCAACTACTTATCACTTATTACTTATCAACTTATCAAAAGTTAGTTTTTTTGATTATGATAAGTAATAAGTGTTTCACCAAAAGTAAAAAAAAATCACTCACTTATCAATTTAGAAACTTATCAAATTTTGATAATGATAAGTGATAAGCGTTGCACATAAGAATGTCTATAACTTATCAAATGACAAATTATCAAATTTTTATGATAAGTTGTAATGTTCCTTGAGTATAATGGAACTTGGTTATTTATCAACCGATTAGGATGAAAATCGACGGGTACAATGAAAATGGGATTCTAAAATGATTTTTAGATGAAGTTCTGGAATATGGCCAAGCCGGATGGAACTTGGCTATTTATCAACCGATTAGGATGAAAATCGACGGGTACAATGAAAATGGGATTCTAAAATGATTTTTAGATGAAGTTCTGGAATATGGCCAAGCCGGATGGAACTTGGCTATTTATCAACCGATTAGGATGAAAATCGACGGGTACAATGAAAATGGGATTCCAAAATGATTTTTAGATGAAGTTCTGGAATATGGCCACGCCGGATGGAACTTGACTATTTATCAACCGATTAGGATGAAAATCGACGGGTACAATGAAAATGGGATTCTAAAATGATTTTTAGATGAAGTTCTGGAATATGGCCAAGCCGGATGGAACTTGGCTATTTATCAACCGATTAGGATGAAAATCGACGGGTACAATGAAAATGGGATTCCAAAATGATTTTTAGATGAAGTTCTGGAATATGGCCAAGTCGGATGGAACTTGGCTATTTTTTAACCGATTAAGATGAAAATCGACAGGTACAATGAAAATGGGATTCTAAAATGATTTTTAGATGAAGTTCTGGAATATGGCCACGCCGGATGGAACTTGACTATTTATCAACCGATTAGGATGAAAATCGACGGGTACAATGAAAATGGGATTCTAAAATGAGTTTTAGATGAAGTTCTGGAATATGGCCACACCGGATGGAACTTGGCTATTTATCAACCGATTAGGATGAAAATCGACGGGTACAATGAAAATGGGATTCTAAAATGATTTTTAGATGAAGTTCTGGAATATGGCCAAGCCGGATGGAACTTGACTATTTATCAACCGATTAGGATGAAAATCGACGGGTACAATGAAAATGGGATTCTAAAATGATTTTTAGATGAAGTTCTGGAATATGGCCACGCCGGATGGAACTTGGCTATTTATCAACCGATTAGGATGAAAATCGACGGGTACAATGAAAATGGGATTCTAAAACTATTTTTAGATGAAGTTCTGGAATATGGCCAAGTCGGATGGAACTTGGCTATTTTTCAACCGATTAAGATGAAAATCGACAGGTACAATGAAAATGGGATTCTAAAATGATTTTTAGATGAAGTTCTGGAATATGGCCAAGTCGGAGGGAACTTGGCTATTTATCAACCGACTAGGAAGCTGACGGTGTTTCTGAAGCTATTGGCTCACCTAATCAACGGTTAAAATCAAAAACAAGTAAACATAAAGCAGCAGAAGCAGCAGAGACAATTAAGTCTTTGAAAATAAAATTGTTAAAAACAGAAATTTACAAAAACCAATTGGAAATATTAAAACTGGAAAGAAAACTGGAAATTCCACTATCTATTGATACTCAGAATTTGCTTAATGCAAACAGTGGTAGTGTCGGTGACTAGCAGCGGTTAAAGCAGATCATGAATAACCTTTTAGATAATTAGTTCTCTTTCCAATTGTTGTATTTCCAAATCATAATTATATATTGTACTATTCTTTCATTCTTTATTGTTATATATATTATATAGATATACACTACGTGTTCATATTTTTAATATTATGTTTAATTATTTTAAAAAATCAAATAATAATAAAATTAACAATTAAAAATGAACTAAACTCTGAAGAACATGATTGTTTATTTCCTCATCGCCATTTATAGCTTCAGAAATTCTGTCACCATCGTCGTCATAGTAGTCGTCCGGCTCAAAATCAACCAAATCATTGCTGCGCATTTTAATCGCAACATTGTGAAGAATGCAGCATACTAACACGATTTTGCCTGCAACAGTTGGATCCACCCGTATATGATTTAAACAAGGAAAATTTTCCTTCAGAATTCCTATTAACAATCAAATTGAATTTAACTTTAAAAATTGCAATCGTCATATACAAACCAAAACTATTTTCCACTATTCTTCTCGTCCGCTTATGAGCACGATTAAATCTATGCTCTGTTGCATCGTCCGGATTTCTTCGCAATGGTGGGATAAGCCAATCTTTAAGGGGGTAAGCACTGTCACCCAAAATCACAGCACCGGAACGGACGATTATTTTATATGTATAGGATTTTCCAATAAAAGGTTTCATTTTGATATTAAAAAAAAGGAGTATTTTTTAAGAGGAATCAATAAATGTTTATTTCATTGTAAAGAGGAAGATATGCCATTAACATTTGAAAACGATATCAGCCAAATGGCCGCCACGACTACGCTTGGAGCACCATATCCTTTTCGAATCCCTTTCCAATCTTCGAAATCTTGAATCGATTGTTGAGCATTGGCATAGACCTTATCTCTCACGGGGCCCCAAAAAAAAAGTCGAAAGTTGTTAAATCACAAGATCTCGGTGGCCAATTGTGATCACCTCTTCGAGAAATAACACGGTCAGGAAACTTTTCTTGCAAAATTGCGATTGTTTCGTTGCTTGTGTGGCACGTAGCGCCGTCTTGCTAAAAATAAACGTCGTCCACATCAATATCTTTCAATTCCGGCCATTAAAAATCATTAATCATAGCTCGGTATAGCGCAATCCATTCACCCTAACAGTTGCACCAGCCTCATTTTCGAAAAAGTAAGGTCCTATCACACCGCCAGGCCAAAACCGCCCCAAACAGTGACACGTTGAGGATGGAGAGGCTTCTCAATAATCATTCTTGGATTTTCTAAACTACAAATGCGACAATTCTGCTTATAAACATAGCCTCTGAGGTAAAAAATAGTCCTCATCACTGATGATAATTTTTCGATGAAAATCCGGATCATTTTGATGCATTTGAAGGACCCAATCAGTGAAGATACGGCATTTATGGTGATCGTACATGTTCAATTTCATCAAATTCGGATAAGGAATGGCCAAGTTCCTTCCTAATTGACCATATTCCAGAAATCCCTCCAAAAATCATTTAAGAATCCCATTTCCATCGTGCATGCTCAATTTCATCGAATTCAGATAAAAAATGGCCAAGTTCCTTCCTAAATGGCCATATTCCAGAACTTCTTATAAAAATTATTTAAGAATCCCATTTCCATCGTGCATGCTCAATTTCATCAAATTCGGATAAGAAATGGACAAGTTCCTCCCTAATTGGCCATATTCCAGAACTTCCTCTAAAAATCATTTAAGAATCCCACTTCCATCGTTCATGCTCAATTTCATCAAATTCGGATAAGAAATGGCCAAGTTCCTTCCTAATTGGCCATATTCCAGAACTCCCTCTAAAAATCATTTAAGAATCCCATTTCCATCGTGCATGCTCAATTTCATCGAATTCGGATAAAAAATGGCCAAGTTCCTTCCTAAATGGCCATATTCCAGAACTTCTTATAAAAATTATTTAAGAATCCCATTTCCATCGTGCATGCTCAATTTCATCAAATTCGGATAAGAAATGGCCAAGTTCCTTCCTAATTGGCCATATTCCAGAACTTCCTCTAAAAATCATTTAAGAATCCCATTTCCATCATGCATGCTCAATTTCATCAAATTCGGATAAGAAATGGCCAAGTTCCTCCCTAATTGGCCATATTCCAGAACTTCATTTAAAAATCATTTAAGAATCCCATTTCCATCGTGCATGCTCAATTTCATCAAATTCGGATAAGAAATGGCCAAGTTCCTCCCTAATTGGCCATATTCCAAAACTTCCTCAGAAAATCATTTTAGAATCCCATTTCTACCGCCCATGTCAAATTTCATAATAATCTATTGAGAAATAGCAAACTTCCACTTTAGTTGGCCACATTCCAGAACTTTATCCAGAAATCATCTTAGAATCCCAATTCCATCGCTCACGTCAAATTTCATCATAATCGGTCAAGAAATAGATAAGTTCCACTTTAATTGGCCACACACAACAGGGGGGAAAAAAACGTTTTTAACAGACTTCCGTCATGCCACTACAATTTGTAGCTCTTATCAATTTATTTGAGTAGTGAAATTTTTCTTATTGCTATTTTGGATAATTATCATTAAATGTATTCGATTATTGATAAGTTAAAACTTTTGGTGCAACAGAACTACGAAAAACTTATCAAAAACCTCAAACTTATCGCTTATCCAAATATTACTTATCATTTATCATTTCGCGAATTGGTGCAACTTAATTTTGATAAGTGAGTGCTTATTACTTATTATAACTCAATAAAATACTTATCAAATTTCAATTTGGTACAACAGAAAATTATCAAAAATTATGATAAGTTGATAAGTAATAAGTGATAAGTAGTTGGTGCAACAGGGCCCTGGTTTGTCTTTTTTCGTTAAAGTTGCTCAAAATTTATAAAATCAAAGTAACATTTTGAAAGGAAACATGAAAATGTTGAATATGCCCGTCCCATTTTTATATATGGGTAAAATGTATTTGCACTTTTCTCGTGTTTCTATTCTTTTACAAAAGAACGAAAAGATTGAATGTAAGGCCCTTTTACATTCAATCTTTTCGTTCATTTTTAAAAGAATAGAATCACGAAGAAAAGTGCAAATACATTTTACCCATATATAAAAAAGAGACGGGCATACGCAATATTTCAATTTTTCCTTTCAAAATGTTACTTGGATTTTATATCTTTTGAGCAACTTTTACGAAAAAAATCAAACCAGTTCATCTTTTTCAGGTTTTTCCGTTCTTTTTCACCAAAAAAAAGTTGAGTGTTGCAGTAAATATTATTGAATAATACTTTTTGAGTATTCCTTCTGATTTTAATACAAGGAAATCATACTAAAACCTATTTTTTATTGACCATCTTTTATCTTTTGGAAAAGAACGAAAAGATTGAATGTAAATCAGCTTTTAGTCGTCTGGAAAGCGCTATGTAGGTACCTACATATTTCTAAAATTTAGTAAAGACACATTTTTAAAAACATTTTTTTGGAATGGCCAAGTTTAATCGGTAATTATTTTTATTTAAATAATTGTACATAGTTTGAGACGAATTCATCTAAAGAATTGTTTTTAGACAAATTGTTTTTAGATGAATTGTTTTTAGTTAAATTGGTTTAGATGAATTGTATTTAGACGAATTGTTTTTAGATGAATTGATTTTAGATGAATTGCTGTAGACGAATTGTTTTTAGACGAATTGCTTTTAGATAAATTAGGTTTAGATGAATTGCTTTTAGACAAATTGATTTTAGATGAATTGTTTTTAGTTGAATTGAGTTTCGACGAATTGTTTTTAGTTAAATTGGTTTAGATGAATTGTGTATAGACGAATTGTTTTTAGTTAAATTGTTTTTAGGTAAATTGTTTTTAGATCAATTGTAGTTAGACGAAATGTTTTTAGATAAACTGGTTTAGATAAATTGTTTTTAGGTAAATTGTTTTAGATAAAAAATCCGTTTTCCAGGGGAATGATATGATTCAAGAAACGATAGTAGATAATGAGAATAATTTAAGCAATAATGTAAATAATAATTTAAGCAATAATGTAAATAATAATTTAAGCAATAATGTAAACAATAGTTTTAACAATGCTAATGATGAGTCCATCAGAACAAGGTCAGGTCGAATTGTCCAACGGCCAGTTTATTTGAACGAATATGTTACTGATTTAAAAAAAAAAAAAATGTAGAGAAAGGATGTTATATCTGGTAACACTGATTATGTTCATGTGTTACAGATTGGACAACCCTAAATAGTTAAGAAGATATAGTCCAGTGGAATAACTAGAGAGCATGAGATTCATGGCATTATAAGGAGGTTTAGAAATACAGACTAAGAATAAATAAAACACAAATTAAGAATAATATCAACTGTTTAATATAAATACATAAAAAGTATTACAGCCCTTACATATTATTATTAACTAAAAGCAACGAAATAAAATTATAGTGTCTACTATTAATCTCAATTTATCTAACCTCCTTCTAACCAATTCCCTACTTTAACATTCTTACAGTAGATACTCCTCCTTTCGAGCCTATTTATGCAGTTTTAAAACTACATATTTCCAATAAAAAGTCGGATTGCAACTTGCTCCAAATTTCATTTCTTATTTTCTTACTAAACTCCCAATTTCATTATTCATTGTTTTATCAATTTAAAAAAAATAACAGGGGCGCTCCAACAATTCTCGCACAGGACGCTCAAATGTCTGGAGCCGGCGCTGGTCTTAAGTAACACATGCAAGACAAACTCAAGACTTGTTATGGTAACAAACCCAAGTCAGTCAAAAGACAACTCGATGTATTTGGGACGAAGAGTTTTCAAAAAAATGTCTTGTGGTCGTTATTGGTAACATGTATACAAGATGTCTTGGGTAACATATCTCAAGGTCTTCAGAGGTAACATGTCTGCTGGTCGTTATTGGTAACATGTCTGGATGTTGACTTTTGTATTATGTTTGGTGGTCGTATTAAGTACTTTTCATACAAAATGCATTTATAAAATAATAAATAATATGTTATCGAAAACATTTTTTCATATTAAATCAGACAAATTTTAAACTTCGTAATTATTCTTGTGAGCTTGATACACACACAAATGAGATTTCTGCTTGGGTTTTTTGATTTTGAGTTAGTGAATATAATTCGCTAAGTCAATACACTCTGGTTATATACTTAATGTATTTGGCGAGTTGTAGCTACCTGAGGAGTAGACTGTAGACATTACTTTTCAGTACGAAACCGAATTAGCGACACAAAAATCTCAAAGAGGTTCTCATTTATGAGAGTCGATACATTTTGTATTAAAGAAAGGATAAAGAAAGGGGCAGGGAATACAACTTTCTACTTTTTCTGGGTACAGATATATTAGATTTAGGAGTGTGACTGCTTCAAACATGTTACCTAAGACAATGGTCATACATCTTGCTAAAGACAAACCCAAAACATGTTATCAATGAAGAACGCAAGACATGTTGCCTAATACGACCACTAAACATGTTACAAAAGTCAACATCCAGACATGTTACCAATAACGACCACCAGACATGTTACCTATGAAGACCTTGAGATATGTTACCCAAGACATCTTGTATACATGTTACCAATAACGACCACAAGACATTTCTTTGAAGACTCTTCGTCCCAAATACATGGAGTTGTCTTTTGACTAACTTGAGTTTGTTACTATAACAAGTCTTGAGTTTGTCTTGCATGTGTTACTTAAGACACGTTTGCTGGGCATAAACAAAAATATTTGCGTGTTATAAAAGTGATTATTATTAATACGTGGTAATTAAAATGATTATGGCTGTAATTGTGCAGTGACATCTAGTGGCAAACGCTTTGTACTTTTTCTTTGATCGTGCTGCCTCTTTCGGTAAACGCTGTGTGCTGTTTCTTTGATCGTGCTGCCTCTTTCGGAAAACGCTCTGTATTTTTTCTTTGATCGTGCTGCCTCTTTCGGAAAACATGATATATACCTTTGCCAAAACCATAAGTCGCTTTCACACGTACCATAAATACCGAACTGGTGTGAAATGTGCAAATCTAATACCGAAATGGATTATCAAATTCACTTTATAATTCGGTATTTTGTAATTCACTGCGGTACTGAATTACCGTGTGAAAAGAATGACAGATATTAATCTCAAATCTGAATAGATGTTTTTTGAATTTTCATTAATTAATAGTCGTGTTCCAGTCGACCACTTCAAGTACTTATGAGTACTTAGGTTTGTGTCTTTGCTTAAATTTAACTACTCGTAATTGCTCTTGCGAGAATGCAAGAGCAGTTACGAGTAGTTAAATTTAAGCAAAGACACAAACCTAAGTACTCATAAGTACTTGAAGTGGTCGACTGGAACACGACTAATATGTCGCAATATAAATCTTGTAGAGTGAACACCTTTATTAAGTTAGTGGTCCCGGGTACTCCGCATTATCGTAAAGGCCCGTTATATCGTATAACTGAGCGAGGGTATCACAATATACAACTTAAAAAAATAGATAGTGGTTCCGGGTACTGCATTTTTATATGTATAAGGCCCATAATATCTGTGCAAATCGGTGGTATCACAAAGTGCGACTCAGTGAAAGTAATAAATAGACTCGGGACGTCCATTACTTCTTCTAGAAGTTTTGGATTTAACCGTTTTATGTAAACAGTGTTGGGCTATATACGGCAGAAAGTGCTAGTCGGCCTGAGCAAACGAGAATTACAAACAAACAAACAAACATTAATTAATATCTTAATTAATATTTTTTTTAGTTGAATTTGGAAAGCTTATCGAAAATTATTTATATTTTGTTTAATTAAATTCATATTTTAAAAATATGTAATTGATTTTTATCTTGTTTACAAATATATTTTTGACAACCACTTTGTAACATTCGAAACGAAACTACAAAGTTGTGTTTCCGTCAAATTAGTAATCTTCGATGCGTGTGAAAAGACATATGAGAGCGGATTATCAAATCCACTTCGGTAGTGGATTAACCTTATACCGTAGACAGACACAGAGTTAATCGCGATTTTCAGCTGTCATTTTTGTCAAAAATCGTGTTGTTGATACAAAATAATTTTCACAAAAAACTGGATTATTTTGTTTCAACAACGCAATTTTTGATAATCGGGTAAATGAAAATCGCGATTAACTTTGTGTCTGTCTACCGTAGTAGACAGACACAGAGTTAATCGCGATTTTCAGTTGTCATTTTTGTCAAAAATCGCGTTGTGGAAACAAAATAATCCGGTTTAGGTGAAAATCGTGTAATGACAGACGACTATCATTACACAATCTTCACAAAAAACTGGATTATTTCGTTTTCACAACGCGATATTTGACAAACGTGATAAATGAAAATCGCGATTAACTTTGTGTCTGTCAGTCGCAATATAAATCTTGTCGAGTGAACATCTTTATTAAGCTGGTGGTCCCGGGTACTGCGCATTATCGTATAAGGCCCATTATATCGTGTACATAAGCGAGGGTATCACAATTTACAGCTTAATAAAATAGATAGTGGTTCCGGGTACTGCATTTTTACATGTATAAGGCCCAAATATCTGTGCTATTCGGAGGTATCACAATGTGCGACTCAGTGAAAAAACAATAAACTACTAATTTAAAGTGAAATTTATCTAAATAAAATAAAATTATATTCGGGGACATTCAGGGCTTCTTCTAGAAGTTTCTGGAATAACTGTTATCTAAAAAATACATAAAAATAATTCTACTGTAACTCGGCATTCTAGAACTTCCCTTGAGAAGTTTCTAGAACTATATGCTATTTATAAATCGTTGGCCTTATCAGGTCAGACAGATCTGGCCTGAGCAAATTAAAAAACAAACAAACAACTTTGTGTCTGTCTACCGTATTATGTGCATGTGAAAGCGACTATAGAGTTAAAAGTTATAGAGCAGAAATAACAAACGTCAAGTGTAAGCAAAGGGGTGGGAAAAAGGGATACAGATAAAATAGAACAGGGCCATATTTAAAATTTTATTCAATTAGCCATTTGCCAAATATCGATTTTAGTTCATTTGTCCCCTCGCTTGGGCAGCGCTGACTACTTTTTTTTTTTTTTTTACATGCAAAAACAGGTAAAATCATGTTTACAAATACAAGTTTCCTGTCTAAACTAGTGGATGTCCCCCTACTTTTTTTTTATGATTAATAAAATTCAATATGTTGTGATTAATAATAAATAACAAATTTTAAAATTAATTTAGTCGAAATTAATAATTTAATGAAACATTCAAGACTCATTTTGACCATATAAAACTACATATGAAATATTTTAGCCGCCAGTCAGCAAGCGTTGCATTTATGTTTGGGAAAGTCACTAATTGGATGGGTTGCTTAAAATAAAACAATTAAAGTTTAAAAAATGTTTTTATTTTAGTTGGAAATACACGGATAGTTATTATTTAGTTCAATTTTTTCATAAAATTAATTTTCTTGTTAAAAATAACTTTTCTAAAAACGCGTAATTATTTTACACTTTTAGTGCGGACCTGGTAAAAAAAAAATGGTAAATTTGTTTACAAAACGTACCTATCCAAACAATCCAACAACAACAAAATTTGTTTTTTTTTATAATTATGTAATAAATTTAAATTAAAAGTGCACTTTTTTTATCACAAATTACAATGTTTATATCACAATTTTAACCATTAGCGGCCACAAGGGGGGAATATGTACCCAGGCCAAATCACCTTAATTTAAGTTATTAGAAACTACGAAAATCATACTTGTCGCGCCATATAGGTTGTCGAGGAATGTAGGTTACATGCATGGTACATAGAAGGAAGAAACAAGTATTAGTAGCGCTATAAACGATGAATTTCGGAAGGAGTAATGATTTTTCAATAGTAATAATTTTTTTTCTGAAAAACGTCATTTTTCCTGACTGCGCATATATAATTTTTTTGTTTTGTTAAATTATCTTGATATTGGATCTTGTAAACCATATTAGAAATTGTAAAACATGTTTCAGAATGTCCATGAATTTTTTGGAGTCTCATTATTTTCAATGTCTTTTTAGACCGATTTTTTGACTGGGGTGAAAAATCACCCCGGTGTGGCCGCTATGTTACGGGAGCGAAGTGTGGCCGCTAAGGGTTAATTTCGTTTTATGTAAACCAGAATAAAACTTCTCGATGAAATTAAATTCCCGGTAATTTGTTGCAAGTATTATTAAGACATTTTCTGATTAAAATTAAACACTTCATTTTTCATAAATTTTTTTTATAATTTTCCACAAATAATAATTAATTACAGTAAAATCTCTCAAAGACGGAATCTTAAGGGACCGACAAAATTTTCCAGGGTCCGGGTGTCAGAGGTTTAAAAAAATGTCTTGATCATAAAAATGTATAAATATATAGCGGTTTGTTTTGGATGTTCTTGTTGCCACGCAAATTTTGTCATTTTCATTAGCAGTTGAATATTTGGATATTACCTCATCTTAATTTTTGATAAATGTTATCCATTTCCGATTATTCACATTTTAATACGCGCATATTTCAGATATGATTCATTTTCAGTATTCACTTAAGTACATTATCCTTTCCTTTTAAGTTTAAATTAAGAATTTTATTTTTGTTTACTCGTTTTGTAGCAAACAAAATTGTCAGTCACATCAAAAATTGGCATTTGTTTGGACATTGTATGTTTGATATATGTACATACCAATTTTTATTTTACAATTCAATGTGAAGTTCAGTATAATTCCATGTTTTGAAGAGTTTGGGTGCATAATTATTGCTCTACGAAATAATTTCCTTCCGCGTCTCGAGAGTTTCCACGTAAAAACGCAAATGTACATTCAAATTATGTGGTTTTCCAGTTACACAAAAAAAAACCGGGTTAGTTTTTTGACGTTTCAACTGGAACAGCAAAAAATGCGGTTTCCGTAATTTTTTGTTTTTTGCATGTGTATACGTATTAATTGTCAAATTATTTTAACAATTCTACGTTTATTTTGCAATGAAAGATTTTTTTCGTGTTAATTTATTTAATTATATTTAGTTTTTATTTAAATGATGTTTGAAATGTAATTGTGTTAGTAATCGCCCCGAAAAATTTTACCGGGCGACGATAATGACACAGTGCTGTCACTGTTGGTTAGCCAGAGCGGAGTAGATTTTCCGGAAAAAAGTAGTAGATTGGGAAAAAGCGGAGTAGATAAAATTAAACTAGAGTTTCATTAATTTTTCGTTCATTAAACGTATTTTATTATTTAATAAAATATTTTTCTTAAAGTTTTATTAAAAAACTAAACAAAATTTCAATCAATTTTAAACATTCGATATATGTATAATATGAGGTATTAGATTGCAAAGGCATAAAATATGAATAGTCTATCATATTATAAACAAAAAACTATATGTAGTTGGTAACTTACACAGAAATTATTGAATCTTTAATTTGTATGCGCCATCAGTAAAGACAAATTTATCTTAAAATTTTAATAGACCATCCGAATCAGATGACACCCAACAATTTTTTTTTAAATTCAATAATTCTTTCGCGTACATTATATTTTTAACTGTAGTTGTTTGTAGAGAATTTCTGAGACTGGTTTTAATAAACTTGAAAACTTACGTTCAGCTGCTGCTGTGCTATGGGGCAGAGCACATAGTTTGAGCATGTAGGTAGAAAGTTCCTTATATGTATTCAAATTCATTAAAAATATTTTCTTGAGATTTCAGATTGGTCCAAAATGTTGCAATATCATTATTAGTGTATTTTTTAACAATTTCAAAATTACCAATTAGACGTCTAAATTGATAGTTCAATATTTCTTCGTCGCATTCATAAAATGGGAAAAAATTTAATAACGGCATAATTGTTGTCAATCCTCCACAAACAATGGGCTCACTGGATTTTTTTCGAGACTTTGTTGAAACACTGCCACTGGCAACACTAATAAGCAACAATATTTATATTTAATCACCAGATTGGCCAATCATTCAAAAATAATAAAATATTTTCACCAAAAATATACTTGTAAAATATAATTAATTTTTAATTTAAACGACAAATTATTATTATTATTGCTTACATGTTTTTGGGTATAATTGGAAAATATCTCTTCATTTTTAGAAATAATTTTCAGAAAAGGAAATGAAATCAATTTGAAATTTCAATATTTTATTTATGAGAACGACACAAATTTTTTTTATGAAAAGGACACAATAAACAAACGTAAAATATTGTAAACCACCACTTTATATTAATGACGAAAAAAGAAAATATGGAAGACCAAAAATGTCCTCAGTGAGTGACTGTGAAGTTTGATACAATTACAATTTTAGTTTTTTTTAATAGATTGAATGCTAGACAACTTCATTGTAATTTTTTGTGTTAAGGAAAACAAATAAACGTCAAAATATTGTTCATATCTTTTTGTATGAAGTGGTACAGATGCAATTTTATTTCTATAATTACAGACATATATTAAATATTTTTTAATTAAAATTTAATTGAAATGTATTCATTTTATGTCATTTGAAGCTAAAGCTCGGTATGCTGCTCGCGCTAAGATAAATTTTCCATACAAATTTGACGTAAAAGTTAGCTAGCGAAATAACAAAAAAATATTTAGCTCACGATTTCGCAGATCCGGTACGCAGCTGACGTGAAAAATTTGTAGTTATCTCATTCAATACAGACTGCGCTAGTGGAAAGTCTACAAACGTTTTCGCAGCAATTTATCTGCCTAGCACAATAAAATTGAGATAAATTTTGACACTGACTAAAAAATAAACATTTATTTTTTTTAAATCGCAAAATGGAGTACAGTGAAGAAGATCTAGACAATAGCTGCGGCACCAATAATAATATTGTCTTCGTCACTTGAATCCATTTGATAAAAGTCGCTCAATACTTTATTTAACTTTCGCTCGAACTATATTTTGTTTTTGTTGTAGGACAAATAAAGCAAATGTAAAAATTTATCTCTACATAATCTTTTTAGCTTGTGAATTTATCTGTAATTTAGTGGAGACTTGTGGAGACCGTGTTAAAATTTATCTTAGCGCGAGCTGCATACTGAGCTTTAGCAAGTAAATTTTTTTATGAAAATCGTGTGAAAAATTAAAACATAAAAAGAAGGCTAATTCGTATTCTTTAGGTTTAATCTTGTGCCGTTTGAGTTTTTTCTATGGTTATTTTTATTAAAATTAAGTTATTTTCAAACATTTTAAGTTAACTTCATATAAACTGCTGTTTGTTTTCCTTAACACTCAAAAAAAGTTGTCATATTTTGGCTGTCAAATTATCGATCTATTGGTTTGGTGTACCGTGTACATATTTTTGTAAAAACAATGGGTGCATTCCATTGCAATTTCACGTAAGAACGTAAACGTAAACGTAATAAAATGAAAAATATGTAATATGTCATAAAAGTAGTAGATTTGATTAAGTACGTATATTTATTTATTTATTTATTTATTTATTTATTTCTCTTAACCATACATAACAAAAACATTTAAAAATACAATTTTTTTATAAACTTATACAAAAAATGTGGTTAAGAAGATTGGATAATCTTTGTCAAAAAGACAGTTTCGATTCTCCCAAGTGATAAAAATTAAATTTACAATATTAGTATAATAATGACAAAAAAAAGAACCACAATAAAAAAGAAAAATTAAATTATATAAAACAAAACTTATTTAGCAAACATAAACCCCACATCTTTAGTTTCAAATATCCAATCTTTGACCAAACGCAAAAATTTCCTATCATAAATCATCGTCCTTATATGAGGCGGCAATCGATTAAAAAAAGTGGGCGCAGAAACTATATAATATTTGCGAAATAATTCAGATGAAAATGGTGGAACAGAGTACAAATTTCGATAATTATTTCGAACTTGATATGTGGAAACAATTCGCGGCAACCGATGACTACTCCGCAAAAAAAACAATCTCAAGACTTTAAAAATATATAAGTGCCGTAAAGGCAAAATTTGTAATTATATAATTGTAGTGTTCCATTGGAAACAATTTGCTACTTGCAAGTACTTGTGAGTAGATGTCCAATGGAACGCGAATTTTCGTGACAGTAGTAAAATATAACCTCAATTTAAATAAAACTGGTAGATTTTGATAAAAAATACATTATTCCATTAATAATAATTAATAATAATACGTAATAAAACATTAAACAACAAAATAATTAAAATATTTTTGCGATTTAAAAATTGCCGTGTCGCATCACAAACAAACAAATTTTTTTTTTTAACCCTAATCCAACCAGCATATTTTTGTTATGTCAGTACATTCAAATTCTAATCAAATAACTTCCTAAATTTTTGCAAAGGATGCCAAGTACGTTGTATGGAATGTATGGAAATGTTTTAAAATAAAATACATACAAGTTTATAACTAAATTAACATTATTTTGCAAATCGATGCATTTATCAAATGAACCAAAAAGCACACTTTTGTTGGATTAGGGTTAAAAAAATGACATTCCCCACAAACAAAATGGGTATAGAGCCATCTATTAGAATTTTTAAACTAAAATCCCTCTTCCGTTAATTTTGTGCGTAACTACTTCTCAACTACACCATCGTTTGAGCATGAGTAGTTGCGAGTATATACAAGTACTTGTGAGTAGTTTACTCAGGCCAATTGAGAACTATCAATGTTCGGAGTAGTGACATCTATCAATAATAAAAATAAGCTAGGTAAGTATATCAAAATATGACATTTATGTTTTGTGTGCAAAGCGTAATATAAATTCATCAAAAATAGCGCGTAAATATTCATTATTTTTAAATTAAATTCTATTATAATTTCATAAAGCTGAATTATGTTCGATTAACAATTATTTTCCTTCTTTAAAAGATATGTTATAAAAATGTGATATTTTATAAAAGGCAGTGAAAATAGAATAATATTTATGTAAACAAATCTAAAATTAAGAGGTTATGTTTTTGTTAGTTCGAATATATATTGAACTTATTAATGAAATTATTCTAATTGTAAGCAATAATGTCTACGAAAAGTTGTCCAAATGTAGAGTTATATGAGAATATTACAATTTCGCTCACGCAGCAGATTATTTAATATGTTGGCACTTCAAAAATACCCATTCGTTAGAGTGAGGAGATATTGAACGCAGTCTGGATTCAAGCTGTTCGGATTGATTCAAACTCCAGCACTAATTCTCTAATAATAGTTGGTTTGGTATTACAACATCTACTTGAGACTTGCGGAAAGCGCCATTCGTCAAATTTTTACCACTCGGAAAAGCTGTTAAAAGTTGCCCCCTTTTACAATGCTCACTGCATATCACAAAAAATTTGGGGAATTTTTTCCCCATCCGTAAAATAATCGACCATTTTGCCATCTCCAACTTCGAATCTAACACTATTTTTGGAATCAAATGCATCGACACTTCTGCTGATTGGTAATTGTTGCATTGCGGTACTCCACAGTGTCTTAATGATTTTTTATTCATTTTATTATTTTCCGAAATACTTACTCCAGAATAATCTAGATGAAATGGATATTTCAAATCACTCATATTGTTATAACAATTATGTGCCTTCTTTGTTAATAGAATATAATCGAACACTCCCAAATTATAATATAATTTCATTTACAATTAATAAATATTTACCCGGCCTTTTTGTAAAACTTATATTGCGCTTTGTATACAAATCGTAAATGTCATATTTTAATGTACTAACCAAGGTTCAATTTTTTTCCACCAGATCTACCGACAGTTCTCTATGGAACACAGCAAATATTTATATTTTCAAAAAAGCAGTAGATCTACTACAATTGTAGCAAAGTGACAGCCCTGAATTGACAGCTGCTGTCGCCCCGTTTTCGTCCGGGTTTTTTTTATCTGTCAAATTTATTGCAGCTGGAAAATCACATTAGGTTGAAGCATAGACATAAAAAGAGAGACTTGAAACAAAATAGTTTCTCATGTTTATTCCCATATAAAATTCTGTCTTTTCGTGTAAGCAGTTGGAGAGAGAGGATTATATATCTATTATCTTTTATGCTCTTTCTTTTTTGTAAACAAACCATTTAGTTTTTATTGTGGTTTTGCGTAGTTTCGCGAAAATTAAAAATTATCAAATAAAACAAAACAATTACAAAAAGTGTATACATAATAGATATAATTAACCCCTTAACCCATATTATTTTTGAAAGAAAACCTGCAAAAAAAAATATTTTTTTTTATTATTGAAAATGTTTATTTGCACCTATTTTAACACAACAGGTACATTTATATAAACAAAAAATAACGATTTTGTTTTTTTTTCCTTCTTTTAAATTGAAACTGTTTGCAACAGAAAAGAAAAATAACTAAAAAACAACAACAACGATTTTCCTTTCTTCTTCTTATACCGTTACTACCTCGGTGCAATGCATCATTTGCATGTTTTACTGTATATAATGTTACGAGAAAATGTGCAATCGACATTATAATGCGCTAAAAGATAATGTCGTTCACAAATACTACACGTACATACATATAACACTAGTTGTGGAGTGGTGCAGTAAAACAATAAAAATTAATTGAAATTTTATTTTGCCTAAAGAAAAAACAAAATCTGCGAGAATTTTCTTTTGACTACATTGAGAATTTTCGAAGGTTTTGGAAAAAACCAAAATCATTGTTGAGATGCCTGTAATGAAATTAAATCCTGCAGTCACTTTTTTCCTTTTTCATATTATCGTTTATGATGAAACATGTACCCATAAATATGTATCTTATCGATATCATACACCACCGAACAATTGGTGTCATAAATCATAAAAATCGAAATTGATGAGATAAAAAGCCATAAACTACAGCCATAAAGTACAATTGATCACAATATTTTAATTACAAAAAACAAACGAAATTTAAACTATTTTTAGTTTAAAATTTAATTGAACGAGTTAACTCGTTCCTATGCATTTCTGCAAGTAACATCCGAACGAGTTAACTCGTTCCTATGCGTTAAGTGGTTAATTATTATTTGTGGAAAACTATTAAAAAAATTTTATAAAAAATGAAGTGTTTAATCAGAAAATGTCGTAACAATACTACATAAAACGAAAATGAAATTGTGATATAAACATTGTGATAAAAAAAGTGCGCTTTTAATTTAAATTTATTACATAATTATAAAAAAAAACAAATATTGTTGTTGTTGGTTTTTAGCCATCTTACGATTTGTAAACAAATTTATCATTTTTTTTTTTTTTTTTTTTACCAGGTCCGCACTAAAAGCACAGATAAGAATAGACAGATGTGGATCTTGTATGGGCTATATTTACATTCCAAAATTTCAATACCAAATTCCAATCCAATCCTTTTAGAGCAGGACGTACATTTCTGTCTCTTTTTATCTTTTTTACGTATGGCTATTTTGATTATATCAAAGCAAACATGGCATGGCTATTTTGATTATAAAGCAAACATAAACCAACTTCAAACAAAATTTTATTTTATAATATATACGTCCTGCTCTAAAAGGATTAGATTGGAATTTGGTATTGAAATTTAGAATATAAATATGGCCCATACAAGATCCACATCTGTCTATTCTTATCTGTGCTAAAAGTGTAAAATAATTACGCGTTTTTAGAAAAGTTATTTTTAATAAGAAAATTAATTTTATTAAAAAATTGAACTAAATAATAACTATCCGTGCATTTGCAACTAAAATAAAAACATCTTTAACTGTTTTATTTTAAGCAACCCATTCCATTGAATAAAATTTTACATATGGCCCTATTCTATTTTATTTTTCTATAACTTTTAACTCTATGGCCTGTATTAGACTATAAAAGATCTTTGACAAATATATTTTATAAAACATTTTCATGCATTTTATTTTATAAAAGAACTTTAACAAATATTTTGCTATATTAAACTACGTCAAAGATTTTATCATTTTTTTCATGAAATTTGACGGAGAAAAGTGGAAATTCCCCTATTTTTATACTCTAGGCTTTTTGTATTATATAAAAATGCATTTGCTTCATATTCACTTATTAAACAATTGGTTATTGAATCACTCCAATTAAATTTATTTTCCGCCATTTTTACAATAAAATACGATTTTTTAAAACCAATATTAATTATGCAACGTCAAAATCTTTTATCATATTTAGCCGCAAGAAGCTAAATATAATAAAAGAATTTTGATAAAACAAAAAAATTTATAAAATATGCATATAAAACCGGTATTCCATTGTGAAAAAATGTTGATCTGCAAAAATATATTGAGATAAAAATATAAAATCGGTTTATGTATGAATGAGATACCCAACGTCGTCAGTAAACATTTTTATTACAAAAAAGTTGTGGCTGTGTTAGTGTGATGCCATAATTATTGACAAAAAGTATCAGATGGAATATTTTTTATTGCAACCCTCTAACACATCTACATAAATTTTGTGTACGATGATAACATGTTTCTCGCACACACTATTAAATTTCATAGTACGTCATTTTTATGGTAAAGATATTTTTTATTTTTTATTCTGTGACGGAAAATAATTGAAAAAAAATAATTCTGATATGGGAGATAATAATATTTAATTTTTTAGATAATTTTGAGAGGTGAAAATATACGAATTAAGCATAACGCATAATTTTGTTCATATTTGCTGGTTATGTTTTTATTTGCTGTCACAATTTATCCATGTGATTTTGCTATAAAATAGAAAATAAAAAAATTGTTTTTCTTTGTCACTCTTATGTAACATTTTTTTTTTGTCTTCTTTCATTTTTTCCAGCAGTCAGTAAATTTTTCATACAGGCTTTAAGCCTGAATTCCATTGTGAAAAATAGTTTGTCAGTCAAAATAAAGTGAGATAAAAATATATAATCGGTAGTTGTGGGAATGAAACACAAAACGAAGTCAGTCAAAATTTTATCTACAAAAAATGTGTGTCTGTATTAGTGGATCGCCATAATTATGGTTGAAAAGTATCAACTCGAGATCATTTCAACTAACACATCTGCATAAATATTGTGTACGATGAAAAACATTTCTCGCACACACACTAATAATTTTAACAGCATGGCGATTTTTTTTTTTTAATTTGTTGTTTTATGACGGAAAATCTTCGAAAAAAACAATTCTGATATGAGTATTAATAATAATTAATTTTTTAGATAATTTTGAGACGTAAAATAATTGAATTAACACATAAAACTTAATTTGTTAGTTAATTGTTGGTTATGTTTTTGTTTGCTGTCAAAACACCAATAAACTGATAATTTTAATAGTGCGGCGCTTTAACTGAAACTTAATTTGTTAATTAATTATAGGTTATGTTCTTGTTTGCTGTCAAAACACTAACAAACAATAGTATGGCATTGTTATGGGAAAGATTTTTTTAATTTTGTATTTTATGACGGATAATCTTCGAAACAAATAATTCTGATATAGTTATGGCCGCGTTAGTGTCGTAGTACGCGCCATATAAGTTTGATTGATTGCAGAACAATAGGGCATAAAATAAATATGAACACTGGTTTGTTTTTATTTTGTAACTATTTATGGTTTGCAGTACATATTTTTGTAACCCTTTATTTGTTCCGTATTTACCAGTCTCCGCTGGTAGCTAATATTTGTTTTTTTGCTTCAATTTGAAACGACACGAACGCTGTGCGTCGTGTGCTGGTTAAATGATTATTGGAATCTATTCCTTAGGAAAATTTTCATTTATACCCATTCTCTTTTTGTTTCGCAGCTCGTACTTGATTGCGTAAATTTTTGGAACCATCAGTTTTCGCATTTTTGATTTCGTAGTTTGGAATGCTGCCAACTAGATGTAGCGCGGAATGGTTAAAGGAATAAAAAACTTTGCATAATTTTGTACTTTATTTATTTTGGAAATGTCATTGTGATTTGTGAAATTGTGCTCAGTGAACGCCACATAGTCATTAATAATAATTAATTTTTTAGATTATTTTGAAACGTAAAACTAATCAAATTAACACTAATACCTAATTTTGTTTAATAATTTTTGGTTATGTTTTTCTTTGCTGTCAAAATGTGTCCATCAAATTTTGCTATAATAAAAACAATAACAAAACACTTTGTCTTTGTCACTCTGATGGGTTATTTTTTTTTGCCTTTTTTCAACTTGAAGTCAGCTCAGTCAATTTTTCACAATAGGCATTTTCGGAAATAGACCAAGGTAACTTCATAGTAAGTTTCAAACATTAAAGTTACCCATCTATTTACGAACGATCAAAGTAACTTCAGTACTGAAAAAGTAACTTCATGAAACAAACGCACTCAAAATTCTATCTTACTTTTTTGTATGTGAAAGGTATAGTCCTATTCAGATCTTAAAAAAAAAATTTTTAAATTGTTCTGTGCAGCTTCCAGTGATGTAGAAAAAAAATTTATAAAAATTTCGATGAGTCGCATTTATCTTAGATAGTAAACCTAATTAAAATAATAAATAATCATTCAAATGTATTATATTTCAGTTTTAATACACAAAACATTCAAAATGTTTATGATTTTATGTTATTACAATCAAATTTCATGTGAAAATTAATAGGTGTAAAAAAATATTGCACGCCTATGGAAACAACGTTAACATTTAATTTTCGGACGGACTAAGGAAAATAAATAACTAAATGCCAGTCATATCGATCAAAACCACAATAACGTAAAAAAATTGTTAAATTGCATTAATTCTTCGATTATCGATTTCAAACGATTCTTTTAAAATAAAATTATAAAAGCATTTTGTGATTCAAAACGTTATAACATATAAATAATAAAATAAAATGATATAAATAAAAACCTAACCTAAAAACTGAAGTACAAATACAACATAAAAATGTAAACAATTAAGCCGAAATAGTACATCACTGTGTATCCGCCATGTTTTTTCTGCGCGAGAACTGTCAGAATTCCAGCGAGATTTGAATACTACTATAACTTGAGTAACTTTGTTACCAACATAATAAAAATTAAAACTTACTCTGAAGTTACTTTGGTCTATTTCCGAAAATGCCTAATGGAATTCAGGCTTTAAGCGTGATTTACACATAGCGAACAAAATTTTTGTTCGATGCCTAGCAAAAAATAAAAAGATAGTATATCATGATTTTCTTTTGCCAGAGAGGGATAAAACATTAACAAACAAAATTTTGCTCGATGTCGAAAAAAATTTTGTTAGGCGTTTTTTTCTTATTTTTCACATTTGTTACTATAAACAGCAAAAATTGAACTATAAAATATACTCGACCCGAGTATATTTTATGGAAACAAAACAATCAAAATGGCGATTTGTGAAATTTTTATAGCACTTTAATTTTATTTTTTAAAAATTTTAATTCAAAACTAAAATTTACGTTCGAAAAGTTTCAATTTTAGGGAAAAAGTGGTAATTTTGATAATTAAAGCAGAATCATCGCCCTATTCGTCAAAAATATAACATCGTCGATTTTATACCGCCAAAAAATTATAGCATGTCCGACATTTTTGTTTTATACTTTTCTCTTTTTATCACATGAAATTTTTTTCTATTGCGCGTATCTCTAAGTTTTTAACAAAAATTGTTGGGCATCGAGCAAAAATTTTGTTCGATACGTGTAAATCACGCTTTACACTCAAATAAATTATACAAAATTGCCATTACTATATAATTGGGCATATTGATTTCAGTGGAAAAATTTAATTTAATGAAAAGTATGTAGGTATTTGCTTTTTTTTAGATAAATGTTTAATTTTATTGCAAAACTTTAAAAAAATAAATAAATGTTCAATTCAATTTGTATTTCGACTTGATAAAATCTTATAACATGCTTAAATTTAATTCTTTTATTTTTGACAGATGATAACATAAAAAAAAATAACATAAAATTTTTTTTTAACACGAGAATACCAGTTTACTATGTTATTTAAAAAAATAACATAAAATTGTAAAATTTGTATGCCAGAATCGGCCCCATATCTATTATATTGTATATGCTGCGAGTCGAGTCGAGTTTAATCCTAGTTTAACTCTCACTATATACGGAGTCGAGTTAAACTCGACTCGACCTAATAATTTGCCGAGTCGAGTTAAACTCTACTCTAAAAATGCACTATATACGCAGAGTAGAGTAGAGTTAAAAAAACAACAACAAAATTAATGCAAAATTCGTACACACCATTTTATTTATTTATTTCAGATTATGTTATTGAAGAATGAAAGCGATATACAAAAAATATATTTAAATATAATAAACAATTTTCTTTTTAATTTTTTCAATCAAATTCGATGTTTTATTTTAAATCTCTTGTTTATTAAGATTTTAATTAATTAATTTGCATAAATATTTTTTTTTTTTCAGGATTTGAAAATAACAATTTTTTCGACAAAATATCACTGGAAAATTAAAACAACACATAATATGGTGATAAACAAAAAGAATAATAAATCTGATAATCATCTAATGATTTTTTGTTAATTTTTTTTCGATTATTTTAACTCGGTTTTAATCCTATTTGAACTCTGCATATTTTTAACTCTGCAGTATATACACCAAGAGTTGGTTAGAAAATAACTCGACTCTGTATATAGTGAGAGTTAAACTAGGATTAAACTCGACTCGACTCGCAGCATATACAATTGATACGTTTATACTCGGGGTCGAGTCAACTTGTAGTTAACTTTGGATCAACTTCGAGTTATCTTTTTTACCGTTCATACTGCAGAGTTAAAACTACAATTGAGTTAAAATGAGGTTGAAACCGAGTTAACATTGTTTACTTCTGCCGCCATTATTTTTTAAAAAACAAACAAAATATGAAAATTAAATTAAAAATTAGCAAAATTTAAATATGAAAAAAATCCAAAATGGAGATACGCTTGCTTCACTTTCGAAAAAAATTAAAAATAATGTTCTTGTTTTCTTTGAATTAATTTTTGTTGTTGGTTTTTAACTCGACTCCGTTTTTATTGCATTTTGTTAGAGTTAAGTTAACTCGACTCCACATTTTTTTAGGATCGAGTCGAGTTAACTATAAGATAACTCGACTCCGTTTATAGTGAAAGATAACCTAGGTTGAACCCAGGTTGAACCCTAAGTATAAACGTACTATATAAGGGAAATTAGTCATAATTCAAAGCTTGACCCGCCGTCTCCACTATGAAATTTTACTGAAATTTGCTTTTATGAAATCAATTTTATCAATGTATGTGTGTGTATTGTATACTATAGAAAAATGCAAACTTTCGGAAAACTTTTAGGCTGAAATTTCTCAAAAAAATTTCATGAAATCTGCATGTAGATTTGTTGTTGTGTTTTATTTTTTGTTTACATTTTTTTTAATTTGGTGAATCCCATTATAGAAATTTTTAATATAAAAAGCAGAATTAGCAGAAATTTTTCATGAAAGCAAAATGCCCAGTGATGAAATTTCATCGACAGAAATTTATTAATACATTGAAAGAAACACATACAATCATAAAAACCATGAAATAAAATTTCAGTAAAATTTCATAATGGAGACGGCGGGTGAAGCAAACATCTGCTTGTTGGGGTGCGTTAAAATGCTAGTACCAGTGCCTTGGGTAGAGATGGCACCACTAACCGTTGAACAAAGAAAATGTAAAAAAGTCAAAAAAATTGTATTTGCACATAAAATTGTTCCCTATCATTCAACCGAGATTTTATTTTTTTATTTCGTTTAATATTAATATTATATTCGCTTTAATATTTAATTGAGTTGTTTATTGGGATTCGTTGAATTACTAGTAATGTCATCTCTACCTAAGATTCATGTTGTCTTCAAAATTTGCTAGCGATTTCCCTTATAGGTTATTATAATTTATTTGATTACACTATCAAAAGTCTTTGACAAATATATTTTATAAAATATCTTTGTCAAAGATCTTTTATAGTCTAATCAGCGATATAAATACATGGATAGGGGATTGATCAAAAATCACATTGATTTACGTCACTAAAAATGGAGCAAATTTTATTGTATAGTCTTACTACTCTTTTATATACTCCTCTTTATCAAAAAAAGTATTTCCGAATAAGTGCCGTACTTGAATAAATTTCATTTCGAAATTTTTTGAAACAGATTTTTTTTTTAAATTGAATGGGATAAATATTGGATAATGTTTAATTATATTGAAAATAATTAATTAATTATATCAAATTTGAATAGTTAAACATTACGCTACCAGTTTTCGTACACTAATTAAAGAATTAATAACCATTTATTCCTTTAAATTTCAAATACATCCCCGAAAAATAAACAACAACAACAAAAATTCGAGTAAAACGTCAAAAATCTAGCATAAACAAACATTCAAGAGAATTTTCGTTTTTTATTTTTAAGATGTGTTTTAAATTTGTTACCATGGTTACTACCACTTTTATGTCGTGTTCTTTTCGTTTTTTCAAATCAAAACGAATTTTGTGGGTGAAAAGTACATGAAACAAAATTGACGAAGTTTTGTGTTTGTATTGGTTACTTGATTGACATTTCTAAACGTCAAATTGAAATTTGGCGGCATCAATCTATTTAATTAAATTAAAATAATTAACACAACAATTATTAAACACATTAAACTAAACACAAAATGAGAATAAAAATGATCGAGATACAAAAAATCGCTGCTATATATTGAAAAATTTTGACAACTAAATTGACGTTTCTATTTTTGTTGGTGTTAATATCTACGGATGTGAAATTCATGAAAAAATCCGCATCTCGTAAAATTGATGCACATTTCAAAAAAATTGACGATTTTGGTGAAAAGAACACAGTTTTTGAATGTGCGTCAATTTTTTTTGACGATTTTGGGTGAAAAGAATTCAACATTATATTATTGTATCTGGCATGTTTTGAATTTGCAACGTTTATTTTTTCCGTCTCTAGGCGACAGCTACTTTGCTTTACCGCCTCCTACACATAAATTTGAATTTGGTATTCGAAAATTCGAATTTAAAGACAAGGACGAAGGTTTTTTCTTTCTCTATCACACACTTAATACTTTTTCAGTTGCTCCATAAAATTTGTTCTATCCCCTATCCATGTATTTATTCGCTGAGTCTAATACAGGCCTATGATAAAACATATACATATATCCTCTCTCTCCAACTGCTTACACGAAAAGGACAAAATTTCCTATGTGAATTTGTTGTTGTATGCATTTGTTTCAGGTCTATCTTTTTGTATGTCTATGGACAAAACTATTTGCCGGCTGGTTTGTATAATTTTTAGTTTACGTTTTGTTTATTGTGAATTCAAAATGAAAGATATCGAGCCAGAAAAACTAGTTGATCAAGGAAATTTATTGAAAAATCGTGAAGTATTGTACAGGCTTATGATCAGGTATTTAAATGTAAAATAAATTTAACCTAAAATGATTTAATTTTTGAAAATTTTGGTTTAGCCAATTATTTTATGATGGTTATCATAATATCGCCGTTGAACTTTCCACTGCAGTTCGAGCAGATCCTCCTTGTCCGCCGAGTGATCGATTATTACATATAATGGTGGTTGGAATGGAAAAGCAATTTGATACCAAAGAACATACTGTTTTTGACGAGATGACCAGCGGTATTGATCTAGAATATGAAACAGAAGGCACATCATTAGCACCAGAGCCGGCATCATATGAAACCGCTTATGTAACATCGCATAAACAAGCTTGTCGTTCAGGTGCATTTAGTTTTGATGGACAATTGGTTGCTACGGGGAGTGTTGATGCCAGCATAAAAATATTGGATGTGGATCGGATGTTAGCTAAATCTGCTCCAGAAGAAGTAGATCCAGGTCGTGAACAGCAGGGACATCCAGTAATCCGTACATTGTACGATCATACAGATGAAGTAGCTTTTCTGGAATTCCATCCGAAGGAACAAATTCTAGCCTCTGGTTCTAGAGATTGCACGGTTAAATTATTTGACATTTCAAAAGCATCTGTCAAGAAAGCTCATAAAACTTTTAATGATTGTGAAGCAGTTCGCTGTTTGTCCTTTCATCCGTCAGGAGATTATTTAGTGGTGGGAACGGATCATAATGTTATTCGAGTTTACGACATCAATACAGCCCAATGTTTTGTTAGCGCAATTTCGTCACAACAACACAAAAGTTCCGTTACATGTGTTAAATACGCGTTAACAGCAAAGGTGTATGCAACTGGTAGCATTGACGGCTCAATTAAGCTCTGGGATGGTGTTAGTGGTCGATGTATTAATACGTTTGCACAAGCACATGATGGTGCCGAAGTCTGCTCATTAGTGTTTTCAAAGAATGGGAAATATTTACTATCTTCGGGAAAAGATTCTTTGGTCAAGCTGTGGGAACTAAGTACAAGTCGGTGTTTGATCGCATATACTGGCGCTGGAACCACAGGCAAACAAGAACATAATACACAAGCCGTATTTAATCATACCGAAGATTATGTTTTATTCCCTGATGAAGCGACAACATCGCTTTGTTCATGGAATTCAAGAAATGCCTCAAGACTCCATTTAATGTCTTTAGGACATAATGGTCCTGTGCGATTTATAATACATTCTCCAACCCATCCAGCATTCTTGACATGCTCCGATGATTTTCGTGCTAGATTTTGGGTTAGAAGGTCAAACTCACATTAGGCTAATTTGTAATTTTCTAATTTTAAATTGAACATTAATAAATGGAATTTTAAAACAGCATTCTCAATGAAACATTTTTTTACTTATGACTTGCAGGCTTGTCTCATGAAAATTGATGGGCGAGCCATGTGCAAACTAATACCGATTTCACACCGTAGGTAGTATAATAGTATAATCATATATTATAGAGTATATATATACGCTATTACGTGGACTAAACGATTTTTTTTCCTCCCGTATTTTTTGACATGATGAAGTTAACCACACAACAATTAACTATGTAACTTCGCCATTTTGTACACTAGTCATGTTTCAAACCACTATAAAACCTCCCGTATTTTCAAATGAAGGTCACAAAAATTAGTCCAAATTTTTCCATAGTAAAAGTAGGTTATGGCGAATATATATCACTGAGATATATACATGGATACGGCATAGGCAAAAATTCATGGTACAAGAAAAAAAACGAAGAAGAAAAAAAGCTTGCGTCTGTGTGACAGAGAACGTATTTATTTTCCTTGTCTTGTTCGAATTTTCCGAAATGAAATCATTGCCGTCTTACTTTGGTAAAAGTTATTCCTATCCGGATAGGAATGAAATTTTGCCCAAAGTAAGAGCAATTCTTATTCAGAATAATTTTTTGTTTTACTTTCAACAGTTGGTACCAAGCTCTAAAATATAATTTATTATTTAGAATTTTAACAAATATAAAATAATGATATCAAATTATTGAATAAGGTATAATTATTCCAAATGATAATTAATAAAATTTAATATTCTGATTTATCGAAAAATTGAAAATTGTTATTTACTACCAACTCATAAAACTAAATATATCTAATATATGTACTCTAGTGGTAAACATTACAACTAAGAGAAGAAGAGAATTTTGCTATTCCTTCTTCTCAGCGGAATGAATCTCTTCATTCCGGAATGAAAATACACGGCATTGTTGTTGTAAAATTGCCAAAGTAAGACTACACATATAAACCTAACCTTCGTACCGCTATAATTACATAGTAGACTATGATCTTGGAGTCAATAAATGCGTTGTTTTTATTTTTCAATACACTAAATTGTTCTTTCACATTTTTGTTTTTACAATGTTTAGTAAACAAGTTTGTTTATGTTCGAAAGTTTGACGTTTCACAAATTTTTTTTTTGTTTTTATTTATTTTCCAGGTGTGTATTGAAAATTTCAAGGAAAAATAGTGAAAAATAATTTAAATATTTCCCGATGATAAGTAGTGCAATGTGTGAATAGTTCAAATAATGCTTCAATTAGTTAATCAGTCTCAAAATCTTTGTATGTTTAATGAGTCAAGGGCAAGTTTAATATTAACAAAATTATTTTCGAATCCAGTACGGCTCTTTTTCGGAATTAGCTTTTTAGAGTGTGAGGCATGTATAAAATGAGCGATACAAGTACAACTAAAAAAAAACTTGTACCATTCGTTTTTGCTGTTTGATTTCGTTTTACTATGATAAATATTTTGCATGTCGTCTCCATGTATATATCTCAGTGATATATATACTCTATAATATATGGTATAATACTATTTTACTATCTACCATAGTCGATTTCACACCGTATAAAATATTAATAAAAAAACGAAAATTAAAAACAAATAATGACTAAAGTATACGCAATATATAAAAATGTTCATTATTAAAAATACACTGTCATAAATTTTCCTTTTACAATAAAAAAAATAAAATATAATAGCTATTAAAATTTGATAGCTATCAAATCGAAATATTATATTTTATTTTTGCTATTATACCATATATTATAGAGTACATATACGCCATAACCTACTTTTACTATGGAAAAATTTGGACTAATTTTTGTGACCTTCATTTGAAAATACGGGAGGTTTTATAGTGGTTTGAAACATGACAGTGTACAAAATGGCGAAGCTACATAGTTAATTGTTGTGTGGCTAACTTCATCATGTCAAAAATACGGGAGGAAAAAAAATCGTTTAGTCCACGTAATGGCATATATATATACTCTATAATATATGATTATACTATCAAAACATTGGCATATATTATAGAGTATATATATACGCCATAACCTACTTTTACTATGGAAAAATTTGGACTAATTTTTGTGACCTTCATTTGAAAATACGGGAGGTTTTATAGTGGTTTGAAACATGACAGTGTACAAAATGGCGAAGCTACATAGTTAATTGTTGTGTGGCTAACTTCATCATGTCAAAAATACGGGAGGAAAAAAAAATCGTTTAGTCCACGTAATGGCGTATATATATACTCTATAATATATGACATTGGTTTCACACCGAATAGCAAAATAGTATTATACTATTTTGCTATTATACTATCTACGGTGTGAAATCGGTATAACCCAAGTATTTTTACTTAAGACTTTTTTGCCAAAAAACCTAGAATAAGTCTTAACTTAGTTAAGACTTTTTCTAGGTTTGAGTTAGGACTTATTCTAAAAAGTCGTATGAAACTTGTCGCGAAAAGTCTTAACTGGACTAAACTCAATATTATCAAAAAGTTGGAATGTGTGCGTGTGTAAATGTCAAAAATAAAATGGGGGTGGTGGTATTTTTGTGTATGTGTGCGTGTGTCAACGTCAGCAAAATTTGGCTGGTAAATTAAACTTTTGAAATGAAACAAAATTAAAAATTCAATACAGAATATTAATAAAACTTATTTATTTTATTTAACATTAATATTACATATTTATTATAATCATTACTCGAAATAACTTAAAAATATTATGATTTTCATTTATCCCGATTGTGAAAAATCGCGTTGTGAAAACGAAATAATCCAGTTTTTTGTGAAAATTGTATAATGACAGTCGTCTGTCATTACACGATTTTCACCTAAACCGGATTATTTTGTTTCCACAACGCGATTTTTGACAAAAATGACAACTGAAAATCGCTATTAACTTTGTGTCTGTCTACGGTATAAATTTCCAATTGACTTTGGCTAAACCTCTTAAATCTAATAATACCACGTTTACACCAGTAGTATAAAAGTATGTAGCAAAAAAATATCATGATGTAAACGCAAAGTATAATACTTTAATATAATACTATATCGCATTTTGATATTTCATTATAATAGGTATCAACAAAGTATAATATTTTGTGGTGTAAACTGAAAGAGAATTACAGTATATTAGCAAATAAGTATTAAACTATTAAAGTACCTATGGTGTAAACGGGGTATAAATTATAATATAAATAATAATTTGGGTTGCTGTTCCTGCTTATAATGCTGCGTTGATTTTCGTTAAGTTCATCTAATACTGCAATAAAAAATTATCACAATTGATATACAAAATAGCTTTATTTTTTAATTAATTAACTTTTACCTTCAAGTTCAGTGAAATTTTCTTTATCGCTATTTACGTAATAAACACAATAAATTTCACCAAAACCACAGAAACAAAAATTATTAAAAAAACACAATATGGCGTCTAGCGTCCAATTCACAAAATAAAATATTAAAATGTTGTTTATTAAAAATTCACTACCTATATCACACTATCACACAGCATATGCACACAACAATTTAAAAAGTAGATTTTCTATACATATACACTGCACTATATATACGACAAGAACATGAAGTTAACTTCGAATTTTTTCATCAAAAAACTTAGGAAAAACTTATTGCTCAATTTGAGTTAGGTTTTGTTATACTTGGGAACTAACAAATATGTACTAAAGATACATGTTAAACCGAAAGTGATCTGACTGAAAACGTCTGAAACATATTTCCTTGAAAAATTTACAACAACAATTGACGACTTGCACCGTGCGTCTAGCGGAAAGAATTGTAACCGAGAAATTAATGTAAACGAAATTTCCCAGTAGTAGTTACCTATATGGAAATATTATTCTAACAATTTTAATTTTAATTAATTTATTATGTCGAGTTCGATTGGGCTTGTTAAAAATAATCAAGTTTCTGATGCCCAATCGTACGCACCAGCAGCTGTAACGTCCGTTCCATTTTATTTGCATCGCAATGAGATTTAATTATTAGGGTTGAACTGTACTTATGGTTAATTATACTGATTGTTCATTGTTCGAAATATATTTTTTTTTATTATCAAAGATTTACATTGCACGAAATAAATATACCGGAAATATGAAATTGTATAATAGTATTACACGCACCGGCTCGATCGAGGAACTAATTTATTTTTTTTTATGATATACACCATACACACAACTCTATGAAATGAATCATAAAGCCATTGAGCGTTGGATTTTTTTTTTGGGGAACAAAAACCGAGATCTTTCTGGATTTTTTTTTATCCCCGCTAATTGCGGTTTTTTTTTTAAAAAAATGAGGTGATTTTGTGGAATGACGAAAAAAGAAAGTTGGACATTAGGTATCGAGACATCAGCTATTAAATATCAAAAAAATAAAATATTTGTATGTGCTATAACAAAAAAAAAAAAAAATGGTTTGAGAAATATCTATCATATTAAAAAGTTAAGTGAAATGATGTAAAATTCGTAACTTGGAGTATTAAGATTCCAAACGATAAATACCTAGCCTAAAGTATACAAGGTATAAAAATGTCGAGTGAAATTTTGTAAAGTTGTGACACTATTCAAAATTAAGACGATTAATTGCAAAATTTAAATCATCTGATGTGTGAAAATAAAAGTAAAAATAAAAAAATTATTGAAATAGTGTTCATAAAACAATAGTATCATAATGATGATAATGATTCCCCCTGAATTTGGTGTGGAAGAAGACATTCATGTTACTGATTGAGTATTATTTTTGTATCAGTGGTTACTTCATAAACAATCTTTAGTGTTTGTTATTAATGTATCTCAAATGAGAAGTATATAATACATTAAATTTTCAAAATTGGTGTTTGTGTGTGTTGTGTTAGGAAATACTCGTGGTTGTGTAATAAGCATTGATTATTCATTTTACCGCGGAGAATTTGGCTCCAGATAACACCGTTAAGTTTTTGCTTATATTACGCATTTAAATAAAATACAACCACTATTGATTACGGCAATTTTTGAGCTTTCGAGGAACATAAATTGATAGTGGTTTACAATTAGTTGGTGCTCAACTGGGTTTCAAATTTCAATTTTGAGTCAATTTGGATTGGTGATTTGACTCATCAATTATTTTGTTGAAGGTGCATACCAGAAGTGATCCTATTGGTACAATTGAAGGCAAACACGATAGAAGCTGTTTTTATTTCTTCGGCTTGGTATCGTTGCGAGAAGCAGGCGGTATTATTTTGCTCACAGTGCATAGCGGTTGACGGTTGACTAGCGGTTTTTCGGAGTGTTCGGCGATATTGTAGAACAAGCGGATGTCTTCATGAATGAGCGTAATTAGATAAGTGTCATTTAATTTTATTTTGATTTTGTCCTTATGATTTTGTTTTTGGTCTGATGAAATTTCAATTAGATGTCATAATTACGTATAATATTAATTTTCTTAACTTTGCAAGTTTGTTTACAATTGATATTTAGTACATTTACAGCAGTATACTTTAACATCAATTATTTTTTTTTGTTTCTTAACAGCTGAATAATATCATTTTTTTTTTCTTTTAGTTGAGATATTTCTTTTTTTTAGGAGGCAACCTGTCGTGTCGAGATCGTTGGAAGCGCTTTCTTCGTCTTCGATTACTGTCAGGTAACATTATATTTTTTTTTGTTTCTATTGATAAAATTTCCTGTTGGAAAGCATTTTTATTAAACGGAAAAATTGAATGATATTAACTGTCAATTAACTGTCACTTTCCGATAACAGGACGTAATTTTAAATCTAGTAAGATGCTGTAATTGCTAAATTATTGTAAACTTAATTTTTTTTGTTGTAATTAAATAATAATTTGTAATTTTTTTTATTTTTTGTTTTCAAACTTGATCAAATCAATATTGTAAATAAATGTGTAAAATCTTATTAAATTTGAATTTTTTTAAGTACAATTTTTTTTACACAATGAGCGGCTAAGCAATAAAGAGAAATGGAGTGACGAAATTTGAGGTGAGTTGGTGATGATTTGAGTGTCCGTTTTGCTTCATGCCATAGTGTGATTTAAAAGTGTCAGGATACAACCCCCACGGCTAATATACCTCTCCGTTCGAGCTGGCGGCAAAACTATGGCGTATCCTGGAATCGCACGATTTTCCAAAAACCTTATTTTTTTTTTCTCGTTAGCGTTATCTTCATAAAGGGATAGCGTTACACAGCATGACTTATCTGATTGTTGTATTGGTGAATATATGTGAATATTTTTTTTGAGGTTATGTTAACCGTCAGTAAATTTTTAGTTTGATTATTCACAAAATACGCTTTATTAATTTATGCAACTAAAATGGCGGCACTAGTAATGTCAATGTGGATTAAATGTCAAAACAAAATTTTTTTCTAAGAGATTCACGTGTGTAACATTTTATGTCCGAATTAAATTAATTTTGTGAATTTATAAAATGAGTAATTCATCAGACAGTGAGTGTTTTGTATAAAATAACATTTATAGAACCCTAATAAATTAACATTTTATTTAATCATTAACATTTTTATTAGATTTATGTGAAAATAAACACTGGACAATTCCTGCAGTCAAATTGGAATTAAAACGTCTGGGAGCAAAAACATCTGGGAATAAAGATGTCCTAATTAAACGATAATTTAACCAAATTTATTGATTGCATATAATTAAAAATTAAATAAATTATTGAAAATAACATATTTTGTTTGTATTTGATAAGGGTTAATATTAACTGATCCCGCTTAGTCAAATATTTGTCAAACTTGGATAAAGTGGTTTGGTTAAGAAATTCAAATAAAACGTCAAACCTATTACGTTGTAATCCAGTGTACCTATTAAATTGTTCTTCCATTAAGCAATCATAAAACAGCGTTAGCTTCATAGGTTCATACGTTTGAGTAGAACTATCCCGGGTTGTAGTTGCTTTTGTTCCTAACATCTCCAACGATGGTAATAAAGGAACTGATGAAGCTTGGATGAATTCCTCAGACATCATTTGATCAGCTTCAGTTTCATCAACGGCTGCCGTTTCTAGAATCTTAAATCCAAATGACGATTAACAAAAATTTAATTTTAATACATTTTTTCTTACGCGTGGGTCTCTCTGTTTTGGTGGTGGTCTAGCTCGACATAAAACTAATTTTCCACTACTAGGCACTTTTGCCAAATTTTGATTTGGAATGGCTGTGGGTTTCAAAAATCTTCTTGCATCACCTAAAATGTAAAATTTATAAATTTTACTAACTTTATAAGAATTTTATTTTTAAATCAAGCTCACTAGCAACAGTCGGTTTATAGTCGTTTTCATTAAAATGTAAACCACAAATTTTAGTGAATTTGGTAGGCCTTTTGCCACTTTTAATAGCCCTTAACCACTTTGTTACCATCAAGTAAAGGCAGTGACACATGTACGATTTTTGCCTTTAAGGCAATAAAAATCGTCACATCAAGTAGACGATATTAAATAGTCGTGTTCCAGTCGACCACTTCAAGTACTTGTGAGTACTTAGGTTTGTATCTTTGCTTAAATTTAACTACTCGTAACTGCTCTTACATTCTGGCAAGAGCAGTTACGAGTAGTTAAATTTAAGCAAAGACACAAACCTAAGTACTCATAAGTACTTGAAGTGGTCGACTGGAACACGACTAATGCATATATTATAGAGTATATATATACGCCATAACCTACTTTTACTATGGAAAAATTTGGACTAATTTGTGTGACCTTCATTTGAAAATACGGGAGGTTTTATAGTGGTTTGAAACATGACTAGTGTACAAAATGGCGAAGCTACATAGTAAATTGTTGTGTGGCTAACTTCATCATGTCAAAAATACGGGAGGAAAAAAAAATCGTTTAGTCCACGTAATGTCGTATATATATACTCTATAATATATGACTAATGTCTTTAAGAGGCGTGTTCGAAAATAGACGTTGAGTAAATTCACAGTAAATTTAGACTATTAAATTAGACCAATCAGCGCGCTGCATTTTTTACCTTAAAGGACAAATTTTTGCATGTATCACTGCCTGTATTTGTCGTAAATTTGTGAAAGGTTATTTCACAATCCGGTGTTTTTTTGGACCGGCATTGAGGAACACAACAATAATGCACCATATTATATCTTCGATTTTTCTGAAAAATTTGAATGAAAAATGACATTAATAAGGATTATTAATTAGGGAAATAATAGATAGATGACTTACCTACATAAATATATACTGAAGTTACATGTTGAACCGAAACATGACCGACCGAGTTGTGAACAAAATTGACTGAACGAACCTTTCAGTCGAAAGATACATCGATGGTTCAAAGGTAAAAGTCACTAACTGCATTTTCGTCGAAAATAATATAAGTACATGTATGACTTTATAATTTACTAAACTTTAGTCTTGTAAAATTATTTTCTATATTTTCTTCATTATATATAAGTATAATGAAGGAAATATTGAAAAATAATTTTACAAGACTAAAGATTAGTAAATTATAACGTCATACATGTACTTATATCATTTTCGACGAAAATGCAGTTAGTGACTTTTACCTTTGAACCATCGACATGTGTTTTCTATTTTGTGACCGAGATGACGTATAAATGGCAAATTGTACAACAACAAAATTAAACTAAACAAAATCAAATCGAACACATCTGGAAACTTCTTTATCTGACAACAAATTTTTTTTTTAAACTCATTCTGTGTTTTGTACTTCAATTGATGATTTATTCTTCTAAGATTAACCCTAGAAATAAGCTCGTCAAATGTAATTTCAGTCAGTCCGAAGTTACATGTTACACCGAAAATTAAAACCGACTCAACCAACCTAATGTTAACCGACTGACTCGGTCATTATTTCGGTCGCAATTTCGGTTGGGTTGCGGTTTACATGTTAGACTTTTCGTTAAGTTTCAGTCGGTCATAATTTCAGTTCAACATGTAACTTCTGTAATAGTTAACATTAAAACTGTTTGGTTTTCTTATAATTTTATTTATCAAAAGTTTATTTCTCACACTTTTTCCGCGAATGATTTTTAATAATTTGACAGCTTAATCCACATTCATACCGGTAGTGACATCTAGTTTTGCTTGTCGCCATAAAGCGTATTGCATAGGATAAACCTTCGCAAAGCTTACTGTCAGCTTTACATAAGAGGTTTGACAAAAATGCCTTTGTGAGCTACCGGCATTTTAATTGTAAGATCTGACAAAAACAATAAAATAAGGGCGATTGTAATGCCAGACAATTCACGTTTAAAGAGCTATTTATAATCTAAACCTAATATTGATATGACTGTCATTACTGACTAGACCTTATTCTCATAAAATATCAGCTTTGCATTAAATGCATTGCACGGTCATATAAACGGCAGGCGTTATGTTTGCCCTTATTTTAATGCATCTGAAAATTATAAGTTCAATAGGAGGCATTCACATATTTCTGTCAGTCCTTTACGAATAATTAAATCGTAGGAAACTAAAAATAAAAGAAAATCTATTAAAAACAGTTTAAGGCATAGTCGCTTTCACACGCACCATAATCCAATACCGAACTGGATTACATAATCCGAAAAATGGTCGTGTGAAATGTGCAAATCTAATACCGAAGTGGATTATCAAATACACTTTATAATTCGGTATTTTGTAATCCACTGCGGTACTGAATTACCGTGTGAAAAGAATGACAGTTATTAATCTCAAAACTGAATAGATGTTGTTTGAATTTTCATTAAATAATATCTTAATTAATATTTTTTTTAGTTGAATTTGGAAAGTTTATCGAAAATTATTTATATTTTGTTTAATTAAATTCATATATTAAAAATATGTAATTGATTTTTATCTTGTTTTCAAATATATTTCTGACAACAAATTTGTAACATTCGAAACGAAACTATAGTTGCGTTTCTGTCAAATTAGTAATCTTCGATGCGTGTGAAAAGACATGAGAGCGGATTATCAAATCCACTTCGGTAGTGGATTATGTGCGTGTGAAAGCGACTATGAAGAAAAAACCAGGAGTTTTACAAATAATTTTATTAATATTGGTGGTATTTATGAGACAGATAATCTGTGAGAATCTTGTAAATATAATTGTAAAAAATGGTGTAAATAGTGATGTTAATTGTAATGTAAAAGCTAAAAAGTGTAGTAAATAACGTAATAGTCACTGAGGTAGTTTACACCACGAAATATTTAGTAGACTGACCTAAATGGCGACCTATTTTAGTCCACTTACCAACCGTTTACATCACAAGAAATATAGGTCGCATTTGGTCCAAACGTCAAAAATTAAAATATTTCAATAAATCTATTTATATTTAATATTATATCATTTTGGCATTTATTGATTTTAATTTTAATATTTTTATTTTTATTCATTATTTGTGCTGTAAAAATGATAATTAACAAATTGCATCTATTGAAAAAATCGAAATTCCTTAGGTCGAACCGTTTACACCATATTTCTAGTTGACCTATTTTAGGTTAGGTCACACATTTTACTTGCCTAACCCAATTTGGGTAACTAGCGTTTACACCATGTGACCTATCCAGTTTAGGTCGAATATAGTGTATAGTCCGGGACTAAATATGGCGGTGTAAACTACCTCACTATCTGAAAGACAATTTCGAAATCTTGACGATGGCTGATGATTATTCTGAATAATTCAGGAAGAGGTTCTCTTGAAGTTCCACTGGGCTATAGTTCAGAGGAAAAATAATTTTCATCATTCAAAAATTTACACCAAACTCTATTTGGTAAGCTTTTATTAAATAATTGGTTATTCACTTTTGAAAATAGTAAAACTCATTCTTTATTTTCTATTACACTACTCCAAAAAATTAAAGGAACACTAATTTTTTTCAATTTTTTAGTGTTTTTTGAAGAGCTGTATCTTAGTAAAATACGGTCGTACAGAGATGAAAAGAAAAGCATTTTAAAGCTTCAAATCTCTAGTTTTGAGACTTCTGAGCGAAAAATTTTTGTGAGATACCGTTATCACGCAATCATAAGAAAGAGCGCGAAGAAAAAAAATTCGAATTTTTTTTTTTTTTTTGTAAGGTGCCATGGGCTCGGGAAATTTGTTTTAAGTTAAACCAATGCATAGGTCGGTTAGCCTGTTAATTAGGCGTAAATTTAATTTCATTCTGGTCTCTCTATGTCAACATTTTGCTGAGATATCTGACTTTGAATCAAAAAAGATCCTTTTGCCTTTGATCATCGATATCTCAGCAACCAATGACTGCACAGTAAACTTTAGGGCAGCCTTAAAAACTTCAGTAAATTTCCTACAAGACCCTCTAATGATTAGTGGAGAACAAATTTTTTTTCACCCTCAATACTGAATTGAAAAAAGTACAAAAAAACGACTTTTTAGGTTCTCTTAATAAATCTACCGTTACTTTACCGTTATTGATGAAAAGACTAATGTTGCCAGGTCATTTTACAGTTTAATGTACTCCTAATAGCCCTGTATTATTTTCAAATTGATCCATCCAACCGTTTTTTCGGACAGATTGATCAAAGTTTTACAAAACAATTAAAGGAACAAGTATTCATCAAAATAAAAAACGACTTTTTTCACATTTTGCGTTAGTTACTTGTTAACCCTTAACGATCGTACGATTTTTTTGTAATACTCGCCGATAAGAGACGATAGAAAATTAAATAAAGTACTGCAATATGAGCAATAATTATGGAACTTGGCAATTTCTCATCCGATTTTAGTGAAATTTGGTATGCACGATGGAAATGGGATTCTAAAATGATTTTTGGATAAAGTTCTGGAATATGGCCAACTAGGATGGAACTTGGCCATTTCTTAACCGATTTTGATGAAATTTGGTATGGGCGATGGAAATGGGATTCTAAACTGATTTTAGGATAAAGTTCTGGAATATGACCAATTATTATGGAACTTGGCCATTTCTCATCCGATTTTGATGAAATTTGGTATGCACGATGGAAATGGGATTCTAAAATGATTTTTGGATAAAGTTCTGGAATATGGTTAACTAGGATGGAACTTGGCCATTTCTTATCCGATTTTGATGAAATTTGGTGTTCGCGATGGAAATGGGATTCTATAATGAATTTTAGCTAAAGTTCTGAAATATGTCTAATTAGGTAGGAACTTGGCTATTTCTTATAAGAATTTGATGAAATTCAGCATTTGTAATGAAAATTGGGTTTTAAAATTATGTTTAGATGAAATTCTGGAATAAGCCGTATTAGGATGGAACTTGGCCATTTTTTTCCGATTTTAAACAAATTCAGCATGTACTATAGAAATAAAACTCTAAAATTATTTTTGGTTAGTGAGTTATATGTTAAAGTTGGAAGGCGCTTGCCTATTCCTTAAACGAACAAAAGAAATTCGATATGTGCTTCAAAAGTGAAAAACTAAAATCGTTATTCCATGTATTTAATGATTTATTTTATCAATAATATAAGAATCTCATTTTCATCGTGAATGCTGAAATTCATCAAAATAGGATACAAAACTTCCAAGTTCCATGACAATTGACCAAATTCTGGAACATTATCCAAAAATCAGTTTAGAATCCCATTTCCATCGTACATGCTAACTTTCATCAAAATCGGATAAGAAATGGCCAAGTTCCATCCTAGTAGGCCATATTCCGGAACTTTATCGAAAAACCAGTTTAGAATCCCATTTCCATCGCCCATACCAAATTTCATCAAAATCGGTTAAGAAATGGCCAAGTTCCATCCTAGTTGGCCATATTCCAGAACTTTATCGAAAAATCAGTTTAGAATCCCATTTCCATTATCCATACCAAATTTCATCAAAATCGGTTAAGAAATGGCCAAGTTCCTTCCTAGTTGGCCATTTTCCAGTATTTCATCCAAAAATCAGTTTAGAATCCCATTTCCATCGCGCATACCAAGTTTCATCAAAATCGGATAAGAAATGGCCAAGTTCCTTCTTAGTTGGCCATTTTCCAGAACTTTATCCAAAAATCAGGTTAGAATCCCATTTCCATCGCCCATAACAAATTTCACTAAAATCGGATGAGCAATAGCCAAGTTCCATGCTAGTTGGCCATATTCCAGAACTTTATCCAAAAATCACTTTAGAATCCTATTTCCATCGTACATGCTGAAATTCATCAAAATCGGATAAGAAATGGCCAAGTTCCATCCTAGTTGGCCATATTCCAGAACTTTATCGAAAAATCAGTTTAGAATCCAATTTCCATCGCCCATACCAAATTTCATCAAAATCGGTTAAGAAATGGCCAAGTTCCATCCTAGTTGGCCATATTCCAGAACTTTATCCAAAAATCATTTTAGAATCCCATTTCCATCGTGCATACCAAATTTCACTAAAATCGGATGAGAAATGGCCAAGTTCCATAATAATTGGTCATATTCCAGAACTTTATCCTAAAATCAGTTTAGAATCCCATTTCCATCGCCCATACCAAATTTCATCAAAATCGGTTAAGAAATGGCCAAGTTCCATCCTAGTTGGCCATATTCCAGAACTTTATCCAAAAATCATTTTAGAATCCCATTTCCATCGTGCATACCAAATTTCACTAAAATCGGATGAGAAATGGCCAAGTTCCATAATAATTGGTCATATTCCAGAACTTTATCCTAAAATCAGTTTAGAATCCCATTTCCATCGCCCATACCAAATTTCATCAAAATCGGTTAAGAAATGGCCAAGTTCCATCCTAGTTGGCCATATTCCAGAATTTTATCCAAAAATCATTTTAGAATCCCATTTCCATCGCCCATACCAAATTTCATCAAAATCGGTTAAGAAATGGCCAAGTTCCATCCTAGTTAGCCATATTCCAGAACTTTATCCAAAAATCATTTTAGAATCCCATTTCCATCGTGCATACCAAATTTCACTAAAATCGGATGAGAAATTGCCAAGTTACATAATTATTGCTCATATTGCAGTACTTTATTTAATTTTCTATCGTCTCTTATCGGCGAGTATTACAAAAAAATCGTACGATCGTTAAGGGTTAACAAGTAACTAACGCAAAATGTGAAAAAAGTCGTTTTTTATTTTGATGAATACTTGTTCCTTTAATTGTTTTGTAAAACTTTGATCAATCTGTCCGAAAAAACGGTTGGATGGATCAATTTGAAAATAATACAGGGCTATTAGGAGTATGGCAACATGGCAACATTAGTCTTTTCATCAATAACGGTAAAGTAACGGTAGATTTATTAAGAGAACCTAAAAAGTCGTTTTTTGTACTTTTTTCAAATCAGTATTGAGGGTGAAAAAAAATTTGTTCTCCACTAATCATTAGAGGGTCTTGTAGGAAATTTACTGAAGTTTTTAAGGCTGCCCTAAAGTTTACTGTGCAGTCATTGGTTGCTGAGATATCGATGATCAAAGGCAAAAGGATCTTTTTTGATTCAAAGTCAGATATCTCAGCAAAAAGTTGACATAGAGAGACCAGAATGAAATTAAATTTACGCCTAATTAACAGGCTAACCGACCTATGCATTGGTTTAACATTATAAAAATTTCTCGAGCCCATGGCACCTTACAAAAAAAAAAAAAATTCGAATTTTTTTTCTTCGCGCTCTTTCTTATGATTGCGTGATAACGGTATCTCACAAAAATTTTCCGTTCAAAAGTCTCAAAACTAGAGATTTGAAGCTTTAAAATGCTTTTCTTTTCATCTCTGTACGACCGTATTTTACTAAGATACAGCTCTTCAAAAAACACTAAAAAAATTGAAAAAAATTAGTGTTCCTTTAATTTTTTGGAGTAGTGTAGATGCATTAAAAGGCGATTCAAGGACGTGGGAAAACAAAAATGCCACAATTTAATTAGTTTAAGAACAGGTTTAAAATGTTAAATTTTAGAATATACATATATTATTATTATTAATACAATTACCTAAATAGTAGTATTATACAAAATTAATTAAGAAGTTATAAAGTTATAATTGAAAAAAAAAATCCAATTTTGAATAATATTTTGTTATTTTTATTTTGGGGCATATTACATTTTCAATTCGAGCCGTTTACGTCATGAATCTGTAATTTATCGGTCCGGTATAATAGTAAGGCCTTAATTAGTGCTCGTCGCTTTCACACGCACATAATCCACTACCGAAGTGGATTTGATAATTCACTTTCATATGTCTTTTCACACGCATCGGAGATTGCTCATTTGACTGAAGCGCAACTTTTCATTTGGAATGTTACAAATTGGTTGTCAAAAATGAATTTGTAAACTAGATAAAAATCAATTACATTTTCAAAAATATGAATTTAATTAAACAAAAAATAAATAATTTTCAATAAACTTATCAAATTCAACTAAAAAAATATTAATCAAGAGATTAATTAATCAAAATTCAAAAAACATCTATTCAGTTTTGAGATTAATATCTGTCATTCTTTTCACACGATAATTCAGTATCGCAATGGATTACAAAATACCGAATTATAAATTGTATTTGATAATCCACTTCGGTACTAGATTTGCACATTTCACACGACCATTTTTTGGATTATGTAATCCAGTTCGGTATTGGATTATGGTGCGTGTGAAAGCGACTAATGTCAGCCATTCGTAATGCATTTCCAGTTGCTTATTGTCAGATGTTTTATTTAACTTATATTCAGGCCTGACCTCCATATATGTCAGCGGGACATAGAGGTCGTTTTCCATTTGCAATAAATGCCAAAGTCAGGCATTACCAGGCATTTTTATCAGGCATTTTAAATATCTTTGTAAGGCCTGAATCGTCTGCTGGGATTAACCCAAAAAAATATTGGGTTAAATTAAACCCAATTCTAATTTTTGGTTATGATACCTGCCACCAGGTTATATTACATTATTGCCGTCTTACTTTGGTAATAGTAGATTGTTCTACAAGTAAAGAAAAGTGATAATTTTCCAGCGAGTAAAATTATTTAATTTACGAGCGAGCGCTAGCGAGCGAGTGGATTAACAATTTTACGAGCATGGAAAACCACTTTTCTTATACCCTTGACAGACTAGGGATTAGCTAAGCGCGATTAGTGATTTTTTCGAGATTAGCTGTAGTGTGTCAAGTTGAAGATTAGCTAATCTCGTTTTATTTGAGGATTAGTGACTAATCGAGATTAGTGCACTAATCCTTGAAAATTTTCGAGTTTATCTCGTTGTATTGGGTTTAGTGATGGTACAAGTGGCACTACAATGTGAAATAATTATTTAAACATTGCTGAAAATGCAAGTGGCGTGAATTTACGATAGAAGTTATAAAATCAATTGCTGCGTTTATACCACAGTTAAATTAGCACTGCTAGAATTGTCAAAATTATTTAGCTTATGTTTATACCGCAAGTTGCTACAAATGTCAAAAATTAAAAATTATTATTTTCTCCATTTTAATTTGTTATTGTAAACTTGGCACACACAAAAATTAAACAATAATTATAAATATATTAGTTAAAAATAAAAATGTATCCCGAATTTCAATACCTATGACTGCCTATTTCCAATTTCTCTTGATCTGTGAATATAAACAAACCACAAAAATAACAATTTGGCATTTCTAGTAATATAGGAATGTTTATACCGTAGCTATGTAGCTCAGCTAACTACGTAGCAACGCTAAATTAGCGGTGCTATTTTAGCTAGCTGAACTATGTATATGTCACGTTTATACCATTGCCATATATTATAGAGTATATATTATATACGCCATAACCTACTTTTACTATGGAAAAATTTGGACTAATTTTTGTGACCTTCATTTGAAAATATGGGAGGTTTTATAGTGGTTTAAAACATGACAGTGTACAAAATGGCGAAGTAAATTGTTGTGTGGCTAACTTCATCATGTCAAAAATACGGGAGGAAAAAAAAATCGTTTAGTCCACGTAATGTCGTATATATATACTCTATAATATATGCCATTGCTACAGTTGTCATTTCGGTTTAGCATTGCTTATTTAGCTGTGGTATAAACGCAGCAATAGACATCTTAAAAAATTTGTGCTGAATAAATTTCGATGAAAAAGAAAATCTAGTGAGTTTTAATGTATAAATCTTAGAAATATTGAATTAAAAAATGAGTCCAGCTGATTTACTAGCTATATTTCAGCGAATCACTATAATAATATTTTATTTCTCTGCAAGAAACTAATCCCTAGTCTGTCAACGCATATGGATTTGTGGTCGATTAGCTAATCTCGTTTCACTAATCGCACTTAGCTAATCCCTAGTCTGTCAGTGGTATTACGTGTCGGACATGGTATTTTTTCGTGTATTTGACGACAAATCAGGTAAAAATAAAAAAGGTAGACCCAGTTTGGATCGAAGTATGTATGCATAGCATGTACATAACAATCGCAGTAAGCAAATAAATAAGAGTCAAAAATTCAAAAATCATTTGGAAAATAGCGTTTCTAGTGTTCGCTGATGACCACCGAGGTAATATAAAAGTGCGTTCGTTTGTGGTGAATTAACTGAATTATCTGAATTTACTGAATTAACTGAAGTGATTTGCCCGTTCGTTTGGTATGCTTCACTTCACTTAAAAATATTGAGCTACTGATTTATCTGAATAATAATTTTGCTTGTATAGATAATTCAGATAATTGTTTTTGTTGTTTTTTGACATTATTTTGTTTTACGCATCGAAGAAGCCAGGATATTTAGAGAATTTTAAATTATTTTTCTGTTATAATGGATGACGATTTGATCGAATATGTGAATTTCGGAAATCACGAAGAATTTGCAAATGAGAAAATGTAATGTGACACACAAAAATAATTAATCCTAGAAAATGATTGAGTAACTTTAAATTTTAATTATTTTATAACACAACCCAATTACTTTTTAACAATTTGACATTTTACTGAATTGTAGCAAACGAACGACCAATTCACTTCAGTAGCTTAATTATGTGAATAATAACTCAATTATCGAAATAGTAACTCAATATCAATTCAGTTAATTCACCACAAACGAACGAGCTTTATATCGGAGTTTTTTTGAGCAAATAAACGAACGCATAAAAAGAGTCGGTGTATTTTTAACTCTACTTTTACTTGGGTTTTTTTGACAACCGAAAATTTTTTTTTTATCGGCGTAAAAAATCCAAAATTTCTGTGAATTGGAAAATTTAAATTAAAATAATATGAAATGCTTCGATTTGAATAATGATATTAATTAAAAATATTAAAATAATAAACAGAAAATGTAATGTTGACATTTAAAACACCAAAATTATTTGTCAAGTAAAAAAGTTGTTCGCTGATGTCATCAAAAAAAACTCGAGTTTTTTATTGATGTGAAGTTTGCGGGGGTAAAATCTGTCAAAAATACTCGGGTATTTTCTGTCAAAAAGCCATCAGCGAACACACGGTATGAAGAAAAGTCTTTATAGTGAAGAAATGTGTTGCTAAGGAGAAAAGTAGCAGTTTTCTTTACTGTTTTCAGCCAAGAAATGACACTCTTTGCCATTAAGTACACGAAAAAAATTATTCCTATCCGGATAGGAATGAAATTTTGCCCAAATGTAGTCTTACTTTGGCAATTTTACAACAACAATACCGTGTATTTTCATTCCGGAATGAAGAGTTTCATTCCGCTGAGAAGAAGGAATAGCAAAATTCTCTTCTCGTAGTTGTAGTGTTTACCACTAGAGTACATATATTAGATATATTTAGTTTTATGAGTTGGTATTAAATAACAATTTTCAATTTTTCGATAAATCAGAATATTAAATTTTATTAATTATCATTTGGAATAATTATACCTTATTCAATAATTTGATATCATTATTTTGTATTTGTTAAAATTCTAAATAATAAATTATATTTTAGAGCTTGGTACCAACTGTTGAAAGTAAAAAAAAATTATTCTGAAGAAGAATTGCTCTTACTTTGGGCAAAATTTCATTCCTATACGGATAGGAATAACTTTTACCAAAGTAAGACGGCGTGTAAGAACAATTCTTCTTCAGAATAATTTTTTGTTTTTACTTTCAACAGTTGGTACCAAGCTCTAAAATATAATTTATTATTTAGAATTTTAACAAATATAAAATAGTGATGACAAATTAATGAATAAAGTATGATAATTAACAAAATGTAAAATTCTGATTTATAGAAAAATTGAAAATTGTTATTTAATACCAACTCATAAAACTAAATATTATAATATATTTACTCTAGTGGTAAACACTACAACTACGTGAAGAAGAGAATTTTGCCATTCCTACTTCTCAGCGGAATGAAACTCTTCATTCCGGAATGAAAATACACGGTATTGTTGTTGTAAAATTGCCAAAGTAAGACTACAATTAAATTTATATTTTATTTCGAAAAGTTGGCTTTTGCCAATTAGGGATTTTCCCAAATAGAATTTCAACGATTGCTGACTGGCGGCTAAAATATTTCGTATGTAGTTTTATATGGTCAAACATGTGTTTACATTTTTCATTAAATTATTATTTTCGACTAAATTAATTTTAAAATTTGATATTTATTATTAATCGCAACATACTCAATTTTATTAATCATAAAAAAAAAGTAGGGGGACATCCACTAATTTAAACAAGAAACTTGTATTTGTAAACATGATTTTACTTATTTTTGCATGTAAAAAAAAATGTAATCAGCGCTGCCCAAGCGTGGGGACAAATGAACTAAAATCGATTTTGGGAAAGTCCCTCATTAAATCAAATTGGCTATTTTCTTGGGAGACAAATAAACCCAAAATAGTTTGGATTCAATTTTGGTCAACAAAATTGACGATTGTAAAAGTAGAGAAAGCGCCTCTCGAGGACAATAGTTAAAATGATGCACCTGATAAAATGACATTTGTCACAAATGCGACGAAAGAAAATTTAGCAATGCGGTAATTAAAAATTGTTTTTATATTCCGAAATTAGAATAATTTACAATTATTAGCAATCCGGTAAGTAAAAGTTGTGTTTACAGATCAAAATTGGAATTGTTTACAATAATTTCGAACGTCAAATTATCAGGCACCTCAGTTTAAAAATTTTCCACTGCGTGCGGTCAAGAATTCAGCCGCTGCGCAGTTTATGCAGCAAATCGGCCAAAAATTAAGATTTGCAGCCAAAGCTGCTCATTTCGTCGGATTAAAATGCAGCAAATAAAGTTAGGCTGCGCAGTTTACGCAGTCACATTATAGCGGATGCAAAATCTGAAAATGTCAATTTTCTTTTTAAAAATTCAATTTTATGCATTATTGTTGGTGAAATAAAATAAAAAAACACGATTTCTCTCAATTATTCGTAATCACGAGGATTATAAAAGTAGCTAAATGACAAATGACTTACAAACTTGCAGTCAGGCTGCCGGTCGTATAAAAATGCAGCCAATATTTTTTGCATTTCGCCTGCTTTTCAATTTTTTTGTGCAGCTTAAACTGCGCAGCGGCTGAATTTTTGACCGCACCCTACGCTATGAGTTATGTCGTTTTCGATTAAATCAAAAAAAGCACTCTGAAGGGGAAAATTTTGCTGTTTTTGCTTCTACCCGCTAAACAATTTAAGCGAATTCGCAAGATACGTCGCATAAGCGTACTATTAACGTATCACATTTTTGCTTTACACTGAGGTAGTTTACACCACGAAATATTTAGTGGACTGACCTAAATGACGACCTATTTTAGTCCACTTACCAACCGTTTACATCACAATAAATAAAGGTCGCATTTGGTCCAAATGTCAAAAATTAAAATATTTCAATAAATGTATTTATATTTAATATTATATTATTTTTGCATTTATTGATTTTAATTTTAAAATTTTTATTTTTATTCATTATTTGTGCTGTAAAAATGATAATTAACAAATCGCATCTATTAAAAAAATCGAAATTCCTTAGGTCGAACCGTTTACACCATATTTCTAGTTGACCTATTTTAGGTTAGGTCACACATTTTACTTGCCTAACCCAATTTGGGTAACTAGCGTTTACACCATGTGACCTATCCAGTTTAGGTCGAATATTGTGTATAGTCCGGGACTAAATATGGCGGTGTAAACTACCTCACTAATACATTCTCAAACTTAAATAAAGTAAAAAATACCTCGCAAACAAATTTATTTATCATGAGATAGAAACGACATAAATGTTTCGTTTTTGCTACAACTAAACGTAACGTTTACGAAGAATTGTATGAGCAAAATACTTCGCTGATGTTTCGTGAACGTAACACCAAATTCCTTTATGAAAATTAGTGGAATAATATAAAGAAACGACAACTATTTAGTTTTGAGGTCTTGATCGCCATTAAGTATTTTTTGTGTTCATCAATTTTTTTTAAATAAATATAATAGAAACCAACGCCATATATTATAGAGTATATATATCAAATAAATTATAATACCTATAAAGGTCTTCGCTGTCAAAAAACGGCGATAGATAGATTAAATCTTAAGATGGCACTAGTAGTTTTTTTTAAATTTTTTTTTTGTTGTATCGAAACAAAAATATAAACAAAAGCAAAAAACACGAATAAAACTTACAACTAGACATGAATTATAAAAAAAATTAATTTTATTTTTGACTATAATAGAAACCAACGCCATATATTATAGAGTATATATATCAAATAAATTATAATACCTATAAAGGTCTTCGCTGTCAAAAAACGGCGATAGATAGATTAAATCTTAAGATGGCACTAGTAGTTTTTTTTAAATTTTTTTTTGTTGTATCGAAACAAAAATATAAACAAAAGCAAAAAACACGAATAAAACTTACAACTAGACATGAATTATAAAAAAAATTAATTTTATTTTTGATTTATTTACCAAAAATTAAAAATTGTTAAAGCTGACATCTTTAGAAGTTATCCCGAACTATGTTTTCACGTATTAAATAACACTACATTATCGATAAATCTGCCAATATCATTGACCGCAAGTTTACTATGGAAAAGTGTCATAATGTCCTTTATAGGGTATTATAATTTATTTGATATATATACGCCATAACCTACTTTTACTATGGAAAAATTTGGACTAATTTTTGTGACCTTCATTTGAAAATACGGGAGGTATAGTGGTTTGAAACATGACTAGTGTACAAAATGGCGAAGCTACATAAGTCGCTTTCACACGCACATAATCCACTACCGAAGTGGATTCGATAATCCGCTCTCATATGTCTTTTCACACGCATCGAAGATTACTAATTTGACAGAAACGCAACTATAGTTTCGTTTCGAATGTTACAAATTGGTTGTCAAAAATATATTTGAAAACAAGATAAAAATCAATTACATATTTTTAATATATGAATTTAATTAAACAAAATATAAATAATTTTCGATAAAATTTCCAAATTCAACTAAAAAAAATATTAATTAAGATATTAATTAATGAAAATTCAAACAACATCTATTCAGTTTTGAGATTAATAACTGTCATTATTTTCACACGGTAATTCAGTACCGCAGTGGATTACAAAATACCGAATTATAAAGTGTATTTGATAATCCACTTCGGTATTAGATTTGTACATTTCACACGACCATTTTTCGGATTATGTAATCCAGTTCGGTATTGGATTATGGTACGTGTGAAAGCGACTATAGTAAATTGTTGTGTGGCTAATTTCATCATGTCAAAAATACGGGAGGAAAAAAAAATCGTTTAGTCCACGTAATGTCGTATATATATACTCTATAATAAGTGTATTGCTTTGGTAAATTTACAAAAAAATGCAACAACAATTGCATTAAATAAATCCAAAAAAGATTCAGCTAAATCCAATTATTTTTTGAATTTACTTAAATCAAATCGGATTTTTAGTTTCAAAACCTACCACTTGAATTTGCTTCATATGAAACACATCAAACAAAAATTAAATTCAAAAATAAATCTTTGCGGGTTGCTTTCTGAAATTTTAAATCCAAACCTAAATCTAATCCTTTTTTACCAAAGCAATACACTTAATATATGCCAACGCTAACTACATTTGATGAAAATCGCCAATAAGTGGTACCATTACGTTAATTTAGAACGAAGAGTACTGTACCGATGAACACGTTAATTCATCGTATGGAAAATGGAAGTAATAACGTTCATATTAGGACGGTGTTCATAAACTCTACATTGGGCGCGTTCAGGTCCGCCAACTTGTTGTAACTTTCGGACTACTTAGCTTAATTATGGAATTAATGTTGTAATTATTCTTGGAAATGTACAGCTTGGGTACGAATTGTTAGATATTTTATGAGCGTTAATGAAATTTGTATCAATTCAGCGAGTTTTGTCTCTCTTTACTAACGCATTCGTATATATATTTTCAACAATAGAATTTTTCCAAAGTGTGAATAAAATTTAATTAATGAAGATATATGACATCTCATTTATTATAGCTAATTTTTTCTTACGAACTGATTTTTAATCATTTGAATCTGAATCAATTCGAAGCCTGGCTTATAAATTAAATCTTAGCTGAAATAATGTTAGATCATTAATTTCCTTTTTAATTACCTTACTTTGTATCTATTTCGGTACGGCTAATGATGTAAGGTCTAAGTAGGTCGTAATGCCTCTTCTAAACTGTTAAGTGCGTAGCGATACCGTGGCTCCTAATATCGATGGATTACGCCGTTGGTGTTAGTATCAGTTTGGTTGTTGTTGGCTTACCTCTGGTGGGGGCCAATTCTGTATTTTCATATCCTGGAGTAATGAGCTAACTAATGAGTCGTCGATAACTTACCTCTTGTGGGGGTTATCTCTGTATTGTCAGGGCCTAACGGTAAAGCTATTCAAAAGTAGTGCTATGATGCACGAGATTAGTATTTAGTGTGGATACCAAAGCGGACAAAAGTCACTAGGAAACTTGTGATTTCTCACTGCTCTGTTTCCTCCTCTGTTTTCCCATACAGAGGTTCGTGCTTCAATGTCTTTTGGCCTTGCGCAAAAATGTTAGTAGGATGGTTTTACACCGTGATACTCACCTAACTGGTTTATATAGATGCTCAGATGAAATGCTCACGTTTTTACAATCTGGTGAAGCAGCCGAACTCAGGAATGGATAGAAACTGTTTCAACAGGAAATTTTTGATGCTTGAACCGACCCGAACAATGTTATTCACAGCAAGGTATTAGAAAAATGAATAAAAGAATGGATACTTTCTAATTTTACTTTTCACTTTATTTCAATTATACGTAGCACAATTATTGCCGAGAATTCGTAAAATTTACTTGTTAATTTTTTTTTCAATCTTACTTAATATTAAGAACACCACGATATTTATGAACAATGATTTTCTTTTAACTTTTTTCTATTATTAAAATTTGACGTAGAGCACAATTTATTTTGACACAATGTTGTTTACTTGTTAATTAAGTAGTAAGTTTAATAAGACTAAAAAAAATTGCGTGTAGATTGCTCTACATCGATCGATGGACTGATGATTTTGATATTAATTTTTATGCTTATATACTAAAGATTTTCATATCAGCTACCAACAATTTTATTTTTTTTTATTTTCAATTGTCTCATATTAAAATTTTATTTTTCAAAAGTTTTTTCTACAGAAAAGCGAGACGGTACATCCGTTAAAAAAATAATTTTTCTTTGGAAATTGCTTGATCGGTAATTTAATTCAGCTTGTGTGACTCTCGTGTTTCAATATTTTATTTTTTATAACTTTGATAAAAAAAAATGCTTAGCTTACATTTTTCGCGTGTGAATATTTTTTCGCCTAAACGTCTACTGCTAAAAATTTTCTTTATTGCTTTTGAACTAAAGATGTCACCAAAAATTATTTATTTGCTTAAATGTCGATCAAGTCCATATTAAATATATTACGTAAATAAAAAAAAATTACTTTGTATGAACGCAACATTGTATGCATACGATATTCATTCTTATCTTTTAATTGTGATGAGAAGAGAAAAGAAAAAAAATGTTATTGTAGCGCGCGCGTATATTATTTTGTTTTCGCGTTATCTTTATGTATATAGTTTTCTTTTTTAAATAGGTCAATTTTGCTTTATGTTTACTATTTTTTGTTTGTTGTTGCTGGGGATTCCTATATGGAATGTGGATTGTAATCTAATACGTTAGTTCTGTGTATTTATATAAAAAATGTGTACGTCTTATGTATTTTGTTTTAGAATTACGTATTTAGATTTTGTAAATGGGGCAAGGTTATACAACATACCTTCCTCCCTTGGGAAGTGAAAATTTCAGAAGGAAATTTTCACTTATCGAATGATATATTTTTGTATGTCTAAGAATCTAACTTCATTTATTACTAATTTCTAATTCTATTGTTAGTATTATTTATTATTTTAATTTAATAAATGGAGAGTATCCTCTTGTTGAGATGTTTGTTGTTTCTGGTTGTCTGAGGAGTGTTGTTTTTTGGATTACAGAATTAGCCATCTCAAACTTATTTGAGATTCACCTATCTTGTAAGATTAGGCTCTGATGTATTGTCGACCGCTTGTCGATTTTCCTCGGTTTACTTCTTGGTACTTTGCCATTTGTTGTCATCTGTTTTGTTTTGTTGATCCTGTGTTTTTGTTGTCTTATTACTTCTTTAATTGTTATTTTGTTTTGTTATTATGTTACTTTTTGGGTTGCTATTATGCTATAGTTTTAATATTTTGTTTACATTTGATTATTTTGTTTGTTTTATGCGTTTGTTTTATGTGTTTGTTTGATATTAAATATTTTTGTTTTGTTATGTTGTTCTTTTGACTGTTATTATGCTGCGGTTTGTTATTATATTCAAATTTCTTTAGTTAATTCGTTTTATGTGTTCTTATTTTTGGATTAGATGATCATCACCATTTGTTTTGCCTTGTACTTCTTTTATGGCCGTGTTGTGGGTGTTTTGCCAGAGGACATCTTCTTCCATGTTGGGTTTTGGTTTTGAAATTGATTTTCCGATTGTTCCCGTTTTGTTATTATTATTACTTTTTAGGTTTTTATTATGTTTTAGTTTTAATGTTTTGATTACATTTGTTTATTAGTTTCGTTTTATGTGTTCTATTCTGTATTATTTACTGCTCTGGCGCCCGCTATCCATCTGGCTGATGTTTTGAGTTGTGGTGTGACTGTGTTGTTATTCACAACTTCCGGAGTGCCTTGATCATCTCTCTCGTAGTTGTGAGCCCTCATGAGGTGGCGAATATACTTATGCGGTATTGTCATCTGTTTTGTTTTGTTGATCCAATATTTTTGTTGTCTCCATTTTGTTTGTTTATATTACGTTAGTGTTATGCCTATTCTAGTTATTGATTGGATTCAGTAAATATCATTGAATATTATTCTTGGTATATCTGGTATACTCAAAAATTATAAAAATTTTCTCAAAAAAACGAGTGAAATGTAATTTGAATAATTTGGTAAAGTTAGGATGTAAATTTTTATTGATATCATTAATCTTTTACTTAATTTCTATTTCTAAATTCTTAATTGCTATTTCTTTTCGAGATTACTCGAGTCTTAGTAATATTCTTTGTATTAGTAGATCATAGAAAGAGTTAATAATAAATGAAATGATTGGATCAGAAAATTCAGTATATAACTGTTAAATAATTAAATAAGTAAATATTAATTGGTTTATCTCCGAGTGAGGGTAAAAATGGTTACTATGCCTTTTCCGAGGGCAAATACAATATCGACTCTTTCTATGGTCTTGTTTTTAAACTAATGGTTTACATATAAAAAAAAAATTTTTTGAATCTTAATGCTACTGCTTTATTTGTTAGTTAAATTTGGTTGTCTTTTTGTTCGAATTGGACTTGTTTTCCCATGTTTGTTAGTGGTTTGATTTCAACATGAGGAAACAAGTTTTGTTATATACACAAAAAGTTTTGTGTATAGGAGAAAAAAAAATTCATTTTACCCTATTCCCGTCAGTGGGATTGTTGGGCTGGCAACGGCTTGTATATTTTTTATTAGTGTTGGGCTGGCAACGGCTTGTATGATTTGCGTTGGGCTGGCAACGGCTTGTGTATTTCTTATTGGCGTTGGGCTGGCAACGGCTTGTATGTTTTTGATTTTCGTTGGGCTGGCAACGGCTTGTATATTTTTGATTTGCGCTGGGCTGGCAACGGCTTGTATATTTTGATTTGCGCTGGGCTGGCAACGGCTTGTATATTTTTGATTTTCGTTGGGCTGGCAACGGCTTGTATATTTTTGATTTGCGTTGGGTTGGCAACGGCTTGTATATTTTTGATTTGCGTTGGGCTGGCAACGGCTTGTATATTTTTGATTTGCGTTGGGCTGGCAACGGCTTGTATATTTTTGATTTGCGTTGGGCTGGCAACGGCTTGTATATTTTTGATTTGCGTTGGGCTGGCAACGGCTTGTATATTTTTGATTTGCGTTGGGCTGGCAACGGCTTGTATATTTTTGATTTGCGTTGGGCTGGCAACGGCTTGTCTATTTTTGATTTGCGTTGGGCTGGCAACGGCTTGTGTATTTTTGGTTTGCGTTGGACTGGCAACGGCTTGTGTATTTTTGGTTTGCGTTGGGCTGGCAACGGCTTGTATATTTTGGGTTTGCGTTGGGCTGGCAACGGCTTGGATTGGATTTTGCGCATTGATTGAGTGGATTAGGTTGCTTGTGTAAATCGTAGGTTGCGTTGTGTATGTATTTTCATAAATTTTTGGACCCGCTCGGGTTTGGCCTACTACTCCATATCGGCGAGTCCATGCTCGTTTCCCGATTGTTGTTCTTGTGTATATTGTTCCTCATCGTGTAGTTGCGGCTGCGCTGAGATCAAGTTGATTCTCATGTTCGCGAATTTTTCTTCGATACTTCCATTCCCCGTCTGTGGTTTATTTTGTGTATTTTGGTTGAAGCTTTGGTTTCCTTGTAGTTTACTCCTGCATTCCTCGAATGTGTGTCCAATTGTGGTTTTGCAGAATGAGCAGTATTTTGTTGGGCTATTTATGGTGTATTCCCGGTCTGGTGGTCGTCCATAATTGTTGTATGTGGGTTTGGCTTGGTAGTCTGTTTCGTGATTGTTTTGTTGCGCTTGGTAGCTATCTCTATACCCTTGGAAGTTTGGTTGCCTGAACATTTGTGTTTGTGGTGAATTGTTCAGTGTGTTATTTATTCCGATCCTATTTGTGTTCGTGTGTAAGTTGCTTAATTGTGTCGGGTTCATGCTGTACCCTGTGTTATATTGGTTCGCTGGTTGTCGTCTGTTCATTTGGAATGGTGATCTGTTTTGTGACCAGATTCTTGACCTGCACACGTCGTATGTGTGGTTCGGTTTTTGACAATAGTTGCATATTACTGGGTTATTTTGCCATATATTTCTGTTCGGTATGTTTTGGTAGTTCATTTGTAGTCTTTCGTTTATATTTTGTGGTGTGAATTCTCCATGTGTTATTTCCAGCATCCTCTCTATATCCTCAGTCTGTTCTATTATACTGTCTACATCTTCTGCTTTTATCGTCGCTATTTTTTCTTTTAGTATTGTGTTGTTTAGTCCCCTTTTGAATGTTTGTACTGCTGTGTTCCCCAAGTGTCGCGAGTATGCCTGGTCTATTGATTCTAACTTGTATTTTGTTCTGTATCCATTTTTGTAATTTTCCAGTGCTTCGATCACGCGTTGACCGAAGTTTCTTACAGACTCTCCATACGCTTGTCTTACCTCTGTGAACTTCCTTTCAAGTTCGCTCAAAGTCCACACTCTCGTATACATATTATTTAGGGTTGATCTTAGCGTTTCGTAGTCGTTTATATCTCTGGATGCTATTCTTGTATATGCATTACCCGTCAGTCTGAATTTAATTAATTGTCCAAATATCTTCTTCTCTTCTTCTGTTGTCAGTGTGCCGTACGCGCTGTCTGCTAACCCTAAGAATCGTTTAAGGTTGACTGTCACGTCACCACTTCCTTCGCCGCTAAATTCTGGGACTATGCTTGTTATGTCTTGTTGTATTTCTCGTGTGGTTACCATTTTTACTGCTTCGTTTCTGTTTTGTATGATGACTCGTTGGGGTATTGTTACTAGTTCTTGTGGTTTTTGGGGTTGCGTTTCTTCTGCTTCTTTGGCTACTTGTGGTTGTATTTTCTGGTTTTGTAACACTGGATTTCGCTTGTTTTCTTTCTTGTCTTTGTTTTCTTTCTGTGTTTTAGTTATTGGTTGATGTAGTTTTTCGGGTTGTAAAACTTCCGTGTTGTCAATTTCTTCAGGTGGTACTTTTTGATTTGATGGTTCTTGAATTTGTTTGTCTTTTTTGTCTGTTTCTCTTGCTGCTTCGCCGATTTGTCGAGTTTTTTCTGTGTTTGATGTTGCTGCTTCTACTGTGTCTTCAATTTGTGGTGCAGGTTTCTCTGCTGGTTGTGCTTGTTCGTCGTCTTGGTTGGTCTCTTGTGGTCGTTCGTTTACTGTTCTCTCTTTTAACTGTGGTGGTATAACTGCTGCTTCTACTTTTTGGGATTGTTTGTTGTTTTCTTTGTCAGGTTGTTGTTGTTCTTCTACTTTCAATTTTGTGGGTTTTTTTGTTGTCTGTGTTGCTTCGTTAGAATTTTGCGTTGCTTCTGTTCCAGTTTCTTTTCTTTTGGGTTTGAGTTTAGTGTCTTTTATTGGTTCCTTTTCTGCTTCGCTGTTATCCGGTTGTGGTTCTGAGTCGCTGTTACTGTTACTCCGTTGGAAACGGGTGCGGTCGTCCCTAATTAATGATGGTAATCTTGGATTTGGTCTGGTTTGTATCGGTGAACGTGGTGTCTTCTGCGATTTCTGCTCAAATGGTGATTTATCTTTGTTGTTCATATATTTTGGATAGTACTCGTTTGTTTACGATAAACTTGATATTGTGTGCTTCAACTTTCTTGTATTCTGGAAAGTTGGGATTTATTGCAACCCTATGCTAAGCTCACTGTGATACCTTCATCATGAGTTTAACAGCCTTATTATTATGTTCGCTCGGTGCGAATAGACGCATTTGTTAAATGTTTTAGTGTGTGCTTTAAAATAATGTTAGAGCAAAAATTTTTCTTAATTAACTAACGCGGATGTCCTACGGAAACTTTACCTACAGCGCCATTAATGTTGTAAATAAGAGACGCTTACTTTCTTTCTGTGTAACTAATGATGTGAGATCTAAATGGGCTATAAGTGCTTTATCTAATCTGCTAGATTTAAGTCGATTAAATTGTTTTTGGTTCGGTGTATGCACTGGTTGTTGCTATATATTTAGTGTATGAGTTGTTGTTGTTTATATCAGTTTAGGTTTGTTGTTGGCTTACCTCTGGTGGGGGCCAATTCTGTATTTTCATATCCTGGAGTAATGAGCTAACTAATGAGTCGTCGATAACTTACCTCTGGTGGGGGTTATCTCTGTATTGTCAGGGCCTAACGGTAAAGCTATTCAAAAGTAGTGCTATGATGCACGAGATTAGTATTTAGTGTGGATACCAAAGCGGACAAAAGTCACTAGGAAACTTGTGATTTCTCACTGCTCTGTTTCCTCCTCTGTTTTCCCATACAGAGGTTCGTGCTTCAATGTCTTTTGGCCTTGCGCAAAAATGTTAGTAGGATGGTTTTACACCGTGATACTCACCTAACTGGTTTATATAGATGCTCAGATGAAATGCTCACGTTTTTACAATCTGGTGAAGCAGCCGAACTCAGGAATGGATAGAAACTGTTTCAACAGGAAATTTTTGATGCTTGAACCGACCCGAACAATGTTATTCACAGCAAGGTATTAGAAAAATGAATAAAAGAATGGATACTTTCTAATTTTACTTTTCACTTTATTTCAATTATACGTAGCACAATTATTGCCGAGAATTCGTAAAATTTACTTGTTAATTTTTTTTTCAATCTTACTTAATATTAAGAACACCACGATATTTATGAACTAATGATTTTCTTTTAACTTTTTTCTATTATTAAAATTTGACGTAGAGCACAATTTATTTTGACACAATGTTGTTTACTTGTTAATTAAGTAGTAAGTTTAATAAGACTAAAAAAAATTGCGTGTAGATTGCTCTACATCGATCGATGGACTGATGATTTTGATATTAATTTTTATGCTTATATACTAAAGATTTTCATATCAGCTACCAACAATTTTATTTTGTTTTATTTTCAATTGTCTCATATTAAAATTTTATTTTTCAAAAGTTTTTTCTACAGAAAAGCGAGACGGTACATCCGTTAAAAAAATAATTTTTCTTTGGAAATTGCTTGATCGGTAATTTAATTCAGCTTGTGTGACTCTCGTGTTTCAATATTTTATTTTTTATAACTTTGATAAAAAAAAATGCTTAGCTTACATTTTTCGCGTGTGAATATTTTTTCGCCTAAACGTCTACTGCTAAAAATTTTCTTTATTGCTTTTGAACTAAAGATGTCACCAAAAATTATTTATTTGCTTAAATGTCGATCAAGTCCATATTAAATATATTACGTAAATAAAAAAAAATTACTTTGTATGAACGCAACATTGTATGCATACGATATTCATTCTTATCTTTTAATTGTGATGAGAAGAGAAAAGAAAAAAAATGTTATTGTAGCGCGCGCGTATATTATTTTGTTTTCGCGTTATCTTTATGTATATAGTTTTCTTTTTTAAATAGGTCAATTTTGCTTTATGTTTACTATTTTTTGTTTGTTGTTGCTGGGGATTCCTATATGGAATGTGGATTGTAATCTAATACGTTAGTTCTGTGTATTTATATAAAAAATGTGTACGTCTTATGTATTTTGTTTTAGAATTACGTATTTAGATTTTGTAAATGGGGCAAGGTTATACAACAAACTGTTGGCAACGTCATGTTAGCAAAATAAACATGTTGGGTTCTGAAAGCTACCGATACATCAAAAATGAAATGCCAACACTGTTGGGCTAAATGTCATATTTTCCATCATAGTTTGTATGTCGATACATTTAGGTAGCAGTTACTATATTTCGATTTTGTTAGTTTTTTAATATCAAAAAAAAATAAAATTAAATAAAATAAAATTAAATATACATATAATTTAATATATATAATTACGAGTCAGAATACCGTGATTTAAATAAAAAAAAATATTTATTTAATAATTTTTCTTACAATTTATTTATTAAGATGTTAAGCTAAACACGAGTAAACTAGAACTAAATATTTTAACATTTAATTTTTATTCTATACAACAATTAATGCTTATGTTATCAAAATATTATCATATGATATTTTCCGTCCGTTAACTTTTATTCAGAGGTTTCAACTTAATTGTTTTTGCTGATGTTGCATTTGAATGGTGGGAATGGAATGCAGTCAGCTTTATCTTGCGCATGTAACTCCTCCGGGGGGTGGAGAAAGGGCGTCCTCGGCCTTTGGTAGGATGCCATATTTGGAGAGTACATTGGAGTAGGATGTGCTAGGCAAAGTGGTGGATGTGGGCGATGATGTTGTACTCGAATCATTGATGTTTATTGTGGATGAGCGGTGAGCAATACGAATGTGGATGATCAATATGATTATACCTATTGATGAGACAGAGATTCCTCCTGACAGGGTCAGCATCCATTTTTGATGATCGGCTTGCCTTAAGTACACGTGCGTCAACCGTTTTCTATTCTCAATGTTTTCTTGATTGAGAACATCAACACTCAAGGAGGCGATTAATTGCCGTGTGGCTTGTACATTATGCATTGCTCCTTGAATTACCTGCATCTAAGTTTCTATTTCATACGAATGGAACTTTTTGGCACGGAAAGTCAGCGTACAGTTGAAAAAGTCTACCAAAAAATTCCCTGTTAATTCTCTATTGTTGGGCCCGCAGTTCGAGTATAGAGTTTCATTATTGGCATTAATGAGGAGAAGTTTATCTTCTGCGATATATTGAACGGTAGTTTTTGTTTCTGACGTAACATTGCACTGACTTTTAGCTCCCATTATTAACGGTCTGATGCAACTATCCCGAAACTCCTTAATGTCGGTTTGTTTTTGGACGAAGGTGTTATGATTTAATGTCGTGAATACCTTCTGTTTAGATTTAATTAAATGTTGTGGGTAATCGGGTATAATTGTATTGTTGACGACTAAAGGTATTATAGTCAAAATGACGGAGTCTTCCTCTTCCATTTTAGGTACTTGTGGGACATATAGAAGCGTGTCTTTGTTAATTGCGATTTTGGGTGTTACGTATTTAAGCGCTTCGTCTGGTAGCGTTATATTGATGCCCTGGCTGACAAGGAGATCCTTAATCTTTAAAATTTCTGTCAGTGTGAGGATCCGATTGCTTGGTAGTTCGATCTTTGTCCTGACTATTGTCTCTTGGATATCTTCAAGTATCGTATTTACTGTGTCGATGTTTATAATCGTGGCGATCATATCGATTTCAGTGAGTATCACGGTGTTGGCTATAGTAGTATTTCGCATTGCTCTGTTTACGGTGCTTGTGATAATTTCGATTCTTTGATTGATTTGCTTATTGACGTGAAACTGCTGGTTATTTACATTGATGAGTTCGTTCATTGTACTATTGATTATTCGGAGATCTTCGGTGTCGGGAGTGCCTGCCATCCATTTCCAGGCGGACCCTGAGGTCTCCCAACGTTTGTGTCGTAACCTCTGTTTCGGTATTATTTGTTGGAAGTTATTAACTAATTCTGTATATTTATGTTGTATGATCTTGTCTAATTCTAACTTATCATCTAATTTGTTTTTAACAATTCTGCTGATTGAGTTTATGGTAATTTCTAAATTTGTTAGGTTAATAGGATGTATAGTTTTTATGACCCCTGTTTGTATTTTACATGGTTTAAATTTAAGCAATAAAATTGGGTCTTCGTGTAAATTTTTTATTTCTAATTTTTGACTAAAACAAATTTGTAAAGTTATTGTTACTGTAAGTAGTTTCATAATGAAACACATGAATTGCATTTTAAATCCTAGTTTATATTTTTTTTTTTTTTTTTTTTAGAATTAAAAGCGTAAATTTAAGCTTACAATTGAATACTAAATTAACAATATTATTCTTAACCTATAATTGTATTCCTGTCTAATTTCATCAAAAATTACAAAGTTTTACTAAGCTTTATCTGAAATGATAAGAAAAATTGATTTTAATTAATTTTGTTTTTTCAATCTTTTTATTTTACTGTGATTCCGCTTAATGTTTCTACTTGTGTGGAATGTTTTCAGCGCAACATTCTGAATTTTTGTCTCAATTCCTCTCGGTTGAGACTTCGTTCTGATGTTGGGTTTGAGGAACACCGTTTGACCATCTCTAAGGTCGGGTGGTTTTTCCTTCCCAGAGTTGTATCTTTCCATTCTTGTGGATGCTTTTTGCAGATGATCATGAACTGTTTTAAATATTTCGTGTGTTCGTGCTTGAATTTCTGCGGGGTTAGTGGAGTTGTTTTGATTGAAAATCACTTCATTCGGCGTGAAGCCGGTAGCAGAGTGCACGCTGTTGTTATACAATGCAACTGACAATTCTATGGCAGTTGGGGTAGTATGATTTGGCAACTTACTTTTATTAGTATTGTATATTTCGATAACCGTTGCATGGGTCTTTTCGATCTGCCCATTAGATTCTGAAGACGATGCGTACTCTAATTGGATATGAAGGTTATTCAGAAATTCTCTCATTTGCACGGATTGAAATGTGGTTTCATGGTCACACACAATACTGTTAGGAATTCCGAAAAGGCTGAAGTATTTATTGAGAGCACAGGTTACATCGGTGATATTTTTCGTTTCCATTGGTAACATTTGTAAATGTTTGGAAAAGGAGTCTATTATTGACAAGAATTTGCTTTTATTTATAATAAAAATGTCCATGTGCAGTCTCTCTAGCGGCTTCGTCGTGATTGGCCGCGGGGATATTTTAATATTATATGGCTTGCGGTCGTATTTGTGCTTGTTGCAAATGTTACAAGCATTGCTGTGAATTCTAATTTTGTTTCCCATTTTTGGGAAGAAAAATGCTCGCCTAATTGCCTTTCTACTTCGGTAGTGCCCCTGTGGGCCCTTTGATGTTCTTTGATGATTAGTGCGTTCTGTCTTTCTTCATTGGTAACATCCTCAACTATTTTTGTTACAAAGACAAAGTGGCCAGATTGACAAAAATGTTGTCTAAAAATTTCTTGAATTGTATTGTATAAACTCTCGGGTGCCATAATTGCCGACTGTTTCCCATTGTGGTACTCTTTTAGAAAGCGCATAACATCGTATAGTGAAAATAATATCTCAGCGAAACTCATTTTTTCATCGTTGTGCGCAGCCAACAGTGAAGTAGTTAAAATAAATTAAAAATTCAGAGAAGGGTCGGCTGAATAATAGTTTTAAAAACAAAAAAAATTATAAATAAAGATATGTGAAATTTGATTCCATTACATAATGTAATTTATATTGGAAAATATTAAAAATTCTCATTATTTTATAGGTAAATTCTAAAATAACATTTGAAATTAAAAAAATATAAAAAATACTAACACCACCACTGGATATGTAACGTTATATCCATTTAAGGCACGAACTAGGCATATTTAGAAAGAAATGTCACTTTTCGAGTTAAAGCAAAACAACAAAAAAATTCGATTTTAAATTTCAATTTATTCGATGCAAACTAATGATATTAAAATTATCTTAAATGTTATTAAAAGTTCTAGTGCTAGTGTGTTATCTAAATTAAAATTACATTAATTATAGTGAATAAATTTGAGGAAAAACATAATTCAAAATAGACAAATTCTAACCTCAAAATGTAAACAAATTAGCCTAAATACATCGCTGTGTTTACGCCATTTGTTTTTGTTTTTGTAGATGCGCGTGATCTGTCAGAATTTCGCTGAGATATTATTTTCACTATACGTTCCGAACACTTTTTTAGAAACAATAATTCTTTTAAAGTTTGGGAAGATGTTTTCTGAGATAACTGTATCAAGATTTGAGATTTTAAAGATTAATTGATTTCTATAGTAGTTTATAGGTCTGTCAGAAAAGTGGATGAAATAATCATCCGAGGTATCTGCCGAATGAATCGTTTCGAAGTCGTATTATGTATAATCAAATAAAAAATTGTATTGTTTATACTTGACACTTTAACAGCTGCATACAACAAATAATTAGCACTCATGAAAACATATTGAGCAAAAGCAAAAAAAAAAAAGTTGGTACGACTGCTTTTGGGCTTACGAGATCACGAATTTTTAACTCCGTTATGTTGTGTCCCGCTCGTCGATTTATTTCATGAGACGGGCATCGAATATGCTTTACAGTGAAGGGAATATATATTCCATTTTCAATACAAAATTTCATATCGTATTTAAATGAATTTGTTTCCCTTACTAAACACCTAATGTTAGTACCAGAAAATAATATTTATAGAGTGTCGCTAGCTTATAATTTTATTTTGGTTTGAGGCCGGTCTCATGAAATTAAAAAAGTGAGCTCTCACGACAGTGTTACCAATTTTTTTTTTACGCATTTTACTTTTTGTGTTTTGCTAATTTTTGACATTTTTTAAAACTTATTTTTTGATGTTTACATTTATACGTAGTATAAACATTGATAACATCCCAAGAAAAGTTTTAAAAATTAGCAAAACACAAAAAAAAAAATTAATAAAAAAAAAAAAAATTGGTATCACTGTCGTGAGATGTCACATTTTTAATTTCATGAGACCGGCATGACTGTTCTTATACTTTGGTATTTTGTGCCATCAGGCTGTCATTAGTCGTGTTCCAGTCGACCACCGCAAATAAGTATGTACTTGGGTTTGTTTCCTTGCTTAAATAAACTACTCGTAACTGTTATAATCTGAATCGCCCAACTCTCCATACAAAAATTCAAATTAATCTTTTAATTATAATATTTTTGCGTTTATTTAAGAATTATTGTTATACTTATTTAATCACTAATACATAATTTGAAATATGTAGTATTTTTTATATAACTTGGTTTTAACTGAATTTAATTTTTAAATTAATTTTTTCTTCGACTTTATTATAAAAATTGAACTTTTTTTTAATTAATTTTTAGTTGAATCAGTTTTTGTTTATTTTAATTTTTGTTTTACTTATCTAAATAATTTTTATTCAATAAACAATATAGGTATACCATATTTATAGTTAATATTAATAATAAGCTTAATTTAATTTAATTTTAAATATTATGTACAAATAAAATAAACAAAAAATGAAAGGAAAATCTCTATTTTGATTTTGGTGTTTTGTTTTCGTAAATTAAATAAGGATTGAAATTTTTAATTTGACTGACAAACTTTTATTCGCAATGGTACAGCTTAAGACCGTCCAGAAAAAAATGCAATTTGTAAACAATTTAAGATTATAGGACACGTACTTTAAATTCTCATCGTTAATGTTTTTCGTTTACACCTTTGAACCATCAAGCGCCACACCACTTTTTAAAATACACATTAATTTTAATATCGTTAATTTTTTTTTTGAATATTTTTTTACAATAATAAAATTAAAACTAGGATAAAAACAATAATAATCAGTAATAAACAGTTTCATCGATGGTGGTTATCACGTTTTTGATGAATTCCACGATGATTTGAATTAAAATTACGATTTCGATAATTATTGTTGTTGTGGTGTCGATGGTGGTGATGATGATGATGTTTGTTCTGTCGAAATATTCGTCCATTAAATTTATCATTGTGCCATTTACTATTATGCTGCAGCTGTTGATTTTGAATTTCTTGAAATTGATTGAACCCAGGATTATCAGCACCCGTTAGTACATGTAATTTAATTTTTTTAACATGTCCACGATCCATTTCATTTTCTATTTCATCCTCTTTTATACGTTTCCGTTCTTCACGTTTGTCTTCAAGCACCTGGTTATTTAAAAATGAGAAAAACATTAAGCAGTAAACTTTAGTATTAATGCACATGGTTTTTGAACACAAAATAAAAAATGCGTTGAATGAATATTTGATTAATTTATTTATAGTTTAGATATTAATTTGCCAATTTGATTTGTTCGATCGCGATACTAAGATACTAAATAAAATAAATTTAGAACAGAAAAATAAAAAACATGATTAGAATCTAATCGGCTTTGAACTCACTTCTTTTTCGATTGTCGATTTGCCGCCATGCCAGCTTTGAATATTTGCACCATAGCCGCGATGTCCCATTTTTAATAGTTGATTTACAGTATTTAGACCATTTTCATTGGAATTGGAAATAGTTTTCTTATTATTTATGAAATATTTTGAATTATTATTATTCTTAACTGAATTATTTTTGATTGTGTTTTGATTGTTATAATTTTTATTATTATTGCTTGAAGGTTTGGGTTGGATTTCTTCAGTTTCCTCAATCTCGCTTACCTCCCATATTCCAGCTTTTGTTTGAATAATGGTTGTAGCGGTTATATTATGTTTTTTAATCGTGGTAACACCATTTGTTAGACTATTTTTATTGTTATTATTTCGACAATCATTATTGGCATCTTTCTCGTCACAGCCACCGTTTTCATCATCTTCGGTGTCTGATGATGTGTTTTTATTAATTGTACAAATGCTGCTGTTTTCTAATATAGTAGAAGTTGTAGTTATTAAAGTTGTGGATTTACTATCGCTGTCATTATTATCGGAATCATCGTCCGAATCGTATGGTACCAGTGATATTGGTTTATTTGGAGAAATAATGCCATTTTGCTTTTTCGCATTGTTTGTATTTCCATTTAGAAGAACAGTCGAAAAATCAGGTAACTTGGTATTATTAGTTGCTGTAACACCGGATGATTCATCGATTAATTTCGGCATACTTGGCAGGGTTTTGATGTTACTTAACAAAATCAAATTTGGTTTCTTCTCAGGTGTAATTTTTGCTATTTCATTACTACTATCGTCATTATTACCACGTTTTAATCCATTACATATATTGGACAAAGGAGTACTCGTATTTGGGTTCTTATTGTTTAGCACCAATTTACTGCCTGAATGAACACCATTTGTCAATGGTTTGGGTTCTGGAGTAGCCGACGTACTATTTTTTGTGGTTGTGGGTGTCACCGAATTTGGCAATGAATTAAGTTGATTATTTTTCGGTGGTAACATTGGTCCAATGAATCCAACCTTTTCATTATTGTTGTTAATATTTCGATTTATAAAGCAATTTGCACTGGTCGCAGTCACAGTTGTCGCTACATTATTATTATGATGATAACCATTTTCTCCGATTGCACATCCACTTGTGGTTGTACAATTCGGATAGGTATTATCTAATTCATAAAATATAACATACGCATTTGTATTTAAAACATTCTGTACCGATATTTGTCGCACACAACTGTCATCAAACTGATAGTAACCATTCGAATCGGTTAGTCCGATTGCTGTGTAGTGTCCTGAATGTTGTGAGGGTCCTAAGTGTGTTACCATTGATACTAATTTATAATTTAATTGCGATGATGAACCCGGAGAACCATTATTTATTTTATTTTTTATTGAAGAATACGGCGTTAAGTCTAATTTTGTTCTTATAACTACGTGCTTGTTTAATTTGCTGCCGATAATAAATCGTTTTAATTGTATGCACAATACAGCGGGCGCCCGCTCAAGTGAAAATTGTTTTGTTGCCGAAACTTTCTTTTTACATGATTCACAAGTATAGCCCATATCTTCCAAGCGCTCACGCGCAAAATATAAATTTAACGCTTCTTCAATTGTGTTTGATTTTCGAATATCCAGTATTATCTCTTCGAAATGTTGGAACGTTGTAGAAACATGTCCGCAGGCTAGACATCGAACAGCTGATCGTAAATACCCCCCCAATATTTGATTTAAAGGTGTTGTTTCTTTACTATGCTGATCTAATTCTTTGCTATTTTTAAACCGGGCTAAATATGATTTTTCCATCGCATCGATTAAGTACCGCAAAAATTCATGTGCATCTTCTTGCCGCCCGGGAACAAAATGACGACAAATAAGTCGTAACTTTGAATAAATTTTCCAAGGTTTTATTGTGTTTACATCATTTTTCTGAGACTCAATCAACGTTTCAGCCATTTGGCATACAATGCATGTGTCTTGATTGAGGCATTTGTCCCTATGACTAGAATCTGAGATTAGCCAATTGGCAAACGCGGGTACATGGAATAAGGCTTGTAGTGCCGAATTTAAATAGCATGTATTTCCGACATTTATCATTCCAGCTCCGATTTTCCATTTTCGCGCTGAAGTTTTCCATCCGATTTGAATATTTTCACGGGGAAATAGAATACGTTTTGGAACTGAAAGTCGGGCTTCTTTCGATAATTGAAGAGGTCTGTTTAATCCATATTCTAAAAAAAAAAAAAAAAAAAAATTTATAAAACTAAACCAGGTGTAAAGGCGTTTTTCAAACAAACACCCCTCCCACCACCCCAAGAATTCCTTCCCGACAGGTTTCGTAGTACAAATGGTGCACTGTTTTGTTTTAATAACAAACTAAATTCCCAATACATTTGACACACTAGCGTCTTCCATTGATATCAGCCAACTACTCATATCTCACAAGTATCTGAACCTACTTGCAGCTACTCTTTCTAAATCGATGGTGTAGTTGTTTTTACTTGTGTTATTGAAATTTTCGTTCCATTAGGTATCTACTCACAAAGTAGCAGTTGTCCCATTGGAAACTCTCAGTAGTAGAACCGTCAGATTAATTTTTTTTAGTCAGATTAATTTTTTTTCAAAATAAATTTAATATTAGTGTGATCATAGTGCAAAATGCGCCAATTTTAATGTCGAAGTCATCGACAACTAAAATATTGTACCTTTCATCATATTCTTTTACTTTAGTATGAATCTTTAAAAAATCAAAATGCAGTAAAATTTTCTTTTTTGTATAAAAAGATGATATGGAAAAGACCGCCACATTGCATTGACCGACTCCATCTTTGATTTTGTTAATATAATGTAATGTGTTGATGAAATAATATAAATTATATAGCTATCTACAATAAAACTAATAAATACCCGATATTAAATTCGGCTTATTCTCCTTTTCGATCAATGTCACTTTACTTCCATTACTATTTCCACTACCACCATTTACACTACAATTATTATTACTATTATTTTGTAATGAGTTATTCGGCGGCTGTGGTGCCTTCAGATAGACGTATTTTGACTTTAAGATATCCTGGGTTGTTTTGTAGTTCCCTGTCTCAACATACTCAATTTTATTATTCAATAGCATTAATTTTGTCGACGAAATTAATTGTTCATCAGTTTTATTATTGTTATTACTGCCATTAGATGAGTTATTATTCAATGTTGTTGTCAAGGTGTCGCGAATTGCCGCACTTACTATATCATTGAAAATTGATACAGGCATTTTCTGATTTTTGCTTTCCCTCACGTAATTCAATACACTTTTTCACGATAAAACTTTAAAAAAACTAAACTAGATAAACTTTATTTAATATATTAAAACTATTTTATATATGAATCATAAAATAACTCTTAAATTTTATCATAATTTCACTGAAATTTCACAATATTTACGCGAAAACATTGGTAAGCGATAAAAAATTTCACTTCGTACCACATGCACGCACAGAACTCTAAAATCATTGACATTTTGATTCGCCGTATAAGACATCTATGAATGAGACTGTTAAATATTTCGATATCGAATTTTTTTTTTGCTACTTCGCCTAAAGGTCTCTCGAATTGACGAGTGGTAAAGTATAAAAAGGGCCTATTCGTTTTTTACCAAATAAATTATAATACCTATAAAGGACATAACTATACTTTTCCATAGTAAACTTGCGGTCAATGATATTGGCAGATTTATCGATAATGCAGTATTATTTTATACGTGAAAACATAGTACGGGATAACTTCTAAAGATGTCAGCTTTAACAATTTTTAATTTTTGGTAAATAAATAAAAAATAAAATTAATTTTTTTTATAATTTATTTATATAATTTATTTATTAATTTATAATTTTTTTTTTATAATGCGTATTATTTTAAGAAAGAAAAAATTAGTTTCTACATCTATTTTATTAAATTCTTTAAACTGGCTGAAGGTGGATCAAAGAATTAAATTTAATGTTTTAATATTTGGGTTTAAAATTATTAATGGATATCTTCCGAAATATTTAATGGAAAAGTTAAACTATGTGGGCGATTTAACTCAATATAATCTAAGAAACAAATTCGATTTTAGGTTAGATTTGTTTAGAAATTCTAGAACTCAGAATTTACTTATTTATAAGGGATTAAAATTATATAATGAACTTCCTATAGAATTAAAAAATGAAACAAATTTAATAAAATTCAAACAAAAATTGGATTCTTATGTTAGAATGAAATTTAATTGATTAACGTGCTTATTTTTACTTTATTTTTATATGTAAATTATAAATCTTGTGCAAATAGTAAATATTACTAAATAAAATAAATAAATAAAAAAATAAAAAAATAATTCATGTCTAGTTGTATGTTTTATTCGTGTTTTTTGCTTTTGTTTACATTTTTGTTTCGATACAACAAAAAAAACATTTAAAAAATACTACTAGTGCCATCTTTAGATTTAATCAATCTGACGTCGTTTTTTGACAAGAATGTCCGTTATAGGTTATTATAATTTTTTTGTTTTTTCAGAGCATTCACAATGAAAAATTTTTTACTTTTGACTTATACCACAGAATACCCAGAAGCGACATAACGCGGTTTTTATATGGAAAAAAGTGACGTACGATAACTTAGCCCGAAAAGACTCTCAGCCCGAAAAGACTCTCAGCCCGAAAAGGTTTTTCTTCGAAATAATTTGTGTCTCTACTAAATTTCTTTTCCATTTGAAAAAAATTTTAATTTTGGATTGAAGTTCTTGTTTAATTAATGAAAATATATATAATTAAAGCGTGATTTACACGTTCCAACAATGTTGGCCAACAAAAATTGAAGAGATTAGTAAATCGCGAATTTCATTTGAAAGACAAGAACAAATATATAAACAAACAAAATTTTGTTGGAGTTTTTTCTTTTTTTTTAATTTTGTTTCCATAAAAAAAATTGTTTGACTATAAAATATACTCGACCCGAGTATATTTTAAGTGCGTTCGTTTGTGGTGAATTAACTGAATTATCTGAATTTACTGAATTAACTGAAGTGATTTGCCCGTTCGTTTGGTATGCTTCACTTCACTTAAAAATATTGAGCTACTGATTTATCTGAATAATAATTTTGCTTGTATAGATAATTCAGATAATTGTTTTTGTTGTTTTTTGACATTATTTTGTTTTACGCATCGAAGAAGCCAGGATATTTAGAGAATTTTAAATTATTTTTCTGTTATAATGGATGACGATTTGATCGAATATGTGAATTTCGGAAATCACGAAGAATTTGCAAATGAGAAAATGTAATGTGACACACAAAAATAATTAATCCTAGAAAATGATTGAGTAACTTTAAATTTTAATTATTTTATAACACAACCCAATTACTTTTTAACAATTTGACATTTTACTGAATTGTAGCAAACGAACGACCAATTCACTTCAGTAGCTTAATTATGTGAATAATAACTCAATTATCGGAATAGTAACTCAATATCAATTCAGTTAATTCCCCACAAACGAACGAGCTTATATGGAAACAAAAATAATCAAAATGGCGATTTGTGAAATTTTTATAGCGCTTTATTTTTATTTTTTAAAAATTTTAATTCATAATTAAAATTTACGTTTGAAAAGTTTTCATTTTAGCCAAAAAATTCGTAATTTTGATAAATAAAGCGGAATTCATCAAAAATTACATTGTCGATTTTATACCGCCAAAAAATTATAGCACGTCCGACATTTATGTTTTATTTTTTTAAAAATTTTGTTTAAAAATTGAATTTTACGTTTGGAAAGTTTTCATTATAGCCAAAAAACTCGTAATTTTGATAAATAAAGTAGAATCATCGCCCTATTCGTCAAAAATATTACATCGTCAATTTTATACCGCCAAAAAATTATAGCATGTCCGACATTTTTGTTTTATACTTTTCTCTTTTTATCGCATGGATATTTTTTCTATTGCATGTAGCTCTAAGTCTCCAACAAAAATAGTTGGAAAAACATTGTTGGAACGTGTAAATCACGCATAAATATCAACAAAAAAAATAAAAATTTCACGACAAAATAACTGAAATGTTCAAGCCTGGTACAGTTAATTGGTACCCACTGTGTACGAGTGAATCTCAATTTGAGCTTATTTTGTCCTTTATGACTAACGAAAAATTTAAATAATTACTAATAATTAACAACATTAGACGGTAACCTGTGTACAACTCAGAATATTATATTAATAAATATACAAAATGACAAAAGTGTAATGAAAGCAATGAATGAGCACAATCGAACGATACGCCATTCTGTAACAATTACACACATTGCAAATGAATTAAATTTGTACGTTTTAAAAATCACCTAGCCCCGTTCTCAGAGATGTCTACCTCAAAAGGGATATGGCCGGATGTTTGTCCAACCTTACTTGTTATATAGAAAAAACTCATTAAGAAATCACGGGGTTCACTTAGTGAACGGACCGTAATTCTGTAACAATTACAGACATTGCAAATGAATTAAATTTGTACATTTTGCAAAATCACCTAGCCCCGTTCTCAGAGATGTCTACCTCAAAAGGGATATGGCCGGATGTTTGTCCAACCTAACTTGTTATATAGAAAAAACTCATTAAGAAATCACGATTTTCACTTAGTGAACGGATCGTAATTCTGTAACAATATTATACACATTGCAAATGAATTAGATTTTTACGTTTTGAAAATCACCTAGCCCCGTTCTCAGAGATGTTTACCTCAAAAGGGATATGGCCGGATGTTTGTCCAACATTACTTGTTATATAGAAAAAAACTCATTAAGAAATCACGGGGTTCACTTAGTGAACGGACCGTAATTCTGTAACAATTACACACATTGCAAATGAATTAAATTTGTACGTTTTGAAAATCACCTAGCCCATTTCTCAGAGATGTCTACCTCAAAAGGGATATGGCCGGATGTTTGTCCAATCTTACTTGTTATATAGAAAAAAACTCATTAAGAAATCACGGGGTTCACTTAGTGAACGGACCGTCATTCTGTAACAATTACAGACATTGCAAATGAATTAAATTTGTACGTTTTGAAAATCACCTAGCCCCGTTCTCAGAGATGTCTACCTCAAAAGGGATATGGCCGGATGTTTGTCCAACCTTACTTGTTATATAGAAAAAACTCATTAAGAAATCACGGGGTTCACTTAGTGAACGGACCGTAATTCTGTAACAATTACACACATTGCAAATGAATTAAATTTGTACATTTTGAAAATCACCTAGCCCCGTTCTCAGAGATGTCTACCTCAAAAGGGATATGGCCGGATGTTTGTCCAACCTTACTTGTTATATAGAAAAAACTCATTAAGAAATCACGGGGTTCACTTAGTGAACGGACCGTCATTCTGTAACAATTACACACATTGCAAATGAATTAAATTTGTACATTTTGAAAATCACCTAGCCCCGTTCTCAGAGATGTCTACCTCAAAAGGGATATGGCCGGATGTTTGTCCAACCTTACTTGTTATATAGAAAAAACTCATTAAGAAATAACGATTTTCACTTAGTGAACGGATCGTAATTCTGTAACAATATTATTCACATTGCAAATGAATTAAATTTTTACGTTTTGAAAATCACCTATGTAGCCCCGTTCTCAGAGATGTCTACCTCAAAAGGGATATGGCCGGATGTTTGTCCAACCTTACTTGTTATATAGAAAAAAACTCATTAAGAAATCACGGGGTTCACTTAGTGAACGGACCGTAATTCTGTAACAATTACACACATTGCAAATGAATTAAATTTGTACGTTTTGAAAATCACCTAGCCCATTTCTCAGAGATGTCTACCTCAAAAGGGATATGGCCGGATGTTTGTCCAATCTTACTTGTTATATAGAAAAAAACTCATTAAGAAATCACGGGGTTCACTTAGTGAACGGACCGTCATTCTGTAACAATTACACACATTGCAAATGAATTAAATTTGTACGTTTTGAAAATCACCTAGCCCCGTTCTCAGAGATGTCTACCTCAAAAGGGATATGGCCGGATGTTTGTCCAACCTTACTTGTTATATAGAAAAAACTCATTAAGAAATCACGGGGTTCACTTAGTGAACGGACCGTCATTCTGTAACAATTACACACATTGCAAATGAATTAAATTTGTACATTTTGAAAATCACCTAGCCCCGTTCTCAGAGATGTCTACCTCAAAAGGGATATGGCCGGATGTTTGTCCAATCTTACTTGTTATATAGAAAAAAACTCATTAAGAAATCACGGGGTTCACTTAGTGAACGGACCGTAATTCTGTAACAATTACACACATTGCAAATGAATTAAATTTGTACGTTTTGAAAATCACCTAGCCCATTTCTCAGAGATGTCTACCTCAAAAGGGATATGGCCGGATGTTTGTCCAATCTTACTTGTTATATAGAAAAAAACTCATTAAGAAATCACGGGGTTCACTTAGTGAACGGACCGTCATTCTGTAACAATTACAGACATTACAAATGAATTAAATTTGTACGTTTTGAAAATCACCTAGCCCCGTTCTCAGAGATGTCTACCTCAAAAGGGATATGGCCGGATGTTTGTCCAACCTTACTTGTTATATAGAAAAAACTCATTAAGAAATCACGGGGTTCACTTAGTGAACGGACCGTCATTCTGTAACAATTACACACATTGCAAATGAATTAAATTTGTACGTTTTGAAAATCACCTAGCCCCGTTCTCAGAGATGTCTACCTCAAAAGGGATATGACCGGATGTTTGTCCAACCCTACTTGTTATATAGAAAAAACTCATTAAGAAATCACGGGGTTCACTTAGTGAACGGACCGTCATTCTGTAACAATTACACACATTGCAAATGAATTAAATTTGTACGTTTTGAAAATCACCTAGCCCATTTCTCAGAGATGTCTACCTCAAAAGGGATATGGCCGGATGTTTGTCCAATCTTACTTGTTATATAGAAAAAAACTCATTAAGAAATCACGGGGTTCACTTAGTGAACGGACCGTCAATCTGTAACAATTACACACATTGCAAATGAATTAAATTTGTACTTTTTGAAAATCACCTAGCCCCGTTCTCAGAGATGTCTACCTCAAAAGGGATATGGCCAGATGTTTGTCCAACCTTACTTGTTATATAGAAAAAACTCATTAAGAAATCACGGGGTTCACTTAGTGAACGGACCGTAATTCTGTAACAATTACACACATTGCAAATGAATTAAATTTGTACGTTTTAAAAATCACCTAGCCCCGTTCTCAGAGATGTCTACCTCAAAAGGGATATGGCCGGATGTTTGTCCAACCTTACTTGTTATATAGAAAAAACTCATTAAGAAATCACGGGGTTCACTTAGTGAACGGACCGTCATTCTGTAACAATTACACACATTGCAAATGAATTAAATTTGTACGTTTTGAAAATCACCTAGCCCCTTTCTCAGAGATGTCTACCTCAAAAGGGATATGGCCGGATGTTTGTCCAACCTTACTTGTTATATAGAAAAAACTCATTAAGAAATCACGATTTTCACTTAGTGAACGGATCGTAATTCTGTAACAATATTATTCACATTGCAAATGAATTAGATTTTTACGTTTTGAAAATCACCTAGCCCCGTTCTCAGAGATGTTTACCTCAAAAGGGATATGGCCGGATGTTTGTCCAACATTACTTTTTATATAAAAAAAAAACTCATTAAGAAATCACGGGGTTCACTTAGTGAACGGACCGTCATTCTGTAACAATTACACACATTGCAAATGAATTAAATTTGTACGTTTTGAAAATCACCTAGCCCATTTCTCAGAGATGTCTACCTCAAAAGGGATATGGCCGGATGTTTGTCCAATCTTACTTGTTATATAGAAAAAAACTCATTAAGAAATCACGGGGTTCACTTAGTGAACGGACCGTCATTCTGTAACAATTACACACATTGCAAATGAATTAAATTTGTACGTTTTGAAAATCACCTAGCCCCGTTCTCAGAGATGTCTACCTCAAAAGGGATATGGCCGGATGTTTGTCCAACCTTACTTGTTATATAGAAAAAACTCATTAAGAAATCACGGGGTTCACTTAGTGAACGGACCGTAATTCTGTAACAATTACACACATTGCAAATGAATTAAATTTGTACATTTTGAAAATCACCTAGCCCCGTTCTCAGAGATGTCTACCTCAAAAGGGATATGGCCGGATGTTTGTCCAACCTTACTTGTTATATAGAAAAAACTCATTAAGAAATCACGGGGTTCACTTAGTGAACGGACCGTAATTCTGTAACAATTACACACATTGCAAATTTTTTTTTTTTTTTTTTTGTTAAAATAAATTTTATTTATTTATTTAATGTTATTACAATCTAGTCTCCTGGACTAATGAGCAATTTGTTTCTGACTTAATTTACTAACTTAATATTAATCTATGGCTTCTTCCCATTGGCGTTCCATAGAGTCTGGTAAATTGAATTAAACCACATCTTTGTAGTGGGCTTTACACAGCACAATGCTGTTTAAGCTAACAATTACACCAACTCAAAAGGTTTGGTTCTTTTAAGTCTAGGTATTAAATTCGTGTTGCTTAGAAGCTGAGTTGCCTCAATGTTCACATGATGCCGGAGCCTCTCTTCATGTCTCCACGCTTTCTCCAAACACATTGCAAACGAATTAAATTTGTACGTTTTGAAAATCACCTAGCCCCGTTCTCAGAGATGTCTACCTCAACAGGGATATGGCCGGATGTTTCTCCAACCTTACTTATTATATAGAAAAAACTCATTAAGAAATCACGGGGTTCACTTAGTGAACGGACCGTCATTCTGTAACAATTACACACATTGCAAATGAATTAAATTTGTACGTTTTGAAAATCACCTAGCCCCGATCTCAGAGATGTCTACCCTAAAAGGGATATGGCCGGATGTTTGTCCAACCTTACTTGTTGTATAGAAAAAAACTCATTACGAAATCACGGGGTTCACTTAGTGAACAGACCGTAATTCTGTAAGAATTATACACATTGCAAATGAATTAAATTTGTTCATTTTGAAAATCACCTAGCCCCGTTCTCAGAGATGTCTACCTCAAAAGGAATATGGCCGGATGTTTATCCAACCTTACTTGTTATATAGAAAAAACTCATTAAGAAATCACGACTTTCACTTAGTGAACGGACCGTAATTCTGTAACAATTACACACATTGCAAATGATTAAATTTGTACGTTTTGAAAATCACCTAGTCCCGTTCTCAGAGATGTCTACCTCAAAAGGAATTAGGCTGGATGTTTGTCCAACCTTACTTGTTATATAGAAAAAACTCATTAAGAAATCACGGGGTTCACTTAGTGAACGGACCGTAATTCTGTAACAATTACACACATTGCAAATGAATTAAATTTGTACGTTTTGAAAATCACCTAGCCCCTTTCTCAGAGATGTCTACCTCAAAAGGGATATGGCCGGATGTTTGTCCAACCTTACTTGTTATATAGAAAAAACTCATTAAGAAATCACGATTTTCACTTAGTGAACGGATCGTAATTCTGTAACAATATTATACACATTGCAAATGAATTAGATTTTTACGTTTTGAAAATCACCTAGCCCCGTTCTCAGAGATGTTTACCTCAAAAGGGATATGGCCGGATGTTTGTCCAACATTACTTGTTATATAAAAAAAAAACTCATTAAGAAATCACGGGGTTCACTTAGTGAACGGACCGTAATTCTGTAACAATTACACACATTGCAAATGAATTAAATTTGTACGTTTTGAAAATCACCTAGCCCATTTCTCAGAGATGTCTACCTCAAAAGGGATATGGCCGGATGTTTGTCCAATCTTACTTGTTATATAGAAAAAAACTCATTAAGAAATCACGGGGTTCACTTAGTGAACGGACCGTCATTCTGTAACAATTACACACATTGCAAATGAATTAAATTTGTACGTTTTGAAAATCACCTAGCCCCGTTCTCAGAGATGTCTACCTCAAAAGGGATATGGCCGGATGTTTGTCCAACCTTACTTGTTATATAGAAAAAACTCATTAAGAAATCACGGGGTTCACTTAGTGAACGGACCGTAATTCTGTAACAATTACACACATTGCAAATGAATTAAATTTGTACATTTTGAAAATCACCTAGCCCCGTTCTCAGAGATGTCTACCTCAAAAGGGATATGGCCGGATGTTTGTCCAACCTTACTTGTTATATAGAAAAAACTCATTAAGAAATCACGGGGTTCACTTAGTGAACGGACCGTCATTCTGTAACAATTACACACATTGCAAATGAATTAAATTTGTACGTTTTGAAAATCACCTAGCCCATTTCTCAGAGATGTCTACCTCAAAAGGGATATGGCCGGATGTTTGTCCAATCTTACTTGTTATATAGAAAAAAACTCATTAAGAAATCACGGGGTTCACTTAGTGAACGGACCGTAATTCTGTAACAATTACACACATTGCAAATGAATTAAATTTGTACATTTTGAAAATCACCTAGCCCCGTTCTCAGAGATGTCTACCTCAAAAGGGATATGGCCGGATGTTTGTCCAACCTTACTTGTTATATAGAAAAAACTCATTAAGAAATAACGATTTTCACTTAGTGAAGGGATCGTAATTCTGTAACAATATTATTCAAATTGCAAATGAATTAGATTTTTACGTTTTGAAAATCACCTATGTAGCCCCGTTCTCAGAGATGTCTACCTCAAAAGGGATATGGCCGGATGTTTGTCCAACCTTACTTGTTATATAGAAAAAAACTCATTAAGAAATCACGGGGTTCACTTAGTGAACGGACCGTAATTCTGTAACAATTACACACATTGCAAATGAATTAAATTTGTACGTTTTGAAAATCACCTAGCCCCTTTCTCAGAGATGTCTACCTCAAAAGGAATATGGCCGGATGTTTGTCCAACCTTACTTGTTATATAGAAAAAACTCATTAAGAAATCACGGGGTTCACTTAGTGAACGGACCGTAATTCTGTAACAATTACACACATTGCAAATTTTTTTTTTTTTTTTTTTGTTAAAATAAATTTTATTTATTTATTTAATGTTATTACAATCTAGTCTCCTGGACTAATGAGCAATTTGTTTCTGACTTAATTTACTAACTTAATATTAATCTATGGCTTCTTCCCATTGGCGTTCCATAGAGTCTGGTAAATTGAATTAAACCACATCTTTGTAGTGGGCTTTACACAGCACAATGCTGTTTAAGCTAACAATTACACCAACTCAAAAGGTTTGGTTCTTTTAAGTCTAGGTATTAAATTCGTGTTGCTTAGAAGCTGAGTTGCCTCAATGTTCACATGATGCCGGAGCCTCTCTTCATGTCTCCACGCTTTCTCCAAACACATTGCAAACGAATTAAATTTGTACGTTTTGAAAATCACCTAGCCCCGTTCTCAGAGATGTCTACCTCAACAGGGATATGGCCGGATGTTTCTCCAACCTTACTTATTATATAGAAAAAACTCATTAAGAAATCACGGGGTTCACTTAGTGAACGGACCGTCATTCTGTAACAATTACACACATTGCAAATGAATTAAATTTGTACGTTTTGAAAATCACCTAGCCCCGATCTCAGAGATGTCTACCCTAAAAGGGATATGGCCGGATGTTTGTCCAACCTTACTTGTTGTATAGAAAAAAACTCATTACGAAATCACGGGGTTCACTTAGTGAACAGACCGTAATTCTGTAAGAATTATACACATTGCAAATGAATTAAATTTGTACATTTTGAAAATCACCTAGCCCCGTTCTCAGAGATGTCTACCTCAAAAGGAATATGGCCGGATGTTTATCCAACCTTACTTGTTATATAGAAAAAACTCATTAAGAAATCACGATTTTCACTTAGTGAACGGACCGTAATTCTGACAATTACACACATTGCAAATGAATTAAATTTGTACGTTTTGAAAATCACTTAGTCCCGTTCTCAGAGATGTCTACCTCAAAAGGAATTAGGCCGGATGTTTGTCCAACCTTACTTGTTATATAGAAAAAACTCATTAAGAAATCACGGGGTTCACTTAGTGAACGGACCGTAATTCTGTAACAATTACACACATTGCAAATGAATTAAATTTGTACGTTTTGAAAATCACCTAGCCCCGTTCTCAGAGATGTCTACCCCAAAAGGGATATGGCTGGATGTTTGTCCAACCAAACTTGTTATATAGAAAAAAACTCATTAAGAAATCACGATTTTCACTTAGTGAACGGACCGTAATTCTATAACAATTACACACATTGCAAATGAATTAAATTTGTACGTTTTGAAAATCGCCTAGCCCCGTTCTCAGAGCTGTCTGCCCTAAAAGGGATATGGCCGGATGTTTCTCCAACCTTACTTGTTATATAGAAAAAACTCATTAAGAAATAACGATTTTCACTTAGTGAACGGACCGTAATTCTGACAATTACACACATTGCAAATGAATTAAATTTGTACGTTTTGAAAATCACCTATGTAGCCCCGTTCTCAGAGATGTCTACCTCAAAAGGAATTAGGCTGGATGTTTGTCCAACCTTACTTGTTAAATAGAAAAAACTCATAAAGAAATCACGGGGTTCACTTAGTGAACGGACCGTAATTCTGACAATTACACACATTGCAAATGAATTAAATTTGTACGTTTTGAAAATCACCTAGCCCTGTTCTCAGAGATGTTTACCCCAAAAGGAATATGGCCGGATATTTGTCCAACCTTACTTGTTATATAGATAAAAAACTCATTAAGAAATCACGGGGTTCACTTAGTGAACGGATCGTAATTTTGACAATTACACACATTGCAAATGAATTAAATTTGTACGTTTTGAAAATCACCTAGCCCCGTTCTCAGAGATGTCTACCTCAAAAGGAATTAGGCCGGATGTTTGTCCAACCTTACTTGCTATATAGAAAAAAAACTCATTAAGAAATCACGGGGTTCACTTAGTGAACGGACCGTCATTCTGTAACAATTACACACATTGCAAATGAATTAAATTTGTACGTTTTGAAAATCACCTAGCCCCGTTCTCAGAGATGTCTACCTCAAAAGGAATTAGGCCGGATGTTTGTCCAACCTTACTTGTTATATAGAAAAAAACTCATTAAGAAATCCGGGGTTCACTTAGTGAACGGACCGTAATTCTGTAACAATTACACACATTGCAAATGAATGAAATTTGTACGTTTTGAAAATCGCCTAGCCCCGTTCTCAGAGATGTCTACCTCAAAAGGGATATGGCTGGATGTTTGTCCAACCTTACTTATTATATAGAAAAAACTCATTAAGAAATCACGGGGTTCACTTAGTGAACGGACCGTCATTCTGTAACAATTACACACATTGCAAATGAATTAAATTTGTACGTTTTGAAAATCACATATCCCCGTTCTCAGGGATGTCTAAGTACCTAGATGTAAATCACCTATTACTCTATAATATTATATGATCACATTTGTTAGAAGCTCCAAGGATTTCTCATTTGTTTATTTGCTGTAATCAAGTACCTTACTAATGCTCCTTTTAAGCCATTCCGCCACGTCAAGGCTGTGATCCTGGATGGTTTTTAGACTTTATAAGTCATTTTTGTTTTTCCGATGTGTTATTAATTTAGTTTAGTTTTTGCGTTAGTCATCATGTGGGGTATAACTTTTTGAATACTAGCATTTCTGATTGTTGCGATGTATGTATTTGAATCATCATATTTTTGCCATTTTTCGTTTTTTTGACAATAACTTACGAAATGTCCTCCTCCACTTGGAGAATAACTACACCCAGAAAAATAATCCTTCAAATTTAAGAATTTACCAATTAAAACTAAGATATTATTCCTATATTTTTTGCGCAAAGAAATTTAGGTTTTATTTTTAAGGATTTAAAATCTTTGATTTTAAGTTTTGAAAATTATTCAATTTCAAAGAAAATAGATTTAAACTTAAGAAACTAAAACTTTAAATTTAAAGTAAAAAATATTGGCATCAAATACAAAAAATATCAATTTTGATGTATTACGGCGGGCCCACTATACACCCGTTTACAGAACCGAAGGACAAGATACATAGGAATCTAGTTTTTCCCCTTTACTAACCACAAGATCTGAAAAGCCTTAATTTATTTAATTATTTGTGTATCTACTATTTTTCCCATAGGTAGTTATGCGGTGGGAGAGGCGAGATTTCGTGCCATCATCATGTCCCCAAGCAGTCACCTGAATTTTTACTAACCGTAGCAAATGTTGCTTGACATAGTTGTTGAAGTTGTTGCGTCTCTTCTCTCTTGTCTACTCGCCCCATATCATCAAATACAAAATAATATCAAATACAGAAAAATAGACAATTTTAGTTTGTATTCTCTTATTAAGTCATTAATAAAATAAAGATTTTTAATCCTTTATTTTAAAGTTTCATTGTACTTTAAATTTAAGAATAAATACATGAATTTAATGGATTTTACATTCATTTTTAAGAAAATCACAGTTCTTTATTTTAAAAGTATCCAATCTTTAACTTTGAAGTACAGTAAAACCTCGATATAACGGACTAATTCAGACGAGGGTAATCCGTTATAGCCGATTGTCCGTTATATAAAAATATTTAATTTTTTTTTTTGTGATCTAAATTGAAATAAATCAGCCAAATATAAACAAAATTTATTTCAAATATATTTATCACAAGTTCTCTCCGAGTGTTTTTTAAACTACACAATCCTAAATTTAAAACTCCTTACTGACAGAAATGTTTTCCATTTATTCATTTTCGGATGATGAAATATTTATCATACTCTTATGTTGCTGGGGTGACATGATGCTCGACTTTGATGTGCTATAGGTTGAAGCGATACAGGTTCAAAAAATCATTAATTTTGGATTGCATCTTTAATGTCTGTTTCTCTAAAACTCTCTAAAATTACGAAAATGGGAGTCATAAAATAAACGCTACTAAATCGTCGATATGAGATTTCAAAACTGATAATTTTGTCTTTGACCGAATTGTTGCTTCTTCATCGGTATCATCACTTTCATTCTGATCTTCCAATGCCATTACCCGCAGTGGCGGATTTAACGGCGGGCGCACCGGGCGCGCGCCCGGGGCCCCGACTTCTGGGGGGCCCCGCAAAACTCCAACTTTCCAGTTTTTCAAATGGCTAAGTATCTAAAGTAATTTTCGTGTTTACGTTGTGTGTAGAAGAAAAGAAAAATGGGTTAATAATTTAATATACATAATTGTTTAAAGATGTATGTTCTTTAATACTGTTTTCAATATTAAAAGTATTTGACATGTCATAACTTGGTAAAATGCCCAAACGAAAAAAAGTGAAGACCTCCTTCTTAGCTAGATATTTCATCAAATTTTCAATCTAGAAATTCTAAATGCGTGTAATTTGTACTTATAATTAAAAAAAGTGGGGAAAAAAAATACGTGCGTTATTCGGATTGCTGGGGTGGCTGTTATCCAACTACTTTAAAACCATTGTACATACAACAGAAAGTGATTTTGCGAACAATTTTGAGGAAAAGTAGGTTGGAATCGTCTTGGCCTTTATTCTAATCGACCAATATTCTACCTTTACAACATTTGTATATTTATAAGGTTTTAAGAGTATTTTTTATGCGTAGTGGTCAGCAGGTAATAAGAAGTGATGCTCGATACTACTTTCGCGCTAATCATCGTCTTCTTTATATTGTTCCCAAATTCAATAATGAGCACTTCCGCCGCTATATTGTTGTTTCTGCTCCGACATTTTTTAATGCATTACCCGAACACATTAGACATAGACGTCATGTTTATTCTAAACAATTTTACCTAACGTTAAAATTTGGCTACTCGATACACCAGACGTCTCTCATTTATTTTGCGTCATTATTTGATTTTTTATTTTTTTATTCTATGTATTATGTTAATTCAATTATTCTTCAGAGCTACGATTTAAATTAACCTGTATTAATAACATTCTGTTTTTTCTGTTACATAACTGATTGGTATTTGGCGTTGGATTGTATATTTTTATTTTATTTTTATTTTTTATTAATTTTTTATTTTTTTTTGCTTTAAATGTTGTTAAAAGAAGCAATGCCTGCTACTGGATTATTATCCACAAGGCATCTATTGTGTTATTAATTGTTGTTAAACTTATAATAATTAAATAAATAAAAAAATTAAAATAAATTAAAAGCGGCTTTGTTTTTTGACTCGCATTGTTTGCACTTGCTCGGCTACGCTGCGCTTCACTCCGCATGCAAATATAAAGTGCTTTTCATACCGGCTGCGTTGACTTTGGACTTTAAAAATGTACAGTCGTTTTCGTTTTGTAACTTTGAAGTTTTGTAATTTTGTTTTATTTGATTTAACAGTATCACTTTTAATAGAAATGTTTTCAAACTGTTATAAAATAAATTATTTTTAAGTGATAATTAAAATAAAACGTAAATTTTTGAAGTCCGAAGTCAACGCAGCCGGTAAGAAAAGCACTTAATTGCTCTTATTAGCCGCATTTCTTGACGCATTAGTGATCCGGATCAGATAAAAGTTTACATTGAAAACAACAACAAATTAGTGATCCGGATCAGATAAAAGTTTTCAATGTAAACTTTGATCTGATCCGGATCACTAATGCGTCAAGAAATGCGGCTATTTTTCAGTTTTGTTACAAAAATATGACTTTTCAAAATCGTAGTATGTTGTGAAACGGCATATTTTTCATAACTAGTTAGGAAATGGGGAATATTTCATAGCTAGCTAGTGAGGAAATATTCATTTCAATTAGGGATTTTCCCAAATAGAATTCCAACGCTTGCTGACTGGCGGCTAAAATATTTCGTACGTAGTTTTATATGGTAAAACATGTGTTTGAATGTTTCATTAAATTATTAATTTCGACTAAATTAATTTTAAAATTTGATATTTATTATTAATCGCAACATACTCAATTTTATTAATCATAAAAAAAAGTACGGGGACATCCACTAATTTAGACAAGGAACTTCTATTTGTAAACATGATTTTATTAGTTTTTGCATGTAAAAAAAAAAAATGTAATCAGCGCTGCCCAAGCGTGGGGACAAATGAACTAAAATCGATTTTGGGAAAATCCCTCATACCAGTTTGTGCCTACTTGATTTCCAAAAAATTTTAAAATTCATTTGGAATTTAACCATCCAAAGACTTTCTCAAAATTCAATGATTTACTGTTTATAATAAAATAAGCTGTACAGGGGCGCTTCGCTTCACTCGTTTCGCAAATATCCCACTTGTTACACAAAATAAGGAATTTCCTAACTGTGCCCTGATTCTCTAAAGATAATGTGTAAATGTGAAAACTTGTAAAAAGCAAAGCTTTCTTTTATGAGTTGCAATTTTTCGATATTATTTTAATGGTAATCCTGTCGAAAAATTTCAAGCTCATAAAAGTATAAGCTTTGCCTTTTACAAGTTTTCACGTTTACACATCGCACATGACTTAGAAAAGTGACACAACTCAAAAATTGAGTTTTTGAGATAATTCGTCAGAAAGATGCGCAATGATCGATTTCATAACCTGACATAGTGGCGTTTTCATATTTATTTTACAAAGCGAGCGACGGCTTGCTTTTCTGATCTCCTTTTTTTTGACGCCTATGGGCAATATCCTATGATAGTAGGTAAAATCGAAATTGGCATTTTTTCTTTTGCTCTCCTGAAAAATTTGAAATTTTGAGTTGTGTCACTATTCTTTGTCACGTGCGACCTTATTTTTTAGAGAATCAACACGCAAGATGCTTAAATACGTGAACCTGTATTTTTATTTTCCTGCCTCTCTCGATTTTTTAAAGAACCTAATTTTTTTTTTCTGCGCCCGGGGCCCCAACCGACCTTAATCCGCCACTGATTACCCGGATCACCTTAATATACTTTCAACCACTGCGACACATCTTCCCCGTTCATGTATTCACCATTATCCTGAATTATTCCGCTGAAATCGGCTCCCTTTTTAATCTACATCGGCTTCTTCATCGTTAAGCAATTTCTTCCAGCCATTCACAAAAGTTCAAATTTTCACTTCATTCCAGGCTGCCGAAAAATTAAAAATTGCTGATTTTAAGTTAAAGTTTTTTAAATTTTGTAAGGTACGCTGCTCTCTAGTGTCCCCTTCAACAAATTCATCAGGTAACACAAACATCACTTCTTCTAGATTTTTTTTTCGATATATACGTTTGGTGGCCAGAATTATTCGTTGGTCCATTGGCTGAATAAGTGAAGTTGTAATTTTTGGTAAAAAACACCTGTTTTACATGAATATTTTCCGATGGATAAGCAGATGCATTGTCCAGAAGCAATAAGCATTTTTTTCTGTTTGTATGTAAGTACTATACATGTAATTCTAAAAAAAAAAAAATTTTTAAAATTGTCCGTTTTATCCGAAGTCCGTTATATCGGGGTCCGTTATATCGAGGTTTTACTGTATTATAATTTTCTCAGTGTAACAATAGCAATTAGTCTATAACAATTATCTCCAAAATTTAAAGTTGCCTCTACATTTGAAATTGTGATATCGTTTTGAACCGGAAAAGCATTTTCTGTATAAATGGTTAAAATATTTTGATAAACCCGAGAATTTTCTTCCATAGTACTGGAGCACTTGAAACATTTTTAGATTCTAGTTTCTTCAATACATTTCCGTAAATTAGAAAAGCCATGTTCAATGAGTTTGCACATATCGAAAAACATAAACCCTCTTTTATTTGTGCACTGATGTTCGCAAATTTTACAGGTTAAGTCAGTTAAAATGCTCGGAAAACTGTTTATTACGTAGCCCGCAACATCTTGTATATTACATGTGCAATCGGAAGTGTTCCCAAATATTTCAAAAAGAATTTGTTTCCGCTACTTATAAGCTTGTTGCAGGTTATTTTGCATGAGACTACGTATAAGTTGTTGTGGTTTTAAGTTTGTTCCAGCCATTGTAGTGTTGCAGACAAGTGTGTCGTTTGATTCAATGTAATCAACAGCAACAGCTAAATCCTGCATTAATGAATCCAAAGCACACGTATTTCTAAAATAGTCGCAACTGGTTGTTGCGTTTTGCATTACTGGTATGTTAAAGGAGGAAATTTGTCTTGCGCAGTTTATTGCGGCCCTTCTTCGTTTGGGTGTATCGGTATAAAGTTCCTGGGATTCCTTTTCTTTGGAGCCGTGACTTAAGATTTCCATATTTACTATTCTACACTCTTCTTCAGGTAATTGATTAATCATCTTAATTTTAGCCAGATTAAAATTTGACCTACAACTTCTAGGCGTTGTACAGTTCGTATTTTTACGCTTCCAAACAGAGACACTATTTTGAAAATCACAGAGTGAAGGTTCAATTTCAGCCGGCGAATTTCTGGTTAAACTTAGCTTATTTTTCAAAGATGTTTTAGGAATGTTACATAAAACCTGTTTGTGTATAACGCTATTCCGACAATGAATCTCTCGAATAAATCTTCCAACTTTTATTGGCATTTTCCCGATACTATTCGAATTCCGCAGTCTTCGTTTTATGGTTGCCAAATAATTTTCCACATGACTGTTACTGTGACGATCTCCGTTACTTAAAAGTCCTGTCCAAAGGGGTAAAATAGCCATATATTTTTTTAGTGCTAGTTTATGGAAAACAGGATTGTACAAACAATTCCGTCCGGCTTTAACTTCAATAACAATTCCGGAAATATTCTTCGGAAATATAAGGGCTTTGTAAATAAATAGGAATTGAATATATTTTTGGTATATCCGCTTGATTATAATTATTTTCAATAATTGTTACGTTTGTGTTTGTTCTGTATTCTAGAATAGTCAATGTTAGGCTATTCATTGCGTTTCTTACTTCCTGAGAGATAAACTTAGCGTTCAAAATAATTGCTAAATATTTCCATATATGTTTTAAATTAGTATAGGTAGACACCATGAACATAGATGCGAATACCTCTTTTATAAATTTTTGGTTGTCGTTGCCAAAATATTTCTTAATATCGTTTGCTAAAGTGTGCGATAAATGCGAGCAACACAAATATACAACTATGATATCATCCCTTATTTTCGTAGTTGGTTTATTGTTAATCCAGTCATGAGTAAGTTTAAGATATTCAACGATGTTCATTTGGTTAAATATACTTAATAGCGAATTTAACTCTGCAAATGAAAAATCAATGATAATTTCGTCAAAAATTGGCTATTTTTTAAAATATTTTTGCACATTTAAACGATACAACCAAAGCCAAATTCCAATAGTCCCTGTCGTATAACTTGAACTGACCATATCAGTAATAGGAAATGGTGTTGTTGTATCAAACTGGTTAACTTCAATGGCAAGTATTATAGCATAATATAAAATTATATTACATGGTTTATATGGCGATCTTACAATGCTGCCGGTAGTATCAATATAAACAGTCAGTTTCTTATTATTGTAAACTTCCCGCATTATTTTCAAAATATCATTTTGCATTTGACTGAAGGTTATGACTACGAATGGAGTATAGGAATGAAACTGAATATAGCGCTCTTTAATATCAGTTTTCTTTATTTCTGATTATATAATTTTCTTTACGTAAAACTGATTTATATTTTGTTTTAAAGGATTTCGGTTTGCTAACCAAATCGCTACGGCTTTCCGATTCTGTGTATGACTGGTTTATATGGTTTTCATTAAGATTGTTAAGTACGTTATTATCATGAAATAATCCGTCGGCCTCGAAAATATACACAGTTTCAAAATTGTTTAATTCAAATGATAAATTATTATCAGTTAATGGTACTTCCGACATTTCTTTATCGACGGGATTATTATTTTGATTAATTTCATCACTAGAATAATTATTTGTTAACATTATGTTTATATTCAAATTATTCTCACAAGAGTTGGTTTCTGAAACAACCTGAATGTTTTCAGCTAAAACTGTACTCATGTTTGAGGACATGATATTATTTGGAATAAATAAACTTGCATTTTCAATAAAATTAATCTCGATAGACGGAGCTTTTAAATTAATCTCGCTATTTACTAAGATATTGCGAACTGGAGGCAACATCTTATCTGACTGAGCCAGATCCGATCGATCGGGATTAACTGGTATTTGCAAAGTATTATTAAGCTTTGCAGGAGATTTATTATTTTTGATATTTCTTCTCCAAATGTTATAAATTGCAATACGATTTGGAATAGTATTTTTAACATTAAGTTGCGAGCATAATTTTGCCATATTGCTGGTGTTAGTAGTTGTCACAATTAAATCTACACATTGCATAGTATGAAGCGCTACCTCCACGGTGTGTAACAAGCTAAAGGATTTCTAACTTGTTGCAGACTTCCCTGAAGGTTGTTCCACGCAGCATTTCTCAGCCGGCTAGAAATCAGTGGTGTGAGGGGGGGGGGGGGGGTTCTTTGTGGACCTCAGGAAAGCTTGATTTTGCTGCATTATAAAAAAATTAAACTACGTCTGAAATTGAAATCGCGTCACTATTCACCAGTAGAACCAATTATATATTTAGTTAATCACTCATTTTAAAAACAAAAACACTGCGTCATAAAAAGAAGTAATGTTTTCTCCGAACGGAAATGTACCAAAAAAATAATAATGAAACACTTGTAATCCAAAATATTTTAATATTTACAAAATTCTTTTATTATTAATTAAGAAGAAAACTGTTACCCATCACCATTTAATTTTACTTTCCCCCAACTTAAACTATATCTTAAACTAAAAGGCCTCTTACTTTATAATCAATTCGCCGCGGTGCAGGATCATGATCCTGATGAAAGCTGTGCAACCGTCGTCGCTGATTCTTAAGTAATTTGTTGATGATTAGAATTATTTACTAATATTATTTTTAGTTTTAAATTCTTGTTTAGGGTTTTATCGTTGAATTTTATTATTTTCTTTTATTTTTTTATTTGATGACTTTAAATTGAATTCATATCACTTATTTGTAATTTTTAGATTTTTATTTTTTTTCTTCTAATATTTACAATGTCCGCCACTTTTCTGTGTTTGTTTTTTTTTTTGTTTTGTTTGAAGTATGTAATCAAACGACTAATTTTATTAAACTATACTTTTTATTTTCTTTTATATTTATTTATTATTATTATTATTATTCAATAGTTATTATATTTTTTTATTATCTTCGACCAAAAAAAAATATTTTCCACAATTCTTCAAATTTATTTTTTTTTTTCCAGCCGTATCGCTGATCCGTCGCCTTTATACGTTGTGATATTCCTTTGGTAAGCGTTAATCAGACGAGACAAAACTAATTCTTGTGCCGCTGAGAGACGATTGGTAACATCCATGACCGACACTTGCTTATCGCTTAACAGATTTAAATCCCTCATAAGTTTGTAGCAGGAACCATGATTTACCATGTGCTGTCCAAAAGTAAGGAAATAGGGAGAGAAATTTGTAGAACTGTGCACGGAGTTTCGTAATGCCGAACTGATTTCGTCTAAATCAACGTCCATTTCTTATGATCGTCCTTCACGTAAGAACGAATGGCCGAGAGTATCGTCCGGTTAACCCTCTCGGACGCGTTCGATTGCGGCGAATAAATGGGAGTGAATTGGTGTTTAACCCCATAGTAATCCAATAAATCAGCGAGAAGTTTAGATCTAAATTGAGGTCCGTTATCTGTAGTGATGACTTCTGGAACACCAAAAACAGAAAATATACGCTTTTTCAAAAAGTTCACCACCTGGTTTGCGGTAGCTGATTTTAGTGGTTCTAAGAGGACAAATTTGGTATACTGATCGAGAATAATTAAAATAAATGTGTTCCCAAGACGACTACGCGGATAAGGTCCTAAAAAGTCCATAAACAATTTTTGGAATGGTCGGTGCACCTCCATGAACTTTCCCATTTCAGGCTGAGTAATATAATTTGTTGCTTTAACCTGTTTACTAGTTTCGCAAGTTTTTATGTAATTCCTTATATCGCGTGCCATAGTTGCCCAGTAAAATTGTCTTTGTAACAATTCAAGAGTCTTCGCCTGTCCCAAATGGGCTGCAGTGGGTGAGTTATGTGCTTGTAACAATAATGAAGAAACCAAGGAATCAGGTACCACAAGTTTCCAAGCCGAAATGTCATCCATGGAACTAATATCACCATTGGGACAAATGTATAATTTACCATCCACTTGTTTTTAAACATTAGTTTTAGCCGTAGGATTATCTGCAAGAGCTTGAACCCTGCCAACGTAAGCAAGGTCGAGAAAGGCGTTTGTGTCCAGATCGACATGCAAAGGCGGTACACCCCCACCATCATCATCCCCATTCTGCTTAGTAATCTCTTCGATATCCATTCTGGATAACGCATCCGGAACAACGTTTTGTGAACCTTTTCGGTATTCAATACAAAAATCGAAACGTTGTAGTTGAAGGCTCCACCTCGCCAGTCTTCCAGATAAATCTCGCTGATCCATCAACCATTTCAAGCTAGAATGATCGGTGATGATGGTGAAAGTGTAACCCTCCACATACGGTCTAAATTTGTTTACGCTGAGTACCGCAGCTAGACATTCCAACTCGGTTACGCTATACTTACGTTGAGCAGGATTCAGCTTATGGCTGTAGTAAGCAATGGGATGTTCACTTTCGTCTTCTGGCCTTTGGAATAATACGCTCCCGATTCCCCTTGAACTGGCATCACATTGTATGGTAAAGGGCCGTTGAAAATCTGCATTTTGTAATACTGGAGCCGAAGTTAACGCGGCTTTGAGTTTTATGAATGCCTCGTTCGCTGACTCATTCCACACCAATTTTTGGTTTTTCTTCAGCAAGTCCGTTAAAGGGGCTGTAATGGAAGCGTAACCAGATATAAACCGCTGATACCATCCCGCTAAACCCAAAAATGACCGTAATTGTTTGATTGTTTGAGGAGTTGGATAGTCTTCAACCGCCTGTACTTTGTCGGGGTCCATACGGATGATTCCGTTACCAATTACATGACCCAGATACTTTGTCTCTGTTAAGACGAACTTGCTCTTTTCAACGTTAATTGTAAGGTTTGCTAGCTTTAATAACCTAGCAACCTCAGTTAAGACAGAGAAATGTTCTTCTAGTTCTGCTGAAACGATGAGCAAGTCGCCTAAATAAACAAAGACCCGGTCATGCAAATGGTACGGAATCACTTTATGCATTAGTCTACACAATGACTGAGGGGCATTGCATAGACCGAACGGCATGACCGTGAAGTGATAGAGGGGGCGGCTCGGAACGGTGAACGTAGTTTTATCACGCGATGCCACATCAAGAGGGATTTGCCAAAAGGCATCTTTTAAGTCGATTGATGAAATGTATTTGGTCTGATCAAGCCGACTTAGTAATCCCTCAATCTGTGGCAGTGGATATGCGTCTTTAATGGTGACTTCGTTAACCTTCCGGGCATCGAGACATAGCCTCACCTTACCACTGCCTTTACGGACAACGGCGATCGGTGAGGACCATGAGCTCTGACTTTCCTCTATCACCCCCGACTGCAGCATTTTATCCAACTCCGCATAAATCTCTGCTTGGATAGCTGGGGAAACGGGATAGTATCGCTGTTTAACCGGTTTTGCACCACCAACATCGATTACGTGAGTAATTAAGCTCGTTTTACCTAACCCGCTCTTAATGGAGCACGGAAATGATTCAAGTATCTGTTCTAACTGAGACTCGCGTTCATGAGATAACTGATGACGATTACCTGCTGCTAAAGTTGTTTTTTCTATATCCAAGGAACCTACGACTGCTGAAGCCAATCCAAACAAGTTCCAGAAATCAATCCCGAGATAAAGCGGTTGGATTAACCCTGGAGCGATATGAAAACGCAAGAGTTTAGTCTTACCTTGGTAAGATACTGGTAAAATTGAATGCCCAATTACCCTTTGCTTCTACCACTTGCGGTTTTCAAAATGGAGGGCAGATAGTGAATTTTGATACCCGACTGTTCCAAAAAAAATTCTGAACCGGCCTCAAGGACGCTAATATTCGCACCACTGTCTAATAAGCCTGTGTATGGTGTTCCAGCAATCAATACTTTTGCATATGGTCGTTTATCATTATCCGTCATATGAACAACCGATTCGCATATCATTTTCTTTAAGGTATGCCGCAGTAATGTTAGGGCATCACTACTTGAAATTTGTTTAGGACTAAATGATTTTTGATTCGAGCTAGATGATGAATTAGCTGTGACAGAATGAGCAAAGGGGTTTGTGGAATGATAGTTGGGTTTATAAATATTTGGTGTGGTAGAATTTTGTATGTCGGAGTAAGCAGGACTCGCTTCAACTGCAGAAAAAGTTAATGTCTGTAAAGTTCCGGGCATGTGTTCAAGGCGGCATCCTCGGTTTGTGTCCTGGTTGCTTCTACTATCGGAGGAGGCTGAACTCCAGGTGTTCTCATCCCCCGTCGATTGTTTCCCGAATTTGAAGAATTGCAAAGCTGACAATTAGGTTTGATAACGTTGGGTGTACCACACCCATAACAATGTCTTGCCATGTTAGGACTTCGCCAATTATTGATATCTTGGGTGGATGTTGGTTGAAATCGATTCGGATAAGATGACTGATGATTAATAGGCTGATTCACTACACCTATGGCGCTTACTTCATTATAATAGTCGTTATTACTATTATCTATAAAAGGATTCCCCGCGTTACCTGGACCATCCTGTGCAGTGGGATATCTGGCTTCCTCAATCGGTGCATAACCAGATGGCCTAAAATAATCCCCCCAGGATTTTGCTTTTGAAAATTATTATCACTATAATGAGGATTGTCGTGGATTACTTCATGAACTTGACGAAAAGCTACATGTCTCTCCTGTTTTTCACTACCCAACCTCTTCCATGTGTCCTCTATATCAACACATTGGTGAACCAACTCTGATACAGAGACTATCTGTCGTCCAGCAATCTTATACTGAAGGGCACTGTTCATGTTCCGTCGTAATATAAAATAAAGGTCGGCATCAGGGAGCGGCGTACTGAGGGGTAGAGTCGAGTCTATTACCCTTGTATAAAAGTCCATAAAACTTTCATTATACTTCTGTCTTATGGAACTAATAAGTTGCCTGATTTCGGCATCCGTTCTACGATCTTTAAATCTTCCTAATAGGTCTATAGGACCAATACCACTCCAGTGCACTTTTCCTTAACAATAAGTATAAATCATTAACGAGTCTTTCTGCCGAGATTTTGTTAGCGATGGCCAAACGTTCAACTCGGTATAAAAACCGCTCAACAGTTGGTCCACTTGTGACCCATCGAACGTAATATTCCACTTGTGAATACCTAGTATTGAGCCATCGAATTTACCACCATTGGTTGAATTGAAGTTTAAACCCAAATCAGAAACGGGCGCGAGCTGGGCAACCTCTTGCCGATTTGAATTAATGGCCCGGGGTGGAACATGTTTCAATGTAGTGTGGTTTTGAGGAGTGCTCATACTTGTGCGTTTGTCAACATTGATAGCATCACTATTTTGGTTATCTTGGGGTGATTCCGCAACATTGTTACCAATGGTTTGCTGACTATCTCCTTTAAATTCCCGAATTCTTCTATGGTTAAATTGGTCGGGATAGGTAACGGTGGTTGTTGTTTTAAATAATCTTGACCCAAGGAACTTAGTAAATTTGTATTTAGTCTAGTGGTTATTTCAGATTCCTCGCTTTCGGAGCTTTCGGAGGTGTCGGAGTTTTCAGATGGAAAGCAATCCTGCGACGAACCAGGATTTCTGTTAGGTATTGCATCAGAAACCGATTTCTCGAAATCATCTACAGAGATTTGAGATTCTAGTAATGATTGTATTACCTCTAAAACCTTTTCGCATGCGAGTAACAATGTTTGTGCGGGTTTCTTACACTTGGGAGATGTATTAGTGATACGTTGTAGTCGTGCACTTACATGCAGAATTCGACTACTCACAATTGCAAGTTTCTTGCCTCGTTCATCAATATTAAGGTTGGGAATTTCTTGTACCTGCGGTTTGACATTTCTGAGCTTCTCGGAGCAAATATTTAGTTCCCGCTGAGGGAATTTTCGGGCAGTCGCGTGCATTTTTCTGGCACAGCCACTTTCCCTTCCTTTTCTAATTTGAAAACAGCAACCAAACTGCTCCAGTTGTTCAAGTACTGATCCCGAAATATTTCGTATCAAACACTCGATTTCTTCTAATTAACTATGGAAGGATCAACCTCCTATTTATGATTCCGTGTTCAGCTTTCATGTTTTACAGCTAAAAATTATATCCCTTACTCCATGGTGAGAATATGTTTCCTAAATTGGAGAAACATTATCAAAGAACTAAATTAACTGCTCAAACTGCAAATGAAATGGAAACCCAAATCATTTTCAATATGGAGTTCACTTTTGTGTTTTTTTTTTTTTTTTTTTTGGAGACTCGTGTATAGTTACATAAATTAACACGCACTTTTTTTTTCACTTTTGTATCGTTCGGGAGTACCAAACTTACCGTTCTATCATGATCCGTTGCATGTAAAGCTAGTTCGAACATTCCTTGTTCATTGTCCAACAATTTATTTGCACTCGATTTACATAAATTTATTGTTAAGTAATTTTCCACAATTGCTAATTTAGCCACGGACATCGTCGACTTCACACACACCTAATTTTAACCACTACTACTTTACGTGAAAACTGCACAGCTCAAGTCACTTGCTTTGCATGATAAATATGTTTACTAAATTTGCAAACCATTATTAGAGGCCTAAAATAAAAATAAAGTTATTTTCGTCATCTTCCGACTCCTTGTGACAATGATAATAGTAAATCATAACCAAGCCGGATACCACTGCTGAAACCCGTCGGTGGTAAAATCAGCTAAATTCATTATGCACCAGCATTATGTGCAACTTATTGGAAATGTGAATAAATGGCAATACAACGTATACTCACCTGTCTTTGGCTTTCATTTTTCGGAGCCCGACCATAGCTTATTCATTGCATATTCTGGCTGACAACTTTGTGTTTAAAATGTAGTTTCTTAGCGGCGGGATATTTCCTATAAATTTGTCGCACTGCTGCCGTACTCCTCGCACAGATACTTTCATGGAAAAAATCCTTGATCCTCTAAAACACCGTACACGAGATAAACGATGCACAATCATTCACTCAGACAGACATTTACAATTCACTCACAATATCAAATTTAATTTTAATTCCAGATTCACAGTAAATTAATTATTTATTTTTTTTTTAAATTATTAAATTATTAAATTCTTAAGGAAAAAAAAAACTCAACCATTTGACTCGAAAGTCATCATGGCCCATTAATATGTTTATATTAGGTTGTTCAGAAATTAATGCAGGTTTTATGATTTTATTTGTTTCAACAATTTTTCAATAATAAAGAATTACGCAAAGAGTTTAACATTATAAGTCATTTTAAAGCTTATTTTATGCTCTTTCTTATCACATAATCTATTTGTAATCTAAATTGTAGTTTTGTCTATTTTTAGACCTTTGAAGTTAAGATGTCAAAACAAGAATTTTGCCAAATTTACTTGTATGAATTTTTACTCGGCCGCAGTGCAGCACAAACGGCTCGAAACATTAATGAAGTTTGGAGCCAAGGAAGTGTTAACGAATGCACAATACAACGTTGGTTTCAAAAATTTCATCGTAGTGAATTCAGTCTTGAAGATGAGTAAGGTCGCGGACGTCCTTCTGCTATTGAATTGAAGCCTTTGGTGGAAGCAAACCCACGCACGACTGTTCAAGAGCTTGCAGGGGACCTATGCGTAAGTATTGGATTAATTTCCGCACATTTGAGCCGAATTGGAAAGTCGAAGAAGCTCGACAAATGGGTGCCATACGAATTGAACGAAAACCAAAAAAATCGCCATTATGAAGTTTGCTCTTCACTTGTTTTGCGCAACAAAAACGAAACATTTCTCGATCGCATTGTGACGTGCGATGAAAAGTGGATTCTATACGACAACCGACAACGTTCAGCGCAGTGGTTGGACCGTGGCAAAGCCCCTAAACACTTCTCCAAACCTGAGCTGCATCAAAAAAAGACTATGGTGACTGTTTGGTGGTCGTCAGCCGGAATTATCCACTACAGCTTCTTGAATCCTGGCGAAAATATCACAGCAGAGAAATATTGTCAACGAATTGACAAAATGCACAAAGAACTAAAGCGTCTGCGTCCAGCATTAGTCAATAGGATGGGCCCAATTCTTCTGCACGATAATGCTCGACCATATGTTGCACAACCGACGCTGCAGAAGTTGAGCCAACTTGGTTACGAAGCTCTGCCTCATCCACCATACTCACCAGACCTCTCGCCAACCGACTACCACTTTTTCAAGCATCTCGACCACTTCTTACAAGGAAAAGTATTCAACGACCAAACAGCCGCAAAAAATGCCTTCGAAGAATTCGTCGCTTCCAGAACTTCAGAATTCTATGCAACTGGAATTAATAAACTTGTATCTTGTTGGCAACAATGTGTAGATTCTAATGGTTCTTATTTCGATTAATAAAATTTATTCTAAACTGAGATATGTCGTTTTAAATATAATTGTTGAAAACCTGCATTAATTTCTGAACAACCTAATAGTTATTAATATTTAAATCGGAGAATACTGAAGCCAGATTCCATAAGGTGATAAGTGATAGTCACCTATCACTTTTTCAAAATTGACATTCCGTATGGTGATTATCACCACAATTATCACCTTTTGGTGATCACTTTTTGGTGATTGTGGTTTAGCTATCACTTTCATTATCACCAACGAGAGAACAACCTACAAAAAAATATTTTATGATTTATTTATATAAAATGGGTTATTTATGAATATTTCATTATTTTCTTAATATTATATATTTAAATTTACAGCAAAACAAATCACAAAAATGATAATAAAAAACAAGTTTTAACGCAAACGGTCCTTAAATAAAATCAGTTGAGTGGCATAGGTTATTTTAAATTTTGAATATGTAATTTTAATGTTAAATAAAATTATAGCCGAGCCACCAAGACTAATGTCATTTTCGATTACAATTTTTTTATTATGTCGAGTTTAGTTTTTTTTGCACCGAGTTTAGTTTTTTGTGGTCAATCGAAAACGATATAAATAAATATTTCTTTAGACCCAGTCAAAATTAACATTTCTACTAAACGTTGTTAAAAGCCTTAATAAATTTAAATTTCGGTTACATATAAAAAGTTGACATTTTATTGACTTTTCAAGTTTTTTGTTGCCCGATATAACACGTTTAGTACTTTTAGTACAATTTTTAGTGATCGCTTTATAAAATACCGATTTAGGTGGTGATCACCCCTGTGGTGATCACTTTTTACTATCACCAAAAGAATAATCACCGATCACCTTCTGGAATCTCACCCCTGGTTCCACTAGTGACGTCGCAACACGATTCAATTCACAGCACTTCAAATCAGCTGATATACTACTATCGAGTGAGATATTGTATTGTTTTACCTTGGATGATACTAAAAAAATATGACGTGAATTTGAAGAAAAATAATTTGACCGTTTGTTGTTGCTCTCAGTTAATACATTAATCATCCAGATTTAATTAAAATCTTAACGTTCGATAACGGATAAATGTTTGAGGGAAACAACAAAAAAAAACGAATTAATAAAATACTGATCAACGCGTCGTCATAAGCCTTCGAACAAAAATAAACAATTGCTGAGAAGATGGTAGATTTCCATATTTCTTCTGTTATTGCGCTGTTGCTTTTGTCACGATAATTAAAAACGTAAAACATAAACAAAAAAACGTATGTACATACGGAAAGCTTATGGCGTGATAGCTTTTGATAATATAAAAAAATATCCCAAATGAAATATAGAGTTGTATCTAAGAATTGAATTCAAAATTAAATTTAAACATTACAACTATATAATGGAATCAATACTGTTACAATGTAACGTCAACAAATTTACGATTTTTTTTTTGTTTTTTTTTCAATTTGGAAGTCAGTTATGTAATTTTTTTTGAAGACGATGGTCAAATGATAAATAAAAATTGAATATTGTGTAGATACCGCAGTATAAATAAAAAAAATAGAGAATCATTTATCCTAAAGTAAAAGGAATTAATTTTTTTTTGTTATTAATCCATAAAATTAAATAAATATTGTATATTTGTTATTAATTTAAGCATTAAGTGTTTATAAGTCCAAAACCAATACGAATAAAAAATCTTAAATTAATTATAAACTATTTTTAAAGAAAAGTGAATGGACAAATTCCAGAAAATAATAGTGTTGTGATAAAAACCCTGTGCATAATGTGTTATCCGGTGCAAACAGACTATTAAATATCATAATAAAATGATTGATTAATGATTGTAAAATCAAGCGAGAAAATCAATTCATTCATAAATTTAAAAATAATAAAAAAATAAAAATAAAGACGAAACGTTTTAAAATAAAATTGATTTAATAAATCCCAGAACTAAGTGAAAAAAAATAATTTTAGTGATAAACACCCTAAACAGTACATATGTATAGTTCGAACGGGTGATATGTCGGTGTAATCACGAAAAGAAAAGAAAAACGTTAAGTGTGAAAATATTAAAAGCCGGCAACGGTATTACTCTACGGGTGCAACTGTATTACGTTACTAGTATCAGTTTAATGAAAATGTAATACAAAAATACATAATGAATGAATTAATAATAATCGATTAAAATAATGCATATAAAAAAAAAACCTTAAATTCTACCTTTATGAAACAAAATAAACAAAATAAAAGTTGATCACAAATTCATAAGTAATACAAGGTAGAACACCAGAAAATATCGAAAGTATACGTTCATTACATTAATGTATTACATCACATCACATAACGATGACGTCGCCATCAGAATCATTAGCAGTAACATCACATCAACTACAAATGTTGCAAGTCTAATTAATTTACTACATATTACATTTTTACTATATATTATTACATTTTTTTTTAAATTTCTTGTTCTTGATCTATATTTTCTCTTTATTTTTGCATTTTTTTTTTTAATTAATTTCTCAATAAATAATCGTAGTTTGTACATAGAATGAATCATAAGATCTGCCATTTTTCATTTATTCTTCTTATTATTATTATTATGGTGATCACTGAGTAAATTACTTCGAGGGATGAGTTCGAGGTAGGTAGCGTACAAGAATGAGTAAGTAGCTATAGACTGGTGTTTCCTACCCTGTCAAGTTCCCTTCCTGCGGTCCATCTCGATCCACGTCATGTCTCGGGAAAATCCACGCCTTTCCACTGAGCTTTAACCAGCAAAATGACCGCCCCGAGACTCTTCAAAATGACGTGGGTATATTCTGATAACTGACGTGCCTTGGGGTTTGGATTTCTTAAATTTTTTTTTTTTGAGTCCAAACTCAATTGCATTTCGGTACAACAACTCTATGACAAAAAAAATAAATAACCTGTAAGAAAACCCCGTTTAGCTAAATTCTTTAATGAACTTCACCATTAAAATATATGTAAGCAAAAAAAAATCACAATATCCTTGGAGAGAATTTATGCACATTTGAATGATGAATACATTTATGAAAAAAAAAATTATTCCAAGTTAAAACAATCAATATTAATACATTCTCTCACAATTCACAAATTATTATTTCGACAGCACGAAGGTTGGGCGCCACTGTAATAAGCTAAAGGATTTCTAACTTGCTGCAGACTTCCCTGAAGGTTGTTCCACGCAGCATTTCTCAGCCGGCTAGAAATCAATGGTGTGAGGGGGTTCTTTGTGGACCTCAGGAAAGCTTGATTTTGCTGCATTGATATAAAAAAATTAAACTACGTCTGAAATTGAAATCGCGTCACTATTCACCAGTAGAACCAATTATATATTTAGTTAATCACTCATTTTAAAAACAAAAACACTGCGTCATAAAAAGAAGTAATGTTTTCTCCGAACGGAAATGTACCAAAAAAATAATAATGAAACACTTGTAATCCAAAATATTTTAATATTTACAAAATTCTTTTATTATTAATTAAGAAGAAAACTGTTACCCATCACCATTTAATTTTACTTTCCCCCAACTTAAACTATATCTTAAACTAAAAGGCCTCTTACTTTATAATCAATTCGCCGCGGTGCAGATCTGATTCTGATGAAAGCTGTACAACCGTCGTCGCTGATTCTTAAGTAATTTGTTGATGATTAGAATTATTTACTAATATTATTTTTAGTTTTAAATCCTTGTTTAGGGTTTTATCGTTGAATTTTATTATTTTCTTTTATTTTTTTATTTGATGACTTTAAATTGAATTCATATCACTTATTTGTAATTTTTAAATTTTTATTTTTTTTCTTCTAATATTTACCATGTCCGCCACTTTTCTGTGTTTGTTTTTTTTTTGTTTGTTTAGCAATTCCACAAAAAAAAATGAATTCATTAAGTATGTAATCAAACGACTAATTTTATTAAACTATACTTTTTATTTTCTTTAATATTTATTTATTATTATTATTATTCAATAGTTATTATATTTTTTTATTATCTTCGACCAAAAAAAAAAAATATTTTCCACAATTCTTCAAATTTATTATTTTTTTTTTCCAGCCGTATCGCTGATCCGTCGCCTTTCAATCCCTCAACATTAATCCCCCTTTTCTCTTCTTCGTTTTTTTTCTTTTTCTTTTCACTTCCGGCATTCCCAATCAATCGTTCGGCTCTATTACCTCTTTACTTATCAATTATAATATATGTACAACTGGTAAACAAATGTATTGTAAATATTTTGGAAGTAGCGCTTAAATAAAATTTGTTCGGTTATAAGGTTTTCTTTTATAATCAATTTATTTAAGTGTGGAACAACCGGAAAATTATCATTATTTCGTAACAGGTGTGTGCTGTTATAACACTTTTTTTTAATTTATAATTATACTTCATAATTAATTGGTACAAAACACCAAATAATTAATAAATAAATATTATTAAATCACAGCTAATAACGTTCAACAAATAAACAAATTAAAATCCAGTTAAAGAAAATCCAATTAAAAGCCAAGGTCAATACGAGAAAATAAATAATATAAAATAAGTTTTAAAACAGTCCAAAAAAATAGCGAGGGTCGAGTTTTGAAAAAAACTTTTTTATATAGTAAGAGAAACACCAAAAAATCACCAAAAAACACAATACGATATGAACAGCACGAAATCTGAAAAAGTATTAAAACACAATGAGAAAAAAATTCCTTTATATACTAACCCCGATTTTTTGTTTTTCATTTGTTTATGCATAGTATAAACCAGAGCCCTCTGTACATATATATATAAGAGCCCTAATGATGCCGCCATTTTTTAAACGTGCTTTCTATAAGAGGTGTACATTTTGTGATGTTCCATGTAAGCCGGTGTAAAAAAGACTTTTTTAAATTTACATTTTTTGAATGAAAACTCGTTATTTTCGGCAATTTTATTTTACCTATTCGTAGGTGAATAATCATATTTAGACATATATGAAAACCAAACTTGGAATCTATCAATTAATCCCTAAAATACAATTCAAATTTCCCTAATTTTATTCACAACTACATGCAAAACTACAAAAGCTTTTTAAACGAGAAAAATAAACAACTCATATAATATTTAATATATTGGATATCTATTAGAACGACAAGGATGTCTATTGTTCTTATTTATTGTATTTTTACACGTGTTTTTATTTTTATTTTTTCGTGTTGTCGCCTTTTTGTTTTCTATATGTAGATCAGACAAAGATATCTATACCTTTTTTGCTTAAATTTTCGTGTTTGCCCGTTTTTACTTTAAGGTGTTCTTTGTCATTTTTAATGGTTTTATATTGAAAAGACAAAGATAATCTAAATATTGTTTTTATTTTTTTATTTACGAACTTTTACTTTTAAGCTTTCTTTGTTTTTTTGTTAGTTTTATATTGAAAAGACAAGGATGATGCTATTTGTTTACATTTTTTTTATATAAGGATTTAATGGTTTGTGTGTAGTTGTTGAAAATGGAAAGGTTTTCTTTTTTCAATTTATTTGAAAATGAAGACATATTTTCTTCTACGATTTTAAAACCATACCTACGCAACATATTAAACATGCAAATTAACAAAAATGTTATTACATTTAATTGAATTTTCATTAATAAACTTATAAATCAAAACTAACAATTTTACATTGGTTCTTATGGGAAACAGAAAAATGTTTACCTCATATAGAAAGCTTCTATTTCTAACTTACGGCTATGATATATGTAAGATGGCTATGGTATAAACACATATAGTACTACCACCGTAGCTTCACCGGTGAAGTGTTAGATGGCGATACCGATATCGTTTTTAATTTTTCAACAAATTTTTATTTTCAAATTCGCCTAACTTATAGTCAAAATCGCCTAAATGTCATCTATTATTTCTATCTATTAAACTACAATCAAAGTAGTTGCGTCGAAATTTTCTTTTTCGTTCAACCAACGCAAAAACCATATTTCTTTCCTTTGTTCGCGGATTATTCTAAAAAAAAAAAAAAAGAATAAAATCGTAATACATCAAACCTGTTTTTGTGCGGTAGATAGGGACCGTACAAAAAAAATCGCACAAAAAAAAAATATTCACAAACTATATAAATCGCTATAATAAGTAATTTTGGACAAAAATTTAAAAAAAAAATTTTTTATGCGGTGGATAGGGAGCGCATAAAAAAATCTCCCTTAGAAAATATGTCAAAGTTTTACGAAATTAAATTACACATGGAAACATTTAAACAAATTTTAATTTATCATTTTAAAATAAAACGGTAAATTTCCTTTTTTCTTACATCATTATGTATATTTTTTTAGTTTATGTTCAAGGTTAACAATCAGTGTGGCTATTACCTACTACGCATTTCGTTGGTTGTGAAGTAAACATTTATTTTACTAAATTATATTCTTTGTGTGCAAGATAATAGGTAATTACTAATTACATATTGAAATTTGCTGGAATATGGAATATATAAGAATATTGAGCATGTCTAATGATTAATGAACTTGGCTGATGCAATAGGTATGAAAATGGCTGAACAGAATCTCGATATTCATATACCGCATAAAAAAAAATCGCACAAAAAAAAATCGCATACAAAAAAAAATCGCACAAAAAAAGCGCATAAAAAAATCGCATAAAAAAAGACCGCACAAAAACAGGTTTCACTGTATTTTTATCAATGAACAAAACAAATCCATCCATAATGAAAGAATGAAAACTAAAAATATTTTCACAGCCATTATTTTGTTGTAAAGAAAACCGGTTTTAATATTATTTTTGGTTAAACATTTTTATTCAAATTCGGTTTCTCTGTTTCGTTTTGTTAACAGAATGAATGCCATTTATTGATTTTGCACGTTAAATTAAAATTGCTTTTAAATGATGGCTGTTAACATGTTAGAAGCTACTTTTGGAAGCAACAAAAAAATTGGTTCATCGAAATACAATATGTACATGGGTCATTTGCATTTAAATCTCACATGTTTTTGTCCCCAAGGATTTTTTTAATGAATTCGATTTTTTTTCTTAATATTACACAGATAATTTTTAAAGAGTATAAGTTTACTTATTGATCATAATACAGAAATTTATGAAAATGTATTTTTTAAAATTATTTTGGACTTTTATCGTCATGAACGTTACTTTACTTTTCATGAACGTTGCTTTACTTATTTTAGATAAATTGTGAAATTCAAAAACATAAATTTAATTTACCGACGATTATTCACATTGGTGATAGAGGTCTACTTCCAAATGGTATACATATTAATCTTTTGTATTTTCAACGTAACGTTCATGAAATAGCACAAAATAATAATAAAAAAAAATGCAAAACCCAAATCTGCTCACGCCCAGATTTAAAAGAAAAAGAAATATGGTTCAAAAATTATACGTTATTTTTTTTTAATTCGTTTATTATAAGCATGAAACTTGAAAACATTGAAATGTGAGATTTGGACGTGTGGACGTATGGTATCTAAACCCGACAATATTTTTCTACAAGGAAATTTTTTTCGTTGCGTTGATCAAATGCATTGTTTTATTATTATTGTATTTCGCATTATAGTGTACACACATAGTTATATGTATAAATACAAATACATATCTTATTTAAATTTTTTGGATTAATTGTTATTAAAATGGAAAGCAAAACATACATACTTCCGAATTAAAATCTAATTAAAGTTTGAAATTTATTACAGGAGGTTTCAAATATAAAACATGTAATATAATAGACTTGTACATTAGTTAAAAAAAAAAAAGGTACAACATTCAAATCATTTTAACAATCAAAAAGCGGAACCAAATAGGACACAATCCAAGTGGGACAATATCCTGTATTTGACATTGTATTTTTTGTATTACAACTGGAATTTTCTCGGTTCCCTGAATTTATTTCTCGTGAATTAATTCCGCCGAAAAAAATTAATTAATTTTGCGACAATTCCACCGAGAAGTTAGGTAAATCATTTGAATTATGAATTAATTCCGCGACATTAAGTATAATTAAGTATTAAATCGATTGCCCTTCGTGAAGGTATAATTTGTAAAATTAATTAACACTACAGTCCGGGCGAATTTCGCAAAAAATGGCAAACACTTTTTCGTAAAATCGGTATAATTCTTAAACCAGCGAATCAAATAAACAGTATTGTAGTTAAATTCGCAGATTAATACGAATTTATTCCTTGAGAACTTAATTCATTTTCAAAACGAATTAAATGCGATAGTATTCAATTTTTAAATTCGAATTAAATCTACAAAATATGAATGACTAAATTTCTATTTAGTCAAAAATATTTTTAAAATTTTTCGGGATTCCACAAATAGTTGCAATATGCATCAACATTATGAATCACAAATATTTTTGCATCAAGTTCAATTCAGTTTGAAAGATGAGTATTCTTCATAATATCGTACTTTTCCTCATTTCTGACCTATGTATATATACCTACGAGAGGAAAAATCATGCAAAGAACACACGTCTGAACTAGGGTTCCTCAAACGGGATACTGGTCCCAGAATTATGACCGGGAAATTCCGGGATTTCTCGGTATTTAGTTTATTTAGTGTTAGTTGTCTTTAAATAAAATCCGCATAGGAAATTGAGGAATTCTCAAGTGAAATTCTGCGGGATCTCGATTTCTGTATCAAAAGTATGACCGGGATTTCCTGATTTTCGATTTTTTTATACATATATACTGGTTTAACTACATAACGGCACAGGAATAAACGGCCCTTACACCTGAATATAGAAAGTTTAAATATCCCGTATACAAGTTTATCCATCAATAGTATTTTCAAGTCAAATTCAGGCCGATTAGGAATGAACTTGGTTATTACTTAACCAATTACGATGAAATTCAGGATGCAAGATGGAAATGGGATTCTAAAACTGGTTTTATATGATTTCTGGAATATGGCCAATTACGAAGGAACTTAGGCGTTTCTTAACCGGTTATTATCAAATTTAGCCTGCACTATAGAAATGGGATTATAAAATAATTTTGCATATAGGTAAAGTTCTGGAAAATGGCTTATTAGGAAGATACATGAACAGTTCTTAACATTTAGAGTTTTAGTTGAAGTTCTGGAAAATGGCCAATTAGGAAGGAACGTGGTGATTTCTTAAACGATTATGATGAAATTCAGGATGCATGATGGAAATTGGATTCTAAGGTGAGTTTTATATGAAAACCTGGAATACAACCGATCAGGATAAGGAACTTAGTCGTTTCTTTACTGATTAGGTGAAGTTCTGGAATATGGCCAATTTCCTTATAGCCAGTTTCCAGAACTTTGAGTAAAAATCATTTTCGAATACCATTTCCATCGTGTATGCTGAATTTCATCATAATCGATTAAGAAACGGTCAAGTTCCTTCTTAATAGGCCATATTCCAGAATTTCATCTAGAACTCTATGGTTGGCGATTCAATCAAAAACACTTTCACAGTTTAAAAAATTGTGCCCCTGAGAATGACAGAATGTACCGTCGAAACGTCGGGTTTTTATTAAATAATTAATAAAAAATGAAATATGAAGCAAAAAACCAAATAAAATTATTTTATTATAACATAAAGCTTAAAAAAGTGAACTAAATATAAATAAGGACCAATAAACGAAAAAAATCTTCTACAAGCCTCAATCTTTGTAAAAGGCACGTGACACGGCCCACTGTTAGGTAGAGTTACATTTTTAATTATTTTCTTTTTGTGTAACCACCTCTTTTGTAAACAATTTTAAAATTTTATAAATGTGTACATATACAGACTTCGCAGATTCAAACTATGGGATATTCTGAATAATTCGAAACTATGGTGACGCGAATTTTTAAAATTAATACTTCTTACAGCTGATTTTTGAATACTTGCGGTACTCCGCTATCAATTGTTAAATAGTCACTAAATACGTCGTGAACCTGAACACACCGAGTGCGGTCAGATAAACATGACTCAAGCAGGGCATAGGGAGTACCTCCAAACCCAACGTGCTTCAACTTTAACAGTAATGCCTTGTATGATACGGTATCAAAAGTCTTTGTAATATCCAAAAACAACCCAGTAACCTTCTTACCACTATTCAAACCATCTTAAATAGTGTGAAAAAAATCTAAAGAGCATCCTCTGTTCCAATATTATACTGATATCCGTACTGTTACTGTCTGTTGCTAAAAAGAATATTTTTTAAAGAAATGCTATAATTCGTGATTATATTTTTGAAAATATTTTTGAAAACTAGTAAGTTAGGAAATTGGTCGATAATTTGAAACACTAAAACGAGAACTTTCTTTGAATAAAGGAATAAGAATGCCAGTTTTCATTTTACTTGGAAATACACCAGAAACTAAAATCACCATGTTCCTTCCTAAATGGCCATTGTCCAAAACGGTATGTAAAAACATTTTAGAATCCCGTTTCCATCGTGCATGCTGAATTTCATCATAATAGGTTAGGAAACGGTCAAGTTCCTTCCAAATTGGCCATATTCCAGAACTTCATCTAAAACTCATCTTAGAATCTCATTTTCGTCGTACATGCCAAATTTCATCATAATCTGTTAAAAAATTTTCATGTTCCTTCCTAATTGCCCATATTCCATCGTGCACGCCCAATTACTACATTATATACGGCGATTGTCATCTTAAAGCGCAGTGTTTGCACAAAAATCAAAGCAGTTTTTTTTTTAATTTTTTTCTGTATACAGAAAAATTTTATTGTTTGATTGTATAAGTAGTGAAAACTGGTGGTTTTCTTTTCTCATCCTACCTGAAAATGTAGAGAGATTTTCTTCTACGATTTTTCAATCATTAATTCTAAACATATTGAGGATGCAATTTACCGAATAATATTATTCAATTCGAGTGAATTTTAGTTCATAATTATTTAAGCCAAAATGTCCAAATTTACATTAGTGGAAATTAAAGAAGTAATATTTATGCCCGTATTACGGGATTTTTCTTCTAGTTTCATCATAATCGGTTAATAAATAACCAAGTACATTCCTAATCGACCTGAATTTTATTCGAAAATGATATTAAACTGCTATGGATATTTAAACTTTCTACATTTGGACCTAAGGGACAATCAAAAATCAGAGACATGCCAATCGCCAATTAGGCTAATAAACCGACTGAACCGCTGAATAAAAAAAAAGCATTGATTTTATATGGCACTTAAACTATATCTTAAATTTTTCTCATCCAATTAACACATAATGCAGTCAAAAATAATCTTCAAAACCAGTTTTTACAATAAGCGTATTTTGTTGAACAAAATTGAATTCGAATTATTTTTTGTTTATTTGTTTCCCAAGAAAATAGCCAATTTGATTTAATTGGCAAAATCCAACTTTTCGAAATAAAATATAAATTTAATATGTAATATGACCTGGTGGCAGGTATCATAACCAAAAATTAGAATTGGGTTTAATTTAACCCAATATTTTTTTTATTCTTGCGAGGGTTTATCCTATGCAATTGTTGTTGTAAATTTGTCAGGGCTTAATAATGTAATGACCTAATGACATTGGCAATATATTATTGTTTCATTCATCCTTCATTATGAATGTATTTTTATTTTGCTATGCGTATTGCGGTTTTGTTGATTTTTTTTTCGAAATTGTGAATGACGACTACCCAGCAAACGAAATCTCAGTAGTCACTACCACAATCACACAATTTTTGTATATAAAAGGTCATAAAGTATAAAATTAAATGTTAGATGAAACTAGGGCTGCCAGATTTTTAAAATTAGGTGGCGGGACAAATAATAAACTAAAAATAAAAAACTTAATTCAATGTGAATTCATGGTTGCCTTCGTTACTTCGTTCATTCGGTCTGAATTGATTTTTAATCAATCGTATTCCTTGGAAATACCGTTATTTTTCGTTCCTGTTCGTTTGATTGTATTAAAAAAAATAATCAAACCGAATGAACGAAGGTAACCATGAATCCGCTTTAAAGGCGGGTTTTGAGTTGCATTCGTTCTTTCGTTCTGTCGTTCTGAAATTTTTTTTAGTCAATCGAAAAATAAAATTCAGAACGAAAGAACGAACAAACAAATGAAACTCAAAACCCGCCTTAACTGCTACTTTGCCCGAATCTGACTTCTAATTGTTATTGTCATTCGACATATTTTGTTTCAAACGAATTTATTTTAACAATAAAATAAATAAATTTAATAAAATTTGAATTAATAATTGTTTTACTTTAATATGTTTCACTTAAATCAACAAAACAAAAAAATTTATTTGGTGTTACAAAACATTGATTAAATTTCGTTTCAATATCACATTTTTTTTTTTTCTTAAATTAGATTTTTAAATTAATTTCTAAATATTCTCTGAGTTTGTCCTTTAACAAACTTAAGCAGCTGAACTTGCAAAAAAAATTGTAAAATTTTCCATAGACAGTTTGCTCGAAAAATTCGATTTTGTAAACTATAGATTCAGCTTGAGAGTTTATTATCTAGGGCATAATAAGCTAGGAGTCCGTTGTTAGTACCAACTAACTTATCAAAATATATGAAAATTATGGATACATTGGTGTTAATTGAAAATATTGTGCCGTATTTATTCCGTTGAAAATAAGATTTTTTGTCTCTGATTGAATGGGTACTCCGAAAATCAATTTGTAGATTCTTTTCGAAAAATTTGTTTCTAGCGGGACATAATCCGATCTAAGCGGGACGGCGGGAATGAATTTTTCAAGCGGGACAATCCCGCCAAAAGCGGGACAATCCCGCCAAAAGTGGGACGTCTGGCAGCCCTAGATGAAACCGAGCTATGTTATATACACAAATTTATATATCGCGCTTTCTCTCACAATCTAAATGCATTTGTGTAATTTTTACATAATTCAAAATATACTATACATAATAAAGAGAAAGACAAATAATATTTGGTTAGTTTTGGTATCGACACTTTTCTATCGCATTTTATTTCATTCGTAAGTGCGCCGTTGTAATATAAACATAAAAACACGTGTTTGTTTGTGTGATATATATTTAGTTGCATTAAGTGAAAATTCAAATAAAATTCATTAAAAGTATTGTGGCAGTTTAATTATTGAAGTAAGATATTTTAATTTATTATTATAAAAATGTCCAAAAAATCTATATTAAATCAAATATCAAAGGAAAAAATGACATATAAAAGGCTAACGAATCGGGTGTTGCTAATATTCCGAAGACAGCACGAAAACTGTTAGAAACTAAAACTTGTGCCATTAATACTAGTAATATTTTACCCGGTGAATATCTACATTTTGGAATAGAAAATCACTTTACTCGTACAATCAAAAATTTTGATTTTTTGTCAGATAAACCAATTATATTCATTGATGTAGGCATTGATGGGCTGCAAGTTTTTAAAAGTTCTCGCCGTGTACTTTGGCCAATTATAGGAAGCCTTTCGGAATTTCCTACAGAACAACCATTTCTTATTGGTTGTTACTCTGGTTTTGAGAAGCCCTATTCAATTAATAATTTTTTAATAGGTTATAAAAGCTAAAGGCATTACAATTGGTGCATCAGAAACCAAAAAAGATATCGAAATTAGATTGTTTGTATGTGACAGTCCAGCTAGGGCATTTGTAATTGGAACACAATATCATACAGGTAAAAATAGCTGTCCAAAATGCAGCCAAGTTGAAACTTATCTAAATAAAAGAGTGGCTTTCCAAACTGTGACAAATACTCAGAGATCTGACCAGTCCTTTAGAAATAGGACAGACCAAAAACACCATCAAAAGGATTTTCTCACTAGCAACATTTTATTGGAAGATATAAATATTGGCATGGTATCTCAGTTCCCCATTGATCCAATGCATATAGTGGATTTAGGTGTAACAAAAAAAATGTTATGCTATTTATCAAAAAATAAAGTACCGGGCCGTTACGTCAACGTAAATGCAATAAACAGTATGCTCAAAATATGTTCAGAACACATGCCATCAGAGTTTAGTAGAAACTGTCGCACATTGGAAAACTTTGCACTATGGAAAGCCACAGAATTCAGGCAATTTCTATTATATAGTGGCGTGGTAGCTCTAAAAGGTGCTGTTGACGATGACATATATTACCGCTTCCTTTTGCTACACGGCGCCATAAGACTTCTTGCACGAAAAGAAACATGCAAAGAAAACGCAAATGTTGCTTCACAAATGCTTAACGAATTTGTCTCGATTTTTGCTCAAATATACGGCGAAGACAAAGTCAGTTACAATGTCCATGCTCTGCTTCATTTACCAGATTGTGTGAAATTATTTGGTCCGTTAGATGCATTTTCAGCTTATAAATATGAAAATTACATGCAACATATTAAAAAACTTATTAAAAAACCGAATCAGATACTACAACAAATATATAGGAGACTGGAAGAAATAAATTCTTCAGATTTTCAGCAAAAGCTCCACAAATTCAATGCTTTTAATGTTTGCTATACAAACAAAAAGGATTGTTACTGCCTCATTAACAACAACATTTTTATAAAAGTAGCTGGGCTCGGTTCAAGAGGAAACATAAAAACTGTTCTCGGATATGCGTTCAAACACGTCCAAAATTATTTCACAGAACCCGTAGATTCCGCGGAAGCTTTAGGGATCGTTGTTTGTTCTCATTTAGATGTAACAATACAAACATTTGCAAATACTGAAATAAAATACAAATTTTACTGCATACCAATTGAGGACAAATTTTTATTAATTCCTATTTTACATCAATGTTTTTTACAATTTTCCCACTAATTTTATTTATTTTTATTACATAAGTTAATTTACACATAAATCGGGACTTGTAGCCTTTAAAAATCACCATGGCAGAAAACTGTTCAAATAGTAGTAAGTACACATGATCAAATACAAAGTAAATTTTATTTTAATAATTTACAATATTTTTTTTTCTAGATGCTTTATCACCTATAATTAATAACTATTGGAATACGAACAATAGCGATGATATTTCCCAGGGGTTTATAACGTCAACCGAAAACCCCTCCTTTGATATAGATGAGCCAATCTTATTTCGGCCAAAAAAATTTTACACTAACAAAAAATGTATTCCATACACAACTCCTATAGATACTCCGTCAGGGTCACAAAATTTAGCCCCAGTCAGCAATAAACCAAATAAAGAAAACACACAGCTAGAACCAGTCCATCAAAGCATCGAAGAAATTAAAATACAACTTAAAACACTACAAAAAACTTTAGATGCAACACAAAAGAATAATGAGCTTCATAGGGCAGCGCAAAATAAATTGATGATGGAAAACCTTGCATACGTCAAAAAAAACCATCATGCATTATCAGGTTTCTTAGGGAAAAATGACGAATTAATAGAAATAGAAATGTTGTTCCCAATAAAAACGATCGCCGAACTAAGCGATCTTGAAACAAGTTTGGGAGATCAACAATTTGAAACAAAAATTGTAACTTAAATTAGCATATTTACACGTCAACGTATTTTAATCAATATATTTTCATTTGAAGGATTTGTATTTAAGGCGATTAAAAGGATCATCAACTTTAGAAAGTGTGTTTCGTTCTTTAGCAACCGACGACGTTTATCACCTATTCAATTTAGAAGGAAGGGCCGGGAAGAGATCTTTAAATAGTCTCAAACTATTTAATACAGTACTTTTCGGTAAGCTTTATAACATAAAAATTAAAATATTAAATACTTAGCTGACGATTTGGTATACATGCTTATTTTAGATGCTTGTGGAGGGATTTTGGGGAAGCTCAATTACAACAAAGAATTAAGAAAATGTGTTTTGCATGCACATAACCGATATTTTAAGAAGTCTAATAAGTAAATATGGTATATACATACTCGTATAATATATATAATTTTATAAAAACTTAATTTAAATGAAATTTTTTTTTCTGAATTGAATTTACATATTTTTTGTTGTATTATATACATGCCTATATCTTTAAATATAATATACATACATTTATAATTATGATATCCAATAAAACATAGAAGATACAATTTATAATATGTGTTTCATTCCATTTTTCACAATGTCCTTTATACTACTCAAATTGCACTTCTTAAGAAGTGGTGAAAAAAGTACTTTTAAAGTGCAGATATTTCAGTGATACCTACAGACTACTCCAATTGCAAGAAGGGATGAAAAAAGTACTTTTAAAGTTCTGATATTACAATGATATGACGTATTTTTATCTCTTTCTGACATATACGTAATCCGATTTATAAATGAAATAGTAAAAAAATTAAATCATAAAGAGAGTAGGTACACAAGATAATTTATAAATAAAATAAAAAGAGACAACCCCATATAAATGTATACCTATACATTTACATTTTGAAAGTAAATAAATGAATTTTTTCCCATCGTCCTATTCATTTTCAGTGGAAGAAAAGTACATTAACTTGGTACTCTTGCAGTGCCACAGGAACTACTTTTACGTTTGCTGGGTACCTCGCTAATCTAAATTAGTATAGTATTGGTGTATTTTGTATACACAGTATTACGCAGTATTTCAATAATATGAAATATGTTAGAGTAGGATAAAACATGTACACGTGTACAAAACCAATACAAATGTCTATTAAGTATTGTGTGGTTTTGTTTCTATTGTATTAATTGGTTGCTCTTGCATATATTTAGGCGACTACTAGCGTTTTATCCTAAGTGTTTACTAGCGATCGACGCGACGTCTGGAACTTCACCGGTGAAACATTTTTTTCGTATGATGGTAGTACTATATGTGTTTATACTATGGTTTATGTTACCGTTTGGTCACAAATCACTTATAATAGATTACGCCTTGCGCACTTTGCCTATTTGGATCATAAAATAAACGGCACAAAATAATGACGTCAAATGAGAGTGAACAGCTTTGTTTCACAATATTATTGTATGTATGTAATTGAATCCAAAAATTAAATTAAATTAAATAAATAACGTGGTGCACCGTATTTAATTATTGTAATAACAATATAAATAATTATCCATATAGTATTCATTCTTTTCCTGTTGAAAGCATGGATCCTATTTTGTAAGAAGAAAGAAATATTCAACCATAATATATCCATATTCAAACATAATACATCCATATATAATACATTTAAGTATTAGACAAATTCCTTATTTTTCATACATTTCCTTTTGCAATATCTTACTAGCAACTAGAACTCTCAGTTGACGTAATGCGCAGTAAACTACGAAAATGAAATCCACAAAGGCGTAATCTATTATAAGTGATTTGTGCCGTTTGGTAGTTAAACGAATAAAATTAAATTGCGTTATTCAGACAAAAGTTATTATTAAATTATTTTAAATTTTAACACGAACGAAATGTAATTAGAGTAATGTAAAATGTAATTACAGTAATATTAATTAAAAATAAGATACGTGAATCTAAAGCATCAACAAAACATTTTCGTAAAATATGTATAAATTTAATTCATTTACAATGTGTATAATTGTTACAGAATTACGGTCCGTTCACTAAGTGAACCCCGTGATTTCTTAATGAGTTTTTTTTTCTATATAACAAGTAAGATTGGACAAACATCCGGCCATATCCCTTTTGAGGTAGACATCTCTGAGAACGGGGCTAGGTAATTTTCATAACGTGCAAATTTAATTCATTTGCAATGTGTGTAAATGTAACAGAATGACGGTTCGCTCACTAAAGGCGGATTTGAGTTGCAGTCGTTTGTTCGTTATTTCGTTCTGAAATTTTTTTTAATCCAATCAAAGGAACACGAACGAAAAATAACGTCATTTTCAAGGAATACGACTGATTAAAAAAAAATTCAGAACGAAAGAACGAACGAACGAATGCAACTCAAAACCCGCCTTAAGTGAATCATCTGATTTTTTATGATTTTTTTTTTGAACGAACACCCTTTATTAAAACTTATTTTTTGTAGTGCAAAATATTATACATATTTCATTAACTAAAATAAAAAAAAAATCGGGATGAATTTCAATTTTCGTCTATATTTCCAGAGATGGGTAAAGCGCTAAAAAATCTGACTTTTCGACAATTTTGTCAAAAATAGGTCAAAAACCTTAAATATGGTCAACAACTGTCGAAAAGTGTCAAATACGGTCTAAAAGTGTCAAAAACGGTCTAAAAGTGTCAAAAACTGTCTGAAAGTATTAAAAGCTGTGCGAGTGATATTGGGAAAAAGAAGAAACAAAATATTGTTATTGTTTCGTGAGCAAGTTTTTGAAATATAATGGTAAACTTCGAAAATGTTCAAACTTTTGAAACATTTCTAAACTTAGATGAAACTAAAATTTTACATTTTTCAATTATTTTCACTGTCAAAAGGTCGTGTCAAAAAGTGTCGAAAACACATGTTTTGAAAGACTGTCAAAAACTCGTGTCAAAAAGTATCGAAAACTGTGTCATAAACACTAGTTTCCGACACTACCCATCTCTGAATTTCTCTTGATTTTCGGGCTGATATCAAATTAAGCGAGGAAACAAAAAATAAAAAAAAAACCTTTTCGGGATGAATTTTCGTGCTAACTTCACAGACATAAAAAAGTGGACTCATTTTTTGACCTTATGGTTTATAGAAGGTAAGATTTTCGGTATTAAATTATCGTTCAGTGGCTGAAAATTTAAAATTAACATGTAAAATTTAAGGTAAGAGCAAAAATTTCTTGGTCCATGTAATGTCGGTTCTAGTTGTTTATTATTCTGTGCTTATACTATAGATACACACAAAAATTATCGCGATAATCTTCGATCACGATTTCGATTGACGTTTTCGTGATCTCGATCTGCAAATTATATTGACACACAAAAATCCGATTAAAAATAAATTTTTTAGTTATAAATGATATTTCCCAAGTATGTATTGACCATGATACAAAGAATTAATAAGGTATGATCAATAGATGTAATTACGTCATCCGGTGACAAAAATTTGTTTTTTAGTTTTTGTTATTTCTCTATTTTATTTTGTTTTTAGCACGTTATTCGGTGGTATCGTTATCGAATGACATGCTAAAAAACAAAACAAAATAGAGAAATTTGTACAAAAAACAAAACTAAAAAACATATTTTTGTCACCGGATGACGTAATTACATCTATTGATCATACCTTATTAATTCTTTGTATCATGTGTATTGACGATTGTAAAAGTAAAGAAAGCGCCTCTCGAGAACAATAGTTAAAATGATGCACTGATAAAATGACATTTGTCACAAATGCGACGAAAGAAAATTTAGCAATGCGGTAATTAAAAATTGTTTTTATAGTCAAAAATTGGAATTATTTGCAATTATTAGCAATCCGATAAGTAAAAATTGTGTTTACAGATCAAAATTGGAATTATTTACAACAATTTCGAACGTCAAATTATCAGGTAGCACAGTTTAAAAATGTTCCACTAGGTGGAATCCGTTATAATCATAATTAAAATCTCTGATGATTCAAATAAAAAAACTCTTAATCCTCTTATAATTATTTTTTGTTATTTTATTTCCCCTTATGTTTACAGATTCTTTATATTCAGTCCGAGTTCGCGACAATATTCTGCGGAAAAATTTTCAGCAGGATTGCATGCGATTTAAAAATATTTTATTCGGAAGGGGAAATTTGTTTACGAAATAGACTACATTGATTGGTTGCCTGCTGAAAATTTTTCAGCAGAATATTGTCGCGAACTCGCACTCAACGTGTTATCCTAATCCTCGCCTTTTTCTAACTAAATCCACCGGATGTGTCGTAGCACGTCATCCTTGTTATTTTTATTTTTTGTAATCTGAAGTTAGCCATATAAACCCAATAACCCTATTCATTAACCCAACCGGTGTAAAATACTATAGCTCGGCTGTCCTGACCTATCGTCTCGATAGCCAATTACTTCACATTACAAAAATAATTTTATATTTCTTATTTCACTTATTTATATTCTTACAACTAAATTTCTCTTAATTCATTATAATCTTACGTCATACATATTTTTTTTTTTTTTTTTTTTTTTTAAATTATAATTATTTATTTAAGTTTGGACATAAATGATTCATACTCATAGTACATACGGGCTTACAGGCCTATTCTGACGCACAGTCACAGACTGAAAAATTGTCCAATGTAGAACTTTTTTTTATTTTAGTACTCGCGTCTTAACTAAGACCCATTTCGTATTCTGCAAGTAGTCATGGAATCTATGGGAATATTTTATGGGGAAAAAATATAATTTGGATTAGAGAAAATTGCAGTTTATACACAGAATACATATACAAAAATCCCTTGACTGCGTCAAAATTTGTTAAGGACTGTAAACACTTTTTACATATTCTCTGTTCTAGCAATAGAGTGACGATTATGTGGGTTCCTGCCCATTGTGGTATTGAGGGCAATGATGTCGCTGATTCTCTAGCGAAAGCTGGGGCTGAGTTTAAATTCAACGGTCCCGAACCAGTTGCGTCCTTACCATTTAGTTATGTTAACAAGGCGATAAAAAACTGCGCTGTAAGTAAATTAAAACAGCAATGGCTTGCTACTCAGTAAGAAACAGCTGCGAGTCTTGATCGCGACTCTTACTGGGCACGGTCATTTTAAGGTACACCTTCAGCGCAAGGGGCTATCTCTTGACGTTGTATGCGAGGATTGCCTTGAAGACGATGATGATTGCATTCACTTTGTGTGCAGTTGTCCTGCTTTCAACAGAGTTAGGTTACAATTATTTGACTCCAGATCCATTGCTGATAATCAGCTGAATTCCTTGCCTTGGCCTAAACTACTTCAGTTTATTAAGGCTGCAGCACGCGTTCGCGAGTTAGGTTAGAATCACTGGTATGCACCATAGGCCCATTGTGGCATTGAGCAACCAATTTTTTTTAATAATAATATACACAAATAAAAAAAAACAAAATGAACAGATTACAAAAAAAAAGAATGAAAATGGCATTTATAAGAATAGGATGAAAATTTAATAAATTTGTTCTAGTTAAATAAATAAAAAAGGGTTTAAATAAAGAAAAGCAAAAGCAAACAAATTATATCTCAAAAATTTCAGAAAATTTTAGAAAAAAAAAGAAAAAAAATCCATTCGACAGCTCTATACAATCTTTGGAGAGTTTGACTATCACCGCCAGAATACCAATTAAGACTTTCGTCTTAAAAAAAAATAATAAAAAATGGGTCTTAGCTAAGACAGTCTTAAGAGTCTTAACGACAGAATTGGACTGTAATTTTAGTTGTGTATTTTTAATTTTGGTTTTAGTTTTTTTTTTATTCTTAATGTGACGAAACATTTTACTTTAATAATTTCGTTACAGTTACTACGTTAATTTATAAAAATATAAAAACGGATAGTGTAGTTGCATTCATATATGTAAGTGCATTCATATAAGAATTTCCAGTTCATAATTATTGGTTACAATACCCTATCAATTACTGTCAATACTAATAATGTTGCTAAGAAATGTCAACCCGAAAAAGGATTGTGCAACTGTACGAGTCTCGTAGTTCAGGAGGTCGGGCGAAATTTCATCAAAGCTAAGATTATTTCAGAAAGTAGTCGAGGCGAAATCCCCGAATTGATCTCGCTCCGACCGCTACGATATTGCCATTCACGATAAAGCGACGTCAAATCCCTTTATTCCAGCAAATGCCATCACCATTAATAAGTCACAAGGGCAAACATGTTGGCATTGATCTTCAACTGCTGGCTTCTCGCACGGACAACTATATGTGGCCCTATCACGCTCACGCAATCCGAACCAAGTAAAAGTACGAATCGCACCGAATTCCCAGCAAGAACAGCTGGTTGGCAATTATTGGCAATTTACCCGCAACGTTGTGGTTAATGAAGTCTTCAAGCTTTAAATAAAACGTGATAATAATTGATAACCTTAATAGCTAACGATCTTATTGGAAACTAATTTCGATTAAACCAAATTAAAAACAACTGGTAACAAATTAAAAACCAGATGGCCGGGTCTTTTTCTTATTTTTAAATAATAAATGGTATTTAATAATTTTGTATGTCATTTTAAAATTGCGTTGATTTATTACTTTGTTAGCGGTCAATTTCACCAGCAAACGTATGGGCAGCTCAATTGTTGGAGATGTTGGATTTCTGTTTTTTCTACTCTATATAATTCTGGAGATTCTGGAATATGGTTTAATTCGTATGAGCGCAAGGCGCTTCAGCGGCGCGAAGCGCCCTCGTACAGCTAGTTATTAATAATACTGAATTAACAATTTTGTTTGTATTTGAAAATGCAGGCCGAAAATTTTTAAATCCTTTTAAATTGTTTATAAATAAAATAATTTGTTATTAACAAATTATTGTTGAATAAACAATTGCATTTTTTTTTTTAATAAATACAATTAAATCACTTGAAAATGATTTTGCTATAAATTAAGAATTTATTAAACATTTTACTTGATTTTGGCTAAAAAATGTTTATATTGATATAAACAATTTAATTTGTTAATAATAAATTTGAAAAATTAGTGTTATTTCTAATAATTTATACATCCTGCATAATAAAGCTGCATCAAAAATTGATTTGATGTGTGGATCAATATGCATTCAATTTCCTTTGGTGTTCACAATATAAAACATCTTCCAAATAACTGTTTTTCAATGGATTGCTTTTAGATGAATTGTTATAACGAAGAATTGTTTTTTCGTAAAATTGTGTTACTATGAATTGTTGTTATATGAATTGTTTTAGATGAACTTTTGTTATATGAATTATGGTTTAGTAGAATTGTGTTTCGTAGAATTTTCGGGGTAACCTAAATTACATCACTTTTACGAGTAATTTTAATTAAGTTCTGTGTTGCGCGTTGGGAGAAATAATATGTATTTATTTCACCAATGAGGTATGTTATTGATAAGAAACGATATCCATCGGAAGAAAAACGTATAACTAATATCTTTGAAAGTGATGAACGAACTGATCTTTTAATTTATGCCCGTTATAAAAAAATACATTTTCTGAGTAAATTCACACACACAATTTTGTAAAACACTTTTGTACTGGAAAATACTAGTTTTTTGTCGGAAATCGCGCCGTTTTTAGGTATTTTATACATAAAACGTTGTAAATTACATCAAATGTGTAAAACCCGATTAATTTTGTTAAATCCCTCTTCGTGAGTTTATTTTTACAAGCCATTGTGTAATTTTAAACCCTTTTTAGTGTAAAATGATATATTTGTCGTGGAATTTTACATTTACTTTTTAGAGTGTATATGAAAATTAATTTGTTCATTCCTAGGAATATTAGGAACGTGTACAGTTGGTACAGCACAATTATTTATTACCAGCACTAACAAATAGCATAGGTTACAATACTAATAGAATATGTTTAGGTATAAAAAAAGTGTTACAAATTATCATTATTTCGAATATACGACTCTTAAAAAGATCTCTTGAAATGTTAAAATCAAAAAATTCTGAACATTTGTTAAAATATTTCTTGGTACGCGCGACCGGTTCATCAACTCCATAATTCGTATGATGAAAATCAATACTCAACATTAACCGTCGTGGACGAAGACTTCTCGTGGGAACGTAAAATGAATATAAGTCAAGCAATACCGGACAATCAATCTTAGCACAAATTACATCACGAGCAAACACTGCATGAATCACCTCCCTTCTGAATTCAAGACTACGAAGGTTCAAAAGTGTACAACGACCAACATAAGGAGGTAACCTAAATCCGGCATTTGACCTCGGAAATCTTCGGAGGGCAAATAATCAGAACTTTTTTTGAAGCCGTTCAATACCATCGCTAAAGATTTTATAACTTGAACTCCAGATAACTACAGCGTATTCCAAAATAGGCCTAACAAAAATAATATACACTACTCCAAAAAATTAAAGGAACACTAATTTTTTTCAATTTTTTTAGTGTTTTTTGAAGAGCTGTATCTTTGTAAAATACGGTCGTACAGAGATGAAAAGAAAAGCATTTTAAAGCTTCAAATCTCTAGTTTTGAGACTTTTGAGCGGAAAATTTTTGTGAGATACCGTTATCACGCAATCATAAGAAAGAGCGCGAAAAAAAAAAATCGAATTTTTTTCTTTTTGTAAGGATCCATGGGCTCGGGAAATTTTTTTAAAATTAAACCAATGCATAGGTCGGTTAGCCTGTTAATAGGGCGTACATTTAATTTCATTCTGGTCTCTCTATGTCAACTTTTTGCTGAGATATTTGACTTTGAATCAAAAAAGATCCTTTTGCCTTTGATCATCGATATCTCAGCAACCAATGATTGCACAGTAAATTTCAGGGCAGCCTTAAAAACTTCAGTAAATTTCCTACAAGACCCTTTAATGATTAGTTGAGAACAAATTTTTTTTTTCACTCTCAATACTGATTTGAAAAAAGTACAAAAAAACGACGTTTTAGGTTGTCTTAGTAAATCTACCGTTACTTTACAAATATTGATGAAAAGACTAATGTTGCCAGGTCATTTTACAGTTTAATGTACTCCTAATAGCCCTGTATTATTTTCAGATCCATCCAACCGTTTTTCCGGACAGATTCATCAAAGTTTTACAAAACAATTAAAGGAACAAGTGATCATCAAAATAAAAAAACGACTTTTTCACATTTTGCGTTAGTTATTTGTTAACCCTTAACGGTCGTAAGATTTTTTGCAATACTCGCCCATAAGAGACGACAGAAAATTAAATAAAATTCTGCAATATGACCAATTATTATGGAACTTGGCCATTTCTTATCCGATTTTGATGAAATTTAGCATGTACGAAGGAAATGGGATTCTAGAGTGATTTTTGGATAAAGTTCTGGAATATGGCCAACTGGGATGGAGCTTGGCCATTTCTCAACCGAGTTTGATGAAATTTGGTATGCGCGATGGAAATGGGATTCTACAATGATTTTTGGATAAAGTTCTGGAATATGGCCAACTAGGATGGAAATTGGCCGTTTCTTATCCGATTTTAATGAAATTCAGCATGTACGATGAAAATGGGATTCTAAAGTGATTATTGGATAAAGTTCTGGAATATGGCCTACTAGGATGGAACTTGGCCATTTCTTATCCGATTAAGGAGAAATTTGGTATAAGCAATGGAAATGGGATTCTAAAATGAATTTTAGCTAAAGTTCTGGAATATGGCCAATTAGGTAGGAACTTTTCCATTTCTTATCCGCGTTTGATGAAATTCGGCATGTACGATGGAAATGGGATTCTAAAATGATTTTTGGATAAAGCTCTGGAATATGGCCAACTAGGAAGGAACTTGGCCATTTCTTATCCAATTTTGATGAAATTTGGCATGTACGATGGAAATGGGATTCTAAACTGATTTTTGGATGAAATTCTGGAAAATGGCCAATTAGGAAGGAACTTGGCCATTTCTTATCCGATTTTGATGTAATTCAGCATGTACGACGAAAATGGGATTCTTAAGTGATTTTTGGATGAAGTTCTGGAAAATGGCCAACTAAGAAGGAACTTACCATTTCTTATCCGATTTTGTTGAATTTTGGTATAAGCAATGGAAATGGGATTCTAAAATGATTTTTGGATATAGTTCTGGAATATGGCCAACTAGGATGGAACTTGGCCATACTCATCCGATTTTGATGAAATTCAGCATGTACGATGGAAATGGGATTCTAAAAATGATTCTTGGATGAAGTTCTGGAAAATGGCCAACTAGGAAGGAACTTGGCCATTTCTTATCCGATTTTGATGAAACTCAGCACGTGCGTTAGAAATGGGATTCTAAACTGATTTTTGGATAAAGTTCCAGAATTTGGCCAATTGTTATGGAACTTGGAAATTGTGTATCCTATTTTTATGGATTTCACCATTCACGATGAAAATGAGTTTCTCAAATTATTGATAAAATAAATCATTAAATACATGGAATAATCATTTTAGTTTTCACTTTTTAAGCACATGTCGAATTTCTTTTATTCGTTTAAGGAATAGGCAAGTGCCTTCCAACTACTATAGTACATGCTGAATTTGTTTAAAATCGGATAAAAAATGGCCAAGTTCCATCCTAATACGGCTTATTCCAGAATTTCATCTAAACATAATTTTAAAACAAAATTTTCATTACACATGCTGAATTTCATCAAAATCTTATAACAAATGGCTATAGTTCCTAACTAATTGGCCATATTCCAGAACTTTAGCTAAAATTCATTTAAGAATCCCATTTCCATCGCCCATACCAAATTTCACTAAAATCGGTTCAGCAATAGCCAAGTGCCATCTTAGTTGGCCACAATGCAGAAATCCAAAAATCGCTTTAGAATCCCACTTCTATCGCGAACACCAAATTTCACTAAAATCGGATAAGAAATGGCCAAGTTCCATCCCAGTTGGCCATATTCCAGAACTTTATCCAAAAATCATTTTAGAATCTCATTTCCATCGCGCATACCAAATTTCATCAAAATCAGATAAGAAATGGCCAAGTTCCATCCTAGTTGGCCATATTCCAGAACTTTATCCAAAAATAACTTTAGAATCTCATTTCCATCGTACATGCTGAATGTCATCAAAATCGGATAAGAAACGGCCAATTTCCATCCTAGTTGGCCATATTCCAGAACTTTATCCAAAAATCATTTTAGAATCCCATTTCCATCGCGCATACCAAATTTCATCAAACTCGGTTGAGAAATGGCCAAGTTCCATCCCAGTTGGCCATATTCCAGAACTTTATCGAAAAACCAGTTTAGAATCCCATTTCCATCGCCCATACCAAATTTCATCAAAATCGGTTAAGAAATGGCCAAGTTCCATCCTAGTTGGCCATATTCCAGAACTTTATCCAAAAATCAGTTTAGAATCCCATTTCCATCGCCCATACCAAATTTCATCAAAATCGGTTAAGAAATGGCTAAGTTTCATACTAGTTGGCCATTTTAAAGAACTTCATCCACGAATCATTTTAGAATCCCATTCAATAACGCATACCAAATTTCGCTAAAATCGAATAAGAAATGGCCAAGTTCCATAATAATTGGTCATATTGCAGAACTTTATTTAATTTTCTGTCCTCTGTTATGGGCGAGTATTGCAAAAAAATCTTACGACCGTTAAGGGTTAACAAATAACTAACGCAAAATGTGAAAAAGTCGTTTTTTTATTTTGATGATCACTTGTTCCTTTAATTGTTTTGTAAAACTTTGATCAATCTTGTAACGTTACCGCTACAGAAATTCTGAACAATCAGAGGCTGTCAGGCGGTCATCTTGGCTGGCTAGAGCTCAGGAGAATGGGGGGGTGGGATTTCTGACAGCTTGATTGCTCCGTGCAAGACCGCTAAAGGACAGAAAATGAAACAAAAATAAAAATGAAAATTGAACCGACAATGACAATGCAACTTACCCCCAATGACACGACTTACTCTAGTTCCATCCCACTATTCGACTGCGTCTATCTCACACACAACATTATAACAGACAGAAATTTAATTATTGAATCACAATTGCCTCTATAATTCATAATTTATTAGATTAAAATTCTGTGGCAATATGGCATAAGGGAATAAGTCGAGTTATACCCTTTTGCATATTATTTCAAATTCGAAATCTCCATATTCGAATTCATATCATAGCAATTTTGTGTAATAATCCAGCAACTATAAACAACCGTAATAATCATTTTAAAAAGCAAGAATTCAAAAAACTCATACGATTTTGAACGACTCTTAATTTTAAAAACGTTTTCCTGAAAAATGCGAATTTTAGAGTTATTCCCTTATGTCATATTGCCACAGAATTAATCAAATCAAATAACATAACTTTGGTTTACAAAATATAAACTAGATTACCTAACCTAAACCCTAATCCTAGTTATGGAAATATTTGAATAGTTTTTAAATTTGAACAAAAAATTAAACAATATAGTAGTAAAATATAATTATAATATAAAAAAACTTATCTTAAATTAGAACCAAAAAAAAACAAATGTTGGTTTCCCCTGATGTAAACATCCAATATTCTTCAGATTATGACGTACTTGTGTATACGTTAATTTTGTCGAATTTAAATTACGCAATAGGTTTGAAGTACGGTAATTTCATTTGAGAATGTCACCGTTTTTTTTTTTAATTATTTGGTGTTGTTGGGTTCATTGCTATAAATTCAATACCAACATTTTAACTATTTTTTTGGTTGATTTGGTATAACGGCAAAACGGCAATATTTTACACCCAAAACTTAACTCACGAACACTAAACTAAAATTAGTCTTGGCTCAAGCTACGTATCATTCATTAGCATTAATGATTTTCGTGTTGAATTAGCTTAGCACTAATATTAATAAACTATTAATTGTTATTTATGTTATGTTTTATTAATTCTGTATTAGAAACTGTATTATCATCATTATCATATTATTATTATCAGTTTATTTTATTAATTTAGCACTAAGCACAATTTCACAAGCACGAGCATGCGGATTCACTGTATTCCTCCATTTACAGTTCGAGGAAACGCTATCATCTCGTGTGCGTTTTCTTTATTCTTACTTATAATTTTATGATCTAAGTTTAGTCTGGTTGACTTTTCTTTATTAATTAGCACTAGATTTATTTATCAATAGTTTCTGATCACTTAAATATTTACAAGACACTTAAAAACTAAACCCAATTTTATTTTATTTATTTTCTGTCTTAAAAGTTCAAAATTTAACAAGTTGTTTTATTTTTCCACAACTTCAATAATTAAATTTTCTGTTTCTGATTTTATTTACTTATTTTTAATAATTTTTGTGGTTCCGACCATATTTAATTTATCTTCATCACTGACTAGCTTATCATTTTTTTTCCAACATCCAAACCCAAAAACATTTCTTTCAAATCATTTTTCTTGTCTTCCCCATGCAGGGATGTCACAACGTTATACGCGATTTAAAAAAAAAACAACTTAACCCTGCGGCGGTCAGGATTTGTTGTGACTTTCGGCACAATCTGTCCGGAAAAACGGTTGGATGGATCAATTTGAAAATAATACAGGGCTATTAGGAGTACATTAAACTGTAAAATGACCTGGCAACATTAGTCTTTTCATCAAAATTTGTAAAGTAACGGTAGATTTACTAAGACAACCTAAAACGTCGTTTTTTGTACTTTTTTCAAATCAGTATTGAGAGTGAAAACAAAATTTGGTCTCAACTAATCATTAAAGGGTCTTGTAGGAAATTTACTGAAGTTTTTAAGGCTGCCCTGAAATTTACTGTGCAATCATTGGTTGCTGAGATATCGATAATCAAAAGCAAAAGGTTCCTTTTTTGATTCAAAGTCAGATATCTCAGCAAAAAGTTGACATAGAGAGACCAGAATGAAATTAGATTTACGCTTAATTAACAGGCTAACCGACCTATGTATTGGCAAAGATGATCTAATAACAAGATTGGAAAACACGAACAATATAGTTGGTACACCCACTTTTTGATTATAAATCCAAATTTGGAAAAGACACCTAGCGGACGATATATAATTGCTCTAAACCTCAGAAACAAACCATTATAAATACATTGATACGGTGTCGAATTATCGAACTAATTTTCTTATGTATAGTAATAAAATAATATTTCGGTGAAAATTCTATTTCTTTCATTCTCGAGTAAATACAACAACAAATTAAGTTTTTATTGTTGTTTTACTCGAGAAAGAAAGAATACACAGTTTCAGCGAGATTATTTTAACCATACATATGGTATGTATTGATATATCTACAATAAAACTAAAAAATTTATTTACGAACGATGCAATGGTGTGACGATGAAAGAAAATGAAACAACTTTGTTTTCTATGGATTTGTTATGAAATGTATGTACATACATAAATTAAAAATTGAAAATACATTTCTTAAGGATAAATACATTTATTGAAATAAGAAGTTCATTTAAACGGGTACAATTATGTCTATGTACATATTGTAAAAATTACGAATGATAATACCTACCTTTTGTTTTTTTTTTTTTTTTTTTCAAATCATCTACATATAATTTTAAGGTCAACAAAATTTAAAAGGACAAAATAGATGTTGGTTGTGTAGATAAATACGAGTATAAAAAATAATTTTGATGGTTTATTTTTTACTATGAAGAGAAAACACCATAAATCATCCATAACAAAATTTTGTGAATTTTTTTAGTATGTAGATGAAAATGCAGAAAATGCAAAACACAAAACCCATGAAATAATTACATGATCGTAGGAAAATAAATAAAAACAGGAACAAAATTAGTTTAATTTTTCAACAATATATGTATTTCAAATTTACGTATGTACTCGAATATGGAAGAGGAAAAGCCACATGGAAGCATATTTAGGAATTAAAAAATTCATACTTCCATTAGGCGTAAAAACCTCTTCCAAAACGATGACGTATGTTTAAAGGTACCAATAGTGAAATAATTATTTAGTTATAATATGTAATACAAATTGTAATGATTAATGATATTTTTCACAAAATTTAATTTTTTTTAGCTTTACTGTTATTTCAGATACATGAAAAATAAAATAATAAATTCAGTAAATTTTTAAAAATTTTAAAACTGTATATACATAATTATAAAATTAAACTATATAATATGCAATAAAGTTTTGTCTTCATTAATCCAAATTAAGCCATAGACACAGTAATTACTCTTTCAAAATTCTCAGTCTTCGGTTGTGTTTGTCAACAGGGACATTTTGATTTGTATTTGAATATATTTTTTTACTGTTGTTGGTGCGCGCTTCTTCGTTTTAATTTTCTCTAACAGCCATATGCAGTTTTTTCGAATTAATACAAGAATTAAAAATTTAAGTGCATTTTGCTTGTGCTCCTTACAGGTTCCTGTGAACCATGTGGAATATTTTCCGTCTGCGGTGGTTGCATCTACACATTTATCATAAATGGTTGGTAAAATATCTTTATTATGAACGTGTCGTGCAAAATATTTTGCAAAAATTGTTACGTGAATTACAGAGATTTCCAAAAAAAGTCTGTTGGATTTCTTAAATAATTATTTCTTAATAAAAAAAGTTTTATTTTTTTACTCCTAGCAATTTGTACACGCTTCTATTGTTGGTGCCTTGATCACAAACAACTCCTCTAACTATTATACCTATAGTTTGTGTAATACTTCAATATTGTTTAAAATTAGTTCTTTTAGCTTGGTTCAATGTCCACCAAATTTCAAATTTTGAGGCATTTTAAATTAAAAAGATTCTGACACAAAAACCCAAACTTGCAAAATTCGAAATATACTATAAATCAACGGCGTTTGGCGCAAAGCATAGAGTATCGGTCTCACACTCTCACTCGACTTACCAATATTTCAGAAATACATACATAATAGAACAATTTGGAATAAAAGTTAAGAGTATGTCTAATAGATTAAAACACCATGTCCTATTATTCGATGAAATTAAAATTCAGGCTGATCTCAAATACAATAGAGTAAGTAATCAAATTGTCGGTTTAGTTAATTTTGGTAATGATGAAAAAGAACCAAACATTGCAAAATATATTTGTTTATTTATGTCAAGAGGCTTATTTAGCACGGATAAATTTGTCATAAGCTATGTCGCAACTGAAGGTCCTATATTTGGAACTAAGCTAAAGAAACTAATTTTAAAAAATATTGAAGTATTACACAAACTAGGTACATATGTATGTATAATAGTTAGAGGAGTTGCTTGTGATTAAGGCACCGCCCGCTTTTCAAAATCCCGAAATCAAAATCCCAATTTTGAAAACCCGCGCTTTTTAAAATTCCGCTTTTCAAACTCCCGCTTTTCAAAATCTTGCTTTCGAAATTTGAAAGACGTATTTTTTTTAATTCGAGCCGCGCTTTCTGGTGAAGGAAAATTTTATAAAGTAAAAGGGTTGGCTACCTTATCTAGAAAAAAATAATATAGATACTGAAAATCCCGAAAAAAAATCCAGAAAAAAAAAATCCAGAAACAAAAAAATTCAGAAAAATAAAAATCCAGAAACATAAATATCAAAATGCGGCCCAAATTATAATTAAAATTTATAAAATGTCTATCAAATTTGAGGTTTTACGTAGAGTTCTTAATATTTATGATAATGGAAATTGCATCGTGAACCTTTCAGACACAGATCAAAGGAATCGTATCGCTCATATCGCTTCTCCTGATAGTTCTACACCACAAATGTTTCAAGTTATTTTGTGGTTAGCTTCATTCGTTGGGTTAGTATGGTATCGGCGGATGTATTCGAGCGACTTATGGATTTAATGCTTCGTAAATGCTTCGTCAACCTTGCAGACACAGATTTTTCTGGATTTTTTTCTGGATTGCTTTTCCGGTAATTTGTAGATTTTTTTTTCGGGATTTTATTTTTCTGGATTTTTATTTTGCAACTATTCGGGATTTTAAAATTTCCGGTTTTTTTTTTCCGGCAAATGTAGTGATCCCAAAGTAAAACAAAAATCAAAACCGGGATTTTCTGAAAAGCGGGATTTAAATTTTTGCAGAATCGGGATTTTGAAAGCGGGATTTTGAAAAGCGGGATTTTAAAAAGCGGAATTTTTTTCTTGAGCGGGATTTTAATAAAGCGGGATTTTGAAATGCGGGATATCGTTACGACCCCCTGTCTGACACACCACACTTATTTAAATCTATACGGAATACATTTTGACGTGATAACGTTTTACACCGCATGTTCAGAAAACTGACCCGAAATTTAGCCCTTGGTCGGGGGCAATTACTCATCAACTATAAGCATTACCTTTAATTTAAAGATATGATTGCTGCGATTGGTCCTTCGGCTTTATGTGTCACGCATAATATTATTGCAATGACGTCATCCGGCGACAGAGGAACCCGCGCCGCGAACCTCTGATTTCGATTGATTTGAATGCTTGAACCAGTGTAGCGAGAGAATGGCCCATCCGATCGGAGATCAGATGGTGCCAATTTTTGCGTAAAAATCCAGTGGTGGTTAATTTATTTTAAATTAAATTAATTAATCATCCCATAAATTTTAATTAAAAATTCAAACTAGAAAATAGCGATTGTAGTTTAGCCCTTGGTCGTGGGCAATTACTCATCGACTATAAGCACTACCTTTAATTTCATCAACTTGCATCAACTTTTAATTATGAGCCAGACAACTGTACATATATTTTAGAGCCAAATGAATATAATTTTTCAAATCAAATAGAAGAAAATGAAAATTCAAACAATCAAATACAATCGACACCAAATAATGACGTAGTGGAATTTGACGATTCGGATTTTAATTAAATAGCATCTTTGCGGTATTTTTTGGGATATGCAATCTATAAAATAACGAAAAAATCGAATTGCGAAAGTTGTTTGGAATGTATGGTCAAGCAAGACGAAAATTTATCATTACCATCCGAATATCTATCAAAATTCAGAAATTATTTAAATTCTTCGGGAGAAATTTATTTAAGAAACCCAACAGACTTTTTTTGAAAATCTCTTTAATTCACGTAACAATTTTTGCAAAATATTTTGCACGACACGTTCATAATAAAGATATTTTACCAACCATTTATGATAAATGTGTAGATGCAACCACCGCAGACGGAAAATATTCCACATTGTTCACAGGAACCTGTAAGGAGCACAAGCAAAATGCACTTAAATTTTTAATTCTTGTATTAATTCGAAAAAACTGCATATGGCTGTTAGAGAAAATTAAAACGAAGAAGCGCGCACCAACAACAGTAAAAAAATATATTCAAATACAAATCAAAATGTCCCTGTTGACAAACACAACCGAAGACTGAGAATTTTGAAAGAGTAATTACTGTGTCTATGGCTTAATTTGGATTAATGAAGACAAAACTTTATTGCATATTATATAGTTTAATTTTATAATTATGTATATACAGTTTTAAAATTTTTAAAAATTTACTGAATTTATTATTTTATTTTTCATGTATCTGAAATAACAGTAAAGCTAAAAAAAATTAAATTTTGTGAAAAATACATTTTTCGCTTTTAGAATGTATAAATATCATTAATCATTACAATTTGTATTACATATTATAACTAAATAATTATTTCACTATTGGTACCTTTAAACATACGTCATCGTTTTGGAAGAGGTTTTTACGCCTAATGGAAGTATGAATTTTTTAATTCCTAAATATGCTTCCATGTGGCTTTTCCTCTTCCATATTCGAGTACATACGTAAATTTGAAATACATATATTGTTGAAAAATTAAACTAATTTTGTTCCTGTTTTTATTTATTTTCCTACGATCATGTAATTATTTCATGGGTTTTGTGTTTTGCATTTTCTGCATTTTCATCTACATACTAAAAAAATTCACAAAATTTTGTTATGTATGATTTATGGTGTTTTCTCTTCATAGTAAAAAATAAACCATCAAAATTATTTTTTATACTCGTATTTATCTACACAACCAACATCTATTTTGTCCTTTTAAATTTTGTTGACCTTAAAATTATATGTAGATGATTTGAAAAAAAAAAAAAAAAAACAAAAGGTAGGTATTATCATTCGTAATTTTTACAATATGTACATAGACATAATTGTACCCGTTTAAATGAACTTCTTATTTCAATAAATGTATTTATCCTTAAGAAATGTATTTTCAATTTTTAATTTATGTACATATGTACATACATTTCATAACAAATCCATAGAAAACAAAGTTGTTTCATTTTCTTTCATCGTCACACCATTGCATCGTTCGTAAATAAATTTTTTAGTTTTATTGTATGTATATCAATACATACCATATGTATGGTTAAAATAATCTCGCTGAAACTGTGTATTCTTTCTTTCTCGAGTAAAACAACAATAAAAACTTAATTTGTTGTTGTATTTACTCGAGAATGAAAGAAATAGAATGTTCACCGAAATATTATTTTATTACTATACATAAGAAAATTAGTTCGATAATTCGACACCGTATCAATGTATTTATAATGGTTTGTTTCTGAGGTTTAGAGCAATTATATATCGTCCGCTAGGTGTCTTTTCCAAATTTGGATTTATAATCAAAAAGTGGGTGTACCAACTATATTGTTCGTGTTTTCCAATCTTGTTATTAGATCATCTTTGTAAAAACTTAATTTGTTGTTGTATTTACTCGAGAATGAAAGAAATAGAATTTTCACCGAAATATTATTTTATTACTATACACATAAAATAAAGAATAATAAGAAGCATTAAGCGCATAGAACAATGAAATTCAATCAGCGCACTACGGCCGAAAATAAAACTAACATTAGATGTACACCGAAGGAACAAATTTTTTTATTAACGTGATGAAATTCTTTATTTGAAATGGAATATTTATTTCCTTCACTGAATTTGCTCTTTAAACAAAAAAACAAACAAAAAAATTTACTTCTCTCTTGCTTTTACGATTTTTTTTTTTTTGTGTTTCCTTTCTTTATTTATATTTTGAATTTTGATTTTGTGGTATTTTATGTGCATATATAATTGAGTTTTGTTAGTTTAGAAAAAACACTTATGATTGTTGGTCGTGCGTCTTGTAAGCGTTGCGAAATAAAAAGGATGAATTAAGATGTGTATTTTCTTAATTAAAATACACTTCGTCTAACATGAATGACATAAAATTATAGAAACCCTCTACTTTTCAGTTTTTATTGAATTTCTATTTCTATGGTATTAAACAAAACCAGGATATCTGCAAAAATTCACGTTTTCAGTTTTTGCTGCTATCTGTACCTTATAATCTAAATAATTTTTGGAAAGCTTCATTATTTTCGAAACGATATGTCGAAAATATGGTAGCTTAGTAATTATTGAAATAAAGCTACAATATATTTTGGATTGTTTTTAATCATTTTATGCATAATTGATACTCAAAGTCAATGTAATGAAAAAGTTTAGCATTATGCAATACGTAAAATAATTCAAAATATTTAAAAAAGTCAACTCAAACTTTAAATAAGTTTTTCTAACATTTTGATATTTGCAGATACCCTGTTTTTGTTTAATACCACAGATTTAATTTGCTTTATCATTTCCATTTGCCAATTACAAGTTTTCCTAATTAATAGAATAAGCGTTAGTTCCAATATTTGAACGTTCTGATCGTGATTATCAATATCATACAATTTTTATAATTTTACAAAACACTTTTGGAATACTTGTAAGATGTCATAGAGACGTAATGATAACTGACCGTGGGTATACAAGACAAAAACATCTAAATCACTATTTAATTAGCCAACAACAATATTCGTTTTAATTACCTAATTTAAAATTTTTGAAACGCCTTCGTAGTAGCTTCGATATTTCTTGCCTTTGATGTCAAGATATGCTCGACCCCGTTTCGCTATTATTGCTCGGATAGAGATTAAGAAAATATGAGAGAAAATACGAGTGATTCTGGTGCTGAGCTAGTACTTTGTATTTTTAGTTCTATCTTGACAATAAGTCAATAACCAACCGGAATAAAAACCGGAATGAAAATATTTTCCGGGATGAAAAAGTCAACGTTAAACTTTTTCTTAGTTTGACCTACTAGAACTCTTTAAATTTGTAAACTAATGAAAAAGGGGGTGAAGATGGGGTGTTTAGGGTACAGAGTACGCATTATTTTTTTCGTAATATATGACCCAAAATCTACATATATATAATGCAAAAAATATTTCTGTTAAAATCGATTTCTATATCAACTAAAGTAAAGGTTACCGAAGTAAAGCGTTATTCAAAAGTGTGTGTGCTTGAAATGTTGCAAAAACAGTTATCCGTGGTATGATTTATGCTTTATAAATAGTAGATTGTTCTACAAGTAAAGAAAAGTGAGTGTTCCAGCTAGTGTACGATTTCTCAAGCATGCAGCAAATCACATTTATTATACGCGTTGAATATGCCGTTTTCCTTATAAATACTTGACGAATAAAATCGCTCGATAACGCTTTCTCGTAAATTGAACAATTGCACTCGCTGGAAAACTCTCACTTTTCGATACTTCTAAAAAATCTGCTATGTATTATTTGTATAAATTTTATTATTATTATTATTTATTAAGTTGATTCTGTTTCAAAAACACCGACAGTTGCGAATTTACAATATGTTAAAATTAACAAAGCAATTAATTAAATTAGTAATAAAATAAAAATAACGCTAAGAAGAACATACGAAAGATACAATTTTAATAACATAAACAACAAACTATACAACTTAGTAGCACATAAGTAAATGTCAATCAGTTCTTAAATAATTAAAATATGTGCTAAAAACGAAAATCAAAATCAAAATTTTGCGTTACAATACGAAGCAGAAATGTGGTCAGGTATTTCAAGTAGCCAATTTTTAACTTCTGATAAAAATATTTTCGAGTTAATATGCATTTTAACAGTATCGAGTAGAGCTTTGAAAATAGTCGGTGCTGTAACGAGAATATACGGATGTTTTCGTACACCACGAAAATTATAACAAGCATCTCTTCTAAAACTATGCTGACCACTCTGCGTAAAAAATTCAAAACCTTATAAGCATACAAATTTTGTAACCGTAAAATATTGTTAGATAAATTTCGCAAAACCATTTATGTTGAACAAACAGTCCAACATGAAAACCGAATTAGTGTGGGCCAGATGAATCACCATGAATTTTAAAATAAAAGATCTCACAATTTTCTTTTAAGTCGTTATAAATTGTTAATTATTTATTATACATTTATTTAAGTATTTATTTAAATTTGGTTAAATATTTATTTGTTAAGTTTTATTTGTTAACCATAACCAATGACCTTGAAGCAGATGACAAACACTGTTTTAAATTGAAACATGGGCTTTCCAATTAAGATCAGTGTCCAAATAAGCTGTATTTTTTACTCGCTCCCGAAAGCTGCTATCGATAGCCATCATTTGTCAATACCTAATTTTAAATTTGACGCGCTATTTGGTAAACTAAATTTATTTAACATCAAACTATCATTTTTAATTCAATTGTTTAGCGAAAACTTGACATAAAAAATATTTGGATCTCCAATTATACGAAGCGCTATCGGGAGCCACTTTTTATATGATGGCTGATGGCTCTCGACAGCAGCTATCAGGAGCGAATAAAAATACGCAGCTATCGATACCAAGATATTTAATCGGATTAACTAGCTCAATATTAAAACAATCAGAGTGGCAACTATAATAAAAACACATTTAGAAGCAATGTGATAAGTTACTTCATGGTAGAGTCAGGGTCCTCAGAATCGATGAAACTACAGTTAAAATTATTAAAAGATGACTGATCAGCGTTGTATTTGTGTTTAAAATTATTATGAGTAAGAATATGTGTGTAACTACACTGCGCCAGAAACAAAGAAAAAGCGCAACACAATTTTTTTTTAGAAAAAATACCCAGATTTGAACGCATGTATCGGTGAAATAACACCTTTCAAAAAAAATATTTTGTTTCTAATTGAAGGAAATTTTGTCTTCTTTTCGATACAGGAAGCCGTTTTATTTTATTTTGTTTTTTATGATATTTTTGAGCTTAACATGATTTACTTAACTACAGAAATGCATTTTAGGAAAATCGATGTTAAAGTTCTGAAATTATTGTATTTTGCAGCAAAAATGAAATCTATTCTTCTTTCTTATGTGTTTCTCATTCTAGTTCTAATTATTTTTGTTAATTTTAATGATAAAGTTTATTATTAACTATCGATTGGCATCAATAACTCATTGGCCGAAAATTTAGTACTGAAAAATATGCTTAGCACGCGGCAGAACAATGAAACATGAAGGTGGGCATGACTGTATGTTGATCGGAAATATTTACCGATTTCTCAAGGAAAACTTGATTTCAAGCATTATATCACATGAAATATTGAAAGATTGGAATTTAAGATTGTTTTCCAAATTCATCAGGACACCGATCCGAAACATTCATCTTCGTACAAGAATATCGTACAAGAATGGCTTCTATATAATTGTCAGAGAGAATGCGGAATTCCAAAATCACCCAATTTCCAATAAAAATGAGCTCAAAAGCGGTGGTGGTATAGAGTGGCAGAAAATTAGCCAATAATAAAAGCCTATCAAATAATGAACTATGAGAATAATCTATTATTTTAAAGTTTCATTAAAATTACGTAAGAACATAATTTTTATTGGGATGTACCATTTGGCTTTGTAAAGTAATTTTCATTTTCTGTTTTTCTTAATGAATTAATTTAAATTTTTTTTTTGTATAATAAACCGCCAGAAATCTTTGTTCTATACAAAAAATTACAAATATTTTATATATAATACATATTATATATTAATAGTATATACGCTGTATCAAAAAATTGTCCGTACAGCACTCGGTTAAAGAAACATTGATAAAAAAAGAAATACAAACCAAACAAAAAATTCAGTTTTTATTTTTTTTAAACTCCAATTACATTTAAGAACCTAAAAATGATAATAATCATGATATAAATTAATTTAGTTTTACGTTTGATATGATTTACTATTTAAACGACCTAAACTGAAATCAAATAATTGTCCGTACCGTACACACAAAGAAGTTGAGGGAATTGAAGGAAAAACAAATTAGGTCTATGTAGTATTTAGTGGTGTAACCTATTCATGCAATGACACTTTGTAACCTTCTTTTGATTGAGAAAGCCAACTTTTGAGATAGTGGGCAATTTTTGAGATAGTGTATATATGTATATTAAAAATATTTAAATTGTTTAATTAAGTATTTAATTTTATAATATTTGTTATTTCTCAAATTACTCTAAAATTAATATTCATAATTTGAAATGTTAAAATGAATAAATTGTTAATTGTTTGAAAGTTATATGTGGTTAAATGACCGACAGCAATAATTGAATTAAGAATTTTAAACAAATAAAATAAATAAATTAGCCAAAAAATCGTAAGTTTTTATGTTTAACCTGGCAAGTTCGTTGTTTCCGCCAGAAGTTGAACATTTCAAACTTGGTCTCATTAAATAAAAATGCGATGTTGAAAAAGTTGTTGATGTGTAAAATAATTAAAAAGGGGTGGAAATGGAGTATGTTTTCCCATCTCGCAGTGTAAATTTTACAATACTTTTTTCGTAATCTATGGCCCAACATCTAAAGGGATAAAAAAAAACAATCATAAACGATTTCCCATTTTGTAACTTTTCTACACATTAACTCAGCTGTACTTTTCTCTAAAATAAAAATTTAAAAAAAATTGTATTCAAATAAAAAGCTTATTTTATTTAATTTATTTAAAATAAAAAAATTCTAAAATATTGATTCATTCTTTACAAACGGTAGGGTTACGGTAGAATACAAATTTAGCCTGCGCAAACCATTTTGATGCAAGGAAAAATAAACAAAATTTCATAAAAGTAGACAAATTTAGATAAAAACATGAATGAAATATTTTCTACGTTTTCATTCATAAATAATTATGTAGTTCGATACAGAAAAAACCTTTCGATTTAATTGCATTAGCTATGCTATTGGAATATAAAAAATCATAATACATAAACAAAACTATATCTACATAAGGTACATCTTCAAACCAAATGGGGATGTATGTGGCTATTTACATAAAAACCAAAAATACAAAAAAACGAAACAAAGTGAAAACGAATGAAATGAGAAATTGAGAATATGCTTTACAGTGAAGGGAATATATATTCCATTTTCAATACAAAATTTCATATAGTATTTAAATGAATTTGTTTCCCTTACTAGACATCTAATGTTAGTACCAGAAAATAATATTTATAGAGTGTCGCTAGCTTCGCGCTGGCTTATAATTTTATTTTGGTTTGACTGTTCTTATACTTTGGTATTTTGTGCTATACATAAGAAAATTAGTTCGATAATTCGACACCGTATCAATGTATTTATAATGGTTTGTTTCTGAGGTTTAGAGCAATTATATATCGTCCGCTAGGTGTCTTTTCCAAATTTGGATTTATAATCAAAAAGTGGGTGTACCAACTATATTGTTCGTGTTTTCCAATCTTGTTATTAGATCATCTTTGGTATTGGTTTAATTTAAAAAAATTTCCCAAGCCCATGGATCATTCCAAAAAAAAAAAAAAAATTCGAATTTTTTTTTTCGCGCGCGCTCTTTCTTATGATTGCGTGATAACGGTATCTCACAAAAATTTTCCTGTCTGTTTTCGAAACTAAGCATCGAGCCAGCCCTATAGCTACTATCATTTCTATATGCTTAATAAAACTTAGGTTACCTGTAAACAAAACACCTAAATCAATAAACTGAGTAACTCTATTAATTTCCACATCTTGTAAATTGTACGGAGCTACAATTAAATTCTTGATTTTTGCAAATGACACAGTTTTACATTTGGATATATTGAGAGCTAAACGATTTTCTACAGACCAATCACTAAACCGATTAAGTAAATAGTGTCAACTTAGGCACCTTTTTCTAAACAAGATATCGTATCATTAAGAAATAACGCCAGATTGGTTGTCGTTGATCTACCAGAAAAAACCCGTGTTGTTGGGGAACAATTAAGTTTTTGATATTAAAATAAATACAATCTTTGACCAATTTTTCAAAAAGTTTAGGGATAACAGATAAAATAGCTATTCCTCTATAATTCGCAACTAAATTTTTTGGCCCAGATTTAAATACTGGGATTACATACGAGGGTTTCCAAAACTGGAGAAAAATACCTTGCCTAAGGCTGTAATTAAATAAATGTGCTAAATGGCCACTTAAGGCTTCGGAATAATTATATAAAAGTAATGAGGGAATACCATCAGGGCCCATAGACAATTTAGTGTTGAAACCATCTAAAGCCGTTTTAATTTGTTCCCCCGTAAAAGAAGAAATACCCTGAATATGATTATTGACAATTTCATGGTCAGAGACAGATGTCAAAACATTATCAACTGAATAAACGGATTTGAAAAACGTTGCAAATAATTCGCAAACAAAATTTAGATCATGAGCTTTCTTATCCTTATAACTCATGGGTATTGGATTACCAACAGATTTCCTTTTAGAGTTTATATAATTCCAAAAGCACGATGGATTTGACTTGATACCAGATTCAATTTCTAGCAAGTAGTTACCATACATAAATTGATTCAAAACCTTAAACTCATACCGAAGGTGAGAATACAACGCATAATCAGCAGATGCGTTCGTCCTTTTATACCGTTTGTGTGCCTTGGTTTTACGGTTATATAAATTTACAATTTTTTTGTTGAACCACTTTTCACGATAAGAATTAAGTTTGTTGACAGTTTTTTTAATAAATAGATCCATCTCCGCATACCAAATTTCGTAAAACCGGTTAGTCATAATTTCGATATCCTTCTCATTATAAAGGAAATCCCAGGAAATATTTTCAAGGTATCCATTTAGAGTCATAATCACCATTACTAAAATCAAACATTAAAATATTATCATTTAGAATATAATCGTCAAAACATTAAAAACTTAATTTAATTAACAACGGTGTATGATGAATGCTTAATGAGCGAGCCAGGTCTTCACAAGGTTGCATAGATGGATGTAAACTTCCATCAGTAAACACCAGATCCAGAAGTGAGCCATTATGATTGTGCACTTCGTTATGTTGCCTTAAACCCATATCAAAAAATTGATCAATGACCAAGGGAGTATCAGTGTTACCAAACGGTGTGAGTATTCCGTCAATTCATTTCCAATTTAAGTTTGGGAAGTTAAAATCTCCCACGATGCACAAACTATCATGTTCTTCCATTTTGGGCTGAACCTTATTTACAAATATTTCAGGCACAATAAATCCTATCCTCCATCTTATGGTAGATCAAACTGCAAACAATTCATATTTAACAATTTGAAATTTAACGTTCAATCGAAAATAGGAAGCCGAGCCGTTAGGTTGTCAATTTTTTTTTTTTGTGAAAAAAAAATAATTAAAATTTGATACAATAATAATTATTAATATCCTTATCATTTGCACTATTCATAAAATATTTACGAACATAATATAGTGGTGGTCCACAGTAATAATTTGTGCATATATTTGTGATTTAACTTAATAAGATTTAAAGGTATATAGTCCAATTGCGATTTACCTGACTTGTGTTTGTGTTGGTGAATTAGTGAACAATAAAGCATTAACTGAATAATAATGTGTAGCGTTTGTTCAATATGTAGCAGAAATGTTACCAAAGACAGATATCCGGGAGTGAAATGTGTAAATTGTGAGAACGCTTACCATAACAAATGTGCAAATATTTCGGAAGAATCCTTTCGAGGGGCTTCCAACCAGGGCCGGTCCCAGACATTTTGGCGCCCGGTGCAATTGAAAATTGTAACTTAAGTTTAAGCCGTTTCCACATCACTCTTATCTTACTACATATACATACTACATACTACATATATTCGTAAAGTACGGTTTTTTCGACGAAATATAAATTGTAAAAAGAATTTTGAAGAGAAAAGGAAAAATTCGTAAATATTCCATGAGTAAAGCGTAATTGAAAAAAATAATTTGTAAATTTACTTTTGAGCGCCACTGTAGTATTAGTAGCTATAGCTAAGTATAGTCAAAATAATATCTCGCTGAAAATTCCTATCCTTTCATTCCCGAGTAAATACCACAACAAATTCATTTTTTGTTGTTGTTTTACTCGAGAATGAAGGAATAGGAATTTTCAACGAGATGTCGAGATATTATTTTAACTATAGATGTATATAAATAAATGGAGGTGCATTTCAAATTTGTGTGCCAAGAGTAGGCATTTGTGTACGACAAAAAGAGATGAAACATTGAATCTAATATTTTCTCTCGACGAGCGCAAGCGCAGCAAACATTCGAAAATTATTTTCGAGAGGATAAACAGAAAACAAAATATGTTTTCAATTTTTGAATAATAACTCATACATAATGAATTTTTCTTTAAGAAGGAAATTTACTCTCTCATAACTCTCCAATTGGAACATAATGTAAATGTGCACCTTACCTCATAGTTTTTGTTTTCCTTTTGTTTTATTTTTGTTGTTGTGCAACAATAAATTTGGTGCATTATTCAAACTGTGTGCCACAAAATTCGTTTTAAGTAAATTCTCTTGATGCGCATAATTCGAAAAATGAACCAAATTTATTTTGGTACAACAACAAAAATACAATTAAAACAAAACAAAAATAATGGGATATGGTGCCAATTTATATTTTGTTCCAATCAGATGTGTTTTTTTTTCTATGATCCCAGCAGACGATTCAGGCCTGACAAAGGTATATAAAATGCCTGACAAAAATGCCTGGTAATGCCTGACTTTGGCATTTATTGCAAATGGTAATTGACCTCTATGTCCCGCTGACATATATGGAGGTCAGGCCTGAACGTAAGTTATCTAAAATAGCTGACAATAAGGAACCGGAAATGCATTACGAACGGCTGACGTTGAGAACTAATTAAAGCCTTACTATTACACCTGACCGATAAATTACAGATTGATGACGCAAACGGCTTGAATTGGAAATGTAGGATCCCAAATGATAAAAATAACAAAATATTGACGAAAATTAATTTAATTCTTTTATTATAAATTTTTAACGTTTTATTTATTATCTATAAAGTCGGGTTAGTTACACCATTTATAACTCAAGAACGGCTGGACCGACTTTTATGATTTTTGATTTGTTGGATTGGTCTCCGTCCCGAATAGCAGAATAACTATTAAAACATCTGAAAAAAATCACGAAAAAAAAATTTATGAAGAAAATTCATTTTCTCATATATTTTGTATGGAATGGCTTTTTTGATGATATCTCGAGAACGGATTGACTGATTTCGATGAATTTTCTTTTTTTGTTAATTTTTAATTAATAATTAATTATATATAAATATAATTTTTTTATCATTTATTTTATTTGATAATTTTTAATTTTCACGAAATTACGCACAACCACTTTTTCAAAAAAATAAAAACTAAATGGTTTGTTTACAGAAAAAATACCAACCATATATTATTTGTCTATCTGTCCGCAACTGTCCGCAACTGTCCACGCTTGAGAAAGCGGATTTGATATGGGTTGTCGTTGTTTCCATTAGTTTCTGGTCTAAGTGCGATGCGATTTATCAGCATTTGTTTTCGAGTTTTCACCATTTTTCATTCAGTTTTATACGGTTATTACATTTGTATTCGATTTAATTAATTCTTTTCAAACGAGTTGTTCTGAAATTTATCAGCGAAAAGTGATTTCAAAGAGGTGAGCTCAGTTCGATGAATTGGACATTGTGAAAGCATCGACAGTCAATCCAATCGGTAATTTTGGACTGCGTGTTTGATTTTCCAGGCGGATTCGTTCGAAATTCTGTGGAATTCTATTTTCGATCGTGATTTTCAAACGGTAAGTTGCCTTCGAAGATGTTCACTTTGTGAGGTTATCACATTTGTAATTGTGCGCGCATCGATAAGTGCTTCATTATGTAATTTTGAATTGTGTAATTAATTTTCCAGTGTTATTTACAATGCCGCGAGCCAGAAGATCTAATCTTTCACAACGAAACCGTAATGCAATTAGACTTCGGAATTTTGCGGATCAATCCACTGCAGATGAACAAGAAATCGTACGAGAAGAGCGCCGCGTTAGTATGGCCCGACTTCGTGCTTCACAAACACAAGTACAAAGAGAGGCAGTACGTCAAACGGCTCAGTTGGCAATGAGAAATCGTCGAGCTTATCGCACAGATCAATAACGTGATAATCTTTGACGCGCAAGAAGAAATGCTTCAAGTGTTGATTTGAATCGAGTAGCGTTTAATTGACTACAGCTCGCACATTTTCGTTCGAATTGGCCCAATGGAGGTTGTGTGCGATCATTGCGGTGCATTGAAGTTCGCTGGAGAAACGCCTGGATTGTGCTGTCTCAGTGGCAAGGTGAAATTGCCATTATTGCTTCCGCCACCTGAGCCATTGCATTCATTGCTTCGTGGCGAAACACCGGAATCAAGACATTTTCTATCCATGTACGTCAAAATCGAAGCGGAGCGTCTCACTTTCATTCGATTGAACCAAGGCAAACTGCGTTCGGAGGAGTATATTCATTTACGCGATGCAATCAGCACCGAAGGAGCTGCAACTAATGTTGGCCGATTGACTTTTCTACCGGCGACGTACATTGGCAGCCCGCGTCCTATGCATGAATATGCGCAAGATGCAATGACATATGTTCGTCATTACGGTCGTCCTGATCTATTCATCACCTTTACGTGCAATCCGAAATGGATAGAAATTGTTCAACTGCTGCTCCCCGGACAAACATCAAGTGATCGGCACGACATCACAGCACGTGTCTTCAAACAAAAAATCCGGTCGCTGATGAGCTACATTACTAAGCATCGCGTCTTTGGGGATACTCGATGCTGGATGTATGCCATTGAATGGCAAAAACGAGGCTTGCCGCATGCACACATTCTTATTTGGTTAGTCGAAAAAATTCGACCAGACCAAATAGATGACATCATATGTGCTGAGATTCCTGATCCCGAAACCGATCCAGACCTGCGTAATGTTGTAATTATGAACATAATTCACGGTCCGTGTGGCGCCATTAACCCTTAATCCCGTGAATTTTTGACGGCAACTGTATCACTGGCAACGATGGTTAGCCACTGTATCGGCGTCGATCACCCGATGAAAACGGTAGAACTATCATAACGAAAGTAAAAGGAAAAGATTTCGTGGTTGACAACTCTTGGATTGTTCCGTATTCGCCACTTCTTTCCAAAACATTCAAGGCGCATTGTAACGTGGAGTATTGCAATTCATTGAAGTCTATCAAATACATCTGCAAATATGTCACGAAAGGCAGCGATATGGCGGTTTTTGGCGTTCAAACTCCCAATACCAACGATGAAATCACGCACTATCAAGTTGGTCGATATGTGAGCTGCAATGAGGCGATTTGGCGTATATTCTCATTCCCAATTCATGAATGTCATTCCATTGTTGTACATTTGGCGTTGCATCTGGAGAATGGACAACGACAACGTGCTGAAATACCTCCAGCGACCACATTGACCAGTTTCTTTTCGATTTGCCAAAGTGATCCGTTTGCACGAACGTTGCTCTACTCTGAAATCCCACGTTATTACACTTGGAACGCTTCATCAAAGAAACTTCTACGTCGGAAGCAAGGCGATGCAGTTCTTGATCATCCGGATGTGCGTTCTAATGATGCTCTTGGTCGCATTTACACAATTCATCCGAAGAATGACGAATGCTTCTACTTGCTGTTGTTGCTGGTGAATATTCGTGGGCCGACATCATTTGAATCACTTCGAACTGTCGATGGTGTAGTGTGCCCAACATTTCGTGCTGCATGTCAACAGCTCAATTTGCTTGAAAACGATACTCATTGGACATGACAATCGCTGAAGCAATTGTTTCTGCATATCCAAGTCAGATACGCACATTATTTGCTATCATTATTTCGACATGCTTTCCATTGAATCCACGTGAACAAGTACAAGGATGACATGTCAGAAGACATTTTACATCGAATTCGTGCAGTTCAGGGAATCCCGATCTCGAGATGAATGAGGAGATACATAACCAGGCTTTGCTTTTAATTGAAGACATGTGTTACCTCATATGTGCGGCAATTTGTTAGTCAAGTTAGGAATGCCAACGCCATATCGTGGAATGAACGACGCTTACAATCGAGAATTGGAACGTGAACGTGAATACGATCGAGATGCGTTGAACCATTCAGTTCAAACGAATGTACCACTGTTGAACCCCCAACAGAAAGAAGTGTACGATACGTTAATGAAGGCAATTGATGAAGGAAATGGTGGCTTATTTTTTCTCGATGCGCCCGGTGGAACTGGTAAGACATTCCTCATGTCATTGATTTTGGCCACTGTTCGCGCGATATCCGAAATTGCTGTGGCAGTTGCTTCTTCTGGGATAGCGGCCACGTTGCTGGAAGGATGCCAAACAGCTCATTCAGCGTTTTAATTGCCGTTAAACCTTCAAACGACTGAAAAACCGACATGCAACATTGCGAAACACTCAGCAATATAGCCAAAGTTTTGGTAGCAAGTAGAATCATCATCTGGAATGAATGCACAATGGCGCACAAACGCGCATTGGAAGCACTCAATCGAACTATGAAAGTTCTGCGCAATGACTCAAGATGTTTTGGAGGCGCAATGATTCTACTGTCTGGCGATTTCCGTCAAACACTACCAGTCATTCCAAGATCGACCGCTGCCGATGAAATAAACGCTTGCCTCAAATCATCGACTCTGTGGCGCTATGGGAACAAACTTCAGCTGACGACAAATATGCGTGTTGCATTGCTAAATAATCCATCTGCCGAAGATTTCTCCAAGCAATTGCTGACTATCGGTAATGTCTGTCTTCCTGTCGACGAATCGAACGGATTGATTTCGTTTCCGCCAAATTTTTGCGATTTCGTCTCAACGAAGGACGAGCTCATCAACAAAGTGTTCCAGAACATCATTGCTAACCACAAAAATCACAATTGGTTGAGTGAACGAGTAATTCTTGCTGCAAAAACCAAAGATGTGGATAACTTGAACTTCACAATTCAAAATCAGATCGTTGGTCCACTGCATTCCTTCAAATCTATCGACTGTGTAACAAACGAAGACGAAACAACCAGCTATCCAACTGAATTTTTAAACTCATTGGATCTGCCTGGCTTATCACCTCACAATTTACAACTGAAGGTTGGATCAGTAGTTATCATGCTTCGAAATCTGAACCAACCAAAACTATGTAACGGAACACGTTTGGTGGTGAGAAAGCTCATGGGCAATGTGATTCACGCGACGATACTCAAAGGAAAGTTCAAAGGTGAGGAAGTTCTCATTCCGAGAATTCCGATGATCCCAACCGATATGCCATTTGAGTTTAAACGAATTCAATTTCCGATTCGTCTTGCATTTGCCATGACGATCAACAAATCACAAGGTCAATCCTTGAGTGTTTGTGGGCTAAATCTAGAAAATGAATGTTTCTCTCACGGTCAATTGTACGTAGCATGTTCACGTGTCGGCAAACCATCCGCTTTGTTTGTTCTCGCACCTGACAACAAAACGAGAAATGTCGTATATCACAAGGTGCTTCAATGAAGGGAATCGACCCGAGTGCAACCCATCCAGCAAATAATTTAATAAAATGTAGTGCAACAATGCTACACGAATCATTTCGATTCACTTCAATAAAGCAAATGCCTTTTTGCCACGTGAATTACATTCATTTCAAAGTAATTAAAATACATTTCATTTTGATTTTTGTACATTTATTGAATTCATTTTTAATATTCATTTTATCTTAATAAAAATTTGAATTTAATTCAGCTAATATCTTAACACAACATTTATTAATTTTGAGGCGGTACGAAGTTCGCCGGGTCAGCTAGTTATATATACATATGGTCGCACTACTCCGAAACGGCCCGACCGATTTTTATGAAATTTTTTATGTATATTTGGTAGGTATGAGAATAGGTCGTAAAGTATATTTCATACCGCTAGGTGATTAGGGTGTCCCCCTTATCCCCAAAATTTTTTTATATATCTAACAAAATTTTTTTTTCGTATTTTTTTTTAATTTGGCATCAAAAAATACCTATAACCCCAAATTTTGACCCTCCTACCTCACTCTCCCATTTTTGAATCACGATTTTAGTATTTTTGTATGAACAATATCCAAATAATTTAACTGTAGCTCGTGTTTCAAACATAACGAAATAATTTATGTAGTTGTATGGCAGTAGGCGTGCGTCAGCCTCATCGAACTTTCACAACATATGCGCAAGTCATTCACGAAAAGCGTTGCATCGTTTTGACTTTTCATTCTGCATTTGTTATGTATCACAACGCAGTGTGTGCAAAATTTTGTTCGATTTATTTTAATTTATAAGAAATATAACGTGTTTTATGATAGTAAAAAGGTAAATACTAAAACAACAAATTACATTATCGGTATACCGTTTTTCATCAGTAAGTGCAACAAGTTTGTCTATTTGTGTGTGTGTGTGTGTGTGTGTGTGTGTGTTTGTGTGTGTGTGTGTGTGTGTGTGTGTGTGTGTGTGTGTGTGTGTGTGTGTGTGTGTGTGTGTGTGTGTGTGTGTGTGTGTGTGTGTGTATGTGTGTGTATTATAGTGAACAATGCCAGCAAGACGCAAAGGGGCCCATTTGGGTCGTCGAACGAATAAAGTAACAAACACGCGAAATAATAGAGCAGAAAGAACAAACGAACAAATCCAACAAGATAACGAAAATGTGCCTGTGAGCATGTCGCAATTGCGTGGATCTCAATCACAAGAGGCACGAGCTGAACCAAATCAACAACGACAATTGGAACGGAGACAAGCGTGCCGGTTCATAGTTAACACACGCAGAGCAAATGACCGACAACGCCAACAAATACATCGAGCATTTACATCCGCTTCATTCCTTCGTCTCGCATTCGAGTACGAGCCAGATATTCAATATTCCACTCATCCGAAAGTGCTGATTGGTGCTATGGACAAAGAATGTCCCCATTGTCATGCGCTCAAATTCAAACATGAGTCAGCCGGGATGTGTTGCGCATCAGGAAAAGTGCAACTACCAGAAATTGAGACACCACCAGAACCACTGAACGGCTTGCTCATCGGCACGGATCCAGATTCAAACCTGTTCCTTAAGTCAATTCGCACATTCAGTTCCTGCTTTCAAATGACTTCGTTCGGAGCAACAGAAATAGTTCACAATACTGCGGCATATGGTCAAAAATTCAATTCAACGTTCAAAATCAAAGGCCAAGTGTACCACAAAGTAGGCTCATTGCTGCCAATGCCAAACGAACCACATAAATTTTTACAAATCTACTTCATGAGCGGTGAGGAGATCAATCGTGTGGATGCACGTTGCGGCTACAATAACCTCAATTCGCCTAATGCCAGGCGCATCGTCGTTGAACTGGACGCCCTATTGAATGAGCACAATGAACTATTGAAAATGTTCAAATCACACATGCACGAATTGCAAAGTGACAATAACGATATTGTCATAATTCCTGATAAAACACCAGCTGGAGAGCACGTGCGTAGATTCAATGCGCCTGTTGTTGACGACGTTGCTGGAATCATGATTGGCGACCGCACATCGACACGAGAAATCGTGATTCGAAGAAGAACCAATAATCTGGAGTTCATCGCCGACACACACCGTTCATACGACGCTCTCCAATATCCGCTAATTTTCTGGAAGGGACAAGACGGATATTGCATAAACATTAAACAACGAGATCCCGCCACAGGTAATTCATTCATTAGGAATATCATTACTCATTTGGAATTAATATTTATGAATATGTTGTTATAGGAGCCGAAACAAACAAGAAAGTGAGCTCGATGAACTTTTACGCGTATCGTATGATGATTCGACGCGGTCAGGATAACGTCATTCTGCGATGTCATGAGCTGTGCCAACAATTCATGGTCGATATGTACGCGAAGGTAGAGAGCGAACGACTGCGATTCCTACGACATAATCAACAGAAGCTGCGTGCGGAAGAATACATTCACTTGCGAGACGCTATCATGAGTGACACCGACATTGGTAACTCTATCATTCTACCATCATCGTACGTAGGCAGTCCACGTCATATGCAAGAATACATACAGGATGCTATGACTATCGTGCGCGAGTACGGACGACCGTGTTTATTTATCACGTTTACATGTAATCCAAAGTGGCAGGAGATTACATCTTTACTATTGCCAGGCCAAAATGCAATACATCGTCATGACATTACAGCACGTGTATTCAAACAAAAATTGTAGTCTTTAAGGAGCTTCATTACCAAATTACACGTATTCGGTCCCACACGTTGCTGGATGTATTCGGTTGAATGGCAAAAGCGAGGATTACCTCATGCACACTTTTTGATTTGGTTAGTCGACAAAATACGCCCTGAGGAAATCGATAGTATAATTTCCGCGGAAATTCCAGATCCATCTACTGATCAAGTACTGTTCGATATTGTTACCACAAACATGATTCATGGCCCATGCGGTGATCTGAATCGTTTATCGCCTTGCATGGCCGATGGAAAATGTACAAAGCGTTTTCCTAAAGATTTCACCAACGACACAATCACAAATGTCGACGGATATCCAATATATCGTCGAAGAAATACTGATAATGGCAGACAGTCATTTACGCCAAATATCAACAACGCAGACATTGACATTTACAATCGTTGGGTGGTACCATATTCGCCTCTGCTAAGCAAAACATTCAATGCTCATATTAATGTTGAGTTCTGCAGTTCGGTGAAGAGCATCAAATACATTTGCAAGTATGTGAATAAAGGCAGTGATATGGCTGTGTTTCAAATTCAAAATACCGATGTGAATGCTCCTCGATTGAATGACAACGACGAAATAATGCGCTACCAAATTGGCCGATACATCAGCTCTAATGAAGCTGTCTGGCGTATCTCTGGTTTTTAAATTCATGAACGGGACCCAGCAGTTATACATTTAGCCGTACATCTTGAAAACGGCCAGCGCGTATTTTTCACAAACGAGACAGCAATTGAGCGTGCCATAAATCCACCAAAAACTACACTCACGGAATTTTTCGAATTGTGTAATCGTGCGGATACTTTCGGTGCCTTTGCACGAACACTACTCTATTCCGAAGTACCACGCTATTTCACATGGAATCAAACAAAAAAATGGATGCCGCGCAAGCAAGGCACACCAATTGGTGAGTGCCCCGGCCTATTCAAATCAAACACTTTGGGCCGAGTATATACGGTCACTCCAAGACAGATTGAGTGCTTCCATCTGCGACTGTTGTTGGTTAATGTCACCGGCCCATTGTCATTTCAAGATATGTATACGCAAAGTGAATGGACAACAGTATCCAACATATAAAGATGCATGCCTTGCACTCGGCTTGCTCGAAGACGACAATCACTGGGACGATATGCTTGCTGAAGCAGCATTGAGCTGTACAGCAACACAAATTCGTCTACTATTCTAATAATGTTGACTACATATTTCCCGGGACGAGCAGATACGTTGTGGGATAAGCACAAATGTTCAATGACTGACGATATATTGCATCGAATTCGTATACGGTGCAACGATTTAACGATTACATTCAGCGACGCTATGTACAATGAAGCATTGATTGCTATCGAAGATCTTTGCGTTTTCATTGCCAATTTACCACTCAGTCATTTCGGTATGAGTTCGCCAAATCGAAGTGCATCTAATTTAATGTACACCGAAATGAATCGTGAACTACAGTACGATACTGCAGAAATGGCAGCGATTGTTACTCGCAATGTCCCACTATTGACTCATGAACAAAAAATCATTTACGATCGCATTATGCTGGCTGTTTCGGCGTGACAAGGTGGATTTTTTTTTTGGATGCACCCGGTGGAACTGGCAAAACATTCCTCATTTCGCTAATTCTCGCCGAAATACGATCAAATAATGGCATCGCATTGACCGTTGCATCATCTGGCATTGCGGCAACTTTATTGGATGGAGGCAGAACAGCTCATTCAGCATTTAAGCTGCCACTGGATATTCAAAATAACCCAGACGCAGTGTGCAATATAAAAAAACAATCGTCCAAGGCCACAGTGCTGAAACAATGCAAAATTATCATCTGGCATGAATGCACCATGGCACACAAACATTCTCTGGAGGCGTTGAACAGAACACTCAAAGATATAAAGCACAACGACAAACTATTCGGCGGCACTCTGTTATTCCTTTCAGGTGATTTCAGACAAACACTTTCCGTCATTCCACGTTCAACGTACACTGATGAGATCAACGCTTCCTTGAAATCATCACCACTGTGGCGTAATGTTGAAAAAGTTCAGCTACAAATAAACATGCGCGTCCAAATGTTACAAGATCCATCCGCTGACACATTCTCAAACCAATTGTTAGATATCGGCGATAGAAAAGGCAGCAAAAAATGTGAACGTCCACGGTTTAAACTGCAAGATACAGCAGTCGTTGCCAGGCGACTTGGTATCATATAAATCGATCGATATAGTTTGCGATGCCAACGAAGCTGTAAATTATCCAACAGAGTTTTTGAACTCACTGGATTTGCCAGGCATGCCACCACACCTTCTACGACTGAAAGTTGGATCTCCGGTTATTTTACTTCGGAATGTGAATCCACCACGGCTGTGCAATGGCACGCGATTGATCATTAAAAAATTGATGAAAAACATTATCGAAGCCACTATTTTGAATGGCAAATTCCGAGCCGAAAATGTTTTGCTGCCACGAATTCCAATGATTCCCACAGACCTGCCAATTGAATTCAAACGCATTCAATTTCCTATTAGATTGGCATTCGCAATGACAATCAATAAGTCGCAAGGCCAAACGATGTCTGTTTGCGGCTTAGATTTGGGCACACCATGTTTTTCACACGGACATGTTCTCGCGTGGGCAAACCATCGAGCTTATTTGTGTTGGCTAAAGACGGACTGACAAAAAATATCGTACACTCAATTGCTCTTCGAAATTAATATTGATTTTCTTTATTTCATTTTCCTACTTTAGAATAAAAAATATATTACTTTTTTTCACTTTACATTTAACTTTTAAGAGATCAAACAATGAATATGTCCGTTACGTTAATGAAATACATTGAATTGAGAAAATGAATGATTGGTGTTTTTTGTTTTTATCGGCATTCATCGTCTATGCGCTCCATTCCTCTTTCTATCATAGATCCCATCCCCACACACTTACAATAAATTCGTTATTTTTTATTTAAAAACCAAAATATTCACTAGAAATAATTTATATCGCAGAACAACGTTTGCCGGGTCAGCTAGTAATATATATATTTTCGGGGGTCGGTCGTTGACGCTCGTAGAGGATGGATGTCTTTTTGTCGTCCTCTGCGTAAATTTAATTTAATTTTATTTTGTTGATTTTTGTTTTGTTTGTGGTGGTGTTTTGAATAAATTATATTTAATTTATTTAATATAATATAATATATTTTCTGTTAATTTAGTGAAAGTAATATAAAAGTGAAATAAGTGAAAATTTAAATATGGATAACATGCAATCCATCGGGATGCATTCAGGCAATGTTTAAATCTATAGCGAATGAAATCAAATTCCTTGATTTCTGGCTTAATAATGCATGTAACTAATATTTTGTGTGATTGGTGTATAAAGTTCAAATACAAAATATATTATTTTTAGTATTTTTACAATTAGATCTAATTAAATTCAAGATAATGGATATACGCGTTAAATTTTGGTTTCTATTCAATCATGAATGAACGTTGTGCTTTTCTCTCCTTTCTCCTTACCTACACGATTATATTTTGTATTTGTATTTTATATGTAAATTGCACTACATAATGTATTTTTTAGGGCTTGCATATATGTATATACATAATATTTATATTGGATTTATATTTATATTATATTAAATTATATTTTTAATAATGCATGATTTGTAGTTAGTGTTTGTGCTGTTTGTATAATTATAACAATTAGATTACAAAATGAATCTAGTTAATGGCGCGTTGTAATTTGTAGATATGGAGTTAATAGTTTTCTGTTTAATTCATGGACATTGTTAGAAAATATTATTTCATTTTATTGTGTTTTTCTACTCTCTCAAAATCAAAATACACCTTTGTCTGTATTTTCCGTGTAAACAGCACAAGTATATTATATTATTTACATATATAGATAACGGAAGATTATAACAGTGTTGTGAAACGTTATTGTAACGTAACGCAAAAACGGAAAACCGGAATTTAAATTTCGTACCGTAACCAAAACGGAAACGATATAATCCATATTAACTGTAACGAAAAACGTAACAAAACCGCTATTTTTTTTTAGGTTATTACGTTACATATTTATAATATTTTATTTTTATTATGTCATATTCACCTGGAAATTTAAAAAAATAAAAAATAAAAGCAAATTAAAAAATTCAGCTATTGCAGGTAATAAACTGAATTTAATGAATAATATTATGTAACAAGTTAATTACTATCTATAATTCATTTTCCAATTATCACTTTTATATTTTATTTATTCATGAGTGATGTATAACGAAATCGTAACTGTAACCGAAACGTAACGAAAACGTAACGAAAAACGTAACCAAATTAATTGGTCGAAACAATAACTGAAACGAAAACCGCTATTTTAGTTTATAGAATAACGAAAACTGAAACGAAATTAAATTTGATTCGTTTCACAACACTGGATTATAATGTGGCACAAGTGTATCATTTGTATACAAGGCAGGGAATATATGAATGTGTGGTATTGTACGACATTTATGTTGGTTTTGGCTAAACTAAAAATTGTTGTGTTTACCACAAATGTAATGTGTATCTAAAATATTGGAAATACAATCATTAAAATTAGTATATCTCTATTTCGCTCATAGATGATTGTGTGAAAGTACAGTCAAACCTGTTTTTGTGCGGTAGATAGGGACCGTACAAAAAAAATCGCACAAAAAAAAAATTTCCCCAAACTCCATAAATCGCTATAATAAATAATTTTGTACAAAAATTACAAAAAAAATTTTTTTATGCGGTGGATAGGACCGCATAAAAAAAGTTTCCCTTAGAAAATACATATGTCAAAGTTTTACGAAATAGCGAGAAAGTGTCTAAACAAAATAAATAATTAAATTACACATGGAAACATTTAAAAAAAATTTAATTTCTCATTTTTAAATAAAACGGTAAATTTCCTTTTTTCTTACATATTGTATATCTTTTTAGTTTATGTTCAAGGTTAACAATCAGTGTGGCTATTATTACGCATTTCATTAGTTGTGAAATAAACATTTCTTTTAACTAAATTATATTCTTTGGGTGCATTATGTATGTTAACACTTTATCGACCGGGGGTGTTTTGCTATGAACATGTGGCCTGTTACCGGTGTCATTTTTATAAAATTGGAAAAAACATTGATCTTTTCTTCAAATTCTTGTGTATTTTGAAGTAATTTAGATATTGAAATGAAAATTTAAGAACATATTAAGGAGGTTTTGATTATAATTTATGCAATATTTATTCAATATTATTAGAGTCACATATGATTAAAAATTATTATATTCAAATTCTAAGTAAAATTATACCATAAGAAATCATATCACACCCAAAATAATAACGTAAATTTACAAAAAAAATTCCACATCAATTTATTATAATAAAAATAAAAGATAACAAAAATAATATGTTCTATACCATTCAAAATATATCACTAATAAAACATGAAGGAATCAAAAATTCACGCGACGTTTTATATTTTATCAACAACTGAACTAAATAGCTTCAATTTTCACAAAATACGAAATTATGTGAAGATAACGGTTATTAAATACGACGCTGCATATTTCCTAGAACATCGCATTTGCAGTTTTTAGCGAGAGTCAAAGTGCTTTACATGATTACATATCGCAATATGATTATTTCATATATGACGCCAATTGGCGTTCCCGGTCGATAACGTTAGTTTTGGTTAGGACGCCAATTGGCGTGCCCGGTCGTTTAAGTTTTAATTACATATTGAAATTTGCTGAAATATGGAATATATAAGAATATTGAGCATGTCTAATGATTAATGAACTTGGCTGACGCATTAGGTATGAAAATGGCTGAACAGAACCTCGATATTCATATACCGCATAAAAAAAAATCGCACAAAAAAATCGCATACAAAAAAAAATCGCACAAAAAAAACGCATAAAAAAAAATCGCATAAAAAAAGACCGCACAAAAACAGGTTTGACTGTATTTACTTTCCATTATGAGTGGTTTATTATTATAGTACGGCCAATGCCTACTAGATATACAAGCCTATGACTACAAGCAATTTTTACAAATTGAAACACATTAAGTCTCTCCGCTACGCGGCAGTATAATAAAGAAAATATATTTTTTTATTTTTGCTTTGTCCGAAAACATTTTATTATTCATTTAGTTTTTTTAGTGCAGCATAATGCTTCAAAGAAGGAAGACACGCACTTTCTGATCAAAGAGGAATACCTTGTGAATTTGATTTATTCATGTAAATTTAAATTTTTTAGATAAATCTACCTAGTGTATTATGTATTTTAATAATAAAATATTAGAAATATTATTGAAAATAAATTAAATCAAATAAAAATTAATTTATGTACTCGATTTGAAAACAAATCAAAGCGTAAAATAAACGCGTGGCACCTCCCTTTGACGTAATATAATGCACTAAATCAAAAAAAAAACTCAGCGAACAAATTTAAAATTTATCATTTCGATTTTTTGTTTATTTTTCGCTTCTCTCCTTTGTTTAGTTGTTTTTGTTTCTTGTTTATAAATAAATTTTTGTTTCCTCTTTTTAGAAAAGAAATAAATCGATCGCTGTCGCTGTTTCATATTCATTCCCTATCTCTTCCCTTCCCTTTGTTTTTTATACGAGGAGAGAAAGAGATATTTTATTATTTTGAATTTCGTTCTCCAAATAAAAAAAAAATTTTTTTGTTTCCTTCCGCAGAGAGAGATTAAAGAAGGGGACGAAAAATGAATTTTTAATATGAGAGATGAAACAAAACAATACACAAAACAAAAAAAAAATCTTTACTTTACTACACTGCCACGTAGCGGCGGAGACTTAGTGTGTCGTCACTGTTTGTAGTCATAGGCCTGTATATTCAAGACGGCATTGGTACGGTAGTCCTATGTATTTATTTTTGTTGCTTTCTTTGTATTCTCGAAACAATATAATACTCGTATATAATGTATAATACACATACATTGTATTCAAATGGGATTCTTGGGCTGGATATAATCGAATATGTTCGTGTCTCATTTGAAAATATTCCATTATACAAATACATATTAGTGCATGCTCAATTTTTTAATGCAACGTACATATAATAACATACATATACAACGTTGAAATTATATAAGATTATATAAATGATGAACTTTGGAAATATTAATTTTTATTTAATGTAATTAACTTAATTAATTCAACAGAGAGTTTAGGTTGCGGTTCTCACAGGTGTTTTACTCTCCTTACCAACACCATTATATTTTGTATTTGTATTTTATATCTTTTATATATAGAATAGGAATATATTATGTAACATATGGCTTGCATACATTTATGCACATACAAAATTATGAATTATATGTTTCATTTATATTTATATTAGCTATATTATGTAATTTATATTTTTATTATATTAAGTTATTCAATTGTTAGTTAATTTGTAAATTTGCTGGGAGCTTTGTGTTATATAGCTTAAATTGGGTTAGTTTGAATTGAATTGGAGGATTGTAGGGTGGATAAATTGTTTGAATGGGATGCTAGTGTGGAGGAGTTGAATTTGGCTGAACTGTGATTTGTTTTGTTTGTCTCCTGCGGGTGTGTTGTATGTGTGCAGAGTGAGGAGTGCGTTTAAATCGTTGTTGTTGGTGCGTTTGTTCTCCGCACGTGGTGGATTGTACGAGGTTGTTTGATTTCGATAATGTGTGTGAATTTGTAAATTATTGTTTCATGTTTTATTCTTTCTGGGTATTCCTGAGATAATGTAGTGCTCTTTGTGTGTCGTGAGCTATGCTGGGCGGGTCTTTGGAGTTGAACAGGGTGGGATGTCTGAAAAAAAAAAGCACTTTTTCGGTTTTTGTTGATACTCGTTCCAGAATCGGAGGCGTTGCCGTGTAGTCTAGTTAATTTTGCAAACCTTTCATTATATTTCAAACAATATGGCGATTGTACGATTGGGTGCTTCGATTTTTATTCAGATGGGATTGTGTTTTTGGATTTTTGGGGTTTTGAGTGGTTGGAAGGAGATAGGGTGAATTATTCTTGTTAAGCGAATTTTTGGTTGATTTGTATATGTACATTGGATTGAATTATCTATTGATTGGTGAGTGTGCGGTTTCGGTGGTGTGTAGCATGTGTCGGTGGTTGTCACTCAACTCCGTGGTCTGTTTTGAGTGGATGTATAATATGTAAATTTTGTATATTGGTCTGTGTTGGGTGATATATGAGTTTTGATTTAAATATGTGAATTGCATATATTTTGTTTTGCCTAGGCTGTGGTCGGTTTCTTAGGTAGACCATTTGCCAAGGTGGACGTTGATTCTTTGTGTTCGTTTTTTGTTAAATTATGCATTTCTTCTGTTTTGTTCTCGATCAATCCTTGTAGCAATAAGGAATAAAGTGTCTAGGCGTGGGTTGTTTGCTTTCTTTTATTTCGTTTACCCTCCATTTAAGAAAGTAAATGCGTTTACTGTATTCAGCGGATGATATGATAGTATTTCGTATTTTGTTTTGTGTCCAAGCGACACGAAAGTATTGTTTAGATTGTTGAATAATTTTTGATTTAAATTGTTAATTGGTGGAGTGAGCTAAAAAGCTAAAATGTATGGCCCATGCATTACGGCTGGGATGAGTGCGGAGCAAATGGTGTGTAATTGGGTGTTTATCGACTCCACATTAGAACCGGCTTGGCAAGGATCTAGTTAATTAATTGTTTAAGGTTCAGAGGTGTCTTCTGGAATTATTTCTATCTAGTTGTTTGACTTATTTTTGGGTTACCTATAATCAGAGCTGTTCAATGACGAATTGCATGTATTTGAATTGCGTAATGGAAATGCAAGTTGCGGTCTTAGCTTGTATTTTAGTTACTATTTTCCAAGCAAAAGTAATTTGTATTTTGGTTACTTGAATTCTAGGTAACTTTAATTTGTTTAATTACTTCGATTTTTGTAATGACTTGTTTAAGTTGTTGCAAGGTATATTGAGGTCTGGTTCTGAAGCCATCAGTATAATACCTGATTATCGCTGTTTAATGGTACATTTTTTCACTGATCGATTTTTGGCATGCTAAATTTGTCAGTTTGCAAGTGTAAAGTGGTTGTAATTTGTATTTTGGTTATAAATTGCAGTTCTGAGCAATTGTAACTCGTGTTTTTGTTTTGGTTATTCCGCTTGAAAGTGATTGTGACTTGTATTTAATTATTGAGTTTGCCGCAACTCGTGAAGTATTTGGTTACTCAGTGCAATGTGGTTTGCCCAGCCTTGCCTATAACTGGGCTGTTATAATTTTAAATGTTTATATCAGTGAAAAAATGGGTGCTAAGGAGTTAGAGTTTTCAGCTGAGAAAGGGGAAGTGGCTGGGGCTGCAGGTGAACATGTTGGGCAGTGTTTGTATGGTTGGATATGTTGAGATGTGCTTATATGTTGAGTATATCTCAACATATGTGTCCGGGCGGTGTTGTTTGGTACCATACTTCGTGGCTTTTTGATTGTTGTTCTTTCCTTTAGTTGGGAATCCTATAAAAAGTTGTGATGTTCTGCGAATGAATCGTTCTACTGACTTCTGGCTGTAGGAAAGTTTTGGGACTGAGTTGATTTCAGTCATATTGCAAAAACAGATTTCCGGAAATAGGTTCTGAATTCTGTAGCAGCCAAGGAAAACAGATTATTAACATTAAGTTATATAGTACTTAAAAATTTGTTGTTAATGACTAGATTTATTTATTGATATGTTTCTGGAAGTTTAAATTAAATTATATTAATTTAAATCTTAATTAATTAAGAGTATGATTAGAGGTGTTGTTTTCGAACTATAAATTAACTTAAGTGATAGTTCAATAATTCAATTAAAAAGCAGGAACGGACTAGATGCATTGAGATTTCCAGTATGTAGAAACAGGCGCAGCAGTTTATTTATTTTGTTCATCATTATCTATTTATTAATATAATTGTTCATAGTATTTGAAGTGGTCTTTTATTAGCACGCTGAAAAATAATAAATTAATTTGTTTCAGAATCTAGTAGAGAAGAATTAATCATACTCTCTAAGAACAACAAGAATTTTAGAGCCATTTTGTCTAGAAGTTGTGTTGTCTACTGCTGACTTATTTCTTTATTATATTTATTACTATCGGGTTTACTGACTGTCGATTGCATGGGTGGCTGGGACCGGGTCGAGTCTGGTGGACTTTCCTTTCCTATTGGTGAATCCGGCGTGACCAGGAGTGTGGCTTGGGCTTGGTCGTACGTTAATATCGATCAATAAGTGCTAAGAATATTTAAAAGGGTTTCTTACATAATTTACTGATAAGGTCTTTGAGAAATGCGTCAATCAACATATAGTTAAATATCTTGAAATTAGCAAACTAATTTCGGATAGACAATACGGCTTTCGTGAAAGCCGATCCACGACCGATCTCCTGACGTATGTCACGAACAAATGGAATCTCGCCCTAGAACACCACGGAGAGGCCTTTGCAATCGCCTTGGATATATCCAAGGCTTTTGATAAGGTGTGGCATGAGAATCTTATTTGTAAACTTGTGGCATACGGGCTGGACTCGATGACCACCAGGTGGATTAAAAGCTATCTCAATGACCGAAAAATCAGCGTCGTGCTTAATGGGAGATCATCATCGACGCACTCCCCAAATGCCGGAGTCCCTCAGGGGTCACCTTTGTCACCGACCCTGTTTTTGCTATACATCAACGATTTGCTGGATAGCACTGTAAACCCTATCCATAGCTTTGCGGATGATGCCACATTGCATACTTCTATTTTATTCGAGGCGGAGCCTAGCATTACAGATCTAAATAATAAACGGTCAGAAGTCGTAACTTCTCTTAATTCCGATTTAAGTACAATATTTGAGTGGGGTAACAACAACTTAGTACAATTTAACGAGAAAAAGACACAAATATGCACATTCTCACGTAAAAAAAGTCGCAACGACTACCCATTTGTGGTAAAAAATCATATCCTTATGGGTTGCGACTCAATTCGACTGCTTGGTGTTCAAATAAGTAACAAACTCAAATGGAATGAACACATTGTTGCATTGGCTAAATCAGCTTCAAAAAAACTCGGGTTCCTGAATCGATGCAGAAGGTTTTTCAAATCGCATCAAGTTCTCCAGATATATAAAACCTTCATCCGACCATGTATAGAGTATTGCTGTCAAGTTTGGGGAGGTGCGTCTGGTACCACCCTCCACTTATTGGACAGGGTTCAACGCCGCGCTATCAGAATAATACGGAATCCCAGACTTACTCAAGAACTAGACAGCTTACAGCATCGCAGAGATGAACTCTGCGTCTTCTACAGATGCTTACATGGTAAATGTTCTGCAGAACTATCGGAGAAAATACCACCATTCGTTACAACAACAAGAGTAACAAGAGGAACAACCAATGCACATAGGTTTACGGTGAAGCTCCCGAAACCTCGAACTGAACAAATCAAGCGCGAATTTATATACCGAACATCAAAAAAGTGGAATTCGCTAATACATTTCAAATTTCCGAAGGAATATAAAATGAATAAATTTAAGGTAGCTATTAATCTTTACTTGCAGGATCGCGCATTGGGTGCAGAAGCTCTGACAGTTACAAGGAGCTAGGACCGTTAATAAGTCCGCTCTGCACCCAATTAAAAAAATTGATAAAAAAAAAAAAAAAAAATAACTTAATTTTCAGAACATAACATAGTAGCAGTACTAATCATTTTTATAAGGATTAGATTTAATCCTGTTTTTCAGAATAAAGTTATAAAAATAATCAATTCTCCATGAACAACAAGCAGTTAACAATCATGTAGCTTATAAATTGTGTTGTCTTGTGTTGCCTTATTTACTAACTATCAATCGCCATGGTGTCTGGAACCGGGTTGATTCTCTATTACTAACATACCTTTCCTTTCCCTCGATTTTGTTATTCGTAAAAGGGTGTACGGTGGATCCGGCGTATCCGGGAAACTTGCCTTAGGCTTGGTCGTACACACTAAATCAATCAATCAATCAATATATAATATATATATTTTCGGTCTTCCGGATCCTTGACTGCTTCTGGACTTCTGGTGATGCTTATTGAAAATTCGGTGAATCTCGCGCTTCACGAATTTCACGTAATCTTCAAAGGAAGAAATTTCTGGACCGCCTTTGAATGCTTCTAATAGAAAAGAAAGAATGAGTGTTAATATTTTAAAAAATAAATAACCAGTTGCTTAATAAAAGCTTACCAAATAGCGTTTGATTTAAATTTTTGAAGGATGAAACATTTTTTTTTCTCAGCTTAATTGAAGTTCAAGAGCACCTATTCCTGAATGATTTCCGCTAAACGCCTACATTTTGGAAAAAGAGTAACCTGTAAATAAAATAAAAATTCAATTAATTAAGACAAGTTATTATAAAACTAATTATTTTTATATAAATCCCTCAGAAATTCTTTTTCGGTACACTGCTTATCCAGCGAAACCAGTTCGGTTTCGTCCGAAATTGGAATATCAACAGTGGATATCCTAATTATCATTAACATAATTTACTTTACTTTTTACATCACAATTCATTTCACTATTTACACCATTATTTACATTTCTATTTACACGATTCACACTGATTTTCTGTCTCATAAAAGGCATCAAAATTAATAAAACTGTTTGTAAATCTCCTGGCTTTTTCTTCACTGCTATACACTGTTTTCAAAAGGGTTTCTTTTATATAACGTCTCAGTTGATTTAATTGTCCCTTAGAAATTATAAAAATTTGTTTTCTCTCCATTTTCGAAACTAATTAATTACAAACAAAAATATTAAACATTTTAAGTGACACACAAAACTCGGAATGCCTTCGATTGAACTTATAATTTTCAGATGCAATAAAATAAGGACAAATATAAAGCCTGCCGTTTATATGACGGTGCAATGCATTTAATGCAAAGCTGATATTTTGTGAGAATAAGGTCTAAGTCAGTAATGACAGCCATATCAATATTAGGTTTAGATTATAAATAGGTCTTTGTCACGTGAATTGTCTGGCATTACAACCGCCCTTATTTTATTGTTTTTGTCAGACCTTACAATTAAAATGCAGGTAGCACCCAAAGACATTTTTGTCAAACCTCTTATGTAAGCCTGACAGTAAGCTTTAGTGACAATTCGTCTGCTGGGATGTTAAGTTAAGTTACTTGCTTTGATATGACTTGATTTTTCAAACTAGACGCTATTATGTGACTTTGAATGAACAGAAATAGAGAGAGATATTAATACAATAAGTTACTGTTTATAAAAGGGAAATTCCTAAATCTGTGCCTTTTGCAGTTTGAATTTTTTGCGCCCGGTTACAGTGAACCAATTTGACCCAAGAAGAGCCGGCCCTGCTTCCAACGGTTCGTTAAAATGGATGCGTGCGCAGTGTCAAAATATCTCGCAAAAATCAAGTGTTGTGCAAGCCTCTAAGAGCCCCAGTCTAAATAACGTGTTCTTAATCTTGAAAGCTGTTCAGCAAAAAGTTGATAAGCTTGACCACTTGAAAAAGTCCCAACAATTTGTATGCTCAAGTTTAGATGAATTGCAACGCCCAATCAAGATGTTGACTAACGAAAACCTGGAATTGAAAGCCAAACTTGAAAAATTAGAGTCAAAAAACTCATCTCAGGAACTGAAATTGAACTTGCTTGAAGCTCAAATGGATGTACAGGAGCAGTTTAATAATCAAAATAATATTGTTATTAATGGTTTACCAGCAAATTTAAACGAAGAACATATTCCCAACCTAATCGTGAGTACAATTTCCAAAATTTATGGAAATATTGAAAGAGAACAAATTGTATCTATTAAGAAGATGCAACATAGTGTAAATTCAAAATCCCGTTTAAGAAATTCCTTTATCGTGGAATTTAATTCAGCCATATTGAAGAACAACATTTTAACTAATTATTTTAAAATTTTAAATTCACCTTCTAATGATATAAGAAATTTCCACTTGATGCATCATTTCACCAAATTCCAGTCTAAATTATATAAGGAGGCAAAAGACATTAAATTCAATCAAGGATATCAATTTTTATGGTGTAAGGAAGGTAAAATTAACCTGCGGAAAACAAAGGATTCACGGGTATATCATATTACCTCATTAAATGATATTATTCTGTTACAAAATGGGTTTCGTGGGCAGGAGACTGAAGGTAATACGTCGTCATTATATTAAATTGTTTTATTTTGATTCGAGAATTACCAAATTAAATTTATTATTGTTAATGTGGTGCAAAGTATATTTTGTACAGTGTTTATTTGATTCTAGTTTTAATGAATTGAAAATTTCGGTTTTAATTTTAAATTTAACTGCATTCATAATTTCTGATAGTTCCAAACACATAGTCATGTTTTCTATATATTATAATATTAATAAATTTTATGAGTAAGTTCAGTAAGATTTTAGAAAAAAATTGTAAAAATAGCTATTTCTTGAATGTTGATGATTATTCATTGAGCAATAAAAGTACTGATTATATAAAAAATAAAAAAAAAATAAACATTCTAAAAAGTAATGTACGCGGTATGAATAATATAGATACGTTTGATGATGTTATTGTATTTAATGAGAGGTTGGATGAAGATATTGACATTATTGTGCTTAGTGAGACATGGGTTAAGAGTAACAACACTATTTCGTTTCAACTAAACAATTTTCGGAGTATCTTCTCTTGTCGTAATGATAGAGTAGGTGGTGGTCTAGCTATTTTTGTAAAAAATAATGTGAAATTTAATGTTGTAAGGTGTGATGATAATCAGTTCCCCTTTCATTTTATATGTATCGAGCTTGCTGATTATGCATTAACTAAATTATTGGCTTTCTATAGACCACCTAATTCAGACGTTGAAATATTTTTAAGTTTTTTGGATGGTTTAGATATAAGCAAAACGGACACAATTGTTGTTGGGGATGTTAATATACCTGTAAATAAATGTTCTGTTAATGTTTCTGACTACAAAAATAGTTTGATGAGTTTGGGAATGATTGTTACTAATACGTTTGCTACTAGGTCAATTAGTAACAATATCCTTGATCATGTTGTTTGTAGCTTTAATAATATTAGCACCGTTAAAAATTCCACTATTTTCTCGGATATTAGTGATCACAATTTTATTTTTTCGTCTCTTTACTTCAAGGATAAATTTTACAGGCATAAATTGGAAAAAAAGATTATTGACTTTGAAAAAGTTGACTCCTTTTTTGTGGGACTTTTAAACTAATTATTGATAAGTATAATCAGTTAATTGACAAATTCACTATGATTAGGAGTGTTGTGGCTAATTTGAAGACTAATTTATGTCCTTGGATGACATACAACTTGTGGAAACTGATGGGAAAACGTAATAACACGTTAAAGAAACATAAGTTAGACCCACGTAACGTGGATATTCATGATCTACTTAGTGCTCTTAATCGGAAAATCAAGTCTGAGAAGTACTATGCAAAAAAACAGTTTTATGAAAATACATTTGCTAATGTGAGTCAGAAAAATTTATGGAAAAATATAAATCTGTTTCTAAATAGAAATAATCATAAATCTGAGGTCCAAACTATTGTAGTTAATGATCTAAAATATAATAATACCTCTGATATTGTCAATAAATTCAATGATTGTTCACATAGGTAAATCACTGGGTGAATCAATTAGAAGTGACAGGAATATTCATAAATTTGGAACATTGTGCCTTAATCCAGATTCAATATTTCTAACCCCCACTAACCCTGCGGAAATTTGTAATATTATTTGTCTTCTAGATAATGGTAAAGGTGGTGGGCCAGATAACGTTCGTAACTTGGTTTTGAAGCATAATGTCACTTTCTTTTCGGAACTTATAGCGAAATTAACTAACACAATCCTTGAAACTGGTGAATATCCTAATGTTCTAAAAATTGCCAAAGTTGTGCCAGTATTTAAAGATGGTGATAAGGATCTTGTTTCTAACTACAGACCTATTTCGACTTTTACTGTATTTGACAAAATCATTGAGAAAATACTGAACTCACGGTTTAGGAGTTTCCTTAACAGTTCAAACTTTTTTTATGCACATCAGTATGGTTTTAGGGAAGGTTCGGGTACTGAGTTGGCACTTGTTGAAATGGCTAACATGATCTACAATGCCTTTGATCGAAAGGAATATGTTGGAGCTCTCTTTCTTGATCTAAAGAAAGCTTTTGATACGGTTGATCACCAATTGCTTTTAGATAAATTGTGCTGTTATGGATTTCGTGGAGTAGCTAATAGGTTAATTAATAGTTACTTGACAACATCAACAATACGCCATGATCAACGGATCCACCAGTGATGTCTTAAATGTGGATTGTGGAGTGCCTCAAGGCAGGGTGCTAGGTCCGTTGCTGTTTCTGATATTTATTAATGATATCTCGCTATTACCTTTAAATGGACAAATTCGAATTTTCGCAGATGATACTGTAGTATTTTATGAAACAAAGGACCCTTCGACAATACATAATAGTATGAAGCATGATATGGACATTCTACTGGAATATTTCAAATCTAATGTGATCTCTCTAAATTTACATAAAACGAAATTTATGATTTTTCATTCCCCACATAAAAGTCCTATCAATTTGTCTTATTTTACCATAAATAACATTGTAGTTGATAGAGTTGAGTTTTTCAAGTACTTAGGAGTAACTTCTGACACGCATATGTCTTGGGCTGAACACACTAAAACCATCTGTAGTAAAATGGCTCCGTTAGTAGGATTGTTAAGGAAACTTTCCTTTTGTGTGCCGAGCTATGTACTGAGATTGATGTATTTTACATTTATTCACTCTAGAATTGTGTACGGAATTATTGTGTACGGAACTGCAAGTCGAAGCAGATTGAAATCTTGTCAAATCATGCAAAACAAAAGTTTAAAAGCTGTTTTAAAGCTGTCTTCACGTTTCCCATCATTAGTTTTATAAGAAACCGAGTCCAAGGGTATTTTACCAGTTGGTGCATTGTATGAGTACCAAGTTTCACTATACATGTACAAGATGTTAAATGTTTCTTCAGCGCTCTCTAATCTTAAATTTAATAACTGTAATCATAATTATGACACCCGATTTATTAATAGCATATCATGTGGATCTATCAGTAACGAATTTGGGCGCAAATCGATAAGGTTTTCCGGCCCTTCAAATTACAATAAGTTGCCAGAATCACTTAAAGCTTCTATGAGTTTTCCTCAATTTAAGAAACAGCTAAAAATTTATTATGGAAATCTTATAAATAATTATATTTCTTCAATTTTTGTAATGATTGTATTGCATTATGTAAAAAATTTATAATTTTGTATATGTTATAAAATGTGAATTACAATATCAATTACCCTTCAAAGGACAATAAATCCATTGTGAAATTGATATTGTAAAGAGTTTAATTGTATAATTTGTAAATAATAAATAAATAAATAACGTTATTTTCAAAATTATCTACATACCGTTAGATGTTGACTAGAAATCCGCGCATTTTTAACAAATAATGTGTCTTTCTGACGGCACTAATTTCTTATTTTTTGGAAAATATGAAAACTAATTTTAAAGTTAATGGATTTTCATCCTTTCTCTCACTTTCAAACAAACACCCAATTTTTGTAATTAATCATCCGATTTTAGTGTACCAATAGACTGATTTTTCAATAAATTAATTATTTTTGGAAAATATTCTTGAATTTTTCGTAATTTAAATCAGTAAACGAAAGAAACTGGTTTTCAAATAGCTATATATTTGGTTTATTGACGTGATTGGTTACCTGTCTAACTCAGAAGTTCATTTGTACGCGGACGATTTAAAAAACTATAAAACCATTAGGGACATTTCTGATGCATTATTATTTCAAATTGATATCAATAATTTCGTTGAATGGTGTAGTACAAACTCCTTATGTCTTAACATTTCCAAATGCAAAACTATGACATTTAGAATAGGTCGGAATGTTGTTTTAACCGATTATATAATCGACGGAGTACTGATCGAACGAGTTTCTGTAATTCGAGACGTAGGTGTTCTTTACACACCTAACTTGTCTTTTAATTTTCATATTGGCAGCGTCATTGCAAAGGCTAACAGTATGTTAGGCTTTCTGAAAAGACAATGCCGGGAATTTAGAGATCCATACACACTGCGCACTTTATATATGAGCCTTTTATTTTGAAAGTGGCCTAAGTCCACTTTTCAAATCAAACCAAGTTAATCATAACAATAGATAAATAACAGTATAATCTTTCTATGGGAAAATAATTTATTGTCAAAACAAAAAAAAATCTCTAACACCTGTGCAAAAAATAAGAAAATTCAAAATCTCATATGTTTTTTCATTTATTGTTTTTCTATTCTTTCATTATCTCGTTTCAACAAAATATGGACTTAAGCCACTTTCAAAATAAACGGCTCATATGGCATTTGTTAGATCCCATATCGAGTACGCTGCTGTTATTTGGTCGCCCGTTTATCATAACTACAATATTCAGATAGAATCGAAAGCATTCAAAAGCGTTTTCTTAAATATACGCTTAGCTTCTTGCCTCGTGACGGCCGTGGCCCGGATTACATGTTGCCATCTTACAATGGGAGATGCCAGTTATTAGCTCTGGAATCGCTTAGTGACGCGGCGATTTCTATGTTTGCGCGTGACGTGATTCTGGGACACATTGACTGCTCTTAGCTTGTAAAGCTTCATTCGTTTTATGTACCGTCTCATAATTTGAGAAGACATGCATTTTGGCAGTTACTTAATAGTTAATAGAAGTACAAATTACGGGAAGAATGAATTGATCTACAAATCGACACTTCTGTTGACAACAAATTTTATTTGTTGTACCCAATCTAGGGTTTAATATTTGATTTGTGGTCCCAATCAAGGGTTTTTGCTATCTTTGGTTTGAATTAAATTCCGATCGACAAAAATCTCATGTTTCAACATTATTATTTATTATACCGTTAGGGACAGACCCAAAATAAATAAATCGCTGTTTTCACCTATCCCGATTCCCGAATCCTGTTTTGTTAAAATCATGTAATGACAAACAAGTACGCACAAGTATTTTAATAATCCAGAGTATGTGATTATCCACTATCTGCCTGTTTACCTAGTACCTACGGGCACGGTATTATTTGAACTACTGAAATTTGCGCGGCTGAAATATTTGTTATTCCACTACACCGCGGAAATAAATCAGGGGAAAGTACAATTGAAACCAATTGTATTAAAATTTAAAGTATAGCGAGAGATACAAATAATTACATATAACTTCATTACATAAACCGCAATGCAAATAATCAAGTAACTCACCTTCATAAAGACTTAACAAAAATATTTCGAGTTTGTTAACACATTAATTAAACTCAATGTTATGTCAACATCTTAAAAACATTGAATGTATCTATTTATTGCATATTTTTCATTGTTATTTTGGAATTATTTACGAAAATTTGGTAAATTGAATTTATGTATATGAATTAATTTACATATGTATAAAATTAATTAATTAAGTTCCACGGTCAAATTTTAAGAAATTCCCAATGTCGTCATTTTCATCTTTCTTACATCCGTTATGCACGTTATTTGAAGATTAAACGACATTCGGATTTGGACATGCACCAATAGAAGACTGTTGAACATCTAAAAATATAATCAAAAATTATTAACATTTAATGTTTGGTTTTTGGTTAAGAATTTTTTATTCATGAAATTCGGTCATTAATCTTACTGGCACCACAGCGTTGCGCACATCCTAATCTTTGATCATTGTGATAAGTTTGTCCATCAGATCCACAAATAGGATTGTAATGGCTTAGTGCTTGGCAACCACCCATGCAAGATAAAAATGCCCGAGAAGGCGAACCAGTGGTTGGTACTTGTGTTGTCGGCTGCTGCTGTTGTTGGTTTCTAATTTGTTGTTGTTGTTGAAATAGAGTCTGGTCAAATTCTTCAAAGCTATCTTGACTAAACCAGTTTTGACCAAAGTGATTATGACCACCCCATTGTCGACTGCCAAATCGATTCTGTCGTTTAATCCTGTATGATGATATAAATACTATCTGCATAACCGATACTGAGGTGGTCCATGATTAATGCAGAGCACAAAATACGGCAAACATAAATAAAAAAGCGATAAAATTAAAAAAAAATTACATACTAATAAAATAGAACCTGTTTATTATCGAAACACGTAAGCCAAAATTTTAAAAGTTAACTAAGGTAAAAGAAAACGAAAACAACAGTGTTTATTGAATCTAATTGAATTTCTATGTTTTTCTCATTCTTGTTTATTTTGGGAATTACTTACTTTATGATAACCTTTCATAATGATTACAATAAAAAAGTGTAGAAATTAAAATTGAAATATGTGCCTCTACTAATTATTTATTAATTAGTTAGAGTTTACCTCAAGGTCTAAATATTAATAAAACTATAATACTTCATATTAGATAACATCAACTCACTTAAAATAAATAAATAACTGATTAATCTCATCTTGTATATTATGTATATACTTATTTGTTCTTCACTCTTTTCTGGTTTAAACTTTTGTCTTAGAGGTTTTGATTGCAAATGTTATTGTTTATATAAATACAACCGCCGAGTTTGCTTGTATTCCTTTCTTTAAAATTTGCGATGTTTGGTAGGCGACTTTTGTTCAGTATTATATTATATTTGATCAGTTAAGCTAATATCTGCCATACGTTTCATACTTTAAAGCGACTTTTAGTAAAACATAGTCGACACTACGAATTCAGCCTCAGTCAAAAAAGCATAAACATTTTTTATCACGATATAATTAATGTCGTAGCTACACGGTTTGATATCTGTTTAAACTAAATGGATAAATCCCATATTTTCTCGCGCAATCAAAACAACATAAATACCCGGCCGTCAGCAGGTTAATAACCATCGTTATTCTTTATGTATTAGTATTATTTGTCCATTACCCAAATTATTGTATGTAACGCACCAAAGCGTTCCTAGATATACAAGGCAAGCCGTCATGGTCAGGTTAAAATTCGAACTTAATACAATATATAAAATCCCCTTATTTACAAACACATCTTTATGTCATGACGTCATACCATTCGTTCAATTTTTTTTTTTTATATTAAGCCATTAGTACCATCTGCTTATAAACTCGACTAATTAAATATATTTAAAAAAACAAAATAGACGTGTAGTTTCCGTGTTTGAAATCAGATGGCGGTAATAAAAAAAAAAATTGAAATTTCAGCAAAACAATCCAAAATAATGTTTTAGCAAGTTTAACGATCATGCGAATGTATTTCATAAGAAACCTTATGTACTTATTATATACAGTGGTAGACATTCGTATAAACGCACTATGTTTTTTGAATATAGTTCTAAGAGTAAAGTGTTTTGATTTTTTTCAAGTAGTCTAAATTATGTCTATCATCTTAAATCTGTTGATAAGATAAACCATTTGTAAAAATTTTAATGTTTTACTTTAATAAATTTAAAAATCTAAATTTCAGGTGGACATTCGTATAAACGCACTTCTGATAATGTACTAAAATAAAAACCAAAATTACCAATTTTTCATATATTATTTTATTTAATATTTGGTCTGGCCCCGACCTATCTGAATAACTTCGAAAATTCGAGTAGGCATTGAATTTGTTAAATTTTTGAGGGTTTTCGGATCAATTGTGGCCCAACATTCACGGATGGCACTTTTCAAATCTTTAATTGAATTATATTGCTGTTCATTTCCATAAACTTTTCGGGGAAGGCCCTCTAAAGATTTTCGATAGGCCATACGAATTGACCCAAAATAACTGCTTTTATAAATATTTACGATTTTTTTATATATGCTTATTTGATTATTGAATTGGGCATTGAATTTGGCATTGAATTGGGAATTGATTTGAAGATTAAATTAGGGGTCAATTTGCGCGTTGAGTTGAAGTTGAGTTGGAGTTGAGTTGGGGTTGGATTAGGATGTGGTGAATAGTTAACAAATTTTTTATATAATGGAACCTATTTATCAACCGATTACGATGAAATTCGACATTTGAATTGGAAATGGGATTCTAAAATGATTTATGGATGAAGTTCTGGGATTTTAAAACGATTTCTGGATGAAGTTCTGGAATATGGCCAAGTATGATGGAACTTGCCCATTTCTCAACCGATTACGATGAAATTCGACATTTGTGTTGGAAATGGGATTCTAAAATGATTTATGGATGAAGTTCTGGGATTTTAAAACGATTTCTGGATGAAGTTCTGGAATATGGCCAAGTATGATGGAACTTGTCTATTTCTCAACCGATTATTATGAAATTTAATATGTTTGTTAGAAATGGGATTCTAAAATGAATTTTGGATGAAGTTCTGGAATATGGCCAAGTAGGATGGAACTTGCCCATTTCTCAACCGATTACGATGAAATTCGACATTTGTATTAGAAATGGGATTCTAAAATGATTTATGGATGAAGTTCTGGGATTTTAAAACGATTTCTGGATGAAGTTCTGGAATATGGCCAAGTATGATGGAACTTGCCTATTTATCAATCGATTATTATGAAATTTAATATGTGTGTTAGAAATGGGATTCTAAAATGAGTTTTGGATGAAGTTCTGGAATATGGCCAAGTAGGATGGAACTTGCCCATTTCTCAACCGATTACGATGAAATTCGACATTTTTATTGGAAATGGGATTCTAAAATGATTTATGGATGAAGTTCTGGGATTTTAAAACGATTTCTGGATGAAGTTCTGGAATATGGCCAAGTATGATGGAACTTGCCCATTTCTCAACCGATTACGATGAAATTCGACATTTGTATTAGAAATGGGATTCTAAAATGATTTATGGATGAAGTTCTGGGATTTTAAAACGATTTCTGGATGAAGTTCTGGAATATGGCCAAGTATGATGGAACTTGTCTATTTCTCAACCGATTATTATGAAATTTAATATGTGTGTTAGAAATGGGATTCTAAAATGAATTTTGGATGAAGTTCTGGAATATGGCCAAGTAGGATGGAACTTGCCCATTTCTCAACCGATTACGATGAAATTCGACATTTGTTAAGTTCTGGGATTTTAAAACGATTTCTGGATGAAGTTCTGGAATATGGCCAAGTATGATGGAACTTGTCTATTTCTCAACCGATTATTATGAAATTTAATATGTTTGTTAGAAATGGGATTCTAAAATGAATTTTGGATGAAGTTCTGGAATATGGCCAAGTAGGATGGAACTTGCCCATTTCTCAATCGATTACGATGAAATTCGACATTTGTATTAGAAATGGGATTCTAAAATGATTTATGGATGAAGTTCTGGGATTTTAAAACGATTTCTGGATGAAGTTCTGGAATATGGCCAAGTATGATGGAACTTGCCTATTTATCAATCGATTATTATGAAATTTAATATGTGTGTTAGAAATGGGATTCTAAAATGAGTTTTGGATGAAGTTCTGGAATATGGCCAAGTAGGATGGAACTTGCCCATTTCTCAACCGACTACGATGAAATTCGACATTTTTATTGGAAATGGGATTCTAAAATGATTTATGGATGAAGTTCTGGGATTTTAAAACGATTTCTGGATGAAGTTCTGGAATATGACTAAGTATGATGGAACTTGTCTATTTATCAACCGATTATTATGAAATTTGATTTGTGTGTTAGAGATGGGATTCTAAAATGAGTTTTGGATGAGGTTCTGGAATATGGCCAAGTATGATGGAACTTGCCCATTTCTCAACCGATTACGATGAAATTCGACATTTGTATTAGAAATGGGATTCTAAAATGAGTTTTGGATGAAGTTCTGGGATTTTAAAACGATTTCTGGATGAAGTTCTGGAATATAGCCAAGTATGATGGAACTTGTCTATTTCTCAACCGATTATTATGAAATTTGATTTGTGTGTTAGAAATGGGATTCTAAAATGAGTTTTGGATGAGGTTCTGGAATATGGCTAAGTATGATGGAACTTGCTCATTTCTCAACCGATTATAATGAAATTCGACATGTGTATTGGAAATGGGAGTCTGAAATGAGGTTTGGGCGAAGTTCAGGAATATGGCCAAGTATGATGGAACTTGGCTATTTCTTAACCGATTATAATGAAATTTGATATGTGCGTTGGAAATGGCAATATTTGATATGTGTGGAATATGGCCAAGTATAATGGAACTTGACTATGCCTTAACCGCGGGTATCATTGTGTTAGACATGTGCGTTGTAAATGGGATTCTAAAATGAGTTTTCGGATAAATTTCTGGAATATGGTCAGTTAAACGGTTAGAAGTATCAGTATAATTTGTTATACTACTTTCGGTATAAAGTTCTAGAATACGATTTTTCGTTTTAAATTGGATGCCTGTACCCATGTTGAAGCTTTTGACCTGTTTGGCTGTTGTTGTATAAGTAAATATATATTGGTTAAAATAGAAATCAATAATGTCAAAACAGTCACACCAACTTTATGATATTATTGAAGATACCAAAGACCGAAGTTCTGATCACCTCGTGAGGTTTCAGCCCTTTATATTTTTACTTTGTGATGGTCAATTGTAAAATTATTCTGTATTCAAACGCCAATGTATTGTTATCCCGTATATAATTAAATTCCATATTTTTGTAATGTTGTAAAAATAAAGTAATTCGTTAAGTTGAATAATTGGCATTTTTGGATAATTGTGGAATGTATAAATCGCCTTATATTTATACATTTTTTGGTCCTTCGAGCCGGATGCGTTCCAACGCATCAATTTTATTTTGTATTTTTGTATACCGATTCACCAAGCTGTGTGATGTTGTTTGTCTCATTATTGTTACCATTTTATTGTGGGGATCCGTTGGTATCAGGTAATCTGTTTTTGGTTCTATTTATATTTTTCTTTATTGTCAATTAAATAGTTTTTAGTTGAATATTGTGCTTACTACTTATTTATTCCGTTATCCGGAAGTGAAGTGAAATTTATTCATTCGGTTAAGTAATCGTACCCATATTTATCATGTTCTCATGTACAAATTTTGTCCCGTTATTGCCAAGTAGGCAGGCGCGAAGTTGCTCGGGGGATGCAAGCTGACAGGCTCCGTAACTTGCAGCTTCCGCAAATGCTCATGTTACCTCCTCGTGGTGACTGCTGGTAACCAGATTGTTGGTCTTTTCGGCTTCTAGGCTAAAACACGGCGCTAAAGGAGTCAACCTTAAACAAATCACTGGGCTGGGTTAAGGTGTTATTCGTACCGTGGCGATAACCGGCCAGACTGAGGGCCCAGTTTAAAAACTAGCTCAGTCGCTAACGGTGGATCCGGATACCTGGCGCCCTCCGGATTAAGTAGCCTTGTCTGTGTATTGCGGATCTCTACATAGATGGACACTCTATTCTCCGCTACTCGTAGGACCAAATATGGGAGACCAACAAACACAAAAAACAAAAGAACCCGGTTCTCTTACAAAACCGGAAAAGTAAAGAAGGAGACTCAGATCTTTAGGCCTACCTCTAAACCTACTAACAAACAATGGGACAAAAGCTCAAATGAGGCTGGTCCCTCCACTCGGGTCACCAAACCTGAGCAAAGAAATATAATGCGTGACCAAAGCACCAATGAAGCTGGTTCCTCAAAACCAACCTATAACACTAGGAGGAAGGCATGGAGGGCCCTGGGGAAGATAAATAACATCTCTCCAGAAGACAGGTCGGAGAAAGACAAAGCTACGCTTGCGTGGGCGAAAAAAGTAACCGAACAGAAACAGATCTCAGGAGGAAAGTCCTAAAATCGCAAACAGAACTAAGCTCCATGCTACCGAAATGAGGCCTTTTAACGAGGTACTCAAGGATCAGCTAGTTGTGGCAGTTATTGATCAGTCCCAAGAGGATGGCAGTATCACGCCCGCCAATTGGAGAAAGGTGGAAAGGGCCTTAACAACCACCTACTTGAATATCCTGGCAGAAAAGCCAGAACCTGCTCCGACTTGTCGGGATGCGGGTTGGCACAGGAACCATGTGAAACTGACTGCATATGCGGATCAGAGATCTCTTCTGCTTTACAAGAAGGCAGTGGAAAGACTTGGCGAGGCAGCCTTGCTGTTAAAGCTAGAAGCTAGGGAAGATATCCCCTGTAGGCCGAGAGCCAGGGTGTGGATTCCTCCAGAGCCTAGCGATCCAAAGGTGATACTCCAGTTGCTGCAGGATGGTAACTCAGACTTGCCAACGCTCAACTGGAAATTTGTTAAGCTCGAGGAGCGACGGGCCGACTATAGGTCAGCCGTCATAATTCTAAACAGAGAGTCACTGACTGCGCTGGAAAAAACCAATAGTATCATAAACTATGGTTTCAGTGCAGTCACACTCAAAATCTACAAGAAGGACGCGGACAAGCCGGAGGCTCCGGAGTCTGAGGAAGCTGCTGAAAGCTCATCTGGGCGCCCGGAAGAGCGGAACAGCCAGGCGGAAACTATCTCCACTGTTCCCGAGATTACAATGTCCTTGGGTCATTAAGGAGGATCTCAGAGGACTTCACATGAACAGGAGAGGACTCTGATGTTACAGTGGTAGAGAGGGAAGTCTAAGAATGGCGACATTGTTGCAGATCAACCTCCACCACTCAAAGGCAGCATCAGGTGCTCTCCTTTTAAAAATTGGAAAGGAAGGGACGGATATTGTCTTGATTCAAGAACCTTGGGTCGCTGATGACCGGGTACTTGGACTCAAGACACCCTGTTATAGATTAATGCACACGTAAAAACAAGGTAGGGTTCGGTCGTGCATTCTCGTTAAAAATAACATAAATTGTTTTCTGCTATCAAATTTTAGCAATGAAGATGTGGCAGCGGTCAGCATTGAGGTCAATAAACGAAACCTCTGGCTAATATCAGCCTACCTAGCTTACGATGAAGTGAACATTCCACCAGTCATTCTAGGTGAGGCAATTTTGGAGGCTCAAAAGCGCAAGGTTGGAGTCATCCTGGGGAGTGATGCAAATTCTCATCACACAATCTGGGGAAGTACGGACACAAATGAACGAGGTCAGTTACTCTTTGATTACATTCTAAGTACTAACCTTCATATATGTAACATAGGCAATAAGCCGACTTTTATAACTAGAAATAGACAGGAGGTATTCGATATTACACTTGTCTCAAACTTTTTTACGACTAGTCTATTAAACAGGAAAGTGTCGGAAGACCACTCCTTTTCTGATCACTGTTATCTTCAATTTGAAATGAGCTTGGTCTTTCCGAGCAGCCTTCTCTACAGGAACAGGAGGAAACAGACTGGGACATTTTCAGAACTATTCTGGGAAATTCACTACCAGTGCTGGTGCCTAAACCTCCAAAAGCTACGGTAGAACTCATGGCTTAGTGGACGAACTGTCCAGCGCTTTTAACGAAGCGGTACTGGGCTCTTGGCCTCTTAGTAGGCCTAGGGGTAAATCTCGGCCACATTGGTGGTCAAAGGAGATTCAACAAATACGTCAACGGTGCAAAAGACTCTTTAAACCAGCAAGGAAAACAAAAGCCGCTATGGACTGGGACTCCGAAGTCCTCAAAATTTACAAATATCAGCTAAGAAGTGCAAAGAACAGATCTTGGAGACCATACTGTGGCAAAATCCAGGAGTCTTCAGAGATGTCCAGGCTGCGTAAAGTACTATCTACTAGCCCTTCCATCCCAAGCTTTCTTCAAAGGCCGGATGGAGCATGGACCACAAATAGTATGGAATCGCTGGAACTACTATTGGAGACTCACTTTCCTGGTTGTTCCGAATCTGCACCTACTATATCAGCAGGTAAAAGGGCAAGTAGCCTCGTAGGCCAAATTATTAGCAGGAGAAAGATTCTGTGGGCGATAGGCAGTTTTAAACCATATAAGTCGCCAGGACCTGATGGTATTATCCCTGCGGATATACAAAAAACTGCGGATCTAACCATTTGCTGGTTAGAGGTAATTTTTAGAGGCAGCCTAGAACTATGTCACATTCCCAGTAAATGGACGGAAGTGAAGGTTGTCTTCATACCTAAGGCGGGAAAACGCTCACACTGCAGTCCCAAAGACCTTAGACCGATCAGCTTGTCTTCTTTCCTTTTCAAAATACTGGAAAGACAAATAGAAGCTCATATTAGAGGCACGATTGTGCCGGAAAAGCTGTCTAAATCTCAACATGCCTATTGCAAGGGGAGATCTGTAGAAACTGCTCTTCATTCTCTAACATATTTCACTGTAAAAATCTTTCGAATATGGAGACTATGCGATGGTAACCTTTTTGGACATTGAGGGAGCCTTTAACAATGTGCTTACAGGTGCTATAACTCGGGCACTTTCGAATCTAGGAGTGGATGAATCTATCAAGGACTGGATAGATCAAATGCTAAGAGGCAGGATCATAAATGCCAGTCTGGGGAAATCCTCCGCCAGAAGATTTGCAAGCAAAGGCAAGCCGCAGGGTGGCGTACTGTCCCCCTGCTCTGGAACTTAGTCATAAATGATGTGTTGCTGAGACTGGAGGATAGTGGCTTCAAGGTGGTTGCTTATGCGGATGACGTCGCTATTGGTGTTCGTGGAAAATATCCCGGCACACGTAGTGAGCTTATTCAAAATGATCTGGGCATTCTTTCATTATGGGCCAATGGTTGTGGGTTAAATGTGAACCCACACAAAACCGAATTGGTTCTCTTCTCTAGGAAATATAAAATTCCTCATGTCGATCCTCCCACTTTAAATGGTTTCAACTTGGCTTTTATAGGTGAAGCAAAGTCCTTGGGTCTCGTCTTAGACAGTAAATTAAGCTGGAAACCTAATATTATGGAAAGGATAAAGAAAGCTACGGTAGCGCTATACTCTTGCAAAAAAGCAATTGGGAAAGGTTAGGGGCCGGAGCCCCACATGGTCCTTTGGCTATACACATCAGTAGCTGGACCCATTCTTCTGTATGGGGTAACAGTCTGGTGGCCTGCTCTGGACAAAGCTGTCAACCTAAAGTTGTTGACAAAAGTTCAGAGAACAATCTCTCTGTGGATCAGTGGTGCTATGAGGAGCACATCCACTCAGGCACTGGAGACTCTACTATTTCTGACTCCTGTAACGGATCTATAGCGGCTGCACATCCTTGTAGCTGGATAGCGATCAGCGGAAAATGTAGGTTCAATTCGCGCCGCCATATATGATGAATCCGTTCAAAAAAATTTTGATGTGCAAAGATACTTACCACATGCTACAATAATAAACTTTAACTGAATGGATCAACAAAAAAAAATAAATATAAAGAAGAAAAAGGGTTTGACTCTGGTTGTTCTCACGACTTCAGGCATCGCATCACACGACGCACCTCCTCACCAAAAAAAAAATTACTTTACCACATAACGGAATTTAAACAGTTAACATTTTCAATTTAGAAATAATATTGATTAAACTTTTATTCAATGAACAGCTAAAACTACATAGTTCTAATTCTTGTTTACTTAAAATCGACTTTATATCACAATTTGCCTTAACTTCGGATAAACGTGAAATAACAAAAAAAATTAACAATGAACTGAAATAGTCTTTAACAAAAAAAAAAAAAAGGAACAAAATTTGCACAAATCGGAAAATTGAATTAAATTTTCCTTCGCGGTATCGACTGATAATAAAAAAAAAAATAGTTTTGTTTTACTCACCACTCTCAAAATCTGCATCCGGTAGAGCTCTTCCGTTGCTAGCTGTGAAAGAAGTTTTATTCTAATGTTTACCAAATCGCTTTGGTGAAACAAACGTTAACCGAATACTGACACTGATCAATGTGCAATTTTTATTGCTTTTTGTACACTTTAATTACTCTACTAACAAATAGGTATACTACTTTGACTTTAAAATTTTATAATTGTAACAACTAATCACTCAGCACTTATGAATCAAATAATTTAATTAGCTTAATCTAAATCAATGAATTTAACAAAACAAATTTTCGACACAACACAATGCACTACATAAAGTATAAATACACCGCTATAGGTATATAACCAAGAAATGACCGGATAATGAAGATTTTATTAAATTCATCTGATGCGATGATTTCTTCTTATTTATTTGATTTATTTCCAATCAGGATAAACAAAAAAGAATAATTAAAATTCTGCGGCCCACGACCGGCTGACTGCTGCCACGCCCTTCGCGTCGCGTGGTTTGTAGCACCGATAAATTTCCCGTAATTCGGCTATCTCTACGATGAAATAAACAGTACAGCGTTATTTAGGTATATCAAGCAAAGGCGAACAATAAAACTATAACCGTGTCTCGCTTACCCTATAAGATTTAAAGTTTCTTTTATTTGAATCCTCAGAAACAGGCACAGAACACTAATTTATCTTATACTGTGTTTCTGTGTAAATTTTAATTTCACAACACAATACACAACTATGGAATAGGCATATAGTGCACGTTGATTAACTATTTTACCACGATGCGTATTCGCATAAATTCACTAGAAATTTTAATTAGATTTGCTCTGATCGATGGGCACACAAAGAATAACCAACTCCACCTTGGTAATCGATTTTCAACAGCCGATATCTCAATAACATTACTCTCTCATTTATGAGAGCTCATATGACAAAACAAAAAGGTAAACTGGTCCATATTTCAAAAACGCTACTTCATGACGAATGTACATGCTTATTCATCAGGGGTATGAAACCAAGTTCACATCTGTTTTTTTTTTTTTATCATTTTCGGTAACTATACAAAAATCATAAATCAGAAGATTTATACCTAATATCTAGCCATCAAAAAAAAAAAATAATTTTATAATTCGACACCCGTAACAACACAGGTTCAAGTTAAATTTAGAGCCACCGGCCCAAATAGTAACTTGAATCTGAAATACCATTGCAGAAATATGTTATATATTGGGTTTGAAAGTTACACCTTAATATCTTTAGCATGGAATTTACCAATCACCTTTCCTGTTTCATCTGTTAGAGTATAATTTATGTTGCCTTCACATCTCAGTATACGAGCGCGCCGCCATCCTGGAGCTAACTTGGCCGAAAATGAATTTGGAGCACTGCTCAGGTGATGTTGGCGCACGAAGACATTTTGACCAGGTTTAAAAGAAATTGGCCTTGCTCTTAAGTTATATACTTTAGCATGTCTATCATGGGCTTGAAGAAGTCGTTTTTGAACATCAGCATGGATTATTGACAGGCGATGATGAAGTGGTAATTCAGTGACTTCGGATTCATTTAAACAATTTGCTTCTCTTAGAATATTATATGCGTTCCCATGATTTATTCGGTGATATCCGAACATAAGGAAATGTGCAGGGTAAGTGGTCGAGTCATGAACAGTGTCTCTGATGGAACTGGCAATTTCCTGAACGTGCTTATCCCACAATCTGTGGTTGTCATGTAAATATGATCTTATAGCAGTCAGGATGGTGCGATTTACTCGCTCTGATGCGTTCGATTGCGGCGAGTATAACCCAGTATAATTATGTTTAATTCCATAGTACCGCTCCATGTCTTTAAAATCCTTACTGGTGAATTGAACGCCGTTATCAGAATAAATGTACTCGGGGACACCGTATAAAGGAAATACCTCTTCTTTTAAATAGTCGAGAATCTTAATAGTAGTTCCCTTACTAAGTGGTTTAAGAATGCAAAATTTTGTAAGTTGATCCAAGACAATAAGTAGAATTGTGTTACCCTTCGGAGATCTTGGATATGGACCCAAAAGATCTATATAGATTCTCTGCCATGGACGGTTCACATTCAAATAGGCACCCATAAGCGGTTGTAAACTCCTGTTTGGAGCTTTCGTACTCTTACATACTACACAATTCGATATATAATCATGAACTTCTTTTGCCATTCCCGGCCAGAAATAGAAACGCCTTAGACGGTCTATAGTTTTTGCGATACCACTGTGGGAAGCTGATGGCTCATCATGATTTTGCAATATTAGTTGTCTGGTTAAAGGCTTTGGAACCCATAATTTCCATACTGGCAAATCGGTTAATTTATCTCTTGCCTTAGGCTCTATTCGCAAATAGACCCGATCATTTTGAACTTGAAATGAAGGGAAATTATGAGGGCATTTTATAATATTTTCTTTAAACGTTTTGTATTCCGGATCCTGAAACTCAGGTAAAGAAAGGTCTAAGGCATTGATGAATAAAGGAAGATCGTCTAAGAGCTCGGTTACTGTATCACAATTTACTCGCGATAACGCATCAGGCACTATATTTTCCGTTCCTTTCACATGAAGGATACTAAAGTGAAACGGTTGTAGCTTTAAGCTCCACCTTGCTAGTCGTCCGCTAAGATCCTTCTGGCTCATAAGCCATTTTAGACTAGCGTGGTCCGTGAAAATTGAGAATTTGTGGCCCTCAATATAAGGCCGAAATTTGTTTACGCTTATTACCGCTGCAAGGCATTCCAACTCGGTAATTGAATAGTTTTTTTGCGCACCATTTAGTTTCTGCGAAAGGAATGCAATAGGGCGCTCATTGTCATCGCCATCTTTTTGATATAATACACTTCCAATACCTTCCGTTGAGGCATCACATCTGATAAAAAATTCTTTGGAATAATCTGGGGTTATCAGTACAGGCGCAGAAGATAGTAGGTGTTTCAGCTGTTGGAAAGAATCATCAGCGTCCTTATTCCAAACAAATTTTACTCCCTTTTTGAGGAGGTTTGTTATTGGAGCGGTCACTTCAGAGAAATTCGGAACAAATCTACGGTACCACCCTGCCATACCGAGAAGTCTTCGAGCTTGCTTGACAGTTGAAGGGGCTGGAAATTTTTGGATGGCTTCAACTTTTTCCGGATCAACACGCAAACCTTTCTCACCTACTAAAAAACCTAGATACTTGATTTCCTTCATTAAGAAGTGGCTTTTTTCCAAGTTAATAGTCAGCCCAGCTTCAGAGATCCGCGTCGCAACTGTTTGTAACAAGCTGAAATGTTCCTCAATAGATTCCGAGACGATTAACAAATCATCCAAATAGACGAATATACGATCATGTAAACTATGAGGGATCACTTTGTGCATAAGTCTGCAGAATCTCTGAGCTGCGTTACAAAGTCCAAATGTCATAACTTTAAAATGGTATAGTGGTCTACCGGCAACTGTAAACGCGGTTATTTCTCGGGATGCTTCGGCTAAAGGAATTTGCCAGAAGGCATCTTTTAGATCTATACTACTAATAAATTTTGTGGCTTGTAGTCTACCCAATAAACCGTCTATTAGTGGAAGAGGATACGCGTCTTTCTTAGTAGCCGCGTTTATTTTGCGAGAGTCTAAGCATAATCTGGATTTTCCATTAGCTTTGCGAACAAGAACAACCGGAAAACTCCAAGCACTGTGGCTTTCCTCGATTACGCCTAGCTCAAGCATTCTGTCCAATTCTGCATAAACCAATTTTTGAATAGCTGGCGATATAGGGTAGTGACGCTGCTTGATGGGCAAAGTTTCACCGACATCAATCACGTGCTCTTCGAGGGATGTTTTGCCTAAACCGAGACTTTCTGACGATGGAAACATGAGTTTTATTTCGTTCAGTGTTTTATTTTGATCCGGAGAGAGAAGATGTATGTTGGTATCTGATTCGACTGATAGACTAGAAATTTCCTGACGTACCGTTGGGAATATGTCAAAAGTTTCCCAAAAATTTATGCCCAAGTACAGCTGTTCCTGAAGTGACGGAACTAAAAAGAAACGAACCATTTTTTCGCGACTATCAAACTTAACACTCATATTAATATAACCAACTATCGGATTGGACGTACCATCAGCGGTTTTTACCGACGAGGCAAACTTTTTAAAGGTTTGTTGATTTTCTTATACAAAATTCAAACAGTTTTTTCCCAATATGCTTATTGAAGCTCCAGAATCAAGGAGTCCAGTAATTGGTTTGTTGCAGAGATAAATGGTTACGTAGGGTCGTGGGTCGGATGTGTTCCTTTTAATATCGCGAACTGAAGTGGCGGATATTTGTTTTACTAATGCTTTTCGTCGACGGAAATATTGTGTCATCCGGTGTTGACGTCTATTGAAAATTCGAAGTATAGAGGGTGAATTCAACTCAGTATGTGCGAATGAAGATGCAGACTGATTTGATTGTTTATCTAATATAGTTTTTGGTGAACCTACTTTGGGTCGGTCCTTGAATTCATTTGATCTATCGGTCTGGGTCTGGTTAGATTGGTTTCCGAACGCAGTTGCCCAGCATTTGCATTCGGATACAGGTTTTCCGACCTTCGTTTCTGGCAAGCCAGACAGTTTGGCTTTCTAAGACCTGGCCTACCACAACCGAAACAAAAAACTTTTAGAAACTCCTGTGGACAATCCTGGTATCTGTGGCCGATATCTTGACAATTCCAACACAGCAATAAATTTGATTTATCTACGGCCGGTTCCCGAGTCGTTCTATTTATAGCCGATATATTCGAGTCAGGCAGTAATAACTCCGTACCATCTGTAATCGCCAAATTTTTCATAAGTGACTTAGTTGACGTTTCAGAAGAATAATCTGACGGTGCGCCATAGTAAAACGCATTTGCCGCCCTCGACGTAGTTGGACCCCAATCACTGATCATAGCACCATCATAATTGTTAATAGCTTGCCTCGATGTTCCATATGGTTCAACCTTCGTTACCTCAGCGGAGTTTGAATGATCTCTTTCATAATAATCTGAATAATGATCAAGAGTTACCTGATTAACAATAGGAGTACGACCACGATTTGGAGTATTTGAGAATCTACCAGTAGAGCTTGAACTCCACAAGTCTTCAAATCTTTGACAAAGTACTCGGAGTTCTTCAATATTACTGAAGTGAAGCGGTAGAGTCCGCTCTTTTAGATGTGTATTCATATTCTTTCTCAACCGTGTAAGGAGCTCAGCTTCCGAGAACCTATTTATCAATTTTACATTTAACGTTTGAATCTCTAGTAGAAAGTCGTTAAAAGTTTCATTTTGACGTTGAAACCTACTCTCTATGCGACGTCTGGTTTCATCCTCGTTTTCAGGTCTGCTGAACCTGGATAGCATTGCCTGTCGTATTTGTATCCAATTCGCGGTAGGGTAGCTATGTAAAAATACCCAGTACCAACGCTCAGCAGTACCCTCTAAGAACCGATGAATAATATTTACTAAATTAAAAACTTCATAATTTTCACGAGTAGCCATATTTTCAAGCCTAAATAAAAATTCATTGATATCATGGGGTTTATTAGAACCATCATATCTAATTGTCCATTTCGGAATATAATTATCAACATACCTAAGCGGATTTCGGTTTTCAGGTATAATTCGAGATCTAGGTATGTCTAAATGACGATTATTAGACAATTCATAGCCACCAAGTGGATCAAAGGCATTAATAATTTCCTGATTTGATTCAGGTAAAAATGCAGGTATTTGTATCTGTGAGTGACCCGGACTTGATGTGACCAATGTCGATTTAGAGTTTGATGCTTGCTGATTGCTAACATTAATAGGCTTTGTATTAATAGATTGACCGGTTTCTACGATATTATCAACATTGTTTTTCCCATAGCTAATATGTTTCTCTAGGCTTTCTTCATTCTGATTTTTATTATCCATCAAATCTGGTTTTGAAGATTTTTGTATCAACTCAGATTCATCTTGATGTAATATCGTATTGACATTACTTATTGGTTTTGGGGGGTCCCTACTGTACCTGATTAAACCCCGTTGATGTCTTTGTAGTTGATCGATAATATTCTTCAGATGGACAAGATCACCATGGGTATTGTGTAAACGGATAGCTCGATTTAAATAGTGTGAGGACTTTGCTAATATTTGTTTAATTTGCAGAGAACAAAATTCCTGAGGTAAACTTGAAATCATTTTTGAAATTTCCTGAGATTTCTGATAGCAAAGATCAACTTCCTGCTCTGGACTTACAATAACATGGCTATCTTTTGGTCTACTAAAGGGATCGTCCCGTTCCCGCTTTAAGGCGTCTATAAGTAATTGTTCTGCCCCTGATCGATTTGCTACAATTCCGCGTACTTTGAATTCTACGTTTAATTCATCTGAGCTTAATAGCTGCATCATTTCGGATTCCGAAGACATCTTTGCAATTAAATCGTTAAGGAATGATAATAAATTTTATAGTATATAGTAGATAATTACCAAAAAAAAAAAATTATAAATTAATAAGAGGTTAATAACAATTATAAGTATATCTTATCTTTTATACAATAATTTGACTAATCTGAGAAATTGGTGAGGTGTACAGTACTCGTGAGAAGGGACACCTAAACTCGCTTAAAACCAGAGTATCCTATTGATATGTTCAAAAAAAATAATTTGAATGGGCGGGTTACGATATGTTTGTCACACGGTGAATCCAATCCATACTGGGCTTTTGAGAACACGAGGAATCACCTCGGAATCGTACCATTAGCCGACCAAGGTTGCTATCAAACCATGAAACAAACAAACCGCAACTTAACAACATTTCTTTTTTCTTTGTTTGTTTTGCTTTGGAATAGCTGTATAACAGACGGAATCTAACAAAAGTATAAAACAAAATCTGAATAAGAATAAATCGAGTAATTGCAACCGTCTAAAATTGAGATCACACAAAATCATTATGGTTCTATCAATATCAGTAACGGCTAATTTCTATCGACTCAACCTTGAACAAAAAAATATCATATTTGGCATAGAAATAAACAGAACTAAAAAAAAATATTTTGAAACATCAATAGAACATTATTAAAATTTAATTGAAACACAAAAGGAATTTATCCGCTGACAATAAACATTATCAAGCGAACTTGCAAAAACCTGTAGATGGGAAGTGAAGCTTCCTTGGATACCTTATTAGGGCAACCTTGAAAAACTATAAGGTATGAACGTGGGACTAAGTGAATCTAATGGATATTCATAAAAACTTTAATTTCCGCAAACTATCTAATTTCTGATTCGCATATCCATTGGTCCCTGTTTCGGCGCCATTTCTGTAACGGATCTATAGCGGCTGCACATCCTTGTAGCTGGATAGCGATCAGCGGAAAATGTAGGTTCAATTCGCGCCGCCATATATGATGAATCCGTTCAAAAAAATTTTGATGTGCAAAGATACTTACCACATGCTACAATAATAAACTTTAACTGAATGGATCAACAAAAAAAAATAAATATAAAGAAGAAAAAGGGTTTGACTCTGGTTGTTCTCACGACTTCAGGCATCGCATCACACGACGCACCTCCTCACCAAAAAAAAAATTTCTTTACCACATAACGGAATTTAAACAGTTAACATTTTCAATTTAGAAATAATATTGATTAAACTTTTATTCAATGAACAGCTAAAACTACATAGTTCTAATTCTTGTTTACTTAAAATCGACTTTATATCACAATTTGCCTTAACTTCGGATAAACGTGAAATAACAAAAAAAATTAACAATGAACTGAAATAGTCTTTAACAAAAAAAAAAAAAAGGAACAAAATTTGCACAAATCGGAAAATTGAATTAAATTTTCCTTCGCGGTATCGACTGATAATAAAAAAAAAAATAGTTTTGTTTTACTCACCACTCTCAAAATCTGCATCCGGTAGAGCTCTTCCGTTGCTAGCTGTGAAAGAAGTTTTATTCTAATGTTTACCAAATCGCTTTGGTGAAACAAACGTTAACCGAATACTGACACTGATCAATGTGCAATTTTTATTGCTTTTTGTACACTTTAATTACTCTACTAACAAATAGGTATACTACTTTGACTTTAAAATTTTATAATTGTAACAACTAATCACTCAGCACTTATGAATCAAATAATTTAATTAGCTTAATCTAAATCAATGAATTTAACAAAACAAATTTTCGACACAACACAATGCACTACATAAAGTATAAATACACCGCTATAGGTATATAACCAAGAAATGACCGGATAATGAAGATTTTATTAAATTCATCTGATGCGATGATTTCTTCTTATTTATTTGATTTATTTCCAATCAGGATAAACAAAAAAGAATAATTAAAATTCTGCGGCCCACGACCGGCTGACTGCTGCCACGCCCTTCGCGTCGCGTGGTTTGTAGCACCGATAAATTTCCCGTAATTCGGCTATCTCTACGATGAAATAAACAGTACAGCGTTATTTAGGTATATCAAGCAAAGGCGAACAATAAAACTATAACCGTGTCTCGCTTACCCTATAAGATTTAAAGTTTCTTTTATTTGAATCCTCAGAAACAGGCACAGAACACTAATTTATCTTATACTGTGTTTCTGTGTAAATTTTAATTTCACAACACAATACACAACTATGGAATAGGCATATAGTGCACGTTGATTAACTATTTTACCACGATGCGTATTCGCATAAATTCACTAGAAATTTTAATTAGATTTGCTCTGATCGATGGGCACACAAAGAATAACCAACTCCACCTTGGTAATCGATTTTCAACAGCCGATATCTCAATAACATTACTCTCTCATTTATGAGAGCTCATATGACAAAACAAAAAGGTAAACTGGTCCATATTTCAAAAACGCTACTTCATGACGAATGTACATGCTTATTCATCAGGGGTATGAAACCAAGTTCACATCTGTTTTTTTTTTTTTATCATTTTCGGTAACTATACAAAAATCATAAATCAGAAGATTTATACCTAATATCTAGCCATCAAAAAAAAAAAAATAATTTTATAATTCGACACCCGTAACACTCCTCTTGATATCTTGGGAAAACAGTGGGCACTTGTACTGCTATACGACTGAAATCCACGTTAATGTGGACCAGCAATAATACAGGGCACTCATCTATACTTTGTAACAAAGGGCTTCCCAAGGCCACCGACTATACTATCCCGTCACTATCTTTTGATAGAAAGTTCCGGACTATTATCCCATCCAGAGAGGAGTGGATGTTGGATGCAATTTTGGAACCAGGAGTTTTAAACTTTGTAACGAGTGAATCGCGTTCCAATACAAATGGATGGAAAGCCCTGAATTTTTGTGTGCGTTAAACATTTTTATGATCGATAATTAAGCGAGTCATTCGATATTACGGTACATCGGAAGATTATAAATTCACGAAATTGCGAACACGCGGGGTCAGTCTTAGTTTTTTGCTCGGCAGTTAGTGACCGAGAAGTATCTATTATTTTTTTTGGTTTTATCTTCTATCTAATTAACAAGCCAGATTGGCGTTAAAATATTTTTTTTTATTAGTTACTTTTTTTTTTCGATGTGAAGATAAAATAATTCAATCAATAAAATTTGTGATGATATACATAAGTTTAATGATTATATTAGTATCTAGTGATAGTGAATTTTGGACAATTTGATGGGTATCTTGTATCTAAAAATTAAAATTTCATAGTTATTAATGTAATTAAAAACTCGAACAGATGTTCGCTACAAATCAGTGCATTCACTCTATCGATATGACTATTCCATTAAATCTTAAGTGAATGTGTATGTCTCAAATGAAAGTGAAATAAAGTGTGAGACAAATTAACTGAAAATTGTTCGATACAAGTATTTGTTCCCCAAGCATGATTGGGAAAACAAAATAAACGGTAAAACTATAAAGTGCGTGATAGTGCAAAATACATTAAAAAAAGAACATATAAATTATGCCAGTATGAAATAACTGCATGTACATTTGCAAGATAGCGTGATTACGTGATAATCTGCAATACACTGGTACTTGTGACTAAAATACCGTCAAAGAGACAAGTTATCGCTATTTATACTGTTGCGTCAAGTGCATTATTTTGGTGTATATATTTACGAAATTCGTACATGAATGGAAAAAAAAAATAATAATAAAGTATGAATCTGTATAATGTGTAAATCTGTGTGAACAATTCATAATTATAAGTTAAATTAATATTTTCCAACGATAATAATAAGTGAGAGCCAAATTTAATAATAAAAAAAAAAATCTAATATAACGACACATAATACTCTGTTGGATTGATGACGCTGCACGCTACAATCAACATGACAACGCTGCAATCAACATGGCGATTTTATTAAGTAGTTTTCTTTGGAAATTTTTTTTTGTTATATACATAATTTCATATTTTTTTATTGCTATATTATTTATCTTTCCTCATTAATTCGTTTAGTTACATTTAGATGAATTTATATTTAGCATAGGGTGTAGGGTATTACCTAGTTAAGTTACATTAATCGTACTAACCTTAGATTAGTGCATAGATTGAATTTATTTATTTTTTTTTTTTTGTCTTCACTCTGACTTTTTTTTATTGTTATCTTAAAGCAAATTATCTTTTTTTTTTGCAATTGTATTTGAATCACATATCATATTAAATCAGTTTGTTAATTGTTGCTAAAAACGAAGTTACGTGTTTTCTATGGCCTGCTTTGGGGCTTTCGAAATTTTGGTTCGCTTTTCGTGTGTTTAGTGATGGAGTAATTTGAGAAATTTGAGAATGTGATGTAGGTAAGTTTAGGTGAGTATAGAACCGGTCTGTCCCTTCCTTTATATCCTCTCTCCCTAGGTGGTAGATCAAGCTTCCATTCATCTTCGGAAAACCCCACCCCAAACCCCTGAGCTTTAGTCAGCAGGAAAGAAACCACCCCGAAGCTCTGATGGATGAATGAATTCCGTGACGAATGGCATTTTTTTTGGAACCGAGTTCGCCTCGCAACCCTCACATGCCCAAGCAAGTTCGTTACAGATGGCGCCCAACCATATGGCTAATTACCCTTTACTTTTCCCGATTCCTTTTAAAAATACAGTAATCTTGTTAATTAGTTTATTACATCATATGCGCGACCGTTATCCAGAATATCTGTAGAATTGGTTATTTGACTCAGATGAAGTATTAAATTTTTTTTTTCGGTTCTCTTTTCCTTTCTTTGAGCATTTTAATCCCACATCCCCAAAAGAAAAGAAAAATCCTAACATATAATTTAAATTTATCCAACAATATATTGTGTCGCCTCGCGTTACTTCCGGTAACAAGTGTAACCGTCGAATCTAGTGTTAGTATATGCGATTTAGTATATTGTTGTATATGACCTCGGCCATGTCTTCGCAACAGTTTCTACATTTGTATGGATGGTGTTGTTCGAACAATGACATTGCTGAGATCAAAACGTTTTTTTTTAATTGTATATCGGCGCAGTTGCATCCAATATCACCTTGTTGAATCGTTGTTCGTACTTGGTATACTCTTATTATTATTCTGTTATCAACCTTTTCCATTTCCCTTATAGACCGGTACAAACTCCACCGTTATAATCTCATTATAATTCTGCCTACATCTCATTCTTATATTATTTTTGGCGTTAAATTGATACGATCATAATTATTGTTATTATTGGTTCACATACAAATTTTTTTTTATTTAATTGTTTTTGAAGATTTCATTTTGTGAGTTTCTTATTTGATTCCTAAACTCATTAAACTATTTTAATTCTAGTTTTTTTTACGGTTTATTTAAATTTCAAATATGGATTTACCAATTTTAAACATCGATTATTTAGATATGGACGAAATTAAGTTCGAATGTGAAATTCGTCAGATTACTGGATCTCTTCGGGTCCAGATGAGGGCCTTAGAAGCTCAATTGAAGAACGAGTATGATAACCCACAGGAATCTCCACAACAGCTTCACCCATTAGCTCGAAAGTTTCCAAATACTGAAGTGGCGGCTTGTATGAGTAAATTAAAGAATGTACAGAGTACATTAACTGAATTGGTTGAAGAAGGTAACCCTGTTAATGAAGAAATAGAAGCTACTATATCCAAATTCGTACATATTTACTCCCGATTGAAAAGTGTAGCTAAATTATTAGAATGTTCGACGGCTATGGACAAGCTATTTAGTACCATTGAAAAGCTGATGCAATTAGCTTTAAAATTTCAAAATAGAGAGCTAACCAATAATGAAATATTAGATAATATTCGGGTCATAGAAATTGATCCTATTGAATCAATAGATATTACCAGTGTTCTTTTAACAGATACGAATATAGGAAACCCAACGGGTACAAATACTTCAACTCCAAAACAGGTTACCAATAAGCAAGCATCGCGTGCAGAAGGCGGCAATGTTGCTAATGGCACTTTAATAGAGATTGGCCCTAACCTCCAAACAGCTGATCCGCGTGGTGCTACACTGTTAGCCTCAAATATTCCGTCTGGTACACAAACTAGTCATAATATTCCAGTACAACATCGTCAAGTGGGCTCGGCAGCATTCCCTACTGGCTATATTCCGGTACCTAATTTCATGCCATTTAATCCATACACAACTTTTCACCAATCTGTGCCCCCACCGGTAGTATTTCCTCCAATGACAAACGCAGTAGCGGGTGTTTCAGCTCCCGTAATTTCAGCCGGGGCTTCAGCAGAAACTGGTGCTCCCGTGAGAATGGAAGAAAGATCAAAACCAAGCAATAAATTCTATAATTCGGGCACTTTACCATCCACTACACCTGTTCATAAATGGAACATCACGTTTAATGGTTCTCACACAGGATTACCTGTTGAAAAATTTCTTTTCAGAGTGGAACACCTAGCTAAGATCCACCATATCCCATTAGACCAATTGGCTACTGATATTCATTCGCTAGTACAAGATTGTGCTCGTGAACACTACTGGCTCACGATGGAGCGAAATCCGGGTTGTACATGGTTGGAAATACGGGAATCCTTTCTTCACAGGTTCAGGATTCGAAGATCCGACGCTGAAATAAACCAATCCATGCAATCAAGGATACAACGTTTGAAGGAACCCTTCATGGAGTTCCACTACGAAATGCTTAGTTTAGCGTTGCCATTGAGAATTCCGCTGCCTGACTTAGAACTTCTTGAAATTTTGAGAAAGAACATGCGTCCTGGACTTAAAGCGCACCTAGCTGGCAGAATGTTCTCTAGCGTGGTTGATCTGGTTTCGGTATGTATTGCTACGGAAAACTCCTGGAAAAGTATGAATTACGCTGCGGAGCTTAACATGACATATCGAAGTTCACATCAATTTGTTAGCGAAATTTCGGAACCAAATTTACAGCAAGAACAAGCTCATCTCCTCTATTCTCAATGCCAGTCACCAATACCGAGCACAGTTGAATCGTTTAACAAACCTAGATTGCAGAATTTGCCTAGCTCTCGTAATGAAGTTACCATCACCTGCTGGAACTGCGGAACAAAAGGCCATGCTTACTTTGATTGCGAAACACCGAAAACAAAAGATTTTTGCTATGGTTGTGGAACGCCTGATGTGCTCAAGCCACATTGCGTGGAGTGCAAGAAAAGGTCGGGAAACCGAGTTGCGGAGACGCAAACATCTGGGCAACCGCATCTCCGAACAACTCAAACACGGCCCAGCAGACCCTCGGTCCAGGAACACATACCGAAGACCGACAAAAATCAGTTGTAATCCATAAAAATTTAAATCCACACAATTTAATCCCCTCCGAAAAATTTCGATCTCAACGGTGTGCAAGATATTTCCAGAAAAAACACGATATCATAACTCTTACAAAACGAATATCAGAAACTCTCCTGAAAACTACATTTGAACCATCCGAGGACCCTCGACCATACGCTTTTGTTCATATTGCTGGTTTCAAATTGCGTGGCTTACTAGATAGTGGCGCTTCAGTGACCGCATTGGGAAAGGGATCCGAAGCCTTTGTGGCTAAACACAATCTTTGCATTACACCGATTCAAACTAGTCTTCAGACTGCCTGTGGTTCATTTCAGAGAGTCATCGGATATATCAATACGGAAGTGTCTTATAAAAATAAAACCCATAGAATGAAAATTTTGATCGTTCCCTCTTTAAATCAATCACTGTACCTTGGATATGATTTTTGGAGAGTTTTCGGAATGAAGCTCTCTATTTCAGAAATACTACCAACCGCATTAGATTCCGCTGAATCCACAGATTTGCCTGCCTTAGACAGTCCTAAACACCATGATTTGACCGCTGATCAGCAGACTCAACTCCAGGCAATAATCGATTCCTTTCCAAGTTACGAAAGATTAGGTTTAGGGAAAACTAACTTGGTTACTCACGTAATTGACGTAGGCGACTCCCCACCTGTTAAACAGCGGTATTATTCCGTTTCCCCTGCTGTACAGGAAGAAATATTTCGTGAAATTGACCGCATGTTGAAACTAGATGTGATCGAGGAAAGTAACAGTGCGTGGAGTTCGCCAATGGCAGTCGTGAAAAAGACCAACGGAAAGGTACGATTGTGCCTAGATGCCAGGAGGTTGAATGCAGCAACAAAAAAGGACGCATACCCGCTTCCGTTGATCGACGGTCTACTCAGTCGACTAGACAGGACAAGGTATATCTCGAGTTTGGATCTTAAGGACGCCTTTTGGCAAATTCCTTTGGATCCAAGCTCGAGAGATAAGACGGCATTTACCATTCCGGGGCGTCCCTTATATCAATTTAAGGTGATGCCTTTCGGGCTCTGTAATGCGCCACAAACTTTGTCTCGCCTAATGCATAAAGTAATCCCGCACCACCTACATGACCGGGTGTTCGTCTACTTGGACGATCTGCTCATAACGACAGCAACATTTGAGGAACATATTTCTCTGTTGGCTGATATCTCTGAACGCTTGGCAAGGGCTCACCTTACCATAAATGTGGAAAAGAGCAGATTCCTCCTAAAGGAGATCGCGTACCTTGGTTATGTGGTTGGCAGCGGTGGATTAAAACCTAATGCAGACAAAGTGAAGGCCATTACAGAGTTCCCTCCACCAAAAAACGTTCGGCAAATACGGAGGTTTTTGGGCGTCTCGGGATGGTATCGCAGGTTTATTAAAGACTATTCCACACTATCGGCTCCCCTTACAAACCTATTAAAAAAGGGTAAAAAGTTTCGGTGGGATGAACATACACAAAGCGCTTTTGACTCCTTAAAGTCTGCGTTAGCCTCCTCACCAGTACTTACAACACCGGATTTTGGAAAGCGTTTTTATATCCAATGTGACGCTAGTTCCACTGGAATAGGAGCTGTTCTGTTCCAAAAGGATATTGACGGGGAAGATCGACCATTGGCATACATGTCACAAAAGTTAAATGCAGCGCAACGAAATTACAGCGTTACCGAGCAAGAGTGCCTCGCTGCAGTTACGGCGATTAAGAAGTTTCGGGCTTACGTCGAAGGTCTTCCGTTTACTGTCATCACGGACCACGCTAGCCTTACCTGGCTTATGTCCCTTAAAGATTTGTCAGGTAGACTAGCACGCTGGAGTTTGAAGCTACAGGCCTTTAACTTCGACATTGAGTATCGGAAAGGCAGCCAAAATATAGTTCCTGATGCACTGTCCCGGGTAGACCTCGAAGCGATCGAACTTCAAACGTCGCCATTACACGTTGATTGGAATTCGCCTGCATTTAGCTCTCCTGAGTACACACGATTGGCACGAGAGATAGAGAATAGTCCCCAGAAATGGAACGTACAACTAGTTGATGGTAAAATTTACGTAACCACTAAATCTCTGGAATCTAATCCAGTATTGGATTTACCAGTTTCGAAACTGCTGATACCGCCTGAACTTCAAATAGGCTTGATTACGTCAGCGCATTGTCCTCCTTCAGCGGCTCACTTAGGAATTACTAAAACTTCAGAAATTCTGAAACGCTATTATTATTGGCCTACTCTTTTGACAGATGTTCGTAGTTTCATATCATCGTGTGAAGCATGTAAAGAAAACAAGCCATTGAATTATATGAATAAACCTCCACTATGTAACTTACCAAACACGTTTCGGCCCTGGCAACGGCTGTACCTGGACTTTCTTGGACCATACCCACGTTCTCGAAGCGGAAATACCTCAATATTTATTGCAGTAGACCATTTCACAAAGTTTGTCCTAACGAAGTCTGTCCGGCAAGCAACGGCCTTGGGGGTTAGTCAATTTCTGGAAAACGAGATATTTTTCAAGTTCGGAGTGCCGGAGACCATTGTAACAGACAATGGACGGCAATTCACGTCCAAATTCGTAGAAAATTTATGTCTTAAATATGGAATACAACATATATTCACAGCCAAATACTCACCGCAGGTGAATGCCTCAGAGCGAGTTAATCGAAATATACTCAATGCATTACGGTCTTATATACAAGAGGATCATCGCGTATGGGATGAGACGTTATATGCTGTTACTTGCGCCCTTAATAACGCCGTTCATGAGACAATTAAATATTCGCCACACTATGCTGTTTTCGGGCAACATGCTATTTTGCATGGTTCATCATACCTTCTACTTAAAAACTTGTATAAACTTAGCGGAAATCAGTTGAAATATGACGATAGACCCGAAACTCTGGTAAAAATTCACGAAAAAATTCAGCGTTATTTGCTACAAGCTATGCAGAAAAATAACGTGCGTTTTAATTTGCATCGTAAACCACGGAGATACACTATTGGGCAACCAGTATACGTTAGACACTTTACCCAAAGTAAAGCTAGTGATCATTACTCCGAAAAATTAGCACCCCGGTTTGTGAAAGGTACCGTAGTTAAGCTAGTGGGAAAAGTAGCTTGTGAAATAGCTGATCCGAATGGTCGTTCTATATATCACTTCAAAGATTTAAAAATCTGAATTTACAATTTTATTTTATTCTCATTTTTGTAATTTGTATCTACAAACGATACATATAAGTTCGTTTACTAAGGCTTTCATTTCTGCCCGGCTTATGAGACCCATCTCCTGGGGTGAGTCGTCCCCACGATTTGTAACGAGTGAATCGCGTTCCAATACAAATGGTTGGAAAGCCCTGACTTTTTGTGTGCGTTAAACATTTTTATGATCGATAATTAAGCGAGTCATTCGATATTACGGTACATCGGAAGATTATAAATTCACGAAATTGCGAACACGCGGGGTCAGTCTTAGTTTTTTGCTCGGCAGTTAGTGACCGAGAAGTATCTATTATTTTTTTTGGTTTTATCTTCTATCTAATTAACAAGCCAGATTGGCGTTAAAATATTTTTTTTTATTAGTTACTTTTTTTTTCGATGTGAAGATAAAATAATTCAATCAATAAAATTTGTGATGATATACATAAGTTTAATGATTATATTAGTATCTAGTGATAGTGAATTTTGGACAATTTGATGGGTATCTTGTATCTAAAAATTAAAATTTCATAGTTATTAATGTAATTAAAAACTCGAACAGATGTTCGCTACAAATCAGTGCATTCACTCTATCGATATGACTATTCCATTAAATCTTAAGTGAATGTGTATGTCTCAAATGAAAGTGAAATAAAGTGTGAGACAAAATTGTTCGATACAAGTATTTGTTCCCCAAGCATGATTGGGAAAACAAAATAAACGGTAAAACTATAAAGTGCGTGATACTGCAAAATACATTAAAAAAAGAACATATAAATTATGCCAGTATGAAATAACTGCATGTACATTTGCAAGATAGCGTGATTACGTGATAATCTGCAATACACTGGTACTTGTGACTAAAATACCGTCAAAGAGACAAGTTATCGCTATTTATACTGTTGCGTCAAGTGCATTATTTTGGTGTATATATTTACGAAATTCGTACATGAATGGAAAAAAAAAAATAATAATAAAGTATGAATCTGTATAATGTGTAAATCTGTGTGAACAATTCATAATTATAAGTTAAATTAATATTTTCCAACGATAATAATAAGTGAGAGCCAAATTTAATAATAAAAAAAAAATCTAATATAACGACACATAATACTCTGTTGGATTGATGACGCTGCACGCTACAATCAACATGACAACGCTGCAATCAACATGGCGATTTTATTAAGTTAAGTTTTCTTTGGAAATTTTTTTTTGTTATATACATAATTTCATATTTTTTTATTGCTATATTATTTATCTTTCCTCATTAATTCGTTTAGTTACATTTAGATGAATTTATATTTAGCATAGGGTGTAGGGTATTACCTAGTTAAGTTACATTAATCGTACTAACCTTAGATTAGTGCATAGATTGAATTTATTTATTTTTTTTTTTTTGTCTTCACTCTGACTTTTTTTTATTGTTATCTTAAAGCAAATTATCTTTTTTTTTTTGCAATTGTATTTGAATCACATATCATATTAAATCAGTTTGTTAATTGTTGCTAAAAACGAAGTTACGTGTTTTCTATGGCCTGCTTTGGGGCTTTCGAAATTTTGGTTCGCTTTTCGTGTGTTTAGTGATGGAGTAATTTGAGAAATTTGAGAATGTGATGTAGGTAAGTTTAGGTGAGTATAGAACCGGTCTGTCCCTTCCTTTATATCCTCTCTCCCTAGGTGGTAGATCAAGCTTCCATTCATCTTCGGAAAACCCCACCCCAAACCCCTGAGCTTTAGTCAGCAGGAAAGAAACCACCCCGAAGCTCTGATGGATGAATGAATTCCGTGACGAATGGCATTTTTTTTGGAACCGAGTTCGCCTCGCAACCCTCACATGCCCAAGCAAGTTCGTTACAACTTCTTCATTGATGGTTCAAACCGGGATGGAAGAGTAAGGGCTGGGGTGTTCTGCGAGGAACTCATGTTAAACCTCTCCTTTTGTCTCCCTGACTACTGTAGCATTTTTCTAGCTGAGGTAACTGCGATAAAGGAAGTCGTGGACTGGTTGAGGTATAATGTAATATCGACTTGTGATATTCGCATATATACGGTCATTTAGGCTGCCATTAACGCGCTTCAATCAAACCTCCTTACGTCGAAAGTAGTCCAGAACTGTCTCTCATCTCTTAACGAGATGACAGATCAGTTCAACATCCATATCATATGGGTGCCAGGATATTTCGTTAGCACGGGGAATATAAAATCCGATGAACTTCCTCAACGTGGTACAACGGACCACAATTCAAACAGCAAAAAGGATATTGAAATGCCTCTTGCGGTATGTAAACTGCTGCTTCAGGGGGAAGCCAGTAAGTTGACGAATGACAGATGGCCAAATAGTACCTCATGCGTAATAACTCGGCAGGTCTGGCCAAAGTTGAACTTGGCGAGATCCAAACAGCTGATCTCACTTCAGCGGAGTCAGATCAGTGTGGTTGTTGGAGTGATTACGGGTCACTGTCTCATATTCAGACATGCGAGTAGACTTGGTTTCTTCTCACATGACTACTGTCGTAGTTGCGAGGACAAAGAGGAGGAAGAGACAGTACTTCATCTTCTTTGCACCTGTTCTCGTCTGGCACGAAACAGACTGAAATTTCTAGGGGCACCCCTTTTCAACGACCTGACGGAGCTCAGTGGGAGGGACGTCAGGAGTATCCAGCGCTTCATAGCAAGCTCAAAGTGATTTCAATGAGTTGGCGGAAAATTTTTAAATTGTGGTATGGCTACGGACCTTTTTGTGTCTATGCCTGGTCCTTGTGGACCGCCACCCAAACTTAACCTAACCTATTGCCAAGTACAGTAAATTCCTGTCGGCGTGGATCCCGCAAGTTGTACCTCTGCCCCAAATTTCAAGAAATAAATGTTAATTCAAGAAGAGACTTCATCAGTCTCAGTGATGAACTTTCCATGGACCAATGTAGAAATAGATGCATTGTCAAAAGTGTCAAGGACGACATAACGCACGCTGATCCATTATGTGCCAGACACACGTGGCAACCAAGAAAGCTCTCATTCCTCCATGAGCGAGGCAGCACCCGATAAAATTACTCCTATGAACCTCGTAGTTGCTTCGAACAATCCAACAGCTGCAGCCGATATCCGCGAGTCATCTGTAGCCCTATCCCAGTTCAGGACCGAAGTTACCTCGCATCAGCCATCTGAGTCAGATCACAAATCGAGGAAGTTCAGTATACCTGAACTTCCTCGATTAGGTATCTTACCAACCACCAAGGTCCACATCCAAGACAAATATGACAATTGGATAAGTTGTCGTGGATTATTAAATTCAGGTTCTACTCATAATTTTATTTCAGAAAGTTTGCTACGGTGCCTGAAAATTCCTCGGACTAAAACCAGCATCACTATTAACACATTCAACCAAACGCAAGACGGTATGTCGAGAGGGAATTCACTAATCAAACTCAGATCACCCATCGATCACAATTTCCAGATAGATTTAGAAGTTTATATTACCAACGATTACATCAAAATTATCAATATTAAAAACCGAAAAATCACTAGTTAAGATATTTAGGCAGACTACAATTTCCGGTCCAGAAAAAGATTATCATCGTATCCTATGGATGGAAAAGGCAAGTACTAAACTAGAACATTACCATTCGAACACCGTGACCTACGGCACCTCATCACCACCATTTTTAGCCACATCTTCACTTCGATTCTTGGCATATTATTTTCCTTTTAGGGCATCATTACCATCACCATCAGCTAAGATTACCAAGCGAACATCCCTGTCGAAGAAATCACGCGTTTTCAATCGATTGGCTTGAAAATTGGCTACGATTAGATTGAAAATTTTGTTCCAGCCATTATGGTTTACAAGACATCAAATGGGATGATGAACAACCTCCGAACATTTTAAATACCGGCTCGACAATCGTATTACAATCGATGTCAACACCAGTAAAGATGCTCAAACTATTTCAAGCAAACCGTGTTGCGGAAATTATGTCCACCACTAACCGAAGTCAATGGCATTTTGTACCAAGCAATGACAACCCGGCCAATAAATCAACCCAAGGGATCATTCCTGAAAATCTAATCAACGAAGGGTCTACAAGTTATACATAAATCTCCGCTAGTACTGCCCGCATCCCCTAAAATAGAAAATTTAGAAAATTTGCGAGTCATTTCCAACTTTATTACAGCCGCTCAGAATCATGAGATTATCAAGGAGTAGATTGAAGTTGGTCGGGTCGATACCTAAATTATGAATCGTGGCTTCCATCTTCATACAAAAACAACACGGCGTTTTTATTGGCGGAAAAAGTTTTGAGATTATCGGATGAGGAATTTCATTCTGATAATTTCAAAATTTTAACGAACGTGTTGTTTTCAAATGGCTACCCAAAGGCTATCGATAAAAATACCATTTCGACAAATAATTCACAAAATTCGCGCGAAAATCAAAATTTACACGTTGAAAGAATCGTTAACTTACAACTTTTTATTTCGATCCCTTACATAAAAATTGTATACGAAAAAATTAAATTTTTATTAAATAATTATGATATAAAACTTGTTGGTAGACCGTTTAATACACTCCCGAGCAACTGAATCGACTAGACCAGCAAAATGCATATTTTTTTAAAATGGCTGGGTCGATTTTCGAAAAACAACCTTCTTTTGACAGCCTAATATTTTATCATTTCAAGGATACCTTTATCATTAAAATCCATACAGTACTTTTCAAATTAAAGCAGTCTTAGCAAAATGCGATGTTTCGGTGAAAACAATTGGCGTGATGCAATCTCCTGTATAATGCCACGTTGACCGATATTTGTCGTCACTTATGAGTCAGACGTTGACCTGAACAAATCTCTACCAGTTTAATTCATTGTTTCCTTAAAATCATTGATACCACTCCAGAAAAATCCGCACAAGTTGTTGCTTTATTGCAAGAAGGACGCAATCAACAAGAAGTCGCTCGTCAGCTTAACATGAGCCAATCTGCTGTCTCAAGAGTATTCAGAAGGTTTCAGGAAACTGGTACCTTCAATCGAAGACCACAAACCAGCCGGTTTCGGTGTACATCAGAGAGGGACGATCGATTTATCGTCCTAACTTCACTGCGAAATCGCCATCTCACGGGCGTCGATGTGCAGCAGGAGCTAAGACAAGTTCGAGATGTAGCTGTTAGTCAATGGACAGTAAGAAGACGCTTAAAGGAAGCCAACCTCACTCCAAGACGGCCCGCTAGAGGCCCAAAATTGACAACACGCCACCGACGGCCTTCGGATATTACTGCTGATAATATTATTTTAAATTGAATTTTCCTGTAATCTTATTTCTAAATTTAAACTTTGTATGTACTATATAAAATTTATTTTTGGCTATAAATTTAGATACTTTAGACAATACTGTAAAATTTGAAAAAACGTAATGGAGAAAATTTTGTTTTTAATTAATTTCCCCCTGAAGATGACGGAATATACCGTCGAAACGTAGGGGTACATACAAAATAAAAATAAGTTCAAAAAATAATTAAATCGTTTTAATCAATTGAATAATTGGCATTTTTGGATAATTGTGGAATGTATAAATCGCCTTGTATTTATAAAATACCTTTGAATTTAAAAACTGTTGAAAAAGTATTTTTGTTTTAAATTATCCAACGATAGTCGTTGTAATACTTTCTATAGTCGCATAAACTTAATTTATTCAGTTTATTTGTATTTGTTTAAAATATTACTCCAGGTGGTACACCTGTTACTCAGGTAAATCCACCCTTTTCGAAAGTCGGTCTCGTGGATTCTGGGGGAGACCAGCCATTGCTATACTACAATTATTTTAACCGATTTCAAGATATTATGTTGGTGGATAAACAAGCTCAACTCAGCGAATCAGAAAATGATACTTCACATCCCTTCCAGAGGAGTAGGTAAGTATCGTATTCTCCGATAACAGGCCGTAGTCCTTCTTTGCAAGCTTTGAAAAGCTTCACAATGAATTGTGTAAAGCTAATAATGTATTAGTTGAAGCCAACAATATTAACAAGTAACTGAATGATACAATTGCATGGATGCAGCAGCGTATTAAAACGCTTGAAAACGAAGTTAAAGCTCTTAAGCCAAAGGAGGCAATCTATCCTACTCCTAACCAGACTACATACAACTGAACAAGAGCACCATACGGATGAAGAAGAACTAGCTCGAGAAACTGAGTGGATAAGAGTTAAAGGTCATAGAAAAAAGAGAAACTGAATAATACGCCCTCCCTATCTCAATTGAAGGATGATGTTCCAAATATTATCCAGAAACCACCAAAAAAAAAATTACCTCCACCACCACCAATAGTAATAGATGAAATCAAAGACTACGATTTACTCTATGAGAAATAAAAAAAATAACTACAACTGATAAGTGTAATGGAAAGGTGATGAATGGAAACACCATCAAAATATACTTGAAAGATGGTGAAACTTACAGACAAATGACAAGTATGTTAAACGAGAAAAACCGTGCTTGGCACTCGTTTGAAGACAAACAAACCAGACCAATAAGGGTTATGGCCAAAAATGTACACTCTACGTGTAAACCAGAAAAAATAATTGATGATCTGAAAGCAAAAGGATTTAAGGCTACTGAAGCATCAATTAAGCTAAAATGGAGCGGCAAAGCACCTCTCAAAATGTTTATGTTGATGATGAAGATAACGAAAAAATTTATCAAATTAAGTACATCTTGGGGTGCAAAGTGGTTATTCAGCCTCTAAGACGATCTAAACTTATACCACAATGTAAACAATTTCAAGCCTATGGACATACATAAAAATATTGCAGCAGGAAACCCAGGTGTGTCAAATGTTTAGGTAAACATCATACCAAAGATTGTGTAAATGATAAAAATGTTCAGCCTAAATTCGTTCACTCTGGAGAAAACCATCCCTAAACAGAAAAATGGCCGGTGATCTTAGAATCTTATGTTGGAATGCCAATGGACTTATGCAACATCAACAAGAATTTCAGGTGGTCCTGGACACAGAAAAAATCGATGTATGCCTCATCACGGAAACACACTTCACTAGACGAACAATCATTAAATTTAAAAATTATCATATATACATATACATATATCATACCATTCATCCGGAAAACACTGTTAAAGGAAGTAGCGATGTTATAATCAGAAATATTATCCATCACTATGAAGAGTTAAAATATGAAACAGAAGAAATACAAGCAACTGCTGTTAATGTTAAAACCAAAAATGTTTCTATTTGTATTGCTGGTGTTTACTGCCCACCTAAGCACTCGTTGAAAGAAAAGGATTATCTCGAATTCCTCAGTAAATTAGGAAAACGGTTTGAACTTGGAGGAGACTTTAAAACAAAAAATGTCCACTGGGGCTCCAGATTAACAACAACTAAGGGTAAAGAACTCCTAAAAGCTATTAGGAAATGTAGTTGTGAAGCTCTCTCAACTGGAAAACCAACTTTCTGGCCTATAAAGTACCAGATCTGATTTATTTCTTTATAATAAAGAACATATCTGTAAATTATGTACAAGTAGATGAAAGCCACAATTTAAACTCTGATCATTCACCGATACTTTTTACGTTAAGTGAAAAAATTATTCAGAAAGAAAGGAACCCATTTCTAGTAAATAATCACACTAATTGGGAATGCTTTAAACTATCGCTATCGCTAGAACAAAAAATTAACTTAATGGTTCCATTAAAGACCGAGGAGCAATTAGACAAAGAAGTTCACAAATTTGTAAACGATATACAGCAATCAGCTTGGGAAAATACCCTGAAGTTAAAAAGAAAATCAAGGAAAACAACTACCCTTTGGAAATTAGGGAACCCCTAGCAAAAAAAGAAAAGCGAGAAGAGTATGGCAACATAGAAGGGTCCCCCAAGATAAAACTAATTTGAACAATCTCACTCAACAGTTAAGCAGAGAGATCAAAGAATTGAAAAATAAATCAATCAGCAACTATTTAAGAAAATTAACTAATGATAGCAGTACTGATTATTCTCTTTGGAAAGCAACCAAAAGAATTAAAAGACCAATATTGCAGAATCCTCCAATAAGAGTAGCAGGTGAGAAATGGGCTAGGAATAATGAAGACAAAGCTCGAGAATTTGCTGAACACCTTGAAAAAATATTCCAGCCACATCAAGATGAAACATTAGAAGCCAAGATAATATCTGAACAAGCTATGCAAGAAAGTAAAGAAATCCTACCGACAACACCAGAAGAAGTCGTGTGTGAGATAAAGGCTAATATGAATATGAAAAAAGCGCATGGCTACGATCTTATTACTGCAGAAATCTTAAAAGAATTGCCAAGCAAAGTTCTGGTGAAGCTCACCAATCTTATAAATGCAGCATTTAGAATCAAATACAGGCCAATTTCGTTATTGCTAGTCATGTCCAAACTCAAACTCTTTGAGAAGGTTCTGGTAAAAAGGTTAAATCCGATAATCGAGAGTAAAAACTTGATGCGAAATCATCAGTTCGGTTTTCGTAACCAACACTCAACAATTGATCAAGTTCACAGAATAGCCAGTATAATTGAGAAAGCACTAGAGGAGAAAAAAGTCTGTTCAACAATATTTCTAGATGTTGCACAAGCGTTTGATAGAGTGTGGCATGAAGACTTAACCATAAATTAAGAAATCTTCTACCAATCAAATTTGCTAAAATACTGGAATCTTACTTGAAAGATAGATTCTTCAGGATTAAGTTAGATGATACTTTCTCTGAATTGAAAGAAATCAACGCAGGAGTTCCACAGGGCAGTGTATTAGGGCCGGTTTTATACTTACTGTACACTTATGATCTTCTTGCATTAGAAAACAACATAGTAGCGACTTTTCCAGATGATACGGCGATCTTAGCTGTTATGGCACAAGCAACGAAGAGTCAACACAAAAGATACAATCAGCAATAACTAAAATATATAAATGGACAAAAAGATAGCGAATAAAACTAAATCAGTTCACATCAACTTTACAAACAGACGATTCGATATCCCGATTACCATAAATCGAGAAATAGTACCATATGTGAACACAGCTAAGTATCTCGGCATGACCCTGGAGGCTAAACTGCGATGGAAAGCACATGTGAAGAAGAAAATTGAAGAAATTCAGGAGAAAGCGCGGAAACATGAAGAGAGGCTCCGGTAACATATGAACATTGAGGCAACTCAGCTTCTAAGCAACACGCATTTCATACGCAGACTTAAAAGAACCAAACCTTTTGAGTTAGTGTAATTGTTAGCTTAACAGCATTATGCTGTGTAAAATCCACTACAAAGATGTGGTTTACTTCAATTTACCAGCCTCTATGGAACGCCAATGGGAAGAAGCCATAGATTAATATTAAGTTAGTAAATTAAGTCAGAAACAAATTACGCATTTGTCCAGGAGACTAGATTGTAATTACATAAAATAAATAAATAAAATTTATTTTAACAGAAAAAAAAAGTTTATTTGTTCTCCTTAGGAAAGGGTAAACGAACTTAGCCTATTGTCAGTTCGCCGGCGATATATTCCTCTTACACATGAAATTATTTATTTATTTACTCTTAAAAATTAATCCAAATTAACAAAAAATAGTTACAAAAAAATGTTTACTTAAATATCTAAGATTATAGGTTAAACTGTGTCAAAGATAGTAGCGGTTAACCTAATACATTTTAATATTGCATGATTTTATTGTAGTGTGGGGATAATCAAATTTTATTTATTAAACATCAAACATGAGAACAATTATTTACACAATTTATAAAACAAAAAAATCTATTAAATAATAAATAGTATACATACAGTCCGTTACTTACAGTTGATTAAATCCAATGAAAACAATGTTGGAAATACCCTTGTATGATTTAATTTTAACCCCGTATTATTTGGGTTTTTACCAAAATTTAAAGAACATTATCACTAAAGTAAGAGGCTGAACATTTTTTTGTTTGAGTTTTAAAGTCGTACAATTTGTTATTTTGTTGGGAAATACTAAAAAAAATGCATTTTTTTATTGTTACATGTGAATAAATCCACGCCAATATTTAAATAAATACACGAAATATTTTTATGAAATTATAATTTTTTTAATATTTAAGTATATTTATTTATAATAATACATTTTTTTATTTATTTTAATAATGAGTGCTGCCTCCATTTTTTTAAATAAGCTCAAATATTCTATTGGGCATTGAATCGTATAGTGACTTCAAATAATTCAAAGAAATGTCGGCCGAAGCAGCTTTGATGGCTTCAATAAGCGACTCCTTATCATTATACTGCTTATCCCCTTCATAAACCTTGCGAGAAAGCCATCCCCAAACGTTTTCCATCATATTTAAATCAGGAGAATACGGGGGCCATTTAAGTAAATCGACGTTTTTCTTGGAAATCCAGCTGTTTACTATTCTTGCCGTATGGATAGGGGCGTTATCTTGCTGATAAGTTCACTTCGGTGGTCCGAACAGCTGTGGGAACTTTGGAAATGCTGAATCCAAAATAGACAAATACGATTTAGCTGTCATTTTTTGAATTTGAAAAGCTAACTCAATCCCACTATAGTATGAAATAGCTCCCCAGATCATAACCCCTCCTTCCCTGCTGTGATGTCGATTGAGAACTACCTAGCTCTTCTTTGCGTAGGTCATGGAAATAATAGTTATAACCATCGGGCCCGTCTAAATTGAATTTTTTCTCATCCGAAAACACGACTTTATACCACTGGTTATTCCATGTCATATGCTCTTTCCCAAATTGAAGCCGATTGTTTTTTCGAGCTTCGTTTAATGGTGGCTTTTTCTTAATTTTCATCCGTTTAAGATGTTTAGCTTTCTGACACAGACATTAACACCGCCTTGGAATTTTTCCCTTTTCAACATCGTTTAGGCTTTTATTTTTTCCCATTTTTTTAAAAACAATTTACAACACTAATTTAATTTTTATTTAATATTTTTTATTTTAATAAAACTAAACAAAAGAAAGGAAAATGAACTGGATTTATTCACGTGTAACAATAAAAATGAAATTTTTTTACCATGTTTAAATGAAAAACAAAAAAAGGAACATTTCCAAAGCCAACTAGAAAACAAATTTTTAGTCATTTGATTAGTGATGAAATTATCTACCTTTCAGTATTCGCCTTTAAAGTGCCGCAAGAGGCGCTACGATTTGCACGAGCCAATGGTGGCAACCGGTTATTTATGAACCGCATTTATATTTAAATTCAAATATTATTGATAAATTAATTACCTATCTAAATGAATTTAATTTTTTAATTGCAAATAAACGTTTATTTTGAAATAAATTCACTAAGAAACATGTCTAATTATGCATTTATTTACCGGTTGACCACCATTGGCTAAGTTGTAAAACCGTTAGTATTAAATACTATAGCTGTTGCATCAGGTATTGACCATATCATCTCTTTTACTAATAACTCTATTTGTGTCTTCAATCAGTTGTCTCTCGGTATGGGATCCTGATCTTTTAGTATTTCCTGTGAACTGTTATTACCCACCTAAACGTAACTCGTTTCCTTGGGAGGATATTTTTTGCTATAGTTCTGCAACTAGCCAAGTAGAATTTTTCAATTCGTATATTAGTTTGGTCTTTGATATTTGCGTTCGGCTTAAAAAGGTTACTTTCAAAGCGAAATCTCCGCCTTGGTTGTCTCAGGAAATATCGTTTATGGAAAATGTCTAATAGTCAGTCTCATTAAGATTATAAGCATTCTGGTAATAGAGTTGTAGGGTTAATTCGAATTGCTAAACGTAATTATTTCAAGGGCAAGTTAGACTCCTCCTTTCCTCCTAAAGTTTTATGGCGTAATGTTCGTAATTTAGGCCTAGGCAGATGCAAGAGTAGTTCTAGTGGGGTTTTCAAACCCAATGATATCAATAGTTATTTTTGCTCTAGTTTGAACTCGGGCAGTAGTACCGTCGATTTGTTCTCTAATTCGTTTTCGTTTTGAAACATTTCTCTCGAGGGTTTACAATCTGCCATTTGGAAGGTTAAATCCTGAATTCCATGAGAAAAATTGACTCACAGTCAAAAAAAATGAAAAGAGAAAAATAATCTGATGTCCCATATAAGATAGACAAAGACAATGTTTTGTTTTTGTGTTTTATTTAAAATAAAAAACCAAAAAAAAATATTGTCTTTGTCTATTATATGGGGCATCAGATTATTTTTCTCTTTTCGATTTTTTTGACTGTGAGTCAATTTTTCTCATGGAATACTGGCTTAAATGGGAATCTTCTGGTCTGGATAACGTCAATTCAAAATTCGTTAAGCGAGTTTTCCCTTTCGTTTCAGAATACTTGTTACATATCTTCTATTTTATTCTCACGTCCTCTTCTTATCCAGATTAGTGGAAGCTAAGTAAAATAATCCACATCCCAAAGTAATCCAAGCAATAGTTTAATTATTTTCTTCCAATAAGGGTTTAGAAAATTTCATAGCACTTCTGCTGCGTTATTAAATGTACATATGTGATGATAGTAGGCGTAATATGAATAATAGGGAATTGACTTTGTAGCGGCTCACACATTAAAAATATACTCACGCATTCAAATACATAAGTATATTAAATTATATAAATTAGCTACGGCAGCTTGCGTGTTGCTTGTTTTGATGAAACCGAATTGGTTTTGATTTATTATCTTATGAAAAGTCAAAAATTCTACTAATTGTAAATTAAGTACTGTTTCAAAAACCTTCGCAAAGCATGATGCCACTGAAATAGGTCTATAATTTGAAGCGGAGGTTTTAGACCCACCTTTAAAAACTGGAGTAACCTTGGATATCTTTAAATCTTTGCGAAAGGTGCCGTTTTTATACAATTATTTATGAGTGAAGTAAGAATCGGTATAAAACATGTTTTGGATGAATGTATAATTTTAGGAGAAATTTGATCATGTCCAGCAGCGGAGCTTAATTTTAGATTATTGACAATTGTTTCCACCTGTGCTGTGGTTGTTTCTTGAAATACCAATTCTTCCGTGAGGTTATAATTAAATTTGAGGAATTGTTACTGATTCTACTTACGTTAACAAATTATGTATTTAGAGAATTTGCCACAAGAGTGGGATCCGTAACCATAGTACCACCCAAACAAATATTAATAGTGGAATCTTTATATGAGTCAAAGGGTTTTCTGAAAACAAGAGAATTAATTAAGTTCCAATCTTTTTTTGGATTACCGTTATTCTTAATTAGATGATTTGAGTAGAAATTTACTTTCAATGTTTTGACCATTGCGGCACATTTATTCCTAAGTCGTTTAAATTCTTTTACAAGAAAATCATTGTGCGGATGTTTTTTATGTAGTACGAATAACCTATCCCGATATTTTATTAGGTCTAAAATTTGTTGATTAAACCAAGGTTTCTCGGTCGTAGCTCTTGACTTGACTTTTATTGTGTTAGCAATCATTACCGCTTTGGTTAAATTGATCAGTTGTTGAAATGAGTCAGGCTATCCCTTGGTTATTGACAATGTTCTTTGGATAGCATCGTAATTTGCTTATTGGAGGCATGGATTTTTTATTTCTGGTTACACTAGAGATAGATAAATCTAAGAAAATCATTCGATGATCGGAATAGTATACGTCATATAAGCCAAGTGAAAATTGTTTATCAACTGAATCAGTGATAGCATAATCAATGCATGTGGAATTTGTATTACTTCGGTCTAAAAACACCAAAGTATTGAAATCCTGTCAAAAATGACGAAAAATTTGGTTGGTTCAAAACCACTTTTCTCGACGTTTTGAAAGTCCCTGAGTCCGAAAAAGCAACAAAAAAAAATGTCCGTCCGTCTGTCTGGATGTCTGTACCAGTGGTATCTCGCGAACGGCTTGTCTGATTTGGAATTTTTTTTTCGCCAATCTGTTTCTATGGTCAAGGCGGAGATTTGAAAAGCTTTTGGAGACTATACGTCAAGAGGGTGGGGTACCTACCATACGAATTGACCCAAAATACCTGGTTTTATAAATATTTACGATTTTTTTATATAATATGCTGGTTTGATTATTGAATTGGGCATTGAATTGAGAATTAACCTTCAATTAAGCTAGGGATCAATTTGCGGGTTGAGTTGAAGTTGAGTTAGAGTTGAGTTGGGGTTGGATCAGGATGTAGTGAGTAGTTAACACATTTTTTATATGATGGAACTTACCTATTTATCACCCGATTATTATGAAATTTGACATGTGTGTCGGAAAGGGAATCTGCCAAGTGTGTTGGAAGTCACCTATTTATCAACCGATTAAGTTGAAATTAGATATGTGCGTTGAAAATGGGATTCTAAAATGATTTTTGCATGAAGTTCTGGAATATGGCCAAGTATGATGGAACTTAACAATTTCTCATCACATGTGCGTTGACTATGGGATTCTAAATTTGTTTTGGAGGGAGTTCTGGAATATGGCCAAGTATGATGGAACTTGCCCATTTCTCAACCGGTTACGATGAAATTCGGCATGTGTATTGGAAATGGGATTCTAAAATGTTTTCGGATGAAGTTCTGGGATTCAAAAATGATTTCTGGATGAAGTTCTGGAATATGGCCAAGTATGAAATAAATAAATAAATGATGGAATTTGGCTATTTCTCAACCGATTAATATGAAATTTGATATGTGTATTAGAAATGGGATTCTAAAATGGGTTTTGAATGAAGTGATCTGGAATATGGCCAAGTATGATGGAACTTGCCCATTTCTCAACCGATAATGATGAAATTCGACATGTGTGTTGGAAATGGGAATCTAACATGTTTTTTGGATGAAGTTCTGGAATATGGCCAAGTATGATGAAACTTGCCTATTTCTCAACCTATTATTATGAAATTTGTCATGTGCGTTGGCAATGGGATTCTAAAATGTTGTTTGGATGAAGTTCTGGAATATGGCCAAGTATGAAGGAACTTGGCTATTTCTCAACCAATTATGCTGAAATTCGACATGTGTAATGGAAATGGGATTCTAAAATGACTTTCGGATGAGATTCTGGAATATGGCCAAATATGATGGAACTTGCCCATTTCTCATCCGATTATGATGAAATTTGTCATATGTATTGGAAGTGGGAATCTAAAATGAGTTTTGGGTGAAGTTCTGGAATATGGCCAAGTATGATGGAACTTGGCTATTTCATAACCGATTATGATGAAATTTGATATGTGAGTTGGAAATGGGATTCTAAAATGATTTTTGGATAAAGCTCTGGAATATGGCTAAGTAGTAGGATGGAACTTTGTTATTTCTTACCCGAATATTATGAAATTTGACATTTGCGTTGTAAATGGGGTTCTAAAATGATTTTTAAATAAATGGTTAGAAATATCAGTATAATAATTTGGTATACTACTTTCTGTATAAAGTTCTATAATACGATTTTTCGTATTAAATTCGGATGCCTGTACTCATGTTACTGAAGCTTTTGAGCTGTTTGGCTGTTATTGTATAAGTAAATATATGTTGGTTAAAATAGAAATCAATACTGTCAAAATTGTCACACCAACTTTATGAAACAGGTGAATGCTATCTCCTTTGAAGATACCAAAGACCGAAGTTCTGCTCACCTCGTGAGGTTTCAGCCCTTTATATTTTTTGATATTCGAGTACTGTAGTCTAATTCTCTGTTGTTCAATATAAAATATCCATTGCTAATTAATAATTGTTCAAGATTCACTGTGTTGTTGTCTTGTGTGTCAAAATAATTTATATTTAATTCTCCTAAAATGACTGTATTTGAATAATTGCATAACAAATTATCCAAAGTTTCCATTAGAATATCAATGGATGACGACCCTAATCTGTAAATCCCTATCACGTTTAAATTGAGCTGATTTAATTTAATAAATAACTAAAAAACTAGAGTTATCAATACAAGTATTAAACTGTTCCTCGGCCAGATATTTATTACTGACAAAAATACTTACACCACCACCGATCTTATCTTGGTGTAAACAATGAAAAGATATGTAATTATTGAAATTTGATAATTTCGCCTCGTTCTGATATATCAAAGATTCACCAATTACAATAACGTCAGGAGCTTTCGAGTATTTACTCAACGTTAGTACCACTTGTTCAAACTTATTTCTCAGGCTTCTCGCGTTGAGATAAGCGATTCTTAAAGATGAAGCAGTTTGATTGCTTTCCACATTTAGAAAATATTTCACAGACACATTATTCTTCAGAAACTCGCTCATATCCATTGCTATTAAGTTTAAGTGTTTCCACTAATCTAAAAAACAGAAACGTCATATTAGAGCTCAAAAAATAACAATAGCAATAATCAACAAAAAATAAGAAATAAAAATAAAAATATAAAGAAGATCAATAAACAATTAAGCACTTTTACAAATTCACGCATATATATATATATATGATATATATATATATATATATATATATATATATATATATATACGGGCAGAACACAAGTTCAATGAAATACTGGTTCGATATCATAGTATGATTCTGATATGCCACAAATCACTTACAATAGATTATACGCCTTCGTGGATTTCGTTTTCGTAGTTTACTGCGCATTACGTCAACTGAGAGTTGCTAAATAGTAAGATATTGCAAAGGAAATGTATGAAAATTAAGGAATTTGTCTAATAAATGTATAATATATGGATGTATTATGGTTTAAATGGATGTATTATTATTGTGTTTGTACCTGAGGGTGCACATTTATTAAATAAAACACGATTTCATTTGATTTAATTATATTTATCTCAATTCAGTACATGCTTTCATCTCCGTAACTCACATACTAATTAGATAACTCACATACTAATTAGATACTGCTCGACTTCTTTGTTCGTCAAAACTGCTACCCATATTTATTGTGAGTGCAATCCAATTACATCACATCCCCCTACTAAAATTCATTGTATAACAATAACAAGCTTTCTTAAATCTACATTACTAATGTTTATTTAATTCATTTATTATTTTTATTTTTTTATATTTTTATTTTTTATTTTTTATTGTTGACGATAACGTATTGGCTTCTGAGTTCTTCTTGCACTTTTGCTTACGTTCGAATTCAACAGAGTCAGATTTTCCTTATCACCATTCAATACAATCTCTTCATTCTCGTTAATAATATTACCGTTATTATTATTCAGTGCATTATCCGATTCATTGTCGATCCTAACCCTCTCGATCTCCACATCTCGTTTGCAAACTGAAACTACCAAGGGATTGGACCATTTAATCCCTTCAGGCGAATTACCAAGTCTTACATCCTTCCCAATCGATCCTATTGCTACCCCCTCTAAAGCTCGTCTATACTTATCCTGATTGGCTGTGTCTTCTAAAACATTATCTCTAATCTGATTTATATGTCTTTTAATCGTACGTCCTGTTTTTAATATCACAATGTAGGATCTTGGCCCTATAACCTTAATGATTTCAGCATCACTCCATTTACTATTATTTGGGTCGGAATATTCCTTAACCACTACTTTTTGCCCTACCATGTAACGTGTGTCTCGTCTGCCTATAAAGTTCTTCATTTGACCTTCCTTAGCTTTTTTAACTATTTCCTCTTGGGTATGTGGTTTTACTAAACTTAGTTTTGTTTTTAATTCCCTACCTATCATTAATTTGGCTGCAGTTTCATTCGTCGTGCAATGCTTTGTGGAACGATAATCTATTAAGTATCGCTGTAACGCCTTATCAATATCGAATGTTTTATCACTTCGCTTATATTCATCAAACATAGTTTTAATAGCTTTTTTAAATGATCCAACCGAATTTTCAGCCTGCCCATTGCTGGCTGGATGTCCTGGAGCTATTAATATGTGTGTGAAACCGTGCAATTTCAAATATTCTTCCATATCTAAGGCACAGAACTGCCCCCCGTTGTCCGAAAGAAGTATATCCGGAAGCCAATATCTTGCAAATAGCTCTCTTAGGAGAGTCTTAGTGCTTTGAGCAGTTATCTTTGACATTCTAACAATCTCGACCCATTTGAAATACGCATCCACTACGATCAAAAAATTGTATGACAAAAATGGTCCTGCGAAATCCGCATGTATGCGACTCCATGTTTTCCCGGATATTCCCATGGTATTAAACTAGCCTTGTTTGGGTTTGGTTGTGTACTTATACACGATCTACAATTTTTTACTTTCTTCACAATGTCATCATCAATCTGCGGCACTACCAAATTCCATCAAAATCGGTTAAGAAATGGCCAAGTTCCATCCTAGTTGGCCATATTGCAGAACTTTATCCAAAAATCAGTTTAGAATCCGATTTCCAGGTACATACCAAATTTCATCAAAATCGGTTAAGAAATGGCCAAGTTCCATCCCAGTTGGCCATATTTCAGAACTTTATCGAAAAATCAGTTTAGAATCCCATTTCCATCGTGCATACCAAATTTCATCAAAATCGGTTAAGAAATGGCCAAGTTCCATCCTAGTAGGCCATATTCCAGAACTTTATCGAAAAACCAGTTTAGAATCCCATTTCCATCGCCCATACCAAATTTCATCAAAATCGGTTAAGAAATGGCCAAGTTCCATCCTAGTTGGCCATATTCCAGAACTTTATCCAAAAATCAGTTTAGAATCCCATTTCCATCGCCCATACCAAATTTCATCAAAATCGGTTAAGAAATGGCTAAGTTCCATCCTAGTTGGCCATATTCCAGAACTTTACCCAAAAATCATTTTAGAATCCCATTTCCATCGCGCATACCAAATTTCACTAAAATCGGATAAGAAATGGCCAAGTTCCATAATGATTGGTCATATTGCAGAACTTTATTTAATTTTCTATCGTCTCTTTTCGGCGAGTATTACAAAAATTCGTACGATCGTTAAGGGTTAACAACTAACGCAAAATGTGAAAAAAGTCGTTTTTTTATTTTGATGAATACTTGTTCCTATAATTGTTTTGTAAAATTTTGATCAATCTGTCCGGGAAAACAGTTGGATGGATCAATTTGAAAATAATACAGGGCTATTTGGAGTACATTAAACTGTAAAATGACCTGGCAACATTAGTCTTTTCATCAATATTTGTAAAGTAACGGTAGTTAGAGAGCGGGAGTCAGAATGAAATTAAATTTACGCCTAATTAACAGGCTAACCGACCTATGCATTGGTTTAACTTAAAAAAAAATTCCCGCGCCCATGGCACCTTACAAAAAAAAATTCGAATTTTTTTTCTTCGCGCTCTTTCTTATGATTGCGTGATAACGGTATCTCACAAAAATTTTCCATTCAAAAGTCTCAAAACTAGAGATTTGAAGCTTTAAAATGCTTTTCTTTTCATCTCTGTACGACCGTATTTTACTAAGATACAGCTCTTCAAAAAACACTAAAAAAATTGAAAAAAATTAGTGTTGCTTTAATTTTTTGGAGTAGTGTATACGAACGAGCCATTGATTTGGTTTTAACAATTCCAAAGTGTGAACTATGAATTTCATTCAATAGATTATCTCTCAATTTTTCTGGAATAACCACTCTGTATCCTCTCATTAACGTTTCCTGTTCAACGGATAACTCGTCCTTTACTCGGATATATGGTATAAATTTATGGTCAACCAAATTTTTAAAATCATTGAACTTAACTGCGTCCAAAATTTTTAGAGAATAGGATCTTTCCTAGTTTCAGATCTAACTAATTTAAAATCAATGAGCATCTCTTTTCCCCTATCGATAAAGTTTATGTAATTGACCCTTCCTTCCCTTTCATCTCCCTTGTCTTCATTCGTAACACTTTCCAATGGCAATCTAGAAAGAATATCTGCCTGATTTTCGGCACTCTTAATATACTGGATTTTATAATTAAAACCACTCAAAAATGACCCCAACGTTGCAAACGGCTTGCAGCCATTTGAGGTAAACCCTTGTTTTCACCAAAGAGCGTCAATAATGGTTTATGGTCTGTCCTTAAAATAAATTCATTCCCAATCAGATACGAATAAAGTTTCTTTACAGCCCAATAAATCGCCAACGCCTCTTTATCCATTACACTATAATTTAGTTCGGCACCAGTCAACGTTCTTGAAATGAATGCAATTGGCCTCTCACTACCATCTGGAAAGTTGTGCGATAAAATTGCGCCAATCCTTTATGTGAAGCATCACACGATAAAGTAATTGGAATTGAAGGATCGAAATGTGCTAAGGTGACATTAGCAATGATCTCTTCCTTTATCCTGTTAAACGAAACCACGCACTCTTTTGACTAATCAAACGATACTGATTTCTTTAATAGATTATACATTGGGTTCATTAAAGTGGACAGATTTCTGATAAACTTTCCATAATAGTTTACCAATCCACAAAATGAACGAACTTCGGTAACATTTGTAGGCGGTTTTGCTTTTAACACGGCTTCAATTCTTTCTTCCGTTTTTGTAAGCCCATGTTCATTTACAATAAATCCTAAGTAATTTAAACTTGTTTTAAAAAATTCGCATTTACTTCTATTCAGCCTTAACCTCGCCATATTCTATTTTTGAAAAACTTTTCTTAAATTTTCCAAATGCTCTTCTTCATTAGAACCCGTTACAGCAATATCGTCCACGAATACCGTTACTCCTGAAATGCCTTGTAACAACTTTTCGATAATACACTGAAAAATGCCACTCGCAGGTTTAATGCCATATGGCATTCTATTCATTTGGAAAACGCCTTTATGAGTGCTCCATGTAACAATCTTTTTACTTTCTTCATCCAGCGGCGTCCAAGCCAAATGAGTATTTTTGACAAATTTTTAAAATAACTAGAGCATTAAAACTGCGATTAGAATAAAAAGCCAACTGTACAACGCAGTAATTATTTATGTATTCAGGGCCAAAGAATTTATCACTCCGAAATAGATGTGAAGGTCACACCACAATAGTTGTTACATATTGCAGCATGCGGCCCGCGGGCCGCATGCCTCATAATGGAATAAGAATTGCGGTGATCTTTACACTCACCCCACAGTAATAAATTCTGTGGCTATGGATACATAAATAGTTACCGCATTGCCCAGTTGGCTTTTTTTTCTAATCGCAGTTTTATTGCTCTAGTTATTTTGAAAATTTCTCAAAAATACTCATTTGGCTTGGACGCCCCTGAATTCTAACTCTAACTGATTGTATGCGCACGATAAGTCTAATTTTGTGAATAGTTTACCTCTCCTTAACGAGTTTACGACTTCGTCAATTCGTGGAAGCGGATATTTAAAATCCTTAATATATTTATTAATAGTCGCCTTATAATCTTCACAAATTCTCAACCGTCTATCCGATTTAACTATTGGAACTAAAGGTGTCCCAAACTGTGATGTTTCAATTCGAGTAATGACTCCCTCGTTTTCTAACCTTTCTATCTCTTTCTCGATGTGTTCCTTAAAAGCATAAGGTATTTGCCGCGGCTTGCAAGAAATAGGTTTTGCACCCTCTTCCAACTCTAAATGCACCTTACCCAGTGAATATCTACCCAAACCTCTATTAAATAAACAACTATTTTCTCTTAGAAGTGCCTCTAATTTATCATTTGGTCGGATTAGACATAATCTTTGCAACTCCTCCAAACCCTTTACCGTTGCTATATTTATACCAAATACTTTTAAAAAACTTCTTCTCACAACAGATGGAATGTCATCCTTGTAACAACCGCTTGTGGTTGTTCTGTTGTAATTGATTCAAATCTGTAATTACTAATGAAAACTCGAGCGACGATGCACGTGTATTACTTGCCTTAAATTCTCTTCCACTATTCGTCATCCATTCATTCAAATTGATTTATAATAAAAAATATTTTTTTTACTGTGTAGTGTACCATTATATGTACACTTCTCCTCGATTATGTCGTGTTCGTTTTTTTTTTATGTATGGATCGGCGTATAGTGTGTTGGTATCTTGTTTCATTTGTTTTATTTTTGGGCGCGCGTGAATTTCGCATTAGAGTGGAACAAAAACATCTATAATTCCAAGACGAATAATTATAGTTTGTTATTGAATGAAAACGACCACTGAAGGTAGTATTGGTAACTAAATGACGACGGCAACGTTGTATATTATTTGACATTTATTTTCATACAAATACATATTTACTTTTTATTTTTACACTCTTGACAAAAATATTGTATTAGTTCAAATTCATTTTTGAATTTAATAAAAAAATAATTAAGATAATATAAATTTAAAAGATGTCTTGATGTTGAAAATTGAATTGTGCCTTAATACTTTTATATTTAACGTGTTTAAAGCATTTAAATATGTACGATTATTGTATTTTTTAAAACAATGAAATGTGCTACTTTTTGGTCTACTAGTGTTATAAAGATAGGTTAAATCTTTTTCCTGTCAAACACTTAACACACTACGCACAGTGCATTATCGAAAACATCTGTACGACAAACATATGACATCTTGTTTTCTGGTGTACAATTAATTAAATTATTTCATTAAAACTAAATAAATTTAATTATTTATTACACTAACATGTTTAGGTAAAGGGCAAGCGAATCATTGTCTTCAAACATTTATCTCGAATAACGAATGACGAACAAATATTTAGCGTATTTTGTACGCTAAAAACTACTTTAGTACTTTTGTAAATTACAACAAAAATTGCACTAACCAGAAAAATTAATTAATTCAAAACGTAATTTGAATTATTTAATTCAAGCTCAAACAAATAAAATACTATTTATGTTAACAGAAAAACAGGAGAATTAACAACATAAAACCTATTGAAAGTCTATATGTACACAACCAACACTATAACCCGTGGTCACTTTGTACCTTTAAATTTTGAATAGTTCGTCTTGGAATTATAGATGTTTTTGGAGTGGAATGTTCGAGAAATTTGATTGTTTGGTATGGGTGTGATGTGAATCGATTTTGGGTGACGTTGTATGTGTACGCAAAAACATCTATAATTCCAAGGCGAGCTATTCAAAATTTAAAGGTACAAAGTGACTACTGGTTATAGTGTTGGTTGTGTACATATAAACTTTCAATAATAAAATTAACCAAAACTAATATAATTTGTTTTGGTATTAAAAAACAAAAAATACATTAGAAACAACAACAATTTACATCACGGCAACGCCGTATAATATTATCGAATAAAAGAAGACCTATTTATGTGTATGTTTCTTGGAACAACAAAATAAATAACAACAACAATCAGCATATTTTGTTGAGAAAAATTTGTAATGTATGGATGAATATTTGGATATTTTTTTTTTCTATAGAATATAAGTTGAGAATTACTTTTTCGATTTAATTTATAGGTTTTAGGCATCTCAACTCAAGCAAAGCGCTAGAGCGAGAGAGATGCCTTATATCCCCGCTATTGATGTCTGTTAACAAGTATTAAGTCGAAAAGTACTTATCCGATTTTCATGAAACAAAGACAGGCTTATAGACCTTGATCAGATAAGAAAAAAATGGTATGGCTTAGATCTTTAGGTGGTCGGACTCCAAAGTTATAGACGCGTAAAGATTTCCTTTCCAATACATTCACGTAAAAAACAAAAAAAAAAACAATGAAAGTACAAAATAGAACCAAACGAACAAAAAGGTTTATACGTCACGGCTTGTATAAACATTTTTGTTGGCTTTGATAAAACACATGTTTAAAAATTTTTTTTCCTCTCAATGAATGAAAATGATTTTGTTTGAATGTATATAAAGTAGTGTATATAAACTAGTATCTTTGAGTATATATATATAGAGGAATCACGTGAATTGTAATACTACCTCAAATTTTTTCTAATTTTTTGTGCATAATATATTTAGGTTGCAATGTATCGAAGTATACAGTAAGATTTATGGTTGAAAATGAAATAATTTAAACTTTTCCTCTTTCTGCGCGTATCGTAGATGTATAATACAAATACATACAACAAAAACAACAATAAAACGATTTAAAAACTAAAATGTAGAATAATTTTTTTTCCTATTTTCCTCGTTTTGAATGTTTTGATGGTACAGAACAGTGTGAATGTGTGAGTGATATTTGTTTTGTGTTGATGTTGTACAAAAAGATTGTGTGGGTCATGTGATTTTTGATTTTTAAATCTGTTGAAATTTAATTTTGAAACTATGAACTTAAATACATTTTAAGATTTCTGGAATAAAAAATCAAATGAACGTTCTTATAGGGATATTTTTACCTCTGCGGTTCTAGTTATAAGTAAAAGTAATTTTGTTTATTAACACGAATACGAAGGATGTTTAAATATTTGTATAAATGGAAGTTTTCTATCGTTTTTCAATTTTCCAAAACGAACTTTGGGAATTTATATCGGTAATGTCAAAGGTGATGAGTTGCTTCAAATTTTCACTTACTGTATTTCTGAAGTAACACGAATCGGATTTGATATATGTGTTGTGAATTGTAACCAAGGCAGTAATCAAAGGAGTGCCTATAAACTGTTAGGAGCTTCGGAGCCAAAGCCTTATTTTTTCTTAAGTGAAAAAAAATCTTTTTTATGATCCGCCACATCTGATTAAAAGTTTAAGAAATAGGTTAATTAATGCTGATATAGTTACACAGTTTGGTAGAGTTTCTTGGAAAATTTTAGAGAACATTTTTGATTTTAATGAAGGTACAATTAAAATATTTTATAAATTAACGAGGGAGCATATACGACCAAATGCATTTGAGAAGTTATCCGTAAAATTAGCCACTCAAGTGTTCAGCAACGGAGTTTCTATGGGAATTTTTGCGGCAATCGCAAATGTCTTTTTCACAGATGCTGAAAAAACTATAGCCAAATTTTCAAAAAATCCAGATAAAAGCGCAATTTCCAAAGAATTAATAGACATTATCGAAAATTTAACAAATAGCGCTTTGGAAATCCGATGGAAAAATGACAATATCTTATAGTTTTACGGATCTCCAACAAATCATTTTTTTTTTCGCTGGCGCGGTTTGGAAGCTCCATTTTGAAGTTTCGGAATCATTTTTGTTAACGGATAATGAGTGATTTTTTCTTCATCCGCCGGGAATCGAACCCGTAAAGCAAGTAAAGCTAACCACTGCGCCACCGGGGTGGCAAACAAACATTGGGTTTGAAGAGTTGTAGTTTATAGAACACTTAGCCAAACAGAATATGATTTACTGTGAGAAAATAAAATGTGAACTTCATTATATTGGATTGCCAATTGAACTGATAACCCTGTTATGTCCAAATTAGTGTGTTTTGGCATTAATTAGAAAATATGGATAAAAAATGTGATATTAAATTAGCAAAGAATATCAAATAGGGTAGTTACTTCTTCCCGTAGTATTCTTTCGGAAGAAATAAAATTTTATGCGGTTGTATAAAACACAACACTTCAAGGTCAATGTTAAATTTCAGTTTAGTGAATGAGGTAGTTTTCCCAGTTGTTCAAAAATCAGTCGGCCCTTAATTTGCTATTTAGCGCAATAACGCTCCAATACAAAAGAAGTAACATTGCCTCAAAATTATATAAAAATATTGAACATAATTAGTTGCCTAGGCCAAGGCAGAGTTTTTATTTGCCCTTGTTGGGGTTTGAATGAACCCGGAAGATATTCGCTATCTAGCAAGACTAAAAATGTATTATGGGGTGTTTATAAAACAGTGTGGGATAAGATTCCCTGCGAGTTTACATAATTTTTGGGCCACTTCCGAGACCTGATGGAGGCGTAATAGAAATGTTCCAATGGTTCACAAATTATAAATGACTTAATTATCATTTAATTAGCCAAAAATAATTTTAAATTTAACTGACTTACTAATTATTTTTAAATTTTTCTGCATATCACAAATACTTATGCATCAAAATATGAATCACAAATACTTTTCAATCAAGTTTAATTGAATTTATTTGCATTACAGTTATGAATTTATTTATGAAATTTATATCAAATAAAACGTTATTTATAATTAAATTAAATAAGACAAAAAGAAAATTCAAAAAAATAATTTTCCTTGGTTTTATATTACAACAAACATAAACGTTACCTAAAATTTTCTCATCACAATGACTAATGCATCAGATAGTAGTTTTTGTCAATTAAATAATGTTAAATCATAATGTTTATTCTTCTGTAATGTTAAATAAATTTATATTAAATAAATAAAATTATAAGATTGTTTCATTTTGTTTAATATTCTGAAGTTTTCTAATGTTTTTTTTTTAAATAAAGAAAAGCCCTATTTTAAAAACGGCTAAGCGGATTATGTTAATTTTGATTTTAAATGATTCTTGAAAGGTCCCCAAACAATACCAATTTGAAATTTTCGAGTATGTTAAAGTTCATTCAGGAATTGTATGCAGTGGAATCGTGTCTAGTGGAATTGTGCTAATGGAATATCCGTAGAATCATAATAACCGCAGCAACGGAAATATTTTTTACCATTGTTACCTTTTTTTGGACAGGTATACCCTCCTTTTATTAAACATTAGCTTCTTTGCCCATTTCAGTTTTTATTAATTTAAAATCCATAGTTATAATTAAAGTACATACACATATATGTGTTTGCGTTTCCGTTTAACTGTACAAGCTACAACGCAAGTAAAATTGTGCAAGTTAAATTGTTCCCCAGTCGAATTGTGTCAAGTGGAATTGTCCCAGTGGAATTACGTCCAGTGGAATTGTGTCCAGTGGAATTGTGCTAGTGGAATCGCCCGGTTACCGAAAATACAATAATAAAATGTATTTAATTAAAAAATTGTACAAATGCATACGTAGCTGGTTTTTTGGCACACACTTAAAAATAGAGACGCAAAATTTCAAGAAAAAAACAGCAAAACTAATAAAACGTGCTTACCATTCAAATTATTCGGAACAACAACTACCTTGCAGAAGTTTGACTGCACCATCAATGTTTGTAAAAGATTTAAAGGAAATGGTCTCAATATTTGATAAATTTTTCAAAAATATTAAAAGGAAACTGAATGTATTGACAAAAATGGCTTCCATAATATCTTAAAAGCAAAATTTCTTCTTCCATAAAAATTTTCTTCTTCCAAATAAATCAATAAATAATCATGTGAATTAATCAAGTTTTAAATAAATGTATTTGAAATATTTTGAAAAACAATAATTTTTTTTAAATTACCAATAATATACACAAAACATTTCTTTGATAGGTGCTAAAGTTTACTTATTAGCTGTCTTCTAAAATGTCATTCTCGCCATTTAAATTTGCGCCCTCAGCACGAATTAAATCTAAATCCAGCAACAACTCTGTGGTTTATTTATTCTCATTAAAACAAAATTTACCTAACAAGTGATTTTGATTAATCTTCAACTCGAGCTGGGATTCAAGAATACCCTGTATTTTCTTTGTTACTAAACCAACTTTAGTCTGATATGTAAAGCACTGATTGTATTCATTATTATTTCTATATTTCACAGAAAATAAATTTTACTTGTTGTCATCTATAAGCAATTATTAAGGCTCTACGCACAAGCACAAATCCCAAGATTAAAAAATACCACAATAAACTACAGACACTTTGTTTTATTCGTCTCATGACTAATGAAACATTTTATTGTAACGGAAAACCAAAAAATTTATTTAAAAAATGAGAAACGTCAATAATATTGCTTTTGTTTGGATGAGTATGTATAGGTATACATATGTATAATGTTATGTGAAAATGAAAATAAAAAAAAATTTAAAAAACAAACGAAAAAATACATTTGTGTACCATTCAAGGTTATTTCTTCGTTATAATGAAATCGAATTATTCATTCTACTTGTATAAAAACACGCCGATTGTCGCGCTCTCATCTTGCAGCGAGGTAGTATTACAACTTTTTTTTTGGTTTGGTGATTCCTCTATATATATATACTCAAAGCTAAGTAGTATCTAATGAATATGTATAAACTATTTTTCATATTTGTCTGTTTTTGATACAAGCTACAATTTAACACTAGAACTGCAGACCGGTTAAATTACCGGTTATATATTTATTGAATTCAATTTTTTTGAATTACTAGTTGCTTTCCAATCGACCAACCGCAAGCACCCGCTAGTGAACCGCTAGTAGAATGGTTTTTGTCTTCGCTAAATTATCTATAGATAATTTAGCAAAGACAAAAACCATTCTATTAGCGGTTTGCTAGCGGGTGCTTGCGGTTGGTCGATTAGAAAGCAACTATGTATTATGTAAATATTTTTGTGGGAATCTATGATGACTTTTAATATGACAACAAAGTAATTATGTTAAAATTTATCATAAATTTCCAAAAATTATTAACATAATAATTAAAAAAATTAAATTCAATAAATATACAATTCGGCATTTTGACGGGTTGGTAGTTCTAGTGTTAAAATTGAAGTAAAGATTATGCGGGTTACGACACTAATCCTTTTTCCCGAAATATGTAGTAAGTTTTGTGTTTATACGGTAAATACTACCTATAGTTTTTAATTACGATAGCTAAAATATCGTGTATATTCACTAAAAAATTAAAAGTTAAACTTTAACACTTTTAATAAAAATTTAAATTTATCGTCTTAAATTAAAAATTATCAACGATAAATTGAAATTTTGTATTAAAACTGTTAAAATTTTAAATTCTATTTTTGGTAAATGTACGATATCTTAGCTATCGTTAATTAAGAACAAACGCTTTTTATTATTTTAACAATTTGTTTAAATAATTTGCTGAAAAAGGAAAAATCGTTCTCGTCGCTCGTTCTCAATATGTACCGGCCTTAATGGTTTATGTAGATATTATATAGACGGCATTGTTGAGATGCCGGTAATGCGATTACATCCTGTAATGGGTTTCCTACTTTTATGTTGTTAATTCTCCTGTTTTTCTGTTAACATATATAGTATTTTATTTGTCCGAGCTTGAATTAAATAATTCAAATTACGTTTTGAATTAGTACTTAATTTTTCTGCCTACATAGTGCAATTTTTGTTGTAATTTTCTCAACAAAATACGCTAAATATTTGTTCGTCATTCATTATTCGAGATAAATATTTCGAGATTCGAGATAAATGTTTGAAAACAATGATTCGCTTGGGCTTTACCTAAACATGTCAGTGTAATAAATAATTCAATTTATTTAGTTTTAATGACATAATTTAATTAATTGTACACCAGAAAACAAGATGTCATATGTTTGTCGTACAGATGTTTTCGATAATGCACTGTGTGTGTAGTGTGTTTGACAGGAAAAAGATTTATAACCTATCTTTATTACACTAGTAGACCAAAAAATGGCACATTTTATTGTTTTAAAAAATACGGCTAATTGTACATATTTCAATGCTTTACTACACATTAAATATAAAAGTATTAAGGCATAATTCGATTTTCAACATCAAGACATCTTTTAAATTAAAATTATCTTAATTATTTTTTTATTAAATTCAAAAATGAATTTGAACTAATACAATATTTTTGTCAAGAGTGTAAAAATAAAAAGTAAATATGTATTTGTATGAAAATAAATGTCAAGTCTTGGAATTGATCTTTTTCCTCCAAAATTCTTGACAGATAAAATTTGGTGTTTTGTGAACGTGTAGGACAAAGTATAATTTTGAGCTCTGGAATTTTTTGTGTTTTTTAATTAATTAGTGTGATTTTTAATTTATTTTAAACTGTGATTTATTTCTAAACTTTATTAGAATTAAAAATTAATAGAAATTTATAAAAATTTCTTGAAAAGTAAGTAGAAAAGAGTGTTTTTTTAAAAGTGTTAGGTTATGTTCTTATAACAAATTTATAAGTTTTGAATAATTTTTTGTAAATTTCTAGAAATGGATGATAACAAGAGGATCTCGATATTATCTAAATATGCCATGAGCCTTTCGGGACCTGAGAGACAGCGGTACGAGGAGAAAATTTCAGGATTCAAGAGTGACCCTTACTTGATGAAGTTTGATGAGCAAAGTCTGCCGACAAATGTGACGTTTTTCGAAATACATATTCCAGTATCTGGTAAATAAGAAGTCATATTACACGTCCAACGAATTAAAGGCGTTCAAGTCGAGAGGCCTACAAACTATGTATTGTATATAAAAGCGGTTGGGTCCAATATTTAACCGGTAAAAAGCACCAAAATGCACACATTGTTTTGGCAAAGTTAGTTCTTTAAAAAAATTACATATTTAAAATTAATAATGTTAAAACTTTTTTGAGCAGGTACTTCCATTAAAAGTATGGAACCATCATGACGTCACGGGCTTCATTCACAACGGACACTGTACTTGTGTGGCAGGATTAGGAGAGTGTTGTTCCCATATTGGGGCCGTATTATTTGCTTTGCATGAAGTATACAAGCGCATTTTATTGATTCATGTGATTAAATGAGAATTAACTATGTATATACATATGTGATTTTATACAAATTTATTTCTGATTATGAATTAACTGATTAAATGAATTTATTATGTGATTTTATACAATTTTAGTTTTATATTAAATAATCTTATTTATAAAGTATTGTCTTTTATTCATTATCTCCTAAAATTGGTGAGTTCAAATTGAAAACTGCGAAATTTTCATCATATAATCGAAATACATGTTTTCATTAATTTTTTTGGAAATAGCTATAATCGGTTCTTCATTCGCTCATAACTTCTTCATTCGCTCATATCTGGATGTAGAGATTGTTGTTTGTTGATTTATTCTTATAACCCAAATGTTGAGTTGGAATCCAGTCAGGGTTTAAAATACCATCTATTTTAGGCTTTCAGCAGATTTTCCGGATATGAAATGTCTGGAGCAAACAGTAGAGTATCTTAAGGCTGTTTTTTTAAATCGTTCCTCAGCCAGAGTTTTGTATTTTGTGCACCTTTTTGGAATAACAGGAAACCTATAAAAGTGTATTCCATCGTGTTTACCTGCTCTCATTTGGCACTTAAATACACTACACGTTAGTGGTATTTTCACAAAATATAACACTTATCTATTAAAATATTTTATTTATTAAGATTAAAAATGTTATAATTATAATTGTTTTGTTTAATTAATAAATTAAAAACCTTCAAAATTACTAATACTCGCTAATTTAATACTTTTTTACTTCAAATTGATACACTTTTCACTTTATCTTGTCCTACGCGCTCGTTTGATGTATCAAATAATCTGTATTTGACAGATGAGGAAAAAGGTCAATTATAGATGTTTTTGGTGTACATCATCCGAAATCTATCAGTCGGGTTTTTTTTATGAATATTTCTTTTGGGAGGGGGAATTTTTTTGTTGATGATACCAGAACCATCTTGATGTGAATAGAGCCGGCATGTGAAAAATGAACTTAAAATAAGGGATATAGAAACACTAAAAATTCATTTATTTTCATAGTGTTTGTATGAAAAAACGCGATTTCGATTGACGATAAAATATGAATTAAAAGTTAAACCCAGTTAAATAATTTTTTAAGAAATCGCTAACAAACAACTCAATGTCTTACTCATTTAAAACACAGATTCTCAAATTTCCCTATTTTCCAGCAATAATCAAAAGAAAATAAGGGAAATTAAATTAAAAAACATTCTACAACAACAACAATGTGTATTAAAAAGAGAAAATTCAGTTTAATTACGACATTATATCTTCACATCTAAACCCAATGGTAAGAAAAAAGACAACACGTCTCCGCTCAACAATCAAAATTTAAAAAAAATCAAAAAGAGCCAAACAGAATAAATTAAATCAATACAATGAGTGCGAACAAAATAAAACATCAAAACAATCTAGCATGCTTTGCAAATTCAAAATAACTATAGAAACATATTCGAATTCAAATTGGAATGGAGGCAATGAAAGAGATGATTATTGTTTTGTTTATAAATTTCGAGTTATGTTGATGACGTATATATTACAAAAACAACAATATTTAAAATTTCAAAAGTACCTTATTTTTCATTGCGATTTTCACTAAGGAATAAACATTTTCAAGACTTGATTTTTCAATCAAATAATATTACATGTTTCATGAACATTTTCATATAAAAACAAAACAAAAGCTCATATTTCTAATAAACTAAAACTGTAAATGAAAATAACCGTTTTCCCATATAAATTCATAGTAAAGAAAAAATTGTATGTACCTTATTTTAAGCTTAGTAAAAAATACAGTCGATACTGGAGGCTCTTATTTAGACAGTAGGCTCTGATGATACGTGTCGCGTTTGATTTTGAAATCAGTTTTGGTTTGAAATTTAACGAGATAGAGTCTCGTTTGAAATTTAAAGAGAAAAAGATCAAGTGTGGTGGTTTATAAAAAAAAAAAAGTTTCTTTGTAAATTAAAAGTTAGTTTTAATGGCGTTTTTTTGTGAAATTTTTTATTTTTTTTGAGAAAAAAAAAATTAATAATAAACTATTTGATTTTTTTTACGGAAAAAAGGATAGATAAATAAAGTATAAATAGATAATTGTTGTTATATGCAAAGGATAATGTAGAGAAGTGAATTTTTATTCAAGTAGTACAGTTCATATACATATATAACATCCTCTCTTTTTTAAATAAAAATAAACAATAAAATTACATAATTCAAGTTAACTTAATATTTTATAAAATCTTTGTAACGTTCAGGAATTTTAATAGTTCTTCTTGGCCTGTCCATTTGTTGTGAGGTTGAGGGTTGAGGTTCGGCTGCTTCGTTAATCTGTACAGCGATTTTGGTCGCAAAATGAGGATTCATTTGAGGATTACCGGAAGGCAATAGTATTGGTAAATTGTATTGGTGTTGAATGTGCATTTTTTCTTTCAATTTTTCGTTTAAAATGATGCAAATAAGAGAGATAAAATGACGCGAGTAATGGGGATAACATGATACAAATAAGAGGAATAGGCTCAAAAGAGAACGATTGATGTATTAAATATTAAGGGGACTGAGATAGAACAACAAATTTCGAAATAAAAAAAAAATTAAAAATATTTACGACTACGAAGTACGAAGCGAGACTCAAAATAAAAAATATTAACCAAAAAAAAAACAAAAAAGTTAGAAAACAAAATGATTTTGCTTATTTGGTTTAGTATTGTGTTGCAACTCATGATGGTCGGTTGCTATGCTATACGATGTAATGTCCGAGGATGGAGAAATTTTATTGTAGCATATACACAGCAAATAAAAAAGCGAGATGTAATGTAAATTCAATAAGAAGAATTTCTAAATTAAAAATCATTTATATTACTGTTAACCGAAATTGAGGACCGAAAATTTTTATGTGGCGTAATTAATTACTTTTCAATAATAATTAAATATTTCACAATTAATTCTTAAAAATGAATTAATTCATAATTAAAATTTTAATTAATTAATTGATTTAAAAAAAATTGATGTAGCAAAATTAATCCTTTATTAAAAATTAATTAATTTCACGGTAAAAATTTTGCGAAATTAATTAATTTTTGTCGTTAGAATTAATTGTTGGTAACTTAATGTAAGGGGCCAATTTAATTAAATTATACCTAAATTGTTATTAGTTTAATTTTTTTTTTATGAAAATTAATAAATAATTAATGAAAAGAAAAATTATAAATTATATTATATCACAATTATCACAATCTGCTTGAACAATAAACAACAATAGACACAAAAATATTTATGAATTCCCCATGTCAGAAGAAAGGGAAAAATAACTCAAGGCGAGCGTAAGCACCAAAAATTTGAACCGATTCACCCGATTCGTTTATTTTTGATACTTACCACGAGGAAACGCATGAGAAAATACACTAATACAATAAACAAAATTTTACGGCACACAATAGCAAAATGTATATTATACGTTGTGTACATATACAAAATTCTCAATCCTCAATCCTCATTTTGCGACCAAAATCGCTGCACTGATGTGCTTTTCCTATTTGTGTATTTTGATTTGCAATTGTGTTGTTATTTTGAATTTCCTCTTGTTCAACTACATCTTGCTTTATGTTCGCTGGTCTAATGAAACTTCTGTTTCTTCGATATTGCTGACCATTTATGTCAACAATATATGACGAATTATTTAAATTTTCAACTATTTTTCCTTTTATAAGTTTTATTCTAAGTTTTATTGCTTATCTTTTGTTGTTTTTTTACGAAAACTTCCTCTCCGAACTTTAGATCTCGAAGTTTTCTGGATGATTTATCTTATTGGTTTTTAATCCTTCTTTTATTGATTTCGATTGATTTTTTTACATTCTCTGCACCTGTCGGGATTATTTTGTTTTTGTTGAGTTGCAGTAAGTTGTCACGCAAATTTCGATTGAATAATCTACAAGCAGGACTGATTCCAATATTGTTGGGTGTATTTCTCCATTGAAGTAGAGAAAGGTAAAAATCTTGATCAGAATAAAGACTCTTCTTGATCAATTTCTTTGCAATTTTTACTGCAGCCTCAGCTTTTCCATTTCCTTGTTGATGGTAAGGGCTTGATGTAGCTTGATTAAATTCCCAATCTGTAGCAAATTTTTGAAATTTTTCATTAACAAAATATTTAGGATTGTCAGATATCCATATTTCTGGAATTCCGTATCGACTAAAATTTTTTTTACAGCATTTTATTATCGTTTCAGCTTTAGTATCCTTGATTTCATCAATTTCAAAATAATTGGTATATTGGTCCACTGTTATTAAATACGTTTTAACGCTATTTTTGGATTGAATTTCCGTGACATCCAAATTCATACGTTGAAAAGGATAGTCTGGAATTTTATGCATGTTTGACATTTTTCAATTGTACTTTTAATATCATTATTTATATTGGGCCAATAAACAATTTCCTTTGCTAGCCTTATTGTATTATTTATTCCTTGGTGACTTAAATGTAGCTTTTGTAGTATGTCAATTCTTAAATTTTTGGGAATTATTATTCTTTCCCCTTTAAACAACATACCATTAATTGTAGAAATTTCGTCTCTTATATTGTAGTATTGCTTTAAGATCGAATCGAGTTTTCCACATTTTTCGGGCCATCCGTTGGTCGTATACTGAATTATTATTTTGCAATCTTCATAAATCATTGTTTCTTATTTAATTGATTCCATTGTAGAGTCTTTAACACGTAGATTGTATGATACATCAATTTCCTGAAGATACATTGTTTGTTCTTCGTTTATGGAATATACATCATAATCTCGTAATAATTCGTTTTCATGAATTGGCGCTCGTGACAGACAATCAGCTACCAACATCTCCGTTCCTTTTTTATATTGTAGAGAAAAGTTATAACGTTGTAAGTATAACATCATTTTTTGAATACGTTTTGGAGCTTTTAATATCGATTTTTTAAATATTGAAATTAAAGGTTTATGATCTGTGTGTACTATAATATTATTTTTTCCACACACATATTGATCAAAACATTTTAGCGCAAATAACACTGCAAGGGTCTCTTTTTCAATTGCCGCATACCCTAATTCGGCTCCTTTCAATACTCTGGATGCATATGCGATTGGTTGCTCGTTTTGTAGCAAAGTACATCCTAATGCATAAGAAGATGCGTCTGTCTGAATTATTAATAGTTCAGCTGGATCGTAAAACTTTAAAACTGGTAATGACGTTGCTTCCCTTTTCAATTGTTCCAATTCTAAATGATCGTCATTAGTCCAATTAAATTCAATTTCATTTCTTGTTAACTTTCTTAAATTTTTAGTCTTCTCCGAAAAATTGTTAATAAATTTTGAAATGTATGTAAACAAACCTATTATTCTCAGTAACTCTTGTTTGTTTTTGGGTGTTTCAAGCTGTAACACACTAGATATTTTGGTTGGATCTGTTTTCAGTCCATTTTCTGAAATTATATGACCATAGAATCGAACTTCTTTTTGAGCTAATTTTGTCTGCTAAATTCAATTTCATATTGACTTCTCTTAAACGAATTAACAATTTTTCCAAACACTCATCATGGTCTCGTCTAGCTTCTTCTATTGTTTCACCTTTACCAAAAACGAGTATATCGTCAGCTATTACTTCGACATTCCTTAACCCATTTATCACTTCAAGTTGTCGTTTTTGGTATAACTCCATGGCAGGGCTGATACCAAATGGTAACCGTAGAAATCTGTATCTTCCTAGTGGAGTCCAGAAAGTAGTTGCTATGCTGCTTTCTTCGTCGAGTACTAATTGCCAGAAACCATTTTTAGCATCCAACGTTGAAAAAATTTTTGCACCACTTAATTCTGTCAGAATTTCGTCGATTTTTGGAATTACATAATCGTTACTCTTAATGGCTTTATTTAATTCTGAAGGGTCTAGACATATACGAAATTTGTTGTTACGTTTAACTATTAGAATATTGCTAACCCATTCACTATGTTGATTTTCCTTTATTATAATTCCATCTCGTTCCATTTCTTCTAACTTTTCCTGTAATATTGAGCGCAATTTGACAGGAATTCTTCTAGGATTTTGAATCACTGGACTTACTGTTTCATCTAATTCTAGTTTCACTTCGCCTTTTAATTTACCAATTCCACTAAATACATCTTTATATTTTTCTAACAAGTTAATTGTACATATTTGGTTTATATTTTTAGATATTTTTATTACATTTAATTTCAGACTTGTATTAGCAAATATTATAGGTTTTGTATTAAAATTTACTAGAATAAACTTTATTTTATTTTTTTTATTTTTATTTATACATTTTAATTTAACTTCACCTACTGGTACAATTTTATTACCGCCAAACGAATTAAGAATAACAGAACTTTTATTAATGTTCGATAAATTGTTAATAATACTTTTATAAGTTTCTGTACTCATTACATTACAAGATGCACCAGTATCTATTTGACATTTTACTTTCGAAAATTCATTTGATTTTAAGTCTGCAAATTTTAAATTAATGTTTATATCATCGTTTTGATTCAGTTGTCAAGTATCAGAAATTTCACTGTCACTGTCGCTTTTTTCAATTATTTTGACGTTTTTATTTTTTGATTTTTTACACTTGTTTTCGAAATGATTGTTTATACCACAAATTTTACACATATGTCTCCATGCTGGACATTTTCTGATAGCATGATTACTACCGCATCTATAACAATTTTCTATGTATTTGCTGTCATTTTTGTATTTATTTGTTATGTTATTTTTATTTTTACTGACATCAACGACACTTTCTGATCCATTTGTAACATTTTTGTGATCTGAATTATTTTTATTTCTATCTTTATGTCTTCGATAATTCTGCTTTTTAACAATAATTTTTTTTACAAACTCCGGAGTATCAAGATCATTTAATTGCTGTTCTGTTTGATCGTTTAGTCTACACACATTTATAATTTTGCTTAGATTGTCATCGTCATTCATTTGCCATAATTTTCTTCTTAAATTTTTATTATGTACTGATACCACTAATCGGTCACTAATGTATTCATCTTCTAAATCACCGTAGCCACAATTTTTCACTAACTCGCTCAGTCTGTTTACGAACTGATCAATTGTTTCATTTTCCTTTTGAGTAGCTGTGTTAAAAATTGCCCTTTCATATCGCTTGTGAATCTTTGGTACTAGATTTTCCTCAATTTTGTCTACCACTGTTTTACACGATTTTTTGTCTTCGTCAGTTAATTTCAAATTATTGTACACTTTTATGCACTCTTCGCCGATAGCGGATAACAAAATGCTTATTTTTACGTCTTCTGAAGCATATTTTAATCCTGTGCCTAGCATGTAATTTTCCCATGCGTTTTTGAAAAAATTTACATTATGTTTAATGTCACCTTCCTTTAAATTAATTGCTTTTGGAAGAGGTATTTGTATTGACGTATGAAAAGCTTTCTCTGTTTGTATATTTTCGACTTTTCTATTTTTCATGTCCTTAATGTCGTTTTCTAATTGATTGTTTTTATTAGCCAAAACTTTTAAAATATTTTCTAATTCTTTTACTTTGTCTTCCATTTTGTATATTTTTTTTTTATTTTTTTTTTTATATTTTTTTTTTGTTTTATCACTGTGTAGGCACTGAACTAAACTCAATTATGTATTTGCTTTTTACTGTAGGTACTACGATTTTTATCTCCATTCGTTTCCAATTCAATTTCCTTTGTCTTTTATTTTTATATTTTTTTTATTTTCGATTTTTTCACAATTTATCAATCGTTTTTCATTAAATTTTTTTTTGGAAATTTTTTATTGAATATTTATATTATCTTTTATTATATTTTTATTAATTATTTTGCACTTTTAATATTTAATTTCTAATTTTAATTTTTTTTTTTTTTTTTAGAGCAAATCTGACACCATATTATATGCAAAGGATAATGTAGAGAAGTGAGTTTTTATTCAAGTAGTACAGTTATACATATACATATAACAATTGTTATTAAAGTATTGATTATAAAATTAAAAATCAACTAAAATCACCAGTGATTTTTTTAGTGTAAAGGGCTTTGCCCATAGGAAAACGAAAAACATAAAAAACGAAAAATTTGACAATTTTTATCATCTTTTCGTTTTGCCCTGCCCATTACTAAACCGAAAAACTATTTTCGTTTGAAATTCCAGTATCAAAACTGGTATGTTTGTATCTGTGAGTTAATTTTTTTTTTAATTTATTTAAAAAGAAAACGAAATTCTCAGAATAATATTAAAAAAGAAAAGAAAATACTTTTGTGTTTAGTGTGTGAAGTTGGTATATTAGACACTACAAAATTATAACAGAATAAAAAATTATAACAGAAAAACAAGACGAAAAATATTTTCGTGTACTTTTTCTGACGAAAAATTGAAAATAGTATATTATTCAACGAGCATATAATGATAGCTGTTATTCACGAAGATGAAGTTTGCCGACACGAGCCGATAGGCGAGTGTCGTAAATTATCTGAGTGACAAATATCATTATGTTTTATAATCAAATCCTCTAAACACTCTTCAAATAATTTTCGTCGACATTTTGGCGTCACAGTTTAATAATAATGAAAATGGCAAGAGACTACTAGATAAAATTTCAAAAATCAAATAATTTACTTGGAAGTATTATAATGAAAGAAGAGACTACTAGATAAACTAGCAGTGAATAATGGATATCATTATAAGTGATGAAACAAACGTATAATGAACATATTATACGTTAGTCGTGGACAAAATATTTTAAATTTTCTGACAGAAAAAATTAAAATTTAATTTTCTGGGAATGTTAAATATTTTTAAATTATTTTTTAAATTAAAATAGTTTTGTAATGTGTTTATGAACAAATTTGGGAGACTTTAAGCTAAAATATGCTAAAGATTTTGGAGTTATTGTTAAAAAAGTAAAATTCTTTTTCGTTTTCGTTTTCCTATGGGCAAAGCGTTTGACTCAGTTATTTCTTTTTATGGTTATACATAATTTAATATTAACTAGTTTGCTTAAAGTTAAATAAAAAAAAAGAAAAGAAGAAAATAAACTTGTTGGATTATAAACTTATAAACACATAAATAGATATAAACAAATATGTATATGTTTGCATAATCTGTGCTAATAGAAGTTCATGCATTGATTGATTAAGAAAAAAAAAATACTGATGTAGCTATATGTATAAGTTTTGTACCTGTTTTTTTTTGTATGTCTTAAAATTAAATTAAATTACATGCTGATGATTTAAAGATAAATCTGGTGGTGTTTTTTTGGTACAATTAACTATTAATTTTGGGTGAGAATCGTGAAGTAATTGGCTGTTATGAGTAAGGTGCAATATTAAGGAAAGAAAACTGAGTGAATAAAAGAAATACCATGTTTTTGGGGTAGTAGCGTGTGTTGCCTTAATTATTCAGTACAAGACGAGACGTTATTTTACTTTACGTTTAAAACCCTTTCAGCCCCGATGGTTATAAAGAACAACCACAAATTTTAAATCCGTTGCGTCCGGAGTTTGTTTTTTTAGAATAATATCACATAGAACCGCCATAATTTTGTAATGGATTACAATACAATTTCGTACAGTATACACAAATATACACATTTCCGTAACAAAATAACATCATAATTACCTGACATAATTGATAAAACTCCACAGTACACAATAAAACTGTTCTTTGGATTACAATCACCTTCCTACTTCACCAAAAGTCGTAGATATTGTAAAATAAAATCTAGAAAATCCGTTAGACTTTGCGTCTGCGCATAAATCATAGTGTAAAGAATACAATGCGCACTGCGGTTACACTATAATGTCGTTAGGAACGTAAGGAAAAAAATGTTAATATGTGGTTTTATGGATTAACCGGTAGGACGCAAATGCAATTTTTTTCTGATTTTATTCCGGGCTCAAAGGGTTAACTCGAGAAAATCTTTTAAGTGTGCTCGGGTGAGGGTTGAATGTTGATAGACGTCTGATTAAATTGCAGACCTGCAAATTAAGCAAGATCCCCTCGTGTTGGGTTTGTGGCAGCAACTCTGCATAACCTGGGGTTCGTGCAAAGAGGGGGCTCCTGCGACGGCGCTGAGTTGGAGTGGGTCGGTCGGGCCTAAGTTGGATCAACCAGGTATGGTGTTGCGGTCCAAAATATATTTAACGTACCGTCCACACCGCGTGGGATTTTTTTATATATTTTAAATTTTTTGTGAACCAGACTTGGTTTTTCTTCGTTGTTCTTTTTATATTTCATTTTGGTTACATACATTATATGATATATTTACGGGTTTTACAGATTTCGGGTGGCGTCACGTACGACACAACCCCAAAATCGATTCACACGTGTTTCGTTTCTCGAACAATCTTCTTGGTTAACGGTTTTTATTAGTTTTCAATTTTTACAGTTTCATAATTTCCAGTTTTTGATCCGTTGGTTTTTCATCAGTAATTACAGTTTTGCTTAATAATTTTGATTTGATTTATACGTTCAATTTATACATTCAAATTTTTTCTCAAGTACAGTTTAACTGGTATGATTTTTCTGGTTTTGTTTTTGAGTTTTCCCAAGCAGAGTATAAATTGTGATATGTCTCGTTAATTTGTTTCGTAGTGATCACGTGGGGGATGGGAGCGTACCATGTTGGGCTAGTGCGTGGCGCTATGGTATCGGAGGTGTTTTAAATCTCGGGACGGGGGTGTCACTCTAGGGGGGCTTCGACCAGGTCTGAAGGGAGGGCGTCCTTCCTTCTTATTATGGCGTCGGTGACCGCCGCGACCGGGAAACGGCATCTCGGTAGGCGGCCCGACGAATAAGGGGGCCCTTCCTGCAGACAGGGTGGAGGTCGCCGGAGTAACATCGGCGTCCTTGGTAGGAACACACACTTTATAATTATCTACCACTGTGGTCGTGGCAAAGGAAGGATAATTTCTCTGTCCCGTTCGTTTTATCTCTATGCGGTTTTCAAGCATAGAAATATGCCTGGTAATCCCCACGCCTAGCGACGAGCTGTAGCCAGCCCTATACTGTAACGAACCATCTTTGTGAATGCACGCTTAGATCGGATAGACTCAATCGGCTGGGAGGGTCTTTAACACATAGACTAGCGGCTCGTACAAACCATACGTGCAATAAAAAAAAACAATAATAACATTGGCAAATGCAAAAGGGGCACCCTCGGAATCTCATCATCATCAATTACCAAGAACTCACTCCATTTTGTTTTAATTCAACAAGATTTAATTATTGAGCTTCATTACAAAAAAAAAATAACTTACAAAGTTTGTGTTATTTTTGTTCGAAAACAGTAAAGATTATTATGGTTCCGCGAAATTTAATATCAAAAAAAAAAAACTCACCAGTCAACTGGATACGAAGAGTACTCCTTGTGTCCGCTTGTTTTGAAATTGGCTAAAAAAGAAATACTTAGCACCAAATAACCTTAACTGTTTTTTTTACACGAAAACTTATCTTAATTTTAACTTTTCTTAATTTGATTTAACACTGTTTGAGAATTACAAATTGTTTATATACTCAAACACATATACACTGAATAAAGTGGTATATTTATAGCGGTACTATGTATCAAATTGTATCTTAATACCATAGGTATAATAACACATGTGATTACCATATAAATATACAATCACTATCGAATATAATAATAATAATAATAATAAAAATATAAACTAAAACAACACAAAATTAACGCCCGAGTTAATTAACTATGATCCGTTTGTTGTAGCCCCATAGGTACAATACGCTGTTATTCCTTTGACGTATCTTCCATATGGTATATATAAATAAATAAATTTGTGGGGACTCGTGCTGCAATTAATGGTCTCTCTACAGTTCACACTGATAACCATGTCCAAATCAGCTATATAGATGCGCTGAATAAACTTCCTTGACACGTTAAAATAAACGGAGAGATCCTATACCCGTCGTCCCCTAACGGGTTTCCTTAGTTTATTGTGGAACCCTTGAATAATCAGCTAAAATTTCCCAAAGAAAATAAAGAAAATAGTTTCTTAATCTAACTTCACCGCTCTTAACTAAAAATAACAAAACTAGCTTACGATATAAATATATAAATTCCCTTATCCAGTAATTTCACTTGAAGTTGAATCACTATAACTTAAATTTTTATTCCATGAAATATCATGTACACCTTGGTTCACAAGCTTATTATATTAACATTAAAAAAAAAAACCTGCTACAATATTCCAATTGGTTTTAGCTTGGCTATTCGGATTATACTAATTTATAATACATTTCATCTCAAATAAAAAGACAAACAAAATATTCCCCTAGAATTACTAATGGTAAAATAACTCCCCCCTCTAATTATCTTATGTATTTGCAGAATACCAATTACATAAGGTATCGTACGATCTAATTTAGGTTGACGATGACTCATGTATGCCTTTACATATAATACTGGACCAAATAATAACAAACAAAAAAAATCCGTTTATCAGATGTAATTAACAAACAATAACATAAAATGAAAATCCAAAATTGGGTCAATGACCTACAATGTTGATAAACAATCTATTTACTCATCAAGAATCGAGTTGTTGTTATTGTTACTGCGCATTGCTCATCGTTTATCCATAACGATCATCTTAATGTATGCGTCTTAAGAAGGCAGCCGTAACAGGACAGGTTCAGCATACCTGACTGGGCATGGTAAGCTGAAGCTGAAAAAAATATAGCGGCTGGGTGATAAAAAACGAAATAAAAAAAACTTTTAAAGCTGAAATGACCATTACGATTTAATGTCCTTTGCATGGAATATGCCTAACATTTTGCCAGTTTCATCCATTACCTCATAATTTACCGTTCCTATTTTCTTTTTAATTACGCCTTTCATAAATTGCGGAGCGAACTTTGAACAAAATTTATTTAATGCATCACTTTGCGGATGTGTCCTTACGAATACATTTTGGCCTATACTAAACTCGACAGGCCGACTTCTCAGATTATAGCGCTTAGAACTTTTTTCATAAGCATTAGCTATGTCAATCTGAACCTGTGCATGTAACAAAGACATCCTATCGGGTAGTGGCATTACTATACTTCCCTCCGAAATACCACCCATCATTTGTAAAAGTTTATAATTATCGGCGTGGTTTATCTTATTGTATCCGAACATAAGAAAATGTGGTGAATGCTTAACCGTGTCATGTATATTATTACGAAGGGCTGAGGCGATTTCTGATAAATTTTTGTCCCATGTCGTGTGCTTTCCTTTTACGTAAGAGCGTATAGCTGCTAAAACCGATCTGTTCACTCTTTCTGAAGAGTTAGACTGTGGAGAGTAGACGGCTGTTTTAGAATTAATAACTCCAAAATTTGCCAATAATGACTTGTACTCGTGACTTTTAAATTGTGGCCCATTGTCCGAGTGTATCTTTTCAGGAACTCCATATACGTAAAACACTTCATCCCTCAAAAAATCAACGATCTCACTGAGAAAAAAAGAACACTTTAAATTGAAATGAGTAGCATTTTATTATTAAGTGCATGTTAAAATTATAGCGAAAGATTTAAATTCATCCAAAATCAGGCTGAATTGAAAATAAAAATATTGTTTTAATCTGTTACAACTTAAAATTTAAATTGTAGTAAATTGTTATCATAAAATAACATACAATTTTAAGTGCTTATAAAATGTACGATCAAAAGTAAAATCCATTGGAAATAGTTAATTTAATGTAAGGATCTAATAAAAATTACTGTTTACAAATTAATTTAAAAGTCGTCGCAACTGTGAATTTAATTGTACCTACAAAAATGTACCTATTGAATTAACATGACTTTGATATTTGCAAAATAAATGTTTAACCAAAGATGATCTAATAACAAGATTGGAAAACACGAATAATATAGTTGGTACACCCACTTTTGGATTATAAATCCAAATTTGGAAAAGACACCTAGCGGACGATATATAATTGCTCTAAACCTCAGAAACAAACCATTATAAATACATTGATACGGTGTCGAATTATCGAACTAATTTTCTTATGTATAGTAATAAAATAATATTTCGGTGAAAATTCTATTTCTTTCATTCTCGAGTCAATACAACAACAAATTAAGTTTTTATTGTTGTTTTACTCGAGAAAGAAAGAATACACATTTTTAGCGAGATATAATTTTAACCATACATATGGTATGTAATCTAATATGTATTGATATTCATACAATAAAACTAAAAAATTTATTTACGAACGATGCAATGGTGTGACGATGAAAGAAAATGAAACAACTTTGTTTTCTATTTGTTATGAAATGGATGTACATACATAAATTAAAAATTGAAAATACATTTCTTAAGGATAAATTCATTTATTGAAATAAGAAGTTCATTTAAACGAGTACAATTATGTCTATGTACATATTGTAAAAATTACGAATGATAATACCTACCTACCTTTTGTTTTTTTTTTCAAATCATCTAGGTACATATAATAATAATTTTAAGGTCAACAAAATTTAAAAGGACAAAATAGATGTTGGTTGTGTAGATAAATACGAGTATAAAAAATAATTTTGATGGTTTATTTTTTACTATGAAGAGAAAACACCATAAATCATCCATAACAAAATTTTGTGAATTTTTTTAGCATGTAGATGAAAATGCAGAAAATGCAAAAAACAAAACCCATGAAATAATTACATGATCGTAGGAAAATAAATAAAAACAGGAACAAAATTTGTTTAATTTTTCAACAATATATTTCAAATTTACGTATGTACTCGAATATGGAAGAGGAAAAGCCACATGGAAGCATATTTAGGAATTAAAAAATTCATACTTCCATTAGGCGTAAAAACCTCTTCCAAAACGATGACGTATGTTTAAAGGTACCAATAGTGAAATAATTATTTAGTTATAATATGTAATACAAATTGTAATGATTAATGATATTTATACATTCTAAAAGCGAAAAATGTATTTTTCACAAAATTTAATTTTTTTTAGCTTAACTGTTATTTCAGATACATGAAAAATAAAATAATAAATTCAGTAAATTTTTAAAAATTTTAAAACTGTATATACATTATAAAATTAAACTATATAATATGTATGCAATAAAGTTTTGTCTTCATTAATCCAAATTAAGACATAGACACAGTAATTACTCTTTCAAAATTCTCAGTCTTCGGTTGTGTTTGTCAACAGGGACATTTTGATTTGTATTTGAATATCTTTTTTTACTGTTGTTGGTGCGCGCTTCTTCGTTTTAATTTTCTCTAATACCCATATCCAGTTTTTTCGAATTAATACGAGAATTAAAAATTTAAGTGCATTTTGCTTGTGCTCCTTACAGGTTCCTGTGAACCATGTGGAATATTTTCCGTCTGCGGTGGTTGCATCTACACATTTACCATAAATGGTTGGTAAAATATCTTTATTACGAACGTTTCGTGCAAAATATTTTGCAAAAATTGTTACGTGAATTACAGAGATTTCCAAAAAAAGTCTGTTGGATTTCTTAAATAAATTTCTCCCGAAGAATTTAAATAATTTCTGAATTTTAATAGATATTCGGATGGTAATGATAAATTTTCGTCTTGTCTGACTAAACATTCGAAACAACTTTCGCAATTCGATTTTTTCGTTATTTTATAGATTACATATCCCAAAAAATACCGCAAAGATGGTAAATATACTTCACATGATTGATTAATAAAGTTTTCAACGAATGCTATTTCATTAAAATCCGAATCGTCAAATTCCTCTACGTTATTATTTGGTGTCGATTGTATTTGATTGTTTGAATTTTCATTTTCTTCTATTTGATTTGAAAAATTATATTCATTTGGCTCTAAAATATATGTACAGTTGTCTGGCTCATAATTAAAATTTGATGCGTGGAAAATTAATTTACTGGATATTATTTTAGCGACAATAAAATTAAAATCATAAACTGAAGGATTACAATTATATCCACCTTTCGACCGAATTTGCGAAATAAGTTTTCTTCTGCATCCGTTTGTAATTTCGATGTTAATATGTAAGTTATGTCGGGGTCTTGTTCAAATACTGCACTGGCCAATTGTAAAACAGCTATAATTGTTTGAATATCTGTACATCTATGCAAAAAACCTTATTTTTACTTTGAACCTTTAAATTTTTCAAATAGTTGCACATGTCTCTTAAAATGGTATAAGGTGCATTGCCACAAACTAAAGACAGTCCTGCATTTGCTTTGTTCGAGCAGAATTGGCCTTTGCTATTTAAAGCATCGAACAATTTGTTGAAATTTTCTAAAATTATAGCTATGGCAGAAGCATGTTGTTTGCCTTTTTCTGTTTTAAACTTGTTTAAATGATTTAATCTTTTTATACCATTTGTGCAGCTACGGCTCAGAACTTGAGTCGCCAAATTTACCCTCATTCTCTCAAATGTATTGGGGTATTATGTCTTGATGTTAATTTGGAGCAAACTCTGGTCATGGATTGACAGTCAATCTGATATAACTCCTTTATTACACTCCACGTCTCCACGTAGCCAATTCTTCTGGCGTAATTATATCGTATGATAAAAAAAAATCGGGGTAGGCTATGTCTTCTACACGGCCGTAGGTGTTTTCCGTGATAACGTTTAAAAGAGGTGCGAGAAATGGCACGATGTATGGGTTTGTTAAAATAAATTTTTTTATTATTAGCATCATGAAATGAGAGTACAGTGATTGTTTGCAAACGATAAAGTACTGGGCGATGGTATGAGAAGTACGATATGAAGCGCAGGGTCTCAGCGGAGATGTGCCTGATGAATGTGAGTTCCAGACAAGTGGTTCCCAAAGTGGCGGAGACTAGTGTGGTGGACACGCAGTCTAGGTCAAATATATATCAGAGTCCACACTGATATATGACCTATCAGATCAGACATTCCCCCTTTATAGTGTTCTCTAGCATTGTAAATCGCCACTTTGTAGATCTAAATTTTAATTAAATTTATGTGAAAATTAATTATTTTAATTTACAATAAATTATCTGCCACAGTTTCTTTTCTCACAAATTAGCACTAGAATTGCTCCGATCAGATAAGGCATGAGAGGTTCTCTCGCTACGGTGATCTCAAACATTTTAAATCGCTTTCTTGTGGTTTGTAATTTTAATTAAAATTCATGTGGAAATTAATTATTTTAATTAACAATAAGTTATCTGCCACAGTTTCTTTACGCACAAATTGACACCAAAATTACTCCGGTGTCCGGTCAGATAAGTGATTCTCATGGTTGGTTGTAAATCGCTGTTTTGTACTTTGTAAGCTTAATTAAAATTAATGTGGAGATTAATTATTTTAATTTAAAATAAATTATCTACCACAGTATTATTAAGCACAAATTAATAACCGAATTCTGATGAGGCATTCTCTTGCTATAGTGCCCTCAATCTCTATAAATCCCTATTTTGTAGTTTGAATTTTTAATTAAAATTTATGTGGAGATTAATTAATTTAATTTAAAATTAATTAGCTACCACTGGTTTTTTACGCAAAAATTGTCACCATCGGATCTCCGATCGGATGAGCCGTTCTCTTGCTACACTGGTTCAAGCATTTAAATCGGCCGAAATCAGAGGTTCGCGGCGCGGCCGTGCCGCCCAATGACGTCATTGCGACAATATTATGCGTGACACATAAAGCCAAAGGACCAATCTAAGCAATCACATCTTTAAATTAAAGGTAGTGCTTATAGTCGATGAGTAATTGCCCACGACCAAGGGCTAAACTACAATCGCTATTTTCTAGTTTGAATTTTTAATTAAAATTTATGGGATGATTAATTAATTTAATTTAAAATAAATTAACCACCACTGGTTTTTTACGCAAAAATTGCACCATCTGATCTCCGATCGGATGGGCCATTCTCTCGCTACACTGGTTCAAGCATTCAAATCAATCGAAATCAGAGGTTCGCGGCGCGGGTTCCTTTGCCGCCGGATGACGTCATTGCAATAATATTATGCGTGACACATAAAGCCGAAGGACCAATCGAAGCAATCATATCTTTAAATTAAAGGTAATGCTTATAGTTGATGAGTAATTGCCCCCGACCAAGGGCTAAATTTCGGATCAGTTTTCTGAACATGCGGTGTAAAACGTTATCACGTCAAAATGTATTTCGTATAGATTTAAATAAGTGTGGTGTGTCATACAGGAGGTCGTAACGATATCCCGCATTTCAAAATCCCGCTTTATCAAAATCCCGCTCAAGAAAAAAATCCCGCTTTTTAAAATCCCGCTTTCAAAATCCCGATTCTGCAAAAATTAAAATCCCGCTTTTCAGAAAATCCCGGTTTTGATTTTTGTTTTACTTTGGGATCACTACATTTGCCTGAAAAAAAAACCGGAAATTTTAAAATCCCGAATAGTTGCAAAGTAAAAATCCAGAAAAATAAAATCCCGAATAAAAAATCTACAAATTACCGGAAAAGCAATCCAGAAAAATCTGTGTCTGCAAGGTTGACGAAGCATTAAATCCATAAGTCGCTCGAATACATCCGTCGATACCATACTAACCCAACGAATGAAGCTAACCACAAAATAACTTGAAACATTTGTGGTGTAGAACTATCAGGAGAAGCGATATGAACGATACGATTCCTTTGATCTTTGTCTGAAAGGTTGACGATGCAATTTCCATTATCATAAATATTAAGAACTCTACGTAAAACCTCAAATTTGATAGACATTTTATAAATTTTAATTATAATTTGGGCCGCACTATGATAATTTTGTTTCTGGATTTTTTTTTTCTGGATTTTTTTTCGGGATTTTCAGTATCTGTATTATTTTTTTCTAGATAAGGTAGCCAACCCTTTTACTTTATAAAATTTTCCTTCACCAGAAAGCGCGGCATTTTCTGCATTTTCATCTACATGCTAAAAAAATTCACAAAATTTTGTTATGGATGATTTATGGTGTTTTCTCTTCATAGTAAAAAATAAACCATCAAAATTATTTTTTATACTCGTATTTATCTACACAACCAACATCTATTTTGTCCTTTTAAATTTTGTTGACCTTAAAATTATTATTATATGTACCTAGATGATTTGAAAAAAAAAAACAAGAGGTAGGTAGGTATTATCATTCGTAATTTTTACAATATGTACATAGACATAATTGTACTCGTTTCAATGAACTTCTTATTTCAATAAATGTATTTATCCTTAAGAAATGTATTTTCAATTTTTAATTTATGTATGTACATCCATTTCATAACAAATAGAAAACAAAGTTGTTTCATTTTCTTTCATCGTCACACCATTGCATCGTTCGTAAATAAATTTTTTAGTTTTATTGTATGAATATCAATACATATTAGATTACATACCATATGTATGGTTAAAATTATATCTCGCTAAAAATGTGTATTCTTTCTTTCTCGAGTAAAACAACAATAAAAACTTAATTTGTTGTTGTATTGACTCGAGAATGAAAGAAATAGAATTTTCACCGAAATATTATTTTATTACTATACATAAGAAAATTAGTTCGATAATTCGACACCGTATCAATGTATTTATAATGGTTTGTTTCTGAGGTTTAGAGCAATTATATATCGTCCGCTAGGTGTCTTTTCCAAATTTGGATTTATAATCCAAAAGTGGGTGTACCAACTATATTGTTCGTGTTTTCCAATCTTGTTATTAGATCATCTTTGGTTTAACTTATGAAAATAAACCTTCTCTAAATGAAAAACCAAATTTTACTGTTAAATAAAAAACAAAGAAATTCTTATTAGATAAATCATCTGATGAAGGATAAAATTCATCATAGGCCATAATATTATTTACACCTGTGTAATATTTATTTTTTATTCCATTCGGATTTCCCGTTATTTTACAATGCGTTTTTCAGTCTGATTTAGAAGTGCTTGTTGATGGAAGTATTTAAGTGCTGCGGGTTATTATATATTTTAATTATTATATCAGTTCTAGTATTTTAGTAAAAACAATGGATTCAAATATGTATAATAATAATAATCAAGAACATTTTGAAAATTCACTTGATTGTCAATTAGATGACGAAAATATAGTGGTTTTAAATCAAACGTGTGATTCAAATAACCAGCAATATATTTCAATTGATAACCTCAATAGTGAAAGTGCTACCATTATTTTTAATCCAATGGATGAACAAGATAAAAATGAACTGAAAACGTGGTGCACAATTTGGAAGCAAAACGATACTGTTTTCAATATTCTTTATGGTGGGGTTTCAAAAAATAAACATAATAAATATATTCTCTATTCTTTTTTTATTTTCTTTTGTTTAGAATCAGGTTTAACTATTGAATACTTAAAAATAATTAATTATGTAGAATTAAAAGAATTATTTGCAAATCAACCGATTGGACTTAGAATTTTGTTTCGTTCGCAATTAGAAAAATGGCGTTTGGATAATGTAAGAATAGAAGTCAAATCTCTCTTATATGCATGACATTATTATGTTAAACCATATTTTTTTCGTTTATTTCATTTAGGGATGTGATGCTCTTACATATGGGACATGCAGCCATGATACAATTTCAATGAATTCCGTTATAGAAAAATGGATGGAAAACAATAAACAGTTTGAAAATTCTACAGCAAAGGTTGGATCTTTTGAATCATATAACGACAGGCCGACTGTTTTAAAAAACATTCTAGAACAAACTAGTACTGGAAGAAAACTACTCGAAATGAAATCTGAACCGCTTCCTGAATTTTATAAAAAAAAATTAACGGAACTTATTGTGCAGGAATTTTCTGATTATAGCAGAAGGATGACCGTTAAAGATGTTGCTGAATATAATCAACAAATATTTGAAATTTTCAAGAAAGAACCACAAGTAAGTAAAAACGTGTATACATAAATATTTCTAAATTCATATATAAAATTATGTCATTGAATTAAAAAATTAGGAATATTATTTCATCCCTGCAAGCAAAGGAAACAATCCTAAAGGAAAATTGTATGATCGGGCTTCTAATATGGCGCAATTATTAAGAGCAAAAGGAGTTTTAAACACAAAAAGGATAACAAAACATAAAGAACAAGAACCAGAAATAGGTAAAATAAGAAGTTTCAACAAGTTACGAATATATTTTAATTGCTTTTAATTTTATTGAAGTGTGCGATGTTACTGAAACAAGTGATTGTCAAAATTCAATTATTTGGTTGAAGCATAACAATGAACCATGGAATTCAGTATTAGAACACTGGAGTAAAACAATAAATTTCAGAAAAATTAAAATTCATTGTAAAGATACGACAACCGCTGATATTATAAAAGTGTTTCTACAGTTCGGCCATTCATTGGTACTTTAATTTTAGAAAAATTCTCTTGCTAAATCACATAAACATCTTTGTTTTATTCGCAGGTAAATTTCGATTTTTGTGATATTTTTCCTGGTAAAGAAGATAGCTTATTTAAGAAATGTGACTGTTTCCAAAGAAAATTTTTAGTGATTGCAAAAAATACAGTAAAAGATAAATATAATCTAACTCTTTTAAGAAAACTTGATAATCTAACCAACGAAAGTAAGTAAAGGTATTTAGATTATTTAAAATAGTTTTATTTTAAAATTATGTTTATAGATTCCAGAGACTGCGTTCTATTTTTAATGTTACATGCCATTTTGAAGCCAACAAAAATAGCATCAATCGTAAACGACAAGAGGAGAATTATTCAACCATCAATCAGTGACAGCCAAGCATCATGTATTGCACATATTACCTACATCTTTAAATGATTTATCTCATAAAGAAGAAATATTGAAAAACAAAATGATAAGCAACGGCCTTAAACTGCAGCCCATTATCTTTGTAGAAGGTACAGAATTGACTAATTTATCAAATTTTTATGTTAAGTTTGACGCGTATACTTATAAGTTTGATTCATTTCTTAAAAGCTTAGATGTTTGTTTCAAAATATATCATGTCCTTAATTTAGAATACCCGAAACAAAGCCAAATGGTTTGGGTTTTTATTCAGAAATATTTTTTTGAAATTACAACTGCATATGAACAGCAGAATTCCAATATTTCTAATTTAATTTCCAGTCTTACCTCATAATCATGTTTAATTGTTATATTTGCAAATCAAATTATTTTTCTACCAACATTTTGATACAACATTTATTAAAAGATCATTCTTTAACTCGATGTAGTCGTTTTCAGTGCATGCAAGGTAATTGTGTTCAAATTTTTCAATCAAGCTATTCATTTCAACGTCATTTAAACAATATACATTCAAATGAATCACCAAGTCGTGTGCAGTACAACACAAACAAAAAAGAAAACCTTATTTCACCAGATTCCGCGCAGTCAATTGAAACATCTACTTGTAGCTCTAGGTATGTACAAAATTCAACAGCAATAGAACAATTTTCTTTAAATAATGCCTTGCAATTCATTCTTAACCTTCATAATCAGAATAATATTAATCGTCAAAACATTCTTGATATTCAAAATAGTGTAGCACATGATATTCTAGATCCACTAATCAGCTCATTGAAAACTAAAATACTTCCCTTGGTTAATAATTCTGAAAATCTTCAAACAATTAAAGATATAATTGACAATTTAACAAACCCATTTGAACAAATAAACACGGAGTATAAATTGTTTAAGAAGCTTACTGAACCTGATTTATTTAGAAGTCCAAAAAGTTTTACCATAAATAATGAATTAGCTGAAATTATTTTAAACCATACTCCTGTGCTAGCACCTACCAATGATTGTGGCATAGTTATGCCCTTAGACTATCAATTCAAAAAATATTTTGAAAGTCAAAATATTTTAGGTGAAACTTTACATTACCAAGAAAATTTAAGTCAAATTCCTGATGGATTCTATAAAAACATAATAAATGGAGTTGTGTGGAAATCAAAAAAGGCGATATTTTCTGATAAAACATTAACACCATTTAGATTATATTTTGATGATTTCGAAATAAATAACCCTCTAGGGTCTCATTCAGGGGTTCATTCGATTGGCGCTATATATTACCGATTCCCAACCATTCCTCCTCATCATTTATCAAAATTAAACAATATTTTTTTAGCTGCAATGTTCAAGACTAAAGACAAAAGAGATCATGAAAATGGAAAAGTTTTTTACCCCTTAATACAACAAATAATAAGTTTGCAGGAAAATGGAATAATACTTACCACAAAAAATGGCCAATTTAAAGTACATTTTATTTTATGTCAAATTCTTGGGGATAATTTAGGCTTAAATAATATATTGGGTTATAAAGATAGTTTTAATTCTAACCATTATTGTCGGAATTGTATTAGATCGAAAATTCAAACGCAAACTGATTTTAAAGAATATCCTAGTTCCATGAGGTCGAGAAATCTTTATTCCGATGATGTACAAACCAAGAACCATGGGATAAAAGAATACTCTATTTTTAATGATATACCTACCTCATTTCCATGTTCTCGATAATTTTTCGTTTGATATCATGCACGATTTATTCGAGGGGGTATGCAAATATGATGATATATGTCATATACTTCGCTACTATATTTTAGAAGAAAAGATTATTTCTTTAGATACTTTAAATTATCGTAAACAAATGTTTAACTATGGGGAGTTAGAAATTGGTAACTTATCTCCTCCCTTACAAATCCAACACATTAAGAGTGGAAAATTAAGATTAAGCGCTAGAGAAATGATGACATTTATAATTTATTTTCCATTATTAATTGGCGATTTGATTGACAAAAATCAAATTGTTTGGTCATTCTTCCTTTCGCTTCTAAACATAGTCGATATTGTTTTATTGCATGAATTGAATGATAATTTATTAGTAAAGCTTGATAAATTAGTGGCTAAGCATAATAAACTATATCATCAAATATTTAAAGACCCGTTGAAACCAAAACATCACTTTCTTGTTCATTATGCTACTGCTATGAAGATGTGTGGACCTGTGAGACAAATGTGGGGCTTTCGCTTAGAAGCTCAACATAAAGAATATAAAGTATATGCTCATGCTATCACATCTCGTTTAAATATACCCAAAACTCTTGCTATTAAAGCTTCACTTAAATTTTCGAAATCGTTATTAGCTCAAGATTTTTTTTGCGAAAATATTTCTATAAAACGTTCTGAAATTAGTAATCTTTCTCAAAATGAATTTATATCTAATTTAATGCAACCATTTAAATTAAATTTATCACAAATTTTAACATCAAAACAAATTGAATTTAAAGGCAAAAAATTTAAAGAAGGATTTTTTGTTTCGACCCCTTACGTCGATGGTAATAAAGGAGACATTTTTGAAATAAAACATATTTTAATTGAAAATGAACATAACATTTATTTTATTTTAAATAGATTTAATATTTTATATTTTGATGATAAACTATTATCACATATTGTTGCTAGTAGTGGCATTCATTTAGTCAAACATATCAGTGAATTAAAACCCATTCCATTTCATATTTATTTTTTAAATGATGGTAGAAGAGCTGCCAGAATTACTTATTTATAGTTTTATACTAATGTTACTGTTTAGTATAATTATTATTTTATTATTATATTAAGGATTTTTTATATTTAAAATATATTATAACATTTTATATATACAGTTCTAATATTATATAACCAAAAATTAATTATTTATTTAAATTTAATTGTTATGAATTATTCAGTTTATGTTTTTTATTATGTACAATTTAAGAAATATTAAATGTTAATAAATAAATAAAATATGATAACCCAAGTAACAAAATAGGTGGTTTAAGTAAAAATCTGCTAATGGGACCTACACTGTTACTTGGGAATGTAACACTAAATATGTATTTTTATTTAATGTGTCTCTGCTAAACGAAACTAAAAATGTATGAATTGGTAAACGACGCAAACGAAATTAATATGGCCACCACATAAAAATAATGTGATCTTACAATATGAAATTAAACTGGCCTATGTGAAGATAAAGTTATTCACTGTTAAATCATCAGTCAGCATTAACGTTAAATCAAGATACCTCTCAGTTTAATTTAATATGTAAGTAAAATTGCAAATATAAAAATAAAAGTTTTACATTTAAAAACAAAGTGATATTTCGATTACTTTTCACATGCTGATAACGTTATTTTCACTATATATAAATTCTCCCACGTTAAATCCAAAGTTTGAACTGACGAATTTAAATGTATTTTGGGGATAGTTTTTATAAATGTCTCACGTGAATTTGACAACTTTAAGAATATTATAATAATCTGGAGGCCCTTTTGGTGTAAAATAACCTGAAATATAGTGAATTTACGGTGAATTTTAAATGGTTTTAATATGTTTTTTTTCTCAGTGCTGTTGTGCTGTGCCTCTGCTCAAAGGTTTTAACAAGACAAATTTAGTGAGGTGATCAAGCACTATTAATATCACGGTTTTACCTTGCGTAGAACGTGGGTATGGCCCTAGAAGATCCACGTATATCCGTTGCCAAGGTCTTTCTACGGGAAACATTTTTCCCAGTGGCGGTCGTGTAATTTTATTCGAAGCTTTCGAAATCTTACATGTCTCACATTTTACGATGAAGTTGCGTACCTCTTTAGCCATGCCCGGCCAGAAATAAAATCGGCGTAGCCTCTCTAACGTTTTTGAAATTCCACAGTGTGATGCCAGCAGATCGTTGTATTCCTGCTGAACTAGTTCGTTTCTTAATCCCATTGGTACCCATAGCTTCCAAATCGGTAAATCCGTCAATTCATCCTTCTTATTTGGCTCAAGACGAATAAAAATTCGTTCATCTGTAACTTTGAATATTGAGAATTTATTCGGATCTTGTTGAATTTTATTAAGAAGCTCTTGGTACTGTTCATCTTTAAAGCTAGGTGAATCCAATTCTATCGCAGCGGTAAGTTTTGATTGGCTTTCCTCAAATTCTTCTATGGTGTCGCAGTGAATTCGCGACAGGGTATCTGGTACAACATTTTGTTGACCTTTTACGTGTTTAATGCTACAAGAATATCCTTGGAGTTTCAAGCTCCATCTCGCTAGTCTCCCGTTTAGATCTCTCTGACTCATCAGCCATTTAAGACTAGCGGGGTCCGTAATTAGCGTAAAATCGTGTCCTTCTACATAGGCTCGGAATTTCTTGACAGCCAAAATCACCGCTAAGCATTCGAGTTCGGTAACGGTATAATTTTTCTGTGCACCGTTTAATTTTTGTGACATGAAAGCGATGGGGCGTTCGTTCTCCTCCTCGTCGATTTGAAAAAGAACCGCCCCTACGCCCTCAGTGCTCGCATCGCATCGGATAAAGAATGGGCGATCATAACATGCGTTGACCAATACCGGAGCTGTTGTCAATAAACGTTTTAATTCCTCAAACGCTGCCTGCGCATCTGTTGCCCATTTAAATTGCCCCTTTTTAAGGCAATCCGTTATCGGAGAAGTAATAGCCGCATAGTTCTCAATAAATCGGCGGTACCACCCTGCCATCCCAAGAAATCTTCGAGCTTGCCTGATGTTAGTAGGCGGTGGTATATTTAATATGGCGTCTACTTTTTGAGGATCAGTTCTAAGTCCCTTCTCTCCGACCAAGTATCCTAAATACCGTATTTCCCTCATTGCAAAATTACTTTTCGTTATGTTGATGGTAAGTCCCGCCGTCCGTAATAAGTCTGCGACCACTTTTAACAGTTTAAGGTGACCCTCGAATGTGCCGGTGACGATCAACAAATCATCCAGATAGACAAATATCTGATCGTGGAGTTCGTGCGGTATGACCTTGTGCATCAATCGGCACATCGACTGGGCTGAATTACAGAGGCCCAAACGGCATCACCTTAAACTGATAAAGTGGCCGCCCTGGTACTGTAAAGGCCGTCTTGTCACGCGAATGTTCAGCCAGTGGAACTTGCCAGTATGCGTCTTTTAAGTCTAACCCCGTAATAAATTTAGTTTCTGATAATCTGCCAAGAAGTCCGTTTTCCGTAACTGAGTTTAACTTACGTGCGTCTAAACAAAGTCCTGTCTTTCCGTTAGCTTTCCGTACAACCGTCACAGGAGAACTCCAAGCGCTCTTACTCAGCTCTATTACATCTAAGCCAAGCATCCGATCGATTTCCTCATATATCTCTAATTGTTTCGCCGGTGAGACAGGGTAATACCGCTGTTTGATTGGCTTACATCCTTGGACGATCTCAATCTCGTGTTCATGAAGTTGTGTTTTACCCAAGCCATCTTTCTCGAAAGAAGGAAAAAGTTCAATAACCTGCTGTAGATCGCGTGTTTCTTTTTCACCTAAATTATGAGAATTAATTTTATCTGTGGAACTTGTGTCAGTAATTTCGTTGATGTATAACTTGGGCAGCAACTGAAATTTCTCCCAAAAATCTATTCCGACATAAAGCGGAGCTTGCAGACTGGGCACAATGCAAAAACGGATCCATTTGGTTTGGTTGCAGAAAGATACCGGCAAGTAAACAATACCTTCAATCTTATTACGCGTACCGTCGGCAGTTCTAATGAAACAATCCATTCTGTTGTAAGTTTTGCCCAAATCCTGCAACAACTCTATCGCACCTTTACCTAAGACGCTCACCGAAGCTCCGCTGTCTAACAAGCCGTGCATACTTCTCGACACAATTTTAACCTCAGCGTAAGGGCGCGGGTCATTTTTGTACAGGCTTGTGGTTATTGAATGCACAAACATTTTTAAGAAAGCTCGTCGGGATTTAAAATACTTAACAGATCTAGAGATTTTATTTTTATGTTTTATATTTAAAGTTGTGTTATCGGATTTGGTGGAGCAATTAGGTAAACTAGAATCTTTTGGTCTTAATCTTGTTTCGAGGACGGCTTGGAAGGGTCTATTTGAAAACGGACTTTCTGTTCCGAGCGTGGTACCCTCCAATAACTCACGCTCGGCTGGAGGTTTTCCGCTTCTTGCGCCTGACAGTTTAAACAAAACTTGAGTTTAGGACAATCCTGAACACGATGACCTACATCTTGGCACTTCCAACAAATTAAATATTGCGCTTTGTATTCCTTCGAGTTCCTGGAATTATCAATCGTTCCCTGTAATGCCTCTAAATCCTTATTTCCCGACGTATTTTTCTCGGACACAGTAGGTGATGAGTTTTCACTCCTTCTCAAACTAGGGTTTACATTTAGTTCCCTAAATTCGTTAGTGATTTCATTGATGGCTGGCTGGCGTCGTCTAAACACATCGCTAAAGCGTCGTGGGTCGTATCCTGACTGATCCCACATCTTCTCGTATCGCCTACAGAGTATACGAAGTTCTTCCACTGATCGAATGCTACCTTGAGATGGAAGGGTTACGTTCTGTAATGCCGGATGCATGTTCTGGCAAACTCTCGCTCAGATAATCTATATTGTAACCTTGCATTCAGCTTCTGCATGGCTAGAGCGAAATCTGAAAACGTTTCCCTGGTACTCTGGTGTCGACGATGAATTTGTTCACGAGTTTCTTCTTCAAAATCGAAACTTCCGAAATATGACAGCATAGCAGATTTTAGTATAGGCCAGGTTGCATTTGGATTATCGAGCTTAAAAACCCAATACCAATCCTCCGCTTTCTTCGACAGGAACAAGTGTAAAATTTTGGTAAGTCTGTCATCGGCAACTCCATCATCGTGAGCCATCTGCTCCTATCGGGTCACGAAATCGTAAACATTACGTAACACAAATTCCACCTTTGCTTAATTTTATACGCATTGTCGTTTCCTAAGTGGTGTGGTACAAACTGCGCGTTGTCAGCTCCAAATCGGTGTGGTACAAACTGAGCGTTGCTTGCTGGTGGAGCGAAGATTATTTCATGAGGAACGTTTCGTAGACCGAACTCCGCATTAGTTTGTCCAAACTTATTATTTGGTGGCTCCTCTAGCCTGAATGAAAAGTCTGGTAAATTCGGTTGTGACTGTTTCTCCGCTGCCTTACGCAGCTCTATGTTTGTAAAGAATTCGGCAACTGAATCTTTTAATTCTTTGCCTTCCAAGGTAAGTTGAGACAATACCTCTTGGTGCTTAGAGGGAGTTACCGGTTTCCCGGGTGCTGACATTGATGTTCCTCCATACTGCGCTGATACCCTCTGTCCTGTTACCGCTTTTAGGCTTTGACTAAGTGGACTTGACTCACGCGTAGCCGCTTTTTCGTTTTCTAAACGTTCTTTCTCTTGTCTTCTTGCCTCTTGGTACTCCTTATACTGCTTCAAAAATGAATTATTAATTCGTCGCATATTGCTTGATGTTTTAGAAAGGTCGGCGATATCACCGAAAGTAGCGAGAAGTCTATCTGTACGGGCTCTATAATGTATAACTTTAGCTAGCGCTATAGTCATCCTTTCGAATGATGAAAGGTCTTGATCGCTTAGCTTAGATAACTGATCGAATTTACTTAAGCACAGCTTTATTTCTTCGTTTGGGTCACTCTTGGCATGGGTAGCTACTGGTTTTAATGATCTTTCAGAGGCTTCAGAAAAAATAGTATCTACTAAAAGTTTAGGCGCATCGACTGTTTTACTAGTTAAACCCCGTACCAAATATTCGACCTCCTGCTCCTCTACGGTTAAGCTATTTAAATAAACGGTGGGATCCATTTTAAAGTTACTAATACTTCCCAAAGTGAAATGAAAAAAAAGTTTAGGTACAATAAACCAAAAATATTATAAAGACAAATTTCAATGATTAAACTACAACTATTCCAAAAAATATAATAAACTAACAATACCACCCAAAATATAAACCAAAATAAAATATAATCACTATAATAAGCGTATGTAAAAAGAAAATTTAACTGATCTGAATTAATCAATTCAATTTGAAAATATGTAATTATACCAAAAAAAAAAAGAAATAGAAATAATAAAATTAATTATGTGTATGTATTATATGTTTAAGTATAACAAAAAAACTGATGATGATGAGTTCGTCAGGCCAAAACCCCATACCTGCTAATGTTCTCCAGCGGCGAGACTTGTCGTATAATCGAAATAATCATAAAAGGATTAGTATTTAATTTATGTCTCCTGATGAGAATTGCCATGAAATATCGGAGGGATGTAGCATACAGATTCACTGTAGATTCAACCTCTGAAAATCCAAAACAAAATCAATCATCGTTTAAATAAACCAAATACTGAAAGAAAGAAGAAAGCAAATCAAATTAAGGGAAAGATGCAATTAATTGTCCGTGCAGAGGCTATTAATGAGTGCTTAAGAGGAAATCATGAAATCATCATGTATCGTACTCTCAACCACCCATAATGCAATCAATACACGGACTTAACTGCAAAAAAAAAAACAAATTGAGATAACTGAAACAACAAAAAAAATAATAGAAAAAACGCTAACCACCCGCTATTTAAAGAACTAAAAAAGCTAAAAAAAAACTAATAAGGTTACCATAAAAAAACTAATTAAGCGGTACTTAAGGCTAGGTTTGGTGAACAGAGATGCTGTTTGGATGTCTTTTTAGGACCACCGTAAAAATATTCTTTCTTATACGACTCATCAAAAAAAATGATAATTATGTTACTTGTGTATGTTCTGAATTATCCATCGAAACATATTGATGATACTTAAATCAAACCAAACACATGTAAAATAAAATTAAAAAAAATATCAACCACGCGATTATATTGACCTTCGAATCACATTAACGTAACGTTAAAAATGACCTTTCAGGTCCCTGTTTCGGCGCCATTATTGTAACGAACCATCTATGTGAATGCACGCTTAGATCGGATAGACTCAATCGGCTGGGAGGGTCTTTAACACATAGACTAGCGGCTCGTACAAACCATACGTGCAATAAAAAAAACAATAATAACATTGGCAAATGCAAAAGGGGCACCCTCGGAATCTCATCATCATCAATTACCAAGAACTCACTCCATTTTGTTTTAATTCAACAAGATTTAATTATTGAGCTTCATTACAAAAAAAAAATAACTTACAAGGTTTGTGTTATTTTTGTTCGAAAACAGTAAAGATTATTATGGTTCCGCGAAATTTAATATCAAAAAAAAAAAAACTCACCAGTCAACTGGATACGAAGAGTACTCCTTGTGTCCGCTTGTTGAAATTGGCTAAAAAAGAAATACTTAGCACCAAATAACCTTAACTGTTTTTTTTACACGAAAACTTATCTTAATTTTAACTTTTCTTAATTTGATTTAACACTGTTTGAGAATTACAAATTGTTTATATACTCAAACACATATACACTGAATAAAGTGGTATATTTATAGCGGCACTATGTATCAAATTGTATCTTAATACCATAGGTATAATAACACATGTGATTACCATATAAATATACAATCACTATCGAATATAATAATAATAATAATAATAATAATAAAAATATAAACTAAAACAACACAAAATTAACGCCCGAGTTAATTAACTATGATCCGTTTGTTGTAGCCCCATAGGTACAATACGCTGTTATTCCTTTGACGTATCTTCTATATGGTATATATAAATAAATAAATTTGTGGGGGCTCGTGCTGCAATTAATGGTTTCTCTACAGTTCACACTGATAACCATGTCCAAATCAGCTATATAGATGCGCTGAATAAACTTCCTTGACACGTTAAAATAAACGGAGAGATCCTATACCCGTCGTCCCCTAACGGGTTTCCTTAGTTTATTGTGGAACCCTTGAATAATCAGCTAAAATTTCCCAAAGAAAATAAAGAAAATAGTTTCTTAATCTAACTTCACCGCTCTTAACTAAAAATAACAAAACTAGCTTACGATATAAATATATAAATTCCCTTATCCAGTAATTTCACTTGAAGTTGAATCACTATAACTTAAATTTTTATTCCATGAAATATCATGTACACCTTGGTTCACAAGCTTATTATATTAACATTAAAAAAAAAACCTGCTACAATATTCCAATTGGTTTTAGCTTGGCTATTCGGATTATACTAATTTATAATACATTTCATCTCAAATAAAAAGACAAACAAAATATTCCCCTAGAATTACTAATGGTAAAATAACTCCCCCCTCTAATTATCTTATGTATTTGCAGAATACCAATTACATAAGGTATCGTACGATCTAATTTAGGTTGACGATGACTCATGTATGCCTTTACATATAATACTGGACCAAATAATAACAAACAAAAAAAATCCGTTTATCAGATGTAATTAACAAACAATAACATAAAATGAAAATCCAAAATTGGGTCAATGACCTACAATGTTGATAAACAATCTATTTACTCATCAAGAATCGAGTTGTTGTTATTGTTACTGCGTATTGCTCATCGTTTATCCATAACGATCATCTTAATGTATGCGTCTTAAGAAGACAGCCGTAACAATACCGCAACCAGACCTCTATTTCTATATTCTGTTTAACACAATCCCTCTCTTGTGGGGGATTGTGTTACATCCTTTATCACGGCAAATCTAATTACCTTTTTTTTGTTATTGAATTCGACTAAAACATCCATACAACCCAAAACATGTAAATACTGGCTACTAACCGACTGAAGAACCGTATTGTCTTTATGATACGTAACACCCGAAAAATATCGACTATATATGTACATCCTCGGACTCGGATATTGCAGCGATCTTTGCACCCGTGTCAAGTAACATCGAAATTTCTTTATTATTTACTAAAATTTTAACTAAATAAGGATCATCTGAAATCTTTAAGTTATTATCTTTGATACAATATAGTGTCTGAATCTCATTGCCAAAATCGTTATCATCATTGCAACTTAAATCTACATTTTCTGAATTATCATTAACTCTTTGCAAATCTGAACTATAATCATTTAAACTTCCCATATTATCACAAGCATTATTTTTTTGAAAATTATAGCAAACTCTAGCGCTATGTCCTATGACATTACATTTGTTACATCTTAATTTATTAAACTTACACATACTAAAGTTATGATTTGACAATCCGCATTTAAAACATTTCCCTTTAACTGTACTCACAGATCTGTTGCTCCATTCCTTCTGTTGCAATTTACCCGTTTGTGCCTTTGAATTTGGTTGAGTTTGATTCGTACGACTATGGATCGCACACACTTCTGATTTATCCTTCATTTTGGCTTCGATCTTCAACGCGATGTTAATAGCCTTATCAAAGGTCAATGTTTCGTCTTCCTCACACAAACGATCAAAAATTTTGTGTTCAGCCTCCATGACAAACTGATTAATTAGATTGTGTAATAAGTTCTCCCCAAATTTACAGTTCACTGCTAAACCTCTTAATCTCGCACAAAACTCGTTTACATTTTCCTCATTTCCTTTTACTGCATTAAAAAATAATTTCCTTTCTTTAAACACAATTACTACCGCAGTGTAATGTTGCTCAATATTTTGCAGATGTCATCATAAGACTTTTCATTCAATTTTTTTGGTGAAATAGTGTCCCTCACTAATTTTAGAACAGTTGGTGCTAACAAATTAACTAGCATGTCCCTTTGTAAATCTTTATCCACAACTTTATTGTAGCTAAAGTAAAATGATAATTTTTCCTCGTATATCTCCCATTCGTCATTTCCATCGAATGATTGAAGTTGCCCTTGTTTATCCGCCATTTTGTAGTGGTAATAATAATATCTTTACTTTTTAGTTTAACTAAATTTTTTTTTTTTTGCGTTTTAATTTATTTAAATTACTACACTCTGAGTTCTGTATTAGTTTAAGAATGCATATGAATCTTGGCACGAAGATCTGGGTGGTCATTTTGTGGTGCTTTATCACACTTTTATATCACTAGTGGAGACTTTATTGTGTGATATAAAAAATTGGAGAAAGTCTACAAGTACAACTCTGCAAAATGAATCTTAAGGGGAAAATAATGAATAATAGTGAAATGTTGACGTTTCTTCATAACCTCAAATGTCATTATAAGAACATTTTATATGAAGTGCTAGTTGAGGTGGTGATAAAATTTAATTCAAAAGTAAATATGGTAAATATTGAAATAAAATGCATTTTAATTTAATAAATTCCAATATAACATGTTTTTAATGGTTGCGTTTATCGTAAAAATACAAGAATACGGGGTCAGTGTGTTTTGTTTTAATTTTTTTTTATATGGAAATAATGGCCGATGTTTGAACATTAATTTCTAGTAAACCAAAGGCCTAGTTATGTTATGTTAAAAAAATAAAAATAATTCTTTTGTTAATCAATAATTTTGTTTTGCATTTCATATCATGGTCATTTTCATTCATATTTTTAAAATTTTAATTTTGTTGATTTTGATCAAACTCAATAATATAGTTTAACAAAAAACCGCAAAATTAAATTTAAAAAAAATGAATGAAAATTACCATGATATGAAATGCAAAACAAAATTATTGATTAACAAAAGAATTATTGTTAATGTTAAATTAAATTAAATATTTTGTATTAAATTAAATATTTTCGTTGAGATACTGAAGAAGAACGAAGTTCGAAACCGGTATATCGCCAAAATAATAAAAAAATATCACAAAATAAATAGAAAGAAAATCTATTTTAATAAAATAATAATAAAAAAATGGAGGTGTGGCCAACACACGACTTTCTTTTACGAACAGCGAATTTTGAAAAACTTTTATAATTCAAATTTCCCGCAAACTTAATTAAGATTGTTTTTATTATTTCATGTTTCTGTAAATTGTATATTTTTGAAATATTTGCAAAATAAATTTTCTGTTTTACGGAATCTGGGAGCTGGGAACTGGGACCCTAAAATGTATGTAAAAAGTTTAAACATGAAGTTGCAGTTTGATTGCTTAAACCATTTGGACTACAAATTGACAGTCATATGTATATACCAACAGACACCACTTCAAAACTCAATTTTTTGAACTCATTAGTACACACGTAAAAGAAATAAAAGGTGATATTTATGAATTTAAATTTTTTTCTTTTAATTTTTTGGAATTTGTATTAGTGATTTTTTGTAAATCTTATACTTTTTAAAATATGTGCAAAACACATTTTCGGGCCGAGAGTGGCCACTTCCGGTTGACCGATTTGGCAATTTAACATACATGTAGGCTAAATATTTTTATAACATACAGTACGTCACTGAAGTGTGCAAATTAATTATAATTAGCATAATTGGGCTAATACACACAATAATTAAAATGACAAATGCAAGAACTGCTGTAACTCCCTGTAAAAAAGTGTGGGGGGGGGGCAGGAGTTGCGAAATATTTTTGCAATTATAAAACGATATATATACTTAAGTATTACAAACCCTATTAAGTCGTTAAAAAAGTTAAGAAACATGAAAAAATGATCCACATTCAATTATGTAATATTTGCATTAAAAACCGGAAGTATGTCACTTTAGTGTGCAAATTAATTATAATTAGCATAATTAGGCTATATATACACATATATTTATGTGTTGGCAAAACAATATTTAATTTTTTTTTTATAAAATTTTTAAATTTTTTTTAAATTTTTTTTTAAATTTTTAATTTTAATTTTTTTTAATTTTTAATTTGTTTATTTTTATTTTTTTTTTTATTTTTGGAAACATTTTGTATTAGTAATTTTTTGTAAACCTTATACTTTTTAAGATATTTGCAAAACAAATTTTCTGGCCCAAGGGAGTGGCCACTTCCGGTGGAGCGATTTGAAGTAAAATTCACTGGGACCTCCCAATTTATCCAGAAAGCTTAAATCTGAAGTTTCAGTTCGATTGGTTAAGCCATCTGGGCTGTAGAGAGGACACAGACTGACAGACAGACGGACAGACAGACGGACAGACAGACGGACTGACAGACAGACATCATTTCGAAACCCACTTTTTCGGACTCAGGGGACCTCAAAACAGATAAATCTTCAATAATCTCAAGGTCGAAAATTTTCATGATTACTATACTTTATTTTACTTACGTAAAAGAAAGTAATACAAAATATTTTATTTAATTTAACATTGAAAGAAGTGATAAAAGCCATAAAATAATAAAAATGGACAACTACAATATATAATTATTGTTATTTTTTTAACATAACATAACTAGAAAAGCCTTTCATTATTTCCTTATAAAAAAAAATTAAAACAAAACACATGGACCCCGTATTCTTTTATTTTGACGATAAACTCAAACATTAAAAACATGATATATGTATGTACATATTGGAATTTATTAAATAAAAATGCATTTTGAATTTAATTTTATCACCACTTCAACTAGCACTTCATATAAAATTTTCTTATAATGACATTTGAGTTGATGAAGGAACTGTAACTTATCACAATTATTCACAGTAAACTGCATTTAGTTTGATAAAAAACAACTAAATTAAAGTTTAAAAAAATGAATGAAAATTACCATGACACGAAGTGTAATAAAAATTGTTGATTAATAAAAAACTAATTATTATATTTTAAACGTAACACAACTAGAAAACCCTTTAGTTTATTCAAATTTCATGTTTAAACGCCGATCATTATTGAAACCGAATTGTTCTTTTACCATATGTAATTTATTACACAAAACTTAGATAATTGCTGATTTTTATATCTCGTTTTTCTTGAAAATTTAACAATAACCCATTTATTTTATTTCAAAAATATATAAATTATTATTTTGTTAATATATATCATTTATTTATAATTCACGTCAATGTAAATTTCATTCATATTTTTGAAATTTTATTAGGGTTGTTTTTAACCAAACTCCATATTTAAAAAATGTAACTATTCTACTTAATCAAAATTTGTTTTTAATAATTTTTAACCTACTTTAAAAATATTATCATAATATTCAACCGAAAATGTATATCTTCATACTCGACCAAAAATTTGCTGATTCGAATTATTGGCCTTAAAAAAAAATTTTCTTATTTCTATTTTATTAACGTAAATATTTACTATATATTATTGTTTTGATATGCCGGTGTCAGCAATCTCAAGTAGTACAATTTATTTATTTTTATTAGGTTACGCTTGTATTCACTCAAGCAGACATTTATATGCTTATTTGAGCACCTACAAGACGACTATGGGAAATACTTAAACGATAACTGATATTGAAAATTGTGAATTGATCTAATTTGGAAACAGAGCTTGTTAACTTAATTTTTATTGTTAAATATTGAGAAAAGTAATGAATGCCAATTGGCGTTCGTTACAGCGTGGGGAATACCTAAACCCTGAGATAAAGTAGATCTCATGCTCTTTCTGTCGGAGACGGGTGTGTAGGAACAGGATTATGCCAAACGTGGTGGACGCCCCACTACCTGAGATAGTCTCACAGCCAGGCGATATTTACATTTAATTATAGATTACTACTAATGTACTTATCCTAAGGCAACTTTTTCTTTGACTATTATAGAGTTTGAACTATTTATACTCTTATTGGTTTATGTTATGACAAAAATTTATTGTTATTATAGTTATTATTATTCATTATTTTACTTTAATTTTCCAAATTATACCCAGCAGACTTTAATTTTAATTTCAGTGTTGCCTTTTCTCCTAATCCTAATTTAAATCTACCTAGCTAAACATTGCTATTTTCTAAAACCTCCCAGATTGGAACTTTACTGTCAAGAATTATAACTACTTTACTTTAGGAGTGGCGCTAATTCAAACCTTTTCTTACACGTATTAGGATTGAATCAACCTCATTCCCTATCCACTCTTCTCAAAACAGAAATATTTTTATTCGATTTTATCATTTCATTGTTATTTTTTTCTAATAGAATGTCTACGGTAGAATGTTTGTGGTCGCTGAATGATAAACGAAATTGGCTGATCGGTTCCGGATAAGCTGGATAAACCTGTAGCGTAACTGCACCGCGGTTAGTACGTCCGCCAAGCAAAGAATAAGATCATGACTGGATGATAGGACTGCCGGATTAAGTTCATTGACGAATGTCGCAGATGTTCAGACAGGTTATGTTGATGATTGGACTACTCTGATTATTTTGCGTAAATCTGACTCTAGTGATATATTGTTGTTGGTATTTTGTAGCATGTATTCCTTATATTACATGGACAAGCCCTCTCTAAATTCAACAACACACTTCCCGGTAGTTGTAACATATTGTTGCTGATGATGCTCCGGTTCTCTTTTATATGATTTTTTCTTGTCTGCACGATATAACCCATGTGTTTGACTAGGTTGGTTTGTGTTATCGTTATTCGTATCCGGCACTGTTCTGCTGCTCGTAAAAATCGCTCCACACCCGATTTATCACTTCTTTGGTTATCATCATCTGATAACATCAAATTCCTTTCAGATATACTCGTATTAATTTTGAAGTAGGTTGTGGGTATACAGCATTTCATCTTGAAATATTGTTAGGATGGAATTGGTCTTTATATATCTGGTTGTTACCAATGGCGTCTTTAACTCGAAACTAAAGTAACTGTTCACTAGACGTATCCTGCCCGCAGGATTTGAACTAGTTGCATTCACTCGTAGTACCCATTAATTGTGACCATACTTGCGTTTGTTGCGACTTACTTGGAATTAACTCTAGTATGTTTACGATTACGTCGATATCCGCATCTCGTCTCATGCCAGCGAATTCCGCGTGATTAGTCCGTGATCTTATTGTTGTTTGGACTTGCAGCACTGGTCTTGTTTCTGCCCTGGTTGCTTCCAGACCGAGTTGATGATTACTTCTTAAACATGGGTTGGTTGTTGTCTCAGCAGGTTCTTTTGTAGAGATTTGGTTTGTAGTTCTTCAATCTTCTGATACCTCATCTATCAAACAGCACCACTAAGATATTATTCCTACCGCATCTTCATTTTCCAAAACGACATAGGCCCAATCCTGGTTAACAAAACTAACTTATACTCAATATTAGTATCCCTACTTTAACTTGTATTTTATGTTATTTATTTTTTTCCTAATCCCTATCTATGCTTAACTAATGCCTAAACCTAGTTACTGGTGTTTACTGGCTTACTTCGATAAACCAGAAATCATCTTCACCAGTCTTCATCTTACCTTTACATTACCTGTTTACAGTCATGTAGGTATTGTAAAGGTAAAATGGTAACCGTGGAAAAATTATACTTTCGATGAAACCAGTCGCCAATTTGACCTGGCCAGCACCTCATCTTCTAATCGTAGATCTAAAACACCCAATAGATGATTTATTGGTATTCGCACCGCTAGCCACTCAAACAATGCACGGATTTCAGCTTTCATGCTAGCACAGTTTAGTCTCCTAAACCAGCCCCACGTTGTCTCATCCATCCATCGTTTCCGAATTTGCGCACTTATGTCTGTGTCACCGAGTCTCTTTAAGCAGACTCGCACCTTTGCTCTATGCTGCCGCAGCAATTTGTGCACATGCCTACTAGAAACTCTCCTATGCTTACCTCTTGTAATGAGAATAACTTTTACTATTTGGCGAAATCTTTACAAGCGAATATCTTTTGTATGGAAAACACCCAATATTGTCCCGTTTAATTCATATACAGCTTTGCCTACACGACGATGAACTTTTGCAGGTATGAACTTTTTTGCCAACTTAGCAGAGTAGTTTTGGGGGGCACTACTCTGGGTGAAATTCCGCACATACTGCTTGTCCGGTAACAAACTCCCTCTCTGCTGACCTGAGATTATACCGGTAAGCATTGTTGTGATAAGCCTGCTCTAGGTGGAATCGGACCAGTTGTCTGGCTAATGCAAGACGGTCTTGCTTTTCCGAAATGTGATACTCACTCAGGGCTCCCTCACCCAAAACTCGAAGGAGTTCATACTGGGATCCATGCTGGATCATATGTTGGCCGAACACCAAGTATGCGGGTGAGTGATTAGTCCCCAAATGTTTAGTATTTCTCAACGCCCCAGCAATCTGTGCCAAGTTCTGATCCCATATCCGGTGATCTTCATTCACGTATGCACGTACTGCTGCGAGGATAGAACGGTTAACTCGCTCAGAGGTGTTTGATTGTGGTGAGTAAACTGGAGAAAAACTGTGTTTAATCCCGTACCTGACCAAAAGTTCCTGCAATATGTGTGCTTTAAACTGCTTACCATTATCTGAGAATATTATTTCAGGTACCGAAAATACCGGAAAAACTTCCTGCTCTAGATAATGGACTACCTTTGCGGCAGTAGCTTCACGTAGTGGTTTCAGTAGCACAAATGGGGTACAGTGATCTAGTACAATGAGGATATGGGTATTACCATTCTTTGATCTCGGGTATGGTCCTAGAAAATCAAGATAGAGTTTCTGAAAAGGTCGTTCAAATTCTCGATATTTACCCATGGGTGGTCTCAGGGTATAGTTTACCGCTTTAGTTTGCTTGCACACTTGACACTGTTGAACGTATCTTTCCACATCTGTAATTAACATTGGCCAGTAAAAATGCCGACGTATCAGTTCTATCATTTTTCCCGTTCCCGTATGAGCCGCAATTGGAGGGGTGTGCGCTTGTGTAAGCACTTCGGGAATCAGGTCTTCTGGTAACCACAACTTCTATTCCGAGATATCCGTCTTGTAATCGACATCTTTGCATTTCAGTTGTATCAGCAGTTTACCATCGACTATATTCAAGTCTGGTCTTGGTGTCTTACCTTCTCTGCTTCCTCTCAAGAGATTTAGGTACTTCGGGCTGTCAAAAGAAGCTGATTGAAGATCTAATTTCAATCCTGTATCTCCTGACACCAAACTTGCTACTTCCTCAGTATACACACGAGATAGTGCATCTGGTACCACATTCTGAGTGCCCTTGCGATACTCTATACGAAAGTTGTAGCCCTGTAATTTAAGACTCCACCGAGCTAGTCTTCCGGACAGGTCAGTTTGGCTCATTAGCCACTGTAAACTAGCATGATCTGTAATTACTACAAACTCATAACCTTCAACATAAGCTCGGAATTTACGTATACTTAGTACCGCTGCTAGACACTCCAGCTCTGTGACACTGTAGTTCTTCTGTGCAACATTCAACTTATGGGGAAAAAATGCAATGGGATGCTTCAACCCTTCAGAGTCTTTCTGGAACAGCACACTGTCTACCTCTTTCTTTGACGCATCTACCTGTATGTAGAAAGTACGTGTGAAATCAGGGTGTGTTAACACAGGAGCACTGGTCATTAAGGTTTTTAGTTCATCAAACGCCTCTTGCTCTTTAGCTGTCCATTCTATTTTCCCTTTGGACTTGAGAAGATCCGAAAGTGGTGCGGATACCGATGAAAAATTTGGAATAAATTTCCGGTACCATCCGCTCATTCCTAAGAAGCTTCGGATCTGTTTGTGAGAATTTGGGATTGGAAATTCTTGAATGGCCTTGATCTTCGCAGGATCTACTTTTATGCAACCCTCACCCACCAGGTGTCCTAGATATCTCAGTTGTTTAAGAACAAACTTGGATTTCTCTACATTGATGGTAAGGTTTGCTCTCCTTAGTTGTTCTGCCACAATTTCCAACAACTCAAGATGCTCCGTGAAGGAAGAAGATGTAATCAATAAATCGTCCAGGTACACAAATACTCTATCATGCAGCTCATGAGGAATTACCCTATGCATCAGACGACACATAGTCTGAGCTGCATTGCAAAGACCGAAAGGCATTACAGTAAACTGATATAAAGGCCTTCCCGGTACTGTAAACGCAGTTTTAGGGCGGGATGCTGCTTGCAGCGGAATCTGCCAAAACGTATCCTTCAAATCTAGACTTGTTCTGTATTGAGTATTTTCCAATCGACTAAGTAACCCGTCTATAATGGGTAGGGGATATGCTTCTTTCACTGTCACTGCATTCACTTTTCTTGCATCTAAGCACAGCCTCACTTTGCCATTACTCTTTAGTACTACAGTCACCGGCGAACTCCATGGACTGGACGATTCCTCAATCACGCCCAGTGCTAGCATCCTATCTAGCTCTTGGCCCATTTCTTTTTGTTTGGCTGGTGATATAGCATAGTAACGTTGCTTAATCGGCTTAGCGTTTCCTTAGTCAATTTCATGCTCTAGCAGAGTTGTCTTACCCAACCCAAGTTGCACTGAGCTCGGAAACTTCGCTTTGACTTGATCAAGCATCTGTTTTTGTGACTTAGTTAAATCATGTGTTATTTCCGCTTCAACCCTATTGAGATCCTTTGGCAACGGCGTTGTTGGAACTGTCAGTTCAGAAACAGAGATATGCAACCTGAATACTTTCCAAAAGTCTGTCCCAAGATACAGAGACTGAGACAAAGATGGTGCCACGTATAGACGGATAACTCTTGTTTGGTCTTGAAAAGTAACTGGCACGTGGCACGTCTAAGTACCCGAGGATACTCTCTGGTGAACCATTTGCTGTATGGACCTTTGTTCTGAATGGATGGTAATTTAAACCACACTTGATTAGGAATTGTTCACAACCGTGACCTAACACACTAATGTTGGCCCCGGAATCTAATAACCCGTCAAGTTTCTTACCACCCACCGTGATCCTAGCATAAGGTCGATTGTCTGGTTTAGAGTGGATAACAGTTGAATTAATGGATCGACGCATTAATCTGCGTCGACGAAAATATCTGACTCGTCGAACAACTTGCATGTTATCCGTTTGGCAAGAGGTAGACGAGTAGATTTTACTTTTTTGATGTTTGAGCTGCGCCAACTCCGATATAACTCTAGATCGGTGTTGCTGGCAGCTTCCTCTGTCAACTGGCGAGGCTTGAGATCCAGGCTGGCTCGGTGGAGGTGAGGTTCCCGGAAATCCCTCATCTCTCCCCTGAGGTTTTTTTGTGGATTGCAATACTGACAGTCAGGTTTATACACTCCTCTCTGTCCACAACCATAGCAAAACACCCCCTTGATTGGTTGTCTACAATCCATGATTTGGTGTGTCAAGCTATTGCAATTAACACATACGACTGGTGTTGCATCTCTAGATGTATAATCGAGCAAATTAGTTCTTCGAGACGTATTATATGCGTCATGTCGAGATTCTCTTAACTTCGGAAAATCCCGGGATTGTGTCTTCGTCTTAAGTTTTTGTGCAATTTCACAAACCTGTTTGACATAATCATCCGGATCTTCTTTATTTGTCATCGCCTCTGTTTCTTCCTCCGATGACATCTGATTTTCTAAATAAGGTACCTGTTCCGTGTAGGATGTGGTTAGCTCATGAACTCTGGGAGGCTGAGTATCAAATTTCATCTGTGGTCTTGACAATAGTCTGACCCCACGGTAAGGGTACATTTCTGGTGTTGCTGTGATCTTATACTCCGGATTGTGGCCGAATCGCCGCCACAATTCTTCTTTTGCGCTACATCGTTTTATAAAATCTGATAATCGCACGAAATTCCATTCATCGTCTAACTCCATTTGCAGCCCTGGACGCATATTTCTTCTGATAATAGTATATAAAGTGTTATCAGATATTGGCTGACTTGATTGTAAAGCCAGCTTCTGCATGGCTTGGTAATATTCTTGAATGCTTTCTTTTGGATATCGTTGCTTCCGGTTGTGCAACAAACTGCAACTCGCTCTTGAGTTTTGACCAAGTAATATTTGGATGACGATCGGTGGTCGTACGAAACCAATCCAACGCCTCTTCATCCAAACACATGTCTAACGCACCTACCATTTGTTCTAATGGTATTTGAGAACGTGCTGCTTGCCATTGTACGCGATCAAGGAACCTTTCAAAATATCCTTCAAAACCTTCAAAAATATCGACTATATATGTACATCCTCGGACTCGGATATTGCAGCGATCTTTGCACCCGTGTCAAGTAACATCGAAATTTCTTTATTATTTACTAAAATTTTAACTAAATAAGGATCATCTGAAATCTTTAAGTTATTATCTTTGATACAATATAGTGTCTGAATCTCATTGCCAAAATCGTTATCATCATTGCAACTTAAATCTACATTTTCTGAATTATCATTAACTCTTTGCAAATCTGAACTATAATCATTTAAACTTCCCATATTATCACAAGCATTATTTTTTTGAAAATTATAGCAAACTCTAGCGCTATGTCCTATGACATTACATTTGTTACATCTTAATTTATTAAACTTACACATACTAAAGTTATGATTTGACAATCCGCATTTAAAACATTTCCCTTTAACTGTACTCACAGATCTGTTGCTCCATTCCTTCTGTTGCAATTTACCCGTTTGTGCCTTTGAATTTGGTTGAGTTTGATTCGTACGACTATGGATCGCACACACTTCTGATTTATCCTTCATTTTGGCTTCGATCTTCAACGCGATGTTAATAGCCTTATCAAAGGTCAATGTTTCGTCTTCCTCACACAAACGATCAAAAATTTTGTGTTCAGCCTCCATGACAAACTGATTAATTAGATTGTGTAATAAGTTCTCCCCAAATTTACAGTTCACTGCTAAACCTCTTAATCTCGCACAAAACTCGTTTACATTTTCCTCATTTCCTTTTACTGCATTAAAAAATAATTTCCTTTCTTTAAACACAATTACTACCGCAGTGTAATGTTGCTCAATATTTTGCAGATGTCATCATAAGACTTTTCATTCAATTTTTTTGGTGAAATAGTGTCCCTCACTAATTTTAGAACAGTTGGTGCTAACAAATTAACTAGCATGTCCCTTTGTAAATCTTTATCCACAACTTTATTGTAGCTAAAGTAAAATGATAATTTTTCCTCGTATATCTCCCATTCGTCATTTCCATCGAATGATTGAAGTTGCCCTTGTTTATCCGCCATTTTGTAGTGGTAATAATAATATCTTTACTTTTTAGTTTAACTAAATTTTTTTTTTTTTTGCGTTTTAATTTATTTAAATTACTACACTCTGAGTTCTGTATTAGTTTAAGAATGCATATGAATCTTGGCACGAAGATCTGGGTGGTCATTTTGTGGTGCTTTATCACACTTTTATATCACTAGTGGAGACTTTATTGTGTGATATAAAAAATTGGAGAAAGTCTACAAGTACAACTCTGCAAAATGAATCTTAAGGGGAAAATAATGAATAATAGTGAAATGTTGACGTTTCTTCATAACCTCAAATGTCATTATAAGAACATTTTATATGAAGTGCTAGTTGAGGTGGTGATAAAATTTAATTCAAAAGTAAATATGGTAAATATTGAAATAAAATGCATTTTAATTTAATAAATTCCAATATAACATGTTTTTAATGGTTGCGTTTATCGTAAAAATACAAGAATACGGGGTCAGTGTGTTTTGTTTTAATTTTTTTTTATATGGAAATAATGGCCGATGTTTGAACATTAATTTCTAGTAAACCAAAGGCCTAGTTATGTTATGTTAAAAAAATAAAAATAATTCTTTTGTTAATCAATAATTTTGTTTTGCATTTCATATCATGGTCATTTTCATTCATATTTTTAAAATTTTAATTTTGTTGATTTTGATCAAACTCAATAATATAGTTTAACAAAAAACCGCAAAATTAAATTTAAAAAAAATGAATGAAAATTACCATGATATGAAATGCAAAACAAAATTATTGATTAACAAAAGAATTATTGTTAATGTTAAATTAAATTAAATATTTTGTATTAAATTAAATATTTTCGTTGAGATACTGAAGAAGAACGAAGTTCGAAACCGGTATATCGCCAAAATAATAAAAAAATATCACAAAATAAATAGAAAGAAAATCTATTTTAATAAAATAATAATAAAAAAATGGAGGTGTGGCCAACACACGACTTTCTTTTACGAACAGCGAATTTTGAAAAACTTTTATAATTCAAATTTCCCGCAAACTTAATTAAGATTGTTTTTATTATTTCATGTTTCTGTAAATTGTATATTTTTGAAATATTTGCAAAATAAATTTTCTGTTTTACGGAATCTGGGAGCTGGGAACTGGGACCCTAAAATGTATGTAAAAAGTTTAAACATGAAGTTGCAGTTTGATTGCTTAAACCATTTGGACTACAAATTGACAGTCATATGTATATACCAACAGACACCACTTCAAAACTCAATTTTTTGAACTCATTAGTACACACGTAAAAGAAATAAAAGGTGATATTTATGAATTTAAATTTTTTTCTTTTAATTTTTTGGAATTTGTATTAGTGATTTTTTGTAAATCTTATACTTTTTAAAATATGTGCAAAACACATTTTCGGGCCGAGAGTGGCCACTTCCGGTTGACCGATTTGGCAATTTAACATACATGTAGGCTAAATATTTTTATAACATACAGTACGTCACTGAAGTGTGCAAATTAATTATAATTAGCATAATTGGGCTAATACACACAATAATTAAAATGACAAATGCAAGAACTGCTGTAACTCCCTGTAAAAAAGTGTGGGGGGGGGGCAGGAGTTGCGAAATATTTTTGCAATTATAAAACGATATATATACTTAAGTATTACAAACCCTATTAAGTCGTTAAAAAAGTTAAGAAACATGAAAAAATGATCCACATTCAATTATGTAATATTTGCATTAAAAACCGGAAGTATGTCACTTTAGTGTGCAAATTAATTATAATTAGCATAATTAGGCTATATATACACATATATTTATGTGTTGGCAAAACAATATTTAATTTTTTTTTTATAAAATTTTTAAATTTTTTTTAAATTTTTTTTTAAATTTTTAATTTTAATTTTTTTTAATTTTTAATTTGTTTATTTTTATTTTTTTTTTTATTTTTGGAAACATTTTGTATTAGTAATTTTTTGTAAACCTTATACTTTTTAAGATATTTGCAAAACAAATTTTCTGGCCCAAGGGAGTGGCCACTTCCGGTGGAGCGATTTGAAGTAAAATTCACTGGGACCTCCCAATTTATCCAGAAAGCTTAAATCTGAAGTTTCAGTTCGATTGGTTAAGCCATCTGGGCTGTAGAGAGGACACAGACTGACAGACAGACGGACAGACAGACGGACAGACAGACGGACTGACAGACAGACATCATTTCGAAACCCACTTTTTCGGACTCAGGGGACCTCAAAACAGATAAATCTTCAATAATCTCAAGGTCGAAAATTTTCATGATTACTATACTTTATTTTACTTACGTAAAAGAAAGTAATACAAAATATTTTATTTAATTTAACATTGAAAGAAGTGATAAAAGCCATAAAATAATAAAAATGGACAACTACAATATATAATTATTGTTATTTTTTTAACATAACATAACTAGAAAAGCCTTTCATTATTTCCTTATAAAAAAAAATTAAAACAAAACACATGGACCCCGTATTCTTTTATTTTGACGATAAACTCAAACATTAAAAACATGATATATGTATGTACATATTGGAATTTATTAAATAAAAATGCATTTTGAATTTAATTTTATCACCACTTCAACTAGCACTTCATATAAAATTTTCTTATAATGACATTTGAGTTGATGAAGGAACTGTAACTTATCACAATTATTCACAGTAAACTGCATTTAGTTTGATAAAAAACAACTAAATTAAAGTTTAAAAAAATGAATGAAAATTACCATGACACGAAGTGTAATAAAAATTGTTGATTAATAAAAAACTAATTATTATATTTTAAACGTAACACAACTAGAAAACCCTTTAGTTTATTCAAATTTCATGTTTAAACGCCGATCATTATTGAAACCGAATTGTTCTTTTACCATATGTAATTTATTACACAAAACTTAGATAATTGCTGATTTTTATATCTCGTTTTTCTTGAAAATTTAACAATAACCCATTTATTTTATTTCAAAAATATATAAATTATTATTTTGTTAATATATATCATTTATTTATAATTCACGTCAATGTAAATTTCATTCATATTTTTGAAATTTTATTAGGGTTGTTTTTAACCAAACTCCATATTTAAAAAATGTAACTATTCTACTTAATCAAAATTTGTTTTTAATAATTTTTAACCTACTTTAAAAATATTATCATAATATTCAACCGAAAATGTATATCTTCATACTCGACCAAAAATTTGCTGATTCGAATTATTGGCCTTAAAAAAAAATTTTCTTATTTCTATTTTATTAACGTAAATATTTACTATATATTATTGTTTTGATATGCCGGTGTCAGCAATCTCAAGTAGTACAATTTATTTATTTTTATTAGGTTACGCTTGTATTCACTCAAGCAGACATTTATATGCTTATTTGAGCACCTACAAGACGACTATGGGAAATACTTAAACGATAACTGATATTGAAAATTGTGAATTGATCTAATTTGGAAACAGAGCTTGTTAACTTAATTTTTATTGTTAAATATTGAGAAAAGTAATGAATGCCAATTGGCGTTCGTTACAGCGTGGGGAATACCTAAACCCTGAGATAAAGTAGATCTCATGCTCTTTCTGTCGGAGACGGGTGTGTAGGAACAGGATTATGCCAAACGTGGTGGACGCCCCACTACCTGAGATAGTCTCACAGCCAGGCGATATTTACATTTAATTATAGATTACTACTAATGTACTTATCCTAAGGCAACTTTTTCTTTGACTATTATAGAGTTTGAACTATTTATACTCTTATTGGTTTATGTTATGACAAAAATTTATTGTTATTATAGTTATTATTATTCATTATTTTACTTTAATTTTCCAAATTATACCCAGCAGACTTTAATTTTAATTTCAGTGTTGCCTTTTCTCCTAATCCTAATTTAAATCTACCTAGCTAAACATTGCTATTTTCTAAAACCTCCCAGATTGGAACTTTACTGTCAAGAATTATAACTACTTTACTTTAGGAGTGGCGCTAATTCAAACCTTTTCTTACACGTATTAGGATTGAATCAACCTCATTCCCTATCCACTCTTCTCAAAACAGAAATATTTTTATTCGATTTTATCATTTCATTGTTATTTTTTTCTAATAGAATGTCTACGGTAGAATGTTTGTGGTCGCTGAATGATAAACGAAATTGGCTGATCGGTTCCGGATAAGCTGGATAAACCTGTAGCGTAACTGCACCGCGGTTAGTACGTCCGCCAAGCAAAGAATAAGATCATGACTGGATGATAGGACTGCCGGATTAAGTTCATTGACGAATGTCGCAGATGTTCAGACAGGTTATGTTGATGATTGGACTACTCTGATTATTTTGCGTAAATCTGACTCTAGTGATATATTGTTGTTGGTATTTTGTAGCATGTATTCCTTATATTACATGGACAAGCCCTCTCTAAATTCAACAACACACTTCCCGGTAGTTGTAACATATTGTTGCTGATGATGCTCCGGTTCTCTTTTATATGATTTTTTCTTGTCTGCACGATATAACCCATGTGTTTGACTAGGTTGGTTTGTGTTATCGTTATTCGTATCCGGCACTGTTCTGCTGCTCGTAAAAATCGCTCCACACCCGATTTATCACTTCTTTGGTTATCATCATCTGATAACATCAAATTCCTTTCAGATATACTCGTATTAATTTTGAAGTAGGTTGTGGGTATACAGCATTTCATCTTGAAGTATTGTTAGGATGGAATTGGTCTTTATATATCTGGTTGTTACCAATGGCGTCTTTAACTCGAAACTAAAGTAACTGTTCACTAGACGTATCCTGCCCGCAGGATTTGAACTAGTTGCATTCACTCGTAGTACCCATTAATTGTGACCATACTTGCGTTTGTTGCGACTTACTTGGAATTAACTCTAGTATGTTTACGATTACGTCGATATCCGCATCTCGTCTCATGCCAGCGAATTCCGCGTGATTAGTCCGTGATCTTATTGTTGTTTGGACTTGCAGCACTGGTCTTGTTTCTGCCCTGGTTGCTTCCAGACCGAGTTGATGATTACTTCTTAAACATGGGTTGGTTGTTGTCTCAGCAGGTTCTTTTGTAGAGATTTGGTTTGTAGTTCTTCAATCTTCTGATACCTCATCTATCAAACAGCACCACTAAGATATTATTCCTACCGCATCTTCATTTTCCAAAACGACATAGGCCCAATCCTGGTTAACAAAACTAACTTATACTCAATATTAGTATCCCTACTTTAACTTGTATTTTATGTTATTTATTTTTTTCCTAATCCCTATCTATGCTTAACTAATGCCTAAACCTAGTTACTGGTGTTTACTGGCTTACTTCGATAAACCAGAAATCATCTTCACCAGTCTTCATCTTACCTTTACATTACCTGTTTACAGTCATGTAGGTATTGTAAAGGTAAAATGGTAACCGTGGAAAAATTATACTTTCGATGAAACCAGTCGCCAATTTGACCTGGCCAGCACCTCATCTTCTAATCGTAGATCTAAAACACCCAATAGATGATTTATTGGTATTCGCACCGCTAGCCACTCAAACAATGCACGGATTTCAGCTTTCATGCTAGCACAGTTTAGTCTCCTAAACCAGCCCCACGTTGTCTCATCCATCCATCGTTTCCGAATTTGCGCACTTATGTCTGTGTCACCGAGTCTCTTTAAGCAGACTCGCACCTTTGCTCTATGCTGCCGCAGCAATTTGTGCACATGCCTACTAGAAACTCTCCTATGCTTACCTCTTGTAATGAGAATAACTTTTACTATTTGGCGAAATCTTTACAAGCGAATATCTTTTGTATGGAAAACACCCAATATTGTCCCGTTTAATTCATATACAGCTTTGCCTACACGACGATGAACTTTTGCAGGTATGAACTTTTTTGCCAACTTAGCAGAGTAGTTTTGGGGGGCACTACTCTGGGTGAAATTCCGCACATACTGCTTGTCCGGTAACAAACTCCCTCTCTGCTGACCTGAGATTATACCGGTAAGCATTGTTGTGATAAGCCTGCTCTAGGTGGAATCGGACCAGTTGTCTGGCTAATGCAAGACGGTCTTGCTTTTCCGAAATGTGATACTCACTCAGGGCTCCCTCACCCAAAACTCGAAGGAGTTCATACTGGGATCCATGCTGGATCATATGTTGGCCGAACACCAAGTATGCGGGTGAGTGATTAGTCCCCAAATGTTTAGTATTTCTCAACGCCCCAGCAATCTGTGCCAAGTTCTGATCCCATATCCGGTGATCTTCATTCACGTATGCACGTACTGCTGCGAGGATAGAACGGTTAACTCGCTCAGAGGTGTTTGATTGTGGTGAGTAAACTGGAGAAAAACTGTGTTTAATCCCGTACCTGACCAAAAGTTCCTGCAATATGTGTGCTTTAAACTGCTTACCATTATCTGAGAATATTATTTCAGGTACCGAAAATACCGGAAAAACTTCCTGCTCTAGATAATGGACTACCTTTGCGGCAGTAGCTTCACGTAGTGGTTTCAGTAGCACAAATGGGGTACAGTGATCTAGTACAATGAGGATATGGGTATTACCATTCTTTGATCTCGGGTATGGTCCTAGAAAATCAAGATAGAGTTTCTGAAAAGGTCGTTCAAATTCTCGATATTTACCCATGGGTGGTCTCAGGGTATAGTTTACCGCTTTAGTTTGCTTGCACACTTGACACTGTTGAACGTATCTTTCCACATCTGTAATTAACATTGGCCAGTAAAAATGCCGACGTATCAGTTCTATCATTTTTCCCGTTCCCGTATGAGCCGCAATTGGAGGGGTGTGCGCTTGTGTAAGCACTTCGGGAATCAGGTCTTCTGGTAACCACAACTTCTATTCCGAGATATCCGTCTTGTAATCGACATCTTTGCATTTCAGTTGTATCAGCAGTTTACCATCGACTATATTCAAGTCTGGTCTTGGTGTCTTACCTTCTCTGCTTCCTCTCAAGAGATTTAGGTACTTCGGGCTGTCAAAAGAAGCTGATTGAAGATCTAATTTCAATCCTGTATCTCCTGACACCAAACTTGCTACTTCCTCAGTATACACACGAGATAGTGCATCTGGTACCACATTCTGAGTGCCCTTGCGATACTCTATACGAAAGTTGTAGCCCTGTAATTTAAGACTCCACCGAGCTAGTCTTCCGGACAGGTCAGTTTGGCTCATTAGCCACTGTAAACTAGCATGATCTGTAATTACTACAAACTCATAACCTTCAACATAAGCTCGGAATTTACGTATACTTAGTACCGCTGCTAGACACTCCAGCTCTGTGACACTGTAGTTCTTCTGTGCAACATTCAACTTATGGGGAAAAAATGCAATGGGATGCTTCAACCCTTCAGAGTCTTTCTGGAACAGCACACTGTCTACCTCTTTCTTTGACGCATCTACCTGTATGTAGAAAGTACGTGTGAAATCAGGGTGTGTTAACACAGGAGCACTGGTCATTAAGGTTTTTAGTTCATCAAACGCCTCTTGCTCTTTAGCTGTCCATTCTATTTTCCCTTTGGACTTGAGAAGATCCGAAAGTGGTGCGGATACCGATGAAAAATTTGGAATAAATTTCCGGTACCATCCGCTCATTCCTAAGAAGCTTCGGATCTGTTTGTGAGAATTTGGGATTGGAAATTCTTGAATGGCCTTGATCTTCGCAGGATCTACTTTTATGCAACCCTCACCCACCAGGTGTCCTAGATATCTCAGTTGTTTAAGAACAAACTTGGATTTCTCTACATTGATGGTAAGGTTTGCTCTCCTTAGTTGTTCTGCCACAATTTCCAACAACTCAAGATGCTCCGTGAAGGAAGAAGATGTAATCAATAAATCGTCCAGGTACACAAATACTCTATCATGCAGCTCATGAGGAATTACCCTATGCATCAGACGACACATAGTCTGAGCTGCATTGCAAAGACCGAAAGGCATTACAGTAAACTGATATAAAGGCCTTCCCGGTACTGTAAACGCAGTTTTAGGGCGGGATGCTGCTTGCAGCGGAATCTGCCAAAACGTATCCTTCAAATCTAGACTTGTTCTGTATTGAGTATTTTCCAATCGACTAAGTAACCCGTCTATAATGGGTAGGGGATATGCTTCTTTCACTGTCACTGCATTCACTTTTCTTGCATCTAAGCACAGCCTCACTTTGCCATTACTCTTTAGTACTACAGTCACCGGCGAACTCCATGGACTGGACGATTCCTCAATCACGCCCAGTGCTAGCATCCTATCTAGCTCTTGGCCCATTTCTTTTTGTTTGGCTGGTGATATAGCATAGTAACGTTGCTTAATCGGCTTAGCGTTTCCTTAGTCAATTTCATGCTCTAGCAGAGTTGTCTTACCCAACCCAAGTTGCACTGAGCTCGGAAACTTCGCTTTGACTTGATCAAGCATCTGTTTTTGTGACTTAGTTAAATCATGTGTTATTTCCGCTTCAACCCTATTGAGATCCTTTGGCAACGGCGTTGTTGGAACTGTCAGTTCAGAAACAGAGATATGCAACCTGAATACTTTCCAAAAGTCTGTCCCAAGATACAGAGACTGAGACAAAGATGGTGCCACGTATAGACGGATAACTCTTGTTTGGTCTTGAAAAGTAACTGGCACGTGGCACGTCTAAGTACCCGAGGATACTCTCTGGTGAACCATTTGCTGTATGGACCTTTGTTCTGAATGGATGGTAATTTAAACCACACTTGATTAGGAATTGTTCACAACCGTGACCTAACACACTAATGTTGGCCCCGGAATCTAATAACCCGTCAAGTTTCTTACCACCCACCGTGATCCTAGCATAAGGTCGATTGTCTGGTTTAGAGTGGATAACAGTTGAATTAATGGATCGACGCATTAATCTGCGTCGACGAAAATATCTGACTCGTCGAACAACTTGCATGTTATCCGTTTGGCAAGAGGTAGACGAGTAGATTTTACTTTGTTGATGTTTGAGCTGCGCCAACTCCGATATAACTCTAGATCGGTGTTGCTGGCAGCTTCCTCTGTCAACTGGCGAGGCTTGAGATCCAGGCTGGCTCGGTGGAGGTGAGGTTCCCGGAAATCCCTCATCTCTCCCCTGAGGTTTTTTTGTGGATTGCAATACTGACAGTCAGGTTTATACACTCCTCTCTGTCCACAACCATAGCAAAACACCCCCTTGATTGGTTGTCTACAATCCATGATTTGGTGTGTCAAGCTATTGCAATTAACACATACGACTGGTGTTGCATCTCTAGATGTATAATCGAGCAAATTAGTTCTTCGAGACGTATTATATGCGTCATGTCGAGATTCTCTTAACTTCGGAAAATCCCGGGATTGTGTCTTCGTCTTAAGTTTTTGTGCAATTTCACAAACCTGTTTGACATAATCATCCGGATCTTCTTTATTTGTCATCGCCTCTGTTTCTTCCTCCGATGACATCTGATTTTCTAAATAAGGTACCTGTTCCGTGTAGGATGTGGTTAGCTCATGAACTCTGGGAGGCTGAGTATCAAATTTCATCTGTGGTCTTGACAATAGTCTGACCCCACGGTAAGGGTACATTTCTGGTGTTGCTGTGATCTTATACTCCGGATTGTGGCCGAATCGCCGCCACAATTCTTCTTTTGCGCTACATCGTTTTATAAAATCTGATAATCGCACGAAATTCCATTCATCGTCTAACTCCATTTGCAGCCCTGGACGCATATTTCTTCTGATAATAGTATATAAAGTGTTATCAGATATTGGCTGACTTGATTGTAAAGCCAGCTTCTGCATGGCTTGGTAATATTCTTGAATGCTTTCTTTTGGATATCGTTGCTTCCGGTTGTGCAACAAACTGCAACTCGCTCTTGAGTTTTGACCAAGTAATATTTGGATGACGATCGGTGGTCGTACGAAACCAATCCAACGCCTCTTCATCCAAACACATGTCTAACGCACCTACCATTTGTTCTAATGGTATTTGAGAACGTGCTGCTTGCCATTGTACGCGATCAAGGAACCTTTCAATTGGCATCTCACTTCGTAGACCAGAAAAACGTAATCTCCACGTTCCCACTTCCTGCCGCAGACGAGGATGTTTCACCTGACCCACTGTTGTACTGGTGGAGTAGTTCAAGGAAGATCGGTGTGGTACACCTCCCTGGGGTGAAAGAATATTTTCTTGCGTTATCGTGAGGTTATTTAAAAGCTCGTTAAACTCTTCTTCTTCCCAACCTAACTCTTTACCGCCTTTCTCTTTGAACATTTGTCCTCCTAAAACTGCTGAATGTTTTACTATATCTTTACTGGAACCAGGTTGTATTTGCTCAAGATTATCTGATGAAGGAACGGCCGTCTTTGTTACTGCAAAGTTTGCTTCGGTGAATTTGGCAAGCACTTCTGCTGAAGTCATTATGCCCCTTCGCAAGCTATGCAACCATACTGCACATTCTCTAATCAAATCATCTAAGCCCACAGCGAGTTTAGCGAAAGTAGGTGATTTTTTAATTCCTCTTTCAACTCTACCTCTTATATGTGACAATTTAGTTCTTGCTAGCGGCATCCAGTCTTTCGTAGGACTGTCTTTGGCTAGTTCTTCCAACACTACCTCACGGAAATTGTCCAGCTTCTTCAAGCAGTTCTCGTATTCTACTCGAGGTTGCTTGCTTGCAGCCTCATGCATCTTATCAGGAACGAGACAGGAGTCATCCCGTTCCTCTTCAAGTTTCCTTTCTAATGCTTCCTTTAACGTGGCTGTCACCTCAAGGGTGGCTTTGTCCGTTAAATTCCGCACTTCAAATTCAATGAGAAGCTCGGCATCATCTAACAGATGGCAATCAAGTCCTAACATACTTCTAATCCTAACAAAACTCTACTTAAAAAAAAAATTGAATGAATCTCCTACAACAAATTACAAAGTCGTGTTCTCTTTCTTACAACAGAATTGACTATGGTCTCTTCAAACCATGAAGAAAATATCTATGAGCCAAATAGGGAATGGAAAAGGGTTTGAAATAAATTGAAATTTGGATGAATTTGATTTGTTGTCCCCAACGATGCAATGGATTCAAAACTACATGAGTGACCATCATTGCTATGGTGAACAACGTATCAATTTCATGAATACACCCAATAATCATGAACTGCATGATTGCCCTCTTGGCCACAGTTAGTAATCTACATCCCAATTGAGGCACTCGACTGTGAGAGTGACAATAGCATATCAGCTCATGTCAAATGGGAACGATAATACGCCGATTATCGCCAAGAATTTCCACAACATATAATAACAACTAACTGGTTTATGTCCATACTTGGAATCATACACCCGTCCACTGGTGGAACCTAAGTTGAACAACCAGGTAGTTGACATTCTGGACGGCTTAAAATTAAATTGAGTGGACTTGCACAACCCATCCCGGAGGATGAAATTTTATTTTTAAAATAGCTTAAGTGAATTTACGCAACACTTAACTATATGTTGTGTAATTTGGAAATTCATATTTTATACCAATTTTGGTTAATATAAATCAATTTGAATGTCAACAATTGAACACCAAACTGACATGTTTCAGAGGAAAATTAATGGCAACTCAGTATTGCTACAACCAGGCTGTGATGTGATGAGATCGCCTATTACAATAACAGGTCATTGATACTCTGTCTCGAGCAATGCTACTGGCATTGGCTCGGTTCAATCCATCACTATCACCCTCACATCATGTATAATTTAGCGGGTATGAGATTTTCGGGCTCTTAGATGAATCATCATGGTGAGAATTAGTTGACCATAGCCAACAATGGCGAGCTTAGCTCTGAGCCATTAGGAAAATGAATAGTTATAGACTAAACGGAAAAAATTCAAGGTTTAGTACAACGTTGGGGATTAATGATGCGTTCCCAGCAGAAGGGGCGAAGAAGCGTTTCCGCTTACTTTCTCCCGTCTCTAATGAGACAGCTGGCTAGACACCTAACCAATTTGTGCCGCTGATGTTTAGTAGGTAGTGCTTTTGGTGAGTATACTTACCATGGTTGCCTTTTTATTCCCTGTTGGTTAAATTGATAACAATTGATGTGGTTTCTTTTTTTGTTTTAAAACTTCTTTGAACTATATTTCTTACAATTTTTTTTCTCGTCTTGTATACAATTTACTTAAAATTTTTTTCCAATAATTTCTTTTTATATTTTACTAGCTGAGTTACCCGGCGTTGCACGGGAGGTATATACTTCAAATACCTTGATTGTTATGGAAGAAATTTGTCCTTGTACTTTAAACGTGGGCGTAAAACCTCCATCCTTAACAATTTGGGTTGCTCCAAAAGATGTCATTTGAAAGCATGAGTTGTATTTTCGAATATTTTGTAGAAAATGTCTGGATAACTCAGTAGTTCTGGAGACGTAAGCTAGAAGAGGTTCGGGTGGATCATCCAGAGGAGCGATTCATTATGAAACTTTAAAGCATGACAATACAAACAAATGTTTTCCATTTGCCCAATTAAAACATTGTAATCATAGTCTTTCTCGTAATTGAATGCTGCTAACTTTAAATCACCTCTAAAAGTTTCTATTAATCTTCCATATCGTAACCGATCGACTTCCAGCCGGGCCTCACGATGTTCAATGGTTTCAGTAGCTCTAAAAGAAGACATCCTGCTTCGAACATTTTCCAGTCGTGTTTCACGCTGTTTAGTTTTTTCGACGGCTCTTGAAGAAGACATCCTGCTTCGGACGTTTGCAAGTCGTGTTTCGCGCTGTTTAGTTGTTTTATTAGATCTAGAAGAAGACGTACTGCTTCGATCATTTTAAAGTCGTGCTTCACGCTGTTCGCTTGATTCAGCCATCCTTGCGGCTCTAATCTTCTTCGACTTTGCAGTTATCTGCCCAATTGATCTTTTTTTCGGTGGCATTTTTAAGCAAAAATGAAACGTGTAGCTAATTAATCAGGAATGACGGGAATTCAAAACAGAAATTAGTATTAATTTATACAAACGATTTTAATGTTCCCTTCGATACGTTTCACCGCGAACTGTGTTTGAAAATGTATTCAAGGAATTTTTTTTAAGCAAAATCAAATGTTATCTACAATCAAAAGGTAATATATTCACTTGAAATAATATTTAATACCTGGAAAATAATCACCAACAATTATTTTATTGCAATATAGCTAACTAATCGAGAACAACGGCATCCGAAACACAAATTAATATTAATTTATTCAAAACGATTAAAACTACGTCCACTTCGATACGTTTTACCGCGAACTGTAGTTGAAAATGACATTTCGAAAAACAAAAGAAGTTTTTTCAAACTAAGGCAATTTTACAAGTACAATAATTTGAATCCAAGGATGTTTCTTGTAGAAGATGCTATTTTTAAATATAAAACGCTAGTACTTTTCAAAGTAAATCAGTTTATACGTACAATATTTTTTAGTACCTTTCCTAGAATTGATTCTATGAAACAATCATTGATTATTTAAGTAATAAACTAAATAAATTAAATTGGCGTTTAGCATGAAACTACTATTTTCATTAAAAGCCTCCGGTTGCAATAGTGGATTAAAATAGAATGTTAATTATTTCTGAAGTTATGTGGAAATTATAACTCGCTGACTATGTTACATTTCAAAACTTTAAAAATAGGATATCACTAAAGAGTACATGTCAAACCAGTAAAAATGGATTATTAGTATGGATAATATAAGTGTTCAGAGATTTGTCTTCAGTTAAAGTGATGAAAGATTGTCTTAAATTTAAATAATTAAAATTAATTTGAATAATTAAATCAATTATAGTAGAGGTATGATTTGTGTATAACAATCGCACGCTAGATATCCTTTTTGGTGTATAAATTTGCGGCTAAGGCGCTATTTCGGAACATTTAAATAATAGTATCTATACATGTAAAAATGAATTCTTAATCCAGGGTAGTCTTCCGGATTGGAGCATATCACTAATTTTATGTAACCCCTTTCCTAAAATCATTCCCGTCAAAAAATTTAAAAAAAATTGAAATTTGAGAAAAAATTTGTACCACAGCACTTAAACCCCGGGGTCGAGCCCCTTCAAAAGTATCGTGGGCTTGGTCCTGAACATGCAACATATACATGGTAAAAATTTCATGGCGATCGGTAAAGCGGCTAAGGCGTTATTTCAGAACAAACAAATAATTGTATCTTTACATGTAAAAATGAATTTTTGATCCAGGGGCGGACCCCCGAATTCGAACATGTCTTTTATTTCATTTAACCCCTTTCCAAAACTCATTCTCGTAAAAAAATTTAAATTTTTGAAAAAATTTGTACCATAGCCCCTAGACCCTGGGGTCCAGCCCCTTTCCCAATATCGTAAGATTGGTCCTGAACATGCAACATTTGCGTGGTAAACATTTCATGGCGATCGGTTGAGCGACTGAGAAGTAATTTTGAAATATATGTAAAAATTAATTTTTGATCCAGGGCTGGGCCCTTCGGATTCGAACATGTCAGTAATTTCATATAACCAGCCCCATAAACTCATTTTCGTGGAAAAATTTAAAGAAAATTAAAATTTTCGAAAAAATTTGTACCGCAGCCCCTAGACCCCGGGGTCCAGCCCCTTCCAAAATATCGTAAGGTTGGTTCTGGATATGCAACTTGTACATGGTAAAAATTTCATGGCGATCGGTTGAGCGGCTGAGGCGCCCATTCGGAACAAACAAACAGGAATTCATTTTTATATATATATATAGATAAGATTACACTATTCACTCTGGTTGTTATTAGTCGACCTCTTTTTCAGTAGACTCACAGTGGACTCCCCCTTTGGTTGTTCGTAGTGGACTCCTCCCCATTCAGTCATTTTTGGCCTCTTTTTATACAAAATTTGGTGGCCTAAAATTACTGAATTTTCCCCCACTATTCTACTTAATCAAAATTTGTTTTTAATAATTTTTAACCTACTTTAAAAATATTATCATAATATTCAACCGAAAATGTATATCTTCATACTCGACCAAAAATTTGCTGATTCGAATTATTGGCCTTAAAAAAAATTTTCTTATTTCTATTTTATTAACGTAAATATTTACTATATATTATTGTTTTGATATGCCGGTGTCAGCAATCTCAAGTAGTACAATTTATTTATTTTTATTAGGTTACGCTTGTATTCACTCAAGCAGACATTTATATGCTTATTTGAGCGCCTACAAGACGACTATGGGAAATACTTAAACGATAACTGATATTGAAAATTGTGAATTGATCTAATTTGGAAACAGAGCTTGTTATCTTAATTTTTATTGTTAAATATAGAGAAAAGTAATGAATGCCAATTGGCGTTCGTTACAAGATGCATCAGCTAAGACGCCCATTCGATGCCTTACTTAAAAAAGACGCTAAATGGGACTGGCCGACTGATTGTCAGAAATCATTCGAACGTTTCAAACAAATACTTAAGTCTGATCTCATGCTTACCCATTATGACCCAAATCAGCAGATAGTGGTAGCAGCGGATGCATGTCAGACTGGGATCGGTGCTTGCATATATCTCCGGTATGAAGACGGTTCGGTAAAGGCAGTTAGCCATGCTTCTCGGTCACTAACGAAAGCCGAGAGGGCGTACGGGCAGATCGAGAAAGAAGCATTAGGCTTGATATTCGCAGTTACTAAATTTCATCGGATGATTTATGGCCGGAAATTCATTTTACAAACGGACCATAAACCTCTACTATCAATATTCGGTTCAAAGAAGGGGATTCCTGTCTACACTGCGAATAGACTTCAAAGGTGGGCATGTACCTTACTCCTGTATGATTTCAACATTGAGTACGTCGCGACGGATAAATTCGGCTACGCCGATATTCTCTCACGTTTAATAAGTGCACAATTGAAACCGGACGAGGACTACGTAATAGCATCGCTTCAGTTGGAAGTTGATCTGCGCAATTCACAGGTAGATACAGTCAGTCATTTGCCAATCACGCATTCGATGATAATCAAGGCAACTCGGCAATATGAAATACTTCAAACAGTTATTCGTTACGTCAATTCTCAATGGCCAAATCCAAAATCGATTTCCAATACGGGCGTCAGAGCATTTTTAAAACGATCACAATCATTATCAGTTGTCGGCGATTGCCTGATGTTCGGGGATAGAATTGTAATTCCACACATGTATCAACGGAAAGTATTGCATCAACTACATAAAGCACATCAAGGCATAGAACGCATGAAATCTATTGAACCAGCAACCTCACGCAGCAGATCATCGGAATAATTCGATGAATGAACAGTTCAACAAAAAGCACGGAACTAAACCAAGGCATTACAAAGTTGGAGACTTGGTGCAAGCCAAGGTTTATAAAAACAATAATTTTGAATGGTTTTCCGGAAAAATCAATTCCAAAATAGGACGTGTCATGTACAAAATTATTCTTGATGATGGCAACAAAATTATCAGATCGCATGGTAATCAATTAATATCAAGATCGTCACATCGACCGTTCTCACCAGCACAGGATACATTACCTCTTCAGATATTACTGGATGACTTTGAAGTACCTCATCTAAGTCCACAACAGCAACAACAAATTTCATCAGTTCCCAACGAGGAACAAGTTCCATCTCCATCAGTTCCAACCGAGTTAAGACGTTCTACACGGGATAACATCATTCCTCGATACCTGGAGCCATATCTACTTTATTAGGGGGAGATGTTGCAACCCTGAATATAATATACATATTTATAATATTTCATTGTACAACCCTGAGTTAGTTCTCGGTTCTGACAACACACATCTTGGTACGATATACTGTGTTGTTGGCTGTCATACAGTGAGGTTAAAATAAAGTAAATGTAAATTAGAAGTTATATATTAATAAAGTTGTGTTGTGAGTGTTAATTAAAAGCGTGTTAATTTGAACAACAACCACAACAGAAATAATATCTGGAATTATTAAAATTCACACCGAAAACTATGCAGTTTATTTTCCTTTAAAGGTGTTGCCCCATGCACAAACGGCAAAACGGAATTTCAAAACGTCAAATCCAATTTTTGGCTAAATCTTTTGTTTTTCAATATCAAAATTATTAAAAAATAGTTCGAATCTACAAGTTCCGCCTTATTTGTAGAAAATTTTATTAAAATTGATTTCATTTCATTCAAAAAATCTTAATTTTATATTTTGACGGACGGAGTTTTGCTTGACGGCCGGCAAAATACAAAATTGGAGTTTGTTGAATGAAATTAAATCAATTTTAATAAAATTTTCTAAGAATAAGGTGGAACTTATAGATTTGAACTGTTTCTTAATAATTTTCACATTGCAAAGTGAAGCAATTTAGCCAAAAATTGGGTTTGACGGGTTTAAATGCCGGTTTGCCGTGTTGAATGGGGCAGTGCCTTTATACATAACCGTCGTTCCAGATAACCCAATATAGAATTCTCGAAAATGGAGCAAAAAACCAAGTATACAGTAAATTCCGAAGATTTTATTGAAAGTACGTACCAAAACCATATGGCTACAAATTCTATAATTTTTTATGTATGTAAAATAAATACCCGCGGTTCATAAATATTATTTTCCTTATATACAGCTCAATATGATTCCCAATTTGAATATACAGATTTCTGCGAACTTCGTTTTGGTAGGATTAGCTAGATATCAAAGTATTATACATATTAATAAAAAAATGTATTCAATTTTTCTTTAGGAGATCGTGTACCGTATACCTCGACACAGAACGCTGCTAAACAACGACGGCGCCCAGAGTATAAAATACCCAGTGAGAGTGAAGCTGAAAATGAAAATTTTACTGACATTGAGAGTATGTTTTAAATTTAAGTATAGTATAGATTTTACTCTATATAAGCACAATATTTTATTTTTCATTATAGTATTAGACGAACTTGAGGTAACAAAACGTTTTCAGAAAGAAGTACCATTGAAATCGAAGTCTATTGCAGTGCAAACCGAATCGGATGTGCCAATTGATAATAATCATTTCCAATATTTGTTGAAATCAATCCAAAATTTGGAAAAAGGGCAACAAGCATTAATGCGAGAATTCATTAAATTAAGGGACAACCGATTAAATATCCGATATTTAGTTGATTGCTAAAACGCCAAATTCAGCCTACCGTTTAATGATCATACAAGTTTCATTAATTTTGACACCACCCTTAAAGAAGATGATGAATCAAAAAAACAACTAGTACTTAACTTAATACAAGTGAACGAACTAAATGTTTTAAAATTACAACGTGTTTTTTATTCCCAGAAATCCGTGTTTATGAAAGAAGAGGGGCATGAGTTAAAAAAATTTATAAGAACGAACTTAAAAAATATTTTTACCACAGAATTGGCTACGAAATTCTCATACAACGGGCGACAAGGAAATTTTGCTTCCAAAAAGTTCAATGTAATTAAAATTATAAATAAATATAAAATTATTCATATAATATGTATAAAATCAAACAATTAATTTTTTTTTTTTTTCGTTTTAACAGTTTTTGGATTGTACTCTCACGGTGTGCGGGAAGCCGAAAAAAGTTGGTCTAAAATGCCGAAAAAAACTAGCGTCATATATAAATACAGCATACTCTACAGTGTCATAATCCACTAAACAGAAAATCGTACCTGATCATTTAACAAAGAAATCGCGAAAAAACGCGATTTTTTTAATTTTAATTGAAAATATCATTTCGTCGGCTAATTTAAAAAGGAAAAAATTAAAGATGATAGAACTTTTATACTTTTTTCTTAATCTGTATTCCTTTATCTACAAAATGAACCCTATATCAACATTTTGCGATAACTAGTTTTTGTTTTATAACCAAAAATACACTAACATACAATGCCGAAAATCAAAATACTCTGCCTACTTTGCTTGAAGCAATACTAACTCAAGGACAAGGTCACTGTGTACGGAGAGGGGAAAGAAATTTGCCCAATAGGTATACTGAATTCAATAAAAATTTAACTATTTTACACAGAATCAAAAAAGGACCATAATTAGACAGGCTGGGAATATACAAAAACAACAATTTACTTAACGTCGAAATCAAAACCAAAGCTAATAAAAATTATAATTACGACTTAATTTTATCCATAACTTAAAAGCAAAGGAGGTGCCAAACAACAGCACAGCAACAGTATATAAACAGCTTCAAAATAAATTATGTAATAGTAGTAAAAAAGAAACCGAAGAAGAAATTATCCTCGAAATCGATATTTCTAAAAAAGTTAAAAATTGTAACAATAAAATTAAAAATAAAAAGCTTTTCATTTAAATATAAAGTGACAAAAGAACACAACAAATAAAGTGAAAATCGGCTTGTGAAATATGGATAGACGTTTTAAACTCAATTGCTTATGTTACGTGTGTGGAAAATTTAAAATTATGACTAATCACCGCAAAATAAGTGATGAAACCGCTGATTTATATCGACTATACTTTTCACAAAATGTTATTAGTGGTGTAAATTGGACGCCGCGCCGTCTATTGTTTGTACGGCAAGCATTTTCTATCTGCATAAATGGCAAAACACTGAAGCCGCAATGTCATTTAGTGTCCCGATGATTTGGAAGTACATGATCCGATTCGTGAATGGTGCGTGAATTATATTCTCGGTACAAACAGAAAAAAAATTGGTGCTTTGGCATACACTACAACGACATATGCTCAATTACCACTGCCGCATTCAGATGAAATTCCTGTTCCGGAAAGATCAAACCCAACTGAAGAATATTTACCACTAACATTTGAATCGGATGAGAAACACCTGTATCAATGTATCAACCATCAAATGTCACTGCGCCATGCAATCACATTGAAATCTCGCAAAACCGTTTGGATATTATGGTACGACGTCTGAAACTATCGCAGCGGCAATCCATTATTTTGTCAAAGGGTTTAAAACAAGTGAACATTTTGGCTCCAAATGTTCAGATGTATGCAGCAATAAATCGTCATCGTCAATTTACGAATTTTTTCAATTCAGTTGAGAATAATTGACTCGCTTTTTGCATTGGTTTCGTTTCCACAATGTAACATGCATATAATTCCGAAGATTGACGATTGCCTATCGATTCCTGTAAAAACCGTTTGAAGTAAGTTAGTTCTCTTCCACGTTACCAACTCAAAAATGTGTAGGCAAATTTCTTTCCCCTTTCCGTACACAGTGACCTTGAGTTAGTATTGTTTCAAGCAAAGTAGGCAGAGTATTTTGATTTTCGGCATTGTATGTTAGTGTATTTTTGGTTATAAAACAAAAACTAGTTATCGCAAAATGTTGATATAGGGTTCATTTTGTAGATAAAGGAATACAGATTAAGAAAAAAGTATAAAAGTTCTATCATCTTTAATTTTTTCCTTTTTAAATTAGCCGACGAAATGATATTTTTAATTAAAATTTAAAAAATCGCGTTTTTTCGCGATTTCTATGTTAAATGATCAGGTACGATTTTCTGTTTAGTGGATTATGACACTGTAGAGCATGCTGTATTTATATATGATGCTAGTTTTTTTCGGCATTTTAGACCAACTTTTTTCGGCTTCCCGCACACCGTGCTCTGGAAAAATTTGAAAATTCAACGCAGGCAGAATTTAACACTATAGCAACTAATTATTTTTATTATATAAAAGACAGAAGAGGAAAGCTTAAAAAAAAATCTAATGAATCTACCAGCTTCCTTACACATTAATATGTTTACAAATTTTTAATCAATAAGAAAAAAATTTTAAGATTTTTTATAATATTTTACATAATGAAATTTTTGAATTATTTTTAACAACTACATTTTAAAATTTGGTATCAATAATTAAATTACTGTTATTTGCGAGTTACGAAATCTTGTGTTTAGTTTAGTAAGGTTATTGAATTATTAGTTTTTAGATTTCATTGATACTAATTTCTATGAAATTTGTTTGAGTATCAAATTTACTGAAATTATTTGTGATTACGAGATCAAATGTGCATAATTTATTGAATTTTTCTGTGAGTTGCTAGATTAGTATAATGTACATATTAAATATTAACAGTTTTGTTAATTGCTAGCTTACATTTAAATTTGATACGATTTTCTATGAAATTATTTGTTAGCAATCTGATTTATATGTACGTAATTTACAATTTGAATTATTTTTAAATCTAAGCTAGTATTAATGTAAATTAATAACATACATATTTAGGCTTAACTATCGATAATTATCAACATTTGTGAGGTTTTAATAATATTTATTTATATGTAATTAAATTTTCATTAATTCTAAAACTTATATTTAAAATTGGTAATAATGTTTATGAAATTTGAACCTGGCAATCCAGATCAAAGAATTTCTGTGATTGGCGAGATTGAAATCTATTTTACAATATTTAATTAAATAATATTTTTCAATAATTTTCAATAATTATAAGTTAGAATGTTAAAATTTAATCTTACTACTTAGTATCAATGTACAAAGATACTACAGTCATTTAAACAACTGATACCATTTAAATCATGAATTTAATTAATAAACAAACTGTGATATATGTACAAAATAATAATCTTAAAATTGACCGTGATTACAAATTGTTCCACAATTTTTATGTTATATGTCTATATATTTTTATTTTTAAGGGGGGAACCTCCTCCAGATATTAATTTTTTTACATTTTTTTTTTTACTTTAAAAATTTATTTAGTGTCTGAAGAATATATTTCCAAAGTTTCAAGCCCAACAGAAAGTCCTAAAGATCCCTAGGAAGTCACCGAAGTGATGCGAAGTAATGCGTTCTCTTCAAGAACGAAAACTTTAATCGAGTTTTTCTTGAAACGTGTTTTTTTGCGCGCCGTGGAATGTAACTCAAAAAGTAATGGACCAATCAACTTGAAATTTTGCACACATATTCTTTGGCTTATCGGCCTTTGCACAAACCTAAAATTTCGTATAAATTATGTTAACAAATATTGGTTTTAACGAATTGTTTATAAAGAAACACGTGTTTTTTTTTCTTTTTGTCCTCTAATTTTCAATTTTTTTTTTTTTTTTTGAAACTTTTAGGTTCATGCAAAGCGGAGTGGATTATTTTAATAAAAAAAATTTGTTTCGTTGATTTTAGTTAACTACAAGGACCTGGGTGTTCCACGGCGCAAACTTTAGTACTCTAGTTCGAGCACCTCTAGCGCCGCCATTTTGCTTTTTTTCACTCATAAGCAATTGTTTTTGTATTCATTTAAAAGTCAATATTATTATGCAATTTGTTTCATTGAAATAAATGCTCTCAATTTTTTGTAAAAAATTATTGAAAAATCAGTTGTCTGGAGGAGGTTCCCCCCTTAAATAAAATTGATGAATTCCGAACATAAAAATTAAAAATATGTTTCATTAATAAAACATTTAAATTACCCGCCAAATCGCGTTGACGTTTACACATACATGTACTCAAAATGATTGCCGCCATTTTTATTTTTACATTTATACACGCACACACAAGCAATTCAATTTTTTATTAAGCTTCGTTCAGTTTCGACTTTTCGCGACAAACTTCATACGGTTTCTTAGGATAAGTCGAAGGTTAAACATAGTAAAAGTCGAAACTAAGGCTGGCGACACACCAAATTAGTCAAAACGTTTTTGCTTTGTATAGGCAAGACGATTTGCCTAAACATAGCCCACATACAATCAAACAAATTGTTTTTAGTCAAATTGTCTCGTGTTGCTTTATAGGTTAAACAAAACAGCAAAATAAGGCTGGCGACACACCAAATTAGTCAAAACGTTTTTGCTTTGAATAGGCAAGACGATTTGCCTAAACATAGCCCACATACAATCAAACAAATTGTTTTTAGTCAAATTGTCTCGTATTGCTTTATAGGTTGGTGTGAATTGGTTTGATAAAATGAATACAAAATGTTGTCAGCAAATTAAGAAAAAATGTTTCCCAATTACAAAATATTAAATAAATTAAACAATTTTAATTAAAAATATTAGTTTTGCTAAAAATATTAAATTCCTTTTTATTTTGATAATTATTTATCTCTTGCTTTATAAAACAGCGACCACGAAACGACGTCAAACACTGTTTTTTCTTGACTCAAACAGTTTTGTCTTGTTTTGCTTTGTTTTGTTTCAGTGTGAATTAACCTATTTGTTTATACGCCATGGTCGCCTTCAATCATGTTTCATTAGTCAAATTTGACTAAAGACAATTTTGCTTTATTATGTGTGCATGGACCCATAAGGCACAATAGAATGTTTGCCGTTCTATGTTTTATGAAACAAAATGTTTTACGTTTAATTGTTTTGTCTGATTCAATGTGCATAGCGCTATCCAATCGTATATATTTTGACCGCCAGGCGCTTTAAAACAAGAAAAAACGTTTTGACTAATTCGGTGTGTTTCCAGCCTAAGAAAAAATGTTTCCCATCAACAAAATACGATTAAAAAAAAATATTAAATAAATTAAACAATTTTAATTAAAAAAAATTAATATTGTTTAATTTATTTATTATTTTTTTTAATCGTATTTTGTTAAAAATAATATAAATAAAATAAACAATTTTAATTAAAAATATTAGTTTTGCTAAAAATATTAAATTCCTATTTATTTTGATAATTATTTATTTCTTGCTTTATAAAACAGCGACCACGAAACGACGTCAAATCACAGAATACCCAGAAGCGACATAACGCGGTTTTTATATGGAGAAAAGTGGACTCATTTTTTGACCTTGGTTTATAGAAGGTAAGATTTTCGGTATTAAATTATCGTTCAGTGGCTGAAAATTCAAAATTAACATGTAAAATATAAGGTAAGAGTAAATATTTCTTGGTTCACGTAATGTCGGTTCTGGTTGTTTATTATTCTGTGGTCAAACACTGTTTGTTCTTGACTCAAGCAGTTTTGTCTTGTTTTGCTTTGTTTTGTTTCAGTCCCAAGTATAACAAGACGAAACTAAAAATTGGGCTACCGTATTTTCCTTCGTTTTTTAAGGAAATAATTTGAAAACAATTTCATGATACTAGATGCTAGTGTAGTGTGTGTGCTGCATAAAATTAAACCGTGTACGTGTACGCCAACATGTAAATGTATATGCTCATGCTCATCACATTTGAAGTTTCTTATAAATATTAAACATATGTTGTTTGTTGTTCATTAGTGTAACAAGCTAAAGAATTTCTAACTTGTTGCAGACTTCCCTGAAGGTTGTTCCACGCAGCATTTCTCAGCCGGCTAGAAATCAGTGTTGTGAGGGGTGGTTCTTTGTGGACCTCAGGAAAGCTTGTTGTTGCTGCATTTAAAAAAAAAATTTAACTACGTCTGTAATCTAAATCGCGTCACTAGTCACCAGTAGAACCAATTATAAATTAAGTTAACCACTCATTTTAGGAACAAACACTGTGTTATCAAAAAAGAAAAAAAAATGTTTCTCCGAACAAAAATGTACAAAAAAAATAATAATGAAATACTTGTAATCCAAAATATTTTACTATTTACAGAATTGTTTATTATTTATCTAAGAAGAAACAAAAATGTAACCCATCACCATTAACTTTAACTTTCCCAACTTAAACTATATCATAAAACTAAAAACTCTTACATAAAATTATAAGCTCGCCGCGTTGCAGATCTGATCCCGTGAATTGCTGATATTTCCGTTGATGCAGACTTACAAAATTATTAACTGTAGAATAATTTAATGAAATTTCGTATTTTTTTTCCCGTTTGTGTTAGAATAATTTACTCATAATATATTTACTAATATTATTAGGTTTAGTTTTAAATTATTATTTATTATTTTCGTTGAATTTTTATTTGATTAGTTTAAATTTAATTTATAAGTTAGATTTAATTTTTTTTTCATTTTCACATGGTTTCACAACCATTTTTTTTTCAATGTCCACCACTTTTTGTTTTTTTTTTTGTTTTGTTTTTGTTTTTAGCAGTATCACTAAGATGAATTATTTAGCTGAATTAATTACACTAATAACTTTATTAAACTATCTTTTTATTTTTATTAATTATTATTATTATTACTCCATAATGAGGTGTTTTTTTTTTTTTTTTTTTATATTATTTTTCAAACAACCAAATTCTTCTACAGCTGTATCTTCAATCGCTGATCCGTCTCGTCTCCCTTCTCCCCCGACAAATCCCTTCCCTTTCTCTTTTTTTTCCACTTCCGGCATTCCCAATTAATCGTTCTATTCTACTACCTCTTTTATTAATACATTATGATGTACACTTGATTAAAAAAAAATGTAGTGAAAATATTTTGGAAGTGTGGAACCATTTTTTTCGTAACAAATCGTGGGGCAGACCCAGCACCCTTGAGATGTCTCAAGCCGGGCATTTTACACTAAGTATATGATATTTTATTTTTAATAGTAATCAACTAAAGTACTAATTAACAAAACGAATCCGAATCTAAATATATTGTTTTTTTTTTTTTTTTTCCCCCGTTTATTTAAGAAAAATAACCAACAAGTAGTAATTATCTATATTATTCATAAGTTACCAGTATGTAGTAAAGAAAAGCTCATCGCATAACTTTTGCATGAAATACACCAATCGACTGTCCTTTAGTGTCCGCAACTTCATAAGATACGCTACCTATTTTTCGAATTATTTGCCCTTTTACGAATTTAGGTGCAAGTTTGGCTGAAAAATTTGCTGCCGCATTGCTTTGTACAAAGTTCCTCACAAAAACATTTTGCCCAGGCTCAAAATTTCTTCGCTTACTTCGCAGATTATATGTTGTGATATTCCTTTGGTAAGCGTTATACAAATGAGACAAAACTAGTTCTTGTGCAGCTGACAGACGATTGGTAACATCCATAACTGACGCTTGCTTATCGCTTAACAGATTTAAATCCCTCATAAGTTTGTAGCAAGAACCATGATTTACCATGTGCTGTCCAAAAGTAAGGAAATAGGGAGAGAAATTTGTAGAACTGTGCACGGAGTTTCGTAATGCCGAACTGATTTCGTCTAAATGAACGTCCCATTTCTTATAATCGTCCTTCACGTAAGAACGAATGGCCGAGAGTATCGTCCGGTTAACCCTCTCGGACGCGTTCGATTGCGGCGAATAAATGGGAGTGAATTGGTGTTTAACCCCATAGTAATCCAATAAATCAGCGAGAAGTTTAGATCTAAATTGAGGTCCGTTATCTGTAGTGATGACTTCTGGAACACCAAAAACAGAAAATATACGCTTTTTCAAAAAGTTTACCACCTGGTTTGCGGTAGCTGATTTTAGTGGTTCTAAGAGGACAAATTTGGTATACTGATCGAGAATAATTAAAATAAATGTGTTCCCAAGACGACTACGCGGATAAGGTCCTAAAAAGTCCATAAACAATTTTTGGAATGGTCGGTGCACCTCCACGAACTTCCCCATTTCAGGCTGAGTAATATAGTTTGTTGCTTTAACCTGTTTACAAGTTTCGCAAGTTTTTATGTAATTCCTTACATCGCGTGCCATAGTTGCCCAGTAAAATTGCCTTTGTAACAATTCAAGAGTCTTCGCCTGCCCCAAATGGGCTGCAGTGGGTGAGTTATGTGCCTGTAACAATAACGAATAAACCAAGGAATCAGGTATCACAAGTTTCCAAGCCGAAATGTCATTCATGGAACTAATATCACCATTGGGACAAATGTATAATTTACCATCCATTTGTTTAAAATTAGTTTTAGCCGTAGGGTTATCTGCAAGAGCCTGAACCCTGCCAACGTAAGCAAGGTCGAGAAAGGCGTTTGAGTCTAGATCCACATGCAAAGGCGGTACACTCCCACCATCATCATCCCCATTCTGCTTAGTAATCTCTTCGATATCCATTCTGGATAACGCATCAGGAACAACGTTTTGTGAACCTTTTCGGTATTCAATACAAAAATCGAAACGTTGTAATTGAAGGCTCCACCTCGCCAGCCTTCCAGATAAATCTCGCTGATCCATCAACCATTTCAAGCTAGAATGATCGGTGATGATGGTGAAAGTGTAACCCTCCACATACGGTCTAAATTTTTTTACGCTGAGTACCGCAGCTAGACATTCCAACTCGGTTACGCTATACTTACGTTGAGCAGGATTCAGCTTATGGCTGTAGTAGGCAATGGGATGTTCACTTCCGTCCTCTGATCTTTGGAACAATACGCTCCCGATTCCCCTTGAACTGGCATCACATTGTATGAAAAAGGGCCGTTGAAAATCTGCATTTTGTAATACGGGAGCAGAAGTTAACGCTGCTTTGAGTTTTATGAATGCCTCGTTCGCTGACTCATTTCACACCAATTTTTGGTTTTTCTTCAGCAAGTCCGTTAAAGGGGCTGTAATGGAAGCGTAACCAGATATAAACCGCTGATACCATCCCGCTAAACCCAAAAATGACCGTAATTGTTTGATTGTTTGAGGAGTTGGATAGCCTTCAACCGCCTGCACTTTGTCGGGGTCCATACGGATGATTCCGTTACCAATTACATGACCCAGGTACTTTGTCTCTGTTAAGACGAACTTGCTCTTTTCAACGTTAATTGTAAGGTTTGCTAGCTTTAATAACCTAGCAACCTCAGTTAAGAGAGAGAAATGTTCTTCTAGTTCTGCTGAAACGATGAGCAAGTCGTCTAAATAAACAAAGACCCGGTCATGCAAATGGTACGGAATCACTTTATGCATCAGTCTACACAATGACTGAGGGGCATTGCATAGACCGAACGGCATGACCGTGAAGTGATAGAGGGGGCGGCCCGGAACGGTGAACGCAGTTTTATCACGCGATGCCACATCAAGAGGGATTTGCCAAAAGGCATCTTTTAAGTCGATTGATGAAATGTATTTGGTCTGATCAAGCCGACTTAGTAATCCCTCAATCTGTGGCAGCGGATATGCGTCTTTAATGGTGACTTCGTTAACCTTCCGGGCATCGAGACATAGCCTCACCTTACCACTCCCCTTACGGACAACGGCGATCGGTGAGGACCATGAGCTCTGACTTTCCTCTATCACCCCCGACTGCAGCATTCTATCCAACTCCGCATAAATCTCTGCTTGGACAGCTGGGGAAACGGGATAGTATCGCTGTTTAACCGGTTTTGCACCACCAACATCGATTACGTGAGTAATTAAGCTCGTTTTACCTAACCCGTTCTTAATGGAGCACGGAAATGATTCAACTATCTGTTCTAACTGAGACTCGTGTTCATGAGATAGCTGGTGACGATTACCTGCTGCTAAAGTTGTTTTTTCTATATCCAAGGAACCTACGACTGCTGGAGCCAATCCAAACAAGTTCCAGAAATCAATCCCGAGATAAAGCGGTTGGATTAACCCTGGAGCGATATGAAAACGCAAGCGTTTAGTCTTACCTTGGTAAGATACTGGTAATATTGAATGCCCAATTACCCTTTGCTTCTCACCACTTGCGGTTTTCAAAATGGAGGGCAGATAGTGAATTTTGATATCCGACTGTTCTAAAAAAAATTCTGAACCGGCCCCAAGGACGCTAATATTCGCACCACTGTCTAATAAGCCTGTGTATGGTATTCCAGCAATCAATACTTTTGCATATGGTCGTTTATCATTATCCGTCATATTAACAACTGATTCGCATATCATTTTCTTTAAGGTATTCCGCGCATCCAATATTTAACATTCCTATGTTGGGATTTTAATTGAGACATGTCAGAAACAGTTTGTGTTCGTTTAGACTGTAATGTTAGGGCATCACTACTTGAAATTTGTTTAGGACTAAATAATTTTTGATTCGAGCTAGATGATGAATTAGCTGTGACAGAATGAGCAAAGGGGTTTGTGGAATGATAGTTGGGTTTATAAATATTTGGTGTGGTAGAATTTTGTATGTCGGAGTAAGCAGGACTCGCTTCAACTGCAGAAAAAGTTAATGTCTGAAAAGTTCCGGGCATGTGTTCGAGGCGGCATCCTCGGTTTGTGTCCTGGTTGCTTCTAATATCGGAGGAGGCTGGACTCCAGGTGTGCTCATCCCCCGTCGATTGTTTCCCGAATATGAAGAATTGCAAAACTGACAATTCGGTTTGATAACGTTGGGTGCACCACAACCATAACAATGTCTTGCCATGTTAGGATTTCGCCAATTATTGGTATCTTGGGTGGATGTTGGTTGAAATCGATTCGAATAAGATGACTGATGATTAATAGCTTGATTCACTACACCTATGGCGCTTACTTCATTATAATATTCGTTATTACTATTATCTCTAAAAGGATTCCCCGCGTTACCTGGACCATCTTGTGCAGTGGGATATCTGGCTTCCTCAATCGGTGCATAACCAGATGGCCTAAAATAATCCCCCCAGGATTTTGCTAATTTAGCCCCCCCAGGATTTTGCTTTTGAACATTATTACCACTATAATGAGGATTGTCGTGGATTACTTCATGAACTTGACGAAAAGCTACATGTCTCTCCTGTTTTTCACTACCCAACCTCTTCCATGTGTCCTCTATATCAACACATTGGTGAACCAACTCTGATACAGAGACTATCTGTCGTCCAGCAATCTTATACTGAAGGGCACTGTTCATGTTCCGTCGTAATATAAAATAAAGATCGGCATCAGGGAGCGGCGTACTGAGGGGTAGAATCGAGTCTATTACCCTTGTATAAAAATCCATAAAACTTTCATTATACTTCTGTCTTATGGAACTAATAAGTTGCCTGATTTCGGCATCCGTTCTACGATCTTTAAATCTTCCTAATAGGTCTTGCTTTAAGTCTACCCAGCTGACATTGCCACGGCGCTCTAGGAAGGACCAATACCACTCCAGTGCACTTTTTCTTAACAATAAGTATAAATCATTAACAAGTCTTTCTGCCGAGATTTTGTTAGCGATGGCCAAACGTTCAACTCGGTATAAAAACCGCTCAACAGCTGGTCCACTTGGTGACCCATCGAACGTAATATTCCACTTGTGAATACCTAGTATTGAGCCATCGACTTTACCACCCTTGGTTGGATTGAAGTTTAAACCCAAATTAGGAACGGGCGCGAGCTGGGCAATTTCTTGCCGATTTGAGTTAATGCCCCGGGGTGGAACATGTTGCAATGTAATGTGGTTTTGAGGAGTGCTCATACTTGTGCGTTTGTCACCATTGATAGCAACACTATTTTGGTTATCTTGGGGTGATTCGCCAACATTGTTACCAATGGTTAGTTTGCTGACTATCTCCTTTAAATTCTCGAATTCTTCTATGGTTAAATTGGTCGGGATAGGTAACGGTGGTTGTTGTTTTAAATAATCTTGACCCGAGGAACTTAGTACATTTGTATTTAGTCTAGTGGTTATTTCAGATTCCTCGCTTTCGGAGCTTTCGGAGGTGTCGGAATTTTCAGATGGAAAGCAATCCTGCGACGAACCAATATTGCTTTTAGGTATTGCATCAGAAACCGATTTCTCGAAATCATCTACCGAGATTTGAGATTCTAGTAATGATTGTATTACCTCTAAAACCTTTTCGCATGCGAGTAACAATGTCTGTGCGGGTTTCTTACACTTGGGAGATGTATTAGTGATACGTTGTAGTCGTGCACTTACATGCAGAATTCGACTACTCACAATTGCAAGTTTCTTGCTTCGTTCATCAATATTAAGGTTGGGAATTTCTTGTACCTGCGGTTTGAGATTTCTGAGCTTCTCGGAGCAAATATTTAGTTCCCGCTGAGGGGATTTTCGGGCAGTTGCGTGCATTTTTTCTGGCACAGCCACTTTCCCTTCCTTTTCTAATTTGAAAACAGCATTTAACTGCTCCAGTTGTTCAAGTACCGATCCCGAAATATTTCGTATCAAACACTCGATTTCAAGTTCATCAGTGCTCAAAAGTGTAGGATCCATGATCTTCGTATTTTATGAAAACTATCTATGAATTAATTAAGTAAAGTAAATTCAACAAAATATTAATTTTTAAAATTCATGAAGGTTCTATCACTAAATACAAATAAACTAAATAAACCCGAACCCAATTTACCTAAATGTAAAAAAAATGTACCCTACAAATCTAACGATTATATTTCAGATTATCCTAATCGAAATTTATTATCTAAATAAAACTTAATTCGATGAGAGCTTTACAACCTTTATTACTGAATACACGGAAATAAAAATATTTCCTCGCGCTTAGCTTGGTAAATGAATAATTTAGTAATCACGCAACTTCAATATTTAATTTGGTAAATATTGTATATAAAATTTAAAAGAAAATTTTTCAAAAAAAAACAAAATTGATTAATAAAAGAAAATCAAAAGAAAATCTCAAAGAAAAAATATAAGAAAAGAAAATATCATATACTTAATTAAATTAATTATTAATATGTTGATAGTTATTAATATTTAAATCGGAGAATACTGGTTCCACTAGTAACGTCGCAACACGATTCAATTCACAGCACTTCAAATCAGCTGATATACTACTATCGAGTGAGATATGTATTGTATTGTTTTACCTTGGATGATACTAAAAAAAATATGACGTGAATTTGAAAAAAAAATAATTTGACCGTTTGTTGTTGCTCTCAGTTAATACATTAATCATCCAGATTTAATTAAAATCTTAACGTTCGATAACGGATAAATGTTTGAGGGAAACAACAAAAAAAAATGAATTAATAAAATACTGATCAACGCGTCGTTATAAGCCTTCGAACAACAATAAAAATTCTTAACGTATGTACATACGGAAAGCTTATGGCGTGATTGCTTTTAATAATAAAAAAAAATATGCAAAATGAAATATAGAGTTGTATCTAAGAATTGAATTCAAAAATTAAATTTCAACATTACAACTATATAATGGAATCAATACTGTTACAACTCTATGACAAAAAAAAATAAATAATCTGTAAGAAAACCCCGTTTAGCTAAATTCTTTAATGAAATTCACCATTAAAATATGTAAAAAAAAATCACAATGTCCTTGGACAGAATTTATGCACATTTGAATGATGAATACATTTATGAAAAAAAAAAAAAAAATAATTCCAAATTAAAACAATCAATATTAATACATTCTCTCACAATTCACAAATTATTATTTCGACAGCTCGATATTTGGGCGCCACTGTAACAAGCTAAAGAATTTCTAACTTGTTGCAGACTTCCCTGAAGGTTGTTCCACGCAGCATTTCTCAGCCGGCTAGAAATCAGTGGTGTGAGGGGTGGTTCTTTGTGGACCTCAGGAAAGCTTGTTGTTGCTGCATTTAAAAAAAAATTTAACTACGTCTGTAATCTAAATCGCGTCACTAGGTAGTCACCAGTAGAACCAATTATAAATTATGTTAACCACTCATTTTAGGAACAAACACTGTGTTATCAAAAAAGAAAAAAAAATGTTTCTCCGAACAAAAATGTACAAAAAAAATAATAATGAAACACTTGTAATCCAAAATATTTTACTATTTACAGAATTGTTTATTATTTATCTAAGAAGAAACAAAAATGTAACCCATCACCATTAACTTTAACTTTCCCAACTTAAACTATATCATAAAACTAAAAACTCTTACATAAAATTATAAGCTCGCCGCGTTGCAGATCTGATCCCGTGAATTGCTGATATTTCCGTTGATGCAGACTTACAAAATTATTAACTGTAGAATAATTTAATGAAATTTCGTATTTTTTTTCCCGTTTGTGTTAGAATAATTTACTCATAATATATTTACTAATATTATTAGGTTTAGTTTTAAATTATTATTTATTATTTTCGTTGAATTTTTATTTGATTAGTTTGAATTTAATTTATAAGTTAGATTTAATTTTTTTTTCATTTTCACATGGTTTCACAACCTCTCATCTTTTTTTTTTTCAATGTCCACCACTTTTTGTTTTTTTTTTTTTGTTTTGTTTTTGTTTTTAGCAGTATCACTAAGATGAATTATTTAGCTGAATTAAGGCATTTTCGATTGGAGTGAATTAACTGAAATAGAATTGAGTTACTATATTTTGATAATTCAGTTGCTATTTAGATAATTGAGCTACTGAAGTGAATTGGGTGTTCGATTGGTTCCATTCACTTCAGATAAATGTCAAAAAAAGTCATTCAAAATTTGATTTTTGTTAATTATAGTTTGAATAAAAATAGAAATTAAATATATTAAAAATTATTAAGAATATATACAATCTATCTATAATTATATTGAATTTTACAGACTTATTTATTTAATTCAAAACGAAAAATTTCATACGCAAACATCTTTTAAACAAAATAAAACAAAAATCGCCTAACTGAAATAACTACACGAGCAAAATACATATTCAGATAACTCAGTTGCTTAATTTTTAACTGAAGTGAAGAGTTGTGAATCGAACACTCAATTCACTTCACTTGATTCAGTTAATTCAGCTAACTCTGTCAATTCACGCCAAACGAAAGTGCCTTTAATTACACTAATAACTTTATTAAACTATCTTTTTATTTTTATTAATTATTATTATTATTACCCCATAATGAGGTGTTTTTTTTTTTTTTCTTTTATATTATTTTTCAAACAACCAAATTCTTCTACAGCTGTATCTTCAATCGCTGATCCGTCTCGTCTCCCTTCTCCCCCGACAAATCCCTTCCCTTTCTCTTTTTTTTCCACTTCCGGCATTCCCAATTAATCGTTCTATTCTACTACCTCTTTTATTAATACATTATAATGTACACTTGATTAAAAAAAAATGTAGTGAAAATATTTTGGAAGTGTGGAACCATTTTTTTCGTAACATTTAATATAAATTATGATTTTGTGTTCGGAGACTCCATTTTGGAAAAACAATTATGCTTCGTGAATGGTGAATTCATAAATAGTTATTTTAGATATTATAAATTAAATAATTGGACGCTTGCGCCATTTTAAGAAAAAATAAATATTTTATTGTGAACTTGTAATTTATTTTGTGACGCTTGTTTAAAATTTATTTTATTTTGTGCGACGCAGATCAGAAGTTGCCACAGTATTCTGAATCGAGTGAAATTGTACCGCCAATAAATTCTACTACTGAGATGAAACTCTGCCAGACAAACATAAATATTCAACATAGACTAATGTCGTTTTCGATTGACCAAAAAAACTAAACTCAGTGCAAAAAAAAACTAAACTTGAACATTTTTTACTATGGCGAGTTTATTTTTTTTTATCAATCGAAAACGACATAAGTTTATTGCCAACAGAAAATTTTTCTCGTTCCTCGTCCCCAACAGTATTTAGTATTTGGGAAATAATATCTGGAATTATTAAAATCCGAAGGAAACTATCTAGAATATATGCCTTTAATTCATTCTTCTTTCATCAACATTTAATTAAATCCGTAACAATAACTGAAGTAATAAATTTAGTGAAATTTTATGTGATAATAATTTAGTTAAAAATAAAATTTAATAAAATTAGCTTCTTAACACGTTAATCGCCATGTCAGTCGTATGTGTCTGACACTAAGAATTTCTCCATGGGCCATGTCAGTCATATATGCCTGACATACGGGATTTAGTACATAGAAGGCCACGTCAGTCACTCATATCCGACGCAAACGATAAATTTGCTTTATCTTTCAAAAGCTTAGCCTTCTTTGAGCAAAACCTGAAAATTGCTTGGCTTACTACGGAAAAATAAATATAATAGACTTAGTTATATAATGTTATATTGTTACACTTGAAAAATTACATTTCAATAATTTTTATTTTGATAAAAGAAATTACATTGACTTATAATGTTGCCCAAAACATTCTAAGCAATAAAAGAGGTTTTGTTTGCAGTCTGAGCAATAAGTTGAAACTTTTTTCCCCTTTTTTTTGCTGCTTATCGACCTTCTGCTTCTTTTTATTTGGGCATAACATCCAACGCACATTCTTCTGCTTTTCTTCTTTTCAGAACTAAACATTGTTGTTAGCATATGAGTTGAAGTTTTTCGTTTTTCAGTTATGTCCGAACCTAATCTATGCATATCAGTAACCAAATTTTCACGAAACTGTCATATTGCTTTTCGTAATTATGTAGTATCTAAATTATGTAATAAAATTACCATGGCGCAGAGGAAAACTTTGTTGAAATTATTGTGGCGATTAACGTGTTAATAAATGGTAAATTATCTTTCACTTAAAACGTTTTATCTACCCGCCAAATTTAAATTTCGGCATTTAAATGAGTAATTACTCACACATGCATAAACCATTCCCGCCTTTTTCATTTTTGACATTTATACACACATACATAAACACAAGACACAACATATTGAGTTTAGTCGAGTTTAGAATTTGTGCGACAAGTTTCATACGACTTCTTAGAATAATTCGTAACTCAAACTTAGGAAAAGTCTAAACTAAGTTTAGAATTTTAGTACGATTTTTGGCAAAAAAGTCTAAACTAAAAATACTTGGGGTGTGAATTAACCAATTTGTTTATACGCCATGATCGTCTTCAAACATGTTTCGTTAGACTGGCGACACACCAAATTAGTCAAAACGTTTTTGCTTTGAATAGGCAAGACGATTTGCCTAAACATAGCCACATACAATCAAACAAATTGTTTTTAGTCAAATTGTCTCGTGTTGCTTTATAGGTTGGTGTGAATTGGTTTGATAAAATGAATACGAAATGTTGCCAGCAAAATAAGAAAAAAAATTTCCGATCAACAAAATACGATTAAAAAAATATTAAATAAATTAAACAATTTTAATTAAAAATATTAGTTTTGCTAAAAATATTAAATTCCTATTTATTTTGATAATTATTTATTTTTTGCTTTATAAAACAGCGACCACGAAACGATGTCAAACACTGTTTTTTCTTGACTCAAGCAGTTTTGTCTTGTTTTGCTTTGTTTTGTTTCAGTGTGAATTAACCTATTTGTTTATACGCCATGGTCGCCTTCAATCATGTTTGGTTAGTCAAATTTGACTTAATTAAAACAATTATGCTTTATTATGTGTGCATGGACCCATAAGGCACAATAGAATGTTTGCCGTTCTATGTTTTATGAAACAAAATGTTTGACGTTTAATTGATTTGCCTGATTCAATGGGCGCTTTCAGATCCGCAAACTGTTGGCATCATGTTTAGTGAAATCATTGCTAATTTGATTTGAATTACTAATAAAGTTCTTAAATTTCATAGCGTTGGCCGTGATTTTACTCAACATGTTGCCAACTGTTTGGTGCTCTGAAAGCGCCCATTGTGCATAGCGCTATCCAATTGTATATATTTTGACCGCCAGGCGCTTTAAGACAAGAAAAAATCGTTTTGACTAATTCGGTGTGTTTCCAGCCTAAGTTTAGTATGAATTATAAAGAAATAGTCGAAACTAAAAATACTTGGGATATCACACTTTTATATCACTAGTGGAGACTTTTTTGTGTGATATAAAAATAGGAGAAAGTCTACAAGCACAACTCTACAAAATGAATTTTAAAGGGGAAAATGATGAATTCTAGTGATAAGTTGACGTTTCTTCATAACCTCAAATGTCACTATATGAACTTGTTATATGAAGTGCTATTATATGTGATGATAAAATGATACACAAAAGAAAATATGGTTAGTACTTAAATAAAATGCAATTAAATGCATTTTTATTTATTACTAGCTGAGTTACCCGGCGTTGCACGGGAGGTATATACTTCAAATACCTTGATTGTTATGGAAGAAATTTGTCCTTGTACTTTAAACGTGGGCGTAAAACCTCCATCCTTAACAATTTGGGTTGCTCCAAAAGATGTCATTTGAAAGCATGAGTTGTATTTTCGAATATTTTGTAGAAAATGTCTGGATAACTCAGTAGTTCTGGAGACGTAAGCTAGAAGAGGTTCGGGTGGATCATCCAGAGGAGCGATTCATTATGAAACTTTAAAGCATGACAATACAAACAAATGTTTTCCATTTGCCCAATTAAAACATTGTAATCATAGTCTTTCTCGTAATTGAATGCTGCTAACTTTAAATCACCTCTAAAAGTTTCTATTAATCTTCCATATCGTAACCGATCGACTTCCAGCCGGGCCTCACGATGTTCAATGGTTTCAGTAGCTCTAAAAGAAGACATCCTGCTTCGAACATTTTCCAGTCGTGTTTCACGCTGTTCAGTTTTTTCGTCGGCTCTTGAAGAAGACATCCTGCTTCGGACGTTTGCAAGTCGTGTTTCGCGCTGTTTAGTTGTTTTATTAGATCTAGAAGAAGACGTACTGCTTCGATCATTTTAAAGTCGTGCTTCACGCTGTTCGCTTGATTCAGCCATCCTTGCGGCTCTAATCTTCTTCGACTTTGCAGTTATCTGCCCAATTGATCTTTTTTTCGGTGGCATTTTTAAGCAAAAATGAAACGTGTAGCTAATTAATCAGGAATGACGGGAATTCAAAACAGAAATTAGTATTAATTTATACAAACGATTTTAATGTTCCCTTCGATACGTTTCACCGCGAACTGTGTTTGAAAATGTATTCAAGGAATTTTTTTTAAGCAAAATCAAATGTTATCTACAATCAAAAGGTAATATATTCACTTGAAATAATATTTAATACCTGGAAAATAATCACCAACAATTATTTTATTGCAATATAGCTAACTAATCGAGAACAACGGCATCCGAAACACAAATTAATATTAATTTATTCAAAACGATTAAAACTACGTCCACTTCGATACGTTTTACCGCGAACTGTAGTTGAAAATGACATTTCGAAAAACAAAAGAAGTTTTTTCAAACTAAGGCAATTTTACAAGTACAATAATTTGAATCCAAGGATGTTTCTTGTAGAAGATGCTATTTTTAAATATAAAACGCTAGTACTTTTCAAAGTAAATCAGTTTATACGTACAATATTTTTTAGTACCTTTCCTAGAATTGATTCTATGAAACAATCATTGATTATTTAAGTAATAAACTAAATAAATTAAATTGGCGTTTAGCATGAAACTACTATTTTCATTAAAAGCCTCCGGTTGCAATAGTGGATTAAAATAGAATGTTAATTATTTCTGAAGTTATGTGGAAATTAGAACTCGCTGACTATGGTACATTTCAAAACAGGATATGATAAATAGGATATCACTAAACAGTACATGTCAAACCAGTAAAAATGGATTATTAGTATGGATAATATAAGTGTTCAGAGATTTGTCTTCAGGTAAAGTGATGAAAGATTGTCTTAAATTTAAATTAATAAAATTAATTTGAATAATTAAATCAATTATAGTAGAGGTATGATTTGTGTATAACAATCGCACGCTAGATATCCTTTTTGGTGTATAAATTTGCGGCTAAGGCGCTATTTCGGAACATTTAAATAATTGTATCTATATGTACATGTAAAAATGAATTCTTGATCCAGGGCAGACTTCCGGATTGGAGCATGTCACTAATTTCATATAACCCCTTTCCTAAAGTCATTCCCGTCAAAAAATCTTAAAAAAATTGAAATTTGAGAAAAAATTTGTACCACAGCCCCTAGACCCCGGGGTCCAGCCCCTTTAAAAGTATCGTGGGCTTGTTCCTGAACATGCAACATATACATGGTAAAAATTTCATGGCGATCGGTAAAGCGGCTAAGGCGTTATTTCAGAACAATCAAATAATTGTATCTTTAAATGAATTTTTGATCCAGGGGCGGACCCCCCGAATTCGAACATGTCTCTTATTTCATATAACCCCTTTCCAAAACTCAATCTCGTAAAAAAATTTAAATTTTTGAAAAAATTTGTACCATGGCCCTAGACCTCGGGGTCCAGCCCCTTTCACAATATCGTAAGATTGGTCCTGAACATGCAACATTTGCATGGTAAACATTTCATGGCGATCGGTTGAGCGACTGAGAAGTAATTTTGAAATAATCAAATATTTAAATTAATTTTTGATCCAGGGCTGGGCCCCTCGGATTCAAACATGTCAGCAATTTCATATAACCAGCCCCATAAACTCATTTTCGTGGAAAAATTTAAAGAAAACTAAAATTTTCGAAAAAAATTGTACCGCAGCCCCTAGACCCCGGGGTCCAGCCCCTTCCAAAATAACGTAAGGTTGGTTCTGGATATGCAACTTGTACATGGTAAAAATTTCATGGCGATCGGTTGAGCGGCTGAGACGCCCATTCGGAACAAACAAACAGGAATTCATTTTTATATATATAGACTAGCTGAGTTACCCGGCGTTGCACGGGAGGTATATAATTCAAATACCTTGATTGCTATGCAAGAATTCTCTCTTTACATCGCTGTATTTGAAAGCAGGAGTTGTATTTTCGAATATTTTGTAGAAAATGTCTGGATAACTCAGTAGTTCCGGAGACATAAGCTAGAAGAGGTTCAGGTGGATCATCCAGAGGAGGCAAATTCACTTTTCCATTTGAACAACACATTCCAGGCGATTCATTGTGAAACTTTAAAGCATGACAATACAAACAAATGTTTTCCATTTGCCCAATTGAAACATTGTAATCATAGTCTTTCTCGTAATTGAATGCTGCTAACTTTCAATCACCTCTAAAAGTTTCTATTAATCGTTCATATCGTAACCGATCGACTTCCAGCCGGGCCTCACGATGTTCAATGGTTTCAGTAGCTTTAGAAGAAGACATCCTGCTTCGAACATTTTCAAGCCGTGTTTCACGCTGTTCAGTTGTTTCATCAGCTCTTGAAGAAGACATCCTGCTTCGAACGTTTGCAAGTCGTGTTTCGCGCTGTTCAGTTGTTTCATTAGTTCTAGAAGAAGACGTACTGCTTCGATCATTTTCAAGTCGTGCTTCACGCTGTTCGCTTGATTCAACCACCCTTGCGGCTCTAATCTTCTTCGACTTTGCAGTTACCTGCCCACAGCCCAATTGATCTTTTTTTCGGTGGCATTTTTAAGCAAAAATGAAAGGTGTAGCTAATTAATCAGGAATGACTGGCATTCAAAACAGAAATTAGTATTAATTTATCAAAACGATTTTAATGTTCCCTTCGATATGTTTTACCGCGAACTGTGTTTGAAAATGTCTTTACGGAATTTTTTTTAAGCAAAACCAAATGTTATCTACAATCAAAAAGTAATCATAGATTAACACGTTTATAAACTGAAAACTTAAATCTAATAAGAATGTATATTCACTTGAAATAATATTTAATACCTGGAAAATAATCACCAACAATTATTTTATTGCAATATAGCTAACTAATCGAGATCAACGGCATCTGAAACACAAATTAATATTAATTTATTCAAAACGATTAAAACTACGTGCACTTCGATACGTTTTAGCGCGAACTGTGGTTGAAAATGACATTTCGAAAAACAAAAGAAGTTTTTTCAAACTAAGGCAATTTTACACGTACAATAATTTGAATCCAAGGATGTTTCTTGTAAAAGATGCTATTTTCAAATATAAAACGCTAAGTAGTACTTTTCAAAGTAAATCAGTTTATACGTACAATATTTTTTAGTAGATACTTTTCCTAGAATTGATTTTATGAAACGATCATTGATTATTTAAGTAATAAACTAAATAAAGTAATAAACTATATGCGTTTAGTATGAAACTACTATTTTCATTAAAAGCCGCCGGTCGCAATAGTGGATTGAAATAGAATGTTAATTATTTCTGAAGTTATGTGGAAATTAGAACTCGCTGACTATGGTACATTTCAAAACAGGATATGATAAATAGGATATCACTAAACAGTACATGTCAAACCAGTAAAAATGGATTATTAGTATGGATAATATAAGTGTTCAGAGATTTGTCTTCAGTTAAAGTGATGAAAGATTGTCTTAAATTTAAATTAATAAAATTAATTTGAATAATTAAATCAATTATAGTACAGGTATGATTTGTGTATAACAATCGCACGCTAGATATCCTTTTTGGTGTATAAATTTGCGGCTAAGGCGCTATTTCGGAACATTTAAATAATTGTATTTATACATGTAAAAATGAATTCTTGATCCAGGGCAGACTTTCGGATTGGAGCATGTCACTAATTTCATATAACCCCTTTCTTAAAGTCATTCCCGTCAAAAAAATCTTAAAAAAATTGAAATTTGAGAAAAAATTTGTACCACAGCCCCTAGACCCCGGGGTCCAGCCCCTTCAAAAGTATCGTGGGCTTGGTCCATTGAACATGCAACATATACATGGTAAAAATTTCATGGCGATCGGTAAAGCGGCTAAGGCGTTATTTCAAAACAATCAAATAATTGTATCTTTAAATGAATTTTTGATCCAGGGGCGGACCCCCCGAATTCGAACATGTCTCTTATTTCATATAACCCCTTTCCAAAACTCATTCTCGTAAAAAAATTTAAATTTTTGAAAAAATTTGTACCATGGCCCCTAGACCCCGGGGTCCAGCCCCTTTCACAATATCGTAAGATTGGTCCTGAACATGCAACATTTGCATGGTAAACATTTCATGGCGATCGGTTGAGCGACTGAGAAGTAATTTTGAAATAATCAAATATTAAAATTAATTTTTGATCCAGGGCTAGGCCCCTCGGATTCGAGCATGTCAGTAATTTCATATAACCAGCCCCATAAACTCATTTTCGTGAAAAAATTTAAAGAAAATTAAAATTTTCGAAAAAATTTGTACCGCAGCCCCTAGACCCCGGGGTCCAGCCCCTTCCAAAATATCGTAAGGTTGGTTCTGGATATGCAACTTGTACATGGTAAAAATTTCATGGCGATCGGTTGAGCGGCTGAGGCGCCCATTCGGAACAAACAAACAGGAATTCATTTTTATATACATATTCCGTATTCAGTATATAGATATTCCCATAGATCATGTTTTTAGTATTTCTTTAACTATATGGAGTTTGATTAAAAACAACTAAATTAAAGTTTTAAAAAAATGAATGAAAATTACCAATATAGGTACGAAGTGCAAAAAAAATTGTTGATTAATAAAAGACTAATTATTACACGCATTTTTTTTTAAATTAAAATTAAGTGTGTTTCGCCAAGTGCCTACGGCAGAAAGTGTAAAAAGTAGACTAATTATTATATTTTTAGCTTAACATAACTAGAAAACCCTTTAGTTTATTCAAATTTGGTGTTTAAACACCGACCATTATTGAAGCCGAATTGTTCTTTTACCATATAATTTATTACACAAAATTTAGATAATTGTTGATTTTTATATCTCGTTTTTCTTGTAAATTTAACAGTAACCCATTTATTTTATTTCAAAAATATATAAATAATTATTTTGTTAATAAATATTATTTATTTATAATTCACGTCAATGTAAATTTCATTCATATTTTTGAAATTTTATTAGGGTTGTTTTCAACCCTATAATAAGACGGAAAATGTTGTGGTCTTTTTCATTCAAATAATATAACACTAAAGGGGGTTTTATACGATACTACATGTCGTAAGACAAAGTGCGATGGTAAACTAACGGTAAATTTTGAATTGCTTTTACACTGTATAACTTGTTGGATAGACTTCATTATTCATTATTCGTCAAGCAGTAAACATGTGAACAAGGGAAAAAATCAAATGCCCGAACGATGACTCCGCATTGATTGCAACTTTTATAATTCATTACTAAAAATGTCATTACTAAAAATGTTTGTAAAAATTTATTTGCTTTTAATTATGCCCTGCGATGTGAACATATCAAAAAAAAATTGTTGACAAAATTCATGAAGTCCGACTGTACATTCGTTTACATGGTCCAACATACCAGCAAACCTTCAAAAAATCAAATAAATTTGATTTTCATCGGACATGTCCATTAGACCGTAGTTTTTAGCTTTTACACGATCGAACTTCCCGTCTTGTCGAGCATGTCGTCCAACATGTAGTATCGTATAAAACCCACTTTACACGTGGCGTTGTTCATCCATGATGACACCGCAGTAAGCTACGACAATTTTTTTTCTCAAAGTATCACCAAATGTGTTGTATCACAACTGACTAGCTATATAAGATTAGTCTTTTCAGTGCCAAAAAATGTCCTTCTAAATTTCAAAACGTATTATTTTGTGATGGTACCGATGAAGCGAGATATATATATATATATGCTTCCTTTTTTCGCATTCTTCAAAAAAATACAAAACAAAAAATAACAAAATAGTAGTAAAAAAAAAATTCATGAATGAAACCAAAAACATCTATAATTCCAAGACGAACTATTCAAAATTTAAAGGTACAAAGTGACTACTGGTTATAGTGTTGGTTGTGTCAAAAACATCTATAATTCCAAGACGAACTATTCAAAATTTAAAGGTACAAAGTGACTACTGGTTATAGTGTTGGTTGTGTACATATAGACTTTCAATAATAAAATTAACCAACACTAATATAATTTGTTTTGGTATTAAAAAACAAAAAATACATTAGAAACAACAACAATTTACATCACGGCAACACCGTATAATAATATCGAATAAAAGAAGACCTATTTATGTGTATGTTTCTTGGAACAACAAAATAAATAACAACAACAATCAGCATATTTTGTTGAGAAAAATTTGTAATGTATGGATGAATATTTGGATATTTTTTTTTTCTATAGAATATAAGTTGAGAATTACTTTTTCGATTTAATTTATAGGTTTTATGTTGTTAATTCTCCTGTTTTTCTGTTAACATATATAGTATTTTATTTGTCCGAGCTTGAATTAAATAATTCAAATTACGTTTTGAATTAGTACTTAATTTTTCTGCCTAGTGCAATTTTTGTTGTAATTTTCTAAACAAAATACGCTAAATATTTGTTCGTCATTCATTATTCGAGATAAATATTTCGAGATTCGAGATAAATGTTTGAAAACAATGATTCGCTTTGCCTTTACTTAAACATGTCAGTGTAATAAATAATTCAATTTATTTAGTTTTAATGACATAATTTAATTAATTGTACACCAGAAAACAAGATGTCATATGTTTGTCGTACAGATGTTTTCGATAATGCACTGTGTTGTGTGTGTAGTGTGTTTGACAGGAAAAAGATTTATAACCTATCTTTATTACATTAATAGACCAAAAAATGGCACATTTTATTGTTTTAAAAAATACGGCTAATTGTACATATTTCAATGCTTTACTACACATTAAATATAAAAGTATTAAGGCATAATTCGATTTTCAACATCAAGACATCTTTTAAATTAAAATTATCTTAATTATTTTTTTATTAAATTCAAAAATGAATTTGATCTAATACAATATTTTTGTCAAGAGTGTAAAAATAAAAAGTAAATATGTATTTGTATGAAAATAAATGTCAAATAATATACAACGTTGCCGTCGTCATTTATTTACCAATACTACCTTCAGTGGTCGTTTTCATTCAATAACAAACTATAATTCGTCTTGGAATTATAGATATTTTTGATGAAACACAAAATAGGTCATTAGTTTGGTAATTTTGTTTGTATATTTTTGTATATTTTCGAGTATGTATGATGCACGTGCAGACGATCAGTGATCATAATATATATACCTATTTAAATACATACATACACATACATATTTTATATTTGAAATCTTCTTTAAACTAAACCAAATTTTGGAGTAATATACATTTTTTTCTGAAAATAAGTTTGTTGATGATTTTTTTTTAAGGTCATTCACCCTTTTGATTTGGATGTTACCAGAACCATCTTGATATGAATAGAGCCGGCATGTGAAAAATGAACTTAAAATAAGGGATATAGAAACACTAAAAATTCATTTATTTTCATAGTGTTTATATGAAAAAACACGATTTCGATTGACGATAAAATATGAATTAAAAGTTAAACCCAGTTAAATAATTTTTTAAGAAATCGCTAACAAACAACTCAATGTCTTACTCATTTAAAACACAGATTCTCAAATTTCCCTATTTTCCAGCAATAATCAAAAGAAAATAAGGGAAATTAAATTAAAAAACATTCTACAACAACAACAATGTGTATTAAAAAGAGAAAATTCAGTTTAATGTCGTCATCATTTGTCTACATCTAAACCCAATGGTAAGAAAAAAGGCAACACGCTTCCGCTCAACAATCAAAATTTAAAAAAAATCAAAAAGAGCCAAACAGAAGAAATTAAATCAATACAATGAGTGCGAAAAAAACAAAACATCAAACCAATCTAGCATGCTTTGCAAATTCAAAATAACATAGAAACATATTCGAATTCAAATTGGAATGGAGGCAATGAAAGAGATGATTATTGTTTTGTTTATAAATTTCTAGTTATGTTGGTGACGTATAGTATTACAAAAACAACAATATTTGAAATTTCAAAAGTACCTTATTTTTCATGACGATTTTCACTTCGAAATAAACATTTTCAAGACTCGATTTTTCAATGAAATAATATTACATGTTTCATGAACATTTTCATATAAAAACAAAACAAAAGCTCACATTTCTAATAAACTAAATCTGTCAATGAAAATAAGCGTTTTCCCATATAGTTTCATAGTAAAGAAAAAATTGTTTGTACTTTATTTTAAGCTTAGTAAAAAATACAGTCGATACTGGAGGCTCTTATTTATACAGTAGGCTCTGATGTTACATAATATTTTTCTTGCTTTTGAAATGCTTTCTGATGCGTTTTCCTAGGTGCAAGAAACAAATACAATAATAAAAGGATAATAAGTTTGATTAAAATTTGAATTGATAACAATTTGACTACCTAGGCATATCATTTTTAAGTAACATATGTGCCTTAAAGCATTCTTTATTTGTTTCTTTGCTATTTGAAGAAATGAAAAGTTAGAATAATTATTTGCAGTTTGCTGTTATAAATGTGTTTTTTCTGACTTGAGCAGAAAGGATCATTTATATTGAATATGATCAGATCACTCACAGAAAAATCATTTATCAAAATAAACATTTTGAATAAAATGAACTATAATCTTGAATTTGTGCAAATCTATTTATAAAATTGAATCAACTTTTACATTGTACATACATAATAATTTTTATGAAAATGTTATAGTAATTTAATTACCAATTCTACACAAAGGTTCGATCTGTTAATGATATAAATCTTTTAAAACTTTTTACATCATCAAACATTAATTGGTTAAAAATTTAGTCAGATTTGGAGAACAATTTTTATTTAGGGGGAGCGAGTATACGAGACAGAAGGAACGCAACAACTTCAACAACGATGTCAACAACATTTACATGCGCTTTATCGTACATATTAAATCAATCAATCATTTGGAGAATAACAATTTGTATGGTAATATTTTTGAAAAAGCTCTACCAAAGATTCAGCAGGAGCACTCAATGAACCAAAATTTGTCTCATTCTTCTTAAAAAAAATTTCAGCCAAAAAAGTTTCGTCGTCTTTCCTCACCAACTTCTACCGGCAGGTTTGGCAATTAATCTATATATATAAAACAAAGTCGGGTTAGTTACACCATTTATAACTCAAGAACGGCTGGACCGATTTTTATGATTTTTGATTTGTTGGATTTGTCTCCGTCCCGAATAGCAGAGCAGAATAACTTTTAAAACATCTGAAAAATTCACGAAAACAAAATTTATGAAGAAAATTCATTTTCTCATATATTTTGTATGGAATGGCTTTTTGATGATATCTCGAGAACGGATTGACTGATTTCGATGAATTTTCTTTTTTTGTTAATTTTTAATTAATAATTAATTATATACATATATAATTTTTTTATCGTTTGTTTTATTTGATAATATTTAATTTTAACGAAATTACGAACAACCACTTTTCAAAAAAATAAAAAATAAATGGTTTGTTTACAGAAAAAATACCAACCATATATTATTTGTCTATAGTCATCTGTCCGCAACTATCCACGCTTGAGAAAGCGGATTTGATATGGGTTGTTTCCATTAGTTTCTGGTCTAAGTGCGCCGCGATTTATCAGCATTTGTTTTCGAGTTTTCACCATTTTTCATTCAAGTTTTATACAGTTATTATATTTGTATTCGATTTAATTAATTCTTTTCAAACGAGTTGTTCTGAAATTCATCAGCGAAAAGTGATTTCAAAGAGGTGAGTTCAGTTCGATGAATTGGACATTGTGAAAGCATCGACAATCAATCCAATCGGTAATTTTGGACTGCGTGTTTGATTTTCCAGGCGGATTCGTTCGAAATTCTATGGAATTCTATTTTCGATCGTGATTTTCAAACTTTAAGTTGCCTTCGAAGATGTTCACTTTGTGAGGTTATCACATTTGTAATTGTGCGCGCATCGATAAGTGCTTCATTATGTAATTTTGTATTGTGTAATTAATTTTCCAGTGTTATTTACAATGCCGCGAGCCAGAAGATCTAATCTTTCACAACGAAACCGTAATGCAATTAGACTTCGGAATTTTGCGAATCAATCCACTGCAGATGAACAAGAAATCGTACGAGAAGAGAGCCGCGTTAGTATGGCTCGACTTCGTGCTTCACAAACACAAGTACAAAGAGGGGCAGTACGTCAAACTGCACAGTTGGCAATGAGAAATCGTCGAGCTTATCGCACAGATCAACAACGTGATAATCTTCGACGCGCAAGTAGAAATGCTTCAAGTGTTGATTTGAATCGAGTATAGCGTTGCAATACGATTGCACAATTGACTACAGCTCGCACATTTTCGTTCGAATTGGCCCAGTGGAGGTTGTTTGCGATCATTGCGGTGCATTGAAGTTCGCTGGAGAAACGCCTGGATTGTGCTGTCTCAGTGGCAAGGTGAAATTGCCATTATTGCCTCCGCCACCTGAGCCATTGCATTCATTGCTTCGTGGCGAAACACGAGAATCACGACATTTTCTATCCAATACTCAAAGATACAATGGATCTTTTTAAATGACTTCATTTGGAGCAGACATTATCGAAGAACGCGGATTCAATCCGACATTCAAGGTCATTTCTGCTTGAGAGAGTAAACTTTCATTTTCTGTTGGTGATAATAAATCACTAATTCTGACTTCGCCTTCGACTTTACAGATCCAAGGCCAAATTCACCATCGAATTGGATCATTGCAACCGCTTGAAGACGCACAGCATAAATTCATACAAATTTACTTCATGGACAATATGGAGGACCAACTTGATCAGCGCCAAACGATCAATATGGTAATGAAAAGAGCAATTCTTCAAGATCTGCAGCAATTACTACATGAACATCATGCCTTGGTTCGGTTGTTCAAAACTGCGTTGGATCGCATGCCAAGTGATGACTACAAAGTCATAATCAGAGCGATAAATGACCCGCTGGAACACACGAACGCCAATTCAACGCTCCAACAATAGATGAAGTCGCAATTGTGATTGTTGGTGAAAACTTGGAAACGCGCGATATTGTGCTTACACGTCGCGACACTGGACAACTGCAACGAATATTCGAAACACACCGTTCATACGAACCCGCTGATGTTTTGTCAAGGAGACGATGGATACCACTTCAATATCAACATGATAAATCCATTGAGTGGTGAGTACCGATATCATAATTTTCATTTCAACTCTAATTTCATTTCAGGTGAGGAAACTACCAAGAAGGTTAGCTCGATGAATTATTACGCTTATCGTTTAATGATTCGTCAAAATTCTGACAACTATTTGATGCGATTTCGTCGATTGCTTCAGCAATATTGCGTCGACATGTACGTCAAAATCGAAGCGGAGCGTCTCACTTTCATTCGATTGAACCAAGGCAAACTGCGTTCGGAGGAGTATATTCATTTACGCCATGCAATCAGCACCGAAGGAGATGCAATTAATGTTGGTCGATTGACTATTCTACCGGCGACGTACATTGGCAGCCCGCGTCATATGAATGAATATGCGCGAGATGCAATGACATATGTTCGTCATTACGGTCGTCCTGATCTATTCATCACCTTTACGTGCAATCCGAAATGGATAGAAATTGTTCAAGTGCTGCTCCCCGGACAAACATCAAGTGATCGGCACGACATCACAGCACGTATCTTCAAACAAAAAACCGGTCGCTGATGAGCTACATTACTAAGCATCGCGTCTTTGGGGATACTCGATGCTGGATGTATGCCATTGAATGGCAAAAACGAGGCTTGCCGCATGCACACATTCTTATTTGGTTAGTCGAAAAAATTTGACCAGACCAAATAGATGACATCATATATGCTGAGATTCCTGATCCCGAAACCGATCCAGACCTGCATAATGTTGTAATTATGAACATGATTCACGGTCCGTGTGGCGCCAAGCGTTATCCATGAAATTTGACAACGCTGACTATCACTGGCAACGATGGTTATCCACTGTATCGACGTCGATCATCCGATGAAAACGGTAGAACTATCACAACGAAAGTGAAGGAAAAGGTTTCGTGGTTGACAACTCTTGGATTGCTCCGTATTCGCCATTTCTTTCCAAAACATTCAAGGTGCATTGTAACGTGGAGTATTGCAATTCAGTGAAGTCTATCAAATACATCTGTAAATATGTCACGAAAGGCAGCGATATGGCGGTTTTTGGCGTTCAAACTCCCAATACCTAATAATACGCAGTTATTCTTCACCTTTTAATTTTACAATTTTTTATACACTATTAAAACGCACACCCACCGTATGTAATTATGATTTAATTATTTTTATTATTTAATCAAAAATCATGTGACCTCATGGTTATAATTTCGATGGTACACGAATGACAGCTCAACAAAATGAACACCCGCTTAAATATCATTATAAAAAGAATACACTAATTTACAAAATGAATACAGATCAAGAGTGAAGAATACAATGCTCGTATAACAATGGTAGTACAATTGACGATTTTCCGCGAAAGGGTTGCCATCTATGATGAACTAACATTAGTGCTATACAATTAATTTGATGTTTGATTTAGTATGTGAAATAACATTTAAACGATATACAAACGAATTCAAATGAATAATAATTTAATTTTAATAAACAAAATTGTACCTACCAGCCATTTCATCCTAAAACATTATAATCCACTAAACGTCAAATTTGATTTATCCATAGCAGTATAGCACTAAACCTACGCGACATCTATATCAGTAAAATCGTCAATTGCGTTTTGCTATAATTTTCTTTACTCTTGGTATCTGTCACAACTTAAAATAAACAATATTTATGCATTAATTTATAATTTACAAATAAGTGATGAATATGTACTTAGTTGAAAATTTGATGATATTGTGTTTTATTTACAAGCTAAGTATACTGAATTGAAAACATGTCGCAGAATAACAACTTTAATTTAATTTTATTTTTAGGTTGTACGTTATGTGAATTTTGGATGGAAATATGAAGATGAGTCCTGCTGTAATTTGATGACATGATTCTGCTTTTCCTTCCTATTCTTTTAAGAATAATGAGTCGATAATCTGGATTTGACCAGAACCTTTATCTGGTGAAGTAGTATTCTTTGTTTTGTTTAGGTTTCTAAATACATTTTTGAATATTTAAAATGAACGACGGAATATTTCTTTTATTTTAGGATAGAATTAAAGTAAGTATAAAATATAACAATAAGGGCAGATCAATACGCTTTATTAATTTATGTAACTAAAATGGTGACACTAGCAATGTGAATGTGGATTAAATGTCAAAACAAAACTTTTTTCTAAGAAATAGGCGTGTAACATTTTATGGCCAAATTAATTAATGGTTTTCTTATAATTTTATTTATCAAAAGTTCAAGTCACAAGCTTTTTCGGCGTATAATTTTTAATAATTTGAGAGCTTAATCCACATTCACAATGGTAGTGACATCTACTTTTGCTTATCGCCATAAAGCGTATTGTCTCAATATTGGTTTTGGTTTTCATTATGACACCCTGATGACACCGAACATACTCCCCTCCAAAAACCATTTAATTGGTTTTTTGTAATCTAATCGTTAAGCGGCAACCGGTACAATTTTGTGATTGGACGTTTAAACGTTGATGATTTAGTTTTAACGGTTGCGACCCTGATTAATCCATCATTCCCTTTATGAACGTCGATGATCCGACCCAACGGCCAAACGCAAGGGGGTGAATTGTTGTCATGAAGCAAAACAATATCGTTAATTTCAAAATTACGCTCTTTACTTTGCCATTTAGTTCTTTGCTGCAAAGTATTTAAGTAACTAATGTAGTACTGACGCCAAAACGTTTGTATCAATTTTTGGATCCGCTCCCATCGACTCAGGCGATCCATATTTATTTCTTCGTAATTCGGGCAGGGTAATGCAGTGACTGGTCCTAGTGACAGAAAGTGGGCTGGTGTCAACGCATCAATGTTGCAGGTATCCTCATTTGTAATGGCGCATAACGGCCTAGAATTTAAAATTCCTTCGATTTTAGTTGTAACAGTGGTCATTTCTTCGAATGTAAGATGAGCAGTTCCGATGACCTTAATTAGATGTGACTTGACGGATCGCACTGCTCGCTCCCATAAACCACCAAAATGAGGTGAGATAGGTGGAATAAAATGCCATTTGATGTTCTGCGACGGTGCGTATTCGTGTATTTTTACGTTGAATTCTGTGGATGCGAACTTATAGTGTTCGAATAACTTCCGCTTTGCTCCTAGAAAATTAGATCCGTTATCGGAATACATATCCGAAGGAACTCCCCTCCGTGCCACAAATCGGTCTAATGCTGCCAGAAACGCGTCTGTTGTTAAATCTGAGGCGACTTCAATATGTATAGCCTTCGTAGCAAAGCAAACAAAAATGACGAGGAAACCTTTGATAAGCTTCGCCCCTCTTCCTTTCTTAGATGATAATGTTAGTGGGCCTGCATAGTCAACTCCAACGATAGAAAATGGGCGACTTGGTATTACTCTAGATCCAGGCAGGTTCCCCATTTGTTGTGTCGATCGTAATGTCGAGTGACGATAGCAGACTACGCATTTTTTACATATACTACGACTTGCCGTTCTTACTCCTATTATCCAATACTTTTGGCGAGACAGTGCCGTTAACAGTGATGGGCCTGGATGCAGGTACTTCTTATGTAACGAATTCAGAATTAGGCGTCCGATAACGTGTCCGCTAGGCAATATAATTGGATGTTTAACACTGTATGAACATGTTGAATTTACCAAACGACCACCGACGCGAAGTGTACCACTTGAATCGATAAATGGCGCTAGTGAACCTATTTTAGAATTGGATTGCACTCGGTTGCATGTGAGAAGTGATTTAATATCCACGGCAAATTCACTTGCTTGCACAAACTGAATTACTTTGATTTCGGCACGTTCCAATTCTTCCGTCGAGATATATCCTACTGGTTTGTCGATGTTCTTCGCCATATTGACCACCCTCAAAACATAAGCCATTATTCGTATCAAACGTGTCCAGCTGGATATAGCGTCGAATAACTTACTTATTGGATGATCGTCCGATGATGCAATCATTATGTGTAATAGGTTTGTTTTGTTTCCCATATGACGTTCTTGAATTGTGTCTGCGACTGTTGGAATATGCGGCCATTCATTTATTGGTTTTGACAACCACTCTGGACCTTTCCACCAAAGATCGTTAGAAACCAGTTTATCCACTCTAATTCCACGAGTCGCTAAGTCAGCCGGATTTTCTGTGCCCTTGATGTATCTCCAAGTGGATTCTGGCAGTAGTTGGTGAATCGATGAAACGCGATTGGCTACATATGTCTTCCATTTACGTGGGTGATTGGATAACCATGATAGCACTACCATTGAGTCGGTCCATAAATAAATTTGGCTGTTTGGTAACTTGAATGATTTTAATACATGGCTTATTAACTTGGCTAACAGATGTGCTCCGCATAGTTCCAACCGGGGCAAACTCACTTGTTGGATTGGAGCAACCTTGCTTTTTGACGTTAACAATGTTGTCGTAATGACGTCGTTCAACTGCATGCGTATGTATATTACCGCAGAATAAGCTAGTTCACTCGCATCACTAAATCCATGAATCTGATAGTTAGTCGTTAAATTAGAAACATATCTGGGAATTCGTATAAGTTTTATATAGTGAAATTGGTTTTGAATATTATTCCATGTGTTTTGCAGTTCCGGTGAAAGTTGGTCATCCCATGACAACCTTTTGAGCCATAAGCCCTGCATGAAAATTTTGACTGAAACGGTAAATGGAGATAACCACCCCAAAGTGGGGTGTGTATATATACCTCTTAGTGTGTATATTGTTTGTTATGTCTATGCTTTTAAATGAAAAAATATCGTTTACTGGGTCCCAATACAGTCCTAGGACCTGCTCTGCTCGACATTCTTCTGTTATTTGTGTTAGCTCATTGCTGTCACTTAGCTTGGAGCTATTAGATCGCCATTTTCGAAGTATGCATCCGTGATCCTTTAATATTTCCATTAGATTTTCCTTTAACTGAACTGCTTTTTCTTCACTATCTGCCCCAGTTAATTCGTCGCCCACATAGAAGTTTTCCTTGATTACTCTAGCCACGTCGGGATGAGATTCTACACAGTCTTCAGCTATTTGGATTAAAGCTCTAATTGCGAGAAATGGGGCTGACGATGTCCCATACGTTACGGTTAACAACTCAAACTGACTTATAGGCTCTGACGGTGAATTACGCCAAAGAATACGCTGAAATGATGTCTGTGTCGGGTTAATTAATATTTGGCGATACATCTTTTCAATATCAGCACACATTGCTACCTTAAACGTTCGGAATCTTAGCTTTTCTATCTTCTATTCAGATAGAATTGAGAGTGTTCAGAAGCAATTTGTTCTGTATGCCCTCCGGGGATTACCCACTGAGAGAGCGCATCAATACATTCTCCCGCCTTATATTGATCATTGTAATTTATTAAAACTACAACGTTTGGATCACCGACGAGACGTTGCATCTGCTATATTCGTTCACGATGTTCTGACTTCCCGAATAGATTGTGACGAATTACTTGCTCATTTCAATATCTACGCTCCCATGCGCTGTTTGCGCGGTCGCCCTTTGCTACATATTGATCCTGTTTCCACGAACTTTGCACTTTCGGAACCAGTCTTGAGAATGTCGCGGCTTTTTAATTCGTTTTACGATGTTTTCGACTTTAATATGACAAGAAGTTCGTTTAAAAACGAATTGTTTAAATGTCTCTCCAGTAATTGTTAAATTTTGTTTTTTGTATGTTTACTTACCAATTGTATAAATATTTACTGTAGGTAATAATTTAAAATAAATAAATAAATAAATAAATAAATAAATAATGTATCTTGCAATCTTGAGCCAATCAATAAATTGTCGTTTAAGCTGACCTCGTTTGACGATGCAGCTGATCCGTCAAAAACGACTCGCAATTTTGTTGACGAATTATTGTGTCTTAAGACACCATGATGAGGTAAATAAAACACTTCTCTTTCTTTCACTTGAATTTCGTTACTCTGTAATCGTTTCATGTGCCCCAAATTTTCATATTCAGTCATGAATTCTACATACATTTGTTTAAACTCGGAATTTCGGCACATTTTTCTTTCCATCGAGAATAGGCGTTGTAGAGCTAGCTGGTACGAGTCACCTAGAGGAAGTCTTTCCGCTTTGAACGGCAATTGAACTATAAATCTCCCTTCGTTATTTTTTATCGTTGTGGCTTGAAACTGTTTTTCACATAAGTCATCCCCTGGTGGTTTTGGTGAGTCGTCTAAGATCTCCTCTTGTTCCCAAAACTTACGAAGCAATTTTTCTAAGTTCCATTCTTCTGTCACCACAACAGTGAAATTCTTCAACTGTGTCCACTTCATTTCGATATTTGATTCGTATTGTATCACGTAACCGAAGATGGTGTCTTGTGCTACGACCTGAGAAGTTAACTGAATTTGCTCCGGTGCTAATACGTAGAAGAAATAATCGGCTCCCAACAAGATGTCAATTTCTTGATTCTCGCTAAATTTTGGATATGCTAAGGTTAACTTCTTAAGCTTTTCCTCGTGTGATCTTTGAAACGTATCATTTCCAGTTAATTTGGTTATTGTTGGCAATATATATGCCTTGATAGTAATGTGCTTTGAATAGTCAAATCTGGAGTGAATGGTAACCGTTGTTCGTCCATTGGTTGAGACTGTCGATGTAGCGATTCCCTCTACGTGAATTCTTCCTTGTTGTCTTGGTACACCAAGTCTTCGGAAACATTTCTCGGAGATAAACGAAGTTTGAGAACCCGAATCCATTAATAATTTACAAATTGCGAGTTGTCCATGTTGATTTTTTAGTTGCACTACCGCGGTTGGTAAGAAAGTGCTTCCATCACCTGATAGATGTAATGCTGTTGCGTGAATCGTTGTTGGTTCGTCTGAGCTCGGCTCACTTTCTGCTAATTCGACTATTGTAGTTGTAACATTGGACGACGTATTTGCTCGCGGTCCGTAGCTTTCGTGTACACTTTAAGCAACTTGATTGACTTGGACAGTCCTTGGCTCGATGAGATGATGATAAACAATTGAAACACATATACAATTTGGTTGCCTGTTCGCGTCTTTGCGTTATGTCCAATTTCTTAAATTTATCACATCCATATATTCGATGTAAATCCCCACAAAACGTACACTTGCGCGACATAATTGGCTCGTCCGATTCTACGCTTGATGTCAATTGATGAACCTTGGTTGAATTTGATCTTGTTAGAGTTCCGATTGATGGTTCGCACGCTTCCAGAGCATCGGCCCGTTCGCTAATGAATTTGAGAAGCTCTTCAAATGACGAGAAATCCGTTGATACAGTGCGATGTGCCCAAGCTTGTTGAGTCTCCGCGTCCATTTTCCGTAATAATATGTAATTTAACCATACATCTGCTTGACTGGCTTCCTTTCCCAACACCGACATTCCTCTCATTACCTCATCCGATACATTATATAGACGTCGTAATCCTTTTGCGGAACCCTGTGTATTGTTCGGCTGCTCAATAAATAATTTTATTAAATTGTTTAGCACATACTTTTTTTTATCGTACCGATTGCACAACTTCGCCCACGCTTGAGTATAATTTGCGTCTGATACTGTAATGTGTTTTATAAGATCTGCAGGTTCACCGCGTACATAGCCTTTCAAATATTGAAATTTCTCGACATCGCTAAGACCTAACTTACTATGGACCGATGCAGTAAATAAGTCTTTAAAACAGGGAAAATCCGTGTACTTTCCGTCGAACGTGGGAATGTTTAGACGTGGAAGTCTTGCAGAACAATGTGGCTCGTCTAATGACTGACTCACCGTTTGATTTAATTGACTCGTGAACGTACCCGATATGGTGGTTAAGAACTCGTTTTGCTCGCGTAACAGACGAGACATCATCTTTTCGACTTGAGTGCTCTCTTGTTGCGCTTGTGGTACTTCAATTAATTCGATGAATTTTGACTTGATGTTAAGATATTTGGTTTCGTACTCCGCCATTTCAGAGGTAACATCAAGTTTTGCTAGCTGCATTTCACATTCTGTAAATTCAGTGAATGACCGCTCCAACAGTTCCAATCTTGTTTTAATCTCCGTTAGTGGAGTTCGTTCCGTAATGCTGTCTGCGAATTTCACCAGCCGGGTAATACTCCCCTTCGCTACCCCTCGCCGTCCTGTATATTCTCTAGCTGGGTCTGTCATGATGTGTTATCCTTCTCTGTTTACTAAATTAAATATCTGCTCCTTCGAACTTAGATTATGAATTATGCAGCTAAGTGATGTTGCGTTATGACAAGAAACACAATCACTTTCTTAATTCCCGACACGTACAACACGCTTTGAACAATGCGAATATGCCTTTGCATGTGCTGACGAATACGTAGTCTACTATCGACTAACTCACGAATCACTGACCAATTTCTAAATAAATCACGAATTGAATTTAAAACTGTAACTGTACTAACGGTACTCTTAACGTGCTGATGAATATCTCCACTAACTCACAAATCACCGCCCGACCCACGACGAACCATGAATTGACTTGATCTACGCAAATCTGCCCTTATTATAGCTATAATTTTCACTTACTTACCCAAGAAGATCAGAAAGATTCGAATACCCGCCTTAACAATGTCACTCCCTCGGTGCAACCAATCACTGAAGTCACCCTCAGTAATTGCGTTGATGTTCAGCAATGATGTATAAATACTGTGTCAACCTTTAAATCCACAATGTCACTCCCTCGATGCAACCAATTACTGAAGTCACCCTCAGTAACTGCGTTGATGTTCGCAATGGATGGCAAAATATTGCTCCGACCCTTGACTTCCCAATGACACTCCCTCGATGCAACCAATTACTGAAGTCGCCCTCAGTAATTGCGTTGATGCTTCACAATGGTATTAAGCCGAGTTGCTTCTTTGACCGTTACTGTATCGACTGGATGCACTGGCTGATACCACCACGTGATTACCGAAATAATAGATTTTATTTATAATACTGGCGAATCGACTAGATCAATAAGCTGATTAAATGGCGATACCACGTTATTGCTTATTTATTTATGCAAATGACGATACACCGTGTTTGGTGTTATTCACTTGAGAAAACTCCGTTATGTTGCGATGCGACCCGATTGACTGACCCGGATTACTAGTCGATTATACCTCGATCGTTACTGAAATATTTCCTTGAATCAAAATGGCGATGCAACCACGTTAATTATTCACACGTTGTAACACAAGTATTACGCTACGATTAAGTTGATTCACACAGAGTATTTGCGCAAAATTACTAGAAAGTCACTCGATAATGGCGATGTTGTTTTCTTGAGCTAACTTTTCTCGTCTATGTATTCAAGTTCCACTACGATAATTTCCGAATTTAATGCTAAAGTTGACTTGTTACTGAAGATCCGGCTCGAAGGACCATAAATAATACGCAGTTATTCTTCACCTTTTATACACTATTAAAACGCACACCCACCGTATGTAATTATGATTTAATTATTTTTATTATTTAATCAAAAATCATGTGACCTCATGGTTATAATTTCGATGGTACACGAATGACAGCTCAACAAAATGAACACCCGCTTAAATATCATTATAAAAAGAATACACTAATTTACAAAATGAATACAGATCAAGAGTGAAAATACATGCTCGTATAACAATGGTAGTACAATTGCGTTTTGCTATAATTTTCTTTACTCTTGGTATCTGTCACAACTTAAAATAAACAATATTTATGCATTAATTTATAATTTACAAATAAGTGATGAATACTTAGTTGAAAATTTGATGATATTGTGTTTTATTTACAAGCTAAGTATACTGAATTGAAAACATGTCGCAGAATAACAACTTTAATTTAATTTTATTTTTAGGTTGTACGTTATGTGAATTTTGGATGTAATTTTGGATGGAAATATGAAGATGAGTCCTGCTGTAATTTGATGACATGATTCTGCTTTTCCTTCCTATTCTTTTAAGAATACTGAGTCGATAATCTGGATTTGACCAGAACCTTTATCTGGTGAAGTAGTATTCTTTGTTTTGTTTAGGTTTCTAAATACATTTTTGAATATTTAAAATGAACGACGGAATATTTCTTTTATTTTAGGATAGAATTAAAGTAAGTATAAAATATAACAATAAGGGCAGATCAATTGTCTCAATATTGGTTTTGGTTTTCATTATGACACCCTGACGACACCGAACAAATACCAACGATGAAATCACGCACTATCAAGTTGGTCGATATATCAGCTGCAATGAGGCGATTTGGCGTATACACTGTTGTACATCTGGCGGTGCATCTGGAGAATGGACAACGAGTTTATTTCAACGCATCGAATGTTGCTCGACGTGCTGAAATACCTCGAGCGACAACATTGACCAGTTTCTTTTCGATTTGCCAAAGTGATCCGTTTGCACGAACGTTGCTCTACTCTGAAATGCCACGTTATTACACTTGGAACGCTTCATCAAAGAAATTTCAACGTCGGAAGCAAGGCGATGCAGTTCCTGATCATCCGGATGTGCGTTCTACTGATGCTCTTGGTCGCAATGACGAATGCTTCTACTTGCGGTTGTTGCTGGTGAATGTTCGTAGGCCGACATCATTTGAATTACTTCGAACTGTCGATGGTGTAGTGTGCCCAACATTTCGTGCTTCATGTCAACAGCTCAATTTGCTCAACGATACTCATTGGGACATGACAATCGCTGAAGCAATTGTTTCTGCATATCCAAGTCAAATACGCACATTATTTGCTATCATTATTTTGACATGCTTTCCATCGAATCCACGTGAACTTTGGAACAAGTACAAGGATGACATGTCAGAAGACATTTTACATCGAATTCGTGTCAGTTCAGGGAATCCCGATCTGAATGACGCTTTCAATCGAGAATTGGAACGTGAACGTGGATACGATCGAGATGCGTTGAACCAATCAGTTCAAACAAATGTACCACTGTTGAACCCCCAACAGAAAGAAGTGTACGATACGTTAATGAAGGCAATTGATGATGGAAATGGTGGCTTATTTTTCATCGATGCACCCGGTGGGACTGGTAAAACATTCCTCATGTCATTGATTTTGGCCACTGTTCGCGCGAGATCCGAAATTGCTGTAGCAGTTGCTTCTTCTGGGATAGCGGCCACGTTGCTAGAAGGATGCCGAATGGCTCATTCAGCGTTTAAATTGCCGTTAAACCTACAAACGACTGAAAAACCGACATGCAACATTGCGAAACACTCAGCAGTAGCCAAAGTTTTGGTAGCAAGTAGAATCATCATCTGGTATGAATGCACAATGGCGCACAAACGCGCATTGGAAGCACTTAATCGAACTATGAAAGATCTGCGCAATGACTCAAGATGTTTTGGAGGCGCAATGATTCTACTGTCTGGCGATTTCCGTCAAACACTACCAGTCATTCCAAGATCGACCGCTGCTAATGAAATAAACGCTTGCCTCAAATCATCGATTCTGTGGCGCTATGGGAAGAAACTTCAGCTGACGACAAACATGCGTGTTGCATTGCTAAATAATCCATCTGCTCCAAGCAATTGCTGACTATCGGTAATGGCCGTCTTCCTGTTGACGAATCGAACGGATTGATTTCGTTTCCGCCAAATTTTTGCGATTTCGTCTCAACGAAGGACGAGCTCATCAACAAAGTGTTCCCGAACATCATTGCTAACCACAAAAATCACAATTGGTTAAGTGGACGACTAACTCTTGCTGCAAAAAACAAAGATGTGGATAACTTGAACTTCACAATTCAAAATCAGATCGTTGGTCCACTGCATTCCTTCAAATCTATCGAATGTGTAACAAACGAAGACGAAGCAACCAATTATCCAACTGAATTTTTAAACTCATTGGATCTACCTGGCTTACCACCTCACAATTTAAAACTGAATGCTTCGAAATCTGAACCAACCAAAACTATATAACGGAACGCGTTTGGTGGTGAGAAAACTCATGGGCAATGTGATTCACGCGACGATACTCAAAGGAAAGTTCAAAGGTGAGGATGTTCTTATTCCGAGAATTCCGATGATCCCAACCGATATGCCATTGGAGTTTAAACGTTGAAAGTTTGATCAACAAATCACAAGGCCAATCCTTGAGTGTTTGTGGGCTAAATCTAGAAAATGAATGTTTCTCTCACGGTCAATTGTACGTAGCATGTTCACGTGTCGGCAAACCATCCGCTTTGTTTGTTCTCGCACCTGACAACAAAACGAGAAATATCGTATATCACAAGGTGCTTCAATGCTACACGAATCATTTCGATTTACTTCAATAAAGCAAATGCCTTTTTGCCACGTGAATTACATTCATTTCAAAGTAATTAAAATACATTTAATTTTAATATTCATTTTATCGTAATAAAAATTTGAATTTAATTCAGCTAATATCTTACCACAACATTTATTAATTTTGAGGCGGTACGAAGTTCGCCGGGTCAGCTAGTTTTCTTTAAAATACACTAGCATGTAAGCCTGTATAGTACACTAACGCATTATGCTTTAAAACATGCATATCTGCTTCCTCAATGATATCGTCAGGTGGTAAATGATTGAACGGACATAACCTCATTAAATACCAAAAATTGCATCATTTTTATTTGTAATTTTCTTGGATGTTAAGGGCAATCGATGTAATGGATTATTAAATTTAAATAAAATATGTTAAATAGTTCCGAAGCAGTTGTACTAAAACACAATCTATAACAACATGTAATTTCTACATATCGTTGCAAATCTTTATATTTTCTTTTATTATATTAAAGGATAAACAGTATTGTTAATTAAAATATAGCTGAGAACAGCTTTCCAGTCATCCACCAGTCCACACAGCATAAAAAACAAAACTGACGTTGCCAATTCGTTTTTTCTTTCACGGCCATCGTCACAAAACCCTTCAACACGGGCTAAAAATATATTTATGGTTAGGTCTTTATTTATGCACATTTCATCGAAATATAATACATCTTGTGTTCACGAGCTGCAACTACACGATTTAATATTTGATTTGAATTTTCAGAAATATTGGTGACCATGGCGATGAATTTAATTAGTTTCTTGTACTACAATAGATTTAACAACTAAATAGTAGGATTTCAAGCTCTGATTTAATAATGTTAATTTAAATTCTAAAAGTAGTATTTAATGATAATTAACTATATCGATCTTGATTTTCAGAAGTATTCGTGGAAATCCTACGCAAATTCCCAGATATTTAAAGCATCCAGCGGAGAGGTAGTTTTAGAAATTCTGTTGTTTTAATTTGTATCCTCCTAAATTTCAGAACTTCAGTTCTGAATTCATACTTTAGATACTAATTGGTGTCTTACAATTTTAATTTTGGGTACTGGTCATATTAATAATTGTAATTCATTACAGAACAGTCTTCACAGATCAAACTGCTATACTTTAAGTGGCAGGTTCACGTAAATGCTTCATTAATAATAGTAGTTTTGAGTTAAACTGTAGTTTTAGAATTGGATTGGCTATATTGGGATTCCAGGATAAAATACCAGGTCCGGCACCCTATTTATTTTGTTCATCAGTTAATATAGGTGTGAAGAGTATCTAAAGGGGTCTCTTTCTTAGTTTACTGATTAATAACTTAATTTTCAGAATATAACATGGTTCCAGAATTAATAACTAAAGGATTAAACTGAATCCCGTTTTTCAGAATAAAGTTACAGCCTGATTCAACTCTCCAGGGTCAACAAGAAGTTAATAAGTTTGTAGTTAGAAATTGTGCTGTCTTGTGCTAATTATTTTACTATATTTATTACTAACAATTTACTAACTATCGATTGCATAGGTGGCTGAAACCGGGTCGAGTCTCTAATACTAACATGCCTTTCCTATCCCCCGGTTTTGTTTTATATAAAGGGTGTACGGTGGATCCGGCGTACCCGAGAATCTTGCTGAGGCTTAGTCGTACACCCGTATCAATCAATCAAATCAATCAACATTTCATCAAAATATAATACATACACAAATTTTTGATTTTGGTGTCATATTTTGGAATACTTTCTCCAAACAAAACTTCATTTGTTCCTGGTGGAATAAATTTAATGGCAGACCATCTCGACTCAAGAATTAAAAGGGCGTAAATCAACTTTTAGTACGTTTTCATTCCAATTTTTAGGTAATATGAAAGAGAATAAGATATCTTACTTTTTTTAATATTACTTTGGAAATTGGCAAATATTAAAAAAAATAAATAAATTGGTAATATAAAAAATTTTAAATCCGATTTCCTTGACGTAATTATATTGTATATGATAGATGCGTATTTAATTCCTGTCCATCATTACGTGGTAAATGGGGTGAAAGAGCGGGATATTTTGGGTGAGACAAATGTGGCTACGAAATATAAAATTCGAATTTGATTTAAATAAGAAACGAATGAAGATGAAGAATTCACAAGTAATCCTCCAGATCTTTCAAAAATGTTTTTAAAAAAACTTGAGTGTGCTTTAATTCACTAATATGTATTATTCATTTTCTTAAAAAAATTTAGAACTAAAACGGCAGTTGGATACTAGGAAACAACACGTCATCTGTATTGTTCCAAATTGCAAAATTACGTCAAGGAAATCGGATTTAAAATTTTTTATATTACCAAAAGACAAAGAAAAAGTGCAAAAATGGATAAGTATTAATAAGAAAAACTTCGTGTATCAAAGGCACTTTTTGAAGGGAAATGTTACATGGAAAAATCGTTTAACGAAAAATGCTGTGCCAATTCTACATATAGTTCAAAGATCTAATATTGATGAAGAACATTACTCATCTAATAATTTGGAACAGGACATTCTATCATTAGTTCAATCACAATCGGTCGTTTTGGGAGCAATCGATACCCAAGCTGACCAAACTGACGAAGAAATACAATTTTTGAAATTTATTGATAAAATCAACTGTCTCCACTGTGAGACACCGAAAGAAAATTCATTTATTTGCCTGAAATGTGCTAAAAGTGGAAGAGCAATTCAATTATATAAGAAGAAATTGAAAAAAAGTCAACGAGACAATAATTTATTGAAAGCCTCCTACAAGAATCTCAACCTTTCCTTAAGTAGAATGAAACTTAAACATAATAAATTTAAAAAAATTGATGATCACATTGATAATTTAAAAGCAAATGAAACCACGAAAAGTGTTTGTAAACTCCTTGTAAAAGAAGATTTTTACTATATTGAGAGCGACAAAACATTTGCACAGTCATTATTTTCTAAATCGGCTTCAAGGTACAAGTATTTGAGGGACCAATTGAATTTAAAATTACCATCTACCTCATCTGTATATAAATGGTCTGCCATTAAATTTATTCCACCAGGAACAAATGAAGTTTTGTTAACTAAACTGGAGAAAGTATTCCAAAATATGACATCAAAATCAAAAATTTGTGTATTATCTTTTGACGAAATGTGCATAAAGAAAGACCTAACTGTAAATATATTTTTAGATTTTTAGACGAGATTTTAAGAGAATTTTTGCAGGTTTTGTTTCAAATATAAAATATGTATGTGTATGTATGTATTTAATACAATAGGGCCTATCCACACGAATATTTTTAACAACACCGTAACAACAGCATTCTGTATTCACACTGTTGCTATTCTTCTTTATGTATGTGTAAATTTACTTCATTTTTGGATTGCTTTGTTCGAGGTACGAACTACAAGGAGAAAAATAATTATTTCATTTTGTGCGTTAAACAATAGAAAAACACGTGCCAATGCACATTCAATTGTTTTATTTATTTAATTTTATATTTGTGTTAGTGTGTAACAACACGAGAATACCAGAAATTTCATAATGCAAAAGTGCATTACAAATCCCCACCACAAATTTAAGTTTGTAGGCAGAGAGGTAAAGAAACGAGGGTGAATACGGTTGTTAAAAATACTGGTGTGGATAGGCTCATAGGTATGTATATTATCAAAAACATCTATAATTCCAAGACGAATTATAGTTTGTTATTGAATGAAAACGACCACTGAAGGTAGTATTGGTAAATAAATGACGACGGCAACGTTGTATATTATTTGACATTTATTTTCATACAAACAAATATTTACTTTTGATTTTTACACTCTTGACAAAAATATTGTATTAGATCAAATTCATTTTTGAATTTAATAAAAAAATAATTAAGATAATATAATTTTAAAAGATATCTTGCTGTCGAAAATCGAATTGTGCCCCAATACTTATATATTTAACGTGTAGTAAAGCATTGAAATATGTACGATTATTCGTATTTTTTAAAACAATGAAATGTGCCATTTTTTGGTCTACGAGTGTAATAAAAATAGGTTATAAATCTTTTTCCTGTCAAACAAACTACACACACAGTGCATTATCGAAAACATCTGTTCGAAAAACATATGACATCTTGTTTTCTGGTGTACAATTAATTAAATTATTCCATTAAAACTAAATAAATTTAATTATTTATTACACTGACATGCTTAGGTAAACGCCAAGCGAATCATTTTCATCAAACATTTATCTCGAATCTCGAAATATTTATCTCGACTTACGAATGACGAACAAATATTTAGCGTATTTTGTTTAGAAATTTACAACAAAAATTGCACTAGGCAGAAAAATTAAGTAATTCAAAACATAATTTGAATTATTTAATTCAAGCTCGAACAAATAAAATACTATTTATGTTGAGAATTAACAACATAAAACCTATAAATTAAATCGAAAAAATAATTCTCAACTTATATTCTATAGAAAAAAAAAATCCAAATGTTCATCCATACATTACAAATTTTTCACAACAAAATATTTAATATAGGTACTGATTGTTGTTATTTATTTTGTTGTTCCAAGAAACATACACATAAATAGGTCTTGTTTTATTCGATATTATTATACGGCGTTGCCGTGATGTAAATTGTTGTTGTTTCTAATGTATTTTTTGTTTTTTAATACCAAAACAAATTATATTGTTAATTACATTATTATATTATTATATTATATTATTGTTAATTATATTATTGTTAATTATATTGTTTGTTAGTGTTTGTTACCAACACTATAACCAGTAGTCACTTTGTACCTTTAAATTTTGAATAGTTCGTCTTGGAATTATAGATGTTTTTGATATTATGATCACTGATCGTCTGCACGAGCACGTGCATCATACATACTCGAAAATATACAAACAAAATTACCAAACTAATGACCTTTTTTGTGTTTCATTCATGAATTTTTTTTTTACTACTATTTTGTTATTTTTTGCTTTGTATTTTTTTGAAGAATGCGAAAAAAGGAAGCATATATATATATATATATATATATATCTCGCTTCATCGGTACCATCACAAAATAATACGTTTTGAAATTTAGAATGACATTTTTTTGTACTGAAAAGACTAATCTTATTCGCCTTTAAAGGGCCGCAAGAGGCGCTACGATCGCCACTAGTTAAAGGTGAACAGCAATTCAGCGTTTATTTTTATGTGTGTTATTTTTTAATTATTTTGTCGCTGAATAAATAAATATAAATTTTATGTGCAATAAATGATTGTTTTGAACCGAAATCACAAACAAAATTGTCCAATTTTGTATTTTTTTTATTGCTGTTCACCTTTAACTTTAGTTTCAATATCGTCCACCAGATGTCAGCCACTTTGCGTTAAAAGGCGAATATAGCTAATCACCCGCTAAACAAAAAATGCGAATCGCAAAAAACGATACGTTATAGATACGTAAACGATACTATAATACACAAAGGGTGTACGTCACTAATTCAATACACTTGCACATTAATTTGCCATTTCAATTCAAGTTCTAAAACAAAAGCTGATGGACATATTTGTGTAAAATTAAAGTTCTTAAAAAATATTTTGTGTTGTGAAGTAAGTATACCTATATATTTATTTTATTAAACCATTTAAGTTTATTAATTTGATACAATGGGCGCTTTCAGAGCACCAAACAGTTGGCAACATGTTGAGTAAATTCACGGCCAACGCTATGAAATTTAAGAACTTTATTAGTAATTCAAATCAAATTAGCAATGATTTTACTAAACATGATGGCAACAGTTTGTGGATCTGAAAGCGCCCATTGTAACATTGGCTTTAAAATGGATGATAATGATAATAAATGACAAAAAAAATTACTTAGCCGCCGTTAACATAAAAAACTGTGAATTGTTTTGTTGGTAAGCCATTCCCACTCCCGGCTCAGTCGTAAGAGGTACTATTCTTGGTCGTAGGTTTTTATTCACAGATAAAGGGAATGGCTACGCTGTAATGCGACTGTCAACTCACCTCACTTCATTCATGGTCCAAACTATTCTCTTACAAACACATACTTTTAAATAAATGCAACTATCAAAACTTTAGAGTATTTCATTTTAAATAAACATTTTATTATTTACTTTAAAAAAAATAAAAATAAACAATGAGTTTATAAAGAATGGCAGAAAAATATAAATTAATTAATGAAACAGAAATTCATTCATTTGTAGTAATATTCCTAACAACCATAAAAAAAAATAACATGACTAGTTGACTAATTGAACCGGCGATTGAAATCATCAATCCAAAAAAAAATAAACGGTAAACCAAAATTATAATATATTAAATAAATAAATCTTACCTGCAAAATCGAAGACGATAGAAGCGCTTCCAAGCCTTGATCCTGTAGGAACCTTATGTATTTAGAACTAAAAAAAATGTGATAAGAAAAATTCACCAAAACTACCGAACTTAATTAATTAATCAACTTTTACAAAATTAAAAAGAAAACTAAAGCAAAAATACTAATATTTAAATAAGAAATAAAAAAAAATTGAAAATAAGAAACAATATTAAGTAAATCAATAAAAAAAAATTTTGATTTTTATGAATTTAACAATAGCCAAAAAAAAAACAACACGGTAAGCTGCAATCTGCACCGACAAGAGAAAACGTCATCAATCATCACGACACGTTTACCACATCCAAATAATACTCGTACTTGAAATGTACCACAATTGACTTGGTATATATATGTATGGTGTATTTGTTTTTATATAATTTATGACCCTCGATCAACGGGGTGAATTTGTAACGCCAACGATATAATGTTGTAATGTCTTTAATGATTAGTTTTCACTATAAGTGTAACTAATATAACTCATACGGAAATTTTATGATCATTCCTTTTTGATTATAAACATTATTTGTCACACAATTTCATTAATATAACGATTTTTCAACGATCGTTTATAAAACCATTAATGCAGTTCATGGTAACTAAATGCATTTTATATGTTCATTATGTGTACACAATATATATTAATTTATTAATTTTTCAAATTTATTTAAATTAATAAAACTAATTTTAACTATTATTCATTGTTTTTGAATTCACACATAAAAAAACTATACAGTAGTTATTAACTAAGTACAAAAATCACTTTATCATTTTGTCTAATTATTATTTTTTTAGTGAATTTTAAATATGGTTTTTAATTAGATAAGAGCTACTTAGACACTGCCCAAAAACCAACTGCCTGAACCGAAAAAAAAAATTGTGCTTGTCTTGTATTTTAATTATTTTGTTGTTTCTCGAATAATCGCGCTAACACACATCACCAAAATCCAATCGAACCATTTTCCGGTTATTTATACATACCAACAAAAAAAAACATTTGAAAAGAAAATGCATACCGTTAAAAAAAAATCCACGAGATAACCCTTGATTAGAACGGTGAGATACTTGACCACCAATTATTGTATACACAATAATTATTATTATCATCCATTCAACCGAGGAGTAAAGTATCAATGAAAACAAATTATTTGAGCAATTAGAGGCAATACAGTCGCAATCCAGTAACATTTATACGACTGCGCCAAAGCAAATGTTACAATCGTGGGAACGTACCCATCGACCACTGAGCGTCTCATCAGCCGGGCATATATGTTAGATTACTTAACTGTCCTTGCATGTTTTACAATATGTTACGAACGAATATCTTTTGCGTGATATATTCCTATCGATTTCTTTTCAGTAGTGGACAATTCATATGCAACATTACCTACTTTCCGAACTACGATTGCTTTTAAAAATTTCGGAGCTAGTTTAGCCGAAAAGTGTTTTACTGCATCACTTAGGGCGAAATTACGTACATATACGATTTGTCCCACTTGAAATTCTATGTTGCGACTCCGTAAGTTATAAACGTTTGCGTTTTTATTATGGGCATCTTCTAAATAAGATAGAACTTTTTGTTGACAAAGACTAAGCCGATTGCCCTTCCCTTGTACAGTAACTTCCCCGTTTGCAACCAAATCCAGCTCTCGCAATAACCTATAGTCATTCGCGTGCGCAATGTAATGTTGACCAAACATAAGATAATGTGGCGAATATTTTGTGGAGCTGTGTACTACATTTCGCAGAGCAGAGGAGATTTCATGCAAATGTTGATCCCATCTTTTGTGATCGTCTTTAATATAAGCACGTATTGCTGCCAGCAGAGTGCGGTTTACTCTTTCTGCGGCGTTACCTTGCGGAGAATATTTTGGGACAAACATATGATTTATGCCAAATTTATTTAAAAAATTCTGAAAACACACTGCCTTGAATTGACTTCCATTGTCTGATGTTAGGGTTTCTGGCACTGAAAATACAGAGAATATTTCCTTCTCCAAAAAGTTACACACCGCTGTAGACAGTGCTTGTTTCATGGGTTTAAGGAAAATGAACTTTGAGCAACTATCCAGAACAACCAACAAATATGAATTCCCATTAGTTGATCTTGGGTATGGGCCCAAGAAATCAACATAGATGTGCTGCATTGGTCTCACTGATAAGATTTGATTTCCCATTGGTGGGCGAGTTACATAAGTAGGTGCCTTGGTCTGCTTGCAAATTTCGCAATTTGCAACATAATCCCTTACGTCTTTGGATACAGAAGGCCAGAAATAATACCGTTGAATACGCTCAAGTGTCTTGGCCATGCCCAGATGAGCTGATGAAGGTGGGTCATGACACATTTTAATGAGATTTCGTGTTAGTTGTTGTGGAACATATAATTTCCAAGAGGACACATCTGTGCAATTATCCCCATGGTAGTTCGACGGATTAATGTAGAGCTTCCCGTTTTCCACGCGTAAATTAATGTAAGCGGAGGGTTTATCCTGAACGTTTTGGATGAGCTGGACATAATCCTGACTCTGAAAAGCAGGTGAATCTAAGTCTAATTTAAAACTGTCTCCATCTTCCTTAACTTCTTCCATATATGCTCGGGAAAGTGCATCAGCTACTACATTTTGAGTTCCTTTCCGATGCTGTATCTCAAATTTGAATCCTTGAAGCTTTAACGACCACCGGGCTAACCTGCCCGATAACTCAGTTTGATTCATGAGCCATTTGAGGCTTGCATGATCGGTGATGATGGTGAACGAGTACCCCTCGACGTATGCTCTGAACTTTTTTACGCTCAACACAGCGGCTAAACATTCCAGTTCTGTTATGGAGTAGTTCCGCTGTGCGGCGTTAAGTTTTTGAGACATATAGCAAATGGGGTGCTCGCCACCATCCTCACCGATTTGAAACAACACGCTGCCGACGCCCGTACTACTGGCATCGCACTGAATAAAAAATTTCTGTGAGAAATCAGGATGAGTCAAAACCGGTGCCGTTGACAGTATTTTTTTAAGCTTCTCGAAAGCTTCTTGACATTGATCGTCCCACTTAAATTTTCGTCCTTTCTTAAGCAGATCGGAAATTGGAGCCGCCAGGGTGGCATATGCAGAAATAAATCGACGGTAATATCCCGACATCCCTAAAAATCGACGTACTTTCTTGACGGTATCTGGTGGTGGGAAGGAAACTATAGCTGCGACCTTTTCAGGGTCCACCTTAATACAACCATCTCCAACTATATAACCTAAATAGCGGATTTCTTTCAACACAAACTTACTTTTTGTTAGGTTTACGGTCAAATCTGCTGCTCTAATTAATGAAGCCACCTGGTACAGCAAGGAAATGTGTTGATCAAAATCCTCAGACGCGATAAGGAGATCATCTAGGTACACGAAGACTTGCTCGTGCAGCTGATGCGGTATCACCCGATGCATTAGTCTACACATCGTTTGAGGAGAGTTGCAAAGTCCGAATGGTAGCACCGTAAACTGGTATAAAGGACGACCAGGGACGGTAAACGCAGTTTTATCGCGGGACTCCTGAGCCAAAGGGATCTGCCAAAACGCATCCTTCAAATCGATGCACGAAATGAATTTGGTTTGATCCAATCGGCTCAAAAGTCCGTTGATTATTGGCAATGGATATGCATCCCTGACTGTCACTTCATTCAGTTTACGGGCGTCTAAACACATTCGAACTTTGCCATTAGATTTTGAGACTAATGTCACCGGGGAACTCCAGGAGCTATTGGATTCCTCTATCACACCCAGAGCCAGCATACGGTCAATTTCGGCATATAAAGAGTTTTGAACAGCAGGAGATACGGCATAATGACGCTGTTTTATAGGTTTAGCGTCACCTACCTCAATAACATGAGTCAGAAGATGTGTGCGCCCTAGACCGTTTTCTTCGAAAGAAGGAAATGCCCTGATAACGTCTTCTAACATCGTTAGTTGCTGGGGGTTTAAGGAATGACGCGTGTCGTCCGAACTTAGCTGTGTGGTGATGGATTCAGTTAACTCAGATATGGCTAAATGAGGCGTTATTTTTATTTTAAATTCACGCCAAAAATCAATCCCCAAGTACAAGGGCTGCTGTAAACTTGGAATTAAGTATACTTTAAATACCTTTTCTTGTCCGTTAAATTTTAGATTGGCATAAATATATCCAAACACTCTTTCAGAGCGTCCTGAAGCCATCTTAACTCTAGTGGGTAAATAAAAAACCTTACTGTCGGAACTTTCCAAATATTTTTCACTCCCCAACCCTAATGCTGTAATTGTAGCCCCGCTATCTAATAGCCCTCGATAATTTTGTCCGTTAAGGATTACGTTCGCATAGGGTCGGTTATCTGTAATATTCTCGAAAACTGTTTCTGACACCAGTTTACGAAGTGAACGTTTATTGTGCCAATATTGGCGAGCTCTATACTGCGGTTCTTTGGATGTTTGTGAACCTTGGTTTACATAATCTGTTGAAAAGGTAATCGGGAAATCTAGGTGGGTTGTGAGAGTGTGATCGGAGAACATAGTTGGAGAATTGTTGAGATTCATTGGTGGAGTTATGAGGGTGGCAGAGGCCGCTGTGTTATTACCTCGGTCTCTGCTTTTGCTGTTGCACTCGTTTGAGGAGGTCTGGGAAGTGTTGTAGGTTGAGGTGCCGGATTCCCAGGAGCTCGAGACCTCACGTTCACGTTTCCCGAACACCTAAAACACCTTGGTTTTAAAATACCAGGACGTCCACATCCAAAGCAAAATACTTTCGGTGGCTTTGAACAATCTATGAATGAATGCCCAATATCCTGGCAATTCCAACATATTGTCTTATTGTTACTATCGAATGCACTATTATTACGCGATGGTGCTGATTGTGTTTGTTGTCGAGCGTTTATTTCGTCTACGTGTAAGGAAGTTCCATCAACCTGCGTTTCATCAATCGACAATTCGTTTATAGTTCTTCGTGTGCATAATCTCTCTGGTTCATAGCCTGTGCGTTTCCAGGTGTCCTCTAAAGCTAGGCACCGTCGCACAAGGGCTGAGATTGAATTGATTTCTTGATCAGCTAATGTCACTTGGAAACCGGCTCGCATATTCCGCCTAACAATATGTAGTAACTCGGAATCGCCTAGAGGATCACGGAATTGCAAGGACAACGCAATAATGTCGTTGTAGAAAGCTCTGAAGCTCTCATTAGGCTTTTGTTTGCGCGATTCTAGATGTCTCCGAATGTCATGTTCCGTTCTTCGATCTTGGAACCGTTCGATCATATCACGCTTTAAACGACTCCAGCAGATATTGGGATTGCGCTCTATGTGACACCAATACCAATTTGAGGCGGCTCCAGTTAATAGAACTCCTATTTGGTCTACTAATTCATTTTTGGAAAGGTTGAAAGTGTCTGCATGATGTTCCACTCGAAAAATAAATCTTTCGATTGGTACATCGTCGGAATTGCCATCGAAATTCAATTTCCACTTAGTAATATGGTTACTATACTTGGTTGAAGTGGTTTCTTTTGAAGCAGGAGGGTCTTTGAAAATGTTTGTTGAGGACAACACTTTTGAAATACCTGTTGCTCCGTCTTCCGGTTGATTTGAGGATGACGGTTGTGATAATACCTTGGAAGAAATAGCATCAGGAGTTGAGTTTTTTACTGGTTCCTCATCCTCCGAGGTCGTTAGATCTTCTGGGCATTCATGTTGAGAGTCTTTGATTTTGTCTAGTGTCTCGTCAAAATTTTCTTCTCCTTGGATTAGTGTTTGAACGGCGGTCAACAATAAATTAGTCGTGTTAATGTGTACTCGACATTCCGGCTTATATGTTTTAGTGGTGTTTAATAGCCTTTCTAGTCGAGCATTAATGTGCATTAATTTACATTCCACTTTACGCATCTCACTTTGTTCAGCCTTTTTATCAGGTTGCATCTCCGTAATCCAATCGCGATGCTCTTTTAGTTTCAGAGCACATTTCTTTAATTCCCTTTGCGGACTACGTCGTGCAGCTGAATGTGCTTTGTACGGGCGAAGAACGGGATTTTTCTCTTCGTTAGTTACTGCTAATTGCAGAGCAGCGAGATTATTGATTGGGGTTCCCTTAAAACCTCTAACAAGGCATTCCACCTCGAATTCGTCTGGAGCAAGAATAGCGACATCCATTATTAAATGTGATTCGGAAAATCAGATATGAATAAGGGGAAAAAAAATACAAAATATGGAAACAATACTTTTGAGGAACGAAATGTAACTTGTTCGCTTGATAGAAAAATTCAAAATTCAATTTACAAAAAAAAATTATCGAAAACAAAATTTCAAAAATAAATTAAATAAAAACAAATTAAATATTTTTAATTTTGTGGTACCAAAACAAGATATTTCGTACGAATAATTATGGATAATATTTCAATAAACGTGATAAATATTTATATTGATTTGAAAATTATAAACAAATATAAATCAATTATTAAACTTAAATGAGAACAATTTGAGGGCAAAAAAAAATAAAATTAACGGACGCATGAATGTGAGTGAGTCGAATAGACAGTCGAATTAATTTGAGCTATTGCATTAGTGTATTCAAAAAAAAAAATTACGAATTGACCTTTAAATCTTGTTATTTAATCTACAATAAAATTGGAAAAATAATCTCTTTATTGGCCAAGATGCGTACAGGTCCAAAAAAACTGTTGCCATCAATTAAAATCTTCATGATGATAGGTCGTCTACATTCTATACCTAACCACTTAATCAAATACATGTGCACTATGTAGAACAATGTGGATAGAATGGAATACCAAAATTCAAAAGAAAATTTCAGTTGGCAAAATATTATCCTGAGTCCTGCACTGTCAAAATAAAATAATAAAATTGAAATATGATACTATTGGAAATAATAATAATAAAAGTAAATAGGAACGCTTAATCTTTGAATACTTTTTTATAAATATTTCAAATATATCATTTAATTTAAACAAACAGTTATATTTATGAGCGAATTCTCCAGAAGATAATATCAAACATGGTGAAAATATCTGAGAATTCTATCGGAAACCAAAACTGTATCTAAAAAAAATATTTAACAACGTCCCTTTGTGTTGGGCGCCATATGTAACATTGGCTTTAAAATGGGTGATAATGATAATAAATGACAAAAAAAATTACTTAGCCGCCGTTAACATAAAAAACTGTGAATTGTTTTGTTGGTAAGCCATTCCCACTCCCGGCTCAGTCGTAAGAGGTACTATTCTTGGTCGTAGGTTTTTATTCACAGATAAAGGGAATGGCTACGCTGTAATGCGACTGTCAACTCACCTCACTCACATTCATGCGTCCGTTAATTTTATTTTTTTTTGCCCTCAAATTGTTCTCATTTAAGTTTAATAATTGATTTATATTTGTTTATAATTTTCAAATCAATATAAATATTTATCACGTTTATTGAAATATTATCCATAATTATTCGTACGAAATATCTTGTTTTGGTACCACAAAATTAAAAATATTTAATTTGTTTTTATTTAATTTATTTTTGAAATTTTGTTTTCGATAATTTTTTTTTGTAAATTGAATTTTGAATTTTTCTATCAAGCGAACAAGTTACATTTCGTTCCTCAAAAGTATTGTTTCCATATTTTGTATTTTTTTTCCCCTTATTCATATCTGATTTTCCGAATCACATTTAATAATGGATGTCGCTATTCTTGCTCCAGACGAATTCGAGGTGGAATGCCTTGTTAGAGGTTTTAAGGGAACCCCAATCAATAATCTCGCTGCTCTGCAATTAGCAGTAACTAACGAAGAGAAAAATCCCGTTCTTCGCCCGTACAAAGCACATTCAGCTGCACGACGTAGTCCGCAAAGGGAATTAAAGAAATGTGCTCTGAAACTAAAAGAGCATCGCGATTGGATTACGGAGATGCAACCTGATAAAAAGGCTGAACAAAGTGAGATGCGTAAAGTGGAATGTAAATTAATGCACATTAATGCTCGACTAGAAAGGCTATTAAACACCACTAAAACATATAAGCCGGAATGTCGAGTACACATTAACACGACTAATTTATTGTTGACCGCCGTTCAAACACTAATCCAAGGAGAAGAAAATTTTGACGAGACACTAGACAAAATCAAAGACTCTCAACATGAATGCCCAGAAGATCTAACGACCTCGGAGGATGAGGAACCAGTAAAAAACTCAACTCCTGATGCTATTTCTTCCAAGGTATTATCACAACCGTCATTGTACATGTTACAACATGTACAATATTGTATATATTTTAGGATGCGTGATCAATTTTTACTAAATCGGTGTCAATAAAAGTACTGTGAGCAGAAAAAAATTTCATGCAAATGTATATAATTGTATTGTAATTATTGATCTACTTTAAATAAATAAAAAAATGCAATCATTAATAAAAGATATAAAACACGGTTTTTATTTTTGCTAATAATCATCTCGAAAAATACGATTTGTAAATTTATCGCATAATTAGGTCTATTTCCGATACGAAAAATAAGCATCGCAAACGAAACGCAAAAATCGATATATTCCGATTCGTAAAAAATTCTAATTATCATGGGACGTTGGAATCGTAAACGTATCGATTTCGAATCGTAAAAACGATTCGTAAACGATATTTTGTATGAACATCAAACATCATTTTTGTATCGTAAACGTATCGCTTTGTTTAGCGGGCAGTGGTATCACCACAAAATGACCCGAGTAACCACGTGTCACAAAAAAGCGACAAAAATTTCACATAAAATGGTGATTGGTGGAAAAAAGTTGTCACAATAGATTGAATGCTAGACAACTTCATTGTGATTTTTTGTGTTAAGGAAAACAAATAAACGTCAAAATATTGTTCATATCTTTTTGTATGAAGTGGCACAGATGCAATTTTATTTCTATAATTACAGACATATATTAAATATTTTTTAATAAAAATTTAATTGAAATATATTCATTTTATTGCATTTTAAGCTAAGCAAGTAATTTTTTTTGTGAAAAGCGTGTGAAAAATTAAAACATAAAAAGAAGGCAAATTCGTATTCTTCAGGTTTCATCTTGTGCCGTTTGAGTTTTTTCTATGGATATTTTTATTAAAATTAAGTTATTTTCAAACATTTTAAGTTAGCTTCATATAAACTGCTGTTTCTTTTCCTTAACACTCAAAAAAATTTGACATATTTTGGCTGTCAAACTATCGATCTATATGGATGAAAAATGGTTGATGGGGTTGACGCCGATTGTCACGCATAAACGAACATTTTGTAAATCAAATTTGTCGGTTTTTGGTGGAATATTTTTGAAATATTTGTTGAAAATTTAGTCACAAATTCGAAAGTTTTTTTATAGTAATAAAGTCAAATATTTCTCGATATTTTCGGAATGATTTGTGGTTTAACTGTGGAACTAATTATGAACTATTTGTTGAAATTATAACCACAAATTCGATAGTTTTTTTATAATATCACTTAATTATCCACAATTTTGTGGATATTTGTTGGTTTATTGTCTTATTGATGCAATTATGCGTAAGAAAATTTTTTTTGACCCTACTTAAATAATTTTGTAAAAAATACTCCATTGTATGGTTTATTTGATATTTTTATTATTATTTGCTTTAAAAAAAATATCTACCAAAAATGTAGAAATATCAAAATCCCCCCGTACTTTAAACCGAGTCGAGAGTCAATACAAAATGTCTCGACTCTAAAAAATGAAAACTTTCCTTGAGTTTTCTATGGGGTAGTTTGGTTTCGTACAGATAAGCTCGCACAAACAAAAAGTTCGGTCTACTTATCAGGTACTCAGGTAGCTACGACCAAACACAAACTATAAAAATAAAATTCCAACTTCATACATTAAGTATGAGGCAAGAACGTAGTGACTTAGCGAATTAAATCAAAAATGATCAAAATATTTTATTTTTGGGGAGTAAAATGAACATATATTTTGTCACAAAATACCCGCATAAATATGTTCCAAACTGTCAACTTTTTTTGTGGCTAAAAGTAACTTACATTTTGTGACAAATTGGTGATTAAATTTTTTTTTTTGGGTGGTAAAATCAACATTCATTTTGTCACTAAATACCCGCATAAATAATTTCCAAATTGTCAACTTATTTTGTGGCAAAAAGGAACTTACATTTTGTGACAAATTGGTGACTAAAATTTTTTTTTTGGGTGGAAAAATCAACGTACATTTTTCACAAAATACCCGCATAAATATGTTCCAAATTATCAACTTTTTTGTGACAAAAAGGAATTTACATTTTGTGACAAATTGGTGACTAAATTTTGTTTTTTTTGGGTGGTAAATTCAACGTACATTTTGTCACAAAATACCCGCATAAATATGTTCCAAATTGTCAACTTTTTTTGTGACAAAAAGGAACTTACATTTTGTGACAAATTGGTGTAAAATTTTGTGATCACCATTTTTGGTTACTCGGGGACAACACTGCAAAATAAATTTTAAGGGGAAAATAATGAATCAAAGTAATCAATTGATGTTTCTACATAACCTCAAATGAAGGTATATAAACATATGTATATATGAAATGAAATTTATGTGTGAACTCAACAGCAAATGTGATTAGTGTTTAAATAAAATGCCAATTAAACGCATTTTTATTTCATTATAATAAATAATTAATTATTCTTTTATGGTGGATTCAGCGAGAAAAATTTGCTAGCTCGTGATCACGAATTATTGAAATTTCGTCAACTTTTTTACCCCTTCCAATGTTTTGTTTACTTTTTTAAAACAGCAACCATAAGAAAAAATAAACAAAAAATTGGAGGGGGTAAAAAAGATGATGAAATTTCAATAATTCGTGATCACGAGCTAGCAAATTTTTCTCGCTGAATCCACCATTAAGCCTGAATTCCATTGTGAAAAATTGAATGAGCTGACTTCAAGTTGGAAAAAGACAAAAAAAAAATAATCCATCAGAGTGACAAAGACAAAGTGTTTTGTTATTGTTTTTATTATAGCAAAATTTGATGGACACATTTTGACAGCAAAGAAAAACATAACTAAAAATTATTAAACAAAATTAGGTATTAGTGTTAATTTGATTAATTTTACGTTTCAAAATAATCTAAAAAATTAATTATTATTAATGACTATATCAGAATTATTTGTTTCGAAGATTATCCGTCATAAAATACAAAATTAAAAAAATCTTTCCCATAACAATGCCACACTATTGTTTGTTAGTGTTTTGACAGCAAACATAACCTATAATTAATTAACAAATTAAGTAGTATGTGTTAATTTAATTATTTCAAGTCTCAAAATTATCTAAAAAATTAATTATTATTATTACTTATATCAGAATTATTTTTTTCGAATATTTTCTGTTTTAAAATATGATACAAAATTAAAAAAATCTTTCCCATAAAAGTGCCGCACTATTGAAATTATCAGTTTATTGGTGTATTGACAGCAAACAAAAACATAACCAACAATTAACTAACAAATTAAGTTTTATGTGTTAATTCAATTATTTTACGTCTCAAAATTATCTAAAAAATTAATTATTATTAATACTCATATCAGAATTTTTTTTCTCGAAGATTTTCCGTCATAAAACAACAAATTAAAAAAAAAAAATCGCCATGCTGTTAAAATTATTAGTGTGTGCGAGAAATGTTTTTCATCGTACACAATAATTATGCAGATGTGTTAGTTGAAATGATCTCGAGTTGATACTTTTCAAACAAATTATGGCGATCCACTAAAGCCTGTATTCCATTGTGAAAAATTGACTGAGCTGACTTCAGTTGGAAAAAGACAAAAAAAAATAATCCAGCAGAGCGACAAAGACGAAGTATTTTGTTATTGTTTTTTTTATAGCAAAATATGATTGACACATTTTGACAGCAAACAAAAACATAACCAAAAATTATTAAACAAAATTAGGCATTAGTGTAAATTCTATTATTTTCACGTTTCAAAATAATCTAAAAAATTAATTATCATTATTACCCACATCAGAATTATTTTTTTCGAAGATTATCCGTCATAAAATACAAAATTAAAAAAATCTTTCCCGTATCAATGCCACACTATTGTTTATTAGTATTTTGACAGCAAACAAACACATAACCTACAATTAATTAACAAATTAAGTATTATGTGTTAATTCAATTATTTCAAGTTTCAAAATTATCTAAAAAATTAATTATTATTAATACTCATATCAGAATTAATTTTTTCGAACATTATCGATCATAAAATACAAAATTAAGAAAATCTTTCCCATAACAATGCCACACTATTATTTTATATGTTTTGACAGCAAACAACAATATAACCTATAATTAATTAACAAATTAAGTATTATGTGTTAATTCAATTATTTCTAGTCTCAAAATTATCTAAAAAATTAATTATTATTATTACTCATATCAGAATTATTTTTTTTCGAATATTTTCGTCTTAAAACACAAAATTACAAAAAAATCATTCCCATAAAAGTGCCATACTATTAAAATTAATAATGTGTGCGAGAAATATTTCTCATCGGTACACAATATTTATGTCCTTGTATTAGTTGGACTGCCATAAATAGTTCTCGATTTGAACTTTTTTTAAATTTTGATATCAGTCCACTAACACAGACACATCTTTTTTGTAAGTAAAATTTTGACTGACTCCGTTGGGCATCTCGTTCACGCAACCATCGATTTTATATTTTTATCTCAAGTTATTTTGACTGACAAACTTTGTTTCACAATAGAATTGAGGCTTTAAGCCTGAATTCCATTGTGAAATATAGTTTGTCAGTCAAAATAAAGTGAGATAAAAATATATAATCGGTAGTTGTGTAAATGAAACACAAAACGAAGTCAGTCAAAATTTTATTAGCAAAAAATGTGTGTCTGGATTAGTGGATCGCCATAATTATGGTTGAAAAGTATCAAACCGAGATCATTTCAACTAACACATCTGCATAAATATTGTGTACGATGAAAAATATTTCTCGCACACACTAATAATTTTAATAGCATGGCGATTTTTTTTTTAATTTGGTGTTTTATGACGGAAAATCTTCGAAAAAAACAATTCTGATATGAGTATTAATAATAATTCATTTTTTAGATAATTTTGAGACTTGAAATAATTGAATTAAAACATACTACTTAATTTGTTAATTAATTCTAGGTTATGTTGTTGTTTGCTGTCAAAACACATAAAATAATAGTGTGGCATTGTTATGGGAAAGATTTTCTTAATTTTCTATTTTATGACGGATAATGTTCGAAAAAAAAAAATAATTCTGATATGTGTAAAAATAATAATTGATTTTTTAGATTATTTTGAAACGTGAAAATAATCGAATTAACACTACATAATACCTAATTTTGTTTAATAATTTTTGGTTATGTTTTTGTTTGCTGTCAAAATGTGTCCATCAAAGTTTGCTATAATAAAAACAATAACAAAACACTGTCTTTAAGCGTATTTTGTTGAGAAAAATTTAATTCGAATTATTTTGGAATTATTTTTTTTTTAAGAAAATAAGCCACGATTTATTTTCTCGATTTTATTTTTGTATTCTATGTTGGTACTTCTCCTGTTTTTCATTCAAATGGTTACGTATTTTTTTTGTTCCGAGCTCGAATTAAATAACTCAAATTTTTAATTCGAATTATTTAACTCCTGTCACGTGCAATTGTTGTTGTAAATTTCTCAACAAAATGCACTTTTTGTCACTCTGATGGATTATTTTTTTTTTTCTTTTTCCAACTTGAAGTCAGCTCAGTCAATTTTTCACAATGGAATTCAGGCTTTAATCATCTCATTATACTTTAACCACTTAACGCATAGGAACGAGTTAACTCGTCCAATTAAATTTTAAACTAAAAATAGTTTAAATTTCGTTTGTTTTTTGTAATTAAAATATTGTGATTATTTGTACTTTACGGCTGTAGTTTATGGCATTTTAGCTTATCAATTTCGATTTTTATGGTTTATGACAACAATTGCTCAGGGTCAGTGGTGTATTATATTGATAAGATACATATTTATGGCTGCATGTTTCATCATAAACGATAATATGAAAAAGGAGAAAAGTGGCTGCAGGATGTAATTTCATTACCGGCATCTCAACAATGATTTTGGTTTTTTCCAAAACCTTCGAAAATTCTCTCTGTAGTCAAAAAAGAATTCTCGCAGATTTTTTTTTTGCTTTAGGCAAAATAAAATTTCAATTTACTTTTATTGTTTTACTGCGTCATCCCACAACTAGTGTTATACGTGTATGTATTTATGAATGACGCCGATTTAGACGTGCTTTCTTGCATCAGTTTCTTTCCTCGTTTCTTTACCCCTCTCTCTATAAACCGATTTCGAAGGTCATATTTTTTTGATTCTTTTTTCAACAAACATATTTTGCGATTCTTGTGTTTCTCTGCACTAATCCAAACAAAAAGTTATATAAAATTTCCGAAGGTCATATTTTTATTTCTATACCAAGTATGCGACGAGAAATATTTTTACACATACATAGACGAATAATTCAAAAGAATCACGTTTCAAGAAAACGCGTGTAAATGCAAATTGGTTTTTTGAAAACAGAGAAACGTAATGCAAGAAAACATGTGTAAATTGGCTCTAATTATCTATTACCGCGTTATTATGTCGATTGCATTTTTTCTCGTAACATTTTATACAGTAAAACGTGCATATGTTGAAATACACCGAGGTAGTAACGGTATAAAAAGAACAAAGGAAAGTCGTTATCTTGTTCTTTAGTTATTTTTCTTTTCTGTTGCAAACAATTTCAATTTAAAAGAAGGAAAATAAAACAAAAACGTTATTTTTTGTTTATCTAAATATACCTATTGTGTTAAAATAGGTGCAAATAAACAATTACAATAATAAAAAAAAATATGTTTTTTTGCAGGTTTTTTTTTCAAAAATAATATGCGTTAAGGGGTTAATAAAAAACAACAAAATTAAAGTTTTAAAAAAATGAATGAAATTAAGGCCGATTTAGATGAAGAAAAATGTTTGCCCGACAAAATTTTTGCACGTCGGTTAGATCTGCACGCAATAGAAAAATAAAACACTGGTTAAAAAGAGTAAGAATACAGGGTGTTCGGCACATGGACCGACACAATTTTTTGGGGGGATTGGTTGGGTCATTAGCTAGTTTTCACCCATACGACCCTACGTCCTAAGTGACACGGTAACTGAGATATGAATTTTTTTCGTGTTTTATTTAAATTACCTGAAATCTCGCCTTTAAATCGTCATATTTTTTTTGTTTGTGATTGTAATAGCACGAAATAACTTTTATTGTATTCTGTAATGTATTTTTAGTCTAAATAAATCATTATTTGGTACAAATGGCTTCAAGAAAATAAATTATATGAGCTTCGAAAGTCTTGAAAATGTGTAAATGTATGAAAAATTTCAACTTCTAAATTCAATATAAAAAAAAATAAACATTATTTTGAACATAGGTTTATTTTAAAAAGTTGTCTAGTTTATACCCTTTCCAACGGTATGCTACATGTTGGAGAAATTATTTATAGTATGGTCAAAATAAGAGATAGAAGTTGTAGGGTCAAGAAAATTCTTTTTATCTTTATTATGTTTTTATTAAATATGAGTTATAATATTTGTTCGAATTATTCCCCTCAACTCCGTATGCATGCACGACACCTTTTCCTTATTTTAAATGTTGTTGTGCGAAGTCGCATTTCTCTTTTCATTATTTCAAATGCAGCTGTAATTCGCTCCATTAAAATTTCTCGTGAGGGCACCTCTGTTGCATAAACCAATTCTTTTGCACGTCCCCAGACGTAAAAATCGAGGGATGTCAGGTCTCTTCGTTCCTAAAATTAAGCATTGTAAGTGTAACCACAACAGCGAAGACAAACGCAACAAAAACAATTCTGATAACAGTTTAAAACAGACTAAACAAGAAGAACAAAATATTTAACTAAAACAAGATTTAAATAAAACAAAAGAATAAATGTAATAAATAGGTTCCTACGGTTCCTAACTTTTGCAAAACGATTTACCCGAACTTTTATTATCAGTTTTGGAAGAAGGTGTGCCGATCGTCTTTCAAAATGATGACTGTCCGGCACACGATCATCGAATGGTACGTGAGTACTTAGACAATTCTTTTCCGAACTCATGGATTGGTAGATTGGGACCTATTTCTTGGCCCACACGGTCCGCAGACCTGACACCCCTCGATTTTTACGTCTGGGGACGTGCAAAGGAATTGGTTTATGCAACAGAGGTGTCCTCACGAGAAATTTTAATGGAGCGAATTACAGCTGCATTTGAAATAATGAAAAGAGAAATGCGACTTCGCACAACAACATTTAAAATAAGGAAAAGGTGTCGTGCATGCATACGGAGTTGAGGGGAATAATTCGAACAAATATTATAACTCATATTTAATAAAAACATAATAAAGATAAAAAGAATTTTCTTGACCCTACAACTTCTATCTCTTATTTTGACCATACTATAAATAATTTCTCCAACATGTAGCATACCGTTGGAAAGGGTATAAATTAGACAACTTTTTAAAATAAACCTATGTTCAAAATAATGTTTATTTTTTTTTATATTGAATTTAGAAGTTGAAATTTTTCATACATTTACACATTTTCAAGACTTTCGAAGCTCATATAATTTATTTTCTTGAAGCCATTTGTACCAAATAATGATTTATTTAGACTAAAATTACATTACAGAATACAATAAAAGTTATTTCGTGCTATTACAATCACAAACAAAAAAAATATGTCGATTTAAAGGCGAGATTTCAGGTAATTTAAATAAAACACGAAACAAATTCATATCTCAGTTACCGTGTCACTTAGGACGTAGGGTCGTATGGGTGAAAACTAGCTAATGACCCAACCAATCCCCCAAAAAATTGTGTCGGTCCATGTGCCGAACACCCTGTATGTAAACAAAAATGGTGATGCTATAATTTTTGGAGGTTGATAATTTGACGCCATTGCCGTCTTACTTTGGTAAAAGTTATTCCTATCCGGATAGGAATGAAATTTTGCCCAAAGTAAGAGCAATTCTTCTTCAGAATAATTTTTTTTTTTTACTTTCAACAGTTGGTACCAAGCTCTAAAATATATTTATTATGTAGAATTTTAACAAATATAAAATAATGATATCAAATTATTGAATAAGGTATAATTATTCCAAATGATAATTAATAAAATTTAATATTCTGATTTATCGAAAAATTGAAAATTGTTATTTAATACCAACTCATAAAACTAAATATATGTAATAGTTTTACTCTAGTGGTAAACACTACAACTACGAGAAGAAGAGAATTTTGCTATTCCAACTTCTCAGCGGAATGAATCTCTTCATTCCGGAATGAAAATACACGGCATTGTTGTTGTAAAATTGCCAAAGTAAGCATGAAACACACCGAGCAGCAGATTTAAATATAACTTGATTTGCTGATGTATTCATAGATAGTCGTATGTTAAGCAAAATTATAAACAATTTTTATAAAAACATTCAAATATTTGATAATTTTAATAGATAAATTTCGATTAAAAGAAAATCTCTAACAAGTGGAATATGTGGGACATGTCGCGCTGCTCTTGGTGTGTTTCAGCCTGTAGACTACACATATTTGGCATTATTGACACACCAAGAGCAGCGCGACATGTCCCACATATTCCACTTGTGATAGATTTTCTTTTAATCGAAATTTATCTATTAAAACTATCAAATATTTGAATGATTTTATAAAAATTGTTTATAATTTTGCTTAACATACGACTGTCTATGAATACATCTGCAAATCAAGGTATATTTAAATCTGCTGCTCGCTGCCGCTGCTCGATGTGTTTCATGCTTTACCCTTTACATTTATCAGTAGTGACATAAATTAATTGGGGGAAGCTAATCAAAATAAAATAAATATGAAAGCTCTTAATTAAATTTTTGTATTTAAAAATTTACAAAGTTAAATAGCCCAAGTATTTTTACTTTCGACTTTTTCGTTATATGTATTTCGAAGTTTAAACTAAACTTAGTTTCGACTTTAACTAAGTTTAAGTTTCGACTTAAGCTAATACCATAGATACACACAAAAATTATCGCGATAATCTTCGATCACGATTTCGAATGACGTTTTCGTGATCGCGATCTGCAAATTATGGTGACACACAAAAATTCGATTAAAAATACAAATTTTAGTTATAAACGATATTTGTATCGTGTTAAACTTTCATTTTACAAGATAATGTCAATAAGTTTATACAAGTTATTAAAAATGAAATAATTGTTATCCTATATTGACGATTGTAAAAGTAAAGAAAGCGCCTCTCGAGGACAATAGTTAAAATGATGCACCTGATAAAATGACATTTGCCACAAATGCGACGAAAGAAAATTTAGCATTGCGGTTTAACTACCGATACGTGATATATACTATCGGGGCTCATTGCTCTCCCTCCTAGATGTAATAACATTTACTTCTGCTAGAAGAGCGGTAGCATTGGGACTCAAGGACTTCGAGAGGGCAGACCCACTCCCGTATATTCCTATCCGTGCCTCGTCTACCGTTTTGATTTAACTCTTGCGAGTTGCTGGGACATACTATCTGGGCTCATTGCTATCCCTCCTAGATGTTTACTATTGGAAGTACTTCTACACGTGATACATACTATCTGGGCTCATTGCTCTCCCTCCTAGATGTCTACTGTAGGAAATACTTCTACACGCGTTACATACTATCTGGGCTCATTGCTCTCCCTCCTAGATGTAATAACATTTACTTCTGCTAGAAAAGCGGTAGTATTGGGACTCAAGGATTTGAGAGGGCAGACCCACTCCCGTGTATTCCTTCCCGTGCCTCATCTACCGTTTTGATTTGACTCTTGCGAGTTGCTGGGAATAAAAAAGTCGCCTGTAGGTCACCCAGGTTTACTACAGGAAGGCTAAATAAAACTGGAGGGTGCCTGGTATCCAGAGTCCGCATATATAGACTGATTAACCTATCAGCCATTCATCCATCGGCATATGCTGTTCCACCTTAGATTAGGGATTTTTTGTCAAGGTTTTCTCCTTTAGCGCCGTACTTTGGCCTGTCACAAAAGTCTATATTCAGCCTAATGGTTACAGTTACCGGTGGTTGCCACGAGGAGGCAGTACGTATACTTGCGCCTACTGGAAGGAGCCCCTTCCAATAGACGCCAAACCACCTATTTTTGTACATATTTCATGATTATCTTGTTTCTACAACTACATTTTGAAGTCGAGTTATCTATCCTGATTTGCCAAAATCGTGAAGTGACAGATTGGAAAATTAACTAGATAATGTAGAATATGCGATTATCTAGTTCGTGTGTATCTATAGTATAAGAAAGCGTATGAATCTTGTCGCGATAAGTCGAAACTGGACGAAACTCAATCAAAAAAAATTGTGTGCATGTATTTGTGAATAAAAAATAAAAAAAGGCGGGGCTAATTTTGAGCTGGGTATGTGTAAATGTCAAATTAGAAATACGGCTGTAATTTTTTTTTTTATAATGAAACAAACGACAAATTCCAATTTGAAATTAATTTTATTAAAATAAACATACTGTCGTAAATAAATCTAAAAAAAATTAATTTATTTAAAATACAAAAGTCAAAAAACATTTATTAAGCTGGCCTCAGATGGTCAATATCTATTGCCAATATTTCAGTATTGGCAATACTATTGAACGTGAGGACACTAATTGAAGGATTGTCAATATACAAAATATTGTGGTGATGGTTTGATGAAAATCAAAATATTTTTTATATTGATAAAATATTTACAATACTATTGATCTTCTGAGTTACTTTATTGACAAAATATCAATGCGAAGAGCTGTCAACATTTGAGTTCGGTATTCAAAACCAAGAAAACATAACAATTACCTACATTTAGCGTTGCATTTATGCAAATATAAATATAAAGTTGAATTTATATAAGTATTTGGATTTTTATTCACTCTATAGACCATATTCTTTCTTTTTATTTTAAATTTTTTCATTTACAACGCAAAATAATAGCTACACAAGCCGTACTTTTACCTAACATGGTTCAAAGTGGCGTATATTAACCTAAAAATAAATATTTTTTATTGTTTGACATTTAAGTGTTTTGTCAATAGTATTGATCATCTGAGACAGTTTCTTTACTCTTGGTATCTGTCACAACTTAAAATAAACAATATTTATGCATTAATTTATAATTTACAAATAAGTGATGAATACTTAGTTGAAAATTTGATGATATTGTGTTTTATTTACAAGCTAAGTATACTGAATTGAAAACATGTCGCAGAATAACAACTTTAATTTAATTTTATTTTTAGGTTGTACGTTATGTGAATTTTGGATGTAATTTTGGATGGAAATATGAAGATGAGTCCTGTTGTAATTTGATGACATGATTCTGCTTTTCCTTCCTATTCTTTTAAGAATACTGAGTCGATAATCTGGATTTGACCAGAACCTTTATCTGGTGAAGTAGTATTCTTTGTTTTGTTTAGGTTTCTAAATACATTTTTGAATATTTAAAATGAACGACGGAATATTTCTTTTATTTTAGGATAGAATTAAAGTAAGTATAAAATATAACAATAAGGGCAGATCAATTGTCTCAATATTGGTTTTGGTTTTCATTATGACACCCTGACGACACCGAACAAATACCAACGATGAAATCACGCACTATCAAGTTGGTCGATATATCAGCTGCAATGAGGCGATTTGGCGTATACACTGTTGTACATCTGGCGGTGCATCTGGAGAATGGACAACGAGTTTATTTCAACGCATCGAATGTTGCTCGACGTGCTGAAATACCTCGAGCGACAACATTGACCAGTTTCTTTTCGATTTGCCAAAGTGATCCGTTTGCACGAACGTTGCTCTACTCTGAAATGCCACGTTATTACACTTGGAACGCTTCATCAAAGAAATTTCAACGTCGGAAGCAAGGCGATGCAGTTCCTGATCATCCGGATGTGCGTTCTACTGATGCTCTTGGTCGCAATGACGAATGCTTCTACTTGCGGTTGTTGCTGGTGAATGTTCGTAGGCCGACATCATTTGAATTACTTCGAACTGTCGATGGTGTAGTGTGCCCAACATTTCGTGCTTCATGTCAACAGCTCAATTTGCTCAACGATACTCATTGGGACATGACAATCGCTGAAGCAATTGTTTCTGCATATCCAAGTCAAATACGCACATTATTTGCTATCATTATTTTGACATGCTTTCCATCGAATCCACGTGAACTTTGGAACAAGTACAAGGATGACATGTCAGAAGACATTTTACATCGAATTCGTGTCAGTTCAGGGAATCCCGATCTGAATGACGCTTTCAATCGAGAATTGGAACGTGAACGTGGATACGATCGAGATGCGTTGAACCAATCAGTTCAAACAAATGTACCACTGTTGAACCCCCAACAGAAAGAAGTGTACGATACGTTAATGAAGGCAATTGATGATGGAAATGGTGGCTTATTTTTCATCGATGCACCCGGTGGGACTGGTAAAACATTCCTCATGTCATTGATTTTGGCCACTGTTCGCGCGAGATCCGAAATTGCTGTAGCAGTTGCTTCTTCTGGGATAGCGGCCACGTTGCTAGAAGGATGCCGAATGGCTCATTCAGCGTTTAAATTGCCGTTAAACCTACAAACGACTGAAAAACCGACATGCAACATTGCGAAACACTCAGCAGTAGCCAAAGTTTTGGTAGCAAGTAGAATCATCATCTGGTATGAATGCACAATGGCGCACAAACGCGCATTGGAAGCACTTAATCGAACTATGAAAGATCTGCGCAATGACTCAAGATGTTTTGGAGGCGCAATGATTCTACTGTCTGGCGATTTCCGTCAAACACTACCAGTCATTCCAAGATCGACCGCTGCTAATGAAATAAACGCTTGCCTCAAATCATCGATTCTGTGGCGCTATGGGAAGAAACTTCAGCTGACGACAAACATGCGTGTTGCATTGCTAAATAATCCATCTGCTCCAAGCAATTGCTGACTATCGGTAATGGCCGTCTTCCTGTTGACGAATCGAACGGATTGATTTCGTTTCCGCCAAATTTTTGCGATTTCGTCTCAACGAAGGACGAGCTCATCAACAAAGTGTTCCCGAACATCATTGCTAACCACAAAAATCACAATTGGTTAAGTGAACGACTAACTCTTGCTGCAAAAAACAAAGATGTGGATAACTTGAACTTCACAATTCAAAATCAGATCGTTGGTCCACTGCATTCCTTCAAATCTATCGAATGTGTAACAAACGAAGACGAAGCAACCAATTATCCAACTGAATTTTTAAACTCATTGGATCTACCTGGCTTACCACCTCACAATTTAAAACTGAATGCTTCGAAATCTGAACCAACCAAAACTATATAACGGAACGCGTTTGGTGGTGAGAAAACTCATGGGCAATGTGATTCACGCGACGATACTCAAAGGAAAGTTCAAAGGTGAGGATGTTCTTATTCCGAGAATTCCGATGATCCCAACCGATATGCCATTGGAGTTTAAACGTTGAAAGTTTGATCAACAAATCACAAGGCCAATCCTTGAGTGTTTGTGGGCTAAATCTAGAAAATGAATGTTTCTCTCACGGTCAATTGTACGTAGCATGTTCACGTGTCGGCAAACCATCCGCTTTGTTTGTTCTCGCACCTGACAACAAAACGAGAAATATCGTATATCACAAGGTGCTTCAATGCTACACGAATCATTTCGATTTACTTCAATAAAGCAAATGCCTTTTTGCCACGTGAATTACATTCATTTCAAAGTAATTAAAATACATTTAATTTTAATATTCATTTTATCGTAATAAAAATTTGAATTTAATTCAGCTAATATCTTACCACAACATTTATTAATTTTGAGGCGGTACGAAGTTCGCCGGGTCAGCTAGTTTTCTTTAAAATACACTAGCATGTAAGCCTGTATAGTACACTAACGCATTATGCTTTAAAACATGCATATCTGCTTCCTCAATGATATCGTCAGGTGGTAAATGATTGAACGGACATAACCTCATTAAATACCAAAAATTGCATCATTTTTATTTGTAATTTTCTTGGATGTTAAGGGCAATCGATGTAATGGATTATTAAATTTAAATAAAATATGTTAAATAGTTCCGAAGCAGTTGTACTAAAACACAATCTATAACAACATGTAATTTCTACATATCGTTGCAAATCTTTATATTTTCTTTTATTATATTAAAGGATAAACAGTATTGTTAATTAAAATATAGCTGAGAACAGCTTTCCAGTCATCCACCAGTCCACACAGCATAAAAAACAAAACTGACGTTGCCAATTCGTTTTTTCTTTCACGGCCATCGTCACAAAACCCTTCAACACGGGCTAAAAATATATTTATGGTTAGGTCTTTATTTATGCACATTTCATCGAAATATAATACATCTTGTGTTCACGAGCTGCAACTACACGATTTAATATTTGATTTGAATTTTCAGAAATATTGGTGACCATGGCGATGAATTTAATTAGTTTCTTGTACTACAATAGATTTAACAACTAAATAGTAGGATTTCAAGCTCTGATTTAATAATGTTAATTTAAATTCTAAAAGTAGTATTTAATGATAATTAACTATATCGATCTTGATTTTCAGAAGTATTCGTGGAAATCCTACGCAAATTCCCAGATATTTAAAGCATCCAGCGGAGAGGTAGTTTTAGAAATTCTGTTGTTTTAATTTGTATCCTCCTAAATTTCAGAACTTCAGTTCTGAATTCATACTTTAGATACTAATTGGTGTCTTACAATTTTAATTTTGGGTACTGGTCATATTAATAATTGTAATTCATTACAGAACAGTCTTCACAGATCAAACTGCTATACTTTAAGTGGCAGGTTCACGTAAATGCTTCATTAATAATAGTAGTTTTGAGTTAAACTGTAGTTTTAGAATTGGATTGGCTATATTGGGATTCCAGGATAAAATACCAGGTCCGGCACCCTATTTATTTTGTTCATCAGTTAATATAGGTGTGAAGAGTATCTAAAGGGGTCTCTTTCTTAGTTTACTGATTAATAACTTAATTTTCAGAATATAACATGGTTCCAGAATTAATAACTAAAGGATTAAACTGAATCCCGTTTTTCAGAATAAAGTTACAGCCTGATTCAACTCTCCAGGGTCAACAAGAAGTTAATAAGTTTGTAGTTAGAAATTGTGCTGTCTTGTGCTAATTATTTTACTATATTTATTACTAACAATTTACTAACTATCGATTGCATAGGTGGCTGAAACCGGGTCGAGTCTCTAATACTAACATGCCTTTCCTATCCCCCGGTTTTGTTTTATATAAAGGGTGTACGGTGGATCCGGCGTACCCGAGAATCTTGCTGAGGCTTAGTCGTACACCCGTATCAATCAATCAAATCAATCAACATTTCATCAAAATATAATACATACACAAATTTTTGATTTTGGTGTCATATTTTGGAATACTTTCTCCAAACAAAACTTCATTTGTTCCTGGTGGAATAAATTTAATGGCAGACCATCTCGACTCAAGAATTAAAAGGGCGTAAATCAACTTTTAGTACGTTTTCATTCCAATTTTTAGGTAATATGAAAGAGAATAAGATATCTTACTTTTTTTAATATTACTTTGGAAATTGGCAAATATTAAAAAAAATAAATAAATTGGTAATATAAAAAATTTTAAATCCGATTTCCTTGACGTAATTATATTGTATATGATAGATGCGTATTTAATTCCTGTCCATCATTACGTGGTAAATGGGGTGAAAGAGCGGGATATTTTGGGTGAGACAAATGTGGCTACGAAATATAAAATTCGAATTTGATTTAAATAAGAAACGAATGAAGATGAAGAATTCACAAGTAATCCTCCAGATCTTTCAAAAATGTTTTTAAAAAAACTTGAGTGTGCTTTAATTCACTAATATGTATTATTCATTTTCTTAAAAAAATTTAGAACTAAAACGGCAGTTGGATACTAGGAAACAACACGTCATCTGTATTGTTCCAAATTGCAAAATTACGTCAAGGAAATCGGATTTAAAATTTTTTATATTACCAAAAGACAAAAAAAAAGTGCAAAAATGGATAAGTATTAATAAGAAAAACTTCGTGTATCAAAGGCACTTTTTGAAGGGAAATGTTACATGGAAAAATCGTTTAACGAAAAATGCTGTGCCAATTCTACATATAGTTCAAAGATCTAATATTGATGAAGAACATTACTCATCTAATAATTTGGAACAGGACATTCTATCATTAGTTCAATCACAATCGGTCGTTTTGGGAGCAATCGATACCCAAGCTGACCAAACTGACGAAGAAATACAATTTTTGAAATTTATTGATAAAATCAACTGTCTCCACTGTGAGACACCGAAAGAAAATTCATTTATTTGCCTGAAATGTGCTAAAAGTGGAAGAGCAATTCAATTATATAAGAAGAAATTGAAAAAAAGTCAACGAGACAATAATTTATTGAAAGCCTCCTACAAGAATCTCAACCTTTCCTTAAGTAGAATGAAACTTAAACATAATAAATTTAAAAAAATTGATGATCACATTGATAATTTAAAAGCAAATGAAACCACGAAAAGTGTTTGTAAACTCCTTGTAAAAGAAGATTTTTACTATATTGAGAGCGACAAAACATTTGCACAGTCATTATTTTCTAAATCGGCTTCAAGGTACAAGTATTTGAGGGACCAATTGAATTTAAAATTACCATCTACCTCATCTGTATATAAATGGTCTGCCATTAAATTTATTCCACCAGGAACAAATGAAGTTTTGTTAACTAAACTGGAGAAAGTATTCCAAAATATGACATCAAAATCAAAAATTTGTGTATTATCTTTTGACGAAATGTGCATAAAGAAAGACCTAACTGTAAATATATTTTTAGATTTTTAGACGAGATTTTAAGAGAATTTTTGCAGGTTTTGTTTCAAATATAAAATATGTATGTGTATGTATGTATTTAATACAATAGGGCCTATCCACACGAATATTTTTAACAACACCGTAACAACAGCATTCTGTATTCACACTGTTGCTATTCTTCTTTATGTATGTGTAAATTTACTTCATTTTTGGATTGCTTTGTTCGAGGTACGAACTACAAGGAGAAAAATAATTATTTCATTTTGTGCGTTAAACAATAGAAAAACACGTGCCAATGCACATTCAATTGTTTTATTTATTTAATTTTATATTTGTGTTAGTGTGTAACAACACGAGAATACCAGAAATTTCATAATGCAAAAGTGCATTACAAATCCCCACCACAAATTTAAGTTTGTAGGCAGAGAGGTAAAGAAACGAGGGTGAATACGGTTGTTAAAAATACTGGTGTGGATAGGCTCATAGGTATGTATATTATCAAAAACATCTATAATTCCAAGACGAATTATAGTTTGTTATTGAATGAAAACGACCACTGAAGGTAGTATTGGTAAATAAATGACGACGGCAACGTTGTATATTATTTGACATTTATTTTCATACAAACAAATATTTACTTTTGATTTTTACACTCTTGACAAAAATATTGTATTAGATCAAATTCATTTTTGAATTTAATAAAAAAATAATTAAGATAATATAATTTTAAAAGATATCTTGCTGTCGAAAATCGAATTGTGCCCCAATACTTATATATTTAACGTGTAGTAAAGCATTGAAATATGTACGATTATTCGTATTTTTTAAAACAATGAAATGTGCCATTTTTTGGTCTACGAGTGTAATAAAAATAGGTTATAAATCTTTTTCCTGTCAAACAAACTACACACACAGTGCATTATCGAAAACATCTGTTCGAAAAACATATGACATCTTGTTTTCTGGTGTACAATTAATTAAATTATTCCATTAAAACTAAATAAATTTAATTATTTATTACACTGACATGCTTAGGTAAACGCCAAGCGAATCATTTTCATCAAACATTTATCTCGAATCTCGAAATATTTATCTCGACTTACGAATGACGAACAAATATTTAGCGTATTTTGTTTAGAAATTTACAACAAAAATTGCACTAGGCAGAAAAATTAAGTAATTCAAAACATAATTTGAATTATTTAATTCAAGCTCGAACAAATAAAATACTATTTATGTTGAGAATTAACAACATAAAACCTATAAATTAAATCGAAAAAATAATTCTCAACTTATATTCTATAGAAAAAAAAAATCCAAATGTTCATCCATACATTACAAATTTTTCACAACAAAATATTTAATATAGGTACTGATTGTTGTTATTTATTTTGTTGTTCCAAGAAACATACACATAAATAGGTCTTGTTTTATTCTATATTATTATACGGCGTTGCCGTGATGTAAATTGTTGTTGTTTCTAATGTATTTTTTGTTTTTTAATACCAAAACAAATTATATTGTTAATTACATTATTATATTATTATATTATATTATTGTTAATTATATTATTGTTAATTATATTGTTTGTTAGTGTTTGTTACCAACACTATAACCAGTAGTCACTTTGTACCTTTAAATTTTGAATAGTTCGTCTTGGAATTATAGATGTTTTTGATATTATGATCACTGATCGTCTGCACGAGCACGTGCATCATACATACTCGAAAATATACAAACAAAATTACCAAACTAATGACCTTTTTTGTGTTTCATTCATGAATTTTTTTTTTACTACTATTTTGTTATTTTTTGCTTTGTATTTTTTTGAAGAATGCGAAAAAAGGAAGCATATATATATATATATATATATATATATATATATATATATATATATCTCGCTTCATCGGTACCATCACAAAATAATACGTTTTGAAATTTAGAATGACATTTTTTTGTACTGAAAAGACTAATCTTATTCGCCTTTAAAGGGCCGCAAGAGGCGCTACGATCGCCACTAGTTAAAGGTGAACAGCAATTCAGCGTTTATTTTTATGTGTGTTATTTTTTAATTATTTTGTCGCTGAATAAATAAATATAAATTTTATGTGCAATAAATGATTGTTTTGAACCGAAATCACAAACAAAATTGTCCAATTTTGTATTTTTTTTATTGCTGTTCACCTTTAACTTTAGTTTCAATATCGTCCACCAGATGTCAGCCACTTTGCGTTAAAAGGCGAATATAGCTAATCACTCGCTAAACAAAAAATGCGAATCGCAAAAAACGATACGTTATAGATACGTAAACGATACTATAATACACAAAGGGTGTACGTCACTAATTCAATACACTTGCACATTAATTTGCCATTTCAATTCAAGTTATAAAACAAAAGCTGATGGACATATTTGTGTAAAATTAAAGTTCTTAAAAAATATTTTGTGTTGTGAAGTAAGTATACCTATATATTTATTTTATTAAACCATTTAAGTTTATTAATTTGATACATTGTAACATTGGCTTTAAAATGGGTGATAATGATAATAAATGACAAAAAAAATTACTTAGCCGCCGTTAACATAAAAAACTGTGAATTGTTTTGTTGGTAAGCCATTCCCACTCCCGGCTCAGTCGTAAGAGGTACTATTCTTGGTCGTAGGTTTTTATTCACAGATAAAGGGAATGGCTACGCTGTAATGCGACTGTCAACTCACCTCACTTCATTCATGGTCCAAACTATTCTCTTACAAACACATACTTTTAAATAAATGCAACTATCAAAACTTTAGAGTATTTCATTTTAAATAAACATTTTATTATTTACTTTAAAAAAAATAAAAATAAACAATGAGTTTATAAAGAATGGCAGAAAAATATAAATTAATTAATGAAACAGAAATTCATTCATTTGTAGTAATATTCCTAACAACCATAAAAAAAAATAACATGACTAGTTGACTAATTGAACCGGCGATTGAAATCATCAATCCAAAAAAAAATAAACGGTAAACCAAAATTATAATATATTAAATAAATAAATCTTACCTGCAAAATCGAAGACGATAGAAGCGCTTCCAAGCCTTGATCCTGTAGGAACCTTATGTATTTAGAACTAAAAAAAATGTGATAAGAAAAATTCACCAAAACTACCGAACTTAATTAATTAATCAACTTTTACAAAATTAAAAAGAAAACTAAAGCAAAAATACTAATATTTAAATAAGAAATAAAAAAAAATTGAAAATAAGAAACAATATTAAGTAAATCAATAAAAAAAAATTTTGATTTTTATGAATTTAACAATAGCCAAAAAAAAAACAACACGGTAAGCTGCAATCTGCACCGACAAGAGAAAACGTCATCAATCATCACGACACGTTTACCACATCCAAATAATACTCGTACTTGAAATGTACCACAATTGACTTGGTATATATATGTATGGTGTATTTGTTTTTATATAATTTATGACCCTCGATCAACGGGGTGAATTTGTAACGCCAACGATATAATGTTGTAATGTCTTTAATGATTAGTTTTCACTATAAGTGTAACTAATATAACTCATACGGAAATTTTATGATCATTCCTTTTTGATTATAAACATTATTTGTCACACAATTTCATTAATATAACGATTTTTCAATGATCGTTTATAAAACCATTAATGCAGTTCATGGTAACTAAATGCATTTTATATGTTCATTATGTGTACACAATATATATTAATTTATTAATTTTTCAAATTTATTTAAATTAATAAAACTAATTTTAACTATTATTCATTGTTTTTGAATTCACACATAAAAAAACTATACAGTAGTTATTAACTAAGTACAAAAATCACTTTATCATTTTGTCTAATTATTATTTTTTTAGTGAATTTTAAATATGGTTTTTAATTAGATAAGAGCTACTTAGACACTGCCCAAAAACCAACTGCCTGAACCGAAAAAAAAAATTGTGCTTGTCTTGTATTTTAATTATTTTGTTGTTTCTCGAATAATCGCGCTAACACACATCACCAAAATCCAATCGAACCATTTTCCGGTTATTTATACATACCAACAAAAAAAAACATTTGAAAAGAAAATGCATACCGTTAAAAAAAAATCCACGAGATAACCCTTGATTAGAACGGTGAGATACTTGACCACCAATTATTGTATACACAATAATTATTATTATCATCCATTCAACCGAGGAGTAAAGTATCAATGAAAACAAATTATTTGAGCAATTAGAGGCAATACAGTCGCAATCCAGTAACATTTATACGACTGCGCCAAAGCAAATGTTACAATCGTGGGAACGTACCCATCGACCACTGAGCGTCTCATCAGCCGGGCATATATGTTAGATTACTTAACTGTCCTTGCATGTTTTACAATATGTTACGAACGAATATCTTTTGCGTGATATATTCCTATCGATTTCTTTTCAGTAGTGGACAATTCATATGCAACATTACCTACTTTCCGAACTACGATTGCTTTTAAAAATTTCGGAGCTAGTTTAGCCGAAAAGTGTTTTACTGCATCACTTAGGGCGAAATTACGTACATATACGATTTGTCCCACTTGAAATTCTATGTTGCGACTCCGTAAGTTATAAACGTTTGCGTTTTTATTATGGGCATCTTCTAAATAAGATAGAACTTTTTGTTGACAAAGACTAAGCCGATTGCCCTTCCCTTGTACAGTAACTTCCCCGTTTGCAACCAAATCCAGCTCTCGCAATAACCTATAGTCATTCGCGTGCGCAATGTAATGTTGACCAAACATAAGATAATGTGGCGAATATTTTGTGGAGCTGTGTACTACATTTCGCAGAGCAGAGGAGATTTCATGCAAATGTTGATCCCATCTTTTGTGATCGTCTTTAATATAAGCACGTATTGCTGCCAGCAGAGTGCGGTTTACTCTTTCTGCGGCGTTACCTTGCGGAGAATATTTTGGGACAAACATATGATTTATGCCAAATTTATTTAAAAAATTCTGAAAACACACTGCCTTGAATTGACTTCCATTGTCTGATGTTAGGGTTTCTGGCACTGAAAATACAGAGAATATTTCCTTCTTCAAAAAGTTACACACCGCTGTAGACAGTGCTTGTTTCATGGGTTTAAGGAAAATGAACTTTGAGTAACTATCCAGAACAACCAACAAATATTAGTTGATCTTGGGTATGGGCCCAAGAAATCAACATAGATGTGCTGCATTGGTCTCACTGATAAGATTTGATTTCCCATTGGTGGGCGAGTTACATAAGTAGGTGCCTTGGTCTGCTTGCAAATTTCGCAATTTGCAACATAATCCCTTACGTCTTTGGATACAGAAGGCCAGAAATAATACCGTTGAATACGCTCAAGTGTCTTGGCCATGCCCAGATGAGCTGATGAAGGTGGGTCATGACACATTTTAATGAGATTTCGTGTTAGTTGTTGTGGAACATATAATTTCCAAGAGGACACATCTGTGCAATTATCCCCATGGTAGTTCGACGGATTAATGTAGAGCTTCCCGTTTTCCACGCGTAAATTAATGTAAGCGGAGGGTTTATCCTGAACGTTTTGGATGAGCTGGACATAATCCTGACTCTGAAAAGCAGGTGAATCTAAGTCTAATTTAAAACTGTCTCCATCTTCCTTAACTTCTTCCATATATGCTCGGGAAAGTGCATCAGCTACTACATTTTGAGTTCCTTTCCGATGCTGTATCTCAAATTTGAATCCTTGAAGCTTTAACGACCACCGGGCTAACCTGCCCGATAACTCAGTTTGATTCATGAGCCATTTGAGGCTTGCATGATCGGTGATGATGGTGAACGAGTACCCCTCGACGTATGCTCTGAACTTTTTTACGCTCAACACAGCGGCTAAACATTCCAGTTCTGTTATGGAGTAGTTCCGCTGTGCGGCGTTAAGTTTTTGAGACATATAGCAAATGGGGTGCTCGCCACCATCCTCACCGATTTGAAACAACACGCTGCCGACGCCCGTACTACTGGCATCGCACTGAATAAAAAATTTCTGTGAGAAATCAGGATGAGTCAAAACCGGTGCCGTTGACAGTATTTTTTTAAGCTTCTCGAAAGCTTCTTGACATTGATCGTCCCACTTAAATTTTCGTCCTTTCTTAAGCAGATCGGAAATTGGAGCCGCCAGGGTGGCATATGCAGAAATAAATCGACGGTAATATCCCGACATCCCTAAAAATCGACGTACTTTCTTGACGGTATCTGGTGGTGGGAAGGAAACTATAGCTGCGACCTTTTCAGGGTCCACCTTAATACAACCATCTCCAACTATATAACCTAAATAGCGGATTTCTTTCAACACAAACTTACTTTTTGTTAGGTTTACGGTCAAACCTGCTGCTCTAATTAATGAAGCCACCTGGTACAGCAAGGAAATGTGTTGATCAAAATCCTCAGACGCGATAAGGAGATCATCTAGGTACACGAAGACTTGCTCGTGCAGCTGATGCGGTATCACCCGATGCATTAGTCTACACATCGTTTGAGGAGAGTTGCAAAGTCCGAATGGTAGCACCGTAAACTGGTATAAAGGACGACCAGGGACGGTAAACGCAGTTTTATCGCGGGACTCCTGAGCCAAAGGGATCTGCCAAAACGCATCCTTCAAATCGATGCACGAAATGAATTTGGTTTGATCCAATCGGCTCAAAAGTCCGTTGATTATTGGCAATGGATATGCATCCCTGACTGTCACTTCATTCAGTTTACGGGCGTCTAAACACATTCGAACTTTGCCATTAGATTTTGAGACTAATGTCACCGGGGAACTCCAGGAGCTATTGGATTCCTCTATCACACCCAGAGCCAGCATACGGTCAATTTCGGCATATAAAGAGTTTTGAACAGCAGGAGATACGGCATAATGACGCTGTTTTATAGGTTTAGCGTCACCTACCTCAATAACATGAGTCAGAAGATGTGTGCGCCCTAGACCGTTTTCTTCGAAAGAAGGAAATGCCCTGATAACGTCTTCTAACATCGTTAGTTGCTGGGGGTTTAAGGAATGACGCGTGTCGTCCGAACTTAGCTGTGTGGTGATGGATTCAGTTAACTCAGATATGGCTAAATGAGGCGTTATTTTTATTTTAAATTCACGCCAAAAATCAATCCCCAAGTACAAGGGCTGCTGTAAACTTGGAATTAAGTATACTTTAAATACCTTTTCTTGTCCGTTAAATTTTAGATTGGCATAAATATATCCAAACACTCTTTCAGAGCGTCCTGAAGCCATCTTAACTCTAGTGGGTAAATAAAAAACCTTACTGTCGGAACTTTCCAAATATTTTTCACTCCCCAACCCTAATGCTGTAATTGTAGCCCCGCTATCTAATAGCCCTCGATAATTTTGTCCGTTAAGGATTACGTTCGCATAGGGTCGGTTATCTGTAATATTCTCGAAAACTGTTTCTGACACCAGTTTACGAAGTGAACGTTTATTGTGCCAATATTGGCGAGCTCTATACTGCGGTTCTTTGGATGTTTGTGAACCTTGGTTTACATAATCTGTTGAAAAGGTAATCGGGAAATCTAGGTGGGTTGTGAGAGTGTGATCGGAGAACATAGTTGGAGAATTGTTGAGATTCATTGGTGGAGTTATGAGGGTGGCAGAGGCCGCTGTGTTATACCTCGGTCTCTGCTTTTGCTGTTGCACTCGTTTGAGGAGGTCTGGGAAGTGTTGTAGGTTGAGGTGCCGGATTCCCAGGAGCTCGAGACCTCACGTTCACGTTTCCCGAACACCTAAAACACCTTGGTTTTAAAATACCAGGACGTCCACATCCAAAGCAAAATACTTTCGGTGGCTTTGAACAATCTATGAATGAATGCCCAATATCCTGGCAATTCCAACATATTGTCTTATTGTTACTATCGAATGCACTATTATTACGCGATGGTGCTGATTGTGTTTGTTGTCGAGCGTTTATTTCGTCTACGTGTAAGGAAGTTCCATCAACCTGCGTTTCATCAATCGACAATTCGTTTATAGTTCTTCGTGTGCATAATCTCTCTGGTTCATAGCCTGTGCGTTTCCAGGTGTCCTCTAAAGCTAGGCACCGTCGCACAAGGGCTGAGATTGAATTGATTTCTTGATCAGCTAATGTCACTTGGAAACCGGCTCGCATATTCCGCCTAACAATATGTAGTAACTCGGAATCGCCTAGAGGATCACGGAATTGCAAGGACAACGCAATAATGTCGTTGTAGAAAGCTCTGAAGCTCTCATTAGGCTTTTGTTTGCGCGATTCTAGATGTCTCTAGGAAAATAAATCTTTCGATTGGTACATCGTCGGAATTGCCATCGAAATTCAATTTCCACTTAGTAATATGGTTACTATACTTGGTTGAAGTGGTTTCTTTTGAAGCAGGAGGGTCTTTGAAAATGTTTGTTGAGGACAACACTTTTGAAATACCTGTTGCTCCGTCTTCCGGTTGATTTGAGGATGACGGTTGTGATAATACCTTGGAAGAAATAGCATCAGGAGTTGAGTTTTTTACTGGTTCCTCATCCTCCGAGGTCGTTAGATCTTCTGGGCATTCATGTTGAGAGTCTTTGATTTTGTCTAGTGTCTCGTCAAAATTTTCTTCTCCTTGGATTAGTGTTTGAACGGCGGTCAACAATAAATTAGTCGTGTTAATGTGTACTCGACATTCCGGCTTATATGTTTTAGTGGTGTTTAATAGCCTTTCTAGTCGAGCATTAATGTGCATTAATTTACATTCCACTTTACGCATCTCACTTTGTTCAGCCTTTTTATCAGGTTGCATCTCCGTAATCCAATCGCGATGCTCTTTTAGTTTCAGAGCACATTTCTTTAATTCCCTTTGCGGACTACGTCGTGCAGCTGAATGTGCTTTGTACGGGCGAAGAACGGGATTTTTCTCTTCGTTAGTTACTGCTAATTGCAGAGCAGCGAGATTATTGATTGGGGTTCCCTTAAAACCTCTAACAAGGCATTCCACCTCGAATTCGTCTGGAGCAAGAATAGCGACATCCATTATTAAATGTGATTCGGAAAATCAGATATGAATAAGGGGAAAAAAAATACAAAATATGGAAACAATACTTTTGAGGAACGAAATGTAACTTGTTCGCTTGATAGAAAAATTCAAAATTCAATTTACAAAAAAAAATTATCGAAAACAAAATTTCAAAAATAAATTAAATAAAAACAAATTAAATATTTTTAATTTTGTGGTACCAAAACAAGATATTTCGTACGAATAATTATGGATAATATTTCAATAAACGTGATAAATATTTATATTGATTTGAAAATTATAAACAAATATAAATCAATTATTAAACTTAAATGAGAACAATTTGAGGGCAAAAAAAAATAAAATTAACGGACGCATGAATGTGAGTGAGTCGAATAGACAGTCGAATTAATTTGAGCTATTGCATTAGTGTATTCAAAAAAAATAATTACGAATTGACCTTTAAATCTTGTTATTTAATCTACAATAAAATTGGAAAAATAATCTCTTTATTGGCCAAGATGCGTACAGGTCCAAAAAAACTGTTGCCATCAATTAAAATCTTCATGATGATAGGTCGTCTACATTCTATACCTAACCACTTAATCAAATACATGTGCACTATGTAGAACAATGTGGATAGAATGGAATACCAAAATTCAAAAGAAAATTTCAGTTGGCAAAATATTATCCTGAGTCCTGCACTGTCAAAATAAAATAATAAAATTGAAATATGATACTATTGGAAATAATAATAATAAAAGTAAATAGGAACGCTTAATCTTTGAATACTTTTTTATAAATATTTCAAATATATCATTTAATTTAAACAAACAGTTATATTTATGAGCGAATTCTCCAGAAGATAATATCAAACATGGTGAAAATATCTGAGAATTCTATCGGAAACCAAAACTGTATCTAAAAAAAATATTTAACAACGTCCCTTTGTGTTGGGCGCCATATGTAACATTGGCTTTAAAATGGGTGATAATGATAATAAATGACAAAAAAAATTACTTAGCCGCCGTTAACATAAAAAACTGTGAATTGTTTTGTTGGTAAGCCATTCCCACTCCCGGCTCAGTCGTAAGAGGTACTATTCTTGGTCGTAGGTTTTTATTCACAGATAAAGGGAATGGCTACGCTGTAATGCGACTGTCAACTCACCTCACTCACATTCATGCGTCCGTTAATTTTATTTTTTTTTGCCCTCAAATTGTTCTCATTTAAGTTTAATAATTGATTTATATTTGTTTATAATTTTCAAATCAATATAAATATTTATCACGTTTATTGAAATATTATCCATAATTATTCGTACGAAATATCTTGTTTTGGTACCACAAAATTAAAAATATTTAATTTGTTTTTATTTAATTTATTTTTGAAATTTTGTTTTCGATAATTTTTTTTTGTAAATTGAATTTTGAATTTTTCTATCAAGCGAACAAGTTACATTTCGTTCCTCAAAAGTATTGTTTCCATATTTTGTATTTTTTTTCCCCTTATTCATATCTGATTTTCCGAATCACATTTAATAATGGATGTCGCTATTCTTGCTCCAGACGAATTCGAGGTGGAATGCCTTGTTAGAGGTTTTAAGGGAACCCCAATCAATAATCTCGCTGCTCTGCAATTAGCAGTAACTAACGAAGAGAAAAATCCCGTTCTTCGCCCGTACAAAGCACATTCAGCTGCACGACGTAGTCCGCAAAGGGAATTAAAGAAATGTGCTCTGAAACTAAAAGAGCATCGCGATTGGATTACGGAGATGCAACCTGATAAAAAGGCTGAACAAAGTGAGATGCGTAAAGTGGAATGTAAATTAATGCACATTAATGCTCGGCTAGAAAGGCTATTAAACACCACTAAAACATATAAGCCGGAATGTCGAGTACACATTAACACGACTAATTTATTGTTGACCGCCGTTCAAACACTAATCCAAGGAGAAGAAAATTTTGACGAGACACTAGACAAAATCAAAGACTCTCAACATGAATGCCCAGAAGATCTAACGACCTCGGAGGATGAGGAACCAGTAAAAAACTCAACTCCTGATGCTATTTCTTCCAAGGTATTATCACAACCGTCATTGTACATGTTACAACATGTACAATATTGTATATATTTTAGGATGCGTGATCAATTTTTACTAAATCGGTGTCAATAAAAGTACTGTGAGCAGAAAAAAATTTCATGCAAATGTATATAATTGTATTGTAATTATTGATCTACTTTAAATAAATAAAAAAATGCAATCATTAATAAAAGATATAAAACACGGTTTTTATTTTTGCTAATAATCATCTCGAAAAATACGATTTGTAAATTTATCGCATAATTAGGTCTATTTCCGATACGAAAAATAAGCATCGCAAACGAAACGCAAAAATCGATATATTCCGATTCGTAAAAAATTCTAATTATCATGGGACGTTGGAATCGTAAACGTATCGATTTCGAATCGTAAAAACGATTCGTAAACGATATTTTGTATGAACATCAAACATCATTTTTGTATCGTAAACGTATCGCTTTGTTTAGCGGGCAGTGGTATCACCACAAAATGACCCGAGTAACCACGTGTCACAAAAAAGCGACAAAAATTTCACATAAAATGGTGATTGGTGGAAAAAAGTTGTCACAATAGATTGAATGCTAGACAACTTCATTGTGATTTTTTGTGTTAAGGAAAACAAATAAACGTCAAAATATTGTTCATATCTTTTTGTATGAAGTGGCACAGATGCAATTTTATTTCTATAATTACAGACATATATTAAATATTTTTTAATAAAAATTTAATTGAAATATATTCATTTTATTGCATTTTAAGCTAAGCAAGTAATTTTTTTTGTGAAAAGCGTGTGAAAAATTAAAACATAAAAAGAAGGCAAATTCGTATTCTTCAGGTTTCATCTTGTGCCGTTTGAGTTTTTTCTATGGTTATTTTTATTAAAATTAAGTTATTTTCAAACATTTTAAGTTAGCTTCATATAAACTGCTGTTTCTTTTCCTTAACACTCAAAAAAATTTGACATATTTTGGCTGTCAAACTATCGATCTATATCGATGAAAAATGGTTGATGGGGTTGACGCCGATTGTCACGCATAAACGAACATTTTGTAAATCAAATTTGTCGGTTTTTGGTGGAATATTTTTGAAATATTTGTTGAAAATTTAGTCACAAATTCGAAAGTTTTTTTATAGTAATAAAGTCAAATATTTCTCGATATTTTCGGAATAATTTGTGGTTTAACTGTGGAACTAATTATGAACTATTTGTTGAAATTATAACCACAAATTCGATAGTTTTTTTATAATATCACTTAATTATCCACAATTTTGTGGATATTTGTTGGTTTATTGTCTTATTGATGCAATTATGCGTAAGAAAATTTTTTTTGACCCTACTTAAATAATTTTGTAAAAAATACTCCATTGTATGGTTTATTTGATATTTTTATTATTATTTGCTTTAAAAAAAATATCTACCAAAAATGTAGAAATATCAAAATCCCCCCGTACTTTAACCCGAGTCGAGAATCAATACAAAATGTCTCGACTCTAAAAAATGAAAACTTTCCTTGAGTTTTCTATGGGGTAGTTTGGTTTCGTACAGATAAGCTCGCACAAACAAAAAGTTCGGTCTACTTATCAGGTACTCAGGTAGCTACGACCAAACACAAACTATAAAAATAAAATTCCAACTTCATACATTAAGTATGAGGCAAGAACGTAGTGACTTAGCGAATTAAATCAAAAATGATCAAAATATTTTATTTTTGGGGAGTAAAATGAACATATATTTTGTCACAAAATACCCGCATAAATATGTTCCAAACTGTCAAATTTTTTTGTGGCTAAAAGTAACTTACATTTTGTGACAAATTGGTGATTAAATTTTTTTTTTTTGGGTGGTAAAATCAACATTCATTTTGTCACTAAATACCCGCATAAATAATTTCCAAATTGTCAACTTATTTTGTGGCAAAAAGGAACTTACATTTTGTGACAAATTGGTGACTAAAATTTTTTTTTTGGGTGGAAAAATCAACGTACATTTTTCACAAAATACCCGCATAAATATGTTCCAAATTATCAACTTTTTTGTGACAAAAAGGAATTTACATTTTGTGACAAATTGGTGACTAAATTTTGTTTTTTTTGGGTGGTAAATTCAACGTACATTTTGTCACAAAATACCCGCATAAATATGTTCCAAATTGTCAACTTTTTTTGTGACAAAAAGGAACTTACATTTTGTGACAAATTGGTGTAAAATTTTGTGATCACCATTTTTGGTTACTCGGGGACAACACTGCAAAATAAATTTTAAGGGGAAAATAATGAATCAAAGTAATCAATTGATGTTTCTACATAACCTCAAATGAAGGTATATAAACATATGTATATATGAAATGAAATTTATGTGTGAACTCAACAGCAAATGTGATTAGTGTTTAAATAAAATGCCAATTAAACGCATTTTTATTTCATTATAATAAATAATTAATTATTCTTTTAAGCCTGAATTCCATTGTGAAAAATTGAATGAGCTGACTTCAAGTTGGAAAAAGACAAAAAAAAATAATCCATCAGAGTGACAAAGACAAAGTGTTTTGTTATTGTTTTTATTATAGCAAAATTTGATGGACACATTTTGACAGCAAAGAAAAACATAACTAAAAATTATTAAACAAAATTAGGTATTAGTGTTAATTTGATTAATTTTACGTTTCAAAATAATCTAAAAAATTAATTATTATTAATGACTATATCAGAATTATTTGTTTCGAAAATTATCCGTCATAAAATACAAAATTAAAAAAATCTTTCCCATAACAATGCCACACTATTGTTTGTTAGTGTTTTGACAGCAAACATAACCTATAATTAATTAACAAATTAAGTAGTATGTGTTAATTTAATTATTTCAAGTCTCAAAATTATCTAAAAAATTAATTATTATTATTACTTATATCAGAATTATTTTTTTCGAATATTTTCTGTTTTAAAATATGATACAAAATTAAAAAAATCTTTCCCATAAAAGTGCCGCACTATTGAAATTATCAGTTTATTGGTGTATTGACAGCAAACAAAAACATAACCAACAATTAACTAACAAATTAAGTTTTATGTGTTAATTCAATTATTTTACGTCTCAAAATTATCTAAAAAATTAATTATTATTAATACTCATATCAGAATTTTTTTTCTCGAAGATTTTCCGTCATAAAACAACAAATTAAAAAAAAAAAATCGCCATGCTGTTAAAATTATTAGTGTGTGCGAGAAATGTTTTTCATCGTACACAATAATTATGCAGATGTGTTAGTTGAAATGATCTCGAGTTGATACTTTTCAAACAAATTATGGCGATCCACTAAAGCCTGTATTCCATTATGAAAAATTTACTGACTGCTGGAAAAAATAAAAGAAGACAAAAAAAATGTTACATAAGAGTGATAAAGAAAAAACAATTTTTTTATTTTCTATTTTATAGCAAAATCACATGGATAAATTTTGACAGCAAATAAAAACATAACCAAAAAATATGAACAAAATTATACGTTATTCTTAATTCGTATATTTTCACCCCTCAAAATTATCTAAAAAATTAAATATTATTATCGCGCATATCAGAATTATTTTTTTTCATTTATTTTCCGTCACAGAATAAAAAATAAAAAATATCTTTACCATAAAAATGACGTACTATGAAAATTAATAGTGTGTGCGAGAAATATGTTATCATCGTACACAAAATTTATGTAGATGTGTTAGAGGGTTGCAATAAAAAGTACTCCATTTGATACTTTTTGTCAATAATTATGGCATCACACTAACACAGCCACAACTTTTTTGTAATAAAAATGTTTACTGACGACGTTGGGTATCTCATTCACACAACAACCGATTTTATATTTTTATCTCAATATATTTTTGCTGATCAACATTTTTTCACAATGGAATACCGGCTTAATGCCTCAATTCCATTGTGAAAAATTGACTGAGCTGACTTCAGTTGGAAAAAGACAAAAAAAAATAATCCAGCAGAGTGACAAAGACGAAGTATTTTGTTATTGTTTTTTTTATAGCAAAATATGATTGACACATTTTGACAGCAAACAAAAACATAACCAAAAATTATTAAACAAAATTAGGCATTAGTGTAAATTCTATTATTTTCACGTTTCAAAATAATCTAAAAAATTAATTATCATTATTACCCACATCAGAATTATTTTTTTCGAAGATTATCCGTCATAAAATACAAAATTAAAAAAATCTTTCCCGTATCAATGCCACACTATTGTTTATTAGTATTTTGACAGCAAACAAACACATAACCTACAATTAATTAACAAATTAAGTATTATGTGTTAATTCAATTATTTCAAGTTTCAAAATTATCTAAAAAATTAATTATTATTAATACTCATATCAGAATTAATTTTTTCGAACATTATCGATCATAAAATACAAAATTAAGAAAATCTTTCCCATAACAATGCCACACTATTATTTTATATGTTTTGACAGCAAACAACAATATAACCTATAATTAATTAACAAATTAAGTATTATGTGTTAATTCAATTATTTCTAGTCTCAAAATAATCTAAAAAATTAATTATTATTATTACTCATATCAGAATTATTTTTTTTCGAATATTTTCGTCTTAAAACACAAAATTACAAAAAAATCATTCCCATAAAAGTGCCATACTATTAAAATTAATAATGTGTGCGAGAAATATTTCTCATCGGTACACAATATTTATGTCCTTGTATTAGTTGGACTGCCATAAATAGTTCTCGATTTGAACTTTTTTTAAATTTTGATATCAGTCCACTAACACAGACACATCTTTTTTGTAAGTAAAATTTTGACTGACTCCGTTGGGCATCTCGTTCACGCAACCATCGATTTTATATTTTTATCTCAAGTTATTTTGACTGACAAACTTTGTTTCACAATAGAATTGAGGCTTTAAGCCTGAATTCCATTGTGAAATATAGTTTGTCAGTCAAAATAAAGTGAGATAAAAATATATAATCGGTAGTTGTGTAAATGAAACACAAAACGAAGTCAGTCAAAATTTTATTAGCAAAAAATGTGTGTCTGGATTAGTGGATCGCCATAATTATGGTTGAAAAGTATCAAACCGAGATCATTTCAACTAACACATCTGCATAAATATTGTGTACGATGAAAAATATTTCTCGCACACACTAATAATTTTAATAGCATGGCGATTTTTTTTTTAATTTGGTGTTTTATGACGGAAAATCTTCGAAAAAAACAATTCTGATATGAGTATTAATAATAATTCATTTTTTAGATAATTTTGAGACTTGAAATAATTGAATTAAAACATACTACTTAATTTGTTAATTAATTCTAGGTTATGTTGTTGTTTGCTGTCAAAACACATAAAATAATAGTGTGGCATTGTTATGGGAAAGATTTTCTTAATTTTCTATTTTATGACGGATAATGTTCGAAAAAAAAAAAATAATTCTGATATGTGTAAAAATAATAATTGATTTTTTAGATTATTTTGAAACGTGAAAATAATCGAATTAACACTACATAATACCTAATTTTGTTTAATAATTTTTGGTTATGTTTTTGTTTGCTGTCAAAATGTGTCCATCAAAGTTTGCTATAATAAAAACAATAACAAAACACTGTCTTTGTCACTCTGATGGATTATTTTTTTTTTTCTTTTTCCAACTTGAAGTCAGCTCAGTCAATTTTTCACAATGGAATTCAGGCTTTAATCATCTCATTATACTTTAACCACTTAACGCATAGGAACGAGTTAACTCGTCCAATTAAATTTTAAACTAAAAATAGTTTAAATTTCGTTTGTTTTTTGTAATTAAAATATTGTGATTATTTGTACTTTACGGCTGTAGTTTATGGCATTTTAGCTTATCAATTTCGATTTTTATGGTTTATGACAACAATTGCTCAGGGTCAGTGGTGTATTATATTGATAAGATACATATTTATGGCTGCATGTTTCATCATAAACGATAATATGAAAAAGGAGAAAAGTGGCTGCAGGATGTAATTTCATTACCGGCATCTCAACAATGATTTTGGTTTTTTCCAAAACCTTCGAAAATTCTCTCTGTAGTCAAAAAAGAATTCTCGCAGATTTTTTTTTTGCTTTAGGCAAAATAAAATTTCAATTTACTTTTATTGTTTTACTGCGTCATCCCACAACTAGTGTTATACGTGTATGTATTTATGAATGACGCCGATTTAGACGTGCTTTCTTGCATCAGTTTCTTTCCTCGTTTCTTTACCCCTCTCTCTATAAACCGATTTCGAAGGTCATATTTTTTTGATTCTTTTTTCAACAAACATATTTTGCGATTCTTGTGTTTCTCTGCACTAATCCAAACAAAAAGTTATATAAAATTTCCGAAGGTCATATTTTTATTTCTATACCAAGTATGCGACGAGAAATATTTTTACACATACATAGACGAATAATTCAAAAGAATCACGTTTCAAGAAAACGCGTGTAAATGCAAATTGGTTTTTTGAAAACAGAGAAACGTAATGCAAGAAAACATGTGTAAATTGGCTCTAATTATCTATTACCGCGTTATTATGTCGATTGCATTTTTTCTCGTAACATTTTATACAGTAAAACGTGCATATGTTGAAATACACCGAGGTAGTAACGGTATAAAAAGAACAAAGGAAAGTCGTTATCTTGTTCTTTAGTTATTTTTCTTTTCTGTTGCAAACAATTTCAATTTAAAAGAAGGAAAATAAAACAAAAACGTTATTTTTTGTTTATCTAAATATACCTATTGTGTTAAAATAGGTGCAAATAAACAATTACAATAATAAAAAAAAATATGTTTTTTTGCAGGTTTTTTTTTCAAAAATAATATGCGTTAAGGGGTTAATAAAAAACAACAAAATTAAAGTTTTAAAAAAATGAATGAAAATTAAGGCCGATTTAGATGAAGAAAAATGTTTGCCCGACAAAATTTTTGCACGTCGGTTAGATCTGCACGCAATAGAAAAATAAAACACTGGTTAAAAAGAGTAAGAATACAGGGTGTTCGGCACATGGACCGACACAATTTTTTGGGGGGATTGGTTGGGTCATTAGCTAGTTTTCACCAATACGACCCTACGTCCTAAGTGACACGGTAACTGAGATATGAATTTTTTTCGTGTTTTATTTAAATTACCTGAAATCTCGCCTTTAAATCGTCATATTTTTTTTGTTTGTGATTATAATAGCACGAAATAACTTTTATTGTATTCTGTAATGTATTTTTAGTCTAAATAAATCATTATTTGGTACAAATGGCTTCAAAAAAATAAATTATATGAGCTTCGAAAGTCTTGAAAATGTGTAAATGTATGAAAAATTTCAACTTCTAAATTCAATATAAAAAAAAATAAACATTATTTTGAACATAGGTTTATTTTAAAAAGTTGTCTAGTTTATACCCTTTCCAACGGTATGCTACATGTTGGAGAAATTATTTATAGTATGGTCAAAATAAGAGATAGAAGTTGTAGGGTCAAGAAAATTATTTTTATCTTTATTATGTTTTTATTAAATATGAGTTATAATATTTGTTCGAATTATTCCCCTCAACTCCGTATGCATGCACGACACCTTTTCCTTATTTTAAATGTTGTTGTGCGAAGTCGCATTTCTCTTTTCATTATTTCAAATGCAGCTGTAATTCGCTCCATTAAAATTTCTCGTGAGGGCACCTCTGTTGCATAAACCAATTCTTTTGCACGTCCCCAGACGTAAAAATCGAGGGGTGTCAGGTCTCTTCGTTCCTAAAATTAAGCATTGTAACCACAACAGCGAAGACAAACGCAACAAAAACAATTCTGATAACAGTTTAAAACAGACTAAACAAGAAGAACAAAATATTTAACTAAAACAAGATTTAAATAAAACAAAAGAATAAATGTAATAAATAGGTTCCTACGGTTCCTAACTTTTGCAAAACGATTTACCCGAACTTTTATTATCAGTTTTGGAAGAAGGTGTGCCGATCGTCTTTCAAAATGATGACTGTCCGGCACACGATCATCGAATGGTACGTGAGTACTTAGACAATTCTTTTCCGAACTCATGGATTGGTAGATTGGGACCTATTTCTTGGCCCACACGGTCCGCAGACCTGACACCCCTCGATTTTTACGTCTGGGGACGTGCAAAGGAATTGGTTTATGCAACAGAGGTGTCCTCACGAGAAATTTTAATGGAGCGAATTACAGCTGCATTTGAAATAATGAAAAGAGAAATGCGACTTCGCACAACAACATTTAAAATAAGGAAAAGGTGTCGTGCATGCATACGGAGTTGAGGGGAATAATTCGAACAAATATTATAACTCATATTTAATAAAAACATAATAAAGATAAAAAGAATTTTCTTGACCCTACAACTTCTATCTCTTATTTTGACCATACTATAAATAATTTCTCCAACATGTAGCATACCGTTGGAAAGGGTATAAATTAGACAACTTTTTAAAATAAACCTATGTTCAAAATAATGTTTATTTTTTTTTATATTGAATTTAGAAGTTGAAATTTTTCATACATTTACACATTTTCAAGACTTTCGAAGCTCATATAATTTATTTTCTTGAAGCCATTTGTACCAAATAATGATTTATTTAGACTAAAATTACATTACAGAATACAATAAAAGTTATTTCGTGCTATTACAATCACAAACAAAAAAAATATGTCGATTTAAAGGCGAGATTTCAGGTAATTTAAATAAAACACGAAACAAATTCATATCTCAGTTACCGTGTCACTTAGGACGTAGGGTCGTATGGGTGAAAACTAGCTAATGACCCAACCAATCCCCCAAAAAATTGTGTCGGTCCATGTGCCGAACACCCTGTATGTAAACAAAAATGGTGATGCTATAATTTTTGGAGGTTGATAATTTGACGCCATTGCCGTCTTACTTTGGTAAAAGTTATTCCTATCCGGATAGGAATGAAATTTTGCCCAAAGTAAGAGCAATTCTTCTTCAGAATAATTTTTTTTTTTACTTTCAACAGTTGGTACCAAGCTCTAAAATATATTTATTATGTAGAATTTTAACAAATATAAAATAATGATATCAAATTATTGAATAAGGTATAATTATTCCAAATGATAATTAATAAAATTTAATATTCTGATTTATCGAAAAATTGAAAATTGTTATTTAATACCAACTCATAAAACTAAATATATGTAATAGTTTTACTCTAGTGGTAAACACTACAACTACGAGAAGAAGAGAATTTTGCTATTCCAACTTCTCAGCGGAATGAATCTCTTCATTCCGGAATGAAAATACACGGCATTGTTGTTGTAAAATTGCCAAAGTAAGCATGAAACACACCGAGCAGCAGATTTAAATATAACTTGATTTGCTGATGTATTCATAGATAGTCGTATGTTAAGCAAAATTATAAACAATTTTTATAAAAACATTCAAATATTTGATAATTTTAATAGATAAATTTCGATTAAAAGAAAATCTCTAACAAGTGGAATATGTGGGACATGTCGCGCTGCTCTTGGTGTGTTTCAGCCTGTAGACTACACATATTTGGCATTATTGACACACCAAGAGCAGCGCGACATGTCCCACATATTCCACTTTATTCCACGAAATTTATCTATTAAAACTATCAAATATTTGAATGATTTTATAAAAATTGTTTATAATTTTGCTTAACATACGACTGTCTATGAATACATCTGCAAATCAAGGTATATTTAAATCTGCTGCTCGCTGCCGCTGCTCGATGTGTTTCATGCTTTACCCTTTACATTTATCAGTAGTGACATAAATTAATTGGGGGAAGCTAATCAAAATAAAATAAATATGAAAGCTCTTAATTAAATTTTTGTATTTAAAAATTTACAAAGTTAAATAGCTCAAGTATTTTTACTTTCGACTTTTTCGTTATATGTATTTCGAAGTTTAAACTAAACTTAGTTTCGACTTTAACTAAGTTTAAGTTTCGACTTAAGCTAATACCATAGATACACACAAAAATTATCGCGATAATCTTCGATCACGATTTCGAATGACGTTTTCGTGATCGCGATCTGCAAATTATGGTGACACACAAAAATTCGATTAAAAATACAAATTTTAGTTATAAACGATATTTGTATCGTGTTAAACTTTCATTTTACAAGATAATGTCAATAAGTTTATACAAGTTATTAAAAATGAAATAATTGTTATCCTATATTGACGATTGTAAAAGTAAAGAAAGCGCCTCTCGAGGACAATAGTTAAAATGATGCACCTGATAAAATGACATTTGCCACAAATGCGACGAAAGAAAATTTAGCATTGCGGTTTAACTACCGATACGTGATATATACTATCGGGGCTCATTGCTCTCCCTCCTAGATGTAATAACATTTACTTCTGCTAGAAGAGCGGTAGCATTGGGACTCAAGGACTTCGAGAGGGCAGACCCACTCCCGTATATTCCTATCCGTGCCTCGTCTACCGTTTTGATTTAACTCTTGCGAGTTGCTGGGACATACTATCTGGGCTCATTGCTATCCCTCCTAGATGTTTACTATTGGAAGTACTTCTACACGTGATACATACTATCTGGGCTCATTGCTCTCCCTCCTAGATGTCTACTGTAGGAAATACTTCTACACGCGTTACATACTATCTGGGCTCATTGCTCTCCCTCCTAGATGTAATAACATTTACTTCTGCTAGAAAAGCGGTAGTATTGGGACTCAAGGATTTGAGAGGGCAGACCCACTCCCGTGTATTCCTTCCCGTGCCTCATCTACCGTTTTGATTTGACTCTTGCGAGTTGCTGGGAATAAAAAAGTCGCCTGTAGGTCACCCAGGTTTACTACAGGAAGGCTAAATAAAACTGGAGGGTGCCTGGTATCCAGAGTCCGCATATATAGACTGATTAACCTATCAGCCATTCATCCATCGGCATATGCTGTTCCACCTTAGATTAGGGATTTTTTGTCAAGGTTTTCTCCTTTAGCGCCGTACTTTGGCCTGTCACAAAAGTCTATATTCAGCCTAATGGTTACAGTTACCGGTGGTTGCCACGAGGAGGCAGTACGTATACTTGCGCCTACTGGAAGGAGCCCCTTCCAATAGACGCCAAACCACCTATTTTTGTACATATTTCATGATTATCTTGTTTCTACAACTACATTTTGAAGTCGAGTTATCTATCCTGATTTGCCAAAATCGTGAAGTGACAGATTGGAAAATTAACTAGATAATGTAGAATATGCGATTATCTAGTTCGTGTGTATCTATAGTATAAGAAAGCGTATGAATCTTGTCGCGATAAGTCGAAACTGGACGAAACTCAATCAAAAAAAATTGTGTGCATGTATTTGTGAATAAAAAATAAAAAAAGGCGGGGCTAATTTTGAGCTGGGTATGTGTAAATGTCAAATTAGAAATACGGCTGTAATTTTTTTTTTTATAATGAAACAAACGACAAATTCCAATTTGAAATTAATTTTATTAAAATAAACATACTGTCGTAAATAAATCTAAAAAAAATTAATTTATTTAAAATACAAAAGTCAAAAAACATTTATTAAGCTGGCCTCAGATGGTCAATATCTATTGCCAATATTTCAGTATTGGCAATACTATTGAACGTGAGGACACTAATTGAAGGATTGTCAATATACAAAATATTGTGGTGATGGTTTGATGAAAATCAAAATATTTTTTATATTGATAAAATATTTACAATACTATTGATCTTCTGAGTTACTTTATTGACAAAATATCAATGCGAAGAGCTGTCAACATTTGAGTTCGGTATTCAAAACCAAGAAAACATAACAATTACCTACATTTAGCGTTGCATTTATGCAAATATAAATATAAAGTTGAATTTATATAAGTATTTGGATTTTTATTCACTCTATAGACCATATTCTTTCTTTTTATTTTAAATTTTTTCATTTACAACGCAAAATAATAGCTACACAAGCCGTACTTTTACCTAACATGGTTCAAAGTGGCGTATATTAACCTAAAAATAAATATTTTTTATTGTTTGACATTTAAGTGTTTTGTCAATAGTATTGATCATCTGAGACAGTTGCTGTTTGTCAATAGTTTTTTTCAACATTGACAATAATATATTGGCAATACTTATTGAACATCTGAGGCCCGCATTATGCATCAAACAGATAAGCGGCGCTAACAGCGGCGCTAATTTAGAATACATGGATTTCCATAAGAGCGAACAGATAGAGCGGCGCTAAACTCGCAAAATTTCTATTTCTTGAGGCGTTCAATGACATTTAGATTTTTTGTTGTTGCTTTTATAGTAAATTCTTGGAAACACGTAATTTTAGCTGAAATGTATATCCAAATTGGGCATAAGAGAAAGACAATTGTAAAACAAATCTAAATTTGAACATAAATTTGAACATAAATTTGAACATAATAAATCATTAAACAAATATTTTTTTATGAAAATATTTTGTTTACAAAACCCAAAGAACATTTTTCATTTAACTAAATGTCAGATTAGCGGCGTCTATGTGGTTGCAAAAAATCATAAAGACGAATAGAAGCGATGAGAAGCGAAGCTAAGCGTAGGGCGCCGCTTATCTGTTTGATGCTTTAAGTTAAAATAAATTGAAGCTGGAATTTTCCGAATTTCACAAGTAAAGAAAATGGCGTAAAGTCCTTCTTTGAATATGCACAGTAAAGTAAATTGAATCAACATAATATAATTGATTTTTATGTTTTAATTGAAAATCAAACACAATCACAATTTATTGGTATAAGGGATTGTTCACAAGCGCGAGTAGCGAATTGCGAGTAACCATTTTACAGAAAATTTTGGCATAAAATACACTTAAACACAATGGATTTTTCGATTTATAATATAATTACGATTTCTTGATTAAAAATAAAATAAATTGAGCCCTAAAAATTCTTTGCAATAAGAAAAATTACTAAATTCGCGCATTCGCTAAAAAATAAAATTACGTTCCACTCGTGTTCTACATAATTTTTATTCGTACGAGAATTGACATTCGTACGAATATTTTTTTGATGTGAAAACATCTTTAGCGGCAAGAGTAAGTAAAAAATTGAATAGAAATCTGGTTACGGAAACAAAAATGCCGAACCAAAAATAATTGCTGGTATGTGTGAGTATCGATAAGAACAAAAAATAAATAAAACGTAAAATCAATGCAAAATCTACGCATACACATGCAATATACAACACCATCCGGCATTTCAAAAACATCGTGAGCCGAATACAAAATCAAGTCTAAAAAAACTGCCTACTTTAATTTATTTTGTTGTGAAAATATCTGCTATACAGTCAAACCTGTTTTTGTGCGGTCTTTTTTATGCGATTTTTTTTTATGCGTTTTTTTATGCGATTTTTTTTGTATGCGATTTTTTTTGTGCGATTTTTTTTATGCGGTATATGAATATCGAGATTCTGTTCAGCCATTTTCATACCTAATGCATCAGCCAAGTTCATTAATCATTAGACATGCTCAATATTCTTATATATTCCATATTCCAGCAAATTTCAATATGTAATTACATATTATTATCTTGCACACAAAGAATATAATTTAGTTAAAAGAAATGTTTATTTCACAACTAATGAAATGCGTAGTAATAGCCACACTGATTGTTAACCTTGAACATAAACTAAAAAAATATACAATATGTAAGAAATAGAACATTTACCGTTTTATTTAAAAATGAAAAATTAAAATTTTTTTAAATGTTTCCATGTGTAATTTAATTATTTATTTTGTTTAGAAAGCACTTTCTCGCTATTTCGTAAAACTTTGACATATGTATTTTCTAAGGGAAACTTTTTTTATGCGGTCCCTATCCACCGCATAAAAAATTTTTTTTTGTAATTTTTGTACAAAATTATTTATTATAGCGATTTATGGAGTTTGCGAATATTTTTTTTTGTGCGATTTTTTTTTGAACGGTCCCTATCTACCGCACAAAAACAGGTTTGACTGTAAATGGCCGCAGCAGCAAGTGTTTTTGAAAATTAAAATTACATACAAGTAAAAGGACCTCAAATTATGCTTGTGAAGCGTAATAGTTATTTACGTCACAATGGCGGTAAATGAGTTGTTACAGCACGAGTTCGATGTTTATTTGAGAATTTTGAACGAGTACTGTAACGATTATTTAACGTACGTGTAACCTGATTTTGCTTTGCTCAGTGAGTTTGCCGTGACCATTTACTGCTTTGGAGGTTTAGGTGATTAACTTAACAGAACTGTAGTTTGCGCATGCTTAATTATTATCAGTAAGGGTTGTCCTCCAAATTCAAAATAGAATTATAATTTACTGACTTTTTGAACCAAAAATGTAACTTAGTTTAAATACTGAGCAAACAACATCCGTCTTTATGGAGGGGTTTCTGATCCTTAACGAAATGGTTTGAAATGATTCAATAGATATTTATACAAAAAAGTTTTCACATAAATCTTTTGCGAGTTGAGGGTGAACTCGCTCATTTTTTTTTTTTTATATCATTTCAAATTCGATCAAAATGATTTTTAAAGATTAAAATAATATTATTTATATTGAATTATGTATTTTAAGCTTTATTAAAACGAACAATATAAAAAAACAGGTTTTAGAAAAAATTACCATATTATTACAAATATTTGATCATGGATGGTATTGATTTTGACATATAAATTCGCTCTCGTTTAGTGTGAATCAAATTTGCGAATTCGTGTTTGGAATTTATTCGCAACTCGCAGTTCGCGTTTGGTGTGAGTAGTCTCTTAACATCGGGTGTCCATTATTTTTTAACACAAAAAATTAGAATTTATAAATAAACGTGAATTACAAACGCAAATCTTTTTATTACATTACAACGCAGCTGAAAACACTTTACTAAAATATTCTATGTCAAACCAAATTCACGATAGTATATTATACACACCAATATTAATCATAAATACAATGAAGTTATCTTTCGATTATTTTCTCAAAAGTCGAAGGAAAATACGGTAGCTCAATTTTTAGCTTCGTCTTGTTATACTTGGGTATTGTATGGGTTTTCATAATATACTTTTATTGTGTTTGTATTAAGCAAAACCTGCTAAAATTCTCTTTAGAAAGCCTGCTCATTTTGCTGATACACAGATACATACTTAGGCCCGATTGTATGAACACGGATAGATTAAAAAAAATCCGGCGATACAGATTAATCTTCAACCGACGATTCTTTTTTTCGTCGATTGTATAAACACGGATAAAAAAAATTCCATCCTCTGTTTATTGCAGTTTTTATTGCAGTTTATTTTGGAGTGTCAACACTTTTTTGACGTTTCAAATTTAATTTATTGTTTATTTACATTCTTATGTGTGTACTTATTGTACACGAAAGTATTTTTTTATGTTTTTCTGCAATAGAAAAAAAAATTTGAGTTGGGCATTTCAAATTTTATGTTTTTTCGATTCCATTCCGATTTTTTTTGAATAAACGCAACAACAATCAAAATGTTCCGCTGCGCCGAACCAAACAAATAAAATTAAAATTATGTCAAAAAAAATAAACAACATTTTCTATCCACTGTTTTAGACAATAAAAAGAGAAGATAAAAACAGTGGATAGAAAAGAATCCTTGGATTAATTTTCGTATTTATCGTCGTTCATACAATCCAAGCGACGATTAATTCGCCGATTAATCTTCTATCCGCGTTCATACAATCGGGCCTAATAAACCTCAACGTTGAGGCGTAGTAGTGACTACGAAAAACCATAGAAAAAAAATTTAAATTTATTTGTTTATCACTAACACCACACCATGTATAGGTCACATACCCTACTAACGTCGAAAATTTAGCATTTTTTACTCTCTATTGTTTGCAATCCTACTAACACCACACCATGTATTTATCACACATACTCAAAACCTTCTACAATTATCTCTTGAGAAAGCCTGACTGCGTTGTATAGCTCTCTTACACATATTTAAAAATATATGTTGGTTAGTGTATAGGTCGCTCCGAAAAACCATATAAAAAAAATACAAATTACCACTACTAATTCCAATGGATATCACACACTACTTAATATCAATACCATAACCATATATATATACGATATTATTTCACAAATACATTCACCATGATATATATTTTTATAGCATTAGTATACATTTCGTTGGGCTTTCTCAAGAGAGAATTTTAGCAGGTTTTGCACATACTGCTAACGCCGATGATATTTGAGCATTTTTGCTCTCTATTCTTTGCTTTGATCTACAAACAAAATTTCAGACGTCACACAATTATATTGCGCAATTTATAATGTAATTCATGTAAATTATGTAACATCATACAAAATAAATAAAAATTCAAATTTTAAATAAAAATATAAAATATGTAATTTAAATCTTCTTTGTGATTTACTAATTTGACAGATTCGTTTTTATTGTTTTTGTATGATACATTTTACTCTCTTTCAGTTTCGTAGTATGCGATTGTTTATGTTTTTTCTACACTGTATTCACAACCGTATATGTACACGGTGACGTTTCGCTAATACAATCCCATGTTGAGGTATTTTTACAGCAATAGTATATAATATATTGGGCTTTCTAAAGAGAATTTTAGAAGGTTTTGCACATACTACTAACGCCGATGATATTTGAGCATTTTTGCTCTCTATTCTTTGCTTTGATCTACAAACAAAATTTCAGACGTCACACAATTATATTGCGCAATTTATAATGTAATTCATGTAAATTATGTAACATCATACAAAATAAATAAAAATTCAAATTTTAAATAAAAATATAAAATATGTAATTTAAATCTTCTTTGTGATTTACTAATTTGACAGATTCGTTTTTATTGTTTTTGTATGATACATTTTACTCTCTTTCAGTTTCGTAGTATGCGATTGTTTATGTTTTTTCTAGACTGTATTCACAACCGTACATGTACACGGTGACGTTTCGCTAATACAATCCCATGGTGAGGTATTTTTACAGCAATAGTATACAATACATTGGGCTTTCTAAAGAGAATTTTAGAAGGTTTTGTGTACCGATGAAAAATATTTCTCGCACACATTAGCCGTCTTCCAATGGGCAAAATTTATTCATAATGCCAATATTTATGTGCTTGGATTAGTTGCGACTGCCATAAAATGTTCTCGATTTGAACTTTTTTAAATTTTGATATCAGTCCACTAACATATATTATAGAGTATATATATACGCCATTACGTGGACTAAACGATTTTTTTCCTCCCGTATGTTTTGACATGATGAAGTTAGCCACACAACAATTAACTATGTAGCTTCGCCATTTTGTACACTGTCATGTTTCAAACCACTGTAAAACCTCCCGTATTTTCAAATGAAGGTCACAAAAATTAGTCCAAATTTTTCCATAGTAAAAGTAGGTTATGGCGTATATACATATATATACTCTATAATATATGCCACTAATGCCTCAATTCCATTGTGAAAAATTGACTGAGCTGACTTCAGTTGGAAAAAGACAAAAAATAATAATCCAGCAGAGTGACAAAGACAAAGTATGTTGTTATTGTTTTTTTTATGACAAAATTTGATTGACACATTTTGACAGCAAACAAAAGCATAACCAAAAATTATTAAACAAAATTAGGTATTACTGTAAATTCTATTATTTTCACGTTTCAAAATAATCTAAAAAATTAATTATCATTTTTACCCACATCAGAATTATTTTTTCGAAGATTATCCGTCATAAAATACAAAATTAAAAAAATCTTTCCACGCTATTGTTTATTAGTATTTTGACAGCAAACAAACACATAACCTACAATTAATTAACAAATTAAGTATTATGTGTTAATTCAATTATTTCAAGTCTCAAAATTATCTAAAAAATTAATTATTATTATTACTCATATCAGAATTATTTTTTCGAACATTATCGATCATAAAATACAAAATTAAGAAAATCTTTCCCATAACAATGCCACACTATTATTTTATATATTTTGACAGCAAACAACAACATAACCTAGAATTAATTAACAAATTAAGTAGTATGTGTTAATTCAATTATTTCTAGTCTCAAAATTACCTAAAAAATTAATTATTATTATTACTCATATCAGAATTATTTTTTTTCGAATATTTTCGTCTTAAAACACAAAATTAAAAAAAATCTTTCCCATAAAAGTGCCATACTATTAAAATTAATAATGTGTGCGAGAAATATTTTTCATCGCTACACAATATTTATGTCCTTGTATTAGTTGGACTGCCATAAAATATTCTCGATTTGAACTTTTTTTAATTTTAATATCAGTCCACTAACACAGACACACCTTTTTTGTAAGTTACATTTTGACTGACCCCGTTGGGCATCTCGTTCATACAACCACTGATTTTATATTTTTATCTCAAGTTATTTTGACTGACAAACTTTGTTTCACAATGGAATTGAGGCTTAATGCCTCAATTCCATGGGAAAAATTGACTGACAGTAAAAAAAAACGAAAAGAGAAAAATAATCTGATACTCCATATAAGAGACAAAGGCAACGCTTTTTTTTATTTTTTATTTTATAGTAAAACAATTTTGCTATAAAATAAAAAACACGTTGGCTTTGTCTCTTATATGGGGTGTCAAATTATTTTTCTCTTTTCGTTTTTTTTGACTGTCAGTCAATTTTTCCCATGGAATATAGGCATAACAGAGACACACCTTTTTGTAAGTAAAATTTTGACTGACTCCGTTGGGCATCTCGTTTACGCAACCACCGATTTTATATTTTTATCTCAAGTTATTTTGACTGACAAACTTTGTTTCACAGTCCTAGTGTTCGCTGATAACCACCGGGGTAAAACAGATCGGAGTTTTTTTGAGCAAAAAACAAACGCATAAAAAGAGTCGGTGTATTTTTAACTCTACTTTTACTTGGGTTTTTTTTGGAGTTTTTTTGACAACCGAAAATTATTACTTTTATCGGCGTAAAAAAATCCAAAATTTCGATGAATTGAAAAATTAAAATTAAAATAATATGAAATGCTTCGATTTGAATAAGGATATTAATAAAAAATATTAAAATAATATAAAGAAAATGTAATGTTGACATTTAAAACACCAAAATTATTTGTCAAGTAAAAAAATTGTTCGCTGATGTCATCAAAAAAACCCGAGTTTTTTATTGAAGTGAAGTTTGTGGGGGTAAAATCTGTCAAAAAAACTCGGGTATTTTCTGTCAAAAAGCCATCAGCGAACACACGGAATGGAATTGAGGCTTTAGTTTGTTACTATAAACCGTGTGTTCGCTGATGGCTTTTTGACAGAAAATACCCGAGTTTTTTTGACAGATTTTACCCCCGCAAACTTCACTTCAATAAAAAACTCGGGTTTTTTTTTATGCCATCAGCGAACAACTTTTTTACTTGACAAATAATTTTGGTGTTTTAAATTAAATGTCAACATTACATATTATTTTAATATTTTTTATTAATATCATTATTCAAATCGAAGCATTTCATATTATTTTAATTTGAATTTTTCAATTCACCGAAATTAATAATTTTCGGTTGTCAAAAAAACTCCAAAAAAATCCAAGTAAAAGTAGAGTTAAAAATACACCGACTCTTTTTATGAGTTCGTTTTTTTGCTCAAAAAAACTCCGATCCCAAGTATAACAACACAGAACTCAAAATTGAGCTACTGTATTTTCCTTTGGATTTTGACAAAATATCCAAAACTCAACAGAACTCGAATTCATTAAAAATACAATGTAGGATTGGTGTGTACATTTTATTTATATGTACGTTGTATTTATACAACTTTTTTTTACTACGTAGTTTATCAGTTCATGTCTTGTTGATAATACATTGGTTGGTGATTAGTTGGTGAAGATTTTTGTGAAGTTCGCTTTGGTAAGAACAAATTCTTACATTAGTTCAAGAATTTTTAAGTAGGTAATACTGAATTTATTTTATTATTTTATTCATTAGGAGAACGAGTTCCATACACCTCGATACAAAATGTTACGAGATTCGAGCACACCAAGCTTTAGTAGGGGGCGTCCTTTAATGATGTCACGCTTTTAAAAATAAATGTTGTGCAATTGCACAGTGTCTCCTTAGTAAATATTTATGTTTGTATTTTTTCGAATCATGACGTGACTAAAGGGGGCGGGGGGGGGGGGGGGGGTTTAGCAAAATGTGACGAACTGTGACATAGGGAGGAGGGGGTTAAAATTATTAAAAATTGCGTGACATCATTAAAGGACGTCCCCTAGAGGATGACATTTTTACTGAAATTGAAAGTAAGTAGTTATATACATATTTGGTATACAAATAAACATAACAAATTTAATGTTTTTTAAAACTTAAACTAAAATAACCATTATGCTCCCATTTTAATTTCAATATTGACATGCATGAAAATAAATATACGTTGCCGTTTACATCTTTGGTGACAGTGCATATACGGAGTCCCATGATGGCACTCTTATACCGTAGACAGACACAGAGTTAATCGCGATATTCAGTTGTCATTTTTGTCAAAAATCGCGTTGTGGAAACAAAATAATGTGCCGCCCCGGTGGCACAGTGGTTAGCATACTTGCTTTACGCTCCGGAGGTCCCGGGTTCGATTCCCGGCGGGTGATGAAAAAATCACGGCTGGTTAAGGGTAGGATCAATGAATTAATCACTCATTATCCATTAACAAAATGATTACGAAACTTCAAAATGAAGCGGCCAAATCCCTCTATGGGATGTAGCGCCAGCGAAAAAAAAAAAAAAAAAAAAAAATCCGGTTTAGGTGAAAATCGTGATATGACAGACGACTGTCATTACACAATCTTCACAAAAAACGCGATTAACTTTGTGTCTGTCTACCGAATTACAATTGGAAAACTCAGTTCCCTATTTCATGTGATTATGTAAATCACTATTATGTGACTATGTAAATCATATATACAGGGTGTTTTGTACTAGAGTGTAAATATTTTCAGGGATGATTCCTTGGTTAATTTCAAGCAAAAAATCGTTCCTGGAGGGGGGGGGGCCCATTTTCAATATTTACTGAGATACAGTGCGTTAAAGAAAATCAGTTTGGGGTGGTACCTGCACGCATATTTTTCTTAATTACTCTAAAGTTAGGAAGACTAAGCCAAGCATTTGTAATATTATTTTTAGGGACTAGAATTACCTTTGTTTTAATGTATTATGTAAGTACGTAGCCCATTCCGTTGTTTAAATATTAATGTTTAAACTTTGAATTTTATTTAAATATCACTAAAATTTTGTGTTTTTCATAGTTTTTTACTCATAAAACATGAAAATAATAAGTCATTTCTAATTTTTGCTTATTCCTCAGTCAAATACCTACCAAAATCTCATAGAAACATTTGATGTACGTTTCTAGATAACATGAGAAATTAGAATACAAATGTGTCATGTCAATTAAAAATCAATCAATTTTGTAACTTTTTTATGATATTTCATTAGTTTCTAGTAAATAATTTTTACTAAAACATTTACCAACACGTTTAGAAGATTGCGTGAAACTGGAAGTGTGGCTAATCATCGGGTGGATGCTAATCCGGTACCATTTTTATCTGTTTATAGCGATGATGCAGTGATACGAACGGCTAGAAATGAACCTTCAATCAGTATCAGACGTTTGTCTTTACGTTTCATTTGTTTTATGTCAAACTATAAAATTTAGACTTTCTTCATGACAATAATCTTTACCCATGACATTATACCCGTCCAGGGTCTTTTGCCCGCTTATTTTGAGAAACGAAGAGAGTTTTGCGACCTACTTTTACAAAGGAAATTGGATTACGGAAACTTTTTTCCAATATTCTATGGACGGACGAATCACAGTTTATGACGGACGGTATTATGAACTTATTCGTGGGCTAAAATAATTGGGCATGGGAAACAATGAAACAGCTGGTTTATTAATTTGAAATTGTAACTATAGAAGATCTAAACGAGAGAATTGTTGAGGCTACAACAAAAATAAAGAAGATTTTAGATAATAAAAATGTATCAATAGAAATTCAGAAAAGATTATTAAAATGGATTCAAAATAAAGGTGGCCATTTTGACTTTTGAGCACTTGCTGTAAAAATTATTTACGAAAAACTAATGAAATATAAAAAAGTTACAAAATTGATTGATTTTTAATTGACATGACACATTTGTATTCTAATTTCTCATGTTATCTAGAAACGTACATCAAATGTTTCTATGAGATTTTTGTAGGTATTTGACTAAGGAATAAGCAAAAATTAGAAATGACGTATTATTTCCATTTTTTGAGTAAAAAACTATGAAAAACGCAAAAGTTTAGTGATATTTAAATAAAATTCAAAGTTTAAACATTAATATTTAAACAACGGAATGGGCTACGTACTTACATAATACATTAAAACAAAGGTAATTCTAGTCCCTAAAAATAATATTACAAATGCTTGGCTTAGTCTTCCTAACTTTAGAGTAATTAAGAAACATATGCGTGCAGGTACCACCCCAAACTGATTTTCTTTAACGCACTGTATCTCAGTAAATATTGAAAATGGGCCCCCCCCCCCCCCCAGGAACGATTTTTTGCTTGAAATTAATCAAGGAATCATTCCTGAAAATATTTACACTCTAGTACAAAACACCCTGTATATAAATAAAAATAAAAATACAGAAATAAAAATTTTGTTTCATTAATGAATTATTTGATTTATCCGCCAAATTTGGAGGTTGACATTTACACACACACATTAAAAAATATTCCCGCCAATATTATTTCTACACACACACATGTATATAATTTTTATATATGTAGTGAGTTCTGTGAGTTCCCAATAATTGAGACACGGTAGCATATGTATGTTTTCTTATAATAATTCATAACTCAAACAAAGGTAAACCCAGAACTAAGTTATGGATATCCTACGAAATATTATAATTAGTTTGATTTAAAAATACTTGGGATCTGTTTTACCCCGGTGGTCATCAGCGAACACTAGGAAAATATCAAAAAATATTGTCGGGTCGAATATATTTTATAGTTAAATTTTCATTTCTATAGTAACAATTGCTCAAAAAAAAGAAAAAACTGCCTTGCAAAATTTTGCATGTTTATATCGCCGTTCTTGTCATCCAAACGAAAATTGTAATGTACTAATCTCTTCTTTTTTTGCAAGGCAAACATTTTTCTACATCTAAATCGGCCTTTACCATGATATCAAATGCAAAACAAAATTATTGATTAAAAAAAGAATAATTATTATTTTTTTAACATAACATCATTAGAAAAGCTTTAAATTTACAAGAATTTAATGGTTAAACACAGACCATTGGGGGTATCCAGCACATAGATTTCTCACTAAAAAAAGTAGATCTCACTTTTGACGTGCTGGATGCAAAATATCTCACTAGCAAAATGTAGATATTCTCACTATTTAGTGAGGCAAAAAAATGTAATCTACATTTGATTAGATAGTTCTGGGTTTGTATCTTCGCTTTATTTTTGACATTTTTAATGCAAAATTTTGTTATAGGAGTACATATTAGAAAGACAACGGCACATTATGCGCATTTGCAATCTTTCAAATCAATTTAATTAAATTGAAATTAAAAAATAAATAATAATTGATCATTACAACAATGAAGGTAATTATACAGATAATCTAATACCACTGACAGACTAGGGATTAGTTAAGCGCGATTAGTGAAACGAGATTAGGTAATCCACCACAAATCCATATGCGTTGACAGACTAGGGATTAGTTTCTTGCAGAGAAATAAAATATTATTATGGTGATTCGCTGAAATATAGCTAGTAAATCAGCTGGACTCATTTTTTAATTCAATATTTCTAAGATTTATAAATTAAAACACACTAGATTTTCGTTTTCCTCGAAATTTATTCAGCACAAATTTTTTAAGATGTCATTGATTTGATAACTTCTATCGTAAATTCACCCCACTTGCATTTTCAGCAATGTTTAAATAATTATTTCACATTGTAGTGCCACTTGTACCATCACTAAACCCAATACAATGAGATAAGCTCGAAAATTTTCAAGGATTAGTGCACTAATCTCGATTAGTGACTAATCCTCAAATAAAACGAGATTAGCTAATCTTCAACTTGACACACTACAGCTAATCTCGAAAAAATCACTAATCGCGCTTAGCTAATCCCTAGTCTGTCAAGGGTTTAAGGCACAAACAAAAACTATTACATACATATGTAGATTTCACTACATTTGAGAATATCTCAAAAGTAGATATCTGTGTGCTGGATACGCCCATTATTTGCGTTTTGTGAAGTTATGTTGATGGTTTATGTTGACTTTTTTGTTCAAGAATTTTATTTTTTTTTTGTCCATTTCTATTAGGAGCTCCCTGTGGATCATTGGTTTTGTGAAATTTGTTATTTCATGCAATTAGAATGGCTCTTTTAACATATAATTTATTACACAAAACTTAAATAATTGTTGATGTTATATTTCGTTTGTCTTGTAATTTTAATAATAACTCATTTATTTTATTTCAAAAGTATATAAACTATTATTTTGTTAATAAATATCATTTATTTATACTTCGCGTAATTGTAAATTTTGCATTTGTAAAAGTAAGATGGAAGATATTGTGGTCTTTTTCATTCAAATCAATATCCGACAAGACGTTGTTCATCCATGATGACACCGCACACCGTAGTAAGCTACGACAAATGTCAGTAAACCCTCGTCACGAGCTTGCGTATTTGCGTATTTCGTAACTTCGTAAATTTGACGTTTCTTCTGATTGGTTGAAATTGTTTCCCCTAACCCTCAAGGCGCAAAAATGTATACATCGAAAGTATACATTTTACGAACAGTTTACGAACGGTTTTTTACACTAATACACATACAATACGTTTCATCAACATGTATTATATCAAAACCTTCTACAATTCTTCACCATGTACATATACGGTTGTAAATACAGTGTAGAAAAAACATAAACAATCGCATACTACGAAACTGAAAGAGAGTAAAATGTATCATAAAAAAACAATAAAAACGAATCTGTCAAATTAGTAAATCACAAAGATGATTTAAATTACATATTTTATATTTTTATTTATTTTATATGATGTTACATAATTTACATGAATTGTTCGGAAATAATTTATTCGGAAATGACATTATTATACCGATTTTTGACATTTTTCTACAAAAAAACAACACGAATCATACGGCAAGGCAATGTCATTATGAAAAACAAAAAAACATATGTTTGAAATTTTGTTTGTAGATCAAAGCAAAGAATAGAGAGTAAAAATGCTCAAATATCATCGGCGTTAGCAGTATGTGTGATAAATACATGGTGTGGTGTTAGTAGGTTTGCAAACAATAGAGAGTAAAAAATGCTCAAATTATCGACGTTAGTAGTGTGTGTGACCTATACGTGGTGTGGTGTTAGTGATAAACAAATAAATTTAAATTTTTTTTCTATGGTTTTTCGTAGTCACTACTACGCCTTAACGTTGAGGTTTATAAGTATGTGTCTGCGTATCAGCAAAATGAGCAGGCTTTCTAAAGAGAATTTTAGCAGGTTTTGATTATATGCACACCACACTAAAATTACAACTTGCAGTTGCAATCTTGCAATATGTTTTTTGGCTTTGTTTTGAATTTTTCATTCTTAATACAAGTACAACTGCGCATCAAGTTAAACTAGTGAGCAATCTTGTTTGGTAATTTTTAATTTAATTGATATTTATAACATTTTTAATTTTGTTTATTATTATAGCTTGAAAAGTATACAATAAAAATAAATTTAATTTAAAACACAATTTGTTTGTATTTATTATTTAATAACTAATTTCTATTTAAAATTATCTTGGGATGCATTCTGAACTTTACGTAAATGTTACACCTAGATGGCTCATAAATGTTACGATTAAGCAGTTCGTAAATGTAACGTTTAAACGTACACATTGGGCGTATCCAGCACACAGATATCTACTTTTGAGATAATCTCAAATGTAGAATAGTCTCAATTGTAGACTGCCAAATGTGCTGGACGTAAAATCTACATATTAGTTTTGGTTTGTGTCTTAGATTCAATTTTTCAATGTTGTAATGATCCATTATTATTTATTTTCTAATTTCAATTTAATTAAATTGATTCGAAAGATTTCAAATGTGCATAATGTGCCGTTGTCTTTCTAACATGTACTCGTATAACAAGATTTTGCATTAAAATGTCAAAAATAAAGCGAAGATACAAACCAAGAAATATCTACTCAAATGTAGATTAAATTTTTTTGCCTCACTAATTAGTGAGAATATCTACATTTTTCTAGTGAGATATTTTGCATCCAGCACGTAAGATGTGAGATATCTACTTTTTTTAGTGAGAAATCTATGTGCTGGATGCGCCCATTATGAACAGTTTTATACACACCAATACACACACAAGTCTTCGCAAATTTGTTTCACTTCTCATGTGATAAAAGTACACCTTACGAACCATATCCGTACTGTTTTAGTGTACAGTTTACGAACACCTCAGTAGAGCGAAGTCTTCGTAAACTGTACGTTTATGTTACGCCTGGTCTGGAGGGAAATAAGCAAGAAACGTCAAAAATAAACACGCTCACATGCTACTTTTCTTCTGCGTATTGTGACAACTGTGATTACTTTTACTTGTGATTTTTAATAAATAAAAATAAATAATATGGAACAAAATATTAAAAAACGGGCAAGAATATCTACCAAAAAATGGAAAGAAGAAGAAAAGATGGATTTATTGAATTATTTAAAAAAAAATTATTCAAAATAATTTAGAAATAGAGGTTTGTTTTATTAGGTGCCTACATTTATATGTAAATATTTATGTGATTTGTATTTTGATCCATATTATTTATTTTTATTTATTAAAAATCACAAGTAATCACAATTGTCAAAATACGCTGAAGAAAAGTATCGAATTATTCTATAAAAATCGAATCGAAAAAAGTATCGAATTACTCTACAAACTATCGACTGCCAATTACCCGTAGCTATGGTAAATATTGGGAAGACGCGAGCCGATGACAAGGCCACGCTAAAAATGATTGCAAAATGCGGTGATATAATCCCAAAATTAGCTCTATGAATTACAATTTTTTTAATTATTTAAGAAACAAAATATAAAAGAAAAATGGAAATTAAAGAAACTTATTTAAAATTATATTTTTTTATTTAAATTACAAATCATTTGTGGGAGGAATATGAAGTGTTCGCATGTTTGTTTGCTGAATCCTTGAATCAGAATTCAAAAATTTTAATTTATATATGCACCCCTTGGTGATACACCCCAACTTTGAGTGTCTTCGGATCACTCCAAAACAAATCGCACATTGGGCCGTCATGTGGCACCTCCTGTTTACGATCGATGGAACGGATTTGGTCTAAATACTGTATTGATGGACTTAAACCACCGTGCACAAAAAATATTTTGCCATCGATTAAGGCCGATAGGCTAAGATCGTCGAAAATCTCAGTGCAATGTCGCCATACGAGCCGTATTTTCTTACACATTCATCATAAAATCCTTATACCTGTGTTATTTGACGTGATTCATGATTACCACGTATCAGGGTTATTCGGTCGGGATAACATACCTAAATAAGAAAAATATAAATATTAGTAAGAGGTTTGAATCGGAATCAATAAACTCACCTTTAGCGCCAAAAGCAGCAATAATGTTTCAATACTGTAGTAGCCGCGATCAACAAAATCGCCCATAAATAAATAATTTGTCTCGGAATATCACCGCCCACCTTGAATAACTCTTTCAAATCATAAAATTGCTCATGAATATCGCCACAAACTGTAACAGGTGAATCAACTCTTTGCACATTGCTTTTTTCCACCAAAATCTCTCGTGGCTTTAGCACATAATGCCTTCACTTTATAGATCGATAATTTGATAGCCAAAATATGTCAAATTTTTTTGAGTGTTAAGGAAAACAAACAGCAGTTTATATGAAGCTAACTTAAAATGTTTGAAAATAACTTAATTTTAATAAAAATAACCATAAAAAAAAACTCAAACGGCACAAGATTAAACCTAAAGAATACGAATTTGCCTTCTTTGTATGTTTTAATTTTTCACACGCTTTTCACAAAAAAATTTACTTGCTTAGCTTAAAATGACATAAAATGAATACATTTCGTTTAAATTTTTAGTGTCTGTAATTATAGAAATAAAATTGCATCTGTGCCACTTCATACAAAAAGATATGAACAATATTTTGACGTTTATTTGTTTTCCTTAACACAAAAATCACAATGAAGTTGTCTAGCATTCAATCTATTCTCTTCACTGAGATATATACATGGATACGGCATAGGCAAAAATTCATGGTACAAGAAAAAAACGAAGAAGAAGAAAAAAGCTTGCGTCTATGTGACAGAGAACGTATTTATTTTCCTTGTCTTGAATTGGCTTCGAATTTTCCGAAACGAAATTACATAGTAGGCTATGACCTTCGCGTCAATAAATGCGTTGTTTTTTTTTCAATACACTAAATTGTTCTTTCACATGTTTGTCTTTACAAATGTTTAGTAAACAAACAGTTTGTTTATGTTCGAAAGTTTGACGTTTCACAAAATTTTTTTTTTGTTTTTATTTATTTTCCAGGTGTGTATTGAAAATTTCAAGGAAAAATATTGAGAAATAATTTAAATATTTTCCGAAGATAAGTAGTGTGAATAGTTCAATAATAATGCTTCAATTAGTTAATCAGTCTCAAAATCTTTGTATGTTTAATGAGTCAAGCGCAAGTTTAATGTTAACAAAATTATTTTCGAATCCAGTACGGCCCTTTTTCGGAATTAGCTTTTTAGAGTGTGAGGCATATATAAAATGAGCGATACAACTAGAAAAAAAACTTGTACCATTCGTTTTTGATGTTTACTATGATAAACATTTTGCATGTCGTCTCCATGTATATATCTCAGTGATTCTCTTTAATAATTTCATATCGTTTTCAGGCTACTTTTCTTCAGCGTATTTTGACAATTGTGATTACTTGTGATTTTTAATAAATAAAAATAAATAATATGGAACAAAATAACAAGTAATCACAGTTGTCACAATACGCAGAAGAAAAGTAGCCTGTGAGCGTGTTTATTTTTGACGTTTCTTGCTTATTTAGGGGAAACAATTTCAACCAATCAGAAGAAACGTCAAATTTACGAAGTTACGAAATACGCAAATACGCAAGCTTGTGACGAGGGCTATAGTTTTTATCACCAAATGTTATATAGGCCCATATTACACTATTACATTTCTACGTCGTTGAAATACTTCATTACTTTTATATGATAGTGTAATATGGAAATATGTATAATAATATTTTTTAGACGTTGTATTTTTCTAATGATATTTAGCTTCATGAAGCTAAATATTATAATATCGATGGAAAAGTATGCCTGGAGTATGCTGATTACCAAAAACATTTTGACAGCTGCTCATAATGGCGGAAAAATATGACTGGAGTATGATGATTACCAAAAAATTAATTATGGAATATGAAAATAATGAAATGTTTTTTAAAATAGCCATAACATAAATTGCAGATATTAGCCGCATTTCTTGACGTTTGATCTGATCCGGATCAGATCATGTTTCATGAAACGACAAGCAATAAAAACAACTACTCGGATCAAAATTTGGATCCAAAAACAAAAATTTGATAAATTTTTGTTGTAGCTTTCAACGTAAACTTGATCTGATCCGGATCACTATGCGTCAAGAAATGCGGCTAATGTAGCTGCGCGAGCACATAATATTTTTTTCTCCATTTTTCGATTAATATGATAAAAATGTGATTGAAAAATACGACATAGGATCAATGTACCCTCTACCGATCAGTACCCTCTACCGATCAATTTGGATAAAAAAATACAAAAATCTGATAAGTTATTATGTGTACCGAATGAAATTTGTGATTTGTAAATGAAAAAACTAAACAGAGATAATATAAATTGGGGAATCACAAATTTCATTCGGTACACATAATAGGTAGTATACCTACCTATATTTTTATATGAATTTTTTTAATTTGCATAAAGACGTCAACTAGGTAGGTATCTAGTGTATTTTATTAGTGAAATTGAGTTTATAAAAAGACAATTTTTGTTAAAACTAAAATATTTTCTTGAAAGCGGACCATTTTAAAAGGTAATTATTATCTTAATTAACATGATTTTAATGCCAATACAATAAATACTAGAATGTGAGTATAAATTTTTAGTTGATCGGTAATGAGTACTCAAAAATTAGCATTATACCCTCTACCGATCAATGTCTTTTTATTGTTATTATATAATTTTTAATTCAATAGAAATGAAAAAATGGCTCCAACTAATTCACGAAAATTGAAATTTACGGCAAATCAACTAGAACAGGCTCTTGTTGCGGTAAGAAAGGCAAGAGGAAGTGTAACTGAGGCAAATATTCGCATATGGTTCGATGAAGTGCTAGATTTACTAGGTCCAGACGCAACTGCCCTTCAAAACCCAAAACAAGTGTACAACATGGATGAAACTGGATTTTTTTTAATGCCAACTGGAGATCGAATTATTGGACCGAAAGGTACCACAGTGTATAGCGAATCTGTGCGCAGTGATAAAGAAAATATTACCACGTTGTTTTTTATTAACGCCGAGGGACAATTTGGCCCACCCTTGACATTATATAAGTACACGCGGATGCCTTCGTTTATCACCCAACAAACCACAAAAATAAACTGGTCAGTTGGACGAAGTGACACTGGCTGGATGAACAGTGAATATTTCTTCGAATACATAGGAAACATTTTCGTTCCGTATTTGGAAAAAAACAATGTTCTACGTCCTATTGTCGTTTTTCTTGATGGACACAAGTCACATTTAAGTATGGAATTAAGTGCGTTGTGTCGCGAAAATGGAGTAATACTTGTTGCTTTGTTTCCTAATGCAACGCATATTCTCCAACCACTGGATGTGGCCGTGTTTGGCCCTATGAAAAGAAAATGGGGAGCGATCACAAAACAATGGCGCATTGACCACAATGGGTGTGAAATTGGTAAGGCTGATGTACCCCTAGCATTAAACACGTTTTTGTCCGATCCGGCCATGCCAAAAAACATGATTTCTGGTTTCAAATTTACTGGAATCTATCCATTTAATCCAAATCAAGTAGATTATAGTAAAATTATTAAGAGAGATGAACCAGCTCTAACAAATACTCCTTCGGTTACCGGGCCAACACAGAATATGTTCATGAGCTTCATAGAAGAAAACATTGATGCAAATCTGTTGGAAAAATTTAAAACGGTTAATGGCTCTAACATCACATGGAATGGGCAACGCGAATCACTTCATTTATTTGAGTTTTGGCAGAAGATTCACAAATTTTCGACATCACTTGCACTGCAACAAACATTGAATGAGAGTGTTACAAATATAACTGATGACATATCTTTTATCGAGGACCACTTACCTTCTAATATATCACCAGGAACACACAACATTAATATCTATATTGATTCAAATGTGGCGGAGAATGTATCGTTAACCTCAAATATAAATAATAGCCCGATAAGTTCAAACAGTACCAAAACAGCAGCGGAAATTCTTTCTGAAGTTGTTATGTGGCCAAGATCAGAGCAACGGCTTACACGAAAAACTGAGCGGATGCCCAGTGTTTTGACATCGCAAAAATGGATTGATATTCAGAAGGCGAAAGAAAATGAAAAGGTTGAAATTGAAAAAAGAAAAATCGATCGAAAAGCACAGGCTGCTCTAAACAAACAAAAAAAAGCCGAGCTGGCAAAAGTTGTTAAAGAAAAAAAATTATTAGCTAAGCAGAAGAAGGCGGAAGAGGAAAAAAATACTAAGAAACTAAGACCTACGAGGCCAAGATCGAATAACAATAGACGTAAACAGAAACAACCCATTCCTATTTCTTCAGAAGACGATGATGGATGGGTTTCCAGTGGTAACAGCATCATGGATGTGTCTGATGAAGAACATTCAAACGATTTCTGAATTTAAATGTACTTTTAATATTATAATTGTCTGAAACTGAAACAATTGAGTTCCTTAATACCTACCTATTTAAAAAATTAAATTATTTTTATTTTGAATTGAAATATTTATTTATATATATTAATATAGTCGTTATATTTTTAATTGTCTTGAAATCTGCTATAGTTAATATTGCAAATAAACTTATTGAATTTAAAAAAAATCATTTTTTTCAATTTTTTTTTTTGATCGGTAGAGGGTAAATGGTTGATCGGTAAAGGGTACATTTGATCGGTAGTAGGTACATGGTTACTTTTTTTGTTCAATCAATCATAATCAAAATAAAAATATTTATGATTACTTTAAAACTTAAAAGATATTGTTTAGAATTAATTTATAAATCGTTTGAACTTTAAATTGATTTTTTTACTCAAATAGTTTTTGAAATATCCACAGTCAAAGTTGGAATTTTGCTTAGCTGATCGGTAGAGGGTACATTGATCCTAGTGTAATATAGCAAAATATATAATAGTACTATTTATAAAACAGTCTTTATGTCATATAAAAGTGATGAACTATTTCAACGACGTAGAAATGTAAGTGTAATATGGGCCATAGCACCACAAAATGACCATGCAGATACACCACATTTAAAATGCAACATTTTTATGAAACGATTTTAATGTCATCCAGCGACTTTACACATGCTTTCTTGCTTCCTCGTTTCTTTACCCCTCTCTAAGGTCATATTTTTGTAATTCTTTTTTCAACAAAAAGTTTTTGTGATTCTCTGCACTAACCAAACAGAAAAGAAATATAAAATATTTGAAGGTCGCATTGCTTTTGTTTCGTTTACAAATTTGACTAGTTTAAATTGGCTTTGCTTACATATCCATAGACAAAGGGTATTATAATTTATTTGTAGACAAATAATAAATTCAAAAGAATCACGTTTCAAGAAAGCAAGTGTAAAATGAAATTGATTTCTTGAAAGTATAGAAACGTAATGCAAGAAAGCAAGTGTAAAATGGACCATTGATCTGCAGAAAATTGTTGTAAAACACGTGTATTTTAGCACGTATATTTAATATTTATTAATACGTACATTAATTATACCAAAGATGATGGAATAATCTCAATCATCCTTGATTATACATTATATATTTACAATACAATTATATTATATTCATCATGTAGTTCTATCTTTCCAAGAAAACTGGTTTGTAGGAAGGAAAAGCTCACCTGTACCGCAATTATAACAATTAATACTTAAAATTAGATCTTCAAGGTGAATTTTCCCAAAACTAAAATGTTGGCGCTTACACCAAGTAGAACTATGGCGACGACATAAATTATATTTAGAAACGGTAAATTTATTGTGATGACGGTGTTGATGAAAATAATACCAGTAATACCCATAAATGTAATAAAACCATATAAAATATCACAAATATCCGAATGAGTGGGAAACGTCGTAGAAATACACCTAAACGTACACTAACTGAATCGAGCGAAGAGTAGACCCGTTTAACACGTCGCGCCACTGAAGTATCGAAAGGATTCTCTTGTAAAAAGTTTGGTACTTGAGCCTTGGCATCATCAGTGTCGTTCACATTCAAAATTTGTGGTTTCTGTTTTCGAATTTGCATTATGGTCATTCGATGTTGCATCTCAATGTTTTCCAATTGTAGTCGTAAAGCGTTTCTTTCGGCGGTCAATTGTTCGAGTGTTGTTTGTTTTTGAACCAAAGATTGTGTAAGGGATTGAATACGTTCCTCGATATTACCGTTCTCGAGTTTTCGAGCCAATTCTCCTCTATTGTTGGGGGTGCAGTTTGTTTGTGACGTTGCAAGTTGGCTCTTAATTTTATTTAACTCAATGTCCTTTTCGTATAGTTGGTTCGATAAATTCTCCCTTAAACGAATTAATTCATCTTGAATTGAAATTGATTCCTTATTTTTGATGTTTAAGTTGTTTTCCAACAAAAGGTTTTTGCTGATCTCGTTATTTAAATTATCATATAGCTTTGTACAGTTGGTAACTGTTTGGGTCAATTTTTGGTTTAATTCATACTCCGATTGTTGATTGTTTATATTTAATTGACGGACAGTTTCGTTCAGTAGCTCCAATTGAGATTTTAAAAGGTGATTTTCATTCCTCAGCATTTTATAATCCTCGGTAAGTGATGTCATTTCGGGATTACTCGAATTTATAGATGAGTTCAGCTCTTTAATGATGTTCTCTTTTATCTGCAGTGTATTTTGGGCACGTTGTCGATATTTTTGAAGTTCTGTTATGCTGTTCTGTTTTTCTACTTCGATATTTTCGATTCTTTTCATAAGATCAAATTCATTGGCGTGTAACTTAGAAACATTAATTTCAAGTTCTGATATCGATTTGATATATTTGAGATTTGATTCTTCTAGGTTATTTATTTTCTCGATAAATTCCTTGCGCTCCTCTTGCAATTTGAACAAATTATCTTTCAGCTCGGTTTTCTCGTCCTTATAGTTTTTTGTGAGCTTAAATTGTTCCATTAAAGTTTCGAGCTCTTGTTTCAGTTCATCACGTTCAAATTTAATCTCAATCAAGTGCAATTTGAGACTGGCTAGCTCCTTTTCCACCGTAATTTCGACTGGATTATCAAGGTTTAAGTATTGTTGAATTGTAGTGTTTTCAATTACAGTACCGTCCTTTCGAGAACTGCTAAATGAACTACGTCTAGATGACGAAGATTTTTCGGACGATTTTCTTCCATTAAACTCTAATTTTAATCCTCTTCGTGGTGATCTGGTAGTAGCTTCAGCTGGATCAATTTCATCATTTAAATCTCTAGTAATTTCAATATAGTTGGGTTGTGTCAAAGATGTCGAAATCGTCCCTGGTGTATGCAAAACATTTGCTGCATTTTGATCAATCTTGTTTAGAATTTGTTCTGCGTGTCCGGCTAAATCTTGAAACCACGACATATTTTTTGAATACACTAAAAATTCCACGTAAATAAATATTAATACATATATCTTTGGTGGAATTTTCAACCAAAACAAACTTTTAAAGTGACATAAAGTGCTAAGTTCCCTCCAGACCAGGCGTAACATAAACGCACAGTTTACGAAGACTTCACTCTACTGAGGTGTTCGTAAACTGTACACTAAAACAGTACGGATATGGTTCGTAAAGGCCTAACCATACTTGGAATAAAAAAAATAAAAAAAATAAGAAACTGAACGAAACCTAATTTTTTTTATTTCATTTTGACAGTTCGACCATAGTTTGCTTAAGTTCTTAAGTTTACAGCGATTTTATTTTTGTGATTTTTTGTTTATTTTTGTGGAAAATTAATTAGATTAATTAAAAGTTTAGATTTTATTAATAACGATAGATAGGATACTTAGTAAAAATATATGTATATAATTTTTTCAAATTCAGTTATTTTTAGCTAAAGTTTAATTCTTATATTCAATTTTTTATAGGTTATGTTTGGGTTTTTGGATAAATAGTTAATAAGTTAATTTATAAATTAAAATACTAGAATAATTTAGGATTATTAATTTAAAGATAGGATCAGATAGTTTGGTAGATTAATTTAATCTTTTTACGAGTTTAATTTATAATATTTGCGGTATTTTAGTGTTAGATTTGTGTACATACATAATATATGAATTAGTAAATTTAGTTAACAGTTTAGTAATTTTAGATAGTGTAGACATATAATTAGATTATTAAATATTAAAGCTTAACTATAATAGACATATATTAGGCATTTTTACAAAAAAAAATAAAAATGAGCAAGGAAGTAAAGTTGGCAAAACTTCAGAAGTTAACTAAATTCTTGACGAATTGAAAACTTTAAAAGAGTTAAAAGAAAGCCGCCGATCAAAGCGGTCGTGTAGTGTTCGGCCAATAAACCGCACCAGAAATGTGAACGGTTATTATAAGGTAACCTTTCTAAAAATTAAGGAGCTGGACCCTGGCCAATTTTTTATTCATACGAGGATGAATCAAAATACTTTTAGTTTGCTGCTAAATTTAGTAAAGTCTGAAATGGAGACATCGCATAAAAATCACAGAAATATATAACAATTTACACACTTTTATTCTTATATGATCTATTTGATTAATTTATAAATTGTATTTTTGATTTATTTTTATTTAAAACTTATTAAATTAAGAAAAAAAATTATTACAAGCAGAAGCTTCTGTTCACGTGAAAAATTATTTTTTTGTTTGTTGTTGCTTTTTGTCTTTTTTTTTATTTTTCTTAAGTTTACACGAAAAATTTCGCTCGTTTTAAGTTTTTTAAGTGACGGCTAAAATTTAACGAACCCATCGAAACAATTTTTAAGTTTTTTATTTCAAGTATGGTCGAATGCACACAAATCCCCTTTCTCGCTCTCTTAAGTTATTTTTTTTATTTTTCTTATTCTAACTATGGTTCTCGCTTAAGGTGTACTTTTATCACATGAGAAGTGAAACAAATTTGCGAAGACTTTTGTATGTATTGGTGTGTATAAAACTGTTCATAATGTGTACGTTTAAACGTTACATTTACGAACTGCTTAATCGTAACATTTATGAGCCACTTGGGGCCTGCTCGAATTCTGTAGTAATTGTTGTCTCGTAGTAATTTTTGACACTTTAAAAGTAAAACATTCTCCTTTGCTTTTTTCGCTGCCCGAATTCTATTTTTGTTTGACGTTAATTGTGTAAATTTGAATTGAATAATTTAACTATTTTCGATTGTTAAATTACGTTGATTTAATTAATAAAGATGGATGAATATGATCAAACATTCAAACTTATGTAGTTTTTATATTAATTGTTTGTTAAAAGACACAATCATTCAAGACGGTTCATTTCCAGTTACACAAATAATTCCAAGATAACTGAAAATGAGTGTGACTTGTCGTGAAACTATAAATTCCCTAAAGGCTCTGAAATTTAAATTTTTTCTTTTTGAGAAATAAAACTAACATTTTACCAAGTAAAATGTGGTGCTACTTATAGTCATAGTACATAAACTATATTTTGGAGGATCACTAAATAAAATCATTTATTTAGTTTAGAATTTTATTGTACATAATATTAATTAATTTAAATTAAATTTTATAAAGTCTAAATTAAGTAATTTTATGTTTAATTCCAAACGAACGTTAATTACTTCCGATCTGTCAAACTCTACTACAGGGCAAGACTGTAGTAATTCTGATGAGTGCGTTTTATACCCTATTATATGCCAAAAATTACTACGAGACAACAATTACTACAGAATTTGAGCAGGCCCTAGGAGTAACATTTACGTAAAGTTCAGAATGCGTTCCCAGATATAATTTTAAATGGAAATTAGTTATTAAATAATAAATACAAACAAATTGTGTTTTAAATTAAATTTATTTTTATTGTATACTTTTTAAGCGTACATATAATTCATTTTTATATTTTGGTTTCTTTTTAATATAAGTAGGTATATAATATAAATATACACTAATAATATATGTATAAAGTCCGTGTGTTCGCTGATGGCTTTTTGACAGAAAATACCCGAGTTTTTTTGACAGATTTTACCCCCGCAAACTTCACTTCAATAAAAAACTCGGGTTTTTTTTTATAACATCAGCGAACAACTTTTTACTTGACAAATAATTTTGGTGTTTTAAATGTCAACATTACATTTTCTTATTATTATTTTAATATTTTTTATTAATATCATTATCCAAATCGAAGCATTTCATATTATTTTATTTTAAATTTTTCAATTCAAAAATTTTGGATTTTTTTTCGCCGATAAAAGTAATAATTTTCGGTTGTCAAAAAAACTCCAGTAAAATTAGAGTTTAAAATACACCGACTCTTTTTATGCGTTCGTTTTTTTGCTCAAAAAAACTCCGATCTGTTTTACCCCGGTGGTCATCTGCGAACACTAGGAGTATTTCAATAATCTTTTTGTTTTAACATTTTAAAAGATAAATAAACAAGCCAATAAATGTAATTGCAAAATTAAAAAAAAATAAAATGTTTAAAAATTCACACAGTTATAACAACATTAACAACAATAATAATAATATACAAAATTAAAAATGTTATAAATATAAATTAAATTAAAAATTACCAAACAAAATTGCTCAGTAGTTTAACTTGATGCGCAGTTGTATTAAGGACGCATCCGAAGTTTGTAATAATTATTTCAGCTGTAATAATTATGACATTATTTTGTATGCAACCAAATTATTACAGCAACTGCGTGTAATAATTTTGACGTTTCCGAAATAATTTTTGTTGATTTTAGAAATAGATTTTTCAATTGATGAAATTCAATTTTCAACCAATAAATTTATAATCGTTCATAAAAGTGATCATGCGTGTCTTTATTCTGTCCTTTTTAATCATTTTGTGAGCAATTTATTCGTGTTTGTGCTGCTCCAAAAATTGTGTAATATTGTATAAATAATATTATCAGCAAGCCCTAATTTCACCTTATATGTACATAATTCCTAAATTCATGCCATTACATCGTTAAATTATGGTTTTTGGATTATTGATATACAGCAAATATTGTTGATCAACTAACAATTTTATTTGTTTAAAAAAGCTAAACTTTCGTTTAGCGCGCCTAAAATTTCATTAATTTTTATGATAAATACTATGCTGGTGATCCGTAGATTTCTTTATTGGTGTTTTATTTAAAAGAAAAATAGATCTAGACGCTATTTTAGGACGCATCCGAAGTTTGTAATAATATTTTTTCTTGTAATAATTTTGACATAAGTGAAATAATTTGCTCTTCCATATTTTGCAATAAGTTCATTTGCGTCCGAATGCTGATATAATTTTGACATGTAATAATTTTGACAGATAATGGTTGTAGAATAATTTAAAACACTAAAATAGCGTCTAGATCTATTTTTCCTTTAAATAAAACACCAATAAAGAAATCTACGGAGCACGGCATAGTATTTATCATAAAAATTAATAAAATTTTAGGCGCGCTAAAGAAAGTTTAGCATTTTTAAACAAACTAAATTGTTAGTTGATCAACAATATTTGCTGTATATTAATAATCCAAAAACCATAATTTAACGATGTAATGGCAATGAATTTAGGAATTATGTACATAAAAATGTAAAATTGGTGAAATTAGGGCTTGCTGATAATGTTATTTATACAATATTACACAATTTTTGGTTCAGCACAAACACGAATAAATTGCTCACAAAATGATTAAAAAGGACAGAATAAAGGCACGCATGATCACTTTTATGAACAATTATAAATTTATTTGTTGAAAATTGAATTTCATCAATTTAAAAATCTCTTTCTAAAATCAACAAAAATTATTTCGGAAACGTCAAAATTATTACACGCAGTTGCTGTAATAATTTGGTTGCATACAAAATAATGTCATAATTATTACAGCTGAAATAATTATTACAAACTTCGGATGCGTCCTTAGTGTATTAAATTATTCTACAACCATTATCTGTCAAAATTATTACATGTCAAAATTATATCAGTATTCGGACGCAAATGAACTTATTACCAAATATGGAAGAGCAAATTATTTCACTCACGTCAAAATTATTACAAAAAAAAATATTATTACAAACTTCGGACGCGTCCTAAGTTAAGAATGAAAAATTGAAAACAAAGCCAAAATAAAATACATATATGTTGATGAAACGTATTGTATGTGTTAGTGTAAAAAACCGTTCGTAAACTGTTCGTAAAATGTACACTTTCGATGTATACATTTTTGCGCCTTGGTTGTTACTATTCGCCTTTAAAGCACCGCAAGAGGTGCCACGATCGCCACTACATGAAGGTGAACAGCAATTCAGCGTTTAATTTTGGGTGTTACTGGCTTTACACCGTAGATAGTATAATAGCAAAATAGTATAATACTATTTTACTATCTACAGTAGTTAGGTTTACACCGCATAAAATATTCATAAAAAACAGAAAATTATAACAAAATAATGAAAAAGAATAATCCACTGTCAAAATTTTCCATCTACAATAAAATAAATAAAATATGTAGGTTGAAGTGGCTGCTATCGCACACTTAGGCCAGCAATGGCCCGTTGTGATATAAAATATGTATAATAGGTATTAAAATTTGATAGCTATCAAATCAAAATATTATATTTTATTTTTGCTATTATACTATCAAAACATCGGTTTTACACCGGATAGCAAAATAGTATTATACTATTAAGTACTTTTCATACCAGGCGCCTCGCCTCGAAATTTTTAGTTACCACAAATGTGAAACTGAGTCCCTTTCATACCGGTGGCGTCGGTTTGCATATTTACTTGCTATCAAATATTTTATATAGGTCCATTTTACACGTGAATTATAGCAAGAAATGAGATATTATAAATTTGTAAGCTACATATGAGCTAGATTTTTCGGTAAATATAAAATAGTTGTACCAAAAATGTGATTTGTAGGTTATGTTGACAAAGCTCTTCGCTTTGTGCTACTTTAAAATGTCGCAGTCGAGTGTGGAACGCATTGCCTTGGCTTTGTAGATAACTTCATTGCAATATATTTTGTTTATTTTTAAATTATCACTTAAAAATAAATTATTTCTCAACAAATTGAATTAATTTCTATAAAATTAAACGATATCAATCAAATAAAACTAATTTACATAATTAAAAAATGAGATAAAGAATTTTTATTTTTGAAGCTCAAAGCCGAGGCGCCTGGTATGAAAAGTACTTTATGCTATTATACTATCTACGGTGTAATGCCAGTATTAACTATTTTGCCGCTGAATACAGAAATAAGCATGAAACACACCGAGCAGCGAGCAGCAGATTTAAATATTAGCTAATTTACATATTTAACAAATTCAAATCGTAGTTTGGGCATAAATATAAGCATTTTTAAAGAAAACATTCAAATATTTTAAATTTTTAATAGAAAATTTCCAATTAAAAAAATGTATTAAATGAAATTGATTCTGCTGTCGCGTCACAGGTTCCACACCCAGCAGCAAAAAAAAACTGCTCGTTGCTGCTAAACATAAACTCAATAAATATTACGTGTTGTTTCATTTCTGTTATTTTTACCCTCTAAACACATAGACGCCGCTCGATGCGCCGCTAAAATTAAAATACATGAAGTTTCATATTAGCAAACACATAGACGCTCAAAAACATATTATAATTTCTATTTTTTCTCGCTTCAAATGACATTTAGTTAGAAATGGCCGACCTTGAAGTAAATTATGAAAATAAAATTTTATTTTAAGAATTTGTTCAAAAATATTTTACTCCCGCTGAATTTACAAATTACCAAATTTAAATCTTTATTGTATTTTTTAATTATTTTTATTTAAATATAAATATTTTGTAGGTTTGTCTTCGGCGGCGATACATGAATTAGATGAGGTCATAATACATATAATAAATCTAAATTCGTTAGAATAAAGAAATGTTATACACTAATGCTATTGAATGTTTTATATTTTATTCCAGTATACATAGAAAATAGGCAGAATAAATGTTTGTAGCTATCCTGCGACATTCGTGTATGCATTAAAAAATGTTCAAGATCCACAGATTTTACACTATTAACATCATATTAAAATAGCCATTTCTAAAATTAAATTAATGTAGTAATTTAAAAAAACGTTTAAATAAATTGTTTTCTAAAAATATGTAAATGTATACATACCTAGATCTATCCCGGAATATTGGTCGAACCCACCATCTTCCCGTTGATTTTTTTGATCGATTTGTTCCAAAATTTCGATTTGTGTCAATAAATTACTCATGGTAAATAGCATCATTACCATTTTCAAGAGCTTCATTATATTATTTGAAATATTATTCATTTTTAAATTCGAATGTTGGTTTAATCGATCACAAACAGGTTATCAAACATTTTTTTTTTAAATTTAAATAAACGTCAAACTGCGGCGTCTATGTGTTTGGTTAAACTTGTATAAGTGAAGAGCGACGGCGAAAGTCGATGTGCGGCGTCTATGTGCTTGGGGCATTATGTGTACCTATTTGTTTTGTAACAAAATATTTTGAAAAATAAACGTGCTTCACAAAATATAACATTTAATTCTCATGTAATACAAAAAACAAGCGCTGCTCGGTGTAAATGGATACAAGCATCCGATAGTGTGGATTGTTTGGGATAAGTCGCGCTGCTCTTGGTGTGTTTCAGCCTTTATAAACACACCAAGAGCGACGCGACATATTCCAAGCAATCCACATAATAGACGCCAGCATCTGTGCACACCAAGCGACGCGATTTTTTTCCTTTTTCAGGTAGTGTATTTTTCAACGACTTAATTATTTTAATTTTTCTATACCTAATGATAAATAAAACTAACAAATTCTTGATAAATTTTTTTTTGTTTTTATATAAATCAAAAAACAGTGAGATTATGTGTAGCGACGAGATGCGACACTTTTTTGAAGCTAGATGTAGAACATATTGTCGCGACGACAGAAACAACTTCACTCGATGTATTTTCGTTTAATGCATATTTTTCTATTAAAATTATGAAACACTTGAATGTTTTAATAAAATTTACATATATTTTTGCTTAAACTATGATTTGTATTCATTAAATCACCAAAACAACAAGGATTTAATTTTGTCGCCCGTCGTCACTGCTTGGTGTGTTTCACCCGTCACCGGAAGAGGTGCCACGTTGTCACCGCAAGAGGTGCCACGATCGCCACTAGTTAAAAGTGAACAGCAATTCAGCGTTTATTTTTATGTGTGTTATTTTTGAATTATTTTGCTGCTGAATAAATAAATATAACTTTTATGTGCAATAAATGATTGTTTTGAACCGAAATCAATAACAAAATTGTCCAATGTTTTCCAGTTACACAAAAAAAAAAACCCGGGCGAAACCGGGGCGAGATAGCAGCTGTCATTCGTGCCCGGTAAAATTTTTCGGGGCGATTACTAACACAATTAAATTTCAAACGTCATTTAATCGTCAAAAGAAACATGAGGAAAAATATTTTTTTATAAGCGATTAAATAGTTAATAAATAATAATTATTTAAAGAAAAAATGTTTTATTTTTTATGAAAAAATAAAATTATTTCACAGTATATCGTACCAAGATGTGTGTTGTCAGAACCGAGAACTAACTCAGGGTTGTACAATGAAATATTATAATATATTATATTCAGGGTTGCAACATCTCCCCCTAATAAAGTAGATATGGCTCCAGGTATCGAGGAATGATGTTATCCCGTGTAGAACGTCTTAACTCGGTTGGAACTGATGGAGATGGAACTTGTTCCTCGTTGGGAACTGATGAAGTTTGTTGCTGTTGTGGACTTAGATGAGGTACTTCAAAGTCATCCAATAATATCTGAAGAGGTAATGTATCCTGTGCTGGTGAGAACGGTCGATGTGACGATCTTGATATTAATTGATTACCATGCGATCTGATAATTTTGTTGCCATCATCAAGAATAATTTTGTACATGACACGTCCTATTTTGGAATGGATTTTTCCGGGAAACCATTCAAAATTATTGTTTTTATAAACCTTGGCTTGCACCAAGTCTCCAACTTTGTAATGCCTTGGTTTAGTTCCGTGCTTTTTGTTGAACTGTTCATTCATCGAATTATTCCGATGATCTGCTGCGTGAGGTTGCTGACTTGGTAGTAGTAGGTCCAGAGTTGTTCTGATTTTGCGATTGAACATAATCTCGGCTGGAGACAATCCAGAAGGTGTATTCGGATTTGGTGTAGTACGATAATTTGATAAGAAAATTTGTAGTGTTTCCTCTATTGACTCTCCTTCCCCTTGAATTTTCTTCAACGCCCTTTTTAGCGTATCGACGAACTTTTCCGCCTGCCCATTTGATTGCGGATGGTATGGGGCACAACGGAGATGTTGTATGCCGTTCCGCTCACACATTAGTTGAAATTTCGCGGAAACGAACTGTGTTCCGTTGTCTGAGACGATGAGTTGGGGTGATCCAAAACGAGCCAAACTTTCTTCAATGATAGCTACCGTTTTGGTTGCGGTGATAGTTGGTGTAATGAATATTTCTGACCATTTCGAATATGCGTCAACAATGACCAAAAAATATAATCCGTTTATTGGACCGGCATAATCAATATGAATGCGCTGCCATGGACCCTCGGGTATCGACCATGACTCCAACGGTACCTTTGTAGAGGTCTTTGCAACACTGGTGCATTGATTACATCCCTTGACCAAATCTGCAATATTTTCGTCAATTCCAGGCCAGTATACGTAGCTGCGTGCAATAGATTTCATGCGTTCTATGCCTTGATGTGCTTTATGTAGTTGATGCAATACTTTCCGTTGATACATGTGTGGAATTACAATTCTATCCCCGAACATCAGGCAATCGCCGATAATTGATAATGATTGTGATCGTTTTAAAAATGCTCTGACGTCCGTATTGGAAATCGATTTTGGATTTGGCCATTGAGAATTGACGTAACTAATAACTGTTTGAAGTATTTCACATTGCCGAGTTGCCTTGATTATCATCGAATGCGTGATTGGCAAATGACTGACTGTATCTATCTGTGGCCATTGAGAATTGACGTAACGAATAACTGTTTGAAGTATTTCACATTGCCGAGTTGCCTTGATTATCATCGAATGCGTGATTGGCAAATGACTGACTGTATCTACCTGTGAATTGCGCAGATCAACTTCCAACTGAAGCGATGCTCGTCCGGTTTCAATTGTGCACTTATTAAATGTGAGAGAATATCGGCGTAGCCGAATTTATCCGTCGCGACGTACTCAATGTTGAAATCATACAGGAGTAAGGTATATGCCCACCTTTGAAGTCTATTCGCAGTGTAGACAGGAATTCCCTTCTTTGAACCGAAGTTCAAAGAAGGGAATTCCTGTCTACACTGCGAATAGACTTCAAAGGTGGGCATATACCTTACTCCTGTATGATTTCAACATTGAGTACGTCGCGACGGATAAATAGTAGACGGATAAATTGATAGTAGAGGTTTATGGTCCGTTTGTAAAATGAATTTCCGGCCATAAATCATCCGATGAAATTTAGTAACTGCGAATATCAAGCCTAATGCTTCTTTCTCGATCTGCCCGTACCCCATCTCGGCTTTCGTTAGTGACCGAGAAGCATGGCTAACTGCCTTTACCGAACCGTCTTCATACCGGTGACATATGCAAGCACCGATCCCAGTCTGACATGCATCCGCTGCTACCACTATCTGCTGATTTGGGTCATAATGGGTAAGCATGAGATCAGACTTAAGTATTTGTTTGAAACGTTCGAATGATTTCTGACAATCAGTCGGCCAGTCCCATTTAGCGTCTTTTTTAAGTAAGGCATCGAATGGGCGTCTTAGCTGATGCATATCTTTGATAAATTTACCGTAGTTAATTAATTGCTCCCAGATATGACTGCAACGTTAGAATGTCCTTTGGTGGAGGCATGCGTGTGATTGCTTCCACTTTCCCTGGATCTGGTCTCGTTCCGTTTTTATCGATAATTCGACCCAGATATTTAATAGATTTCATAAAGAAATTACATTTATTGATTTTGATGATGAAGCCAAAATCTTTAATACGCTGAAGTGTTTGGTATAAACGATTTTCGTGCTCTGCTTCTGTTCTACCACAGACGATTAAATTGTCCATGTATGCTGCTACCCCTTCCAGGCCTTCCACCATAGTGCTCATTATTTGCTGAAATGCACCTGGGGCAGCTTTCACACCGGGTGGTAGTCGATTAAATTTGAACAACCCACGATGTGTGTTGATTGTAAGCAATTCCCGTGACTTTTCATCTACTTCTACCTGAAGGAACGCATCACACAAATCTATTTGACTAAAGACTGTGCCATTTGCCAGTTTTGAAAAAATGTCATCGAGTAGCGGTAATGGGAATTGATGAGGCTCGAGTGCATCGTTTAGACCTGTTGAATAGTCTGCACAAATTCGAATCCTACCGTTGCTTTTTTTTACACAAACTATTGGTGCGGCCCATTCGGAAAAATCCACTGGTGTGATGATACCCAGTTGTTGGAGACGATCCAGTTCATCATTTATTTGTGTTAATGCCGCGTACGTTACTGGTCGTTTCGCTCTGAATACTGGTCTTTTATTTGGTTTGACGTGCAATGTGACTTGTGTTTTCGTGCACAGTCCGAGAGTATCTTTGAATACATCCGGAAATGATGAAATCAGTGTTGTTATCAGCTGCTGGTCTGAACTGATGCTGTTAATGGATGAAACGTTGCATATCGATCTGAGCGGCACATCCCAGATGTTGAATTTATCAATCCAATCTATTCTGAATAGATTCAGATTGTTATCGCCTGATACAAAACATTTCCCCGTAATTGTAGTGTTATTGAATTCCATATCACATTGAAATTCCGCTAACAATTCAAGCTGTTGCCCAGATGCACTTGTTGCTGATTGATTTGTTTTTTCCAATGTGGGCTCACCAATTTCCTGCCAACTTGATTTGGAAATAATGGTAATGTCTGACGCTGTATCCAGCTGCATATTCACTGAGACATGGTTGATTCTTACATTGATGAATTTGCGCTTTGCAGCCATATCTCCATTCACTGCAAAAATTCCTTTTGATTGTGGCACATTTTTGTTTTGATTTTTAATATTCGCTTGTTTGCTGTGTTGGGTACTATAACAACCGTTATAACCTTCCTTATGCCCCACCTGTTGGCATTCCCGACACCGATGTTGTTTCTATGAACAGTCGGCTGTGAAATGCATGCCGCCGCATTTCCAACATGGCTTACTGGGTGCTGATTGGCGTTTGTCCGTGTGATGATTCGGATTGGGCTTATTTTGGTATTTGTTTTGACTGTTGAAATGTTTTTTCTGATCTGTCCCTGCATTATGATGGTGACTGTTGAAATGGTTCTTCGGATTTGCCCCTGAGTAACTGGCGTTGACTACTGATTTTTGTTGATAAGAATGATTGTCACGATTCTCAATCATTTTTGTGTCTTTTTTGAGGTTAATGAGCTGCTGGGCTTCTGTTATCAACTTCTCTAGTGACATTGTTTTGTCTGCATCGATTCTCGACAACAGTTTTGTTCGGATGTCTGCGCCACATGACGACCTTAACCCACTTGTAAAAATAAGGCATTTGAACTGATCTTCTGTCAAATTCTTCAGATCGAAATGCTCGCAATGCCGGTTTATACGGTCCGTGTATGCCACAAAATCCTCCGAACTTTTCTTCTGCTGCTGTAAACACTCGAATCGTAGATTGAACAATGATTTTTTCGGACCGGAAATGTCTTTTAATTTTGCGACAGTTTCGTCAAATGAGAAATCATGAGGGCTTTTCGGTAAAATGTAACCCACGTATTTGTCATGATTCGATGTGTGTAGTTTACGTAAAAGCAGGCTCATCTTCACTCCATCGTCCAAATTTTCACCATCTACCTTGAACAAATCCTCAAATCTTTCATACCATGTGTCGAAATATTTGCCCAACAAACATTTTGCGTCCAGAAAGTTTTTTTAATCCTCATGCGTCCAATTTACCACTCTTGCGTTCAGAATGCGTCAACTAAAGCGCATGAGGCGGTATTTTTCTGCATTTGCTCAGGTTTTTAACTGAAAATTGTCAGCATGTGTTTGACTCTTTAAAACGGACCGATGTTGATGCATCGCAGCCGCATCTTTGGACGCAAATCAAAAAATGTTATCCGCGTCGCCAATTCTGTTATAGTTGTTGTTCAAATTAACACGCCTTTAATTAATACTCACAACACAACTTTATTAATATATATAACTTCTAATTTACATTTACTTTATTTTAACCTCACTGTATGACAGCCAACAACACAGTATATGGCCTATAGCATTCTGTATTCACACTGTTGTTATTCTTCTTTATGTATGTGTAAATTTACTTCATTTTTGGATTGCTTTGTTCGAGGTACGAACTGCAAACAATAGAAAAACACATGGCAATGCATATTCAATTTGTTTTATTTATTTAATTTTATATTTGTATTAGTGAGTAACAACACGAGAATACCAGAAATTTCATAATGCAAAAGTGCATTACAAATCCCCACCACAAATTTAGGTATGTAGGCAGAGAGGTAAAGAAACGAGGATGAATACTGTTGTTAAAAATACTGGTGTGGATAGGCCCATTCGTACCAACAAGATGTGTGTTGTCAGAACCGAAAACTAACTCTGGGTTGTACAATGAAATATTATAATATACTAGCTGACCCGGCAAACGTTGTTCTGCGATATAAATTATTTCTAGTGAATATTTTGGTTGTTAAATAAAAAATAACGAATTTATTGTAAGTGTGTGGGGATGGGATCTATGATAGAAAGAGGAATGGACCCTCCAGACCAGGTGTATCATAAACGTACGGTTTACGAAGACTTTGCTATACTAGGGAGTTCGTAAACGTTACACTAAACCAGTACAAATGTAGTACGTAATGTGTACTTTTGTCACATGAGAAGTGAAACAAATTTGCGAAGACTTGTGTATGTATTAGTGTGTATTAAACTGTTCATAATGTGTACGTCGAAACGTAACGTTTACGAACTGTTTTAGTATAACGTTTTTGAGCCACATAGGTGTAACATTTACGTAATTGTAAATGTAATACAAATAAATTGTGTTTTAAATAAAATTTATTTTGAATGTATTCAAATATAATATTTTCGAACATATTTTTCATGGGTTGAATCCGATATACCTCCGAGATGTTGTAACTAAGAAAAATTAATTAAATATTAGTCGGCATCACAAGACATAACGTGTCAAATTTGTTAATGATTAATCCTTCTGAAATGAAATAAAATGTTTTAATCATACATAGATTAAGTTCTACGAATATTGCTTAAATACCTTTTAAAATATTTATTTTTATGATTTTTAAACGATATTATGGATATCATGCGGATCATACCGCGAAAATTTAACAATAATTGTCAAAAGTTTTTATAATTTCACAATACGGCAACTTTAATTTAATTTGTACAAACAAAATTGAAAATAAAACAAAGCTGCGAGATATAATTGACAGCACTGTGTTTAGAATGTAAATGTAGTAGTGTGTTATAAAAAAAAGCGTTCATAAACTGTTCGTAAGCTGTACATTTTTGCTGTATACTTTTTTGCGCCGGGAGGGGAGCGCATAGACGATGAACGCCGATAAAAACAAAAAAACACCAATCATTCATTTTCTCAATTCAATGTATTTCATTAACGTAACGAACATATTCATTGTTTGATCTCTTAAAAGTTAAATGTAAAGGAAAAAAAGTAATATATTTTTTATTCTAAAGTAGGAAAATGAAATAAAGAAAATCAATATTAATTTCGAAGAGCAATTGAGTGTACGACATTTTTTGTCAGTCCGTCTTTAGCCAACATAAATAAGCTCGATGGTTTGCCCACGCGAGAACATGCCACGTATAATTGTCCGTGTGAAAAACATGGTGTGCCCAAATCTAAGCCGCAAGCAGACATCGTTTGGCCTTGCGACTTATTGATTGTCATTGCGAATGCCATTCTAATAGGAAATTGAACGCGTTTGAATTCAATTGGCAGGTCTGTGGAAATCATTGGAATTCGTGGCAGCAAAACATTTTCGGCTCGGAATTTGCCATTCAAAATGGTGGCTTCGATAATGTTTTTCATCAATTTTTTAATGATCAATCGCGTGCCATTGCACACCCGTGGTGGATTCAAATTCCGAAATAAAATAACCGGAGATCCAACTTTCAGTCGTAGAAGGTGTGGTGGCATGCCTGGCAAATCCAGTGAGTTCAAAACACTGTTGGATAATTTACAGCTTCGTTGGCTTCGCAAACTGTATCGATCGATTTGTATGATACCAAGTCGCCTGGCAACGACTGCTGTATCTTGCAGTTTAAATCGTGGACGTTCACATTTTTTGCTGCCAAAATGGCTCTTTCTGCCAGCCACGCATGATTTATGTATTGTGTGCGTACATCGGGAAATATGCGGTCAATGAGAGCATTTTGCGAATCAACGATTGTGCAGAAATTAGTGGGCAATTTTATGCATCCAGTATTTTCATAAATAGCAACTTTTCCGTCGCCGATATCTAACAATTGGTTCGAGAATGTGTCAGCGGATGGATCTTGTAACATTTGGACGCGCATGTTTATTTGTAGCTGAACTTTTTCAACATTACGCCACAGTGGCGGTAATTTCAAGGAAGCGTTGATCTCATCAGCGTACGTTGAATGTGGAATGACGGGAAGTGTTTGTCTGAAATCACCTGAAAGGAATAACAGAGTGCCGCCGAATAGTTTGTCGTTGTGCTTAATATCTTTGAGTGTTCTGTTCAACGCCTCCAGAGAATGTTTGTGTGCCATAGTGCATTCATCCCAGATGATAATTTTGCATTGTTTCAGCACTGTGGCCTTGGACGATTGTTTTTTTTTATGTTGCACACTGCGTCTGGGTTATTTTGAATATTCAGTGGCAGCTTAATTGCTGAATTAGCTGTTCTGCCTCCATCCAATAAAGCCAGATGATGCAACGGCCGCAATGCCAGATGATGCAACGACCAATGCGATGCCATTATTTGATCGTATTTCGGCGAGAATTAAGCGTGATTTACACGTAGCGAACAAAATTTTTGTTCGATGCCTAGCAAAAAATAAGAAGATAGTATATCATGATTTTCTTTTGCCAGAGAGGGATAAAACATTAACAAACAAGATTTTGCTCGATGTCGAACAAAATTTTGTTAGCGTTTTTTTCTTATTTTTTACATTTGTTACTATAAACAGCAAAAATTGAACTATAAAATATACTCGACCCGAGTATATTTTATGGAAACAAAACAATCAAAATGGCGATTTGTGAAATTTTTCAATAAGATTCTTTCGGCTTTTTATAGACACAATATATTAATAATAATGGCATTCACAACATTTTCGACTTGTCAATCAGAAAAATGAAGAGACCAGTCATATATAATATATCTACCAAAAAAAGTAGAAATATCAAAATCCCCCCCGTACTTTAACCCCAGAGTTAATACAAAATGTATTTTGACTCTCAAAAAGAAAACCTTTCCTTGCGTTTTCTGTGGGTAGTTTGGTTTCGTACTGATAATCTCAAAACAAAAGTTCGATCTACTCATCAGGTAGCTACGACCAAACTACAAAAATACAATTCCAACTCCATACATTAAGTATGAGGAAAGAACGTAGTTGACTTAGCGAATTATGAATAAATTCACCAAATCAAAAAACACAAGAAAAACTTTTCATTTCTGTGTGTTTTATGCCAACACGAATAATAGAAAGAGAAGTTTAGTTGTCTGTATTAAATCAATAAGATTCTTTCGGCTTTTTATAGACACAATATATTAATAATAATGGCATTCACAACATTTTCGACTTGTCAATCAGAAAAATGAAGAGGCCAGTCATTTATAATATATCTACCAAAAAAAGTAGAAATATCAAAATCCCCCCCGTACTTTAACCCCAGAGTTAATACAAAATGTATGTAACACACAGAAATGAAAAGTGTTTCTTGTGTTTTTTGATTTGGTGAATTTATTCATAATTCGCTAAGTCAACTACGTTCTTTCCTCATACTTAATGTATGGAGTTGGAATTGTATTTTTGTAGTTTGGTCGTAGCTACCTGATGAGTAGATCGAACTTTTTGTTTTGAGATTATCAGTACGAAACCAAACTACCCACAGAAAACGCAAGGAAAGGTTTTCTTTTTGAGAGTCAAAATACATTTTGTATTAACTCTGGGGTTAAAGTACGGGGGGGATTTTGATATTTCTACGTTTTTTGGTAGATATATTATAAATGACTGGCCTCTTCATTTTTCTGATTGACAAGTCGAAAATGTTGTGAATGCCATTATTATTAATATATTATCCCGTCAAACAATTTTAGATATTATGACCATAAAAAGTCTGGAAATTGGCTGTACGACCATTAGAGACGAAATAAGTCAAATGTCGGTCAATTGTTCAGTCATTTGTTCGTCTAATCTTAGCCGGAAAATGGACGAAATTTAAAGACATTTTCGTCACAACAGATTCGTCTTCCATTTGATCGTTGCAATCGATGGACAAATGGTTGCCAAATTAGCTGTAGTCGAATCCGACTAGCAAATGAAGGTCAATATTGACAGCCAAATAATGTTTCTTAATGTGAGTCTTTTGTTAGTCTTCTTCGTTGCACCAATAAATAGGCGGAAAGGACTGCGATATGTCGGACTATTCCGGTGTACATTTATTAGTCACTTCTATTGGGATTCAAATAGACGTTTCCGTTCTTTATTTAAATTTTTAGTTTTTTGTTACATTAAATATATTGTATATTTACCTAATTAATTATCGATAGTTCACCAATCAAATAATTAAATATTCTGCCATTTTAAATAGACACAATTTGTTGATATCGTCGTTTGGCAATGGTTTGTAAAAATTGTAATTTACGCACGGAATGATATAATACTAATTATTGCGTGAAGCCACTCGTTCGGCCTACAATTCAATTTCATGTATTGGATATGAAATCACATTAAAAATTGTAATTTAAAGTATACATATAATAATTCTAGATAACGATAAGGCAAAATATCAAATTTTATTAGCAAAACCAATTATGAAATCAACAAATAATTAAAAAATTTTGAAAAATTTATATTAGTATGATAGTAATATATGTATATGTAAATATAAAAAATTAAAAGACGAATAAATTATGATCAACAAAACTATTCATTTATTAATTTATTTATTAAAAGTTTTCATGAAAAATTTAAATCATGTTACGAGTTCATGCTTACATATATATACATATATATCTATATATATAAATATGTACATATGGTACATATCATAAGGACATAACACGTATATAATATGTAAATATTGTGTTATATACAATATACACACCTATGTATACGATTACGTAAAATAATTATTCATACAAAAATATAAAAATTCAATTAATAATTTAAAGCTAATGACGAATTATGGCATTTTTAACCGGCAGTAATAGCTTTATTTTGTCCGTATCTATAGCGCTCAGCAGCCCGTTTTAAAACGTCGACACAATTTTTTCGTAATTCGATTTTGCTTATTTCAGGAAATCCCAGTTCCTGAAAACGACAATTGATGGTAGTTTCAATTAAACTAATTAAATGATTCATGTCCGAAAATGCCTTTTTATTTTTTTCTAAAATAAGAAATTAATAATTAGTAAACTTGATCATTTAATACAAAAAAAATCATATATACCTTTCTTAATATTGACTGCCCCTGTCCATGTAAACTTATGTAATGTTTCAGGTTCGATCAGCTTTTCGAGAATATTACGAATATTTTTATTTACTTTTCGTCCTTCTACCTCCGATTTGAGAATAATTAGCTACAAATTCAATAGCATTAATTGAATGTTTACGTTAAAATCAAACTTTTTTTTCATATACCATTTGATCGCTGAAGGTTCTGTCTATTAATCTGAAATTAAATTGCTCTACTTCATTTATACTAGAAAATGGAAGTTTTAGTGACTTAAAAGAAGGATCTTTTTCAATTGAGTTAGTGGTATTTTTTCTCATGAAGGCTATAAGATCTGGTAAAAGATGAACAATTGGTTTAACAGTATTCTCCATTTCATGTATTCGGTTTTTTAACAACTTAATTTCGTCCGTTAATTCGGAGATAGTCTTTGTTAAAATACTGGAAACTGCTGGGTTAAAATCCTGAAGTAGTACGCCAGATTCTTCTTCGTCGTAATTTGGGATTATTGTTGCATTACACCTACGCAATTGGCCTTAAAAAAGACAGATTAATTTTAAATATTTTTTTTTGCATATTTTCTAAATTACCTAGATTGTCGTTGCCATTTAAGCTTTCATGGTCATCCTGATTGATATCTTGACTAAAAATTATGGTTTCTTGTTCGTAACTTATGCCTCGATTGTTTTCTATAATAATAGCATGGTTGTGTTGATTTTCAATTGGTATTGTTGCCGGCGAGTTCAAATCTGCATTTATAATGGTTGCATTCATATCCCCACCTTTTTGTAAATTCATATTAGCAATAGGTTGTATATTATCAATAATGAAACTACCACGGTTTTGAATTTCTTCGAATTGGTTATTTAGATCCACACTTTTAAATTTTTGCTTTTTATGATGAGAAGCCGCTTCAGATTCTGAATTCGAGAATGCCTCAAACATTCTTTCCCGTTTCTTGGCTTCAGTTAAGGTTTCTGGAAATATTTATCAATGAACATTAATGAAATTTTTAAATAAATAATAATTTATATTAATTATAAAATAATAACTGACCTATATTGTTTTGTAATAATTTATAAGGATATTTAAGCCAAGTTTCCGTAGGGGTTGCATGACTTTCCAACAGATGTCTAACGTTTTTCTTGTCCGGCCACAACACAGTTTTTCCATCTATCCAGGTTTTCGATACAATTGACACCTCTTTTTCATTATTTGTATCGCTCGTTTCGATAATCGCAAACATTTTTTATTTTAATATTACGTAGTTAGTAAATATTTAGTATGTAAATATGTAGTATGTACGAGTTCGTAAGCTAGAATTTGAAAGCAAATAAGTAATATTGTGAAGCTAGAATTATAAATCTTGGGTATCGATTTAATTAATTTTAATATATGTTGTAGGTTTACAGAAATTTACTCGTATAGTTTCGAATATTCATATATGAATTAACGGAAAATATGCCCTATAATTCACATCTTGAGCCTCCATCGCAAACAATTTTTTGATTGGTGCATCAATTTTCCAATATTTTGCAGTATCCATTACTAAATCAGATTCATATATGTCAAGCTTATCAGATGAAATTGGCAGATGAAATAAATTTCGTTTTTTGGTTGCTTCTGATCCAAAAATATATAAACAATTTTCCTTTTTAATAACATGGGCAAACTGAATAATATTTTTCTGTTGTGTTAAAATCCAGCAGTCTCGCTTACTACTATTTAATCGGAAATCCTTAAAAATAATTTCTTTGAAGATAGTTTTTGTATTCTCCCTTGTAATTATATTCCTTTGTCGCTTTAAAATTGGAAATACTTTGTCATTACAATATTTTGCTTCTGGTATTTCACTTAGTTCCATCAGCCGATTGTAGATCTGCGATAGTGGTTGACTATTTTTTCGTAATAATGATTTTATTTTAAACATAAAACTTTCGAATGGAAATGAACTAAACATGTTAATGCTTCCATTCTGATCAACGTCTTCTGGCAAATGCGAAAGTGCATGCATATTAAAAACCAAATGATGTGCACCGTATAAACTCTGTACCCCATTAATAAATTCATTTAAAATAGTTTTACATAAGTTTATCAAATTTTTTGATAAATTATCAGTGGAGAGCAGCCGAATTGCTACATGTAACAACATAAAATGATTGTACTTGTCTTCTGATAATATATTGCGTAATACAAAAGGTGAAGCATACAGTAAGAAACACCTATATTCTGTGCCTTTAAAATAAGACAATTGAGATAGGGGTCTCAATTTTCGTTGAAACTCACTCGGTTGAAGGAGTGAAATAGAACTTAAACGACAAGAAATTCGTTCTATCTGGCTTGAAAGCAAAAGAGACTCAGAAGTGCCAACCATCCACATACGCAAAAATCTTTTGACTACTCCTAAGCAAACTACGTGAAGATAGTCGTACGGGAATTGGTCAACCATATTTATGGGAAGCTCTTCTAAAATGGAAGTAGTATTGTGGTGGTTTTCATCAGATTTACTTCGAAAGGAGCTATTCGTTCTCCTTGTTGCTTGATTTTCGGGAAAGGTCATCCGATTTTTAATGTGCTCTCCTTCTTGAGTACAGCTATTGCATCCAAAATAGGCTGTATGTGACTTTATTCCCAAAACACTACTCCTTGCTGGTGTATCGCAAATAAAATTGTTTATTTTAATGTTAATTGGGCAAGTTTTATAACTAAAACTAGCACATATATCCTTTAATTCATCAACGAACGGTCGAAGAAACTCGTTAAATTCGTTAGGTTTTTTGAACCCATGATAAATTCCTACAACGAAAATTCGTTTTCTGATAGATGATCTGCCCAAAATTAGCCAAAAGCAACTATTCGAACTCCTGCTAATTGGCAGACCATCAATATTAAAATCGATGAATATATCCATTGGTAAGTTTTCTATGTTTGCCAAAAATCTGTCCAATGCTACACGGACTCCAATGTGCGCATATCTTCCTGGATTTACATTTATAATTGTTTTGTGAATGGGTGTATTTAATACTGTTCGGCTATCTATTGGTAAGCGGGGATATCCATTTGATTTAAAAAATTGTAACATTTCATTTAAAGCTATCATTGTAATATTATGTTGTAATGCCCACGTTCTCAGAAACATTAATAACTCATCAGTGTTAATTTTTTCTGAGCCATCGGTATTATGTTCCACTTCATCATTTAGATTATAGCAATTATAATAATCGTTAGGGTGGTCCAAAAAAAACTCTTCATCATCATCGCTTTCAAAATCGTTTTCTGTATTTAAATTTGATTCTCGATTGGATTGTAGCTGACAATTAGCATTTTCGTAGGTAGATCTCATGTTAGTAGTAGGTTGAACTAGTTTGTTTTGTTGTGAGTCTAATTGAATCTTATTATTAGCAAGAATACTTCCTCGATTTATACGACGTTTAAGGGAATAACGTTTGAGCTCGAGAATATGTTTTCTATACCCCGGCATTTTTGAGAATATTTAATTATTTGCCACAATCTATTAATAATTTAAACTTTGATCTAAATGATAGGTAAAATGAAAATACAATACAAAAATTAGGACACAAGGAAACTTAGCACATATATAATAGAGGTTGTTTTGTACTTGAGCGTAAATATTTTCAGAGGTGATCCCTTGATTAATTTTGATTAGTAAATAATGAAAATTTTCCCATCAGGAACAACTTTTTGCTTGAAATTAATCAAGAATTCACCCCTGAAAATATTTAAACTCATGTACAAAACACCCTGTATTTTGAGGAACCGAATTATTTTCACGTGAATTAATTCCGCCGGAAAATATAATATATAACATAATTTCGTATCATGACAGAATTATTAAATTATTAAATTAATTAGTAGAAATACGCTCACTATGAAACGTTTGAATGCATGAACTAAGCGGTGACCGGAATTATTTTATCCTCAAAGACAAAACGCCATCGGAATTATTTTATCGTCAAAGGCAAAACGCGCTTGCTTTGGCTACAGTTTGTTTTTCGGCTAAATTAATTCAGAGAGTCAAATATTTTATCTACAATAAATGGATGTACAAAAATTGAGCCAAAAATACAGGCGATACACGAGATGTTTATGTGACACGGTAGAATACTGCAAAAGTGGCTTACCTAAATATTTTACGTACCGTTTTAACCAGTTTTATTACATTCGAGTGTTACATTTGGATATACATTTCACATCACTTAACTTACGTAATAAATTAATAAATAAAAAATATACATAATATAATTATGGTTACCAATTAGTGTAATATCGAACTAAACTTTAACTTTCACTTGAATAAATTGTGTTACGGACGAAGGATGATTTGCAACTAAACGTGGTTTACATTATTAGTGGGAAATGTCACGTTATTCTACCATTTTCGCCTCTTTTTTGTGTTCTTATTCGGATTCACGGACAAGTTCGTTTCTATTTCGGATTTGATATTTTCATTCATGGTCATTTTCGTCTCTTATTTGTTCCTTATTCGGATTCAAGGAAAATTTCGTCTCAATTTTGTATTTCATAATTTTATTTATGGCCAGTTACGGCTCTAATATGTTTCTATTTTGCAATTTAAAGCCAATTCTGTCTGTTTTTTGTTTTTATTTTATTTTTTATGATTTTGCTATAGAAATTTACGTCTCTAACAGATTTTTCGTCTCTTTTAAGGACGAAAATGTCGCGATGGACGAAAATTGTTTTACGGGATATTGTGTCTATAAAAAGCCGAAAGAATCTTATTGATTTAATACAGACAACTAAACTTCTCTTTCTATTATTCGTGTTGGCATAAAACACACAGAAATGAAAAGTTTTTCTTGTGTTTTTTGATTTGGTGAATTTATTCATAATTCGCTAAGTCAACTACGTTCTTTCCTCATACTTAATGTATGGAGTTGGAATTGTATTTTTGTAGTTTGGTCGTAGCTACCTGATGAGTAGATCGAACTTTTTGTTTTGAGATTATCAGTACGAAACCAAACTACCCACAGAAAACGCAAGGAAAGGTTTTCTTTTTGAGAGTCAAAATACATTTTGTATTAACTCTGGGGTTAAAGTACGGGGGGGATTTTGATATTTTTACTTTTTTTGGTAGATATATTATAAATGACTGGCCTCTTCATTTTTCTGATTGACAAGTCGAAAATGTTGTGAATGCCATTATTATTAATATATTGTGTCTATAAAAAGCCGAAAGAATCTTATTGATTTAATACAGACAACTAAACTTCTCTTTCTATTATTTTGTGAAATTTTTATAGCACTTTAATTTTATTTTTAAAAATTTTAATTCAAAATTAAAATTTAAGTTCGAAAAGTTTTCATTTTAGGGAAAAAGTGGTAATTTTTATAAATAAAGTAGAATCATCGCCCTATTCGTCAAAAATATTACATCGTCGATTTTATACCGCCAAAAAATTATAGCATGTCCGACATTTTTGTTTTATACTTTTCTCTTTTTATCACATGAAATTTTTTTCTATTGCGTGTAGCTCTAAGTTTTTAACAAAAATTGTTGGGCATAGAGCAAAAATTTTGTTCGATACGTGTAAATCACGCTTTAGCGAAATGAGAAATGTTTTGCCAGTTCCTCCGGGTGCATCCAAAAAAAGGAATCCACCTTGTCCCGCCGAAACAGCCAGCATAATGTGATCGTAAATGATTTTTTGTTCATGAGTCAGTAGTGGGACATTGCGAGTAACAATCGCTGCCATTTCTGCAGTATCGTACTGTAGTTCACGATTCATTTCGGTGTACATTAAATTAGGTGCACTTCGATTTGGCAAACTCATACCGAAATGACTGAGTGGTAAATTGGCAATGAAAACGCAAAGATCCTCGATAGCAATCAATGCTTCATTGTACATAGCGTCGCTGAATGTAATCGTTAAATCGTTGCACCGTATATGAATTCGATGCAATATATCGTCAGTCAGTGAACATTTGTGCTTATCCCACAACGTATCTGCTCGTCCCGGGAAACATGTAGTCAACATTATAGCGAATAGTAGATGAATTTGTGTTGCTGTACAGCTCAATGCTGCTTCAACAAGCATATCGTCCCAGTGATTGTCGTCTTCGAGCAAGTCGAGTGCAAGGCATGCATCTTTATATGTTGGATACTGTTGTCCATTCACTTTGCGTATATCTTGAAATGACAATGAGCCGGTGACATTAACCAACAACAGTCGCAGATGGAATCACTCAATCTGCCTTGGAGTGACCGTATAAACTCGGCCCAAAGTTTTTGATTTGAATAGGCTAGGGCACTCACCAATTGGTGTGCCTTGCTTGCGCGGCATCCATTATTTTGTTTGATTCCATGTGAAATAGCGTGGTACTTCGGAATAGAGTAGTGTTCGTGCAAAGGCACCGAAAGTATCCGCACGATTACACAATTCGAAAAATTCCGTGAGTGTAGTTTTTGGTGGATTTATGGCACGCTCAATTGCTGTCTCGTTGGTAAAAAAATACGTGCTGGCCGTTTTTAAGATGTACTTCTAAATGTATAACTGCTGGGTCCCGTTCATGAATTTGAAAACCAAAGATACGCCAGGCAGCTTCATTGGAGCTGATGTATCGGCCAATTTGGTAGCGCATTATTTTGTCGTTGTCGTTCAACCGAGGAGCATTCACATCGGTATTTTGAATTTGAAACACAGCCATATCACTGCATTTATTCACATACTTGCAAATGTATTTGATGCTCTTCACCGAACTGCAGAACTCAACATTAATATGAGCATTGAATGTTTTGCTTAGCAGAGGCGAATATGGTACCACCCAACGATTGTCAATGTCAATGTCTGCGTTGTTGATATTTGTCGTAAATGACTGTCCGCCATTATCAGTATTTCTTCGACGATATATTGGGTATCCGTCGACATTTGTGATTGTGTCGTTGGTGAAATCTTTAGGAAAACGATTTGTACATTTTCCATCTGCCATGCAAGGCGATAAACGATTCAGATCACCGCATGGGCCATGAATCATGTTTGTGGTAACAATATCGAACAGTAGTTGATCAGTAGATGGATCTGGAATTTCCGCGGAAATTATACTATCGATTTCCTCAGGGCGTTTGTCGACTAACCAAATCAAAAAGTGTGCATGAGGTAATCCTCGCTTTTGCCATTCAACCGAATACATCCAGCAACGTATGGGACCGAATACGTGTAATTTGGTAATGAAGCTCATTAAAGACTTCAATTTTTGTTTGAATACACGTGCTGTAATGTCATGACGATGTATTGCATTTTGGCCTGGCAATAGTAAAGATGTAATCTCCTGCCACTTTGGATTACATGTAAACGTAATAAATAAACACGGTCGTCCGTACTCGCGCACGAAAGTCATAGCATCCTGTATGTATTCTTGCATATGACGTGGACTGCCTACGTACGATGATGGTAGAATGATAGAGTTACCAATGTCGGTGTCACTCATGATAGCGTCTCGCAAGTGAATGTATTCTTCCGCACGCAGCTCCTGTTGATTATGTCATAGGAATCGCAGTCGTTCGCTCTCTACCTTCGCGTACATATCGACCATGAATTGTTGGCACAGCTCATGACATCGCAGAATGACGTTGTCCTGACCGCGTCGAATCATCATACGATACGCGTAAAAATCCATCGAGCCCACTTTCTTATTTGTTTCGGCTCCTGTAACAACATATTCATAAATATTAATTCCAAATGAGTAATGATATTCCTAATGGATGAATTACCTGTAGCGGGATCTCGTTGTTTAATGTTTATGCAATATCCGTCTTGTCCCTTCCAGAAAATTAGCGGATATTAGAGAGCGTCGTATGAATGGTGTGTGTCGGCGATGAACTCCAGATTATTGGTTCTTCTTCGAATCACGATTTCTCGTGTCGATGTGCGGTCGCCAATCATGATTCCAGCAACGTCGTCAACAACAGGCGCATTGAATCTACGCACGTGCTCTCCAGCTGGTGTTTTATCAGGATTTATGACAATAGCGTTATTGTCACTTTGCAATTCGTGCATGTGTGATTTGAACATTTTCAATAATTCATTGTGCTCATTCAATAGGGCGTCCAGTTCGCCGACGATGCGCCTGGCATTAGGCGAATTGAGGTTATTGTAGCCGCAACGTGCATCCACACGACTGATGTCCTCACCGCCCATGAAGTAGATTTGTAAAAATTTATGTGGTTCGTTTGGCATTGGCAGCAATGAGCCTACTTTGTGGTACACTTGGCCTTTGATTTTGAACGTTGAATTGAATTTTTGACAATTTGCCGCAGTATTGTGAACTATTTCTGTTGCTTCGAACGAAGTCATTTGAAAGCAGGAATTGAATGTGCGAATGGACTTAAGGAACAGGTTTGAATCTAGATCCGTGCCGATGAGCAAGCCGTTCAATGGTTCTGGTGGTGTCTCAATTTCTGGTAGTTGCACTTTTCCTGATGCGCAACACATCCCGGCTGACTCATGTTTGAATTTGAGCGCATGACAATGGGGACATTCTTTGTCCATAGCACCAATCAGCACTTTCGGATGAGTGGAATATTGAATATCTGGCGCGTACTCGAATGCGAGACGAAGGAATGAAGCGGATGTAAATGCTCGATGTACTTGTTGGCGTTGTCGGTCATTTGCTCTGCGTGTGTTAACTACGAACCGGCGCGCTTGTCTCCCTTCCAATTGTCGTTGTTGATTTCGTTCAGCTCGTGCCTCTTGTGATTGAGATCCACGCAATTGCGACATGCTCACACGCACATTTTCGCTATCTTGTTGGATTTGTTCGTTTGTTCGTTCTGCTCTATTATTTCGCATGTTTGTTACTTTATTCGTTCGACGACCCAAATGGGCCCCTTTGAGTCTTTCTGGCATTGTTCACTATAATACGTACACACACACACACACACACACAAATAGACAAAATTGTTGTACTTAGTGATGAAAAACGGTATACCGATAATATAATTTGTTGTTTTAGTATTTACCTTTTTACAATCATAAAACACGTTATCGAACAAAATTTTGCACGCACTGCGTTGTGATACATAACAAATGCAGAATGAAAAGTCAAAACGATGCAACGCTTTTCGTGAATGACTTGCGCATATGTGGATGAAAGTTCGATGAGGCTGACGCAGCGCCTACTGCCATACAACAACATAAATTATTTCGTTATGTTTGAAAAACGAACTACAGCTAAATTATTTGGATATTGTTCATACAAAAATACTAAAATCGCGATTAAAAAATGGGAGAGTGGGGTAGGAGGGTGAAAATTTGGGATTATAGGTATTTTTTGATGCCAAATCAAAAAAAATACGAAAAAAATTTTTTGTTACATATATAAAAAAAATTTGGGGATAAGGGGGACACCCTAATCATCTAGCGGTATGAAATATACTTTACGACCTATTCTCATACCTACCAAATATACAAAAAAAAATTCATAAAAATCGGTCGAGCCGTTTCGGAGTAGTGCGACCACAAACACCGTGACACGAGATTTTTATATATTAGAAGATTATATTCAGGGTTGCAACAAATACGAATTTTGTGGGTGAAAAGTATATGAAACAAAATTAACGAAGTTTTGTGTTTGTATTCGTTACTTGATTGACATTTCTAAACGTCAAATTGAAATTTGGCGGCGGTATTTTTATTTAATTAAATTAAAATAGTTAACACAACAATTATTAAACACATTAAACACAACACACACAAAATGAGAATAAAAATGATCGAGATACAAAAAATCGCTGCTATATATTGAAAAATTTTGACAACTAAATTGACGTTTCTATTTTTGTTGGTGTTAGTAGCTACGGATGTGAAATTCATGAAAAAATCTGCATTTCGTAAAATTGATGCACATATAAAAAAAATTGATGAATTTTGGTGAAAAGAACACAGTTTTTGGATGTGCGTCAATTTCTTTTTGACGATTTTGGGTGAAAAAAATTCAACATTAGAATACATGGATTTCCATAAGAGCGAACTAATATCGTGTTATTTTCGTTTTTTCAAATCAATAGATCATGTTTAGCACTTGTACTAAGCATCAACTTCGCCATCATTTACGCTAGGTGCGCTAGTGTAAATTACCTCATTTGTTATGGAAAAGATAATTCACACTAGCGACAATTGCGGTACTAAAATGAACAAATATCACGATCTATACGAATTTTGTGGGTGAAAAGTACATGAAACAAAATTGACGAAGTTTTGAGTTTGTATTGCTTCGTTACTTGATTGACATTTCTAAACGTCAAATTGAAATTTGGCGGCGGTATTTTTATTTGTTTAAATTAAAATAATTAACACAACAATTATTAAACACATTAAACTATACACAAAATGAGAATAAAAATGATCGAGATACAAAAAATCGCTGCTATATATTGAAAAATTTTGACAACTAAATTGACGTTTCTATTTTTGTTGATGTTAGTAGCTATCAGCGTGTTCAGACGTATATTTTATACTCTGTGTATTTTCCTCGTTCCTTACCTCTTTGCCTACAAACTAATTTTGGAGTGGGGATATTTGTGTGGATTTTTTCCTCAACAATTTTTATTGCGGCACGACTTCCCTGGTAACATAGGATTGATGAAATCATCAATTAATTCATCAGGAAATTCATTTATACCAATTCAATGAACGATATATGGGCTAGGGCACAGAAAAAAATAACATATACAGAAGAAAACCTACCAATAAAATATCGTACATTTTTTTTCTGGGGTTATTTCGTTGCTTTGGGGTTATCTCGGAAAATAAGAGAATAAGAATTTTAAATAAAAAATTTTACTCTCTCGAGTTAGCTCTCTCCAATTATTGCGTTTTATGTATTTAGCAGGTATGTATGTGTATGTGTGATTGGAACCAAAACCAACAAAAATGTTTATTTGTGTGTCATAAATAAAGGAAATAGTATACTTTATTATTCTATGGATGTGTCTCAGCGTTATGAGACGATCAAAACCAACAACAAAGTATAAAATTGTACATTGTTGTTGATTTTGCGACGATTGTTTTGGATGATATTATATTGTATGGTTATGAATTTGTTTTAAACTACCAAAGAAAAAAATGGAGGTGTGGCCAACACACGACTTTCTTTTACGAACAGCGAATTTTGAAAAACTTTGATAATTCAAATATCCCGCAAACTTAATTAAGATTGTTTTTATTATTTCATGTTTTCTGTAAATTGTATATTTTTGAAATATTTGCAAAATAAATTTTCTGTTTTACGGAATCTGGGAGCTGGGAGCTGGGACCCCAAAATTTATGTAAAAAGTTTAAACATGAAGTTGCAGTTTGATTGCTTAAACCATTTGGACTACAAATTGACAGTCATATGTATATACCAACAGACACCACTTCAAAACTCAATTTTTTGAACTCATTAGTACACACGTAAAAGAAATAAAAGGTGATATTTATGAATTTAAATTTTTTCTTTTAATTTTTTGGAATTTGTATTAGTGATTTTTTGTAAATCTTATAATTTTTAAAATATGTGCAAAACACATTTTCGGGCCGAGAGTGGCCACTTCCGGTTGACCGATTTGGCAATTTAACATACATGTAGGCTAAATATTTTTATAACATACAGTACGTCACTGAAGTGTGCAAATTAATTATAATTAGCATAATTGGGCTAATACACACAATAATTAAAATGACAAATGCAAGAACTGCTGTAACTCCCTGTAAAAAGTGTGGGGGGGGGGGGGGGGGCAGGAGTTGCGAAATATTTTTGTAATTATAAAACGATATATATACTTAAGTATTACAAACCCTAATAAGTCGTTAAAAAAGTTAAGAAACATGAGAAAATGATCCACATTCAATTATGTAATATTTGCATTAAAAACCGGAAGTATGTCACTGTAGTGTGCAAATTAATTATAATTAGCATAATTAGGCTATATATACACATATATTTATGTGTTGGCAAAACAATATTTAATTTTTTTTTTATAAAATTTTTAAATTTTTTTTAATTTTTTTTTTTAATTTTTAATTTTAATTTTTTTTAATTTTTAATTTGTTTATTTTTATTTATTTTTGATTTTTGGAAACATTTTCTATTAGTAATTTTTTGTAAACCTTATACTTTTTAAGATATTTGCAAAACAAATTTTCTGGCCCAAGGGAGTGGCCACTTCCGGTGGACCGATTTGAAGTAAAATTCACTGGGACCTCCCAATTTATCCAAAAAGCTTAAATCTGAAGTTTCAGTTCGATTGGTTAAGCCATCTGGGCTGTAGAGAGGACACAGACTGACAGACAGACAGACGGACAGACAGACGGACAGACAGACGGACTGACAGACAGACATCATTTCGAAACCCACTTTTTCGGACTCAGGGGACCTCAAAACAGATAAATCTTCAATAATCTCAAGGTCGAAAATTTTCATGATTACTATACTTTATTTTACTTACGTAAAAGAAAGTAAAAAACAAAGCGTTAAGGAATCAACCGTATTTTGCTTATTACATCGTTTTTCGAATAAACTGCCAAATCGAATTTAATGATTTGGTTAATTGACTTAAAAATATGTACTTAAGAAAATTAAAAATACAGATTGGTTTGGTGAACTATATAAATAGCTCGAATATGAGTATTAAATACATATTTCGTATTTCAAAAAATGGGTATTATGTTAACCCGTGCACAAAATTTGCGATATTATATTAGCCGCATTTCTTGACGCACAGTGCAAGAAATGTGGCCAATATACAAGTAGCTATATATAATAAAACAAAACAATTCAATACAAATAATTTTATATTTTATTTTCAACTTTCTTGTCATAAAACCATTTGGTGCGCTTTCTTAAAAGCACTAATATTAAGAAATCTAGTAACTTATAATTATGTTCGGAACAAGGATTTGTTGAACAAAACCAATCTTTATATTTTGAATTTCCGTTAGAGTAATTAATACATCGATCAATAATTAGTTGCTTTAGATTCTTTGCATTGCAATGTTCGTTAAATGTTTCTTCAAATATTTGAATATGCGATTTACATAAATCAAATAATAATTCCGTTGGAGCGCGCAGGGAACCAAAATTATTGTTACTAACATAGTTTTTCATAAATATAAAATATTCAGAAGTTATTGTTATGTTAGCATCATTGTCTTTTTTGGCCCATTTAGTTTCACAATATTGGCAGTATCTTCGTCCCAAACATTTAAATACAGCATATCCTAGGTAATACCTTATAGCACAGTCGTCAAAATTTAAACTCGTGTTGTCGTTTGACAGTATATGGTCCAACAATTCATGGTTAACTTCTGATTGATTACAGATGGCTGAGACTGGTTCCTCTCTGGTAAAATCATCTACATTATCACTGGCTTCAATTAATGTTAATTCCAATGGTTCTTTGGATGGTAAATCACTTGCAGTTATCAAATCTTGGATTAGTAGTTCATCGTCGTCTTCATAACAATTCGTTAAAGATGAGTTTTTTAAAAATTTTATTGACATTATTTGTCCCAATAAGTAATTAAACTCCTTTACAGTAGGATTTTGCCTATTACCTACTCCTCCTCGTTGCCTAATTAGGCCAAAAAGATTTTCAATAGGATCCTGATTTAATCGAACTGTAAGTATGAAAAATATTTCACTATTTTCTAACATCAAACTATTTAATAATTGTAATACGGCATTAATTGTTTGTATAAGCCCTTTGAAGCAATATATAGTTTTCTTTTGCACCGATTCAATTGATTTGATATATGGCAACATTTCTAACATGTTTAAATAGACTTGTTTGTTAATTTGAATTGCACTTTTATGTTGGTTCTTATCATTTAAGACTCTACTATTTAAATTGTCAAACAACCTGTCAATTTTTTCGACAAAATTTGCGGTTGATAATGAAACACCTTGAACGCTTGGTGAAAACTGGTTAAATTGACTCATCGTTCGAATAGCACAGGCAACTGTCCAGCTGAAAACTTGTGTTGCGTAACTGACGCGCATTTTTTCAAACTTTTTAGGACTGATATGTCTAGGAGTTAGTTTCGGACATAATCTAGTTGTATTTGTGGTATCACAAGAGTATAATTCTCTAAGTACTCTCCAACTTACAATAACATCATTGGTCTTAAGATCAGAACTCATCAAATTATTACGTACAGATTTAATTAAATGAGGTACGTCGTATAACGCAAATATTTTTTGTTCGTGTACGTAAAAGTACGGATTTTCTGGTTCTACGCCTAAAATCTTAAAGGCAAGCCGATTATTTGGATACCTTTGATGTTTGTAGCGTTGGTAAAATATGATACAACATATTTGTAGTTTAAAAATAAACCTCTAATTAAAAATACACAAATATTTTTGGCTAAATCTTTCGAGCGTAAGTCCCCCGAATCTGCAAACCCATCAATCTCATCTTTAACTGAATCATACTCTAATGATTGATGGATCATAACTTCATCAAACACTAACACAATATTTCTTTCCATTTCAGATAATTCTCTAATCTTTTCTTTTAAATTAATAATAATTTGGTCATTAAAACCGGGCTTCAAGTGTTTTATTAGTCTCCAATTTATTAGACTTTGTTTTGAAGGCATATTAAAGCCAAGAATGTCACGCATATAATTATATGTTGATGGGGATTTGAAATATAACTTTTGCGAAATCAATTTTTGTTTTGGAGGCCAACTTGAAAATTTGTGTTTTCTTAGAACCAAACATTTACCAAATTCCTTGCTATCCTCATTGATTTCTTGATTATTAATTAAATATTCCAACCCATTTTGGGATTGAAGTTTCGCGTTTTTGTCACTTAACCTTAAATTTTTTTTTTAAACTTGTAATTAAATTTTTTTGGAACACAAATCGTTTTTTTAGTAATTTGACACTTTTAGAAGCTTTAAAATACAATTTTTGGTAGATCCGCAACGTTTTAAAGCTTTTGATACAGTTGTAACAAGTTGAAGCACATAAATCTTTCATAATAAATCATAAAAATATTAAAATTTAAATTAATAAATGATATAATATTAAATATAAATTCATTTATTAAAATATTTGAATTTTTGACATATGACCCAAATGCGACCTATATTTATTGTGATGTAAACGGTCGGTAAGTGGACTAAAATAGGTCACCATTTAGGTCGGTCCACTAAATATTTCGTGGTGTAAACTACCTCATTACAAAAATCCCGAGTCCGTGACTGCAACTTCAAGAGCGTTAATTCCAATTTTTGGTCGTAATTATCATTCCAGTAGACAAGCAATTCATAATCTAGTGAAAAAATTTGAGTGTAAATATTCGCTGTCGGATGTTCTCGTGCCAGTGCGACACAATTATTGCTAGAATTATTTTATAAATTTATAATGATTTTTAATATGACAATAAAGTAATTATATTAAAAATCATCAATAATTTCCAAAACAATTCTAACAATAATTTAAAATAATGAATTCAATAAATGTAAATCAGTCATTTTGACAGATCGGTAGTTCTAGTGTTAATTTCGTTGTAATAGGTGATAAATGGCCAACTTCTATCCTGATTGGGCATAATCTAGAACTTCATGCAACATTTCTATTTCCATCTCAATTCTGCAATTTCATTATAGTTGGATAAGAAATAGCAAAGCTTCACCCAATTGGCCATATTCCAGAACTTATATAAAATTCAATTTAAAATCCTACATATATCCATCTCACATATCGAATTTCATCGTAATCAGATAAATTACTGTTTCTTTCAGCCATACGATCGTGTACAATAATTTAAATATACGAGAGAAAGAATACAGAACAAAAAAAAAATTAAACTGATAATTCCAACTACAACATTTTTACAACAAAAAAAAATTCAGTTTATTTCTGTAATGTACCAAAACCAACAAAAATGTTTATACAAGCCGTGCCATTCGCTCTTTACACCGATCCTCTCTCAGAAATTGTGCTCTATGAGTTGGTATTGGTATGTCACAAAACCAACAAAAATGTAAACAATATTTTAGGCATTTGTGTTAGTTTTGTGTATATATATTTTCTGATTTATTTTATACATTACTAATACTAAGCCATAGGGTACAATTTTTATAGCTTAAGTGTTTGCTTGGCACGGCTTGTATAAACATTTTTGTTGGTTTTGAATGTACATAACATTTTACGCTGTTTACAACATTAACAACGAAACGAAACTACATACATAAATAATAAATAATTTAGTACATACATAGTTGTCTTTTGGTTTAGTCGTTATGAAAGCGAAAAAAAAAAAGATCTTTACTCAAATTTACAGTTTTTACACTACAACACACCCTTCTGAAAATAAATAAAAATTTTGTATATAGAAATTATATAGAGTAAAATCGATAGTGAAAATGATCGAAAAGAGAATAAAAAAGAAGAGAGAATAAACAGAGAATTTGAGCTATACATTGCAGTGTTTTATTCTCTTCAAATTGTTGTTTTTGTAAAAAGCCAATTTCAAAAATCAGAAATTTTTTTGTTCGTAGGTTTCCTTCTGTTTATGTTATTTTTTTCTGTGGCTAGGGAATATAAATTCCCTTATATACTTTTGTATATAAAGTTCTCTTTCGATGATCGATTCAATGAACAATAAGTGAATATCATTAGGAGTTACACTACTGCTGCCTTGATTAATTCAGTACTGAAAATCACTAGGAAATACGTAACAATAGAACCAGTGAAATAATGAAAGATTTTATTAGGAGTTTCATCATAATGGAGTCACTGAATTCATCAATGATAGCTCTCGTGAATTCGTATTACATTCATTTTGAATTTCAGAATATTTTTAATGATGGTAATGAAATATTATCTGAATTCATGGGCTCCATCATCTATAAAATCATCATCTAATTCATAAATGATGGAATCAAAGAATTCATATAAGTTTTCATATGGGAGTTTATTGTTTTTAAAAACTCAGTCTTTATTAATTAAATAAATTTTTTATTTCAATACATACATAAGTATTTGATTAATCCATTGTTTTTTATTTCAATTTATAAACTTATAAAATAATCCTTTCAATCTATTTCGTACTTGCTCCTGATGCTGACATTTTATCCTAGAGAAATAATTTATTTTAGTTATTTAAAAAAAATATTTTTGTTCAACTGGTTTACCTTATTTTTAGCCAAACGAAAAAATTTTCAAATATTTTTTTATTATTTAACACAAATTATTATTATAAATTACTAAAATCACTTTTTGTGTCCACCTCGTGTTAAAAACTGAGCAATATGATGAAAAAATGAACCTTTAATAACGGTAATAATATACAAAAATCAAGAATTTAGAATGAAACAAAATATGTGCTTTCACTCTTTACTGATTATCATCATGAACAACTTAATGATAATCATCATATCACTCATCATATGTTTCCTTATTTTTATTCTACATAAATGAACTCAAAATAGTATTAATGAGAGAAGAATAGCGAGAGAAAATATTTATTTGCTGATAAATATCATGAAATTCTTCAAGAGTATCATCTAAATAATCATCATACGACTCCTTATGTATTTTTATAAATAAATACAATCAAAAAATTATGAATACTTTGACATTTTTTATTTATATATATTCGTTCGAGAGATTTTCGTTAAAATTGTATTGGTAAACTGGTGAACTTTTGTTACCAGGGTTGTTACACACTAATACATTGAAAAAGTAATATAAAAATTTGTATGGTCGGATTTTTTTTTTTGTTTTCGCTATTCATTTGAAATATGACCGTTGTGGAATGAAGAAACAAATTATGTTTTCGATTTTGTTTCAGGATTTTCCGTCTTTTTATAGTTTTAAACGTTTTTTAGGTTTGAGTACATAGCTATTTAATTATTATTAATACACACTGTTTTTTATCCAATAGCCAAAATGGGGACGACTAAACAAAATTGTTTGCTAAAAATGTTTGATTTTCGATTTTTTGTTGTTGAGTACATTTCTTCTCAAAGCATCATAATGAAATGAAAATACACATACATAGATAAATTGCAATTGGTGTCGAGAGTTTGAGATTTTACGTGTGAACGTGAAATGTGTGTAATTATGTCATGTAGAAAATATACGTCTGGACACACGGTATGGATGTGAAATTCATGAAAAAATCTGCATTTCGTAAAATTGATGCACATCCAAAAAAAATTTACGAATTTTGGTGAAAAGAACACAGTTTTTGGTTGTGCGTCAATTTTTTTTGACGATTTTGGGTAAAAGAATTCAACATTAAAGTACTTTTCATACCAAGCGCCTCGGCTTTGAGCTTCGAAAATGAAAATTCTTTATTTCAATTTTGAATTATGAAAATTAGTTTCATTTGATTGATAATGTTTAATTTTATAGTAATAAATTCATTTTGTTGAAAAATAATTTATTTTTAAGTGATAATTTAATAAAAAAATAAAATATATTGCAATGAGGTTATCTACGAGGCCGAAGCAATGCGTTCCACACTCGACTGCGACATTTTAAAGTAGTACAAAGCGAAGAGCTTTATCAACATAACCTACAAATCACATTTTTGTTACAACTGTTTTATATTTACCGAAAAATCTAGCTCATATGTAGCTTACAAATTCATAATATCTCGTTTCTTGCTATAATTCACGTGTAAAATGGACCTAAATAAAATATTTGATATCAACCGAATGTTCAAAGCCGACGCCACCGGTATGAAAGGGTCTCAGCTTCGTATGTGTGGTAACTAAAAATTTCGAGGCGAGGCGCCTGGTATGAAAAGTACTTAAGGCTGTTTTCCAAACGGATACTTATTTGTGGAACCTGTCTAATTTAAATAATACTGGCTTTACACCGTAGATAGTATAATAGCAAAATAGTATAATACTATTTTACTATCTACCGTAGTCGGTTTTACACCGCATAAAATATTCTTAAAAAACAGAAAATTATAACAAAATAATGAAAAAGAATAATTTTAAAATACACAAAACGTTTCTAGACTAATTTATCAATAATTCACTGTCAAAATTTTCCTTCGACAATAAAATAAAATAAAATATAATAGGTATTAAAATTTGATAGCTATCAAATCAAAATATTATATTTTATTTTTGCTATTATACTATCAAAACATCGGTTTTACACCGGATAGCAAAATAGTATTATACTATTTTGCTATTATACTATCTACGGTGTAAAGCCAGTATAAGAAACCTGGCGAGATGACTAATACTGTTTTCCAGTTACACAAAAAAAAAAAAACCGGGCGAAACCGGGGCGATAGCAGCTGTCATTCGTCGCCCGGTAAAATTTTTCGGGGCGATTACTAACACAATTACATTTTAAACGTCATTTAAATAAAAACTAAATATAATTAACTAAATTAACACGAAAAAAATCTTTCATTGCAAAATTAACGTAGAATTGTTAAAATAATTTGTATACACATGCAAAAAACAAAAAATTACGGAAACCGCATTTTTTGCTGTTCCAGTTGAAACGTCAAAAACTAACCCGGTTTTGCCCCGGTTTCGCCCCGGTTTTTTATTTTTGTGTAACTGGAAAACAGTATTATTTTCTACGTCTTTCTTACCAAAAAATCTAATTTGTTATGTCAAAAAAAAAATTTCAGGTGTTGGTTTATGTTTATATTTTATTAATTATTATTTATAAAAACCACAAATACAAATATGTAACATAAAATTAAAATACAGATAATTAGAATAAAATTATCCCAAGAATAATAAATTTAATATTAATAAATAAAAATAAAAAAAACCCTGTGCAATAAATATTGCGCATTTTGGTTCTTTTGATGCAGCCATATATTATAGAGTATATATATACGCCATTACGTGGACTAAACGATTTTTTTTCCTCCCGTATTTTTGACATGATGAAGTTAGCCACACAACAATTAACTATGTAGCTTCGCCATTTTGTACACTGTCATGTTTCAAACCACTATAAAACCTCCCGTATTTTCAAATGAAGGTCACAAAAATTAGTCCAAATTTTCCATAGTAAAAGTAGGTTATGGCGTATATATATACTCTATAATATATGATGCAGCTGTCCAGCTAAATCATTTGGAATGACTCTACTTACTTATTTAAAATGGCGGCCAAATAAGTCAATAAGTATCGTTTGGAAAACAGCCTAAATTCGCAATAAATGTTTCTATTTTTTGAGGCGTTCAATGACATTTAGATTTGTGGTTGTTGCTTTTATAGTTAATATGTACTTGGAAACTCGTAATTTTAACTGAAATTTATATCCAAATTGGGCATAACAAAAAGACAATTGTCAAACAAATCTAAATTTGAACATAAATTTGGTCGTAATAAATCATTAAACAAATATTTTTTTATGAAAATATTTTGTTGACAAAACCTAAAATTGTTTCATATAAGTAAATGTCAAATTAGCGGCGTCTATGTGGTTGCAAAAATCATAATAACACCTTTTTCTTTGACGTTTATTTAATTGAAAATAAATGTGTAAGCGTATTTTGTTGAGAAAAATTTAATTCGAATTATTTTGGAATTATTTTTTTTTTAAGAAAATAAGCCACGATTTATTTTCTCAATTTTATTTTTGTATTCTATGTTGGTACTTCTCCTGTTTTTCATTCAAATGGTTACGTATTTTTTTTTGTTCCGAGCTCGAATTAAATAACTCAAATTTTTAATTCGAATTATTTAACTCCTGTCACGTGCAATTGTTGTTGTAAATTTCTCAACAAAATGCACTAATTATTGCTTTTTCATACGTTCGGTGTATTATTATTTGACTCCATCTTATCTCTTAAGTATTATACCCTAGACAGACTAGGGATTAGCTAAGCGTGATTAGTGATTTTTTCGAGATTAGCTGTAGTGTGTCAAGTTGAAGATTAACTAATCTCGTTTTATTTGAGGATTAGTTACTAATCGAGATTAGTGCACTAATCCTTGAAAATTTTCGAGCTTATCCCGTTGTATTGGGTTTAGTGATGATACAAGTGGCACTCCAATGTGAAATAGTTATTTAAACATTGCTGAAAATGCAATTGGCGTGAATTTACAATAGAAGTTATAAAATCAATGACATCTTAAAAAATTTGTGCTGAATAAATTTCGAGGAAAAAGAAAATCTAGTGTGTTTTAATGTATAAATCTTAGAAATATTGAATTAAAAAATGAGTCCAGCTGATTTAGTAGCTATATTTCAGCGAATCACCTTAATAATATTTTATTTCTCTGCAAGAAACTAATCCCTAGTCTGTCAACGCATATGGATTTGTGGTGGATTAGCTAATCTCGTTTCACTAATCGCGCTTAGCTAATCCCTAGTCTGTCAGTGGTATTATACCCCCGACAGACACAAACCAGCTAATCGCGAATTCGAGATTATGTTGTTATTTTTTTCAGTCTGTCACAACACGATTTTAATTCTTTCATGATTACCTCGCTTCATAATTTGATTATCGTAATCTAGTTGTATAAACTCGATAAACATGAAATACAAAAAAGAGACAGAAAGTGTAATAGAAATAGAAATATTTTATTTTGATGTCATTTTTAAAATGAAGATAAAATCGCGATCTGAGATTATCGCGATAATTTTTGTGTTTGTCAATGGTATTAGCACAGAATAATAAACAACCAGAACCGACATTACGTGGACCAAGAAATTTTTGCTCTTACCTTATATTTTACATGTGTATTTTGAATTTTCAGCCACTGAACGATAATTTAACACCGAAAATCTTACCTTCTATAAACCAAGGTCAAATAAATGAGTCCACTTTTCTCCATATAAAAACGGCGTTATGTCGCTTCTAGGTATTCTGTGGTATTAGTTTCGACCGCAAATCTCGTTGTTATTTTAACAACGGGAAATATATTTTTGTATGGTTGGGGGGGTATTTCGTTTGAATATTTATTTCTACTTTTTGACGTTTGATACAATTTTGAAACTGGTTGTAAATGAATGACAAGTTCGAATTGCTGGTTGTCAAAGGAATTCAAAGGTTGAGTAGAATTGCTGCTTGAAAAATGCTTGAGATTCGCACGAAGAAAGAGAGTTGTGTCAAGGACGTGATTTCCGACTATATTCTGATTTTATTAATTTAAAATTGATTAGAATACTTTAAAAATATCTATATTTAATATTTTATTTATAACTTTGAGCCGCCATTTTGGCATATGTATATGCATTTGGCATCATCAGCCGCTTTGTTGACATTTTGTAATATTTTCGATCTAGGCATTTGGGTTATCACCACAAATTTTGACGCGCAGCTCGCCAAAATTAGATCTAATTATCACGAATCACATTTTATCTGTTACAGATGGTCATGCTCAATTCTAAAATACCTTAAACCTGTTCAAAATGGACAAATAATATTCTACATGTCGTATATTAAAACATTCAACAAACGTCAAAATAAAAATGTGTTTACAATATAGGGTGGTTCAATAATTTCGTAGGGGAAATTTTGTATTTTAGTACTAATGTAAAAATAACAACCAAAAAACATCTAGGCATTAGTACTTTTTGGTTGTTATTTTGAATGTTTTTCTATTTGTGTGGGTTACAAATTTTGTGTCGATACACATTTTTTGTGTATATGTATACTATCCGTGTGAGAAGCGTTGCAAAAATAACAACGAACTTTGCTGTCGAAACGTACTTGGTTTCGACCGCAAATCTCGTTGTTATTTTTTTATTATTGTTATTATTATTATTATTACTATCTTTATTTCAATAAAATAAATACAAAATTAAAATCTAGTTGAAACAACATTATAAAATATGAAATAAAGTACAGCTCCTATAGACATTATGTCTGTAGTGGAGCAATTTGAAACAAATTTTAATTAAAATTTATATAATATTCTTTGTTTACATAATTAACAATAATCTTTAACAAAATACAAGCTCAGTTATTAAAATAGATATGTTTAACTACACGACGGTACATTAGAACATAATGTAATTTAACATTTATACTAAAAATATTGCTCGATATCATCGATGTCAAGTAACCAAGTCCGAATTTCCCTGTTAAATTTATGTTTCTGCGCAGATGGAAGCATTTTCACATTTTTATGTAAAAGATGGAACCAATATGGTGCCATATATAAATAAAATCTTCTAAACCTTTCACTATTACAACGAAGACCGACAAAATTGTTTGGATTTCTTCTATTATACACGTGGTATATTCGACTATGATAACTATTGCTACGAACAAAAAACATTTTCAATACTTTAAAAACATACAAATACCTTAGAGGCAACAAGTTTAACTCGCGAAAAAGCGGAATAGTGGGTGTATTTCTTGGACAAGCATAAATTAATTTGATAATTCTTTTTTGCGCTACAAAAAGATCTGCAATATTAGCAAAGTAAATTCCACCCCAACTAGTTATACCATACATTAAGATAGATTCAACAAGAACATGATATAACCTTCTTAAAATAAAAGAAGGGCACGAAGGTCGAAGATTATAAAATTTATGCACCGCAGTAATAACAATTTTCCTGATATTAGTTAGGTGGGAGGTCCAATTTAGCTGTGAGTCAATTGTTACACTTAAGTATTTAAACTCATTTATGCAGGGCAAATCAAAACATTGCCCAAAACATGGATTCTTATCACACGGGTATACGTGATACTTGAAAAAGTTTTGATCAACTGTTATGTCGGGCCGTCTAAAATGCATAATTCTAGATTTTTCACTAGCAACAAGTCGGTGATAAAAAAACCATTTACTTAGAGTGCATAAATCAATATTGATAAACCGTTGAATATCAACGTAATCATTAGACGCATATGTCAAAGCCAAATCATCTGCAAACGCTGTAGCACACCCTCTAAGATTAATTTCAAAGATAGAATTGAAATAAATTAAAAACAATAAGGGCCCCAAAACTGAGCCCTGAGGAACACCACATTTTAGAAGACCTGGAGGACTATTCACGTTATTAATTTTTACAATTTGACTACGCTTACGAAGGTAACTTATAAACCAATCTAATATTTTGCCTCTAACACCAATACTCGACAATTTCATTATGAGTATGTCATGGTTAACAGTATCAAATGCTTTTGAAATGTCCAAAAATACTGCTGAGCATTTCTGAGAGTTGTTAATTGCTAAATAAATATTGCTCAGAAAATTTAAAAGAGCTTCTTCCGTAGATTTTCCTTCTATGAATCCAAATTGGTGATCACTAAAAAATTTTATTTTACCAAGATAAGAGACTAATCGTCGTTTAATTAATTTCTCAAATAATTTGGAAAAAGTACTCAATAGTGAGATCGGTCGGTAATTGTTTAATTGCAGAGCATCACCCTTTTTAAAAACTGGAATAACAACAGCTATTTTTAAGGCGTCTGGAAAAATTCCGCTCTTTAGACTTAAATTAAATAAAAATTTTAATACATCAACCAAATACCAGGCACAATTTTTAACAATGATATTATCTACTCCATCAAGTCCTTTAGAATGCTTGTTTTTTAACTTCTGAATTTCAGAAATAATCTCCAAAGAATTAATTTCATCGAAATAACAAGAAGTACAGTAACTATCTCGGTTTCCAAAAATAAATTGTATTTGCTCTCCACTGTTAGTACTATTAAGAAAAATATTGGAAGTTATATCGGATGAAACATTTATAAAAAATTTATTAAATTCATTACATATATTCTGATCATCATTAAGAAGAACATTTGATTGATATTCATAAATTTGTGTTATTTGGTTTTTGTTTTGGGACGTATTTCTACCCAAAATATCATCAATTTCCTTCCACATAAGCTTATACCACTGACAGACTAGGGATTAGCTAAGCGCGATTAGTGAAACTTAGCTAATCCACCACAAATCCATATGCGTTGACAGACTAGGGATTAGTTTCTTGCAGAGAAATAAAATATTATTATGGTGATTCGCTAAAATATAGCTAGTAAATCAGCTGGACTCATTTTTTAATTCAATATTTGTAAGATTTATACATTAAAACACACAAGATTTTCGTTTTCCTCGAAATTTATTCAGCACAAATTTTTTAAGATGTCATTGATTTTATAACTTCTATCGTAAATTCACGCCACTTGCATTTTCAGCAATGTTTAAATAATTATTTCACATTGTAGTGCCACTTGTACCATCACTAAACCCAATAAGCTCGAAAATTTTCAAGGATTAGTGCACTAATCTCGATTAGTGACTAATCCTCAAATAAAACGAGATTAGCTAATCTTCAACTTGACACACTACAGCTAATCTCGAAAATATCACTAATCGCGCTTAGCTAATCCCTAGTCTGTCAAGGGTATTAGGATTATTCCCTATTAAACCAAATTTATCTTTGTAATATACTCTTTTGACCCGTTTAACAGTCATATTTACATGCTTGGAGAGTTTTCTTACATAATTTTCTAACCGAGTGTTATTTGGATACTTTCTTAATTTTTTAGAAAATTTTTTAAGTTTATTAATTTTACACAAAAGATAATAGTTCATCCAGGGCTTTAACTTCTTGCTACTGCGATAAATAATTGTTTCTTTGGAAAGTTCAATATGGGAAATTAATTTATTTAAGAAAATATCGAATGCTGTATTACAATTTTTTTCAGGGTAAACAAGATCCCAGTTTTCAACTAGAAGACGATCTCTAAGTTTGTCATAATTAACTTTTGAACTCTTTCCACTATAACATATCACAAGTCTATTCGATTCTGCACAAATATTGAGAGTAATTAAATTATGATCGGAAAAATGTATTGGTAAATTATCAATACTAAAAGTATATGTACTACTGGATTTAACAAAAACATGGTCTCAACATGATAGATTCCTAGTTGGATTGTTAGATACACTGAGGAATCCATATGATGCAAGCAATGATTTTAACAACGGGAAATATTTTTTTGCATGTTGTGTGGGTATTTCGTTTGGATATGTATTTCCACTTTTTGACGTTTGATACAATTTTGAAACTGGTTGTAAATGAATGACACAAGCTTAAGGTTGTGTAGAATTGCTGCTTGAAAATTCTTCAGATTCGCACGAAGCAAGAGAGTTGTGTCAAGGACGTGATTTCCGATTGTATTCTGAATTTATTAATTCAAAATTGATTAGAATACTTTAAAAATATATGTACATCTAAAATTAATTATTTATTTATAACTTTGAGCCGCCATTTTGGCCTATATGCATTTGGAATCATCAGCCGCCATGTTGGCATTTTGTAATATTTTCGATCTAGGCATTTGGGTAATCACCACAAATTTTGACGCGAAAATTAGATTTAATTATCACGAATCACATTTTATCTGTTACAGATGGTCATGCTCAATTCTAAAATACCTTAAACCTGTTCAAAATGGACAAATAATATTCTACATGTCGTATATTAAAACATTCAACAAACGTCAAAATAAAAATGTGTTTACAATATAGGGTGGTTCAATAATTTCGTAGGGGAAATTTTGTATTTTAGTAGGTACTAATGTAAAAATAACAACCAAAAAACATCTAGGTTGTGTGGGTTACAAATTTTGTGTTGATACACATTTTTTATGTATATGTATACTATCCGTGTGAGAAGCGTTGCAAAAATAACAACGAACTTTGCTGTCGAAACGTACTTGGTTTCGACCACAAATCTCGTTGTTATTTTAACAACGGGAAATATTTTTTTGCATGGTTGTTTAGCGTGTTCGCATCGCTAGCTTATCGGACCTTGACTTACCCCATGTATGGATGTATGTAACCGGCTCTTATATATGAGTCGATTAGATGCAAAGTGCGATAACTACAATATAAACGATTTCTTGTAAAACTGAAAAAAGTTATGGTGACCAGACCTTACAACGAAGCTCAATTTTTATTTGTTGAACAGTTCGGGCAATGTCATACTACTCTTTTTAAAGCAACTTGATGATTCTACTCATCCTAGTTCGGGTTCTAGAACCCTTTTAAAATTGTAAATAGCGAGTTTTGACACTTAATATCATAATAATTGGGGAATTGGTGACCGAATAGCAAAAAAAATTTGTAATTAATTTAATATGTTTTAGGGGTATAATTACCACTATTATGGTTCTCACCTCATCGAGAAATACTATGCAAATGTGACTTGATTTGTATGAAGTTTTTTGGTGAGGTGAGAACCATAATAGGGGCATAAAGCGTTTTGCATTAACTCCTATTTTGCTAAAACATAAGGTAAATAACTAGTTTTGCAATTTTTTATTATTTAGTAATGTAGCCCTTGCAAATACGAATCAAACGACATATCGCATGCAAAAATTTTTAAAAATGTAGTTATCGCACTTTGCATCTCATCGACTCATATAGCTATTGGTCTTTATATGGATAAGGTATTCTGAATTTCTTAGTGGCCTTCAAAGACATTCATTTTTTCAGAAAAATTAATTCTTTTTGTAAATATATTTATATAATAGCTTGAAAAGACGAGGGTTTAGTTTTTTAAATGGAATAACTATTTATTTATTTAATTAATATTTTAATTTTGTATTTTTTTCGTAGCACAACATACAATCCGCTGATGTCAAGAATTTTTCGTAATTGTTTTTTTTCTTTTCGAACAAAACCTTTTTCTGTTTGCTACGATTTTATAAAATTGAACTAGCTACTACATACATTTTTCTTACTTGTATTATACTCCACTATTCTTATAGTGCATTTCTGAATTTAGATAATTTTGACTGGTTTAATTTAGCTATTGATTCTGATTTTTATTTGTTCCACGAAAGTTTGAATGACTAAGTGACACCACAATTATACTCCCCTCCCAGAGAGATCGAAGATATATCGTACTTCAATCCGCGAAACGGCTGGGCGGTCTGGACACACGACCCAATCTCGTAGCTTTGGGCGCCGGTTTTGGCGAAAGATCGAAGCGAACTTGTTTGCGAATTTTCGGCTCCACAGTAGGTAATTTCTGTACTTCAGCCGGAATAGAAAGTTCTGTTTCGTGAGTCGGTAATGATGGTCCAGTTTGTGTAGTCTGTGTATCTTGATTGTCTGTGTAACAAGGTTTAAGTCGATCGATGCAAATTTTGACGTGTCTTCCGTTCATTTCTAACGTGTAAAATTTTGGTGTACGTTCGATAACTAAAAACGGTCCTGTATATGGTGGTTGCAGTGATCTGCATACTGCGTCAGTCCGTAAAAAAACGTGCGAGCAAGTATGCAGATCTTTGCTAATGAAAATTTTGTCCGTTGCATGCCGCGAAGCCGGTACAGATTTAATTTCTTCAAAGTGTCGTTTGATATCCGTTACAAAGTCTGACTGTGGAATTTGATCGTTCGTTGTATCCAAAAAGGCTCCTGGAACTCGCGTTGTTTGTCCGTAAACGAGTTCAGCAGGCGTGGCTTTCAGTTCGTCGCTGTACGTTGTCCGTAGTCCTAGTAAGATTGAAGGGAGAACACTAGTCCAATCTGTTCGATCGTAGCACATAATGGCAGACTTAATGACGCGGTGACATCGCTCGATCATGCCATTACATTTTGGATTGTAACTAGTTGTTCTCCTTCGCTCGAAACCCAGTAAGTTAGCTAGTTCGTGAAAAAGTTGTGATTCGAATTGCATGCCTTGGTCCGTGACAATGGACTCTGGCACACCAAAGCGAGCTATCCAATGTGAGTAGACTGCGAAAGCGACGGTAGCAGCAGTTATATCAGAAACTGGAATCGCCTCGGGCCAGCGTGTGTATCTATCGATCAATGTGACGCAATACCACTGATTATCAGAAACCGGTAACGGACCAATGATATCGAGGTGAATAATCGAAAAGCGTTGAGAAGTTAATTTGTATGTACTAACCGGAATTTTGGTGTGTCGAGAGACTTTAGCCTTTTGGCAAGCTACACAGTTTTGTACCATCTTCTGACGTCCTTGTTAATAGATGGCCAAATGACATTCTGCGTCAAAAGTTTAATGGATGCTTTGACGCCAGGATGAGACAGATTATGAAACGCGTCGAGAACTTGTTTTCGAAATTTAAGCGGAATGAATGGCCTAGGTGTACCAGTTGAAATATCGCTCTGAATTAAAATTTTTGAATTGAAAGCAACTGGGAACTTCTCAAATTTGAGAACAATATTACTCCTTAAGATTTCTTGAAGTTCTTCGTCGTTGGCCTGAGCATCTGCGATGATCGCATAATCAATACATCTGGGAATAGTAATTTGATTAATACGCGAGAGGGTATCTGCAACGACATTACTGATGCCGGAGATATGCTGGATATCGGTTGTGAATTGACCAATGAAATCTAAGTGTCTAAACTGACGAGGAGATGCTTTTTCCGGATTCTGATTAAAAGCGTAGATCAGTGGTTTATGATCGGTGTACAACGTGAAAGTACGACCTTCGAGGAGATGTCGAAAGTGTTTCACCCCCGAATAAGCCGCGAGGAGTTCCCGATCATAAGCACTGTATCTTTTTTGCGTATCATGAAGACGTACCGAAAAGAACCCGAGTGGTTGCCAAGTATCTGAAATGAACTGCTGAACCACTGCTCCGATCGCCGAGTCGGAAGCGTCAACCATGATGGCCAGAGGAGCTGATGATGAAGGATGAATCAGTAAGGTAGCGTTCGTCAGTTTGGTTTTACAGTTATCGAACGCTTCGATAGCTGCTGTCGACCACTGCACTGGAACGCGACTGTTCTTGGTATAACCTTTTAAGTAGTCGATCAGTAATTCCTGGTCGGCAGCAGCACCTGGAATGAAGCAACGATAAAAGTTAACCATCCCTAAAAAGCGTTTAAGTTGTTTAATAGTCCGTGGTCGTTCGAAATTTTTGATGACTTGAACCCGTTCATGCGATGGTAATATACCTTGTCCAGTTACCATGTGGCCTAAAAAGAGAATTTCGTTTTTTACAAAGTTGCATTTGTCCGCGTTGACTACGAGTCCGTGTTCTTATAATTTCGAGAAGGTAATTTTGATGTGTTTCAAATGTTCTTCATAATTTTTTGAGGCAATGAGCACGTCGTCCAAATATACAAAACAGAAGTCAAGTCCTCGTAGGACTGAGTGCATAAGACGTTGGAACGACTGTGCTGTATTGCGAAGGCCGAAAGTCATTCTACAAAATTCAAAGAGTCCAAAAGGTGTCGAAATTGCTGTTTTTGGAATGTTCGTCGGTTCAATGGGAATTTGGTGGTAAGCCTGGACAAGGTCTATCGTTGAGAATATAGAGCAGCCCTCGAGTTGTTGTGTAAAATCCTAGAGAGGTGGAATTGGGTACCGGTCTGGGATCGTGATCCGATTAAGTGCTCGGAAATCTCTACACGGTCTCCATTCTCCATTCTTTTTTAATACTAAATGTAAAGGGCTGGACCAAGGTGTTGTGAGTTGGGGTTGACATACTTGATCTGTTATCAGTCTAGATATATCAATCCCAAGTCACTAACTTTTTTTTAAGTTCCAAAAGACTTTTGGTTCCGAATGTGGTAGCTTACGTGTAATTATTCTATCCGTTATTTAAATATTTAATGCTGAGTCAATGTATTGGCTAATTTGATACCTATTTTGGTGGTGAATCTAATGCTAGTTGTTCAAGATTATTATCTAGGTTAGACCGTTAAAGTGAGAGTTGTATGAGTCGTAGTCAGCTTACCTCTGGTGGGGGCTGATTCTGTCAGGTCTTACTATGGTCATCTACAGTGAGAAGGTGGGGTTAAATCCACCGATGTTAGTTATAGTGAGGATACCTCAGAGAACAAGACGGTCACCAGGGAAGCGTGTGATTGCTCACTTATTTGATCCCCTCCTAGCGGTTGTCACGCGCTAGGATCGTGTGCCGAAATGTTATAAGGCCTTGCTGGGTTGTGTTAGTAGGTAGATTGTTGTGAATAATGATACTTACCGAGATGAATTAATTATCAGGCAATGGATGATTTTGGAAATATGGCTGAAATGCTTCTCTTCAATAGTTGAAAGTGAAAACCGCTGTTGTTGAGTTGATTTGTTATTTATTAAACTTGTTGTATAGAAATTCGGATATAATTACTGACAAAGATTTTACAAGGTTTTTAATTTACAAAATAGAACTTAATTTTTAATTACTTTTGAAGTTTTAACAGTTATAGTTCACTGAGTTTTTAATTAGTACTGATTGATTTTATTTTTATCGGTGGACTGATTTTTTTTCTATATAAATTTTGGTGCTTATATATGATACTAAATCTACCAATTAGTTTACACTAACAACAATTGATTTTCTGTAATTTCTTAATTTTGCAATTTTTGTTTGTTCGACATACATATTTTTAGGGTTCATTGTTTTCACATTTTATTTTATTTGCATGAAAATTGTATTGGTTCGCAATTCTAGTTTATTGACTTTGGCTTGTGCATTATATAGTTCAATACATTTTCATACATAGAGAATATTTTATGTAAGCGCGTGTATTATTTGTTGTTGTGATTCATATGGCCTCATTATTATTTTCTTTCTTTATACATTCTTGCAGTTTTTGTTGTTGCATATTTATATTTTCTTTTCTTTTCTTTTCTATAGTCATGAATTGTCATGTGTTTATGTTTTGTTGTTGGGGATTCTTTTATTTGGGTTTGATGACTTATGAATTGTTTTGTATTTTTGTGATAGGGGATTTTGGGGTTGCTTGGTTATTTTTGCGTGTTTTATGTATTTAATTTTTACGTAGGATTTAGGATGGGGGTGTGAAAATAAGGTTGTTTCACAACATACCTTCCTCCTTTGGGAAGTGAAAATTTCGGAAGGGAATTTTCACTTAGGTATATTTTAGTTGTATGTATTTTCTTTAAAAAAAAAAAACTCTTCTGAACATTATTTCTAACTTAATTCTAGTATAGTTATTATTTTCTTATTATTATTCCATGTGTGTCATTCGCTGCGAGTTCTTCCTGCTTGTTGTCCAGTGTTGTTTTAACAATTTCAGAATTAGCCATCTCAAGGTTGCTTGAGATTCACCTATCTTGTTCAAGATTAGGCTCTGATGTGTTGTCACTTCTCTGCTGTTTTTCCTCATTTTACTAATAGGTTTGAGCTGGGCTGTCGCACTTCACCGTTGGTTCTGCTTGATGCTTGCTGGTGTGGTTTTGGGCGTCTTTCTGACGTTTGTTGTGTTTTATGAGCTTTTGTGGTTTATTATCTATCTTCTATTAATTTTCGGCTATTATTGTGTTATATGGTAGTTGTTTATTATTATTTTTATTATTATTATTATTATTATTTTTTTTTTTTTTGTTATTGGTTTTATTTTGGTATTTGTGTCTTGTTATTTTATTGCTTTTAATTTTCTACTGTTATTTTGTTTTTGTATTATAGTTTTGTTTTTTATTCAGTTTTTTTTGTTTATTTTATCTTATGCTCTGTTGTTGGATATTTATCTCATCTGTTTTTTTTTTGTTCTGTAGCATCTTCTTGTTGTCCTGTGTGCGTGACGTCTCTTGTGTGTTGCGTTTACTTTTGGCTTCTGGACTAGTTTGCTCGGCTGCTCCCTTTTTCTTTGTATTATATATGTGTTATATTATCTTAAATACTATGAAGAGTTATTTTCCCTATGGTTTAATGGAATTCTAATTTTTTTTTTTTGCATTTCAGCATTTATGTATGTTTTTTAAAAAATTTTACCTTAACCTAGGTTAACTTATACCATGTAGGGTAAATGATAAGAAAAAAATTTTATATTTTATTTTTGCAACGCGATACTCTTGTTTTTATTATGGAATTTCAACTTGACTTTGAAAAATATGTATGTCTGCTGTTTATGTAATTGCTCTAGTTATTATTGTTATTATTTTTATTATGTTTATTTGTACATGAGAAATTTGTCTTTATATATTACTTTGTAAATCTTGATTAGAATTAGGAATTTGTTTGTTAAATTTGTATATATATATACATTTTGTAATTGTATAGAAAGTAAAAGTTTATTTTTTTTTATATTTAATTGATTTTATGTTAGTTAACTTATTATCCTACTCTTAAATATTATGAAAAGGTTTATGACAAAATTTATATGATTTAAAAAACTAAAAATTATTTTTCTATATGGGTTCATGTACATTTTGAGAAAATTTTCAAGAATTTATTTTTAAAGTTAAAATAATTACTAATTCTATGATTGTTGATTCTTTTATTTATTCTAGTCTATATTTTCTTAACTTATTCTAGTTTCTGGGGTTAGTTAGGATTTTGATTTATTTATTCTTGTGGGCCGAATTTGTCTTGTTCTTTCATGTTTGTTAGTTATTTTGTGACATGAAGGAAAAAGTTATTATATTTGTGAGGAAACATTTCATTTATCCTATTCCTGTCATCGGTATGGTATTACCCTCTCTTTCCGTTTTATAGTCTTGTAGTTGTTCTGAGTTTAGTTCAGTTGTTTGCGGTATTGAGTTGTTCTGTTCAGAATTGCAAAAATTGTCTGAATCTACTTGTGCCTTGTCCGTAAGGGTGGTGTGTATTTGTGTGTCTGTCGGAATTGTAGTAGCTGTTTCGGCTGGGATTGGAATGCAATCTGTCATTTTTGTTTGGTTTTTTATTAGAATGGGGGTGGATTGGGTTTTGTTGTATTCTGTATTAGGTTTTGTATTGAGCGTCGAGCTGTCGACGGCTTGTGTGTAGTTTTGTATTTGGATTGGTTTGATTAGGTTGTTTTCAATTTCTGTCTTTTTGTAATTGTTTATGGCTGCTGGGATTGTAGTTGTAGCCTGTGTTTGGTTATCTTCATGCTTGATTTCTATCCTAGAGTCTGGTAGTATTGTGTCTCTGTCTTTTCTGCACTGTGTGAGTAGGTTGGTTTCGCTATGTGTAACTGGGTACAATAAGTTCTCTAGTGTATTAACGCCAGCCAATTGATCTTGACTGTGTTCCTTCGTCAAAAGAAAATTTCCATCCCATTTTGCTGGATGTGGTCGGATCGTAGCTGAATTTCTCGCTCTTCTCATAATTACCAATGTCGGGAATGTTAATGTGAACTTGTTAGGTTCAGGATTTCCTACTGTATCGTTGCTTTGTGTTTGAGGATAATTATTATTAATTGTTTCTGTATCTTTGTTGGCCGTAATTATAACAGGGGTATTTTTAGCGGAAATTGTAGTTTCAGTTTGTGTGTATGCCCTAATGTTTGGTTCCCATTTTTCTGTCTTTGCTACGTCTTCTTTTATTGAAATTGGATTGGTTATTATGATTTGGTGTTCGCTGTTCTGTCTTTCATTCACTACTTTGTTCGGTACCAAAATCGGAATTTCGCCAGTGTCTTGTGTTTGGTCATTTTGAAGAGTTGCTTCTGTCATGGTATTTTTTGTGCTGCCTTCTTGTGGTGACGTGGCGTCTTCGTTATCGCATTGTGTGAACGGGTTACTTTCTTCGTATGTTTCTGGATACAACAGATTTTCTAATATGTTATCACCAGATAACTGGTCTTTCTCGTGTTCCATGGTGAGAAGAAAATTGTCGTTACTACTTTTTTTTACTGAGTGTATTTGTTTTGTGGTTTCTGTTATCTTTTCCTTGTCCGCTGTTGTCATTATGTTCATGGTTTCATGTGTGTTATTGGTTGTTTCCTCATTGTCTTGCTCTGCTTGGTTTTCTTGTTGTGTTGTTTCGTGAACGCCGGTCGGAATAGTTAGAGATATTGCTGTGTTGTGCTCATGATCTAATTTTATGATGTTTGTCGAATTCGAAGTTGGTTGTACTTGCTTGTTATTTAGTTTTTCTGCTTGTGTTGAGTTGGCGATGCTGCTTGTTTGTTTAAGAGTTAAGTTATTATGTGTCTGGCTGGAGACGGGTTTTGCTTGTTTAGTAGTTAAATTGTTGTGCGTCTGGCTGGAGACGGCTTTTGTTTGTTTAGGAGTTAAATTGTTGTGCGTCTGGCTGGAGACGGCTTTTGTTTGCTTACTTGCTAAATTGATTGTGTACGTTGGTTCGATGACAATTTGTTTTTGATTTGAGCTATGGTTTATTTGAGTTTGGTTGTTTGTGGTTTTGTTCATTGGGATCATGGCTATATTCCGTGTGTTCATAATTGTAGGATTCGTTATTGTTGCGTTTTGGTAAGTTTTTGGACCCGCTCGGGTTTGGCCTACTGTTCCAACTGGGCGAGTCCCCGCTCGTTTCCCGGTTGCTGTTCCTCATTTTGTAACTGTGGTTGTGCTGTGATCATATTGATTTTCATATTTGCGAATTTTTCTTCAATGTTCGTATTTCCTGCTTGCGGTCGGGGTTCATAATTATTGGACCTATTTTGGTTCCCACGTAGTTTACTTCGACATTCTTCATAGGTGTGACCTACTGTAGTTTTACAGTATGAGCAGTATTTTGTCGGTCTGTTTGTATTGTATCCCTGGTCTGGCGGTCGTTTGTAATTGTTGAATCTTTGTACTAATTCCGTGTTCCTATCCCTGTAACCAGTTACGTTTTGTTGTTGATGGTTTCTGTATTCGTGTGGAAATGATTGATTGTGATTTGTTGTTTGTTGTGGACTGTAATTTGGTTTCGTTCTGTTTGAGTTCATATATCTATCTGTATTGTATCCAAATGTGTACCGGTTCTCGGGTTGTTGAAGCCTTGTATTATTTTGTGCCCATATTCTGGACTTGCATATATCATACGTATGGTTAGGTCTGTTACAGTAATTGCATATTACTGGATTACTTCTGTAAATATTATGGTTTACTCTGTTAGTGTAGTTTGGTTGTAATTTTTCGTACGGTATCACAGGTGTGATTTCTCCATTTGTCATCATTAACATCCGTTCTATGTCTTCCGTATGGTTCATTATCTCCTCTACGTCTTCAGCTTTGATGGTTGCTATTTTCTCTTTTAGTATTATATTGTTGATGCCCCTTTTGAATGTCTGTACCGCTGTGTTTGCTAGATGCTTTGCATATGCTTCGTCTATCGTTGGTATACAGTATTTTGTCCTATATCCGTTCTTGTAATCTTCTAATGTCTCTATTACTCTTTGTCCATAGTTCCTAATAGATTCTCCATACAATTGTTTGCACTCTACGAATTTCCTTTCTAATTCACTCAAGGTCCAAACTTTTGTATACATGCTGTTTAGTACTGTTCTTAATGCTTCGTAATCTTCAATTTGTCTGCTACAGATTCTCGCATATGCTCCTCCCGTCAGTCTAAATTTTATCAGATTTCCAAATATTTTCTTTTCTTCTGGCTTTGTAAGGGTATTGTATATGCTGTCCGCTAATCCGAGAAACCTCGTCAAATCTGTCGTTATATTTTTGTCGTCCTCACCGCTGAATTCGGGTACCATGGTCGTAATGTTTTGTTGGATTTCTCTTGTTGTCGTCATTTTGTTTGTTTTGTTTTGCGATTTTATTTGATCGGGTGCTCTGTGTTGTGTTACGTTATTTGTTGTTTCGGATGTTGCTACTTGAATGTATTTTGTGATGACTTTTGTTTCTTTTGGTTCCTTTACTTCTTGGTGTGTTATTACTTCAACTACTGGTGTTTGTTCGCTGGGTTGCTCTTCTCTTGATGTCTCTACTGTCTTCTGGTCTATTTTGTTTGTATGTAGTATAGTTTGTTCCTCTGTCACTTTGTTCTTGAGTTTAGGTTGTTTGTTTTTTATTGGTTCTAATTCGCAAGATGTTTGTGGTTCAGAATCACTATTACTATTTTCTGTTTGGGAGCGCGTTCGATTGTCCCTGAATAAAGATGGTGCTCGTGGGTTTGGTTTGACTTGAGTTGGTGATCGTGGTGTTTTTTGTGATTTACCAAATTCCAATGGTAGAGGATTCGCGCCGCTCATATATTACACTACTTCTTCTACTTAAAATTTACGTTAAAAAAATATTTACTGTATGTTTTAACTTCCTACAATATGGAAAGTTGGGATTTATTACAACCCTAGGCTAAACTCGCTTTGTTCCTTTGTTTAAGAGCTTAACTACTTTCAATTTTATTCACCCGGCGTGAATAATTGTATGATTTTACGATTTTATTTTAGCGTTTAAAAATTATTGTCTTAATATAATTACTTCTCGTGGATGCCCTACGGAACTTTTAACTACAGCGCCATTTAAATGTTGTGATTCGACCGTTAAAAAATGACTTTTGATTGCGAATGTGGTAGCTTACGTGTAATTATTCTATCCGTTATTTAAATATTTAATGCTGAGTCAATGTATTGGCTAATTTGATACCTATTTTGGTGGTGAATCTAATGCTAGTTGTTCAAGATTATTATCTAGGTTAGACCGTTAAAGTGAGAGTTGTATGAGTCGTAGTCAGCTTACCTCTGGTGGGGGCTGATTCTGTCAGGTCTTACTATGGTCATCTACAGTGAGAAGGTGGGGTTAAATCCACCGATGTTAGTTATAGTGAGGATACCTCAGAGAACAAGACGGTCACCAGGGAAGCGTGTGATTGCTCACTTATTTGATCCCCTCCTAGCGGTTGTCACGCGCTAGGATCGTGTGCCGAAATGTTATAAGGCCTTGCTGGGTTGTGTTAGTAGGTAGATTGTTGTGAATAATGATACTTACCGAGATGAATTAATTATCAGGCAATGGATGATTTTGGAAATATGGCTGAAATGCTTCTCTTCAATAGTTGAAAGTGAAAACCGCTGTTGTTGAGTTGATTTGTTATTTATTAAACTTGTTGTATAGAAATTCGGATATAATTACTGACAAAGATTTTACAAGGTTTTTAATTTACAAAATAGAACTTAATTTTTAATTACTTTTGAAGTTTTAACAGTTATAGTTCACGGAGTTTTTAATTAGTACTGATTGATTTTATTTTTATCGGTGGACTGATTTTTTTTCTATATAAATTTTGGTGCTTATATACTAAATCTACCAATTAGTTTACACTAACAACAATTGATTTTCTGTAATTTCTTAATTTTGCAATTTTTGTTTGTTCGACATACATATTTTTAGGGTTCATTGTTTTCACATTTTATTTTATTTGCATGAAAATTGTATTGGTTCGCAATTCTAGTTTATTGACTTTGGCTTGTGCATTATATAGTTCAATACATTTTCATACATAGAGAATATTTTATGTAAGCGCGTGTATTATTTGTTGTTGTGATTCATATGGCCTCATTATTATTTTCTTTCTTTATACATTCTTGCATTTTTTGTTGTTGCATATTTATATTTTCTTTTCTTTTCTTTTCTATAGTCATGAATTGTCATGTGTTTATGTTTTGTTGTTGGGGATTCTTTTATTTGGGTTTGATGACTTATGAATTGTTTTGTATTTTTGTGATAGGGGATTTTGGGGTTGCTTGGTTATTTTTGCGTGTTTTATGTATTTAATTTTTACGTAGGATTTAGGATGGGGGTGTGAAAATAAGGTTGTTTCACAACAAAGGACTGCTGCTAGGTCTGCAAATCCCGAGTTTCATCATGTTTTCGAATTCTGTCTTCGCGATGATGAATTTGTCCGGTGCCAGTCGTTGGGGTTTGCATGCAATCGGTGGTCCGTTCGTCTCTAGTTTGTGCGTAACGTTATGTTTTGTAGCGTTGAGGTTGATGTTGCCGTAAATAACTGTCGGAAATTTTGAAATTACGTTGAAGACTCCTGGGTCCGTCACTGACTTGTCGATCCTAGAAACGGTGGAACCCGCGTTTGAGGTAAGCGCACCGTGGGCATACAAGGAGGTTAACGGGTCTATGAGCCTTTGTCTTTGTATGTCCACCAGCAACCCGGTGTTCCTTAGAAAATCTGCGCCGATGATAGGCATCGACACGTCAGCAACGATAAACTCGCAGGAGAATTCGCGACGCAGTCCGATGTCAAGTTTTAAAATTTTGGTTCCGAAAGCATTTACTGTGGAGCCATTCGCCGCGAACAACCTGAACGATGGATCAATCCTTGGATTCCGAACAAAACGCGCTGGCAAGACCGAGACATCCGCGCCTGTATCTATTAAAAAATGTGCTCGTAAAAAGATTTCAAAAATTAAAAGGCGGCTGGATTTAGAAACGTCATTGCACTCCGCCAGTTGCGAATGACTTAATGGTTTTTTGACACACTGCTATCGGGAGGGTTAGCTCTAGACAAAAATTGACAACCGGTTTTGCATTTTTTTGCCTTGTGTCCGAAACGTTGATGATAGTAGCATGTAAAGTCGTTTTCAGCGGACGGATCTCCATAATTTTGGTAATGTGATCTTCGAAAGTGTGGTGAGTTTTGCTTTGAGTTATAATTCCGACTAGAATTTGATTTCGAGCGGGACCGAGAATTGTGTTGCACGATTTCAGATATTTCCGTTAAAAGAGACTTCCGGAATTCAGAAAATTGTTGGTTGATCGAAAGATGAGAATTTGGATTTGATATAGATGTAGACGCTTCAAGAACATTGATCTGTGAATGCGTCATCGTCTCGTGCACGTTGTCAGCCCGTTCCGCCAAGGCCGGCAGGGAGACGTCGTTTTCGAAAGGTGTGAGCAGCAATTGTACCTGCTGCGGCAACCGCTTCAACCAAAATTGCCACAGTGTTGCTTCGTTTAGATTGTTTCCCGCATTCAACCTCATGCTGCTCAACAACTGCGACGGCTTCCTGTCTCCAAGGGTCAAGCCATGTAACAGGTTGTTAAGCTTCGTCTTCTCCGATTCGCCGAGCACCCGGATCACTTCCGTCTTGAAGTGGTGTATGGATGTGTACCCTTCCCGCTGGTGATCAAATACGCGAGAGTATCATGGAGTCGTGCGTCCAGAGCACCCACCGCATGTGCGTACTTCGTTGTTTCGGTGTAAATTCCCGCTACTAAAAACTGTTGCTCAAGAATCTCAAACCACACGTTTGGGTTTTGAGTATGAAGCGGTTGAGGAGGTTTGAAAGCGACACGAGCAATTAATCCCCCCGAAACAGGAGGATTTGTGTTTGCTTGTGGAGACTCTTGTGATAATTCCGTAGTGCAGCCATTACCAACTGCTCTGTCGACAGCATCTTTGATAATAGCCGCCAACTGTACGGGAGTTAAGGAGACGACAGCAGAAGCTACGGCTTCATTGACCGATGTCGATGCCCCTTCGTCACCGCTCGATGGGAGAAATGTACCTGTGGTGGTAGCCATAGCGAAACCAAAATAATACAACCGCAAAAGACAAAATGACAATTTTAAAGAGAAGGCCGAATAAACAAAAATCAGTATCACGCCAAAATATTTGTTTTAATTTTTTATTGAAAACAGAAAAACTATATGTTTTGCACTTATAAAAATAATTGAGTACTTACAATTTAGATTTAACAGCCGGTGCAGAGACTCGTTACAAATGGCGTCACCTCGATCTCTGTTGTTGATATATTGATTATATTATGCTACTGCTTTTTGGCTGGAAATTTCTACACTTTGTTGATGTTGATGATACTGCTGTTGTGTATGCTGGTTTGTGAAACGATCCTCCAATCGCGCCCGGATGTATAGCAATTGGGATCACGATAGCGTTTAGGTGTGTGTGCCGGAACCACAATGTTGCAAAAAATTCGATGAATTCGTGGTAGATTATGTACCCACAACGCCACAACCACGTATGATGTATGTGTGATATATTGTACGATGTATGTATGTACGGTCCGATCACGTCAAGGTCTCCACTTTTTGGCGTGTTCGTATCGCTAGCTTATCGGACCTTGACTTACACCATATATGGATGTATGTAACCGGCTCTTATATATAGCTATTGGTCTTTATATGGATAAGGTATCCTGAATTTCTTAGTGGCCTTCAAAGACATTCATTTTTTCAGAAAAATTAATTCTTTTTGTAAATATATTTATGTAATAGCTTGAAAAGACAAGGGTTTAGTTTTTTAAATGTAATAACTATTTATTTATTTAATTAATATTTTAATTTTGTATTTTTTTCGTAGCACAACATACAATCCGCTGATGCCAAGAATTTTTCGTAATTGTTTTTTTTCTTTTCGAACAAAACCTTTTTCTGTTTGCTACGATTTTATAAAATTGAACTAGCTACTACATACATTTTTCTTACTTGTACTCCACTATTCTTATAGTGCATTTCTGAATTTAGATAATTTTGACTGGTTTAATTTAGCTATTGATTCTGATTTTTATTTGTTCCACGAAAGATTGAATGACTAGGTGACACCACAGTTGTGTGGGTATTTCGTTTGGATATGTATTTCCACTTTTTGACGTTTGATACAATTTTGAAACTGGTTGTAAATGAATGACACAAGCTTAAGGTTGTGTAGAATTGCTGCTTGAAAATTCTTCAGATTCGCACGAAGCAAGAGAGTTGTGTCAAGGACGTGATTTCCGATTATATTCTGAATTTATTAATTCAAAATTGAATAGAATACTTTAAAAATATATGTACATCTAAAATTAATTATTTATTTATAACTTTGAGCCGCCATTTTGGCCTATATGCATTTGGCATCATCAGCCGCCATGTTGGCATTTTGTAATATTTTCGATCTAGGCATTTGGGTAATCACCACAAATTTTGACGCGAAGCCGCGAAAATTAGATTTAATTATCACAAATCACATTTTATCTGTTACAGATGGTCATGCTCAATTCTAAAATTCCTTAAACCTGTTCAAAATGGACAAATAATATTTTATATTCTACATGTCGTATATTAAAACATTCAATGAATTTTCATTTTCGGCAACTGCTTTTGTAGGATGATTCAATCTTATTTAACTGGAAGAGAAGTCGTAGTTTTTTGTAATAACACATTTTCAAATGGGCGTAGTTTGTATTTTGGAGTGCCTCAAGGGTCTGTGTTAGGGCCTCTGTTATTTTCAATGTATATTAATGATATATCATCATCATTATTCTACTGTAAATATCATATTTTTGCTGATGATGTCAAAATTTATTTGGATTCGTTCAATGAAAGCTATGTTGAGTGTGTAAGTAAAATAAATGATGATATACGCTGGATTTCGGAATGATCGAATATTAAGCCAGAATTCCATTGTGAAAAATTGACTGAGCTGACTTCAAGTTGGAAAAAGACAAAAAAAAATAATCCATCAGAGTGACAAAGACAAAGTGTTTTGTTATTGTTTTTATTATAGCAAACGTTGATGGACACATTTTGACAGCAAACAAAAACATAACCAAAAATTATTAAACAAAATTAGGTATTAGTGTTAATTCGATTATTTTCACGTTTCAAAATAATCTAAAAAATCAATTATTATTTTTACTCATATCAGAATTATTTTTTTCGAACATTATCCGTCATAAAATAGAAAATTAAGAAAATCTTTCCCATAACAATGCCACACTATTATTTTATGTGTTTTGACAGCAAACAACAACATAACCTAGAATAATTAACAAATTAAGTAGTATGTTGTAGTATCAAGTCTCAAAATTATCTAAAAAATTAATTATTATTATTACTCATATCAGAATTATTTGTTTCCAATATTTTCTGTTTTAAAATACAAAATTAGAAAAATCTTTCCCATAAAAGTGCCGCGCTATTAAAATTATCTGTTTATTGGTGTTTTGACAGCAAACAAAAACATAACCAACAATTAACCAACAAATTAAGTTTTATGTGTTAATTCAATTATTTTACGTCTCAAAATTATCTAAAAAATTAATTATTATTAATACTCATATCAGAATTGTTTTTTTCGAAGATTTTCCGTCATAAAACAACAAATTTAAAAAAAAAAATCGCCATGCTATTAAAATTATTAGTGTGTGCGAGAAATATTTTTCATCGTACACAATATTTATGCAGATGTATTAGTTGAAATGATCTCGGTTTGATACTTTTCAACCATAATTATGGCGATCCACTAATCCAGACACACATTTTTTGTTAATAAAATTTTGACTGACTTCGTTTTGTGTTTCATTTACACAACTACCGATTATATATTTTTATCTCACTTTATTTTGACTGACAAACTATTTTTCACAATGGAATTCAGGCTTTAATAAAATTAAAGTAAATGTAAATAAAACCCAGTCAATGTTGATATACAGAACTAAAGTGTGCAATAGTATTCCGCTGATAAATGTTGATGGGGTTAATGTAAAATATACTGATGTTGTAAAAGACCTTGGGGTTATGATTAACAGTACTCTCACTTGGGATAATCAGATTGGCAATATGGTGAAGAAGATATATTTCTGTCTAAAAAAGCTTAAATCGACAACCAAGTGTGCATCTACTGCACTAAAAAGAGGTTGTTTATGTCGTATATAATGCCGCATTTCTTATTTTTTTCGCTGGCGCTACATCCCCATAGAGGGATTTGGCCGCTTCATATTGAAGTTTCGTAATCAATTTTACAACGGATAATGAGTGATTAATTCATTGATCCTTACATTAACCAGCCGTGATTTTTTCATCACCCGCCGGGAATCGAACCCGGGACCTCCGGAGCTTAAAGCAAGTATGCTAACAACTGTGCCACCGGGGCGGCTTATTTGGTGATCTAATATTTGGATCTAATATTTCTTATTTGGTGATCTAATATTTTTCGGAACGTTTGATTATAATATTAAAAAGCTTGAAAGGGCCTTCAATGAAGGGATTAGGTACATTTTTGGATTAAGAAAATATGATCATATTTCTACGTACATTCCTTTAGTGTTGGGTTGCGAACTAAAAGATTATTATGATTTTAGAATTTGTTTGACTATCTTTAAAACACTTCGTAATAAAAGTCCAATTCACCTCTATGAGAAGTTTAAGGGAGCACAATCTTCAAGAACCGGGGTACTTATTTTACCACATAATAAACACAATTGCTTTTATTCTTCGTTCTTCGTTCGTGGCGTCAGTTTATGGAATTGTTTGCCTGCACATGTTAGGGATTCTTCTTCGATTGGATGTTTCAGGAAAAACTATTTTAACTATTTTAATTTTTTTGGTTTTGAAGTTTAAATCGGTGTACTTTATCGTTATTAGTATTAGTTTTAGTATAATTTGTATAATATTTTTTATTGTTTTTGTTTTTAGGATTATGTAATTGTAATGTGAAAATCTTTTTTCTTATGTTAACACATTGTTATCGGGCGCTTCGAGTCGGTATATTATGGCGGAAGCGGGCGATTTTTCGAAAAATCTTCGCAAATTTTGTCGTTACGTAAAAACACTATAAATTGAAAACTACTCTGCATCCTTTATGAAACTGATTTTCGCAACTTAGAATGTATTCTTCATCGTTATTATGAAATATAGGCACTTTTTGTATTTATGAATATAGAATATACAGTTGAAAGTACAAAAAAAGAAAAAAATTTATAATTTCCGTAATTATTATTTATTATTATTACTAATAATTTTCAATCAAGAAATAACTTAACGAAGTAAATAATGAACACTAATAATGTTTCATAGTGTGATAGCGCTTTTACAGATAAAACAAGTTTCTCTTCGCACTGTTTGAGATGCAGACACGCGACATTGTCTTTGCGCAAATTTTTTCTTTCCGGTTCCAAAAATAAAACGTCGACGTCGGGAATATTTACACCTGCGTAGTAGTATGTATAAATAAGTAACGGACATATTTATACCTGTGATGTATAAATAAGCAGCATAACAAACAAACACACATGTAGTAACTCGTATTGGCTAGGTTTCCCGCGTTATACCACCAGTCCATAAAAAACGTATTACTACGTGATCCGCCTTCTATGCATAGTTTGCGAAAAACGTAATTTTACGTGTCCCGACTACAATGTATTAATACTTTAATATATTTTAAATAAGCAAATGCTTTTATAGATTAGGCTGTTAGTGAATTAGTTAAAAACTAGTTAAAAATGAAAATTAAGACAAATGAAATTAAATTTTTTTTTTTATTCACCACAAAAAAAAATTAACGCAGTCGACACCGTCTATAAATTTTGACAAGTGATGTTAAGGTGCTTTTACACTTTTCGATTTGCTTGCAATAATTATTGTACAATAGGGGAAATAAATCGTATACAATTTTCCCCGCAATTTTGATGAAATTTGAATTTTTCGTTGTCTACACCGTCCAACTAAAAATTGAATGAACTTCCCAAAAAAAATTAGAATAGTGGTTTAATTTTCTACTTATTCATAATGAAAAACCAAACAAATTTAATGTTAATCGGGTGATGCGAAATTACGATTGCAATTATTAAAAACAGAAAATTAAAGCGGCATAAAATTAAAAATAGGACGATGTACGAAAGGAACTGGCTGCAAAGACGAGATTTTGGAGAAAAAGATATTTAAAGTTTCGTTTTTAATGAATTAAGATTAGATGGTCCTAAAATGTTTAAAAATTTTGCAAGAATGACTCCCTCGCCTTTCGAAATATTATTAAAAAACGTAAAATCACAAATATGTACAACATCAACAAGATAGCATTTTTAGATAGCTCATAGCTGTCAAAAATATTGTACACACATTTTATGAAAATGCGGTTGGCTGCAATTTCAACGCAATTTACATGCAATTTGATTTTCTGACATTTACACTACACGATTCGCACGCAGCAAAATATTGTACAATAAATATTGCACGCAAATCGCATAGTGTAAAGTCACCATTAAAAAAACGTCATTCAGGCCGTGAGTGAATATGTTAAAAATATTTGGTTAAAAATTTGGTGAAAATCAAATTATCGTGGTGAAATATTTTTATCTACCAAATTTAATATTGCTGTGTGAATTACCCGCCGTCTCCACTATGAAATTTTACTGAAATTTGCTTTCATGAAATCAATTTTATCAATGTATGTGTGTGTATACTATACAAAAATGCAAACTTTCGGAAAACTTTTAGGCTGAAATTTCTCAAAAAAATTTCATGAAATCTGTATGTTGATTTGTTGTTGTGTTTTATTTTTTGTTTACACTTTTTTTAATTTGGTGAATCCCATTATAGAAATTCACATCAGCTCAACACAACGACAATCATTTCGTTCTTTTTAAATTATTTTTATTTTGAAATTTGGTTTTAATTATTGTGTTGTGTTTTTATAAAAGAATAAATTATAAAAATAATATAGTTTTGTAGAACTATAAAAATGTGCGAAAAACATGTTTTTGACATTAGCAGAAATTTTTCATGAAAGCAAAATGCCCAGTGATGAAATTTCATCGACAGAAATTTATTAATACATTGAAAGAAACACATACAATCATAAAAACCATGAAATAAAATTTCAGTAAAATTTCATAGTGGAGACGGCGGGTTAGTTAAAAATTAAAATTGTGACAACTGAACAACAACATAAAGCGCATTTATAACAATCATTTTCCTCGTTTGTTATCTATTTTATTACTTTATAAAAAGCGTAATTTATCAAATGAAGCTGTTTTAAGAAGAAACAGAAAGAAACACGTCGTGCTTATGTATCAACTGGACCAATATTAAAAAAACGAGGTTATGTTTTTTTAACTCGCTTGTCTAATTTTATATACGGTGCCTACCATGATGCATTTTTTATTTATTTTTCGTGGTGAGTAAATTTTTTAATTTTAACTTTTATGTCAAAATTTTAATTTTTAACTGGTTTTTAACTAATTCACTCACGGCCTCAATAACATTCAGTATTGAACGTCGTTCAATAAATGATGGCTATTTACTACGGCTTACACGGATGGAGTAAAAGCTTTTATACCATAATTTAGATATTTATCGTGCTTATTGACTGGGCATTTAATTCTTATATAACATCCGTCAATAGCACCGATAACATTAGCAAAGATTCCAGTTTTTGCCCTTGTGCAAAATCTAACCCCGATTTCTTCTCGTTCGTCAATAGCTGGTGGTTTAATAATATGCCCATATGATGTGTAAAATAGTCCAACATTTTATTTATGATGGATTTTACTGTAAAACTGTATGGGAAAAAAATATAGGCATATATAGTGAAAATAATATCTCAGCGAAACTCATTTTTACATCGTTGTGCGCAGCCAACAGTGAAGTAGTTAAAATAAATTAAAAATTCAAAGAAGGGTCGGCTGAGTAATAGTTTTAAAAACAAAAAAAATTATAAATAAAGAGATGTGAAATTTGATTCCATTAAATAATGTAATTTATATTGGAAAATATTAAAAATTCTCATTATTTTATAGGTAAATTCTAAAATAACATGCGAAATTAAAAAAATATAAAAAATATTAACAACACCACTGGATATGTAACGTTATACCCATTTAAGGTACGAACTAGGCATATTTACAAAAAAATGTCATTTTTCGTGTTAAAGCAAAACAACAAAAAAACTCGATTTTAAATTTCAATTTGTTCGAGGCAAGCTAATGACATTAAAATTATCTTAAATGTTATCAAAAGTTCTAGTGCTAGTGTGTTATCTAAATTAAAATTACATTAATTATTATGAATTAATTTGAGGAAAAACATAATTCAAAATAGACAAATTCTAACCTCAAAATGTAAACAAATTAGCCTAAATACATCGCTGTGTTTACGCCATTTGTTTTGATGCGCGAGAGCTGTCAGAATTTCGCTGAGATATTATTTTCACTATACATAGTTATAATTTAATTATGTATGTATATAAACGCTATAATCAAAACCTGCTAAAATTCTCTTTAGAAAGCCTGCTCATTTTGCTGATACGCAGATACATACATACTTATAAACCTCAACGTTAAGGCGTGGTAGTGACTACGAAAAACCATAGAAAAAAAAATTTAAATTTATTTGTTTATCACTAACACCACACCACGTATAGGTCACACACACTACTAACGTCGATAATTTGAGCATTTTTTACTCTCTATTGTTTGCAAACCTACTAACACCACACCATGTATTCAATGCCACTACCAATGCCACTACATAAATAGCCGTGACATCAGTCTAAAAAAGTAAAATCATTAATATAAAGAAGGGAATAAATATTTTTATTTTCCTATGAAACGAACACAAAATCATATGGGATTTTAAAATTCATTATTTTATATCGCCTTTATTTTCAATTTAAACGAACATTTTTATTTATAAATATTAATAATTTGAAATTAAATATATCGAATTGCAGGTTGTACACAATTTTAATTGAAATTAATAAAATTTTAATACACAATTTTGCATTTTAGCAAATTGATTTTTTTTTTTCAAACATCGTCAGGCTTCGTGTTTCTTTAAAAATTTCATTTCGTACTTTCGTAGATTTTTACGAGATTATTTATTAATTTCTTTCTTTTTTAACTTTAGTACAAATTCGCTCGTCGAAATGAAATGATGTATGTAGGGATGCTACTCATTTAATTATGTTTTTGTTTACAGGTGATTTTTTTTATGTTAGGAAAATGTTTTTGTTTTCTTGAAAATTGTTTGGCGGCAGAAAGTATTCTTGTTTGCGGAATAAATTTTTATTAATTAATTAAATACAATACCCACGAGATAAGTAAACACTAATAAAGTGTATTTGAATAATTTTGAGGAAATATAATTTGTGATTTGCGGTTTTAAATAAGTTAAATTTTTTTGAGATTCTGAAAATCATAAAACGTTGGTGGAGCATTGTTAACTGTAAGTCAGTGGTTGTAGGCATCAAGAAACGCGAACCAATGGGCGCTTTCAGATCCGCAAACTGTTGGCATCATGTTTAGTGAAATCATTGCTAATTTGATTTGAATTACTAATAAAGTTCTTAAATTTCATAGCGTTGGCCGTGATTTTACTCAACATGTTGCCAACTGTTTGGTGCTCTGAAAGCGCCCATTGTACATCCTTCTTTCTTCAAATCAAAAATGACGAAACGTCAAAAAAATGTCCAATATTTTTTAATGCTTTGCATTACCCAATATTCCGACAAGCGACAACCTTACAACACATCTATGCTCACTGCTGAAGTTCAAATTTGTACTAAACAAAACTACTAAAAGAAATGAAGAAAATGAAATCTTTAAAGGGACACGAAGCATGACGATGTTATGAGAAAAAAATAACTATACAAAAAAAATGCAAAATTACTTATAAAATGATTATTAATTTTAATCAAAATTGTTCACAAATTGCATTTCGATATATTTAGTATCAAATTATTAATATTTATAAATAAAAATTTTCATATAAATTGAAAATAAAGGCGATATAAAAAAATGTATTTGAAAATCCCATACGATTTTTTTACGTTTCATAGGAAAATAAAAATCTTTATTCCCTTATTAATACTACCACACATTTTTGTGTCACGGCTTTTTATGTAGTGGCATTGATGTATTTATCACACATACTGCTAACGCCGATGATATTTGAGCATTTTTACTCTCTATTCTTTGCTTTGATCTATGTACAAACAAATTTTCAAACATATGTTTTTTTGTTTTTCATAATGACATTGCCTTGCCGCATGATTCGTGTTGTTTTCTTGTATAGAAATGTCAAAAAATCGGTAAAATTATGTAGTGTCACACAACAATATTATTATGCTTTGTTGTTGTAAGTTGTATTCGATATTCTCTGTTTTTACTCTACTAACTACTTCTACAATAAAAAAAAAACATACGGAATGTCAAAAATACCGGCCTTAAAGGGAATATTTCCGAATAAATTATTTCTGAACAATTTATGTAAATTATGTAACATCATACAAAATAAATAAAAATTCAAATTTTAAATAAAAATATAAAATATGTAATTTAAATCTTCAATGGTTAAATGCGAATTATTTTGAATGAATTTCAACTATCAAAATTTTAACCAAGTTGTTCAAAATATTTCACCACGATAATTTGATTTTCACCAAATTTTTAACTAAAATATTTTTAACATATTCACTCATGGCCTTAATAATAAATGAATATAAATAAAATAAATAAAATTCAATAACTCGGGGTCTACACTATGCAAAATTGCTGAGATTTTCTCTCATGAAATTTTATGTATGTGTGTGTTTTTTTCAATGTATTGATAAATATTTATTAAAAAATTATCATAACTGGGCATTTTACTCTCATGATAATTTCATGATAATTTTTTGTTTTTACCAGTTCAACTTCTATGTTTAATCCTTTTGCAATTTTTTGGAATGCATCATTTTTTAAATCAGTTCTTTTAAATTGTTTACTGGTTATTTTCCATAAACATTCGTTAATACGCTTTATGGCGATAAGCAAAAGTAGATGTCACTATCGCTGTGAATGTGGATTAAGCTTTCAAATTATTAAAAATCATTCGCCGAAAAAGCTTGTGAATTAAACTTTTGATAAATAAAATTATAAGAAAACCATTAATTAATTTTGCCATAAAATGTTACACGCCTATTTCTTAGAAAAAAGTTTTGTTTTGACGTTTAATCCACATTCACATTACTAGTGTCACCATTTTAGTTACATAAATTAATAAAGCGTATTCTCAACATACGAATTCATTTTATAGTATTTTCAGTATTAATAAATGCCATTGCGAAATATTTTTTTTTATGCAGCTATAAACATACGTCTCAACAATCGGAAAAAAATGAAAAACATAACCTTAAAAGTGCATTTTATCAGGGGTACAAATTGAAAATGCGGGATTGATAACAGATGGCGTTACTAACGCTATACGCATCAGGCAGTACTGTGACTATGTTCATGTCAAAGCTACGTCTTATAGCTTTAATTTTCAGTATGTGTCAATTTGTCGCAGTGTCAAATTCATAGTTTTTTTGAGCTCTCAATATGTCGAGTTTCGTGCCAACAAAACAGCATTTGCGGGAAGTTTTAATTTACTTCTTTAATTTGAAGAAAAGTGCTGCTGAAGCACATCGATTGGTCTCCGAGACTTATCCGAGTCATGTTCCATCGGTTTCAACGTGCGAGAGATGGTTTGTGCGGTTTAGAAGTGGTGATTTTGACGTTGAGGACAAAGAGCGGCCGGGCCAAGTGAAAAAGTTTGAGAATGCTGAATTGGAGGCAATACTCAATGAAGACTTGTGTCAAACTCAACAAGAGCTCGCAGATTCATTGGGAGTGACACAACAAGCCATTTCCCATCGTATAAAAGCCCTCGGAATGATCCAAAAGCAAGGACATTGGGTGCCGTATGAGCTGAAGCCGAGAGACGTCGAGCGCCGTTTTTTTGCATGCGAACTGCTGCTCGAACGGCAAAAACGGAAGGGTTTTTTGCATCGCATTGTCACTGGTGATGAAAAGTGGATCCGTTACGATAACCCGAAGCGCAAAAAATCATATGGTTACCCCGGCCATGCATCATCATCGACGGCCAAACCAAATATTCACGGCGCCAAGCTCATGCTCTGTATTTGGTGGGACCAGCTGGGTGTGGTGTATTATGAGCTATTGAAATCGAACGAAACCATCACAGGAGCACTATACCGAACTCAATTGATGCGTTTGAGCCGCGCACTCAAAGAAAAACGGCCACAATACGAGCAAAGACACGACAAAGTAATTTTGCAACATGACAACGCTCGGCCACATGTTGCAGCGCCGGTCAAAACATACCTACAAACGCTGAAATGGGAAGTCTTACCCCACCCGCCGTATAGCCCAGACATTGCTCCTTCCGATTACCACCTTTTCCGATCGATGACACATGGCCTAGCTGACCAGCGCTTCCATTCTTACGAAGAAGCCCAAAAATGGGTCGATGACTGGATAGCAGCCAAGCCGGCCGAATTTTTTCGCGACGGTATCCGTAAATTGCCAGAAAGATGGGAAAAAGTTGTGGCTAGCGATGGACAATACTTTGAATAATTCATTTGTTACCATTTTTTCAGAATAAACGTTCAAAAATAGAAAAAATCCCGCATTTTCAATTTGTACTCCTGTAATTTGACATTTCGTACAAATTTCATGATAATTTTTTCGTGAAATAGCGTCCTGATAATTTGCTGAGAATGTCAAAATTTGTATAATATACTTACACATACATTGATAAATTTAATATCATGAGAGAAAATCTCAGCAATTTTGCATAGTGTAGACTCCGTGTATGTTTAATCCTTTTGCAATTTTTTGGAATGCATCATTTTTTAAATCAGTTCTTTTAAATTGTTTACTGGTTATTTTCCATAAACATTCGTTAATTCTCAACATACGAATTCATTTTATAGTATTTTCAGTATTAATAAATGCCATTGCGAAATATTTTTTTTATGCAGCTATAAACATACGTCTCAACAATCGGAAAAAAATGAAAAACATAACCTTAAAAGTGCATTTTAATTTGACATTTCGTACAAATTTCATGATAATTTTTTCGTGAAATAGCGTCCTGATAATTTGCTGAGAATGTCAAAATTTGTATAATATACTTACACATACATTGATAAATTTAATATCATGAGAGAAAATCTCAGCAATTTTGCATAGTGTAGACTCCGTGTATGTTTAATCCTTTTGCAATTTTTTGGAATGCATCATTTTTTAAATCAGTTCTTTTAAATTGTTTACTGGTTATTTTCCATAAACATTCGTTAATTCTCAACATACGAATTCATTTTATAGTATTTTCAGTATTAATAAATGCCATTGCGAAATATTTTTTTTTATGCAGCTATAAACATACGTCTCAACAATCGGAAAAAAATGAAAAACATAACCTTAAAAGTGCATTTTAATTTGACATTTCGTACAAATTTCATGATAATTTTTTCGTGAAATAGCCTCCTGATAATTTGCTGAGAATGTCAAAATTTGTATAATATACTTACACATACATTGATAAATTTAATATCATGAGAGAAAATCTCAGCAATTTTGCTAGTGTAGACTCCGTGTAAACGCGTCAAAATAAAAATGTGTTTACATTATAGGGTGGTTCAATAATTTCGTAGGGGAAATTTTGTATTTTAGTACTAATGTAAAAATAACAACCAAAAAATATCTAGGCATTAGTACTTTTTGGTTGTTATTTTGAATGTGTTGAAATATTTTATATTCCTTTTTTGTTTGCATTAGTGCGAAGCAATCCGAGAATTAAATATATTTTTTGTCCAAAAAAGAATTACGAATTTCCCCACCCTAAAATGAGTTTGTTGGTAAAGGGGAAAGAAACGTAATGCAAAAAAGCATGTGTAAAGGCGGGTTTTGCGTTGCATTCGTTCGTTCGTTCTGAATTTTTTTTTTAAACAATCGTATTCCTTGAAAATGACGTTATTTTTCGTTAGTATTCCTTTGATTGGATCAAAAAAAAATTCAGAATGAAAGAACGAACGAACGACTGCAACCCAAAACTCGCCTTAAGGGGGGAATCTCCTCCAGATATTAATTTTTTTGCAATTTTTTTTTTTACTTTAAAAATTCATTTAGTATCTGAAGAATATATTTCCAAAGTTTCAAGCCCAACAGAAAGTCCTAAAGATCACTAGGAAGTCACCGAAGTGATGCGAAGTAATGCGTTCTCTTCAAGAACGAAAACTTTAATCGAGTTTTTCTTGAAACGTGTTTTTTTGCGCGCCGTGGAATGTAACTCAAAAAGTAATGGACTAATCAACTTGAAATTTTGTACACATATTCTTTAGCTTATCAGCCTTTGCACAAACCTAAAATTTCATATAAATTGTTTAAACAAATATTGGTTTTAACGAATTGTTTATAAAGAAAAACGTATTTTTTTTTTTCTTTTTGTCCTCTAATTTTCAATTTTATATTTTTTTGCATCTTTTAGGTTCATGCAAAGCGGAATGAATTATTTTAATAAAAAAAATTTGTTTCATTGATTTTAGTTAACTACAAGGACCTGGGCGTTCCACGGCGCAAACTTTAGTAGTCTAGTTCGAGCACCTCTAGCGCCGCCATTTTGTTTTTTTTCACTCATAAAAAATGTTTTTTGTATTCATTTATGTGATTTTCCAGCTGCAACAAATTTGACAGATAAAAAAAAACCGGGCGAAAACGATTCGTCGCCCGGTAAAATTTTTCGGGGCGATTACTAACACAATTACATTTCAAACGTCATTTAAATAAAAACTAAATATAATTAAATAAATTAACACGAAAAAAATCTTTCATTGCAAAATTAACGTAGAATTGTTAAAATAATTTGACAATTAATACGTATTCACATGCAAAAAACAAAAAATTACGGAAACAGCATTTTTTGCTGTTCCAGTTGAAACGTCAAAAAACTAACCCGGTTTTGCCCCGGTTTTTTATTTTTGTGTAACTGGAAAACAAATAACTTATAATACCTATAAAGGAAGTTAGGTTAGAATTCGCGCACCAACATCTCAAGTTCCGTGTTCTTTCACTAGAGCGGCAGTAGTAGCTACTTAACGAAAATTCAAATTTTTTGTTTTTTTATTTAACGAAACGGTTTTTTTATTTTAACAAAACAGCTGTTTCAAACAAAAAATAAAAAATAAAAATTTAATATAAAAAATATATTATGTATGTATACAAAAATAAATTGTTTACCCGCCGATATGAAATACGATGAAATTAAAAATTGTTCACACCATTTGGGTTGGTGAGTAAATAAATCGTTGGAAGGAAGGCGATGATGGCAACGACCCAGAAGAAGCAACGATTTTGCACAATACGGCCGCATTTATTCAATACAAATCGCCCAGAAAAAAGACATGAAGAATCCTGGCCAAATTATTTCTTTGTGCTATGGATTTTATTCAATTCAAAAAAGATAAAGATGCAGAAAAGGTTCTTTGACAGATTCTCTATGTAAACATTAACGGGAAGAAAATGGAATTGAATCGAAGTGATCGAATGCTAAATACGCACGGTGGTAGTACTTCGATGAGGAAAAAGATGACGGATAACGAACAAATAGGTAAAAAATATAATGTACCCAGGCGAAAGAGAGTGAAATTCGTGATATATTCAAAGTACTATTTGGTTTACTAAAAGCTGTTCGACTGCCACAAAAGTTAACTGCAAGTGGGTTTTGCATTTGTTGAATTTGTAACCAAACAGCATGTAAAACAAGCGAAGTAATAAGCGAGAGTACGCATTTATACGGTCGAGGATTGGTGTTGGAATGAGCCAACCCAGAAGATAATATTGATCAACTTCAAAGACAAGCCGCCGATAATTTTGTGGGTAGCGTCAATAAGAAAAGTCGGAAAGGTGTATTTGAAGCCAAGAAGGTCGTGTTCGTTGAAGATGAATAAATAAATTTTATATTGGAAAATGAAAATTCTTTTTTTATTAAAGTTTGTTTTTATTAAATTTCATACATTTACATTTAAATTAAAAGAATATAAGAAAAATGTTTATAAAAATAATAATTAAATTAATTAACGTTAAATATGAAATTTTTAAATTTTTTATTTTCTAACAATGTTTAGTGTGAAAAAAATTGTCTAATTTCAATGTGAACAACTGAAAATTGCTGTACATCCTAAGCGGCCGCACATGGCTACGGACCTTTTTGTGTCTATGCCTGTCCTGGTGGACCGCCACTCAAACCCAAGCGCCCGCACGTAAGTAGATATCCGATTATCAGTGCATTCACAATGGGCGTATCCAGCGGGCTCAGGTCTCCCTAAAAATGTAGGCCTCACTCGCTGGATACAAAATTTCAACCAAAAAAATGTAGAGTCTACGTATATATTCTACATTTTGGTTTGTGCCTCCGCTTTGCGTAAAACAATTAAGTATTCCCATTAAATTATCCATTTTCTTCTATTTTTCTAATTTATTTATAAGAAGTAGGTAGTCACAACATACGAACAAAATTTCAAAAATTCAAATATGTACACGAGATGAATTGTCCAAGTTATGAACCCAAATTATGTAGATCTACATTTTAATCCAGCGGATGTAGACAGTCTATAAATGTTATTATGCTGCATTGTTGAAAGATTAGTCTACATTTTTTAGTGAGGCCTAAGTCCGCTAGTTACGCCCAATGACAAACTTTTTACTTTTGACTTACAGGTTTGTTTGAATTTAAAACATTCCAAAAAATTTTGTTCGTTATGTTGGAAATTCATAATCCGTCAAAAGTAAAAAGTGTTTTCATTGTGAATGCTCTGTATCTCGTTATGTACTCGTTGAGTCGTTGTAGACTATAAATATTAATAAATAAAATAAAGCTTAATTAATTTTTGTACAGGGAAATTAAACACACATTGACGTGACATTTGAACTAATACTACTTGAGCAACGTGTATTGTATCCAATTCATTGGCACATTCTTCTAATTCTTGACTATGAATAATCAAATCACGTGCCAAATCATTCATCCTCACGCATAATTTGTCGGGTGACCCCAGAAACGATTTTTCTCTTCCGCCATCTTTTCAATGTCCTCTTCTTTGAATCCGTACGTCATGCCTTTAATATCTTTAATTTTTTGTTAAATCGTGTCCGGTGTAGGTAATGTAACATTTGAGGTACTGCAAATTTCTTTCATTTCTCAATCTCACCTATCAGTAAAATGTTGATTTGATCCATACGAAATACTTTTTCTTGGATGCCATGCTTTAAACGTAAACCTTTTTTTTGTCCTGCTACTGGTTTTGAATTGGATCTATAATAAATATTTGGATTAATTGTAGTCTTGTATTTCTTTCACATAATCTTACTCTTTTTCATCTTCAGAATTACTGGTTGAACGGCTGCTTGTCGAATAGTTTTTCTAATCGTTCCTTATTTTCGCTGCTGCTTCCAGAATTGTAAAAATATATTTCACTGGCTTTCAATTTGACGGTAGATTTGCACCGATCACAGCCAAATCATCGAGTTTCTCTTCTCGTTTTTTTCAGCCCGCCGAATTATTGATATCTGGTAAAAAAATCAATTTGTGAATTGGGGAGCAAGAGTGCTGCTGCATTTTCTGCTTCTTCGCGTTTCTGCTTACCTTCTCACCGAGCTATACCATAGCATTACTTCGTTTATAATCAATTTTATTCGCTATTAAAATTTATAAGAAGAGGAGAAATTGTTAAGAGTTTGCAATTCAGTTTCGATCTGCGAGCATGTGAAAAATAAATCATCTTTCAGTACATCTCATCAGGCTATAGCGACTGAACTGCTAATTTATTACACTGATTTTTTCCTATATATAGGGAATCAACCGTGCACTTGTAGTATTAGCGAATTTTTACATTCCCCTTTCTAAACTTTTAACAATTTCAATGTTATTGTATTTAACGCATACATGCGGTTACTATGTTCAAACTTTAAATTATTTTGGTATATTCCAAATTGATAAATATTTATAAGAAGAGGAGAAATTGTTAAGAGTTTGCAATTCAGTTTCGATCTGCGAGCATGTGAAAAATAAATCATCTTTCAGTACATCTCATCAGGCTATAGCGACTGAACTGCTAATTTATTACACTGATTTTTTCCTATATATAGGAATCAACCGTGCACTTGTAGTATTAGCGAATTTTTACATTCCCCTTTCTAAACTTTTAACAATTTCAATGTTATTGTATTTAACGCATACATGCGGTTACTATGTTCAAACTTTAAATTATTTTGGTATATTCCAAATTGATAAATATTTATAAGAAGAGGAGAAATTGTTAAGAGTTTGCAATTCAGTTTCGATCTGCGAGCATGTGAAAAATAAATCATCTTTCAGTACATCTCATCAGGCTATAGCGACTGAACTGCTAATTTATTACACTGATTTTTTCCTATATATAGGAATCAACCGTGCACTTGTAGTATTAGCGAATTTTTACATTCCCCTTTCTAAACTTTTAACAATTTCAATGTTATTGTATTTAACGCATACATGCGGTTACTATGTTCAAACTTTAAATTATTTTGGTATATTCCAAATTGATAAATATTTATAAGAAGAGGAGAAATTGTTAAGAGTTTGCAATTCAGTTTCGATCTGCGAGCATGTGAAAAATAAATCATCTTTCAGTACATCTCATCAGGCTATAGCGACTGAACTGCTAATTTATTACACTGATTTTTTCCTATATATAGGAATCAACCGTGCACTTGTAGTATTAGCGAATTTTTACATTCCCCTTTCTAAACTTTTAACAATTTCAATGTTATTGTATTTAACGCATACATGCGGTTCAGTGCTGTCGAAGTGAGAACGATCGGAGTTTTGTACTCCTTTTATATAATCTGTACTCCCGTACTCCGCTAATTCATTTTGTACTCCTCTGTAATGCATTATTAATAAATAATAAATAGCTTATTTTAACTTAATAATAACTCAATTTGGTCAATTATGTAAAGTTATACCCGATTATTACGACAGTACAGGTAATGCTTTTTTATACCAGTAAATCAGAAAAAGTATTGTGTGTGCAAGACCTTTTTGAATAATTTTATATTAGGTGTTTTCGGAAACAGATCCTGAATAACTTCAGTCTTGCTTTCGACCATAAAATTGATCTATCTATTTAAGAAAGAATGAGATAACTTTAAGCTAATTTAGATGTGTTTTTTAATCAGCTGAAATACAAATAAAAATTAAAAAGATTACTTAATGAGGAGTAATATGAACGTCTTTGAATTATCTCTCAAAATACATTTTCGAATTTTGTTATCAAAATTTATTCTTAACTTTTTGTTTGTGATGTATACCTTGGACAATTTTTTACCAACATAAGAACAATTTAAAGTTAGCCTGAAGTTATTCAGGATCTATTTCGAAAAATTACTATTGATAAAAACTTAGTTTGAGGAAATAATTTTGTTTTTGATTGTCGTTGATGCTTTTATAATATGTATTGCATTTTTTAATTCGAATAAATTATATTAATTATGTACATACATAAACCTGTTCTAAAAAGCAAAAATCGCTTATCTGCATTTTAGTAATTTTGAGAAAATGAAGGATACAATTTTAAAATGATATGGGAATACATTGAGATTAGTATGTGTATTACCTCATTAATTGTTTATTTTTTAAGCGATTTTCACCAAAATTTGATACAATCTAAATAGTGGGCAAATTTATATATTTATGCAAAATTCATAAAAATCGCTTAAAGTCACTTACGCGACTTTTGATTTTAAGTACAGAATCAATTTGAAATTATATACAATTTTTTAAATTCTTGTATAAAACGGTAAAAAAATATCTGAAATCGTTTTATTATATGTACTCCTTTCTGACTAGAAATACTCCCCTGGAAATTTAAATGTACTACTTTTAAAAATTTCGAAACGACAGCACTGATGCGGTTACTATGTTCAAACTTTAAATTATTTTGGTATATTCCAAATTGATAAATATTTATAAGAAGAGGAGAAATTGTTAAGAGTTTGCAATTCAGTTTCGATCTGCGAGCATGTGAAAAATAAATCATCTTTCAGTACATCTCATCAGGCTATAGCGACTGAACTGCTAATTTATTACACTGATTTTTTCCTATATATAGGAATCAACCGTGCACTTGTAGTATTAGCGAATTTTTACATTCCCCTTTCTAAACTTTTAACAATTTCAATGTTATTGTATTTAACGCATACATGCGGTTACTATGTTCAAACTTTAAATTATTTTGGTATATTCCAAATTGATAAATATTTATAAGAAGAGGAGAAATTGTTAAGAGTTTGCAATTCAGTTTCGATCTGCGAGCATGTGAAAAATAAATCATCTTTCAAGTACATCTCATCAGGCTATAGCGACTGAACTGCTAATTTATTACACTGATTTTTTCCTATATATAGGAATCAACCGTGCACTTGTAGTATTAGCGAATTTTTACATTCCCCTTTCTAAACTTTTAACAATTTCAATGTTATTGTATTTAACGCATACATGCGGTTACTATGTTCAAACTTTAAATTATTTTGGTATATTCCAAATTGATAAATATTTATAAGAAGAGGAGAAATTGTTAAGAGTTTGCAATTCAGTTTCGATCTGCGAGCATGTGAAAAATAAATCATCTTTCAGTACATCTCATCAGGCTATAGCGACTGAACTGCTAATTTATTACACTGATTTTTTCCTATATATAGGAATCAACCGTGCACTTGTAGTATTAGCGAATTTTTACATTCCCCTTTCTAAACTTTTAACAATTTCAATGTTATTGTATTTAACGCATACATGCGGTTACTATGTTCAAACTTTAAATTATTTTGGTATATTCCAAATTGATAAATTAGCAGTTCAGTCGCTATAGCCTGATGAGATGTACTGAAAGATGATTTATTTTTCACATGCTCGCAGATCGAAACTGAATTGCAAACTCTTAACAATTTCTCCTCTTCTTATAAATATTTATCAATTTGGAATATACCAAAATAATTTAAAGTTTGAACATAGTAACCGCATGTATGCGTTAAATACAATAACATTGAAATTGTTAAAAGTTTAGAAAGGGGAATGTAAAAATTCGCTAATACTACAAGTGCACGGTTGATTCCTATATATAGGAAAAAATCAGTGTAATAAATTAGCAGTTCAGTCGCTATAGCCTGATGAGATGTACTGAAAGATGATTTATTTTTCACATGCTCGCAGATCGAAACTGAATTGCAAACTCTTAACAATTTCTCCTCTTCTTATAAATATTTATCAATTTGGAATATACCAAAATAATTTAAAGTTTGAACATAGTAACCGCATGTATGCGTTAAGCCTGAATTCCATTGTGAAAAATTGACTGAGCTGACTTCAAGTTGGAAAAAGACAAAAAATAATAATCCATCAGAGTGATAAAGACAAAGTGTTTTGTTATTGTTTTTATTATAGCAAAATTTGATGGACACATAATGGCAGCAAACAAAAACATAACCAAAAATTATTAAACAAAATTACGTATTAGTGTTAATTCGATTATTTTCACGTTTCAAAATAATCTAAAAAATCAATTATTATTTTTACTCATATCACAATTATTTTTTTCGAACATTATCCGTCATAAAATAGAAAATTAAGAAAATCTTTCCCATAACAATGCCACACTATTATTTTATGTGTTTTGACAGCAAACAAAAACATAACCTAGAATTAATTAACAAATTAAGTAGGATGTGTTAATTTAATTATTTCAAGTCTCAAAATTATCTAAAAAATTAATTATTATTATTACTCATATCAGAATTATTTTTTTCCAATATTTTCTGTCTTAAAATACAAAATTAAAAAATTCTTTCCCATAAAAGTGCCGCGCTATTAAAATTATCAGTTTATTGGTGTTTTGACAGCAAACAAAAACATAACCAACAATTAACCAACAAATTAAGTTTTATGTGTTAATTCAATTATTTTACGTCTCAAAATTATCTAAAAAATTAATTATTATTAATAGTCATATCAGAATTGTTTTTTTCGAAGATTTTCCGTCATAAAACAACAAATTAAAAAAAAAAAAATCGCCATGCTATTAAAATTATTAGTGTGTGCGAGAAATATTTTTCATCGTACACAATATTTATGCAGATGTGTTAGTTGAAATGATCTCGGTTTGATACTTTTCAACCATAATTATGGCGATCCACTAATACAGACACACATTTTTTGTTAATAAAATTTTGACTGACTTCGTTTTGTGTTTCGTTTACACAACTACCGATTATATATTTTTATCTCACTTTATTTTGACTGACAAACTATTTTTCACAATGGAATTCAGGCTTTAAATACAATAACATTGAAATTGTTAAAAGTTTAGAAAGGGGAATGAAAAATTCGCTAATACTACAAGTGCACGGTTGATTTCCTATATATAGGAAAAAATCAGTGTAATAAATTAGCAGTTCAGTCGCTATAGCCTGATGAGATGTACTGAAAGATGATTTATTTTTCACATGCTCGCAGATCGAAACTGAATTGCAAACTCTTAACAATTTCTCCTCTTCTTATAAATATTTATCAATTTGGAATATACCAAAATAATTTAAAGTTTGAACATAGTAACCGCATGTATGCGTTAAATACAATAACATTGAAATTGTTAAAAGTTTAGAAAGGGGAATGTAAAAATTCGCTAATACTACAAGTGCACGGTTGATTCCTATATATAGGAAAAAATCAGTGTAATAAATTAGCAGTTCAGTCGCTATAGCCTGATGAGATGTACTGAAAGATGATTTATTTTTCACATGCTCGCAGATCGAAACTGAATTGCAAACTCTTAACAATTTCTCCTCTTCTTATAAATATTTATCAATTTGGAATATACCAAAATAATTTAAAGTTTGAACATAGTAACCGCATGTATGCGTTAAATACAATAACATTGAAATTGTTAAAAGTTTAGAAAGGGGAATGTAAAAATTCGCTAATACTACAAGTGCACGGTTGATTCCTATATATAGGAAAAAATCAGTGTAATAAATTAGCAGTTCAGTCGCTATAGCCTGATGAGATGTACTTGAAAGATGATTTATTTTTCACATGCTCGCAGATCGAAACTGAATTGCAAACTCTTAACAATTTCTCCTCTTCTTATAAATATTTATCAATTTGGAATATACCAAAATAATTTAAAGTTTGAACATAGTAACCGCATGTATGCGTTAAATACAATAACATTGAAATTGTTAAAAGTTTAGAAAGGGGAATGTAAAAATTCGCTAATACTACATACAAGTGCACGGTTGATTCCTATATATAGGAAAAAATCAGTGTAATAAATTAGCAGTTCAGTCGCTATAGCCTGATGAGATGTACTGAAAGATGATTTATTTTTCACATGCTCGCAGATCGAAACTGAATTGCAAACTCTTAACAATTTCTCCTCTTCTTATAAATATTTATCAATTTGGAATATACCAAAATAATTTAAAGTTTGAACATATTAAAATTTCAGTGCTATATTGTTATTTCTTAACTATGGCGCTTTGACATTTATAGAAAGCAACCCTCTATGCACGATTCCGAGTAAATTTTGTGAACGCAAATTGAATCAAAACTGACACCATAATTTTTAAATGAAAACACAATATTTTCATACACATACATATATTTTCCTGGAAATTCAAGATGTGAATTGTTTTTCATTTCTTTTCATTGTTTATTTATTCTGTGACAGCACGTCCAGTCTTTCTAAATCATTTAATTAAGATTCCATGTACTACAGCAGACGAGTTTGAAGAACAGGAGCAGCTCATTAAAAGCTATGTCTGCGCCAGTTAACAATTTTAAAATGTTCTTGGTTAATGTGTTCTTAGTTCTTTACTTTAAAATATGTGCACGTGCGATGTTCATATTGCAATAAAAATAAATTTTCCTAAAAAGATTTTTTTTATTTTGACTCTGTAATGAATTAATTTTTATATGTATAGTATTCCGCCTCGCTATAATATCGCAACTGGGTCTCAAAATGAATTCACCTTTTAGAATTTAAAATGAGATAAAAATAAGTATCAAATTAGAATTACAATTGTGTGTCAAAACTATTTCGTTTTTGCGAAGTAAAATGGAAACAACATTTTGCTTCGGAAATTTTTCTAATATTCTCACACCAGTTGTCTCTAAAACGATAAAAAACTTACACACAAGCTTGAATCAAATTTGAACTCGCCATATATTAGATAGTTGTTTTTAGAGTCAATTTTGTTTCACCTTGTTTAGAGGGAATTACACCAATAACAGCTGTTTCGTTAAAACGATTAGCGCGCCGCCCTGGTGAAAGAACATACAATTTTTTTAACGACAAAGATGTTGGTGCGCAAACTTTCTATGGAAACCAAATAACTTATAATACCTATAAAGGAAGTTAGGTTAGAATTCGCGCACCAACATCTCAAGTTCCGTGTTGTTTCACCAGAGCGGCAGTAGTAGCTACTTAACGAAAATTCAAATTTTTTGTTTTTTTATTTAACGAAACGGTTATTTTATTTTAACGAAACATCTATTTCAAAAAAATGTACATATACAAAAAATTTATTGTATATGTACATACAATGTATTAAATAAAATAAAAATTTAGTATAAAAAATATATTGTACAGAAAATTACCCGCCGATACGACATACGATGAAATCAAAAATTGTTCACACCATTTGAATTGGTTAGTTAAAAAATCGTTGGAAGGAAGGTGATGATGACAACGAGCCAGAAGAAGCAACGATTTTGCACAATACGGCCGAATTCATTCAATACAAATCGACCAGAAAAAAGACATGGAGATTCCTGACCAAATTATTTCTTTGGGCTATGGATTTTATTCAATTCAAGAAACATAAAGATGCAGAAATGGTTCTTTTACAGAACAGATTCCCTATGTAAACATTAACGGGAATAAAGTGGAATTGAATCGAAGTGGTCGAATGCTAAATACGCACAGTGATAGTACTTCGCCGAGGAAAAAGATGACGGATAACGAACAAATGGGTACAAAATAAAATATACCCAGGCGAAAGAGAGTAAAATTCGTGATATATTCAAAGTACTATTTGGTATACTAGAAGCTGTTCGATTGCCGCAAAAGTTAACTGCAAGCGGGTTTTGCATTTGTTGAATTTGTAACCAAACAGGATGCAAAACAAGCGTTCGAAGCAATAAGCGAGACTACGCATTTATACGGTCGAGGATTGGTGTTGGAATGAGCCGACCCAGAAGATAATATTGAGCAACTTCAAAGACGAGCCGCCGATCATTTTGTGGGTAGCTTCAATAAGAAAAGTCGGAAAGGTGTATTTGAAGCCAAGAAGGTTGTGTTCAATGGAGATGAATAAATAAATTTTATATTGGAAAATGAAAATTCTTTTTTTTATTAGTTTGTTTTTATTAAATTTCATACATTTACATTTAAATTAAATGAATATAAGAAAAATGTTTATAAAAATAATAATTAAATTAATTAACGTTAAATATGTAAATTTAAAATTTTTTATTTTCTAACAATGTTTAGTGTGAAAAGAAATTATTTAATTTCAATGTGAACAACTGAAAAATTGCTATGCACCAAAGCGCCCGCACGTAATTAGATATCCGATTATCAGTGCATTCACAATGGTCGTATCCAGCGGGGTCAGGTCTCACTAAAAATTTAGGCCTCACCCGATGGATACAAAACCTCAACTAGAAAAATGTAGAGTCTACGTATAGATATCCTACATTTTGGTTTGTGCCTCCGCTTTGCGTAAAACAATTAAGAATTCCCATTAAATTATCCATTTTCTTCTATTTTTCTAATTCATTTATAAGAAGTAGGCATTGTTGAAAGATTAGTTCACATTTTTAAGTGAGGCCTCCGCCTAAGCCCGTTGGATACGCCCAATGAAAAATTTTTTACTTTTGACTTACAGGTTTGTTTGAATTTAAAACATTCCAAAAATTTTTGTTCGTTATGTTGGAAATTCATAATCGGTCAAAAGTAAAAACTGTTTTCATTGTGAATGCTCTGTATCTCGTTAAGTACTCGTTTTAGTATTACTTCTACTGTTTTCCAGTTACACAAAAATAAAAAACCGGGGCAAAACTAGGTTAGTTTTTTGACGTTTCAACTGGAACAGCAAAAAATGCGGTTTCCGTAATTTTTTGTTTTTTGCATGTGTATACAAATTATTTTAACAATTCTACGTCAATTTTGCAATGAAAGATTTTTTTTCGTGTTAATTTAGTTAATTATATTTAGTTTTTATTTAAATGACGTTTAAAATGTAATTGTGTTAGTAATCGCCCCGAACAATTTTACCGGGCGACGAATGACAGCTGCTATCGCCCCGGTTTCGCCCGGGTTTTTTTTTTGTGTAACTGGAAAACGGTATAAGTTTATCATCAGTTTTACTCGCTGAAGCGATATATTTATTTTTTATTAAAATGTCAAAGCGCTATATGTATAGATTGAATGCTAGACAACTTCATTGTGATTTTTTGTGTTAAGGAAAACAAATAAACGTCAAAATATTGTTCATATCTTTTTGTATGAAGTGACACAGATGCAATTTTATTTCTATAATTACAGACATATATTAAATATTTTTTAATAAAAATTTAATTGAAATGTATTCATTTTATATCATTTTAAGATAAGCAAGTAAATTTTTTTGTGAAAAGCGTGTGAAAAATTAAAACATAAAAAGAAGGCAAATTCGTATTCTTTAGGTTTAATCTTGTGCCGTTTGAGTTTTTTGTATGGTTATTTTTATTAAAATTAAGTTATTTTCAAACATTTTAAGTTAGCTTCATATAAACTGCTGTTTGTTTTCCTTAACACTCAAAAAAATTTGACATATTTTGGCTGTCAAATAATCGATCTATAGTTAAAATGATGCACCTGATAAAATGACATTTCTCACAAATGCGACGAAAGAAAATTTAGCAATGCGGTAATTAAAAATTGTTTTTATAGCTCAAAATTGGAATTATTTACAATTATTAGCAATCCGATAAGTAAAAATTGTGTTTACAGATTAAAATTGGAATTATTTACAACAATTTCGAACGTCAAATTATCAGGTAAAAATGTTCCACTAGGTGGAATCCGTGATGCTCCAATCGTCAATAGAAAACAACGACATCAAAACAGCTGTTTCGTTAAAACGATAAGCGCGCCGCCCTGGTGAAACAATACAAAATTTTTTTAACGACAAAGATGTTGGTGCGCAAACTTTCTATTAGTACGTTTATACTTAGGGCATATATTATAGAGTATATATATACGCCATTACGTGGACTAAACGATTTTTTTTCCTCCCGTATTTTTTGACATGATGAAGTTAGCCACACAACAATTAACTATGTAGCTTCGCCATTTTGTACACTGTCATGTTTCAAACCACTATAAAACCTCCCGTATTTTCAAATGAAGGTCACAAAAATTAGTCCAAATTTTTCCATAGTAAAAGTAGGTTATGGCGTATATATATACGCTATTGACCTTTTTCCTTAAAAAAATTTGACAAGTAAGATCGACGATCCGTAGGTGGTCCGAATTAAAAATTAATGTTGTAGAAATATAATTAATGAATTATATTTCGGGAAACAACTTCACAATTCCGCAAAAGCGTTTCTAAAGTTAAATTTAATGTAAAATTTAATTTATTTAGTTAAAACACTGAAAACAAGATTCCAGTATTATGCAACACCTACAGATATTTCTGCTGATTCACTATGTTTGACAATTAAGGAAAAAGGTCTATAATATATGCTTGGGGTTCAACCTAGGTTATCTTTCACTATAAACGGAGTTGAGTCATCTTATAGTTAACTCGACTCGATCCTAAAAAATTGTGGAGTCGAGTTAACTTAACTCTAACAAAATGCAATAAAAACGGAGTCGAGTTAAAACCAACAACAAAAATTAATTCAAAGAAAACAAGAACATTATTTTTAATTTTTTTCGAATGCGAGGTAAGCGTATCTCCATTTTGGATTTTTTCGTATTTTACGTTTGCTAGATTTTTAATTAAATTTTCATATTTTGTTTGTTTTTTAAAACATAATGGTGGCAGAAATAAACAATGTTAACTCGGTTTCAACCTAGTTTCGACTCGACTACGAATTGACTCTGCAGTACGAACGCTGAAAAAGATAACCTGAAGTTGACCCAAAGTTAACTACAAGTTGACTCGACCCCGAGTATAAACGTAATGTATGGAAACATAACCTAATTTCCTTTATAGGTATTATAAGTTATTTGATGGAAACATAGCCTAATTTCCTTTATAGGTATTATAAGTTATTTGCTGGAAAACCACATTAAACGGCAATTCAATTCAATTCAATTTATCTTTATTTAAATATTTTTTAGCATTAAATTACATTAGTAGTTACATTTAATCCTTAAGAGTTTAGTTTGAATATAACTTTACATCTTTAATTTATTGTTTTATTAGTTTATTTTTTATTAATTTAATTTTTATTTTGTGAATTATGCCATGTTAATATTATCCTCTAGGAGAAAGTTGAAAAACCCTAATTATCGAATTAAACGGCAATATTATTATGCAATTTGTTTCACTGCAATTGACGAATGGAACGGTGTGCTCCAACGGACAATAGTGAAATATGTGATAGGCTGTAATAAAAATTTGCCATATGAAGTTATATGGATATATTGTCTATTTAAATTTCATTTTTATTTGTGAAAATTGTAATGATTGGAAAATTGAATTAATCCTACACGTAGCTTAAAGTGTGATTTTAGTATGTATATCTGATTCATTTGGGACATTTTTTCATTTTAAATATCAAAAAGTTGTGCTTAAAGATTGCAGAAATTTAATGTTAAACTCACTATAAATATATATTTGGGTCACTAAACATTTGTGGAGCTTTATTAAACCACAGTTGCTATGCTTTGACTTATCAATACAATCTAAAAGCCCCTACAGACGATGCAATTTGGTTGGTTGATTGGTGCGGTTTGGTTGGGTTGGAGGTAAAATTGAATAGTGTGTATGCATGTCGGTGCGATAAAATTAAGTTGCATGAGTTGCAAGGAAAATTCTATCCAACCGACCAACCAACCAACCAAATTGCATCGTGTGTATTGTTGTCGGTGCGATATTTCGTCATATGTGGTGTTTTCATAGTAGAATTTATTCACTAGAATTTATTCATATAGTGCGTTTCTTAAAACAAATATCTCCGAAAAATAATAAAATAATTATTGATTTATTAGAACTCTATAGAGAATTTAGTTGTCTCTGGGATACATCAAGTAATCTTTATTGCAACCGAGACACGGCCTGCACAAAGCGCTTGAAATGCTCACCGAAAAATTTAAAGAACTTGAAAGTGATGCTACGATCGCCACAGGGGAAAAAAATTACATAATATGAGGACCGCGTATAAAAGGGAGTCGAGAAAAGCGAATTGTGGCGAAATTGCCGCGCTGAATTTCAAATCAGCATAGTCTCGCCCTGTTGCAAAATATCTTACGAGTAACAACTAATCGCTCTTCAGCACTGATCGCTTCTCTCATGACTGTGTCTTGTTTCGATATTAAAGGGTTAACTAGCTGTAATAATTCCATGAAACAGTCGCTATCCATTAGCAGATAATTGCGAAAATCGTCACTATTCAGCTCTTTTAATAATATCATGTGGCTAAATTTTTTTCGGTCCCTTAGCCAGTTTTTAGCCCACAAATTTCTAGGCCTGGTTGGTGGTCAGTTACAAGTTATTGAGGCTGCTAGTGCAATTTCAATTTTTCGTTTTTTTGATAAAAAAGACATGGCGCGTTTGTTATTTTTTAACGAAAACTAAATGTCAAATTCTTGTACATCAACAACTAAACGTCAAAATTGGTAACAACCAAATTGCAAATCAAGTTGCATGGTGCGTAGCCAATACCAATTTGGTTGGACCAACCTCAGCAATTTGGTTGGTGCAACCAAATTGCATCGTCTGTAGGGGCTTTAAAATTTAATATTTTTAAACATTTATGTTTTTAGTAACACTAGCTTATTTTGAAATTTCTGCAATTTTTAAGTACAAGTTTCTCATCTTTAGAATGATAAGAATGTCACAAATGAACCAGATATACAAAAACAACACTAAACTACATATGGTATTAATTCAATTTTCCAATCATTACAATTTTCATAAATAAAAATGTAATTTAAATACACAATATTTCCATATAACTTCATATAGCAAATTTTTGTTACAGCCTATTACATATTTCACTATTGTCCACTTAAGGCGCTTTTTAAACTTTTCCATTCGTCAATAAATGCTCTCAATTTTTTGTAAACAATTATTGAAAAACCAGTTGTCTGGAGGAGGTTCTCCCCTTGAATGAAAGTGAATGAAATTATTCATTACGGATTACGGAATGAAAATACACGTCATTGTTGATGTAAAACTCCCAAAGTATGTAGGTACAAGAAAATCGCTTGAATAATACAAGTTTCTGTTCGAATAAAATTTTTATTTTTGAAAAAAAAAAATAATAAATTAAATATTAATAATTAAAATCATCATGGAATGCGAGACTAGATGAAAATATGTAAATAATAGAGAACAAAAATGCTAATCCACCAAACTATGTATAAAGCTGAACCAAATATTATATTTAAAAAAATAGTTTAAAGCTTAAATGGCTGGAACAAGTTTTCGTTGCCTTATCAAGAGTGACATAACAAATTTGGCAATTTTTTCGTATATGGCAAACATCAGGGCAGCGGTGAGTACGGTTTGAAGTAATTTTGCTTCCAAGCCTCTATACAATCCAATAATACCGTTCTGTTTCAATAAAAAAATTAACATTTGAAATGTTCCAATATTTTTTTCGGTTCCAGTAGTTTGACCTCCTAGCCGTCCACCGGAATGACGTAACTTTGTCTGAACCACTTGCAGTGGATATGTAACAAGCGTTGAAACAATTTTAGCAACAGCACCTACACTGAAATAAACGATTCCGGGTACCTCACCGTACAATTTATTTACCCGTCGTTTGATCATTTCGTACGTCATAAATTGCAGAGCCGGATTTATAACAAGCATGAGTGATGGAATAGTGCCAGACCATAAGCCAGCAAAACCTTCGGTTTTCTGAATATAGGTAAGGCCTTCGATTAAATTCGAATATTGAAGCGGATTGTCACGGTTGATCCCTTTCATCTTTAGTCTAGTATTCACCACCCAGAATGGCGTGGTCCCAAGCACGTTGATAACACCAGCCAAAGCACCAAGGAATAAATCAAATAGGGCACTTTGTGATTTTTGACCACCACGCAGTGCTTTTAAACTGTGAAATGTGTAAAAATACACAAAATTCGAGATACAGAGACTTTGTAATACGGGAATCATTCCACGATATAGTGTTGGAAAACCTTCCTCTGTTATCAATTGTTGTATCATGACAAGTGTGCTTAATGCTTTACGCTTCTCAGGTTCTTCCACTAAAACACAAAAAAAAATTACAAATTAGACTTCAACCTTTTATTTAAAAATATGACGCATTTACACTGAAGACGCGACCTTACAGTATCTAATGGATAAAATGTTGACATTGCGATAACGCTTGCCTATAAAGATAATAAATTAAATAAAAAATTTAAGCTGATTTAAGATGTTATCGTACTATGATTAATAATAATTAATAATCCTACCGTAGCTCCAGAAACAGCGTGTACCCATGATTTATAACTAAACACATCCTTCAACTTTGAATTACTCATTATTCAATTTTTTTAGTCTCCAAGTCAAAATTCTACTAAATAATTAAATACCTAATTTCTTTTATCTTCTGTGTAATAAATGAAAATTTTCGGTTGATTTTAATTTAAATTTTTACGACTCTTCAAACAAACATACAACAAAAACTTTTGTTTATTATTAAAATATCCTGTCGAGTACATTTGGTTTTGCAAATAGTAATTTTATTATTTTTTGCAAATCATTAAATTTACTTTAGTATTTACATACATAATTAATTTAATACACCACTAGCTACTTCACTTGACGTTTTTTAATATGATTTTCCAGTTGACACAAATTTGATAAATAAAAAAATGGGTGCTTTCAAGAATTCAGTCGGCTGCGCAGCAATTGCAGTCGTAACCCTCCCGGCGCAAAAATGTATACATCGAAAGTGTACAGTTTACGAACGCTTAACGAACTACGTTTTTACACTACTACACATACATTCCAACTATTGTACACACTACACACTTTAGTACAAGTTTCCACATGTAGGTATATGCATACCTCGCTTTGATTTTATTCTTCATACAACTGCTTTGCTTTCAACTTGTGAAAACGTCTTTGTGGTTTTGTGCGCCATTCTTTTTAATAAATAAATTTAATTTTTAATTTAAATAATTTCGTATATTAAACGTTAGTATTTTTTTTCTTATATATATTTTACTTTTTAATATTACCTATCTAATTTTGTTTTAAAATGGCAAAACAAGCACAATATCAAAGAGAAATTACTTGTACGTATCAATTACGCATTATTTATGAATACATACTTGGTTATATCATTATACATATGCCGACTAATATTTAATTAATTTTTCTTCTAGTTACAACATCTCAGAGGTATATCGGATTCAACCCATCAAAAATATGTTCGAGGATGTCTCAAAAGAATCATTACTGAAGAAACAGCCAGCAGTTTCTCATGGCACGGACAACACGATAATATACCGATAAAATTATTTACTATGAATATTTGAATACATTAAAATAAATTTTATTTAAAACACAATTTATTTGTATTATATTGATTTCATTTAAAATTATATACTTGTGACATAATCCAAACCGTACGTAAATGTTACACCTAGGTGGCTCAAAAACATTTTGCTAAAACAGTTCGTAAACGTTACGTTTGTGCGTACACATTATGAACAGTTTAATACATTCACAAGTCTTCGCAAATTTGTTTCACTTCTCATGTGACAAAAGTACACATTACGTACTATATGTGTACTGTTTTAGTGTAACGTTTACGAACTCCGTAGTATAGCAAAGTCTTCGTAAACCGTATGTTTATGATAGACCTGGTCTGGAGGGAAAAACCTGAAAAGCAGTCAAACCATATATTATAGAGTATATATATACGACATTACGTGGACTAAACGATTTTTTTTTCCTCCCGTATTTTTGACATGATGAAGTTAGCCACACAACAATTTACTATGTAGCTTCGCCATTTTGTACACTAGTCATGTTTCAAACCACTATAAAACCTCCCGTATTTTCAAATGAAGGTCACAAAAATTAGTCCAAATTTTTCCATAGTAAAAGTAGGTTATGGCGTATATATATACATACTCTATAATATATGGTCAAACTGCAATAGCTGCTGTCTGCATTTTAAAACGACCGACTGCGCAAATAAAAATTGACATAAAAAATGTTTAACCAATAAATAATAATTACGTTATAGTGTTGTCATAAAGATGAAAAATGTTTCGGTAATAAATAATAATAGATCGAAATAATAATAGATTGATAATTTGACAGCTAAAATATGTCAGATTTTTTTTAAGTGTTTTAAGAAAAATATACAGCAGTTTATATAAAAATATCTTAAAAGTTTGAAAATAACTTAATTTTAATAAAAATAACCACAAAAAAACTCAAACGGCACAAGATTAAACCTAAAGAATACGAATTGCCTTTTCCTTATGTGATATTCTATTCACCCAAAAAGTTTGATCTGAATCAAAAAAAATGGCGGTAGATCAAGGTTTTGTATTTTATTTACCCAAAAAGTCAAGAGATTGTTTGATCTAGATCTAACTTCACAAATCGCATTTTTTTTAAAGATTTACCCCCACTTTTCTACCAAACTCACTAATACGTAGAAATATCCATTTTTTATTATTATAAATGACAGCTAAAAATCTAAATACACCATTTTGGTGGACGTCATTCGTGAATTGAATGTTGTATTGTGAGTTTAACAATAAAAACAATTTTATTTTAATTACATATGTTTACCAACACAACTACAAAAACAGATTATATGTTTTTGTGTTCTATTAGAACCATCAAATCTAGATTTTCCAAAAAAAGTGAATAGAATTCGACATATGTTTTGCATTCAAAAATTCAGTCGACTGTGCAGTTTGTGCAGTACTTCGTTCAAAAATTAAGTTTTGCAGCAAAAGCATATATTATAGACTATATATATACGCCATAACCTACTTTTACTATGGAAAAATTTGGACTAATTTTTGTGACCTTCATTTGAAAATACGGGAGGTTTTATAGTGGTTTACAGTGTACAAAATGGCGAAGTTACATAGTTAATTGTTGTGTGGCTAACTTCATCATGTCAAAAAATACGGGAGGAAAAAAAAATCGTTTAGTCCACGTAATGGCGTATATATATACTCTATAATATATGGCAAAAGCAGCGCAGTTGGTCGTTCAAAAATTACATTCACGAACGCAGCCGGTATGCAGTTTTTGCAGTCGTTTTATAACTGCACAGATGCAGTCAGTCAATAGATTGAATGGTAGAAAACTTCATTGTGATTTTTTGTGTTAAGGAAAACAAATTAAACGTCAAAATATTGTATCTTTTGTATGAAGCAGCACAGATACAATTTTATTTGTATATTACAAACATTTATTAAATATGTTTTAATAAAAATTTAATTGAAACGTATTCATTTTATGTCATTTTAAGCTAAGAGGGTAATTTTTATGTGAAAATCCAGTGAATAATTAAAACATAAGGAAAAGGCAATTCGTATTCTTTAGGTTTAATCTTGTGCCGTTTGAGTTTTTTGTGTGGTTATCTTTATTAAAATTAAGTTATTTTCAAATATTTAAAGATAGTTTTATATAAACTGCTATTTGTTTTCCTTAACACTTAAAAAAATTTCACATATTTTAGCTGTCAAATTATCGATCTATTATTATTTTGATCTATTATTATTTATTCCCGAAATAATTTTCATCTTTATGACAACACTATAACGTAATTATTATTTATTGGTTAGACATTTTTTATGTCAATTTTTATTTGCGCAGTCGGTCGTTTTAAAATACAGACAGCAGCTAATGCAGTTTGACTGCTTTTCAGTTTTTTTCGACTGCAATTGCTGCGCAGCCGACTGAATTCTTGAAAGTACCCCTTGTTTGTGATGCGACACGGCAGTTTTTAAATCGCAAAAATATTTTAATTATTTTGTTGTTTAATGTGTTATTACTTACTATTATTAATTATTATTAATGGAACAACGTATTTTTGCCGCCCTGCACCAGGATTCCGGTTTGATGGGAAATTTGTCATATGGGTTTTATTCGACTAAAAATTCTAATTAGTATAAAAACTGAGAAATTGCGATTCCGGTTCTATGAGTGGCAAATGAAAACCCATAACAAACGTCAAAAAAAAGCCATAATTTTTTTTTATGTGAGAAGTCGGTTTTTATATGTATTTTATAAATTTATTTTATCAAAATATTTCCAAAACATAAATTATTGAGCAATAAATTATTTGAATATTTTATTGTAACATAATATTTTGTTTTTATTGACCGCGAAAAAAAAAGCTAGCAAAGAGCAGTAAAATTATTTGTTTAAACTTGTTTGGAAAAAGATTGCTCTTAAACGGATCACTTGCATCTCATAAATTTCGTCTTATACGAACAATTATGTAGTCCATAATTTGTTTTGAATTTCAAAAATATCTATTTCGACAGCAAATTTTAATGGTGTACTTTATTAAAAGAGATTATAATATAAAACATAACCTATGTATTCAAACTGTAAGACTAAAACCTGTATTAGCGTAGCTCTAATGAGTAAGTTTATAAAATAACTGAACAATTCGCGTTAATACAAAATTATTACAGAAGCTTTGAAAATTTTTTGATTTACACCATATTCAAAAACTAATTTATTATTTAAAAAAATTACCCAACGTACCAAAATAAGTCATATTTTTAATTTATACCAAATCAAAACACATTGGTCTAATCGGAATCGGGATTTTTATGAGAATGGGAACTGACTGGTCGAAAAAATATTTCGTAATATTTGACATTCTCAGTTGTCATAGAACCGGAATCTGGGTGCTGGTGGCACAGTGGTTAGCATGCTTGCTTTAAGCTCCGGAGGTCCCGGGTTCGATTCCCGGCGGTTGATGAAAAAATCACGGCTGGTTAATGGAAGGATCAATGAATTAATCACTCATTATCTGTTGAAAAAATGATTATGAAACTTCATAATGAAGCGGCCAAATCCCTCTATGGGATGTAGCGCCAGCGAAAAAAAAAAACGTATTTTTGTCAAAATCTAGTAATTTTATTTAAATTGAGGTTATGTTTTACTACTGTAACGAAAATTTGCGTTTCATTGAACATCTACTCATAAGTACTAAGCAGTAGCAAATTGTTTCCAATGGAACATAGTGAATAACTCGACTCTGTATATAGTGAGAGTTAAAACACAGAATACCCAGAAGCGACATTGGACAGGGAGGAAAGTGGACTCATTTTTTTGATCTCGGTTTATAGAAGGTAAGATTTTCAGTATTAAATTATCGTTCAGTGGCTGAAAATTCAAAATTAACATGTAAAATATACATAATAATAATTCAACCTAGGGTGTTTTCTTTTATTCATTCTGGATATTCCGAAAGTGACGTAAATCGTTCTTTTATTCATTCCATTCCTTCTATTCTTTTTTTAGTCCATTCTTTTATTTATTCGGAATATTCAGAATGCATTCTTTTTGTATTACATCGAAAGGTGGAATAAAAAGAATATTCCGTTTGACGTTTTGTAATTATATGCAATGCTTACAATTTAAATGATTAAATTGAATTAAATCGTATATGTATATTATGGATAATGAAATTATTAATTATGATAAAATTAATTATTTAAGGTGTTAAATATTAAAATTTTTGAAAATATTTTTAGTTTTATTACATGATAATAGTTTTAAATAGAGCTTGGCGGATACAAAAAATCCCAGTTTTATTTAAGATATATCAATTAAAATTAATATTTCATTGTGTGTTTTCACGTACAAATAATTTGCTAATTAATAATAATAACTTTAATTAATTATAATAAAATTATTTATTTAATAAATTTAACTTGTTTCCTAATTTCCAAAATAAAAAAAAAAATCGTGCTATGGAAAATGTATTCCATTTATTCCAATCCGTTCTTTTATTACATTACGTACGGATCACGTGATCAATATTCTATTCCTTCTGTTCTTTCTATGGAATGAATAAAAGAAAACACCCCTAGATTGAACCTACTTAGGTTAGTGTTCATGAAAATGGGGTTGAGTTGGGTTTTCGTTGAGTTAATTTGAACTCAACGAAAATACCTGAGTTGAGTAGAGTTGAAATTCAAAATGGCGCGGCGAATAAATATTAAGGATTTATTTTGTTAGCACCATAAAAAAATATTACAATACCTAAATACAACAAAAAATATGACAAAAATGCAATAAAAAAGTCCTAAATGTATATTGCTGTTAACAGAAACAAAAACTTTCAACTCAACCTAACTCAATTTCATGGAAACGATCGACGCCATTTTGAAATTTAACGAAAACCTAATTTCAATCCAATCTAATGTTGAATTCTTTTCACCCAAATTCGTCAAAAAAAATTGACGCACATCCAAAAACTGTGTTCTTTTCACCAAACTTCGTCAATTTTTTTGAAATGTGCATCAATTTTACGAGATGCGGATTTTTTCATGAATTTCACATCCGTAGCTACTAACACCAACAAAAATAGAAACGTCAATTTAGTTGTCAAAATTTTTCAATATATAGCAGTGATTTTTTGTATCTCGATCATTTTTATTCTCATTTTGTGTTTAGTTTAATGTGTTTAATAATTGTTGTGTTAATTATTTTAATTTAATTAAGGAAAAATACCGCCGCCAAATTTCAATTTGACGTTTAGAAATGTCAATCAAGTAACCACAAGCACAAAACTTCGTCAATTTTGTTTCATGTACTTTTCACCCACAAAATTCGTGTTGACTTGAAAAAACGAAAAGAACACGACATAACTCAACCTCGTTCTTGGAAATATGGTATAAGCACAGAATACCCAGAAGCGACATAACGCGGTTTTTATAGGTAAGAGCAAACATTTCTTTGGCTACGTAATGTTGGTTCTGGTTGTTTATTATTCTGTGGTATAAGGTAAGAGCAAAAATTTCTTGGTCCACGTAATGTTGGTTCTGGATTCTGGTTGTTTATTATTCTGTGGTTAAACTACAGAATAATAAACAACTAGATAGGACATTACGTGTACTAAGAAAATTTTGCTCTTACCTTATATTTTACATGTTAATTTTACATTTTCAGCCACTGAACGATAACTTAACACTGAAAATCTTACCTTCGCCAAAACAAGGTCACAAAAATGAGTCCACGTTTCTCCATATAAAAATCACGTTACGTCACTTCTGGTTACTTTTTACCTTTATGGTACGCTTGAAATAGAAGACTGGAATGGGAAAAAAATTTGTTTCAGTTCTATGTATAGTTTATGTCTCTACTGTCAAAAGCATGAATTAGACGTCAAATGATGGATTTTGATAGTCCCGATGTTGAAAAAGAATTTCCTGGATTATATGCCTCGGAATCAGGAAATGGTCGAAAAAAAGATGAAAGTGATTGTATGTAGTAAGGTTAATTTATATAATAATGTTTAATTGCAGTGTTTTTCAGTCAGTGATGGAGATCATGAAAAGCATAGTAAGAAAGAGCTTTTGATTGGTCGCCGTAAAGACAAGAAGGATAAAAAAGATAGGGGCTATGCTGCCCTAGAAGGTGAAAGTTCTCCTGAAGAGGATGCCGAAACAAAGAGCCCATCAAAATCAATGAGGAAAGTGAAAGCATTTAAATTTCCAACCAAAAACAAGGAAAAACGTGAAAAATCTCGTGACAAGGAAAAATTGGAAGTGATTATTGGCAAAGATAAGGACATCCACAAAGAAGCGCCAATTGATGAGAAAAAGGTTAAAAAGGATAAGGAAAAAAAAGAAAAGGACAAAAAGGAAAAGTGCAAAGATAAGGAAAAAGATAAGAAGGATAAAAAAATGAAGCATTCTGGAAGCACTGCTGGTAGTGAAGAAATACTAGATTTGGGCGATGTTCAGCCCATATTTGGGGTTTCTCTTGGTTTATCAATCGAGCGGAGCCGGTGTCATGATAATGTAAACCTCCCACTCGTGGTTCGTGACTGTATTGATTATTTGCAAGAGTTTGGTCTTACAAATGACCAAATCTACAAGACCGATGCTGTTAAAGCGCGCCTTATTCAGTTGAAAAAACTGTACAATAATCGTGAGAGTACCGGAATTGACGATTTTGACGTCGTAACTGCCGGAAGCCTTCTAAAATTATTTTTAAAGTTAGTTACAATGCTTAGTCATCCTGGTATACTGCACAATTGTATTTTTCTTCCACAGAGAACTACCGGAACCACTTCTAACCACTGATTTATTACCGCGATTCGAAGAAGCTGCATCACTTTCACACGTTACCGAACAAGAGGAATTGCTTCATAGATTAATCGATCAGCTTCCCAGTTGTAATCGTGTTTTAATCTCGTGGCTAATATTACATCTTGACGCGGTAACCGCAAATGAAAAATTAAACAAAACTAACGCCCAAAATTTGGCAATGCTATTAAGTCCGTCACTTCAGATGTCTCATCGTCTAATGGTCGCGTTGTTATGTCACTGTAGTAATTTATTCAGCGATATCAATTTATTTAGGTAAGATTTAATGCGGGCGTAATAAGGTAAATAATGAAGATAAATTCAATCGCGTTATCTTTGAAGTTGGAACACTGCAAATAACATTGATAAGAACAAAATGTTTAGTGCAGTGAGGTGTTCAAAGCGATTAAGGCTGGAAAATGGCTTTTCTCAAATTCATAAGAAAGTAAACCGTTTACATTAGTAATGCTTTTATTTCAAATATGTTTCGTTTTTATTTGCAAGGTACATCCCGCCATTAACATCGACAAGTCCCAATTTACCGGATACTATCGACGAAATACAAAAAGAGTTGCGAAAACAAGAAAGTTTTCTTACTCAGATTCATTCAGAGATGAATGCTGGATTTGTTTCAAAAAAACGAGAGGAACAATTATGGGAAGTACAACGGATTATTACCCAGCTTAAAGTTCGTATATCAGCACTTCTTCAAAAACGCATTTTTATTCTCATTTATTTTTTAGCGTAAACTTCGTTCGTTTGAGAAAAAACAAGATTCAGCTCAGAAGAGTGTTGATGATACGGTAGAAGGTGATGTTTCAATTGAATTAACACTTCAGAAAACAAAATCGTCTTGTTCCGACGATGAATCTTCATGCAAAACCATGACGGTATTTTCAGCCGAATCGACCAGAACAAACACCGAAACCAAAAACACTCCACAAGAAATACCCGCCGAAGAAATCGAATCTCACAAATTTAATGAAAAATTAATCGTCTCTGAAACCGGGTTACTTCTTCTACCCCAAAATCATCCCGAATATTTGAATCTCATTCGTTTGCAATTAGAAAATTTAGAATTGATGCAGTGGAAACTGAATTTACAATCTCGAATTACCAATGAACGCTGCGAATTGGTCCGTATAAAGAATAACCTCCATCAGCATGGCATAAAATCGAGCGTTGAATTAAATCTAGATGATTATTTGGATAATAATATTGAACCAGAATATGAAAATATAATTTCGCATTATATAAAAGAGAATAAACTTTTGGATCATAAGAAAAATATTCTTGCAAAAGATCTTATTAACGAGACAACAGAATTAATTCAATTGCAAGTTGAGTTAAATTTACAAAAGTATCGCATTTAATAAACTACATATTTCATAACAAATTCTATAAATATATACCTAATTAGTAATAACAATAAGTAAAAAAAATAAACATTTGTTCAACATAGCAAATTTAATTATAAGAAATACATAACATGTAATCTCCACAAATAAATTATAATACCTATTGAGAACTATCAATGTTCGGGGTAGTGACATCTATCAATATTATAAATAAGCTAGGTAAGTATATCAAAATGTGTTATTTATGATTTGTATGCAAAGCGTAATATAAATTCAACAAAAATAGCGCGTAAATATTCATTATTTTTAAATTAAATTCTATTATAATTTCATAAAGCTGAACTATGTTCAATTAACAATTATTTTCCTTCTTTAAAAGATATGTTATACAAATGTGATATTTTATAAAAGGCAGTGAAAATAGAATAATATTTATGTAAACAAATCTAAAATTAAGAGGTTATGTTTTTGTTAGTTCGAATATTTATTAAACTTATTAATGAAATTATTCTAATTGTAAGCAATTCGGGCGTTATAAATAAATATTCATTTTGAATTTTAGGTTTATTTGCAATAATGTCTAAGACAAGTTGTCCAAATGTAGAGTTATGTGAGAATATTACAATTTCGCTCACGCAGATAATTGAATATTTTGGCACTTCAAAAAGTCCATTCGTGAGGGTGAGGAAATATTGAACGCAGGCTGGATTCAACCTGTTGGGATTGATTCAAACTCCAGCACTAATTCTCTAATAATAGTTGGTTTGGTATTGCAACATCTACTTAAGACTTGGCAAAGCGCCATTCGTCAATTTTTGTTTACCACTCGGGAAAGCTGTTAAAATTTGCTCCCTTTTGAAATGCTCATTGCATATCACAAAAAATTTGGGGAATTTTTCCACATCCGTAAAATAACCGACCATTTTGCCAGCTCCAACTTCGAATCTAACACTATTTTTGGAATCAAATGCATCGACACTTCTACTGATTGGTAATTGTTGCATTGCGGTATTCCACAGTGTCTTAATGATTTTTTATTCATTTTATTAGTTTCCGACATACCTACTCCAGAATAATCTAGATGAAATGGATATTTCAAATCACTCAATCACTCAACGATTGTATATCTATTTAATTTCATTAATAAATTCAATAAGTTTGCGAACTAACAAAAACATAACCTCTACATTATAAACTTTTTTTTATAAAGATTCTTCAACTTTTCACCGCTTCTTATGTATTTATAACAAGTATCTTAAAGAGCTTATATCTTTGTTAATAGAATATAATCGAACACTTCCAAATTATAACATAATTTCATTTACAATTAATAAATATTTACCCGGCCTTTTTGTAAAATTTATATTGCGCTTTGTATACAAATTGTAAATGTCATATTTTAATATACTAACCAAGGTTCAATTTTTTTCCACCAGATCTACCGACAGTTCTCTGAGCATCACGGATTCCACCTAGTGGAACATTTTTAAACTGAGCTACCTGATAATTTGACGTTCGAAATTATTGTAAACAATTCCAATTTTGAACTGTAAATACAATTTTTACTTACCGGATTACTAATAATTGTAAATAATTCTAATTTTGAACTATAAAAACAATTTTTAATTACCGCATTGCTAAATTTTCTTGCATCGCATTTGTGACAAATGTCATTTTATCAGGTGCATCATTTTAACTTTTTTCCTCGAGAGGCGCTTTCTCTACTTTTACAATCGTCAATAAAGGACATAACTATACCCAAGTATCACTACTTCAAATAAATGGTTCATTTTTATGGAACTGAGTACAAGTTTGAGTTCCATTATATTATAAGATTTCCTATGAAAAGTGAAACAAAAATACTAAACCGATGTAACTTGATATATGTGGGTTACGGAAGTTCCATCGATAATTTTGATAGATGGAAAAAAACTTGGAACTTATGAATGAGTTCAATTTTTGTTATACTTGGGTACTTTTCCATCAAATAAATTATAATACCCTATTGACGATTGGAGCATCACAGATTCCACCTAGTGGAACATTTTTAAACTGAGATACCTGATAATTTGACGTTCAAAATTGTTGTAAATAATTCCAATTTTGAGCTGTAAACACAATTTTTACTTATCGGATTGCTAATAATTGTAAATAATTCAAATTTTGGACTATAAAAACAATTTTTAATTACCGCATTGCTAAATTTTCTTTCGTCGCATTTGTGACAAATGTCATTTTATCAGGTGCATCATTTTAACTATTGTCCTCGAGAGGCGCTTTCTCTACTTTTACAATCGTCAATAAAGGACATACACTGAAGTTACATGTTGAACTGAAATGATGACCGACTGAAACTTAACGAAAAGTCGAATACCCTTGACAGACTAGGGATTAGCTAAGCGCGATTAGTGATTTTTTCGATTATCTGTAGTGTGTCAAGTTGAAGATTAGCTAATCTCGTTTTATTTGAGGATTAGTCACTAATCGAGATTAGTGCACTAATCCTTGAAAATTTTCGAGCTTATCTCGTTGTATTGGGTTTAGTGATGGTACAAGTGGCACTACAATGTGAAATAATTATTTAAACATTGCTGAAAATGCAAGTGGCGTGAATTTACGATAGAAGTTATAAAATCAATGACATCTTAAAAAATTTGTGCTGAATAAATTTCGATGAAAAAGAAAATCTAGTGAGTTTTAATGTATAAATCTTCGAAATATTGAATTAAAAAATGAGTCCAGCTGATTTACTAGCTATATTTCAGCGAATCACCATAATAATATTTTATTTCTCTGCAAGAAACTAATCCCTAGTCTGTCAACGCATATGGATTTGTGGTGGATTAGCTAATCTCGTTTCACTAATCGCGCTTAGCTAATCCCTAGTCTGTCAGTGGTATAACATGTAAACCGAAATAATGACCGAGTCAGTCGGTTAACATTAGGTTCCCAATATGCACGCCCAACGGAAATCCGTGTGAATTTTCGTGCGAAAAACATACTGTTTCTATGGAAAGAAACATCAAAAGTATACGGAATAGTGTACTACTCGCCAAAGAAAAGTGTCTCAAAAATTCCGGTGTGGGTGTGTGCCCTAACTAAAACGAGACAAAATCAGATTTGGAAAGTAGACGGAATTTTGTTGGAAATTTGCATATTTTCATATCCTTTTCCGTACTAATTTCTGGCAATTATAAAAAAGTTTTCCGTCGGAAACAAAATATTATTTCCATAGTAGATTTTTGGTCTTTTCCTGATGGAATCAACCAATATTTCCATGTGAATAATAACTCAAAATAAAATTTTCATATCAAAATAGTGTTTTATTTATTTCAATTACAAATTCAACAATTTTGTATGTATGTACTTAAATAATGAATGTTATACATAAATAAATAAATAAACTTATATTATAATAATTGCGTTTAATGTGTAAAACATAATTAGATAATTAAGATTCTTAAGATTACAACGAAGTATAAAATAAATTTAAATAATCATGTCGATTATAGAATTCGCGGTTGCGAATCTATCGCGGATCGTAAACTACATATAAAAAAAGTGGAAACAATTGGTGTAAATCAAAGTACCCTGGAAAACTTCTATTGATTTACATGTGATTTATATTTTTTGATTCCCCGTACAAACGCAATATGTATTTTAAATTTTTATTGCGGATTTAAAACAATTTTTTTTTGACGAATTGTAAAATTATCCTAAGGAATTTCAATGAAACTATGATAAAAAATTATTGTTTCCAATTTTTTTTATATGTAGTTTACGATCCGCGATAGATCCGCAACCGCGAATTCTATAATCGACGTGAATAAATTGAAAAAACACTTTAATTCACACACACACGTCTGGCTCAATCAAAACACAAATCACAACAATTTGACAGACAGCTGAGTGTAGAAAATGGCGTGTGCGTCGATATTTATATGTGAAATGTGAGTATTTTTTTTGTGAGAGAAAGAGAAAGACAAAACCCGAAGCACTTCAAACGAATTTGATGTGTCTTTGATATTTTGTTGTATGGAATTTCTTATGGAATTCGAATAATTTTTCCACACTGTGGAAAATTTGCATACTGGGTTGGTTGAGTCGGTTTAAATTTCGGACTGACTGAAATGACATTTCACGAGCTTATTTCTAGGTTAAATCTTATACCCTTGACAGACTAGGGATTAGCTAAGCGCGATTAGTGATTTTTTCGAGATTAGCTATAGTGTGTCAAGTTGAAGATTAGCTAATCTCGTTTTATTTGAGGATTAAACCCTTGACAGACTAGGGATTAGCTAAGCGCGATTAGTGATTTTTTCGAGATTAGCTGTAGTGTGTCAAGTTGAAGATTAGCTAATCTCGTTTTATTTGAGGATTAGTCACTAATCGAGATTAGTGCACTAATCCTTGAAAATTTTCGAGCTTATCTCGTTGTATTGGGTTTAGTGATGGTACAAGTGACACTACAATGTGAAATAATTATTTAAACATTGCTGAAAATGCAAGTGGCGTGAATTTACGATAGAAGTTATCAAATCAATGACATCTTAAAAAATTTGTGCTGAATAAATTTTGAGGAAATAGAAAATCTAGTGTGTTTTAATGTATAAATCTTAGAAATATTGAATTAAAAAATGAGTCCAGCTGATTTACCAGCTATATTTCGGCGAATCACCATAATAATATTTTATTTCTCTGCAAGAAACTAATCTCTAGTGTGTCAACTCATATGGATTTGTGGTGGATTAGCTAATCTCGTTTCACTAATCGCGCTTAGCTAATCCCTAGTCTGTCAGTGGTATTAGTCACTAATCCTTGAAAATTTTCGAGCTTATGTCTTTGTATTGGGTTTAGTGATGGTACAAGTGGCACTACAATGTGAAATAATTATTTAAACATTGCTGAAAATTCAAGTGGCGTAAATTTACGATAGAAGTTATAAAATCAATGACATCTTAAAAAATTTGTGCTGAATAAATTTCGATGAAAAAGAAAATCTATTGTGTTTTAATGTATAAATCTTAGAAATATTGAATTAAAAAATGAGTCCAGCTGATTTACTAGCAATATTTCAGCGAATCACCATAATAATATTTTATTTCTCTGCAAGAAACTAATCCCTAGTCTGTCAACGCATATGGATTTGTGGTGGATTAGCTAATCTCGTTTCACTAATCGCGCTTAGCTAATCCCTAGTCTGTCAGTGGTATTAGTCACTAATCCTTGAAAATTTTCGAGCTTATGTCGTTGTATTGGGTTTAGTGATGGTACAGGTGGCACTACAATGTGAAATAATTATTTAAACATTGCTGAAAATTCAAGTGGCGTGAATTTACGATAGAAGTTATAAAATCAATGACATCTTAAAAAATTTGTGCTGAATAAATTTTGATGAAAAAGAAAATCTATTGTGTTTTAATGTATAAATCTTAGAAATATTGAATTAAAAAATGAGTCCAGCTGATTTACTAGCAATATTTCAGCGAATCACCATAAAAATATTTTATTTCTCTGCAGGAAACTAATCCCTAGTCTGTCAACGCATATGGATTTGTGGTGGATTACCTAATTTCGTTTCACTAATCGCGCTTAGCTAATCCCTAGTCTGTCAGTGGTATTAGAAGAATAAATCATCAATGAAGTACAAAACACAGAATGAGTTTAAAAAAAAAGAAATTTGTTGTCAGATGACGAAGTGGATGTTTTACTAGATGTGTTAGTTTTGATTTTCTGAAGTTACATGTTGAACCGAAACATGACCGACCGAGTTGTCCACCGAAAATTGACTGAACGAACCTTTCAGTCGAAAGTTACATGTGTTTTCGATATTGTGACCGAGATGACGTTTAAATGCCAAATTGTACAAAAACAAAATTAAACTAAACAAAAACAAAACCAACACGTCTAGTAAAACATCCGCTTCTTTATCTGACTACAAATTTCTTGTTTTTAAAACTCATTCTGTGTTTTGTACTTCAATTGATGATTTATTCTTCTTACATCTAACCTAGAAATAAACTTATGAGTTGTCATTTCAGTCAGTCTGAAGTTATATGTTGCACCGAAAATTAAAACCGACTCAACCAACCTAATGTTAACCGACTGACTCGGTCATTATTTCGGTCGCATTTCGGTTGGGTTGCGGTTTACATGCTAAACTTTTCGTTAAGTTTCAGTCGGTCATCATTTCAGTTTAACATGTAACTTCAGTATTTGTTTAGTTTAATTTTGTTGTTGTACAATTTAAAGGTGCCTTTACACTATGCGATTTGCATACAATATTTATTGTACAATAGGGGAAATAAATCGTATACAATTTTCTCCGCAAGTTTGATGAAATATGAATTTTTCGTTGTCTACACCGTACAACTAAAAATTGAATGAGCTGCATAAAAAAAATTAGAATAGTGGTTTAATTTTCTACTTATTCAGAATGAAAGACCAAACAAACTTAATGTAATGTGCAATTATTAAAAATAGAAAATTAAAGCGGCATAAAATTAAAAATAGGACTATGTAGAGAAGGAACTGGCTACAAAGACGAGATTTTGAAGAAAAGGAGGTTCAAGGTCTCGTTTTTAAAGATTCAAGATTAGATGGTCCTAAAATGTTTAAACATTTTGCAAAAATGACTCCATCGTATTTGAAAATATTATGAAAAAGCGTAAAATCACAACTACAACATCAACAAGACACAATTTTAAGGTAGCTGTCGTAAATATTGTACACACATTTTATGAAAATGCGGTTGGCTGCAATTTCAACGCAATTTACATCCAATTTGATTTTCTGACGTTTACACTACACGATTTCCACGCAGCAATATATTGTACAACAAATATTGCACGCAAATCGCATAGTGTAAAGGCACCATAACATTTATACCCCAGCAGACGATTCAGGCCTGACAAAGGTATATAAAATGCCTGACAAAAATGCCTGGTAATGCCTGACTTTGGTATTTATTGCAAATGGTAATTGACCTCTATGTCCCGCTGACATATATGGAGGTCAGGCCTGAACGTAAGTTATTTAAAATAGCTGACAATAAGGAACCGAAAATGCATTACAAACGGCTGACGTTGAGCACTTATTAAGGCCTCATTACTATACCTGACCGATAAATTACAGATTGATGACGCAAACGGCTCGAATTGAAAATTTAGAATCCCAAATGATAAAAATAACAAAATATTGACGAAAATTAATTTTAATTATTTTATTATATATGTACATACATACATATATAGTATTATTATGTAATTATATATATATGTATTATATTAATAATAATACTTATTTTAAAATATAAAACTATTCTTAAAACTAATTAAACTATGGCATTGGCAACTATGGTCTTCCGGATCCTTGACTGCTTCTGGTGATGCTTATCGTGAATTCGGTGAATCTCGCTCTTTACGAATTTCACGTAATCTTCAAGTTAGAAATTTTTGGATCACCTTTGTTTGAATGCTCCTAATAGAAAAGAAAGAATGAGTGTTAATATTTTCAAAAATAAATAGCCAGTTACTTAATAAAAGCTTACCAAATAGGGTTTGATGTAAATTTTTGAACGATGGAAAATTCTTTTTCCCCTGAACTACAGCCCAATTGAAGTTCAAGAGCACCTCTTCCTGAATGATTTTCGCTAAACGCCTACATTTTGAAAAAGGACTAACCTGTAAATAAAATAAAAATTAAATTAATTAAGACAAGTTATTATAAAACTAATTATTTTTATATAAATCCCTCACCAAATCTTTTTCGGTACACTGCTTATCTAGCGAAACTGATCGGTTTCGTCCGAAATTGGAATGATCAATGATATCCTCGTGATAGTGTGATATGACTATCATTAACATTATTTACTATACTTTTTATATCACAATTCACATCACTATTTACTTTTCTATTTCACGATTCACACTAGATTATTTGTCTCATTAATGGCAACAAACAGAAAATGTTAAAAACTTTAAGTGACACAATACTTGGAATACCTTCGATTGAACTTATAACTTTTAGATACATTAAAATAAGGACAAACATAAAGCCTTCCGTTTATATGACGGTGCAATGCATTTAATGCAAAGCTGATATTTTATGAGAATAAGGTCTAAGTCAGTAATGACAGTCATACCAATATTAGGTTTAGATTATAAATAGCTCTTTGTCACGTGAATTGTCTGGCATTACAACCCCCTTATTTTATTGTTTTTGTCAGACCTTACAATTAAAATGCAGGTAGCTCACAGAGGCATTTTTGTCAAACCTCTTATGTAAAGCTGACAGTAAACTTTGGTGACAAATCGTCTGCTGGGTTACGACTGAAAGGTTCGTTCAGTCAATTTTCAGTTCACAACTCGGTCGGTCATGTTTCGGTTCAACATGTAACTTCAGTAATAATGACACTTTTCCATCAAATAAATTATAATACCTATTCGCCTTTTAACGCGAAGTGGCTGACATCTGGCGGATTATTCAAGAACTAGAACCAAAGGTGGTTAAACGTCAAAAAAAAATTATATTTAGCTCAGTGATTTCATTTCTTTATTTGTGTTTTAAAATAAGCTCTTATTATGTAGTAAAACTGAAATTTATCAAGTATGAGCAACCGCAAAAGTAAAAAAAATGTGTAGCATACCAAATTTCAGTACTTATTGTGACGCGCACATTGTAAACACAGTTTTTCTTCTGAACACATTTAATTGATCTGAAATAAACAAAATTATATTATATAATGTACATTTTAACGTAAATAGAACAGGTTTTACTTATTAAATTATTGTAAAATAAAAATAGTTTATCAAAAATACTAGATTACACCATTTACCAAAGCAGTTTGACATATGACCACCTTTGGCTCATAGCTATTGCAGTGCCGCTTGCGGCGCTTTAAAGGCGAATAGGAGGATTTTTGAAGTAGTAAGAGATTTCGCATATAGATGGTGTGTCTGGGATTTAGTATTAAAAAAATTATATAAATATTAATAGGAGTAATTTGTAACAATGCAGATTCAAACGTCTCATCACAAAAACTAATAAATTATCTTTATAAAACAACAATATTCGTATCTTGACTTGTTTTACTTAGAAATACAACTCTAAATTTATTGTAAATAAAATAGAAAAATATTTTCCAATTAAAGTTAAAATGTATTCATTAACACTTTATAAATAAAAACCTGTTGCAAAATTCCAATAAATTAAGAAATATCATTCATAAATAACAATTTATTTACACTTGTGTTACATGGGAATTCCTATGTAAATGTTTGACATTTGAGATTTTGTCCCAGGACAACGACGCACCATACAACAGACACTCGAAATAAAAATTTCTCCTATAAAGGTCTTCGCTGTCAAAAAACGGCGATAGATAGATTAAATCTTAAGATGGCACTAGTAGTATTTTTTAAATTTTTTTTTTGTTGTATCGAAACAAAAATATAAACAAAAGCAAAAAACACGAATAAAACTTACACCTAGACATGAATTATAAAAAAAATTAATTTTATTTTTGATTTATTTACCAAAAATTAAAAATTGTTAAAGCTGACATCTTTAGAAGTTATCCCGTACTATGTTTGCATGTATTAATTAATACTGCATTATCGATAAATCTGCCAATATCATTGACCGCAAGTTTGCTATAGGAGGATTTTTCAATTAGTAAGAGAGTTCGCATATAGATGGTGTGCCTGGGATTTAGTATTAAAAAAATTAAGTAAATATTAATAGAACTAATTTGAAATACTGCAGATACAAACGTCTCATCACAAAAACTAATAAATTATCTTTATAAAATAACAATATTCGTATCTTGACATGTTTTACTTAGAAATACACCTCTAAATTTATTTTAAACAAAATAGAAAAATATCTTCCAATTAAAGTTAAAATGTATTCTTTACCACTTTATAAATAAAAACCTCTTATAAAATTCCAATAAATCAAGAAATATCATTCATAAATAACAATTTATTTACACTTGTGTTACATGGGAATTCCTATGTAAATGTTTGACATTTGAGATTTTGTCCCAGGACAACGACGCACCATACAACAGACACTCGAAATAAAAATTTCTCCTATAAAGGTCTTCGCTGTCAAAAAACGGCGATAGATAGATTAAATCTTAAGATGGCACTAGTAGTATTTTTTAAATTTTTTTTTTGTTGTATCGAAACAAAAATATAAACAAAAGCAAAAAACACGAATAAAACTTACACCTAGACATGAATTATAAAAAAAATTAATTTTATTTTTGATTTATTTACCAAAAATTAAAAATTGTTAAAGCTGACATCTTTAGAAGTTATCCCGTACTATGTTTGCATGTATTAATTAATACTGCATTATCGATAAATCTGCCAATATCATTGACCGCAAGTTTGCTATAGGAGGATTTTTCAATTAGTAAGAGAGTTCGCATATAGATGGTGTGCCTGGGATTTAGTATTAAAAAAATTAAGTAAATATTAATAGAACTAATTTGAAATACTGCAGATACAAACGTCTCATCACAAAAACTAATAAATTATCTTTATAAAAGAACAATATTCGTATCTTGACATGTTTTATTTAGAAATACACCTCTAAATTTATTTTAAATAAAATAGAGAAATATCTTCCAATTAAAGTTAAAATGTATTCATTAACACTTTATAAATAAAAACCTCTTAAAAAATTCCAATAAATCAAGAAATATCATTCATAAATAACAATTTATTTGCACTTGTGTTGTTAAGGAATTCCTATGTAAATGTTTGACATTTGCAGTTTTATCCCAGGACAACGACGCACCATGCAGCAGACACTCGAAATAAAAACTCGCTCTATAGGACGAATTTTTACTTCGAGTGTTTGCTGTATGGTGCGTCGTTGTCCTGGGACAAAATCTCAAATGTCAAACATTTACATAGGAATTCCTATGTAACACAAGTGTAAATAAATTGTTATTTATGAATGATATTTCTTGATTTATTGGAATTTTATAAGAGGTTTTTATTTATAAAGTGGTAAAGAATACATTTTAACTTTAATTGGAAGATATTTTTCTATTTTGTTTAAAATAAATTTAGAGGTGTATTTCTAAGTAAAACAAGTCAAGATACGAATATTGTTATTTTATAAAGATAATTTATTAGTTTTTGTGATGAGACGTTTGTATCTGCAGTATTTCAAATTAGTTCTATTAATATTTACTTAATTTTTTTAATACTAAATCCCAGGCACACCATCTATATGCGAACTCTCTTACTAATTGAAAAATCCTCCTATAGAGCGAGTTTTTATTTCGAGTGTCTGCTGCATGGTGCGTCGTTGTCCTGGGATAAAACTGCAAATGTCAAACATTTACATAGGAATTCCTAAGCAACACAAGTGCAAATAAATTGCTATTTATGAATGATATTTCTTGATTTATTGGAATTTTTTAAGAGGTTTTTATTTATAAAGTGTTAATGAATACATTTTAACTTTAATTGGAAGATATTTCTCTATTTTATTTAAAATAAATTTAGAGGTGTATTTCGAAATAAAACATGTCAAGATACGAATATTGTTCTTTTATAAAGATAATTTATTAGTTTTTGTGATGAGACGTTTGTATCTGCATTGTTACAAATTACTCCTATTAATATTTATTTAATTTTTTTAATACTAAATCCCAGGCACACCATCTATATGCGAACTCTCTTACTAATTGAAAAATCCTCCTATAGAGCGAGTTTTTATTTCGAGTGTCTGCTGCATGGTGCGTCGTTGTCCTGGGATAAAACTGCAAATGTCAAACATTTACATAGGAATTCCTAAGCAACACAAGTGCAAATAAATTGTTATTTATGAATGATATTTCTTGATTTATTGGAATTTTTTAAGAGGTTTTTATTTATAAAGTGTTAATGAATACATTTTAACTTTAATTGGAAGATATTTCTCTATTTTATTTAAAATAAATTTAGAGGTGTATTTCTAAATAAAACATGTCAAGATACGAATATTGTTCTTTTATAAAGATAATTTATTAGTTTTTGTGATGAGACGTTTGTATCTGCATTGTTACAAATTACTCCTATTAATATTTATTTAATTTTTTTAATACTAAATCCCAGACACACCATCTATATGCGAACTCTCTTACTACTTCAAAATTCCTCCTATTGACGATTGGAACATCACGGATTCCACCTAGTGGAATATTTTTAAACTGAGATACCTGATAATTTGACGTTCGAAATTGTTGCAAATAATTCCATTTTTGATCTGTAAACACAATTTTTACTTACCGGAGTGCTAATAATTGTAAATAATTCCAATTTTGGACTATAAAAACTATTTTTAATTACCGCAATGCTAAATTTTCTTTCGTCGCATTTGTGACAAATGTCATTTTATCAGGTGCATCATTTTAACTATTGTCCTCGAGAGGCGCTTTCTTTACTTTTACAATCGTCAATAGGGTCCCAAGTATAACAAATCTGAACTCAGTTGTGAGTTCCATCATTTTTGGTAAGTTATACAGGAACTTGCTTGCGTATAGGGAAGATACTATAAATGTTCATAATTTTAATATTTGTTACAGCCAAGTTTAATAGGAATCGATACGCAATACAGGACACAAGTAAGTTCTTGTTATATTTTATATTTTTGAGGTTTTAATAGTATATTAGATTAACTATATAATTTTTTATTAATAATATAAAAAAATAATAATTAGTAATAAGTTTCATTAAATTTCTTTTAAATTTTAGAGTTCGCTTAAAGTTTCCTGATATTCCTGGATCCCACCTACTATATTTACATGTACATATATAAGATAATCTTACATTTTTAGTTTGTAAATGATTATTTTATAATGAGAAATAAATAAAATGAAAAATAAAAAAATTTAAAAAGATTATTTCATTAAAACATATTTTACCAATAAGCATTAATCGATATTTTGAGAGTACCCAATGAGCCCACGAGCAATTTTACCCAACAAGCTCGATTCTGAGTTCCATCCAGTTCCAGCTTCTCGCGACAAGTTTCATAGTGTTTCTTATAATAAAATGGAACTCAAATGGAGCTTATTCTGAACTAAGCTCAGATTGAGTACTGGAAATTCGAGGTAAAAGGTTGAAGTAAAAATACTTGGGGTATTAGGCGTGTTCGGAAATAGACGTTTAGTAAATCCACAGTAAATTTAGACCATTAAATTAGACCATTATAGTGTAATTTAATGGTCGAAATTTACTGTGAATTTACTCATGATCTATTTCCGAAAACGCCTATTATAATTTATTTGTTTTCCATAGTAAACTTGCGGTCAAATAAATTATAATACCCTATAAAGGACATAATGACACTTTTCCATAGTAAACTTGCGGTCAATGATATTGGCAGATTTATCGATAATGCAGTATTATTTAATACGTGAAAACATAGTTCGGGATAACTTCTAAAGATGTCAGCTTTAACAATTTTTAATTTTTGGTAAATAAATCAAAAATAAAATTAATTTTTTTTATAATTGATGTCTAGTTGTAAGTTTTATTCGTGTTTTTTGCTTTTGTTTATATTTTTGTTTCGATACAACAAAAAAAATTTTAAAAAACTACTACATAGTGCCATCTTAAGATTTAATCTATCTATCGCCGTTTTTTGACAGCGAAGACCTTTATAGGTATTATAATTTATTTGCTTGCGGTCAATGATATTGGCAGATTTATCGATAATGCAGTATTATTTAATACGTGAAAACATAGTTCGGGATAACTTCTAAAGATGTCAGCTTTAACAATTTTTAATTTTTGGTAAATAAATCAAAAATAAAATTAATTTTTTTTATAATTCATGTCTAGTTGTAAGTTTTATTCCTGTTTTTTGCTATTGTTTATATATTTGTTTCGATACAAAAAAATTTTTTTTTTTAAAAAACTACTAGTGCCATCGTAAGATTTAATCTATCTATCGCCGTTTTTTGACAGCGAAGACCTTTATAGGTATTATAATTTATTTGCTTTTCCATAGTAAACTTGCTGTCAATGATATTGGCAGATTCATCGATAATGCAGTATTATTTAATACGTGTAAACATAGTACGGGATAACTTCTAAAGATGTCAGCTTTAACAATTTTTAATTTTTGGTAAATAAATCAAAAATAAAATTAATTTTTTTTATAATTCATGTCTAGTTGTAAGTTTTATTCGTGTTTTTTGCTTTTGTTTATATTTTTGTATCGATACAACAAAAAAAAAATTTAAAAAATACTACTAGTGCCATCTTAAGTTTTAATCTATCTATCGCCGTTTTTTGACAGCGAAGCCTTTATAGGTATTATAATTTTTTTGTTTATAGGATATTATAATTTATTTGAGTCTCCAATAAATTATAATAATCTATAAGGGACATAATTTCTTTGTATGGACGGATCCGATTTCTGTAATAATTTTGTTTTGGTAATACGGTAGACAGACACAAAGTTAATCGCGATTTTCATGTATCCCGATTATCAAAAATCGCGTTGTGAAAACGAAATAATCCAGTTTTTTGTGAAGATTGTGTAATGACAGTCGTCTGTCATTACAAGATTTTCACCTAAACCGGATTATTTTGTTTCCACAACGCGATTTTTGACAAAATCACAAAAATGACAACTGAAAATCGCGATTAACTCTGTGTGTGTCTACGGTATAAAGCCTGAGAGCTACACGCAATAGATTGAATGCTAGTCAACTTCATTGTGATTTTTTGTGTTAAGGAAAACAAATTAAACGTCAAAATATTGTTCATATCTTTTGTATGAAGTGGCACAGATGCAATTTTATTTCTATTATTACAGACGTTAAATATTTTTTAATAAAAATTTAATTGACATGTATTCATTTTATGTCATTTTAAGCTAAGCAAGTAAATTTTTTTGTAAGAAGCGTGTGAAAAATTAAAACATAAAATGAAAACAAATTCATATTCTTTAGGTTTAATCTTGTGCCGTTTGAGTTTTTTTTCGTGGTTATTTTTATTAAAATTAAGTTATTTTCAAACATTTTAAGATAGCTTCATATAAACTGTTGTTTGTTTTCCTTCACTGAAAAAAAAATCCGGAGTAGGCTGTGTCTTCTACACGGCCGTAGGTGCTTTCCGTGATAACGTTTATAAGAGATGCGAGAAATGGCACGAAGTATGGTTTTGTTAAAATAAATTTCTTTATTATTAGCATCATGAAATGAGGGTACAGTGATTGTTTGCAAACGATTAAGTACTGGGCGATGGTATGAGAAGTACGATATAAAGCGCAGGGTCTCAGCGGAGATGTGCCTGATGAATGTGAGTTCCAGACAAGTGCTTCCCAAATTCGCCGAGGCTAGTGTGGTGGATACGCAGCCTAGGTCAAATATATATCAGAGTTCACACTGACATATGACCTATCAGATCAGGCATTCCCCCTTTACAGTGCTCTCTAGCATTGTAAATCGCCACTTTGTAGATCTAAATTTTAATTAAAATTTATGTCAAAATTAATTATTTTAATTTACAATAGATTATCTACCACAGTTTCTTTACGCACAAATTAGCACTAGAATTGCTCCGATCAGACGCAAGCATTGTAAATCGCTATTTTGTAGTTTGTAATTTTAATTAAAATTTATGTGGAGATTAATTATTTTAATTTAAAATAAATTATATGCCACAGTATTATTAAGCACAAATTAATAACCGAACTGCTCCGATCTGATGAGGCATTCTCTTGCTATAGTGCCCTCAATCTCTATAAATCCCTATTTTGCAGTTTGAATTTTTAATTAAAATTTATGTGGAGATTAATTAATTTAATTTAAAATTAATTAGCTACCACTGGCTTTTACGCAAAAATTGACACCATCGGATCTCCGATCGGATGAGCCGTTCTCTCGCTATACTGGTTCATGCATTTAAATCGGCCGAAATCAGTGGTTCGCGGCGCGGGTTCCTGTGACGCCCGATGACGTCATTGCGATAATATTATGCGTGACACAAAAAGCCGAAGGACCAATCTAAGCAATCATATCTTTAAATTAAAGGTAGTTCTTATAGTTGATGAGTAATTGCCCACGACCAAGGGCTAAACTACAATCGCTATTTTCTAGTTTGAATTTTTAATTAAAATTTATATGATGATTAATTAATTTAATTCAAAATAAATTAACCACCACTGGTCTTTTACGCAAAAATTGACACCATCGGATCTCCGATCGGACGAGCCGTTCTCTCGCTACACTGGTTCAAGCATTTAAATCGGTCGAAATCAGATGTTCGCGGCGCCCTAATCTGTTTGCCGCCAGATGACGTCATTGCAATAATATTATGCGTGACACATAAATCCGAAGGACCAATCTAAGCAATCATATCTTTAAATTAAAGGTAATGCTTATAGTGGATGAGTAATTGCCCCCGACCAAGGGCTAAATTTCGGGTCACTTTTCTGAACATGCGGTGTAAAACGTTATCACGTCAAAAAATTTGACATATTTTAGCTGTCAAATTATCAATCTATAGAAAAAATGTTCATGCGATAAAAAGAGAAAAGTATAAAACAAAAATGTTGGGCATGCTATAATTTTTTGACGAATAGGGCGATGATTCTCCTTTTTTTATCAAAATTACGACTTTTTCGGCTAAAATACAAACTTTCCAAACGTAAATTTTAATTTTTAACAAAATAAAACAAAAATGTCAGACATGGTACAATTTTGTCGCGGCATAAAATAGACGATGTAATTTTTGACGAATTCCGCGGTGATAGTACTTTATTTATCAAAATTACCACTTTTTTGGCTAAAATGAAAATTTTTCGAACGTAAATTTTAATTTTGAATTAAAATTAAAAAAAAATAAAAATAAAGCGCTATAACAATTTCACAAATCGCCATTTTATTATTTTTGTTTCCATAAAATATACTCGGGTCGAGTATATTTTATGGTCAAACAATTTTTTTTATGGAAACAAAGTTTAAAAAAAAGAAAAAAACTCCAACAAAATTTTGATTGTTTATATATTTGTTCTTGTCTTTCAAATGCAATTCGCGATATACTAATCTCTCCATTTTTTGTTGGCCAACATTGTTGGAACGTGTAAATCACGCTTAATAATTTTGACGTGAGTAAATATTTCTCTTCCATATTTTGTAACATGTTCGTTTGCGTCCGAATACTGATATAATTTTGACATAATGAATTTGACAAATAATCAAAACCTTCTACAATTCTCTCTTGAGAAAGCCTGACTGCGTTGTATAGCTCTCTTACACATATTTAAAAATATATGATGGTTAGTGTATTGGTCGCTACGAAAAACCATATAAATAAAATACAAATTACCACTACTAATTCCAATGGATATCACACACTACTTAATATCAATACCATAACCCAAAACCAACAACAATTACAAGCCTGACTACCACCAATATTAGGGTTCCCAACTATTCGTTTTCCAAAGAAAGGACATCTAAAAAAATTTTAATTAACTAAAATACTTAGGCTAGGTTTCTCAAAAAAAGGGTAATCTCCAGTTAAATAAAATTTCCTCTCTTTCTTCTTTTATGAAATTTGCAGTTTGCTCCATAATACAAATTCAAAGCAAGCTGATTATATTTTTACTTAGACATATATTTGACCTGGCGGATCTCAATGGGATGGACGTCAGGTGTATTCAACATTTCGTTGTAAGCTCTGGATGGTTCCGTGAGTAGAGCCGAAAAAAATTTTATGTGGTATGGTAACGGACCAATTTGTGTCTATTTGTGCCGGTCTCTTAGGACAGTCACCCTAACCTATTTGTCTTTCAGTCAAATATTTAACTTTCCAGTTACAAAATTCATTTGAAAAAGAAATAAAACTTTGCTTGCATTGAATTTGTATTATGAAACTTCAGAAAAAAAGAAAGAGAGGAACTATTATTTACTGGTGATTGGTCTTTTTTTGTGAAACCGAGCATAATCTATTTAATTAACATAAACAACATAAATTAAACGTGGTTTCACAACAATTCCCTTAGTAGAAAAATTTGTAAAACCTTTTTGTTGGCTATCAACTGAAAACTTCTTTTCGCTTATTCATGAAGAGTGGCAGAGCATTCACAATGAAAAAACTTTTTACTTTTGACTTACAAGTTTGTATGAATTTACAACATAATGAACAAACATTTTTGTTCGTTATGTAGGAAATTCATACAAATCTATAAGTAAAAGGTAAACGGGGTTTGCATTCTGAATGCTCTGTAAGTCTCTTCGATCATCATTGTCCTTACCTTATAAATATTTGGGTAGTATTTGGATTCCTTACCTAGCAAAAAATAAAATGAGAGTAAAAGTCCCGAAAAGAAAAAAGTACAGACACAAAATAATTCAGAACAAAAGAAATCCAGAAAATTAAAATCTAGAAATACAGTAATCAAAGTGAGGCCCAAGTTAAAATTAAAATTTATAAAATGTCTATAAAATTTGAGTTTTAAGAATTTAATACTTTTAGAATTTTTAATATTTGTCGTAATGGAAATTTCTTCGTCAACCTTGCAGGCACAGTTCAATGGAATTGTGTCCCTAATATCACTTCCACTGATAGTTCTACCATAAATGTTTCAAGTTGTGTTGTGGTTGGCTTACTTCGTTGGGTTAGTATGATATCGATGAATGTATTGGAGCGAATTACGGATTTGTGTCAAATTGGTTAATGCTTCGTAAGCATTGCAGAAATCATCAAAGGAATAGTATCGCTTTTACTGATAGCCCAAATGTTTCAAATGTTGATAAAGGTATAAAATGCCTATAAAATTGATTTTTTTTATTTATTTTAATCAAAATAATTTTTCTGGATTTATTTTTTGGTAATTTCTGGATTTTTTTGGGGGATTTTTTTCTGGATTTTAACTTTTCAATTATTCTGCATTTTAAAATTTCTGTATTTTTTCACGCATAAGTAGTGATCCCCTTTTATTTAAATTGGAATTATCTAGTCTTGATAAAACTAGTTCGAAATTTCTGAAAGATATTATTTGATAACGATAAAACATAACGAAAATCCCAAAATCAACAAAATTAAATCTTTTTTCAAGATTTTATAGAGTTTTCTGTTGCAAATTATTCAAGTCCTTATTGGCCCAGTGTTTTGCTAGTGTCTTGGATTTTTAAACTTTATCTTTACTTTGTAACCATAAAATCTATTTTCTAATTGATTATCATCCCGCAATTTATCCATTATGCTAAATATGCCCATAGCTATCTTTGGCTAAAATTATTGCGGGATGCTTAATATATTTTGTAACTAACACCCAAAATTAAATAACAAAGAATATAATTAAACGGAAAAAGGACATTTCCACAAAATAAAGGACATTTTAGCTCACAGAAAGCGGAAAGGACAAATTTAACAAAAGAAGGACTGTCCTTCCCAAAAAAGGACGGTTGGGAACCCTAACCAATATTATAAATTTATTTTTCGCTTATACATAAAAGTATTGGTGATCGGATACACTATATAAATGAGTAAAATTAAACAAACAAATTGTCGATACAAGAAAACAAAGGAATTTTTGCACCAACACTTTCAAGTATAAGCGATTAAATGTAAGAGGGGAAACGTGTACTTCATCACGGAATCAGGCTTGTTGTACATTAGTGTTGGTTTTGCCATAACCATATATATATACGATATTATTTCACAAATACATTCACCATGATATATATTTTTATAGCATTAGCATAGACATTCATACTAGATTTCTCATTTCATAGTAACTAAAGGAAAAAAACAAAAACTTCTGATAATTCCAATGTATCGTTGTGTTGTGTATTTTATAAGGCAATAATTTTAGAATGCGTTGCAAATATAATACGTATATGCAATACACCGATAATATTTGAATGGAAAATTTTTGTTTTTATTTTCTGTTTTTAGTCAAATGAGAGATCTATTATGATTGTCTATGGCATTAGTATACATTTCGTTGGGCTTTCTCAATAGAGAATTTTAGCAGGTTTTGCAAATAATGCTTGGAGAATGAGTCGCAATATAGATCTTGTTGTGTGAACATCTTTTTTGAGCTGGTGGTCCCGGGTACTGCGAAGTATCTTGAAAGGCCCGTTATATCGTGTACAAAAGCAAGGGTATCACAAATAACAGTTTCAAAAAAATAGATAGTGGTACTGGGTACTGAATTTTTAATGTCTAAGGCCCATAATATCCGTGCTAGTCGGTGGTATCACAAAGTGCGACTCAGTATAATAAAATAAAATTAACTATAATAAAGTGAAATAATCTATAATAAAATAAAAAATATATTCGGGGTCGTTCAGGGCTTCTTATAGAAGTTTCTGGAATAACTGTTAAATAATAATATATAAAAATAATAAAACTGTAACTAGGCATTCTAGTACTTCCCTTGAGAAGTTTCTAGAACATATGCTGTATATAAATCGTCGGCCTTATGGATCGAGAGATCTGGCCTCAGCAAATATAAAAACAAACAAACAAACAAACAATGCTTGGAGAATACAATACACTAAAATAGCGCCTAAGTAGCTCAAGTTTTTTTATTTAAATTTTAACCTCAATAAAGAAATCTATGGATAAAGGCACGGCTCCATGAAAACGAACACGAACAATTTCGTTAAAACGTTTTTACAATTTTTACTTCTATTGTTATATTTTTTAAATTGAGGTTAATTAAAAATTGTAACGGAACATGTACATTTTAATTTTCGAACTACTACAGTTCGTTTCAAATTATTTTATTTTAATTGAAACAAGTCATTTTTGTATGTTATATGACTGGATAATGTTCCATCATAGACTAATAAAGCATTGACCAGCAAGTCTTTAAGAAATTTAAGTAAGAATGCGACCATAGGAACATGCATGTTTTTTGTTTTTTTTTGTTTGTTAATGTAGGGTGGGTGTCTGCAGCCCAAGCACTGCGACCATTGAGGTCTATTGTGCGTCCCTAGAGGTTATTAACTGTAATGTAGGTCTTATTATGTCCCTGATAAATGCCGCTACCTGATGTATATCCAGTGGGTCGGCATTAGGCCACTGGATTGTATGTGTATTTTTACTTTAGGATGATAGCATCACATGTGAAGAGTATGTGTTTCAACAGGGGGTCATAGATGTGTTCATCGTCATCACCGATCGTAATCAGATGATGAAAAACCCCTTTTGCATCCCTCCCCGATTGGGATTCGAACCCGGTGCCTCCCGATCCAAACGCAGTAGCTTAACCACTGCGCCCCGGGAGGGCTTTGCGTGCATGTTACTGACCAGCGAAACTTTAAGAAGTTTACGTTGTTTCGTTAAATTTGAATTGTCATTTTACATTCCTTAACAAGAGCGAAAATTATCGCTCAAACTAAAGGAAGAAACGTCAAACATTGTTTATTTTTGTTTTATTAATTAAAATAATATTTTATATTTATTTTAAATATGTACATAATGTAATATGTAGTGTAATGTGATAAAACAATGATTATATGTATTAGAAATAATAAAATACAAATATTTTTTTCTTTTTTCTTGTCAAATCGTGTTACGGATTCGGTGAGCGATCTGTCAAAATTCCCTTAACAATACATTTTCGTTAAATTCTGTAAGGTTTTATTACGGATGCTTAAAGACTCGCTGGTCAATGCTTAAAGTAATATTATATTACTTTAGTCTATGGTTCCTTCTTATTAGTGATTTTCCCAAATATAATTGCAACGCTTGCTGACTGGCGGCTAAAATATTTCGTATGTAGTTTTATATGGTCAAAATGTGTCTTGAATGTTTCATTAAATTATTAATTTCGACTAAATTAATTTTAAAATTTGATATTTATTATTAATCGCAACATACTCATCTTTATTAATCATAAAAAAAAGTAGGGGGACATCCACTAATTTAGACAAGAAACTTGTATTTGTAAACATGATTTTACGTGTTTTTGCATGTAAAGCGTAGTCAGCGCTGCCCAAGCGTGGGGACAAATGTACTAAAAGCGATATTGGGAAAGTCCCTCATTGTGTTGCTGCTGCTACGTCATTTTTCCTTTTCGACGTACGATATGCAAATAAATTATAATACCTATAAAGGTCTTTGCTGTCAAAAAACGGCGTGAGATGGATTAAATCTAAAATGGCACTAGTAGTTTTTTATAAACTTTTTTTTTGTTGTATCGAAACAAAAATGTAAACAAAAGCAAAAAACACGAATAAAACTTACAACTAGACATCAATTATAAAAAAAAATTAATTTTATTTTTTATTTATATACCAAAAATTAAAAATTGTTAAAGCTGACATCTTTAGAAGTTATCCCATACTATGTTTTCACGTATAAAATAATACTGCATTATCGATAAATCTGCCAATATCATTGACCGCAAGTTTACTATGGAAAAGTCCTTTATTATAGGTATTATAATTTATTTGACGATATATGGCGATTTCGAGAAAAAAAAATTTAAAAAAATCGTTAAACGAACTCATCCTTTAGTACGGCGATTTTTTTTTCGTGGTATACAGTGTTGCCATATTTTTTTTAGGAAACACTGAATAAACTACTTAATTTTGGCTAAAAAACTGAATACACTAAATTTTGGAAAAAAAACTGTTCAAAGTAAAATACTATATAAGTAGTCTTCATAAAATAAAATAGAACTTTTTAATTAAAATTATCACAATATTTATAAACCACATACACATATTTTTACGTATTTGTTAGGCGCATTACTTTTTCTTACATTATTGCGATTATTTTAGGCTATTAACACAAATTTATAGTAAAATAACCAAATATATGTATGTTAAAAGCTTATAATTTTTGAAATTTTTGAGAAAAACTTATTTTTTACAGAAAAACTGTAAAACTTCTATTATAAGAAAAAACTGTGATTTTCAGTTAAAACTGACAATATGGCAACGCTGGTGGTATACATTTAACCTCAAAAATCAAAACGCCTGAAAACGATTTATTCGGGCATGTAGCCAGGATCACGAATAACCGATACGAATCGTACGTTTTGTCGTATCATGAATCATGATTCATGATTCATGGAGCCTTGCCTTAACGGACCATTTATTATAGAAATTAATAAAATTTGAGGCGCGCTAAATGAAAATTTAGCATTTTTAAACAAATAAAATTGTTAGTTGATCAACAATATTTGCTGTATATTAATAATCTAAAAACCATCATTTAACGATGTAATGCCAATGAATTTAGGAATTATTAGTCCAGTCATTGACGGTAAAAATAGGTCATTACCTCTGAATTCTTACAGACAATACCGATTTTCGTGAAATTTGGACAGTAAGTAGAGAATAGCCCAAAAAACAAAAATTATGTAGTGCCGATGTGTGCTTTTACCCCCGGGGTGGAAATTAGTACACTCAAAATAACCACAGAATTCCATAGAAGGATGAATTCTAAGCAAAAATATCGTATGAAGTTTTTTCGATAAATCAATATTTTTCGAGTTATTCGCGATTAAAAATGTTGATTTTTCATCTAAAAAAAAGTAGGAAACCCATTACAGCACCCTGATTCTCTAAAAATTAAGATAATGGGTAAACGTGTAAACTCGTAAAAAGCAAAGCTTTCTTTTATTGACGATTGGAAATATACAGAAAGCACTACCTATCGGAATAAAATAAAACAGTAACTACAATACAAAATTAGCATCAGCGCTCGCAGAACGACTAAAATATGGCATAGCGGACATTATTTGCAGCGAAACTACAATAAATATTTTGTCTAAAATCACGTCTCCAATCGTCATTTAGGCCCGATTGTATGAACACGGATAGATTTACAAAAATGCGGCGATACAGATTAATCGTCAATCGACGATTCTTTTTTTCGTCGATTGTATAAACACGGATAAAAAAAATTCCATCCTCTGTTTATTGCAGTTTTTATTGCAGTTTATTTTGGAGTGTCAACACTTTTTTGACGTTTCAAATTTAAGTTATTGTTTATTTACATTCTTATGTGTGTACTTATTGTACACGAAAGTATTTTTTTATGTTTTTCTGCAATAGAAAAAAAAATTTGAGTTGGGCATTTCAAATTTTACGTTTTTTCGATTCCATTCCGATTTTTTTTGAATAAACGCAACAACAATCAAAATGTTCCGCCGCGCCTAACCAAACAAATAAAATTAAAATTATGTCAAAAAAAATAAACAACATTTTCTATCCACTGTTTTAGACAATAAAAAGAGAAGATAAAAACAGTGGATAGAAAGAATCCTTGGATTAATTTTCGTATTTATCGTCGTTCATACAATCCAAGCGACGATTAATCCGCCGATTAATCTTCTATCCGCGTTCATACAATCGGGCCTTAGTTTGCAATTTTTCGATTTTATTTGAAGTAGTAATCAAATCGAAAAATTACGAATTCATTAAAGTAGGCTTAGCTATTTGCAAGTTTACACGTTTACCCATTGGGCGCATCTAGCACACGAAGAGTCTACCGAAAATACGTAGACTCTACAAGTCTACATGTGCTGGATGCAAAAAATCTCAGTAAAAATATGTAGACTCTACGGGTGGATTGTATGGAGCCGAATAGATGATCAATCCACCGACTTGCATTGTATGAACGACGATTAATCGGTGGATTAATCTGCGGATTCCTTTTTATCCTCTGTTTCTATCTTCTGGTTTTGTTGTCTAAATCAGAGGATAGATATTTTTGTTGTTGTTTTTTTGAATTTTCAAAACTTTGTGTGGTATATATGTTTTAGTTAAGATTCCGTTTTGATTATTTGATAAAATTTCAAGCCAGATACTAGTTATTGTTATAATAAAGGAGAAAATAAAACAATACAATAAAATGGATTGCCGAAAAAGAAAAATGAGTAATGAAGAAATTGAATTCTTAATGTCTATAATAGTAACCTGTAAAAAAAACTGATGCCGTTTTCTATATACACAGAAAAATATAATCCTTATAAATAATAATAAAAGATTCAATTATTTTATATTAGGCATTTTCGGAAATAGACCAAAGTAACTTCATAGTAAGTTTCAAACTTTAAAGTTACCCATCTATTTACGAACGATCAAAGTAACTTCAGTACTGAAAAAAGTAACTTCATGAAACAAACGCACTCAAAATTTTATCTTACTTTTTTGTATGTGAAAGGTAACTTGAGTAACTTTGTTACCAACATAATAAAAATTAAAACTTACTCTGAAGTTACTTTGGTCTATTTCCGAAAATGCCTATTATATTAAATACATAAATTTCTATTTTATTCTTGAAAATAAATAAATATGCACACAATAATATAAAATCAAAAAAAAGTATAAACAAAATAGCCATAAACGTCAAAGGAAAAGGGTTGCCAGTCAATAAAAAACTGCTATAAAACTGCAATAAACAAAGGATACATAAATAATCTATCCGTGTTTATACAATCGATGAAAAAAATAATCCGTGATTGAAGATTAATCTATACTCTCGGATTTTTTTTTATCTATTCTCATTCATACAATCCACCCTACGAGTTTTAGTGAGACTAAAAATTGTTGTCTACATTTTTATGTAGATTATTTTGGTTCGAGACTTGGATTTTTTTTTGACAATTTGTATTACTAGTTCATATTTTCGGTAGACTCTACGTGTGCTAGATGCACCCAGTTTATTTATAAACCAGAAATAAACATAGAGGCTGATCAACAGTATTCAACGCATTCTGAAGATTATTATATTTACGATAGTTATTAATATATATTTTCGATAGTATGTTTTACATAATTTCAATAAGTTATCCAAGACGAAAACCAAACTAGACACATAGATATTTACATCCAGCACACGTAGGCCCGATTGTATGAACGAGGATAGAAAAAATAAAATCCGAGAGTACAGATATATCTTTATCCGAGAATTTTATATTTTTCCTATTGTATGAACAATTTAAAATATTTTTCTATCCTCTGTTTTATTGCAGTTTTAGAGCAGTTTTTATTTGAATGGTAACACTTTTTTCTTTGACGTTTATGTAATTGAAAATACATTTTCATATTTTTACTTTTTCATACGTTTAATCGGTGGATTATTATTTGACTCCATCTTATCTCTTAAGTATAATTATTAATTAATCAATGTTATCGTCACTAAACAAACTGTGAACATTTTAAAATGTAAAAAAAAAAACAACAACAACATTTTGTATCCTCTGTTCTATCCACCGAAAAGAGAAGATAGAAACAGAGGATATAACTCTATCCATGAATTTATTTTCTTGTTCATACAATGCAAACGACGATGAATCCGAGGTTATATCGTCTATCCGCGTTCATACAATCGGGCCGTAGAGTCACAAATGTAGACTCTACGTGTGCTAGATGCGCCCATTATCCTTTTTTTTTTTTGAGAATCAGGGTGCAGGATGTAATCGCATTACCGGCATCTCAACAATGCCGTCTATATAATATCTACATACATATATCATAGGCTTTGCCACAGCTATTTTTCGCGCGATGCGATTCGCGCCTAATCTCGCACTAGATGCCATACTTAACAGCGAAGCGATTTTTCGTAACTACTGTCATTGTTGAAATTATTTTATACAGTTTTTGTATACTCATTTATTTAATAATTGTGTATTGTACACACATCAAAATATTTAATTATGCCAAAATTTTATTTTTAGTTTTTGATAATTTTGTATGTATATGTAGTTGTAGGTTGTACAGTTCCGTATCTTCTCTTAAATGTAAAAAAAGTGAGGTTAGACATGCGTTAAAACAAATCGTATGTATGTGGAAAGTTTCCAAACGCGAATTTTTTTTTTCTCCAATTGCGAAATTTCAAACTTCCTGCGATAAAATATAAAAAACAATAATTCATAATTGGACTTGCATGCATACTACGTTATTATACCGGGTGTTTCTTTTAAACTGAGACGATCAAATATCTCGAAAAATAGCCACTCTACGGAAAAAATGTCCATAATCAAAATTTAATCATACCGCGGGGGAAATACATTAGTGCAAAAAAATAGTCCCCCACCCCTCGCTTTGTAGGTGGGGCGGGGGTAACTTTTAAACTAAGATAGGAAGCCATATTTTTTATTGCAGATACGGCTAAAAGTACGTATGATTTGAATGAAATATTTTGTTCGGTTCATGATAGATGGCGTTGTAATCGACGAAATTCAATTTTTTCAATTTCTTCTTCTTAGAACACACGCATTCGATTCTGCAATACGTTTGAAATAAAAAACATCACGTTTTCATTGGAAATACTCGAAATTCGTCATCAAAACAATTTATTAATGTAAATGGCAGGTGAATAAAATAATTTTAGCTTAAAATAAGTGTTCAAAATGATGGCCTGCGACTTCAATGCACTTATTAATACGCATTTCCAATGATTGTACACAACTGAGAAGTATGTTTGGTTGAATTTCAGCACACGCATTTCTGATTCGCTCAATCATGTTCTCACGTGTTGTTGGTTCTTGTTTGTAAACTTTGTCTTTGAGATAGCCCCGCAAAAAGAAATCTGGCGAAGTAAGATCTGGTGATCTGGCGGGCCAATTTATCGGACCAGCTCTACCGATCCAGCGACCATTGAAATCGCGATCAAGTACCTCACGTGCTACCAACGAATAGTGTGCAGGACAACCATCATGTTGAAACCACATGTTCCGTCTCAATTCTAAGTTCAAATTTTCAAGTAATATTGTCAGTTCATTTTCCAAAAAGTTTTGGTACATTTGACCATTCAAGTTGCCTTCAATAATGTGGGGGCCGATGAGTTGGTTGCCAATTATTCCACACCACACGTTGACAGTCCAAGGGCGCTGATGTTCAACTTGGCGAAGCCAGTGTGGATTTTCAACACTCCAATAATGCATGTTGTGTCGATTAACCGTTCCATGGTTTGTAAAAGACGATTCGTCAGAGAACATTATGCAACGAAAAAAATTGGGGTTTTGTTGTATTTGTTCACGTGCCCATTGACAAAAAGTTACCCGATTTTGGAAATCAACGCCATGAAGATCTTGGTGTAAAGACACATGATATGGATGATACTTGTGCCGTTTTAAAATTCTCCAAACACTGGTGAGGGACAATCCGGAATCGCGAACTATTTCTCGTGTACTAACATGAGGATTATGAGTCGCTGCAGCCAATACAGCAATTTCATTATTTTCTCCAGTGACTGTTGCTCTACGGGTCCTCTTTTTCGGTTGAACATTTCCATCAGCAATTAATTGTTTGATAGTACGGCCAAATGAAGCACGTGAACGAATCCTATCCGGAAAACGTTGAGCGTAAATAGCAACAGCATTTTCAAGATTTCTGCCAGCTTCTCCATAAACCAGAACCATTTCAATTTTCTCTGGCACAGTTAAACGGTCCATTCTAAAGTATTTAAATGTGATTTACAAAACTGAATAAATTGTTTTGATGACGAATTTCGAGTATTTCCAATGAAAACGTGATGTTTTTTATTTCAAACGTATTGCAGAATCGAATGCGTGTGTTCTAAGAAGAAGAAATTGAAAAAATTGAATTTCGTCGATTACAACGCCATCTATCATGAACCGAACAAAATATTTCATTCAAATCATACGTACTTTTAGTCGTAGAATCCGTATCTGCAATAAAAAATATGGCTTCCTATCTTAGTTTAAAAGTTACCCCCGCCCCACCTACAAAGCGGGGGGTGGGGGACTATTTTTTTGCACTAACGTATTTCCCCCGCGGTATGATTAAATTTTGATTATGGACATTTTTTCCGTAGAGTGGCTATTTTTCGAGATATTTGATCGTGTCAGTTTAAAAGAAACACCCGGTATACATTCAAACAAAATCATTTTCATTCATTCATACGCAAAAAAAAATTTTGAACATAGTATGTATTCTATTATTGATTGATTGATTGAAGTGTTCGATCAAGCTTTAAGCAAGATCTCCCGGAGTTATTAATGGCCGGGCCTCACCGAACACCTTGTTACATACAACATAAAGAGGATTTGGATAGGTTTAGTTAGTATTGAAAGAAATTGATCCGGTTACAGACACACATTGGCCAATAGTTAGTAACACAATGACGATACATTTCTAAACTACTTTTATGTTTATTAAAATTAAAATTAAAACTGCACTCTGAAATAAAATTTATTAGTTTACTGAATCAGATTCCTGCGCCCTTCTGAAACCATAATCGTAATTAAAAAATATATACTTAATAAATATATAATACTCATAAATTAATTTGAAATTGACTTAAAACTAATAAATATAATCGAAATCGACTGATCATTCACATGATTTCCTTCATACTGGTCCCTCTCGCTATTTATAAATATACTTAAGTTCACGCTATAATACATAAGGAGTTTCAGCAAGATCATCCACTAAATTATATGAGTTTGATCTGTAGTGGGCGCTGTCCTGTAATGAATTATAATTAAAGTTATCAGTAATCAAATTAAAATTATAAGGCGCTGTTACTAAATATGATTGATGGATTAGGATGTACGGCCCATCATTATAGCAGGATTCCCAAACTCCATGGTCCCATTCCGTACACCCGTATACATGTAACAAAACCTAAGGCTAAGATAGGATTCTTAGTTGGGAGAGACTCGACCCGGCTACAGCCACTCAGCGATCGATATTTAGTAAAAATTGTTAGTAATCCTATAATCGAAATATAATCAAATAGTTAGCACAGAACAACACACTTTCTAAACTACAACTTATTCACTACTTTTTGAGCCTGTAGGGTTGATCCAATTTAAAATTAAATTCTGAAAATCAGGATTAATTTTAATCTCTATAATAATGATTAATACTGTAACTATATTATATTCTGAAAAATTAATCAACCATACAATTAACCTAATCAACAATAGCCCACCTATCTTAGAAAGAAAATTAATATAATTCTAATCTACTTTTATGTTTTATTAAAATTAAAATTAAAACTGCACTCTAAAATGACATTTATTAGTTTGCTGGATCAGGTTCCTGGGCCCTTCTGCAAATCATAATCATAATTAATTTAGAATTGACTTAAAGCTAATTAACACAATCGAAATCAGCTGTTTATTTACATGATTCCCTCAATACCGGTCTCTGTCACTACTTATAACTACTATTTAGTTCAAACTATAATCCATGTAATGCAGCAAAATCTGCCACTAAGATTCTAAGCGTTTGATCTGTAATGGGCGCTATCCTGTAATGAATAATATTTAATGTTACCAGTAACCAAAATTAATTATAAGGTGCTAATAAACCCTGCTGCTTTAATGTGTATGACCAAGCCCCCAGCAAGTTTCCCGGAATACGCCGGGTCCACCGTATACCCTTTTACGAATAACAAAACGAGGACAGGAAATGTATGTTAGTAATAAAGCATCCACTCGGCACCAGACACCAAAGTAGTTGATAGTTAGTAAATAAGACAACACCATTTCTAAACTACATGAATATTAACTGCTTGATTCCTGGAGCTTTGAGTTGGGCCATAACTTTATTCCTGAAAATTAGGATTAAAATGATTAATTCTGGAACAATCTTAGATTCTGAAACAATACACACATTTTAAAAACACTTGTTAAATATTTCGCAAAATTACAAAAGGTTTAAAAAATCACCAATCATCAGTTATTTATTTAATTAGTGATTTTTTAAACCTTTTGTAATTTTGCGAAATATTTAACAAGTGTTTTTAAAAAATTTTAAAAATGTGTGTATTAAGTGTGTTTCGCCAAGTGCCTACGGCAGAAAGTGTAAGAATTCTGAAACAAGTTAAATTATTTATCAGTATCCTTAAAATAAAGCCCTCTAACCACCTATGATCTTATTAATCTAAGTATACTTAAAGTTATATCTGCATCAATCTTATATCACCTAAATAATTCAATAAATAATTAAAAATAGTCCTCTTGGTGACACCCCTTCAATTTTAACAATTTATTAACTATTTAATCAAAAAGCTTACAAAATTATTGCTAACTTAGCTTCCTTCTGGAACTCCTCCAATCGTCACCAAAAACGTAAACACCCACTTACACACCACTCAGAAAGACCCTCTGTAGCATAGTTTTAGAACATAGGTAATACATTTTACCCAGCTTCAATTAATGATAAAATTCCAAATTAATTCGATACAAAGTTTCTCGAAATTTGCATTGGGTTACTCCGAATATTTCTGAAAATCAAGATCTATGTAAATTTGTTAATTGTCACCAACTACCTACTACTTCTAAAATAAACTAAAAGTTATTAAACTCTGAAATCCTCTTGGTTTAGTTGTTAAAATGGCTATAAATTAAATTTCTCATCACGCTCATTAATCCCTCAGAAACTTTAAATCAAAACCAATTAGTAGGACAATATAAAATTAACTTGTTTAAAATATAAAATTAGCCAAAAATAATTAAAAAGAATTAATTAATTACAAACAAATTATTTTCCTTCAAAAATTGTTAAATACAATATATAACAGAGTTATTTATTTAATTAACCTAAATTCTAAATACCTATAAGGATATAAACATCTCTTATATTACAACTAGTGTATAACCAATATAAGTAGAAGGTGTAGAACAAAACTATCTACCTTACACGAAGGAAACTTACAATCTTTGTTCGAATATACGGAGAGTTTAGCGATTCGTAGACCAACAACCGAGACATCTACTTAAGTTGTGTTTCATATAGCGTATTATAGCTGATTTACATTCAATCTTTTGTCCTCTTCCAAAATACCTTGAATTAAAATGAGAATGAGTACTCAAAAAGGATTATTCAATAATAGTAGTGTTCGCTGATGACCACTGGGGTAAAAAAGATCGGAGTTTTTTTGAGCAAAAAAACGAACGCATAAAAAGAGTCGGTGTATTTTTAACTCTACTTTTACTTGAGTTTTTTTGACAACCGAATATTATTTATTTATCGGCGAAAAAAAATCCAAAATTTCTGTGAATTGAAAAATTTAAAATAAAATAATATGAAATGCTTCGATTTGGATAATGATATTAATAAAAAATATTAAAATAATAAAAAGAAAATGTAATGTTGACATTTAAAACACCAAAATTATTTGTCAAGTAAAAAAGTTGTTCGCTGATGTCATAAAAAAAAACCCGAGTTTTTTATTGAAGTGAAGTTTGCGGGGGTAAAATCTGTCAAAAAAACTCGAGTATTTTCTGTCAAAAGGCCATCAGCGAACGCACGGAATATTTACTGTAAGAACACACAACTTTTTTTGGTGAAAAAGAACGGAAAAATCTGAAAAAGATGAACTCATAAATTGACATCAAGATCAAACAGATGTATTAAATATGGGAACCGTTCATAATGCCGCGTTTTTACCCATTTCAGCGTTCTCTGATAAATCATCAACCACATGCGCAAGAGCCGTATCAGTACTATAAACCTCTCTGAAACCAGATTGCAAATCGTTTAATAAATTATTATTCGACAAGTGAAGATTAATTTGCAATTTCATGGTTTTCTCAAGGACTTTAGATAAACATGGTAGAATACTATTAGGTCTATATTCCTCTACACTTTTTTGGATACTTCGTTTTGTTGACAGGAATGATGATTGCTTCCAGGCTTCCGTGGAAACGCGCCCGGAAAGAAAGACTGGGTTAAACAACAATTTAAAATAAAAGTTAGGTGGCCTACAATAGTCGGTCTTAGCAAATTTATTATTTGCAGAGCAAGACCGTCCGATCCTACCACAGTAGATTTAATTGATGCTAAAGTTCTAATAACTGCTTCTTGATCAACGTTTTGAAAATAAAAGGCGTCCTGAACATTATAATTGCTATGAGTTGGTGTAGTACGCCTAATACTAGATTTATTAAAGACAGAGGCAAAAAATTTACTGAAATCAGACGACTCAAACTGGCAGGGCGGTGCTGAGGCCTGAGTAACACCAAAAGTCTGCAGATTTTTCCATAAAGTCTTTGATGGCAAATTAGCATCAAATACTTGGAGAACGCAAGGATTTACCCTTGCGAATAAGTTGGTTAACAAAATTGCGATACTTCTTTACAGTTGCAATTTTACTACCACCGAGTAAACATTTAAAATAATTTACTTATTACTTGTGTGAAAAGTTGAATCAGCAGTTTTAAATTTTTTTTTTTATTTTTAAAAAAAATTTTGTGATGTGAAAAGTAGTGAAATCGTGATGTTCAATTCTCCGCCTCAAGTAAAAAAGGCTGGGCTAAATCAGCAGACAGAGATGTCCGCAAGCGATTTGCCACCGAACGTCACGACCTCAATTATTAATAAAATTGGAAATGTGCAGCATAGTCCAAAGCGACAACAAATTTTAAATGCTCAAAAAATTGCTTTACCAGGCAATTTAAATCAAAATGAACTAGAAATTAATTTAAATAACTTTGGTGTGTTGAACCATAAAGAAAATAAAAGTGCATCGTCGACAAATATTGACGATAATATAAACAATGGAAGTGCATTGACAACAAATGAAAAAAAAATGAACAGTGATGTAGGTCAGTGTTTAGTGCAAACGGGAATTGACCGGTATATTACTGTCCGATCAAAGCGAAGGAGAAGCCCTAGATCAGCGGCCAGTGCAAGCGCGAACAAATTCACTAAGTTAGCTTCCGTTGAATTAACACATGGCAATAGGTATTCTTGCTTGGTTGTTGAAGATCCGCCGCCCGAAAAAACTCCAAAAATTGAGAAGCCGCCACCAATCTATTTGAGGGAAGAATCAAATAGAGAACTTGCAAAAACCATCGAGTTTATTACGGAAGGTGCATTTTATATTTCCGTTATCAAAAGAGGAGATATAAAAGAAACAAAAGTTCAACCGCTCAATATTGATGCTTACAGAGCGTTAATCAAACATTTTGATCAAGTTGGTAAACATTACTACACGTACCAACTAAAGAGCCAAAAAGAGCCACACAATAATATAAAATCAAAAAAAAGTATAAACAAAATAGCCATAAACGTCAAAGGAAAAGGGTTGCCAGTCAATAAAAAACTGCTATAAAACTGCAATAAACAAAGGATACATAAATAATCTATCCGTGTTTATACAATCGATGAAAAAAATAATCCGTGATTGAAGATTAATCTATACTCTCGGATTTTTTTTTATCTATTCTCATTCATACAATCCACCCTACGAGTTTTAGTGAGACTAAAAATTGTTGTCTACATTTTTATGTAGATTATTTTGGTTCGAGACTTGGATTTTTTTTTGACAATTTGTATTACTAGTTCATATTTTCGGTAGACTCTACGTGTGCTAGATGCACCCAGTTTATTTATAAACCAGAAATAAACATAGAGGCTGATCAACAGTATTCAACGCATTCTGAAGATTATTATATTTACGATAGTTATTAATATATATTTTCGATAGTATGTTTTACATAATTTCAATAAGTTATCCAAGACGAAAACCAAACTAGACACATAGATATTTACATCCAGCACACGTAGGCCCGATTGTATGAACGAGGATAGAAAAAATAAAATCCGAGAGTACAGATATATCTTTATCCGAGAATTTTATATTTTTCCTATTGTATGAACAATTTAAAATATTTTTCTATCCTCTGTTTTATTGCAGTTTTAGAGCAGTTTTTATTTGAATGGTAACACTTTTTTCTTTGACGTTTATGTAATTGAAAATACATTTTCATATTTTTACTTTTTCATACGTTTAATCGGTGGATTATTATTTGACTCCATCTTATCTCTTAAGTATAATTATTAATTAATCAATGTTATCGTCACTAAACAAACTGTGAACATTTTAAAATGTAAAAAAAAAACAACAACATTTTGTATCCTCTGTTCTATCCACCGAAAAGAGAAGATAGAAACAGAGGATATAACTCTATCCATGAATTTATTTTCTTGTTCATACAATGCAAACGACGATGAATCCGAGGTTATATCGTCTATCCGCGTTCATACAATCGGGCCGTAGAGTCACAAATGTAGACTCTACGTGTGCTAGATGCGCCCATTATCCTTTTTTTTTTTTTGAGAATCAGGGTGCAGGATGTAATCGCATTACCGGCATCTCAACAATGCCGTCTATATAATATCTACATACATATATCATAGGCTTTGCCACAGCTATTTTTCGCGCGATGCGATTCGCGCCTAATCTCGCACTAGATGCCATACTTAACAGCGAAGCGATTTTTCGTAACTACTGTCACAGTCATTGTTGAAATTATTTTATACAGTTTTTGTATACTCATTTATTTAATAATTGTGTATTGTACACACATCAAAATATTTAATTATGCCAAAATTTTATTTTTAGTTTTTGATAATTTTGTATGTATATGTAGTTGTAGGTTGTACAGTTCCGTATCTTCTCTTAAATGTAAAAAAAGTGAGGTTAGACATGCGTTAAAACAAATCGTATGTATGTGGAAAGTTTCCAAACGCGAATTTTTTTTTTCTCCAATTGCGAAATTTCAAACTTCCTGCGATAAAATATAAAAAACAATAATTCATAATTGGACTTGCATGCATACTACGTTATTATACCGGGTGTTTCTTTTAAACTGAGACGATCAAATATCTCGAAAAATAGCCACTCTACGGAAAAAATGTCCATAATCAAAATTTAATCATACCGCGGGGGAAATACATTAGTGCAAAAAAATAGTCCCCCACCCCTCGCTTTGTAGGTGGGGCGGGGGTAACTTTTAAACTAAGATAGGAAGCCATATTTTTTATTGCAGATACGGCTAAAAGTACGTATGATTTGAATGAAATATTTTGTTCGGTTCATGATAGATGGCGTTGTAATCGACGAAATTCAATTTTTTCAATTTCTTCTTCTTAGAACACACGCATTCGATTCTGCAATACGTTTGAAATAAAAAACATCACGTTTTCATTGGAAATACTCGAAATTCGTCATCAAAACAATTTATTAATGTAAATGGCAGGTGAATAAAATAATTTTAGCTTAAAATAAGTGTTCAAAATGATGGCCTGCGACTTCAATGCACTTATTAATACGCATTTCCAATGATTGTACACAACTGAGAAGTATGTTTGGTTGAATTTCAGCACACGCATTTCTGATTCGCTCAATCATGTTCTCACGTGTTGTTGGTTCTTACCTCACAAGTACCTCACGTGCTACCAACGAATAGTGTGCAGGACAACCATCATGTTGAAACCACATGTTCCGTCTCAATTCTAAGTTCAAATTTTCAAGTAATATTGTCAGTTCATTTTCCAAAAAGTTTTGGTACATTTGACCATTCAAGTTGCCTTCAATAATGTGGGGGCCGATGAGTTGGTTGCCAATTATTCCACACCACACGTTGACAGTCCAAGGGCGCTGATGTTCAACTTGGCGAAGCCAGTGTGGATTTTCAACACTCCAATAATGCATGTTGTGTCGATTAACCGTTCCATGGTTTGTAAAAGACGATTCGTCAGAGAACATTATGCAACGAAAAAAATTGGGGTTTTGTTGTATTTGTTCACGTGCCCATTGACAAAAAGTTACCCGATTTTGGAAATCAACGCCATGAAGATCTTGGTGTAAAGACACATGATATGGATGATACTTGTGCCGTTTTAAAATTCTCCAAACACTGGTGAGGGACAATCCGGAATCGCGAACTATTTCTCGTGTACTAACATGAGGATTATGAGTCGCTGCAGCCAATACAGCAATTTCATTATTTTCTCCAGTGACTGTTGCTCTACGGGTCCTCTTTTTCGGTTGAACATTTCCATCAGCAATTAATTGTTTGATAGTACGGCCAAATGAAGCACGTGAACGAATCCTATCCGGAAAACGTTGAGCGTAAATAGCAACAGCATTTTCAAGATTTCTGCCAGCTTCTCCATAAACCAGAACCATTTCAATTTTCTCTGGCACAGTTAAACGGTCCATTCTAAAGTATTTTATCGTTTATTTTGCAATTACGAAAAACATGAAGATAAGAAATAACACAAACGTTAAATGTGATTTACAAAACTGAATAAATTGTTTTGATGACGAATTTCGAGTATTTCCAATGAAAACGTGATGTTTTTTATTTCAAACGTATTGTAGAATCGAATGCGTGTGTTCTAAGAAGAAGAAATTGAAAAAATTGAATTTCGTCGATTACAACGCCATCTATCATGAACCGAACAAAATATTTCATTCAAATCATACGTACTTTTAGTCGTAGAATCCGTATCTGCAATAAAAAATATGGCTTCCTATCTTAGTTTAAAAGTTACCCCCGCCCCACCTACAAAGCGGGGGGTGGGGGACTATTTTTTTGCACTAACGTATTTCCCCCGCGGTATGATTAAATTTTGATTATGGACATTTTTTCCGTAGAGTGGCTATTTTTCGAGATATTTGATCGTGTCAGTTTAAAAGAAACACCCGGTATACATTCAAACAAAATCATTTTCATTCATTCATACGCAAAAAAAATTTTGAACATAGTATGTATTCTATTATTGATTGATTGATTGAAGTGTTCGACCAAGCTTTAAGCAAGATCTCCCGGAGTTATTAATGGCCGGGCCTCACCGAACACCTTGTTACATACAACATAAAGAGGATTTGGATAGGTTTAGTTAGTATTGAAAGAAATTGATCCGGTTACAGACACACATTGGCCAATAGTTAGTAACACAATGACGATACATTTCTAAACTACTTTTATGTTTATTAAAATTAAAATTAAAACTGCACTCTGAAATAAAATTTATTAGTTTACTGAATCAGATTCCTGCGCCCTTCTGAAACCATAATCGTAATTAAAAAATATATACTTAATAAATATATAATACTCATAAATTAATTTGAAATTGACTTAAAACTAATAAATATAATCGAAATCGACTGATCATTCACATGATTTCCTTCATACTGGTCCCTCTCGCTATTTATAAATATACTTAAGTTCACGCTATAATACATAAGGAGTTTCAGCAAGATCATCCACTAAATTATATGAGTTTGATCTGTAGTGGGCGCTGTCCTGTAATGAATTATAATTAAAGTTATCAGTAATCAAATTAAAATTATAAGGCGCTGTTACTAAATATGATTGATGGATTAGGATGTACGGCCCATCATTATAGCAGGATTCCCAAACTCCATGGTCCCATTCCGTACACCCGTATACATGTAACAAAACCTAAGGCTAAGATAGGATTCTTAGTTGGGAGAGACTCGACCCGGCTACAGCCACTCAGCGATCGATATTTAGTAAAAATTGTTAGTAATCCTATAATCGAAATATAATCAAATAGTTAGCACAGAACAACACACTTTCTAAACTACAACTTATTCACTACTTTTTGAGCCTGTAGGGTTGATCCAATTTAAAATTAAATTCTGAAAATCAGGATTAATTTTAATCTCTATAATAATGATTAATACTGTAACTATATTATATTCTGAAAAATTAATCAACCATACAATTAACCTAATCAACAATAGCCCACCTATCTTAGAAAGAAAATTAATATAATTCTAATCTACTTTTATGTTTTATTAAAATTAAAATTAAAACTGCACTCTAAAATGACATTTATTAGTTTGCTGGATCAGGTTCCTGGGCCCTTCTGCAAATCATAATCATAATTAATTTAGAATTGACTTAAAGCTAATTAACACAATCGAAATCAGCTGTTTATTTACATGATTCCCTCAATACCGGTCTCTGTCACTACTTATAACTACTATTTAGTTCAAACTATAATCCATGTAATGCAGCAAAATCTGCCACTAAGATTCTAAGCGTTTGATCTGTAATGGGCGCTATCCTGTAATGAATAATATTTAATGTTACCAGTAACCAAAATTAATTATAAGGTGCTAATAAACCCTGCTGCTTTAATGTGTATGACCAAGCCCCCAGCAAGTTTCCCGGAATACGCCGGGTCCACCGTATACCCTTTTACGAATAACAAAACGAGGACAGGAAATGTATGTTAGTAATAAAGCATCCACTCGGCACCAGACACCAAAGTAGTTGATAGTTAGTAAATAAGACAACACCATTTCTAAACTACATGAATATTAACTGCTTGATTCCTGGAGCTTTGAGTTGGGCCATAACTTTATTCCTGAAAATTAGGATTAAAATGATTAATTCTGGAACAATCTTAGATTCTGAAACAATACACACATTTTAAAAACACTTGTTAAATATTTCGCAAAATTACAAAAGGTTTAAAAAATCACCAATCATCAGTTATTTATTTAATTAGTGATTTTTTAAACCTTTTGTAATTTTGCGAAATATTTAACAAGTGTTTTTAAAAAATTTTAAAAATGTGTGTATTAAGTGTGTTTCGCCAAGTGCCTACGGCAGAAAGTGTAAGAATTCTGAAACAAGTTAAATTATTTATCAGTATCCTTAAAATAAAGCCCTCTAACCACCTATGATCTTATTAATCTAAGTATACTTAAAGTTATATCTGCATCAATCTTATATCACCTAAATAATTCAATAAATAATTAAAAATAGTCCTCTTGGTGACACCCCTTCAATTTTAACAATTTATTAACTATTTAATCAAAAAGCTTACAAAATTATTGCTAACTTAGCTTCCTTCTGGAACTCCTCCAATCGTCACCAAAAACGTAAACACCCACTTACACACCACTCAGAAAGACCCTCTGTAGCATAGTTTTAGAACATAGGTAATACATTTTACCCAGCTTCAATTAATGATAAAATTCCAAATTAATTCGATACAAAGTTTCTCGAAATTTGCATTGGGTTACTCCGAATATTTCTGAAAATCAAGATCTATGTAAATTTGTTAATTGTCACCAACTACCTACTACTTCTAAAATAAACTAAAAGTTATTAAACTCTGAAATCCTCTTGGTTTAGTTGTTAAAATGGCTATAAATTAAATTTCTCATCACGCTCATTAATCCCTCAGAAACTTTAAATCAAAACCAATTAGTAGGACAATATAAAATTAACTTGTTTAAAATATAAAATTAGCCAAAAATAATTAAAAAGAATTATTTAATTACAAACAAATTATTTTCCTTCAAAAATTGTTAAATACAATATATAACAGAGTTATTTATTTAATTAACCTAAATTCTAAATACCTATAAGGATATAAACATCTCTTATATTACAACTAGTGTATAACCAATATAAGTAGAAGGTGTAGAACAAAACTATCTACCTTACACGAAGGAAACTTACAATCTTTGTTCGAATATACGGAGAGTTTAGCGATTCGTAGACCAACAACCGAGACATCTACTTAAGTTGTGTTTCATATAGCGTATTATAGCTGATTTACATTCAATCTTTTGTCCTCTTCCAAAATACCTTGAATTAAAATGAGAATGAGTACTCAAAAAGGATTATTCAATAATAGTAGTGTTCGCTGATGACCACTGGGGTAAAAAAGATCGGAGTTTTTTTGAGCAAAAAAACGAACGCATAAAAAGAGTCGGTGTATTTTTAACTCTACTTTTACTTGAGTTTTTTTGACAACCGAATATTATTTATTTATCGGCGAAAAAAAATCCAAAATTTCTGTGAATTGAAAAATTTAAAATAAAATAATATGAAATGCTTCGATTTGGATAATGATATTAATAAAAAATATTAAAATAATAAAAAGAAAATGTAATGTTGACATTTAAAACACCAAAATTATTTGTCAAGTAAAAAAGTTGTTCGCTGATGTCATAAAAAAAAACCCGAGTTTTTTATTGAAGTGAAGTTTGCGGGGGTAAAATCTGTCAAAAAAACTCGAGTATTTTCTGTCAAAAGGCCATCAGCGAACGCACGGAATATTTACTGTAAGAACACACAACTTTTTTTGGTGAAAAAGAACGGAAAAATCTGAAAAAGATGAACTCATAAATTGACATCAAGATCAAACAGATGTATTAAATATGGGAACCGTTCATAATGCCGCGTTTTTACCCATTTCAGCGTTCTCTGATAAATCATCAACCACATGCGCAAGAGCCGTATCAGTACTATAAACCTCTCTGAAACCAGATTGCAAATCGTTTAATAAATTATTATTCGACAAGTGAAGATTAATTTGCAATTTCATGGTTTTCTCAAGGACTTTAGATAAACATGGTAGAATACTATTAGGTCTATATTCCTCTACACTTTTTTGGATACTTCGTTTTGTTGACAGGAATGATGATTGCTTCCAGGCTTCCGTGGAAACGCGCCCGGAAAGAAAGACTGGGTTAAACAACAATTTAAAATAAAAGTTAGGTGGCCTACAATAGTCGGTCTTAGCAAATTTATTATTTGCAGAGCAAGACCGTCCGATCCTACCACAGTAGATTTAATTGATGCTAAAGTTCTAATAACTGCTTCTTGATCAACGTTTTGAAAATAAAAGGCGTCCTGAACATTATAATTGCTATGAGTTGGTGTAGTACGCCTAATACTAGATTTATTAAAGACAGAGGCAAAAAATTTACTGAAATCAGACGACTCAAACTGGCAGGGCGGTGCTGAGGCCTGAGTAACACCAAAAGTCTGCAGATTTTTCCATAAAGTCTTTGATGGCAAATTAGCATCAAATACTTGGAGAACGCAAGGATTTACCCTTGCGAATAAGTTGGTTAACAAAATTGCGATACTTCTTTACAGTTGCAATTTTACTACCACCGAGTAAACATTTAAAATAATTTACTTATTACTTGTGTGAAAAGTTGAATCAGCAGTTTTAAATTTTTTTTTTTATTTTTAAAAAAAATTTTGTGATGTGAAAAGTAGTGAAATCGTGATGTTCAATTCTCCGCCTCAAGTAAAAAAGGCTGGGCTAAATCAGCAGACAGAGATGTCCGCAAGCGATTTGCCACCGAACGTCACGACCTCAATTATTAATAAAATTGGAAATGTGCAGCATAGTCCAAAGCGACAACAAATTTTAAATGCTCAAAAAATTGCTTTACCAGGCAATTTAAATCAAAATGAACTAGAAATTAATTTAAATAACTTTGGTGTGTTGAACCATAAAGAAAATAAAAGTGCATCGTCGACAAATATTGACGATAATATAAACAATGGAAGTGCATTGACAACAAATGAAAAAAAAATGAACAGTGATGTAGGTCAGTGTTTAGTGCAAACGGGAATTGACCGGTATATTACTGTCCGATCAAAGCGAAGGAGAAGCCCTAGATCAGCGGCCAGTGCAAGCGCGAACAAATTCACTAAGTTAGCTTCCGTTGAATTAACACATGGCAATAGGTATTCTTGCTTGGTTGTTGAAGATCCGCCGCCCGAAAAAACTCCAAAAATTGAGAAGCCGCCACCAATCTATTTGAGGGAAGAATCAAATAGAGAACTTGCAAAAACCATCGAGTTTATTACGGAAGGTGCATTTTATATTTCCGTTATCAAAAGAGGAGATATAAAAGAAACAAAAGTTCAACCGCTCAATATTGATGCTTACAGAGCGTTAATCAAACATTTTGATCAAGTTGGTAAACATTACTACACGTACCAACTAAAGAGCCAAAAAGGATTAGTTGTAGTTTTGAAAGGAATAGAGAGCTACGTAGATGCAAACGAAATTCAAGCTGCTCTCGCTGAGAAAGGTTTCCAATGTAAATCTATTACCAATATTATTAATCGGGAGAAGGCGCCGCAGCCATTGTTCCGCCTGGAATTAGAACCAGATAATAAAAAGGTCAAAGGCAAACATGCAATATATGACCTAAAATATCTACTGCACAGAAGGGTTACCATCGAAGAACCCAGGAAAAGAAATGGGCCGGTACAGTGTGTTAAGTGCCAAGAATATGGACACACTAGAGCATATTGCACTTTGAACGATGTTTGTGTTATATGTGGTGATCTCCATAACGCAAAGGTTTGCAATAAAGCCAAAACGGAAGCATCAGTGAGAAAATGCAGCAACTGCAATGGAAATCATACAGCTAATTATAGAGGGTGCCCAATTTATCTTGAATTGAAAAGAAGAATCAATCCAAAGCAGCGAGCTGAACAACGAATGCTTAATCTCCATTCTTCAGCTAAAAAACAAGCACGCCCAGAAATCGTAAACCCAAATGCTCAAACTGGAAATCAGTACGCAACTGTCAACGGTAGTGTGCACCAAGGGGTTTCATACGCAAGTGTTCTTAAAGGTACGGCTCCTAAAGTGCAAGCAAGTGAAGAGGGAAACATCTCAAAAGCTTTAAACAAATTGACTAATATGATGCAAAGCCTCATGGCGATGATGGAGAGAACCACGGATCTAATGATGCAGAATATGAACACGCTGATGCAGATAGTCGTAAAAAGTCAAAAATGACCATCATCAAAATAGCTATGATATATGGAATGCAAACGGCCTAGCACAACATAAAGCGGAGGTTCAAGCATTCCTCACTGAGCACAATATTGACATAATGTTAATATCCGAAACACGCTTCACCAAAAATAGCTATTTCAAAATTAATGGGTACTCTATTTATGACACCAAGCACCCAGATGGGAAAGCACATGGAGGCACTGCTGTATTGATTAAAAGAAGATTAAAGCACTATGAGCTGACGAAATATGAGAAAGAACATATACAATCAACGAGCATCTGTCTTCAGGAGTGGTCTGGAAACTGTGTCATATCGGCAGTGTACTGTCCTCCAAAACATGCTATAAAAAAACTCCAGTTCTTGGATTATTTCAGCCAGCTGGGTAATAAATTTCTTGCGGGAGGTGATTACAACGCGAAACATACTCATTGGGGCTCCAGATTAACATCGCCGAAAGGCAAACAACTTTATCAAGCAATAGAGGAACAGTCCCTGGATTATTTATCTGCCGGTAATCCAACTTACTGGCCGACGGATAAAAAGAAAATTCCTGATTTAATCGACTTTTGTGTAACTAAGGGCATTCCACGTACATATGCTAAGGCCACCGATTGTTATGATCTGTCTTCTGATCACTCACCGGTAATAGTAACAGTGAGTACCGATGTCATAAGGAACGAAACACCCAACCGTCTTACAAACAAGCAAACTAATTGGGATCAATATAGGAGGCTAGTCGAACAAAATTGCCTACTTAATATTCCTCTGACCACACCAGCTGATATTGATGCGGCGGCCGAAAATTTAAAAGACATCATGGCATTATCAGCTGAAAGGGCTACACCTGTCATAAGTAGTTCCGAAAAAGTTAATAAGCTGTCTCATAATATACAGGAACTAATCCAGGAAAAACGGAAAATTCGCCGGCTATGGCAGCAAACAAAATCACCGTTATTGAAATGGAAATTAAATCGAGCTATCAAGGCCTTAAGATTTGCTTTGCGGGAAGAAAAAAACCAGAGCGTCCAGAACTATTTAAGTGATCTCTCGGCAACCGAGAGGACAGATTACTCTTTGTGGAAGGCAACAAAACATTTAAAAAGGCCAACAAATTCGAATCCACCGATTAGACTACCAACTGGAAATTGGGCGAGAAGTGATGAAGAAAAAGCCAATGCTTTTGCTGATCATCTAACAACAGTATTCACACCACACGAAGAAGATAATAATTTCGTGCTACCCCAGCAAATGGATGGTGGTTTATCCTACAAACCTATAAAGTATAATTGGAAGAAAGTTAAGAATACAATTAAAAATTGCATAAGCCCGAAAAAGGCACCAGGACATGATCTCATTACTGGAAAAATGATAAGGGAATTGCCAGACAAATGCATAAAACTAATAACATTCATATTCAACGCGATCATGCGAACCAGTTATATTCCTCAAAAATGGAAAATATCTTTGATCACAATGATACATAAGCCTGGAAAAAATGAAACGCAGATCTCATCATATCGCCCAATAAGCATGCTGCCCACAATATCAAAGCTATTTGAAAAAATGTTACTAACAAAATTGAAACCAATATTGGAAGAACGGCGCGTTATACCAGACCATCAATTTGGATTCCGAAACCAACATGGTACCACAGAGCAAATTCACAGAATTGTAAACGCAATCAAAATCACCTTCGAGGAAAAGAAATATTGTTCTGCTGCTTTCTTGGATATAGCACAAGCATTTGATAAAGTATGGCACGATGGGCTAATATACAAAATTAAAGAGCTTCTTCCGAAGAAATTTCACTCAATTTTGGGAAACTACCTTATTCAAAGGCAATACATTGTCAAACAAAATAGCGCAACTACTTGCTTAAATGATATTAATGCAGGTGTCCCGCAAGGCAGCGTTCTAGGGCCAATATTATACTTGTTGTACACAGCCGATTTACCTGTAACCAACAAAGTAACAATATCAACATTTGCCGATGATACGGCCATCCTGGTGTCACACAATAATCCCGAAATTGCCTCAAAGGAGTTGCAGAATCATTTAAACAAAATCGCGGACTGGCTAAAGACGTGGCGAATAAAAGTGAACGAAAACAAATCAACTCACATCACATTCACGCTGAACAAACGCACCTGCCCACCAGTGAAATTAAACAATACAAATATTCCTCAACAAACGAAGGTCAAATACTTAGGTTTGCACCTGGATAGAAGGTTAACGTGGAAAACCCATATTGAAACTAAGCGCAACCAAATAAAACTGACATTTGCCAAAATGTATTGGCTAATGGGAAGGAAATCTCAGTTGTCATTAGCCAATAAAGTTTTACTGTACAAAGCGATTATCAAACCCATATGGACATATGGTATTCAGTTATGGGGATCCACCAGCGCTTCAAACAGAGAGCTCCTGCAACGAACTCAAGCGAAAATACTTCGAAGTATTACTAATGCTCCGTGGTACATTCGAAATAGTAATATACATGATGACCTTGGGATTAAAACCATTAAAGAAACAATTAAAGAATTCAGTTCTAAATATTATTCAAAACTAGAAGCGCATCCCAACGAATTGGCCAGGGATATATTAAAACAGCCACGATTTAGGCGACTGAAAAGAACAGATCCACTCGGACTGATGAACCTGTGAACCTGTAAATTTATTAAATGTTGATGTTATACATATGTATGTATAAGTATAATCTAAATTAATTAAATTGTGAGCACCAACAATAAGTATTAACATTGGTTAAGACTTAAAATATGTAATAATTTTAGCTTAAGATTTGATTACTTCTTGTTAGTTTCTTATGTAGAAAGATTCAAGAATAAAGCCATTGGCAGCATTTAAAAAAAAAAAAAAAAAAATACTTCTTTACATTTTCCCAATCCTCCACTCTTCTAGACCGACGCCAACAATAATGCAGGCAATAATTTTTCCTATTAATATGCCACTGAATTTCCTTGGTTAGCCATTGAATGTAGTTATTACTCTTTAACTGAACACTTTTTAACGGAGCAAATTTATTTAATATGTGGAGTATCAATTCGTTAAAGTGCCTAAGCTTATAAAATTGCTAGTGAAAAAACCTCTTTTTTTACCAGTTTGACGATATCAGCTTTTTTGATAACACAAGAATTTGTTTGAACAACAATAACTTAAACAAAGTTTTTAAGAATGTTTTTTAAAAATTTAAACTATTTTCTTTGAAAATAAAATTTAACAGAGTTGTTGGTGAAAATTAAAAACTTTTTTATGAATTTACAATATTAGGTAAGTAGCTACCCACATGGCCGTTCTTATATATTTAGGCGCCCTGGGCTAAAAATATTAGGCGCCTTTGTCGAAGCAAAAAAAATTTTCAGTGAAGAATCATTTTCTGTTTTAAAACCAGTACATTCGACACCATGAAATTCACATCTTCTGTTTAAAACCCAGTACCTACATTTCTACAATGGAGACGGGACAATGAATAAAATGAGAACACAGTATGATTGTGAAAATGCTTACTAGAAAAAAACAAGTTATTAAATTTGGGATGGCTTACAATGCATAAAATAACTATCGCGACTCGTACATTCCAAGCGACGAATAGAATAAACTTATTATAATAAAACGGTTTGCATTTTCTTAGAAATGCAAAATGAAATTCAGATAAAAATATGCTCTCTAAAATTGACTAGGTCTAGGGCTGCAGCCCTTATAACCCTATGATAAAGGTGGCCTTGGCTACCCATAAAGTTTGTTTAAATTTTTAAGTTTTTTTTAAAAAAATGCTTACTCTAAGAACCTTTTTATTTACTTTAAAAATTTGTATTTTTAATTTTTTAAGTTTTCTTTATGTGTAATTGTTTTTACTTTTCTTAATTATTACAGGATATTTTATAAAAAAACCTATGATTATGACCAAATAAAGGTCGAAATATAAGGGTTAAACAAAAACATATTGGTTTTAGCATTATTTTCATTTAATTTTTGTCTATAAAAAGCTATAATATAGAAACAATAATTATACAAAGACAAAAAAATTTGGAAATTATTTTACAAATTTTGGTACAGCACAAAAACGAATAAATTGCTCACAAAATGATTAAAAAGGACAGAATAAAGGAACGCATGATCACTTTTACGAACGACTATAAATTTATTGGTCGTAAATTTAATTTCATCAATACAAAAATCTGGTTACTTAAATCAACATAGTAACATATGTATATACTTCACTGGCGCAGAAACTAGAATTATTTCGGACATGTCAAAATTATTACACACCGGTGCTGTGATAATTTGGTTGCGTACAGTTCAACATTAATATATCACAGAAAAATTATTTCTCACAGAAATCGGACGCGTCCAGAGTATGGATATAAACCCGTACAGTCTGAATCCGAACGAAGTTAGTAACTTATTTGACCTTTTGCTAAATAAATTCCCGTAAATTCGTCTATTTTACTTATCAACTTCGCTTTGCTTAGTTTCAATAATTGCTGTCTTATACCCTTGACAGACTAGGGATTAGCTAATACCGTAGACAGACACAGAGTTAATCGCGATTTTCAGTTGTCATTTTTGTCAAAAATCGCGTTGAGGAAACAAAATAATCCGGTTTAGGTGTAAATCGTGTAATGACAGATGACTGTCATTACCTAATCTTCACAAAAAGCTGCATTATTTCATTTTCACAACGCGATTTTTGACAATCGGTATAAATGAAAATCGCGATTAACTTTGTGTCTGTCTACCGTATAAGCGCGATTAGTAAACGAGATTAGCTAATCCACCACAAATCCATAAGCGTTGACAGACTACTAGGGATTAGTTTCTTGCAGAGAAAAAATATATAAATATAGCTAGTAAATCAGCTGGACTCATTTTTGAATTCAATATTTCTAAAATTTATACATTAAAACACAATAGATTTTCTTTTTCCTCAAAATTTATTCAGCACAAATGTTTAAGATGTCATTGATTTTATAACTTCTACCGTAAATTCACGCCACTTGCATTTTCAGCAATGTTTAAATAATTATTTCACATTGTAGTGCCCCTTGTACCATCACTAAACCCAATACGCCGAGATAAGCTTCAAAATTTCTAAGATTAGTGCACTAATCTCGATTAGTCACTAATCCTCAAATGAAACGAGATTAGCTAATCTTCAACTTGACACACTACAGCTAATCTCGAAAAAATCACTAATCGCGCTTAGCTAATCCGTAGTCTGTCAAGGGTATTACTTTGGTAAAAGTTATTCCTATCCGGATAGGAATGAAATTTTGCCCAAAGTTAGAGCAATTCTTCTTCAGAATAATTTTTTTTTACTTTCAACAGTTGGTACCAAGCTCTAAAATATAATTTATTATTTAGAATTTTAACAAACATTAAATAGTGATAACAAATTATTGAATAAAGTATATGGCTATTGAGCAGTTATGCGGGATTCACCAATTATGAGTTATGGTGTGCGCTAAGTGTAGCTTGATAAACTATGGCGCAGTTGATAAAAAGGGCGATAATCGTGCGGTAGTGTGTGCTTGCGGTTATATTTCACTAATAATTAAAAACGCAATTATTCACAGTTTAATGATTTATTTGGAATAATTTAGCAATAATGATGGTCGTCGACAATGGTGCGAGACTCGTAATTCAATACTTGCTTTTTAATTAAATTCACTTTTCTTGTTCGTCGATATATTTTTGGGTTAATACACGGACGCACATACGACAAAAACTAACTGTGAAAAGTTTTTGTGTTACCTGTCGTACCTTTCCATATTGGTGTTATCCGTTGTATGCAGCGCCGGCTCCAGACATTTGAGCGCCCTGTGCGAGAATTCCCTGTTATTTTTTTTTAATTGATACAAAAATGAATTAAGAAATTGGGGGTTTAGTAAGAAAATAAAAAATCAAATTTAGAACAAGTTGCAATTCAACATTTTATTGGAAATATGTAGTATTAAAACTGCATAGGGTTGAAAGAAGGAGTATCTACTGTAAGGATGTTAAAGTAGGGAATTGGTTAGAAGGAGGTTAGATAAATTTGAGATTAATAGTAGACACTATAATTTTGCTTCGTTGCTTTTAGTTAATAATAATATGTAAGGGCAATAAGAATCAAACATTATCGTATGTATTTCATTAGGTAAAGGTTTTTGCATCAAGAATATATTATGTAAATATTAAATTAATATTGACTGTCATTAAACACAGTTTTATTTTAAAAATCTACTTTTCGCGCTTTCTTACGTGCGAAAGATTTTATTTATTTTTTTATTTATTGTAATAATTTTGACGTGAGTGAAATAATTGTCTCTTCCATATTTTGTAGTAAGTTCGTTTGCGTCCGAATACTGATATCGCACCCCCGCTTCTAAACTGACACAAGTCGAAAAAAGTGATATTTCAGAAAAGGATTTAATAAAATTGCAGAAACTTTCAATAGCAGTTATGACTTTAATTTATGTAGCAATAGCTTTCGTTTTAATGTTAAGTTATGCATTATAGCTTTCTCTTACTAGGGACTAACAACGTTTTGAATAGCTCCCCTTAATCTACCCCCAATTTAAGTTATGTCGTTTTCGAATTAGAGTTATTAGGAACAAATTTGTAGTTGTGACGTTTTATAATAATACTCATAATGAGTCAAGGTGGAGGTAATTAAAATCATAATTATTATGTAGTAAAAAATGTGCTCTTTATTATTAATTCATACAATTAGAATAATAACTCTGATTTTAATATAGGTTACTAAATTCAAATTCGAAATCATACAATAATATAACTATTACATTAAATATAACTATTACATTAAATTATTATAAAAGTCTGCATAGAATCTCGGAATGTGATTCGAATTTAACAGAGATTGCAGATCTTTTCGTTTGTTTTCTTTAATCTTAAGTTTACTTTTATAAATTGGCCCCAAAACTTTAATTTCTTCTGACATATAAGTGTCTCTTCTGCACAACTCTGTTTCTTCAAAGTCTTTCTGCGAATACGACGTCTTGAATAAGAATTTATTAATGGTTGCTTTTTAAATTTTCATTACTCTCACTGATGAAATCTTAATCGTATTAAATCTAAGATACAATGGGCCCGTTTCAATGCAAATCTTCTATTTTTCTTTTCTTCTATTCTGCTATTATTTCTACGAGAACTAGATACGACTTTCAAACAATCTAAAAATTTTTGTGGAGTTTTTTAAAAATTATATCCAGTTTTCCTTGAAATACGAGAGGAATAGAAGAAAAGAAAAATAGAAGATTTGCATTGAATCGGCCCCAATAGCTTGGTCAATGATTTGTACATAAATTGGCCCGGATTTTAATCCTTTTAATTTGTTTTTCAATAACTGAATGCACACTGTCACCTTCATTTTGAGTATGACCTGTGACGAGGTATTTGTGTGTGATAGAGTTTATGTTTGGAAATTTTTTAATAGCATACACATACGTGGCTACTATGAACTGATTTTTTTGCTGTCCAGCGCAATTATCGGAATAAAATACCAAATCCATACTACCGGGATCGCTTAAGCTAACCTTTCTTTCAATAAAGTTTAATACACAACTACCAATTTCCTCGACTCCACGATTTCCTTCTCCTTCATGCCATAAGTAACATTGCGTACTTCCAGTTTTAATTTCCGAAATAGTAAAATTGTAGCTGTTTAATTTCGATTTATAATAAAAACGGATACATTACCTCGTGGAGTAGGCAAAACTGCCTGTAAATCATACACTGCAACTATGAAGTTCTTAGTTGCCCTATTCTTATCTTCATTTTTCTCCTTTCTTGACCACTCCTTTTCAAGTTGATGCTGTTCGTATTTCTCTAATATTTTGTTTTTTTGATCACTCTCCGCATTTTGAAATGCTGCGCATAACTCGCATTGATCCTTTTTTGGAACAAAAAATCCTATATTATATTCTTCATTGAATATTTTACTATACATTACGAGATTTACAAAGGATTCCCCAGCATTACTGCAGCTTTCTTTATAATCCCTCCATAAATCAGTCAGTGACCGCTCACTATCAATGTATTCACGGATCGTTTGGGCACGAAGATAATGCGACTCAATCCTTGGGATTGATGCAATATGGTTTCGAACGCCATCTTTAAGTTCTTTGCTAACAGAAGGGTGATTGTTATGCTTTCCTCGTAATTCAGTTTCAATAAACCCAGTGACAGTCCTTTTTGATATTACTGTTCGAATTGGACGATCGTTGATATCCAATGTTGCTTTATAAAATTATTTACATACTCGAATACGTTCATTGGATATTTCAAAATGAAATGCATTATTCAATTGACGATGATGTTCGGTTGACGAATACCGATATTTTGGTTTAATGACTGTCATGGAGTTCGCAATATAGTAACGCTGTTTAGACAGATCCCCTAACGCCCAATAACTATCAAATATTTCTTGACGTTGAATTTCGCTAATTTTTTTGGTACAACCAATTTTGCACTTATCACCGCACGGAGCGCGCAATTTTCTTTCTTTATAAATTTGTTTATTTTTTGAAGTAGATTCGTAGGTCAACCGTGAGTTTCTATTAATCTTCGATTTTTGTACATTCCATTCGTTGGGTACAGCCTTCCTCTTTTTCCCGATCTTGGTTTTCTCCGCTGCTGTTCCGCCATTAAAGCTTACGATCCTCTCAGATTTATCAGATCTGTCTATAGATTCGCTAGACGATATATTTCCTCCAGTAGATTCACTTGATGAACTTGTATTCAATTCAAATTGTTTGTCGCTAGGTTGCACCACGTTACAAACGAATTCCGGATCGGCATCGGAATCGTAATAATTGTTTTCGTCGCTATGCTCAGGAGAATTAATGTTGTAATTTTTTAATGGTGTTCTTCGAAAGTTTAATTTTGTAGGATGTTGAGGATTAATCGTTGCAACAAATTCTGATAAAATGACAATAACTGCTGGTCCACTTGAGCTTTGTGGTAAAGATGTTTCTTCGATTTCAGAATGTGAATTAGGATTATCAATTTCAGCAATAGCCGGCCTTTTTAAAACTCGTTCTGTGGTATAACTACTACATACTATGTTGTTTTCATTATTTGGAGATATTATCTGTCGAACGTTTTCTGTTGAGAAACAAAAAATTAGTACAGCCAATATTTTATAAAAAGATTTTATTATACCATCGTTAAGCTTCTGTAATTCCGGTAAAATACCAGTCTCTACTGATTGACGTGAATTTTGTGGTGCACATGTTTCAGCGATTTCAGAATGAAAAATAGGATTTTCAACAGAATTTTGTGGTGCACATATTTCAGCGATTTCAGAATATGAAATGGGATTTTCAATTTCAACATTAGACGGTATTTCTAAAACCCGTTCGGTAGCGCAACTTTCGTTAGAAATTAATTTACCTGATCCCTCGTTAATTTTTTTATTTTTCAAAGCAAGCTTCATCATCAATTTCCCACGACTTATCATTTTTGTTGATTCTAAAAACAATTATCTTAGTATTTAAAATAAAATTTGATAATAGAAACTATCAAAATTGTCACAACACAAAATATTTATTAAAACACATTACCCATTTCAATGACACAACTCCAAATATTAAAGAAACGTTAGTTACCTTCACCAACAAAACTGCAATAACTCAAAATAATAATTGTAAATATCACTCGTTCTTCATAAAAACTGTCACAACAGAAAATATTAACTAAGACACACATTCATTTCCTTATTAAAACTGACACAACTCGAAATATTACAGAAATTTTACTTACCCAGAACAATAATTATGTCACAATTCAAATTATGGCCAATATACAAAATATGTGATAAAAAATAAACACTGACACAAGTCAAAATAATTTTTTTTTTATGACCATCCGGATGAATTAATAAAACACGACTGAGTTGTGTCATTTTTTTTATTTTTAAACCGTTATTTTAGACGACGTAAAAAGTGACACTAGCGTCATACGGCGGTTAACACTAAAGGTTCACTTGTGTCTCTTTTGTAGATTAATCCTCTTATGTAGATAGATAAAATTCTTTTGTAGACATCTACAGATCACCGGCATATTTATCATAGAAATGAATGAAATTTTAGGCGCGCTAAACGAAAATTTAGCATTTCTAAACAAACAAAATTGCTAGTTGATCAAGAATTTTGCTGTATATTAATAATCTAAAAACCATAATTTAACGATGTAATGGCAATGAATTGCGGAATTATGCACTTATAAGATAAAATTAGGGCTTGCTGATAATATTATTACAAGGGCTTGCTGATACAATATTACACAATTTTTGGTGCAGCACAAAAACGAATAAATTGCTCACAAAATGATTAAAAAGAACAGAATAAAGACTCGCATAATCACTTTCATGAACGATTATAAATTTATTGGTCGTAAATTTAATTTCATTAATGCAAAACTCTTTTTACTAGGTAAAATCAACAAAAATTATTTCGGAAACGTCAAAATTATAACATGCAGTCGCTGTAATAATTTGGTTGCATACAAAATAATGTCAAAATTATTACAGCAGAAATATTTATTACAGAAATCGGATCCGTCGTTAGAATGACTAGTGGAATATTCACTTCATCGTAAGTTAGGTAGGCCATGGGCGGATCCAGCTTTTAAGTTTAGGGGGGGGGGGGGGGGTTATATACATACATAAACAGATATATCTTTTTTACAAAACCCGATTTTAATTTTTATAAAATATATTGTATTATTGTATTTAGATAAGGACATGGTCGCCCGAAGTTTATGATTCTTTCTTCTTTAGCCCTCAATCCATTAACCAGGGTCGTTTTCGTCCTGGCAAAAACTACTTTTTGTAATTTTTCCATATGCAATTAAAAATTGCGGGCAAAAAAAACGATTGTTTCTTGAATAAGGATGCCTAAAGATAATCCGTGAATTATGTAAGATTTTTTTATTCATAATTGTTGATTTTATAGCGCAAAGATGAAAACGACCCTGGTTCATGGAATTAAGGTGCTTAAAATAACTTCAGGGATTGAGGGTTAGTGTTAATAGTTTGCTTCTATCAATTAGGATATGAGATATGCGTATAAATACTAAATTTTTTGTTTACATTTTATTTTCAATTGCCTGGTAAATGTAATCAAGATTTCTTTTCATTAGTACATTATTTAATCCATTTTTTTAGCATTATTTCTGTAAAATATCGAGTTTTAACCTCGCTGAACTTAACAAGTGCATATATACACTTAGACAGTTACTATGAATTAATTATGTTGAATTATTTGCGTTGATTTTAATGATTAAAATGAATACTTTTAGAGGTGTTTGTTTCATTTTGGGAGGGGTAATTACCCCCTCTACCCCTCCCTTGTATCCGCGCCTGAGGTAGGCTGATATTAGCCAGAGGTTCTTTTTATCGACCTCATTGCTGACCGCTGCTACATCTCCATTGCTGAAATTTCATAGCAGAAAACAACTAATATTATTTTTAATGAGAACACACGACCGAACCCTACCTTCGTTTTTCACGTGCATTAATCTGTAATAGGGCGTCTTGAGCCCAAGTATCCGGTCTTCAGTGACCCAAGGTTCCTGGATCAGGACGACATCTGTCCATTCTTGCCTAATTTTTAAGATGAGAGCAGCTGACGCTGCCTTAGAGTGGTGAAGGTTTACTTGCAGAAATATCAATGTCATCTCTACAGCTTCATCTCCACCACAGTAATATCAGAGTCTTCCCCTGATGAGAAGTCCTCTGAGAGCCTCATTGAAGGTCCCATGGACGTTTTTATCTCCGTGTCCGTGAAGATAGTTTCAGCATGACTGGCCGCTGCTTCCGCGCCCCCAGAAGAGCTGTCAAGCACCGAGGCAGTGTCTGAAGCCGACTGCGGAGCCTTCGGCTTGTTCGCGTCCTTCTTGTGCACCTTGAGTGTGACTGCACTGAAACCATAGTTGATTAAACCGTTGGTTTTTCCAGTGCAGTTAGTGACTCCCCGTTTAAAATTAAAACAGCTGGCCTGCAGTCAGCCTTTGGCTCCTCGAGCTTAGCAACTTTCCAGTTGTGCGTTGGCAAATCCCAGTTGCCAACCTGCAGCAACTGGAGTATCAACTTTGGATCGCTAGGCTCTGAAGGGATCCACACCCTGGCTCTCGGCCTAGGGGGGATATCTTCTCTAGCTTTAACAGGAAGGCTGGCTCCGGGCCATACCTCGCCAAGTCCTTCCACTTCCTTCGTATAAAGCAGCAGAGATCTCTGATCCGCACATGCAGTCAGTTTACCTGATTCTGTAACAAACCGTGGTCACAGTTTAATAATTCACAAACTATGACAACGGTTGTTAGCAGAAATATCACTGTAGTTTTTCCCTTGGTGCGGTTTGCTTATTTTCTGGCTATGACTCGTCGGTGTGTCGTGGGTGATCCAAGGCTACAGCAATCTTGTATAAACCGCATAAAATATTATTATAACACTAATGATGTACAATACATAGTACCAACGGATGATGATCACACTCCTGAACTACAACTACCACTTCTTTTAATTTCACTCAAAAAAAAATTTAACACATCATTGAAATATATCCGGATTCAAAAAGCAAACGAAAATCCATGCTTACAAATGAAAACTAAAACTAAGTATAATACTTTAAATATAGTTTGACGACAAAGAATAATGAAAAGTAAATTACTTAAGAATGATAAGTATGAAATTTGAAGATACGAGTAAGAAAATAATATGTAGTAAGATAAAAATAATAGAATAATATAATAGCAAAATTTGTAACAATAAGATACAAGTGAAAACAAAAAAAAATGAAAATGAAATAATAAAATAAATATAATAACTGCTGAACTAATAAAGAACTATAAAATATATAAAAATAAATGTAAATAGTAAAAACTTGCGGTTTATTAAAAAACTATATCGACGTAACGGCCATCAGAAATACTTCAAACTGGTCAAAAATTACTGCTTTGCTGGTATACTGGAACCGTTGCTCGTGCACCCCAGAATTAACAATGATTGATCAACTGACCGTATGATGGTCTGACAAGAACAAGCGCATTCACCAAAACAATATCAATGGTTGAGAAATTGACATGAATGGGACCAATGCAATTATTTTTTTACTATTTTGGTTCTTAAGTTTTGTGCTTTATTTGTTTTTGTTTGGTTTTCTTTTTTTTCACTGAACTTTTTCTAATGCACCATGGTCTCTTCCAAAAACACACAAGTTAACAAAAAAAAAACAGAGGTTTTTTATATACGATTTATAACATACGCAATTAACTGAATTTATTCATTCAAAAAAAAAAAAACATATAAAATAACGTTTACAATTGTTCTTTACAATTTTTGTATTTATTAGCAATATGTATTATGATTTTTTTTTATAATTAAATAATTTGAAAATGGTGTCTTTTTATTATTTTTATTTATGAACAATAATATTGAGTTAGAATTTGTTTATAATTAGCACACACTTAGAGTTTCTCATGGATTTTCAATTTGGTTTCTAAATTATTGCGATCGACAATAAATAACCGTCTTCATAAATTAACGGCACCACGTTTTATCGTTCCACTTTACGCGAAAAAAAAATTCAGTATATTATTTTTTGTATAATTTAATAATATAAACTGTCTATGTTCATTAGATTTATACGTATCAAGTACACTATGAATTATGGTTTATCGATCGACTTAAACACTATAGTACATTTAAAGATTTTACTTATAGTGACACTATCACTAATCAAATTAATAAACTTTGGTTTTTTAATGTATATTTTTTTTTTTGTTTGGTGATTGTATTTTTATACATACATATTTACAATTGCACCATATTGCTTTTATGACCGAACTGCACTCTTTAAAATACTTGAGCCAACTGTCCCTCATGTACCTATTTTTTTTTTTATCATCAACAATTAACAATAAAAAAAAATATCGAGATGGGGAAAATTCAATAACGAAAAACGCGTAACGACATTCCCATTTTTACAGCATGCCTTATAAAAAAAAACTTGTGACCAACAGGGTGCGTCACAATTCTTGTGCCAGCCCGCATCCCGACACGTCGGAGCAGGTCCTGGGTTTTCGCCCGCATCCCGACACGTCGGAGCAGGTCCTGGGTTTTCTGACAGGACTTTCAGGTAGGTGGTGGCTAAGGCCCTTTCTACCTTTCTCCAATTGGCGGGGAGATACTACCATCCTCTTGCGACTGGTCAACTACTGCCACAACCAGCTGATCCTTGAGTACCTCGTTAAAAGGCCTCATTTCGGTAGCGTGAAGCTTCGTTCTTTTCGCGATCTTAGGACTTCCCTCCTGAGATCTGTTTCTTTTTACCTTTAAGCCAGCTGAAGGACCTTCCGACTTCTGTTCGGTGACTGTTTTTGCCCACGCAAGCGTGGCTTTGTCTTTTTCCAACCTGTCTTCTGGCGAGATATTGTTAATCTTATCCAGGGCCCTCCAGGCCTTCCTCCTAGTTTTATAGGTTGGTTTTGAGGGACCAGTTTCATTGGTGCTTTGGTTCCGCATTGTATTTCTTTGCGCAGGTTTGGTGGCCCGATTGGATGGACCAGCCTCATTTGAGCTTATGTCCCGTTGTTTATTTGTAGCTTTAGAGGTAGGCCTAAAGACCCGAGTCTTCTTCTCTACATTTTCCGATTTTGTGAGAGAGCCAGACTCTTTTGCTTGTTGTTTCAGCTAACTTTCTTTACAAAATATCATTGTGTTGAGAATGTTTTTATTAGGGTTTTTAAGATATTACACACATGAACAGAATTACACATACTGTAACGACCGTGTATATCAGACTATTTCGGATCACCCAGTTTGATCAATGATGTTGATGATGGTATGAGAATGTGTGTGTGCACTGCCGGTTACGTTTCCCCTTTTAGTGGCCAAAATTGTCAATGAATTGAGTCAACGAAAGAAAAAAAAAGAAAAAATAAATTGGGACAGTCGAGTTTTGAATATCGGTTGAGGCAGTCGATTTGATTCTGTCTATAACTGTCAAGCAAAAATTTAAATATAAAAGGAAATAATTTTAAAGCATAGCATTGTATAACTTAAAGATTAAAAAGATGACAAAAAGTAACATAAGTTAAGTTAAAAAGTTTAACGTATATCTAGTGTTTGTTAAAATTGAGCTTAAATTAATTGTAACGTAACCAAACCAATGTAAAGTCACCAAGGAAAATAATTAGTGTAATAATTACCGTTGTGTGATCACAACATTAACATTTAAAAATTAAGTAAATGAAATATATTGATTTATAAAGTATTATAGTGCCTTGTATGTTTTGTTTTGGTGTGAGCCTATGTGATAATTTAAAAGGATACCGAGCTGCATTGTGTACGGCTAACAGGATCGATATAAACCCTGTATGGGCAATCTATATGATCTTGGGCAATCTATGGGATCTTGCACCACGGACTACAGTATTTTTCTGATTTCCGAGCAGTTACATCGGGTCGCGCTGTTCGTACTACCATAATTGGCGGTTTCATAACTATAGTGAAATTTTCGCGTTATACCTATTAATTCGAACGAAAAGATTAAATGTAAATCAGCCTTAACTCTCAAACCTAAACATTTTTCGGCCTGATCTTTGCGACTATACATTTTTCTAGGATTGCAAAGGTTATACAGCAAATAAATTCAAAAAATGTACGCAATAGTTTACATCATGAAATTAAAAAAGTTATGCACTTTTTATTTTTATTTTGTAGATTTAAATCAATATGGCGTGCGGCACATTTGATCAAGTTCATGACTAAAATTAAAATTGTCATTAAAACACATATTAATAATTGGTTGTTTTAATTTTTTTTCAATCCACAAATTTTTATTTAACATAGTTTGATTTTTACAGTTTTTAAAACATTATATTTATAATTATCCAGAGATATTTTTTTTTTTTTCGCTGGCGCTACACCCCATAGAGGGATTTGGCCGCTTCATATTGAAGTTTCGTAATCATTTTTTTTTTTTAACGGATAATGAGTGATTAATTCATTGATCCTACATAACCAGCCGTGATTTTTTCATCACCCGCCGGGAATCGCACCCGGGACCTCCGGAGCTTAAAGCAAGCATGCTAACTAACAACTGTGCCACCGGGGCGGCTTAGATATATTGCTTTAATCAAATAAATTTCGTAAATACGTCAATTCCGTGACGCGCGTCATCACATTGAAATTTTGGTTTACCCCCCATATATAATGAAAACAAAGACGTAGTCCTACGTCAAAAAAATAATTTAAAGAAACTTTGGTTATAAAGAGCTCGTTGAAAATTTCCGTGTTTTTTTTTGGTGTTTGTGTATTTGTTTTTTTTTGGTTGTCATTTAACACGTTCACGACCGAGGTGCTCAGGCTAGTGGTAGACATAAACCACATGATAAATTTGCACGAAATGAACTGATTGAAGCCTAATAGTAGAATAAATGTTTTATTTATGTGTTTTGTGGGTGTTTGTGGCATTATTAATAGTATGACGCATATACGAGTCACCGGTTTATAGAAAAAGAAAAATCAAGTGAATCTGTCAACCAATATAGAAACTAAAATTTATTACTTACATAAAAAAGTACGACGCATATATGCGTCCCTGGTCTATTATAGAGAAAACTATAGGACGCATATGCGTTCTATGGTCGTGAACGTGTTAAGGAGAAAAAATCAACAGTGGTTAAGATTATGAATATATGTAGTATGAGATAGATATATTATACTATATAGTATAGTTATGAAATTAAATTGTTTTTTGAGAGTGTATCAAATATAGAGTGTTATTAAGTTTTTGTTGTATGCGCTAAGTCCTAGTATTAAAAAGTATTTTTGTGTACTATATAAGTGTATAACTAAAAGGGTAAAAAGTGAATATTGTTTGTTATTAAGAAAAATTTTATTGTCGTGTGGTGACTTTGTCAGTAAGACAGAGGCGTATCTATTTTTTGTACAGGATTTGTGATTGTTGGACCATTCTACAAGAAGACCAGCAAGAATCATCAGGTACGTCGTGGGTTTTTATTTTTTATTTTTGTATTTTTTCCCTTAGGTCATTATGGTCTGTTGGGCTAGTGTTGGTTACTATATTAAAATAAAAATGTTAGACTAGAGTAATATTATTTCCTCCTTTTTTCTGATGCTTTTCTTGGTGATGCACCGCACAGTCACATGGCTGACTCAGCGGAATAAATCGTGTGTAAATCCCCGGTCTGATTAGTGATCCGTAGACCCATTCCACATCAATCCCGAATTTTGTAGCCCAATAGAGTTCCACCATCTCCCTCATTAAATCAAACGGCTAAGGCAAGGCCACAAAATCCCTCACCAAACCCCACGCCACCCTGCTCAGCTAGCAGAAGTATATAGCCGTGATGAGTGAGATGTTGTGTCAATTTCTATGTAACAGTAAGGGGTGAGGTATTACCCCTAACCTTAGCTTGTTACAAGGCAAAGTAAATTACTTTGTATTTTTTTGATTGCTTGGATTCATTTCTTAGTGATGGGCTAAGTCGGTTCTTTTTTGTTAAAAACGTAAGAGAAAATGAGCAAAACAGAATAAAAAGAACCGGTTTAGCCCATCACTAATTTCTACAGATTCATCAAATATTTTTTTTCGTAATTTAAATGCCGAAGGAAGAAAAGAGATATGTAATTAATTTGACTGTTCAGTCTATTGTATCAATATTCGTTTACATAAACGAACACAAACATATTAGAATAAATATACGATACGCATACGAACATTTATCGGCTCATATATATATGTGTCGGGTTTTATCACAGATAATAAACAAAAGGATAGAAGATAAAACAGAAATCCCATATAAAATCATAAAAACAATTGAAGCCAGTTTTTTTGTTTTGTCTCGTTCTATATTTACCAACGCCATATTGGTTAGAAAAATTTTGTCATTTGAAGTTTTAGTTTTTTAAAGTTTATTAGGCATTTCTTGAATAAAAAACAACGGGCGAGTTCACGCTCAACTCGCAAAAGAATTATGTGAAAACCTTTAACTATTGAATCATTTCAAGTGCTTCGATAGGCCTGAGAAACCAATGCAGATAGACGGTTGCTGATCGCTCAGTATTTAAATTACGGTACAATTTTGGTTAAAAAGTCAATCAGTTACTCTATTTTGGATTTGGAGGACGAACCTTACAGACATTAATTATTTATTTGAAAATTGAAATGTATAACCGACTATACAGTTCTGTTAAGTTAATAATCAAAACCTGCTCTGAATGCTTTAAAATTCACCATTACTCAAACACGGCAATTGTTAAAGATTCCATATTTAGACTTTTGGGAATGGTTTCGGCAAACTAGTTTTGTTCACACCAAAACTGCATCGCTGATGTGATTGATTTGAACTAAATGAAATAGGGCGGTTCTATTAGACAAACAAAAAGTCAAGTAAAATCATAGCAACTTGAGAGACGGTAATATGTCTCCCTGCGGCTTCTTCCTTGCGCGTATCTTTAGAAAATGGCATTCGAATCTGTTTACCACTATTTTCCTATATGCCCCGCATAACCAAACTCAGCAACAGCATGAGCAATACCAAAAACTTTGCATAACGATTAAACAATTTCAAAATTATTATTTTATATCAACGTATAAGTGCCATTTTCACAGCTCGCTAAGATGTAAACTATTTAATATTTAAAGTATGGGTGCATTTGTCTTTGTTTAACGTACTTCCATTTCAGTTTTTTTGAACCACTTACACTACACATGCATACTTTTTGTGTCTTTTCATTTTAATCTAGCGGAAATTGTAATTCGAATTATATCGTATGCAAGTGGTGGTTTGGCGTCTATTGGAAGGGGCTCCGTAAACTTCCAGTAGGCGCAGGTGTACGTACTGCCTCCTCGTGGCAACCACCGGTAACTGTAACCATTAGGCTGAATGTGGCCATTGGTGACAGGCTAAAGTACGACGCTAAAGGAGAAAACCTTGACAAAAAATCCCTAATCTAAGGTGGAACAGCATATGCCGACGGATGAATGGCTGATAGGTTAATCAGTCTATATATGCGGACTCTGGATACCAGGCACCCTCCAGTTTTATTTAGCCTTCCTGTAGTAAACCTGGGTGACCTACAGGCGACTTTTTTTTTTTTTTTTTTTTTTATTCCCAGCAACTCGCAAGAGTTAAATCAAAACGGTAGACGAGGCACGGGAAGGAATACACGGGAGTGGGTCTACCCTCTCAAAGTCCTTGAGTCCCAATGCTACCGCTTTTCTAGCAGAAGTAAATGTTATTACATCTAGGAGGGAGAGCAATGAGCCCAGATAGTATGTAACGCGTGTAGAAGTACTTCCTACAGTAAACATTTAGGAGGGAGAGCAATGAGCCCAGATAATATGTATCGCGTGTAGAAGTACTTCCAACAGTAAACATCTAGGAGGGAGAGCAATGAGCCCAGATAGTATGTCCCAGCAACTCGCAAGAGTAAAATCAAAACGGTAGACGAGGCATGGATAGGAATATACGGGAGTGGGTCTGCCCTCGATGTCCTTGAGTCCCAATGCTACCGCTCTTCTAGCAGAAGTAAATGTTATTACATCTAGGAGGGAGAGCAATGAGCCCAGATAGTATGTATCACACACCGGTCGGCAGTATTATCAGGTTCTTTAAGAGCCTGAATATTGGCTGGACGGATAATCAAAACATCTAGGAGGGAGAGCAATGAGCCCAGATAGTATGTATCACGTACCGTTAGGCAGTATTATCAGGTTCATTAAGAGCTTGAATATTGACTGGACGGATAATTAAGTAGGGCTTAATGCACAAAAGATCTTTTAGGTCGCAGTGCGGGGTGGCTTGAGCCCCCACATGGCCCTCAAGTAATAATAATAATAATAATAATCGTATGCAAGTTCGGTGCATTTTTTGTTCGTTTTTCTCGCATAATTTGCAATTTTGATCGTACCGGATTTTCCGTTCCTTTTTTTACATGAAATTTTTGACTTACCCCCGCTAAAGATGTTTTCACATCAAAAATAAAAGTGTTCTTTCAAAAAACAAATTTACTTGTTAAAATAATGCATTAGTGTTGTTTGGATAAGTGCAAAAATACCAGATATAAAGCAAAAATTGAGAAAAAAGGGATTACATTTCACCGGTAATGGTATTATGACACTGGCTTTTTTTCCGTCTTTTTCAGCTGCTGAAAAATGCAAATGAAGTGAGAGAAATAATATGTATACAAAATATTCATTAGAGTGAGTGTATACAGTATAATAGAAATGTATATGTCAAAAATTGAGCTAAATTATTTTTTCTAGCAGTAAAGTTAGCAATTCTAGCAGAAAATAATGAATTGTTCTTATTTTTTTGACGTTTCTACTTTTTTTTAAGCATCGACGGTATTTTATTTGTCGTAATGCCTTCATTAGAAGTGATTGTCGCAGCAAATATTAGTTTATTGAATGTTTCAGCATATTTGTACAATAAAATATTAAATAAAATAAATCAAAAAAAAATATTCTGCAAAGTGGCTGCTTCAGAGGGAATCTGAAGGATTTGGCCAAAAATTAATAAAAGATATCCAAAGTGAAGATATCAAGTTGTACCGGCAAATTTTGAGAATGACACCAGTACAATTTGGAGAAATTTTAGAAATGATTCATTCTGATATTACCAAACAAAATCATTGTTGTTCCCCTTTATTTGTATAACTGGAATGGCTCAGGTTCCATCCATATAAACTCTGATGTTTTAATTTTTTCTATTAGAAATTTTATGTTTAGAGCATTCCAATTATGCATTTTAAATTAATTTTCCAACACAGAAACAAAATCCATAACATATTTCCCAGCGTAAATATTTGACGTTTATGACGTAAAATGGTGTTGTCTTTTTCTTTACGTCTGTTTCTGTCCTAGTTACGCATTGCTTCTTTTATTGCACTTTTTTCTAGCCAATGTCATAATACCATAAGTAAATTTTTATTTGTTTACAAATATTTATAACACTTGTACACAAACATTTTAAATATTTTCGAATTTTTTACACTTATTTTGTACACATCAGTAAATTCACTATGTTTTAAAATGTTCAAAATACAAAATTAAAAAAAATTTATTTCATAAAATTGTAATTAAAGTAAAAATTTCAAGTTTCATTCACACAAAAGTCTTATTTTGACAACGCATATGATTCCTCATGGCAATATGATGAAAGCAAAAAAAAAACCATAGGCGTCCCGTTATAATCAATATTAGGGGAGTCTAATGAACAAAATCACATATGAGAAAATTTTATTACAAGTTTTAAAAGTTTTAGTACTTTAGCTATGTTCTAAATTGGTATTTTTATGTTCATTATAGTAACTGTGAACCATTACAATAATAATACCCATATATTATGTTGTTTACACAACACACTAAATTGGTATTTTTATGTTCATTATAGTAACTGTGAACCATTACAATAATAATACCCATATATTATGTTGTTTACACAACACACGTACGTATTATTATTATAATTATGTTGGTACACTTATAACAATAACTTTTTTTATATTAATTATGCTCCTTTTAATATAATATTTACCCTGCGTCATTTACATAAATTATTACTATTTGCATAAAACCTAAAAAAACATGCAACGCCACTGAAAAAAAACAAAAGAATTTAACGGCCATCATGAATTTTTCGGCCATCTTGGGTTTTAAATTTGCTTCACTTGTAGTCTTACTTTGGCAATTTTACAACAACAATGCCGTGTATTTTCATTCCGGAATGAAGAGATTCATTCCGCTGAGAAGTAGGAATGGCAAAATTCTCTTCTTCTCGTAGTTGTAGTGTTTACTACTAGAGTACATATATTACATATATTTAGTTTTATGAGTTGGTAGTAAATAAAAATTTTCAATTTTTCGATAAATCAGAATATTAAATTTTATTAATTATCATTTGGAATAATTATACCTTATTCAATAATTTGATATCATTATTTTATATTTGTTAAAATTCTAAATAATAAATTATTTTTTAGAGCTTGGTACCAACTGTTGAAAGTAAAAAAAAAAATTATTCTGAAGAAGAATTGTTCTTACTTTGGGCAAAATTTCATTCCTATCCGGATAGGAATAACTTTTACCAAAGTAAGACGGCAACTATTTTAGCTTAGTTTCTGTTCTATTTGTTATTTTTCTATGGGTTTTATAACAAAACCAAAATATACACCCTACCATATCAACACAGTAGCTGAGTACAGAAATAAATAGGAATGAGAGAGATAGAATAACAACAAAATTGAACGATCGAAGAAAGATCTTGAATAAGGTTCAATGTAAAAAAATACGCGCGCTGGCATCATTAGAGAAATTTGTTCTACCATAAAATAAAGAATAATAAGAAGAGTCAAGAATAGGACTGCCGTTTAAAATAATCGGTGGCAAAAAACGAAAATTCAAAATCGATGATCGTCGCGTGAGGTATAACTATTACTAGTTTACTACTATACATTTAAATTGTAAAATGTAAATTTGAATTTGCGATGTAGCTATAATTAACTAAACGAATAGAATCAAAACCAACAATCCAATCAAAATTTTTTACTTTTCCCACTATAACGAAGTTATATTGGGTAAGTATTGTAATCGCGAAAAAAATTTTGTTCCAGATTTTCACATTTCTCGACGAATTTGGTTACCAGGACCCGAAACACCGATCAGAAAAATGTCGTGTCCGTCCTTCCGTCCGTCCGTCCTTCCAGTCGCACATTTTGATTATTTTTGTTTTGCCTCCCAATCACACAAATATTGATAGTTTTGGTCGAAATTTTATACAAAAGATAGATTTTAGTAATAAGCAGTTGGTGTTACGTTTTAGGTCAATTCGAGTATAGAATAGAGGGGGTTGCAGTGGAAGAGAAAACTGCCAAACAGATTTTCTCAAAAACGGGACCGACGAATTTTTTGTTATGTTGATAATAAATTTGATAATTCATCATCTACCTGTTCACAAAATTTGAAGTCGATTGAAGCATTGCTTGGGGGTCATTTTAACAAAAAGGAGTAATATAAATTTGTTTATCTGTTTACCGAGGAAATGTCGAATTCTCCTAAGAAATATTTTTCTACAGGTAATACACCTTGCAAATTCCAACAATTGTTCCCTAGGTGTCTTTAAGATAGAATGAATAGATTACCGTGTAATATGAAATTTAAATTTCTAAATTTACCTAAAATACTTTGCTGGTGGCAAATAATATCGTCAACATTTAAAAATAATTATATCTAGTGAGCTTTTAAATATAGCAAGATATTCCCGTTTCTATGACATTAATATTTCTGGTAGTGACATTTCTGTGACGTTTTATTGACATTTTATTACATTTTAATGATTGAAATTTCAACGACATGTTGATCGATACTTTATTTGTGAATTGCTTTCATAAAATCGCCTTTAAAGGTATTATTTCTGAGTAATAAATTCTCTTGGTATTCAAAGTCGTATATAACTCTTAATAGAAAATTACTATGGGATGCCATTAAAATAATAACACGCCATTAGGGTGGAGCAGGTTTAGGAGAGCTGGCAGATATATAAATTGAAATGCTATATGACAAGGAAGTGGGATTCGGTAACAAATGATAATTAACGTTAATTCTGATTTTGTATTGTTTGTGTTTATTATTTTGTATTTTCCAATGGTCCACAGCGATGCCCCGTCCAGACTGAAGCACTGAATAAAGAACTATATCGGCCAATTCTCACGTTGCTCACATAATATTATCATGTGATGTGAACAAACGGCACAAATTTTCAGAAAATAAATTTTTGAACATTGTGGATGCTCTCTGAATGGAGTAAATTAAATCATGTGAATGTGACTTTGATTGCTGCTCAACACGTGTCAGTTCTGAATAATTTAACATTATTTGTGAATCTGTGATTTAGCGGTATGATAGTAGAAGATTTATATTGTCGGGCCAATTGTGTTATTGGGGAAGAGGTCTCCAAAATTTAAGAAAATCCGTGACATATTTTAAGGACCTGGCCTGCCCAAAATAACGGAAAATGTTTGTAAAATATAAATGGTTGGTTTGGTGATCTTAAACGGATGATTTCTGGGGAAAGTGTCGTCCGAGAGTCGGATAGACCCAATTTTTTTTATTTTTTATTTACTTGTAATACGACCACGTGCGCACACAAAGTGTTCTTATACAATAATTGTATGTATGCAGAAGTTATACGAATATGGTAAGTGTAAGTGCACATTTCCATATTGGTGATGTTAAAGTTAAAGTTGCAGTAAACTTTAAATTTTTTATTGTACATAAATAATTAATTAAATAAATTTATGTTTTTATTTTTAGTTTATGTTTTCGTTTTTACACCCAAAAACATTCACACCTCGTGTACAAGAAAATGTTGACCAATTTACATACTTATTAAATTTCTGTTGTTGTTCTATAATGAATATTTTCTGATTTCAAAAATCAGTTTTAATTTATCAAATACGTAATAGTTTAGAAAAGTAGCAAATTTGTTTATGATGTATTTATATGTAATTTTTACTTGTTCTTTAATGAATAAATGCATCAAAATGACTGACTGAGGTAACTGAAAGATAGTGGATCTACCATTGAGAATCTTGTAAATGATCGAAAGTGGATCTACAATTGAATTTAACTATAAATGAATAAATTCAAAACGATGACTGATTGACTGGTTATGACTGATTTACTGGTAAACGATCGGAATTGAACTTATACAGTTGTATTTATTGGTAACAAATAAATTCAAAGAGATGATTGAGTGACTGCTAAACGATCGGAAATTGGTAAACGATCAAAAATGGATCTACAATTCAATTTAACTGTAATGAATTAATTCAAATCTTCAATTTAATTTGTCCGTAATAAATAAATCCAAAGAGACGTTGATTCACTAGTAAATGATCGAAAGTGGATTTATAATTGAGTGTTTGTAATGAATAAAGAGATGACTGACTGGTAAACGAAAAAAAAACCATAGGCGTCCCGTTATACTCAATATTAGGGGAGTCTAATGAACAAAATCACATATGAGAAAATTTTATTACAAGTTTTAAAAGTTTTAATACTTTAGCTATGTTCTAAATTGGTATTTTTATGTTCATTATAGTAACTGTGAACCATTACAATAATAATACCCATATATTATGTTGTTTACACAACACACGTACGTATTATTATTATAATTATGTTGGTACACTTATAACAATAACTTTTTTTATATTAATTATGCTCCTTTTAATATAATATTTACCCTGCGTCATTTACATAAATTATTACTATTTGCATAAAACCTAAAAAAACATGCAACGCCACTGAAAAAAAAACAAAAGAATTTAACGGCCATCATGAATTTTTCGGCCATCTTGGGTTTTAAATTTGCTTCACTATTTTAGCTTAGTTTCTGTTCTATTTGTTATTTTTCTATGGGTTTTATAACAAAACCAAAATATACACCCTACCATATCAACACAGTAGCTGAGTACAGAAATAAATAGGAATGAGAGAGATAGAATAACAACAAAATTGAACGACCGAAAAAAGATCTTGAATAAGGTTCAATGTAAAAAAATACGCGCGCTGGCATCATTAGAGAAATTTGTTCTACCATAAAATAAAGAATAATAAGAAGAGTCAAGAATAGGACTGCCGTTTAAAATAATCGGTGGCAAAAAACGAAAATTCAAAATCGATGATCGTCGCGTGAGGTATAACTATTACTACTATACATTTAAATTGTAAAATGTAAATTTGAATTTGCGATGTAGCTATAATTAACTAAACGAATAGAATCAAAACCAACAATCCAATCAACATTTTTTACTTTTCCCACTATAACGAAGTTATATTGGGTAAGTATTATAATCGCGAAAAAAATTTTGTTCCAGATTTTCACATTTCTCGACGAATTTGGTTACCAGGACCCCGAAACACCGATCAGAAAAATGTCGTGTCCGTCCTTCCGTCCGTCCGTCCTTCCAGTCGCACATTTTGATTATTTTTGTTTTGCCTCCCAATCACACAAATATTGATAGTTTTGGTCGAAATTTTATACAAAGATAGATTTTAGTAATAAGCAGTTGGTGTTACGTTTTAGGTCAATTCGAGTATAGAATAGAGGGGGTTGCAGTGGAAGAGAAAACTGCCAAACAGATTTTCTCAAAAACGGGACCGACGAATTTTTTGTTATGTTGATAATAAATTTGATAATTCATCATCTACCTGTTCACAAAATTTGAAGTCGATTGAAGCATTGCGTGGGGGTCATTTTAACAAAAAGGAGTAATATAAATTTGTTTATCTGTTTACCGAGGAAATGTCGAATTCTCCTAAGAAATATTTTTCTACAGGTAATACACCTTGCAAATTCCAACAATTGTTCCCTAGGTGTCTTTAAGATAAAATGAATAGATTACCGTGTAATATGAAATTTAAATTTCTAAATTTACCTAAAATACTTTGCTGGTGGCAAATAATACCGTCAACATTTAAAAATAATTATATCTAGTGAGCTTTTAAATATAGCAAGATATTCCCGTTTCTATGACATTAATATTTCTGGTAGTGACATTTCTGTGACGTTTTATTGACATTTTATGACATTTTAATGATTGAAATTTCAACGACATGTTGATCGATACTATATTTGTGAATTGCTTTCATAAAATCGCCTTTAAAGGTATTATTTCTGAGTAATAAATTCTCTTGGTATTCAAAGTCGTATATAACTCTTAATAGAAAATTACTATGGGATGCCTTTAAAATAATAACACGCCATTAGGGTGGAGCAGGTTTAGGAGAGCTGGCAGATATATAAATTGAAATGCTATATGACAAGGAAGTGGGATTCGGTAACAAATGATAATTAACGTTAATTCTGATTTTGTATTGTTTGTGTTTATTATTTTGTATTTTCCAATGGTCCACAGCGATGCCCCGTCCAGACTGAAGCACTGAATAAAGAACTATATCGGCCAATTCTCACGTTGCTCACATAATATTATGATGTGAACAAACGGCACAAATTTTCAGAAAATAAATTTTTGAACATTGTGGATGCTCTCTGAATGGAGTAAATTAAATCATGTAAATTTGACTTTGATTGCTGCTCAACACGTGTCAGTTCTGAATAATTTAACATTATTTGTGAATCTGTGATTTAGCGGTATGATAGTAGAAGATTTATATTGTCGGGCCAATTGTGTTATTGGGGAAGAGGTCTCCAAAATTTAAGAAAATCCGTGACATATTTTAAGGACCTGGCCTGCCCAAAATAACGGAAAATGTTTGTAAAATATAAATGGTTGGTTTGGTGATCTTAAACGGATGATTTCTGGGGAAAGTGTCGTCCGAGAGTCGGATAGACCCAATTTTTTTTATTTTTTATTTACTCGTAATACGACCACGTGCGCACACAAAGTGTTTTTATACAATAATTGTATGTATGCAGAAGTGGCTTTGACTTTTGAATCAGACAGAATTTCTTTTTTTCTTCAAAATTAATTAATTATTTTTTGTTCCTGATATCTATCGAGTTTATATTGCGGTGATAATTATGCAGATTAGTTACCAGTGATGCGGATGCTGATGATGCCATATCAGAACGACCAGATGGAAATTTGGAAATTGGTTCAGTTGGGACGAAACGAACGAAACAGTACCACTGGAAGAATTGTGCCGCTAAGATGTGATATTGCCTTATTTGCAGGAAATTTATTGTTTTGTCACTTGAACATCGACACTTTATTGTGAATGAGCTAACTGCTCAAAATAAAATGTCCCAAAATTTATAATAAATAAATAAAAAAATAAAAATAAATAAAATTATACGAATATGGTAAGTGTAAGTGCACATTTCCATATTGGTGATGTTAAAGTTAAAGTTGCAGTAAACTTTAAATTTTTTATTGTACATAAATAATTAATTAAATAAATTTATGTTTTTATTTTTAGTTTATGTTTTCGTTTTTACACCCAAAAACATTCACACCTCGTGTACAAGAAAATGTTGACCAATTTACATACTTATTAAATTTCTGTTGTTGTTCTATAATGAATATTTTCTGATTTCAAAAATCAGTTTTAATTTATCAAATACGTAATAGTTTAGAAAAGTAGTAAATTTGTTTATGATGTATTTATATGTAATTTTTACTTGTTCATTAATGAATAAATGCATCAAAATGACTGACTGAGGTAACTGAAAGATAGTGGATCTACCATTGAGAATCTTGTAAATGATCGAAAGTGGATCTACAATTGAATTTAACTATAAATGAATAAATTCAAAACGATGACTGATTGACTGGTTATGACTGATTTACTGGTAAACGATCGGAATTGAACTTATACAGTTGTATTTATTGGTAACAAATAAATTCAAAGAGATGACTGAGTGACTGCTAAACGATCGGAAATTGGTAAACGATCAAAAATGGATCTACAATTCAATTTAACTGTAATGAATTAATTCAAATCTTCAATTGAATTTATCCGTAATAAATAAATCCAAAGAGACGTTGATTCACTAGTAAATGATCGAAAGTGGATTTATAATTGAGTGTTTGTAATGAATAAAGAGATGACTGACTGGTAAACGATTGAAAGTGGATCTGCAATTGAATTTAACTAAAATGAATAAGTTCGAAGAGACGGCTGATTGACTGGTTATGAGTAATTGGCTGCTAAACGATGGGAATTGAATTTATACAGTTGCAGTTGTCGGTAACAAATAAATTCAAAGAGATCACATACTGATTGCTAAATGATCGAAATGAGATGAATGTCCCATTGGTAAACGAACAAAGTGGATCTACAATTCAATTTATCTGTAATGATTTAATTCAAAGAGATAACTGACTTGCTGATTGTGATTGAGCAACTTGTAAACGATTGGAAGTGAATCTACCATTGAATTTTTCAGTAATGAATTAATTCAAAGAGATGACTGACAGGCTCATTATGACTGATTGGCTGGTAAACGATCGGATTTACATCTATTGTTGCATTTATTTGTAATAAATAAATTAAAAAATGATCCACTAGTGGTAAACGATCGAAAGTGGATCATATTTGAATTAGACACCTCGTCCTTTCCTGGTAGTTTTCTGCAGGGTTTGCTAATTAGGATTTCAAATACTGTTAGAGAATTAGGCTTAGTTATTAATAAAACTCTTTCTCGGGGTGACCATTTAGTTAGTATTAGTAAGAAAGTTTTTGGCATGCTTATTTGTTTGTATAAAGTAGTAGTATTTTCTGATAGTCAGTTTAGGATAAAAATGTTTTGTCTTATCTTTTTCCTCATTTTATTTACGGTGACATAGTTTTATTCGGTATATGCTTGAGGAAATTATGAACGTTCTCCAAAGATGTTTCAATGCTTGTACTAGGTTTATTTTTGGTATTAGGAAATTCGATCATATTTCTGCCCACTCTAGCCTTGTTTTAGGATGTAGTTTACCTACCTTTTACGAATTTCGCGTTTGTCTTTTTATTTTTAAACTTCTCAAAGCTAAGAAGCTAATAGGAAGTTGCTGTTTAGTAGGTTTCATTCCTCAAACTTCCACCTGATTCCGGCCAAAAATTGTTGTAGGTCGCTAAACAAATCCTTTTACGTTAGGGGAGTTTGTCTTTGGAATTCAATTCCATTGGGCCATTGGAAATTAAGAGGTTAGGATCGGCCAAATTATTTAAGTCAACATTTTTGGAGTGGCGTAGTTTTTTTAAACTTATTTCTAATATTATTGTTATTAGGCTGTGTTTCAATCGGGTAAAAAGTTAAATTTTTTAACTGTGGTAAAAAATATTAAATTTTCCTCACTTTTTAATCGTTTTGGTGTTTCAAATGAAACTGGTTAAAATTGTGACGTTTACGTTTTTTATTTTTGTTTTGCGTAGAGAAAAACAAAATACAAGCTACAAATTTTTAACTGGCTACCAGTTAAAATTTTTGTGGTGAATAAAATGCCAAAAATTTAACTTTTTATGCGGTTGTTTATTCATTTGAAACACAGCCTTATTGTTAATTTTTAATATTATTTCACCTCTTGCTGTACATTTTATTGTAAATGAGCTATTGCTCAAAATAGAATGTGTATGCATAAGGTGGAAATTATTATTATTACTGTAAGGCCATGTGAATTTGTTATCAACTGATGACATTACGAGGATTGTTCTTGTTCGTGTTATTATTTTAATCGGGAGGACGTAGGACAAGTTTATGTTTAAACATTTAATTTGGTCAAATTAGTCCAGTATAGTTTTCCATTGTCTTTTATTTGTTCGTATTTTCGTTTTATTTCATTTTTCTTGTTCGATTTGCCACTTACAATTCTTTATGATTAGTATAATTATCATTAAATTTAGAACAGCCACACGATGATTATAACAGGAATGATTACTATCGTAAAATTCTGTATCGATGTCTTCTTTTAGTAAAATATTTAATATTTTAAATTTCCACGAGACTGCGCTTTAAAATAGGTGCCAAAGATTGATATTGGCCCTTGAAATAGCTCAAAAAATGATTGAGACGATGCTTGAAGCTACCAAAGCATTCCGTCATGTAATTTTTGTGTTTTATTAACAATTCAGAAGTACATTCTAGGTAATCATTTTCTTTTAAAAGTGTTAAGACACAGGCAGCACAATTAATATTTTTAAATATTTTATTTATTAGATATCCTGTAAAATAGATAGATGGATCTGAGTTGGTATTAGTTTGACAAAACGAAGAGGCTTAATCAGTTAATTCCTCTTTGATTTCGATTACAATTAAATAATCGTCGCTATCACTTTCATTGCTTTGGGCATTAAATATGCCATGTTTGGTGGTACTTGATTGAGGTTCTCCAGTATCTAGTAAACAAAGCTCATTTTGTTTTTCCTCGAGAATAACGTCCAATAAGGTTGCATCTGCATCTTATTCATTATTTGAAAATTTCGTGAATGGTGTAATATATATTTGATAACAATTTAGCGACTGTGTAACTAAACTCTTGGACGGATGGATTGAACTCATTTCCATTGGCGGATTTAATCAAAGGGAATGTATTTTCCACAGCATCTTAATTAGCCATGAAGTGAGCAAATATTTAACATTGAGGTTATCCTGTGAAAATGGATGAAAAGAATTCCGCGAATCGTTTGCACCATTCCATCAAATGAATAAACTTTCTTTTCGTTTACTATATGATTCAATTTACTACACCACGTACTGTGTAGTGTTTTATATTTTCACAATATTTCAGAGTTCACAAAAAACAATGTTTATATTAACTTCCACCACCCTAATGTACTCGAATTTATATCAACTCCCGGAATTCTTTTCTCTCCCGCAACTATATTTAATTCTGCTTGAAAAAATCCATGTTTAGCAGAAGAATTTTATTTGCACCAAAAAATGATTATGTTAAAATGGACGATGACGTCTCTATAAAAAAAAGTTTTTAAGCGAACGTGTGTCGCGTTGAATGTATTAATAGAGAGTGTCTTTTCGTCTCTATTATGCTCACAACCCAGCAATAGTATGGACTACATTTATATGTCCGAAAACCGAGCAAATTACATTTGCTAAAAATGTAAGTTGTACTGACGATAATAGATGGTGATAATTTCTTTTTTTTTTTTTTTTTTTTTTTTTTTTTTTTCGCTGGCGCTACATCCCATGGAGGGATTTGGCCGCTTCATAGTGAAGTTTCGTAATCATTTGTACAACGGATAATGAGTGATTAGTTCATTGATCCTTACATTAACCAGCCGTGATTTTTTCATCACCCGCCGGGAATCGAACCCGGGGCCTCCGGAGCTTAAAGCAAGCATGCTGAAGTGATAATTTCGGTGTTGTATTAAATTTATCCAAGATATTAACTTAATACAAAATAGTGAACTGCACCAGAGCCTTCTAGAGTATAGAGCCATAATCATCATGACGTATATTTTAGAAGCTTTTTTAGTGGTATAACTTTTTACTAATTTCCATAGGAATCCATAGTAAAAATGGTGTTTTTTAGCTTCAAGTTTTTCATTGAAAAAAGCAAAAATGTTACAAAATGTTCATAAGTGTTCTACATACCTTTAGCAGCAATATACAGGCAGGGTTTATTGGTATTAAGTAAATATTAATTGCAGAAATATTAAAATTAAATTATTTCTAAAATATATTTTTCAAACTTTCATTTTGAAAAATTCATCAAAGTTGGCTCTGACGAATTAAAATAATACTTGCTACATTTATCTTTAGTTTTACTAGTGTACGTTAGATGTCTCAGATTTATACAGAAAAATACGAAAAAAAATTGTTTAATCACAAAATTATCACACGTTTTTAATATTTTGAGAATTTGTTTTGCTTTTCCTACAATTTTTGAACTCAAAATTTCTCCAGGTGGCAATTTTTCGTACGATTTTTAAAAAATTTGTACTGCCATCACTGCCATCTATGTAATGTATATTGACTTAATGCACACAATTTGTAGTAAGCTTTACTTTTTTATTTTACCAGAATGCTGTTATTATGAACTTTTTTTTATATTTTGGTTTAAATAAATCAATTATTACAAGAAAATGAAAACGATTTACTTAAACGACATTTATATATATTGAAATTCAAATATTTATGAAAATATTTCAGAAATCATAATTAAGAATTAGTAACGTTTTCATTGACAAATTTGTCTTAAGAAAAAAAGTGATTTCCCATATGTTTTATGTGTTTTACTATGGAAATTTTGATTTTTTCGTCGTTTCTAATTCCCTTAAAAAAGCTTCGTTTTTTAGATTATGGCTTGTATAATCAAGGTTGCTTTGACTGTACTCAAATATAGGGGAATATGTTTATTGAGTTGAGCACAAAAACATAACCCTAGAATATTAGTAAGTTTAACTATTCTATTCGAGGTGTCACTATTAACCGAAAAGAGCTGCTCATTCACAATTATATTTGAAAGTTGAAATGCGTTACATTTCAAATAATTGTGGCGATAAACGATTTAAAATTAGCGATTTTAAATGAATGAATCGCTACAACTAGTTTAATATTTTGCATGTACATAAATCAACATTTCGTTAAGGAATTTTAATACGCAACAGTTTTCCTCAACTCTTAGAGCGCATTTTTTTGAGTTTAAACAGCCAAATAATTTGTCAAAATTATCAAAAAGAATCAAGGTGGCAAATGTTGTATTTTTTCACCTACCACGGTCCGGCTAAATACTTGGATGGATAGTTTAACTTTCATCTTATCGAAATAGCCGGGATTAACGTGTTTATCACTTAATTAAGGACACATTCGAGTGGAGGACGATTGTTCTAATGTATACAAGTCACGAGCAACTTGCAGCTCGCAATACCATCATTAGTTTCGAGGTCAGATTTCAGCATACAATTTCGGAAAGATTTAAATAAATGCGGGGGATCAAATAACCTACAATTTGAGAAAAGCAAATATTGCTTAAAACTGGATTATTATTATTAGCAAAGCATCCTTGATTATACAAGCCATAATCTAAAAATCGAAGCTTTTATAAGGGAATTAGAAACGAGGAAAAAACCAAAATTTCCATAGTAAAACACATAAAACATATGGGAAATCACTTTTTTTCCTAAGGCAAATTTGTAAATGAAAACGTTGCAAATTGTTAATTATGATTTCTGAAATATTTTCATAAATGTTTGAATTTTAACATATATGAAGATCGTTTAAGTAAATCGTTTTTATTTTCTTGTAATAATTGATTTATTTAAACCAAAATATAAAGAAAAGTTCATAACAACAGCATTCTGGTCAAATTAAAAAGAAAAGCTTACTACAAATCGTGTGCATTAAGTCAATATACATTACATAGATGGCAGTGATGGCATTTGAAAAATCGTACGAAAAATTGCGACCTGGGGAAATTTTGAGTTCAAAAATTGTAGGAAAAGCTAAACAAATTCACAAAATATTAAGAACGTGTCATAATTCTGTGATTAAACAATTTTTTTCGTATTTTTCTGTATAAATCTGAGACATCTAACGTACACTAGTAAAACTAAAGATAAATGCAGCAAGTATTATTTTAATTAGTCAGAGCCAACTTTGATGTATTTTTCAAAATGAAAGTTCGAAAAATATATTTTAGAAATAATTTAATTTTAATATTTCTGCAATTAATATTTACTTAATACCCATATACCCTTCCTGTATATTGCTGCTAAAGGTATGTAGAACACTTTTGTTTAAAAATTTTGTAACATTTTTTCTTTTTTCATTGAAAAATTTGAAGCTAAAAAACACCATTTTTACTATGGATTCCTATGGCAATCAGTGAAAAGTTATGCCACTAAAAAAGCTTAAAAAAAATACGTCACAATGATTATGGCTCTATACTCTAGAAGGCTCTGTTATTAGCCCCCAAATTATTCAGAGCTTTTCGATTGTTCGATCCTTGGTCACATATAACAGCTTTAACCGTTAGACATAAAGAACTACACAATTTCAAGTTGGTCTCTACTAAATTGGTTAATGTATTTCTGTGGCAATATGACAGTAGGGAATAACTCGAGCTATACCCTTTCACATATTATTTAAAATTCAAAATGTCCATATTCGAATTCATATCATATCAATTTTTTGTAATAATCCAGCAACTACAAACAACCGTAATAATCATTTAAAAACGCAAGAATTCAAAAAACTCATACGATTTTGAACGACTCTTCATTTTAAAAACGTTTTCCTGAAAAATGCAATTTTAGAGTTATTCCCTTATGTCTTATTGCCACAGATTTTATGATGGCATTCTCAGAGACCTAGTAGTATAAAATGTTTTTCCAATTTCCAATAATACCGCGGACCATGAAAACACAAATATAGCTACCAATCTTAGCTTCTGTGCAATCGTCGCCCAAATCAACATATCCGTCTACACAATCGCGAATTGAATTATATTTCAAATCGTTGTGAATCTTAATTTCATCAAAAATTAGACAGCACTGTTTATCGAAAATTTCTAAAGTGTCGATTTTTTCATTTAATTTGTTTAAGAATTAGTACATTATGTACATATTTGAATATGGGAACAAATTTTTTATTGATTGCCTCCGTATAGTTAAGCAAAGATTTCGATGGTAAATCGAAATTCAACCTGTTCCTCAAAAAATTATATGATTTCGGGGACCCGTAATAAATATTTTGCGCTAGTATATGTAACAAAATCCCCCAAAAGGGATTTTGTTAAACAGAACATAGCAATAGAGGTCTGGTTGCGGTATTGCACTGGCTGAAGCTCGCCGCTAGGCGTGGGGGTTACCAGACATATTACTATGCTTGAAAACCGCATAGAGATAAAACGAAGGGGACAAGAAAATTATTCTACTGTGCCACGACCACAGTGGTAGATAATCATAAAAACAAAATCTGTGTTCGACAGGGACGCCGGTGCCACTCCGGCGACCCTGCTCAAGGCCTAGGTCAGCATAAGGCCGCCCATCCTCACGCGATCACACGAACTAATTAGCAACACATCACTAAATGTAACCCGAAATCATAAAAAACAAATCTGCAATTACGCATAAAAAACCCAAAGCGGAAAAAACGAAATGAAAACAAAAATGAAATGAAAGAAATTTGAAATGAAAATGAACCGTTAGATGAATTACCAAAAAAAACAAAATGTGGTGCGAATCGATTTGGGGTGTCGCATACGGTACGCCACCCGGAACCTGAAACCCGTAAAAATTTATGAAATTTAATAAAAACAATATAGTAATAAAACAGAAATCAAGTTCGGCTTACAAAATTTTACAATAATAAAAAAAACACGCGGTGCCACCGGTTTCTTATATATTTTTACCGGCTGGTCACCATACCTGAACATAAAACCTTGGCCCGTCCGACCAATCAAACAGCTACCAGCGCCGACGCAGCAGCCCCCTCTGGATTCACGAACCCCACTCCGTTCGTCGGAGTTGCTGCCACAAACCCAAATTCAATACAGGACAGAATAAAACTGTTCCCTCCTCAAGCATTTGATAAATTACTTTATCAGAGAGCTTAACTTCTTAGCATTAGGCCTCGTAATTTAAAACTGGGACCCTCACTACATGCACAAATCTCGAAATTCGGCTTTTATACGGTTTTTTTTTTCTCAACACGTTTTACCTTATGTAATATATTAGATTTGGTTTTTCACTTTACTTTTTCCTGGCAAAACTGTCTTATCACCAACTACCGTTATAGATGTATTTTTCTTTTATTTTTATCAGATTTAACCACAAACTTCAAACCGGTAGTAAAACGCACTTTAGGATTATTATTAATATTGGCAAGATAATTAGGTACAGGTTAATGTTTGAGACTAAAATACCACCATAAACACCAACAATATTTTTTTATTATAATTACACGTACTTTTATTCAAATTACTTTATAAATGTCTACTCAAAACATATACCATTGGCACTCATACAATATATAATACTCAAGTGCCACAGGGCAAAACAATTTATCATACAACAAAAAAAATTACGCCACTCGGCCCAAAACTAATCATATTTATTAAATATTTTTTCTATTTTTTTCTTTATTTATAATTATTATTGTTCAAATTATATTATTTTTTTTTTCAATTTACTACATACATATTTATCAATTAGTAACACTCAAACTTGACGTCAATTTTACCCCAAAAAAAAATATCCATATAATTATTCAAAACTCGACTTTTCAAAATTAAAACGAGACTTTTATTTTATTTTTGTTTTTTTTTTTTTTTCAAAACTAAAAAACCCGACCGTATAATTTAAAATTCAAAACTAAACTCAAAAAAAATAAAATAAACCCGACGTGTACCAAAAAATTTTATCCCCACCCAAAAAATTATTTACCAAAGAAAAAAAAAATATACCATGACCCGACCGATAGATTTCGGGTGGCGTATATACATACAACCGCACCCAAAAATCGACTCGCACACACCAATACTATTTAATTTAATCACTGGAACATTCCATTTACATGGAAAATCCACGCGCTAACCAAAACAAAACAGATGAAGCAACACACCAACCACTACACGTCATTACATACCATCAAAACAAAAAATGATAAAACGAATCGAGTAACCGACCAAAATACGGAGAAGTATAAAATGCTAAATGGTACACTCTACCAAAAAAAAAAATATTTTCTATTACAAATTAAGCCAAAGAAAGAATGACGTGTAGTGGAAGAGATTTTATGCAGCGCAGTGGATAAACATGCAACCTTGTTGGGATTTTCAACCGTAATTACAGATTTAAATTAAACAGATCATAACAACCACAAGCGGTTGTTACAGCGTGGGGACGACTCACACCCGAGAAAAGATCTCAAAGCCAGGCATGAAAGTAAGAGGGAAGGAGAAAAAATTTCACTAATAATTTGTCACAATCGTATATCCTTGGCATGATAAACTCCCAAAGGTTTTCCATCAAGATTTCTGATATTATAAGAGACTGTTCCGATTTTATCAGTGATAAAAGCAGGAATAAACTTAGCAGCTAACTTTGCAGAAAATCTATCAGGAGCACTACTTTGTGCGAAGGATCGGACAAACACAGGTTGATCAGGCAGGAAATTCCTATTGGTACTTCGTAAATTATACCGAATGGCGGATTTCTCATGTGCAACCTTCAGGTAATGAGTTATTTGATCACGAATAAGATTTAATCTATTAGATTTGGACAACACATGTATTTCGTTATCATCCTGAGGAGATAAAAGTTTACGTAAAGCATAATCTGAACCGTTTAATGACATGTGTTGACCAAAGACCAAATAGTGAGGAGAAAAATTCGTGACGTCGTGTTTAACATTTCGCAATGCCGCAGTGATTTCAGAAAGATGGCAATCCCATTCATTATGTGCATGATCATCAAGATAAGAACGAATACTAGACAGTAACGTCCGATTAACTCTCTCAGAAGCGTTGCTTTGAGGAGAGTAAATAGGAGTACGTATATGATCAACATTATATTTTTTCAAGAGATCTTTAAATAAGTTAGATATGAATTGTTTGCCATTATCAGAAGTAATCACTGCAGGTACAGAGAAAAGTAAAAACACATCATTTTCCAAAAAGTTACACAGAGAAGAGGCGGAAGCTTCACGCAATGGTTTGACTAGAACAAACTTTGAATAATGATCCAACACTATAGCGATACAGGTATTACCTCGTTTGGAGCGAGGATAAGGTCCAAGGAAATCAACGAACAATTTTTCAAAAGGTCTGGTAGACTCAGTTTGAGAACCCATCAAAGGTTGAGTGCTAAAATTTACAGGCTTATTCATCTTGCATTGTACACAATTAGAGATGAAAAGTTTGATTTGTTTAGTCATACCAAACCAGAAAAATTGCCGTTGAAGTCGTTCTACAGTTTTTTTAATACCCATATGAGCAGAAGTAGGAGAAGAATGAGCCAGTTCAATTAAGTTTGCAGTCAAGAACAACGGAACTACTAACTTCCATTCAGACAAATCAGTGGACGTATAACGAGAAGCGTAGGAAGGTAAGATCAAGAGTTTATTATCACGAATTTTGAAGTTGTGATCGCAATCTTTTAATAGTTGTACTCGATTGATCTGTTGTACATATTCATCGTCCTGAAAAGCTGAAGAGTTAAGATCAATATGTAGAACCGAGTTGTCACTTGAAGAATTTAAACTGGACACATTTTCTTGTATAACAGGAGAATTAACAATTGAAGAGAAAAAATTTAAGTGGCGGAAGAAAAAAATTTAAATTTCAAAATATATATAAAACTAACAAAACCAAATATTAAAGTAATCAAAAAAAAATTAATATAAAAGAAAGAGAAAAAAAAAATATATCTAAAGAATAACCCCAATTAAATTACTAATTAATTATAAGAAAATTCATTACCCAAAAATTTATGAATGAAAGAAAATATTAACTAATAATAATGATAAAAAATAAAGAAAAGAAAAAAAATATTTACAAGTTTGATTTGTATTATATAGATGATGTCATATAGGTAAATTTTGTCATATAGGGAAATTTCGTCTTATTGGGAAATTGCGTCTAATAGAGAAAATGTTGTATAATTTATTTTTAAATAAATGGTACTAACCATAAACCTACAAACTAAAGTAACAGACACCTAAAACTAAATAAAAAAATTATCTAAAGAACAAAAATGTGGAACGCTTCACGACCTTGCGTGTCATCCTTGCACAGGAGCCATGCTAATCTTCTCTGTATCGTTCCAAATTTCAGTAACAAAAAAAAAAAAATGAAAGATCATTTGTCTTATAGGGATTGTGTCGTATAGAAAAATTTGATTTTATAGAGAATTTTTGTCTTATATGGAATATTTTGTAATAAATGGAGTTCATTTGAACCTACCCATTAAGTAAAATTAAATACATAAAAATTTCACTTAAATACCTAAGCTGAACTAGGAAAACTAATTAATAATAAAAATAACTGAAAAAGCTAAAACTAAATCCCAAAAAAAATAAAATAAAGAAATAAACTTTAAACTATATGGCAACACTGCACTCAAAATAATTTTCTTAGAAATTGTATGGCAACACTGCACTAAACTATAAACTAAAACTATAACTACCAATAAAACTAAAGAATGAAATTGAACTGAGAAGAAAAAAAAAAAAAAAAATATTTGAAATGAAATAATGACAAGTTACTGATGCAATTGTCCCAAAACGGAAAGAGAAAACAAAGTTGAGCTTTACGTCTGCCTTCAAGAATGATGAGCCGAAATCTCACTCTAAAGTCAAATACCACAAAGGCAGAAGTAGTAGTGGATTACGGACACCACTCCCAAAAACAGAAGGAGAAATAAAAGAAACCACTTGAACTCGACTTTCTGACTTCAGGGAACCTATTTGACCTTACACACTAATTCAACGCAACAAGCGGATGTAGGAATGAATGTCAGAATCGGCACTTAAAGACCAGAGACAACAAAAGAATATAAAACTGATTTAATTAAAGGAACAATGAAACCAGCAAAAGGATTTAATGAAAATTTTTGAATTAGAAAATAAACTATTGAAAACATGTCAAAATTTTACGGAGGCGGTTTGTTAATCCGACCTCCAACCGTTTAGTCGCCTCTTACGACAAGCAATGGTTACTGTGGTGGTATTCTAATCGTGGTTTTGCCCCGACCACTGGCAGTCTGAATAGAAGTAGGAAAATTATGAATATGAAGGTTGTTGTCCGCCAACAACTTTTCAGAACCACAACCCAACACACTTACACTCGCTCCACTATCTAATAGACCTCGGTATGGAACATCATTGACAAGAATATCAGCATAAGGCCGTTTATCGCTTGTCTCAGAACCGAGTACTGAAGAAACAACAAAGGATCGCAAAATCCGACGTTGCTCCCAGTATTTTTTTGAGCGAAGTAACTGAGCTGAGATGAGTTTCCTAAAAGTGTTGGGGATAGATGGACCGGAATCAGAAAAATTGGAACTATTGTTAAATGAAGAAATTGAAGGAATGGAGTGTTCCAATTTGGAAAAGGAATTTACTCGACATTCAGGTGGAGAAACAGGCAAGCAAGAGTCCGATACCATTAAGTCGGAACCAGCTGAACCAGATCCAGAAGAGATTGCGGAATCAAAGGACTCAACGCGAACTTTCACTGGTTCGACTGATTCTTCCCATCTGGCATCAGTCTCTTCCGAAACTCTGGGTCGGTATTGCTGACTGCATCTACTTTGGTAATTATTGTTGGGGTTGAGATGGTCTGTGGTTCCTGGCTCCCCGATCTCCATGAACCACTGATCTGGTTTCCCGCACAACGAACACAATTTGTTGAAATGGTGCCTTTGAGACCACAGCGATAGCAAAAGGCACCCAAGTGAGGACGAGGACAGTCTTGAAAACCATGCCCTATATCAGAACAATTATAGCAAATGTAATTGCGGCCAGATCTAGAGGTATTGGTTACATTAGGTGTAGTTGAAGTAGAAGAGGGTTTAAAAGACTTAGAGTTTGTAATAGTCGTTCCCATTGGAGCACGATAAGAATGACTTGGACTAATCGCAGAAATATGTTGCACAGATTCGGACGTCGGAACAAAAACACCAGATGGAACGCGATATGCGGTTCCTGACGTATCTGCGGATAAAACTGACGGATTAGAAATTGGAACGACTGGTTCTGAATCATACATTCTCTCAACACCGAGTTCATTGATACTACGACGAGGGTGCATCGAGTAATCAGGTGGAGAACGAAAACGTTTTAGCGAATCTTCCCATGAAGTACAACTTTTGATGAGCTCATTGATATGTGAGAAGTGTCGATCAGTAAGTTGATACTGAAGGACAGGCTTCATATTGTTCATCAGTAGTTGTATGAATTCATCGTCGCTGTAAGGGGTGTGACACTGCAGGGCCAAATTCCACATGTGATGATAAAACTCCAAGAATGATTCGTTAGGTAACTGTTTGCGAGACTCAACCATACGACGAATTTCGTAGGGAGTACGCCTATCTTTAAATCTTTCTTGGAAGGCTAATCGGAGGCTATCCCAAGGTGCTGAAGGATTATACCTGCGGTAGGTCCAGTACCACTGCAGTGCCACATCTTTCAGGACAAGATGCAGATCCAGAAGTACAGAAGAAGGTGAGAGATTGTTGGATTTCACTACAGAGTCCAGCTGAAAAAGGAACATGTCCACTGTTATGCCAGAAGGTGAACCTGTGTAGGAAATCCCACATCGAGATAAAGAACGTCTATTGAAATCAGGATTATATTGAGTAGATGGATTATGAATTGCTGAAGGCACGGGATTCAAAATACTATTATGAAGATCTCTAGCATCTGGTGCTGACTGAAAATTGGAACGTTGGGTAGCCTGCTCCGGAGATGAACGCTCTTTAGAGACAGGTTCCATGAAAGAATGAGTTAATTCAGGCAAATTATTGTCCTGCGGGTTTATCGCCGTGGAAACAAGTGGATCTCTTGCAGGACCAGCAAAATCAGGGTGAGGAGGTGGCCCAAAAGACACCTCCGGAACAGGAATTTTTAACGTTGGATTTAACTGACTATGCACACCGGCTGCTTGTTCCGCATCCAGCTGTATTCTCACTTCGTTGGTCAGCAGTTGAACTTGAGCCGTCAATACTCTCATCATTTCCGCCTGATCAATTGAATTAGGATCCACATTAAATGCCTTAATTAATTCGTCCATTATGAAAAGATTGAGTGAAACAGAGAAGAAAAAAAAAAATTTAAAGCTACAAAAAAAAATTAACCAAAATTGAATTTAAACGTGATTTTAAACGTAATGAGAGTTAATTTTCGACAAATGTAAATTAACAATATTATTTTAAAAAATTTCTAACTTATATTTACTTTATAGAAAACTGAATAAATTATAGTTATAATTAAAGTTACCTAAACCAAAAGTTAGTAAAATTTAAAGCTACAACTGAATACCAAATGAAGACCAGCGATACTGGCAATTCCACAAAAAAAATCAAACAAATTATTTAATTGAAGCAATTACTGAAAAAAAATAAATTTTACCCATCAAAAAAAAAATTAACTATAAAAATATTTGAATATATATATATATATATATATGAAAAACAAGATAGAATTACTTAATTTAAAGCAGAAAAAAAAAATTTTTTAAATTATTAATTAATTATTTAAAGAAATTTATTGAGAACATATATTGAAGCACCAATCTCAAATTAGACTCACTATGACCAAGTAGATATCCACAAGCCGGGCTGTTTGAGGAGCTGCGAGCACAAATTACTATCCACTGGACCACTCGCGTCAATACTGAACTAGCGCTCAACTCAAAACCTTTTTCTCATCCGTACTCGCCAGTCTATCCCAAGGTAATGTGTTGGAATCTAAAGTGTTGCTTAATACTTCAATATAATTTAAAGGACAAAAAGAATTTATGTTTACTGAGTTTACTATTGAACTGAATGTGAGAGACAAAAAAAATAAAATAAAGAAAATGAATTATATTTATATATATATATATATATGTATATACACAAAAAAATTACCGAAAGAAAAAAATTAATTTAAATATCAATATCCCAAAACCGAAAAAAAATTAATGAAAATAAGTTGACAAAATAATGAAAATTAGAATGAACTTTTTAAATTATAACTATAATAATCACGTAGATATCAACAAGTCGGAAGGATTGAGGAGCTGGAAAATTACTATGGTTATCCCAAGGATTTATCCGCGGTAAAGCACGACTTTCACTCGACTCAAACACTGTATGAACAACCGCACTTGCCGGTCTATCCCACGGTAGATTATTATTGCCGGAATTCATTCGCAAGCAAATATAAACCCAAAACAAAAACAAAAAAAAATCAAAATACCGAAATAGAATTACTACAATATAAAAAATGAACTAACCAAAATTATTAACAGTATTTTAGCTGCTCCATTAACCAACTGAAAAACAACTAATAATCAAAAAACAAAATTTCACAAAAATGAAAAAGCAAAAGGAAAAATAAGTAAAATGTATTACGTGTATCAAAAAAATAACAAAAAATGTGATCACGTGAGAAGTGAGCACGACCCCATGCTGAGCTAGGCGTGAACGCTATAATAATAAAAAAAATAAAAATTACCACTGTGGTCCCAGTAGTTTAATTAGAATTGAACAAAAAAATTTGAAAAATAAAATTTTACCTGAAAGTAGAAATTGACTAAAGATGTGCCAATGAGTACTGCGATCACGAACTGTCCAATCAACACCACATTGGTGGAAACAACAAGTTCGCGATCCCAACACCCATGACACATGGAACCAACATGACGAGCGATCCAGCAAGATCAAATAACCAAAGGTTAGAACATGCTGTGATCCCTCCCCATGAAGGTAGTCGGACTGAAATAGAAAATTACGTTAATTAAAAGGTACGAAGACTCTAAAAATTTAATAAGACTAAACTCAGAACGAAAGAAGAATGAGCTTAACCACAATCAATGCCACATGGCAGAAATGGTAAGCCCATTCATCAGACGAGCTGAGAATAGGGATCAACATTCTCATCTGCATGCAATCAAACAGCTTACGCTGGTTGCAATGCAGATTTGAATGTTGATCGGGCAGAAAACGTTGATGTGAGCACCCGTGCAAGCTCAAACAACGCAAGCGTTGGACTTTGCACGTGGTACTCACAACAAGTAAGCTGAAAAAAAATTGTGACATTAAAGACGAAAATGCAAAAAAAAAATTAGCCGAGTTTGGGCGCCACTGTAACAAAATCCCCCAAAAGGGATTTTGTTAAACAGAACATAGCAATAGAGGTCTGGTTGCGGTATTGCACTGGCTGAAGCTCGCCGCTAGGCGTGGGGGTTACCAGACATATTACTATGCTTGAAAACCGCATAGAGATAAAACGAAGGGGACAAGAAAATTATTCTACTGTGCCACGACCACAGTGGTAGATAATCATAAAAACAAAATCTGTGTTCGACAGGGACGCCGGTGCCACTCCGGCGACCCTGCTCAAGGCCTAGGTCAGCATAAGGCCGCCCATCCTCACGCGATCACACGAACTAATTAGCAACACATCACTAAATGTAACCCGAAATCATAAAAAACAAATCTGCAATTACGCATAAAAAACCCAAAGCGGAAAAAACGAAATGAAAACAAAAATGAAATGAAAGAAATTTGAAATGAAAATGAACCGTTAGATGAATTACCAAAAAAAACAAAATGTGGTGCGAATCGATTTGGGGTGTCGCATACGGTACGCCACCCGGAACCTGAAACCCGTAAAAATTTATGAAATTTAATAAAAACAATATAGTAATAAAACAGAAATCAAGTTCGGCTTACAAAATTTTACAATAATAAAAAAAACACGCGGTGCCACCGGTTTCTTATATATTTTTACCGGCTGGTCACCATACCTGAACATAAAACCTTGGCCCGTCCGACCAATCAAACAGCTACCAGCGCCGACGCAGCAGCCCCCTCTGGATTCACGAACCCCACTCCGTTCGTCGGAGTTGCTGCCACAAACCCAAATTCAATACAGGACAGAATAAAACTGTTCCCTCCTCAAGCATTTGATAAATTACTTTATCAGAGAGCTTAACTTCTTAGCATTAGGCCTCGTAATTTAAAACTGGGACCCTCACTACATGCACAAATCTCGAAATTCGGCTTTTATACGGTTTTTTTTTTCTCAACACGTTTTACCTTATGTAATATATTAGATTTGGTTTTTCACTTTACTTTTTCCTGGCAAAACTGTCTTATCACCAACTACCGTTATAGATGTATTTTTCTTTTATTTTTATCAGATTTAACCACAAACTTCAAACCGGTAGTAAAACGCACTTTAGGATTATTATTAATATTGGCAAGATAATTAGGTACAGGTTAATGTTTGAGACTAAAATACCACCATAAACACCAACAATATTTTTTTATTATAATTACACGTACTTTTATTCAAATTACTTTATAAATGTCTACTCAAAACATATACCATTGGCACTCATACAATATATAATACTCAAGTGCCACAGGGCAAAACAATTTATCATACAACAAAAAAAATTACGCCACTCGGCCCAAAACTAATCATATTTATTAAATATTTTTTCTATTTTTTTCTTTATTTATAATTATTATTGTTCAAATTATATTATTTTTTTTTTCAATTTACTACATACATATTTATCAATTAGTAACACTCAAACTTGACGTCAATTTTACCCCAAAAAAAAATATCCATATAATTATTCAAAACTCGACTTTTCAAAATTAAAACGAGACTTTTATTTTATTTTTGTTTTTTTTTTTTTTTCAAAACTAAAAAACCCGACCGTATAATTTAAAATTCAAAACTAAACTCAAAAAAAATAAAATAAACCCGACGTGTACCAAAAAATTTTATCCCCACCCAAAAAATTATTTACCAAAGAAAAAAAAAATATACCATGACCCGACCGATAGATTTCGGGTGGCGTATATACATACAACCGCACCCAAAAATCGACTCGCACACACCAATACTATTTAATTTAATCACTGGAACATTCCATTTACATGGAAAATCCACGCGCTAACCAAAACAAAACAGATGAAGCAACACACCAACCACTACACGTCATTACATACCATCAAAACAAAAAATGATAAAACGAATCGAGTAACCGACCAAAATACGGAGAAGTATAAAATGCTAAATGGTACACTCTACCAAAAAAAAAAATATTTTCTATTACAAATTAAGCCAAAGAAAGAATGACGTGTAGTGGAAGAGATTTTATGCAGCGCAGTGGATAAACATGCAACCTTGTTGGGATTTTCAACCGTAATTACAGATTTAAATTAAACAGATCATAACAACCACAAGCGGTTGTTACATATATTAAACGTTTCCGGCCACTTCTGAGTTTTCGCTCTTTCTTAAAGTAGCAACCAACAAAAGTTTTTGGAGTGTTTAATTTTATTTGTTTTGGTAATTAAATCACTTAAACATGATTTGGGCTGATTTTTGAAATCGATCAGTTTTTTATTTGCCATTCGGTTTCTTTTATTATCATTTCGCAATTTGTTCATTTGAAAAAAATACTTTCGATTTAAAGATCGGTAAACATCGATATTTTTTTCATTTTTTTCACAATAGCTACAAGTTGGAGCATTTACTTGCAACGTAATGTCAATATATGGATCGGGTAATTGTGCGATTTCTGCTAAACACAAATCTCCTTGTGGCTTATTTGAGAAGGTTTTTTACTTTGAAGAGGCATTATAAGGTGCTGGTAATTGTAAAGCGTTTGATATTAGCCCGTTTAAGCTTGCGTTTAAGAATACAGATGGCCTCAAAATGGTTTGAACAAATAAATATTCTCGTTTTACTGAATGGTAATATGCCACAATATTTTAACCAAAATTCGTAGTTCGAATAATGTGCTGAATATTTAGAAAGACGAGCACAATCTTTTAACTTAGAATTCCAGTGCAAAACTGCACATTTAACAACCGACGGTCTACCCGTAATAACAAAAATGATATTTCTGTTACCACCTATAAATCGATTGAAACGATAAATAAATATCGCCAGCAAGAAATTATCTATATACAATAATAATAAAAAAGATTTGATTATTAGAATAAATTGGGTAAATCCTAATAACGATAATTAGTAAAGAAAAAAATTGTCTCTGTAAATCAATATTCTTCAATTGACGATTGTAAAAGTAGAGAAAGCGCCTCTCGAGGACAATAGTTAAAATGATGCACCTGATAAAATGACATTTGCCACAAATGCGACGAAACAAAGTTTAACAATGCGGTAATTAAAAATTATTTTTATAGTCCGAAATTGGAATAATTTACAATTATTAGCAATCCGGTAAGTAAAAATTGTGTTTACAGTTCAAAATTGGAATTATTTACAATAATTTCGAACGTCAAATTATCAGGTACATCAGTTTAAAAATTTTCCACTAGGTGGAATCCGTGATGCTCCAATCGTCAATAAGCGCACAGTATTGTATATCGTCCTTTTAGTAATGAAATAGCGTATTTTTTTGAAAAAACTTTTTAAAATAAAAGATTTTATTTTAAAAAGTTTTTTCAAAAAAACTTTAAATGCGAATTATTTTAAAACTAGGATTTTTCATATACATACATACATACGCCATTCCATTACTAAAGGGACGATATTCGGCTCAATAATCCAAAAGAGAATAAATAAGTAAAAATTTGGTATACAATCACAGAAAATTATGATCGGATGCGTACTAAGGACTGTATCGAAAAGAAAGTAGCCACAAAAAAAAGCAATTTTAAACACAAAAAATTAATTTTAAGTATTATAAAATGATGTTTTATCATAAAGCAGACTTCTAGTTAGCAGATTTTATGTTTAAAACATTTGACAAATTATTTTCTAAATACATAGCGAATTTTTAATTTGATGCCTTTACTTAGATTCTGCACAGTAGTTTTATTCATTTGTCTGGTTGCTTTGGACTAACTTTTTGAACTTTGTTAAATTTTCTGCTAGTTTACCGTTATTTTTCAAGTAACGCTTCGCAATTGCCCAATATCTTTCAATTGGTTAAAGTTCTGGTGAATTTGGCGGAGTTTATTGTTTTTCCACAAAAGTGATGCAGTGGATTTTTAACAGCTCCAAATTTATTAATGGGCAGTTGCACAGTTTTAACATGCAATTTTTTGTTTTCACTTCGTTTCGGAACTTTATGTTTCTTATATGTCTTCAAGTCACGCCCTATTTTACCCGCTGGATCATTCCTATGCTAGTACCACTCTCATAAATCTCTTACAGACATTGATTTGTTTTTGCGAATTTCACTCACAATTTTGGCTCTAATTTGAGATTGCTGGGACCTTGTTTTCGACCGTTTTTTCGTAAATCTTTCACCGTACCATGTTCCCCAGACTTATTAATTATTTTTCTCACTGCATTTTTACTTATATTTTCGCGCTTAGCTAAATTTCTAAACGAAACACCGTTTTAAATGCAACATTTGTGCAAAATAAATTTAAGCACTTCTTCTTTAATTCGTGACAATATTACAACTGGGTAACAAATTGTAAAAATCACACGCAATATTTACCTACAAAAAGCTATTCTATCTAACGGCACTTTTCCGTTACAATAGAATTAGAGCAAGGCGAAGAAAACTAAATTTTTTTGTGGATACTTTCTTTTCGATACAGTCCTTAAGTAAAAATCGAAGAATTTGTAGGGGAAATGAATGTATAGCCAACGGTCCGACCATATATAATTTAAGAATTTTATGTTGTCTCTTTCCGTCTTTCATTATATTGAATTTGATCGTACGGAAATCATTTACAAAATAAACGTTTTGAATGTGTGCAAGGTTCTTTATAAAATTGAATAAACTTTATTTATACCACATTGGTATTGGTGCTAAAGAAATCGACACAACATTCATATAGTTCGATTTTATTTCTAACTCACACAGTACCGTACACATAAATTGTACTAATATGCTCGTTTTTATATTACAAAACACAACACTTGATCGATGGTTCAAAGATAAAAGTCACTAACTGCATTTTCGTCGAAAATAATATAAGTACATGTATGACTTTATAATTTACTAAACTTTAGTCTTGTAAAATTATTTTCTATATTGTAACGGGCGCTTGTCATCCCCGTTACTAAACACACCCATCCATCAAACCCACACATAAAATTGTACCCCACATTTTGAAGATATTTTTTTCTTCCAAAATATACAAATCCATTTGACAATATCCGGGTACAGTTGATGTTCCTATTACATTAATTATGTTGAATCATTCTTGGGTATGCATATTAAAATATGCACATAAACAAGATTTATAACAAACAACTAGATTAATGTAAAACTAAAATACTCTCAATGGCGCGTGCCCATATAACACATTTTTTTTTTACGTTTATTTACAAATCTCATGTTTCAGTAAATAAACGTAAAAACACATCTTTTCCTGATCGCACATACTTGAGTTAGTATGTGTATAAAAATTGTTGTTTTGCTTATTAGCAATTTTCTTTTTGTTCATTCATCCAAGGTTATTGTCAGCCAATTGAATTCCACTGGGTGAATGAATTCAAAAAACGTTTGTTCTGCATTTTGGTGATATTGGGTTTACACATGCAACGAAAACGTGCCTGATTTTTGGCAAATTTGGCCGAATAATCACTAATCCAAAGAAAATATTGGAGGGGCGATTGTGAAATTTTTTTTTGGTTAATTGATCGATGAAAAAAATAAATGTTTTTTTTGGTTGATCAGCAGAAAAAAATTGTATAAAAACCTCACCAAAATTCGATTAGAGCGCTCTTTGTGTTTAGTTTGTTTTCGTGACGGTTGTGCAGTGAGTAATTAGTTGCTTTCCAATCGACCTACCGCAAGCACCCGCTAGTGAACCGCTAGTAGAATGGTTTTTGTCTTCGCTAAATAATCTATAGAAATTTAGCGAAGACAAAAAACATTCTACTAGCGATTCACTAGCGGGTGCTTGCGGTTGGTCGATTGGAAAGCAACTAATGTAAGAAGAAGTGGTGAATATTTAGTGAATAAAGAAAGGAGAATCAAGAAGAATTTTTTTGTTTTTCTAACAAAGCAATCCAAAGAAAAAAAAAACCTGTTATACCTAGTAAGTATGATCCCGTTGTAACTAACAAAAAAGGGGCCCAATCATTAGTAGTGGGTCAGCTGACAGCCTCATTAGAGGCAGGCGAAAGTACGATTAGTTGCGTCTTTGCCCTTTCTGTCAGCTACGTACTACTGATCTAATATTTACTTACTAACACCAATCCCTCTTACCAGGGATAATCAACCTTTCTATTTTGCGTGTTTGTTAGATTATGGCTCAGAGCTAAGCTCGCCATTGTTGGCTATGGTCAACTAATTCCTACCATAAGGATCTCATCTATGGGTCCAAAAAAATCAATTATCCCGAAAAACTCATTTTTTTTCACCAATGTTTTTGGTGTCCATCCTTTTTCTCCACCTATCACAGCGGTATATCTAGGATTCTCGACCGCATCACCCCAAACCCCACGACGAAGTTACCTCTACCGGCTTTGAGCTCAGGTAAATGCCGCACGGGGTGACTATAAGCGGTTGGGAAACAAGTTTGTAAACGTTTGAGCTGAGTTTTTCAGTTCATCTCGCTACAATATTTCCTTCATTATATCTAAGTATAATGAAGGAAATATAGAAAAATAATTTTATAAGCCTAAACATTAGTGATTTTCGACGAAAATGCAGTTAGTGACTTTTACCTTTGAACCATCGAAAGAGCATTTATTTTCATCCTACTGTAAGCAAAATAGTATATCTATATAAACAAACGAAATAATAATAAATCCAATAATTGCTGTGTTCCATTGGCCTCAGTAAACTACTCACAAGTACTTGTATCTACTCGCAACTACTCATGCTCAAACGATGGTGTAGTTGAGAAGTAGTTACGCACAAAATTAACGGAAGAGCGATTTTAGTTTAAAAAATTCTAATAGATGGCTCTATACCAATTTTGTTTGTGGGGAATGTCATATTTTTAACCCTAATCCAACCAAAGTGTGCTTTTTGGTTCATTTGATAAATGCATCGATTTTCAAAATAATGTTAATTTAGTTATAAACTTGTATGTATTTTATTTTAAAACATTTCCATACATTCCATACAACGTACTTGGCATTCTTTGCAAAAATTTAGGAAGTTATTTGATTAGAATTTGAATGTACTGAGTACTGACAACAAAAATATGCTGGTTGGTTTAGGGTTAAAAAAAAAAATTTGTTTATGTTTGTGATGCGACACGGCAATTTTTAAATCGCAAAAATATTTTAATTATTTTGTTGTTTAATGTTTTATTACGTATTATTATTAATTATTATTAATGGAACAATGTATTTTTTATAAAAATCTACCAATTTTATTTAAATTGAGGTTATGTTTTACCACTGTCACGAAAATTCGCGTTCCATTGGACATCTACTCACAAGTACTTGCAAGTAGCAAATTGTTTCCAATGAAACACTACAAATGTTATATCCCTTCCTCTCAGAGTGTGTTTACGATAAAAAAGAAAGAAATGAAAGGACAACCAATGCCACTACATAAAAAGCCGTGACACAAAAATGTGTGGTAGTATTAATAAGGGAATAAAGATTTTTATTTTCCTATGAAACGTAAAAAATTCGTATGGGATTTTCAAATACATTTTTTTATATCGCCTTTATTTTCAATTTATATGAAAATTTTTATTTATAAATATTAATAATTTGATACTAAATATATCGAAATGCAATTTGTGAACAATTTTGATTAAAATTAATAATCATTTTATAAGTAGTTTTGCATTTTTGTATAGTTATTTTTTTCTCATAACATCGTCATGCTTCGTGTCCCTTTAAAGATTTCATTTTCTTCATTTCTTTTAGTAGTTTTGTTTAGTACAAATTTGAACTTCAATGAGCATAGATGTGTTGTAAGGTTGTCGCTTGTCGGAATATTGGGTAATGCAAAGCATTAAGAAAATATTGGACATTTTTTTGACGTTTCGTCATTTTTGATTTGAAGAAAGAAGGATGTGCATTGGTTCGCGTTTCTTGATGCCTACAACCACTGATTTACAGTTAACAATGCTCCACCAACGTTTTATGATTTTCAGAACCTCAAAAAAATTTAACTTATTTAAAACCGCAAATCACAAATTATATTTCCTCAAAATTATTGAAATACACTTTATTAGTGTTAACTTATCTCGTGGGTATTGTATTTAATTAATTAATAAAAATTTATTCCGCAAACAAGAATACTTTCTGCCGCCAAACAATTTTCAAGAAAACAAAAACATTTTCCAAAAACATAAAAAAAATCACCTGTAAACAAAAACATAATTAAATGAGTAGCATCCCTACATACATCATTTCATTTCGACGAGCGAATTTGTACTAAAGTTAAAAAAGAAATAAATTAATAAAATAATCTCGTACCCGTACGTAATCTACGAAAGTACGAAATTAATTTTTAAAGAAACACGAAGCCTGACGATGTTTGAAAAAAAAAATCAATTTGCTAAAATGCAAAATTGTGTATTAAAATTTTATTAATTTCAATTAAAATTGTGTACAACCTGCAATTCGATATATTTAATTTCAAATTATTAATATTTATAAATAAAAATGTTCGTTTAAATTGAAAATAAAGGCGATATAAAATAATGAATTTTAAAATCCCATATGATTTTGTGTTCGTTTCATAGGAAAATAAAAATTATTCCCTTCTTTATATTAATGATTTTACTTTTTTAGACTGATGTCACGGCTATTTATGTAGTGGCATTGGGACAACAATAACAAATTTGTATGTAAAAATAAAAAAAACGATCAACGAGTATGTATTTTCTTTCTCAGGCAAAACCAACATTAATGTATTACAAGCCTGACTATCATAACTGATTTTTCGCTTATCCATGAAAGTATTGGTGATCAGATACACTATATAAATTGTAGACAAAACAAAACATATGAAGTTTCCCACCAATACTTCCAAGTATGTATAAGCGATTTAATCAAAACCAACACTAATGTACTACAAGCCTGATTCCGTAATGAGGTACACAGATACCTTCTTACATTAAATCGCTTATACTTGGAAGTATTGGTGGGAAACTTCGTATGTTTTGTTTTGTCTACAATTTATATAGTGTATCCGATCACCAATACTTTCATGTATAAGCGAAAAATCAGTTAGGATAGTCAGCAGCGTTACCACTCGAAAAAATAAAAATGTATCCAACTATTTGAAAAAAATGTATCCAAATGTATCCAATTATTTTTTGAAATTAAAACATGATAATTGATAATTCTTTGGTTATTACTAAAGTATGTACATTTGTATTTATATAACTGAAATGTACATTGTTTATTTAAATTCATTAAATCCATTATTTGCATTTGGTATTTTGTAGGTACCATCACATTTGTTTAATAATTACTAGAACTAACATTTAAATCATTTTCTTTCATAAGAATAAATTATAAATCACATTAAAATAAAAATAATAAATCTAATAGAAACATTAAATTATTTATAGGGGTAACTAAATTAAAATCACTTCTGCCAAATTATTTTATGATAATTATGTCAAATTCTTTGGGGGAAAAACACTCTGAGGGTAAAAAATTTTACTCGAAAAGTAAAAATTTGACATTACAAATTCTTTGGGAGAAAATAAAGCATTCTTTTTTTGCTCGAGAGCATTTTGCTTTACTCCGGATTTTTTGGTAGATTTACTTTGCTCTTTACAAATACATATAAATCTGAAATGTCAAAGTAAATTGTAAACAATAACAAAACTCCATTTTGATATTTCATTTGTGGTTTATGTGAATATTAATGCGCTAAAATTTATGAAAGATTTATTAAATTTAAAAAACAACTTGTTTTAGTTACTTAATCGTGTATTACATATTAGTTTTTTATGTAAATATTTAAAACATAACTTTAAAACAGTAAAACATAACCTCACTTGTTTTGCTTTTTTTACACCAACACAACTACGAACTACAAAATTATTTCATATTCTTTGGGACATAAAAAAGTTATTTTATTTCGAGTAATCCGAAAGAATTTGACATTACTTATCCATGGCAAAAAGAATTAAGGCCGGTTTTTTTAAAAACACAAAACAAACAACAATAAAATGATATTTTACTTCCTCAAAAATGAAGTTAGCTATGATTATGCATAGTGTTGATGTAAATTAAGCCCTAACAGCATGTAATTCAAAATTCGTTTCGGTATTTCAACAAAATAAATAATTTAAAAACAAATGTATCCACTTTGATTAAATTGTATCCATTTTAGCTGTTTTTGGTTTTTTGAGTATCCAGTATCCATTTCTTAAATTTTTTAAATAATGTATCCAAATGGATACAATTGTATCCAAGTGGTAACCCTGATAGTCAGGCTTGTAATACATTAATGTTGGTTTTGGATTTAATGTAAGAAGGGATCTGTGTACCTCATTACGGAATCAGGCTTGTTGTACATTAGTATTGGTTTTGTTCTCAGGAATATATACATATACATGCTTCTGAATTGTTGTTAACCCTTGGGTCAACACGCACGTCATGCCCGGTTATGGTATTTCGTTTTTTTTAAATGATTGAAGTTTATTTTATAATAAAGTAAAATTACATTTTAATTGTGATATCGTATCTACTATATTATTCTAATTTACTATTTTCATACAAAACCCGTGATAAAATTGATACACACCGGGTTTGTACGTATTGACGAGAAGTCGTTTTCTATTCGTGTCAACGCAAAGGTTAAAATCAAATAATTTGAAAACAATACTAACACTATCTATATAGCTATTATGTAATTTCTAATAGACGTGTACATATACAAATTACTAAAAATAAACAATAAATTAAAAAAAGGAAATTATTATATAATAAACGAATGCGACGGTTTCACCGAAAAACATTCAAATAAAATTATTTTCTTATAGATTATATAGATGTACTCAGGACTCTAATGGATGAAATATCTTCCAGTTTATCGATGCCTTATATTTTTAAGGCAACTTTAAATAAATATATAATGTTACAGGTTTTACTACCAGATTTTTCAATTTCTAATTTTAGGTTTTCAAAGAATTCTGAACACATTTTAAAATTTTGTACATTTATCAAAAGGGTTTAAGGGAATTTAAAGTACTTTTAGGCTGTATCATCACTCGTGAAAATATACAGAGAAGTTGATAAAATAAAATAATTTCTAAGCGACTAGCAAGGATCTTCCAGCGATCGACACTGAAAAATTACATTGTCAATTCTCATAGAGTCAGGGATGACAGAAGACACAACAAACGTTTCAATTGAAGGTACAGATGAACTAGCCATAGTAACAGCATTTTGGATTGTAATTGCCGGTCTGATGATTAAGTGAATTCAGTTTGGGAGGTAATGAAAACTTTGGTTGCCAATGGGTAGAGAATAGAGAATAACAGGATTCAGGATTTCTACAGAATAAGAATTAATAAAAAATATTTTTTTTTTATTTCAATTATTTAAAATTTTTAATTTTTTCGATGCTGCAGGCGACTGTTGTTTGGCCTTTTTGGGCCGCTTTTGTTGTCGTTCAAACTCCTTATTTGTCACGGACCACTTGCAGTTTCTCCTTAAGAGAACTAAAACAAAAAACGAAACTAGCTTCTTTATATGTCCCGTACATTCAAAATTATTTTCATTAAAAATCAATGGATGTATTTTCATAATTTCGGACACGCATTTGTCAGTTATTTTTTGGCAAATATTTGAATAGTGACATTCTGCCTTGTAATTTATTTCAAATATTTCCACAATAGATCGAGCAATACCTTCATAAACTTCAGTAGGTGCCTTTAGGGCTCCAAAGCTGCTCACATGTTTTCTAAAGTTTTTTTCATTTATAAATGCCTGTGTTAGCGAAATAGTGGTTTCTTCTTCATTTTTCAATAAAAGTTGACAGCATTTTGGGCAATTAATGTTTTATAGGCACAGTAACCTGCAAAATAAATTATTGCGTTTCCTTTTAATTCAGAGATATCTGAAGTATACAGAATATATTCAATATTGTCTTTGTCTCCATCATTTTCTTCGGCCGTTCGAGGAGTCCTGAGGCTTGCCTTATAATCCTCTCGCAAAAGATTCCAATTTATGTGTAAATTATCGCTGTCGTCAGGAATGCAATTTGATGCTGGGGAATTAAATAAGATCCGCATACTAGTTATGTTGGCAAAATGTATACCAACATCGTGGCTAGTCGGTGTGTAATTATAGCCACCTAAGATTTTTTCTATAATAATAACGATAAATTATTTGCACAGTGCCTTTATTATAAGTCAGCAGCCACTATAAATATTTAAAAAACACGCTTTCTTTGAAGCTACCTTCCGTGTCATCTATACATAAATGGTCTCCCATTCAATTTATACCTGTAGAGGTGTAAATCAAATATTAATTTTGAAAATAAAAAATATTTTTGAAACGATGCCACAAGAATCGAGGTTGTGTGTTTTAACTTTTGATGAAATCAAATAAAAAAGGACTTAACATTCAACATATTGACGGGGAAAATAGATGGATTTTGCGACGATGGAAACATAAGGAAAGGAATGTGCCACTTCGGCTCTATTTTGTAACGCCTCCCTATTTGAGTCGATTACATCCCTGTTATTACACGTACTGCATTGCGATAAACAATTATTTAATTATCGTGATTTTAGATTTTATTGCCTTATTGCATTCAATTATTTGGCTGAAAAAGAAATAACAGAACAAATCTTGTTTATGAATGAAAATAACTAAAAAGGTAAAAAGAAACGGGATGAGATTGATGATGATGAAAATCGTACGAGAATTTAGACAGTCGAGAATATATTTTGTAAGTGAACAGGTTGTTTATAAAAATCGGTGCTACCACTAATTCTTCAAAAAATAATCTAAATATGGATTTTGACCATGTTTAAAAATTTTTTGTATTGGAAACTAAAAATATAATTATTATAATAAAATGGTGTATAGAACAATATAAATAATTGATTTTCATTTGAGTTGATATAATTAATATTTCGTGCTCGGAAATAATTTTCGTTCGCATAAACCATTTTAAGTGGTTTAAAAATAATTGTCCAGTAAATTGGTGTTCACGATCGGTATAATAAAATAACAATTAAAATAAACCAATTGGGTGTATTGGCTTTTATCAAGTGGCATAGGAAAAATAATCCTTGGCTTTTCCCGTCTAATTGCCATTTGTTGCAAATTATTAAAGTTTTATAGTGCCAGTACCTGTAATTTCGGTAGTGAAAGGATATTATACTTAATAGGATTCGCATGCGGGGAGGCGAATTCTAGGGAAAATATCATCGAGCATAAACACCCGTACACCGTGGGAAATCAAGGTTCGTTAACGGTGTGGCGAACCAAGGCTCACACACACCCGTGCACCGTTGGAGGGCATATGTAAGTGAATTGGCGTATATTAACCTAAGATTTGTTTTATATTTATATTTTAATTTCTCTTAATTTAATTTGATTATTATGTACAAGTGGTAGTGCGATAGACAGTGTGGGACGATTGGGTTTGGGATCAGTACATACAGTGAATGATTTAGCACAGCAAATTAAGTTGGATATGAGTCTGGAAATAACCCCCCCCCATATGCCGTGAGTCAATAGCCAGAAACGCTGTGCCCAGATAGCTCATATACAATGATTATTGTGTACGTATCGGTTGTTTAATCGGTACCGTCACAATTTTTTATGATTAAGTCGTTGATTGGAAACTGGAAACAAGTTCTAGGCTACGTTCTCCTGAATAAAAGCATTGCCACATGCCATAACTACAGACGTTTTTCTAGAAACAGATTTTCCATTTATGATTAAATGGATCCATATTTTGTATTTAAAATAATGATAAATAATATAAACTAACTCATATTATTAATTAAAATAACAAATTTATAATAACTTTACAATTTTAATTGAAAAATAACCATTTAAGTCAAAATCCGTTTCCGGGGAACGGCAGAAACGAAAAATGATAATTTTTCAATTAAAATTGTTAAATTATTGTAAATTTCTAATATTGATTAATAATCTGAATTATTTTATATCATTTATCATTATTTTAACCACAAAATATGGAGCCATTTAATCATAAATGGAAAATCTGTTTCTAGAAAAACGTCTGTAGTTATGGCATGTGGCAATGCTTTAAGTCAATGAACGAAGAGGAACTAGCAAAATTAATCCGAACTTACATAAATATTTGCGAAGAAAACCTCAATTTAAAAGTTATCATGATCACATGCGATCAAGCAGCAACAAACCTTGCAGCTTATAAATCTCTCGGTATTTTGCCGGAGAAGCCATTCTTCTTTGTAAACAGTAATAAAATTTTTCCGCAGTTCGATGCACCCCATCTATTAAAATCGTCTCGAAATTCTCTGATTAATAATCAGATTAAGCAGGCCGACCAGGGCGTAAGTGATGCTAACGTGATCCGTAGAATTTTTGAAAGTGAGAAACAACAAAAAATTAAATTGATGCCGAAGTTGACATATGCTCATATGAATCCCAATACGTTCCAAAAAATGAATGTGAAGTTGGCTTTTCAGTTTTTAAGCAAAACAGTGGCTTGTGCTATTAGAACTACACTGAAGGTAAACTAAATTATAATAAATTGTTGATTAAAATATGATTGCAATGTTCCTTTAATTTTTTTGTTTTCTGTTCTATAGGTTCCACCGGCAATGTTTGGGCCTTATCTAGAAAACGCAATCCCAACGGCTAATTTGGTAGAGAGATTCAATAATATTTTTGATTGTCTCAATTCAAGAAATTTCTCCGCATATGAGCAGCCACTTCGAAACGGCAATAAAATACATATGTATCTGTGTGAATCGATCGAGTATCTTAAAAATTTAAAAGTGCTTTCACCCAATGAAAATTATTTTAAATTTCTAAAAGGAGTGGAATTGATTATTAATTCCCAGCTTATGTTAATGCAGCATTTAGAAGAACAATTCGCCATCAAATATATCCTAACCGGCAAAACAAACCAAGATGGATTAGAAATGTTTTTTTCGATTCTTCGTGGTAAAGGTGGCTATAATTACACACCGGCTAGCCACGATGTTGGTATACATTTTGCCAACATAACTAGTATGCGGATCTTATTTAATTCCCCAGCATCAAATTGTATGCCTGACGACAGCGACAATTTACACATAAATTGGAAACTTTTGCGAGAGGATTATAAGGCAAGCCTCAGGACTCCTCAAACGGCCGAAGAAATTGATGGAGACAAAGACAATATTGAATATATTCTGTATACTTCAGATATCCCTGAATTAAAAGGAAACGTAATAATTTATTTTGCAGGTTACTGTGCCTATAAAACATTAAATTGCCCAAAATGCTGTCAACTTTTATTGAAAAATGAAAAAGAAGCCACTATTTCGTTAACAGAGGCATTTATAAATGAAAAAAACTTTAAAAAACATGTGAGCAGCTTTGGAGCCCTAAAGGCACCTACTGAAGTTTATGAAGGTATTGCTCGATCTATTGTGGAAATATTTGAAATAAATTACAAGGCAGAATGTCACTATTCAAATATTTGCCAAAAAATAACTGACAAATGCGTGTCCGAAATTATGAAAATACATCCATTGATTTTTAATGAAAATAATTTTGAATGTACGGGACATATAAAGAAGCTAGATTCGTTTTTTATTTTAGTTCTCTTAAGGAGAAACTGCAAGTGGTCCGTGACAAATAAGGAGTTTGAACGACAACAAAAGCGGCCCAAAAAGGCCAAACAACAGTCGCCTGCAGCATCGAAAAATTAAAAATTTTAAATAATTGAAATAAAAAAAAAATATTTTTTATTAATTCTTATTCTGTAGAAATCCTGAATCCTGTTATTCTCTATTCTCTACCCATTGGCAACCAAAGTTTTCATTACATCCCAAACTGAATTCACTTAATCATCAGACCTGCAATTACAATCCAAAATGCTGTTACTATGGCTAGTTCATCTGTACCTTCAATTGAAACGTTTGTTGTGTCTTCTGTCATCCCTGACTCTATGAGAATTGACAATGTAATTTTTCAGTGTCGATCGCTGGAAGATCCTTGCTAGTCGCTTAGAAATTATTTTATTTTATCAACTTCTCTGTATATTTTCACGAGTGATGATACAGCCTAAAAGTACTTTAAATTCCCTTAAACCCTTTTGATAAATGTACAAAATTTTAAAATGTGTTCAGAATTCTTTGAAAACCTAAAATTAGAAATTGAAAAATCTGGTAGTAAAACCTGTAACATTATATATTTATTTAAAGTTGCCTTAAAAATATAAGGCATCGATAAACTGGAAGATATTTCATCCATTAGAGTCCTGAGTACATCTATATAATCTATAAGAAAATAATTTTATTTGAATGTTTTTCGGTGAAACCGTCGCATTCGTTTATTATATAATAATTTCCTTTTTTTGATTTATTGTTTATTTTTAGTAATTTGTATACACGTCTATTAGAAATTACATAATAGCTATGCAAGATATACAGAAAATAAGGTATAATATTGCGCATGCTGTTGCTATCCTTTTTTCACAATTTGACGTCACTTGAAGACAAAAATGCTGGTATTTATATGGAGTTTCGTGATATTTTTATTAATTTTTTAAATAAATGGAAAATAAATGAATTTTTTTTTATTTTTGCCATTAATTATTTTTTGACTTTATACTAAAATTACACATTTCAATTTTGATTTTAGTTACATACTGCAATACTTTCGGAATTAAATCGCGAAAAGAGGCATGTTTTAATATTCGTGTCTATAGTATACTGTTTGAGCACATTGCATAACAAGTTTTGGAATGTTTTGGAATTTATGAGTATAATTTTGTTGTTAAATGCAGATAACGTTTAGATTTTAATTATTTAATTCAAAAATTTGGCAGTGTTCGATTTTAAATATACTAAATTTGAATAATTCCTATTGCAACAAAACTATCAATTGTGCTTCTGATAAGAACACATATGGAACACTAAACAGCGAATAGGTGTTTTGATTTATGTGTAGCGAAAACCATAAGACAATAAATGAAATAAGCCAGAGATTTAATTTTAATTTATAGTTTTATTTAATTTCCTTTTTTTCAAATTTATATTTTCTATTAACTGGGCGTTTAATAATTTGTGAACTGAATTTTTATTTAATATATTTTGGCATTTATATTTAACCCTTTAATGCATGATTTTTTCTTTTTAATTGAAATATTTTTTTTCTTATAAAGATGTATTTGGTTGAAACGAATTTCATAGTAAAAATGGTTGGAAGCAGCTAGTTTTCTCGGAAAATTGATTTTATGACATGATGCCTATTTGCATCATTATGCAGTTGTGGTATAAAATTTAAATATTTTTCTATTTATAACGCTTTTTAATAAAAAGACAATTCGTTCAAAATTAAAATAAATTTCAAAACAATTTTCTTATTTATAAAAAATTACATAAATGTAAATGTATGTTTACTACTAACTGTATGCAAAACATCGACTAACTAATTCTAAATGGCGATTTTATTTTCTAAACGCAGAAAAAACAAAAAAATGTGTGAAACGAGAGAGAAAAACAAATGAACAACAGATATACGAAACAAAACAGAAAAAATATGCTCAAATGTAGATGCAGTTCAAATTAGAATAACATGATGCAGATATGCTACAGTATGCATTAAAGGGTTAACGTTGAATACGGACATAATATTTGAATAGGTACGTGGATACCAATAATTTGAAGCCAAACGAAAATAGATGGCAAAAATTTGAGTACATAACGTAAAAAAAAATAAAATTAATAATTGGTACGTAAATGACCAAAAATATTTAATAATTAAATTGTTTTATGTTATGTATTCGTAATTTTGTCTATCCTTTTTTCCATTTACATTAGACATTATACACTCGAAGGAATTATTTCTCAAATATTTGTACCATAAAAAAAATATAAAGCATAAAAAGGGTCTCGGTAAACTATCATTATCAATTGTAAATACGGTTTGTTAAAAAAAATACGATTATTCTTGATTTATTTAAAAAAATAATCAAAAAACCGCCAAACTTCATATAAATATCTGATTTTTTGTCTTCACATGACGTGATGCGCAAAGAAAGACGAAAATGAAACACGGGAATATACTACCTCTTTTTTCTGTATACCTTGATAGCTATGTAGATAGTGTTAGTATTGTTTTCAAATTATTTGATTTTAACCTTTGCGTTGACACGAATAGAAAACGACTTCTCGTCAATACGTACAAACCCGGTGTGTATCAATTTTATCACGGGTTTTGTATGAAAATAGTAAATTAGAATAATATAGTAGATACGATATCACAATTAAAATGTAATTTTACTTTATTATAAAATAAACTTCAATCATTTAAAAAAAACGAAATACCATAACCGGGCATGACGTGCGTGTTGACCCAAGGGTTAACAACAATTCAGAAGCATGTATATGCATATATTCCTGAGAAAGAAAATACATACTCGTTGATCGTTTTTTTTATTTTTACATACAAATTTGTTATTGTTGTCCTTTCATTTCTTTCTTTTTTATCGTAAACACACTCTGAGAGGAAGGGATACAACATTATTGGATTTATTATTATTTCGTTTGTTTATGTAGATATACTATTTTGCTTACAGTAGGATGAAAATAAATGCTCTTACATAATATCAAGTGTTGTGTTTTGTAATATAAAAACGAGCATATTAGTACAATTTATGTGTACGGTACTTTGTGCAGGGCCGTCTTATCCATTGTGCTAACTGTGCTAAGCACAGGGGCGCAAGCTAAAAGGGGCGCCTTTCGTTTCCAAAACAGAATGTAAAAAAATTCTAAAAAAAAATATTTTACATGTTAAAAAAAAATTCGAAAACATTTTTGTTTCTAATTTTTTTAGTTTTAGTTATAGTTGGACATGTATTTTGCAATGGCGCCCTTTTCACGTTTAATGTGATATATTCTTAAACTTTTTAATATCACTGCTTATGAAAAATCAACTATCGGTTATTTGTCCATCCTTAGGTCGAATATCGAGGATTTAATTTTTTTTCGAACCCTGCGAAATAGAACTTAACCTAAAAAACATTCGTAATTGAAGGACTGGATCAGTTTTGAATAAACTTTCTTATTTATTTAATTGATCCTGAAAACGTTTTTTAGGGCGCCTTATAAATTTAGCACAGGGGCGCATAATTTCATAAGACGGCCCTGACTGTGTGAGTTAGAAATAAAATCGACCTATATGAATGTTGTGTCGATTTCTTTAGCACCAATACCAATGTGGTATAAATAAAGTTTATTCAATTTTATAAAGAAACTTGCACACATTCAAAACGTTTATTTTGTAAATGATTTTCGTACGATCAAATTCAATATAATGAAAGACGGAAAGAGACAATATAAAATTCTTAAATTATATATGGTCGGAGCACTGATCTCTAATGAAATGGATACAGTATACAACGAAAATTATGGGTAAAAAAAAACCTATCTAGTGTGTGACAGAGAAATAAAACAATTTTGTCCTTGTCTTTAAATTCGAATTTTCGAAAATCAAATTCAAAATTTTGATATAACGTAAGTATAATAATTTTATGATATTAAATCATAAATTTTCACAAATTTAAATAAATATTTAGAATTAATTAAATTGAATTCTGACGTATCAATTTATAAAACAAATAAATCCACTGGATTTTTAGGATAATACTTGGGGCTCATCGTAGCGAAAAATCTATATATTGATTACGTAGAGACTGGATATTTAAAGTACATACTAACAAACAAGTTCAGTCAGGATCATCTCGAATTATTTTTTTCTGCAATGCGCGCCAGAAGTGGTAACCAGTGGCGTAACTACAAATGTTGGGCCCCCCCGCAAAATTTTTCTTGGGCCCCTAAAAGTTTTCTTGTATAAACAAGTAAAGTTTTAGTTAAAAACTTATTTTTTTCTATTGTCCAGCCTCGCATTAATTAAAAGTGTCTAATTTCGAGGGTCCGATACAGCACATGATTCATCATTTTAATGGTCTCAAACAAATCGAAATTTTTTGCAATCAACATAATGCTATTAAGATTTCTATATATATCGATAAAGCATCACAAATTCACAAATTTTGAGTATAATTTGAAAAATATCAAAAATAGTGAATTTTGAAGATATCTTGAATATTCTAGAAGGTTCTCAAATATCGAATTATCCGTAAGGATGTAAAACCAAAGGAAATCCTATACGCACTAATCACCGCCTTGTAAAATGTAAGTAAATAACCTGGACATTCTTGAATAATTTCGAATAACATAGGAAATTAGAGAAATCTCGAAATCTTGAGAAATCAACTAAATATTATGATTAATAATTACATGTGTAACTCTGCAAGTTCCCACAACTCAAAGCTAAGCGCAGAACATTGCCATACAAAATTCGAATAAATTGGAAAATCTTGAATAATCGTAAAAATGTAAAAAAACTTAAAAAATCTACAATAAAACGCGGAACAATCTCGATTACCCCAGAAACATTTGATTTATCTCTATATTACCTCGATTGATCTCGAACAATTACAATAATACCGAAAAACTAGATATTAATGAATAGTTTCGGAAAGCCTGTAAAAATCTAGAAATCCCACGCAAATTTCGAAAAATTCCGAAAATTCGTGTAAATATCGAATTATTTGTCCAATAATTTAATATTACTAGTACTACTAAGCAAAATGCTATACTAATCTAAGCAACACTATTTCAAATATATTTTGATTTTTTTGGAATTGAGTTCCAAGTTTGAGTTCCATTTTATTATAGGATTTCCTATGAAAAGTGAAACAAAAATTCTAAACCTATGGAACTTGATAGGTGTGGGTTACCTAACTTCCAATGATAATTTTGATAAATGAAAAAAAACTTGGAACTTATGAAGCAAGTTAAGGCTAATACGGTAGACAGACACAAAGTTAATCGCGATTTTCATTTATCTCGATTGTCAAAAATCGTGTTGTGAAAACGAAATAATCCAGTTTTTTTGTGAAAATTGTCTAATGACAATCGTCTGTCATTACACGATTTTCATCATTGAGATCATTCAGATAAGGGTATATGAACCAGCAGAATTTCCAATTTCCTGATTTAAAATAGTTTTTCAAATTAAAACGGTTTTACAGGGTTAACTGGTAAATTAAGTTTTTATTTACCGTTTACCGGTAGTAAAAAAGATTCGGCAAACGAGAAACTATATCAATAACATTCAATCGTTTGCAAATCAATTCAACCTTTTCTAATCAAAACTTAATTTGTAAAAGGTTGAATTTGAAGTGCAAAAGAGGTAAATTTGGAGTGCAAAATTTTACAAATAAATCAACCCAGCAAACACTAAAATCCTTATCGTTTGATGTCAAAAGCTTTGATTTTAAACGAATTTAGCAAATTTTATTCTAAATCTAAATATCCGTCAGAACCCAAAGCCATTTTAATTTCTATGGAGTCAGATTACGTCTAATTACTCATACATTCACCTCCAGCAACAGAGAAGAAATTGTTGGACTTCTCTTAAGAAAATATTTAATAGCAACAGGAACGATGTTCTCTTTCTCTAAAATCTAGAACACGGTCTTTTCATTAAAAAATTCCTAGAAACTTCCCGTTTTGAAAATTTGAAAGTGTGTTCTACTTTAAGCTTAATCTGAGCTACCATCTATCTGACCTTGTCTTTGAACTAATATTCGAACGCCTGATAACTCTCGTGGGCCCCTTTAGCCGTGGGCCCCCCCGCGGCTGCGGGTGCTGCGGGTACCTAGTTACGCCACTGGTGGTAACAACAACAGTCCGACTTGCAGACAATTTATCGCTGCCTTTAAACAATTACTTGTGCACAGCCATGTTAAAAGTTTTAGCGGAAATATCGGGGAAAATGATGAAACAGAACTGTTGGCTACTGTAAGCCGCATCCAACTATCTAGAATGGATGGTAAGAAATCAATCAGAATTTGTTTTAATTCACAATTAAATAATAAAATTACATACTTACTTACCACAGGTGATGTTATATATCCCATAGATACATATGTTCGATATTGGTGAAGATGATGACAACAGCACGGTTCCCAGATTGATGTTTCGGATTTTTTGGAACAACACAGCTTATCCCCATTTCAAGAAAATGTTTATGGCGCTCTCTAGTTGTGTTGGTGTATACGGTTAGAACCACTCCGTACACTATCTGACTCCAATTTAATTGTTTGCCCGACCGGCTGCACTGTGCTGTGCGATAATTTCTTTATTATTTTATTAACAGATGAGTTGTTGATTGTAACTTGGGGCGTCGTGGGTGCCCGCGTGTACAAGGCCCACCTGTATACATATAGGCCCGCTTGTATATTTTTTTAATTGAAAACAACGATATTTTTATTTTTTATTTGTTTATATTTTTTAATCGTTTTAGTTTTCTTTTTTATTAAATTATAACCAAGTTTGAATATGTCTTTGATTTTATACAATACAAAATAGAGTTTTCGCTTTCGGAAGAAAATTTTGAGAATTATTTTTTCCTTGTTGTGACCAACCCGAAAACAAAAAGGAACTACTGACTACTGATTTTTATTTACATTTTATTTTTGGTTACGTAGTTACATTTTTTTGTGTTGCCACCGCTTTTACCAAGTGTGTTATAGCCTTGCGTAAATCGCCACATGTTGTAGGATATATAAGTGGTTATGTAGTCAAAATGGTTGAGAAAATAATTAAATGTACTGAATGTATTAATTCACTGCATTCTGAATTTGGTGGGGCTCATCCAACAGCTCTAAACTTATTGTGTTTTAAAACTAGAGGGGGGCTGATAATTCCATCTAAAGATGTGACTGATTTGTGCTTAGTCACAAATAAATATTTTAAACATGCCAACATAAACTTTAAAAACAAACATCAAGATGAAAGATTCGCGTTAAGAATCTTACATGATTTTAACATTAATAAATTGTTTCCATCGTTACAAAATCATCAATATGATACGGAAATTGCAAATAATCACATATACAAGTTGGCAAAAACTATTATCAAATGTTATATCAAAATAAAATTTTCTCAACTTTCCAAACAAATAAAGGAAGCCAACACAACACATATAAGGCAACAATTAAGCCGGTTAATTATATTTAGACATGAATAGATTTTAAAAACAATTATTAAATATAAATAATTTTATTTTATTTTATAAATTTTATTTAAATGGTATATGATGATATACCTGTAAATAAAAGGAACATTTAATTTTTTAGTAGTTGATAAAAATTGACAACGGGCGAATACCCGAAAAATGTATTTTTTGCATATAAAATTTTAACATAATATCACTTAAACGAAAGTTTACAATTGAAATTTATTTATTTGTGAAAATATAAGTTTTAAAGTATTTAAAAAAATGTTTGTTGTGTTTATTTATTCCAACAAAATTGTTGTTGATCAAATTCAATTCATTTTTTATTTTGAATTTTTGAATTTAGATTTTGACGTTTCACACGAATTTTTTTTTTTTTTTCAGGAGTGCATTTTATATTTCAAGGGGAAATGGTTATTAATTTATCAAATTATTGAAAGAAAACAGATAAAACCAACAATGATCAACATTATTTTGATATAAATAATTAGCTAATTACATTGAGTTTAGTAATATATTATAAAATATTTTTGTATTTCAATTACAAAATTTTATTTATCGAAATTTAATTTGTGCGAGTACAGCACTTTTTCGGAAATAGGTTTTTAGAGCAAGAGGAGTATATGAAAAGACTAGTAAAACTATAGGAAAAATTTGCTCCATTTCTTGTTGTTGTTTTCAATGTTATTTTCGGACGATACTGTATCCATGTTTATATAAATCCATGGGTCGGACCGTTGGCTATACATTCATTTCCCCTACAAATTCTTCGATTTTTACTTAGTACGCATCCGATCAAGGAAGAGAATATTCTTCTGTATATAATGTTCTGTGATACAACTACGAACTTAAAATGCATCATATTATTATGTATACATATTGTTTTGCGCTACTACCACAGAAAAGAATGAACAGATATGGAAGTTCCATGTCAAATATTTACATAAAAATATCCAATCTAAAAAATGTATTCCTGCTCTAATCTAACCAGTTAAGACAGAGAAAATATAATACAATAATATGTTTCGCTTCTCTTCTTTTTTGTTTTTTATACAAAGAAGAGAAGCGAAATATGTAATATTGAATTATATTGTCTCTGTCTTAACTGGTTAGATTAGAGCAGGAATACATTTTTTAGATTGAATATTTTTATGTAAATACTTGACATGGAACTTCCATATCTGTTCATTCTTTTCTGTGCTACTACTGTTAAATTTATCCTATTTGGTTATATGATTTTGTAAGTAATTTGTTTATATGTATATTTCGTCGAACTGGCTACGTAGGTATATTAAAAACCAAAACAAAATAAACCAATGAAAATTTCAATCAACACACTTTTACAATTATTTATGTATTGTATTTGATGTTGTATAACTTGGTCGTCACTTACCAATATACAAAAAACGACGATAAACGTACATTATGTATTATATAAAAATGCGACGATCAACGTATAGTCCTATTAAGATCTTAAAAAAAAAATTTTAAATTGTTCTGCACAGCTTTCAGTGATGTAGAAAAAAAATTTATAAAAATTTTGATGAGTCGCATTTATCTCAGATAGTAAACCTAAATAAAATAATAAATAATCATTCAAATGTATTATATTTCAGTTTTAATACATAAAATATTCAAAATGTTCATGATTTTATGTTATTACAATCATATTCCATGTGAAAATTAATAGGTGTAAAAAAATATTGCACGTCTATGGAAACAACGTCAACATTTAATTTTCGAACGGACTAAGGAAAATAAATAACCAAATGCTTGTCATACCGATCAAAACCACAACAACATAAAAAAATTGTTAAATTGCATTAATTCTTAGATTATCGATTTCAAAAGTGTCAGTGATTCTTTTAAAATAAAATTATAAAAACATTTTGTGATTCAAAACGTTATAAATAACATATAAACAATAAAATAAAATGATATAAATAAAAACCTAACCTAAAAACTGAAGTACAAATACAACATCAAAATGTAAACAATTAACCCGAAATAGTACATCATTGTGTATCCGCCATATTTTTACTGCGCGAGGAACTGTCCGAATTCCAGCGAGATTTGAATACTACTATACTATGTTTGTATATAGAAATACGACAATCAACATTAGTTTCAAAAATTGGAATATGTTGTGTGTCGCTAGAAAAAACTTACCATCCAAAAAAACACTCCATATGACTTCTCTTGTATATTCCTATACTTTTTGGTTCTACGTAGTTTCTCTTATTTTCTTTTCTTTATGTACGTACTTATGTATAGGTATAAAAAATATATTACGAAAGTCAGTGGAATTTGTTTTTTTAGCAAAATCTGGGAACACTATTTGTGGCAACACATTAGAAGGTTAGCTTGCAAAACAAATTCAACAAATAAAACAGATATATATTTTTTTAAAAGAATTTTTATTTGATTTGTTCAATCGTTTTTTTCAAGTTTATAATCATTTTTTTTTTAAATATGTTTTGAGTAAAAACAATTAATTTATTATTATTATTATTATAATTAATAATATTTTTTTTTTTGTTAATTTTGATTTTATAACTAAAATAAATAAATACAAAAAATATTAAAAATAATAATGTATGTTTTTGTTGATGATAAAAATAATATGCAAATAATTATAAATATTTTTTAAAATAATTTTAAGATTTTTGAAGTACATTTTTTTTATTCTTGTTTAATCATAATTCATATTATGTATATGAAATATTTTAATAATATTTTTTCAACGTGATTAGCAACTATATAGTTTTTTTAAATTTTATTTTAAATAATTTTTTGTAAAATAATAAAAATTAAAAAATAAAATTAGTTCTATACAACTTCATTTCTTTTAAATTTTGTGGAATAATAATACGTGAGTGCAAATTTTTAATAGTTTTATTTAGTTAGATTTTTCTGGAGAGGGGATACTTTTGGGGTAATACTTTTTTAGTTTAGATTAAAATTTAAAATCGAGGGGTTTAAGAATTTTTATTTATTTATTATTTATTTTTTAATATTTTGTTTTTATTTTTGGTTTCAGGAAAAAAGGTTAATTTTCTTTTATTAAATTAATTTAAATTTCAATATAATTTTTTAATTTTGATTTTAAATATTAAATAAATATTAATATTATCTATTTTTTAATTAATTAATTTTATTTTTTCTGTGTAACAAGTATATTTATTTATTATTTTTTGTGTACATTTTAAATTTTTTAATTTTTTTTTAGATTTTAATTTATTTTCTATATAAAATGTGAAACATGAAAAATTTTATTTATTTATTTTTTTAATTTTTTTTATTTAAAGTTAATAATTTTATTTCATTTATATTTCTTTTAATTTTTATATTATTTTTATTTATTTATTTTTGGGGTTTTAATTCATTTTTTTGTTTTTTAATATTTGTGAATAATAAATAATTTTTATTATTTTTTTTTTGTCTTAATTTAATATAAATTATATGTTTTTCTGTAATTTGTGTAGTTTTTTATTTATGTGATGAGAAACTTACTTTTAATTTTAATTAAATCACAATATATAATTATTTTTTAATTTTTCTATCGAGTCCCGAATAACGGTCTTATTTTTTTATGTTTAAGATGAATGAGTTTTTCTTTTACAATTAATTTTATAGTTTTGGAATGAAATTATACAAATTATGTTAGTGATATAATTATAGTAGTGAAATTAATTAAAAAATTAAGAGGAATAGAATTCTCGATTGTCTTACAATATTTATTCTCTTGTATAAAATCATTCATCTTATAAATAAATAAATAAAAAAATAAAAAATTTATAATTTTCTATTGTTTAGTTTCATTTTTTTAAATAAATTTAAATATTTTTCTGTTTTTAAAAAGGAACTAAAATTAAAATAAATAAAATATCATAAATCAAATTTAATGTATTTAATTTATTTTAATTTTAATTTTTATCTATTTAATTTAAATAATTTTTAAATATCCTATTAATTTTTTCTAATTACGTTATTTATTTATTTTTTTGGTTTAAACTTAACATTTACTTCACGTAACCGTTAATCTATCTATTTATTTTATTTATTTATTTTTTCTTGTTTTTAATATGCTGATGTTTGTTTAATTAGTTAATAATATTTTTTTGGATTTTGTTCATTTTGGTTTTTTATAAATAACAAATACGTTATAATAATATTATTTATTTATTTTTAAATATGTTGTAATGATAAATAGTATTTTTACTTTATTTAAAATTCAATTCCCTTATTTAAATATATATATTTCGGTTTATTTTTATTAAATGATAAAATCATAATGTAATGACGTAATGATTTAATTGATAATAATAATAATTAAAAATAAAGATTGTTTTTTTTTTTTTTAATTTTACGCAAATTAAAATAATAATGTTTTGGTTATAATTCGGAATTTTTATTGTAAATAAAAGAATTATCGAGTTTTATGTTTATTAAAAAAAATTAAAGGTTAAAATTAAATCGAATTAATTTATTTTTAATTTAATTTTTTACTTTGTATTTGAATCATCTTTGCGTGATGTTGACTGTGCATCGCCTAAATTAATCATGTCTCGTGGTTTCCACACTGGGGACCCTACAATCAAATAAAAAATAAATTTTTTTTAAAATTAACTTGCCAGATTATAAACAATAAATAATAAATGATAAAAAATAATGATTAAACAAAAATACATTATATTTATTTTTAAAATTAATGATTAAAAATAAATAGTTATAATTTACTTCGTTCTGTTAAAATATTTAAGTTTATTCTAATAAAAAAAAATATGGGTGTGTGTTAACCATTAGACATTGAGAAAAATAAACAAAAAAATAATAATAATTAACAAAAAACTATAAAAAAGCGATGCTATACACTTTAATAATATTTAAATTGTTTTTAATATAAAATTTTAATTTGCAACAAAAAGTTAATTTTAATCTTATTTGAGTGTTTAAAAAAGGGAATTCATTTTAGATAATTAATTAATAATGATAATAATAATAATAAATCTAAAAAGTAATTTTTTTTATTTAGTATTTTCTATGTTTTACCTGTAATTATCATTTTTTAAAAATTATTTTTAAGCTTTTTGGTATTAATTTTTAATTATAAAGCATGCAAATTAACTACAACGCAAAAATAATATTATATTTAGTAACAAAAAAGGACATTAAATTATAAAGACAAGTAAAAAATAAATAAATAATTTCTTTAAAAATAGATTATAAATAGATAAATAATAATAATTATCCTATCTAAATATTTTATTGCTATATTTTTATATTATTAGTATTTGTTTATATTATGAGGTCATACATTTTTTTGTTATTAATTAATTAATTTAGTTATTTTATTATTAAATGTAAAAAAAATGATAACAAATACGAGAACACATACATATATATTTTTTGATTTTGTTTTTGTAAAATTTTGAATTGTTTTTCGATGATAATACGTAATAATAAATTTAATAAATTTTTTTTTTACTAATAATTCCATTTTAATAACAATAATATATCAATCGTAACAATAAGAATAATTTAAAAATCATGTAAATCGATCGAAAATCAAAATAGTTGAAAAAACTGACCAAAATGGTGCTCTTGTCAGTTTGTAAAAATTACAAATTTTGATTCATTTTAGTGTTTGATTAGCGGTTTGATTTATATGATTTAGCGCGGTGTGCTCTATGTTTTCACTATTTTTTGATTTTATTATTATTATTATATGTCTTTTGATTTTATTGCTACAAAGCCTTACTTAAACGGGATTTTTAATTTTTAATATTTTGATTTAGTTGTACACATTTTTTATTTGTTTATAGGAATATTAATAATCAGCCTCGGAAATTTCTATTTATTATTTATATTTTATATAATAATAATAATAATAATAATAATACTGTTTGATATGAGCAATACTAATTTTTAATTAAGTTATTTAATTTTTATGGGAAGCGTTTCAGCAGGAACATTAAATTTAAAAAAAATGTTTTTGTTTTGTTTTGTATAATTATGTATTATGATAAAAGTCCTGATAGAATTTTCATTATTTTAATAAAGAAATAAAATAGCACAACCGTTTTATATTTAGTTTCATTTTACTATGAAAAATAAAATAAACCTGAAATTAGGGAAGCAAAAAATAGTGTTCTATACACGTCACATCTTATATCCTAATAAAATTAGGTACTATTTATTACTTTATTTATTTTAGGTTCGTTTTGATTGTATAATTTTTGATTGGAAAGTATATAAAAACTATCACAGTAACATCCTTCGGAAAAATAAAAGGAAAAATTATATAATAAAAATAGAGAACAAAATAAACGATACAAATTCAAATGTCCCGGACAGTCTCGATTTTTATTATTTACATATACACTACATTTCACTTGGTTAAGGACATATTTTTGCTCGTTCAGGAGTTCCAAAAGTTTCTAAAACTTAAAATATATGTTCTTATTAACCGAACCTGTTATAAGCAATTGAAAAATTAAAACTGTTTGAGAGAAGAAAAAATATGAGCGAGAAGACCGGATCGCACGAAAATTTACATTTTCATTAGATTGAGGCCACAACAAAATTCAACGTATCAGTTCATTTAAAAAATAAATTTATTAAAAAAGAACTACGGAATAATACTTTTAATAACTAACGCAAGATATTTGCATTGGTCCAGTTCTCTTCTCATTATTTATTAATGATGTTGTGGAGTAAAGTAATATTAAGTAATTTGAATACATTTGCAGTTGTTCATTTAACAATAAATGGTTGTTGAAGTTGGTCAAATGTCAGGTTATCTCTTTTTTTGAAAGTTTAACCTATTTTTCAGCACCATTTCCTTTATTGGAAATAAAGATGGCGATTGACAGAGTTGAGATTATGTCTGACTTGCTATAATTTTCTCTTCTGATCTTTCCTTTTCAAAACATATACATAGATACTATTATTGCTAAGGATTACATTATGTTAGGCTTCATTAAGCGCAATTGTAAAGACTTTTGGGACCCGCTTACACTAAAATATTTATATGTGCCCTTTGTTCGGTATATTCTTGAATTCGCTTGTCAGACATGGTCACCATTTTTTCAGTTTCATTCAGAAATAGTTGAAAGCGTTCAGAAGCAATTTGTACTGTATTCTGTATGCTCTACGTGGCCTACCTTCTGAAAGAGTGAACAACTATGTATGTTATTCTGCCTTATAAAACTCGCTGTAATTTGTTAAAATTAGATCAGCAAAGAGACGTAGCATCAGATATTTTTGAGCGCGGTGTTTTTACCTCACGAATTGATTGTGCTGAAATTCTTACGCGTTTCAATTTTTACGCTCCTACGCGTTGTTTGCGGCGGCGAGATGGTTTTTTACATAATGATTCTATTATTTACTACAAATTAATTGTTTCAACAAATCAATTGGTTCTTGAAAATTTCGCGAATATTTAACTCTGTTTTTGAAATGTTTGATTTTAATATGTCAAAAAACTCGTTTAGAAATGAATTATTTTAACTTTAAAAACCCTGTTCGAGAGTGAATTATACAGTGATTGGATAGACTTTTGATAATTTTAAAATAAGAGAAAATCTAATAAGCTGGGGGTCAATTTGAAACAGTAGCTTCAAATTCATGTTCATCTTCATCTAATTTTCTCGACAGCAATCCCCGCATACGTTATCCGCAGTCCATAAGGTAGCAAGGGAAGAAATTCGAAATTTTCAGATTCAATCCAACCTTTTACCACTTTAGCATTGTGTTCAGGCGTATTGTTTTGTTGAAATATGAATAACTGATATCCAAATTTCTCACGAAGTGCAAAAAACACCTGGTTCCATTCATTATTCCAGGTCATGTAAGTTGCTTTTGATTTACAGCATTCCAGCTTGTGCCTAAAGAGTTGAAAGAATTATAATACTAGACGCAATTTCAGTTTTAGTATTAATTTTCTTTTACTGAAAGACGCGAGACAATGGCCTTGCGAAGAATTGATCACCTTTTGACTTTTCCTTTCTGTTGTAGTCAAGGAAGTGCGACCTTTCCGTCTTGTGCAAAAGTTCCAAATATCCGGGAGCTAATTATTAATTACAGTCTTCCTTCGGTCAATTTTTGCTGCGATTCGCCTGCTTTAAAGCTCTTGCTCCCTATACACATAAATATTGGCTCTTTGAACTTTACTGAGAGGCTTAGGTTTTGGCATTTTATTTCAAAATTCAATTATTAATTTTAATATTCGTAAAAAGGTGGGATTAAATTGTCTTATCCTACTGAAACACTAAGATGAATCACGATTTATCTCATACGAGTAGAAATGATTTCTCTTAAATTACATGGTAATATTTATACTAGTTACTTAAAAATAGTTAATAAGCAATTACGAATATAATACAATTGACAATTTTTTTATTAAATGCACATTTCCTAATAAAAATTGCAAGAAAGTGTTTACTCGAGCGAACTTTCCAATATGACAGCGATTTACACATTTTTTGCAGTTTTTAGTAGAAAATGTGCACTTGCTAAAAAATTGTCAATTAAATTATATTCGGAATTGTTTATTATAAGTAACTAGTATATGTTTTACCAAGTAATTTAAGAGAAATCAGTAAAACGATTTTACTTGTACGAGTAAAATCGCGATTCATGTGAAAAGGCCATTAATCTGAAATAAATGAATAAAGTAACAATAAATCCAGGTTTAAAAGAATTTTTCCTGGGCTGAAATGTTGTACTTGTACTGTCACTTTCGATTCGTTTTCGATAATGTTTTGTCTCTTGTAACAAGAACAAAATTGTACTCTATTTCGTTATGCTTTTTCTAAAGCTAGCTCAGCTTGCTCGAATAAAACACCATTCTATTTCTATTTTTATTCAGCACTATTTATCACATACATTTTTGTTTGCGATATTTTATCGATGTAAAGAAAAGGGAAGTATACAAAAGGCTGAGATTGTATTAGAAAAATTGTAATGAAAGAAGAAAATAGCGTACAATTTTGATCATGCTGCAAGAGATAAAACACAATTGAAAACGAATCGAAAGTGATGGTACAACATGTCATCCATGTAGTTTTTATATCCAAGTAGTCTTTAACATATGTAGTTCTGACACATTTGAAAGAAAACTGAAAATGTATGGGGATCTTAACCAAGCGAAAGGGAGTGTACATTTTTCTAAGAAATAAATCTAAGTGTCACAAAATAAGTGTTTAAATATTATTTTTACGACCCTCGCAGTGATTGTTATATAATTATAATATGTATTTTATTATTCCACGTAATGGTACATAATTATTTTACTTTTAATTATTAATAATCAACGATTAACGAGTATTACATAAGATTATTACATATAATTAATTTTTATTTTTTTTACTGTTAGTTTATTTGTTTTAATGGAAAGTCGAAAGAATATAAATAAGTAATTTTTACATCTGCTTAAATTATATAATTAATTAATTGTATATTAACATGAACTCGCATTGAACTTTAATTGGATGGTTTTAGTTTTAGTATGTGTTTTAGCATTGATTTTCTACATTTTCAATGAAATGAAAACAATTAAATATTAATTATTTACATTAATTAAATATTCTTAGCACCATTAAATATTTTCTATATTCTTAATAATAAATGAACAAATTATGTAATAATAACATTAGAAAACGAATTTACCAAAAGTATATAACGGCAAGACTAAATGCAACGTTTTATGACATATTTGAGAAAATATATTATTTCATCATAACCGCAAACATGTACATACAAAAAATTATGAAAGGTAGCGGTTCTGATACATCCATCTCGGTAATCTCAGATTTATAACCTCCAATATAATTTCAGTTATATTCCTAGTTAGTGTTCAGTCGGGCAAAAATAATACTATGATGATATTTTTTTGACATGTTTTGCATAATACACACTTATTTTTTACAAAAAAGTCCAAGTTTTTTTTGGTTTTAGCTGTCAAAATAAATACATCTGTGGCAGTAACTGCATTAAAAGGACTAGTTTGTTATAAGCGAAGCAATTTGAACGGTACTTTAGTTATCGTTAAAATTAGTTAGCCTACATCAAAATCTTTCTTTTGATGCAGTTGTTCTTAATTTTCATAATTCGAGTTATGTTGTTTTGGGGTATTGCCATAGATATATTTAAAAATAAAATATTTTGTTGTGGTTTGTGGGGTAATAATTTTATTATTATTGTTTTATTATTTTAGGAGAAGTATTATTTATTAATTAAAAATAAACCCCAATACATTGGTTTTAATGTTGCTCAAATAAAGATACTCTATACAGAAGTTTGACATTTAAAACCAATATATGATTTTTCATTTTGGTTGTTCAGTCGGGGTTCATATAAGTACAACGGAGTGAAGATAGGGTAATAAAAAATGTTATGATAGTTTTTTATTACTTTGGCCTGGATTAACAGGACCATTATGTGCATATTCGAATTAGATCCCGGATATCATCCTAATTCTTATAAGAATTGGCTTAACATTAAAGTAAAATTCCATCTTTTCTTACATTACCCTAAATATTTTCGAAAGAAATTTATAATTTGGTATTTTTATGGTTGATGAAAAATCGACCAAAAATTTTGATTTTATTTTCGAATTGATATTCGATTTGTGTACGAATATCAGATTTGTCACAGGATATGTGAAAAATAGCGGGCAAAAAATGTTAATTTAGAATGCCGATTATTCATGATGATGACCGTATGACCACAAACCAAACTCTAAAAATTGAATAAATTAGAATATTAACTATTTATGGTTTTGGTAGTTCGGGCGACTCATCTAATTCCTAAAATTAATATTCTATTGATAAAAATTCTAGCTTTGATTCTTGAATAACATTGTTCTGTGCTATCCTTATAACAAAAACTACAAGTCGTACGTTCGTAATATAATTCAACACTAGATTTAAAAAACATACAGCGGCAAAAATAATATAAAATAATTCATCTGCAATTCAAAATAAGTATAGGCAAAATGTCCCAATTAAAATATGTAATACTTGTTTATGCATTAAGCTGTGCATCTTTCTGTGCTTTGAACTGGACATGTATGATAGAAATGCGGTTCTAAAATGATTTTTAGAGGAAGTTCCGGAGAAGTAATGAGGAATTTGACTATTCCTTAACTGATTATTATGAAGTTCGACTTGTACGATAAAAAAAAGATTCTAAAAGGACATCAAAACGAAGTTCTGGAATACGGCCGTTTATTTGCGGAAGCTCAAGTTTCGGTAAACAAACATAAAAACATTTTTTTTATTATCACACATTCTTTAAACAGTGTGTAGGCAAATTTGTTTTTGTTGAGTCTCAATTTTCGTTTCGGTTTATTCAACCAGGGTCATTGTCGACCGAATTGATTTCCACAAGGTAAATAAGCGAGAAAATACATATTTTTTTTTTTTTTTTTTGCAACTTGGGCAGTTCATGTGGTTCGACATGCTACCAAAATGTGCCTCATGTTTGCAGTTCTTGCATATTGACCGGAAATTCGAATAAGATATCGGTGGGGTGATTATGTAAATTTTCAAGCTTATTGGTTGCTTTAAATAATTTTCCTTTGTTCTATCGAGTAATTATTTTTGTATTATTTTCTTTTCTTGTGTTTATACCAAGTGGAACAAGAAAAAGGTAAATATGTATAGTAAAATTAAACCATGACTAATTAAAAAGAGGCACCGGGTGTTGAGTGTTGATGAACTGTCCCTCACGGGGTGGGAGAACAAAACTGATTTGCACTGTTCTCCCTGTTGTTCACCACGCTCAGCATCTTATCTTCTTACTAACATAGTGTTAGGGGCCAATGGCCAATTTACAGTGGCGTAACTACAAATTTCGGGCCCCCGCAAAATTTTTCTTGGGCCCCTAAAAATTTTCTTATACCTATGAACAAGTAAAGTTATATTGTAGTAAAAACTTATTTTTTCCTATTGTCCAGCCTCGCATTAATTAAAAGTGTCTGATTTCGATGGTCCGATACAGTACGTGATTCAGTCCAATGGGCTCAAACAAATCGAATTTTCTTGCAAACAACTCAATGCTATGACGATTTCTTTATGTATCGATAAAGCATCACAAATTTCGAGTATAATTTGAAGAATATCAAAAATCTCAAAAATGTTGAATCAAAGTATCTTGAATATTCTAGAAGGTTCTCAAATATCGAATTATCCGTAAGTATGTTACACCAAAGGAAATCCTATACAATCTCCGCTATATAAAACTAAATAACCTGGACAATCTTGACTAATTTCGAATAATCTAGGAAATTAGAGAATTATCGAAATCTCGAAAAATCAACTAAATATCATGATATAGATTTATTTGTGTAACTCTGCAAGTTTCTACAACTCAAAGCTAAGCGCAGAACATTGCCATACAAAATTTGAATAAATTGGAAAATCTTTGAAAATCTCGAATAATCCTACAGAAAACATCGATTAATTTCTATATTATCTCAATTGATCTCGAATAATTTCAATAATACCGAAAAATCTAGATATTAATGAATAGTTTCGGAGAGCCTGTAAAAATTTAGAAAACCCACGCAATTTTCGAAAAATTCCGAAAATTCGTGTAAATATTAAATTATTTGTCAAGTAATTTAATATTACTAATACTACTAAGCAAAATGCTATACTAAGTATAAGATAGGGATAATCTCGCATCAATCACGCTTCCCATTTCCATGCTATGCTCCAATAATCACGAAAAAAATTTAAAAATGATCAAAAGATGAAATCCTAGACAAGGAAATATGAAACAGGAAAATTTCCAATTTCCTGATTTAAAATAGTTTTTCAAATTAAACCGGTTTTAGGTAAATTAAGTTTTTATTTACCGTTTACCGGTAATAAAAAAGATTCGGCAAATGAGAAACTATATCAAACACATTCAATCTTTTGCAAGTCAAATCAACCTTTTCTAATCAAAACTTGATTTGTAAAAGGTTGAATTTGAAGTGCAAAAAAGGTAAATTTTGAGGGCTAGACGTATTTTATAAATAAATCAACCCAGCAAACACTAAATTCGTTATCGTTTCATGTTAAAAACTTTGATTTCAAACAAGTTTGGCAAATTTTCTTCTAAATCTAAATATATGTCAGAACCCAAAGCCATTTTAATTTCTATGGAGTCATATTACGTGTAATTATGATAATTACTCATACATTCATCTTCAGCAACAGAGAAGAAATTGTTGGGCTTCTCTTAAGAATATATTTAATAGCAACAGGAACGATGTTTTCTTTCTCTAAAAACTAGACCACAGTCTTTTGATAATAATTTCCTAGAAATTTCCCGTTTTTGCAAATTTGAAAGGGTGATCTACTTTAATCTTAATCTGAGCTACGATTTATCCGATCTTGACTTTGAAGTAATATTCGAACGCCTGACAACTCTCGTGGGCCTTTTTAGCCGTGGGCCCCCCCCCCGCGGCTGCGGGTGGTGCGGGTACCTAGTTACGCCACTGCCAATTTATTATTAAAGTTTTTTTTTGTTGTTGCGTTCGTTTGGTTGACTACGTGATGAATCCGTAGTTCACCGAACTTTTTCTTCTCCCGAAATAATTTTCAAACCGTAGGCCACATTCTAACCATGTGGTTGATCCGTGGGTATTTTTTTTTGTTCATTTCCCTTCTTCCTTTTTGATTGTTTTCAGCCACATTTATCAACTCCCCAATCTACGACTACTCTAGATTCTAAAGGGGTGCCACACAAAACCCATGGACCACATTCCTCTACTCGACTCGAGTACCAGGTCAAGTCGTAGAGTGGCATTCCCCTCTTTAGGATAATTTTGTAATGGTGGAAATTAGGTCTAACCTAAATCTTGCCTATAATATTACAGTCGGTAACCGGGTCGAGTCTCTCCCAACTAACAATCCTATCCTATCCTTCGGTTTTGTTATATGTAAACTGGAATACGGTGGGGGGTCCGGGAGTCCGGAAGTTTTGCTATAATGCTTGGCCGTACATTCAAATCAATCTAGCCTACTTTTATTGCAGCCGAATCAATTGTATCGTTTAGATCTTCTATAGTTACAATTTCAAATTATTAAACCGGCTGTTCCATTGTTCCATACCCAATTTTTTTAGCCCTCGAATACAGATTATAGAAATGCATAATACCGTCGCTCATGAACTGTGATTCGTCCGTTCATAGAATATTGAAAAAAATTCGTCGTCCATTTGCCTTTGTAAAAGTAGGTCGCAAGACTCTCTTCGTTTCTCAAAATAAGCGGGCAAAAGACCCTGGACGTAATGGTATAGGTAAAGATTATTATTTATTGTTATGAAGAATACTCTAAATTTTATAGTTTGACATAAAACATAATAAACCGTAAAGACAAACGTCTGATACTGATTGAAGGTTCATTTGTAGCCGCTCGTATCACAGCATCATTGCTATAAACGGATAAAAATGGTACCGGATTAGCATCCACCCGATGATTAGCCACACTTCCAGTTTCACGCAATCTTCTAAACGTGTTGGTAAATGTTTTAGTAAAAAGTATTTACGAAAAACTAATAAAATATCATAAAAAAGTTACAAAATTGATTGATTTTTAATTGACATGACATTGATTTGTATTCTAATTTCTCATGTCATCTAGAAACGTGCATCAAATGTATCTATGAGATTTTTGTAGGTATTTATATGAAGAAAAAGAAAAAATTAAAAATGACTTATTATTTTTATGTTTTATGAGTAAAAAACTATTCAATACGCGAAATTTTAGAAATATTTAAATAAAATTCAAAGTTTAATCAATAAACAATGGAATGGGCCACGTATTTATATAATAAATTAAAACAAAGGTAATTCTAATCCCTAAAAGTAATATTACAAATGATTGGCTTAGTCTTCCTAACTTTGGAGTAATTAAGACAAATATGCGTAAAGGTACCACCCCACACTAATTTTCTTTAACGCACTGTATCTTAGTAATCATTAAAAATGCCCCCGCCCCCCTCCAGGAACGATTTTATGCTTGAAATTAATCAAGGAATCATCCCTGAAAATGTTTACACTCAAGTACAAAACACTCTGTACATCAAAATTGGATAAAATAAGTATATGTACCTACACTCACATATTCATGCTCTTCTTGAATCGACTGTACATTGGAAATGGGATTCTAACATGATGTTTTGACGAAGTTCGGGAATATGGCCAAGCAGGATGGAACATAGCTTTTTCTTGATCGATTTTAGTGAAATTTAACATTTAACATTTTAGAATCCCATTTCCATCGCACATGTGAAATTTTATCCTAAACTTTATCCAAAAATAATTTTTGAATCCCATTTCTATCGCGAATGTGGAATTTAACTAAAATCGGTTTAGGAACAGCCAAGTTCCATCAAAATTGGCTATATTCCAGAACTTCATTTAAAAATCATTTTACAATCCCATTCCTATTATACCTGACAAGTTTTATAATAATCGGCCGAGAAATAGCTAAGCTCTATCCTAATTGGCCACATTTCAGAAATTCATTAATCATCCATGTCTCCGACACACCAATTTATTATTATTTTTGTTAAAATAAAATATATGTTCCTTTAATTAGTTTCATTTGTTTCTGTTGGTTTTGCATAAAAATAAATTGGAAAAAAATGCGAAGTACGTAACGGTTAAACAAAAGTGTTAAGTGTGATATTACCTCGAAAAAGGTGCCTATTCAAGAGTGGCAGCGTCGGATTTTAAGTGTAATAGTGTTGCAGCTATCCAGATTAAATTTATAATCGTTGCAATTCTAAATTTCAAAGTTGTAACTATCGAGTAGTTGCAGTTATCGAGTGTTGCAATAAGCGAGTATCTGTGCCTGCAAGGTTGTTGAAACATTTTTCAATTTAACCCAAATTCGTAAAACTCTCCAATACATTCGTCGACGCTATACTAACCCAACGAATTACGTTAATCAAAACACAGCTTGAAACATTTATGGTGAAAGTGGAACTATCAGTAGAAGCGATACGATTGATAATATGCAATTCCATCCATTTAAAACAAATTTTACCTTTACTTCAAAATTTAACTCACAAGTAGTACAAAAAAACTTTAAAAAAGAGAGAGTAGCAATATACTTAAAAATGAATGAGCGAGCAAAGTTAAACGTAAACAATTTTTTTCAATTTGTCATTTCTTCTGTGAGTTAATTTTTGAAGTAGCCCCAAAAGTTCCTCTACTGTTGGTTGTAATTTCGATTGAAGTTGGGAGAAATTTCGTCCAAAATCTCAAACCGAAACATTTTCAATATTTAACAAGATTACGTTACTCCTAATATCGAACTTTATGCTTTTTACCGATTTTTAATTTTTTAAATCTTGCGTGAACCCAACCTTTTGTGTATTTTACAAAGATAAATTTTCATTTTTCCTGACATGCGTTGTGGGATTTTGAAAAGCCGAATTATGTAGTCGGGCTTTTGAAAATGAGAGTTTTTGATATTCGTACCCAAGCTTTTACCTAAATCTTTTCATTTTATATCTCAACATTTAATTTAATAAGAATAGGTTCTAGAATTTTAGAGAGAGAAACCAGTGAATCAAAAAAATTTGATGGTCGAATTCAAATGATTTTTAGATGAAGTTGTCGAATTTGGCCAACTAGGATGAAACTTAAGAACTTTACCGTCGAAACGTAGGAGTAAAATAAATCGTTTTAATCAATTAAAATAAACACTTAATAAGAAAAAACATTAAGAACTTTATCTAAAAATCTTTATATAATCCCATTTCCATCACCCATCAAAATTGATTTTATCAAAATCGGTTAAGAATTAGGCATGTTTCATTCTAATTGGGCAAATTATAGAAATTTTCTCTAAAATCATTTTAGAATCCAATTACCTACCATCACACTTGCTGAATTTCACCAAAATTGTTTTAAAAAAGGCCAGCTCCATCCTAATTTTATCTATTTTCCAGAACTTCATCTAAAAATCATTTTAGTATGCCATTGGCAAAAGTACATGTCGAATTTTATCATAATCGGTTTAGAAATATTCTATAGTTTAACCATATTCATATGTGTTTAATATCATTAAACTCTGTTAATTAACAGCGGATATCCATCGCATATCGAATTTCATCATAATTGGCTTAGAAATATCTTGCTATTTATCCAAATTCCAAAATGTTTTCAAAAAATTGTTTTAACAAATAGTTCTTCCATCCATGTGTGTGTATACTATACATATTTTCAGTGCTATATTTTGCCTCAAATAATTCGAAAGACAAGCAATTCAACGCCAAGTAAATCCTGAAAAACTCTAAAGTCGCGAATTATCTCAATTTCTCAATACAACGAAATATAGAAAAATTCCGAAAATATCGGATTATCTTAAAATCCTTCAGAAATCGGGGCGACTGGCCAAGCTAACTTGAACATATTTATTTCCATACCATTTTGCGAGAAATTTAATCAGGATAGACCAAACACACATTAATAGCACAGTTCTAATTCATAAAATATAAAATTAAGTCTACTCCCAAATCAATCCCAAACTGAATCTCTTAAGTCAGTTATCAGCTCAATCTCCAAAAACAATATTTGTGTACACTGAGAGAAATGATTCGTTGGCATGAGGTTGCGAGAAAATACTTTCCATTGCGATGAACGAATTGTAGTTGCTACAACATAATTTCGGTAGCACCAATTGACTTGAGATTGGTACAAACAAACTACGGTAGCAACTAATGCACAGATAGTTGCAACAACTTCGTTTCCAAATATTCAACTCCGTTGATGCTAATTTCCTAGATATTCGTTGTCAGAACCGAATGAGCCTAATAGTTTTTAAAGTATCAACCTCGTTTCAGTTGCCACAAACGTAATTTTGTTACACCAATTAAACGAGGCTTTTGTGACAACTGCGAACAAAACTAACTGACTAATGCTGTTGCGAGAACAATATTGTAGTTCAATGTAATCATATCATTCTGTCGTTGTACCAAAATATCAAAGTGGAATTATTTATTTTGGAATTCCGTTGCTACAACTAAATATTATAATCGTATTTAGAATATGTCATGTTTAAATAATACAAAATGAAGAGGGTGTTATATGAGGAGAGGGTAGATTCACTATTTGAAAAAATTACAAAATGATTTGAGGTTATTTTGTAAACATGAACATCACATGAATAATATAAATTGTTTTATAATGTACGCGATATACTGACACCTAATCAATGGCGGATCGAAAACTGCATATAACAAAAATAGCAAACAATTTGTGTAAATCAAAGTATCCTGGAAAACTTTTATTGACATTTACAAGCAATTTTTTGATTCCCCGAACAAACGCAATAGTTTTCTTGTGTTTCGAAAACAATTTTTTATGACGAATTGTAAAAAAATCTAAAGGAATTCCAATGACACTATGATATACAATTATTGTTTCTCATTTTTTTTATATGTAGTTTTCGATTTATATGAAATTTTATCTTAATCTAGTTGCGATGACCGAATTGGTGTCGGGACAACTACCTTATCGATTAGTCCAAACGAATTGCGTTTGTGGCAAACTCTACCGCAATCATGATAAACGAATTTCATGTTGGCATAAATACACACGCGAATATAATTCGCTAAGTCAGTACGTTCTGCTTGCCACTTAGGCCCGATTGTATGAACGCGGATAGAAGATTAATCGGCGGATTAATCGTCGCTTGGATTGTATGAACGACGATAAATACGAAAATTAATCCAAGGATTCTTTTCTATCCACTGTTTTTATCTTCTCTTTTTATTGTCTAAAACAGTGGATAGAAAATGTTGTTTATTTTTTTTTGACATAATTTTAATTTTATTTGTTTGGTTCGGCGCGGCGGAACATTTTGATTGTTGTTGCGTTTATTCAAAAAAAAATCGGAATGGAATCGAAAAAACGTAAAATTTGAAATGCCCAACTCAAATTTTTTTTTCTATTGCAGAAAAACATAAAAAAATACTTTCGTGTACAATAAGTACACACATAAGAATGTAAATAAACAATAAATTAAATTTGAAACGTCAAAAAAGTGTTGACACTCCAAAATAAACTGCAATAAAAACTGCAATAAACAGAGGATGGAATTTTTTTTATCCGTGTTTATACAGGGCCTGTTTGATAATTCACACGGTGCGGTGCAGTGTACAATTTTTTCTTTATTTCACTACTAGAAAATAAATCAAAGTAGACAAGGAAAACAATATGCACTGCACCGCACCGTGCGAATTATCAAACAGGCCCACAATCGACGAAAAAAAGAATCGTCGGTTGAAGATTAATCTGTATCGCCGGATTTTTTTTAATCTATCCGTGTTCATACAATCGGGCCTTAAGGTATTAAGCGAGAATTGTATTTTTGTAGTTCGGTCGTAGCTACTTGATAAGTAGGGTGTACTTTTGAGTACGAAACCGAACTACCAATATAATTGAACTCAAGTAAAGGAGGGTTCTCATTTTTGAGAGACGATACATTTATATTGACTCTGTGGTAAAATAAAGGTTGGGGGGAGGATATTTCTACTTTTTTCTTAATAAAACTAATTTGGTTAAATGAAATGGCAACAATCCTATTCGGTTGGAGAAAACAAATTAATGCGGTTGTGTCAACTACTTCTGATTATGTAGTAACCGAAATAGTATTGCACTAACCGTGCAAAGAAAGTTGCTTTAATAACCAAGTCTGTTATTACAATCGATCAGTGATCACGACAACTATAATTTGTAATATTCCTAAACGAATATTAGATTAATTCAACCGAATGATCGATAAGCTCAACCAATGGTCGGTTGTAATACAGTATATTTCGTTCTTCATACAAGCTAATTCCTCTAGGCTAACTAAAAAGGGTTAGTTACAACTTCTTTTTCAGTTCTGATAAACAATAAAAAGAGGTTGTCCTAAAGTTTAATTAAAATGTATACAGGACCGAATAATTCGGTAGGGCAATTGATTCGGTTGTCGCAAACGCTTAGTTCTCTGGGTGTACAGTTTGGTTCAAATTGGTCAAGGCGTATGTATTCGTTTAAATATCTTGCACATATACAGGTTTTACAATGGCCAATTAGGATAAAACTTAACTATTTCACAACGGATTTTAGTGAAATTTGACATCCGCGATAGAAATGGGATCCTAAACTGATTTTTGGATTACCTTAATATGGCCAAGTAGGATGAAACTTGTCTATTTCTCATCCGATTATTATGAAATTCGACATGTGTATTGGAAATGGGATTCTAAAATGATTTTTGGATGAAGTTCTGGAATGTGACGAAGTATAATGGAACTTGCCCATTTCTCAATCGATTATTATGAAATTTCACATGTGTGATGAAAATGGGATTCTAAAATGTTTTTTGGATGAAGCTCTGGAATATGACCAAGTATGATGGAATTTTCCCATTTCTCACCCGAGTATGATGAAATTTGACATGCGTATTGGAAATGGGATTCTAAAATGTATTTTGGATGAAGTTCTGGAACATGGCCAAGTATGATTAAACTTACCCATTTCTCATCCGATTATGATGAAATTCGAAATGTGTGTTGGAAATATACTGATTTTTTGATAAAATTCTGAAATATGACCAATTAGGATAGAACTTGGCTATTTCTTAATCGATTATGATGAAATTCAAGATTTGCGATGGAAAGGTGATTTTAAAATGATACTGCTAATTCCGAGACTCTACTCTACCGTTAATAGTTTCAATTTTTCAGCGCGTCCGCCACACACTTCATTTTTTTAAGCATAGCTATACTTACAGCTATGACAGAAAATATTACAGTTTCAAGGCGAATATTATTTCGAAGATAATCTCGATCGTTAAGCAATTGAAATAGACGTTTATGCTGCCTCAAAGAAACTTCAATAGCTGCATGATTTACAGAAACCTCATCAGGCAACAATTTAAAAGCCATATTGACATATTCCTCACAACCTCATCCATAAATAATTGTTGTGTCACATATCCTTCTATTAGTTGGAGACATCAAAATTCATCATAATTGGTTAAAAATAGCTAAGGTAGACCATAATTGCCCATATTTCAGAAATTAATCTTAAAACTATTTAATAATGCAGTTTCCAACCCATTTGTCGAATTTCCTCCAAATCAGTTAAGAAATATGGAAGTTCCATCATACTTGGTCATATTCCATAATTGTATCTAAAATAATTTTAAAATCCCATTTCCAAAGCATATATAAAATTTCTTAATAATCGGTTAAGGAATAGCCAAGTTCCATAATACTTGGCCATATTCCAGAACTTTATCCGAAAATTATTTTAAAATCCCATTTTCAGCGCACATGTCAAATTTCATCAAAACCAGTTGAGAAATAGGCAAGTTCCATCATACTTGGCCATATTCCAGAACCGGATCCAAAAAATCATTTTAGAATAAAATTTCCAGCGCACATGTCGAATTTCAATATAATCGGTTGAGAAATAGGCAAGTTTCATCATTGGCTGTATTCCATAACTTCATCCAAAAAACATGTTAGAATCCTATTTCCAACGCACATGTCGAATTTCATCATAATCGGTTGAGAAATAGGCAAAATCCATCATACTTGGCCAAATTCCAGAACTTCATCCGAAAAACATATTAGAATCCCATTTCCAACACACGTCTCAAATTCCATAATAATCCGCTGAGAAATAGGCAAATTCCATTATACTTGGCCATATTCCAGAACTTCATCGAAAAATCATTTGAGATTCCCATTTCCATTGGAAATTCTGAATTTCATCAAAATCGTATAAGAAATATAATCCCAATAAAATTTTTATAAAAAAAATCACAAATCCTCAGTTTAACTGCTCAATAAATCCTAATCCAACCCCAACTAAGCCCTAATTCAACCCACAAACGGAACTTAGCTCAATCCTCAACTCAACCGCAAGCGCTACGCCAAACTCAACCCTCAACCAGCATACTACCTATATATAAAAAATTGGTTAACAGCTCACTACATCCTAATCCAACCTCAACTCAACTTCAACTCAACCCGTAAATTGGGCTTCTAACTTAACCATCAAATCAACTTCAAATTCAATGCCCTATCAATAATCAAACCAGCTTATAACAAAAAATCATAAATATTTATACAACCAGGTGTTTTGGGTCAATTCGTATGGCACGTACCCCACCCTCTTGACGTACAATCTCCAAAAGCTTTTCAAATCTCCGCCTTGACCATAGAAAGAGATTGGCGGAAAAAAATTCTAAATCGGACAATCCGTTCTCGAGATACCATGGGTAAAGACATCAAGACATCCAGGCGTCCAGACGTCCAGACAGACGGACGGACATTTTTGTTGTTGTTGCTTTTTTAAGCTCAGGGACTTTCAAAATGTCGAGAAAAGAGGTTTTGGACCAACCAAATTTTTCGTCATTTTGGACAGGATTTCAACTCTTTGGTCTTATTAGACCGAAGTAAAAGAAGAATCTACTTTGAAGTTCAAAGAAAGAGTTACATATTAATAAATTTAAAAAAAAAATAATCAAACGTTCCGGAAATATTTTTTTCAAATTAATTATAAACAACACCAACTCAAATGTCAAAGCAAGCCATAGCAATGCAATTAACGAATGGAAAGCGGACAAAAGTAAAATATGTGATAGGATGCAACAAAAATTTGCTACATGCATGAAGTTTTATGAAAATAGTGTCTATTTAATTTAGATTTTTATTTTTAAGAATTGTAATGATTGGGAAATTTAATTAATCCAATAAAATAAAAAATAATAAGATTAGTTAAGTAATTTGTAACACAAATACTTTGCAACAGAGTATATTCATGGTTTTATACAGCAAATCCTGAGAATTTTTTTACAAATAGTGTACCAAATGAAACGTTATTTAATAGCTTACATTGCAAAAAAAATTGAAAAACAGACAAAATAGAATTAATTCAATTTTATAATCTAGTAAACATAACTAAAATAATTTTTTCATGTCAAACATTAAATTTCTGCAATTTTTAAGCACAAGTTTTTGACATTTAAGATAATAAGAATGTCCGAAATAAATTAGATGTACAAAAATCACACTTTAAACTACAAATTGGCTTATGTATATAAATTTTTCAATCATTACAATATGTTGGGGAACCACCAGAGTAAAATTCACATTTTGATGTCTGGGCTGCTTGAAACAATTCTTTACCCTTTGACGTCGTAAGTCTAGATCCCCAATAGGTGTTTTTTGCATTAAAGTCTCCTCCAATAATAAAATCACGTCCTAATGATTTAAATAGTTTAATGTAGTCCTCCCTTTTCAAGTTATGCCGGGGAGGACAGTATATTGCGGAGACAGTAAGCTGTCTGTGTTTAATGTGAATCCTAACAGTGGTGACTTGCATTGTTTCTTCTTCGATTTCTGTTTCTACATGGTGTTTTATATTTTCTTTTATTAGTAATGCTGAACCACCTCTTGCTCTTTCTGCTGGATGAATGGAATGATATAAGTTATAACCCCGGATTTTAACAAACGAAGATTTAACAAAATGGCTTTCGGATATTAGAAAAATGTCGATTTTTTCTGTATTTAAAAATATTTCTATTTCTGGAATATGTTGCATAAGTCCATTCGCATTCCAGATTGCTATTCTGAAAGTTGTGTTCTTACTTAACATTTTTTATCGGATTGCGTTGTGGGAGTTGCATTTTCTTCAGTTGATCAAATATCATGTTGTTCAGGTTACTTTGGTCATCTAGCCGCTTTGTAATAGCTTCGATGCTGTTCATAATGTTTTCCATAATTCGATTATTTTCAGAGCCCATATATTTGGTTGAACCCGAGCCTTTCACTACCTGAGCAAATGTTCTTCTTTGCCCTGCGTTGCTTGGTTGTGGATTTTGATCCATCTGATTTGATGGTTGAATCCTTCGAATTTCATGATTTTGCGATTGATTTCGTGATTTATCTCTTAATTTTTGTAGGTGTTTAGCAACCTCACAGCCCCGATAATTGGCCGGATGTTGGCCTTTACAATTTATACACTTAGCTGGTACATCTCTCCCTATTGTACATGCCTGGGTAAAATGTTTACCTGAGCATTTTACACATCTCGGATCCCGGCTGCAATATTTTTGGGTGTGATTAAATCCCTGACATTTCTTGCATTGTGGTATGCGTGTAGTGGTTCTCCTCATTGGTTCAATTTTTACCTTCATGTGAAGAATTGCTTTTATACCATAAATATTTTGAACATTTTCTGAGTTATCAAATACTAGCATAAAAAGAGGGAGTCCCCTTTTATTGAAAGTTGGGTTTCCTTCTTGGTTTTCTATTCTCTCTTTTTTAATCATATTCACAGCATCTAGTATTTTAAGACCTTTATTTTTTAAGTCTTCCATTATTTCTTCGGTTGAGCAAGTGTGATGCAAACCTCTTGCCATAACTTTTATCGGACGAGCCTGTTTGTCCTCATAGGTAAACCACTGATACTTTTCAGCATTCAGCTTCATAGATAATGTTCTGTAGGTTTCTGAGTCCAGAGTATTAATTTTCCAAACGTCATTGTTTAGCGCTGTTACCTTATATTCTTTGTCAGTAACCGATTTCATCAGTGACTGAATTATTGGGTAACTGGTTACTCCCACGATACTTTTGGTGGGGGGGTTTTTTCTTTCGGTTGCACCAGTTTTGGTGCAATGTTCTTGGTAGATTTACTACCTTTCGGTTGATTGGCCTCAGGTTGGACAACTTCCGGTTCGGTACTTGTAGTTCCACTAACATTTAGTTGTTCAACCTCAGGTGACGATTCAGCTTTTCTTTTCTTACCCTTCTTGGAATGTTTTTTTTTCTTCTTTAGGATCCAGTTCGTCTCCCTTTCTAATTCATCCTCATCAGTGAGATAGTTGACTTTCTTTGGTTCAATACTCTCTAATTCGCTTTGTTCTTTAGCATCCCGATTCATTTTTAGAAGTTCATTTTCTCGCTTTAGATACTCAATTTCTTCGCTTCGCGAAATTCGAAGGATTCAACCATCAAATCAGATGGATCAAAATCCACAACCAAGCAACGCAGGGCAAAGAAGAACATTTGCTCAGGTAGTGAAAGGCTCGGGTTCAACCAAATATATGGGCTCTGAAAATAATCGAATTATGGAAAACATTATGAACAGCATCGAAGCTATTACAAAGCGGCTAGATGACCAAAGTAACCTGAACAACATGATATTTGATCAACTGAAGAAAATGCAACTCCCACAACGCAATCCGATAAAAAATGTTAAGTAAGAACACAACTTTCAGAACAGCAATCTGGAATGCGAATGGACTTATGCAACATATTCCAGAAATAGAAATATTTTTAAATACAGAAAAAATCGACATTTTTCTAATATCCGAAAGCCATTTTGTTAAATCTTCGTTTGTTAAAATCCGGGGTTATAACTTATATCATTCCATTCATCCAGCAGAAAGAGCCAGAGGTGGTTCAGCATTACTAATAAAAGAAAATATAAAACACCATGTAGAAACAGAAATCGAAGAAGTAACAATGCAAGTCACCACTGTTAGGATTCACATTAAACACAGACAGCTTACTGTCTCCGCAATATACTATCCTCCCCGGCATAACTTGAAAAGGGAGGACTACATTAACCTATTTAAATCATTAGGACGTGATTTTATTATTGGAGGAGACTTTAATGCAAAAAACACCTATTGGGGATCTAGACTTACGACGTCAAAGGGTAAAGAATTGTTTCAAGCAGCCCAGACGTCAAAATGTGAATTTTACTCTGGTGGTTCCCCAACATATTGGCCCAGTGACGAAGCTAAGATACCGGACCTAATCGACTTTTATGTAGCAAGAGGTATATCTCAGAACTATATTCACATTGAAAACAGCAATTCTCTAGTATCGGATCACTCACCGGTTATCATGACAGTCAGTGAAACTGTAATTCAAAGGGAAAGTGCACCCAGATTAACAAATTCAAAAACAAACTGGGATCTCTTTCGTGAAATAATGGAGGACAAAATCAATCTCCAGGTACCGATAAGAAATTATCGACAGTTGGAAGACGAATTGGAGCAACTCAATGAAATAATTCACTATGTTGCATTGGCAAGCACTCCCATTTTACAAAATAAGAAGACGCTTAACATATCCTACCCAATGGAAGTTAGAGAGTTGGTAAGAGAAAAACGACGAGCTCGTAAAACCTGGCAAATTAATCGAACACCGGAGAACAAAACAATTCTTAACAATTTATGTAACAGCCTCAAATCCCTTCTTAAAGAAGTTAAAAATGAATCAATCAACAGATATCTAGTTAGCCTAACTGATGAAAAAAATTCTGATTACTCACTGTGGAAGGCGACGAAGGGACTCAAAAGACCCAAAATGCAAGTGCCTCCACTTAAAAAGGATGATGGAACCTGGGCAAGAGGCCACAAAGAGAAGGCTGATCTATTTGCGGAGTATCTCCAGGAAACCTTCCAACCACTACCAAGACAAACTGCCAATGAAAATATAATATCTATTCACAAGCTGGATGAGTTTGAAATACGGCCAGTAACTCTCAAAGAATTAAAAGAAGAAGTGAAAAGTAACATGAATGTTAAAAAAGCCCCAGGGTATGATTTGATTACTTGCCAAATTATCAAAGCTCTACCTAACAAAGGATTTCGTAAGCTACTACACATAATCAATGCGAGCTTTCGGTTAAAATATGTTCCGAATCAATGGAAAGTAGCAGAAGTAATCATGATACCAAAACCTGATAAACCACCTAACGATAAAAAATCATACAGGCCAATTTCTCTGCTGCCAATCATGTCAAAACTCTTTGAAAAATTATTACTAAAGAGACTTAAACCAATAATTGAGGACCGACAACTAATTCCTCCACATCAATTTGGATTCAGAGAAAAGCATTCTACAATTGAACAGGTCCATAGAATCACCAACATAATTGAAAGAAAGTTAGAACGTAAAAAAGTATGCTCAAGCATATTCCTGGACGTCGCGCAAGCATTCGATAAAGTCTGGCACAGTGGTCTGGAATACAAGCTGCATAGAGATCTACCGAGACAATTCTATGCCATACTAAGATCTTATTTATCCAATAGACACTTTCGAGTGAAATATGAGGATGAATACTCTGAGCTAAAGAAAATCTCTGCCGGTGTCCCGCAGGGGAGTGTCTTAGGACCAATCCTGTATTTACTATATACAAGGGATATACCAACCACAAATGAAGGAACCATAGCCACCTTTGCAGATGACACAGCAATTATGGCAGTTGGAAATAATGTCGCTGATGCAACGAGCAAACTCCAGAGGATGACCAATGCGGTTTGTAACTGGACAAAGCGTTGGCGAATCAAACTTAATGAGACAAAATCCACGCATATTAACTTTACTTATCAAAAGGCTTACCACCTACCTATAGAAATTAACTCGCGACTCGTGCCATATGCAAATACAGCTAAATACCTTGGCATGACCCTCGATGCCAAGCTTAAGTGGAGAGAGCATGTCAAAAAGAAAAAAGAAGAACTTAACATAAAGTTCAGAAAAATGTATTGGCTCATAGGTAGAGGCTCTGAGCTTACAATTCACAATAAGCTGCTGCTATATCGGCAAATTTTGAAGCCGATATGGACCTACGGTATACAACTCTGGGGATGTACCAAGCAAACAAACGCCAAAATGATACAGACGTTTCAAAACAAGGTTCTTCGTAGCATCGTCAATGCTCCGTGGTACGCAAGAAATGAAGACCTTCACAGGGACCTACGGATGGAATACATCAAAGAGGAAATAAAAATGCATGCCGCAAAACACGAAATAAGGCTCCAGGAACATGGAAACCCCTATATTCGCCATATGATAGATAACCCTGTCGTTGAAAGAAGACTCCAAAGAACGAGGCCACTTGACCTAGTGAACTTACCAAACTAAAATTAGTAAATAGGTTTAATTGATTATGGGGCTAACCAGTGGGTTACACCCCAACAAACGTGAATTTTACTAGATATATAAAAATTTGTATTTGAAAGAAAAATTGCTAGATGAGCGCAGTCTCAGTCGTAATAAAATAAAATGAAAAAAAAGAAAAAAAAAATCATTACAATTTTCACAAATAAAAATTTAAATTAAACAGACAATATTTCCATATAACTTCATGTAGCAAATTTTTGTTATATCCTAGCACATAATGTATTTCACTTTTGTCCGCTAGAGCACACCGGTCCATTCGTCAATATCAAGCAAATTATTTACCCCTAATTCTGAAGTACAGTCACTGACTAAAAAATCGTCTTAGGTAAGATTATTTCTGTTGGGTAATACTTTTGTCTTAGCTAAGACCCATTTCGTATTCTACTGGTAGTCTTAGTTATCATGGGTCTTACGAAATAGTCTTATGTAAGAGCGACAATTTTGGTGGTCTTAATGGTCCTAATTGGACATTTCTCTTGCAACAAAGTGATGTCGCTTTTACAACAAAGTGCGGTATAATTTTTGTGTATCCGCTGAAATACATTCAAATGTGTTTGGTTATCTATTTTCCAATAGTGAAAATATCTCAAAATAGAAATTAAAGCTACAAAACTAATGGAAAAAGGAAAACATTGAAAAATCGCGATTAAAAATGGCGCTGCATATTGTGACTTTACCGTAAACTGTTCAAAATCCTACCCATGATCAGGGCATTTGGCATAAAATAAGTCACATAACATCTATTGCTTCAAAAGTTTTATTAGTAAATATTATATGTGTCTGCTAATATTAACTAAGCGACAAACAACATAAAACTTGAAATATTGATGCCTCGAATAAAAAATTATTTCGCTGTAACATCGCCATATTTTAAGGCTACAGCCTTAAAATACTACATATAAATGTTACTACAGTAACATCAGCGCCGGCTCCAGACATTTGAGCGCCCTGTGCGAGAATTGTTGGAGCGCCCCTGTTATTTTTTTTAATTGATAAAAAAATGATTTATAAACTTGAGAGTTTGGTAAAAAAATAAGAAGTGAAATTTAGAGCAAGTTGCAATCTGACATTTTATTGGAACTATCTAGTTTTAAAACTGCATAGGCTTGAAAGAGGGAAAACCTAATGTAAGGATGTTAAAGTAGGGAATTGGTTAGAATGACGTTAGATTAATTTGAGATTAATAGTAAACACTATAATTTTATTTTGTTGCTTTTAGTTAATAATAATATGTAGGGACAATAAGAGTCAAATAGTACCTATAGTATTTCATAAATATTTTATTTAATAAAAATATTTGCAAGGAATAATTTTATTTATTCATATTTATTTTATTGTATTTATAGGTACAGGTTTAGGCATTAAGAATATATTATGTTAATATTAATTTAATAATGAGTCATTAAACACAGTTTTCTTTTAAAAATTAACTTTTCGCGCTTTCTTACTTGCGAAAAATTTTAATACTTCGGAGAAATCGATACTTGGGGCTACAACATTTTCAATTGAAAGAATTGCTAATGAACTCAACTTTTCTTGCGACATAGTTGACCTCAAATATGTTTTAATTAATTTTAATTTTGAAAAACTTCTTTCACCACTGGCAACCGAAACAGGTGTAGTTTATAATATTCTTAAACTAACCTATACATTAGGATATAAATATTCAATTTTATTTTTTCTAATGAAATTAAGAATATTGATTGGGGACGAATCATCAAGAAGTTCGACAACTTTTTTAATATTGATGCGTTCATCACATAAAATAACCCCTTCAATATCGGAAGTCTCACCAACTGTTAAAATCAACTGAAGATCGCTACAATGCTTTTCAATCTTCTCGGTTTGGCAGATTTTTTAGGTCGTAGAGGAATCCCCAGGTTTCGGCATGCTGGTTAATTAGTTCAAATCTTTCTTGAATCGACATTATTACAGTATCAAGCAATATGTTGAAAAATTCTATTTCAAATTGTTTTTTAGGCGTTAAAAAGGGCTCGTCTCTCCCCTCATAATTAGAAATCTCGCGGAGTATGTAAAAAAAAATGAGCAAGGTTTATTCTTAGGTAATTTTCAACAAGGAATTTAATGATGAGCTTGGTTGTGACCTTGGCCGTCATCTTCAAGGTCATTTTGAGGTCAAGGTCATTTTTTTATAGGGAAACCCCTATTTATGACGTTGAATTCGAAAAGAGTGATCAATTTTACATCCGAATATGTATTTTCCATGAACTCCCAAGGTCACCTGAAGGAATATATTTTAATTGTAAAGCTTATGATTTGCTATAAAAATTAAAAATAAAAAATAAAAAAAATCATAAATAACAGAACATTGTAATATGTTGCTATGAAAATTATAAAACAAATAAAAAAATAATAATTTTTAAAAATAAAGAAATAATTTTTTTAATTTTCATTTTCTTTAATTTTCGTAGCAAATCATGAGCTTCAGATGACCTTGGGAGATCATGGAAAATACATATTTGGACATACAATTGATCGCTCTTTTCGAATCAGATGTCAAAAACAAGGGTTTCCCTAAAAAAATTACCTTGACCTCAAAATGACCTTGAAGATGACGGCCAAGGTCACAACCAAGGACACCATTAAATTCCTTGTTGAAAATTACCTAAGAATAAACCTTGCTAATTTTTTTTTCTGACATACGATACTATGCGATATTTTTAGGGGTTTCCATACTTTTTCTTCGCAATGTAAATTCCTTCAGATGATCTTGAAAGTTTATGACAAATACATACTCGGACGTAAAATTGATCGCTCTTTTCGATTCTGTCATTAAAAATAGGGGTTCTAATTTAAAAAAATGACCTTGGCCTCAAAATGACCTTGAAGATGAAGGTCAAGATCACAACCAAGCACACCATTAAATTCCTTGTTGAAAATTACCTAAGAATAAACCTTGCTCATTTTTTTTTAACCGACCTCCGCGAAATTTTTAGGGGTTTCCATACTTTTTCCTCGCCCTGTAGTTATGTATTTTTGTTTTCGTTTATTTAACCCACTGAATGTCATTTATTGGTGTTGCTTGTTAAATATTAAAATTGCCTTTACAAGTTAGCTAATAACATGTTAGCAGAAACACATTAAAAAATTGGTTTTCCGAAATACATGTAGTGGCATGGTAACATTAGAATGTAATACAGGATAATAAAAAATTTTCTTATTTTATATTCAACATTTAACAAGTTCCTTTTTTAAAGTGTAAAATACAATTTTGCCCCCCTAAAAGTTTTGCGCCCTGTGCGGCCGCACAGCCCGACCACCCCTCGAGCTGGGCCTGAGTAACATAATCGAGATTACAGACAAAATCCAACAATTTTTTGACGATTACTTTAATCTATAATTGAAACGTAATTAACTTAATCTCCGTTGTTCACACTGTAAGGAAAACTACATTTGCTAGTTAATCGAGATTACTAATCCTTAATCTGAAGTCTGAACATAGCATTAGGCGCATTATTGCAATTGTTTCCAATTTAACAATTTGTAAATATCTAGGGGCATTGAAAGAAATTCTATAAACATGAACAAAATCTACCCTTACTATTGCAGTTTGGATATTAATGAATAAAAAAATTAAAAACAGAAGTTTATTTCATATTTTTATTCTATTTTTCACTTACACCAACACGAGTAGGGAACTATAATTTTGTTAATATATGTAATGCTTTCTAGAATATTCAAGCCATACTGTTGGCTACGTCCACTCAATTTATGTAGTTAATTCCATTATTTTTCTGTAGATGGTAATGATATTAGAAAAATGAAAGAGAATATAAAATATGTAGAAAATATAAAAAATAAATTAGTATGAATCAAATAAATTTAAATATCTTTAAGGGACATCGCTGTCAATAACGGTACTAGTTTTTGAAACTTTTTTTTTTTATCGAAAGAAAAATATATTTAAAACAACAAACACGAATTAAACTGACACGAATTACAGTAACAAATTAATTTTATTTTTCAATGATGTACCAAAAATTCAAAATTCTTAAAGCTGACTCTAAAAATTTGTCAGTACTAATTTTTCACGTAATTATCATCAAATAAATTATAATACCTATAAGGGGCTTATACGTCTGGGAGAGGCACCGAGGATGAACCGAAAATCCCTAAGATCCCTTACCGGGTTTTTAACAGGGCTCGGTCCTTTTAATGGCCATCTACATAAAATGGGAAGGTATCTATATATCTATCATCCTTAAAAGATTTAAGTTCCTCAATGCGTACATAATCCAGTGGCCTAATGCCGACCCACTGGATATGCATCAATGCATCAGGCAGCGGCGTTTATCAAGAACATAGACCGACATTTCACGTAAGAATCTCTATTAGGGATGCACAATAGGCCTCATTGGTCGCAGTGCTCTGGGCTACAAACACCCACCCTAAACAAAAGGGGGCATAGCTATACTTTTCCATAGTAAACTGGCGGCCAAAAATATAGGCAGATTATATTTGGCAGTATTATTTGATACGTGAAAACTGAGTACGGTATTTCTAAAGATGTCAACTTTAAGAAATTTTAATTTTTGGTACATAAATATAAAATAAAATTCTTTTTTTTATAATTCATATCTAGTTGTCAATTTTATTCTTGTTGGTTGCTTTTGTTTCATTTTTGCTTCGATACAAAAAAACTACCACTGCCATATTTACAAATATTCCATCTATCGCCGTTTTTTGATAGTGATGTTCTTTATATTTGTTATTTTTTAGTGTTGGTTTATTTTTTCAATTAATAAGGGTTGGCTACATAAGACTGGTTAGCAAAATCTTGGTTTCAAAAGACTGGTTTTCAAATGACTGGTTTTCAAAATCTTGGTTTTAAATGACTGGTTTTCAAAATCTCGGTTTTCAAAATCTTGGTTTTGAGAAAAATATTTTTATTAATTCGGGCGGCCCGAATTGATAAAAATATTTTTCTCAAAACCAAGATTTTGAAAACCGCTCCAGTTAATGTAACATAACAAATTATTTTGGTAAACGTGTGTATGTGTGTGGGTGTGTGTGTGTGTGTATGTGTGTGGGTGTGTGTGTGTGTGTGTGTGTGTGTGTGTGTGTGTGTGTGTGTGTGTGTGTGTGTGTGTGTGTGTGTGTGTGTGTGTGTGTGTGTGTGTGTGTGTGTGTGTGTGTGTGTGTGTGTGTGTGTGTGTGTGTGTGTGTGTGTGTGTGTGTGTGTGTGTGTGTGTGTGTGTGTGTGTGTGTGTGTGTTTAGTCGGCGCGGATTGATAACATATTTTTCTCTAACCAAGGTCTAGAAAACAGGTCCAACAAATTTCACATAACAAATTATGCTGTTAAACAGCAATGGTTATTGAAAACAAAGTTCGATTGTTGAAGTTAAATTGTGCAAGTTCAATTGCACAAGTGAAAATGCTAGTCGAATAGCTGGGCAAAATATCGCCCATAATATTTGTTTATCAAAGTTCAACCCCTAAGTGCGTTAGTTTAGTTTTATTTTTAATATGTTGTAATTGTAATAAAAACACCGAAAAAACTCAATAAATAAAAAATAATAAAAGAAAATTAAAAATCTTTTGAGACAATTTTAAATAAAAAAGCACAATTCTGCCAAACTTCGGCGCATATCAGAATCATCAATTTTATTAGTTTGAAAAAAAATACAAATACTCTTAATTAACCTGTCCAAAACTGCGAGAAAAACTTTGTAAGTATATCACAACAAAAAAAAAAAAAAAGATTTTCAAAACCAGGATTTTTCAAAACCAAGATTTTTCAAAACCGTGATTTTGAAAACCAGTCATTTGAAAATCAGTCATTTAAAACCGAGATTCTATAAACCGAGATTTTGAAAACCAGTATTTTTAAAAAACCAAGATTTTGATAAATCGAGATTTTGAAAACCAGAATTTCGATACGATCCCGTTCTGTAGCATTTGAAAATGTCCTCATGGGACGAAATATCATGTTTTTGTAATTTTAATTTTTTAATTTAATAATTTTGTAATAAAACTGTTAAAATTAAAGAATTTGTGTTTGTTGGATTAGTACAATTAACTGTCCCACTCATAATTATTAATTGATGTTCTTTATAGATATTATAATTTATTTGCGTAACGTGTAAAACTGTTTTACCGATAAAACGATGGAAAAGTATAGTGATGTCTCTTACAGTATTATAATTTATTTGGCATTAATTCATGCGCAAGAAAGGAAGAAACCATTCATACATCGAAATTAGAATATGTACACTATTTTATATCGAATGAAATACATATGTAAATGGTTCTTTCAAGAATTCAGTCGGTTGCGCAAATGTTGCAGCATTGCATTCAAATATTATTTCTGCAGTAAAGTACTCGCAATTTGAAGCCCGAAAATCAAATTTGTGAATGCAGGCGTACAGCTGTTTCTGCAGTCTTTTTACACCACCAGCATTGATGCAATATCGACCATGATTTCTTGTACCTGAATTCTTAAAAGTACCCGTAATCTGCAAGCCAAGTAAAATTCTGCAAGTTGTCTCTATTTCTAATTTTTCTGCATATCTGTAGGCTATATTGGTGTAGATATACGATTGTTTAGCAAGCAAGCAATTTTAATATGATATAAACAAAATATTTGAAAACCAATTTCTATCGATAGTATTCTGTCTTGGTTACTCATTGTATTTTGCGAACTTAAAGAATCGTTTTTTTTTTTTGAAAAAACAAACAACAGTTAGAAAAAAAATAAAATTTGAAATTAAAATTTGCTTGATAAAACCGGTCTAGTTGTCATATTTTTCGCCTTGCGAATTGTGATTTACTAAATTATCGAATATTTACCCCATTACCAAGCAGAAAGAGATTTAGTACATTTTGTATACATTTAGTGTTTTTCATTCAATTTTTTAAATTTATTGACAGACAATTTTTGACAAATGCCATAATAGAGGATACAAATTAATTAGTTTGTGAGAACTGCATGCAGTTTGCACATATTGTGTTTTGAACACAGGTACTTCATGTATCAATTCTAGACATCTGTTTCCAGAGTAAAAATTATTAAAATTTTTGAGAACTGCATAAGTGACATCTAGCATTAAAAATAATAAAGTGATTCAGTATTTTGAGATATACAGTAGTGGCCAGATAAATGTTAACACCCAAAAAATTTTGGTATTTCGCAAAAAAATTAATTTATAACCATTTATTCAATCCAATTTCTGTAATAATAGACAGAATACTGGATTGCTAAAAGAAAAGGAAGCTAATAATAGCAAAAAGGTGTTGAACAAGAAATATTTATTTAAATTTGCTAGCACAATAAAGTAATTCATTACTATAAATACATATGTATTAGCAAAAATAAGAACAATTTTTAAAAACTTTCGGATAGTTGCAAGTATAACCATTGAGAAGTGTTTTAATATTTAGTGTGTCTTCCCCGGGCTTTAATGACGGCTAAAATCCTGTCGGGCATCGAGTTAATAAGATTCCTGAAATATTCCACCGATATCTTGTTTTCTCAAGCTTCAATTAGTGCTTGCTTTAATTCTAATTTAGTTGTTGGGTTTTTCCTAATGCCCAACAATTTTCTATATGGTTCAAATCGGGGCTGTTCCTAGGTCAGCTCAGTTTATCCATGCCTATTTGTTGGACATATTCCTTCACCTGTTTAATGTAGAAGTAGATATGTACATCGTCCATAACAATATCATTCAATTACCAATATGATATACTAAATTTAAAAAAAAAAATACCTTTTTAGCTCAAAGGCACTTAGCAGAATCATGTTGGAAAACCGGGTTAATATTTATTAGAAATAGCCTTTCAATAGAGGGATCCAAAAATTAAAATATCAATATACCCGTTAGCGTTTAATGTCCTATAAATAAACGCCAAATCTCTACAACTATAGTATGTAGCTAATGCATCCCCATATACCATAAAACTTATTGGAAATTTATTTCGCATTGTTATACTGTCCTGGTGTAAATCTTCATTTGGCTTTCGGCGCACTTATGTGAAACCAGAACCATCTTGATGTGAATAGAGCCGGCATGTGAAAAATGAACTTAAAATAAGGGATATATATAGAAACACTAAAAATTCATTTATTTTCATAGTGTTTACGTGTATATGAAAAAACGCGATTTCGATTTACGATAAAATATGAATTAAAAGTTAAATTCAGTTAAATAATTTTTTAAGAAATCGCTAACAAACAACTCAATGTCTTACTCATTTAAAACACAGATTTTCAAATTTCCCTATTTTCCAGCAATTATCAAAAGAAAATAAGGGAAATTAAATTAAAAAACATTGTACAACAACAACAATGTGTATTAAAAAGAGAAAATTCAGTTTAATGACGACATCATATCTCCACATCTAAACCCAATGGTAAGAAAAAAGACAACACGTCTCCGCTCAACAATCAAAATTTAAAAAAAATCAAAAAAAGCCAAACAGAATAAATTAAATCAATACAATGAGTGCGAAAAAAACAAAACACAAAAACAATCTGCTTTGCAAATTCAAAATATGTAACTATAGAAACATATTCGAATTCAAATTGGAATGGAGGCAATGAAAGAACAATATTTAAAATTTCAAAAGCACCTTATTTTTCATGGCGATTTTCACTAAGAAATAAACATTTTCAAGACTTGATTTTTCAATCAAATAATATTACATGTTTCATGAACATTTTCATATAAAAACAAAACAAAAGCTCATATTTCTAATAAACTAAAACTGTAAATGAAAATAACCGTTTTCCCATATAAGTTCATAGTAAAGAAAAAATTTTATGTATGTACCTTATTTTAAGCTTAGTAAAAAATACAGTCGATACTGGAGGCTCTTATTTATACAGTAGGCTCTGGTGAAACCATCCGATTAGTTTATACTAATTTTAGACTCATTATGAGACAATGACTCACTTTCAGTCATTTTCAGTCCTAATTAGGTATTTTTCTGCAAAAACAAGCCGCGCAATTTGCATTTTTTTCAATCCCAGATTTTTCGTTGGCCTTCTACACACTATTCTTGCACTAATATTTGTTCTGAAACGTTCTCTCACTTCATTACTTAATTCATTATAAGTAGAAACTTTTTTTATCAAACACATATTTTTTAATTTTCTGTCCATAAGCTGGATTGTCTTTTTGTTCGATTTTCTTGTTCCCGCGGCTCTTTCTGTTGTTTTTGTAATAGCAAACTTTTTTATTAATTTCAAAACCGAAACGTGACTACATCCCACTTTATTTGCTGTGTATCTTGCAGAATGATTTCACTGTCGAGAAGCTAAGATTACTCTTTTTTGCTCAGAACTTAATTTTTTCATTATTTTAGTACTACTACTTGCGCAGTTTTGATCACAACTGATACAATTTTAGAGCAAAACAAAAAATATTTTTTAGATCCCGTTACTCCTAAATTTAAAAAAATAAAGTGCACAAAAAAAACTAATGTCGAATTCTTTTCGCTTTTTCAAATCAATATAAATTTTGTGGTGTGAAAAGTACATTTAACAAAAATTGATGTTGTTTTGTATTTGTACTGGTAATAATAACAAATTTGACATTTAGAAAATCAAGTTGAACTTGTGGAAGTAACAATATTTCCAGATATTTAGGAACGCACAATGTTTTCTATTTTATTTATAATTATAATATAAAGTTCATATTCTACGGCTTCTAAAGCAAATACATATAGATATGAAAATAGTAGCCAAGAAATGGTTATTAAAATGCAAAAAACTCTATATTGACAATTATTATTATTGATGTTAGTAGCCAAGGTGAAATTTATAAAAAAATGTACATTTCATAAAATGTATGTACATCAAAAAACATTAATGTTCTTTGTGTGAAAAGAATTCGACATAAGGTAACCTTGAAATATTTCGACAAAAATGCATTGTTATGAACAAGTTTGAATATTTTTCATATGGTAACATTTACCTAACCAATACTGTACATTCGCGATTTGTGTAGAGATCGTAAAGTAAATCCCACAAATAAGGCATCAGTTCAACACGACTAAACTTTAAAAGAAATATCATTTTTAATAAATAAACAAAAATATCTTTCGTTCGTTTATCCCTTAGATTACCATAGATAGAGTATCCACAAAAAATTCTATACAACATCAAAATAAAATGTGAAGCATCTGTTTTTGCTTGACAAAACAGGACGAACACATAAATAAAAGTGAGAAACAGCAATGAGGTGATAATTGAAATTTTTTGGTCATTCTTTGGTGCATTTTTATGTGTGATAAACCTAAATTAAATCTGTGAAATAAAAAAAGTTCTTATAAACTTATTTATTTTATTTTGATTGACAAAATGTAGTGCTTTTAAATGTGAAAATTCACATTTATTAAAAAAACAGAAATTTCATTTCATAGGTAAAGTAACAAATTATTTTAATGGTTTTTCTTAATAATGGAATATATAATTTAATTGATATTCATGAAAATTATAGTGCATTCATGCACAATATGTTTTATTCCGTTAATAACAGTATGAATGATGATTTGAATTAAAAAATTTGCTAAAAATGTTAATATTTTATCTAAAAAAACATAAAATGGGAGGAGTTCTTTTTATTTTTAAGTTATTTCGGGTTGAAAAGACAGTGGAATGGCATATTTTTTTGAATTTTTTATTTGGATTTATTTCTTAAGTCTTGACTTAATATGTTTCGGCTTCAAATTTTTTTTATTTATTTTGTTGGTTTTATTTCTAAAAATAGAATTTAGGGGTGTTTTTCAGTAAATAAAAATTTCGAAATATTTAAAATTTATTACATGATGTTACTGTCGATTTAATTTTGTATTGCTAAATTTTTGATGCAACGTATAACACAAACAACTTTAAAAATTAATTCAATAAATTTAATTACCCTGCTTTACATTTCTATACTTTTTTTTTTTGAAATTTTAGTTCTAGGGGAAACATATTTCTTATTAGAAGCGAAATGCCATACAAATTTACTAATAAGATGTAGATATAGGAGAAACATATTTAAACATAAGTTTTCTCTATATCGGAAAATTGGAAAATAAAAAAAAATCAATCGGGTCATTCTACACACGAACTATGAATTTTCAAGGCATGTAACATTTTGTATTAATTTAGTCTTATATTTTAAATAATATTAATTTTGGAATAATAAAGATTTTGTGATAAAACATTTAAAATTTATTGTCTGGCCTTCTTAATTTATTTTTAAGCGGAGCCACTGCTCATTATTGTGGATATTTTTTGTTGTCATCTCGTACTCTTCTTTTTCTTTTCAATATGTAAACAAACAAAAGTGCTTCACAACAAACATATTGTTACTCTATCTAGGTTTATCCCTATCAAACTTTAATTTTTTGTCGCACAAACAGTTCTCTATACTAGATTTGTTTTCTTTTAAGTAACTTACATACAAACATTCTCTGGATTTATGGAAAAATTAGAAATAGAGACAACATACAGAATTTGGCATGGCTTACAAAAACATGTATTTCGTTCGAAAAATGAAATAGTAGAGAACAAGGCTGAAACACATACGCAGAATTCTGCATGCACCGAAATTAGAACACACTATTTGATATGGAATAAAATACAAGTTTTTTGTAGTGCTTACGGCAAGTCGAGCAAAGTAAAAAAAAAAAAAAAACTTTTGCTTGCAGTAGCAGGGCTTGTATATTCTGCAAGGTATTGGTATCTGCTTATGAAAGTTATGCTCCATTTGTGTACAGTATATACATTTGTGTTGGTTTTATTATTGGCGATTTCCTCCTCACAGTTCTGAATTCCGTTATCATATGGTTCAAGTTTGTTGATAGGGTTTTCACTTCTGTCAGCTATTTTGTTGGAAATCGCGTATAAAGTGGAAAACGTTTGCGTTTATTGTTTTATACAGCTGAGGATAACCAAGGTTAGGTTAGGTTTGGGTGGCGGTCCACCAGGACCAGGCATAGACACAAAAAGGTCCGTAGCCATACCACAAATTAAAAATTTTTCCTCCAACTCATTGAAACCACTTTGAGCTTGCTATGAAGCGCTGGATACTCCTGACGTCCTTCTCACTGAGCTCCGCCAGGTCGTTGAAAAGGGGTGCCCCTAGAAAATTCAGTCTATTTCGTGCCAGACGAGGACAGGCGCAAAGAAGATGAAGTACTGTCTCTTCCTCCTCTTCGTCCTCGCAACTACGACAGTAGTCACGTGAGAAGAAACCAAGTCTACTCGCATGTCTGCCTATGAGACAGTGCTCCGTAATCACTCCAACAACCACACTGATCTGACTCCGCTGAAGTGAGATCAGCTGTTTGGATCTCGCCAAGTTCAACTTTGGCCAGATCTGCCGAGTTATTACGCATGAGGTACTATTTGACCATCTGTCATTCGTCAACTTACTGGCTTCCTCCTGAAGCAGCAGTTTACATACCGCAAGAGGCATTTCAATATCCTTTTTGCTGTTTGAAATGTGGTCCGTTGTACCACGTCGAGCCAGTTCATCGGCTTTAATGTTCCCCGTACTAACGAAATGTCCTGGCACCCATATGATATGGTTGTTGAACTGATCTGTCATCTCGTTAAGAGATGAGAGACATTTCTGGACTACTTTCGACGTGAGAAAAGTGCTTCACAACAAACATATTGTTACTCTATCTAGGTTTATCCCTATCAAACTTTAATTTTTTGTCGCACAAACAGTTCTCTATACAAGATTTGTTCTCTTTTAAGTAACTTACATACAAACATTCTCTGGATTTGTGGAAAAATTAGAAATAGAGACAACATACAGAATTTGGCATGGCTTAGAAAAACATGTATTTCATTCGAAAAATGAAATAGTAGAGAACAAGGCTGAAACACATACGCAGAATTCTGCATGCACCGAAATTAGAACACACTATTTGATATGGAATAAAATACAAGTTTTTTGTAGTGCTTACGGCAAGTCGAGCAAAGTAAAAAAAAAAAAAACTTTTGCTTGCAGTAGCAGGGCTTGTATATTCTGCAAGGTATTGGTATCTGCTTATGAAAGTTATGCTCCATTTGTGTACAGTATATACATTTGTGTTAGTTTTATTATTGGCGATTTCCTCCTCACAGTTCTGAATTCCGATATCATATGGTTGAAGTTTGTTGATAGGGTTTTCACCTCTGTCAGCTATTTTGTTGGAAATCGCGTATAAAGTGGAAAACGTTTGCGTTTATTGTTTTATACAGCTGAGGATAACCAATGTTTCAATAGCAATTAAAGAAACAATTATTTTTAAAAAATTTTATTACGAAATTTTAATTTATTAACCGTCCTTATAGTGAAATTATAAAAAATATTTTGAATATGGATTTCAATATGCAAAGCTATCATCATCAATAAGTAAAATGAACTGATAATGATAGCACTGCCTATTGAAATCGATATTCAAAATAATTTTTTATAATTTCACTATACGGACGTTTACTACATTAAAATTTCGTACTAAACAATTTTAAAAATAATTTTTTCTTTAATTGTTTTTGTTAAAATAAGTTTGTTGAAAAAAGTGAAATAAGTATAGCACTAGTGAAACATAATGTTTTCTAATTACACCCTGCGCCATTGAAATGTTCGGTTTAAATTTTTAAAGTAAATTTTGGAAATACCACCGTTTGCTTCAAAAGTAGATAGCAAAAATGATAGATTCTGACTATCAAAACAATTTTTACACTATTCCGAATATATTCAAATAAAAAGAACGGTAATCCGACATTTTAGACCTACATAACGTCGGATAAGGAATATTATATACCTCGTAACAATTTGGTAGGTCTTTACAGTGTTTTTAACAAAGTTTTTTCAATTGAAAATTAGTTTTTTGTTGACAATGGTAATTTTTATTCAAAATAAGAATTAACAGAAATAAAATAATTCATCTCAACCAAAATATTTTGAGAGAAATTGAACTTTTTAAAATAAATGATTAATAACCCAGCCCTTGGCTTTTATGATAGCCTTAAACCCGATCAGCATTGAATTCTAAAGTTTGATTAAATAATATATTGTTTTTTCTTCAAACCAGACTTTTCTATAAATTTTTTCCGCTCTTTGGCACTTTTCAGCTTGTAATTTGTAATCTTCTTTCCCATGAAGGACCAAATATTTTCAACAATATTGAGGTCAGGACTATTTCCTGTCCAGGGTAACTACTCAATCACTAAGCTATTTTTAAATTCAGCTACCTAAACAAAATAGACATTAAAATTAAGCATTCTTACTTCACAAATAACATCAATAACTCAAGGAGAGTAATCGTCCTGGAAGAGTGGAATACTGATATATTGAGTCGGGTCCTCAATAGTCACGATTCAGGTTTCGATAATTTTTTTATATTTTCCTCCGTTTTCTGAACTATCCAGAAGGCATAGTGATCAAACTCCAAAGGCTGTTATGGCTCTCCAGGCCATAACATATGGTGAATTTTTCACTGTCGGCGAAATACATTCTGTTAAATACCGTTTGCTTTTTCGTCGCCGAACCCTTGTCCTTACATCATATCCAAAGATATTGAATTTGAATTTATCCGAGAATATGAACCAACGCCAGTCCCTGGGCATTCAGTTTTTTCATTCTATGGCGAATTTGAGGCTTGCAGCTGCCATTTTTGCTGTCAGTAATGATTTTCTCGTAGGTCGACAAGCATAAAAACCAAGTTCTTTTTAATAGTATGAACTGAAATAGTGTCTGTTGTTGCTATTAGAAGCTAACTTCTCAGCTCCAAAGCCGTAGCAAACCTTTACTTAAGATCTAAATAGTATCTGAAATTCGATTTGTTGAAACAGAAGTTCTCCTCTTTGCATCAGAGCCAAATTATCGTTTGATTTTCGGAATAGTGCCTTAAAAACTTTCTAATTGCTGTTTGGCCACACTAAGTTACTCTTGCAATTTGTGAATGTCTGTACTTTTTGCCTTTGCTTGCAAAATTTTGGCTTTTTCGTTAGCATTTAATTTAGAGCGACACTTTGTAAAATTAACTCTTTGACTACTTAATTGAAACCGAACGAATATTTCATCCTTAGTTTGGTTTTAAATACCTAATGAGGCGTGAAATATGCTGAAAAATAAAAGAAACAAAAAAAAAAAAACGAATGAGGTAAAATCTATGAGAGAATTGCATGAAATAGTAAATAATCGAAATCGAACATTTCAATGGCGCAGGGTGTATAATAACCACTGTCTTTTAGTACATCCAAGGTATACTACTGTATGGCTATTCACAATGAAAAAATATTTTACTTTTCACATACAGGTTTGTATGAATTTCCAACATAACAAACAAAGATTTTTGTTCGTGTAAGTCAAACGTTCTTAAAATGAGAGTAGAGAATTAAACATGTGAAAAATCTAACTATATGTATAATTTCCTTCTTGTACGTAAGTTCGCAACAGGCTCTTTTAAATATAATTACATATAATTGCAATATTTTGGATAAGGTTCTGAGTTCAACTCCAGTAAATTCTTTGTATTTTTATTTTTTATTGAATTGTTAGTTGTTATAATTTACAACATAAACATGTATAAATCGATTTGCATGATTTATGTATAAGAAAGCAATATGTAAGAAATAAGATCAATTTAAAGAATGACAATTTTCATAATAAGGAAATGCATGTACAATAATTATACAAAATTTGTAAGCATTTGTACCTATATTTTTCATAAAAATGTCTCTTAGTTTATGCTTTAACATATACATATATCACTCGACGGCCTGATATGGATTTTAAATTTTTATTCCGCATGAAATTTTCGTGTTATTTTAGTATATCGGTCATTTGCATATAAATCTCACATTTTTTTGTCCCCAAGCAATTCTATTTTTGTCTAAATATTGCAGTATAAATTTACTTAACTCACAAACTCTCTATCACAATATCGAAATTTATGAAAATGTATTTTTTAAATTATTTTGAACTTTTATTTAAAAGAAACGAGTTTTTTTTGTCATGAACGTTATATTAGATAAATTGTGAAATTCAAAAATATAAGTTTAAAGGCGCTTTTATGGTTGCCATCGGTTGTTCGTTCGTTCATTCATCCTTCAGTCATTTTCTCTTTACGATTTTATGGTTGTTGCAAAAACCACAGAACGATTTTGTCGCCACCTATTATTTAAATGAATATAAAGACATGGTATAAAATCCTATAGTCGTACAATTTGTAATAATAATATCACTGTCACACAAAATAATAATAAAAATTGACGTGAACTCGTCAAGAAATTATATCAACTAAAAATATTTTGTATGTATTTTGGCGATGTGCACTCAACAAAAATTATTTGCATTTAAAACTATTATACACATCCCTTTTCATTTATTTTCAAATCTCTTTCTATCTATGTTCGTTCTGTGAAAAAGTTGGAGATAAACCATCTTGCTGCAAAAATTGCAGAAGAAAAAATTCGTCATTTTTAAGTAATATGATTGGTTTAAAAAAATAACTGAACGAACGAACGACGAAACGACGGCAACCATAAAAGCGCCCTAATTTACCGACGTTTATTCACATTGGTGACTAATGATATAATATGTCTACTTCCAAATGGCATATTAATCTTTTGTATTTTCAAATAATTAGTTTTAAAAATAACGTTATAACGTATTTTTAAGTAACGTTCATGACAAAGAAAATTAAAATAGATAGCACAAAACATTTTTAAAGAAAAAGAAATATGATTCAAAAATTATATTTTACATTTTTTTAACATGGTACACAAGTACACTCAAATATCTCGGAAAATAAGCACTCTACGAAAAAAATGGTTAATATCAAAATTTAATTATTCCGCGGGGGAAATATATTAGTGTTAAAATTAGTACCCCCGCCCCCTCCTTGTAGGTGCGGCGGGGGGTAACTTTGAAACTAAAATAGGAACCCCTATTTTTTATTGCAGATTCGGATTCTACGGCTAAAAATACGTAGGATTTGACTGAACATTTTTTTTCAATTCATAATAGATGGCACTGTAATTTACGATATTCAATTTTTTTCGGTTTCTCCTACTGAGAACCTACGCAAACGATTCTGCAATACGTCTACAATAAAAATACCATGGTTTCGTTGTAAATACTCGAAGTTAGTCTTAAACAATTTGTATTTCTTAAATTTTCAATTACTGAAAAATGGCTTGTTATTATCGCAACCCAGGAACATGCGATTAAATCGGCTTTCAAATTAATGAAATTGTTTGTATTCTGTTTTAAAAATACTGATTCAGTCCGAAGATTATTTCGAAAACAACAATACCTGTGTAAAGCTATCAATACTACTTCAGAATGGTGTGTTTAACTGTACAAGAGAAAATTGAAATGATTCTTGTTTATGGAGAAACTGTCCGGAGTCTCGATAATGCTGTCACTCTCTACGCTTCCCGTTTTCCGGATAGGATTCGGTCACGTGCGTCATTTCATCGTACTGTCAAACAATTTATCACTGATGGAAGTGTTCAACCAGAAAACAGGACTCGTCCAGCAACAGTCACCGAAGAAAATATTGAATTGTGATATACTGGCTGCAGTATCTCATAATCTTCTTATTAGTACACGAGAAATAGCTAGCGATTTCGGATTGTCCCAGACCAGTGTTTGAAAAATTTTAGAACGTCATAAGTATCATCCGTATCATGTGTCTTTACACCAAGATCTTCATGGCGTTGATTTCCAAAATCGGGTAGCTTTTTCTCATTGGGCACGTAAACAAATACAGCAAAACCCAAATTTTTTTCGTTACGTATTGTTCTCCAACGAGTCGTCTTTTACAAACCATGGAACGGTTAATCGCCACAACATGCATTACTGGGTGTTTAAAATCCGCACTGGCTTCGCCAAGTGGAATAATGTGTGATGTAGAATAATTGGCAACAAACTCATCGGCCCCCACATTATTAAAGGCAACTTGAATGGTCAAATGTACGGAAATATTTTGGAAAATGAACTGCTAACATTATTTGAAGACTTCAGCTTAGAAGTGCGACGGAACATGTGGTTTCAACATGACGGTTGTCCCGCACACCATTCGTTGGTAGCACGTATAGTACTTGATCGTGATCTCAATGGCCGCTGGTTTGGGAGAGCTGGTCCAGTAAATTGGCCTGCCAGATCACCAGGTCTTACTTTGTCAGATTTCTTTTTGTGGGGCTCTCTCAAAGACCAAGCTTATAAACCAAAACCAAAAACACGTGAGAATATGATTGAGCAAATCAGAAATGCTTGTGCTGAAATTCAAGCAGGCAGACTTCTCAGTTGTGTACAGTGATTTGAAATGCGAACTAATAAGTGCATTGATCTCGAAGGCCATCATTTTGAGCACTTAATTTAATTGAAAGATGAGAGGCGAGGGGACTCATGTAAATCAAACACCCTTTTCCCCAATTATTCGAATTTGCAAAATGAATAAATTATTTAAGACTAACTTCGTGTATTTACAATGACACCATGGTATTTTTATTGCAAACGAATTGCAGAATCGTTTGCGTAGGTTACCGCGCCATCTATTATGAATTGAAAAAAAAGTTTCAGTCAAATCCTACGTATTTTTAGCCGTAGAATCCGAATATGCAATAAAGAATAGCGGTTCCTATTTTAGTTTCAAAGTTACCTAACGCCCCACATACAAAGAGGGCGGGGTACTAATTTTAACACTAATATATTTCCCCCGCGGAATAATTAAATTTTGATCGTTACCTTTTTTTTTCCTAGAGTGCTTATTTTCCGAGATATTTGAATGTATCAGGTTAAAAAAATCACCCGGTATATACTTCAGAAAGCATGAAACTTGAAAATATTTAAATTGTGAGATTTAACTGCAAATGACCCATATATGTACAATAATGTGAATAATATATCGCTCATGGCATAGAAAAGAGACACAACTCAAAAAATTGAGTTTTTGAGATAATTCGTCAAAAAGATGCGCAATGATCGATTTCATAACCTGACATAGTGGAGTTTTTATATTTATTTTATAAAGCGAGGGACAGCTGAATTTTGGGAACTTCCTTTTTTTGACACCCATAGAGAATAGTGTAGTAAAATCAAAATTAGCATTTTTTCTTTTGCTCTCCTGAAAAATTTCAAATTTTGAGTTGTGTGTGATTCTTTGTCACGAGCGATATGTGTTTGTATTCTGAAAATTTTAAAATAGCACTTCAAGCTTGCTGAATGAAATTTGTCAACTGAGCTCGACAGGAAAATGGCAAATTAAGGAAATTAAATCCTGTGGTAAAGACATGAAAGGTAATAACTCTAAATTTGTAATTTTTCAGGAAAACGTTTTTAAACTTAAGAGTTACTCAAAATCGAAGTTTTTTTAATTTTAGTGTCTATAACAGTAATTACGCTTGTTTGTGTTATCTCGCGACAATAAAACTACGATTGCCCTATTTTTTTCTCGCTCTACAATAAAGATTCAACGATTTATGGATATCTATTTTATATATCTTTTAAAACATTTGCGTAAAAAACAAAAATAACACAATATATATATGTTAACATATTTTTAACTACGTCATACAGTTGTTAACATATTTTTAACAACGTTAAGTTGCTATTTTCTTGATGACCTCAGTTGACAAATTTCATACAGCGACCATCACAAAAAATTTCGACCAATTAGACTATTATGTGGCCTAGAGGAATACAACGAAAAAAATTAAAACAAACGCTGAACTACAATTTTATGTGAACAACAACAAAAACACCTAACGATCTTTTTTTGGCTTTTTCAGAAATAGATCTTGCATAATTTCACAGTAAATTTCGACCATTCAATTAGGCAATTTAATGGTCGAAATTTACTGTAAAGTTGATACTCAAAGACTTTTTCCGAAAACGCTAATTAAGTTTCAATAAAGAGTTTATCCCTGTAGTTAAGCGAACTCCAGCTTTGGTTTTGTCAAAGATGACCAGTGGCCTTATTCTGGCTATTCCCTGCGAATTGGAAATTGGGATATAGCTATATTTTCAAACATCAATAATTCCCAATTTTTTATACCCCAAATCCCAAAAGTATATTCTGGCGTATTTGGGAATAATTTCCAATGGAAAAACACTATTTCAAATTTTGCAGCCGCCATTATTTAAAAATTTTATTTTATATATGAGTAATTTCATTTTTGGGCAGCAGTGACTGAACTTCATGATTTTTGATTTATGTTATTTTTGGTGTACGTGTAGTAGTTGCAAAAATAAAAAATACCGTTATTTTATTTTTTTGATATAGGATGTATGTTGCGCACAGGATGGTCCCAAAGTTTTGCAAAAATGGTAAAAAACACCATTTGGAGTAAACTTCAAAACAATTTTATGAATTAAATAGTTAATCGATTTTAATTTTTTTTTGTGTTTAGTAGAGTAAATATCGCAATTATGAATTCTTATGAAATTTTTATAAAAATTCATTTTCCTCGGCCTGAAATATAACGATAAAATAATAAATGACTTATTAAACTAAATACCCCTGATTTAAAAAATTTTTTTTTTGCTCAAAATAAAGCTTAACTAATCAACTATCACATATTTAAATATAAATGTAGTGTTATTTTTTGTTTTTAAACTATACAAATTCAAACATAGGGCATTCTACCTGCATGGCACACTTTCATATTTTTTCTCCTTTTTAATTTTGATAATCTAGTAACGTAAGTAAACTAAGGACCGAAATTCGCATGAATCTTGATTTCAGCAAGTTTATGATTTCACTTCTTCGAAATTTACGACCATCTCGAACATAAATAAAGCAAAATTGACGAAAGGGTTAGACGGTTATAAAAATAAAAATTTATGGTTCAATTTATAAATTTATTTTGAAATATAAGTTCACCAACGATTATTGAATTTGAAAATGATTTAAATACAAATTTATTTTTTACCTTAAGTATAAAACAATGATAATCGTTGGTTCACTTTATGTTAATTACGCTTTGGTAACGACTTTGCAATTGTAATTTGACTTCATTATACTCTTCTCTCTTGGCATATTCAAAGTGCATTGCTGATTCCCATGATTTAGCCCATTCGTGTAGCTGTTGTGGTGTTTGAATTAACTCCTTTGTTAAACTATAGCGTTAGGCACCACTTTTGAATGTTCCGCCCACACCTTCACATGGCCCTTTTCCATGACTGGTAGCGTGAAAATGCCACTCAGCTGCGATGTTAAAATCTGCATCATGATGAATTAGATTAATTAAATTGTTTCTATTTTTATATTGTGTTCTAGCTCCGTCTGACGTATAGCAAATCTTTTCGATGTTCAACATTATTTCTTTTTTTTTTAAATTCAATCATTTTAGTTTTGAAACAATTTGAAATAATAATGAATGTTTTATGTTTCACTGCAGTGCTCTCAGGATCCTTATAATAAATAACGAACGGATGAATGGTGGCTTGTGCATTATTCCAGTGATAACCTTACACTGAATCTTTCAATTCTTTTGCACTGAAATTATCTGATTCTAATGGGAGATCTTTCTTTTATATCAGGTAGTTTTAGGAATAAATAAATTCAGAATTGCGTTTACGATGTGAAACAAAGAGATAAGAAATTAAATCATAAATTGAATTGTGAGAGGAGAACCATTAATATTTAAATTAGTGTAGTTTAAAAAGAAAAATACCATAAAGGGAACTAACGGTAATCACTGTTTTAAACCTAAGGCAAATCTTAAATTTATGACTAAATCATTTTCAAATTCAAAAATCGTTAGTGAACATTATATTTCAAAATAAATTTATAAATTGAACCATACATTTTTATTTTTATAACCGTCTAACGCTTTCGTCAATTTTGCTTTGTTTTTTTTTAGATGGTCGTAATTTTCGACGAAGAGAAATAAAAAACTTCCAGAAATCAAGATTCATGCGAATTTTGGTTCTTAGTTTACTTAAGTTACTAAATTATCAAAATTAAAAAGGAGGAAAATGAAAAATTGTACCATGCGGGTAGAATGCCCTATGTTTGCAGTTGTGTAGTTAAAAAACAAAAAATAACACTACATTTATATTTAAATATGTGATTGTTGATTAGTTAAGCTTTATTTTGAGCAAAAAAAAAATTTAAAATCAGGGGTGTTTAGTTTAATAAGTCATTTAATATTTTACCGTTATATATCAGGTCGAAAAAATTGAATTTTGATAAAAATTTTATAAGAATTCTTAATTTCGATATTTACTCTAATAAACACAAAAAAAAATTTAAAATCGATTAACTATTTAATTCATAAAATTGCTATGAAGTTTACTCCAAATGGCGTTTTTTATCTTTTTTGCACAACTTTGGGACCATCCTATGCGCAACATACACCCTATATCAAATAATAAAATAACGGTATTTTTTATTTTTGCAGCTACTGCACGTACACCAAAAATAAAACAAATTAAAAGTCATGAAGTTCAAATTTCCAAAATGTTTGCTGTTTTAAAATGAAAATGCTGACAACTTTACCGATACTACGCTGTAAATAAAATAATGAAAATACACAAAAACAACCAGTTTCTTCTAATCCCCCAAAAAAAATTTAGGGAAAAATAAACGTCAAAACTTACATAAAATGGATTTGTTTTTCCCTACATTCAAAAATTATCAATCGCCAGAATACACTTTTGGGAAAAATAATTCCCAACTTCTAGAATACTGTGAAAATAGTTCAATTCCCAATTCGCAAGGAATATCCAGTACCAATATTACTTCCGTCATATCTCTCGTACATAAGATCTCAACTGCAGCATGCGGTGGTCGTCTGGAGTCCTTTTTATGCAGTCCTTATTAAGAGAATTGAAAAAATTCACATCAGATCCTGTTGTTCTTGTTAATAGAAACTAATAAGTAGTCATATATCTTTTCATGAGAATGTAGCACATTTACCTCTCTGTAAGATAAGAAGTTTGGAATAGGAAATATGCATGGATTTATCTATGTGTCTGTCGTATATTTATTCGGCATTTTTAATTTTTGGAATTGTGTTGTTCAGGTACTAAAAGCGATTCTGATTAGAGAAAAATATACCCAGTGACGACTTCTGGGTGATTTGTTCCCTACACACAACTTTCAAACCATAGTAGGTATTTCGCTTTTGTTATACATCTTCCAATTGCACAACTATTTTTAACCTCTTAAATTATTTTAAAAGCATTAACAAATGCTGAACAATCTATTTGTTGGTTTGGGTGTTGATGAACAAAAATAAATATTAGTACCAAAAGGCGTAATTTTATGTGCTTGACCATACCTTTAGGGCTTCCAGTGAAATAGTTTTAATTACGGAATTTGATAACAATATTTCCTTAAAGAAACTTGGAATTTTAGCCAAAAAACTCGCAGTAAAATTTGGCAAATACTGATTTATAACTGAAAAGTAAGTTTTCCTTATGCATACAATTTTTTATATCAGTTATTATTACTTTAAAATACTAACTCCATTAGACAAAAAAAAAAACAAATAATAATAATTAAATCAAAAAATCAAAAAAATAAAACGTCATAACGTCATAACCAATATTGATTTTTATAATTTTGTAGCAGTTTCAATGCACAAAAATTAAATTATGTACCGAAAATGCTAATAACCGCGAAATCTTATTTGTATTAAAAAAACTAAGAATTATACTAACTGATGAATAGTTAATTAAATGTTTTGTGCAAGCGGAGTTAACCCGCTTTATAGGGAACAACAATATTGTTTGTCTAATATCCAGTCAGACAGACTTTTACTGTGTTATGTTTTGAAATTGTAATTGAAATTCATATAAATATCTCTAATGTGCATCTGAGGCATTTAGCCTTTGTCATATTCTGGGCATCATAATTTTATAATTAAATAGATAAAATAATATATATTTATTAAAAAAGATACAAATTACAGCCCAACTTAAATATCATATGCATCTTTTTTAATAAATATTACATATTATTTTGTATGATTAATTATAAAATTAATTATTGCTGTGTATATTTTTGTCAATTTGTTATTATTTTTATATTATTTAAATATTTGTATAATTTATTTACGTATTTTAGTAGTTTTATATTCTTTTCTTTTCTTTATATTAAATAATAATATTTATTTAAATTATTTTTTAACCTCTGTTTATTATAATAAAATACTATTTGGTTTTTAGCTTAATATTTTGTTTAAAAAATTAATAAAAAATTAAAAAAGTATTATCCTAAAAACCAAATAATTATTTTAATCTAATATTATTTAATTATTTATTTAATAGATTTATTACTAATTATATGAGTTTGGGTTATGGATAGCACACTAATGTAATGTAAAAAATAAAACCGAACAAATAAAACTTTAAACAATGTTACTGACTATCATAAATTTCAATTTCAGTTCCTGATTATACAAATTAAATAAAATTAAATTAAAACTTAATTGACATTTAACATTTTTATGATTGAAGTAACTATTTTGATAAATAAATACATATATAATAAAATATTATATAGAGAGAGAACAATTTATAATAATAAATAAATTAAATTTTCTATCTAATATTAATTTAATTAATAATAATTTGATGTTTAAAATACATATAATACATATTTTGTGTTTTGTTAAAAATAGTAAGATATTAATATTAAATATATTTTTGTTTAAAAATCACAACACGCTAATTAATCATTTTTTTTTAATTTTTAGTATAATCAAGTTTTGTTTTGGGTTAATTTTTATATTATATAATAATCAGTTATTGAAATGAAATACCTTATACATGATTTGGATATACATTTTTTAACCAAAATTTTCTACGATAGCGAAAAACTAAAATAAAATAATTTACCATTAAAACTAAAAATAATGAATAAATAAAAATAGAAATTAAACATGAATTTCATAATAGTCATGACAGTCAACACATCCATCATAATTTGAATTTTTTTCAAAACTATTCGAATGAGCTAAATGGCTACCACTACCATTATTACGTGGCGTTTTCTTCCGTGCACGACTCTGCCGCGCACGTGCTCTTTGCTAGGGTGGCTTTTTCTGTATAAAACATTCTACACATGTTGGATGTTCCAAAGCACGTGTTAACGATTCATTCGATCGTACCGTTTCAATGCCGCCATATTTCAAATAATTGTTTTCTTCTGAATGTGATCGAATTTGCGGTGTGATTTGATCATAATATAAATTCTCGTTTTGTTCGTATTCCGAATAATAATTTTCAAGATAAGATTGCGGCTGAGGTTGGTCACGTGGTGATCGATCAAGAGATTTGCTTAAACGTTGGCCGCTGTTGTAATGATCAGGTGATCGTGATTCAGGACGATAATGATTTGCGTATGACGAGTGTAGTGTTTGAGATACGTGAGGCGAATAGGGCGGATATTGGAAGTAGTATGGTTCTGAAGAACGGTTAGAATCAAAACTACTTCGGGCCGACGCACTTAGGCTGCGCCGGCCACCTGTGGTTGTGCTAGTGCTACGGTCGGGTGAGCGGCTATCAAAACTATTACGAGGACTACGAAATTTAATAACGTCCAACCGATCGGAAGATCGACTATCAATGCTATTTCGTGGTGATGATAAACTGCGTACGTGCAGTTTATTAGCGGAGTGATCCGGCGATCGAGAATCAATACTACCACGAGGTGACGGCATATTAGTGGGATGTAATCGATCGCGATCTCGTTCGGGTGACCGTGAATCGAAACTATTTCGAGGTGATATCGATTTTTTTAAGCAACTTCGTTCTGGTGATTTGGCTTTGTTTGGGCTTAGCGATCGTTTCAATATACCGCTACTAATCGAACTAGTGCTTCCGATACTTGGCCGTATTGTCGAAGGTGACGCATTTGGAGTAAGGCCTGGTTTAGGGCTCAGCGATCTTTTTAGTATACCTTCCGTAGGTCGTTTTGGGCTAACCGAGCGCTTTTTCCCACTCTCAGGGCTACGATCGATAGAACTTTCCCTACTCACCGTAAATCTTTTCCCGGAATCAACACTATTTCTGGGTGATTTAACTTTTATAATTTTAATTGGGCTACTTCCATTTGATCTAGTGCGGTCTGGTGAGCGCGACTCAAAACTAGCTCGTGGTGACTTTAATAATTTTTTTGAACCTTCATTCGATGACACAGATGATCGTTTTTCATTATGGTAATTTAAACTTGAAGATGAGGTTGATGTTGCAATAGAAGTGGTAGATGAAGAGGATGAAATACTAGTTTTAATATCTTTCCGGTTACCATTGAAAATTTTATCCACCTTTTTGTCAATGACTGTTGTGATTTGCGAATCAGAGGTGGATATCGTTGGAGAGGAATTATCGGATGCATCATCACTTATCGACTGATCGTTACAACTATTATTGTTATTAATATTATCTTCATGATAACTTATATTATGATCATTCAGATTGTTATTATTATTACTACTATAATTCTCGTTTGTAAATTGATCGTTGTCAAGGTTATCATCATTTTGATCATAATTTTGACTTTCGAGGGTTTTCTCTTTTAGATTTGCCATAAATTTAGCAATATTACATGAATCATTTTGAGTTAAACTATCGCATTCAACTAATTCAGTTAAATGCTTGTCCATGACTTTATCGGTTAATTTTTGCTCATCATCGCCATTATTATTACCGTTATTTTGAAAATTTTTAATATTATTTACATTTTTGGTAGGTGATTGTTTCTTACCTAAATCCTTCATTAATACCGGTTGATACGAAGATGGAGGATGAGACGATTGAATTAAGCGAGCTTGGCTTCCAGTACTACCGACAGATAATGTAGATGTTGTACTATAAGAATAACAAGAAACAAATTTATTGAAATATTTATAAGCATATGAGACTCACGTTGTATATTTTACCTTAATGTTAAATGATTAGGTGTTCGACCAAGTGTTGCCTTAGGTTTAATGACAATATTACCGTGTTGCGAGTCATCTTCACCTTCCGATTTTGTACCAGGATCAATTTTTTCTGGATCGTGCTGCATTTGCAATTGACTACAACCTCGCTTTGGTGGCGGCGGTGGTTGATCAGCAGCATCCCCAACTGTTTTACTTCGCGTACGGAATCCCACTTGATGTTGCATAGGTGGATCATCTGCCTCTTGACTGCCCGAGAGATTATCGTAATCAATATTTCCGGCAGAGTGTCGTTGAGTTGTTTTAGATTTTTTTGTTTTGCCTAGTGTTTGTGATCCTTGCATAATTGTAATCTGCTGCTTTGGTCGTTCCAATGTTTGTGAACTTCCTGTAGCCGAATATGATAAACTCGCCCTAGTTTCACCGCCAATTGATTGTCCTAAAGAGCCAAGACCCTTCATTGGTATCGACATATTTCGTACACTTTCTCGTATAATTTGTCGTATTGTTTTTAGGAAGGCATTGCGAAAATCAGCGGTACTATTTGATAAAACGTAAACTTTTTCAGAACGTCGTTGTAATTGTGATCGTAAATGTATTAACTCCCATAAAAAATGTGAATCCATATCTTTGGCCGATGATGCACGTACTTGTACTTCAGTAACTGGTATTAATACTTGATAACGTATTATTTCAACTTCATTTGGCGCATTTTTACTTGAGACTCCCATCAATTTTTTCTTTTGCCTCAAACGCTCTTTGCAAAGAAATACAACAGCTGATTTAAATACAAAGCACATCGCGTGTAACTCTAATCCTTTTTTGATTTTTCCCAAAAAATCTGAGATATTTAACCATTCCACACCACCATAGTACAAGAGATCACCTAAAGATGACACTAATTTAGAATATAAAATTTAAAAATATTAAATCTAATCTAACTATTACGAAAAGTCATTTAGTTAAATCGGCTCTGTATATATAAACAAATAAAGGTACAAATATTAAAATATAATTTAATATATTTGTATATCGGTCAGTCCATTTCAAATTTACAGTTGTAGAATAAAAGTTCCCATTTTTTTTTTCGAAAGAATTTTTGATAACACGAATTAACATGCTTGAAACATGCCTGTTTCAAAATATACATATATTCTAACATTTTTTTCGCCCTCTCTTTGGTTCTCACTACTGGCTCAATGTTTGAAATTTGGCAAAATAAGATTGTAACATACCAAACACTATTTTATTACTAACTTCGTTCGCTCTAGGTCGTTCGTTGTTATTAGCATGAAACTGGATGCTTTTGAAATATAGTGCAGCAATCTTTATTTTGGTATACCATTAATGTTGTATTGTTACACCTCTGGAATTTTCCAAATATAATGAATAAAATGAATGAACCGCCATATATGTAACATCAGAACCTAAGAAATATCTATTTTTAAAACCGCTCTCACTTCTGTCTCTGTTCTCACATGTAGAATGGAAAACCAACCGGAAAGTTCAAATTTGATTTTGTTTTTTATTGCTCTATACAAAATTTCTGAATTTAGAAAGCATTACTTTCGTATCGGAATACATATGATACGATCAGTGCAAAGAAGAAAGAACCGATCCATTTTTCCATCCACCAAATCAAAAGTTACATTACATTCAATGCCATAATATATTCATTTTACACATAACAAAATCCAGCTTTAACATCAATACGATATGTGGCAGAAATTTTAAGGCTTCCAATGCTTTCCATGAAAAGACAAATTCTGTGGGGATTTTTTTTTATGCATGATAATGCCCAGTCGCATACCGCTCTAAACACACGCCAATTTCTGCATCCTTCGCGAAGTCCAGATTTACAACCTTATTCAGCACGTCTGGGATATCTTACAACGACATGTAACAAAACGGGTAGGGAATCAACAAACAAGCAGGAACTCCGAGATGCTTTAAAAGAAGAATGGCAACAAATCACTATGAAACAAATACACGTATTTATGAAGTAATGTAAGATACGCGTGTCTCGTTTTTTTTGGTTATGTTTTTCGCTAAAACTTCATTAACTCGATTAATAAATTAAATTATTGTTTTCCTAAAATAACACCACAATTTTTGTAGCTCGAAAGAGTAATTGTTCATTTCGATTCATCTCGCTTGACTCTTCAAAATTTCAAATAACTATGAGATAAATTAAATTATTGTTTTCCATAAAACAACGTAAAATTTAAAGTTAACGTACAGTGCTAAGTTTAATCGTAAAATATTTCGTAAAATCGAAAAATTGCAAATATCTCGAAAACGGTGCGTCTGAGCGAAAAAATAATGTCACTTTCCACCCACACTTTGTGATCGATTGGGTATGGTCCCAGTCCCCTCTCTTGAAAAAATTTTAATTCAACATTTGAATAAAAAAAGTTTAAATTTCGGTCCGACCTACACCTAACAAAAAAAAATCGATCCAAACTAATACACAAACTCATAAATACACACATTCATTTGATTGACAGCATACAAATGACAAACAGATGAACCTGTCAAAATGCACATGTTTGCCAATCACTTTCTTTCACTCTTGGATTCTGATACAGCCGGTCATACATTCGCTGCTTTCCAATTGGAATTTTATTACAAGTGATTTTTTTTTGAGTTTCATAAATATTGGTAAGTATTAACAAAATAAAAAGTGATTTTAAGTGTGTTCAGTGCAAAATATTTTCCAAATATGTAAACAAAACAAATTTGTTTTACTTTAATGATTTTTTGGGAAAGTTTAATTGAATGCAACGCATAACAGCACTCACACAACAACAATACTTTTTTGAATTATTCTTAAATAAACAATCCTTAATTCATATTGAATTAATTTCATTGATTTAGAAAAAAATGCCACCAACAAGACGATCAACTATAGGTCGACGTACGCGTAATTCTACCTATAGATATAATCAAAGGAGAGCGCAAAGTGTAGAGGAACACTTACAACAAAATCAAGTACAACAATTACGAAATGCATGTCGTCATAGATCGGCAGAGCCAAATCCATTAAATCCAGCATCGAGGCGATCGACACGACTTTCACGTCGTGCTGTGCAAGAGATGGAATATGCTGCTTTCGCTTACAATAGCGAAAATGATTATAGTGAATATGCCAATATTGGTGGAATGACGGTGAGATGTCCACATTGTGATGCAGCCAAATTTCAAGGTGAAACGCCTGGCATGTATTGTGCTAATGGCAAAGTGAGACTGCCAGCATTTGAATCTCCCCCCGATCCACTTCATTCATTCATTTTTGGAACATAGCAAACGTCTAAGCATTTTTTGTCTCACATTCAAGAATACAATGCGGCATTTCAAATGACTTCTTTTGGTGCGACCAAAATTGTAAGAGACAATTTCATGCCGACGTTTAAGGTGATTACTTCATGCGGAATATCATATGAAAAATGCGATCTGAGCAACAATTTTTTTGATGTGTTCAAAAATTCTGACCCAGAATCTAATTACATTTCACAAATATTGCAGATCCAAGGTCAGATTTATCATCGAACTGGTTCCTTATTGCCATATCCTGATGCTGATCATCAATTTTTTCAAATCTATTTTATCGGAGATGCAAATCGTGAATTGCGACAAATTGTTTCTGAACTTCAAACATTCTTACATCGGCACAATGAATTAATTCGATTGTTTAAAACCGCTCTCGATCGTATGTCGTCTGTTGATCACAGAATCGTTATCAGGGCTGACAAAACTCCCTTTGGAGAGCATGTGAGACGATTTAATGCACCAACAATTGATGAAGTGGCCATTGTAATTGTTGGAGACCAGTTTCAATCTCGCGATATTGTGCTACATCGAAGAAATGAAGAATTACGGCGTGTTTGAGAGCTTCACCGCAGCTAAGATGCAATACAATATCCATTATTACACTGGAAAGGTGACGACGGCTATCATAACAATATACGAATGATAGATCCACGAACCGGTAAAATATGTTATATATGAATTCAATTTATTTATTTCAAAACAAGAAGACATGATTTTAATTTTCTGATAATGTATTCATCATAGGTCGTGAGGTAGAAATAAAGTTAGTGGGATGAATTATTATTCGTATAGATTCGAGATTCGCCCACAAGAAGACAACTTTATTATGCGATGTGGCAAACTTTTCCACCAATACGCTGTTGACATGTATGCGAAAATTGAAGCAGAACGCTTACCTTCGATTCAATCAAGCCAAATTGCGATCGAAAGAATACATACACTTGCGAGATGCAATAGTGAATGATGGTAATGTTAATGATATCGGACGTTTAACAATAATACCATCAATGCAATGTCATACGTTCGCAAATATGGTCGTCCCGACCTATTCATAACATTCACATGCAATCCACAGTGGGCTGACATAAAAAACCATTTATTTGATGGTCAGAATCCAACAGATCGACACGATATAAGAGCACGTGTATTTCGACAGAAAGTAAAAGCACTGATGGATTTGATTATCAAATTGCGAATTTTTGGAGAGGTGCGTTGCTGGATGTATTGGATTGAATGGCAAAAGAGAGGGCTGCCGCACGCGCACATCTTGATATGGCTGGTTCGTAAAATAACACCCTATCAAATTGATAACATTATATGAGATGAAATCAGCGATCCAAAATAATTTGAAGTTGTCACGAAAAATATGATCCATGGCCCTTGCGGTCAAATAAATATGAATTCACCATGCATGATCGATGGAAAATGTACAAAACGGTATCCAAGAGCATTAACTTCGGATACAATTACAGGTGACGACGGATACCCGTTGTACCGACGTCGGTCACCGGAGGATAATGGCCATACAACAACAATTAAAATACGCAATCAAGACATTGAAGTTGATAATCGTTGGATTGTGCCTTATTCTCCACTATTGTCAAAAGTATTTCAGGCTCACATAAATGTTGAGTACTGTAATTCTGTGAAGTCGATTAAATACATTTGCAAATATGTGAATAAAGGCAGTGATATGGCTGTTTTTGGAGTAACTGGTGACAATAGCAATGATGAAATCGCCCAATATCAAATGGGGCGCTACAATAGCACTAATGAAGCTCTTTGGAGAATTTATTCCTTTCCCATCCGGGTATTTTTTTTGCAGATACCATGGGAAGATTATACACTGTTCATCCAAGCAATGCAGAATTTTATTATTTGCGGTTGTTGTTAGTAAGTTGGACCACGTTCATTTCAACATTTGCGAAGAGTAAATGGTCATTTATGTGTGACGTATCGTGAAGCATGTGAGCAATTAGGTTTACTTGAAAATGATGCGGATTGGGATTTAACGCTTCTTGATGCATCGATTGCTTCTTCTCCACATCAAATACGTATGTTATATGCCATAATCATATCAACATGTTTTCCATCAAATCCACTTGAATTGTGGAATAAATACAAAGATTTTATGGCAGAAGACTATTTGATTGGAATGCGTCATCACACAAGAAACGCTGATTTGCTGATTTCATTGGAAATGTATAATGAGGCATTGATAGCGATTGAAGATATATGCCTAACGATTGCAAATAAAGCATTAGGGCAATTAGGTTTGTCACCACCCAATCGTCCAATGCATGATTTATTTGATCGAGAATTGCAACGTGAACAACAGTATGATCCCAATGAATTGCAAACATTTGTGAATTTGAATGTTCCCAAATTAAATGACCAGCAAAAACATGTCTATGATACCATCATGCAAGCTGTACAAAATGAAGTCGGTGGACTTAAGGCCAGCAAGGCGGACCGGGCTCAGCTAGTTCTCTATACAATTGATAATTTGGATTTGGGAATGAAATATCAAGCAAGTTCGTTTACAGTCTCAAATAGCAGCATATTTTTTTTTTTAGACAATTTTTATTTTACTCAAAAAAGTCATAAAAAAACAAAAAAAAAAAAATTAAATAAATTCCAGAATCGAAAAGAAGACAAAATTTCCTTCAATAAGAAACAAAATATTTTTTTGAAAGGTGTTGTCATAGACAATCATAATAGATTTCTCATTTGACTAAAAACACAAAAAAAAATAAAATTTTTCCATTCAAATGTTATCGGTGTATTGCACATACGTATTATATTTGCAACGCATTCTAAAATCATTGCCTTATAAAATACACAACACAACGATAACATTGGAAATATCAGAAGTTTTGTTTTTTTCCTTTAGTTATAATGAAATGAGAAATCTACATAGTATGAATGTCTATGGTACTAATATGTACTAATATAATATAGGGTCATTCCATATGAAATCGTACATGAGTTGGACGCGATATCTCAAAAATTGTTCAAACTATATTTATTCGATTTATAAGTAAAAAAAAAAATTTTTGTAGAAAAACTTTTTTTTTTCTCTCTCACTCTCAAGTTTACACTCTCTCAAAATTTTTTCATTTTTAAGGAGTTTTGGGTATATGTATGTATTACGTTTTTGATCATATTTTCGGAACGGGTTGACCGATTTTGGTTTTCTCTATGGTTTATGACAGCTAGAAGAATATGTAAAATTATGAAATAATTTGTTTTAAATAATTTTTCATTTTGGTGATTTTTTGAATCTGTATTTCTTAGTATCTCGATAACAAAAAAAATATTTTTAAAATTTTTTAAATTAACGTTAAATTACTTGCTAATAATGACACTTTAATCTGTGAAAAATTCAGCTTGGCACTAGAAAAAAAATTTTGAGGTACAATCTTTTAAACTCAAAATGTTATATCCTTTCAACCTAAGTTTTATATCCTTCAAAATATCAAACCTGTGAGTCATGTCAAAATAATATATTATTGATATTTTAATGTTTAAGAATATTATGATTAGTAATATTTCACCCAAAATTAAAACTTGGTGATTTCGACACCGTAATAAAAGTATAGATCATGTTTTCCGAAAGAGGCAGCACGATCAAAGAAAAGTACAGAGCGTTTTCCAAAAGAGGCAGCACGATCAAAGAAATAGTACAGAGCGTTTGCGACTAGATGTCACTACACAATCAAAAATATATTCTGACGTTTTTCTAAAGGGGATAGCCAAAATCAATTAAATTATCACGTATTAATAATTATCACTTTTATAACACGCAAATATTTTTGTTTATGTTTACAAAATTCACACATAAAAATTTTTTTTTTCCTGTAAACAGAAAACTTTTATTGTTTGATCGCACAAGTAGTGAAAAATGGTGGTTTTATTTTCTCATCCTACCTGAAAATGTAGAGAGATTTTCTTCTAGGATGTTTCAATCATTAATTCTGAACATATTGTGGATGCAAATTATCGAATAATATATTCAATTCAAGTTAATTTTACTTCATAAATATTTAAGTCAAAATGACCGAATTTGCATTAGTTCTTATGGGAAATTAAAAGAAGTAATATTTACGCCCGTATTACGGGCTTTTTCTTCTAGTATAGGTATATGGCACGATGACGTGATAAAAAAACAAAACAAAACAAAATACCAAAAACTAAAAAACAAATTAAATAAAAGAGAACAAAGTTACACGTGAACAATTGTTTTCAATTTTCTTTTTGTTTTTTGCTTTTATTTTTTTTATTCATAAAAAAATACAACATTATTATTACCACGTTTACACCATAGGTACTTTAATAGTTAAATACTTATTTGCTAATATACTATAATTCTCTTTCAGTTTACACCACAAAATATTATTTTGCTATTTGAGGTGTAACCCCATATTATATTTTATATGTTTTGACAGATAATGTACAACTACATTGTTTATTTGATGTATAAATAATTTCGAGATTTTTAGAAGTCAAATTTTGGACAAATTGGTAGTCATTTATATTTCTTTGTTCTTATTTTGTTCTGTTCACACGAAAAATCTCGAAAAAATTGAACAAAGAAACGACATTTCAGGTTTTTATTGTTTTGTTTTACGTGTCATACTTTTTTGATACCTATTATAATGAAATAGCGAAAAAATATCCGATAAAGTATTAAAGTATTATACTTTGCGTTTACATCATGATATTTTTCTGCTACATACTTTTATACTACTGGTGTAAACGTGGTATATGTTACAATGTTTCTTTCTTTAGTAAGTTACTTTTTGAAGTAGCCCCGAAAATTTGACATTTGAACATAATCTATAGAAATGAAATTAGGGAATTCAGCCTTTTTTCTCTCTTCTAGAGGCTCAATTCCTTAATTTCATTACTAACTATGTATACTTTTATTACGATGTCGAATTCACCCAGTTTTAATATTAGATAAAATATTTCTAATTGGCCATTTCTTATCCGATTTTAGTGAAATTTGGTATGGAAAAATACCAATTTCGCGATGGAAATAGGATTCTAAAATGATTCGTGGATGAAGTTCTGGAAAATGGCCAACTAGGAAGGAACTTGGCCATTTCTTATCCGATTTTGATTAAATTCAGCATGTACGATGGAAATGGGATTCTAAAATGATTTTCAGAGAAAGTTTTGGAATATGGCCAACTAGGATTGAACTTGGCTATTCCTGAACCGATTTTAGTGAAATTTGGTATGCGCGATGGCAATGGGATTATAAAATGATTTTTGTTTAAAATTCTGGAAAATGGCCAACTAGGAAGGAATTTGGCCATTTCTTATCCGATTTTGATGAAATTCAGCATGTACAATGAAAATGGGATTTTAAAATGAGTTTTGGATAAAGTTTTGGAAAATGACCCACTGGGAAGGAACTTGGCCATTTCTTACCCGATTTTGATGAAATTCAGCAAGGAAATGGGATTCTAAAATGATTTTGAGATAAAGTTCTGGAATATGACCAATTAGGAAGGAACTTGGCTATTTCTCAACCGATTTTGGTTAAATTTGACATACGCGTTGGAAATGAGATTCTAGAATGATTCTTGGATAAAGTTCAGGAATTTGGCCAATTATTATGAAACTCGGCCACTTTTTATCCGATTTTGATGAAATTCAGCATGCACGATGAAAATGAGATTCTAAAATAATTTATAAAACAAATCATTAAATACATCGAATAACCATTTTATTATTTCACTTTTAACGCACATGTCGAATTCCTTTTAACCGTTTAAGGAATAGGCAAGCGCCTTCCAACTTAACCATATAAATTTAACCAAAAATAATTTTAGAATTCTATTTCTATAGTACATGCTGAATTTGATTGAAATCGGATAGAAAATGGCCAAGTTCCATCCTAATACGGCTTATTCCAGAACTTAATCTAAACATAATTTTGAAACCCAATTTTCATTTTACCTGCTGAATTTCATAAAAATCAGATATGAAATGGCCAAGTTCCTTCCTAATTGGCCATATTTCAGAACTTAATCTAAAAGTTATTTTAGAATCCCATTTTCATCGTACATACCAAATTCCACTAAAATCGGGTAAGAAATGGCCAGGTTTCATCCCAGTTGGCCATATTCCAGAACTTTATCCAAAAATCATTTTAGAAACCAATTTCCATCGTACTTGCTGAATTTCATCAACATCGGATAAGAAATAGCCAAGTTCCTTCCTAGTTGGCGAACTTTCTCATAAAATCATTTTAGAATCACATTTCCATCTTGCATACCAAATTTCACTAAAATGGGTTAAGAAATGGCAAACTTCCATAATACTTGGTCATATTGCAGAACTTTATTTAATTTTCTACCGTCTCTTATCGGCGAGTATTACAAAAAAACAACGAACGAGTTCACCCTCAACTCGCAAAAGATTTATGTGAAAACATTTATGTATAAATCAGGGACGAAGCGTGACATTTTCAGAAGCGGAAGCACATCAACTTACAAATTGATTGCTAATTGGTATCATTTGCATTTCATTTTCTTTCAAAGACGCACATAACTACTTCTTTTAAACAGGGGTGAGATTCCAGAAGGTGGTCTGTGATTTTTGTTTTGGTGATAGTAAAAAGTGATCACCCCTCGGTGATCACCTCCTAAGGTGAAATTGGTACTTTAAACAGGATCACTAAAAATTTTACTAAAAGTACTAAAAATGCTATATCGGGCAACTAAAAACGGGAAACGTCAAAAAATTGTTAACTTGTTACATTTTTACGTTTGCTAGAAATGTTTAATTTTAACCTGGTCAAAAGGAAAATGAAAATGGGTTTAACGTTCCTCAACAGAGTTAACGATATTTTAAACGGACAATCAATTTTTTTAAATAAAATACTAATTTGGTTGAAATATTTATTTTCTTTTGGTACTCAGCTAAAATTTTTTTAAACATATCATAATAATTACAAGAACAAAATTAAAAATACCATTTGGCGCTCAGTAACTGATTTTTGTAAGGGCCATTTGCGTTAAATTTCTTTAATCATTTAATATTAAAAAAAATTAATTAAATGTTCATAAATACTCAAGTTTTCTACAAATAAATCATAAAATATATTTTTGTTTGTTATTCTCTTGTTGGTGATAACGAAAGTGATAGCTTTAAATACAATCACCAAAAAGTGAGCACCGAAAGGTGATAATCGTGGTGATAATCACCATACGGAATTTCATTTTTGAAAAAGTGACATGTGATAATCATTTGTCACCTTCCGGAATCTCACCCCAGATTATATTCATTAAATTATGTTAATATTCTAATTTAAATCATTTATTTCATAAAGAACTAGAAATACAATAAAAATTGTTACACTGCACGCTAGATGCTAATAAAATGTATGACAGGCGTAGTTTAACATTGTTGAATGCGAAACTATATTCCTCCGTTCAAATAAAATTGTTTAAAAGAGACGGCCTATAATTTTATATATTTTACTCAGATTAAAAATATCAATAAACGAAATAAAACAAAAGGATCTATCAAAACTAAAAGTAAAATGGTTCATTTTATGCCGAATAAACTGTACAGTTCAGTTGTCTCAATTACACAATTCCGATTGGAATTTAATAAGAAATAGAGGAAGAGCAAAGCAACATGAAAAATAATGAATGATCTAAAATCATTATTTTTTCTATGTGACGTGCGATAGTGTCGCGACAGTAATATAAAATTTAATATGAAACTGGGAATGAATTTTTGTAGATCAATCTTTCATAATACATTTCCGTGTGATTATTTAAATATATAGCGCTAGTAGCTGAAAACTAAAAATGTATAGTTTTAAGCAACGACTTAAGTAACATTTTCATAAATTTTATAATTTTTGGAAAAAGAAAGAATAATTAAATTAAATATGATTTAATTTAATTTTTAATGATTCGTCAATAGGTTTAAAATAATATTATTAACAGTTTAAATATTTGTACGGAAGCACTCATTCCGTTCAATATATGGACGCTTTGTCCATGGTATAAATATCTATTGAATTATTTCAAGCCATTTCGATGAGGCTGAAAGCCCCCTGCATAAAACGGCTGTGTTTCGCTCAGAATTTAAACTAAGTTACCTGTTTGGTTCAAAAAGTCAATAAGTAATTCTATTCTGAATTTGGAGGACGAACCTTACTGACATTAATTGAGCAAGATCAAAGTCCAGTTCTGTTAAGTTAATCACTTAAACCTCCATGTTCGCTTTAAAATATACCATTACTCAAACACAGCAATCTTGTTCAAGAGTCACGGCAAACTCGCTGAACAAAGCAAAATCGCATCGCTTGTCACCTTGACCATAAAATCATTGCAATTGGAAAGACAGTATGTAGTAAACTCACAACATCATGAGCAATACTAATAAGAAATCATACCGATTAAACAATTTTAAAATTATTATTTTATTATGTATCAATGTAGTATTTGACATGTGAAATTTTCACAGCTCGCTATTTCCATTTAATTGTTTTGAGTCACTTACACTACACAAGCATAATTTGTGGTCCTTTTGCTCGTATGTAATTTTCATTTTCAAAAACACTTGTTGCTGCGGCCAAATAAAGTAGATATTTTCACAACAAAATAAAAAAAAGTAGGAGATTTTTTAAAAAATTTTTTTTTCTACGATAGTGCAGTAACCTATTGAGAACTTGAAAAGTATGTGTAAGTGACATCTAGAATTGAAAATAATAAATTGATTGGGGATTTGGAGATATGTATTCGTGATTTGTGTGCAGAACCTAATGCAAATTCCACAAATAATACTATTAAATAATTATTAATTCAACAGAGCTAAACTTTATATATAAATTTTTGTGTTTAATAAATAAATAAAAAACTACTTTTTGTCGATTTGTCTCCATCAAGCTTTAATTTCCTGCCGCCAGATCCACATTGAGTTCTCTATACTTTCGATGATGATTTTTGTATTTAAATTATATAACAAAAAGGAGCCTTTGTGTCGTATACTAAAATCGTGTGGAAATATTCTCATTGCACAACGATTTCTTAATATTGCTACACGATTTGTGAAAACCCAAATGTTTTAATGGTTTAATAAATTTGTGTTGATCTGTAAAAGTTTGTAATTTTTTATGTTTCTACTTATTTATAAATATTACAGGGCTATTGTATCATAGAAAAAATAACGTGTGTAACTCGTGTGAAAATGAGTCATTGCAATACTCAAGTGATTGCAGCCCTCGCTATCGCTCAGGACCTTTGTGAAGTTGGCCCAAATTTGTATCCCAAAAAAAAAAAATTTTTAACGCTGGCTATACCTTATATATAAAGGATACTTTAATACATTTATATAGCAATTAGTAAGATACAAAATTTACTGTCGCGATAGAAATTTGTTATATAAAAATTTTCATTTTCTTTTTTGCTTTCCAATAATATGTATTCAGAATACAAAATTACACGAGAAAGCTAAGCTGCTATAACATATTATCGAATTTTATAAATTTCCGTAATAAGTATTTTAAATGATATCCAAAAAATGTTTTGTACCAAAGAAAACAAAAACAAGTTCTGACAACTAAAACAACTATTAAATAGTTATATTTTTTAATATCAGCCTAAAAACAACGCTGTCAAAATAAAAATAGAGTTTAAATTAATTCCAACACTGTAGTTTGATTAAAATTAAAGTAATATTAACACGTTTAATTCTATATGAGCAATTATTTAAATAATTTAATTAATTATGCATTTATTACCAAAATCAAATAAATATTACTGATTTTTCTAAATTAAAATTTCGAATCTCAAGATTTGGGAACAAACAAAAATATAATAATTCTAAATGTGGTTTTCAATTAGATCTATCCTCTATCTTTATCATTGCGATGTCTCAGCCAGATGTGATGGGGACCTCATAGCCATAACGTATATGGCCGTACCGAACCACTTCAAATATTTATTTATTTTTTCATACAAAAAATCTCATGAACCTCAAAATATTAGGGGTTGGTCATCATTCTAAGTATGATTTTCAATTAGGTCTGATCTCTATCTATATCCTTGCGATGTCTCAGCCGGATGTGATGGGGACCTCATAGCCATAACGGCCATATAACCACTTCAAATATTTATTTATTTTTTCATACAAAAAATCTCATGTAACTCAAAATGTTAGGGGTTGGTCATCATTCTAAGTATGATTTTCAATTAGGTCTGATCTCTATCTATATCCTTGCAATGTCTCAGCCAGATATGATGGGGACCTCATAGCCATAACGGCCATATAACCACTTCAAATATTTATTTATTTTTTCATACAAAAAATCTCATGTACCTCAAAATGTTAGGGGTTGGTCATCATTCTAAGTATGATTTTCAATTAGGTCTGATCTCTATCTATATCCTTGCGATGTCTCAGCCAGATGTGATGGGGACCTCATAGCCATAACGGCCATATAACCACTTCAAATATTTATTTATTTTTTCATACAAAAAATCTCATGTACCTCAAAATGTTAGGGGTTGGTCATCATTCTAAGTATGATTTTCAATTAGGTCTGATCTCTATCTATATCCTTGCAATGTCTCAGCCAGATATGATGGGGACCCCATAGCCATAACGGCCATATAACCACTTCAAATATTTATTTATTTTTTCATACAAAAAATCTCATGTACCTCAAAATGTTAGGGGTTGGTCATCATTCTAAGTATGATTTTCAATTAGATCTGATTTCTATCTATATCCTTGCGATGTCTCAGCCAGATGTGATGGGGACCTCATAGCCATAACGGCCATATAACCACTTCAAATATTTATTTATTTTTTCATACAAAAAATCTCATGTACCTCAAAATGTTAGGGGTTGGTCATCATTCTAAGTATGATTTTCAATTAGGTCTGATCTCTATCTATATCCTTGCGATGTCTCAGCCAGATGTGATGGGGACCTCATAGCCATAACGGCCATATAACCACTTCAAATATTTATTTATTTTTTCATACAAAAAATCTCATGTACCTCAAAATGTTAGGGGTTGGTCATCATTCTAAGTATGATTTTCAATTAGGTCTGATCTCTATCTATATCCTTGCAATGTCTCAGCCAGATATGATGGGGACCCCATAGCCATAACGGCCATATAACCACTTCAAATATTTATTTATTTTTTCATACAAAAAATCTCATGTACCTCAAAATGTTAGGGGTTGGTCATCATTCTAAGTATGATTTTCAATTAGGTCTGATCTCTATCTATATCCTTGCAATGTCTCAGCCAGATATGATGGGGACCTCATAGCCATAACGGCCATATAACCACTTCAAATATTTATTTATTTTTTCATACAAAAAATCTCATGTACCTCAAAATGTTAGGGGTTGGTCATCATTCTAAGTATGATTTTCAATTAGGTCTGATCTCTATCTATATCCTTGCAATGTCTCAGCCAGATATGATGGGGACCCCATAGCCATAACGGCCATATAACCACTTCAAATATTTATTTATTTTTTCATACAAAAAATCTCATGTAACTCAAAATGTTAGGGGTTGGTCATCATTCTAAGTATGATTTTAAATTAGATCTGATCTCTATCTATATTCTTGCAATGTCTCAGCCGGATGTGATGGGGACCTCATAGTCATAACGGCCATACAACCACTTTAAATATTTATTTATTTTTTCATACAAAAAATCTCATGAAACTCAAAATATTAGGGGTTGGTCATCATTCTAAGTATGATTTTCAATTAGATCTGATCTCTATCTATATCCTTGCAATGTCTCAGCCGGATGTGATGGGGACCTCATAGCCATAACGGCCATACAACCACTTCAAATATTTATTTATTTTTTCATACAAAAAATCTCATGTAACTCAAAATGTTAGGGGTTGGTCATCATTCTAAGTATGATTTTCAATTAGATCTGATCTCTATCTATATCCTTGCAATGTCTCAGCCGGATGTGATGGGGACCTCATAGCCATAACGGCCATACAACCACTTCAAATATTTATTTATTTTTTCATACAAAAAATCTCATGTACCTCAAAATGTTAGGGGTTGGTCATCATTCTAAGTATGATTTTCAATTAGGTCTGATCTCTATCTATATCCTTGCGATGTCTCAGCCAGATGTGATGGGGACCTCATAGCCATAACGGCCATACAACCACTTCAAATATTTATTTATTTTTTCATACAAAAAATCTCATGTAACTCAAAATGTTAGGGGTTGGTCATCATTCTAAGTATGATTTTCAATTAGATCTGATCTCTATCTATATCCTTGCAATGTCTCAGCCGGATGTGATGGGGACCTCATAGCCATAACGGCCATACAACCACTTCAAATATTTATTTATTTTTTCATACAAAAAATCTCATGTAACTCAAAATGTTAGGGGTTGGTCATCATTCTAAGTATGATTTTCAATTAGATCTGATCTCTATCTATATCCTTGCAATGTCTCAGCCGGATGTGATGGGGACCTCATAGCCATAACGGCCATACAACCACTTCAAATATTTATTTATTTTTTCATACAAAAAATCTCATGTAACTCAAAATGTTAGGGGTTGGTCATCATTCTAAGTATGATTTTCAATTAGATCTGATCTCTATCTATATCCTTGCAATGTTTCAGCCGGATGTGATGGGGACCTCATAGCCATAACGGCCATACAACCACTTCAAATATTTATTTATTTTTTCATACAAAAAATCTCATGTAACTCAAAATGTTAGGGGTTGGTCATCATTCTAAGTATGATTTTCAATTAGATCTGATCTCTATCTATATCCTTGCAATGTCTCAGCCGGATGTGATGGGGACCTCATAGCCATAACGGCCATACAACCACTTCAAATATTTATTTATTTTTTCATACAAAAAATCTCATGTAACTCAAAATGTTAGGGGTTGGTCATCATTCTAAGTATGATTTTCAATTAGATCTGATCTCTATCTATATCCTTGCAATGTCTCAGCCGGATGTGATGGGGACCTCATAGCCATAACGGCCATACAACCACTTCAAATATTTATTTATTTTTTGAAAAATCTCCTAACGGCTGGATATATGATATTATATTTTATGCTTCCTTCGGGTTTACACCCTTGAAAATAAAACTCTTTCTTTTACGACGACGTTTCGATATATATTATATCTTCTTCAGGTCTGTATACATACATACATAAAACAACCACAAAAATATTTTTTAATAAGACAATTTATAGAAAATTTCATGCAATGCTTAATTTTGAACCTACCGTTAAATGATAATTTTCCCCCCAAATATTCCAAAAAGCAAAATGTCACACAAACACTTCAGATTGTATTACTTTATATAAAGTATGTATATAGTTATATAAAAATAAATCCGTAATTGTTTGTGTATATCTTCCAAAATATTTTCGTAGAATCAAAACATTCAAATAATTTTTGTCCGAAACTTTTTTTAGGCTAACTACATTCGAAATATTAGTTTGGTTAGTGGATTATAGAATTTAGAGTTATGGATTTTCACATACTAATTTGGAAATTGTGTTAATAATACCAGAATAAACTTTGCTGAGGTCATCCGTGTCAGTTTTCTTGTTCACCAAAGTTTCCTGCTTGCCGACAATATGAGCCATTTCCAAAAACAAACGGTTCTTATAAAATTTTTCATATTCAAGAATTTTCGCTTGATTCAAATTAAATTTGTGCCCCGTAATATGGGAATGTTGGCACAGTGTGGTGGCTAGAGGATTCCTTATTGGTACCTTACAGTCAGATTTATGTTGACTTAGTCGATTCTTCAACAGTTATTTCGTAGTTCCCACATACTTAAGACCACAGGCGCCACACGGAACCAAATACACTACGTTAGATCGGAGTAACTCCGGTGTGCTATATTTCAATTGACTGAAAATCTTTTTCCTCAGTGGATTAGCTGCCGAAAGAGTAATTTTGCAATTTATGTTTTCATTACGCAACACTTTAGCAATATGCTCACTAAGGCCTAAATACCCAAATTATTTGATTAGTACATTGATTAATCGGTTTAACCAAATTAACCGTAATAATAATACACATTCGGCTGAGACGTTGCAATGATAAAGACAGAGATCAGACCTAACTGAAAATCATACTTAGAATGATGACCAAACCCCCAAAATCTTAAGTTCATGAGATATTTAGTATGAAAAAATGAATAAATATTTGAACTGGTTGTATGGGCCATTATGGCTATGAGGTCCCCATCACATTCGGCTGAGACGTTGCAATGATAAAGACAGAGATCAGACCTAACTGAAAATCATACTTAGAATGATGACCAAACCCCCAAAATCTTAAGTTCATGAGATTTTTTGTATGAAAAAATGAATAAATATTTGAAGTGGTTGTATGGGCCATTATGGCTATGAGGTCCCTATCACATTCGGCTGAGACGTTGCAATGATAAAGACAGAGATCAGACCTAACTGAAAATCATACTTAGAATGATGACCAAACCCCCAAAATCTTAAGTTCATGAGATTTTTAGTATGAAAAAATGAATAAATATTTGAAGTGGTTGTATGGGCCATTATGGCTATGAGGTCCCCATCACATTCGGCTGAGACGTTGCAATGAAAAAGACAGAGATCAGACCTAACTGAAAATCATACTTAGAATGATGACCAAACCCCCAAAATCTTAAGTTCATGAGATATTTAGTATGAAAAAATGAATAAATATTTGAACTGGTTGTATGGGCCATTATGGCTATGAGGTCCCCATCACATTCGGCTGAGACGTTGCAATGATAAAGACAGAGATCAGACCTAACTGAAAATCATACTTAGAATGATGACCAACCCCAAAATCTTAAGTTCATGAGATTTTTAGTATGAAAAAATGAATAAATATTTGAAGTGGTTGTATGGGCCATTATGGCTATGAGGTCCCCATCACATTCGGCTGAGACGTTGCAATGATAAAGACAGAGATCAGACCTAACTGAAAATCATACTTAGAATGATGACCAAACCCCCAAAATCTTAAGTTCATGAGATTTTTAGTATGAAAAAATGAATAAATATTTGAAGTGGTTGTATGGGCCATTATGGCTATGAGGTCCCCATCACATTCGGCTGAGACGTTGCAATGAAAAAGACAGAGATCAGACCTAACTGAAAATCATACTTAGAATGATGACCAAACCCCCAAAATCTTAAGTTCATGAGATATTTAGTATGAAAAAATGAATAAATATTTGAACTGGTTGTATGGGCCATTATGGCTATGAGGTCCCCATCACATTCGGCTGAGACGTTGCAATGATAAAGACAGAGATCAGACCTAACTGAAAATCATACTTAGAATGATGACCAACCCCAAAATCTTAAGTTCATGAGATTTTTAGTATGAAAAAATGAATAAATATTTGAAGTGGTTGTATGGGCCATTATGGCTATGAGGTCCCCATCACATTCGGCTGAGACGTTGCAATGATAAAGACAGAGATCAGACCTAACTGAAAATCATACTTAGAATGATGACCAAACCCCCAAAATCTTAAGTTCATGAGATATTTAGTATGAAAAAATGAATAAATATTTGAACTGGTTGTATGGGCCATTATGGCTATGAGGTCCCCATCACATTCGGCTGAGACGTTGCAATGATAAAGACAGAGATCAGACCTAACTGAAAATCATACTTAGAATGATGACCAAACTCCCAAAATCTTAAGTTCATGAGATATTTAGTATGAAAAAATGAATAAATATTTGAAGTGGTTGTATGGGCCATTATGGCTATGAGGTCCCCATCACATCTGGCTGAGACGTTGCAATGATAAAGACAGAGATCAGACCTAATTGAAAATCATACTTAGAATGATGACCAACCCGCTATTAGCAGCTAGTTCCCTTTCATATTTAGAGTGATGAGGAACTCTCAAAACTGTGTGGTACGTGAGATTTTAAATTAAAAAATTGTATTTATTCGATTTTGGTAATGCATAATTAAATATATTATTAAATAATTGCATTATATAAAATTAAACTTGTTTATGCAAATTTTTCAATTTTAAGTTATAGTTTTGGAATTATTTTAAATTAATTTCTTTGGTTTGGGTCCGAATTATTTTTGGGCTGACAGTTCAATATACATATGTACATATAATTATGACGATAGTTTCAACTGTCGTGATAGTACTTTTTTTGGGCTGACTATACAAATAGTGTCATGAGACATATAGTTTTTTGGGCTGACACTAAAATATCATGAAAATACAGATTAAGTGTTGCCATAGCATTTTTTTGGGTTACTTTTTGGGTCAACTTCACATACATTCGCTCAGGCTGCAAATTTCACTTTCGTATTGCAATGACTCGTTTCACTTGTTATACAATACTATGTACTATTGTATTCGGCTCACAATATTTTTGATTTGATTTTACGTTTTATTTATTTTTTCTTCGTGTCGATATTCACACATACATGCAATATTTCTTATTCGGCACTTTTATTTCCGTAACATGAATTCTATACAAATTTTTACTTACTCCTGCCGCTAAAGATGTTTTCACATCAAAAAAATCTTACGATCGTTAAGGGTTAACAAGTAATTAACGCAAAATGTAAAAAAGGTCGTTTTTTTATTTTGAAGATCATTTGTTCCTTTAATTGTTTTGTAAAACTTTGATCAATCTGTCCGGAAAAACGGTTGGATGGATCAATTTGAAAATAATACAGGATTATTAGGAGTACATTGAACTGTAAAATGACCTGGCAACATTAGTCTTTTCATCAATATTTGTAAATTAACGGTAGATTTACTAAGACAACCTATAAAATCGTTTTTATGTTTGATAAAACATTTAGGAGACTAGTTTTGGGTTCATGTTATACGCTGCGTTAGATAATGTTATGTTAAATGTAGCGTTAAAATGTCATGTAAAATGTCATGAATATTTTCTCTCTGTTTTATTTAACACATTAAAATAGAAACAAAAAATACAAAAAATATAGGGAGTTAGTTTCAGTGTTCAGGTTACATGTATGCTGTGTTAAAATGTCATACTGACATCTTTGAGGCTAAATACTTCTGTGCGTCCGACTTTTCCCAATGTAATAATTATAATTGCATACCATAAATTTTCAATGATCATTATTTTCAAAATACAAAAAATAAAAAAACAAATCATGTCATGTAAGTCATGGGCTTCTGGGATATTTATTTCATTTTTACTGTTTAAAGTTCTATATAATACTGTTTAAAAGTATATAACTACTAAATAAATATTTTTGACCTTATGTTTTACCAAACATTTGCGGTTCAGGCGGAGCTTGAACCCCGTCCGTTCTTTTTTGTACTTTTTTCAAATCAGTATTGAGAGTGACAAAAAAAATTTGTTCTCAACTTATCATTAAAATAAAATTGTTCAGTGAAATAGTAAAGGAGAACGTACTGGTGCTAGCGGTAATTGACAGAAGTCAAGAAGATGGGAGCATCACGGCAGGAAAGTGGAGGGAAGTGTATAATGCACTAAACTCCATTTTCATCAAGGTCCTGAGAGAAAATCCAGGACCCCCTCCGTTCTGTAGAGATGCGGGATGGCATCAAGGGCGCGTAAAGTTAACTGCGTGCTCGGATCAAAGATCGGTGGATCTTTATAAAAAGGCAATAGCCGAAGTAGGTGAGGTATGGGAAGGGGCGAGGCTTGAGGCAGTTCGAAAGGAAGAAATTCCGAGTAGACCAAGGGCCCGCGTCTGGTTACCAACCAAACCAGAAAAGCCAGAAGAGATCCTTGAGATTATTCAGGCAAGTAATCCAAATCTTCCAACGAAAGATTGGAAGATTGTCAAACAGGAGGAGGCTAAAGGGTTCTTCAGAATGGCAATCATGCTGCTCAATAAGGAGTCCCTTATTCCCCTGGCAGAGACAAAGGGGTGATCAGCTTCGGTTTCGGGTCGATCACTCTCAACGTTTTTAAAAAAGATGAGGTAGGCATGCGCTCGGAGGACGGGCCGGAGGTGGACGTCGGACGGACCCAGCGGCAGACAGTCGAGCAAGCGCATGGGGTTATAACAGACGATGACGTGGAGCTGCTATTGGAGAGAGGCGGCCTTCTCTCGCTTGGATCCGATGGGGACACCCTGTCGGAATCTGAACGAAGAGAGGCTGGGGATTCTCAAGGCAGCGAAGCATTAATTATGGGGGGTGACACGGCGGATACTAGCGGCCCCCCGGAGGAAGGTAGCATTAGCCTGAAACAGGGAATGCATGAAGAGGTAAGTGAGTTAATGCATGGTGATTAATATTGTACAGATTAATCTTCACCATACGAAGACTTCTTCGGCGGCTCTCGTTCTCAGACTGACTAGATCAGGAGAGGAGCTAGTGTTAATCCAGGAACCTTGGATTAACAAAAACAGGATCTGTGGCCTTAAGGTGAAAGGGTATACAACTTTGTACTCAAGTAACTCTGAGAAGATAAGATCTTGCATTTTAGTGAAAAATACTTTAAAAATTTTTCTACTTTCTCAATACAGTAGTGGTGACGTTACTGCGATCAGTATGGAGGTTGGCAGAGACAAGTTTTGGCTGGTCTCTGCGTATATGGGTCGGGAGAAGGAGATCCCGCCGGATAACCTGGGGGACCTGATCCGAGAAGCAAGGAAAAATAGGATTGGTGTGATACTCGGATGTGATGCAAACACGCATCACACAATTTGGGGGAGCACTGATATTAATGAGAGGGGTGAGTTATTTTTTGATTACTTATTAAATACTAACCTTTCAGTCTGCAATGTTGGGCAGGAACCGACATTTATCATTAGCAATCGGCAGGAGGTTCTAGATGTGACCCTCGCCTCGGATACTATTTTTCAGTTGATTAGGGGATGGAGAGTGGCGAAGGAGCACTCATTCTCTGATCATCAATATATAACTTATAACCTTAACATTCACCCGGGTACCCAGAAGCCGTTCAGGAATCCTAGAAGGACAAACTGGGAGAAATATGGGGAGGTGTTGGAGGAACTATTGCCGGAGGTCCCAGGACCTCCGGAGACAGTGGAAGAATTGAATTGCATTGTGGATGTTGTCACAAGAGCATGCAATCTTTCCTTTAATGCTTCTTGCCCCCTGATAAAGCCAAGGGGCAGGCAGAAACCGGCATGGTGGTCCATGGAGTTGGAGACCTTTCGGAAGGCGTGTAGGACAGCCTTTAATAAGGCAAAGAGCACGAGGCATATACGGGACTGGGACTCCTATAAGGAGGACCTAAGAAAGTACAAAAAATAATTGAGGAAGGCACAGAGGGGATCTTGGAGACTCTTTTGTGTTAGAATGGAAGAAGTCTCTGAGACTTCCCGCCTTAGGAAGATTCTATCTACTAACCCAACTAGTCCTAGTTACTTAATCAGACCAGACGGGTCATGGACAGCTTCAAGCGCGGAATCGTTGGAGCTTCTCATCGATACCCACTTTCCGGGAAGCTTTGAAGACTCGATGGAGCCTGGAGCTCATCGAGGAACACCTCCAATAGATATGGAGGGCATATTGGATAGAGAGCGGATCAGGTGGGCGCTGCAGGGGTTTAAGCCTTATAAGCCGGCGGGCCCGGATCGGATTATACCAGCAGAGATTCAAAAGAACTCGGCAGCCATCATCCCCTGGCTAGAGGTTATCTTCAGGGGATGTTTGAAACTAGTCTATATTCCTAGGAATTGGACAGAGGTCAAAGTAGTCTTTATTCCGAAATCGGGAAAGAGCTCACATGCTCGTCCAAAGGACTTGAGGCCTATAACTCTATCATCCTTTCTGCTGAAAACCCTGAAAAGGTTGATAAATGTGTTTATTCGATCAAGAATTGAACCCAGGAATTGGGCAATGTCGCAGCATGCGTACTGTAAGGGAAAGTCGGTGGACACAGCTCTGCACGATCTAGTACGCACAATTGAGAAATCAATTTACTTGCAAGAGTTTTGCATGGTAGCATTTCTCGATATTGAGGGTGCTTTTAATAATGTAAAAACGAAGGCGATCATGGAAGGATTGTCTTTTTTGAAGGTGGACTGCTCTATAAGTAGGTTAATAAATCAGATGCTGGTAAGCAGGACTATTACCTCGGAGCTGGGAGAGTCCAAGATTAGAAGACGGGTGGTTAGAGGAACCCCACAAGGAGGTGTAATGTCCCCCATTCTCTGGAGTGCAGTGATTAATGGATTGCTGCTGGAACTAGAGAGAGAGGGGATAGGGGTTGTAGCATATGCTGATGATGTAGCGATAGCTGTCTCAGGCAAATATCTAGATTCGATTAGGGATGTTATGTAGAATGCACTCCTGATTGTTACGAAATGGGCCAGCAAGTGTGGATTGGGGATTAACCCTTCCAAAACAGAGCTGGTACTATTTACAAGGAAATATAAAATTCCGGTGGTTAGCCCTCCTATCATAAACGGCAGCGGACTAGTTTTTGCTGACCGAGCGAGATTTCTGGGCATAATCTTTGATAGTAAGCTCAGCTGGAAGCCTAACACTTTGGAAAGGGTGAATAAGGCTATTGTAGCCTTATACTCGTGTAGGAACGCTATAGGTAAGAGATGGGGCTTGAAACCCAAAACTGGACTTGCGGCGCTCCAAGGAACTAATATCCCTGGGAAGACAAGAAATAGGATGGGTCGTAGGGATAATGACAGGTCACTGCCTTTTTGGGGAGCATGCGAGAAGGCTGGGGATACAGACGAATGACTTTTGTAGAAGTTGCATGGACGAAGAGGAGGAGGAGACTTTGAAACACTTCCTATGCTCATGTCCGGCGCTATCATACAGAAGGCATAAGTATTTGGGTGTGTACGGTATGGACAGCCTTTCGGAACTCGCGAACTGTGGAGTGCGAGATTTATTACGCTATATAAATAGCTCTGGTTGGTTTCAACGGGAGTAATGAGGAGATGGGATCCTGTGGTATCACAACGGGCCATTACTGGCCTAAGTGTGCGATAGCAGCCACTTCAACCTAACCTAACCTATCATTAAAGGGTCTTGTAGGAAATTTACTCAAGTTTTTAAGGCTTTCCTAAAATTTACTGTGCAATCATTGGTTGCTGAGATATCGATGATCAAAGACAAAAGGATCTTTCTTGATTCAAAGTCAGATATCTCAGCAAAAAGTTGACATAGAAAGAAAGAAATTAAATTTACGCCTAATTAACAGGCTAACCAACCTATGCATTGGTTTAACTTAAATTTCCCGAGCCCATGGATCCTTGCAAAAAAAATAATCGAATTTTTTCCTTCGCGCTCTTTCTTATGATTGCGTGATAATAATGGTATCTTACAAAAATTGTCCGCTCAAAAATCTCAAAATTAGAGCTTTGAAGCTTTAAAATGCTATTCTTTTCATCTCTGTACGATCGCATTTTACAAAGATCTCTTCAAAAAACATTAAAAAAATTTGTGTTCCTTTAATTTTTTTGATGAGTGTATATTTATGGACCAAAATGACTCATAAAATGACTTAAATTTCATAGCAAATCATAAGTTTTGTAATTAAAGGACATTTTTGCAGGTGACATTAAAAGGTCATGGAAAATACATATTTGGACGTAAAATTTCCCACGTTTTTTTAATCCGATGTCAAAAATAAGAGTTCCGGTTTAAAAAAATGACCTTGACTATGAGGTTCAAGGTCACATTCAAGGTCACCATTGAATTCCTTTTTGAAAATTACCTAAGTCTTAACCTTGTTAATTTTTTTTTTACCGAACTCTGCGAGATTTCTAGGGGTTTTTATACTTTTCCTCACAACGTATACTACTCCAAAAAATTAAAGGAACAAAATTTTTTATCACTTTTTTTAGTGTTTTTTGGAGAGCTGTATCAAAAGAAACAGCGCAATCAAAAGAAACAGCGCGGATAAAAAAATTTCGATTTTTTTTCTTTTTTGTAAGATCCATGGGCTCGGGAATTTTTTTTTTTAATTAAACCAATGCATATGTCGGTTAGCCTGTTAATTATGCTTCCAATTAATTTCTTTCTGGTATCTCTATGTCAACCTTTTGCTGAGACATCTGATTTTAAATCAAAAAGATCCTTTCGTCTTTGATGATCGATATCTCAGTAACCAATAATTGCTCAGTAAATTTTTCGGGCAGGCTTAAAAATTTGAGTAAATTTCCTACAGGCCATTTAATGATTATTTGAGAACAAATTTTTTTTCACCATCAACACTGATTTGAAAAAAGTACAAACAAACGACTTTTTAGATTGTTTTATTAAATTTACCGTTACTTTACAAATACTGATGAAAATACTAATATGTTGCCAGGTCATTTTACAGTTAAATGTACCACTAATAGCCCTATATGAAAACAATTAAAGGAACGAGTAATCATCAAAATAAAAGAACGACTTTTTTCACATTTTGGCCCGATTGTATGAACGAGGATAGAAAAAATAAAATCCGAGAGTACAGATATATCTTTATCCGAGAATTTTATTTTTTCCTATTGTATCAACAATTTAAAATATTTTTCTATCCTCTGTTTTATTGCAGTTTTAGAGCAGTTTTTATTTGAATGGTAACACTTTTTTCTTTGACGTTTATGTAATTGAAAATAAATTTTCATATTTTTCCTTTTTCATACGTTTAATCGGCGGATTATTATTTTACTCCATCTTATCTCTTAAGTATAATTATTAATTAATCAATGTTATCGTCACTATAACACGATAACAAACTGTGAACATTTTAAAATGTCAAAAAAAAACAACAACAACATTTTGTGTCCTCTGTTCTATCCACCGAAAAGAGAAGATAGAAACAGAGGATATAATAACTCTATCCATGAATTTATTTTCTTGTTCATACAATGCAAACGACGATAAATCCGAGGTTATATCGTCTATCCGCGTTCATACAATCGGGACTTTGTGTTAGTTACTAGTTAACCCTTAGCGATCGTACGATTTTTTGATGTGAAAACATCTTTAGCGGCAGGAGTAAGTAAAAATTTTATAGAAATCGGGTTACGGAAACAAAAATGCCGAACAAAAAATATTGCTGGTATGTGTTAATATCGATAAGAACAAAAAATAAATAAAACGTAAAATCAATGCAAAATCTACGCATACTCAGGCAATATACAACATCATCCGGCATTTCAAAAACATCGTGAGCCGAATACAAAAAAAATCTAGAAAAAAACCGTCTACTTTAATTTATTTTGTTGTGAAAATATCTGCTATATATGGCCGCAGCAACAAGTTTTTTTGAAAATAAAAAATACATACGAGTAAAAGGACCGCAAATTATGCTTGTGAAGTGTAATAGTTATTTACGTTATAAGGGCGGTAAATGAGTTGTTACAATACGAGTTCGATGTTTATTTGAGAATTTTGAACCAATACTGTAACGACGGACGTGTAACCTGATTTTGCTTTGTTCAGTTAGTTTGCCGTGACCATTTACTACTATGGAGGTTTAGGTGATTAACTTAACAGAACTGTACTTTGCTCATGCTTAATTATTGTCAGTAAGACAAGTTTTTGAACCAAAAATGTAACTTAGTTTAAATACTGAGCGAACAACATCTGTCTTTATGGAAGGGTTTCTGAGCCTTAACGAAATGGCTTGAAATGATTCAATAGTTATACCAAAAAGATTTCACATAAATATTTTGCGAGTTGAGGGTGAACTCGCTCGTTAGTTTTTTGTAATACTTGCCGATTAGAGACAATTTGAGTATTGCTTGTAGTCATTGGCTTGTATATTCCTGAAGGCACTGATTTTATATTCATACATATACAGGGTGTCCGGGTTTGGGCTGCTAATCCGTTAAGAGGTGATTGCTTGGTTCATTCTGAGAAAAAAATCGTATGAGAGGGGGGTGGGGTCCATTTTTGATATCCTTTGAGATACAGGGTGTTTAAAAAATTTGGTTTAGAAAAAAAGTACACCCAAATATTTAACTGTAACTTCCAAAATATTTATCGGAGAGCAGCCAACTTAGTCTTATTTGACTAGTAATTGTATAGGGTATTATTAAGATTTATGTGGTTATCTTGCACCTGCATCCGTTTGAGAGCTATGATGCTTTAAAGTAAAAAAAAAAAATATTTTTTTTTTATAAAATCGAGTTTTTCTGAAAAAAAAACCGTTATAATATTTTCGTTTTTTTCAGAATGAACCAAGCAATCACCCCTTAACGGATTAGCATCCCAAACCCGGACACCCTGTATATGTATGAATATAAAATCGGTGCTTTCAGAAATATACAAGCCAATGACTACAAGCAATATTTACAAATTGTAACACCTTAACCCCCCGATTCTGAAGTGCAGTTACTGACTAAAAATAGTCTTAGGTAAGACTATTTCTGTGGACAACTTTGGTGGTCTTAATGGTTTTAATTTGAAATTTCCCTTGCAACTAAGTGATGTTGCTTTTGTAACCAAGTGACGTTTAATTTTTGTGTATCCGCATAAATACCTTCAAATGTGTTTGTTTATCTATTTTCCAATAGCGAAAATATCTCAAAATATAAATTAAAGCCGAAAAACTAATGAAAAAAAGGAAAACATTGGTATTTGACATTAAACTTAAACAAAAATCTTCCCACACAATCCCTTATGCTTGTTATGTTCAGACTGAGGATTAGTAATCTTGATTAACTAGCAAATCTAGTTTTCCTTATAGTGTGAACGACGCAGATTAAGTTAATTATGTTTCAATTATAGATTAAAGTAATCGTTAAAAAATTGTTGGATTTTGTCTGTAATCTCGATTATGTTATTACAGCGCTTAAAATATTGCGATGTTAGAGCGAAATAGTTTTTTATTCGAGACGTCAATAATTGTAATTTTTATTTAGTTTGTCATGTAGTTAATATTTGCAGACCTATTTAATTTTTACTAATAAAACTATTGAAGTAATAGATTTTATGTGACTTATTTTATGCAGCGCCATTTTAAATTGCGATTTTCTCTTACAGTCTGAACGCCAAAAAAGCTAATCCAGATTAAAAGTAAACTTATTTAGGTAAAACTAGATTACTAATCCCTATAGTCTGAACAAGCTATTAGCTAAAACAGTCTTAGGAGTCTTAACGTCAGAATCGGAGGGTAAGTCTCTCCGCTAGGCGGTAGTATAAGTGTAGCATACTACTTCATAGAAAGAATACACGCCTTTTCTGATCAAAGAAGGATACCATGCGAATTTGGTTTATTTAATGTAAATTCAAATTGTTTAGATAAATCTTGTATATTATGTGTTTTAATAATAAAATATTGGAAATACTACTGAAAATAAATTAAATCAAATAAAAATTTAATTATGTCCTCGATTTAAAAATACACCAAAGCGTAAAACAATTGCGTGACCTATCCCTTTGACGTAATATAATGCATGCACTAAATAAAAAGAATTTCAATTTTAACATGAAACAATCAACAAAACAAAAAAAATATCTTTACTTTACTACACTGCCACATAGCGGCGGAAACTTAGTGTGTCGTCATTGCTAGTAGTCATTGGCAAAACAAACAAAAATTTTTATTTTTGTTATTATTTTTTTTTTATTTTTATTTTATTTTATTTCAGCACAAGCAAACTCAGTGAGCAAAAATGTCATGCACAAAATATCTGTTAGGGCGCAGTGCGACGTGACTTGAACCAATGCCTTCTATAGAATATACAAGTATATGACTACAAACAATTTTTACAAATTGAAACACATTTGTAGTGTTCCATTGGAAACAATTTGCTACTGCCAAATACCCGTAAAACAAGGTGTTACGTTTACGTAACCCTAGCGAAGAATTTTGTTCATACAATTCTTCGTAAACGTAACACTTTGGTGTCGCAATAACGGAGCAGTTATGTTGTTCCTGTCCTATGATAATTATGCTTTTTCGGAGGAGTTATCTTATTATGTGTTAGTAGTTCGTAAACAGTACGCTTGAGGTGGTGTATTTACGTCACGTGATTAGTGAAATAATAACATAACATTTTTATCGATATGGATTTAATGCATTTGCAATTTTCCTTTTCTAAAAAACTTTCTTAAGTATTTTTGTTTTTATTCTAAAAAAAATATTAGGCCACAAATTATAAATTTTTCTAAATCAAATTGGCGCATTAATTATTTGCTTAGTTATTTATTTATTAAAAAAAAAATTGATGAACAGAAAAAATACGTAATGGCGATCGAAAACTCAAAACTAAATGGTTATCGTTTCTTTATTATTATTCCATTAATTTTCAGCGAACAATTTTGCTCATACAAATTCTTCGTAATCGAAACATTTATGTTGTTTCTATCTCATGTTAATTACATTTATTTGCGAGGTATTTTTGTACTAAATATATTTTATTTAAGTTTAAGCATGTATTAGTGCAAAGCAAAAAAGTGATACGTTAACAGTACGCTTATGCGACGTATTTTGCGAATTCGCTTAAATTGTTTAGCGGATACTTGTGAGTAGATGTCCAATAGAACGCGAATTTTCGTGACAGTAGTAAAACATAACCTCAATTTAAATAAAACTGGTAGACTTTGACCAAAAATACGTTGTTCCATTAATAATAATAGATAATAAAACATTAAACAAGAAAATAATTAAAATATTTTTACCATTTAAAAATTGCCGTGTCGTATCATTCACAAACATAAACAAAATTTTTTTTTTAACCCTAATCCAACCAGCATAATTTTGTTATGTGAGTAAATTCAAATTCTAATCTTTCAAATAATAAATTTTAAAATTTTAAATTTTTGCAAAGAATGCCAAGTACGTTGTATGCAATGCATGCAAATGTTTCAAAATAAAATACATACATACAAATTTATAACTAAATTAACATGATTTTGGAAATTGATGCATTTATCAAATGAGCCATAAAGGCACACCTTGGTTGGATTAGGGTTAAAAAATGACATTTCACACAAACAAAATTGGTATAGAGCCTTCTATTAGAATTTTTAAAACTAAAATCCCTCTGCCGTTAATTTTGAGCGTAACTACTTCTCAACTACACCATCATTTGAGTATGAGTAGTTGCGATTAGATACAAGTACTTGTGAGTAGTTTACTGAGGCCAATGGAACACAGCAATTAAGTCTTCCCGCTATGGGGCAGTAAAATAAAGAAAATATAGTTATTTTGTTTTCGTTTTGTCCAGAAACATTTTATGATTCATTTAGTATTTTTAGTGCAGCATACTACTTCAAAGAAGGATGATACGCACTTTCTGATCAAAGTGGAATGCCATGCAAGTTTGGTTTGTTCAATGTACACCAAAGCCTCGAGTTGCGTCATTAATGCGTTCTGGAAAAACGACGCAACTCGAGATGCGTCATCTCCAAATGCAATTTTTTTATTTCAGTTCGCAAATATTGTATTATTCAGTATATATATACATAAACTGCTTTGCCTCACAAAAAAAAAAAAAAAAAACTCAAGTTGCGTCGAAAAAAGTGACGCAAGTTGAACCGACGCAACTCGAATCGATGCAATTCGAGGATTTGGTGTAAATTCAAAATTTTTAGATAAATCTAGTATATTATACAGACAAAATCCGTTGTAATATGAATGACAAAAAATAAATAATAACAGTTTGGAAAGATAATTGTTGCAATTCAGACAAAACAATTTTCCTTATTATTTAAAAAACCGAATAAATGATTGCAATCCAGTTTTAATAATAAAATATTGGAAATATTACTGAAAATAAATTAAATCAAATAAAAATTTAATTACGTAATCGATTAGAAAAATAAATCAAAGCGTAAAACAAACGCGTCACATATGTATCTCTTTGACGTAATATTTATAATGCACTAAATAAAAAAAAACAAACTGTTTTTTTAACATGAAACAAAACAACAAATATCTTTACTTTATTACACTGTCATACAGCGGCGGAGACTTAGTGTGTCGTCATTGTAGTCATTGGCCTGTATATCCAAGACGGCATTGCTTGAACGCCCACATGGCCCTACAGTAATAAAATCTAAATAATAATAACATTAAAAACCTGTAAAATATAAAAAAAAAAATATTTTATACTGTTTGTAATGTGACATAATTTTAATGTAAATTTAAGTTTTGTAAGACCATGATTACGCCAAAAAATTCGAAATATCGATAAAGTAAGAATTAAATGTTAAAATCGAAAAATAATAAAAACGAAAAAGCATAAAAAAAATATAAGTTAACAAAAAATAAAAAAATGTATTTTGGCTTTTAAAAAATAAACCGTGGGAAAGACGTTGAAATTAATAAATACCTCTTGCATGCCCTTATTTCTTTGTTAAAATGCCAAATGATTTTCAGATTTTGGTAATTTCTTCTTCCATGGTACAGATTTTATTTTCTCTAAGAAAATTAAATGTTGTTTTGCACTTTTAACTTTTCCCAACGAAGTTATATTGGGTAAGTATTGTAATCGTGAAAAAAATTCACATTTCTCGACGAATTAGGTTACCAGGACTCGAAACATCGATTACAAAAATGTCGTGTCCGTCCTTCCGTCCTTCCGTCCCTCCCTCTTTCGTGTTCCATTTTAACAAAAATGAGTAATATAATTTTGTTGATCTGTTTTCCGAGGTTACATATATCGAACTTTTCGAAATAATATTTGTCTACCTACCTATTGGTGAATATACCTTCCAGATTCCAACAATTGTTTCCTAGGTTTCTTTAAGGCAAAATAAATAGATTATCATGTAGTATGGAATTTAAGGTCCCTATTCACAAAATGTAAAAATTCTATAGCTGTAACTTTACGGAAATTGTTTATAGAGCAAAAGTTACAGAGTACTAAAAATTGGTATTTACAAACTGTAAGAAATTTGCCACTGTAAATAAATACATTTGAATTCGCTGCTGTCAAAAAATGGTAGCGTTTGGTACATCGAAATGTCAAAAACCAAATCATCACAAATCATTCTGGCTTGAAAGTCAAATGAAGGAGAATGTACATAATGACATTTTTGCAGGTTACCTGATAGACAAGTAACTAAACTATTTTTTACAGAATAGGATCCACCGGGGCCTTTTCCATGGATTAAATCCGGGTTTCGTAAAAAAAAAAAAATGCAAAAATGCGTATATTTGTTTTTTATATTTCGTCAGCCATCTTAAGTAATCGGGTAGCTCACAATTTTACACTCAAATATGATAAATCGGGTGATCACTTTATATCTTCAGTTTATTGGCATATGTAAGGTATATTTTGACTTTAGTAGAGAGCGTAAAATATTGCCAGTGGCAAGGCGTTCCTTGGCATTTTGGCGACCCATAGACCATCGCAGGGTGCTAAGAAATCTCACAAGAATCTGAACACTTTCTCAAATGTGTAGTTAAATGAGTTCAGAGAGTTCCCCAAACCTTCACCAAAAGTCTGAAGAAAACAAGTTAGTTTGACAAGAATTACAGACACCATCAAGGATACGTGTATTGATTCGTTAAGAACACATAATAGAATTTTTTTTAGTAAAAATCTCAAAAACTACAAATTAATTCGTCTTGAATTCTTGCAGGTAAATAGATGCTATCGAGAGTAGTAATTTCTTAAAAAATCATGTCGAAAAATTCCTACTCTGCCGAGTTATGGGCCAATAAAATCAAGTGTTTTCGGCTTTTTATAGACAACATTTTATATTAAATCAGACAATTTTTAACATCGTAAATATTAGTGCGGGCATTATACGCACACAAATGAGATTTCTGCTTAGGATTTTGAGTTCGAGTTAGTGAATATAATTCGCTAACTCTATACCCTCTAGTTAAATACTTAATGTATTTTGCGAGAGTTGAATTTTTGTAGTTCGGTCGTACTCGTAGCTACCTGATGAGTAGACCTTACTTTTCTGTACGAAACCGAATTAGCAACACAAAATCTCAAAGAGATTTCTCAATTTTGAGAGTTGATACACTTTGTATTGACTCTGCGCTGCGGGAAAGAAAAGGGGGAGGGGATGAATATTTTCTACTTTTGCTGGTAGATATATTAGGAGTATGACTCCATTATTTTTCTGATTTGCCAAATCGAAAATAATGAGTATGTCATTACAAATAGTATGTTGTCTATAAAAAGCCGAAAACATTTTATATTAAATCAGACAATTTTTAACATCGTAAATATTAGTGCGGGCATTATACGCACACAAATGTGATTTCTGCTTGGGATTTTGAGTTCGAGTTAGTGAATATAATTCGCTAACTTTATACCCTCTAGTTAAATACTTAATGTATTTTGCGAGAGTTGAATTTTTGTAGTTCGGTCGTACTCGTAGCTACCTGATGAGTAGACCTTACTTTTCTGTACGAAACCGAATTAGCAACACAAAATCTCAAAGAGATTTCTCATTTTTGAGAGTTGATACACTTTGTATTGATTCTGCGGGAAAGAAAAAGGGGGAGGGGATGAATATTTTCTACTTTTGCTGGTAGATATATTAGGAGTATGACTCCATTATTTTTCTGATTTGCCAAATCGAAAATAATGAGTATGTCATTACAAATAGTATGTTGTCTATAAAAAGCCGAAAACATTTTATATTAAATCAGACAATTTTTAACATCGTAAATAAAATCAAGATAATATGTAGCTATACATTAACAAATTTGTCACTGTAAACTTACAGAGCATAATTTTCGTTTATGGAGTCTTGGTTACATTTCATGAATACCATGTTATAGTACCAATCGGAAATTGTACGGTTATACAGCGAATTTACATTTTGTAATAGGGGCCTACATTTCTATATTTACCTAAAATACTTTGCTGGTGGCAAATAATATCGTCAACATTTAAAAATAAAATATATCTAGTTAGCTTTTAAATATAGCAAGACATCCCCATTTCTGTAACATTGACATTTTTGTGACGTTTTATTGACATTTTATGACATTTTAATGATTGAAATTTCAACGACTTATTGCTCGATACATTTTGTGAATTGCTTTAACAAAATCGCATTTAAAGTACTATTTCTGAGTAATAAATTCTCTTGGTAATAATGGTCGTATTTATGTAAATCTTAACAGCAAATTACTATGGGACGCCTTTAAAATAATATCACACCACTAGGGTGGAGCAAGTTTTGGAGAAAGTCGGTGGGAGATATATAAAATGAAGCGAAATATGACAAGGAGGTGACATTCGGTTACATAAGATAATTAACAAATTATTTCTGATTTTGTATTGTTTGTGTTCGCCTGCGCTTCGTAGCAAGCTTAAAGTGGTTTCAATGTGTTGGGGGAAATTTTTTAAATTGTGGTACGGTTACGGACCTTTTTGTGTCTATGCCTGTTCCTAGTGGACCGCCATCGAAACCTAACCTAATACCTATTGTTTATGTTTTATAATTTTATATTCTCTTCTAGACTGAAGCAACGAGTAAGGAATTATAACGGCCAACTCTCACGTTGTTCACATAATATTGTGATCTGAACAAACGGAATAAATTTTCAGAAATTAAATTTTGAACATTGTGGATGCTTTCTGAACGGAGTAATTTAAATTCTTAAGGAATTTCAACAGTATACTAAAGATCTATAGCTGGATCTAATTGTTAAAGGTCTGAGATAAAAAATGGCGAATGCGACTTTGATTCCTACTCAACACGTGTCAGTTCTAAATAATTAACCATTACAGTACTATACTAATATTATTTGTGAGTCTGTGATAGAGCGGCATGAGAGTAGAAGATTTATGTTGTTTTTACTAATTTACCAGTTGAGGAAGGGGTCTCCAAATTTAAGAAAAGCCGTGACATCTTTTAAGGACCTTGCCTACCCAAAATAACAGCAAAATTAAAATATAAATGGTTGGTTTGGTGATCTGCAACAGACGCTTTATGGGAAAGGTAAAAAGTGTCGTCCGAGGGTAGACCCAATTTTTTCACAAATTTTCAGATAATTGTACCATAAGTTCACAATAATATTTTAAATATTTTATGAGATATACTATAGTGATGTTCCAAATTGGTTAAACCACAGAAAAAATTCAAACGGCATAATATTAAACCTAAAGAATACGAGTTTAACTTCTTTTTATGTATTAATTTTTCACTCGATTTTCATAGAAAAAATTACCGGCTTAGCTTAAAATGACTTAAAATGAATACATTTCAATTAATTTTTTGTTAAAAAATATTTAATGTCTGTAATAATAGAAATAAAATTGCATCTGTGCCACTTCATACAAAAGATATGAAGAATATTTTGACGTTTAATTTGTTTTCCTTAACACAAAAAATCATAATGAAGTTGTCTAGCATTTAATCTATTAAAACCAATAAACTTCTCTAACCAACAGAAACCAATAACAAAAAAAACCAAAAGAATCCAAAATAACAGAAACACACCGATAGTTTTTCTCTTTTATATAAGCGAGTACACAATACAAACATTGAAATTAAAAATGGTAAAGAGAGCAAAATGTATCAATACCGCACAACACACACGTCAAATTGGTTTGTTATGTACAAATATTTCAATATATCGTCCCTTTAGTAAAAAAATAGCCTATGTATATGAAAAGTCGTAGATTTAAAATAACTCGCATTTAAATGTTTTTTGAAATTTTTTTTTAAAATAAAGTTTACTTTTTACACTTTCTGCCGTAGGCACTTGCGAAACACACTTAATACACACATTTTTAAAATTTTTTTAAAAACACTTTTTTTTTATTTATTTTATTATAACCCGACGTATTAGTAATTTTATGGAATGGTACGAGTATGTGAATAAAACAATGCGGGGTCGGTAATTGGTGAGAAACGAATTTCTCTCTGTTCGTTGAGGATATTTTGGTTAAGAAATATAGCTTTTCGGATTTCGTAAGATTCTAAGTTGTCTAAACGTCTGCTTTTTGGTTGTACATGTAATATTTCTAAATTGTTTAAACTGGATGTGTTATTTTCTAACGTTACATGATTATAAAGGGATGATTCATGTCTACCAAATAAATGTTCTTTAACTCTAACTTCAAAATTGCGCCTAGTCTGTCCGATGTAAGAGGAACTCCAATCATTGCAATTGATCTTATAAACGCCGGACTTCTAAAAATCACTTTCTAAAAATCATCTTCTTAATTGAACATGCAATTTCGAAAAGGGCACATGTCTGAAAAATTAAATTTTTCAGGAATTAAAGAAAACTATCTATTTTCTAAAGTAGTATATAAATTTATACAATTTATTTTAAGGTTAAGTGTAGGATCAAAAAAAATTTGAAAATTATATAAATATTTAATGTTAATCTTTATTTTATATATATTTTTAAATATTATATGCATACGAGATGTGCCCTTTTCGAAATTTATAAAATATAAAGTAAATCTAATTAAAAACACAACGTATAAACTTTATGAAACTGTTATCGTAAGTACCAAAATCACTTCAGCGACAGATAGAGATATATCGCCGTCGCCGATTAATAAAATGCATTAAATTCGAAAAGGACACATCTCCAAGAGTGGTGACCTTTTCGAAATTATCGTTATACAAACCGACACTGGTGGCCGTATTAACACAATAAATGTGCCTATTTCAAACCAAATAGGTGCGGGGATATATTTCCATCACATTAACGTGAAAAAACGGTTTTGTCAAAATTTTCGAGATGTGCTCTTTTCGAAATTGCATATTCAATTGTATTATTGTTATAAAAAGCAAAGCTAATATCTGTATATTGTGTCACGATGTTACTACTCCGTTAGCTAGTCTTTCCTATATACTCTAAGCGGCGCCAATTTTTCGGCATTGGGCTATCAGGTCGATAAATGTTAGCTAAAGCTTTCTGTTTCAGTTTTCTGTTTAATAGTTTTAATATAGTCTTAGCTGCATAACCGTTATTCCCTGCTATTTCTAAAATTATATTAAGCTCTTTGTTATAATTGGATTTGGTCAAAGGAATGTTTATTAGTCTATCTAAGAATGAGTGGAAAGCTGACATTTTAATATTATGGGGATGGTTTGAAGAGTTAGGTATAATGGCGTCTGTATATGTGGGTTTTCGATAAATTTTGTACTCTAATGAAGAATTAATTCTGGTTATTGTTATATCTAGAAAGTTAATAGATTTGTTTTCTTCTTTTTCTACCGTAAAATTAATGGTGGGATATTGAGAATTTAACCAAGTAAGAAAAGAGGTTAATAGCCTATCAGTTCCATTCCATTGACATAGTATGTCATCAACATATCTGTACCAAAAGATTACATGACGGAAATAAGGATTGTTGCTTGATACAATCGTAACGAAGTACTTCGAAACTTAGACTTTGTTTTCATCTACATTGACGATATTCTTGTGGCATTGCAAAGTGAGGAACAGCACAGACTCCACCTGGAACAACTCTTTCAAAGTTTAACTGAGTTTGACATTCACATCAATAGTTTGAAATGCGTCTTTGGCGCATCCACTCTTGATTTTCTCAGCCACAAACTAATAGTATTCTGCCATCTGAAGAACTAATTAACACCATTAGAGAATTCCCAGCTCCAAGCTCAATTAACCTTCATCCGTCTCTCGTGTCATTTTTAGCCATAATCGAATATTAATTTTCAAATATCTTATTAAATTATTGTATTAACTTTCCTTTTAATAAATAAAAGTGAAAACAAAAAGCGTAAATTTACTGTTGAATTGATTTTGTAAAATTCTACCCAAAGGAACTTCAGTGTTACTTTTTTTAGGGGCGGATGAAGGTTAAGCACATTCATTGATTCATCGGTATGGTAAATTACTATCACCGATTTTTACCATAGCTTGCTGAAATAATCGCAACAGTTCACAGCCATTTGGCCTACCTAAGCCCAACACATCTAGTAATTTCTCTTGGACCGACGAATGTAACATGTGACATGGCAAAGTTGTTGTAGATACACTCTCTCGCACAACAGACAACAAAACGGCCACAATCGAGCCACAATTCTACTTAAATAAAATTGCATTTACATAAATAGCTGACCTAGAACTTCAGAATTTATTTTCTTGTGTTGAATGTCACTCTGGCTCATCAACGAATCTAGCGCTTTTCCAATTGCCTAGCCTCGAAATCATCTGCGCAACATCAACTGGGTACAATCGCCCATTCTTCGTATAATCACTGCGCCGAACAATCTTCGACACTTTACATAACATTTCGCATCATACTGTCCGTGCTACTCGTAAGTTGATTACTGCTCGATATTTTTGGCCTAGTATGAATAAAGTCGTAAGCCATTGGGTTCAGTCCTGTTTATCCTGCCAACGTGCCAAAGTCCAACGGCATACTAAATCATCCCATAGGCAATTCGAAATTCGATCTGGTTGTTTTGAACATATCCATAGATATATCATAATAAATACCATTTCCTTCATCTAATGGATACACTTATTTACTCACCTGTGTCAATCCACTCACTTGCTGGCAACCTACTGCACCTATATGTCAGCTGCAACCGTTGCCTTGACTTTTATCAACAATTACGTTTCACGATTCGGCGTGCCCCTTAATATCACAACCGAGCAAGGAACGCAATTTAAGTCCAAGCTTTCTAGCGAGTTACCAAAACTCCTTGGCTCACATCGTATTTGTACAACGGCTTACCACATGGCCAGAGGAAACACAATCAATTGAATTTCTGAAATTCCAATCGAACTACTCTGAATCCAAGCAACAGTGGAAAAAGATTTGAAGCGCTCACCATCTGAAGTGGTTTATGGTCAAATTATCAAGCTACCAGGTGAGTTCTTCGTGGAAAATCTTTTCTCACCTTTACCAAGTAGCGACACAGTCATCGACCAACAATGCAAAACCTTATCCCGAAATCAACTCGGCAAGCCAAACAAGATGACTTTTTTGTTTCAAAGTCACTTGCCAACGGTGATTTTGTGTTCGTAAGAACAGACAAGGTTCGCACCGGCTTATCTCCTCCCAATGAAGGCCCGTTTAAAGTTATTTGACGCCTTCGGAAATGATTCACCGTGCCAATTAATGGAAAAAACCAAACCATTTCAATTGACCGGCCTTAACCGGCTTACGGCATACTGTTCCACTGATACAAAATCAGTTCATCGTTACTGAATTATTGTTCGTATTTCAGCCTAACATGCATTTTTCTTAGATTACACAAAGTATCTTTTGTGCTGTGTACTGACACCTAGCGAAAATAGTTTGGATCACAGAAAATGTAATCGAACACTAAATTATATTTTTCTGTTTTACTCCATCTTTCTTACAATATCTTTTCTCAATTTAATTCCGAATTGATATTCTTCTGTTTATCTCCATCTCAATGGCATGCGATTTGTCTAGTGTATCAACACTAAAATAACCAATCCATCGAAACAAAATTACATTATTTTTCGGCAATACATTTTTTATTCTGCTTCGTATCCGAGTTAAAAATATTTGGTATTTACTTTTCGATACGTACTCAACAATCACATACGAAATATATCGGTGTTATGTAATTTTAATTTTTATAAAGTAACGGGAAAAATAAAACTCGCGATTCCATTTTCTCGATTTATAAATAATAAATTAAGTGCAATTAGGTTATTTCCTATTGAAAATCAAACAACAAAAATTTTTATTTTTAATTAACTACAGTGGTGTAAGTGATATACGAAAAAACATTCGAAGCTCCTTGTGTGAAGATTTATTTTATAAGTTTTTATTCCAGGGTGTCGAAGCAACACGCTAAGAACTATAAGTCAAAGATTTTTACGACGATATTTATTTCAAATGACTTGAAAATATATTGTGGTAAGACAAGTCATTTGGAATGGTTGAGTCGTAAAATACCAAATATACTACGATGTTTCCATAGGAGCCGTCTAGGAAACCCTAGAAGAAATATTAGCTTAGCTACCACTCGAGGAATTTCTAGTGAAACCAAATTTATGGATATTTATAGTATACTAATTGATAATACCATATAATTTGAAACTTTTCTTAAAGAAATGTTTTTTGAACTTTAAAGGCGCATGTATGCAGATAAATTGCGGATAAATATTTATCCGCAATTTCAACCAACCAAAATCACTGAAAATGAAAAAGAATTTCTCCTCCCAAGTTAAAAAATTGTATCTTTGAGCAATTTTATCCGCAAGCATCCAACTTGGTAGGGGAAATCCTTTTTCATTTTCAGTGATTTTGGTTGGTTAAAATTGCGGATAAATGTTTATCCGCAAATTATCTGCATACAAGCGGCCGCCTTAAATTTATATTCTTTGAAAGTTCCCCTTCCAAATAGTATGTACCTAACTCTTATGGAGTGCTAAGCCTTCTTTAGACTAACATTTAGGTAAATTCATTTCGCTAAAACCCCTTCTCTATCCATGCCCGATTTTTTTGTATAAGTAACACGATCAAAATCAAGAAATTGGAATCGGTTAGGTATAATACATAAAAAAATAAATAAGTAAATAAATTTAATATTTAGTTAAAAAATGAACAATTGTATTGTTCCTCTTTGTTTCACACTTTCACTAATTATAACAATTATATACGTTGCAAAATACGGAACAACCCGAATAAATTGACTTGATTTAGAAATTGTTAAAACTGTGGTATATTACGATTCGCAAAGAATATATCGACGGTTATTTGTCATTAGTCTTAAAATTAAATTATTTACGCAAGTTAAATTATGAGGAATACTAGTTACATGGTTAACCAACAATTTTTACGGAAAAAGTACTTCCGTTGCTTATTACGTCACGCCGTCACTGGCTAGAATACCCAGCGCCGGCTCCAGACATTTGAGCGCCCTGTGCGAGAATTGTTGGAGCGCCCCTGTTATTTTTTTTAATTGATAAAAAAATGAATTATAAACTTGAGAGTTTGGTAAAAAAATAAGAAGTCAAATTCAGAGCTAGTTGCAATCTGACATTTTATTGAAACTAGCTATCTAGTTTTGAAACTGCATATGCTTGAAAGAGGGAAAACCTAATGTAAGGATGTTAAAATAGGGAATTGGTTAGAAGGAGGTTAGATTAATTTTAGATTACACTATAATTTTATTTTGTTGCTTTTAGTTAATAATAATATTACAATAAGACAATAAGATTCAAATAGTATAGTATTTCATAAATATTTTATTTAATAAAAATATATGCAAGCAAGAATTTTATTTATTCATATTTATTTTATTGTATTTATAGGTACAGGTTTAGGCATTAAGAATATATTATGTTAATATTAATTTAATAATGAGTCATTAGACACAGTTTTCTTTTAAAAATTAACTTTTAGCGCTTTCTTACTTGCGAAAGGTTTTAGTACTTCGGAGAAATCGATACTTTGGGCTACATCATTTTCAATTGAAAGAATTGCTAATGAACTCAACTTTTCTTCGACATAGTTGACCTCAAGTATGTTTTAATTAATTTTAATTTTGAAAAACTTCTTTCACCACTGGCAAACGAAACAGGTGTAGTTAATAATATTCTTAAACTAACTAACTTAAGGATAAAAATCTTCAATTTTATTTTTTCTAATGAAATTAAGAATATTGATTGGGGACGAATCATCAAGAAGTTCGACAAATTTTTTAATACTGATGAGTTCATTACATAAAATAGCCCATCCAATTTCGGAAGTCTCACCAACTGTTAAAATCAACAGAAGATCGCTACAATGCTTTTCAAGTTCTTCTCGGTTTGGCAGATTTTTTAGGTCGTAGAGGAATCCCCAGGTTTCGGCATACTGGTTAATTAGTTCAAATCTTTCTTGAATCGACATCATTACAGTATCAAGCAATATGTTGAAAAATTCTATTTCAAATTGTTTTTTAGGCGTTAAAAAGGGCTCATCTCTCCCCTTATAATTAGAAATCTCGCGGAGTATGTAAAAAAAAATGAGCAAGGTTTATTCTTAGGTAATTTTCAACAAGGAATTTAATAATGAGCTTGGTTGTGACCGACAAGATCATTTTGAGGTCAAGGTCATTTTTTTATAGGGAAACCCCTATTTATGACATTGAATTCGAAAAGAGTGATCAATTGTACATCCGAATATGTATTTTCCATGAACTCCCTAGGTCACCTGAAGGAATATAATATTTTAATTGTAAAGCTTATGATTTGCTATAAAGATTAAAAATAAAAAACTCATAAATAACAGAACATTGTAATATGTTGCTATGAAAATTGTAAAACAAATAAAAAAAAAAAAATTTTTAAAAATAAAGAAATAATTTTTTTAATTTTTATTTTTTTAATTTTCGTAGCAAATCATGAGCTTCAAATGACCTTGGAAGGTCATGGAAAATACATATTTGGACATACAATTGATCGCTCTTTTCGAATCCGATGTCAAAACCAAGGGTTTCCCTAAAAAAAATTACCTTGACCTCAAAATGACCTTGAAGATGACGGCCAAGGTCACAACCAAGCTCACCATTAAATTTCTTGTTGAAAATTACCTAAGAATAAACCTTGCTCATTTTTTTTTTAACCGACCTCCGCGAAATTTTTAGGGGTTTCCATACTATTTCCTCACCCTGTATGTATTTTTGCTTTCGTTTATTTAACCCACTGAATGTCATTTATTGGTGTTGCTTCTAAAATATTAAAATTGCCTTTACAAGTTAGCTACTAACATGTTAGCAGAAACACATTAAAAAATTGGTTTTTCCGAAATACATGTAGTGGCATGGTAATATTAGAATGCAATACAGGATAATAAAAAATTTTCTTATTTTATATTCAACATTTAGCAAGTTCCTTTTTTAAAGTGTAAAATACAATTTTGCGCCCTCTAAAAGTTTTGCGCCCTGTGCGGCCGCACAGCCCGACCACCCCTCGAGCCGCGCCTGAGAATACCTATATAACCACTTAAGACACTCAAGTTTTTAATGGGTCATATTGTAAAATTAAGGGGTGATTTTTCAAAAAAGGGTATAAGTTAATTTTTTTTTTAGTTTGGAACAGAGAAACATGCTTTTTAATTTTGTATATTTAATTTTGAATCACTCGTTTTATATGTATGTAATAAACAAATAGAATACTAAAATTCGTCCGGATAAGCATAATTTAATTGTTTCAATTACCTGGACTTAAATCTATGGGTTGTTTGCACGATTTTTGATGTTGCCTAAAAAGATGATCAAATATTGCTCCATATTCTTCATGAATTCGTTGCATTTCATTTATATGCTCAGCTACTTTTTCCATTCCTTTCAAGGCCTCTGTGTAACCGATGCAATAATTAAAAACAAAAAGTCAAATTGTGAAAGAAAGGCGCCGACATTAACAACGTTACTTACCAACTAAATGTAAATGTTCCTCAGCATGAGGATCAGTCAAATTTCTCAATTGTTGCAGTAATAATGGATATTTTAAAATTCTCTGTATTGGTTTGATTAAATATGATTCTAACGTGCTACTGTGCTGTTGTTTTGGATTCCTAGCCGCAAGGAATTCCTGTAATGCTTGATTACCTTCATCTGAAAAATAAAGAATTGCTTTAATTATAACAAAGTTCTTTGAATATTTATAATATTTAGCAATTTTATTTAATATTTTTTTGAATAAGCAAACATTATCACTAATTCCCAATATACCTACAACCTATTTTGTTTCAATTATTTCAAAGATAGCAGTGATTTTTCCATACCTGTTTGGAAAAATTGCCCTTTTCTTGCTTTTTGTCTTCACACAATACCCAAAATTACAACAGTAGCCCGTTTTTTGTTGTTTTATTTTAATCAATGAAAGCAAATTAACTTTCCCGTTTTGTGCTTTTGTTGTTGTTTTGCAACTTTAATTACCGACAAAGATGGGGTGGAACTGATTAAAAGAAAGATTTTGTACTATCTAACATCAAATTTTTTCTTGGAAGGACATTTGACTTTTTGTTGATAGAAACAATTCTAACCTCTTTTGATATTTTAATTACATTCTAAACAACAGTATTGTTCACTTAAATTACGTTTCCAAATAAAAATTGTTAAATAGTTTAACATAAATACTATTACGGGAAGAGGACTTTACAGGGAATATAGTGTGTGTTCAAAAAGAACAAAGCTTATTGAACTAACAGGGTATTTTCTCATTTTTAATTTAATATTTGCAACGTAACAGCGATACAAAACGAAAATACATATCGCTCATTTGCTGCAAGAATGACACAACACCTTTTGTTTTGAAGAAACTTTTAAAACTGTTAAGTAATACTTTTCGACAATAATTGTAAAATGACTTAGCGGTATAATTTAGAGATGTAATAAGGAATATGTTGTTATAAACACCGCGTTATAGTACGTCTAATAACGCATGTGTGGGGCGATAACCCAAACACAACTCAAAAATTTCCATTTTGAATTGTGTCACTCCTCCAGCAAATGAGCGATATACATCGTTAAAACATTAATATAACAATTTAAATCTTAATCTTAAGATGATGAAATTTATGAACAATAACAAGTTCCTAACGTAACAGAGAAACAAAAAAAACTTTTTTTTTATTCTTTGGTTTTATAAAGTTTGGTTTCTTATTATAATTTTTTTGTGTTTTCAAGTTTCTTTTTGTAATACATATTTATTTATACTTACTTGGATGTAAAACTTTCTGTGCTTTACTATGACTAGCACAAAATGATGAATATAATTTAAAATGATTTACATAATATAAAAATGCTGATCCAATAGCAAACAGAACATTCTGTTGTAAGTAGCAAATAGAAAATAATTAGTTTTTTTTTTAACAAATATTTAAATTAATTTACTAAATTATATAATATTTACTTTAAATTGACTTGGATGCTCAAATTTATGGAATTCCGGTTCTAACTCCAATGCTTCTTCTAGATTTTGTAAAAATTGCCGTTGGAATGTTACAATTTCTTGAATATTGCCGAAAAGCGTTGTTATTTCAGCCATTGATAAAAATGTTTCGCGTTTTAATGGTTCTAAATAATGTTCTAGCAAATTATTTAAGTGCTGGAAATAAAAGGAAAATAAAATTAAAATGATTAAATTAAAAGAAATTTTAAGTTTCGAAAGAACATGTAGCAATTTATGATATGTACTAGTAAGCAAAACTAGGTAGGGATTAGTTTGTCCCACGAAACGATAACCGAGTGCGACATTATCCCTGTTGGATAATATCTATTTATTTTATTCACTTTTGTTGAAATAAATTCACAATTAATAAGAAATTTTTTCATTTTGTGTTTTCTCACTGTAGCGTTGACTTTTGAATATATTTTATCAGAGTGGCTGTTGCTTAGGTCATTATGATGAATTTTTATTTAAATATTAAGGCATTGCCCCGTGCAAAATGGCAAATCGGCATTTCAAATCGTCAAATCCAATTTTTGACTAAATTGTTTCATTTGCACTATCAAAATTATTCAAAAATTGTTCAAGTCTAGAAGTACCCCCTTATTATTAGAAAATTTAATTAAAATTTGTTTAATTTTTTTCAAAAAAAAACTCAATTTTATGTTTTGTCGGCTGTTAAGCAAAATTCGTCCGTCAAAATATGTATAAAATTGGGTTTTTTGGAATGAAATTAAATCAATTTTAATGAAATTTTCTAATAATAAGGTGGTACTTCTAGATTTGCACTATTTTTGAAGAATTTGTGTAGTGTAAATGAAACAATTTTGTCATAAATCGCATTTGACTCGCCTTTATTTGGAATATATACAGTTACTCTAATTTTGTTGAAACAAATTACATATTCGCGGCATATTTTTCATTACTAGTTAAGAAATAATAGTATATATTGTATAACAAGTGAGGAAAATGAGTCATTGCAATAGTGAAATTTGCAGCCTGAGCGATAGCGCACTCACTTGAGTATTGCAGTGACTCATTTTCACACGAGTTACACGCGCTATTTTTTCTACGATAGAAAAAAAAGTCATTCACAACAAAAAATAAAATTGAAACGTTTGGATTTTCACAAATCGTGGGGCAATATTAAGAAATCGTTGTGTAATGAATATTTCCACACGATTTTACGAGACGACGCAAAGGCTCCTTTTCTTATATAATTTAAATTCCAAAATCATCATCAAAAGCATAGGTTAATGCACTATCGTTGAAAAATAATATTTCACAACTCTACCAATTTGTGCCTACATGATTTACATAAAAAATTGAAATTAATTTGAATTTTTCGATTCAAATGGCCTGCTCAAATGAGCGAAAACAAGTATGTATAATCATGTTGACAAATACAAGTTTCTTGTCTAAATTAGTGGATGTTCCCATATTTTTTTTTATGATTAATAAGGTATGTTCCGATTTATAATAAATATAAACTTTTAAAATTAATTTAGTCGAAATTAATAATTTAATGAAACATTCAAGACACATTTTTGACCATATATGTAAAACTACATACGAAATATTTTAGCCGCCAGTCAGCAAGCGTTGGAATTATATTTGGGAAAGTCTACTGTGGTAACAATCTTCCATTGTAGTTTTTGACGTGAAATGCACTCATTGAAATTACCACAGTCTTGCGCCATGGTAGAATTTGAAGGAAAGGAAAGAATTAATGTTCGTTTGATTTAAATGTAAAATTGTATAATTTAGATTTAAAAAAAATTAATTTAAATGAATTAATATTATATACAAAGATAATAAAAATCTAAACTAAATAAATGTATTTTATTTAGTAACCCGCCATAAAATCGAGTTTATGTACTATTTCTTTAACTGCTGCTCTGATGTTTCGCAATAATGCTACGACCAATCTATGACAATAAGTAGCACCACAGGTTATCCAACAAATTTATTAGCTCAATGTCATGTGTTTACAACTATGGGTTTACCGTAAAATTCTGGCTATTTCTCCATAAGAAAAAATATAAATTTCAATCGTTAGGAAATTCCTGATTTTATGGCAATTAATTGTCTTATGATAATAGGCCCGATTCTACCTTCCAAAATTTTATGTTATGTTATTTTTATTGTTGAAGTGAAACTTCTTTAGCGACATATCTGTTGATATTTTTTGGAAAGCAAAATTGATAGACATAAACACATGAGAGCTGGAGTATGATTCTGGTTCGATGATATGATAATGAAAAAACAAAAATATCATCGGATTTTTCATTTGCTTTTATCATTGTATTTTATAATCACCATAGTAAAAAGTGATTCTGGTTCGATGATAATTAAAAATTATATAATTATCATCGATGAAATACAAATAGCGATTCCGATTTGACGATGTATGATAAACTTATGTCAAAATTGGTTTAAAAAATGAATATTTTTTTAATTTTGTTTTTGTCTCTGAAAACATTTACGACCGATGATACAAATTATTTTCTTCGGCTATTCGTGTTTTTAGTAGCGCGTGGTTAGATTAATCGATTAACCTATCGTTTAAAATTAGAGTTACCATATCCAGGTCGATCAAAAAGAGTATTTTGCGAAAAACTGCAGTTTAATTAAGGGAGAACACCACTGTGACCTACCATTTTCAAGTGCTTAGTTTGGTATTTTTTTTTGAGAAATGGGTTGGGTTTAGAGAAAAAAAAACTTTTAGGCTATATTTGGCATATATTTAAATAAACGAAAAAAAATGTATGTAAAAAAAAATACAAAATGGCGGCGCTAGAGTAGCTTTAGTAGAAGTGATTTTGCCTAGAGTCGCTCCGCTGCACGCAGTAGAAGTGTCTTAATTTTGTTCCTGGAACAAAAAATAAAATATGTTCATGAAATATATTAGTTTTAGCATCGAAGTACACGAGGAAATTAAAAAATTCGAAAAAATAAAAAATTGAGACAAGTTTGAAGAAAAAGTTTCATTTTTCGACTATAATTTTCGTATAAAAAGTTGTATATCTTTTTTAATTTTTAATGAATCAAAAAAAACTCATGTACTTCGATTTTAAATCTATTTAAGAAGCTACAGTTAAATTTTCAAGTCGATTGAACAAAAATTGATTGAGTTCTGCTGCGTGCAGATTTCCAAAACACGGTTTCGAGAAAAACGCGTTTAAAGTTTTTGGTATCAATAACTTTTCAATAAGAGCTCTCAGGAAAATGCTTGAAAACCTTCTAAAAAAAATTTTTTTTAGCTATAAACGAATTTGTATCATATTTTTGAGGGTCTAAAGGATTTTTTAAAGGCAAAAAAAAAAAATCGATTTTTTGAAAATCTCACAGTGGTGTTCTCCCTTAAGAGTACAAAAGAGTACATTTCAAAAACAACCAATTTTAGTAAAATATTGCCCAAATCGTAAATAAAACTGAACTATATTTTAGTTTATAGTGTAAAATTACTATTAATGTAATTCTTTCTCAAATACAAATAAAAAAATAAGTTAAGTATACGAGCAGTTATCCCCAGTAAAAGCGATACATTTTTTCTTTAATCGGTAATTTTCTAAATTGGTCACTAATTCACTAATTGTTTCAGATTTTTCATCTGTTACAGAGGTCACATTTATGAGAATATGTTGAATTCCCAGTTCAGAATCAAAATATTGCACAAATACGGGAAATATTTTAGTAGTGCCATGATTTGACCCATCCGTACAAACACTTACATACGGAATTTTTGAGTATCAATTCGTTGTAGTGCGCTATTTAGAGAGTTTGGGGCTAGTACATTATTTACTATGGCTTCTGTTTTGGTTCTGGCTGATGATATTTTGGCAGCAGTTTCGGGTCATTGAATAAACGCCTATATGATACGCTAAAGTAGCTTCCGCCGCCAATATTTTCTTTCCTAATTCATTTTTATGCACAATAAACAGATCAATTTTTTTGGAGGTACTCACAGATTTTGTGCGATTTTTCTGCTTAATAGGAGCAAGGTGTTGTTCTAGATCCGATTTTACTTTATTTGCGACACACACATTTACCCTGGAAACTTCGCAGAAAACCGTCTATTTTTGTGCGTTTAAACATTGGATATTTCGCCTCCAATTCGTCGTTAAAATTACATTGTCTACGCACCATTTTTAGGCTCCAAAAGAGTACAAGTACTCTTAAAAGAGTACGGTTGGTAACCCTATTTAAAATTGATTGATTAATCGGAGAATATTAAACGATTAATCGAAACTTTATTTTCTTAAAACCAAGTGTGAATCGATTTTAGTGAAATTTGATATGTGCGATGGAAATTGGATTCTAAAATGATTTTTGGATGATGTTCTAGAATATAAGCAAGTAGGATGGATCATGAGCACGATACAGAATATTAATAAGATATGCTCACGCGCACCATGTCGTCATCGAGTGACAAAAATATAATCAATCTCATGTGAAGGGTCGGTACAAAAATCAAGGCAGTCCTGATTTGTTTTAAATTTTTTTTCCTGTAAACAGAAAAATTTTATTGTTTGATTGCATAAGTAGTGGAAAATGGTAGTTTCCTTCCTCATCGTACCTGAAAATGTAGAAAGGTTTTGTTAAACGATTTTTCAATCATTAATACTAAACATATTGATGACGCAAATTATCGGATAATATATTCAATTCGAGTGAATTTTAGTTCATAAATATTGCATTTATGTCAAAATGGCCAAACTTGCATTAGTTCTTATGGGAAATTAAAAGAAGTAATATTTACGACCGTATTACGGGCTTTCCCTTCTAGTCGATAATAAAATAACGATAGAAAAAAATATGATTTGTTAATTATTATTTATAGTTTCCAAATAATAAAATGAATTATTTTTGTTTCGTAAAACTAAACTTTATATTATTAAAAACTAGAGTCTGAAAAGGTAGGTTGTAGTAACTATTAAATTAATGTAATATTAAATATGTATAAAAGATGTTAAATAAAATAAATAGTAAAATATTAAAAATTAATTTTTGTGTTTTATTTTTGACGAAGCAAATGGTCGTTATTATATTTAGTACCAGGGGACCGAGCATTGCTCGGTGAAAAGAAAGACAGTTGTTTTAATCTCTTTCGCAAAACAACTTTAATTTCATTTTACTTTATTCGGCTGAGACATAAAAATCGATATTGCCGAGGTAACCACTCAACATTATACGTACGACTTTCATTTTCAGGTGAAAACAGAACTTTCAAGCTATTTTGTCGTTTAACACGCGAAAATGCTACGAACAACATACCGTGATTAAAGATAGGTGTACGAAGGTCGACGCCAGCAAATTCGAACGTTTGCCCTTGAGATTTATGCACGGTCATCGCCAACGCTGTTCGAAGCGGAAATTGATGTCGTTGTATTGTACATCCAAGTTGACCTTTACTGGAGTTGAGCGTAACTCGAGGAATGTGTACTTCTTCAAACGAACAATAATTGTATATTTATTTATCTGTAAATTTTTTCTCGAAAACGGCACTATAATTTTTTCTGAAAATTGGGATACTACCATTTTCCGGTGTGAAAAAACGATCTAGATAGGTCACGACTTTGGGAAAATTCGTACTAAAATTTTCAACCGTGTGTTAACGCCTAAATGTCATACATGTGGCATTTTAAAGCCATCTTATGTTCAATAGCGAAAACAAAAGTGGCAAATACATAAAACGATGTGGTTTCAAACGCACTCAGAAGAAATTCATATGACATTTCAACCTTTTCAAATTCAATCGTTTTGTGTTCATCAATTCGAAAATTATGGTATTTTATATAATAATTTACTATTTTTTACGCGCTTGGCGAAACACACTTAATACACACATTTTAAAATTTTTTTAAAAACACTTGATAAATATTTCGCAAAATTAGCGAATTATTTTGATAAAAATATTTTTGCGAAATATTTTACAAGTGTTTTTAAAAATCTTTAAAAATGTGTGTAATAATAATTTACAACATTTCATTTTTTAATATTTAATCAGTTTTGTTCATCAAAATACATTGTGAACTTACTAAAATTTGAAGTTTAATTTTATGTGAGTTTTCTATAAAAAAACACAATAAAAATTCTAAAACTTTTTAACTAAATTTATTAAAAAAGTTGTGTGGTTTCCAATCCCATCTATGAATGATTGAATAAACTAATCAACAATTAAATATTGCAAGCGCAATAGAAATAGAAATTTATGACGTTTAAACTTTTTGAAATTCAATCGTTTTTTGTTCACGAAACATAAATTAGTACAACATTGCTGAAAATTAATACGGAAGACGTAGTGAATTATCAGTAGTCATTAATACGGAAGATGTAGTTAATTAACCGCAAGAATTCTTGAACAGTCTTAGTCCCGACACACACACATTGTCAAGACTCGATTTTTGAATCAAATAATATTACATGTTTCATGAACATTTTCATATAAAAACAAAATAAAAGCTCATATTTCTAATAAACTAAAACTGTAAATGAAAATAACCGTTTTCCCATTATATACGTTCATAGTAAAGAAAAAATTGTATGTACCTTATTTTAAGCTTAGTAAAAAATACAGTCGATACTGGAGGCTCTTATTTATACAGTAGGCTCTGGTATTATACAACTTGGTAAGCATAAATGTATCCATTATTTGCAATTAAGTACAATTATCTTTATTTTTATTCTTATTTTTAGTAATAATCTTCAGTTTTATACTATATACTACAAGTAAAACAGATATCATTGTGCGATTAAATCAGCAAAATAGTGTGGGAAACAGTGAAGGTAATTTGCTTAAAACGTCCAGATCAAAATCTTTATTAAATAACTATTTTCTAAAACATATTAATTACTTATTCTCAGGTTCAAATAATACTTCAAATGTTACAGAGAGAGAAATTCTGGTTTCGTTTAGTGGACTGACGATTTAGATGATGACCCTGACTACAATATTTCTGACGAGATTGAGGCATCCCAATCATCAAGACGTGATTCCAATGATTTTCGTAGCAAGTAGGGATGTGGTATCGAAACGAAAGTATCGATACTTTACTCATTACTAGTATCGTATTAAAAGTATCGATACCAATATTTGTATCGTATATCGATACTCTTAAGTATCGAGTACAATTTAAAAACACGATTTATATACCCGATTTCTAATGCCAGTCTTTTAATAGTGAGAGACCAATAAACTTAATAAAGCATTTATGTAAATTAATTAAAATGCAAAGTTAGTAGCTCATATTTATTTATTGCACAAAAGAAACCCAAAACAAATAACCATTAGTTATTTTATTTGTGAAAGCACCAAACTTTATCATTGGTACCCATAAGCTTTATAAAACTATCTTTCTGATGGTACGGAGGTACTGGTTATTATCAGATACTTCTTGGCGAGGTGGTACAAGTGAGGGAGAACGTTTTTTATTTCTTCCCACTGAATTATAGGGTTCGATTTTAGTGGGCAAACTGAATTTGCCAAATATAAACTCAGCTCATCTTTGTCTCCGTCTTTGCCAGAACGCCTTTTACGATGGTAGTGAGCTAATCTTTTGTGATAGCTCCAAAAATCGATGAAGTTGAGAGCTTTTCTGGCCGATCTCCTTCATCATTTGATTCAGATGACGTTGATATGGTATCAGAGAATCGTTAAAACAGCCATAATGTGGTTGTTCTCGATTTCACCAAACCGGCGGTTTAACACTTAACTCATCCATAATATATTCTTTTAATGTTCAACGAATCGTTTTTCGTCATCGTTTCCTATTATTGATTTTATTTGTTCCCTTAGACTTAGACAATAATTGGTAGGAATGATTTTGCTGGTAGTTACGTAGCCGCTGCCGCATATATCTCTGGTCGCGTATTCGTGTTAGTAGGAAGGTGGGGGTAAAATTTATCAATTTCGATTTAAGAGAATTAATGTAGGAATATAAAAATGATATTTTTTTGTGTTTTTAGTTTATAGGAACTTCTCCGGAAATAAACAATCATAACATAAATAGTAGCATGTACGATTCCTTATTAAAAAGTATCGATATTTCGAATAAGAAAGTATCGATACCAGTTGGGTATCGTTACAAAAGTATCGAGTACAAAAGTACTTGGTATTAGATCAATGGTAAATAAATCAATCTGAAGCAAGTACGACAATGGGTGTGGGTGAAGCAACGTCAAATTGCACCGGTATAAGTCATTCCAGAAGAGTTTTCTCAAGAAAGTACTTTATAAATTGTGCAAATAACAGAATGAAGATTTGCCAAATAATGTACTTGAATACTTTTGTTTTAACCCTAAAAAAAGCGTCCATCAGTCGTTTGAAATACGGAAATCAAGCAAAACTTGATGAGGAAATTAAACAACTGATACGGGGGATCACATAGAATGCTTCCCGAAATATGAAAGTCATAATTCTCGTGAAAGAACTTTAATAAACTATTTGAACCCAGATCTTTCGGTTGCTAAAATGTATAGACCTTATTTTAACTTTTGCCAAAACAAAAATAAGAAACCTGCTAATGAATGCCAGGAAAATATTCAACCAGGAGTACAACTTATCTTTTCATCCACCAAAAAATGATTGTTGTGCAAAATGTGATTCCTTTAAAATGTCTTTAAAATCTATAGACTTAAACCAACAACAAAAGGATGAAATAATAAAATAAGAGAAAAATTCGCTTAAAATTCGCAGAAGTTGCTTATAAACAAAAAAAAAAGAAGATAAGATGCTGTGTATAATTTGACGATATATCAATACAGTACAAATGGAAGCGGAGGGACATGTTTTCTCTGGAATGAAATGATTGCAGAACGTGGTGAACAAGAAATAGCTTCATGCCTCCGAAAATTCATCATGAATTTGCCTCCTACGTAGAGGTTTTACATTTATATAGCGATTCTCGCAATGGCAAAATAAAAATACACCATCTTTCTTTAGAGCCTGGACATTCTCATATGGAGCCGATACGATACATGCTTTAATAGAAAAAAAAAAATCAGGGTGGGCTGTGTCTTCTACACGACCGTAGGTGTTTTCCGTTATAACGTTTAAGTATAAGCGATGCGAGAAATGGCGCGATGTATGGGTTTGTTAAAATAAATTTCTTTATTATTAGCATCATGAAATGACAGTACAGTGGTTGTTTGCAAACGATTAAGTACTGGGCGATGGTACGAGAAGTACGATATGAAGCGCAGGGTCTCAGCGGTAATGTGTCTGACGAACGTGAGGTCCAGACAAGAGTCTCCCAAAGTCGTCGAGGCTAGTGTGTTGGAGACGCAGTCTGAGTCCAAAGTGCCCTTGATGAAGCGCACGAATTCGGTTTCAGCGATGACATCGAGGTTGAAATAGCCCCAGAGCACAAGAGGTATATCGGAGTCCACACACTTAAATAAGGCGGTACGTACTGGCTCCGGGAGAATGTCTCATCTGCTCCTATCAAATGAGGCATTCTCCCTTTACCGTGCTCTCTAGCATTGTAAATCGTCACTTTGTAGATCTAAATTTTAAAAAAATGTATGTGAAAATTAATTATTTTAATTTACAATAAATTATCTGCCACAGATTCTTTACGCACAAATTGACACCAGAATTTTTCTGATCAGATAAGCCGTTCTCTCGCTACAGTGCTTTCAAGCATTTTTAATCGCTATTTTGTAGTTTGTAATTTTAGTTAAAATTTATGTGGAAATTAATTATTTTAATTTAAAATAAATTATCTGCTACAAGTTCCTTACGCACAAATTGACACTAGAATGGCTCCGATCAGATGATGCATTCTCCCATTAAAGTGTTCTTAACTTTGTAAACCACCATTTTGTAGATTTTAATTTTAATTAACATTTATGTGGAGATTAATTATTTTAATTAACAATAAGTTAGCAACAAAATATTGCAGCCGGGATCCGAGATGTGTAAAATGCTCAGGTAAACATTTTACCCAGGCATGTACAATAGGGAGAGATGTACCAGCTAAGTGTATAAATTGTAAAGGCCAACATCCGGCCAATTATCGGGGCTGTGAGGTTGCTAAACACCTACAAAAATTAAGAGATAAATCACGAAATCAATCGCAAAATCATGAAATTCGAAGGATTCAACCATCAAATCAGATGGATCAAAATCCACAACCAAGCAACGCAGGGCAAAGAAGAACATTTGCTCAGGTAGTGAAAGGCTCGGGTTCAACCAAATATATGGGCTCTGAAAATAATCGAATTATGGAAAACATTATGAACAGCATCGAAGCTATTACAAAGCGGCTAGATGACCAAAGTAACCTGAACAACATGATATTTGATCAACTGAAGAAAATGCAACTCCCACAACGCAATCCGATAAAAAATGTTAAGTAAGAACACAACTTTCAGAACAGCAATCTGGAATGCGAATGGACTTATGCAACATATTCCAGAAATAGAAATATTTTTAAATACAGAAAAAATCGACATTTTTCTAATATCCGAAAGCCATTTTGTTAAATCTTCGTTTGTTAAAATCCGGGGTTATAACTTATATCATTCCATTCATCCAGCAGAAAGAGCCAGAGGTGGTTCAGCATTACTAATAAAAGAAAATATAAAACACCATGTAGAAACAGAAATCGAAGAAGTAACAATGCAAGTCACCACTGTTAGGATTCACATTAAACACAGACAGCTTACTGTCTCCGCAATATACTATCCTCCCCGGCATAACTTGAAAAGGGAGGACTACATTAAACTATTTAAATCATTAGGACGTGATTTTATTATTGGAGGAGACTTTAATGCAAAAAACACCTATTGGGGATCTAGACTTACGACGTCAAAGGGTAAAGAATTGTTTCAAGCAGCCCAGACGTCAAAATGTGAATTTTACTCTGGTGGTTCCCCAACATACTGGCCCAGTGACGAAGCTAAGATACCGGACCTAATCGACTTTTATGTAGCAAGAGGTATATCTCAGAACTATATTCACATTGAAAACAGCAATTCTCTAGTATCGGATCACTCACCGGTTATCATGACAGTCAGTGAAACTGTAATTCAAAGGGAAAGTGCACCCAGATTAACAAATTCAAAAACAAACTGGGATCTCTTTCGTGAAATAATGGAGGACAAAATCAATCTCCAGGTACCGATAAGAAATTCTCGACAGTTGGAAGACGAATTGGAGAAACTCAATGAAATAATTCACTATGCTGCATTGGCAAGCACTCCCATTTTACAAAATAAGAAGACGCTTAACATATCCTACCCAATGGAAGTTAGAGAGTTGGTAAGAGAAAAACGACGAGCTCGTAAAACCTGGCAAATTAATCGAACACCGGAGAACAAAACAATTCTTAACAATTTATGTAACAGCCTCAAATCCCTTCTTAAAGAAGTTAAAAATGAATCAATCAACAGATATCTAGTTAGCCTAACTGATGAAAAAAATTCTGATTACTCACTGTGGAAGGCGACGAAGGGACTCAAAAGACCCAAAATGCAAGTGCCTCCACTTAAAAAGGATGATGGAACCTGGGCAAGAGGCCACAAAGAGAAGGCTGATCTATTTGCGGAGTATCTCCAGGAAACCTTCCAACCACTACCAAGACAAACTGCCAATGAAAATATAATATCTATTCACAAGCTGGATGAGTTTGAAATACGGCCAGTAACTCTCAAAGAATTAAAAGAAGAAGTGAAAAGTAACATGAATGTTAAAAAAGCCCCAGGGTATGATTTGATTACTTGCCAAATTATCAAAGCTCTACCTAACAAAGGATTTCGTAAGCTACTACACATAATCAATGCGAGCTTTCGGTTAAAATATGTTCCGAATCAATGGAAAGTAGCAGAAGTAATCATGATACCAAAACCTGATAAACCACCTAACGATAAAAAATCATACAGGCCAATTTCTCTGCTGCCAATCATGTCAAAACTCTTTAAAAATTATTACTAAAGAGACTTAAACCAATAATTGAGGACTGACAACTAATTCCTCCACATCAATTTGGATTCAGAGAAAAGCATTCTACAATTGAACAGGTCCATAGAATCACCAACATAATTGAAAGAACGTTAGAACGTAAAAAAGTATGCTCAAGCATATTCCTGGACGTCGCGCAAGCATTCGATAAAGTCTGGCACAGTGGTCTGGAATACAAGCTGCATAGAGATCTACCGAGACAATTCTATGCCATACTAAGATCTTATTTATCCAATAGACACTTTCGAGTGAAATATGAGGATGAATACTCTGAGCTAAAGAAAATCTCTGCCGGTGTCCCGCAGGGGAGTGTCTTAGGACCAATCCTGTATTTACTATATACAAGGGACATACCAACCACAAATGAAGGAACCATAGCCACCTTTGCAGATGACACAGCAATTATGGCAGTTGGAAATAATGTCGCTGATGCAACGAGCAAACTCCAGAGGATGACCAATGCGGTTTGTAACTGGACAAAGCGTTGGCGAATCAAACTTAATGAGACAAAATCCACGCATATTAACTTTACTTATCAAAAGGCTTACCACCTACCTATAGAAATTAACTCGCGACTCGTGCCATATGCAAATACAGCTAAATACCTTGGCATGACCCTCGATGCCAAGCTTAAGTGGAGAGAGCATGTCAAAAAGAAAAAAGAAGAACTTAACATAAAGTTCAGAAAAATGTATTGGCTCATAGGTAGAGGCTCTGAGCTTACAATTCACAATAAGCTGCTGCTATATCGGCAAATTTTGAAGCCGATATGGACCAACGGTATACAACTCTGGGGATGTACCAAGCAAACAAACGCCAAAATGATACAGACGTTTCAAAACAAGGTTCTTCGTAGCATCGTCAATGCTCCGTGGTACGCAAGAAATGAAGACCTTCACAGGGACCTACGGATGGAATACATCAAAGAGGAAATAAAAATGCATGCCGCAAAACACGAAATAAGGCTCCAGGAACATGGAAACCCCTATATTCGCCATATGATAGATAACCCTGTCGTTGAAAGAAGACTCCAAAGAACGAGGCCACTTGACCTAGTGAACTTACCAAACTAAAATTAGTAAATAGGTTTAATTGATTATGGGGCTAACCAGTGGGTTACACCCCAACAAACGTGAATTTTACTAGATATATAAAAATTTGTATTTGAAAGAAAAATTGCTAGATGAGCGCAGTCTCAGTCGTAATAAAATAAAATGAAAAAAAAAAAAAAAAAAAAAAAAAAAATAAGTTAACTGCCACAGTTTCTTTACGTACAAATTGACACCAGAATCACTCCGGGCAGATAAGGGATTCTTATGGTTGATTGTAAATCGCTGTTTTGTAATTTTAATTAAAATTCATGTGGAGATTAATTATTTTAGTTTAAAATAAATTATCTGCCACATCATGATTAAGCATAAATTAATTCTCGAATTGCTCCGATCTGATGAGGCATTCTCTCACTATAGTGCCCTCAATTACTGTAAATCGCTATTTTATAATTTGAATTTTTAAATAAAATTTATATGATGATTAATTAATTTAATTTAACATAAATTAACCAATACCAGTTTTTTACGCAAAAATGGATACCATCGGATGAGCCATTCTCTCGCTACACTTGAAGGGCCGTCTTTGTACAAAAATCAAGGCAGTCCTGATTTGTTTTAAATTTTTTTTGCTGTAAACAGAACAATTTTATTATTTGATTACATAAGTAGTGAAAAATGATGGTTTTCTTTTCTCATCCTACCTAAAAATGTAAACAGATTTTCTTGTATGATTTTTCAATCATTAATTCTAAACATATTGGGAACGCAAACTATCAAATAATATATTCATTTCGTGTGAATTTTAATTCATAAATATTTAAGTCAAAATGACCAAATTTGCATTAGTTCTTATGGGAAATGAAAATAAGTAGTCTCCTATTAGTTCAAGAGGGTGTTGGAAGTATGTATCTGAATGTATTGAAATTTTTTATTTTATTTTGTTAAAGAAATTTTCTCGAAATAAACAATAATCAAGTCCGTATTACCGTAAGGTGACCATTCGTACGCGTTTAGCGCGTACAATACGCGTTTCGGTTGGGCTGTATGAATGATGTACACGTTTTCGATTTAAGAAAGATGATCACCTGTAAGGTGACCATTCGTACGCGTTTAGCGCGTACAATACGCGTTTCGGTTGGGCTGTATGAATGATGTACGCGTTTTAAAGATGGTCACCTTAGTATTACGGGCTTTTTCTTCTAGTTAAATATATAAAGCTACAAGCAATAAGTCATGTCACGATCATCAACAGATGTTAATGTTGACAAGTCGTCGTCTCAGGACTAGAGTACGCTAAGCGACAAAATCACTATTTTGAGCACAATGAAAATTAAAGTTTGCGAAGTCATTACGACATGGTGGATAGCGGAAAACACAAAATCAGTTCCCTCAGGAATGGGTAGTCTGATTAAAACGTAAATACGCGCAAACGAAAGAGGATGATGTAAAACTTCAGAAATCATGAAAACCAGCCAAATGGCAATTTCGTGGTTAGCATACTCTAGTCCTGAGTCGACGAAGTGTTATTAAAATTTAACAAGTCTTGAAGATGAAGTTTAAGCAATTGAGGAAAAAATTAAACTTGTTCGTTCGAATCTAAACAAAATCAGAATCTCTATATTTAATCCATAAAAAAATACAATATTCTACTGTCTTGCGAATTTATAGTAATATCACAGAAAAGAATGAACAGATATGGAAGTTTCATGTCAAGTATTTACATTGAAACATTCAATCTAAGAAATTCATTTCTTCTCTCATCTAGCCAGTTAAGATAGGGACAATATAATCCAATGTTATATATTTCGCTTCTCTTCTTTTTGTTTTTACAAAAATTGTGTATACAAAACAAAAGAGAAGAGAAGCGAAACATATTATTGTATTATTTTGTCCCTGTCTTGGAAACAACTTGTCCCTGTTTTTGTCCCTTGGAACTTCCATATCTGTTCATTCTCTCCTATGGTAATACTCCAAAATATCAAATAAGTAAGCTACTTAACCATATCTGTTAAACTTATAGAGCAATTTATGGCCTATCTCAAACAAAGTTACTAAAACATACTTCCTGTAACTTTCGTCTGATTAATACACTGGCAGAACAGAATGTTTACAATCTTTATTAATTCTTTAAGTTTTAAATTTTACTGAAGTTTACCTTAACCTAATAAATATAATAAATTCAACATGTTCCCTTAAATTATATAATACGAATCAGTCGTAAAAAACGATCATACTTAAAAAGCAACCATAATGTTACTCACATAAAGCCCAACATTTCTATTTCTGTTTCTTTTTTATTTGTTATTTTAAGATTTAAATAAATCATAATTATAAAACTTTTCAATTTTTTTTTTTATTCATAATCAACAAACAAGAGAGGAGAACGTAATAAAAAAAGATCTTCTTTAAGATAATAACAAATATAGGGTTGTCCAATTGAGACGCAAGAAAATAAGCGCAAACTAAAACTACAAATATTTATTTTTGAATCAAGTTGGGTACATTATTTTGATGGTTTACCGATGCCATTTATGTGTGAAAAATGATATCACTCAAATATTCACCACGGCTGAATTTACAGACGTCGATCCGATGGTCAAAAATTTTGATGACACTTTCTATTAGGGACGTTTCTATGGCATTTATCTCGGCAGTGATGTTATTTTTTAGGTCTTGAATGGTGGCTGAACTATCAACACTTTTCAAAAATCCCCATAAAAAGTAATCTAATGGTATTAAATCGCATGATCTCACAGGTCAATTCACATTTCTGCGATGCGAAATTAAGTGATTTTCGAAGAACCTTTGCAATTCGTCGATATTCTCATGCGTAGCATGGCAAGTTGCACTGTCTTGTTGAAAATAAATATCACCCAAGTCGATTGCATCAAGCTGGAGCAAAAAATAATCCATGGTATCGCGTAGAATTGATAGTAAGCACCATTTTTGTAGTGCTCTTGAATAACTTTAACATGGTCTTCAATCGAATACAAATTCTTAGCGATAAATGGCAAACATTCATACAATAAAATGACATGAAATGACAGAAATCAAACATGGTGCCTTTGCAAAATAATTTTTTATTTTCCTGCATCTCATTTGGACGACCCTTTATTTATAAAACTTTCTTGTTTCTTAATAATTTACTTTTATTAAAATCTTAATTACAAGAAAACAATTTGAAAGTATCTACATATGTACATGCGGTACACATACATATTAGTACATTAAATATGAAAAAGTTTACCTTAACATAAGTGCGTTCCGTGTCGACCAATTCCAATATAACTTTCCGTAATTTTTCGGCATCGCTTAGTTGGCGCAACGGTGTTAGCATAGCATTCGATACGGATGATGCAACCGAACCGGTTGGACTTGATTTACGTGTCTCCTGAGGTGATCGACAAAATCCTGTTACTTGTTCCGCCGTCTTTAATAAATTTTCAATTTCAAAGCTATTTGTTCGGGAATTTTGTTTAGGTCCGCCGCCGCCACCAGCGCGGTCACCACCATGCATCATACTTGATGATATTATTTGTGGATCGGCAGAAGATGGGGCTGGCGAACTTTCAGCTTCCGGTGAATACATATCTTTGCCTGGTATATATTGATGTCCTTTAATTTACGTGAAGGGTTAAATGCATTTGTTAATTTTTAAATATAGTAAAACAATAGTATGTAATATGCTTATTGTATATATTGTATGAATACTTACTCCATCCAGGTGCAGGAACTATTAGACCGGATATCATTTCTTCGCTCATGATTGGTGGGTCGGATGGTGGTGGGGGACATACTAATGAATCAATCATATCATCTGTTACCCTCATTATATTTGCTAGATCGGGGGGTTCTGTTCTCGATGACCTGTATCAAAAACGAAAAGAAAAAGGATTTTTTATCCTGTAGAGATTTGATTTGATTTATTTATCTAACTCGAAAACCAATATTTATTTAAATTATTCCACAAAAATTTCTGGTCGAATTCCTATTTAACAAGATGAATTTATTTATAAACAGGGTTACCATACTCTATACTTCTTTTGTTTTTCTGGCGCTTCTGAATTTTCAACAAGAAATATACTGTGCATACAAAATATTTTTATATTTTAAAATTAAACTACCTACACCTACTTTGCGGAATACTCATTGAAAAATAGTTTCGGATTTTTACATATTTTTTTTTACTGAATTAAAAAATAAATTTGTTCATATTGAAAAATTAAAAAAAATATGTTTGTTCATTAAAAATAAATTTGTTCATATACTTGTTCTACAAGAAAACGATTTCAGTATTTTTAATTTATAATTTAGATTAACTTGCCTCATCATCATGCATAATGCTTGTTCTTCTTGTAGGACACTTTCCAGATACATCATATCAAGATCGGAAACGATAGCACCATTTATCACCATTATTTCGTCACCTTTAATGATACCTGCAAGGAAAACAAATTTTTAAAGTACGTGTTAATTTCAGTTAATTCATATAAAATCGTAATTTATTTTTATCACTATAAGAGTGGACCGCAGTAGATGGAATAGAGAAACAATACAAGAGAATAGTAATAGTTATTTATGGTACTAGTGAGCAAAAGGGATAAGTTTGTTCCACGCGGCGATAGCCGAGTGGGTCATTATCATGAGTGGATAATGTCTCTTTGCTCACGAGTGTCATACAACGTTTTAGCCAATTTTGTTCAATTAATGTAAATAATCGTAAATTAATAAGAAATATGTAGCTCCATTTTTGTGTTTTTACACTGTAGCATTAAATTTTGAAATACATTTTATCATAGTGACCGTTCAAATACAGTCGTTGTCAAAATTATTTGTGTCACGCAAAAATTGTATAATGTATTTCGCAAAAGTTAAAACTTGGGCTAAAGACTTAATAAAATAACTAAATTTTTTTTTGTATATTTATTGTTAATTATTGATATTTCATTTAGTAGAAAAAAAAAATTAAAAATCTTTATAATTCATTAAAATAAAATTAAAAAACAAATGGACAACATTTTTTTGCCTCATATTTTTGGGACAAAATTATTTGTGTAGTATGAAAAAAATCAAAATAAAATAGTAAATCAATTAAATTTAAGATTATTTTTGGGTAATTACATAATGATAAAGTCACTAATGTTGTGTATGCAAATGGTCGGTTTTTGTTTAGTCTCTATATGATTTCGCATCTGGTTCAACAATTTATTCTTAACATTACGTAGAATTTTATACCACTCGGTTTTCTTCGCACCCTGGTACGAATTTTTGGCCTTGTTAGATCATGAATATCTTCCACTTTAACTTATTCATCTGCTGGCGTAAATCGAAACCATGCACTGGCCGAGTCAAATAATTATGTTCCAGATTTTTGTATATTTTCATGGTAATGATGCTTCTTTTGTATGGTAGCCTCATTGCGCTGAAGAGCAAATTAAGGACCAACTAATTTATTGTCAACTAGGAATGTTACCTAATTCAATAAACCGAAATTGAACTATGGCCGTGAACAGTTGTAGTTTATAGGGCTTACACACAAACGGAATATGATCTACCGTCAGGAAACAAAACGTTAACGGCTTCATAAGATAAGCCCACTGCAATATGGAGAACTGATTTATACCCAAATTAGTGCGTATTTGTCTTAATTTGATAATATCGGAAATATTTTTATTATTACATAAACATCGAGCATTAATTAGTGTGGATACTGCCTCCGATAGATTCCATTGGGCAATAAATAAAAGGGTAGACGCCTCTATAAACAGGACTATTCCAGGAGAATGTTCAATTTCGGTTTAATTTACGAGGCAACATCCCTGGTTGATAATAGGCCAGTCGGTCTTCAATATTTCCTTCAGCATAGTTTTGCCCCCTTACATAAGAAGAGTCATTACAACGAAATTATACAAAAATCTTGAACATAATTATTTGACTCGGCCAGTGAAGGTTTTCGATTTACGCTTGCAGATGTTTAAGTTAAAGTGGAAGATATTCATGATCTAACAAGGCCAAAAATTCGTACCAGGGTGCGAAGAAAACCGAGTGGTATAAAATTCTACGTAATGTTAAGAACAAATTGTTGAACCAGATGCGAAATCATATAGAGACTAAACAAAAACCGACCATTTGCATACACAACATTAGTGACTTTATCATTATGTAATTACCCAAAAATAATCTTAAATTTAATTGATTTACTATTTTATTTTGATTTTTTTCATACTACACAAATAATTTTGTCCCAAAAATATGAGGCAAAAAAATGTTGTCCATTTGTTTTTTAATTTTATTTTAATGAATTATAAAGATTTTTAATTTTTTTTTTCTACTAAATGAAATATCAATAATTAACAATAAATATACAAAAAAAATTTAGTTATTTTATTAAGTCTTTAGCCCAAGTTTTAACTTTTGCGAAATACATTATACAATTTTTGCGTGACACAAATAATTTTGACAACGACTGTATATGTGGCTTGTTTCTTTGACATAAATTACAAAATCTATGAATAATTTTCCAATGACTACTCAACATTTTGTTATACAAAATATAACTCACGTTGGCCCTAGCAGCGTGGGTTTTATCAAAACCTACCTAATAAATAAAGCCTCCATGATGAAAGCAAGCTATATTTATGGTATCAAAAAAATCCAAAAAAAAATATTTATTTCATAGTTTTTGTATGGAGAGACATGACATGATGTGAGCTATGTTTTTGTAATATATTGTATAGTTTAAATAGACCGCTGCATACCTGAACTAAGTTATGCTAGCTATGTTTTTCTGTTATGAGCGATGCAAACTAACTTAGCTCGAGTTGTCTTTGCCTCGCTATGTCAGCTATATCGCTCACATATACATAGATATTATTTTTTGTTTTGAAAAAACAAAGAATTATACAAATTCCATTCCTTACAAAGTGTTGACAGAATGAAATATGTTGTAATTTAAATTTGCGTCAATTTCATATTACTTATATAAATGCATCAATGTATTTGTGAGCGATGTAATTACATACTGTCACACCTTGGTGCTCAGTGAACGACAAATTGTCAAAAAATGTAACTTTTAGTAACATTTTGTTGGGCAGTGAATGCACCCAATATAAACTAACCAAAATTTTTTCAATCTGAATAAAACCAAAAGGCTACCCTAAGCTTACAAATACCAACCTATTTTAATATGGCGGTTACCGATTGGAAACAACACGATGTAATAAGCAATAACTGTTACGGAAAACAACTCAAATGAAAAAGAATTGAAATAAGGTGCTAATTGCTAGGTGCCTGATAGCTGTATCACTGCCTCCTGCAATGGCACCGCTAGTAGACAACAAGGCATATTTAGTTAAGCTTTAGTTTTATGTAATTTATCAGTGATACCACTGTTCCACCTATATTGGGGTAATAACCTTCATCAAATTTTGATATATGTATAATAGCCCGATAACTAGACTGATTTCAAATAAAGAAAATGTAAAGTAAACCATTGTTATTGTACATATAACCAAAGCCAACTTAATAAATAAAGCCTCCATGATAGCGATATTTTTTTCAAAGCTTTATTTATGATATCAAAATATCCAAAAAAAAATGTTTATTTCATAGTTTTTGTATGGAGAGACATGACCTTAGTATATTCAAAATTTTTTAATGAAAATTGACTCGAAATTAATTTTATTTTAATTCAATTGAATCTATAAACTTTCATTCCACTTGAATTGGAGGATTTTACCGTGAGCTTTTCCAATTAACGATAATAATGGAAACAAAATAAGATATTTTGTATCTGAAAAAGCTTATAAATAGAGTACAAACATGTAAAAAAGAGACAGTCATATATATATGAAATGTCATGACATTTACAATAATAAACACAACAAACAATATGGTTAGCATAGAGACCATGAAACAAACATATAATATGTACGATGCATATGCAGTCAGCAGTAAATAAAATGAAACAAAAAAATATGAAAACAAATATTATTTATTTAAAATATATTTATTATTGGTATTTAATCGTACATAAAAATGTTTTTTTTTTGAATTATTGTTTAGATAAAAAATGAAATAAAAAATTTTATGTCAAAAAAGCTTAAAAATAGAGTAAAGTACCCAAATGTAAAAAAGAGATAAACATATGAAATATAAAATGGCGCATGGCATGATGAAGCAGATGTCAAATAACAAAACAACAACAAATTATGAAAATAAATTTTTATTTAAAATTTTTCGAAAACATTTTTAATTTTTATTTAATTGACTAATCGTTTTTGTTGAATTATTGAATAGTAATCGTCTAATATTCAAATGTTGGTTTGGCAACTAAAAATAAAATTAAGAATCAACAAACAAACCAAAATCTTTTCTAGTGAATGCAAGAAAAAAATCTAGTGTAATAAATTAATAAAATGTTTGTTCAAAATGTATATTGAATAATCATTAATCAATAATTATAATGCCAGGACGCTCGTATATCTCATTATTTAGAATATTATTGTGTGTTATGGACATGGTGCAATTATGTGAAAATTTGTGAAAAGTGCTAAACAACATTTAATTTGCTTACACAAAATTAAACCTGTACCTTGGCAGGAAAAGGGCCAACGAGCAAAATCTGATGGCATTTTGGCAGTTTAACAAAGGAACATTGAATCAATTCATAATAAAATGTGATACACCAAAATACGTACATAATCTTCTTCAACTAAATATAAAAATAAAATTTCGGAACAGCTGTTTTTGTTATGATTCCAAACCAACATTCGAAATTGGAATATAAGACGATTGGAAAATTGTAAATCGTTAACTATCCAATAGTTCAACAAAAAAAGATTAGTCAATTAAATAAAAATTAAAAATGTTTTCGAAAAATTTTAAATAAAAATTTATTTTCGTAATTTGTTGTTGTTTTGTTATTTAACATCTACTTCATCATGCGCCATTTTATATTTCATATGTTTATCTCTTTTTTACATTTGTGTACATACTCTACTCTATTTTTAAGCTTTTTTGACATAAAATATTTTATTTCATTTTTTACCTAAACAATAATTCAAAAAGAAACATTTTTAGGTACGATTAAATACCAATAATAAATATATTTTAAATAAATAATATTTGTTTTCATATTTTTTGGTTTCATTTTATTTACTGCATCTGATAATATGCATCGTACATATTATATGTTTGTTTCATGTTCTGTATGCTAACCGTTCTACCATATAGTTTGTTGTGTTTATTATTGTAAATGGAATGCCTTTTCATATATATATGACTGTCTCTTTTTTACATATTTGTACTCTATTTATAAGCTTTTTCAGATACAAAATATCTTATTTTGTTATCGTAAATTGGAAAAGCTCACGGCAAAATCATCCAAGTCAAGTGGAAATGAAAGTTTATAGATTCAATTGAATTAAAATAAAATTAATTTCGAGTCAATTTTCATTAATATATTTTGAATAAACTAAGGTCATGTCTCTTCATACAAAAACTATGAAATAAACATTTTTTTTTGGATATTTTGATACCATAAATAAAGCTTTGAAAAAAATATCGCTATCATGGAGGCTTTATTTATTAAGTAGGCTTTGGTTATGTATATGTACAATAACAATGGTTTACTTTACATTTTCTTTATTTCAAATCAGTCTAATTATCGGGCTATTATATATCAAAATTTGATGAAGGATATTACCCCAATATAGGTGGAACACTGGTATCACTGATAAATTACATAAAACTAAAGCTTAACTAAATATGCCTTGTTGTCTACTAGCGGTGCCAAAAGCTCACAAATACATTGATGCATTTATATAAGTAATATGAAATTGACGCAAATTTAAATTACAACATATTTCATTCTGTCAACACTTTGTAAGGAATGGCATTTGTATAATTCTTTGTTTTTTCAAAACAAAAAATAATATCTATGTATATGTGAGCGATATAGCTGACATAGCAAGGCAAAGACATCTCGAGCTAAGTTAGTTTGCATCGCTCATAACAGAAAAACATAGCTAGCATAACTTAGTTCAAGTATGCAGCGGTCTATTTAAACTATACAGATTACAAAAACATAGCTCACATCGCATAGCCTAGCTTAGCTTATGTCTGCAACGGGCCTTATGATTTTATTTGTCAGAAATAGATAAACAAAAATAAAAAATAATAACAATATCGATACAATGGAAAAATTATGCCAATTTGTGGTTGATGGGAATTGTTTTATTCTGGAGAAAGGTGTAGTTTGTGTGGCTAACAATGATGGTTAGTGTATTATTTTGTCTATTTAATTTTGATTTATAATATAAGAAATAATAAGTTTCTTATTTGTATCACTCATTATACAGGGTGTTTGGTGCATCATTTGCCAAATTGAATTGGCCCAAAGGAAACTTAAAACTTAACTTAACATTGCAATAAAAAAAAAAAACTAAGAGTGATCGTGATCTTCGCACTTTTTTATTAAGTTCTCTAGTCTATCCTCTTTCTAGTAATAGGCAATATGCCATAACAATTATTTCAAATACCTTACTAAATCAGAAAATTTGTGTATTCACACAGCGGCCTGATATTCGACATTAGCGATAAAAACTGGGTTTGGCTTAAATTACATACATACATTAAGGGTGGGTAATTCCCTATCTCCGAATCACCAATAACTCATTTCTGGCCCTACGGATTTTTTTTATTAACTCGTAAAATGTTTGAAGAAGGTAAAAAAAACTTAAAACTCAATTTTTCATTGCAATAAAAAAAACCAAAAAGTGATCGTTATTGGAGCGAAAAATTCTCAACAAGTGGCGCTGTAGGCTGTAGGCACACGGTTCGTGTGCGGTCACAGTTAAATGACACGGTTTAATTTTTCATTGATTTTTCGAGTGAAATAGTTTACATTTACGAAATATATCATTGCGAACCTGTGGATTATCTATTTCTGAGTAATTTTATTGACATTTCGATCACAAAAAAGTTAGTTCATTGTTCTTGTTAGTCGACGAAAACTTAACCCCATTTCCATTAGAATAGATCGTTAATCGATTTGTTTTGTTTCTCCAGTTGATTTCAAAAATTATAATTGCAAGTTTTTCGTTCGCATGCTTCCTTTATTTTGCCCATTTCAAAGGTAAATTATTGATTATTGAAAACAGATTCACATGATGAAGGAAAACGGCGTTGTGCTATGTTTAATACAACGAAAATAGAAATAGTTCAGCAATTGCAGCAAATGTTACCCGAACACAAGAAGCTCATCAAACGGTTTACGATTTCGTTGGAACAGATGCCATCCGATGATCACAGCATTGTCATAAAAGCGGACAAACGACCAGCAGGAACTCATGAACGACAATACAATACACCTACAGTTAGTGAAATATCAATTGTTGTTGTTGGTGAAAATTTGTAGTCGCGTGAAATAATCATCAAACGCCGAACTGGAAACGCACTACAGCGAATAAGTGAGACACATCCAATTTTGGCAAGCCAATTTTGGACGGTTTTAAGTTTTTCGCAAATTATTTTAAACTCATATAATGCGATTTCATTTCGTGCACTCAACGCAATATTTGGACTTAAAACTTTATTTCTTTCAAAATGGTGTCGGATTTAATGTCAGCCTTTGCTGGATTTCTTCTAAAATAAGCAGACTGAATGGAAATTGTTGTAAAACAGCGAACGGATTTTAGAATTTTTTATAAATAATTAACGATTTATCCAAATTTTTGAAAAAATATTATTATAATAAAAAACCTCTACATTTAAGATATTAAATCTGCATTTAAGGTATTTTATAATAACATTTTAGACAAAATTATTATTTATTCTCTACTAGGGTATGTATGATTAATCGGTTTCCAAACAAAACGAAAAACGATTAACACATTGACGTCGGTGCATTTTTATTAAAACTTTCCTATACGACGCGACGGTTGCTTTTAATGGTATACATAGAATGTGTTTACTAAAAATGTGATAATTATTTTTGTAATTAATTGTGTTGTGAATTCAGTCCGAGTTCGCGACAATATTCTGCGGAAAACTTTTCAGCAGGATTGCATGCGATTTAAAAATATTTTATTCGGAAGGGGAAATTTGTTTACGAAATAAACTACTTTGATTGGTTGCTTGCTGAAAATTTTTCCGCACAATATTGTCGCGAACTAGCAGTCAAACGAGAATACTCGCTTCCCGTCGGTAACGTATCTCTGTTGTACGATAGAGCGCTCCAAAAGCGATCATTGATTAATCACGGTGTTCCTCTCTTATACCTCACCGTGAGCATCACTTTATACTAAATTTCGTAAAAGAAGAACGAACATAATGCGAACATTGTAATCTACTTCTATGAAAAACAAATTTAACAAGCCGAAGATTTTTATTTTTATGCTTTATACTTCTTTCATGTTTTTAAAGTGCCATCTCAAACAAAATTTCTCGATTCGTCACGCAAAGTACAACTGGGAAACGAGAATTTTCGTTTCCCGTCGGTAATGTGTTAATTGTTAATTTTTAGACCAATTAATAGATTAATCGATTTCGTTATAGGTACAGGGATCCTGAAATGATTTTTAGGTGAATTTTTGGAATATGGCAAATTAGGATCAAACTATTTCTAGTTTTCTAGCTCTCAACGGATTACGATGAAACTTGACAGGTACAATGGAAATGGGATTTTAAAATGATATTGAGATAAAGTTCTGGAATTTATATAATTTTTAACGTATTTTAGTGAAATTTGACATGCGCAATGGAATTTTCGGACAAAGTACTGGAATATATCAAAGCAGGGTGGAACTAGGCTATTCCTTAACCAAGTATGAATAAATTTGTCATGTGCGTTGGAAATGGTATTCTAACATGGTTTTTAGATGAGATCCTGGAATATGGAAAAGTAGGATGGAACTTGACTATTTCTTAACCGATTTTAGTGAAATTTGACATGTGCGTTGGAAATGAGATTATAAAATAATTTTTGGATATAGTTTTGGAATATGGCAAAGTAGGACGTAACTTGATTATTCCTTAATCGACTTTAGTCAAGCTTTGCATGTGTATTGGAAATTATGGATTTCAACATGTTTAGATGAATTTTTAAATATGGTTTATGGCCAATTAAGATGGAACGTGGCTATTTAAATGTACAGAAATTTGGGTTTTTTCGTTTTCGACAGCCACACAATATTTTTTTGAGCAAAATTTCTAGCGAATCAGAAGATGTTCATCAAGGTGAACTTGATGAGTGAATAGCATATGTGTGGCCAAAACTTTGAAAAAACATTTAAGTTCAGAGGTGAAAAATATTGGGGGCAAAATGTCTAAGGAGAGGATAACTTTGTTGGTGGGAACTAATATGGATGGTAGTGGCAAAATAAAATTACTTGTTATATCAAAAAGTAAAACACAAAGGTGCTTTAAAAACATTAAAGATTTACCCGTCGATCATACAGGTAATAAATAGGCTTGTATGAGATCCGAAATTTTCTAGGACTATTTACTGATATAGGACGCCAAGCTGATTAAAAAAAACAAGATTTTATTACTAATATGTATCTTAATTTCTTAATTTATTTCATGTTAATTTATTTGATACTTATAAGAAGAGGAGAAATTGATACTCATATTTTTTTTTATAAAAGTATAAAAAACATAATTACAAAATCAAAACACTTATTAAGTTAACATGTTCTGTGTTTATAAATTAACATGTTCTGATTGCCCATCATTCTATATTGGTCAAACTGGTAGATCGTCCAAACAAAGATTTAAAGAGCTATAACAGGTCAGAACCGATTCAAATTTCGAATTTGAAATAAAAAATCATTTTTCAGCAAATTTTATAAAAAAAACAACCGGCTGACTCGGAAGTCAAAGCCAACACTAATTACTAGTCGTCAATAATTGTCCTTCACACCTTCACATCACGATAAACAAAACTATAGGTATGATTGACAGCTGTTTCAAATTCGTCCTCTTCTGCGCATGTCGTCATTCGGTTCTAATAAAATCGCTCGGCTATGTTGTTTTTAAATGTGTGAAAAAATTCCACAGTACACATAATAAAGGTAATATACTCCGATGTTCCATTTTCGTTCTTTCTTGCGCATCCATATAAAAAAAAAATGTAATATGGCGGACATTGTGACCAAACAAATCGTGTTTGTTAGTTTTGCGTAATAATTTTGAGTGTTGAGTAAATATAATTAAAATTGTGTGAAAAATCATACTGACTTTAATTCAAAATAATTAACAATGTATCATTGTTTAAGTAGTTCATAAACATTTCAGTCACAATCTCCGCCATTGTTGTTGTTAAAATTTTATGACATCCTGCGCAATATATTACCTTATATATGTGTACTGTGAAAAAATTCATTGAAAATTTTTATTTTTTTTTATTTCACAGCACACTTTGATTTGATTGTTTACGAAACACTAACATAAATCATATTTCACCTCCAGTTTGCGTCATTTTTTGAGTAAAAGAAATAGCAATACATGCGCTTCAGCATACCTATAGTTTTGTTTATCGTACCCTCACATTAACAATTTAAAAGCAATTAAGTTGTCATTTTTGCCGCCAGTCACATCATCCGTTCTACAGCCGATGGATTAAGGATTATAAAAATCCTTAAAGGTTTGCCATTGCAGATGTTATCTTTTATTAAAATTGATCAGAAATTTAGATAGCGCTCAAAATACAGTCGTAACATTGCTAGATGTCGTTGAAATAACTGCTACAGCATGGGATTGAGTTAGTAGTACTCTGTAAATTTTACATAACTTCCCTATTCTGTGATAATTCTACTTCTAAATTTAACGTTTGTATTATAAACATAAATTCGATTTTTGGTTTTAAACTTACTTAGATTCTGTAAAATTTTAGATTTAAAAATTAATGTCAAATTCCAAAACACTTCATAAAAATTTTTGTTTAGGCCCGATTGTATGAACGATGATAAATGATTAATTCTCTGATTTAGCGTAGTTTGCCTTATAAGAAACAATGCAAACTACGCTAAATCAGAGGATTAATCATTTATCCTCGTTCATACAATCGGGCCTAAAGTTTAATTTATTTATTTACAAATTAATTTGGATTGCTTTTCGCACACACTATTTTAAGCAAGAGCTCATTGATAAAAGAGCTTAGTAACAAAAAGTAACATAACAATGTGAATTCTTCCTTTACGATTGCTGCGAAGCGAAAGTCTTCCTTTCTCCATCAATAACTAATCCGTCAACTGGTAGGCTAACGTGAAGGCTATGGCAATAGCATGTTTTGTATGTTTTACCGTATTGCAGCCTAGATCACAACATAGTCCCTCTGGTACCCACTATTCTAACCCCTGGATACATTTCTAATTATTTTATTATTAGGATTCGTTAAGTTAGTAAAGTTTAGTTAACGTTTAATAAAATATAGTTTTACTAAAATAAAATATTTTTAAGGAAATATAAAAAAAAACAAACAACACTTCCTTAACTCCGAACATGACCAAAAATACCATCGAAACGATAGTAGGTTTAACAAATAAAATATAAATAACTTGTTTAAATTATAGTTTTTTAATTATTTATTAATTTTAACAGCCAAAACTTGAGAAAGTTTCTTTGGCGAGTTAGTTACAATTAAAACAGGAAAGGTTGAACTGCCCACTTTAAATATGGGAAAAGATGACGGATCCGTCAGCGCAAATAAGCGAAGTTTGTTGATTTCAAATTATTTAACCTAATTTTAAAATTTTCAAGCTTATTCCAGACTTCCAGTTGAATTCACTTAGAAGAGCAATTTTAAGCATGTTCAAAATGTTTCATTTATATTACTCAAAAAGATAAGGTTATGGCATGCAAAAACACGGTTGAATTTCACGCGGGGCATAAAATATTTTGATTACACGATTTTTAGAAAATTAGATTATTATTCTGTGCCCTGAATGGCTCGTCTTTGTTATGTTTTCACTGCACCTAGTTTCGAGGTAAATGGCATTTCTTTTAAAATGGAGACATTCTATTCAATCAATAAATATCTGTTTTTTCTTCTATATTATAATCTGTGTGTTGGTTACAGTTATCAGATATTTAGATACCTATTGGTAAGGCAAATCGCTACGTTGTTATTCCTAAGTTTGTTTCAAACAAATTGACGTGCTATTATTGTTGTTATTATTAACTTATGTTATTTAAAATACATACATATGTATGTGAAAAACATATTTTTTTCCATTTCCCCCTAGTTTCGTCATTTTCATTCAAATTTGCTTCTCTTTTCAGCTACTCGCTATATATGCAATTTTTGTATGAACACTCGTGGAGTACTCACTTCATAAAAGTAAACAAATGACAAACAAACAGAAATTAAAAGTATTATTATATCACTTAACAATGAAGATGATGACATTGTTGATGATAAGGAAAGCAAAATTGCGGATACGGAAAATCTACTCCCGCTTTTCATTGTTTAATGTACAGCTCTCAGTTTTACACCAAGAAATTTATAAGCAGAAAGAAAATGAGGAATGTAAGACATTTTTGTTTGTTTTACATGTATTTTCTTCTGTAAGATGAATTAATTTGCTTTGCATTACCTATTGTAAGAGTTTTTTTTCTGCATAAATTAAATTTTGTCTCAACAATAAGTTAACGACAAAATGGTGCTGCAATGTGAACGTTGGATATTTTTTATTTGTTGTGTGCAGTTCGCATTTTCACATGAGTTTGATTAATCTGAACAAAATGGCAGCATCTTTTTCTTTGTTTGTAGCATATTTGATATTTTTTCAAACAAACGAAATATGGAGTAGCGTAATGCGTTTCATAGTTTATATCCGTTTCAGTAACTTTTTTAAGAGTTTTGTGTTCAAGTTATATTTATAAATGTAAGCAACAAAAAAACTACTGTTTTGCACTTGGCATAAATGAAATATTCCTAGTGTAATATGTAGTAAGACATGAGACAATAAAAAATTTCATATACTCAAATTAACATATTTAAAATGTACTTACCATTTTGCATAGCAACGCTTTTATCTTCAACACGACTAACATAACAACATAATTCATCTTGTCGATCAGCATTTTCAATTAGTTCAGCTTCAACCGAAAAACCCCACATTTGTTCTAAAGTTGTTCGTTGTAATTCGACTTGATATAAAATTTTTGCACAAACTTCAACAATTTCATGTGTATGAAGCTGAAAAAATGGTACAAGAGAAAAAGTTATAATATGTACTAACTATACCGTCTGGAAATTATAATTTTTTGCTACACAATTTAAACACTTTTATTGTGCGGTTTAATTTATTATTTATTATACATTTTTTTTGTTTGAACTTAATTAAAATACATTTTTTTTGGTTATTTTACTTATTTCAGACAAACTTTGTATTTTATGTTATTAAATTTGAATACATCACAAGAAGGTAATGTAATGATATGTATAGGAGATACTTATTATGATGAGTTAATTGCCAACAATTCTCAACTTAAATCTTTTGCTTTTTATGATACTTTTCCTTTAGAAGTTATTTCATCACTTAAATCAACAAATTCGTCGGACAATGGTAAGATTAGCAGTTTTACAGTAAAAAACATTACTATTTATATTGTGGATGTTTTTTCCTATATACACTGTATCAAAAAATTGTCCATACTCCACTCGATTAAAGAAACATTGATAAAAAAAATGGGGGTGTGGCTGTGTCGTAAATACAGCCGTGTATTTGACGTGAATATGTGTACGTTACGAGTACTATTTTCTTTGAGCGTATTGTATGTATATGCCATAATCATTTTTGAACACTAAGAAGTCCTTCAGATTACAAATAATTTATAATACTATAAATAAATTACCTATAAAAATGGCGGTACTTCCCCCTCCACCCAAAGCGATGCGTCACAGTCCTCACTCAACGTAACGAATTCTTTGATCCTTTAGCTATCGAGTAGTGTAAATAAATTTTGGATGTAGATGATAGATATATAGCTGCAGCATCAAACTATATCCCCCGATTTTGTTATCATCAGTTTTCTGAATTGCCTCCCACTAAGGAAGGAAATTTAAAGACGTATTCACGTCAGAATGGCAAGTTCTTTCATAGTACGCCGCCATATTGCACAACTTTATCTAAAAATCATTTTAAAACTCCATTTTCATTGTACATACATGCTAAATTTCATCAAAATCGTATAAGAAATGGCCAAGTTCCTTCCTATTTGGCAATATTACAGAACTTTATCTGAAATTAATTTTAGCATCACATTTTCATCGCGCATAGCAAATCTCACTAAAATAGGTTCAGGAATATCCAAGTTTTATCCTAGTTGGCCATATTACAGAACTTTATCCAAAAATCATTTTAAAATCACATTTCCATAGTACGTGTTGTTTTTCATCAAAATCAGAAAACTATTGACTAAGTTCCTTCCTAATTGGCCATATTCGAGAAACTTATCCAAAAATCATTTTAGAATCCCATTTCCATCGTACATGCTGAATTTCATCAACATCGGATTAGAAATGGCCAAGTTCCGTCCTAATTGGCCAAATACTTTATCTAAAAATCATTTTAGAATTCCATTTCCATCGCACATGCTGAATTTCATCAAAATCGGATAAGAAATGGCAAAGTTCCACCCTAGTTGGCCATATTCCAGAACTTTATCCAAAAATCATTTTAGAATCCCATTTCCATAGTACGTGCTGTTTTTCATCAAAATCAGAAAAGTATTGACTAAGTTCCTTCCTAATTGGCCATATTCGAGAACTTTATTCAAAAATCATTTTAGAATCCCATTTCCATCGTACATGCTGAATTTCATCAACATCGGATAAGAAATGGCCAAGTTCCGTCCTAATTGGCCAAATACCAGAACTTTATCTAAAAATCATTTTAGAATCCCATTTCCTTCCTAATTTGCCATATTCAAGAACTTTATCTAAAAATAATTTTAGAATCACATTTCCATTCCGCATATCAAATTTCACTAAAATGGGTTAAGGAATAGCCAAGTTCCATCTTAGTTGCCCATATTCCAGAATTTTATCCCAAAATAATTTTAGAATCCCATTTCCATTGTACATGCTGAATTTCATCAAAATCGGATAAGAAATGGCCAAGTTCCTTCCCAATTGGCTTTATTCCAGAACTTTATCCAAAAATCATTTTACAATCCCATTTCCATCGTACATGCTGAATTTCATCAAAATCGGATAAGAAATGGCCAAGTTTCTTCGTAATTGGCCATATTCCAGAACTTTATCTAAAAATAATTTTAGAATCACATTTCCATTCAGCATACCAAATTTCACTAAAATAGGTTCAGGAATATCCAAGTTCCTTCCTAGTTGGCCATATTCCAGAACTTCACCCAAAAATCATTTTAGAATCCCATTTCCATTTTACATGCTGAATTTCATCAAAATCGGATAAGAAATGGCTAAGTTCCTTCCTAGTTGGCCATTTTCCAGAACTTCATCCAAAAATCATTTTAGAATCCTATTTCCATCACGCATACCAAATTTCATTAAAATCGGTTAAGAAATAGCCAAGTTCCATAATAATTGGTCATATTGCAGAACATTTTTTTAAATTTTCTGTCGTTTCTTATGGACGAGTATTACAAAAAATGGCGGTGCTTCCCCCTTTAATTTATAATACTATAAATAAATTACCTATAAAAATGGCGGTACTTCCCCCTCCACCCAAAGCGATGAGTCACAGTCCTCACTCAACGTAACAAATTCTTTGATCCTTTATCTATCGAGTGGTGTAATTAAATTTTGGATGTAGATGATAGATATTTGGCTGCAGCATAAAATCGTATACCCATTATTTTGTTATCATCAGTTTTTTGAATTACACCCCCATATATATGAAAATAAAGACGTATTCACGTCAAAATTACAAATCAAACAAAAAATTTATTTTTTATTTTTTTAAAACTCAAATTACATTTAAGAACCTGAAAATAATAATAATATAAATTATTTTCCTTTTACGTTTGATATGATTTGCTATTTAAACATAGTAAAACGATGTCAAATAATTGTCCGTACACGCAAAGAAGTTGACGAAATTTGGTATAACAAATTGGTGTAATGTTTGGTGTTGTAGTAACCTATTCATACAATAACACTTTGCAACCTTCTACTCATTGAGAAAGCCAACTTCAGTATTATTTTGGGGCTATTTTGGGCCCATACCTCCACAATGACCCGTTTTAATTGTTCCTAACCGCTACACGGATCTTTTGCTCCATTAACTTTGCATTGTACAATAATCATTCATCAACATTATCATGTACGGAGTGAAAACTTGCCCATGTCCCATTTTCTCAGCACTGGTTAACAAAATATACAAATAATCAAACCGGTTCATTATGGTTTCAATGTCTTACAGCCCTCTAGCTAAAAGCTTACAAAAACCGTTATACTTCCGCGACCATGTTTTACTCAAGTTCAGTGTTGGGTTTCCGCCACACCATAACTCGCCCATCTGAACCAAAAACGTTAAATTTACTTTCGTCCGAGGAAATAACATTTTCCCAAAAATCTTGGGACGCACTCGGATAATCTAATGCATATTCCAAGGGTTTTTTAATATTTTTTTTCAACAAATACATTTTTTGCGTGCCGCACATCCACGATACTTTTGTTTATGCAAAATATTGCATGTTATCTGAGGTTTTATACCCACTTTTTCGCGTTGGTAAACTTTAGGAGTAATCGTTGGAGCACTAAGCTTTCGATTTTGTTTTATTTCCTTCTTTATTAGACGTATTTGACGTTCGTTTAGCTTTCGGTTGCGACCAACCAGCAACCATCTCTAGGGATTTGGTTTTTTGAAAGTTCTGAATGACCATTATTCAACAATTTAATGATGATTTTTTTTAATTTCTACACTAATTTTGATACGAGAATCACACAATGTTTAATTAATTGGACAATATTTCATTCACCATGTAAAAAATACGCCTAATAAACTTTTACGTAAAAAACAATTTCGTAATTTATCGTTGTTGAAAATAGGAGTACAACAAATAATAAATTGATAACATGCTAGTGTTAATTTTGACAAAATGCAAGTGTACGGACAATTATTTGACATAGTGTAAACCATAGTGTGTTATTAAGAAAAGCAATGGTGGCAGAAGAAGCTCTGCCGATTTTCCCGTTGAAAACGGAGTTAGCAACTTGAAGAAATCAGCTAATTGAATAGCACTTAAATACATACTTACATATAACTCGACGGTCAATTAAATGATGGTTTGATTTTCATTATGTAGAAATGTATTGTATATAAATAATGTTTTAGACAAAATTTAAGAATCTTACTATTTACCGCAACAAAACACAATTACCGTAAAAAAAATATTGCGCTTTCGCAGAAGGCCATGATTTTTTTCTAGTATGTATGTATTTTGAAAAAGAAAAAATTTCTTCGTGTATATTCATTTCATTTTAATAATGGGAGTTTATCAAATAAAATTGTGTGAATGTATACAATTTTATTGAAATACGCAGAACATAAAAAATGCCAATTTCTACATTTTCAAATTTTTCTATAGTACCTAAACATAGTCGGCAGTTTTGTGTTTTGTTACATTTTTTGGGTCGGTTGTTTTGGTCGTTCGCTTTTTCTTTAGAAACGCCAGTATAAACGTTTTCAACGTTAAAACTGTTTTGTGCAGGATTTCGTGGAGCTAGTATTAATTAGTTTAGGTTTAGTTTGTCGAATAGTGTACATAATGTAAAAATAAATGATTGTGTTAGTCAAGGTTTAGTAATCGATGATGATGGAGTTCCACAGGGGTCTGTATTAGAACCATTGCTGTTCTTGATTTATCTAAACTCCTTATTTAATATCAAGAATGATAGATTAGAAGATTGTCCAACTCCAATGGAGAGTAAAACGACTGGTTTCTATACTTTATTGTTTAATTTTATTTTTATCTTTTCTTCTAGTACGATAGTGAATCATAAATGAATTGTCGTGTCGCCAAATTACTATGAAGAGAACGATAATTTTGTTTTCCACTGTATAAACAACATAAACATTAAATTAAATAAATAACCAATGATGAATGAGAGTGAACGACCAAATATATTATAACACCACACAACATACAATAAGAGGAAATGAAAGGTATATAGATTAACACTTTCACATCAGTGATCATGTGAGCATATTTAGTCATGTTTCTCGCTCACACCGCTGCAAAACCAACCAAATATTTGAAGAACCAAGGGTGAGTGAAACAAAGTTTAAATAACAGGTGAAAAAAGGCAGATATACAGACTGGTTCCTACGCTGTTTTTTTTTTTTTTTGAAAAAAGAGAATAACGTATTTTGAGTTGAATAATCTTGTAATCTATCATTCTTGTTTAACATTGAATTTAATTCTGTAGTGGCAGCTTTTGCAGATGACTTAGTATTCATGTAGAATGAAGCGACAAAGATTCATACTATTAACCGTATTCATTTTGACTTAGCATTGCTCAGGAATGATACATATGATACACATTCCAGGTTGCTGAGTACAAAAATCAAAGCTATGTTTTATAGTCTAATTGGTGCTTTTATTTCAGATCACAACATCATATATCATAAATTGGAATGTAAGCAATCAGGCGACATGTTCAAATGCATGTCTTAACACTGAATATGTCCCAACTAAATGTTGACTAAAATAGCGGTGATAGGTAAAATGTATATTTTAAGATTAGTCTGTCTAATTGAGGTTTTGAAAAAACTCAAAGCTGTCTTATGGTATAGTTTATTGGGAAGATATGTATTATGTTAGGATCCAGCACTGGTTACTGCTCAGAAACATATATTGAGAGTTATGCCCTTTAAGCCAAAATTAACTGAGTATTGGCCTCTATTTCAGCAGTGTTTACAAATTCCACTAAGACATTTATTCGTGTCTAAAGCATTGAGAGAATTAGATTTAAATACAAGTAATAATACCAGTGGTAACAGTACAAATAATAAACTAAGAAATAAGTAACACGTTTTCCTACAAAAATGTACAACTACCAGCTTCCAAAATTCCAGGGTTGGTAAAAAACATGTTTTAAATAAAAAAAACAAAAAAACATGTTTTTTTTGTTTTAAACTGTTTTTTTTGTTTTAAACAATATTTTTGGTTAGGATGAAATAAAGGTAAAGTTACCTACATATCAATTCAGATGAATGAAAAACTGTTTCGTATTTAATTTTTTTTTATTGATGGTATGAGTTACAAACTTATACATATCGCCGGCTGAATGCTTAAGTGTCCTACAGACCACTTTTTGCCAAAATGACATTTTAATGGATTATAGGATTTTCGGCTCTGCTCTTTCAGTATTCGAGATCATAATTGTCCTATCTTCTTTAGTTTTGATGATAATTTTTAAAAACACTGTCCTATAGCTGTGAATCAAAATTTAAATAAACTATGTTTTAATATATGAAATAAAAAGAAAACTTGAAAAATTACCGTTTTTTTAATAATCAGTGGTTAAATTTAATTTTCCTTTTTTTAATTTTTGGGGTTAAATTTCGTTTAGTAAAATAGTGTTCTATATCCGTATAAAATTAAAAAAAAAAAAAACAATTTTTTTTTACTTTTCCAAACATATGGACTGTGTCCTATATCCATTAGGGCGACTTTTTTTATAAATTTAGCTTTCATTTAAAATTTAATTTATTTTTGGTAATTTGTTGGATTCTCATGAAAGTAAACTAATGATAGTTTATTTAAAACTAAAGAAACTCGCTCAATTTGTATTAGGAATAGCACAAATTTTAGTTTAAATATTAAAAAGCGTCTCCTGAAAACTTAATTATTTGGTTTATAGGACACTTAAGCATTCACCCAGCGATATGTATATGGCATAAAAAACACCAATAAAATATCTCCATTATGATTATACAACAAAATTAAATAATTTTGATGTCTGCAGTAACCAATACATCTATTTTAAATTTTAATTAATTGCTGTGAAACGAAAACCAATTTAGCTGCCTTATTAGTTCCGAGTTTATTTCTTAAAGCAGTGTGAGTTAATCCAAATTTAGAAAAAATCCTTTCTATACAAGCTGATGACGATATAGCAGTATGCAGCTGACCAATTAAAGCCAAATTATTACTCGAAATAATATTCGGATAAAGCGATTGCATTGACACCGACCATTCAAAATCTGTGAGCTGCTCACAATTTTTAAAATGTGAATCCCTGAATGGGTTTAATTTTGCGACAAATTGTATTTATGAAATTTATTGAAAAATGTAATTCAATAAAATCTATTGCCTTTTCTCTTTCGTCTGCAGTAATAACTGATTTTTTTGGCTTAGGACTTAAAAGATATGCCGCAAAATGTGCATTTGTTAGTGTTTTATTGTATCTCTTTTAATATAAAATTCGTGTCATTTCACCTGTCTTCACACACCTTAGCAAGAGCAGGCCAGTTTACCAGATACGACTCTAACGAATCACAATAAGAATTCCAGCGAAACTCAGTAAAATCCACATTTCAATTTTTGTTTAAAACAACTGTTTAAAAGAAAAAAAACAAGGTGTTTTAAACACTGTTTAAAACAGTGTTTAAAACAAAGAGTTTAAAACATACCAACCCTGCAAAATTCTTTTTTAATTTTGGCTCCAAAAGTATATAATAGTCTTCCAAATGATTTAAAAACGTGTACGAAATTGAATATATTCACTTCGCATTTAAAATTTGAGTAAGGACTGTATCGAAAAGAAAGTATCCATAAAAAAAAAGCCATTTTAAACACAAAAAAACAATTTTAAGTATTATAAAATGATGTTTTATCATAAAGCACACTTCTAATTAGAAGATTTTATGTTTAAAACATTTGAGAAATTATTTTCTAAATACATAGCGAATTTTTAATTTGATGCCTTTACTTAGATTCTGCACAGTAGTTTTATTCATTTGTCTGGTTGCTTTGGACTAACTTTTTGAACTTTGTTAAATTTTCTGCTAGTTTACCATTATTTTTCAAGTAACGCTTCGAAATTGCCCAATATATTGCAATTGGTCAAAGTTCTGGTGAATTTGGCGGAGTTTAAAGTTTTTCCACAAAAGTGATGCAGTGGATTTTTAACAGCTCCAAATTTATAATGGGCACGGTTTTAACATACAATTTTTTTTTCACTTCGTTTCGGAACTTTTTGTTTCTTATATGTCTTCAAGTCACACGCCTTATTTTACCCGCTCGATCATTCCTATGCTAGTACCACCCACATAAATCTCTGACAGACATTGATTTGTTTTTGCGAATTTCACTCACAATTTTGGCTCTAATTTGGGATTGCTGGGACCTTGTTTTTGACCGTTTTTTCGGAAATCCTTTACCGTACCACGTTCCCCAGACTTATTAATTATTTTTCTCACTGCATTTTTACTTATATTTTCACGCTTTGCTAAATTTCTAAACGAAACACCGTTTTCAATGCAAAATTTGTGCAAAATTCGTTTACGCACTTCTTCTTCAATTCGTGGCATTATTACAACTGGGTAACAAATAGTAAAAATCACACGCAATATTTACCTACAAAAAGCTATTGTATCTAACGGCACTTTCCCGTTACAATAGAATTAGAGCAAGGCGAAGAAAACTAAATTTTTTTGTGGATACTTTCTTTTCGATATACAGTCCTTATAAATGATTTGCGGCACTTCCAAGTTTAAAATTAAAGCTTTGATGACTACATTAGAATTTTAAATAATATTTTAATGTTTATATAATTTCGTGTTTACTTTTTTTCAATACATACTGTATTATATTTAATTAGTTAAGTTATTATATATACATATGTAAATATGTACAATCGACACTGAAATTGTAGGATCCACACATTGTTAACAGAACTAATAAATGATAAAATAAAATAAATAAATAATAAAACAAAAATTAGTTACGAAGTTTTAAAACTTCATAATTTTGAATCTAATACATAGTAAGTAATAGTTGGTAGCAACTTCTCGAACGATTCGTTGGGACGAGGTCAGTTGAAATTTTTAGCCATTGATTCTCAAGGACCGTTTTAAGGTTGTGCTGTGTTTTTTATTGAGGAAAACTATTTAAAGATTAAATATGTAGACGAAATGAAACAATCTTTATTTAATCGTATCGAATACAATTAATTTAAATCTCTAATGGGTGCTCTTGAGTAAATACAAATTGCTTTAGTTTACTGGCTACTTATGTATGTATATACTCTAGCAAACTTTGGCATACTTTTCTTTAATTTAATCAATTTATTTCTGGCTTATAAAGTGTATTATTTCATCGAAATGTGTGGTTTCTTTTCATAACTCTGTTTTTGACAATACCTTAAAACAAGAAGTATACTAATAGTTATTTGTGTACTATAAGAGCAAAGTGGTACTTTGTTGTGCGAGAAATGTCATTGCCGGCTGAGGGATACCGAGGGTTCTATTAAAACTTTCCGAAAACCTGTTCAAAATTAGTCTATGTCAACACTCTGCTTAAAGAAATTGATTGATTCCCAGAAATTAATCTTTTGTAAAAGTTCCTGAATCGAATGGTGAATCCCATACAAATTTATAAAATGTTGTGCAAAAGCAAGCCGATTAGCTTATGCTCTTTCAGTAATCTCTTGAATTTTTTGGATTTTATATGGTGTAAAATTACACTTCTGAATGATTATCATATAGATAGCCGCGATTATTTTCAAAAACTTTAGGTGATCTTGCTTTACAGAAATGGTCACTGAGGCTGGGCTTCCTTGATAAAAAATTCAAAGAACAGTCCCGTGTTCTTCGAATTTTTTTTAACCATTCTGATTACGGCAGATCTATGTATTGGGCGATACCCGTGGACATGTTTCTTAAAACGCGCGTTGTGTTTCTTCAATTAATTTTTCAATATTATACTTATTTATTTACAATAAATGCTTTTTGTCTGCCGTTCACTATCTTCAGTACCTCATTTTGTAGTTTAACTTACTTACTGGATACGTCGCCATAATCAGGTCAGATGTAAATTTTGAAAATTTTTGAATGTAAGCTTGTGTGTCTATTGTTTTTAGGAGGTGTAAGCAGAAGCTCATTTTTCCCGGAAAACTACCTTATTTTCCAAGAAAAATTTTCAATTTTTACAATTTTTTGTATTTAAAATCAGGTAAGATGTATATTTTTAATGGTAGGGTTGTGTATATAAAGTTTTTAGGGGATGGAAGCCAAATTTCCAGGAAAATTATCCCATTTTTCGACAAAATTTTCACTTTACATTTTTATTAATAATGATTGTTTCGTCAACTTTGGACACACAGATCGAAAAGTTTTTATCGCTTTTATATTTTCTTCTAATAGTACCGCAAATGCTATAAAATACAAATTTTATGATAGCGGCTGCCACTCACAAAAAACGCAAAAATTTTGCCGGAAAATTGCTTGCACCTAACACCAAAATCTTTAGAAAATTCACATTTTTACGTATTTTGAACCAAATTATAAAATTGTATTGTTTCAGGAAAAGCGAAAATTGTCCCATAAAATGCGGTAATTTTCCGGGAAAATCTACTAAAATAAAAACCACGTGCCTATTGCTTTCGTACGCTTTCACATTCATCCCAATAGTACCAACTGTGCAACACATAACAAAAATATCAAAATCATAAAAAACCGAAATATGCGCGACCATTCTCTTCTCTACTTTTCACATTCGAAGTTCTGTCATATAATGATTTTTGACGACATAAATCGCTTGTGAACTATGAATATATTGTCGCGAGTGGCGTGTGGTGATTTATAATAATAAATTATTAATACTGTTACGATGACACCTCTGATAGAGTAGAAAAAGCTAATTGAAAGCGGAAATTCTACTATGGAATTTTCCAAGATAAAACTGTTCTAATGTGCCTAGACTATTTATTTATTATAAAATTTCGAGAAGTTTTAGTTTGAGAATATAAGGAGTGAACGAATTCGAATTAGAACATTGCGTTTGTGGTAAGCGAGAAGTGAAGAATACAAAAGAAATTAAAAAGTAATTTAAAAAGTGTTTTAGTGTAAAATAAAAGTTATAAGTGAACAGTGGAATTATGCAGAAAGTATAACAAGTGATTATATCGTAGAACGTACAATAGAATGCACCGCTAGTGAAGTGACGTTCCCATATAAAATTGTAAAGTAGCTTGTCTCCAACATCTGCAGCGCAAAGTAGCCTTGTGATCGATAGGGTAACTATAGCAACTATAATCAAAATTAGTACCCATAGATGTCACTACAAAATTCAGTAGATACATTTAGTACCAACAGATGTCGCTGCAAATTTAAATTTACATATAGGGTGTTTTTTTTTATTCATTCCACAGAAGGAACAGAACGAATAGAATAATAATCACGTGACCTAGGAATATTCCGTATGTAAAGTAATAAAAAAACAGATTGGAATAAATGGAATACATTTTCCATAGCACGAATTTTTATTTTATTTTTAAAATTAGGACACATGTTAAATTTATTAAATAAATAACTTCATTATAATTAATTAAAGTTGCAAATAATTTGTACGTTAATTTACACCATGTAATATTAATTTTAATTGATACATCTAAAAAAATAAAACCGGTGAATTTTTGAATCCACCAAGCTCTATTTAAAACTATTATGTATCGTGTAATAAAACAAAATATTTTCAAAAATTTTAATATTTAACACCTTAAATAATTAATTTTATCATAATTAACATTTCATTTTTCATAATATCTATGATTTAATTCAATTTAACCATTTAAATTGTAAGCATTGCACATATAATTACAAAACGTCAAACGGAATGTTCTTTTTATTCCACCTTTCGATGTAGTACAAAAAGAATGCGTTCTAAATATTCCGAATAAATAAAAAAATGAACTAAAAAAGGAATAGAAGGAATGGAATGAATAAAAAAATGATTTACGTCAATTTCAGAATGTCCGGAATATTCCGAATGAATAAAAAAAAACACTCATAAATAAAATAAAAAACAATAATTCAAAAAAATTACAATAATTTATTGACCGATAAAATAGATAATTCTAGTTAACTTTGTTCTAACATAGGATTTATTGGTGGTTGCAGTGACATCTATTGGTAATAAATAAATCTACTTAATTTGGTAGCGACATCTGTGGGTACTAATTGTGATTATAATTGATATAGTTACCCTATCGATCACAAGGCTACTTTGCGCAGCAGATGTTGGGAACAGTTAAAAGTCATTTCTGGCGGTTCATTCTATTCTATGGTCTAAGGATTTTGCGAATTTTTGTTAATAAATTGTGTTGCAATAATTTTTGTAATCAAGAAATAAAATCGTTTGTGATAAATTGAAGTGTTGTGTTTTATTCACAATCCAGTGATACGAGCCTTGATTGACAAGGCAAGAACCTAACAATGAATGCGTTTTTTTATTCGCTCCCGATAGCTGCTATGCGGAGCAGTCAATTGTCTGCACCCAAATTTAATTTTGACGTGTTATTTATTGGTAAATTACATTTATTTAACGTCAAAATATAATTTTTAATTCAATTCATAAGTGAAAACGTGAAATAAAAAATATTTAGCTCTACCTATTTTTTTATGGAGCCGCTATCCGGAGCTATTATCATATGGCGGCTCTCGATAGCAGCTACGGATAGCGAATAAAAAAACGCACTAAATATTGTTAACACACGAAAGGTCGCATAACGAAAATATAGTGTTGTGTTTTTGATGTGAAAACATCTTTAGCGGCAGGAGTAAGTAAAAAATTGTATAGAAATCATGTTACGGAAACAAAAGTGCCGAACAAAAAATATTGCATGCGTTCAGGGCAGGTTTCGATAATTAATTTAACAGAAATTTACTTTGCTGAAGCTCACCAAGACATGGCTATACTGAAATATAGTCGGTTATAAATTTCAATTTTCAAATAAACAATTAATGTTGGTGAGGCTCGTCCTCCATATCCAAAATACAACAACTTATTTACTTTTTAAGCCAAAATTGTTCCGTAATTTAAATACTGAGCGAACATCAGCCGCCTATCTGCATTTGTTTCTCAGGCCCATCGAAGAGACTTGAAATGATACAATAGTTAAAGGTTTTCACATAATTTTTTTGCGAGTTGAGCGTGAACTCGCCCGTTGTAGTTTTGTACAGTAAACTAGCACATACAAGTACGTCGACCGACTACACAGAAAGGCTTAAAATTGACGTATTCATTGATAGTATTCGAGATCTAGAGCAACCTTTGCGGAAACCATCGCTTGTGCGTTAACAAATGAGACTGCACAAGCCATCACCAAACCGTCAATGAATATACGCCGAGTGGAAATCGACACCAACATAAATACCGAGCGGTCGGCACCAAGATACTGAGACGGAAGCGGAAAAATCAGATGTTGGGCATATGCTAAAATCTAATAATATAAGAAGAAAACGGAGAAGATCACCATCTCCTATGAAGCGACGAGCGGAGACCAACCTCCATCCGCTTTTAACAAGTAGCAAGAGGCGGTGACAGCTTAACAATCAAAGGCGACATTGATGGCACCGACTGCATCATCACCCTGGATACGGGAGCAAATCGCACGATTGTCCGTAAAGATATGATCTGTGGATGTATACAACCAGCTAATGGATTGAAGTTTCAAACAGCAACTGGAGATAGTTCAATAATAAAAGGCAAAAAGATCGTGAAAATAAAGATCGGGAGAACCCTCTTCCAACACGAAGTGCTGATTGCAGATCGTCAATGCTATTAAATACATAATGCTACCTATGCTATTTGTTAGTGCTGGTAATAAATAAATAAATAATGTTTAACAACTCTACTCTGTAGTTTTCTTCTGACATTGGAATCCTGTTTAGCCTATGGATCATGCGGCGGTAAGCTGCTATTTTTTATTGATACGGGTGATGCGATTTCTGATGAATCGTTTGGTGCGTTGGTGTAGGCTTTCTGAAAATTTGAAAATTATGTTTTTGTTTCAAATTCTTTATTTTTGGGTCCAAAAAGTTTATAGATTTATTATTTTCAATTTCAAGTGTCAATTTTAATTTAGTGTGGATTCCATTTAAGTAATTATTAAGCTGGTCCAACTGTCTGCTAGTCTAAGTAAACAATACCAATATGTCGTCCACATATTTATGCCAATATTGGATTTTTCGGAAAAATTGATTTCTATCATTCAAAATGTTCGTGTTCTCAATATGATTCAAAAATATTTTGTTAACTTTTTAAGTTTTGTTATTTAATAAAAATTATATTTGTTTGGTTTTAAACTTATTTTTTATTTTTTAAGTCTCCGACGTTTCGGTGGTATTTTCCACCATTCTCAAGGAGCAATCGAAACCAACAATAAAAATTCTTTTCAAAAATTTGAAAACTATTTACAAAAAATTCCAGTGTAGCTTGATTTGAAAGCTATTTTTTCAAAAATTATGTATAGCTTGATTCAAAAATATTTTTTATATAAAATAAAGTGAAGAACTTTTTAATAATTATATAAAATAAAATGAATTTAAAAAAAAAAAAAAACGACTTATAATTGACTTTAAATAAATAATATATGATCATAATAATTTAATAAAAATTTGGAAACTTCCTGGCCATTTATTAAATTTTGCGAGTTTTGTTGAATTTGTTTTATGTGTATACTCTCCAAAATTAACCTTTTTGTAAGATTTGGTTCCCTATCTAGTATATCAATATCGTCAGACAATAAATGTCTATTTTCACGTAAGTGATTCGATATTGCACTGTGTGATAATTTAAAAGAACTTGTCGAATCGTAAACATGTTGGTAAACCCTCTTTTTTAAATTTTGTTTGGTTTGCCCAACATATTCCTTTCCACAAGAGCATTTCAATTTATAAACTAAATTGGATTGTAACACTTTTGGAATTTGGTCTTTTAATTTTGTAAACAAATAATTATCTAAACTTCGAAATGCTCTACCTACAACTTGTATATTATAATTTATTAACAAAAATTTAATTTTTTCGAAAAGAATTTTCACGTAAGGTATGGATAAAAAAATTTTACGAGTATTTTCAACAATTAAATTTTGAGATTCACGGAAATTTTCTAAACAATTATTATTTTTGTCTATAGCCTTTTTTATGTTCTTCATAATAATATTTTTTGGATATCCGTTTTTTCCTAATATGTCTGTTAACTTCTTGAAATTAGCAGAATGATAACCATCATCTGATAATTTCAAAATTTTGTCTGCTAACAAGAATACCGTATTATTTTTGTACGAAGATGGAAGCCAAGAATCATAATTTAGATAACGACCTGACCATGAATTTTTATGATACCAATCTGTTTTTAAGGTTCCATCTTCACCTCGCATTACTATGACATCCAAAAAGGCTAAACGACCTTGGTTTTCAATTTCACAAGTAAAATTTAATCGCGGAGTAAAACTATTAAAAATATTTAGAAAATTATCCACTTCTGAATTTGGAATCGCCGCAATAATATCATCTACATACCTATAAAAGAAAATAGGTTTAATGGAAGATGCTTTCAAAACCTCAGTTTCAACATACTCCATTAATAAATTGGCTACTGTTGGACTAACTGGTGAACCCATTGGGGAACCGAATACTTGTTTATTTTATTCATCTTCACTTTATTTTATATAAAAAATATTTTTGAATCAAGCTATACATAATTTTTGAAAAAATAGCTTTCAAATCAAGCTACACTGGAATTTTTTGTAAATAGTTTTCAAATTTTTGAAAAGAATTTTTATTGTTGGTTTCGATTGCTCCTTGAGAATGGTGGAAAATATCACCGAAACGTCGGAGACTTAAAAAATAAAAAATAAGTTTAAAACCAAACAAATATAATTTTTATGATTTAAAAAAATGTTGGCCAAAGTTCCGGATAATGGCCTTTCCATAGGTAAACCATCTTTTTGAATGTAGAATTTCTCTTCGTGCTTAAAATAATTTTGACGTGTGATTTCTTCCAATAACGCGATAACCTCGTTTATGATATGAGCATCTATACGTTTCTCAACCAAAAGCCGTCTTATAATCACTATTGTTTCTTCTACTGGAATGTTCGTATACATATTTGTAACATTAAAAGATGCTAAGTTTGCGTTCCTCGGTATATTGACTTCCTCAATTTTGTTCACCAGTCCCAAATTATTTTTGACGGAATGGTAATTTTGAAGTTCACGATCGGTCTCATTGGCACATTCACCTTTGGGCAAGCCTCTGATTATGAATTCTCTTTATTATATTATTTTGGTTTTCTGGTAAAATAAATAAACTGGTAGTAAGCTGCTGAAAATGAGAATGAACAGAGCTTACTTTTAGATTTTGTTTGAGGCCGCCGGCTTCAGTGGTTCAGAAGTTATGTATTCCAATTTTACAACATTTTTATCATGCTTTGAAAAACTGAGATATCCCCTCCGCATAATTAATTAGATTAGGGCGATTAGGGGATTATTAATTAAAATTATGTTTCTTTTAGGGAGTTGAATAGTCTTAAACCTCGCGGGTTATAAGATATTTAAATTCAAAAATAGTAGTTGTATTTTAATTTACCCTAAACATATTTATATAATGTTTTATACTAGAAAGAGTTAGTTTTATCGTAATTAATTATTTTATGCTGCATAATACGACGAATATTCTTCCGTTCGCTGAATTTAAAACATGAATATGCTCCAAATTAAGGAAAATATTGCTCGACTAGTATAATCTAAGGCTTCTCAGGCCTAGATAAAATTTAAATATCACCCTCCCCATATTTTTGTGGCCACTATATGCGGATTTCCTTAACTTTCAGCTGATGGAGATTCTTTAGAGTAAAAGTTACCCCTGGACGCCCTTGTGAAACGAGAAAGGTTTTGATTCTGCAAAATTGCTCCTAAAAGAGAAATGCCAGGATGAACAGAAAACAGCAGGATCAAGTTCACAACATTCATATATTTTTTTTGAAATTTTAGCGCTTTCGTTGTGAAATTTGTATTTACAATTACGCAATAACACACAGAAATACCAAAGTAATAATGTCAGCACGGAAGGCATGATAAGGGATATGGAGTTCTGTATTTTAGTAGAAATTTCAAGTAAATTGATTCGATCGTCGAAATATTTGATGCAATGATTTTAGGAATGAAAAATCTTTGACATACGTATATAGCTTAAATTTAATAAATTCATCTCTCTTTACATCGTCGCTTCCAATTAAGAGTATTACATCTGCAAATGACTAACTTTTTGGAGAGGCCTTAACATTGTTAATGCTAATTTCGACTTAATTTTTTTTTAAATAAAGTCCTTCCCAAAAAGTGTGGCAAGAATTTTATTTAAAAAAATTAGGCAAAATTTAACATTAAAAACTTGACACGCCCCTTCAAAAAATTAATGATTTGCAGATGTAATACTCTTAATTGGAAGCGACGAATTATCATAGATCTCCAACGCAGTTTCAAATACTGATAGTAGTTTGCTCAAAATGTACAAGTACACCGATATTAAGTAAGCAAAAGAGTTTTAATCGTTAACAAAAAAAAAAAACATGAAAAGAAAAGAATATTAACTAATTTCCAATTGACCAATCGCTACTACTAACAGAAAGGCTTTTGTACGAAATAGGTCAGGTTTTGGCAATGATCACTTGGTGATCGAAATTAGTAAAATAAAATAAAAATCAGAATAAAAAAAAAATTACTGTGTTTTGTGTTAAAAATTCTTAATTATTGGTGATTCTGAGTGTTGAAATAGTTAATTAATTGTCGTTGTTGTAAAGGCTTTTATCTTTGCCAAATTTTCTACAAATGATTCGAAACCTTTTCTAGAGGTGTGTGTTTTTGGTAAATTATCAGCAGTAATATCCCAAGAGCATTGATAATTTCCCGAAATAATTTTATTATATTTTTCGAAAGCACGTTGCTTGGTAACAGCCCGAAGCCGTATGTTGAGGGCTGTTACCTAAAAGCAACGTGCTTGAGGAAAATGTAATAAAATTTTGAGGTATTTATCAATGCTCGAGGGGTATTCGACGAGAAAATTTTTTGCAATTTTATTTTATTCTAGTAGTAAGGCTGCTAGATTGTAAATTGTTCTATGAAAGTGTCATTTTGAAACAGTATTTATTGAAAAATAAAACTATAAATTCTTTTCATCTAGTAGCCAGAGTATGTTTTCCAAAATAGCAAGCATATTAAATCGGTCAATTTCGAGTCACGTGTACAAAATAAACCAATCAAAATAACATTACACTGATAACTTCCCTAGGGAAATTATCAGTGTAATGTTATTTTGATTGGTTTATTTCGTACACGTGACTCAAAATAGACTGATTTAACAGGCTTGCTATTTAAGCAAAAAATTTTCTATAGAAAAATTATAAAAAGGGTAAAAATCTTTTTATTTGCGGTTTGTCAAGTGAAAAGCCACTCTTGCTTTTCAGTTTACCAACCGCCAGTTCCTCTAGAAGAAAAATTATTGTGTTTGTAAAATCTCTAAAATCTCAAGATTACAGATGTCCTGGTTAACTGGAAAGCAGCTATAGTTTAATTTATTTCGTTTACGTTTCGGTTTTCGGTTCTTCAAAAATTTAGGGTTTTTCCGGTTTTAAGAAAATATTTTTATTTTTATTCAGAATTTTACAAATATGGCTTGATAAGGTACAAAGACTTTAATTAAAATAATTAAATAAAATGAAAACTCAGAAGAAATTCTTTGTTAAGCGATTAATTTTGATTTTCAGTTAACTAATTCACACAGCAAAATAAGGTTTTGTTGCCAACCAATTTCACCATTATAATTATTTTGTATTCGCCATTTTTTTAATTAAACTATTTTTAATCTACTCAGTTAATAGTTGCTTTCCAATCGACCAACCGTAAGCACCCGCTAGTGAACCGCTAGTAGAATGGTTTTTGTCTTTGCTAAATTTCTATAGATAATTTAGCGAAGATAAAAACCATTCTACTAGCGGTTCACTAGCGGGTGCTTGCGGTTGGTCGATTGGAAAGCAACTAATAGTTGCTTTCCAATCGAACAACCGCAAGCACCCGCTAGTGAACCGCTAGTAAAATGGTTTTTGTCTTCGCTAAATTTCTATAGATAATTTAGCGAATACTAAAACCATTCTACTAGCGGTTCACTAGCGGGTGCTTGCGGTTGGTCGATTGGAAAGCAACTATTCTCAACTGGAGTTAAGTCAAACTTAATCTTAAAGAGTTAGAAGTAAATTGAGGAGGCAAAGTATTATTAACCCTGCGTGTGTACACTATATTTTTTGAGACACGGTGTGTACACTGGGTCTTTTAGGGAACAGTTGGGTTTTCTAAGTTTTCTAAGCTTTCAAAAAATCTGAAAAAATTCTGGGTTACTTCTTGAAGTGTCTACCATATGGCCCAGAAGTTGCCAAACTCCAAAGTTTAAAACAGTTGGTAATAAAAATTGAAGAATAGTCGAAAAAGCTGAAAAAATCGAATTTTGTTACAAAATTCGTAACTACACTAAACAAATATTTAAAAAAAAACGGTTATAGGCTTTTGTAGCTTAGACTATGAGCTTTCAGAAAAATATAGTGTCTTTGGTGTGGGCTCCAAAAAGTTGAATTATTTAAGCTCCTGAAAGTGGGGAATAGTTTACGGATTCAGGCATGTCATAATAAACGGAGCGGTAATTATTTGGCACAAAATGAGTCTTTATTATTGCAAATACAAAAACTATAAAATACTAATAATAATTAGCGACAAAAATGAAATTACAGTGCGCAATTGTGATAAAAGTGCGTTCGATGATTATCGCGAACCGGCGCAGCGCGGCGTTTCGAACGATGCACAAGAATACATTTCGATGCACAAGAAAACGTTTTTTTATTTTCCTCCCAACTGCAAACAAAATTAGTTTTTGTAAATAATTTATTATTTTGTACAATTTTATTTATTATTTAACACCATCAAAACGCGAAATTAAAAATATGGCCGAAAGGCAACACTATGGACCAACGTGCTGTCGTTTATAAATTTGAGACGAGACTGAATAACTTTTATTTAGTTTTAACTTTTGTTGTTTGTGTGTTTTTATTGTTTTCGTGTTTTTGATTTTTTCCGGCAGAGGACGTACAATAAAAATGTGTACCGGATGATACCGGAGGCATGCAATGCGCGGCGAGCTCATGTTGGTGCCGGAGGAATATTATGAATGAATATTGTAGTGGTCGCTGGGTGAACCGCCACAAGTCCGTAAAAATAACCAAAACAGCATCAAATTACATAAAACATTTATTTTAGCCATGAAAAAACTGAAAAACTCCGAGAAACGCAAAAAAACTGTTTTCATTTACCTTCGAAAATACTGACGTCGTGTGTACACTGACCCTTTTAGGGAACGGACATGACTTGCACTGGCTGGCGTTTGCAAGTAAACTGCCAGACCCCGGCGTCATTTCGGCCTTTAGTGCCCATTATTACCCAGATTTTTTAGAGGAGGTAACCGAAGCCCGCCGTCTATTCATGCGAGGGAAATTTGAGTTTCAAATTTCGACTGTTCCTAAAAAGACTCAGTGTACACACGGAGGATTAAAATCAAATACTTATTAATTAAGAACATTATATTTTTCACAAAATAATCCCAACCTCGAAGTGAACATCATCGAAGTGACATTTTACGTGGTATAAACTATTAAAGGTACGAGTTAATTGTATTATTTTAGCTTGCAGTGGATTAGATGGAAGCAAAAAAACACAGATATTATTTAAAGCATAATTAATTCAGTTAAATCGATCCTATTGTCATGTCCTGTTTGTGTACTAACATCATATATCAATATCCATAATTTCATAAAAATTAAAGGTATATGTATAATAAATCGTTAATAACGACAACATAAAAAAACATACATGTTATACCAATAAAACAATCTATGTCAGGTCATGTTATTAACGATATTGTTGCCTATGAATTTATTTCCTCTTCGCACACATAAAATCAAAACAGATACAAAGTTGGAGTTAGCGCAGTAACACATGTACGTACACAAACACCGAAAGATAAATGCTTTGAAATTTTATCAATTTAACACGCCCCACGGATTTTTATGTTTTTGATAGCAATTATCATTAAAACAAAACGAGGCAGCGGCAGGCTGAATTACTTTTTTTTTATTTCAATTTTGCTTCTACAATTGTCATATTTTCGTTATATTTTATCCTAAAGGCTAAAAGTAAAATATATATTTATTTAAAAGTACTCTTACAAAAATAATAATTATAGATAAATAACTTATCCTGTCAGTATAAATTATTATTATTTTTAAAAAGGTAAAACTGCGACACTTTTGCGTGTATGTGTTAGGTTACCATTCTAAAATAGAAATGTCATTTAAGGAGTGAGATTTTCTTAAGTAATAATAAATTCTTTTTGGTTATTCAATTTTTATTATGTACATAAATATATTTAAATACATTTTATTTTATTTTTGTCAGCGTTGCTCTAGGGTTTTTAAAATAAATGTATCTTAACTGCAATAAAAATGTATCATTTGGAAATACAAATTTGTTTTATGGAAAAGTAAAATATAATTATTTTTGGATTTACGTCATCATATGATAAAATAATAGCAATACCTTTAAAATACTTGAGAATTTTCGATCTAATAAATATACAGATACTTACGATAGATTTATAATGACCTAAATTATTATTTATACATGTTAATATAACATTTTTGATCAATTTCTAAAATTAGACCAAAAATGTGGTATATATACGTGTATATATATATATATTACAATACATGTAATACATTTAATATACATACATACATAACGTATATACAAGCCGTTCATCAAATTATATTTATGTGTCGCTTATTATTATTATTTATGTACATTTATTTGTCACTACATAGTCAGTAATTTAAAATTAATAATTTTTGGTAGTAATACATTAGCTTAAATAAAATAAAATTATCCTCTACATACATATAATTAATTATGCACATATTGTATAATTAGCAACACAAGTTGGGAAGTCAGCTAATTATGAAAAATTGTGATTTGATTTAAATACATAATTTTATGTATTTTTCTACATATGTATAAGCCCAGACATATTCATTTGGTCCATAATAAGAAAATGAATTCCCATTTAATTTTTTTAGAATTTGTATTTAGAGATTACAAGGAATGATGTTTTTAAAAATTAAATTTTTCTTCACTAATGAAGTAGATCCTTATTCGTCTTTAAAGCACCGCAAGAGGTGCCACGATCGCCACTAGTTAAAGGTGAACAGCAATTCAGCGTTTATTTTTAAGTGTGTTATTTTTGAAATATTTTGCGGCTGAATAAATAAATATATCTTTCATGTGCAATAAAAGATTGTTTTGAACCGTAATCAACAACAAAATTGCCCAAAAATATAATTTTGATTGCTGTGTACCTTTAACTCTAGTTTCAATATCGTCCACCAGATGTCAGCCACTTTGCGTTAAAAAGCGAATATATAAAGTTATAGAATCACCATTTGTCATTAATGACATTTGATGAATTTTTATTACTGGATTGTAACTGGATTTAAGGTAAAAAACTATATCATCTAAAAATATAGCAAATTGTTTTGTTAACCGATTTGATTTGTTAGCTTAACAAAACTGCAGTGGTCCTTATAAAGTGCTCTGAATTTATTGTAACGCAGTACACCAAAATTAATTACGAACTATTGAAAATTTAAAACATAAAAAGCTATTTTATGTATATTTATAAAAATATGCCTATACTGGACATTAAATCTTTCGCATCGCTATATTCTGGTAAACAGAATATTCAATTATCTGAAAATATCTGTTTATGTCAGATTTTAGTTTTTTTTAGACGGCAACTGGGAAATACATCAAAAATATATGTACGTATTATATTATGTACGTAATACGTAGTACATATATAGAAATATTATTTACATATTTAATACGTGTCGCACGTATGTACTGTGTCTGACAAATCCAAAGCACCAAATAGTTCTTGTTTCTTGCCCCCTTGAAATACTATGAAAATTGTTGCCGTTTGCCAACCCGAGTATTTCTACTCTATGCACTGTATTTTTTAATGTGAACTGAACATACTCTGAGCTTACTCCGTTTGTAAATTTTTGCTCTGAAATAAATGTAAGTGTAGAGAAAGTATACTGTTGAAAATCCTTAAGAATTTAAATTTTTCGTCTAGAGAGCATCCACAATATCCGTTTCACAATATTATGTGAGTAACGTCAGAATTGTCCGATATGATTCTTTACTCAGTGCTTGGCATCACTGTGGACCATTCTAGAATACAAAATAATAAAACACAAATAATAGAAAATCAGAATTTATGTTATTGTCACTGAATCCCACCTCCTTGGCACGTACCATTTTATTTTTTATATAGCTAGCTCACTTTTCAGTACGAAACTGAACTACCAATACAAGGAACTCGGATGTTTCTCATTTTTGAAGAGCCAATACATTGGTATGACTCTGGGGTAAAGAAAGGGGGAGGGGGAATAATATTTCTACTTTTTACTGGTAGGATATATTAGGAGTGATTGACTGCTTTATTTTACTGATTTACCACCAAATCGAAAATACTGAGTATGTCTTTACATTTAACATATTATCTATAAAAAAGCCGACAATTTTTTTCATAATTATCAAAAAGACAAATTTTAACTTCATGGCAATATTCAATGCCATACGTGGATTTTCCGTACGCTTTCCAATAATTAGAAACTCCGACTCAAAATCCTAAGTATATTTCTGGGTTGGAATGGATCTAACCTAACAGAAAAAAATAGTCACTTAAAAAGTTAGAGGACGTAATTCAATACTATACGTGGAGAGATAACAAATTTTTTGCTTACTAATCACCCAAAGCCCCTCTAACTTTTCAAGTTACTATTTTTTTCTGTTCGGTTACATCTATACCAACCCAGAAATATACTTAAGATTTTGGACCGGTTTTTCTAATTATCGGAAAACGTTCGGTAAATCCACGTATGGTATTGGATATAATCATAACAGGTTTTTTGCTTATTAAACACCCAAAGCCCCTCTAATTTTTCAAGTGACTATTTTTTTAGTCATACTAACCCAGAAATTTAGTCAGGATTTTGTGCCGGTGTTTCTAAATATCGGAAAACGTTCGAAAAATCCACGTATGGTATTGAATATTATCATAACAGGTATTTTGCTTACTAAACACCCAAAGCCCCTCTAACTTTCCAAGTGACTATTTTTTTCCGTTAGGTTCCATCCTTACTAACCCAAAAATATACTTAGGATTTCAGGCCGGTGTTTCTAAATATCGGAAAACTTTCGCATAAATTCACGCATGATATTGAATATTACCCATAACAGGTTTTTTGCTTACTAAACACCCAAAGGCCGTCTAACTTTTCAAGTGGCTATTTTTTTCTGTTAGATGTAACCTAATACCAACCCAGAAATATAATTAGGATTTTGAACCTGTGTGTGTAATTATCGGAAAACGTTCGGAAATACACGTATGATATTGAACATTAGTATTTTTGTCAATATTAATTATCTATCAGACAGGTAATAATGGTAGAATATTGCAGGGGGTGAGTAGGAGAGGCAGAAGAGATGCAAAAACTTCAACAGCAACGTCAAGCAACACGTACTACAGTTAGTACAAATTTGGGTGACCGAATGGGAACATGATGATGGAACGAAATCTCGCCCCCCTCACGCCGATAGAAAAAATAGTGGATCCAAAAATAAAAATAAAATCCTTACAGCTTTTCAGAAAAAAACCTGCAGCACTAATGGGGAATGCTGATTAGGAGATTGTGTTGTCTTGTGACTAACATCTTGTCAAAAAAAAAAAAGAGTTACTAACAAAATTTACTAATTATCGACTGCATAGGTGGCTGAAACCGGGTCGAGTCTATAATGCTAACATACCTTTCCTATCCTTCGGTCTTGTTATATGTAAGGTGGTGTACGGTGGATCCGGCGTATCCGGGAATCTTGCTGAGGCTTGGTCGTACATCCGTATCAATCAAATCAAAAAGGAAATAATAATAGAATATTGCAAAAATAGTATAGGTACATGACAATATTTATACGTAAGTTTTAATTTTCCCTTACTTAAAGGGTAATGTATAGGAAGAAATTCACATTCATTCAAGATTCCTTTTTTAGACTGTAGTAAATCACTGAACAAATCAAAATGGCATCGCTTTGTTACCGATCAGTTTGACATAAATTAAATAAAGCAGTTCTATTAGGGCGCTATTTTAACTGCAAAATCATAGCAGCTGGAAAGACGGTAGCGAGAAATCCCCTTAACCAAACTCAGCAACAGCATCATGAGCAATACTAAGTATGTAATAACAAAACTTATTAAAAATACTTGCTGCTGCGGCCATATATAGTAGATATTTTCACAATAAAATAAAATAAAGTAGGCGGTTTTTTTAATTTTTTTCGTATGCGGCGGCGGCGCACGATGAATTTGAAATGCCGGATGATGTTGTTTAAATAACAAACGACATTTGACAAAATTACGTTTCATCAAAATATCTTTAGAAAATTTGCATATTTGGCAAATATCGTAAGACAAAACAAATTGAATGGCAAATGTGCGTTTAATCAAAAAAGCTATTCTATCAATTTGACAGGTACGATGTAAATGGAATTTTTAAATGATTTTTGAATACATTTTTGGAATATGGCGAATTAGTCAGTAACTTGGCCATTTCTTTCGGGGTTATGATACATTTTGACAGGCACGGTACGGAGGCAATGAGATTGTTAAATGATTTTTAGGTGAAGTTTTTGAATATGCCAAATTTGCTTGTAACTTGCCTATTTCTTTACCAATTATGATAAAATTCGACAGGTATGATGCAAATGGGATTCTTAAATGATTTTTGGATATATTTTTGGAATATGGCCAGTTAGCCTGTAACTTGGTTATTTCTTAATTGATTATGATTAAATTTGAGACGTACGATGGAAATGGGATTATTGAATGATTTTCAGATGAAATTGATGGAACTTGGTGATTTTAAAAACAATTTTGATGAAAATCGACAGGTACGATAGAAAGACGATTGTAAAATGATTTTTAGAAGAAGTTTTTGAATATGGAAAATTAGCCTGTACTTGGCTATTTTTTAACCGATTATGATGAAATTCGACAAATACGATGGAAATGTGATTCTTAAATCCCAAAGATAGATTATTGAAATATGGCCAATTAAGAGCCGCGCGCTGGAATTAATAAAAATATTTTCGCTTGAAATGGAGAAATAAATGGAGATGGAATGGAAAATGGAGATTTAATATTAAAATTAGAATGGAAGTCTCCATTTTCCAGAATATTTCAACACAAAATTCTGGAAAAGGAAGATTATTAAATCTTCATTTTCCAGAATTTAAATTTTCGTTTAAATTTTAGAGTAATTACTTTTTAACAAATTATTTTACAAGAATTATGAGGCATTTTGGTCGCGTTTTCAAAATGCCTCATAATTCCTGAAGAATTCTTTGCCAACAATTAATTTGTCAAACATATATTTGACATTCGTTCATAATCTTTCATATAAATCTACGAAAATATGCACCGATTATCGGTCAGGTGGACCTGAAGACCAATGTGCGAATCCGAATCATCGTTTTTCTATTATATTGAATAAAATATAAGTATTACAACAAAACAAAGCAAAATCTCGACTTTCTTAGTAAAGCCCCAGATTCACGAACTCAACTCAACGAATCCTTGTGATTATTCGATAACAAATTTTGGTTATAGAAATAGAAAATAGGCATTCTCTAATTCTCCAGAATAATGCCGAATAATCTGTGACTTTTGTTTGTTATTGGAATACCGTCGAAAGAAAGTCTTCAAAAATCGCAAAACTCATAAATAAAAAATTGAGGTGTGGCCAACACACGACTTTCTTTTACGAACAGCGAATTTTGAGAAACATTAAGCAAATTTCTTGCAATTTTTTTTGTTTTTTTCATATTTTTTTTTATAATTTTTAAATTTTTTTTAAATTTTTTTTTTTGATTTTATTTTTTGGAAACATTTTGTAGTTGTTTGTAAACCTTATACTTTTTAAAATATTTGCAAAATAAATTTTCTGGCCCAGGGGAGTAGCCACTTCCGGTTGACCGATTTGGAGTAAAATTCACTGGGACCTCCCAATTTATCGAAAAAGCTTAATTCTGAAGTTTCAGTTCGATTGGTTAAGCCATCTGGGCTTTAGAGAGGACACAGACTGACAGACAGAGACATCATTCCGAAACCCAATTTTTCGGGCTCAGAGGACCTCAAAACAGATAAATCTTCGATAATCTCAAGGTCGAAATTTTTACTTACGTAAAAGAAAGTAATATGACGGGAGTGCTAATTTGTTTTAACAATATTTTATAGTTAAGTGACAATGGCATAGATGGCTTAATTGTTTCAGTGAATGAGAATAGCTAAAAAAGGGAGCTTTTCATAAGAAAGTGACTGCTTTCGTTATTTAGTCGCGCTACTCGCCAAGGTCCAAACATGAAGAGGGTTACCTATGTACAGTAGTTCCTCTGCAATTCCCTTGTTGTTTGATACTTTGCCAATGGCGCCGAAAATAATCAATTAAGACCTTAGAAAAAATCTGTAAGAAGTTTGCGTAATAGGTTTCTCACAATTCCCTGTTCGTAGAAGAAATGTGTTGGCCACACATCAATTTTATTTTCTTTAGAAAATTTTTTAATTTTTTTTTAAATTTTTTTTAAATTTTTTAAATTTTTTTTTTTAATTTTTAATTTTTATTTTTTTATTTTTCAATATTTTTTATTTTTTGGAAACATTTGTATTAGTAGTTTTCTGTAAACCTTATACTTTTTCAGATATTTGCAAAACAAATTTTCTAGCCCAAGGGAGTGGCCACTTCCGGTCGACCGATTTGGAGTAAAATTCACTGGGACCTCCCGATTTATCAAAAAAGCTTAAATCTGAAGTTTCAGCTCGATCAGTTAAGCCATCTGGGATGTAGAGAGGACACAGACTGTTAGTCTGACAGACAGACGGATAGACTGACAGACAGACATCATTTCGAAACCCACTTTTTCGGACTCAGGCGACCTCAAAACAGATAAATCTTCAATAATCTCAAGGCCGAAAATTTTCATGATTACTATACTTTATTTTACTTACGTAAAAGAAAGTAATAATCATAAAATTCTCGGAATTTTCGAAAATCTCGAAAATTGTGAGATAATTTTGAGAGCCTCTTAATTCCCGAATTAAATGTAATGATATCTGTTCAATGTTTTTCGGAATATTTAGAAAAAAATTTGTAATCTGAAGTAATCCGATAAATCTTTGGAGCTAAGTAACTTCAAGGTACGCTACGTATATTTCGACAATCTCAATTTTCTAAAAGAATCAAATAATCTCAAAATTTAACGCCGAGTAAATCTTGATAAACTCTAACGTCGTTCTTTTAACTAGATTTCTAAATACTACAAAATAAAGAAAAATTCTAAAAATATCGGATTATATCGGATCATTTCACGAAAAATTGTGTCAGTTTATATTTACATATGACATAATTAATTTACTTTGTAGTTCGAATAAAGGGGTTTTAATAAACTCAAAAAAATTTAAGCAATCGTTCGTTATTGTATATAGTTTTTTGATATTCCGTTGTAAATAAAACAAAATTGAATTATTTAACTATATTTAAAAAGTTTTACGAGGGTACTTCAAACTTTAATCCAGGTCAATTAAATCTTACTGGTACATTTACGAAAATCCCTTAGAAATAATCAAATAATCGTACGTCTCACTGTTATATATGTCAAATCCACGTCATTCTAATTACAACCATCAATCGTTCATATTTTAAATAAATCTCTTATGCTCGGTTTCACAAAAAAAGGCAATCTTCAATTGGTTAGTATTTTATCTCTTTCTTCTTTTGTGAAATTGCGATTTATTTCATTATGCAAATTCAATGCACGCTTATTTTATTTCGTTTTTACAAGCAAATTTTAACTGGAGAGCTAAATATTTAGCTGCCCAATTTCGTTCAGCTAATTATTTAGCTGAAGGCTAAATATTTCTATGTAAATTGAAAATATAATCAACTTGCATTGAATTTTTATTGTGAAACAAAATGAAATTTCATAAAAGAAGAAAGGGAGGAAATATTATTTAACTAGAGATTTGTTATTTTTTTGTGAAACTGGGCACTAATCCACTTAAAACAATAAGCGGTTGTATCGCTGGGAATTTTTTGTTCCAATTTCGTTTAATTTCAGGATACATGTATCCGATATACACAATTAAGTTTTATTAATTAATAATCCCAACCATAATTGAATTCAATAAAATAAATTTTCCGAGTGCCTTAAACTTTCGTATGTATTTGTGTACCTGTAGTGTACACGTATATGCTATGTTTCAACATTTCTTCTAATTCATTGAAGAAACAATGTTCACAGTAAATTCCTCATATGATCTTGGATTCATCTCAAAATATAAATGAAACTGAAACCAGAACAGAAAAGGCTTTTCGCTGACATAAAAATGCCTTTAAAAATGCCTACCTATTAAAAAATGTAAGGATACAACAGAGGTTTTGATATTTGTTATAACAATAATAGTAATAATTAATAATGGTAATCGCAGTAGTATAGTAATAGTGAATAGTGATAAAAATATTTAATTATTTTTTTTTTAAAACAATAGTGATACAAAAAATGGGAATAAAATTCATATATATGTATGTATGTAATATGTACATTTATATTTTTTCGTGTTAGATAACAACGGTTACCAAAAATACCAATTGAATAAGAAAACGAAGAATAACACCTTAACAATTAAATGAAATAAAACAACAGAAAATAATAACAAATGGAATGAATTTCACCCTTTCCCATTGTTATTTCACATTCTATTTTATGCTTAAAAGTTTATGGGTTCATCTTAATTTTCGAAGAAAGAAATATTAAAATAACAAACGTTTTCCATCTTATTATAATAAGCCTTCCCAGCTACTCTTATGGTGCTCTTCAACAAACTTCACATATTTTTTTTACTGTGTTTTGAGAAAATTGATTTTCAAATGTTTGATCTTTATCAACCAATTTATTATAGATAATAGTTGTTTGAGATAATAATTAAGTGAACAAGAAAGATGGGATTATATGTGTTGTTGTGTGGAAAGATGGGATTATATGTGTCGCTTTAAAAAAATAAATATTAACATAATACACACTCTTACATTATTTTTGATTTAAGTAAAACCACTTAGAAATTAAATTAATACCTTTATTTATTTTAAAGAACGAAAATTTATTGCTCTTTCGTGTTGTGATACGATATAAAGTGAGATATCTTGTTTAGCGTATGTTTCATATTATTGTAATTAATGAACTTAGACTAAATAGTTTTTTTTTATTACTACGTATGTATGTATGTTGAAAAAATGCAGAAAAAACGGAAAATTTTATATATTGTAGAAAATGCACAAAGCCTGAAGTAATTTGTATTTTTTTCTTTATTTTAATGTTGATGTAATGAATTTTCTTCATATTCACATTCTTACTACATTCTATATTTTGGGGGGACACAAATATTTTATCTAGGACAAAAAAGATAAAAAAATATCATCCGCAATGCTCACTTTATTTGCTACTGGTTTAGTATACGAGTAGATGTGATATATTAAAACAAAACGATAGTGATGGTAATGATAACGTTATAATAGAAGTTGACAGCACATCTTCTGCTCGTATATACATAATATATAGAATAAATGCTTTAGGTGATAGTTTATAACTGTAACCACTGCTGTATGCTGTTATCAACGATAACGATAAAAAATTTATCTCAAAATATAGATGACGAAGATGGAAAACATTTTTTGTTCACACACCCATAGAGATGCGAGAGGTATTTATATTAGAGTATAGGAACATGAAAAGATGGATGAATCGGTTAGGATGGAAATCATTTTTTTTTTGTGTTCCGGAATTTTTTTTTTTATAAATTTTTGTGGCTTTATTTTATGTTTTCTTGCGGGAATGTAAATATTTATATCTATGTTTATCTATAAATATGTATTTTTTTTGTTTCAGTCTGTTATGTTTTAATCTAAAGTATAGTAAAAAGCTCGTTTAGCACCCTTCTTTATATATTTTTGGAAAATTTATTAATTTTATGGTTTGAAGACAATGTATGTATTTATTTTAGAAATTTAAATGCGGTATTTTTAGATAAATATGTACCTACCAACGCAAACAAAATAACAACAACAACGGTAAAAAATGTGTATTATAAAAAAATATCAACGCGTCGCATTTCAAGGAAGTGTAATGGAAATGTAATTAAAAGTAGCTTTTGTATATTAAGAAAATTGATTTTCTAATCAATAAACAAGTACACAAAAATTGCGGTGCACGATTTAATCTAAATATTTTTACACATAAATTAAATTGGAGTGTCTATCTGCTTTTCGAGGTAACTGCTTCTTTTAAGTGCTTTACTTTATTAGTAGAATGCCTGAACATAAACAACCATGCCTGTCTGCATATTAATGTTGTATGGCTTTCATGCCAAAACTACTAAACAAATTTTTAGGAACTTCGGATATGTTATAAACGACATCCATTGAAGCAATCTGCACGTTAATTCATTTCTTCCCGATGCCTTAGTGGGTTAAGGTAAGATGATTATTTATCTCATTCATACAAAAATATAAAGTATCCTCCCCATCAGTCGGATACCCATAAATAAACATGGAGTGTGTTTGTTCTTCGAGATAAATTCCTATTTTTAAAATTTTTACGTTGTTTAAAAGATGCCTAAACACAAGCAACCATTGTTTGCCGATTTTAAGCCTATCAAGTTCAATTTTGAATTCCTCTTTTCAAACCATCCCTACCAACATCTTAGAAAGTGAAGTGCGGTAAAAATTCATTTCATGCAAAAGTTGTTTTTTCCGTAATATAAGCTATCAAAAAAACAACGAGCGAGTTCACCCTCAACTCGCAAAATATTTATGTGAAAACTTGTTTGTATAAATATCTATTAAATTTTAAATCATTTCAAGCCATTGCGATAAGGCTCAGAAACCCCTCCATAAAGACAGATGTGTTCGCTTCGTAATTAAACTAAGTTACATTTTTGGTTGAAAAAGTCAAGTTATTCTACTATTTTGAATGTGGAGGACGAACCTTACTAACATTAATTGAGCTTGAGCAAAGACAGTTTTGTTAAGTTAATCACCTAAATCTGCCATGTATGCTTAAAAATATACCATTACTCATATGCAGCAATCTTGTTCAAGATTGCATAGTAATAAATGGTCACGGCAAACTCGCTGAACAATGAAAAATCGCATTGCTTTATCACTGATCAGTTTAAAATAAATTAAATAGAGCGGTTCTATTTGGGTGCACTGTTGGTCGTAAAATCATTGCAATTGAAGAGACAGTAGCGCGAAACCCACATAACCAACCTCACGAACAGCTTGAGCAATATTAATAAGAACATACCGAACCGATTAAACAATTTTAAAATTATTATTTTATTATGCATCAATGTATGTATACATTCATATGTACAATCTTCATAGCTAGCTATTTCCATTTAATTTTTTTATACTACACAAGCATAATTTGTGGTCCTTTTGCTCGTATGTAATTTTCATTTTCAAAAACACTTGCTGCTGCGGACATATATAGTAGATATTTTCACAACAAAATTAATTAAAGTAGGCGAATTTTTTTTGTATTCGGCTCACGATGTTTTTAAAATGCCGGATGATGTTGTATATTGCATGTGTATGCGTAGATTTTTCATTGATTTTACGTTTTATTTATTTTTTGTTCTTATCGATATTCCCACATACTTGCAATATTTTCTGTTCGGCACTTTTATTTCCGTAACCCGAGTTCTATACAATTTTTTACTTACTCCTGCCGCTAAAGATGTTTTTCTCCCAACGTCTTAAAAGCCTCTTGTTTTAATACTGTTTTTGGGTATTAAAGTTGGCCTTTTTCTTACTATTTTAAAAAATGTGTGTGTTGCTAAGCTACCCTTTTAATCCTTGGTGTAAAAGTAGGTACTTTTAATACTATGAGAAAAATATTATGCGTAGCCGAGCAAAAGCAAAGATTGCGAGTCAAACAAAGTCACTTTTAATTCGAATAACACATACTATTTTTTCTCCAACGAAGAGTTCATGTCATGTCGGTTGTATATTACTAATTATACGAGTAAGTACAAATTATGTAATTAAAACTTCAAAATTGAAACTAATTTTGTTGAAATATTTTGTGAAACTAAGGAGATCATGACTTTTGTTTGGTTTGACTATTGTACGCGTCAAATACAATGCAATAGTCAAACGAAACAAAAGTCATGGTCTCCTTAGTTTCAAAAAATATTTTAACAAAATTAGTTTAAATTTTGAAGTTTTAATTACATAATTTGTACTTACTCGTATAATTAGTAATATACAACCGACACGACATGAACTCTTCGTTGGAGAAAAAATATTATGTGTTATTCGGATTAAAAGTGACTTTGTTTGACTCGCAATCTTTGCTTTTGCTCGGCTACGCTGCGCTTCGCCTCGCATGCAAATATAATTGCTCGTCAAACAAAGTATCACTTTTAATCCTAATGACACAATGTACTATTTTACATCAAAAATTATAGATCCTTCACATATCACATGTCATTTCAGGGTCATTAAAATTATTTATTTATTTGCCCTCATCAACGAGAAAATTAAGTATTGTTGCTAAAGGTAGCCAAATAACTTTGTGTTGAAACAATTTTGGCTTCAATGCGTAATTTTCGAGTTATGTATGTGAGTCAAGTTAAGTGTCCCCTCTCCCCTTTCCACCCCATATAGTAGCATACTACTCCCGTAGTACACAATATAATGTATTAAGAAACTTTTACAAAAAAATTTCATTGAGGATCAAACAACTCTCTAACTAAAAGTAAATATTCCAAAAACTAGGTTATTATTCGGCAAAGCACCATGGTTTAATAGGTAATGCCAGAGCCCTCTGTAGCCCTAATGCATCCGCCAATTTTTAAATGTGCTTTCTGTAAGTAGATTTTGTGATGTTCCATGTAAGCCGGTGTAAAAAAGACATTTTTAAATTTACATTTTTTGAATGAAAACTCGTTATTTTCGGCAATATTATTTCACTCATTCGTAGATTAATAATTATATTTAGACTTATACGAAAACCAAACTTGGAATCTAGCAATTGATCCATAAAATATAATTTAAATTTCCATAATTTTATTCACAACTATGTATGTATATACAAAACTACAAAAGCTTTTTAAACGAGAAAAATAAACAACTCACAAAATATTCAATAATATTATATTGAATATCTGTTGGAACGACAAGGTTGTCTATGTATTGTTCTAATTTTTTGTATCTTTACAGATGTTTTTTTTTATTTTTATTTTATCGTTGTGCGCTGTCGATAGATCGGAATAAAAGATATCTATAACCAAATATAATATTGCCGATCTCATGGAAAAATTTTATCTAAATTTATTTTTAATATTGAGAACGAAAGCACAGTAATTGTAAAAAAAGTAAAAACAATCAGTTCTTCGGTTCTGTAGCACCTAAATTGATTATTGTAGGCTTATTTTTTTCGTTAGTGTCTGTAGTATTTTGTTAAAAAAACATCACGTTTCTCGAAAAATGAATTCACCCCTTAATTGGACACAAACACAATGGAAAAACTTCTGAAAATCTACATACATATTTTGAAAGTTTTTTCTACTTTAAATGGTGTTTCAATTTGTCTGAGGTGAACTATCGTGTTAAGATTTAGACAGAGAATATACATGAATTATTTCAAATGTGAAGAGAACTTGAGAACTTGTGAAGTGGTTGAAAGTACGGGGTTGCTATCCCAAATGTTTTTGAAACTGAGTCAGCGGGGGCCGGGAGTGAAATGTACGAATTTTCCTGGATCCTAGGCAATTAACTAAAAATTCTGGAAATCTATAAAATATACGGAAACAAATTTGTTGGTTTAATTTTTACCATCTTTCAAAATTTAAATTCTTATTTTAAATATTTTGTATCGTACTCGTTATATACTCCAATTTGCCTTATATTCGAGTCATGGAATTAGTCTCAACAATTGCGATCTTAGAAAGACGTGTCATTACTATTTGATTATTCTGCTAATTTTAATAGAGTTTTTTTGGTGGAGCTAGTCTGTCAAAAGATGGTCCAAAAAACAAACATAGGCTCAATGGCATCAAAAATATTGAAAGTTTAAAATTTCTGCAAACTTTTGACTTTTTGACAAATCAAAAAGGCCTTAAAATTAATCTCTGATTTGAAAGTTTACCTATTGTAATTTCAAGTGAGACATTTTTCAGTAAATGCAAAAGGGAAAACTCAATGATCATGCTTTGTTATGTTTGATGCTATTTTGTGTGCCGAGGTATGGATCAAAGCGCATCTGGTAGCCGAAGCCCTATCTACAGATTCATACCTTCGGTTCGTATCTAGCAATATTCGGTAAGAGAGATGAATAATTGGCAATGGTATTGTAAGTAAAGTGTAAAAATTAATCAAATGGAATAAAACAATGTTGAAAAATTTAGATATTATTTTATATATAAAAAACGGTTTCCATTCACTGAGAAAATTGAATAAATTTTGGGGGAAACAAAAGAATGCTATAAAATAAAAATTTTCCGGATTTATGATGAAAATGCTGGGATTCGGTTTCATAAAATTTATTTATTTTCCCAGAGAATTTGTCGCGTAATCCTCGGGAACGTAGGAGGAACTGAAGATTAATGAATTTATCCAAAATCAGACTTTTCAGAGATAAAATTAAAATTAGCACTATTACAAAAGTTGATTATTTTGAAGAGGAAGAACATCAATAAAATTGTTTATGAAATGTGTGGTACACGTAAGTAGCCGTAATTTTATTGAATCGTCAGTCTAAATAAATTTATGAATATACCGTTTAATTTTATTATTCCAAACTCTAAATTTTTGTATTATATTATCGCAACTTCAAAGTATGAATTTGACCAAAGCTTCTAGATATACAAGCCATCAGCATCGACCCTTTAAATTAAGAAGCTTAATTTAATGGGTATACATTTTACGTTTTCCCATAAGAACCCATGTAAAATTGATCATTTTTGATTACAATTTTATGAATAAAAAATACTCGTAACAGAAAATATTTTTAGGTTTATATTTAAATCAAACCTTTTAGTATAACATATTTTAAAACTAATAATTTAAATTTAGTAATTTGTTAATTATAATTAAAAATAAAATTGTACAAATTTACTTTTTCTTTGTATGTAAATGTAAAAAAGTAATGTAAATACAGTATAAAATTAATAAACACAAAATCAATGACGTAAGATATTATGAAGTTAGCTACACAAGATTTTTTTCGTTTTCGAAAATTCGAATTTCGAATTTTGAAAATATTTTTAACAGTGCAATAATTATGTTAAATATTTATAATATTTTTAGCGTATTTCCTATGAAATACATTCGCATGATCGTTCAACTTGCTAAAACATTATTTTGGATTGTTTTGCTGAAATTTCAATTTAAATATTTCAATTTTTTATATTACCGCCATCTGATTTCAAACACGGAAACTACACGTCCATTTTGTTTTTTTTAAATATATTTAATTAGTCGAATTTATACGTAGGTGGCACTAATGGCTTATTATAAAAAAAAATTCGAACAAATGGTATGACGTCATGACATAAAGATGTGTTTGTAAATAAAGGGTTTTTTCATATTAAGTTCAAATTTTAACCTGACGGCTTGTATCAAAGCGTTCCTAGATATACAAGCCGTCAGGTTAAAATTTGAACTTAATATGAAAAAACCCTTTATTTACAAACACATCTTTATGTCATGACGTCATACCATTTGTTCGAATTTTTTTTATAATAAGCCGTTAGTGCCACCTACTTATAAACTCGACTAATATATTTAAAAAAACAAAATGGACGTGTAGTTTCCGTGTTTGAAATCAGATGGCGGTAATACAAAATTTAAATATTTATAATTTGTTTTAGCAAGTTTAACGATCATGTGAATGTATTTCATAAGAAGTACACTAAGAAATATTCTAAATATAATCAGCTGGATTTAACAAAGATGATGGCGTGGCCAATTCATAGGATTCTGATGCAATGTAGTACCGAACGGGAAAGCAACGATGGAAATACAGAGTATAAATTCCATCCGGACAATACTATCGAAATTGGCATTTGGTGATTTAAATCGAATAAATTTGTGAATGATATTCCTGGACGGTGGAAATGAGTTTAACAGAAAAGAATTCATCAGCTCAAATAAAAACAAGGAAATTCATTCAAGTAAAAGGTACCATTCGTCAATTAAAAATTAATTAATTTACAAAAAAAATTTTTGTGATTTTAATAAAATATTGTATTTATTTATTCATTTGTATAATAACAGTAATTTATTATTAAAAGGAAAAGCACACATGGAAGCAACAAAAAAAACAGAATAAAAAATTAAGATTGGACGATTTTATGTGAATATCTCATTCGTTTTTTAAATACTGTTTTGTTTGCCCTATGTATGTTTGACTACAATTACAATGAGCTCGATTTTGCCGAAGGTAGTGATGTATCGGTTGCAGCACTACACTATCCAAAAAAACAAAAATGCTTATCAATTTTGATGTAGATGACAAAAATTGAACCTCATCGAATTCGGAGCCTAATAAAAAGTTTAACGACCATGCCAATCTACTTCATAAGAAATACGCTAAAAAAATGTTAAACATATAATCATCTGGATTTAAAAATAGATGGTGGCGTAGCAAATTCGTATGATTCCGATGCTGCTCATAAATTCGATCCGGACATTATTGATTTGAATACAAAAAATTCGGAAGGTCGATCTGAGTTCAACAATGAAAAAATTGCAACACTATCGAAACAGGCATTTGGTGATTTAAATCGAACAAATTTGAATAATGATATTCCTATCTCTACCGGTGGAAATGAGTTTAACAAAAAGAATTCATCAGCTCAAATAAAAACACGAAAATATATTCAAGTAAAAGATACCATTCGTCAATTAAAAATTAATTAATTTACAAAACATTTGTTTGTGATTTTAATAAAATAATGTATTTATTAATTATTTGTATAAATTCGGGGAAACCAAATCATAAATCAAACGAATTATTAATTTTTAAAACTCACTCGAACAGAAAATAGTAACCGAAATATATAATTTTTGTGGTAAACTTCAGATGTCACTAATTGTTCACTAACATTTTGACAGTGTACAAAATGGAAAAGTTGTAGTTGTAGTATGTTAATTTTTGACATTTTACATCAACAAATGTCATACAACACAAACCAAATCAAGTCGTGAGCAAATAGAAGTGTTGAAAGTTAAATTAAAAAATAAAATCGAATACATATTTATTTTTATTTACGATGGGTGATGGAAAATACGGTATTTGTTTACAACCATGCACTATTCAATTAATACCAGAACGTATGAACAATATGTGTTTTTTAAGCGCTGGAACATTGTTCCAAATAGAACGACGCAAGAATTTTTCAGAAGTTCTAATAAAAAGAATGAGAGTAGAACTCGGTTGAAAAAGGTGGGGTGCAATTTAACACATGGCGAGCAATTGACGTTTGTGCTACATATCCATATAAACCAAAGTGTTTCGATTCCAAAAACATCGTTTCGTGGTAGACAAAATGATTTGGATTGTGTTGTGCGATATATTGTATACATATATATATGTATTATACATACCCATTTCTAGTGCATCTGGAATGGATTTAATTAGCTTTGAACCAGTAACTCTAAATTATATCCAACCTAGTAAAAAACTAGAACCACCGAGACCTTAAACATTGATATTTCAGCATGTAATATGCGAGTAACAAATAATGTGCAGCTTCTTTATCAATTAGTGACCTCATTAGAATATCAGCTACCAAAACCTGAGGTCAAACTACAATTTACCCCGGCTCCGAATAAAGTAGTTGCGGATATCATCAATAAATCAACACAAAATGTAAATCGTGACAACTTAAGACAAAAATATGAACGTTTGAAAAAAGAATTCGATAATTTGAAGAATTATAAGAATATTGGGTTCAAAGAAAATGATGGATTAAACGTCAACCAAGCTGTTGCTATTCCTAATCAAAATCTAAGTAATAGCACCACAAAAGAGTAAGTATTAAAAATGTACGCTTTGTTGTTTATATACCTACTATCATATTGTTTATTTAATGCTTACAGAATATAAGTGCTCCTTAAAATCTTGCCCTTTGAAAACACGACAACGTTATGAAACCGATTATAAATGGGATGGCCACACAGAATTTTATACCAGCTCAATTCTTCAAGTAAAATGTGGTGATTGCCAAGAATTAAAATTAAAACGCTACACGTCAAAGTTGTATGGTGCTAATCGAGAATTTAATGCTTTCATTGCTGTACTTAAAGAATCTGGTTTTAATGTTTCATTCCCAGAAAACATATTTAGCTATTACGGATCAACACCTTTATTCCCTTAGTCGTCTCACTTCATTCGGCGTGATAATTGTCGTATCACTTCAGCTTAAAATTGGTATTCTTCAAGTCGATCGAACTGACGCGTCACGACAAATGTGATAAACCAGAATCCGTTAGGCAACACTAATAATTTACTATTATTTGACGGAATTCTGACATTTAAAAATCAAGGAAATGTCAATTGTGTTGTTAAAAAATCGGAATATGATAGAAATTTGTATTTCTTAATTTTTTTGTGAAATTATTGACATAATAAAAAATGGGGAATGCTTTTTAATTCCTTCGCTTATTTGAATAATGTGTATGACATAATGCCCATTTTGTCAGAAATATACATTTTATTTTTCACATACAATGTAAAATTATTAATAATTACAATATTTATAAATTATAAATGTGTAATATATTTAATAACTCGCTAAAAATAATCAAAATATAATTTAAAATTGAAAAGCTATCGTTTTTTGCCTTTATCAATTTTGTGTCGCTTAAAAATTTCAGGCGATGAAATTGTCATTTCAAGTGACATGAAACTTTTGAAATGACTAAGGGAATACCAATTCAAGAGACGGTTGTCACTTCAAATGACGACTGTCACTCCAATCGACTAAAGGAATACCAAAAATTGGTTGTCGGTACAAACGACAAGTGACACGACTAAGAGAATAAGGCCCAAGATAAAACGAAAGTAATCGATCTTGATAAAAAGCGTGAACCTTACTATGCATGTACGATTCGTGCAAATATCACGATTAATAAAAATTGTTTCAAAACGTTATGTAAAAAATGTGATTCAGCCGTGGATGTATCTCAAGAAATTTCGTTGGAAACGTGTCATCATGTATTTTGCAATAATTGCATGACGTCCCATATAAAAAGTAGTCAGACACCAGTAATGAAATTGTCCAGTAGCGAAATGTTCACATAAATTGAAGGAAAATAATATGCATGCGTATTTGACCGAACCAGAATTCAAGTATATTTACAAAGTTTGCATGCGGCTGAGGCTGACAATTTATTCTACTGCACAAATAAATCGTGTAATGGATGTATTCCGATTAATCGAACTAACCGGGATAAAATTGTACTCCTTTATTGTCCCGAATGTGGTCAGTTTAATTGCATCGATTGCAAAACGACTCACACTGGGATAAGGCTACATGAATTAAAAAAGGCTGAATTAAAAAAGGTGTTCATTAATGAAATAAAAAAGGCGAATTTTGTATGAAAAAGGAATACCATTTTTATTTCAGAAAAAAATGAATTAAAAAAGGTAACAGGTGTTCATACAAATTCATACAAAATCACCATTTTTAATTCAGCCTTTTTTAATTCGTGTAGCCCTGGGATAACATGTGATGAATTTCAAAGGAAAAATAATTCCCAAAATTTGCCAACCGTTCCAGCTGCAAATAATAACATGGGAGCTTTTACTAAAAATATAATTTAGAGATTATATTACAAATAGGACGATCGATTTGCAAGACAGGCTAAAGTTGAGCTTAACACTGCTTTTGCGGGTGATTTTAAATGTAGTTCAGCCAGACGAAAATATGAAAATGGATCATATAACAGTATGGTCCTACTCAAAGGCGGTCAAAGAGAAAATCGTTACTGATTCCTTAAATCATGTGTTCATCAACAATATGTATGAATTTTTATCAGGGTTTGAGAATTAGCTATTGCGCTGATTAAACCGATTTATTTCGAAATTCGGAGTCTTTAAAAAACATATAAAAATTTCTTGCCATTCTATAATGCCGAAGAAATCGCCGTGTTCGAGAAAATGACTGAGTTTGATTAGAAACAAGAAAGTTACGGATTAACCGAAATTTGAGCTTTTAAATTTATAATCGACGAAAGTGGATCAATTTAACTGGTTGCGAGATTTGACGGCAAAAAATATCAACACTGTCGAAGGAATTATTTCAGTAGATATTTCAACGAAAATTGAATTTTTTATAAACCATCTTGCCGGTTTTCGGGCAAAAAAACACAATTGAACCAATCATAAGCACAATCGATATATCCAAAGAATATTTCGGAATCAAAGGATTAAATATTCTGCGAACAGGACTTAATAAGTGTTTCAGTATAAACTCCAGCTACTTCAATAATATGAGAATAATGTGCATGTTCCTCCTACATCTACCTAATTAACAATACTGATACAAATGAGTTTACTTTGTGCGAATATTTATGGCCCTCGTTGATTAAATACATCTATAACGAATTTAACATAAAGGAACCTAGTAATATTATTAACATTCAATAAAAAAAATGTAATACAAAAATTATTAAACTTTCAATAAAAATCTGGTTTAAAACGATAGTCTTATGAATTCGAAAATTGATGAAATTTTCTGTAGAATTAGATACCTATGTATCTTACCGAATAGTATATTTTTGAGATGTTATTAAATTCGATCGGTAATTTTAAAACTGTTGGTCTCATCGAAATGAATACGATCAAATATGATTTAACATCCACCTGCAAAATACTTGTAAACATATTATGACACGTCAAAATTAAACGGGGTCAATCCGGCCGATATAATAAAATAATTGATATACATAATATGCTGGCTGGTCGGTAATAAAGAATAAAAACAGTATTGTACTAGAAAAGGATAAAATATATTTTTAATTTTAAAATTTTGCAATTTTTTAATTTATACTGTTTTTAATTTACTATTTAACAGAATTATTGCACTGTTAAAAATATTTTCAAAATTCGAAATTCGAATTTTCGAAAAAGAAAAATCCTTGTGTAGCTAACTTCATAATATCTTACGTCATTGATTTCGTGTTTATTAATTTTATACTGTATTTACACAGAGCCTACTGTATAAATAAGAGCCTCCAGTATCGACTGTATTTTTTACTAAGCTTAAAATAAGGTACATAAAATTTTTTCTTTACTATGAACTTATATGGGAAAACGGTTATTTTCATTTACAGTTTTAGTTTATTAGAAATATGAGCTTTTGTTTTTTTTTTATATGAAAATGTTAATGAAACATGTAATATTATTTGATTGAAAAATCAAGTCTTGAAATTGTTTATTTCTTAGTGAAAATCGCCATGCAAAATAAGGTACTTTTGAAATTTTAAATATTGTTGTTTTTGTAATATCACGTCATCAACATAACTCGATATTTATAAACAAAACAATAATCATCTCTTTCATTGCCTCCATTCCAATTTGAATTCGAATATGTTTCTATAGTTACATATTTTGAATTTGCAAAGCATGCTAGATTGTTTTGGTGTTTTGTTTTTTTCGCACTCATTGTATTGATTGAATTTATTCTGTTTGTCTCTTTTTGATTTTATTTTAAATTTTGATTGTTGAGCGGAGACGTGTTGTCTTTTTTCTTACTATTGGGTTTAGACGTGGAGATATGATGTCATCATTAAACTGAATTTTCTCTTTTTAATACACATTGTTGTTGTTGTAGAATGTTTTTTAATTTAATTTCCCTTATTTTCTTTTGATTATTGCTGGAAAATAGGGAAATTTGAGAATCTGTGTTTTAAATGAGTAAGACATTTAGTTGTTTGTTAGCGATTTCTTAAAAAATTATTTAACTAGGTTTAACTTTTAACTCATATTTTATCGTCAATCGAAATCGCGTTTTTTCATACAAACACTATGAAAATAAATGAATTTTTAGTGTTTCTATATCCCTTATTTTAAGTTCATTTTTCACATGCCGGCTCTATTCACATCAAGATGGTTCTGATTTACATTACTTTTTTACATATACATACAAAGAAAAAGTAAATTTGTACAATTTTATTTTTAATTATAATTAACAAATTACTAAATTTAAATTATTAGTTTTAAAATATGTATGTTATACTAAAAGGTTTGCTTTAAATATATCAATTTTACATGGGTTCTTATGGGAAAACGTAAAATGTATACCCATTAAATTAAGCTTCTTAATTTAAAGGGTCGATGCTGATGGCTTGTATATCTAGGAGCTTTGCTTGTATATCTAGGAACGCTTTGATTTGACTATCCAAGGAAAATGTAATCTTAATATTTTTTAATTTACAGTATAAGTAAAAAAAAAAAAAAATTTGCACTTAACCAGAAAGCTTTCTAAAATTAAGATTAAGAAAATATTTTGTTTTTTAGTACTTACATAAGTCTCAATTAAATCATTTCGATGTGGTACAAAATAATTATGATCCTCCATATCACGTCGCTTTTTAACCCTAACAAAATGTTCCATTGGATTTAAATTTTTGCGAGCGCATGCACTCGCTAAAAATTCTTCTACCGACATTGCATCACGCAAATATACCGTTGCATAATTATTATCGGGTAATGGTACTTTATACGTTTTATCTGGATCATCCCGTGAATTCATCTGGAAAGATAGTTGAAATAATTATACTTGATTATTTGATTACATTTTAATAAAACCAAAGTTGTAAGTATGTGTAGTTGTTGCTAAAATGTGGTTTTATAAAATGCGGTAACTATAGAGATTTATTTGTGTTATTGTAAAGTTTTATGATTTGTACAGCAGGAAATTTAAATTTTAATAAGCAAACACTAATAAAAATAAAAGCCGAAAGAGCAAAGAACGAAAAATGAAAATCGAGATGAAAATTGTTTGTAAAATGTAAAGTTACAAACAAAAAAAAAAACTAAGATTGTGGTTCTTGATGTACCTATTTTTTTCTTGCGGTTCTCGTGTGGTGTTTCCTCAAATATTTGTCGATTGCAATTTTATCCAAATGTTACTGATAATTTATTTTTGTAAAGTAATGCGTGCAAATAAAATCGATTCTGGCACCATAATTCATTATAAATTTCTAGAGCAAGATAATTAAATAATAAAGAGTCTTCTATCGATTAAATTAAAACAAATATATTTCGATCAAGATTATAATTATGTACATACTTGTTTATACATGAAATATGATTTGAGAAAATATTTTATTAGGGTGAACGTGGTACGGCAGGTATGGAAAAATCTATCTAAGTATCAGATATCGGGGTTTAGGCTAATTTGTTTTATGCTCAATTATTAAATACACAATTGTGTACATATAAGTAGCAAACAATTGGTGAGAATCATTTTAATGTAAAAATAATATTATTTTTAACGATTAATTAACACTGATTAAAAGTTGGTATAAACCTAAACGAATAATATTATTGTATTGCAGAAAATTAATACAAAATAAATTTAAATTAAATGCATTCATTTTAGTTCGTATCGATTGAACAGTTTTGATGTGAAAACATCTTTAGCGGCAGGAGTAAGTAAAAAATTGTATAGAACTCGGGTTACGGAAATAAAAGTGCCGAACAAAAAATATTGCAGGTATGTGTGAATATTGACAAGAACAAAAAATAAATAAAACGTAAAATCAATGCAAAATCTACGCATACACATGCAATATACAACATCATCCGGTATTTCAAAAACATCGTGAGCCGAATACAAAAAAAAATCGCTTACTTTAATTAATTTTGTTGTGAAAATATCTGCTATATATGGCCGCAGCAGCAAGTGTTTTTGAAAATGAAAATTACATACGAGCAAAAGGACCACAAGTTATGCTTGTGTAGTGTGAAAAAAATTAAATGGAAATGTGAAAATTATACATATACATCGATAAAAAATTGTTTAATCGGTTCGGTCTTCGGTATGCTTTCTTAGTATATACTGTTCGTGAGTTTTGTTATGTGGGGTTTCGCGCTACTGTCATTCCAATTGAAATGATTTTACGACCAACAGTGCACCCAAATAGAACCGCTCTATTTAATTTATTTTAAACTGATCAGTGATAAAGCGATGCGATTTTTCTTTGTTCAGCGAGTTTGCCGTGACCATTTACTACTATGGAATCTTGAACAAGATTGCTGTGTATGAGTAATGGTATATTTTAAAGCGTCCATGGCAAGTTTATTGATTAACTTAACAGAACTGTACATGTACTTTGCTCATGGTCAATTAATATTAGTAAGGTTCGTCCTCCACATTTAGAATAGTACAATACCTTGACTTTTCTGAGCCTTATCGAAATGGCTTGAAATGATTTAATAGATATTTATACAAAAAAGTTTTCACATAAATCTTTTGCGAGTTGAGGGTGAACTAGCTCGTTGTTTTTTTTGTTTGAGTTAATTAAAATATATATATATAGGACCTATTATGAAAATTTCCGCTTTCATAAAATCCGAAATCGTTAAATCCGCCGCATTTATTGAGTCAGATAGACGATTGCTTAGCAAACATTTAATTTTCCTAGGGAAAAACAAAATATATTAACCCTTTGCACTCGTATGTCATACTGGAGGTAACAATATAAATTTACTCTAAAACTCGTATGTCACACTGGATGTGACAATACTAACACTAAATAACTGTAAAAAATAATGCGGCGTTCGAGATTTTAAGCCAGGTACGCAGTCAGTTACGAAGGGAAAAAATGTATGGCAAAGGGATAACATTATTAACATATGATCATTTTTTAAACATAAACTTGAACCATTTTTTAATAATTTTGCAATTAAAGAAATAATAATTTTGTCAAAAATTGGAAATGTCGGTTTCAAAAATTCGATCGGAGGTTTTGCATGTGTGTGCTTTGTAGTACTCTTATTTATCGACTTGCGAATTGCGATTTGCTATTGAATTTTATTTATTTAGGTTTTTAAATGTACTTTGCAAAATTATTTGAATAAAATGATTTATTGTTTTTAAAGGAAACTAAAGTTAAAGTGTATTCTTTTTATTGTATGTTGCGTAATCCACGGCGGATCTTTCATCGTTTGCTTTCATTCGCGGTGGAGTGTCTTTTCAAATCCGGATTATTTTATTTTTGTATTTTATTTCTTATAAACAATATACAAGTAAGGCTTAGCTATTTTACAATTTCCGTAAAATAAAATATAATCTTCTTATGCATAAGTAATTTTGTATACATTAACTTAACAACATTAAATAATTACATAATATTTAATTAAATAATTATATAAGACAATATTTTGCTGTCTGTTGAACACCGTTAGAGATCTTTAAGACAAACAAAAGGAACTAGTATTCCAAAATGAAACTGGTATCATTTTAAAGATGAGCAATATGTAAAGCAATCGTTTTTAAAATTACTTAGACTTTTCATTGAATGTAAATTAGGAATTAATGAGTTCCATTGTTTAATACCCTGCACAAAATAAAATGACTCGCGCGCTTTTGTTTTGCAATTTGTAGGAAGAATGATATTAAATTAATCTTGTGCAATCTTCTATCCTATCGGAAAACTTGATGTTACAGTGGAGTGTTAATTGCAGTCCAACGTGAAAAATTCATTTTACAAAAATTTGGATGATCGGATGGTATCTACTTCAGAGAAATCCTGGACACTTTGATGCATCAAACCTAGAGGTATAAACCGGTAATGGTGAGCGAATGAGGTATTTTGGGATATCGCACGATCTCAGAGTAGTTGGCACATTACTTCAACTCAACAAGATCCATTTAGAATGATGAACACATGCACAAAACCAAGTTCATACCAAGTTCAAAGGCAGATATCATCTTTTGGTCACTTCAAAGTTAAGATTGCAGTTTTGAACAGGATCGAAGATCACAGGAAAGCGAATAGAACGTTTCTATTACAAGGGCTCACAAGTACTGACTTGCATAGTAGGTACGTATTGAGAAAAATCATTCCTCTAGCAGAGAAAATTATCGGGGGCTATACCAGAAGGATTTCAACCGAATAGGCCAGTTACTGTTCAGGTTTTATCGCTAAGGATGAAGAAGTAATTTACAATAGGTATGTGTTTGGATTTTAAACAAGCATATGATTCGATCGATCAGGTAAGGTATATGATATAATAGCAATATCCATTATGTTGCATTAAAATTGAGAAGAAACTCGAAAAATCTCATCTTTTATTTTAGGGAGTTAGTTTATCTTAGAAGAAGTAACTATAAAAGCAAACACAAGATACTTGTGAACTTGGGGTTCCTTTTCATTCACTACAATAAAGAAAGATTTGAAACCTGAAGTGGTTCAGGGAGTCAGGTCGGTTTTGCTGTATGTTTGTGAGACTTGAAACCTGATGGAAGAGTACGAAAGATGACATTCGAGAGAATACATGTGACTGACCCAAGGTAAGGTTTAGGTGGCGATCAACTAGGAGCAGGCATAGACACAAAGAGGCCGTAGCCACAAGAAAGAAACAAAAAACCGAAAGAAAGAGACAACATATTTGCTAACAAAACAAAATTTCAGAAAAAATACAAATTGACATTAAAAGATGCTTGGTAAAACTGACATTATATTGAGTCATATTTCTCGTGTGAATTGCAATTAGCTATGTAGATTGCACATCAGCGGAAAATATAGAGCAATTTTCACGGAACTCTTTACAGTTTAGTAACCTGTAGAAATGTAGTGATTCTGATGCACCAATCTTATTGATCTCCCTATATAGGTAGTGATACATGGTTCAATGGTTCGATATGTACCTATATTATTGTAAATTACACTCAAGAGTAATTCTCAATTTGCATATTGTGTATTGGTGTAAGTGTTCACGTTCTGATGCTTTAACCATGAATAATTAAAAAATAATTAACTTCTTTCTTTTTGGATTGGCATTCGAACGAGACGGTACTAAATAAATAAACATTACTAATTGGTATCACAACAAATTATATTGGTAATATTTCATTCCTAATTATACATATATATGTATGTACATATATATTCCTAAGTTATATCTATATTAATATTCCTATGTTAACCACACTTTATATTCCTAATTTTTTAATAACCAAGTGTTAATATTGTTATTAATAAATAATTGACTTGAATAAATTAATTTATAAAAGTAATTAGATATAATAAAGAATTTAAAATTCAGATTTTTATTGCGATCTATGTACAGTACATATATACATAAGTGCATTAATATCCATTCAGTTCCGCAAAAGAAACAACAGTTCAAGTTTATTTTACAAATTAAACTTTTATTGGAGCATGTTTTCGAGCGCGTAGGTCAAACTTTATCGAAATAATCGAAACGAATTTCTGAGAAAATAGTTTGTTGAATTGTGAGAAAATTTAAAGAGATCTTGTGATTCAACAAATAGTGTCTATTTAAAATCTAAATTATCGATTCTGCAGCTGTGTCAAATGTTGTTGGCAAGTTAATGTCAATTTTGCAGAGGTCATTTGTAGCGATGAAACACATTTTTTATTCAATAAATAAATTCGAATCGAGAAACATTAGAAACATTACAACAGTTTTACAATCATATTATGATTGTAAAACTTGTAATGTTGGCAAAACCGAATTTCTTTTAAACAAACGCTTAAACGCTTAAAAAAACATCAACTGAGCCCCAGATGCGATCTATTATTATCTCTTTATTCTCGAGGAATTTAAATTCGACTTTACATTCCTTAATTAATATTATGGGGAAATTCATTTTCTTAACATTAAAACAAGGAAAATATTGTTTATTTCAAAGTGCCAGACTATTTCAATAAGGCCTCAGATCGTCGTTATTGTCTTTTATCGGCTGGCATCTTCATGCTCAACTTCCGCTCAATTTTTGCGCATATTCCAAGCTAGCACCGTTTCAATGCCAGAGTAAGTTGCTTTGATGCATATATTTTGCCGCTTTTAGCTTTGGTTTCATTAGTGACCAACGGCCAGAGACGACTTCGGAGTTTAGCATAGTTATCCTCTTGTAGAATCTAACTGTGATTGCTAGTCCTATACGTTTTATGTACTAATATTTGTGATACTACTTAAAAAAAATTAAAAATTATTATATAAATCGTCAATACAATATTTCTTCTTTTAATTAGATTTTCAACCCCTTTAAAAAGTGTGTTCCACCCCTGGTTTTTTATTTTTTTGTTATGTTTCTCTTAAACTGTGTTCTATCTTCTATACAGGGTGTTCGGCACATGGACCGACACAATTTTTTGGGGGATTGGGTGGGTCATTAGCTAGTTTTCACCCATACGACCCTACGTCCTAAGTGACACGGTAACTGAGATATGAATTTTTTTCGTTTTTTATTTAAATTACCTGAAATCTCGCCTTTAAATCGTCATATTTTTTTTGTTTGTGATTGTAATAGCACGAAATAACTTTTATTGTATTCTGCAATGTATTTTTAGTCTAAATAAATCATTATTTGGTACAAATGGCTTCAAGAAACTAAATTATATGAGCTTCGAAAGTCTTGAAAATGTGCAAATGTATAAAAAATTTCAACTTCTAAATTCAATATAAAAAAAAATAAACATTATTTTGAACATAGGTTTGTTTTAAAAAGTTGTCTAGTTTATACCCTTTCCAACGGTATGCTACATGTTGGTGAAATTATTTATAGTATGGTCAAAATAAGAGATAGAAGTTGTAAGGGTCAAGAAAATTCTTTTTATCTTTATTATGTTTTTATTAAATATGAGTTATAATATTTGTTCGAATTGTTCTCCTCTACTCCGTATGCATGCACGACACCTTTTTCTTATTTCAAATGTTGTTGTGCGCAGTCGCATTTCTCTTTTCATTATTTCAAATGCAGCTGTAATTCGCTCCATTAAAATTTCTCGTGAGGGCACCTCTGTTGCATAAACCAATTCTTTTGCACGTTCCCAGACGTAAAAATCGAGGGGCGTCAGGTCTGGAGACCATGCGGGCCAAGTAATAGGCCCCAATCTACCAATCCATGAGTTCGGAAAAGAATGGTCTAAGTACTCACGTACGATTCGATGAAATTGGCACACCTTCTTCCAAACTGATAATAAAAGTTCGGGTAAATCGTTTTGCAAAAGTTAGGAACCGTAGGAACCTATTTATTACATTTATTCTTTTGTTTTATTTAAATCTTGTTTTGTTAAATATTTTGCTCTTCTTGTTTAGTCTGTTTTAAACTGTTATCAGAATTGTATTTGTTGCGTTTGTCTTCGCTGTTGTGGTTACAATGCCTAATTTTAGTAACGAAGAGACCTGACACCCCTCGATTTTTACGTCTGGGAACGTGCAAAAGAATTGGTTTATGCAACAGAGGTGCCCTCACGAGAACTTTTAATGGAGCGAATTACAGCTGCATTTGAAATAATGAAAACAGAAATGCGACTTCGCACAACAACATTTGAAATAAGGAAAAGGTGTCGTGCATGCATACGGAGTAGAGGAGAACAATTCGAACAAATATTATAACTCATATTTAATAAAAACATAATAAAGATAAAAAGAATTTTCTTGACCCTTACAACTTCTATCTCTTATTTTGACCATACTATAAATAATTTCACCAACATGTAGCATACCGTTGGAAAGGGTATAAACTAGACAACTTTTTAAAACAAACCTATGTTCAAAATAATGTTTATTTTTTTTTATATTGAATTTAGAAGTTGAAATTTTTTATACATTTGCACATTTTCAAGACTTTCGAAGCTCATATAATTTAGTTTCTTGAAGCCATTTGTACCAAATAATGATTTATTTAGACTAAAAATACATTGCAGAATACAATAAAAGTTATTTCGTGCTATTACAATCACAAACAAAAAAAATATGACGATTTAAAGGCGAGATTTCAGGTAATTTAAATAAAAAACGAAAAAAATTCATATCTCAGTTACCGTGTCACTTAGGACGTAGGGTCGTATGGGTGAAAACTAGCTAATGACCCACCCAATCACCCAAAAAATTGTGTCGGTCCATGTGCCGAACACCCTGTATATCTTCAAAATTTCAAAAATTTATCTCCACTAATAGCCAAGTTTCATAATTTTGACCACTTTTTCAGCAAAATCTGACACTGTGCGTCGATGCAACTTGCCATACTGCGCGTGAGAATATCGACGAATTGCAAAGATTCTTCGAAAATAGCTTAATTTGTAGTTTTAGTTTGCGTTTATTTTCCTACGTCTCAATTGGACAACTCTTTACATATTATTCATTATTTTACAATACAACATTTTATGTTTTTCAATTCGTATTGAAACACTTTGGTGAGCATCGAACTCGCAACATTTTCTTTGTGAAGTTTGTTGTTATTAGGACAACACCTACTATATATCACTCAGCCTAGGAGGCTACTTAGTTATAACAATTGGACATGTAAATTGGAAATATAAGAAAATTTATCAGTGAGTCAGTCATGCCTTGCAGACACAGATTAAATATTAAATAATTTGTATCGATTAAATTTAATTTTTTATCTCCCTTTTTTTATTACTAAAAATTATTTTTTTCTATTCCAAAATGTTATATTTGTTGCCAATTTATTAATTTTGATGCCAATGTTTGTTGCCACAGTATTTAATTATGTCCTTCAAAAATATTCGTTTGTATTCTCATATGTATGTACTCGTAGTTCCAAAATATTTATTTGTGATGCCCATTTATTATTTTTGATGCTAATGTTTGTCGCCAACATTTGTTTATTGTATGCCCGTTTAAATTTTCCCGTTTTAAATTGCGGTTAATGCACTTAAACTGTTATAGTTTTCATAATATTTGTCAAACTAACGTTACATCGTTTTAGTCACTAAACTCAAAATAAAGCATAAATACCGTAAATCGAACTACGGCTAATATCGAAAATTGACTAAATCGGATTTATTAAATCACAGTCTGTCTAGGGCTTATATGTATATATATATAATACAATAAATTAATTTTAAAACAAAATACCAAAAACAGCTTTTTTTTAACCAATCTGTTTAGATATTTAACAACAAAAACCAATATTTTAAACAAAAAATCATATATTTTAATTTTATTTTTATTGTTATTATTTAAATTATAATCTCAATAATTTAGCAAGTAATAAAAAAATTTTAATTCGACAGAAATAAATATTTAATTGTACAAATAAATTAATTAATTTCAAAATAAGACATGAATAAATTAAATATGTGTTTTCGCATTATGTTACAATAAATATGCAGGAATTTATTACGAAATAATTTTTTTTATTTAAATACCAAAAAAAATAATTATAATATTTATTATAATTATGATAAATAACAATGAGATGATGTATAAGCAGTTATTTACATAGAAACAGATTGTGTTGAATATAAAGGTGGTTTTACGAGTATAATGTAAACAAGATGACAGTAAGGTTCCCAACAATTAATTTTCTAAAGAAAGAACTTTAAAAAAAGGCTAATTAATAAAAATACAAACGCCAGGCTTCACAAAAAATAGCTAATTTCCGGTTAAATAATATTTCCTTCATTAAATTTCTTCTTTTATGAAATTGCAGTTTGCTCCATAATACAAATTCAAGGCAAGCTGATTATATTTTTTAACAACGACTTATTTATCCTTCAGCCAAATATTTAACTCTCCAGAAACTTAATTCAGTTAAAAAAGAAATACAATTTCGTTCGCGTTGAATTTCAGTATAAAATATGGCGGAAACTGAGTAGATGTATTAAATCGGTATCTTGCATTTTGCTTTAAATTAAATTATTTTTAAGTAACTCTAATATGTGGTTTATATATTAATTTCCTCTAAAGTTACTCTATATTGTACAGTGTGTGTTTTTTTTAAGTTATTGACTTTTTTAAGTGGCAAAGGGATTAATTAAATCTTAATTTGTTTGTCTCGCCTTTGCCCGGGTTTCGTCAAGATATGAGAACTGAGACGGCTTTATTGGAGTTCTTGAAAAACATTTACCAAGAACCAAGGAATAAATGGTGGTAAAGTTTGTGCGGATTTGTTTGTTAATGCTACGAAAGCCTTTGACATGGTCGACCATAAACGTTTCCTATCGATTCTCTTTGACATAGGGTTTCGAGGTGTTTCGAACAAATGATTTGCTTCTTATCTCGAAAATCAAATAGTGAGAGTCAACATAAATGGAACGTTTAGTGACATTAGAACCTTGAACGTTGGTGTTCCGCAAGGTTCTGTAACATCGCCCCTCTTTAACAGGGTATGTTTACTTCTCGATTTAAAATCATTTCATTCGTTTTAAAGTAATTTTTCTGAGTTTGAATAAGAACTAAAATAATTCGTGATTAAACTTTGATGTTTGTTTGTATACAAAGCCATTGAATTTGTCACCACCGATCTGAAGTACCACTGATCTTATCGAGTGAAAATGCCTATCCCAACATGCGTTATGTTTTCTACTTGTTAAGACAATAAAAATATAATAGGTCTCTGTTTGAAACAAAAATCTATAAAAAATTTAGAAAACCAGCCTTAAATCGAAACTTCACCATGTAAATGGAAATAGTGCCGCATTTTTTTCATCATACAAAACCGAAAACTGTAAATCGAGTATGTACTATGGAAATTGTGAAATGAGTTTAATATACAATAGAATTTCATTGCTAATGATACCGGTATACAATTTGTATTTGCACGAAATTTACGGGCCCCAAAAATTCACTGGCTAGTTAAGTCTAGTTTGCCTAGGCCTTAATCCGCCCGTAGTCGTTCATTAACAACTACTAATATAAAGTTAAATATTGTGGTACTTGCGCGAATAACGGCCAGGATTGATGCCGCTGAAACATCTTTGCGAACCGGTATACTGCTAACTTGTTTTGCAGAACTGAAACTATTTATTTGTGGTAATGATTCAAGTCATTTTGATACGATATTTTACAAGAATCTGAGGTTTTTAAACTTTGTGTTTACTATGCAACCGTAATAGTAGTTTATGTTACAAGGCCGACAAATGGAGTTTATCGGACGAATATGGGGAATTGCCGGACGTACGCCTCGGAGTATGAGTCCGAGAAACGTTTTTGGCCTATAGTGTCATACACTGTTTTTTATTCGATTATAAATGAATATTAAAACTACCTATAGAATAATTTAGTTATCATTATTATCAATTTATGGTTAGTTAGGTAGCTAAACTACAGTTGTTTTCTTTACCGAGTAGCCTTGACGAATATAGTTTTTCAAAGCTACAAACAAATTTTTTTTTTTTTTAAATGCTGCCAATGGCTTTATTCTTGAATCTTTCTACATAAGAAACTAACAAGAAGTAATCAAATCTTAAGCTAAAATTATTACATATTTTAAGTCTTAACCAATGTTAATACTTATTGTTGGTGCTCACAATTTGATTAATTTAGATTATACTTATACATACATATGTATAACATCAACATTTAATAAATGTACAGGTTCACAGGTTCATCAGTGCGAGTGGATCTGTTCTTTTCAGTCGCCTAAATCGTGGCTGTTTTAATATATCCCTGGCCAATTCGTTGGGATGCGCTTCTAGTTTTGAATAATATTTAGAACTGAATTCTTTAATTGTTTCTTTAATGGTTTTAATCCCAAGGTCATCATGTATATTACTATTTCGAATGTACCACGGAGCATTAGTAATACTTCGAAGTATTTTCGCTTGAGTTCGTTGCATGAGCTCTCTGTTTGAAGCGCTGGTGGATCCCCATAACTGAATACCATATGTCCATATGGGTTTGATTATCGCTTTGTACAGTAAAACTTTATTGGCTAATGACAACTGAGATTTCCTTCCCATCAGCCAATACATTTTGGAAAATGTCATTTTTATTTGGTTGCGCTTAGTTTCAATATGGGTTTTCCACGTTAACCTTCTATCCAGGTGCAAACCTAAGTATTTGACCTTCGTTTGTTGAGGAATATTTTTATTGTTTAATTTCACTGGTGGGCAGGTGCGTTTGTTCAGCGTGAATGTGATGTGAGTTGATTTGTTTTCGTTCACTTTTATTCGCCATGTCTTTAGCCAGTGCGCGATTTTGTTTAAATGATTCTGTAACTCCTTTGAGGCAATTTCGGGATTATTGTGTGACACCAGGATGGCCAGGGCAACAAGTATAATATTGGCCCTAGAACGCTGCCTTGCGGGACACCTGCATTAATATCATTTAAGCAAGTAGTTGCGCTATTTTGTTTGACAATGTATTGCCTTTGAATAAGGTAGTTTCCCAGAATTGAGTGAAATTTCTTCGGTAGAAGCTCTTTAATTTTGTATATTAGCCCATCGTGCCAAACTTTATCAAATGCTTGTGCTATATCCAAGAAAGCAGCAGAACAATATTTCTTTTCCTCGAAGGTGATTTTGATTGCGTTTACAATTCTGTGAATTTGCTCTGTGGTACCATGTTGGTTTCGGAACCCAAATTGATGGTCTGGTATAACGCGCCGTTCTTCCAATATTGGTTTCAATTTTGTTAGTAACATTTTTTCAAATAGCTTTTATATTGTGGGCAGCATGCTTATTGGGCGATATGATGAGATCTGCGTTTCATTTTTTCTAGGCTTATGTATCATTGTGAACAAAGATATTTTCCATTTTTGAGGAATATAACTGGTTCGCATGATCGCGTTGAATATGAATGTTACTAGTTTTATGCATTTGTCTGGCAATTCCCTTATCATTTTTCCAGTAATGAGATCATGTCCTGGTGCCTTTTTCGGGCTTATGCAATTTTTAATTGTATTCTTAACTTTCTTCCAATTATACTTTATAGGTTTGTAGGATAAACCATCATCCATTTGCTGGGGTAGCACGAAATTATTATCTTCTTCGTGTGGTGTGAATACTGTTGTTAGATGATCAGCAAAAGCATTGGCTTTTTCTTCATCACTTCTCGCCCAATTTCCAGTTGGTAGTCTAATCGGTGGATTCGAATTTGTTGGCCTTTTTAAATGTTTTGTTGCCTTCCACAAAGAGTAATCTGTCCTCTCGGTTGCCGAGAGATCACTTAAATAGTTCTGGACGCTCTGGTTTTCTTCTTCCCGCAAAGCAAATCTTAAGGCCTTGATAGCTCGATTTAATTTCCATTTCAATAACGGTGATTTTGTTTGCTGCCATAGCCGGCGAATTTTCCGTTTTTCCTGGATTAGTTCCTGTATATTATGTGACAGCTTATTAACTTTTTCGGAACTACTTATGACAGGCGTAGCCCTTTCAGCTGATAATGCCATGATGTCTTTTAAATTTTCGGCCGCCGCATCAATATCAGCTGGTGTGGTCAGAGCTATATTAAGTAGGCAATTTTGTTCGACTAGCCTCCTATATTGATCCCAATTAGTTTGCTTATTTGTAAGACGGTTGGGTGTTTCGTTCCTTAAGACATCGGTACTCACTGTTACTATTACCGGTGAGTGATCAGAAGACAGATCATAACAATCGGTGGCCTTAGCATATGTACGTAGAATGCCCTTAGTTACACAAAAGTCGATTAAATCAGGAATTTTCTTTTTATCCGTCGGCCAGTAAGTTGGATTACCGGCAGATAAATAATCCAGGGACTGTTCCTCTATAGCTTGATAAAGTTGTTTGCCTTTCGGCGATGTTAATCTGGAGCCCCAATGAGTATGTTTGGCGTTGTAATCACCTCCCGCAAGAAATTTATTACCCAGCTGGCTGAAATAATCCAAGAACTGGAGTTTTTTTATAGCATGTTTTGGAGGACAGTACACTGCCGATATGACACAGTTTCCAGACCACTCCTGAAGACAGATGCTCGTTGATTGTATATGTTCTTTCTCATATTTCGTCAGCTCATAGTGTTTTAATCTTCTTTTAATCAATACAGCTGTGCCTCCATGTGCTTTCCCATCTGGGTGCTTGGTGTCATAAATAGAGTACCCATTAATTTTGAAATAGCTATTTTTGGTGAAGCGTGTTTCGGATATTAACATTATGTCAATATTGTGCTCAGTGAGGAATGCTTGAACCTCCGCTTTATGTTGTGCTAGGCCGTTTGCATTCCATATAGCTATTTTGATGATGGTCATTTTTGACTTTTTACGACTATCTGCATCAGCGTGTTCATATTCTGCATCATTAGATCCATGGTTCATATTAGTCAATTTGTTTAAAGCTTTTGAGATGTTTCCCTCTTCACTTGCTTGCACTTTAGGAGCCGTACCTTTAAGAACACTTGCGTATGAAACCCCTTGGTGCACACTACCGTTGACAGTTGCGTACTGATTTCCATTTTGAGCGTTTGGGTTTACAATTTCTGAGCGTGCTTGTTTTTTAGCCGAAGAATGGAGATTAAGCATTCGTTGTTCAGCTCGCTGCTTTGGATTGATTCTTCTTTTCAATTCAAGATAAATTGGGCATCCTCTATAATTAGCTGTGTGATTTCCATTGCAGTTGCTGCATTTTCTCACTGATGCTTCCGTTTTGACTTTATTGCAAACCTTTGCGTTATGGAGTTCACCACATATAACACAAACATCGTTCAAAGTGCAATATGCTCTAGTGTGTCCATATTCTTGGCACTTAACACACTGTACCGGCCCATTTCTTTTCCTGGGTTCTTCGATGGTAACCCTTCTGTGCATTAGATATTTTAGGTCATATATTGCATGTTTGCCTTTGACCTTTTTATTATCTGGTTCTAATTCCAGGCGGAACAATCGCTGCGGCGCCTTCTCCCGATTAATAATATTGGTAATAGATTTACATTGGAAACCTTTCTCAGCGAGAGCAGCTTGAATTTCGTTTGCATCTACGTAGCTCTCTATTCCTTTCAATGCTACAACTAATCCTTTTTGTATCTTTAGTTGGTACGTGTAGTAACGTTTACCAACTTGATCAAAATGCTTGATTAACGCTCTGTAAGCATCAATATTGAGCGGTTGAATTTTTGTTTCTTTTATATCTCCTCTTTTGATAACGGAAATATAAAATGCACCTTCCGTAATAAACTCGATGGTTTTTGCAAGTTCTCTATTTGATTCTTCCCTCAAATAGATTGGTGGCGGCTTCTCAATTTTTGAAGTTTTTTCGGGCGGCGGATCTTCAACAACCAAGCAAGAATACCTATTGCCATGTGTTAATTCAACGGAAGCTAACTTAGTGAATTTGTTCGCGCTTGCACTGGCCGCTGATCTAGGGCTTCTCCTTCGCTTTGATCGGACAGTAATATACCGGTCAATTCCCGTTTGCACTAAACACTGACCTACATCACTGTTCATTTTTTTTTCATTTGTTGTCAATGCACTTCCATTGTTTATATTATCGTCAATATTTGTCAACGATGCACTTTTATTTTCTTTATGGTTCAACACACCAAAGTTATTTAAATTAATTTCTAGTTCATTTTGATTTAAATTGCCTGGTAAAGCAATTTTTTGAGCATTTAAATTTAAGACTATACTTCACAGGATCATTTCTGTAGTCAGTCTTCAAGTCTATTCAATTAAAACAAACAAATGAAATTAAAAAAATGAATAATTTTAATTGGCAGTAAAATAATTTTTCGTAATTGACAATATAACATACAATAGATTATTAAACGTATTCTAACATTTACAATGTTAAATCATAGTGAAAGTGAAGATTAATTTTAACATATCCCACCTGAAATAAGAAAAGTGGCCAACGAAGCGTCACTAGATTTGATGCCGAAAAAATCTAAATTGGTTTACGAAAGATCTTTAAAAGATTTGAGGATTATCGGCAAAAAAATATAAATTCGTTTTCTGAAAAAGATTATTGGCGTATTTGGCCGATTTATCGCAAAAAGTAAAATCTTCGACTTTGTGGTCGCATTACTCAATGATCAAAGCGATGTTGAATATAAGACTTAACGTCGATGTAACGAAATATTTGAAATTGCGTGGTTTTTTGAAAAGCAAGAGCGTTGGTTATCGTGCGAAAAATCCAAGACTTTGTGAAAGAGGAATTCCAAAAATTTGTGAGCGAAGCTCCAGACAACAATTACCGTGTGTGTAAGATTGTGCTAATTTTTGGTATGGCGTGCGCCTTTAGTCGCGTGGAACTCACTCACACCCCAATAGACCACATTGAAGATTTAGGAAATGCAATTCTAATCAAAATTGCGTAAAATAAGACCAATAAGCCGCAATCATTTACGGTAAATTAAGAATATTTGCAGTATTATAAAAAATATGCCAGCCTCCGTCCGTAGGAATTAAGTAATCGACGGTTTTCTGTTAGTTATTGTAATGGAAAATGTAATAAGCAAGAGGTCGGTATACATAAGGTACCCCGAAAATTCTACGAAACACAATTCTACGAAACCACAATTCATATAACAACAATTCATCTAAAACAATTCATATAACAAAAATTCATAGTAACACAATTTTACGAAAAAACAATTCTTCGTAATAACAATTCATCTAAAAACAATTCATCGAAAAACAGTTATTTTATATTATGAAGACTAAAGGAAATTGAATGCATATTGATCAACACAGCAAATCAATATTTGACGTAGCTTTACTATGCAGCACGTGAAAATTATTAGAAATAACACTAATTTTATAAATTTATTATTAACAAATTAATTTGTTTATAACAATATAAAGATGTCTTAGCCAAAATCAAATAAAATTTTGATTATATTTATAATAATAAATTCTTAATTTATAGCAATCATTTTCAAGTGATTTAATTGTATTTATTAAAAAAAACACAATTGTTTATTCAATAATAATTTGTTAATAATAAATTATTTTATTTATAAGGATTTAAGAATTTTCGGCCTGCATTTTCAAATACAAACAAAAATGTTAATTCAGTATTGTTAATCTCGTGTGGAGCTGCTAGTCTCCCATCGGGCGCGTCCCCAGGTGGCGGATAGGGGGAAACCCTAACCGACTTGTCGGAGGGTAAATGGGAAATAAAATACCATTCGTGGACCAAAACTAGCTAGGGGTGGTTCCCTGAATATAATAACCAATATGGGGGACTCTAATGGAGAAAACCTTACGGCGCAGGGAAACGGATACCCAGTGCCGGCGACTTTGAGGGGTGAGCAAGCGGGCTCCCAGTCGTCGTTATCCAATGACCGCAATACTTCAGAGGTGATAAGTTCTGTAAATCCATTTGGAAGAAGTTCCATAGTGCCACGATCACCAGCAAGACTCTATGCAATGCATAAGTCCGAGAAAGTTATTACCCCAAGTGGTACTCCAGTCAGTCGACTGGACAGTACATCCGGGGGGGGATCCATCCTCTTCGAAGGCTGGCCCTATGGATTTTGAGGAGGGCCAAACACTCCATGAAAGAAGTGATGCCAGCGGAAATTTTACAATGCGAGCAGTAAAATTCAGTGAAAGAACTGTTGACCTAGAAAAGGAAAATATGGATCTCTTTGAGAGGCTACAGAAGATGGAGCAATCATTTGCCAAGCTAAGCGAAGAAATTGAGTATCTAAAGCGAGAAAATGAACTTCTAAAAATGAATCGGGATGCTAAAGAACAAAGCGAATTAGAGAGTATTGAACCAAAGAAAGTCAACTATCTCACTGATGAGGATGAATTAGAAAGGGAGACGAACTGGATCCTAAAGAAGAAAAAAAAACATTCCAGGAAGGGTAAGAAAAGAAAAGCTGAATCGTCACCTGAGGTTGAACAACTAAATGTTAGTGGAACTACAAGTACCGAACCGGAAGTTGTCCAACCAGAGGCCAATCAACCGAAAGGTAGTAAATCTACCAAGAACATTGCACCAAAACTGGTGCAACCGAAAGAAAAAACCCCCCCACCAATAAGTATCGTGGGAGTAACCAGTTACCCAATAATTCAGTCACTGATGAAATCGGTTACTGACAAAGAATATAAGGTAACAGCGCTAAACAATGACGTTTGGAAAATTAATACTCTGGACTCAGAAACCTACAGAACATTATCTATGAAGCTGAATGCTGAAAAGTATCAGTGGTTTACCTATGAGGACAAACAGGCTCGTCCGATAAAAGTTATGGCAAGAGGTTTGCATTACACTTGCTCAAGCGAAGAAATAATGGAAGACTTAAAAAATAAAGGTCTTAAAATACTAGATGCTGTGAATATGATTAAAAAAGAGAGAATAGAAAACCAAGAAGGAAACCCAACTTTCAATAAAAGGGGACTCCCTCTTTTTATGCTAGTATTTGATAACTCAGAAAATGTTCAAAATATTTATGGTATAAAAGCAATTCTTCACATGAAGGTAAAAATTGAACCAATGAGGAGAACCACTACACGCATACCACAATGCAAGAAATGTCAGGGATTTAATCACACCCAAAAATATTGCAGCCGGGATCCGAGATGTGTAAAATGCTCAGGTAAACATTTTACCCAGGCATGTACAATAGGGAGAGATGTACCAGCTAAGTGTATAAATTGTAAAGGCCAACATCCGGCCAATTATCGGGGCTGTGAGGTTGCTAAACACCTACAAAAATTAAGAGATAAATCACGAAATCAATCGCAAAATCATGAAATTCGAAGGATTCAACCATCAAATCAGATGGATCAAAATCCACAACCAAGCAACGCAGGGCAAAGAAGAACATTTGCTCAGGTAGTGAAAGGCTCGGGTTCAACCAAATATATGGGCTCTGAAAATAATCGAATTATGGAAAACATTATGAACAGCATCGAAGCTATTACAAAGCGGCTAGATGACCAAAGTAACCTGAACAACATGATATTTGATCAACTGAAGAAAATGCAACTCCCACAACGCAATCCGATAAAAAATGTTAAGTAAGAACACAACTTTCAGAATAGCAATCTGGAATGCGAATGGACTTATGCAACATATTCCAGAAATAGAAATATTTTTAAATACAGAAAAAATCGACATTTTTCTAATATCCGAAAGCCATTTTGTTAAATCTTCGTTTGTTAAAATCCGGGGTTATAACTTATATCATTCCATTCATCCAGCAGAAAGAGCAAGAGGTGGTTCAGCATTACTAATAAAAGAAAATATAAAACACCATGTAGAAACAGAAATCGAAGAAGAAACAATGCAAGTCACCACTGTTAGGATTCACATTAAACACAGACAGCTTACTGTCTCCGCAATATACTGTCCTCCCCGGCATAACTTGAAAAGGGAGGACTACATTAAACTATTTAAATCATTAGGACGTGATTTTATTATTGGAGGAGACTTTAATGCAAAAAACACCTATTGGGGATCTAGACTTACGACGTCAAAGGGTAAAGAATTGTTTCAAGCAGCCCAGACATCAAAATGTGAATTTTACTCTGGTGGTTCCCCAACATATTGGCCCAGTGACGAAGCTAAGATACCGGACCTAATCGACTTTTATGTAGCAAGAGGTATATCTCAGAACTATATTCACATTGAAAACAGCAATTCTCTAGTATCGGATCACTCACCGGTTATCATGACAGTCAGTGAAACTGTAATTCAAAGGGAAAGTGCACCCAGATTAACAAATTCAAAAACAAACTGGGATCTCTTTCGTGAAATAATGGAGGACAAAATCAATCTCCAGGTACCGATAAGAAATTCTCGACAGTTGGAAGACGAATTGGAGCAACTCAATGAAATAATTCACTATGCTGCATTGGCAAGCACTCCCATTTTACAAAATAAGAAGACGCTTAACATATCCTACCCAATGGAAGTTAGAGAGTTGGTAAGAGAAAAACGACGAGCTCGTAAAACCTGGCAAATTAATCGAACACCGGAGAACAAAACAATTCTTAACAATTTATGTAACAGCCTCAAATCCCTTCTTAAAGAAGTTAAAAATGAATCAATCAACAGATATCTAGTTAGCCTAACTGATGAAAAAAATTCTGATTACTCACTGTGGAAGGCGACGAAGGGACTCAAAAGACCCAAAATGCAAGTGCCTCCACTTAAAAAGGATGATGGAACCTGGGCAAGAGGCCACAAAGAGAAGGCTGATCTATTTGCGGAGTATCTCCAGGAAACCTTCCAACCACTACCAAGACAAACTGCCAATGAAAATATAATATCTATTCACAAGCTGGATGAGTTTGAAATACGGCCAGTAACTCTCAAAGAATTAAAAGAAGAAGTGAAAAGTAACATGAATGTTAAAAAAGCCCCAGGGTATGATTTGATTACTTGCCAAATTATCAAAGCTCTACCTAACAAAGGATTTCGTAAGCTACTACACATAATCAATGCGAGCTTTCGGTTAAAATATGTTCCGAATCAATGGAAAGTAGCAGAAGTAATCATGATACCAAAACCTGATAAACCACCTAACGATAAAAAATCATACAGGCCAATTTCTCTGCTGCCAATCATGTCAAAACTCTTTGAAAAATTATTACTAAAGAGACTTAAACCAATAATTGAGGACCGACAACTAATTCCTCCACATCAATTTGGATTCAGAGAAAAGCATTCTACAATTGAACAGGTCCATAGAATCACCAACATAATTGAAAGAACGTTAGAACGTAAAAAAGTATGCTCAAGCATATTCCTGGACGTCGCGCAAGCATTCGATAAAGTCTGGCACAGTGGTCTGGAATACAAGCTGCATAGAGATCTACCGAGACAATTCTATGCCATACTAAGATCTTATTTATCCAATAGACACTTTCGAGTGAAATATGAGGATGAATACTCTGAGCTAAAGAAAATCTCTGCCGGTGTCCCGCAGGGGAGTGTCTTAGGACCAATCCTGTATTTACTATATACAAGGGATATACCAACCACAAATGAAGGAACCATAGCCACCTTTGCAGATGACACAGCAATTATGGCAGTTGGAAATAATGTCGCTGATGCAACGAGCAAACTCCAGAGGATGACCAATGCGGTTTGTAACTGGACAAAGCGTTGGCGAATCAAACTTAATGAGACAAAATCCACGCATATTAACTTTACTTATCAAAAGGCTTACCACCTACCTATAGAAATTAACTCGCGACTCGTGCCATATGCAAATACAGCTAAATACCTTGGCATGACCCTCGATGCCAAGCTTAAGTGGAGAGAGCATGTCAAAAAGAAAAAAGAAGAACTTAACATAAAGTTCAGAAAAATGTATTGGCTCATAGGTAGAGGCTCTGAGCTTACAATTCACAATAAGCTGCTGCTATATCGGCAAATTTTGAAGCCGATATGGACCTACGGTATACAACTCTGGGGATGTACCAAGCAAACAAACGCCAAAATGATACAGACGTTTCAAAACAAGGTTCTTCGTAGCATCGTCAATGCTCCGTGGTACGCAAGAAATGAAGACCTTCACAGGGACCTACGGATGGAATACATCAAAGAGGAAATAAAAATGCATGCCGCAAAACACGAAATAAGGCTCCAGGAACATGGAAACCCCTATATTCGCCATATGATAGATAACCCTGTCGTTGAAAGAAGACTCCAAAGAACGAGGCCACTTGACCTAGTGAACTTACCAAACTAAAATTAGTAAATAGGTTTAATTGATTATGGGGCTAACCAGTGGGTTACACCCCAACAAACGTGAATTTTACTAGATATATAAAAATTTGTATTTGAAAGAAAAATTGCTAGATGAGCGCAGTCTCAGTCGTAATAAAATAAAATGAAAAAAAAAAAAAAAAAAAAAAAGTATTGTTAATAATTAATTACTCAAAGAATTATTATTTAAGCCACAATTGTTATTAACATTTTTTTTTGTTTATAAACAATTATATTGTTAATATATTTATTATAAATAAATTATTTAATTTTCGTAAGTTTTATTCAATCATTGTTAAGGAAAAATCTTAAAAACTCAATCAAAACCAAATCCCATAGTAAAAAATTCTTTTTATTATGAATTTTTCGATGAATTGTGTTTTAGAAGAATTGTGTTTCGACGAATTTTCGCGTCACAGAGGGATTTTATATGAAGATTTAACAATTCATCGAAAATACAATTGTTCGGAAAGTTTATATGGGAAATCGGATTAATGTAGTCACACAGTGAAATATGCTCTATTTTTTTGATTTATTATTAACAAATTAAATTGTTTATAACAATATAAACATTTCTTAGCCAAAATCAAATGCAATTTTGATTATATTTATACATAATAATAAATTCTTAATTTATAGCAAAATCATTTTCAAATGATTTAATTGTATTTATTAATAAAAAATACAATTGTTTATTCATTTATTCAAATATTGCATTACAAAATTTGCAATTACAAAATCTTGCAATTACAATACTTTGCATAACAAAATAGTGCAATTATTTTTCTTTTTAGTAGGTGTCATTAATAGATTCTATATAATCCGCTCCTACGTGCGGCACGCAGTGCGACATGTTTGCTGATCCCGGCTCCTACGTCCCCCGAAATTCACATCTAAAGCCCCTCGGAGGGCTAAGCGGTGGGGAGCGCAGCGACCTCCCGCGTGTTCGTGAGAGTTACCGAAGCTGTTAGCCTCTACAATTCTAAGTTAAATTAGTTGATGCCATTTTTCTTCAATTTATTTTCCTCAGAATAGAGAAAAAATGTACGGGAAACTGTTATGCAAAATTTTTTATTGCAATATTTTGTAATGCAAGATACTTACCCAACCCGTTTGAAGAATTATTTTGTAACCATAATTATTATTAACATTTTTTTTTTGTTTATAAATAAATCAATTTTAAGGACTAAGATATATTGATGACATGTGCTCCCATGTGTAACCTTGCTTATATCATGTTAATGAGGCATTTCTTAAAACAATAAACATTCATTATTTATAAACAAAAAAAAATGTTAATAACAATTGTGGCTTAAATAATAATTCTTTGAGTAGTTAATTATTAACAATACTGAATTAACGTTTTTGTTTGTATTTGAAATAATCCTGCCAATTTAGTTATGCCGTAGACTAATTTTATTTGATTTGAATGTGCATGTATATAACATTAGGTTAGGTTAGGTTAGGTTAAGTGGCTGCTATCGCACACTTAGGCCAGCAGTGGCCCGTTGTGATACCACAGGATCCCATCTCCCCATTACTCCCGTTGAAACCAACCAGAGCTATTTATATAGCGTAACAAATCTCGCACTCCACAGTCCGCGAGTTCCGGAAGGCTGTCCATACCGTACACACCCAAATACTTATGCCTTCTGTAAGATAGCGCCGGACATGAGCATAGGAAGTGTTCCAAAGTCTCCTCCTCCTCTTCGTCCATGCAACTTCTACAAAAGTCATTCGTCTGTATCACCAGCTTTCTCGCATGCTCCCCAAAAAGGCAGTGACCTGTCATTATCCCATCATACCTCTATATGTTACCTTATCTAGAGCTGGCCACCAAACGCCCACCCCGTACATTAGCACAGGTCTTACCACGGTGGTATAGAGCCAGTATACCAGCTCCGGTTTCAAGCCCCATCTCTTACCTATAGCGTTCCTATACACGAGTATAAGGCTACAATAGCCTTATTCACCCTTTCCAAAGTGTTAGGCTTCCAGCTGAGCTTACTATCAAAGATTATGCCCAGAAATCTCGCTCGGTCAGCAAAAACTAGTCCGCTGCCGTTTATGATAGGAGGGCTAACCACCGGAATTTTATATTTCCTAGTAAATAGTACCAGTTCTGTTTTGCAAGGATTAATCCCCAGTCCACACTTGCTGGCCCATTTCGTAATGATCAGGAGTGCATTCTGCATAACATCCCTAATCGTATCTAGATATTTGCCTGAGACAGCTATCGCTACATCATCAACATATGCTACAACCCCTATCCCCTCTCTATATAACATTATAACCGTTCAATATTTTTTCTGGGCTCGCCATAGTAATATTTGCATAACAAAAATTGAATCTAAAATTGATCAACATAAATAAATTCAATTTCCTTAATGTATGCAATATAAAATATTTTATGAATATGTAATTGTTTTTCGATGAATTGTTATTGCGTAGAATTGTTTTTTCGTAAAATTGTTTTTTGTTGAATTGTTGTTTTACGAATTGTTTTACGATGAGTTGTTTTTAGAAAAAATGTGTTTCGACCAATTTTCGGGGAACCGATATATTGATGACTCCTTAGGCATAAAGTAGATGTCGCTAATAAAATTTTGCAGAATTCATTATCGCAAAATATCCTTAGCTACTTAACAAATATGGACACTGAAAATATGACAGAAACGAGTCCAGACACAGAAAGTTCTGCCATTTCTTCAAATTTAGGCTTAAAAAATTTAAATACCCTTGTTTCGTTTCAAAATTGCACTTATAATAATTGTATATGGGTCATTATTTTATATTTCAAATGGGGCCCAACCTTGACCTCTCCGATTTCAATTTTTTGTTGTAATCGTGTTCCTTATTAAAAATGATTGAGTACCTATTTTTTTGTTAAGTTATTTGACCTTCGGTTGACCCGTTATACGGTTTTGAAATTGTGACGTTTTTACATTTTCGGGATTTTTTTTTTTTAGTGGTCACGTAAAATTGTTTTATTTTGAGTTCTGTATTACTCATTAATAAGAACAACACCATTATAGAAAGGCATTAAACCATTCTAAATTAATCAATAATTTGTTTTGTAAAAGTTCCGTTAGTGACGCAGTTATAATACAACAAATATTGCCAATGATTTTCACCTGTAGAGGGCGCAGCTAGCACTCCATAAAAAAGTTTGATATACCATCGGAAAGGGAAAGGTTCAGCCTTTTCAACAAGTGTAAATTTGTGAATGGACAGTGCCTAATTTGGTCGCTACAAGGCTTTAAAGTTGAAAAATGAGTTTTTTTTTACAATTTTTCTTATATAAAAGTTGTGTACAATAAGTGAAATTGTCAAAATATGTGATGGTTGGTGGTAAAAGTTGTTAGATAGTAAACTAGCCTTTAATAAAAGCGCCACTTTGTAAATAGATAAGGCTTACGATCATCCGGTTCATAGTTACAAACTTTAAATTAACGTTTCGATTAGTTTTTCACACTAAAACTAGACTAAAATGAGACAATATAATGAAATAAGTAATTGTTTGTGACTTTTAAGATGACTAATACACTAATATTACCAATAAAATTCAATTATTTTGACATTTTCAAAACCAATAGGAGAATGTTCAATCTTTTCAGGGAATATACATTTGAAGATGGACAACGAAAATAAAAAATTGGTCTGAAACCGTCATATACATATATTTAAATATAAATTTAAATTGAATAAATAAAATCCTGAATAAATCAAATAAACTTGACTAAATGGTTCATTATACATAATTAGAAAATATTATGTTTTGTTTGTGCTATACTTATATCACTTTTTTCACAAAACTTATTTTAAACAATAACAATTAAAGAAATAATTATTTTTAAAAATTTTTTATTACGAAATTTTAATTTTGTGAAACGTCTTTATAGTGAAATTATAAAAATATTAAAAAATATTATTTTGAAAATCGATTTCGACAGGCAATGGATATAATTATAGACTTATCATCAGTTCAATTTACTTATTAACAACTTTAAAAATGTTTTAATTGATAAACATTTATACTTAAAATCTATGTAAGTGTGGGTGTTGAATTCGAATTTTGTAAAATTAAATCATATATGTATTTTATTAGTAGTGGTATTGATTTTATTATTCAATAAGTTTTTATTATTTCTATTTTTGTATATTTCGAGTTCCTCAATACGGTTCATCTGATCACACTTTAACTTTATGTAATACAATTAGATTTGTGTCAAAGTTTGTGCATTTGTGTTGTTTATATGCAGTGCATAACGTGATTCCGTTTTTGATTTACCTATATCTCTGACATGTTCTGCAAACCTTTGTTTAAATGACCTTGCTGTTTGGCCTATGTAGAAGGCTGGACAATCTGAGCAATTCAGTTATATACACCTGTGTCTAAATTAGTATTAACCCTTGTTTTTATTTTTTGTTGAATTTTATGATCTGTTTTATATGCTATTTTATAATCATATTTTCGGAATATTTTTTGAATATGTTGACTTGTGTTTTTATTGTATTCCGTTGTGATGTTTCTTGTGATTTTGTTTTCAGGTGTAGTGAGCGTTGTATTTGCTATGTGTTGTTTCTTGTTGATAAAATTGGTGTTCATGTTGTCAATTAAAGTTGTTTTAAACCCATTTTATACAGCTATATATTTAATTGTGTTGTATTCTTCTTCGTGATCCTTATTCGACATTGGTATGGTATTTAATCTATACATATATCATATGATTATAGGCTGCGGCTTTGTGTTGAAATGGATGATTTGAACTAAAATGTATCATGTGATCTGTTTGCTTGGCTTTTCTAAAGATTTTGAATGAATGTTTTTGTTCTACGTTTGTAATAGTTAAATCCAAAAAGTTTATGGTTTTGTCCTCTTCTATTTCCAAAGTCAATTTTATTTTTTCGTGAATACTGTTTATGTTACGTACGTATGTAACATATCCAATTGTCTACGCGTTCCGCTGAATAACATCAATATGTCGTCTATATATCTGATCAAATATTTTATATGAGAAGAAAATTTATTGCTGATGTTATTAATGTAACTGTGTTCAATATGGTTTAGGTATATATTTGCCAAAGTACCAGACAATGGGCTACCCATTGGCAGGCCTTCACATATGTAATCTAAAAAATAGCATGACGCAAAGTTCTAAAAAAGTGGGACGACCATTTTAAAAGTAGGAAACCCATTACAGGATGTAATCGCATTACCGGCATCTCAACAATGCCGTCTATATAATATCTACATATACCATTAGGCACCAATTCTACAATAAATCCAACAATAATAATTGGACTTGCATGCACACTACTTTATATACATTCAAACAAAATCATTTTCATTCATTCATACGCAATAAACAATTTTGAACATAGTATGCATTCTATTAAGTACTTTTATTGTTTTTGTTTTTTACTTGAATGTATTGCAAAGGAACTCTTTACGTTTCTATAACTTTGCAGTCCGACCACCTAAAGATCTTAGCCATATCATTTTTTCTTATCTGATCAAGGTCTATAAGTCTGTCTTTGTTTCATGAAAAGCGGATAAGTACTTTTCGACTTAATACTTGTTAACAGACATCAATAGCGGGGATATAAGGCATCTCTCTCGCTCTAGCGCTTTGCTTGAGTTGAGATGCCTAAAAAAGTAGGACGAAAAACCTTTTTCGTCCTACTTGCTTCTTTTCATCAAGCAACCACAGCAAATATTAATACTGTCCGAGAAACCTAATTTTTTGGACTACTATCTCAAACAAAAAATATTACTTTTCGATACAATCGAATAAAAAATCTATGTCCTAACTGATTATCATTCCGCAATTTATCCATTAAGCTAAATATGCCCAGAGCTATCTTTGGTTAAAATTATTGCGGGAAGCGTTCCATAAATACATAAATTTTGACGATTATACTCCATTACAGCTTTCACAAGGTAAGAGTATTAATTAAAAAAATAACAAATATTTTTGCATTAGATTGCACATTGCATTGCTTCATGCCAGCCTATAGTACTGACATGAAATGTGGGTCGGCCCATGGATTCCGCACTTTCAACAGGGGGTCAAAGATGTGCTCATCGTCGTCACCAATCGTAATCAGATGATGAATAATCCCTCTTGCATCGGGAGGTACCGGGTTCGAATCCCTATAGGGACGCCTATAGAGATCCGAATCTCCCGATCCAACCGTCGTAGCTTTAACCACTGCGCCGTTTGGCCGGTAACTATATACATACATTTAGACTAGCATTGTTAATTGTATCACTTTACTTGATCAGTTTGTTCGAATTTTACTTTTCAATATCAAGTTTTTGAATTTTGTTAGTGCCGTTAGTACCTTTACGATCATTTTGGAACCTTTGGGATGAGCCACTAGAAAAATTATTTCAAAGCACTTTTTATGTGCCGCACTCATTTTAAATTAGATTTCTGCGGAATTTTTCAACGAACTAAAACCATTTTTTACATAATTTCAGACGATCAAAGTCGACAAAATTTAATTAATGAAAAATAATTCATTTTTTTCATTTATTTATAATAATACACACAAAATTAAAACGACTGAAATTATTAATTAAAAAACAAAATATTTATAAATAACCACTAAAAATCGCATAAATAATCATAAAATTCGTCAATTTCAAAAACCGATTTAGTGAATTTAGTTTAGTCGCAATATGCCAACCTCAATTTTAACCAATCGCTATTTTGTTTTTGCATAGAATACTTGAACGTGGTTAGCTAAATCGGATTTATTAAACCGCAGTCTGTCTATAGGGTACAAATTTTGCTTTTGAAATATTAAAGTCAACAATACAACATTAAAAATATTGTACTAAAGTTAACGAAATTTGGCCAACACTATTACTATTAATTCCATTATAAACATTTATTAATTTCATAAAGAATTCATCGTTTACCTTGTACTTGGGAAAGACGCTTTCAAATGTAATGTTTCCTTCATTTCTACTTGTTTGGTGCCTAACTGTGAGTTCACAAATCAAATTCCCGTCCGCCCGTACGTGCTAGCTAACACATATAAATCAACTTATTTGTTTTCAGTTTGCGTTTATGTACTTGGATTATTTTTTGTTAATAAAATCAAGGCTATTTCTTTATTTTTTATTATTACTGGTGCGCATAATATAAATAAAATATTGCCCGAATGTTCGGACGTACGGGCGGGAATTTGAGTTGTCCATCCACAGTATTGCTACTGCGATCCCTCGGCCCCAAATAAAACTGTGTAAACACCATTTGTTCAATTTGTCTATAAATTTATATTGCATGTTGTTATATAAATATGTATATGGTATTTTCATTAATTATCATACATAAACAGACCAAATTTTATTTTTAATCACATGTTAGTAAACCAAAAACTATACATATTAAAACTAATGATATGCTAGGACAGATCCCCTGAGCGCGGTTTAACACACGCCACCATACTTGTGATATTAACTAAATTTATTCATTTGATTTGAAATCAAACATGGAATCTATGTAGTCGTAGCACGCCAATAAAATTATAAGTGCGTTAGCAATTTAATTCTAATTTGAAATCATTCACCTTTCAAATTTTTTGAATTAGGCTGCAATTTTCAATATTCCACTCGTATAAGAAACTATCAGCAATAAATTTGCACACTAAAGTCTCATTAAAATATATATTTGAGTATGTGTACGAGTAAACACATATTTTATTTCGTGCAGATTAAAATGTTTCGAACCGTTTAATTCAATCTAACCCCATAAAAATGTATGTACATACGACATTCGGCAATAACAACACGAAATATATAAATAAAAACCATTTAAATTGAAATAATTTCATTTTTATATTTTTGTCACGTCAAATAAATATTTAATTTTATGTGGCTTATTTTTTGCCCTAACTATTACGGGTAAACATACAAAAAATGTATTGCTTTATATATTTTTGCGTCATGTAACATACGACATTCGTTCTCATAGTGGTTTAACTCATAAAATGGTTTACCAGCATAAAAAAAATGTTTTATTTTGATATTATAATTTTATGTACATACATATATTCGTATTGTATATTATCTGGCATGTCATTAATGTGGGGACAATGAATTTTCAGATCCAAACAATAACAAATTTGTTTGCTCTTTGATAAAAAATGAGAAAAATTCGGTTGAAAAAATTTATCAATCATCACACAAATTATATACGATGTTTAGCAACAAACTACATATCTAATTTTCATGATTTTATTTCTTTAGACACACTAGTAAAACGGAACAAATAAACAGGAGTTTGAAAGAGTCGAGCGAGCCTCGAATCCAAAATGTGATTAAATCTCAATTCTGTGATTAATAAATGTATTATTACAAATCAGCAATCTTCGCTTTTTTGTTCAAATTAAGTACCGGATCATATAAGGGTTTCTTTAACCCTGTTCCTACCGAGCTCTGTCTCTGAGTCACTATTTATTTTTAAATAACTGTGATTTCTTTAACACGAAAAATTACATTTCTTCTTCGTAAATTCTAAAATAACATGTGAAATTAAAAAATATACAAAATACTAACAACACTAATGGATATGTAACTTTATACCCATTTAAAGAAATCACAGTTATTTAACCCTTAAATGACACATGGGATCCAGTGGACCCCAGACCTTTTTCAATCGTTCATATTTAAATGTTTCCTCCGGAAATTCATCTCGTGTCCCCTCCCTTGCTAAAGTTGAGATATTGCACTACCTGTTTACATACTCAGCGCAAGCCGGTTGACTGCTAACAGCTGTGTAGAAATGGCCAAAATCACGGTGGGGTCCAACCCCATAGTGTGTCATTACGTATATATCGAACTTATTTTTATCTAAAAAGATACTATCTCAAGGGTATACCGCTAAACTTTTAGCTAAAAATATTGGAAATTAAAAAAAACGGTTATTTTATGTAAAACAAGCCATTTTCTTATTTTTTTCACAAAACTTGTTTCTTTTGGTATCATACATAAAATTAAAATTTCATTAATGTAATAATTTGATCTCCTATAGTAAGCTTTAAACTATATTGGAAAATATTATCAAAGCTAAATATAGAAAAATTCAAGGAATAATAGGCAATTTTCATGCTGGGGTCTAAAAGACCCCAGTGTGGCATTTATGTGATTTTTCTTAAGTGTGTCATTTAAGGGTTAAAATAAATAGTGACTCAGAGACACAGCTCGGTAGGAATAGGGTTAAAAGAACGAATATTTTTTTTAACTTATTAAATGGAGTACACAATATCATATTTTACAATTTCGCAACTGCGTCGAATTAATTTGTTTTCACAGAATTTGCATCGGTGTATATTGGTTTGCATACAGCCGACAAAACAAAATATACATAAATACCACCTTTTTAATGTTCTATCACTAGAGTTAATTTCGTAATATTCTTCGCTTAATGTAGCATTATCGATACAAACAAAGAACCGTCTTGTCAACCAAATTTAATAATTTAATAATATAAAATAAATGCAACGGACAAACTCCATGCTTTGTGATCCGCAGGAGGTTAATTAGTAACAAAAATAATAATTTTATAATTTAACAAAAATAATCATTTAATCATTAATCATTGAAGATAATATCAAAATTTGTCGTGCGTGTGAGTTTGCCTTATTTAAAGTGAATTGTATTTGTGAATATGATTTTTCTCTGTTTTGCGGATTTGTATTAGGCTCGGGAAATGTCCGGCATCAGACTTTTGAAATCAACATTTACCCAGTTTCAAACTTCTACGGTCGGAAATTAAATCCTTAATTTGAAATTATTGAATTCCAGAATAATTAATTCCTCGTAATTTTCAAAGCTCTCAATTTTCACAATATTTTATAAACTTTAAATTCCTTAAAACTTTAAAAGTTTTAAAGAAGCCCTCGTGCCAGATGCAGCAAATATGGATTAATATTGGATAAAATAGCGGTTATAACATACCCAGAACCACCGACCAGAGTTTATCTAAGAAACAAACTTTTTAATTTTTAAAATTTAAAAAAGGAAGTTGTCAACATTGAATAATATTTTTAAAATTTCTGAAGTTCCCATTATTCTTAAAACCTAATTTCGAATTAAATAATTATTTAATTGAATTATTTAATTGAAAAAGAGGGAAAAACCCAAATTATAAAATTATCAAAATTGACAAGTCGTTATTGTAACTTTGAGACTTTCCAAATGCTTGAGATTTCTCTTATGAATAACGATTGCGAGTTTTTCAATTTAATTTAAGATATCTTCAGAAGAAATATATAATACAATTTATTGAAAACTTCAGGGAATATGCTTTTGCAATCTAGAGAGCCAAAATTACCAGGAAAAGTTCTGTAGGACTAAAAACGTTCACCAGAAACCAGTCATCGAATTTTCAGCAGAATCACAATATTTCCTTCCTATGCAAAAGAGTAACAAAAAAACCTCATAGTAAATGACCACCATCACCGTCGTCTCGATTAACACATAGCCAAATTTATCTTGTATTTTTGTTTTTGATCCTTATCATTATCATCAACAATATTTACAATATAATAAATTTGCTGATAACATTTTTTGTATGCATGTATGATGTATGTATGTATATTGGGAAACTTTAAATAATATAAAATACACATCAAATACATAGAAACTTTTTCTGCCAATTTTTTGGTGTATTTTCTATTTTTCCTACGTCCTCCCCGATGAATTATTGATTTTGGTTGAAATATTTCTTTATTGGATGAGTTATTCAAGTGTAGATAGAATTTATTGTTAACGGATTTATTAGTGTGGTTTAAATAAAAAGGGTATTTTAGTGTTAACTCGCCGCATATTTTGATGCGTGTGTATATTGTGCTATATTTGTGGAAAGAGTACCTTTGCAAAACGAGTAAAAAAATTCTGTTCTTTAATGAATCACACAAGTTTTGCGATGCACAGCAAAAAATTCGGTAAAATATATAATTAAATTTATGGAATAAAGCTTTTTTGAATTAGATCAAATCTTTAAAAAATAAACATTCTGTTCTTTTTTAGATTTAGTTAGATTCATTCAAAAAACGAATAGTTTTATAACTAGAATTTCAATTCGGGTTAGACATAAAAAAGATTACAATTAATTCACTTTCGTATTTATTTAAATACTACCTTAAAAAAAAAAAATAATTTCTTTCTTATTTACAAATTTTAATTTAAAACGTCGATTCTTAACTTCGAAAAGAAGGACTGGTCCTTTTATTTGAAAGTCCTTCTATTCAAATTATTTTACAAACTTCTAATATTTTGCTAAAAAATTTGGTCTTGAATAGACGGACTGGTATTTTTTTTCGAGGGAAGGCGGTAATTCAAAATTGATTCTTCAAAACTCTTACACCTACTCTAAATGAGTAATAATATACTAATACATTATACACAGTTAATTTAATTTCTTTAAATATTACATTTGTAACTGTTATGCATAAAAGATCTTTTAGGTCGCAGTGCAAGGTGGCTTAACGCCCACATGGCCCTACAATTAATTACATTTGTAACTGTTCAAATACCCGAATAAATCTTTTAATCAATTCAAATAAAACGAAAAAGGATTAAAAATAAAATTAATTCCTTTTCAGAGTAAAATTAATTCTAAAAAAGAATTATTAAACAATCGTCATCACAATCTTTGTCGAATATTCATTGGTTTGAAAACAGTTTACGAGTGCGTACTTGTGCATATATTTTGGTAAAGAAAAATAATAGAATTTAATTTAAATAATTAAATAATTTTAAAATTGTTTAATATCTCTTAGGCTGCGGTCGAATTCTCGGGTAAATCATTTACTGCGGTAAATTTAGATTTTTAATGTTCGTTTTCTGTTAAATTACGCATTTTTTTCTTTTATTTACTCGTTCAATTCTTATAACAATAAAGAATAAAGTATCTAGACGTAAAAGATTTACATTTTTTTATTTCCCTTACTCTCCAGCAAAAAAAGGTAAATGCATTTACCGAATTTTGCGGATTTACTCGAGAATTCGACCGCAGCCCTAGTACATTATTAAGCGATGAAGTGAAAAAAATTGTTTTTGTTGGCATGTTTGGCTGACAACGATCATTTGATCCAGAAATTAATGGATGTGTGTTTAACGTGTTCTTCGTTCAAGATGACGAATTAAAATCTATTGCATTAAAAAAATATGTGAAGTCGGATTATTTTGAATTCCAAGACGTTCTATTATCAGGTAAAGTAAATTAGTTTTATAAATTTTAGTGCTAAAATCTGGAAATATCGTGACAACACTTTAGCTTCTCATCGGTCCACAGAGTGTCAAAACATTAACTTTTGATAAAAATATAAACATTTAAAAAAACGATTTTTTGAAAAAAAAAAACAATAATGTACCAATATATTTTTGTACCTATTCATTTTATTGCAACAAATGCGTTTTGTTTTGTTGGTTTTTTATGTTCTTTAGAAAATTTTCTAGCGATTGAAAAAAAAATTAACTCAATTTGATCACGAGATATATGCTTTCAAAGTATCATTGGGTATAACTATAAATCACTCATTTGTGAATCTTATGTAACTTTTTGATAGTGTGTATCTTAAGAGCTAAGATAACGCTGTTTGGGGACTTTAATAAAGCACATCAAAATTTTGAATCACAATCATTTAATGCCCCTCCTAATTAACAACAATATAATTGGTGTATAATTTTTGTAAAGCTATACAGATACGACTTACTAACAATAAAAAGTCGTATAAATTGCATTCACCCACACATTTTTTTATTTATTACGTTGTTGTAAATATTTCATGAACGATATGTTCCATTTCAAACAAATAGCAGTTCCATTAAGCAAGTGCTGCATTTGAAATGTAGAAAATATCTAATTACGGGTATAATAAACAGAATTGAATTTGATTTAGGTACAAAATAATGATTTTGAATTGTAAAAATCAACAAACTTGAAATATTAAAACTTGAATTGCTTTTAGAAATATTTGAATTAATTCTACATTTAATTGAAGTTAGTTTGAAAATACACGAATATACATACTTTGGAAAATATTGAGAATGAGTTGGAGAAAATTGTGAGTGAACTACAAAAAATTGAATAGCATTTGCGAAAGAGTAAATTTGACCTGCAAAACCTATGTATATCTTTGATCGTGTTTTAAGAACTGAAATTGGATGCCTTATAAAAAAATTTAAAAAAATGCGCCCACATTATTTCATCTACACAATATTTCATCCGAATTTTAAATCATCAAATGAAGTTTGTTGCCTTAGGAAATTTTCCAAAAATCAGCTATAACAAGGTGGTTAAATGTGAATCAATTTTATAAAATTACTTATGTCTAGATTTTTCCATATATTTTGATTACCTTTACTTAATGGCGCTTCATATTTGACTGCGCCGAGTTAGACAACTTCAAATTTATTTTACTATAATTTATTAAAAATGTGTAGCTCTTTAAGAAAATTAACATTCTTTATAGTGAAGATATACAAGTAGTTTCATTTAGAAACAATTTTGAAAAGTTCGAGTCAAGTAGATTTACAGAACTAATTTTCGTATTATAAATATTTTTCATTTCATGATGAGTATAGAAAACACTTTTTCAACATCATCACCATCGTATATTTTCCATTTTTCACGAAAACAAATTGAAATAACTTTATCATCTTATTTCTTTTAGATTTTGTACGTGTATTACTACTATCATTATTACGATGCTGTTTTTACTGTTTATTTTATTTTGTTGAGGGTGGGCAATCAATTTTTACGAATAAAATGATAAGCTCTATAATGAATTTTATTTTATTTCGTATCGAAATGGAAAGATGGAATAATGAATGGAGTGTAAGAAGGTAGATAACATGACAAACCGTAATAAAAAATTAAATATAAATTGTTAAGTTTTTGTTTTTAAATTTAATAATGTAATAATAATAATTTACCATACATGCTAATCAATAATTATTATAATATAATATAATTGAATAAAATATGATTTGTTGCTTACCTGCATTGATCGTCTGCTTGAGCCACTGTTCGAACGTGATAATAATGGTGGACGACGTTTTGTAGCACCACGTCCAGCTAATAAATTATTTAGTAGTGATGGTGACCGAGCACAAATGAATGCATGGAACGATGATACAGTAAAAACTCCTAATTTATTTAATGTATTTTTAGTTGGTCGTGATACATGAGTTAAAAGTGACTGAAACGATAAAGCAATAAAAATTTATATAAAAGATTGTTTTATTTAAGATTGAAAAAACATGGATTTTGGTGTCGAACGCTCTTACTCTAACCGAAATTAATATAAAATCTATATTCGAATAAGAGCATGAAATATAACCAACTTTGCCCATCAATACTAATAATCTTCCGCCAGTGACCAACACAATTTAATCTTTTACAGCGTAATGTTGTGGATAAAAAAAAATGACACAAACTCTTGCAAAACTTGTTTTTGTTTTTTCCGCATATACCGGCCGGATATAGTATGTACTTTTGACTTTATGTTGGAATGTTTGTGTCTGAATCGCACAGAACGACATCAACCAAAAAGCACTTAAGCGAATCAAAAACGTAAAAAACAACCTTTAGCTTTGTGTGAAGATATAGTAAATTATAAACATACATAGCTATAGCTGTAGATGATAAACACAATCGACGTCCTATATTTAGATATACATATTTCATTTATGTACATACTATATGTAAGTATATAATATAAATCCTTGATAAATGTTGATTATATGAGAATAACTGTTCTAAATATAACACAAAACACATGAAAAAAAGGATTATTCTAAAGCAAAAAAATATGTATGTATACGCTTTTCGTTTTATATTTTCATTGCTATCAACTACTTTTTTATATAGTCGCAATAATAATGGCTATATGATATCCACATACACACACTTATTACAAATACGAGGGCGAGCTATTTTAACTTTGTTAGGTTATTTTTTGCAAATTATCTGTGTTGTTTTTGCTTGTATATATTTGTAAGATAATGACAGAAAATCCATAATATGGACTCTCTATTATAAGGAACACAAAAAAAGATATGCTTGATGATGGGTTCCAATTTACTAATTTTTAGATTATTTTAGTTGTAAATACATCCATAAAATGTTCAAAATGAATTGGCGACACTCCAAAATGTTTTGTATGTTTATAGAAATGAGGTATGTAGTTGACAAATTAAAGGTTGATAAATTGTGTTGAAAAATTTGTCGAGAGCGACAAATATTGAATGAACATATTACCGTACCCTGCACCCTTTTAATGTTTAGGTATGAGTTTCATTTTTTGGAATCTGTAAAAATAAAATAATTTAGAGAAATTGATAAACATGATTTTTTAATAATGTTGTTTGTTCCTGGGGTATCAGATCGGCTTTCGGTAATTATAGGTCGAAAATTCAATAAAATAAATTTTATTGTTCGATTTCGGGATTTTATGAAATTTATTATTAAATTTTCTAAGCAAACATACTTGACCTTTATACACTCTTGAGAACTATGGTATATTCTATATTTTTTCTGCAAAAAATCAAAAATAATACAACGATTTATTTCTAAAATATTGCTTTAGTTAAAAACACTTAAAGTTTTCAAGGTAGTAGCCATATTTAAGAAATCGCGTTAACATTCCCACCACACTTTAATTCTGCCAAGATTTGCCAACAATTACTCATCTATAGTGGTAATAGCATAATGTCGTCGGTAATTTTTTTGACAATTTTCGTTTAGGGAGTTTCAAATAGCTCGAATAGGTGCCGTTTTAACAGATTTGGTACGAAACGTGCGCGTGCGATGATCATGATTCATGAGTGTAGCTCGAATTATTATTATTATTGTTGAAGGGCCATGTGGGCATTTAGTGCCTCGCACTGTGACCTAAAAGATCTTTTGTGCTTGGACCCTGCTTAATTATCCGTTCAGTCAATATTTAGGCTCTAAATGAATCTGATAATACTGCCGACCGGTACGCGATGCATACTATCAGGGCTCATTGCTCTCGTTTCCTAGGTGGTTACTGTAGCAAGCACTTCTACGAGGATGACAATAGCATTGGTTCCCAAGGACTTTGAGAGAGCAGTCCCACTCCCATATATTCCTAGCCCTGCCCGTCTTCCATTTCGAAGTTGCTGGTAATGGAAAGTCGTCTGTGGGTCACCCAGCTTACTACAGGAAGATTAAATAAAACTGGAGGGTGCCTTGTATCCAGATTCTGCCTACTTTATACTGATTAACCTATCAGCCATTCATCCATCGCAGCCTATGCTGTTCCACTTTAGATTGGGTTTTTTTGACAAGGATTTTTTCTTTAGCACCGTATTAAAGCTTGTGCCAAAAAGCCACAATGTGCCTAATCGCCTCGGTTACCAGTGGTTGCCACGAGAGGCAGCACGTACACTTGCGAATTGTAACCAAAATACTCCTTACACAGATGGAAAAATATTTCGGAATACATATTTCTCATTCTCATTTGTCATAGAACCGCACTCCGGATGCAAGATACTCAAAATTTAATTTTTTTGTTTCAAAATGTTACTATGATTTTATAAATTTTTGTTCAACACGATGGAACTTTTACAGCGGTAACCATACTTAGAATAAGAAAAATAAAAAAAATAAGAATTTAAGCTTTTTTTTTAAAAATGTAGGTAATATCTCAATTAAATTTTTTTTAGGATATGTTTCAGTATTGTTTGATGTTTTAAATGTATATATTATTAATTTATTTATAAATAATTAATCAAAATATTATAACTTTTTACCAAACTGGTTTTTTCATTTCTCACGCGAAAAATTTGTGCAACCTTTTTTAAGTTTTTTAACTTTACACGAAAAATTTCGCTCTTTTTAAGTTTTTTAAGTGACAGCTATTGACGATTGGAGCATCACGGATTCCACCTAGTGGAACATTTTTGAACTGAGCTACCTGATAATTTGACGTTCGGTATTGTTGTAAGTAATTCCAATTTTGAACTGTAAGTACAATTTTTACTTACCAGATTACTAATAATTGTAAATAATTCCAATTTTGGACTATAAAAAAATTTTTTTATTATCGCATTGCTAAATTTTCTTTCGTCGCATTTGTGACAAATGTTATTTTATCAGGTGCAACATTTTAACTTTTTTCCTAGAGAGGCGCTTTCTCTACTTTTACCATCGTCAATAGTTTAACGTGCCCATCCAAAAAAAAAATTTAAGTTTTTTATTTTAAATATGGTCGAATCCACCCAAATCCCCTTTCTCACTCTCTTACGTTATTTTTTTATTTTTCTTTTTCTAACTATGGTTCTCGCTATAAACTGGTTCAACTTTTATTGATTTTTTCATTTTTTTTTTTTTGCAAAAATTTACGTATTGCTGTAAATTGTATTGAGTAACACTTTCGAATACATAGGCTATTCATTTGAATGTAAAGTGCTTTTCATACCGGCTGCGTTGACTTTGAACTTTAAAAAATTTGCGTTTTATTTTTAATAATTATCACTTAAAAATAATTTATTTTATAACAGTTTCAAAATATTTCTATAAAAAGTGACACTGTTAATCAAATAAAACTAAATTACAAAACCTTAAAGTTACAAAATGACTTTACATTTTTAAAGTCCAAAGTCAACGCAGCCGGTATGAAAAGCACTTAAGGAAATCATACAAAATGGCATCTGTTGTCTTTTGAAATACAGCAAAAGATTACATGTAAATCAGCTATACGTCGATTTACCTATAAGTCTTCCGGCAACTGGCTGACAAATTTACGGATGCTCGCGAGAGTATAGGTCATGATTTCCAATCATATTCATAATTCATTAAATATTTTGTACATATTTTAAACGGTGTTCAAGACTATGGAACAATTTTAATTATGTATGTACTTCGAAATGTTTCGAAAATTTTATTATCATCTTACTTTATAAAATACAGCAAATTAAATGCCACAATTACAAACCAGTACAACATACCTTTATAATTATATATCAATTTTTCCTGTTAAATTTCCCACCATAACCTACTGCATCTATATGATATTAATATCCAGAAACATTTTTTTTTTTTTTTTTTTTTTTTATTTTTTTTTATTTTATCATTTGGTCAGCAAACAGGTAAAACCCAATAACATGCTGCCTAACCAGCCGTGATTTTTTCATCACCCGCCGGGAATCGAACCCGGGACCTCCGGAGCTTAAAGCAAGCATGCTAACCATTGTGCCACCGGGGCATTTTAATGAAGAAGGAGAAATTATTAAGAGTTTGCCAAAATTCAGTTGCGATCTGATGACGATGATTAATAAACAATTGTTCTCAGTCACCCATCAGACTATAGTGACTGAATTGCTAATTATACGGTGGTAACCTTTCAATATACATATAAAGAAAGCAACCAGGTCATTGTAGCGTTAGCGAATTATACGCAATACTTATGAACCCCTTAATATTGGTACTTCCGGCTGCCAAAAAAGCGAAGCACTTTATTAGTGAGCCAAACCGAAGAGTCAGTTGCTTCGGTTTGTTTTAGCTTTTAAAAAGGACCAGTTAAGAATCCTGGTCGAAATCCTTACGGGCCATTGTAGGTTTATAGATCATCTCCATTGCTTAGGTCTGACTCAGAAAGATGCGAGGACTCTCTTGAAGACAGAAAGGACTAACAGAAAGGTTCCACTCCACCGTATGTAGATGGGACCATTTCTGTTTCACAGAAGATACATTTATCTAACTACCCATTCATGTCATATCTGCGGAAAACCTATGTGATTTGGATAATCTTTAATACAGTGAACCACAAAATTCCACATTTATATCGTAACATTCACCAACATACTCCATCAATAACAAAAGGTTCAATCACACCGTTCTTTTCACAGAGGATACATTTATCTAACAACCCGTTTGTGATATCCGCGGAAAACCTCTGTGATTTGGATAATCTTAAATACATTGAACCACAAAATTCCACCGGAAATAAATTGTGAAATTCACCAACATACTCCATCAATAACAAAAAGTTCTACCCCACCGTATGGAGATGGGACTATTTTTGTTTCAAAAAGGATGCATTTATCCAACTGTCCATTCATGTCATATCCGCGGAAAAACTCTGTGATTTTATGAAAATAAATACGAATATTATATTAATCTGTATGAACCAGTAAAGGGGTTATTTTATCTTTTACTTATTTACTTCAACTTACTATACATAATATTTAGTATATGTTGCAATAAAACAATTTTAAAACCTAATTAAATTGTACTGTTGAATATACTTTTTTATAACATTGCTTTAACCTATTGTATTACCAATACTTGCAATTTTTTTTTTGTTTTGTTAATTTAACAAAATTTGTATACGTAGTAGCTATATGTTTTGTTAATTTTGAGTTTTTGTCGAAAATTTCACACCCGTGATCTAGTGGGTTTTCGTATTTTTCGTTCGTTTAATTTCAGTCCGTTTCGTTTTGCTTAGCCAATTATAGTTCAAACTTTTCAAGTCAGCCAGCTTTTTATATTTTATCTTCTCTTCTCTAAGATCATTTATACAGGGTTTACAGAGCTAAATTATGAGATCCTGGAAATATCTCTGAAATGGAAAGGACAATTTAAAAAAAATTTTAGCGTATAAGGGTAGATTATTGAATCCATTGAACTTCTATTTAATCGGAAACGTAACCCACTTGTTTATTTTAAATGGAACACCCTATATATTTTTGATATATCTCAATGTGCCTGCATTCATGTTTTGTACCTTTATCTATAAAAGCCAACTAAATAAACCACTTATTACATGAGCTGAAAAGTTTCCTGCATTGACACATACATAGATAGCGCTGAGATTTTTTTCTTGGGAAAAAGGTTTGCTTCGAATGATGGATAAAAAGAGATTGTATCTGTTCTTTTCATTGGCTCTCATGTTAAGTTAACTATATTAGTTCTCAAAAACACCCATTGTTTAAAGCCTATGAACAAATAGAGCTGACATCATTTATCGATTTCACATTTATCGAGGCTTTTTAACGGAGTTTACTACATTTTCTATTATCCTTTGCCTCAATTCTTGCAAATTATTTGGACCATTTACATAAACAACCGATTTTAAGTGTCCCCAGGGAAACATACCCACAGAAATAAGAGCTGGGGAACGAGCAGGCCATTCAATAAACACTCTACACCCAATCCGATTTGGAAATGTTATATTTAAAAAATCCCTAATTCGTCTTCGTTAATGCGGAGGCGATCTTGCTGAAACAAAATAGAAGAAGCTGTTTATTTTCTTGAAAGCAGGAATAATTTGATCGTTCAAACTTCTAAATACTTCGACCGGGTCAAGGTACAATCAATCAATAAAAAAAGGTGTGGTTCTCTGAGCCCCCGACAGAAGTGAAACGTATAGTGATATGTAACCGAACGTGTATATCTCGTTTAGAAATTTGACAATTTTGGCTTATCTTTTTTCTGCCTATAAATATGAATTGGTTCCGCTTGAACTTTATTCGTTTTCAGTATGAATTGGGCCCTATAGATGGTAAGCTTTTGAAAACTGAATTAAATCCTAGGAAAATTTGTTAATTTTAAAGAAGTTTGATGTCACGGTTCATAGTGAGGATGAATTGATTTCGACATACTAAAATTTTCGGCGGAACTGGTTCCCTCAGGTCTAATTTAGTCCTTCTAATTTTTGGCCTTATTTACTTTTGGTGTTGTTTTGAAATGATTTGTTTAGTTCATTTTGCCTATCAAACCAAGATTTTAGAATCAAAACGACATACAATCTATCCCGCAATGAAACATAAATAAATCAAATCGATTACAACAAACTCAAAAATAGTACAGAATATCAAGATCAACACAATGATAATTTGTAAAGATATTCGTTTCGTTTGGTTTGTTTAACATCTTATAAATTACCCTTGCAAGTGTTAGATTGTATTTTTTATTTTTTAGGCTGATGAGGACAAAGCATTTATTTTCCTTGTTTACATAATAGAAAGATAACATTATGATTCCAAGGATATTTTAATTAAGCACATTGTTTTATTAGTCTGGTTTGCGCTTGTACATTTGAAAAAAGCGAGCGAGTTCACGCTCAACTTGCAACAGATTTATGTGAAAACCTTTATGTTCAAGTATCTATCGAATCATGGCCTCTTCGGTGAGGCTAAGAAACCCCTCCAAAAAGACGGCTGTTGTTCGCTCTTTTGCCTTTATTTCGAGGATTATGGGGATTTCTACTAATATACCATTTGTTTCCAAGTATCTACAATTTCTTATTCTTCTAGTGTTTGAGCCTTCCGGTTGCTCAAGGGTTGCTAATTGCAGAAATCCTCATATTTTTTTCTCATCAAAAAATCTAAAATATTGGTTATCAACAAGTAAAATCTCCAATAAATTGCAGGAACATATTTTCATCCTGTTCCGCCGTAGATCACGATTTTACAAGTATAATATTTCTATTTGTCGAATCACGCCTTTAGCGAAAAAAAGTTTGGATGAAAAATATTGCCGTAATTTATTAAGGTTACTCCTTTTTGGAATTACCGGGTAATTTGCTACTTAGTTGTAGCTAAATCTCGGTCGGCTGCCACGCAAAAATCGTTTTTTGATTATTCTGCAAGTCACACGGATTAGTCATATTGGGTATAGTGAATAAAAAAAAATAAATGCTTATACGAGAATTTTTCAAGTTTTTTCAAATTCGATTTAATATGTCTACTAACAAGAATTTTTTTTGAAAAAAATTAAGTAAACCTAAAGTTTACTTTTTTTGTTCACTTCACCCATCGTCAGTTCAAGAATGCTAACGCTGTTGCTCTCTTGAAAACAATTAGCCATAAGAAAGACAATTTGCTTGTATAACAATAAACGAAGGTGCTTGAGTAGATATTGGGGAAAACGGAAGTTGGGTAATAATTTTTTCCAAAGCATAGTAAATAGTAAGATAATTTACTGTTTTCAAAACAAGGTTTTAAAGTAAATGCTATTAGATCGCTTGAATGGGACAAAGTGGTTATTTAAGCACACATTTTTGAGGAAAAATTCATCTGACAATGTTAAAATATTGAAAATATTTCCAGAATCGGATATGACCTTTATGAAGAATTCCACTTGGCTTTATGATTAAATTTATTTAATACGGGTTTTTGGTTGCTGGTATCAAATTTGAAAACCCCTACAAAAAATATTTAAATTTTCAAATATTAGTACAAATATCCACCATATGCCATTCTATAATCTACAAGCAGTGTTTAAAATTTAAAATTCATAGGTTAGCTTTATACCTTTAAACATATATAACATTTACAACTTTGAAATCCAACGAATTGTTGAAAACATTTTAAAAATTGAATTGGAATGCCTCGATTTTCGTAGGGCAAATTATGTGTGCCTATAATTTTATATTGTCGCACACACATTACATAAAGCCAATTGAATTTACAGACGTGTTTAATAATATCCAATGTAATTTTGTTATCGTATGAGCAAACAAAAAACAAATCATTTTTATCCGCCATGTTAAACGCCACATAAAAACTACCCAATATTCTGCATCTTATGTATGACTTTGTATTAAGCTCGTTTACATAAATGTATATTCAAAAATATGTTTAAATTGATTTATAAATATGTACGAGTATGTGAATTTTTTTAAAGGATAAATATAGGTATCGTTATCATTCCTTCCTGAATAAATTTTATTTATTTATTTTGAACCATGTTTTTATAAGACCGTAGAATGTGCTGATGTCAAATGTTCGGTGTTGATGATTTAAAAAAATAAGGATGATGTTTGCATATATCAAGTGATAACGACAAATAAAATAGGATACAAATAAAAAATGAATTCAAAAATTAAAATTGAAAGTTTACGAGGCTGTTCCTTTCTGTAATATGTAATGTGTGCCTTTTACATTTTTTATTTACGGTTGAAATTAAATTTACTCATACCCCAAAAAGTAAGGTGATACAAGTTTAGTCATAGCATAACAGACACGGGAAATGGAGGCAAGGGTAATTTCAAGTACATATTTAACTTATTTCTTGCCACTTTTATGTATGTGACGGAAAGATAGATTGAAAATAAATATATAAGAGATTGGTTGTAAAGAAGTTGGGTGGCGCTAAAATTTATTTTTATATTATTATATTTCTCGAGCGTCGAATGAGATTTGTTCGTTTTGTACTTGTACATAATATAAACTTCTACTCACAAATTAATGGTAAAATTCCATTTTCTTTTTGATATTATATAGTCAGTATTGACTGCGAAATATTAACATTATCATACAATCCATAATATGAACGTACGAAAACCTTATTATCGTTTTGCGAAAACCTTATTATGGTTTTGTGAATTTTGATTTGCCAGGTTTAGAAAAATTAAACAATCACGTCAAAACACATACAGTGCTGGAAAAATCGAAAATATGCCAAAATATTCAAAGAACCCTATTTTGGACTTAAAGGCAAGGAAGTAGTGGAATAAAGTAAATAGAGTTTTTTTTTTGTGCTTTATTGGTTTATGCAATTTCTATTTTAATAATAATATTTTATTGAACCGCCTTTAGCTTTTATTGCGGCGGTACATCCACGCAAGTACTGGGCAAAATCATTGATCAAACAATTAGATTACTTTTATGCCTACCGTCATAGGACATAAGAGAGGATCTTGACTGAGCAACAGGTAAACGAATTTCTTCAAAGCTTTGTGAAAAGAAGACTGGTTAAAGCTGTCTTTTGAACAATTGAAACAGTCCAGAAGCCAAAGTTCGCATTACGAGTCAAACAAAAACGGTGAAAACCAATTTGCTGTGGACCCAGGAGCTCGTTTCTTGAACTCAAGAGATGTGGAAGTCAAGCTGTATGTTGAAGATGGTAGAATCTTCGTACGAAGAGAACTGCGAGAGAGGCTTAGCAACGAATGTCTCTAACGCTTCCACCGAAAACTGGAAGAGTTGTGGTCTGGGGAATTTTTTCTGGAAAACAAGCCGGTCGAATGTGCTTCTTTAGTTCCAAAATCACAGCAGCTGTTTATCTGCAAGTCCCAAATAACGAATTTGAGCTCTCTGTGTTAGAGCTTTTCGACGAGACATTCAAATTAATTTTTCCATTACATGCAATACTGCGAAAGTTATGAATAACTACCATATATTAATTTTGAATTGGAGATAATAGGATTGGCTTTCAGATAAACAACAATAATGTATTAAAATCCTATTTATTTCTTATCCCTTAATTTAAACATAAAAAGTACTTCGCAGAAAAATATCGATGTGTTGGATTGGCCTCCGTTAGCACAGACCTAAACCCAATAAGACATTTTTGGTCTATGTTGAAGCTAGACGTAGTAAGAAAGCACCCAGAATCCATTCAAGCTTTAAAAAGTTTGTTGACAAACGTCTAGGAATCCATACGTTCTGGGAAAAATTATCAAACTCAATGAATCGGAGGTATAAGCAAAATGCGAGCGAACAAAATATTAATATTAAAGATACAGTTTCTATAAACCAATAAAAAATAAAAAAAACAATTAAAAAAATAAGCGTTTAATATACTTTAGCTTCAATCAACATTTGTTGAATAATTTGGCATTTTTTCGGGACTTTCCCCCTAAATTGCAGGTACATTTGTTTTTCTTCAAAAAAATTGGGACATAAATGTATTTAAAATGAAACAATAAGCCAATTGCTTTCAAAAGTTTGGTAATTTTAGCAAAAAAAGACTCCAAATTGTAATATAATATGTTTGACCGATTTTTTTCACAGCACTGTATAATACTTATAAGCGGTCGTAACGATATCCCGCATTTCAAAATCTCGCTTTATCAAAATCCCGCTCAAGAAAAAAATCCCGCTTTTCAAAATCCCGATTCTGCAAAAGTAAAAATCCCGGTTTTCAGAAAATCCCGGTTTTGATTTTGATTTTACTTTATAAAATTTTCCTTCACGAGACGCGGCTCGAATTAAAAGAAATACGTGTTTCATATTTCAAAACCAAGATTTTGAAAAGCGGGATTTTGAAAAGCGGGATTTTGAAAAGCGGGATTTTAAAAAGCGGGATTTTGATTTCGGGATTTTGAAGACGGGATTTTGAAAAGCGGGCAAACTTACCTTCCCCGTTTAATTAAAATGCCAGTCAAAACCACCTCTACTAATTCTTTTATTTAGCAAACTGTGATTGTTAACCTATGAATTATAACTTCATTTATTTATGTACTTATGAATTATTTAAAATAAATAAAAAAACAGAAATAAAAGCATTACTTGGAATTTTAAAGGTCAAAATATGTGTTCTACTAATTGTGGCTTAATTATAATGTCACCAGTGTAACTTGTAGTTAGACAACCATCAGTTAACCTAACAAAGTATTTAAACTTGCATTTCTTACGAAAATCTAGTTAACTAGCTTACAATTAGTATTTTTGTTATGGCAACATTGGTCAATAAAGTCATTTACCTTAAAAAATAACCATAAATGAAATCGCGTTTTATGTAAGAATCCATTTAAGTTTGGGGTGATATTGGCTTTTCAGTATTGGGTTCAACGTAAAGCTCTAAATCCACTGGAAAATGAATAGAAAACTGCATGTTTTGCGCAATAATTACTAAGTTTTTGCAGGCCAAATCTTCTGTATTTTATCTTTCCTGAAAGAAAAAATTAGTTGCTACTTCAAAAATAAACTAACAAAAAGAATCAAAAATATACATACTATGTATAGATTTCGTTTGTTTTTTTCATGTTTATTTGTATTTATAGGCTCTTTTCAACTTGAAATATTTATGGTACAACTATCAGCAGAAGCGATAAGAGCGATACAATTCCTCTGATCTGTACCTTCAAGGTTGACGAATTATTTTTCAATTTCATACAAATTCGCAAAACGCTCCGATATATTCGTCGATGCTATACTAACCCAACGAATTAAGTAAACCAAAACACAACATGAAACATTTATGGTGAAAGGGGAACTATCAGTAGAAGCAATTGATATAATTCCATCCATGTAAAAACAAATTTTACCTTTACTGCAAAATTAAACTCCCAAGTAGAATAAAAAAACCGACAATATTGTGTCCGCGGCACGACCTATTAACTAGTGGTGGAGAATTATCGATAGTTAGTGGAAAACTATCGATAATTTTCGATAGTATCGCTCGCAATTATTTTTATTAAAATTGAATAAAATATTTTTCTTTTGTTTTTTTTTTTATAATAATTGATATTGCCAATAACAATATTAATAGATTCAGTTTAAGCCTGATGGTGATACTGACTAACGCCACAATTACAAAATACCATAACTATCGATAGCGGAAACGTTCCTCCACTACTATTAACGTAGGACTACGTACAATGGTACAATTGAGGAAACTTTATTTGTAAAGTTTAAGTGAAACCAAAATTATAAATTTCAAATTGGAAAACCCGTTAACTGTCTACAATTAACTACAAAGCGTCAGTTAAAGATCACTAAACAAACCATTTATATTTTACAAAACATTTTCTGTTATTTAAGGCAGGCTTTTCTTAAGTTTGGAAACCTCTTCTCCAATATCACAAATGGTCACGACAATATAAATCTTTCACTCTCATGCTGCCAAATCACAGACTCACAAACAATCTTGGATTATTTGGAACCGACACGTGTTTTCATCTTCGACCTTCTATAATTAGATCCAATTATACATCTCCAGTGTACTGTTGAAAATCCTTAAGAATTTAAATTACTCCGTTTAAAGAGCATCCATATTGTTCAAAATGTATTTCTGAAAATTTGCTCCGTTTGTTCAGATCACAATATAATGTGAGCAATGTCAGAATTGACCGATATGATTCTTCACTCAGTGCTTGGTATATCAGTGTGAACCATTCAAGAATATGAAACAATAAAACACAAATATGTAATCGAAAATCAGAATTAACGTTAATTATCTTATGTCACCGAATCCCATCTCCTCGTCACATACTATTTCATTTTATACATCTCCTAGCGCCTTTCTCCTAAACTTGATCCACTCTAATGGCGTGATAATATTTTAAAGGCGTCCCATAATAATTTGCTATTAAGGTTTATATACGAACTTTTACCAAGATAATTTATTACCCAGAAATAATACCTTTAAATGCGATTTTAATAAAGCAATTCACAAATAATTTGTCAATCAATATGTCATTGAAATTTCAATCATTAAAATATATAAAGGGCTGAAACCTCACGAGGTGGTCAGAACTTCGGTCTTTGGTATCTTCAATAATGTCATAAAGTTGGTGTGACAGTTTTGACAGTATTGATTTCTATTTTAACCAACATATATTTATTTATACAACAACAGCCAAACAGGTCAAAAGCTTCAGTAACATGAGAACTGGCATCCCATTTAACACGAAAAATCGTATTCTAGAACTTTATACCGGAAGTAGTGCACAAAATTATACTGATATTTCTAACCGTTTAACTGACAATATTCCAGAACTTTATCCAAAACTCATTTTAGAATCCCATTTACAACGCAAATGTCAAATTTCATAATAATCGGGTAAGGAATAACCAAGTTCCATCCTACTTGGCCATATTCCAGAGCTTTATTATCCAAAAATCATTTTAGAATCCCATTTCCAACACACATCAAATTCCATCATAATCGGTTAAGAAATAGCCAAGTTCCATTCCCAACACACATGTCAAATTTGATGATACCCGGTTAAGGCATAGCCAAGTTCCATCCTACTTGGCCATATTCCACACATCTCAAATATTCCCATTTCCATACACATATCAAATTTCATTATAATCGGTTGAGAAATAACCAAGTTCCATTATACTTGGCATATTCCAGGACGTCATCCAAACAACATTTTAGAATTCCATTTCCAACACAGATGTCAAATTTCATAATAATCGGTTGAGAAATAGACCAGTTCCATCCTACTTGGCCATATTCCAGAACTTCATCCAGAAATCATTTTGGAATCCCAGAACTTAATCCAAAAAACATTTTAGAATCCCATCTCAAATACACATGTCGAATTTCATCATTATCGGTTGAGAAATGGACAAGTTCGGTCCTACTTGGCCATATTCCAGAACTTCATAAAAAAACTCATTTTAGAATCCCATTTCTAACACACATATCAAATTTCATGATAATCGGTTGAGAAATAGGCAAGCTCCATCATACTTGGCCATATTCAAGAACTTCATTCAGAAATCGGTTTGGAATCCCAGAACTTCGTCCAAAACTCATTTTAGAACCCTATTGAAAATACAGATGTCGAAGTTCATTATAATCGGTTGAGAAATGTGCAGGTTCCATCATACTTGGCCATATTCCACAACTTCATCCAAAACTCATTTAAGATTCCCATTTCCAATACACATGTCGAATTTCATCGTAATTGGTTGAGAAATGGGCAAGTTCCATCATATTTGGCCATATTGCAGAACTTCGTCCAAAACAGTTTTAGAACCACATTTTCAACGCACATGTGATGATTAATAGGCAAGTTCCATCATACTTGGCCATATTCCAGAACTTCATCCAAGACTCATTTTAGAATCCCATTTCTAACGCATGTGTCAAATTTCATAATAATCGGTTGATAAATAAGCAAGTTCCATCATATAAAAAATTTGTTAACTATTCACTACATCCAAATCCAACCCCGACTCAACTCCAACTCAACTTCAACTCAACCCGCAAATTGACCCCTAATTTAACCTTTAAATCAATTTCCAATTCAATGCCCAATTCAATAATCAAACCAGCATATTATATAAAAAGATCGTAAATATTTATAAAACCTAGTATTTTGGGTCAATTCGTATGGCAGTTACCCCACCCACTTGACGTACAGTCTCCAAAAGCTTTTCAAATCTCCGCCTTGACCATACAAACAGATTGGCGAAAAAAATTCATAATCGGATAAGCCGTTCTCGAGATACCACTGGTACAGACATCCAGACGAACGAGCAGACATTTTACTTTCTTTTACGTAAGTAAAATAAAGTATAGTAATCATGAAAATTTTCGACCTTGAGATTATTGAAGATTTATCTGTTTTGAGGTCCCCTGAGTCCGAAAAAGTGGGTTTCGAAATGATGTCTGTCTGTCAGTCTGTCTGTCCGTCTGTCTGTCCGTCTGTCCGTCTGTCAGTCTGTGTCCTCTCTACAGCCCAGATGGCTTAACCAATCGAACTGAAACTTCAGATTTAAGCTTTTTGGATAAATTGGGAGGTCCCAGTGAATTTTACTTCAAATCGGTCCACCGGAAGTGGCCACTCCCTTGGGCCAGAAAATTTGTTTTGCAAATATCTTAAAAAGTATAAGGTTTACAAAAAATTACTAATACAAAATGTTTCCAAAAAATAATAAAAAATAAAATTTAACAAATTAAAAATTAAAAAAAAAAGTTTAAAAATTTGAAAAAAATATTTAAAAATTTAAAAAAATTAAAATATTTTATAAAAAAAAAAATAAAATTGATGTTTGGCCAACACAAAAATATATGTGTATATATAGCCTAATTATGGTAATTATAATTAATTTGCACACTACAGTGACGTACTTCCGGTTTTTAATGCAAATATTACATAATTGAATGTACATCATTTTTCCATATTTCTTAACATTTTTAACGACTTATTAGGGTTTATGGTCCTTAAGTATGTATATTGTTCCCACACTTTTTTACAGGGAGTTACAGTGGTTCTTGCATAATATGTCATTTTTATTTTTTCTAAATTGAATAACTTCTTCGGTTTGAATTTAAAAGTTATTCCAAACAGTAATTATTGTGTGTATTAGCCCCATTATTCATATTTTCTAGAGTATAGCTGATTTACGATCTAATGGAGGATATTATAGGGGTTGTTTTGTTTTATATTTTGTGCAATGTGCTATCCATTATATTTTGAGTCCCCAATATACAAATAACAATTTCAATGCTTTTGTTATTTATATATTAAGTTTAATAAATCTAATGGTTTTATTACCGAGGAAGAGGTAGTAAATGCAAGTCCTTACTTAACCGACATAACAAATTTCCAGGCCTACCATAATCCTGATCAGAAGAATTTTTTAATGTTTTTTTTAATTCATTTTTAACTAAGGGAAGGAAACACATTTAAGGATATAGCATCTTGCCTGTATAAACACTGCTTAACACAACCCACGGCAGTTGATCATTTGATTTTGTATAGTGGTAGCTCCTCAGATCAAAACAAAAATTCACATGTAGCTATGATGTTTACAATTTTTATGCAATCATCTGATCACAACATCAAAATAGTCGATCATAAATCCCTTGAGCCAGTACACACTAACTTGTAAATACATCACCCGCGTTAATGGTTTCAATTTATACGTTCAATAAATCGGTTTAAGGTAACAGAGACGTCCCAAATGTCATCACACTTGTCTCAAATTAAGGGTTAAATTAATGCACATAAGTGGTTTTCAATTTTTGGTAGAGAAATTAGTACAGCATAGCTGAAAATTGCTAGAAACAACTATTAATTGTGAATCAAATAAATAACTGTGCAAGTTCTACCAAAAATATAACTGTAAGTTGTATCTAACTCTGAAACATTCTAAAAACTATATAATAACACCGTAATACATCTCTTCTAGAAAAATGCCGAAAATAAAATCGAAACTAGGAAGAAAACGTATCATGCGAGCAGAGTACATAATTCGAGACTCAATGAAACTCAAGAATATCGTGAAATTCGTATATCTCAAATTAGTTCAGCAAACTAATTTCGTCGTGCTCGGGAAAGTAGCATAGAGCCAGAACTACAATTGCAGATAAATCAAACTCAATCTATTGTCAATAAACAACGTGAATGGACTCCTCAAAGAATAGAATGACTAGAAGATCAGCGTCAACGTTCTGCTCGGAATAGAACACCATGTCAAAATGTGTTTAGATTCAGGTTTACGTTATCATACCAACCAGTGATGGATTATGTAAATAAGAATGATGTACAAATTAGTAAGATGGATACAATATGTAACCATTGCCATGCTAGAAATTGGGCTAAGCAGCCACCTGGACTTTGTTGTGCTGGAGGCAAAGTGGTACTTCCAGAACTCGAGGAACCGCCAGCACAAATCAGGAGTTTAATTCTGGGATTACATCCACTTTCAAAACATTTCTCAAACACTTCTCGATAACACAAGAAGGTATAATACCCTGTTACAAATGACTTCCTTTGGTACTTAAGAAGTAAGAGAAGGTAATTTCATGCCCACTTTTAAAGTTCAAGGACAGTCGAAAGTAGTCCAGAACTGTCTCTCATCCCTTAACAAGATGACAGATCAGTTTAACATTCATATTATATGGGTGCCAGAACATTTCATTAGTACAGGGAATATAAAAGCCGATGAACTGGCTCGACGTGGTACAACGGACCACATTTCAAAAAGCAGAAAGGATATTGAAATGCCTTCATCTTCATCTTGCAGTATGCAAACTGCTGCTTCAGGAGGAACCTAGTAAGTTGAAATAACTCAGCAGGTCTGGCCAAAGTTGGACTTGGCGAGATCCAAACAACTGATCTTACTTCAGCGGAGTCAGTCAGTCTGGTTGTTGGAGTGATTACGGAGCACTGTCTCATAGGCAGGCATGCGAGTAGACTTGGTTGCTTCTCACATGACTCCTGTCGTAGTTACGAGAACGCAGAGGAGGAAGAGGCAGTATTTCATTTTCTTTGCACCTGTCCTAGTCTGGCACGGAACAGACTTTAGTTTCTAGGGGCACCCCTCTTCAATGACCTGACGGACCTCAGCAAGATGAAGGCCAGGAGTATTCAGCATTTCGTTAAAAGCTCAAAATGGTTTCAATGAGTTGGGGGAAAAACAATAAAATGTGGTATGGCTACGGACCTCCTTGTGTCTATGCCCGGTCTTAGTAGACCGCCACCTAAACCTAACCTAACCTACAGATTTGTATGAATTTTCAACTTGACGTACAAAAATGTTTGCTCGTTATGTTGGAAATTCATTCAACCCTGTAAGTCAAAAGTAAAAAGTTTTTTCATTGTGAATGCCCTGAAACTTGCCTTGAGTTTGTATTGTGAAACACGCCATTTCATAAAAAAAACAAGTTGGCTCTTTCTAGCAAGTGGGTAATGGTAACGTAGTAATATTTGTAACACCATTTCGATTGCTTATTAATTTATCGTACAACTTTATACAACTGCAAATTGTTTTTTTTTGTATTTGCTTATGGAAATCAAAATTATTATTTAAATTTGTTTATAATCGAATAAATAATGGTGTAAGAGGCTCGGACGAAAATATTTCTCTTACTTTCGAGATTATATACGAGTTTATTTTGTTTTTTTTACACTTTTTGAAATTGAAATTTTCTTGATAAAATACCCAGTTTTTCATAATTTATATCTTACCTTAGGATTTGGTAGTTCACCACTTTGTAATGATGCCATATAACACCTTAAACGGAATTGTTCACAATGCAAACGTTCTAGATTTTCTTCCCACTGTAAAATTTGCGTTTGAATTTGATGCCGTGTATCCTGATCAGTAACAACACTTTGTTGTAATTCTGCCATATGCTTTAGTTTATGATCCTATATGAAAAAGTAAAAAAAATTAATAAACTTTCGAAAATTTGATTTTATATATAAGAATTACAACAACAACAATAATGGAAATGTGTATTGCTCTAAGGCACGCAGAACGGAAAATTAAAATAAATAATTATGTACTAAAAAAGTAGAAAATTGTTGTTTTTCCACTTCGCTACTTTGTTGTATTTGTTCATTAGAAAGTTTCGAGTATTTATTCATACTATGCTCATGGTTTGTTATTATAATTACTGTTTAATGATAGATGTACGTAATCCTGTAAAAATTAATTTTTTTAAAGTAAATCTGCATTCCTACCTTTGTAGGCAAGGGGAGATTTTTGGGGGGATTGTGAGACCTTGTGTGCATTTTTGAGGTCCTCTTGTTTAGAATAAATTAATACAATATTTATGCTCTTATTAATTCATTATTTCATTTATTTAATTCAAATCAAAGTAAATTACTAACGCACAGTTCTTAATTGTTTTTAAAACCCGAATAGGGACGGCGGATAAAGTTAAAAAGAGGCGAAAAACAAAGCTAGAAATGCCAAGTACTACATGTGCTGAAAAATTTCCTGAATTGATAATAAAACGCGACTTTTAAGGCAACATTTTTATTTAATCTACAATATAATCTCCTTTTAAATCCAACGCATTTCCAACATTTCAATACCTGCGTTGTAAAGCAATTTTTCAAACATACTTCTTCATTCGAGCAAATCTCTTTCTCAGCAAACTGTCGCTAGGTGCCAAATCTGAAGAATAAGGGAATGGGGAAGTAATTTGAAACGTAATTGATGCAACGTTGCCATCACAATTAATGACTTGTAATCGGCTGCTTCGCACTTTGTCTTGAAGAAAAAGATTTGATTCATCGCCAAATGTGTTCGTTTTTCCACGATTAGATCGTTTTATTTGACCATACTCGCCAGAGATTATTTTTCCTTTTCCTAGATAGTGGATGTGTTCCAAAAAATGGTGGCCATAAGGGAAAAGAGCACGGCAGCTTGCATAAGACATTTGTGTTGGTTTTGGTAGAATACCATTAAAGTACAGTCTTTTATAACGAACAACGAAATTTCCAGTAAAACGAAGTTGCACAGCGGAATTTCATTCCCTAAAATGGAGATTTTGCTATATGGAAATGTACTATGGCTAGCCAAATCAGTTATAATAAAGAAATAAAATAAGAAATCTTTACATAAATAACTGCATATACATATACATAAAATCATTTCTACGGCCCCTTTAGCTTCGTTATAACTAGGTTTCTTGACCAAAGGAACTTTACCAAAGGTTTTTTTTTATCGAATAAAATCATATATTTAAATACTAATTTAAATCGATCAAAAATAACAAAATGAAACAAAACACTATACAGAATTTAATTTTCGAAATGAAGTGACAGTTCACAGTATTTGCTGCTGCTTACTAAAAAACGGAAATAAAACAAAAGAAAAACATGTCCATTTTATATTATTATCGAATATGTTTTCCGTCATAGAACATCGACTAATTTTGTGGTTTGAAAATAAAAAAACGTAAACAAAGCGTGCAGACTTAAAATTTGCTTGTATGTAAATTTTGACAGTAAATTCATCGAAGCCGTAGGGCAATAAACTAAGAAATAACGCTGTAGATCAAATAAATGAGAATTATCGTTTATGGAAACAACCTCAAATCAATATAAAAACGTTTCTAAAGTTAAATATACCGTAACAATTTAATTGTTTGGCCTAAAACACAGAAAACAAGACATCAACATGAAGCTTCTCCTCCGCCTTCGGCAGTAAGTTTACATCATTTGACGTTTGAGGAAAAATATCAATTGACAATCGTTGATGTCACAATGTACTAAATATGTATCAATATACGAGTAGTAGGTTACATTTATGCATTTATCGTAATTCAATTTTAATTTTGCATTTATGTATACGTCCTGATCATATTGCTACGGGGTTATGGCATATTATAATGTAATATTAATATGTTGGTAAAACTAATTTCAACTTTTGTCCGAACCACTGAGTGACGAATTGAAGTGAGTGAATTCAAAGAAATCGTCAAAACCTATACAATAATATAATCTTGATCTTTTTATTCCTATCATTTTAAAGCAACGGAATATTATTCCGTTAATTTTAATTTAAAATTTTGAACAAAAGAAAATTAATTAAAGCATTTCATATATGTCGGTCTTTATGGTCGGAACACGGAGCTCAGTATGATAAATGCCCGAAAATTCGACCCATAGAATGGATCATCTAAGTGCCAGTCGTGCACAACATTTAAAAGAAATTATTTTCAAACATTAAGTGTCATAAACCAAACTTACGTCACAAATACAATTTTTTAATATTAAATTGATTTAATTGCGTTTTATTTCAAAAAAACTTCCGGAAGCTCTTATTGGATCACCCTTATAACATGGTGAAAATTTCGTCAAATCGTATTTTTTTGGAAGTCAAGTTTTAATTTTTAGATATTTATGTGTTAAAAGTATATTTAAAAATTGCATGCACTTGGTATTGTATTTATTGCTATAGAAAAAAAACTACTTATCCGAAAGTTATAAAACTGGGCTCATTTTAAAGATAAAGGCATAGGGACTATAAAATAACTATAAAAAGGTACCATCTTTTATTTCTTCTTTTCCAAAATGGCCGTCGAAACATTCATTTTGAATTTTCTCAAATCTTCATCTTTTTTTTATCCTTTTCCCGGTGAAGTTCTATTAGAGTTACCAAAAAATCTGCGCAACATCTATACCTTTTCCAATTATAATTCAGAAAGCGTCAATTGTATTACGCGGTTACTGACGCGTAATTTATTACGTAGATTACCTCGCGATTTTTTGCGTTTTCGGTGTCGATAACGTAGACAACGTCGAAAACGTACGAAATGATTAATTTCCTCATTGATTTAGCCGGTCTGGTCATGTTGCTGTCTGTTAATTAATAAGTCATTGTCTAATTGACCTAGGGATCAAAAAAGGTTACATTTTGATAATAAATCACATAAATTACTCATTGGTACATGAACTGACTAAGTGACTATCGTGAAAATTGTTTTTCTATTGTTAAAGAGATGGCACTGTGCAAATTCTTAATTAAGGTTTGTATAACTAATATTTAATTTTATTTCTTTTAAGATACATAGAAAAATATTTGTATTTCGTCTAAAACTAACGTAAAATTATCTAAGCTACTTTGAAATATATTGTATACTATAATTACTATTCATAATATGGATTAACTACAATCTAAGGAAACAGTTCAACATTAAACCACTGCAAGCATAAAAAAGTTGTTGACGTTGTCTACGAATAGTCGACGTTGTCTACGAGTTGTCCACGTTGTCAACGGTTGTCGACGCATTTGCGTAAAAATTAGTAGTCGACGCGTAATGTCCCATCTCTGCAGATTAGTCAATTTTAATTCAAAAAGCGTTAATTGTAATTTCCATTAGTCATTTCACATTTGTAATACAGAAAATCTCCACTGTATATAACGTGGCTATACAAACTGTTAATACATATACTTTATTATACATAGTAACCCGTGAATTCACTTTAACATTTCAAACATCTGAATTAATTTATTTTTCAAGAACCAACAAAATTTAATACATAGTTTAATCGTTTAAAACGTAAAATCAAAATTTATATCCATAAAAATGGAACTAAAGGACAATTACGCTATTTTCAATTTGTATGTAATGACAAGGTATCCAATAACACGACTGCTACCTTGCCTACATATATTTTACTCAAAGTGTATGCAACCTTAATCGATGTTCCAGATAGTACGTGTCCTGTTTGCAGAACTGCCGTGAATGGAACTGATGCAATTGAAAGGAAGAAATACAAAAAAAAATAATGAAAAAGGTCGTGAATTGTGCGAACAGAGGTGATGACTGGATAGCTTTGGCTGTAACACTGGAAATAAAATGCAAGACCGCATATCGCTGGATGTGATACAATGTTGCCAAAGGTAGCACAAAACCAAAAGTTTTGACAGGATAAAAGTTATTTGATGATTTTCTGGATAGAAGAAGACTGTAGTATAAGATTAAAATAAATAAAACAAAAAAATTTGGAACAGTTTCCTAAAAGTGGTGTCTGTGTCAACCGTTGGTAACTACTTAGAAGGCAGACTCTTCACTACCAAAAAAGTGCACAATGAATTCGGAAATCAATAAAATAAAACTATCTGAATATGTTCAATCTTTGAACCATCACATACCGCAGGGCAAATGTATGGATGGATGAAACAAATTTTAATTTGTTTTGCCGTAGAACAAGGGGCCGTATAAGAGCTGGTTACAGAGCAGTCCAACACCTTCCAGCATCAAAAGGTCCTAACATACATTTGATTGAAGCAATTTCTACTACAGAGGTTGTGTCTATGAAACGCAGAAGAGGTTCATTTATTGCACAGTTAGCAAATGATTGGGTAAGAACATTAATGCAGCAGTGGCAAGATTTAGGAAATCAACTGGCAGATTTAGTTATTGTTGCAGAGAACGCACATAGCCATTCAAGACTAGAAGCAGTAATTAATGGGACGAAAGCATCTGTGTTGCGGCTAGGACCCTATTCTCCAATGTTAATGCCATTGAGACCATTTGAGACTATAATATAATAATTGGTTGCTGAAATTGAAATTTGATGTCTGGTGACATAATATTTAATTAAACTAATTATAAACTGTAATAACATTTAATCTAATTAAAAGCTGAAATAATATTAAATAATTGTAATATAACTTATGAATTTATTGAACTGATTACATCTTATAAAATAAATACATTTGAAATTATTCAAATATTATTAATGTTTTTATGAAGAGGAGAAGTTGAATTTTTTTAAATTTTAAATGGTAATAAAATGGACAATATTTGGGGTAGAGGATCTTATAACTTGAATATTTAATAAAATTGTTTTATACCATTGTGAATAGTCAGTAAATTCACCACCCCACGTGCTTTACGAGTACTTGTGATGTGTTATTTTAAAAATAAGTTGCATCATATCCATGAGGGTCTATAGATTGAAAAAATGAGAAATTACTCTTAACCATTATTCATCTGCTTCATAAAAATCAAGCCCATATCTATAGCCACTTTTATTTGAGTGGAATGAGAAATTCGGAAATTTAAATAATTAAAATAATCAATTTAAAAATGTCCTGAGATAACATTTTGTAACTTGTGCCTTAGAATAAATTGGATTCTTTCGGAATTGCAGTATACCCTTCTAACTGAACTACATTATGTATGATATATAATTGGAAGGTGAGGACATATTGTAAAACAACCCGAACATCCTCTTTGGTTGGTCAGATTGTAAAATGTAATTTTACAATCTGACAAAGATAGAACTGACAAAGATAAAATTGTACATATCTAACAAAGATAAAATTGTACATATTGTCGAAAATTTCTACATAATTTTATCTGTAAAACAAAATACATATGTCTGCAATCCTGGGTGGATCACAAAACGAAAAATGGCAGCTTTCTCAAAATTATAATTAACGCTTTCTGAATTACAATTGACGCTTTCTAAATTACAATTCACGCTTTCTGAATTACAATTGATGCTTTCTGAAATTCAATTGACTAATCCGTACAATTGACGCTTACTGAAATGCAATTGACTAATCTGAATTACAATTGATACTTTCTGAAATACAATTGACTAATCTGAATTACAATTGAGTAATCTGAAATTCAATTGACACTTGAATTACAATTTACTAATCTAAATTACAATTGATATTTTCTGAATTACAATTGGAAATAGTGTAGTTTTATTTTTCGTGCAAAATACGTTTAAGTATAAAAATCTACAAATATCTTTCAAGAAAACGAAATGAGACGTTACGCATAGGGATTTCCAATTTATCGTCAAAATTCTATAATATAATTTGAAATTATCGATTTTATCGATAATTATCGATAATTGTATGTACTTCGTTTTTATTTACATAACATCTAGGAATGTAATGCAACATTAATAATTATGTACAGCAAGAAAAGTAAATTAAAATAATTCAATAAAAATAAATAAAATATTAAATTATTTTATATAAATTCAAATGACAGAATTTAGTCTCAAGAAGACTAAATAATTTATGGTTCATTAAGACAAAATAAGAAAGGTGCATTTAGACTAACATCACATAAACGTGATGTTATTTTTATGCAGAATAATCCTGCTGCTGAGAACGCTCGTTCCGACTCAAAACTACCGTTCGTCTTATCTCTTATGGAACTTAAGTATGTACATATTTGTATTCATTTTCTAAGTACACTCCACGACACCCAATATCTTAGTAGTCTAGCATTTCCCATTTTATTTTTCTCGTTAAAACCTTCGGTTCCCTTATCCGTCTGAACTGCATTTCCTTGTGGTATCGAAAAATCAAGCACTGAATCATCTCATTTTTCATCATCTACTTCATCTGTTAAGCGAATGACAAACTCTATCACGATTTCCGCGGCTAGTCTTATAAAATGTTGATATGTTCTTGTCCGCTTCAACTTTCTTATTATGAATTCCGCTATCGAAAAGGCAGTAAACGCATTCATTTTACGTAATAAACGCACTCATTTAATGACGCTTATCTGTATACGCGGCATTATTTTGAGACTAGTTTAGATTTTAGTTTAGATTAGACGCAATATACAACAAACGAGTGGCCTGTTACAATCCTCAACAATAAATCAATCGGAAAATTGTCCGCCTTATTTTTGTTGGCGGAATTTTTCTCGCTATTGAAAATATGGCGAAAAAGTATCGTGTTTTGTGATCCGAAATTCACGATATCGTGAAAAATTCTTTCGCGACGGAAATTTCATAGTTTATCGCTTATGTTTCATTATCGTGAGGATTATTTAAATATAAAAAAACGTCAGCATATGGTATTCATCGTCGTTGTTTGATACGCATAATTAATTCAACCAAAAACGCGTTACTGAGAAAAGTGTTTGTGCAATATCGGCTGAATATAAATTTAGAGAGCATTTGTACAGTTACTTTAATAACAAGCATTGTAGATATTAGATTAGACAGAAGGTTGAATTCGACATCGGAAAAATGAATATCACTTTTTATATCTATTAAACTTTTTCTGATATTTATTTATTTATTTATTAACTTATTAAATTTTAACTTTTAACACAAACTATTTTGAGCAAGAGCTCATTCAAACCAGCTCATGTCAAAAGTGGTGGATGACAAAATAGTAAAAATACTGTACGTTTCAGGCCAGATCGTAGTACCGGAATTTGATCATATTCTGGCTCACCATCCCTGCAAAACTGTTTATTCAACTGGATGCTTGCATTCTTATTTTCGAAAAGAGGATTATTGTATACTTGGTGAATCGGGGTTGAAACCGGGTTTTCACATCCATTCAACACTAATATCACTGCGGTTGGGGAGTAATTTGCTGTTATGCACAATACGTTCTTAAAATATTAGAATTTGATTATTTTAAAAAATAAAAATAGAATTTTTGGTCTTATTGAATCGTTCTATAGCATAACTAGCAATCTAATAAAAGGGACAAAATTCTTTTAAAGTGAATCATCATTTTTAGTTGGTGACCGCCGAAGTATAGAAACAACCTTCATTATTTTTTGGATCAAAATATAAATTTCTGAATTGATAAAGTAATTTGACTCCTTCATAATTTTAAATCGTATCTTGGCACATATCCGTTGATATAAAATTTTAATCACTGCTGGTTTTATTCCGTGCGCATAGCATAACAGTTGATTAAGACCCAGTAATTTTCCAACCTTAACCATTACTACCGCACCGTCTATCGTTAGAGCAACAATATATTTGATAAATATATTAAATAATATAAAATATTTTTAACCATTTGTACGCTTTGTTGTCCAGGCATTGATCCTAAGATTCAAATAATACCTAAACTCCAATCCTGACTTCTATTATGAAAATTAATGTTTAGGTAACGCCGATTTTTTGTAGATATCCACTGGTCAAATTTAGCACTAAACTGCTCACCTGAACTTATCATTTTTACGAACTTGGTTACTGTATTTCTACGTATGTTCCCGAAGTTCTTAACAACAATATTTTTGATAGACGTATTAGATGTTGGGATATCGTATCCAGACTTTTTTAAAAGACGCTTTAAATCCACAGATTTGATGAACATTCTAAACGGAATACCATTCAACGTCGTCATGCGTGCAACTGTTATGATAAACTATGTGAATACGTGCCTACATATTGGAGCAAAATTATATTAGCCTCAATTTTAATAATCATGAAAACACATTTTGCTCATTATCTCTCTAATCACAAAAAATGTTACTTGGATCACTTCTGTTCTTAACTAGCCATATGTACTTATGGTATATACGATACAAAAACTAAAAAATGAATACATAAGAAGGTTAGTCATAATGAGAATTGGTGGACATGAAAGAGACAGCAAACGAGTAAAGAAATAAATACATAATTAAAATGGAACAGAAAATTGTCGTTGTACCTACATACATAGCTAATGAAAATTTACTGAAAGCAATTCGAAAAAATTCGCATTTTGCATACAATTTTAATTTAAAGTAGGTTAACTGTTTTATCGAAATTATCGATAAAATTTAAACAAATTATCGATAATTTTTTTCGTCAATTTTGTAAATTTATCGGTTTTTTATTTATCGGTTTATCGAGAATGGAATCCCTATACGCTGATTCACCAGGTGAACAATGTATGCTATTTGTAATATTTTCGCAGACAATTTCAGGATTTGGGTTGTTACTGTACATTATGGGCCGCAGGCGCAGCTCACCAAAATTCTGTTTAATGATCACAAACCACTTTTTAACTATTACAGATGGTCATTACGGCAAGCCTCATTCCTAAAATTCCGTAAACCTGTCCTTAATAGACAAATAATAAGAGAAAAAATAAGCTACATGAGTCGGATCAATCAAAACAATAAAACGATTGTCAAAAAAATGTATACAAAATAGGGTGGTTCAATAATTCAATAGAGGAAATTTTATATTTTAGTACTAAAGCTCAGTATGCAGCTCGAGCTAAGATACATTTTAGCGCGGTCTCCACAAGTCTCCATTTAATTACAGATAAATCGTCAAGCTAAAAATTTGTTTTTTTTTGTATTGTTTGTTTTTGTATGAAGTTTCTGTCCAAATAATCCTCTAAATACTCGACGTCGTAAAGGTTGATTTACATATGCGACGTGCGACGTGTGACGGGAGCTTCTAGCCAATCAGAGACGAATATTTTGACATTCGTCACACGGCACACGCCACACGTCGAGAGATGGTTTAATTTTATCTTTTCCGTCACACAAATTACAAATTTTTTGTATGTATAAAACGAAATAGTAGGCTTTGACGAACCTTTTTTAAAAAACAAAAATTAAAATATAAAAAATTTTATAAAGTGTGCGTGGCAGAGCTCGGCGCAAATGTAAATTATTGTCAAAAAAGCGACACGTTTATTTCCACTTGTCACTCGTCGCACGTCGCATATGTAAATCAACCTTAACGTTGGTCGGCCATTTTGACTTCTGTCTTCTTTAAATAAAAATAAATTAATTTTACTTCGTGGTTACTTCGATTTTAAAATGAATCAAAATTCAAAACTGTCAAAATTTATCTTCAAATTATTGTCCTTGTGAGATAGATTGCGGCTAAAATGTTTGGAGAATTTATGGTGGCGCAATCTAGATTTGAATGAAACAACTGATATTTTTTCAAATTTTTCACGCAAAGGTGCATACCGCTCAGCGAAATTGTCAGCTAAAAAAAAATTATTGTATTTAGCTTAAATTTTACGTTAAATTTGTATGGAGAATTTATCTTAGCTCGAGCTGCATACTGAGCTTAATGTAAAAATAACAATCAAAAAACATCTAGGCATTAGTACCTTTCCGTTGTTATTTTGGTTGTTTTTTTTTATTTGCATAGGTTACAAATTTTGTGTCGATAGATATATTTTTTGTATATATATATTAGGGTGGAGTGAAAAATTTTTTTTTTTACAATTTTGGTACGGGGGCCTTTCAGAAAGTTACTTTATAGTGTCGTTAATGACTGGTTAAAATATTTTTAAAATTCATTAAAATTTAGCGGTGGTATTTTCCAATTGAAATTTTTCTTTTTAGCCGAATTAAACTAGACTTTCATTATACAAAAAATCCTGAAGTACATGATTCTTTAGAAACAGATAGAATACCGTTTAATAATTGAAATTACTAACGTCTCGAATGCCACTCCTGTGATAAACGCCCACTATCCTCTTTTAGGGAGAAGAAACAACATTTTGGCAAATCACTTTTTACTTTCTTTTGCGTAAGTAAAATAAAGTATGGAAATCATGAAAATGTTGAACCTGGACATTATTGGTAATTTATCGATTTTGGGGTCCTGCGAGTCCGATAAATTAGATTTCGAAGTGGTTTTTGTCGGTCTTTAAGTTAAAAATCTGCAATAAGTTGAAAAAACATACTTTAAATGGAAAATACCATCGGTAAATATTAATGAATTTTAAAAATATTTTAACCAGGTGGTTTTGGCACTAAAAGGTAACTTTTGGGGGGCCCCCCTAATTTTTGTTTTTTTTCACTCCACCCTAATATATATACTATCCGTGTGAGGAGCATTGTAAAAATAGCAGCGAACTTTGCTGTCGAAACGTACACTTATTCTACAAATTCGGTTGCTGTAAAAATATTTTCGGCTTATTTTCACTATGTTATTCCTCAACATCAACCTGATTAGAAGCAGGTATATCTAAACGAATAGGTATATTAAAATTGGGTTATATGGTAGAGTTTGCTGGAGCGTTGGTTAGTTTTGGTTAATCAACCGGTTTACACTGAACTAAACGGAAACCTTACACTTTAATGGCCTACAAAGTAATGTAAAACCTGCGTTTTTGAGTCAATTTGACTAAACCGGGAAAAACTGATTGGCTTTTTAATGATACTATGTCGGTATGTGTTCTTATCCCAATTTGTAATTAAGGAAAATTAAAATCCGTATTAATTGCTATTTTATGTAAGACTAGCAATTTTGATTAATTTTATGCAGGACAATACGTTTAATTTGTTCGTATACTTAATGGAAAACTATAAGTGCGTTTTTTTATTCGCTATCCAGAGCTGCTATCGAGAGCCGTCATATGAAAATAGCTCCGGATAGCGGCTCCATATAAATAGGTAGAGCTAAATATTTTTTATTTCACGTTTTCACTTATGAATTGAATTAAAAATTATATTTTGACGTTAAATACATGTAATTTACCAATAAATAGCACGTCAAATTTAAATTTGGGTGTAGAAAAATGTCTGGTCCGCATAGCAGCTATCGGGAGCGAATAAAAAAACGCAGCTAGTGTCATTTCTTGGCTGAAAACAGTAAAAAAAACAGCTACTTTTCTCCTTAGCAATACATTTCTTCACTATAAACACTTTAAACTTTTCTTCATAGAAACGCTTTTTTTCCAAATGACTTTTGAATTTTTGACTTGTTTTTTTTATTTTTACCTGATTTGTCATCAAATACACGAGAAAATAGCATGTTCTACACGTAAGAAAAGTGGTTTTCCATGCTCCTAAAATTGTTAATCCACTCGCTCGCTAGCGCTCGCTTGTTAATTTGTTAATTAAACAATTACATTCGCTGGAAAACTATCACTTTTCTTTACTTGTAGAACAATCTACTACATTTAATGTAAAGCGGGTCCAATTAATTATTTCCAACATCCGATTGTTTGACTGAGCATGTTCGCTGCCGAAATATTCATTAGCTTGGTAACTAGTTTTAAAACAACATACATACATATTTATCGACTTTGAAGCAAGCAAACCTGGGAAGGTTAGCTACTTTTTCTTTTTGCCTACTATACTCTTACTTCATATCACCTCAAAGGCGGACTAAATTTAAAACTGTTTTCCTTTCGATACTTTGTATTTATAGACCATAATTATTAATATTTATATGTAGATAAATTATTATTTTTTTATTTTAAGAAAAATTTCTTTTGTGCTATTAATTTTTTTTTATTTTATAATTTTTATTTTTATTTTTACAAAGCTGATTTTTTCCTTTTATTTGGTTTATTAAAGACATTAATTCCTTTGATATTGAAATTGTAAAAATAACTAAAGCAACTCGCAAGCTTTTGAATATTACATTTGAACAGTGAAAAATAGTATATTTGTTAGGCTGAATTAATCTACCGTATAAATATAAATGTATAGTACATATACAATATGTACAATTTACATGCTTTTTTACATTTATGAAGTACTATATCGGTCATTTGCATTTAAATCTCACATTTTTTTGTTCCCAAGCAATCGATTTTTGTCTAGATATTACAGATAATTTTTAAAGAGTATAAGGTAAGTGTTTAATCGCAATACAGAAATTTATGAAAATATATTTTGTTACATTATTCAGTTATTCTGGACTTTTATTTTAAAAGAACGAATTTTTTTTCTCATGAGTGTTACTTTACTTATTTAAGATAAATTGAGAAATTCAAAAACATAAATTTAATTTACCAAAGCTTATTCACATGGGAATGATACTTCTATTTTTAAGTAACGGTCATGACAAAAAAAAATTAAAATAGCACAAAAGATTATTTAAAAAACAATGCAAAAACCAAATCTGTTCACGCCTAGATTTAAAAGAAAAAGAAATATGATTAAGTATTATTTTTTTATGAAAAAAAGTCAACAATTATTTGATTGCATCGAAATTTACCTTGAATATATTTAAAAGCATCATTTAAATTATTTCAGCTAGGTTTTTATATGAAAATGTTCATTTTCGAGTATGTAAACTACATGAATAAAATTATTTACATTCATAGCTATTAAATAAATAAAAAAAATCAATCAATCATTTATTAATTAAATAAAAAATAAATATCATATAATTAAAAATTATGATGAAATTTTAATTATGATAACTATGCACTTAGTAATCATCGTAATTGCGTTTATGTAATGATTATTTGTATTGCGCACAGCAGATTATGATTGTATATAATATTATTTCGTTGGTAAATTTTAACACTTTTTTGTTGCTGTGCTCGAGAAAATTTTATTTATTTTTATTTTTGGAGATAAAATTATTCAACCATAATGCTTATATTGCAAAACCAAAATTTTCAGTTTTCTGTTCTGCAGAATAACATGGAAATTCCCATGGTACCAATTCGATTTCAATTTTGACAACTTTCAATCGTTTGTTTTATTTTTTTCTAAAGAAAAGTATTAAAATGCTATAAATGAAATTCATGTATATTTATTATACATTTCTGAATAAGTTACTTCTTGCTGTAAAATATTTGTATTTTCGATCCAACATCGATTTCAGTGCTAAGGCGCCCATCGTCAGTTGAATACTTATTGAATAATTTCATTGTTTTCAGCGCATTACATACCCAAAATTTAGTCGAATTCAAAGGCATGGCTGTATATTTTTTGAATCAGGGGAATGTCTATCGGTTACATTGATTAAAAACTGAGAACCAAATCATACAGTTTATTTCTCGAAGTGTTTATTTTATTGTTCAACATAAATTAGTTGTTTTTATTCCTATCACGAAATCTTCAGTGCTATTTAATCGATCACGTGTTCTGACTATTCCCTGGGAATTGGGAACTAGGAAAAATATTGCTGTATTTCCAAACTTCAATAATTTCCAATTTTGTGTTCCCAAATTCCCAATAGTTTAGTCCCTATAGTTCGTTTTCTGGCGTAATTGGGAATAATTGCAATGGGAAAAACCTATTTCTAATTTTGCAGCCGCAATTATTTAAAAATTTTATTTTATCTCTCTATTTTGATTTGATTGATTGATAAGAATGCACAGCCAAGCATTATAGCAAAGATCCCGGAATACGCCGGGCCCACTTCTTGTACACCCGTTTACATATAATGAAACCGAAGGACATGATGATTGTTAGATAGGATAGACTCGACCCAGTTACAGATACCAAAGCGATCGATACTTAGTAAAATTGTTAGTAAATATATAGTAAATGGTTAGCACAAGACAACACAATTTTACACTAATTAATTATAAGACAACACAATTTTTTGTAATACAGTGCCGCTCTGTTGTAACCGCAAGATCTGAAAATTTATTTTATTTATTTATTGTACTTTAACAATAATTGAATTATTTGAAAAGCCTTAATTTAATTAATTATTTGTGTCTCCACTATTTTTCTTATCGGAGGTTGCGCGATGGGAGGAACGAGATTTTGTTCCATCATCATCTCCCCAAACGGGCACCTAAATTTGTACTAACCGTAGCAAATGTTGCTTGACATCGTTGTTGAAGTTGTTGCGTCTCTTTTCTCTTGTCTACTCGCCCCAAAAAATTTTATTTTATCTCTTTATATGTAAAAATCAAATCGACCGATATAAGCAGCTAAAATTTATTAATTTTACGATTAGCTGATGGATGATCAAGTTATCTGATTTTTAATTTTACATTTTATCTGTATGTACGTTTATGAACCTGGTTTGTTTCTTCATGAAAAGGCATTTAATAGTTGCTTTCCAATCGACCAACCGCAAGCACCCGCTAGTGAACCGCTAGTAGAATGGTTTTAGTCTTCGCTAAATTTCTATAGATAATTTAGCGAAGATAAAAACCATTCTACTAGCGGTTCACTAGCGGGTGCTTGCGGTTGGTCGATTGGAAAGCAACTAATATAATAATTAAACAGAAATGTTTGCGTGTAACGCTCAAAGGTTACTATAATTTTGTTTGTACTTTTTTATTGAATATTTCTTTTTTTGAATATTTGTATGTTTGTAGCGTCTCAAATTTTATATCTGAGCAGCGTAAGTGATATAGGTGTTGATCTACAACAACAAACTTCGAATAGAAAATGTTTCGGGTTCTATGCTAACCAAAGTACATAATAATTTTTTTTAATATTATTTTTATTCCTTAACGGCATTTCATTGTTTCAATACGAATTGAAAAACATAAAATTTTGTATTGTAAAACAAGGAATATACTATGTATATATCACAGATTGTCTCACTGATTGACTCCGGAACGCTCGCTTTCCGGAACATTTGATTACATTTTTTTGAATTTGGGAAAACTTTTTCTTCAAACGATGCGTAACTACAAAAATACGATAGTTGTTTGTGCCAAATATATTCATGCGATATACTTCAAAGAGTCAGTTCTAGATTTTACAAGCTGCGCCTTACCGAGATAATGTTAAGATACAACTTACAAATCTGTCTTTTACCTAAAAAAAAAATTGAAAACAATTTTGGAGGTCCCTAACAGGTAATTATAAATTGTACCCGTCCTAGAACGGGCTGTATCCCCTAGTTAATATTTAAATGTTTTATTCATTATTCTAATGCTTAACAGAAATGTTTGTTATGAATCTTTATATCTAAATTATTTTTGAACCAGGTTTACTGTAGGTATATACGTCCATATACTTATACTGATAAGAATATGTATATGGAAATATGTATATGTAATATAATGTTGGATCAATGAATTAATCACTCATTATCCGTTCAAAAAAATGATTACGAAACTTCAAATGAAGCGGCCAAATCCCTTCATGGGATGTAGCGCCAGCGAAAAAAAAAAAATATATAGACTAATAAGTCATAGGGCCAAACATTCAATAAAATTGGCATATTCGTCAATTCTGCGGACACAATATATGGATATGTCGCATTATCCAGATGCAAGGAAGGTCGTACTACCAGTGGACCAATTGGAACAATATGCTGCGATCTTTCTTTATATGCTGAAAATGTATTGCTTTGTGGACCCTTACTTATTTCTTGAACATTGACACTTTATTGTGAATGAGCTTATGCTCAAAATAAAGTGTCGGAAATTATATATTGTAAATAAATATTGTAAATAAATAAAGAATCTATATAAATAAAATAATGAAAATACACAAAACAACCAGTTTCTTCTAATTCCCAAGAAACAAATTTTGGGAAAAATATCGTCAAAATTTATATAAAATAGATATATTTTTCCCCTACATTTAAAAATTCCCAATCCCAGAAGACACTTTTACAAAAAAAAAAATTCCCAACTAGATACTGTCAAAATGGTTCAATTCCCAATTCCCAGGGAATACCAAAAATAGGGCCACAAGTTCGTGTAATTATGTTATGTGTCATTTATATGCCCATAAAATCTGGATTTTGGGTTGATTTTGCCCATCCCTTTAAGTTATTCTTTCTTTTTAAGTTTAAAGGAACGACATAATGTCCTATGTATAGATTTATTCAGATCTTCAAAAAAAAAAAAAATTCGAGAGCAATAGATCCACTTGGACTGATGAACCTGTACATTTATTAAATGTTTAGAGTATATGTACATGTAAGTATAATCTAAATTAATTAAATTTTGAACGCTAATAATAGTATTAACATTGGTTAAATCTTAAAAATGTAATAATTTTAGGTTAAGATTTGAATACTTCGTGTTAGTTTCTTTTGTAGAAAGATTCAATAATAAAGCTATTGGCAGCATTTAAAACAAAAGTAACTTGCTTAACGGTATTATGACACTGGTTCAAAAAAGTGCAATAAAAGTAAGCAATGGGTCACTAGGACAGAAATAGTGAGGTAGAAAGAGACAACATTGTTTAATTTACAAATGTCAAATAATATTAATTTTTGTTTTGCAGTGATTAAATGAACTACAAAAATTTATTACAAACATTCCTAATTGGAAAGGCGACATTATATTTTTTATAATCGAGAAACTCTAATTAAATGATTTTATGTGGAATTCGCCTGGAATTAGTCATTTTTTCGAATAAAATCTCTTACTGGTAAATAAAAAATATAAAACAAACTATTGAATTATTGATCTGTCAACAAAAGTATACAACAAGCGCTGAAATATACTGTGGCATGATTGTTTTTTGCTAGAAATGTGTCTAGGATAACTGCTCATTTTAACAGCTTTTGGTTTTTATATACTAGATAATATCTCTATTTAGTGTATATGCTCAATCGTTCGATAATTTGCTAAACTTATTATTTCTCCCTTTCTCGTGATACTACCTTTCCCAGCTCTTAAAAAGTCGCAAAACAAGTCAGTGTCCATAATATCATAACCGCTGCTCTATATTCGACGACTTTGATACGGGGTCATATTGAATTGCTTTTGTTTTATAGTATTCTACCGTAAAATATGTTTAAACTTTCATATTATGATTAATTTGGTAAAATAATATCGGTTTAGAGAAGATTTGAAATAGTTGATTTTTTTTTTTGTTGAAATTGTATGCTGGCAGACTTCCGGGAACCGGAAATTCCGTTGTCAAACTCCTAAATCTTAAACAAATGACTAGAGTTAACATACCAAAGTTCTGTCTAGCTACCAAAGGCCATTGGCTAAACAGAATTTTAGAGTTTGTGAACTCCGTATTGTAGCGTAAGTAATTCTTTCTTTACCCAAATTTAATGTTTAAAATTCAAAAATATATATAATGGCCTAAAGTTACCTGTGAGAAATATTCTAACAAAAAACGTTGTATAGGAGCAATTAAACCGGCGGTTATACAGACAGCCAGTAGTTCCGTTAACTGAAAATTATCCACCCAGCAATTTCACACGCTACTTGACCAACTAACCTAAGTATTGTTCCTGGCAGATACTTTTAAGCAAATTTTGCCGAGTATTGATCAAAAGCCTTGCTCTGGGTGAAATTTCTGACGTATATACGGAGTGTCCGACGTTTAGATTAGAAATTCGTCCTCGAATATTGAATCTTGCATACTTTTTGCGTGCAGATTCAATTAGGTTTTGTTTAACGTTGGCATAAATCTGGTACAAAAAACTTGGTGTATCTTCAAGATCAATCTCTGAACCCGTGAATGAATAAATTGTTTTAAAAAAATCGTTGTTAGACCCATGCGGAAGAGCAAGTGAAAAAAAATCCAAAAAATGAGGGGATTCTCAAGTTGAATCATGAACACAATTACGTAGCGCATGAATGACACTAGCAAGATTATCGTCTTAAACTTGGTGATCCTCCTTAATATAAGCTCGCAAAGAAGCCAATAATGTAAGATTTACTCGTTCGGATGTGTTAGCGTGAGGACTATATCTCGAGGTAAATATGCAGTATTTATGATATCACAGCAGATACAAAGAAACCAAAATGCCCCAATTCACTTTACGTGTGTTGATCTAGAATTCCTACATTTTTTATTATATATATTGAATTCTATTGAGGCCAAAAAATTGATTTGGATCAAAAGAATTTAACTGAATCAATTTATAATATGAAAAAATCAGCATTTTTTATCTAGGTTCCATTTTTGTGAGTCAAAAGAATACGACATTAGTTTTGTAAATGCCTATCTCTTTTTTTGTGCTCTATTTAATCGTTTTCAGAAAATAAAATGCCTTATTTTATTTTATTATAATTATATTACTGTAAATTGGAAAACCTCATACAGAAATCCGAAGATAAAAAGCCGAAGAAATTTTCATATTAATTATTAGACAAATTTTAACTTCGTAATTTATTTACAAAGTATAAATTAGGGTTATATGAAAAACACATTTTTTGGATTTTTTGATACCTTAAATTAAGCTTTTGAAAAATACTGTAAACCTTTTGGCTTTATTTATTAAGTAGGCTTTGAATATATACATCTCTAAAATTAGCCATTTGCAGTTGTTTTTGTTAAAAATATTATAAGTGAAGCGCGAAGTTCTTACTCCTTTAAAAACATGAGGAAGTGTTGCATGGATGAACGGAGCGTGGTATACTAAAATAGCTAAAATTATTTAGAATTTTTATTTTTTATATCTGTAAATAAATTATACAATTTTATTTTAATTTGATAAAAATAGAATATTTTTTTTAATTCTAACGAATATAAATCTTTGTGTCGGAAAATACAAATATGTATGTATGTGCGAGTATTGTAGAGGGAAAATATTAGATAAGAAATATTAGATAAAAATGTGAAGCAAATGAGGAAGACAATTTGAAAGCTTTTTATGGAATTGAATTTTTGGTTAGTTGTTGTTTTCAAGTGGCAGTTTTAGGTTTCACTTCGCTAAAAAATACAATATTTTTTATTTTAATGATTTTAATCGATTTTTTCACTTTTCTTGATTAAAATTCATTCAATCTGTGTTTACACGAGAATGTTCGAACAACTCGAGTGGAATAATTTGATTTTTAACAGTTTCCGGTACATTGAATTTCAAAACTTAAATTTAGCGAAACGAAAATTTTATGATATGACTATCAGAACAACTTTTATATTTTAACGAAAACATTTTAATCTTAGACTCGAAATGGGTAAAACTAATTTTTTATTATGCCGTGAACAAAAACAATAACGAATCTCTATTATATTATAAATTTGCCATCTGTTTATGCGCGATGGTACTTTATATAAATTTATTATGTGGAAATTGAATATATTCAATCAAGAAGATATATTTACTATTTTAAATTTTCTAGAAAACAAAAACAAATATTGCAAATTATAGTTATGCCATCTGTTTCGATTTCCTTTTTACGTATTTTCTATGTAAAAGCTATATTATGAAGATCACATTTTATTTGTTAACATTTCATTTAATTTGAAAATGTTTATAGTTTGCTACTTTCCTTCCTATTTTTATTGTTATTAATTCATTTTTAAATTTTTTAAATAAATATTTATTGTATCGGGGTACAAATTGAAAATGCGGGATTGATAACAGATGGCGTTACTAACGCTATACGCATCAGGCAGTACTGTGACTATGTTCATGTCAAAGCTACGTCTTATAGCTTTAATTTTCAGTATGTGTCAATTTGTCGCAGTGTCAAATTCATAGTTTTTTTGAGCTCTCAATATGTCGAGTTTCGTGCCAACAAAACAGCATTTGCGGGAAGTTTTAATTTACTTCTTTAATTTGAAGAAAAGTGCTGCTGAAGCACATCGATTGGTCTCCGAGACTTATCCGAGTCATGTTCCATCGGTTTCAACGTGCGAGAGATGGTTTGTGCGGTTTAGAAGTGGTGATTTTGACGTTGAGGACAAAGAGCGGCCGGGCCAAGTGAAAAAGTTTGAGAATGCTGAATTGGAGGCAATACTCAATGAAGACTCGTGTCAAACTCAACAAGAGCTCGCAGATTCATTGGGAGTGACACAACAAGCCATTTCCCATCGTATAAAAGCCCTCGGAATGATCCAAAAGCAAGGACATTGGGTGCCGTATGAGCTGAAGCCGAGAGACGTCGAGCGCCGTTTTTTTGCATGCGAACTGCTGCTCGAACGGCAAAAACGGAAGGGTTTTTTGCATCGCATTGTCACTGGTGATGAAAAGTGGATCCGTTACGATAACCCGAAGCGCAAAAAATCATATGGTTACCCCGGCCATGCATCATCATCGACGGCCAAACCAAATATTCACGGCGCCAAGCTCATGCTCTGTATTTGGTGGGACCAGCTGGGTGTGGTGTATTATGAGCTATTGAAATCGAACGAAACCATCACAGGAGCACTATACCGAACTCAATTGATGCGTTTGAGCCGCGCACTCAAAGAAAAACGGCCACAATACGAGCAAAGACACGACAAAGTAATTTTGCAACATGACAACGCTCGGCCACATGTTGCAGCGCCGGTCAAAACATACCTACAAACGCTGAAATGGGAAGTCTTACCCCACCCGCCGTATAGCCCAGACATTGCTCCTTCCGATTACCACCTTTTCCGATCGATGACACATGGCCTAGCTGACCAGCGCTTCCATTCTTACGAAGAAGCCCAAAAATGGGTCGATGACTGGATAGCAGCCAAGCCGGCCGAATTTTTTCGCGACGGTATCCGTAAATTGCCAGAAAGATGGGAAAAAGTTGTGGCTAGCGATGGACAATACTTTGAATAATTCATTTGTTACCATTTTTTCAGAATAAACGTTCAAAAATAGAAAAAATCCCGCATTTTCAATTTGTACTCCATGTATAGAATAATTATTTTTATACGAGGAAAAGAGGCGAACATTTTATTTAACTATAGGTTATATTATCGATACAAACAAATACAATAATAATAATCATTTCATTCAGAAGAGTATATTGCCTATACAAAATAAATCATCTTATCAACATTTGCCAGTGCTTTATGAAGACAAAGTTTCAGTGTCATTCGTTATAGTTCCAAATAGGATTTTAAGGAAAATTGTATGATAGTTTGTACTGATTACCACAAATTAAAACTTGTGGTCTGGTTAGTATAGTCGCTGTACATGCTGTGTCTTTTTTTTTTTTTTTAAATGAATAGTAATAGCAACGCATTGCTCCATGTGCTTAGTAAAGCACATGTTTTCAACGAAAGTAACCCCTAGGTCTTTAATCTCGAATACTTTTTGTAAAAGTATGCCATTTATTTGATATTGTTGTATAACAGGGTTAACTTTCCTATGGAACGATAAACTCATACACTTGTTGATGTTGAGACTGAGGAGGTTAGACTCACACTATTCCACTAGATTGTCGATGTCCTCTTGTAGCTTATGGGTATCGCCGAAAGATTGAATGTTGATGAGAATGTTGTGTTACTTCAGTAACGTCATTGATGAAAATTATACAGGTACAAGGACCAACATGAGAGCCTTGTGGTATCCCTGAAGTAGCTTGCATTAATTCTGATCTTCTATTAGTAAGCTCAATATACTGAATGCGATTACTAAAATATGATTTAAACTACGCAACAAACTGTTTAGAAAAACCGAATCTAACATAAGTATATAACTCTTCGAACGTTTTACAATGACTTATGGAGTCAAAGGCTTTGGCAAAATCAGTATACAAAACATCTTGCTTATGCATTTCAATTTCTTTAATGGTATTGCTGGTAAATTTAATAAGATTTGTTGATGTTGATCTCTTGGGTATAAAACCATGCTGATACTGTGATATGAAACAAGGAACCAAAGATCTGAATGAGTTGCATACTAAATACCAGTTCAAATAATTTGGGTATTGAAGATATTGTTTTGCTCCTGTTTTAAAAATTGGTGTTACTCTGGTTACATTCCATTTCTTTGGAAATACTCTTAGTTGTAATGATTGATTAAATAAAAGACACAGAAGAATTGCCAATGATGTGAAATCTTTCATAATGAAGCTGGAATCCCATCAGGACCACATCCATCTCCGAATACCGAATACTTCTAGAACTCAATGAATATCTTCGGTTTCAATCCGGTTTGAATTTTCATACTTATCAATGTCTTCCGGTTTATAAACTGATTGAAAAAACTCCGCAAACATATTTGATATAACTTGCGGGTCACAAGATTTACGTTCCTTGAATATCATTCACACTGGGTAACCATTAGTTTCATGTTTTTCTTTAAAAAATCTCCAAAACTGTTTTGAATCGTTTCTTATTTTTTCCTTAATACGGTTTATGTATGTAACTATTATTCTTTATCTCAAAGTATCTTTCGAAATTTTGATTACATGCAGTAAATTCCTGTTTGCTTTCGCCTGAACAGATTTTGAAATTTTCTTTGTATGCTTTGTCTTTCTAAGAGTGATAAGTTTATTATCGTCGTACCATGGTGAATTGTTCGATTTGGCCACAGCAGTAGTAGGAACAAATAGTGCAGTGCCTTCAGATATAATTTTGAAGAATTTCTTTACGTTAACATCTATGTTGCTGCTGATTAGTTAATTTTCCCAGCTAATCTGCTGAAGATAAAGATGAAGGTTTATTGTGTCGGCTTTTCTAAAGTTGTAATACGGCTCTCTGTTTTGATGATTATCAAAAATTATTTCTAGGGCTTTGTGGTTAATATCATTAATAACGAATGGTGATGGTGGAAAGTCGGACTAGACCATTCTGTACCTCGCAAATTTGGCTAAGATTTATATCGAAAACAGAACCGATAAACAGACACTGGTGTCAGTAAAATTAACAGCATTGTTTATTTTCATCATTGCGTTGCAGCAGGCGGTGTCAGACGATATCGGTGAGCCAGGCGAATCATGTGCAATGTAGATAAAAATTGACTTTTTATTGATTGCAATTTTAACACATAATTGCTCGATGGACAGGTTGGATATTTCAACTAACTCATTCAATATTGATGCATCAACCGCTATTAGTAATCCTCCGCCAGACTTTTTAGTACTTCTTAGCGGTGAACGAACACATCTATAAACCACATATTGGCTGTAGGAAAGAATTCAGAACTCAAGATTTCTTTGTTAAATGATGTTTCACAGATGATATAAACCGGGAAGAGCGTTTTTAACACAAAATTGCGAAATTGAGCTACTTTCGAAAACATTTTATTTACATTTTGGAAATAAAATGACTGATTCCTAATGCTTAGTGGTTTGGTCATTGTTGTAGTCTTCTTGTAATCGGATATTTCCAAAATATGTACTTTTGTGCTGGGTTCTGATTGGTACTGGAACCAGGTTTAACGATGACATGAACGAGTTATGTTGGTTTGCAGTTAATGCATTTCGTATTAAAGAGTGGAGTTGGTCCCCTTCAATCGGTGAAAAGTAGTTAAATTTGTGTGTATGTCTGGTTAATGCCACTATATTATGTGGTATGCCATCGAATAGTTTAATTTCTTTGTCAGACAGTCGGATACAGATAACGCTAGCTGAAGTTAAGCCTTGAGCCTCATGAGTAGTTAGGATTGTACTTGAATCAGGTAATTTTAAATTGTTAGTTAATTGCCTTTTGTCGTGTTTTGTGAAAATTAAGTACAGTGAATTTGGCATAACTGGAATATCAAAAATCAACCGCCATTTGTTAAAACTGACAGACTTCCTATTATTATTAGTGGTACAGAATTGATGATATATTGATTGTAATGCATGTACCACATCCGCAAAGCAACTATAAGTTGTACTAAGATGTTTAGAACGTGTTGTTAACTTATTTGCATCAAAATAAAGCACGTTGACGTATTTAAGCCGGTCGATGTACGGTATTTGGTTTTGATCTTCCAGAAGGAACATTTTACGGCAGTCACTTAACTAGGCCCAATAGTCCTGCATGTACCATCATGTACTCGTCGATATAAACCATATCATATTTCTTGAATCCATTTAAAAGATAAGAAGCAATCGTGCGTTAGTTGGTTTTGATATCTTCAAAGTTTTCATCAGCTTCTTTACATTGAAAATCCACCTTAGTTCTTATGTCATTAATGCCGTGCTTCGTAGAACTGAGGACGAGATCTTTGCCAATTATATGTGAATTTAAGATCCATGTTGATTAACCGCAGCCTGGCACTCCTTGAATATAATTTTAGTTTTTTTTTATCAACTGATAGCGGAAGCTGATTTAATCTTTCAAATATTTTCTGGACTGGCATTATTTCAGTAGCATTGGAGCAGAAAATGTATCTGCTAGATGTGATGAAGCAGTTCTTTTCGGAATCAAATTGTACCAACGCACTCGCATCGAATCCAAATTGGTAATCAGATACAGAAAACGGTAGACTGTCAATTGATTTGTTATAAAGTTTCGACAGATGTTGGAGAATTTCATAAAGTGAAGAATTTCCTTTATAGAATTCCGATAGTAATGACCATATACTTCTTCAGAATAGTAACTAGGTGTTATAGCAAGCGGTGTGGTGTTAGAAGTACCTGCACTATGGATACTATTCGGTAGTAACATTTCAACAATCCATCTATATGATAAAGCTCGTTTATATTTAACTGAATCGGTAAATGGGATGTTCGTTCAGTATCCATTTGAAATTTGAAAACGTTATGCCACTGATGAATTTAATTACCTTTTCTAGGCGGTCCACATTGTAGCAGACATATAGCACAAGCCGAAATACCTCAGGTTTTCGTGAGTGTAATAAAGAGTTAAATGTACGTACCAACTCAACAAGATCCCGGCACATGGTTTTGTTTTCATTTTTTATCACCACGATGAAATATTAGAGAATAATTGAGATAATTTGAAGCGTAGAGTGTTGGAAGCTACTGATGGATAAACAGGTCAAATGGCTTAAGCTCAAGTAACGATGAGTCATGAAAATCAAGGAAAACTGCTCAAAATGACGATAAAATTAGACTTAAATACATTTCAGCATTAAGTCTGCTGTTGATGAGTGATTGTAGAAACTAGAGTGCAGCACTAAGGGACCCGTCACTACACATAAGTACAAAATCAGAAAGAATTGCAGGTGGTCACAGACAATCAATAATTAAATTTAAAAATTATCAAATGTATCACACATTTCACCCTGAAAAAACAGTTAAAGGAGTCAGTGCTGTTATAATTAGGAGTAGAAGTATAATTATAATTCATCAGCATGAAGAGTTAAAATAAGAATCAGAAGAAATACAAGCAACTGTTGTTTTGCACTCATTGAAAGAGAAATATTACCTCGAGTCCCTCAGTAAACTAGGAAAATGTTTGTACTTGGAAGAGATTTTAGCGGAAGAAATATCCACTGGAGCTCTAGGTTAACAAAGACTACTAAAGGTACAGCTAAAAGTTATCAGGAAATTTAGTTGTCAAGTCTTGTCAACTGGAAAACCAACCTACTGGCCAACTGATTCAAACAAAGTACAAGGTGTGATTGATTTAATAATAAAAAACATATCTGTAAATTATGTACACAGTAAAAAATATTTACATGTCTTATGTATAATTCCATAAGTATAGAAGTAAAAAATATACATATATATGTAAAACGAGCTTTTACATAATAAAATATTCAATATTCAGTTTTGGAAAATGTTACATTACATTGAATTTACTGATAAATTTGTCTTTTTATGTAGAATCTAATATTGCTGTATGTAATGTTAAGTAAATTATAAAATTTTACTCTCTGTTAAAGGGAAATTACTAATTACTAATTATTTTTGGTTGGCATCGTCGATCGGAACATCAGTTTCTCGCTGAATTAATTTAATTTCGCGTTTAATTCTAAGCGAATACATCAGCTAAGGTAATAATGATGCTTCATAGTTTTAATCTGGATTATTTTAATTAAATTTTACTTCTAAGCAGAACAGCTAATCATTGCCCATCGTACCATCATGGTTTTCTTCCAACTGGAAAACCACATTAATAAATTAATTAACCCGGTAAATAAATTTAAATTCGTCTATCCATAATAATGCAAATAATTAATTTTTAAATATTTCCAGGATTTTTTCAGGTGCTAGGATAGAACAAGAATCTAATTATTTAAATTTGATTTTACTTATAGGCAGAAGTAAGGATAAAAATAAAAATTTATAAACCTTAAAATATCAAATTAAATAAGTGCCGTTTTTATAAATAAAATAAAGTGCAACGTCATAAAACGTTGAACAATTCAAATAAAAAGAAGTTCCAAAATTTGGAAATGATACACGCCAATCACCAGAACTCCTAGTAGAAAAAAAGACCCAGAAATAATGAAGATGAAGTTCAAAGATTTACTGAACACATCCAAACAATATTTCAGCCACATTGACGATTAACAATTGGAAGCTGAAATAATAACTGAATAAGCCTTACAAGAAAGTAAAGAAACCCAACAAAATCAAAAGAAATCATGCGTGAGATGAAAGATAATATGAATTCGAAAAAACCTTCTATTTACTACAGAAATTTTAAAAGAACTGCTAAGCCCTGTTAAAATTCACCAATCTTATAAATTCAGTATTTAGATTCAATTGCAGAAAAATCATGATCCCAAAACCTGGGAAACTACCACGCGAAACTTAGTCTTAAAAGCCAATTTCGTTATGTCCAATCTCTTTGCAAAGCTATTGGTATTGGTACAAAGACTAAATCCGATAATCGAGAGAAAAACGATCCCAAATAATCACTTTGGTTTTCGTAACCAACACTCAACAATTATTCAAGTACACAGAATAATCAATACAATCGAGAAATCTGTAGAGGAGAAGAAAGCCTGTTGAACGATATGGGCCCGATTCAATGTAAACCTTCTATTTGTCTTTCCTTCTATTCTTCTAGTATTTCAAGGAAAACTCGATATGATTTTCAAAAAATCCACAAAAATGTTTAGATTGTTTGAAAATCGTATCTAGTTCTAGTAGAAATAATAGCAGAATAGAAGAAAAGACAAATAGAAGATTTATATTGAATCGGGCCCAATTTTAGACGTTGCACAAACGTGTGACAGAGTATGTATGGAGGGCAAACAGATTACAATACTAAAGCAGAATCTATGATGATGGTACCAAAATTCGAATTAGCAAAAAAATTACGGGAATGGTGTTACACGATCTTAAGAAAGGGTTTGGTACTGGACAATCTTCTCTATAAACTGCAATTTTCCAAACTATTTTCAATTGACATGGGCTTTGACTTTCGCGTCAGTTGAACTTGTTTTCATTTTCTGTATTTCATTTTTGTATTTTTTAATTACATATTATAATTTAAAGTTAGTTCATAAAATAAATGAGGAAATTGTATGCAACGCAAAATAGCCTAACCGCGAGATATTACCTGAAAATCAGATAGCCAGCAAATGTCACAAATATTGTCGTGGTAAGAAAAAAATGCGCATTTGCCTTTTTGTAGTTTTGAGTCATTTCAATTCCCCCTTTTCCAAAATATTTTTAAAGAATTTCTCTCAATTTTTTTCCAGATTATGTCTCTGCCCTTTTCCAGAATATATTACTAGAGAGAGCAGTAAATTCCCCATTTTCCAAAATATTTTTAAAGAATTTTTCTCAATTTTTTCCCCGGAGTATGTCTCGGCCCTTTTCCAGAATATATTACTAGAAAAAGCAGTAAATTCCACATTTTCCAAAATATTTTTAAAGAATTTTTCTCAATTTTTTCCAGAGTATATGTCTCGGCCCTTTTCCAGAATATATTACTAGAGAGAGCAGTAAATTCCCCCTTTTCCAAAATATTTTTAAAGAATTTTTCTCAATTTTTTTTCCAGAGTATGTCTCGGCTCTTTTCCAAATATATTACTAGAAAGAGCAGTTAAAATAGCCAAGTTACAAGCTAATCGGTAACCTGTCATAATCGAAGAATTTTCCATCTTTCCTGTCAAATTTCATCATAATCTAACTCAATAATCTAACCAAGTTCCATTAATAAAACTTGTAATCAATTCTTTTGCCTCATAAACATGCACTTTTATTATTTATTTTTTTAATAAGGAAGTATATTTTATCCACATACCCTCATACGTAAATAATTATTAAAGTAGGCATTTGCTTATAAATCAATAATTCCAGGCAAATGTCAAAATATAGTTAATTTTTATGAAAACAGATGGTTTTTATCTAACTAAAAACAACACGCATACTAAGATTTCAAAATTTATTTTAGTAAATACACATACCAAAACAAGTGTTTAAACCCAAGATTCAAACCATAGTAAGGTGTTTTCTGTCAAATTGTAAGGCCCGAATTTATAGTCGTTGCTACAACTATAACTACTGTTATTGTAACAGTTTTCGTATTTATAAACCTCACTATAAGATTTATTTGTAACTTAACAATGGTTATATAGTGATCAAAATCCATCACTATAGCCATTGCTACAAAATATCCAGGACAAGAAAGTAAATTCGAAATTCGTATCGAATTGTAGACATCATTTTGAAATGATTTTCGAAAATCGTTGCAATAATTGCTGCGTTCCATTTTCGCTGGTAAAGTACTCACAAGTACTAAAAAGTAGATAGTAAATGGAACGCAAAAATAAAAAGTCAAAGCCAGCAAACTACTCATATACAAAAGCAAGAGTAGTTGAAAGCAGTGGGAAGTACTTGTGAGTACTTTGCTAGCGAAAATGGAACGCAGCAAGTAATAGCAATAGTTAATAGCGAATTTACATTCAATCTTTTCGTTCTTTTCCAGAAGATTTCCTTCAGAAGACAAAAACCATTCTACTTGCGGTTTGCCAGCGGGTGCTTGCGGTTGGTCGATTGGAAAGTAACTAATATGTTGAGAGACCATTGTTACAATAGTTGCTTTCCAATCGACAAACCGCAAGCACCCGCTAGCAAACCGCTAGTAGAAAGGTTTTTGTCTTTGCTCAATGTACTACTCGTAACTGCTCTTCTTATTTTTCACGAGCAGTTAGAAGCAGTTACGCATAATTTCGCCGCTAGGCGGTAGAGTGTAGAACTGCTTGATAAACCGCTTTGTCAAAAATATTTATTTTTGTTGTATCAAAAATACAAATTTTTCTATCGTATTTGTCAATACGTTGGTTTAGTTGTTAAAAAATTGCATGATTGAAGAAAGTCTCATCATTGAAGAAAATATCAATCGAAGGCAAGAACTGTTAGAAGAGATCTTCCCTGTACTGATTAATAATAAAACTGAAATATTTAATAATAAATAAATATGTACATAAAAAAAATTAACATTCGCTGTTTCTTATTGCGGTAATTATTTGTGACGTTCCTCTCTACTTCTCTCCTTATTTTTTATTTAATGTATTTTTTATGTAGGTAATTGTTCGCCGCACAAAAGTTTTGACAGATTACAATACGTTACGATTTATAGGCTATGGTTTACTCACCTCATCAATTTTAAGCGTTCCAAGCGACCATAGCAAGGGCAAAAACCTTTCTACTATCGGTTTGCTAGCGGGTGCTGGTGGTTGGTCGATTGGAAAGCAACTAATATCATAACAATGTAAAGTTCGTGAACACACTCCCGATCAAAGAACGAGCTTATAATTATTCTGTATCTACATAAAAATAACAAAAACAAAATCATTGGATTCGACTTGTATCAAATTGAATTCAGTCCCAAATGACTGACCAATATTTATTATTAGTAATCATAAAATTTACGATAACTGTTTAGAATTCTCAATGTTGGTTCAAAAATATGATTAATATCCAAGATGCCGAGTACATATAAAAATATCAATGACAACTAAATTAAATTAAAAAATAAATTGCTGTCGTCTAAAAATAAAATTATAACCCCTGACAACCAGTGATTTTTCATTGTTAATCGCCGTATTACTTATATTTGTTTAATGTATAGAAATGTTAAGCATTGTACTCGAATACAAAAGAAAAACTTATAACTGTTGATTGAAGATTTATCAATTTTATGGTTGTTGTTCGTTTATTTAAATTTTCACTTTATTTCATGTAAATAGAACATTAGTATACAATGATTTGATTAAAGTTAAAAGCACGTAGAAATAATCTAATTATATTTACGTTGTGTACGTATTTTTGTGTAGTATTTTACTAAAAAAATCGTGATATAATTTTCGTATTTTCATTATTGTAGTTGTTATAATTTGATAAAGAGAATATTTGACTTACCGATTCGATGGCTTTTTCAAGGCGGAATATTTCCTCTTGTAACAAATGTAGGGTGCCTGTTTTACCACGATGACGGGCAAAAGCGGCAGCGCATGCACTGTGAATACTGTTGACCCAGTTTTCTAATTCAACCTGTATTTGTTGATGATATTGTAGTTTTTTTTTTTAAATGAAAAAAAAGAACGAGAAAATAGAATGACATCAAATAAGGTTTTCATTAAAATAATAATTATAATTATGTACCTGACATGGAGCTTGAAATAAATATGCATCGCCAAACGCGGTACTCAAACAAAATATATAATCACGCTTTGGATGTTCCGGTATCGGTTGCATAATAGCACCATCAACAATAATTAAATGCTTTGGTGCTGCTTCAACGCTTCGACCTTCGCGCGAATCACACGGATAAAATAATAGTGTTGTGCCCTTTAAGCACACCCAATAACCTTTCCAACCACGTTTGCGGGCCAATTCAATTTGATGCTTTTTACGTAACAACCATTTTTTAACCGATAAAAATCCAGCTTTTCTTACCGCCCCGGTACAATTGAATGATGCAGCTGCTGTTCCTGTTGCCTTTGCTTTATATGGTGACGCCATGACACTTTCCCCATCATCTTCATCTGAAACAGCAGTTGTTAAGCTCATACGATCATCATCGGATATCTGTAAAAATAAAAATATACAAGAACTGTTAACATAAGAAACTACCATAAAGAATTCAATTCAACTTCAAACGGAAGATTCAGTTTTGTTGCTTGATTTTCTCATTCAAGAATATACATATTTCTTATTTATTTTATATTGTATATGTTCTGCAGGTAGAAGATTTTTCAAAGAAAATAGAAACCAAAGTATTTGCATAAAAGCAACACAAACCACCTAGTTAGAACTTCAAGAAAAAAAAGAAGAAATTCTCTCGCATTTTGTTGTTGATGATTATGATTAAAGGTGATATTTGAAATCACAGTGTATATTGTTGTAAGTGTACCTATCTTAAATTTAATCAAAATCATCATCATTCTTCATTTCACTATATGCATGGTACAGCAAAAACAAAGAAACAACGGTTCACGGTGTCAACTCTCATCATCTCTGACTACATCCCTGTAATTTGATGATGATAAATTTGTATCAATGATTTACACAGTGAGAAATATCTTTTGGTGGTACATACGGTAGGTAGATATTTATTACTTTACAGTTTTTTTTGCTGTTATTTATGCATAGCCATATAAAAAACAAAAACGGCAAGACAAGAAATCACTTCATGTAGGTACGTAGACGTACGTAGTTATGTACATATACACAAAGTTTAGTTCAGATAGTGTCGTTATGACAATAAAGCTCAAACTATGCTTCATTGTTTTGCTTTTTTTATTTGTTGATGAGATAGATGCTTCGTCGAAGAACAAACAAAAGAATTTATATACGAGTAAAAATGGTACTCTTTTAGGACGATTATTTTATATAAAGCTTAAGAGCTTAGATAATTTTTTTTCATAAATTTTATCTCTTGATAATATGTATATTTATTAGGCAAATGAATGAATTGTTTAGATAAAAAAAATCTTGACAATAAAGAAGGTTATAACAAATTTTTTATTTCAATGAATTCTTAATTGTTTCGCGGTTAAGCTAAACAAAAACGAAGAGAAATTTAAGGATAATTGGGGAATATGGTAATGTATTTTTTATTTTAAATTTTATTCAATTAACATTTAGATTTGCGTGGAGCTAAAATGGTTAAAATATTCATACAAAAATTTAATTTTATTATTTTAATCACTTACTATTTCAAAAAATCAGGTGATATTTTTGGGGTTGTTTTGTTGAGATAACTTTAAAATGTCAGTGAATTATTAAAATTTTGTTGTGCCAAAACCGTAGCTTAGATAATGTATTACTACTTGAAGTGAAATTTTAACTATAATAGGACTAGGACTTTAACTTTCTTAATTGTCATTGCCCCCATTTCTTTTACCCGATATATCCTATAGTTTTTTATGATCGTTAGCCTGCTTGCAAATAAGCATGTCATGAGATTCGGCAATTGTGAATATGGTTCTACTTAAATTTTACTAAACACAATTCTACGCAACCACAACTCATAAAACAACAATTCACCGAAAACAATTCATATAACAATACTTCATTCGCCTTTAAAGCGCTGCTAGAGGCGCCTTCGTCGTAAGAGCGAATGGTGGTGAAAAATTATTTATATGGCCAATAGCATATAAAAATGGTGTAAGGTAAGTTTTATTCTTAAATTATTATTATTTCACAATAATTTATTTCCCAAAAACATATTTTATTAACAGTGATAATACCTATAAAATATATGCTTACATTATTTTCACTAAATCAATTAAGAATTAATTACAAAATTGCGTTGAAAGTAAATGTTTACATAATATGACGGATGAAACATTTGATATTTCAATTTCATTATTAATTGATTATTGCGGTTGCCTTATGAGACGATGTTTTGTGGAAGCCGAAAAAGTCTACAAGGAAAAAAATGTAATTTTATGTGGAATTGAAGGACAATGGCATATTCAAAATTGTTAGTATATGTTTGCAGTCGTCGAACCTAAAAAATCAGCCATGGGAAGTTAATGTATTCATACATTTGAACAAGCACTGGGTAAACAATTTCACATGTAAATGTCCAGCAGGTCATGAGAATAAATGCAAACATATAATGGGCCCGATTCAATGCAAATCTTCTATTTGTCTTTTCTTCTATTCTGCTATTATTTCTACGAGAACTAGATACGACTTTCAAACAATCTAAAAATTTTTGTGGAGTTTTTTGAAAATTATATCGAGTTTTCCTTGAAATACTAGAAGAATAGAAGAAAAGAAAAATAGAAGATTTGCATTGAATCGGCCCCAATAGCAATTCTTTTATTAGCAGAAAAAGACCGTAATACGGGCGTAAATATTACTTCTTTTAATTTCCCATAAGACCTAATGCAAATTCGGTCATTTTGACTTAAATATTTATGAACTAAAATTCACTCGAATTGAATATATTATTCGATAATTTGCGTCCTCAATATGTTTAGAATTAATGATTGAAAAATCGTAGAAGAAAATCTCCCTACATTTTCAGGTAGGATGAGAAAAGAAAACCACCATTTTTCACTACTTATGCGATCAAACAATAAAATTTTTCTGTTTATAGGAAAACAAATTTACAAATCAGGACTGCCTTGATTTTTGACCGGCCCTTCACATGACAATCGCCGTATATAGTATAGTAATCAGTAAGATACATTATAATTACGGGCTCCTACACCAGTGTGTGTGTAAATGTTATACTATATTTTATTGTCACAACTTGTTAGGTTTATAGCCTAGACAATAAGCCAATCCCAAAAGTACCATAGCACATTACATGGTCGTGTAAAGGGGTTTAGCCCTATGATATATTGAAACTTTTAACTAAGGCCGAATCAATAGACAAAACAACAACTTTTAGTAGCAGTCACTCTTTTCGAAATTGATGTTCGAATAACATATTTCTAAACCTCGATAAAACAGCAAATTTAATCAGGAATCTAGAATATAATTTTAAAAAAATAAATGTTTTCTAATAAATTCTAATTCTATCTTAATTGATTATTTATTGTTAAATATAGGTATTTTGTTTATTATTATTTATAATGACCTGAAATAAATAATCTTACATTGAAATTACAAATGATAAATTCGATTTTAAATGTCAATTGCATTCACCGATTAACAATAATTTTAGAATCCCACATAGAGTTATCAAATTGCATCATAATCGGTTGAGAATTAGCCAAGTTGGCCATATTCTAGAACTTTATCCAAAAATCATTTTACAATCCTATTTCAAAAGCAAATGTCGAATTTCATCATAAACGGTTGAGAAATAGACAAGTTTCAACATAATTGGCCATTTTCCAAAACTTCGTCTTTGGTTGAGAAACAGCCGCAAGTTTCATTATACTTGGCCATTTTCTATATGTTTATCTAAAATTCATTTTAGAATTCTATATTCAACACACAAGTCAAATTTCATCATAATCGGTTGAGAAATAGGTAAGTTCCATCATACTTGGCCATATTCCAGAACTTTATCCAAAAGTCATTTTAGAATCCCATTTCCAACTCACATGTCGAATTTCATCATATCGGTTGAGAAATAAGCAAGTTCCATCCTACTTGGCCATATTCAAGAACTTTATCCAAAAAACATTTTTGAATCACATTTCCAACACAAATGTCAAATTTCATCATAATCGGTTGAGAAACAGCCAAGTTCCTTCCTACTTGGCCATATTCCAGAACTTTATCCAAAAATCATTTTAGAATCCCATTTCCGACGCACATGTCGAATTTCATCATAATCGGTTGAGAAATGGGCAAGTTCCATCCTAATTGGCCAAATTCCAGAACTTCATCCAAAAAACATTTTAGAATCCCGTTTCCAATACACATGTCGAATTTCATCATAATCGGTATAGAAATGGGCAAGTTCCATCATACTTGGCCATATTCCAGAACTTCATCCAAAAATCATTTTAGAATCTTATTTCCAATACACATGTCAAATTTTATAATAATCGGTTTGGAAATGGGCAAGTTTCTTCCTAATTGGCCATATTCCAGAACTTTATCTAAACATCATTAGGAAATCCCATTCCTATCGTACAAAATCGGATAAGAAATGGCCAAGTTCCTTTATAATTGGCCATATTCCAGAACTTCGTATAAAATTCGTTGGAGAATCCTATTTCCATCGCACTTGCTGAATTTCATCAAGATCGGATAAGAAATTGCCAAGTTCCATCCTAATTGGCCATATTGCAGAACTTCGTCTAAAAATTATTTAAAAATTCCATTTCCATCGTGCATGCTAAACTTCATCAAAATCGGATAAGAAAAAGCCAAGTTCCTTCATATTTGGCCATATTTCAGAACTTCGCCTAAAAATTATTTGAGAATCCCATTCATATCGTACATCCTGAATTTGATCAAAATCGGTCAATTAGGAAATCCTTCCTAATTGGCCGCATTCCAGAACTTTAAGAAAAAATCATTTTAGAACCCCATATCCATCGTACGCACTGAATTTCATCAAAATCGGATAAGAAATGGCCAAGTTCCTTTATAATTGGCCATATTCCAAACTTCGTCTAAAATTCATTTGAGAATCCAATTTCCATCGCAGGTGCTGTATTTCATTAAAATTGGATAAGAAATGGCCAAATTCCTTCCTAATTGGCCTTATTCCAGAACTTTATCTAAAAATCATTAGAGAATCCCATTCCTAACGTACATGCTGAATTTTTTCAAAATCGAATGAGAAATCCTTCCCCCCATATCTATCGTACGCTGAATTTGATCAAAATCGGTCAATTGGGAAATCCTTCCTAATTGGCCGCATTCCAGAACTTTAAGAAAAAATCATTTTAGAACCCCATATCCATCGTACGCACTGAATTTCATCAAAATCGGGCAAGAAATGGCTAAGTTCCTTTATAATTGGCCATATTTCAGAACTTCGTCTAAAAATCATTTGAGAATCCCATTTCTATCGTAAATGCTGAATTTTATCAAAATCGGATTAGAAATAGCCAAGTTCCTTCCTAATTGGCCATATTCCAGAACTTTATGTAAACATCATTTTAGAATCCCGTTCCATCGTACATGCTGAATTTCATTGAAATCGTTAAAAAATAGAATCCCAAAAAAATGTTTATAAAAAACAATCACAAATCCTCAGTTCAAGGGACAACTTACTTCAATGGACAACTTTTTGGCTCCGTCGATGTCTGTTGTTAGTGAAATTTCTCTGTACAATAGATATTTTAGTTCAAATAGTCAAAAATTATATCAGTTTAACACAAACACACAATATTTAACAAAAATTTATTTTTTAAATGAGTACATTTTTCTGACGTAAGAGACACACTGGGTGATTTTTACCCATACCTGTTTTTACGACGTTCACTGCGCGGCTTCAATAAGCGTACTGTAGCTGGCCTAAGGGCAGATATTAGTGGACATCTCAAACTACCCTAATCCACTGGTTCGATGGTCGAAGGGCCACGCGTTCCGAAATGGCGCGCATTTAAAAACTACCTGGGATAATTTAACCCAATGTGTCTCTTAAGGGTTAAATGAATACACTTACTAGTTAATGTAAAAATTATTAAATTTATACTTCAAAAGTATAACATAAATTTAAAATTAAAATTTTGCGTTTTTTACAAATTTGGTTCACTATTATTGAATTAGCGATCGAGTACTTATAAAAAAACAGCAAATTCTAGAGAAACTGATATTCCTATTTTATAGTCAAAGGTTAAAAATTTAATTTAAATTAAATAAAACATTTATGTAAATAAATACCCACATTTACAAAACGATTAGGCACCCCTATTTTTTCGAATTTTTTAACATTATTGACGATTTTTTTTATTTTTTTATTTTTTAAAATATTTATATTCATTGACGGTAAAACTGAAAACCTTAAAATTTTGTTGACCCACCTTGATTTTTCATTACTTGTTCAATTAATTTTATTAAATTTTAAACAAGTCGGCTAGAGATCAATGGACTTAAAGCTTCCCATTCTTCTAGTACCACTTCCTTCAGATTAGCAATCGAAGCATATTTTCTTGTGCTGATCATATTCAGTTAGGGTTATCGGGCTATCGATCGGCCATTCCAGCAATTTTTTTTAATTTTTCCAAGCGGAAACAACGATCCGTATATACAGTGAGATTCATTCTACCACTTATAGAGTAAGAAGGGGTAAAAAACGAAAGACAACTAGTAGAGAAGATCAGTGGTATGAACGAGCAGCTATTAAAAGCAGGAAACAATTACTATCCCCACTAGCTGATTATTCAATTAGCAAATTTCAAGTACCAATTTATTCGAAAACAGTTGGCCAAGGGCATAATGAGTTTGGCCGAAAAAGCCGGAACCAGGAAATACCCGTTATTATCTGAGACCGACACGAAAAATTGACTTAACTCGGCAAAAAAGTACCAACATTGAACTATTTTTGGATGGAGTCCAGTTCTTTGGTGGCACGAATGTAATATTGAGGTCAGTTCTAAATTTTCTCTAAAAATCACCGTTACCGTTTATTTGAATAATTCTAACCAATTTGTTCAATTTTTTGGGCATCTGGGACTAAATACGTACGTCGAAGAATTGGCAAAGCGCATAATTCGAATTGCTTAGCTACTACCGACAAGCACAGCGGTAGCAGGATCGATAATTGTGGATGTGTGTTATCAGTAGGAACCGGTATTCCTTTCCACTGAAAAAAATCCTACATCAATGCCGACAAAACTGCAATAATTGTAAAAAAAATCGTTGAAATTGAACCAATACGACCCTTCGTTAATAGTACGAAAATCATACGTTAATATAGTGAAACACATAATTATTTTTTATTTTAATTTTGACTATTTACGTTTTAGATTGTAGTATTTATGATTTAATTCATCTAATATATGAAACATGTTGTAATTTTAGTGCAGTTAAAAGCATTTGTGGATGCACAGATCCTTATTATTAACATAAGAAATTAAAGGTAAGATGAAAGTTTTCATAATATTAATGAAATGGTAAATCACTTTAACGAATATATTCATACACATAAGTTTAGAATTTCATTATTTGCATTTACAGAATTATTGGTATGTGTAGGAAGAACGGAGTGCTTAGTGGTTATGAATAATTCCCAAATATGATGATTATTTTCATTAATACTTATGTATATTGAAAATAATTCATAAAATGTAGGAACGGGTTCATAACTGATAATCCAAAATTACATAATATTTATCTACAATCTGTTTCGTCGGCAAGTGACCGGCCGGAAAATTCGGAATATTTATGTAAAATTATTGCAAAACATCCTTTAAAGTGGGGGTCTAACTGTAAAACTTTGCAAGTTATTTCATTTTCAATTTTTTGAGTAATGTTGGTGACCCCTTTCACATTTTTCATCATATCTCACAAGTTATGGGCTCGATTTGAATTCTGTTTGCAGTTTTTGAAAGCTTATGAGTCACTCTATTGATTTATTTGCACACTTAGCCAGGTCTTTTTTTAAAGAATGTAACAAATTATGGGAAAATAAAATTTTTTTTTACTCAAAAAAACCTCTACGTTTAGAAAAAAATTGTACTGGTTGTAAGTAATAATAAATAGTTAAGTTGTTCGCTAACCGATCGTTTGAAACTACGTATTGTCAGTATTCCGTGTTTTATCAATTTTAAGTTTGTGTGATAACTAAATGGACAGTTTGTGTTAGGTAAACACTTAATCTTTACAATAACATGTTTGCATGATCTACCACCTTCTCATGTAGCCGATATTCATTTTGTATACGGTTTTTGTAATGGGGTCGTTTGATGAGTAACTTCGTAAAATCTTTATAGTACAGTTGTAAAGAAATAAGAAACTTAAAATTTCGTTTTGTAATTTTTTTATTTATTTGGTTTCTTCTCTTTGTTAAACTTTAATATAATAAAAATAAATAAAATTAGTTATGGAAAAATATAGTTCAATTAATAAACACCATTTTGACACGCCATTGCTGTTACATTCGAATTGGCTGATTTTTCCCATTGAATTTGCCATTTCCCATTTTAGTTTTCATGATTTTTTCTAAATTCTATATTTGTACGTAAATATAGTAACTTTTACATTAATAGTACGAATTGTGGTTAATGCACGCCATTCGTAAATAAAATGCACTATATTTTTTTCAGTGTTATATGCTCAGGACAAGCGAACTCAGCCCCGCTTTCTATTGAAAAATTATTTCTGTTCTGGTGTGAGCTAGTGATCCAACGGCAAAGTAATGTCCCTTGTCACACAGCACGAAGTAACCGAGAGCGATTTCTGTAAAATCAAATAAAAATGTACTGGAATGGCCGATCCAGAGCTCGGATTCAACCCCAATTGAATATTTATGGGATCTTGTGAAGAGGAAGATCAGCCCAAGAAAATATGCAGCGATTGCCAATCTGAAGCAAGTGGTACTAGAAGAATGGAATGCTTTAAATCCATTGATCTCTATGCGACTTGTTTAAAATTTAATAAAATGAATTGCAGAAGTAATGAAAAATCAAGGGGCCTATCCACACGAATATTTTTAACAACATCGTAACAACAGCATTCTGTATTCACACTGTTGTTATTCTTCTTTATGTACACCCTGCGCCATTGAAATGTTCGATTTCGATTATTTACTATTTCATGCAATTCTCTCATAGATTTTACCTCATTCGCTATTTTTTTTTAGTTTTTTTATTTTTCAGCATATTTCACGCTGCATTAGGTATTTAAAACCAAATTAAGGATGAAATATTCGTTCGGTTTCAATTAAGTAGTCAAAGAGTTAATTTTACAAAGTGTCGCTCTAAATTAAATGCTAACGAAAAAGCCAAAATTTTGCAAGCAAAGGCAAAAAGTACACACATTCACAAATTGCAAGAGTAATTTAGTGTACCCAAACAGCAATTAGAAAGTTTTTAAGGCACTATTCCGAAAATCAAACGATAATTTGGCTATGATGCAAAGAGGAGAACTTCTGTTTCAACAAATCGAATTTCAGATATTTAGATCTTAAGCAAAGGTTTGCTATGGCTTTGGAGCTAAGAAGTTAGCTTCTAATAGCAACAACAAACACTATTACAGTTCATACTATTAAAAGGAACTTGGTTTATATGCTTGTCGACCTGCGAGAAAATCTATACTGACAGCAAAAATGGCAGCTGCAAGCCTCAAATTCGCAATAGAATGAAAAAACTGAATGCCCAGGGACTGGCGTTGGTTCAAATTCTCGGATAAATCCAAATTCAATATCTTTGGACCCGATGTAAGGACAAAGGTTCGGCGACGAAAAGGCAAACGATATTTAACAGAATGTATTTCGCCGACAGTGAAAAATTCACCATATGTTATGGCCTGGAGAGCCATAACAGCCGTTGGAGTTTGACCACTATGCCTTCTGGATAGTTCAGAAAACGGAGGAAAATATAAAAAAATTATCGAAACCTGAATCGTGACTATTGAGGACCCGACTCAATACATCGGTATTCCTCTCTTCCAGGACGATTACTCTCCGTGAGTTATTGATGTTATTTGTGAAGTAAGAATGCTTAATTTTAATGTCTATTTTGTTTAGGTAGCCGAATTTAAAAATAGCTTGGTGATTGAGTCATTACCCTGGACAGGAAATAGTCCTGACCTCAATATTGTTGAAAATATTTGGTCCTTCATGGGAAAGAAGATTACAAATTACAAGCTGAAAAGTGCCAAAGGTCCGAAAAAACTTATAGAAAAAGTCTGGTTTGAAGAAATAACAATATATTCTTTAATCAAACTTTAGAATTCAATGCTGATCGGGTTTAAGGCCATCATAAAAGCCAAGGGCTGGGTTATTAATCATTGATTTTAAAAAGTTCAATTTCTCTCAAAATATTTTGGCTGAGATGAATTATTTTATTTCTGTTAATTCTTATTTTGAATAAAAATTACCATTGTCAACAGAAAACTATTTTTCAATTGAAAAAACTTTGTTAAAAACACTGTAAAGACTTACCAAATTGTTACGAGGTAGGGCGGTAATATTCCTTATCCGACGTTATGCAGGTCTAAAATGTCTGATTACCGTTCTTTTTATTTGAATATATTCGGAATAGTGTGAAAATTGTTTTGATAATCAGAATCTATCATTTTTGCTATCTACTTTTGAAGCAAACGGTGGTATTTCCAAAATTTACTTTAAAAATTCAAACCACCGATCACCGAACATTTCAATGGCGCAGGGTGTATGTGTAAATTTACTTCATTTTTGGATTGCTTTGTTCGAGGTACGAACTGCAAACAATAGAAAAACACATGGCAATGCATATTCAATTTTTTTTATTTATTTAACTTTAAATTTGTATTAGTGAGTAACAACACGAGAATACCAGAAATTTCATAATGCAAAAGTGCATTACAAATCCCCACCACAAATTTAGGTTTGTAGGTAGAGAGGTAAAGAAACGAGGATGAATACGGTTGTAAAAAATACTGGTGTGGATAGGCCCAAGGCGGGTCAACAAAATTTTAAGGTTCTCAGTTTTACCAGAGCCTACTGAATAAATAAGAGCCTCCACTATCGACTGTATTTTTTACTAAGCTTAAAAAAATGTACATAAATTGTTTTCTTTACTATGAAATGGGCGTCGCTTATTTTCATTTACAGTTTTAGTTTATTAGAAAGGTGAGCTTTTGTGTTGTATTTATGCAAAAATCTTCATGAAACATGATAATTTATTTGATTGCAAAATCTTGTCATGAAAATGTTTATTGCTTAGTGAAAATCGCCATGAAAAATAAGTTATTTTTGTAATATACGTCATAAATATAACTCGAAATTTATAAACAATACAATAATCATCTCCTTCATTTGGCATATTTTCTTGACAAATTTACAACAACAATTGCATAGGATAAACTTAAATTAAACCCAATTCTAATTTTTGTTTATGATACCTGCCACCAGGTCATATTACATATTAAATTTATATTTTATAATTTTTTTTGTATTTTGTTTAGTTGGCTTTTGCCAATTAAATCAAATTGGCTATTTTCTTGGGAAACAAATAAACAAAAAATAATTCGAATTCAATTTTGTTCAACAAAATACTCTTATTGCCTCCATTCAAATTTGAATTCGAATATAGTATTTTTATAATAGTCGTATTTCCATGAGAAAAATGAATTCAAATTATTTTTGAATTATTTTTTTCTCATGGAAACAAGTCGCGAATTATTTTTTCGAATTGAAATAAAACAACAAGTAGAAAGACATGGCGTCTGGTGTCGGGTGGTATAACTAAAATTAGGAATGAATTAAATAATTCAAACTTTTGGTTTGAATTATTTAATTCGTATCGCGAGCAATTGTTGTTGTAAAATTCTCATGGAAATACGACAAGTATTTTGAATTTGCAAAGCATGCTAGATTAATTGTTTGCTGTTTGTTTTCTTCGCACTCATTGTATTGATTTAATTTATTCTATTTGGCTCTTTTTAATTTTTTTAATTTTAATTGTTGAGCGGAGACGTGTTGTCTTTTTTCTTACCATTGGGTTTATATTTGGACAAATGATGACGGCATTAAATTAAATTTTCTCTTTTTAATACATATTGTTCTTGTTGTAGAATGTTTTTTAATTTAATTTCCCTTATTTTCTTTTGCTAATTGCTGGAAAATAAGGAAATTTTAGAATCTGTGTTTTAAATGAGTAAGACATTGAGTTATTTATTAGCGATTTCAGAAAAAAATTATCTAATTGGGTTTAAGTTTTAATTCATGTTTTATCGTCAATCGAAATCGCATTTTTTCATACAAACACTATAAAAACAAATGAATTTTTAATGTTTCGATATCCCTATTTTTACATCAAGATGGTTCTGGTTTTACCGTCAATGAATATAAATATTTAAAAAAAGAAAATTGGTAGAAAATGCGAAAAAATAGGGTTGTCTAATAATTTTGTAAATGTGTGTAATTTATATTGATTGTTTATGTGCAGGTTGAGTATTAGAGTGAAATAAACTGAATACATTTTAAACATGCAACGATGTGGCATCGACGCATCGCCTAAAAATATCACTTTCATATAAATTTACTACGTTTATTTCTTTGTACCAACTTGGAATTAACTTATGTAAGACCACCTAAATAAATATAGAGAAATTTAACTACATATTTTATCCCAGAAACTTTCAAAATTTAGTAATGTTCAATTGCCTTGTTTGGAAATACAGCATTTGCATTAAAAATTTAAAATAGCGTTTAATTATTTTTATGGTTTTGTTTTTGTTATTTTTCGTCTCGACACGGTGTATAGTGTAATTTTACAGTTAACTCGACTCTACAATTATTTTAAAGGCGGATTCAGTGTTGCTTTCTTTCGTTCCTTCATTCCTTCAGATCATTTTTTTTATACAATCAAAGGAGCCAGAATAAAAAATAACGTCATTTCTAAGCAATGAAATTGATTTAAAAAAATTTCAGAAGGAAGGAAGGAACGAAAGAACGCAACACTGAATCCGCCTTAAGTCGAGTCGAGGTTACTACAACATAATTTGACACTGTTATCCTATTTCAGGTACAGTACCTCAAGTACATATGAGCCTACTAATTTTAATAAAATTTCGGAGGTTGTGTAAAGAGTACAGGTTTTGAATTTGGAAGATGTGTTGATATCGTGGTCAACTTTTGTATATTTACATATTTTTTTGTCTTCAAGTTTGAAATATGCACTTTTCATTGAATTTTGTTTATATTTTGTAGATGGAACTAGACTTTTAAAAACAGTTCTGTTTTATTAAATATATGTAGGCAAGTGAGTTTTAAAATTAATTGTTTAAAGTTATATTTTAATAACAGAATTATCTACTGAATAAACAATTTACAATAAATATATTGAATTTAAACAGCAAAATCGCATAATTTTTTTCGACTAAACTGAAAGTCCACAGAAATCTCTAACTGAGTTAGACTGTCCCTATTCCTTTCTGCCATTCTTTGGCACCAATGATTTATAGGTAATCTAATTCTAGGGCTTCAACAAGCAACAAATTAATATTTTATTTCTTTATTGGAATTCTTCCGAATCTAATTTAAAACAACAACATATTTTCGAATGCCATAAATTTAATTATTGTACAAAAGTACAATACAATTGCAAACACGTTTAATCAGTGCTGACAAATTATTCTAAGAAACTATAAAATATTGTTTACTTTAATTAAAACTTTGTTTTGTTTTGGTATGAGTATTACGTTTTGTAAAGATTAAATAGATGTTCAATCGTGCGGCTTAATAATTCTTCTCATGAGACAGAGAAAACGTTTATTATAAGAATTTCGCAGGGCGAAAATGTTTTCCTGATTAATAAAAATTTCAAATAAGAAGTGTTATATTTTGTTTCTTATCTCGTATTTATTTCAAGATCTAAGTAGAACCTATATTTAACTATTTTAAAAAGTTGAACAGTCTTCCATGCGATTTAATTTAATTAAAAAAAATTAATCTCGATTAATTCTTATTTCGGTTCGATTTTAATCGTATTTATTTATTTGTAACTTGCTTATTTAAAATTCAATTTAAATCAATTTAAAAAAAAAAAATTAATTTACAGAGAAATGTAGAATAAAAAATAAAAAAAAAACAATTTTCATTTCAATTTGCACAGAGATACAACTCTTCGTGGCATTACTGTTTCAAATATGTACTTTTTTATTTAATGTAACTTCAATTTGATAGAAAGCTTAATATAATAAAAAATATAAAGCTTCCATCTCTATGTTTTTTTAGTTTATTTATAATATTTATATTTACAAATATAGAAATATATATTTAAATATCAACTTTAAGCAAATAAAAGTTTAAGCAGCGCCAAAATGATTGATGGTTGTTTGGTTGAATGGATGGATGGATGAATGAATGAATACAAATAAAATGGCAAATAATACACGTAAAATAAAAGAAATGGTATTTGTATTTCGATTTTGAACTGAATGATATCGAAGAGCTTTTAAAAGCAATAAAAAAACAAGAACAAAATTGCCACACCTTTCTTCTTAATACTAAAGCTACTATGTATACGCAATGTACTTATATTCCAAATTCATTTTTTGAAAAGGTTTGTAATCTTAATTGTCTAATCATTTTCACCTGTGATCATAAATATAAATATAAATTCTATTTATTTTTATTATTATTATTATTTTTTTGGTTATGTTGGATGTAAATTAATTTTCGTCTTCTTTCTTATTCTTAATCTTAATATGGGATTTTCTTTTCAATCGAAACGAGGAGAAAGAAAAATTAATTTTCATATACATAGCAATAAGACGAAAACGTAGAAGAAAGCTTCAACAATTTTTAAATGAGGTTAACGGAAGAAAAGTAATTGTATATACATATATGTGATATGGCAGGAGGTTGGAATTTTAAATTGACAATAATAAAAAGGTCAATGTTACGAAATAAAAAAAATAATTTAAGCACATGGTTAAACCTTAGATAAATCACACGACACGACATACAGCATCCCACAAATATCTTAATACCAATCCCTCTCTAATTACGTTTGCTTTATATACTTTATGAGTATGTATATATTTTTATATTTTATGGAAAAAATTCTAATAAAACCAATTCAAATAGAACCTTAAAGCTCAACTTTTCATTTTTCTAATTTTTTTATTTAGTTTTAACGATGCTGTATCAAATCTCTGTTGATTATTAAAAGTTTTAATAAAATATTAAAACGTTACACAGAAAAGAAAACATTTGTGCGAGGTTTTCTGTTTACTGTGTGGCATAAAATTCAACCCCCTTATTCGTTATACAATAAAAATCCCATAATGAAATAAAATTCCTTCGTCCAGAATTTTTATAATTTTTCCGCCGCAGCTCCAGAACATAATACATGGCATCGAAAAGGCAAAAGGATCACATTGTCGCACAAATTATTCATAGTAAGGTTCATTAAGATGAATTGTTTATTTATTGTCAAAGATCTGTGCAATAATATATTACAAATGGTGCATAAAAATAATATTGCTTGTTTTTTTAGGATTAAAAACGCGCGGTCACATTCAATGTTCAAATAAAATAAACTAAAACAAAAAGCTCGGTATGACTTGAGGGTATTTAAAAAAGTTTGTGTTGTTACTAAAGATAAGACAACATTGTTACAGTTGTTTTACGTTTATTTCGTGTTCGTTTATAGCAATATAAAGTCAATTTTATTGCATTAAATTCAAGGGGAGAAGTTATCTTATGTTAAGTGTTTGTGATGGGATACTTGGTACGGATGTAGGTAAATGCATACCAGAGTAAGTTGTATTTTAAATGTATAAAGGTAAAGGCTCGCTTGGTTTGGTATGCCATTAACCTCGAGCGATGTGTTTCACCGAGTAACGTAAAACTTTGTGGAATGCCTCCCAAATAATTTTGTAGAGGAAAATAAATAATCAAAATATGTTTTCCACGTATTTCTTTTATTTATTATTTCTATGTATTTATTTATCACATAGTAGAAATTAAAACAAAAAATTTATGATATTTCCGTCTTGCAAAATATTTTTAATTAATGGTTTAAGAAATTCATTTTGATTTTTGAAACTTGTGTTCACGATGATCCAGCGGCTTTGTGGAATAATGTAATTAAAATGTGTATTTGTACAACTCAATTATGGTACTTAATTAAATTGAAATATCAGAAATTTTGAATTTATGTAATTGTTTTTATTAATGTTTATAATTAGTTTCTTTGGAAAAGCTGTACAGTCCAGAAATATCAACCTCCTGCAGAGCTTCTAGAGTATAGAGCCATAATCATTATAACGTTTTTTTTTTTTTGAAGATTTTTTAGTGGTAGAACTTTTTACTGATTTCCATAGGAATCCATAGTAGAAATGGTGTTTTTTAGCTTCAAGTTTTTCAATGAAAAAAGCAAAAATATTATAAAACGTTTACATAAAATTTTTCTACATATCTTGAACAACAATATACAAGAAGGCTACATTGGTATTAAGTAAATATTAACTGCAGAAATATTAAAATTGAATTAAAATAATACTTGCTAAATTTATCTTTAGTTTTACTAGTGTACGTCAGATGTCTATGATTTGTAAAGAAAAATACAAAAAAAATTATTTAATCGCAAAATTATGACACGTTGGCAAGTGGTTGGCAATTTTTGGTATGATTTTACAAAATGTTTACTACCACCACTGCCATCTATGTAATGTATATTGACTTAATGCAGACGATTTGTAGTAAGCTTTTCTTTTTAATTTGACCAGAATACTTTTGTTATGAACCTTTTTTTATATTTTGGTTTAAATAAATCAATTATTACAAGAAAATGAAAACGATTTACTTAAATGATATTCATATATGTTGAAATTGAAACATTTATGAAAATAATTTAGAAATCATAATTGAGAATTTGTAACGTTTTCATTTACAAATTTGTATTAAGAAAAAAAGTGATTTCCCATATGTTTTTTGTGTTTTACTATGAAATTTTGGCTTTTTCCTCGTTTAATTCCCTTATAAAAGCTTCGTTTTTTACATTATGGCTTGTATAATCAAGGTGGCTTTGCCTATTCCACTTTTTTATATACTTTCCCATTTGTGAACGCTACAGATTTATTCATCGGAAATTCGGAACGTTGTTGAATAGGAAAAGTAAAACTTTAACTAAAGCTGGATGTGTTTATTACGAGATTATAAGAAATGTAGTAAGCCTTAAAACATCATATTTCGACAGACATAATTCGTCGTTTGTTTGATTTGCCTAAACTAATTAGTTATTATTAGGATTAACAAAACTGTGTCCTAAGCATATTTATAAGCGGTCTTACTTTGAACATTCGATGTTTTGAAATTCCAATTTTATCATTATTGGCCAAATGAAAATGTATTTTCGATTTCAAGGTAATGATCTCTTAATCGAACGACAAAAAATCGAGAAACAAAAATATTTTAAATCCGTTATTTTCGAAGAATTTACGATATAAGGTGGCGTACCCAAATGAGTACGGCGGGCGGTAATGGATTAAATCGAGAGTAACCCCCCCGTATTCCACACTGAAACAAGCTGCAGTGTCATATTCCGTAACGTTTTGAAATTGAAACATGGTGTAAAGAACGGATCTCCTCGAATTATACTACGTAATTTCGCAAACAGTAGGTTAGTTTGAGGCTTAGTTAACGATATAGCGGGAAAACTATTAGGCACATTTTTTTTAAAGAATTTATCTGAAGTATTTTGTCAAAATGGTAATGTTATTTTCTGATTTGTAAGGTTTTTCCCCTTTATTTATTAAAAAAGAAAACATTTTAAATTAAAACTTTTAAATATAAGTTTAACCCATTCATACCCGAATTATGTTCTAGTTGCACAATATTACTCAAATTCACATGCCAGTCATATTTATGGTTATAAAAAACATAATCTTGAAAAACAAATTATAATGTCTTACCAAAGAACCGCAGGGGATGGTTTGACATATTATACATTGGGAAGAACCAACAAAACTCATATAGTGGGAAAAGTAAAATTGTATTGTACAAAATCTCACTTATTTATCTATATACACTATCTAACAAAATTATTCACACCCCAGCCTTCTGCAAACAATTTCAAGAAAAAATATTAGAACAATGTCAAGTAAAAAATCCAAAAATATGTATTTATTTCATTGTAATAAAACGTAACAAAATAACAACAATTCATTTTCCTAACAGTAAGTTTTTTACAAAAACAAAAATAAAATAGTTCGTATTCATACTTTGAATGCAACATAAATATTCACACCCTAGTAGAAGACTGCATAATAACGGTAATAAACTAACGGGACCATTTCGTTTTGTAAATTTATAATATTGTAAAACCAATTCATTCGTGTTGAAGCATTCAATCGTATCAGAATGGCGAAAACCAAAGAGTTAAATATTGAAATTAGAAAGAAAGTTGTGGAATTACACGAAAAAGGATGTGGATATAAAAAAATTAGTAAAAACCTGTGTCTAAACCAAAATACAGTAGCAAGCATTGTTCAAAAATATAAAAAAACCAACACAATTAAAAATCTAAGCGGAAGAGGTCGGAAGAAGAAAACTTCAAAAAGAACAGACGCAATGATAGTTAGAGAAGTTAAAAAAAATCGTCGAGTATCTGCTCCAAAAATAGCAGCCGAAATAAATTCTTCATTCGGTATTGAAATTTCGGCTCAAACCGTACGACGGCGTATAAAATCTACTGGATTTATGGGAGTGACTGCTTTAAAAAAGCCTTTTATATCAAAAAATAACCAAAAAGTAAGGCTTCAATGGGCGCGAGAAAAAGCAACTTGGTCAATAGAACAGTGGAAGCAAATAATTTGGTCCGATGAAACGAAAATTAATTTGTTTGGCTCTGACGGTGCTTTACGAGCTTGGAGAAAACCAGGGGAGCGCAACAAAGCGGAATGTTTGCGACCCACAATAAAACATGGTGGAGGTTTGAATCGTTCTGAATAAAAAAAGCGAAACTTGATCTTTTAAATTTCTAATTGATATTTTTTTAAAATTATAAATTAGGAAAACTGCTGATGTGGGGGTGCATGTCATGGAATCGAGTAGGAAAATTAAATTTCATAGACGGTATAATGACTAAAGAAATATATATCAATATATTGCAAGCCAACCTTGCCTCTAGTGCTGATATGATGGGTCTCTCTGGCTCTTATACATTTCAGCACGATAGAGATCCAAAACATACGGCCAAGTCAGTAGCGCAGTGGCTTCGAGAAAATCATGTACGAGTTCTGGATTGGCCTGCTCAGTCACCAGATCTCAATCCCATTGAGCACTTGTGGGCTCATTTGAAAACCCACGTTGCTAAGCAGAAATCGACTACTATTTCGAATATAAAGGAAATTGTTAATCAAGAATGGAATAAAATTTCATCTGAATTTACGAAGAGGCTGGTTGAGTCAATGCCCAGGCGATGCCTGGCTGTAATAGAGGCAAACGGCGGTCACACCAGATATTAAAGTGGGGTGTGAATATTTATGTTGCATTCAAAGTATGAATACGAACTATTTTATTTTTGTTTTTGTAAAAAACTTACTGTTAGGAAAATGAATTGTTGTTATTTTGTTACGTTTTATTACAATGAAATAAATATATATTTTTGGATTTTTTACTTGACATTGTTCTAATATTTTTTCTTGAAATTGTTTGCAGAAGGCTGGGGTGTGAATAATTTTGTTAGATAGTGTAATTCATAATTCAATAAAAAAAATTATATTTTTAATCAGACATATGGTTTAAGCCGCCAAAATTAATTCTATCAAATAAACTTAAAGTTTGTCAAATTTACTAACTGGAGCTACTAGATCAAAGAGATTTTGTCGTTCTTATCCCTCCTTCTGATACGAACACACATGGTAAAATATTTTAGTAAATATAACAAAATTCATTAATGTTATTTTATTTCGTTTTACAACTTATTGGATGGGGCAGCCACCCCACATCCCCGGCTTCCAATGGTTTATAGAATTTGCCCTGCTTCGATTATTTAAATATTTTATACTATTTTTATCATCAGGGCTTTATTTCATTTATTTTTGGGGCAATTTTGCATTAATTTTTAAACATATTTCATTTCTGTTTAAGGTACAATTTCATAATGGAAAAACACCCTTATACCTTGTAGTATAATTGCCATTTACACTTTATTAAACGACACAATCTCCTATAAATTATTTGAAATACATCAATTATTGGTCAAAGAAAAAAATAATTCAAACGTAAAAGTAACAAAAATCGTTTTTATTTTTATTTTCGAGTAAATTGAAAAATTGAAGAAAAACTTTTAATTATAATCACATCTGTGTCACATTACGATGGGAATATTTGTTCGCACACCTGAAAATAATTTTGGTCTTTTCTCATTTCCAATACATAATCCCCTCCCTAGTAATAATAATATCGTGTTTAAATTACAATTAGTAAACTTTGTTTAGCAACATGTACATACATATATTAAAAAAAAACACAAAATAACTACAAAAACCATATATATTTAGTATGTATCAACAATTTGATTGGAAAATGTACGTATTTTTCTATTCATACGAGTACATAAAGACATACATACATAAGTTATTATTATGTTTAAATTTTTTTAATCCTAAATATTACGATTTACAAAAAACTCAAATAAATACATATAACAAAAAAGCTTTTGTAGTATGTATATTATTTTGTACACATGATATCTAAATTGTACATGTGTATAAATGTGGTATTTTGTAACTAGCTATGTGGAGCTTTTATGTGTGTGATAAAAAAGTGTTTTTCCGAATTATGTGCTTATAACATACATATGTACATCAACACATAACCGAATAAAAAAGCTCGGTTAGAATGAACAGAAAACTATTCAAAATCAATACATACACATTTTGGATGTATGAGTATATGTTTTATGGTATTCAATTTTATGTATTTTCAGCAAATTAAAAACGAAATATTATTATTTTTAAAATTACGAATGCGTCATAAAATGTATGGACTACTGTATGGTTTGTATGGACATTTTATTCATTGTTTACTTGTGTTTCAGTAAAGAGTTCAAATATGGTAAAAACCTAGTCTGTAGAGTCTAATCAATCATCAAAGATGGGATATTTAGTCGATTGTATTAACGTTTTTATCTTGTAATAAAATCGTGCCTTGAATTTAAATGGAACCAAAATAGTTAAAGAAAAGAAACAAACATAAATATGTATATGTATGTATGTATAATTTAAAAATTTGTTTGCTTTGCATTCTTACCTTACGTAAAAAACGTTCATTACACTCTTTGGCGGTGCCACGCCAGTGGCGATGTCTATATCGTGAATTTCCTAATTTAAGGGTACCTTTAAGTGCAGCCGCTTCAGTGACAACTCGTCGGATTGTTTGGAAGCGGGCACGATTACAACGATGCATAGGTTTTAGAATGGCACCACGTTCTGGTTCCGAATCTGGTCCTGATTTTACGTGTTCGTCGTCCTCATCATCTTCTTCGTCGACCCAGGCACTTAGTACACCTTCCACAAAATTATACAACAATTGAACATTTGGTTGAAAATTTTCAGGACCATTTGGTTGCGGCTGTGGCTGTGGTTGTTGGTAGTGTGATAGTTGCTGTTGTGCTATTTGTTGATCGGGCGGAAGTTTTTCATTTGGTGGTGCTGGTACCGGTGGTTTATATGTGCTAGTAGGCTGTTGCGATGTTTTTATTAGTTTACGGTTTTGGCAAACCTCGCGTAGCAGATTTTCCCCAAAATGAACTGTTTTATGACGCCTTCGTCGTGAATTTAATGAGACCGCCGATACCGATTTAGTTAGTTTACCGTTACTTCCCCCACTAGCACCACCGTTTTTCGAACGTTGATGATGATGGTATGCAGAAGTTGATGACGCTTGGGGGGTAATACTTGATGTGGGTTTACTTGTGCGCTCAGTTGATGCTTTTGTAATTAATGCTGTTGAGGAGGATGTCAATTTTGCATTTGATCGTGTCAATGAACTTCGCGAATTTTCACGAGATAAATTCGAACGGTACGCTTCGGCACATCGCGGTAAGGAATTGCATTTAATTACGTTTTTTGTACAAACGGGAAACTCGTTAGTTCGACATTTTGAGTCCATGCAACGGGGTAACGAATAACAACGGTATTCATAGCATAATGATGAACATTTCAAATCTTTGCATTGTTGTTTTTGTTGTTGAATTTGAATGCCGGTCGCGGTTGTAGGTCGTTCCGCTGATGGTTTATATCGTAACATGTTACACGAGTATTCTAGACATGGATAACAGCAGTTAGGATCATTGCATACGGGCATAAAAGGACATTGTGGATCGGTGCAACGTGGAAGTGAGGAGCTTCGTCTATTTCGTTCGCCAGACGATGCTTGTTTACGATGTGATGGTACGAGCAGTTTTGCTTCGGTCATATCGGCGACCGTGGCTGAACGCTGCGTTTGATGTCGGCGATTGCGTTCCGACCGTGTATGTTTGTGTTGTGATGCATGACTTGATATTGAAGCACCTGCAGTAGTAATAGTAGTAATAGCAGTAGTAGTAGCAGTGGTAGTAGTAGTGTTAGTAGTAGTAGTAGTTGTAGTAGTAGTAGTGGTCGTTTGTGCAGATAAAATACTGGTACTTTCTTTTGATTTCGTTTGTATGCGATTGGTAAATTGTCGTTCCGGTTTTGGTGGTGGTACATTTTTTTCCATAGTTGGTGTTACAACTTCACTAGCCGAATGGCGTAACATTCGTTCATGTTTTTGATGACGCGATTTTTTTGTCAAATCAACACAGCTACTTTGCGAGGTGATTTGATGTTGTTCACGTGGAAGTGACGATAGCTTTTGCAGCGGATACTGTATCCATTCCGATATTTGTTCTTTTGGTTGACCATCACTGGCACCTAGTGAGTGTCTTTTTCTTGGCTGAGGTTGGGGCGGATTTTGCTGTATTTGACTTGTGGGATCTGGAAGAATTTGCTGATAATGTTTTCGTGAACTCCGTATTTTGCCACAAAATTCATCCCTTGGCTTCTGTTTTGTTTGTTGTTGTTGTTGCCGCGCTAACCATTCAAAAATATCACTTTTCAATACGGAAATCTCGCTTGGACCAGATGATTGTCGATGTAAGGGTTTCTTAAACAACTCGGTCAACTCATTTTTTATCAAATTTTTTGAACTGCCGCTTTTAGTGAGCTGATTGGGTTTTTTATCATCCTGTTTACGTGTCAACGACATTAGCCAATCAGCTATGCTGTCATCCTTAAGCAGCGATAATTCACTGGGTCCAGACGAATGACGTTGGTGTAATCCCTGTTGTTCAAGCCATTCAACAGTTTCCTCGCGGCATGGGCCTTCAACCGAACGCGACGAATGCCGCTGTTGCTGTGTTCGATCGAAAAACTCGTTGTACTCCGAATCGGCGCTTTTATTTTTAATTAGTTGTCGCGGGTGTGGCACGGGACGTGTTGTATTCGCTAGCTGCTCTAAAATTTCGGCCATATTTTCCGTATCGAATAGAATTTGTTGTTGTGACGGTGTTTTCTGGGAAAGAGGTGGATGTTGGCGGGGTGTCGTCACTGGCGTTGCTTTTGATTGGCCACCGCCCCCACTACTACCGCTCGAATGCCGAGCCAATTGATGGTGTGAGCCATGATGTTGTGACTCTATAACCTTACATGGTTTTCCTGTCCATTCGATTAGGTCGCCATTGATTTGCTGATAAAATTTTTTATGTTTAATTGGCTTGTGGGGCAATTGCGGTGGTTGTTGTTTCTGTAGCTGTTGTTGTGGTTGTACCAATTTTGATGGTTTTTCTTCAGCGTCATCTTGCAGCAATTTGTCAAGAGAACCGTGTTGCTGTTTTTTAACTAGTCCTAATGTTTGTGTTGAATTTGACTTTAAATGGCAGTTGCAAACTGGTTTACGTTTTATAGCATGCTCATCACCAGCAGCAATACCAGAACTTCCACTACCACTACTACTACTATTTATATCTTTTGCCGAGGCCGTTGTTGTCACGTGACTGCCACGGCCTGGTGTCACGGGTGTTATTTGTACAATCACACAACAACAATGTAACGATAGAGTATTATTTTTATCTTGTCCACCAGTAGACGACTCTGTTCCCTCACTCCCTTGTGTTGTTGCGTCTGTTTTTGTTGTCGCTGTTGCTGATGCTGATGCTGCTGCTGGTGTCCCGTCCGATCCTTTTGTTGTTGCGGTAGCGTCTGCTTTTTTTTCGCTAGTATATTGTTGTTGTTGATGTGTTGTTTTTTCGTTAACAATAGAATTCTTTTTAATTTCTGTATTATAATTAAAATTTTCCAGAATTGCAAAATTAAATGGTTTAATTTAATTAAATTAACTGTAAAAATACTTTTACACTTATACATGCCACTAACATTGAATTTATCACACAGTTACACTGGTTTAACTTTTTTCTTTTTATTTCTTATTATTTTTTCTTTATGTTAAAAAGCTCACAACACACAAAAGCTTTAATATTATTATAATATTTCTTCTATGTACATACAATTCAAATCACAAGTGCTTTTCGTTTTTTTTTTTTAATTTAATAAAAAAAATGAAATTTTATAAAAAAATATGTTTTATACAAAAATTTTCAACAAAGCTTTAAATTTTTACACATTAATACATATGTATATATTTGCACCAATCGATTTTATCTTAACAACTAGAAAACTTAAAAATTAAATGTTTTTATCTTTTATTTGGAACACAAAAAATTTCACACACAAACACCAAAAAATAAATATATAAATAAAAAATAATAATAATAAAAGCTCTAAAAAGCTTTCTTTAAACTTTTTTCTCGTGTGATTTTGCGAATATGGCTACGACCATACAATAAGACGATTTTACATAAACTGAATTGAGTCGAATCGTATTATTATTTAAAGGAAAAAAAAATCGACAACGTTGTTTCGCATACATTCGACGCCCTATTTGTCGGCGAGAGAAAAATTCGAACCATTTTTATCTCACTGACTTGATTTTTTTTTCGTTCGTTCGAAAAATACAAGCGCAAAGGATATCAATTTGATAAAGTATATGTATATATAAAACAGAATTTAATTCCAAGGACTCCCGAATTTATCCGATAATTTATAAAATTTCTCCAATTTGTTAATTTTTTTTTTTTTTGTTGATGATGGGGAGGTGCGGTGAAGACATTTCTATATAACACTCTTTTCAAATAATGTGACGTCAAAAGCATTTTTATTTTATTTGGATTATATATTTACAAATAGGCGCCTGTCAGACCAAAATTTCTCGCATAAGCGCTCTGTATCATTTTCCTCAACGTTTTTCCCTCTCTAACATATTAGTTTGCATATTTTATTTTATTCCTATCATGATCGATCGAAAATATATAGAAAAACACAAGGAAAATAAGACAAAAAAATTGTTGCTAGGTTACACTCTTAAGAGAAATCCTATTTTTTGTGCTTTTCTTTATACATTTGAAGAGAGGGGAAAACAATTTTTTTTTGTTGTTGTAATTAGAAACGTACTACTATAATACAGATAAAAATTGATTTCTGATTTTAACAAAACAAACATCGTTATGACAATTGTAATTTTTGCTTGAGTAATAATACTAAATACGATTAATTCTGAAAGTATATTCGATATCATGAATATTTTTATTGGAATGTAATGTTTATACATACATAGGTAGACACACAACCTAAAAATAAAATGAAAAAATCTCGCTGGAAAATCAGATTATAAGATTAAAATGTTTAATTTTACATTTCCTTTATGATTGCAAATTGAAAATTAAGATTAAAAAATGATATATAAAAAGGCGCGATGTGTCGAATGCCTCTAGTATTATATTAAAAGAAAATTAAATGGGTAAAACCCCGACGGAAAATGAACTCTTGTACGTTTTATAGAGAACATTTTTTCGTATTTTTATAGTTTTTTTAGGTCAAACGTGACGCAGTTTAAAAACTGCAAAATAACTACAGCAGCAACAATAACAACAACAAGGATTTTTATACAACATAAAAACTAAAATCGATCTTATCTACTGTATAAGTTTATAACAGCTTCATATATATACATATCTTATATATGATATATATATATATATATATATATATATATATATATATATATATATATATATATATATATATATATATACAGCGATTCCATACGAAACTGATCAAAAGAACGCAAATTTTTTTGTTTTGACCCCTTTAGATTTCTATGAAACTTCTCAAAAATGATCTATAATATCAAATAACTTGACACGTATTTTTTTTATTTCCTTCTGCGACACTGTTCTTTGAAACAGGGGGTACGGCGTTTTATGTTTTTTCTGATTTTTGTAAAAAATTCTAATTTTTGGAGGCCTCTGTCGCAAGACCCACTTAACCGATTTTAACAATTTATATCTCAAATGAAAGGGAATGAATGGATCTTATAAATAACGGTACAAAAATAATTTAAAAAAAATATCGATCCTAAAGAAAAAACGTGTTTTTTTGGAAAATGTGATTTACCGTTATGTTGGACTTAAACGAGTTATCGATTTTTTAATTGTTTTTCAAAGCTTATTCATTTGGTAAGCGATTAAAAAAATAAAAACGCGAGTGCTACCTTTCATTTTTAAAATATGTTTTTTTGAATATGTCAAGATCTGAATATTTTAAACCAAAATTCAAGAAAATTTATTCAAACTATACCATAAATTGACCATAAATTAATTGTTCATATAATCTTTATTGTTCAATATCAAAATGTTTTTACCTTGTTCAAAATGAAAATTTTCAAATATCTACCCAAGTAACAATGAAATTCATTTTTAGCTTCTACAGCTAAATTTTGTCACATTTTTGGTCACAGTGACCAGTTTCTATGACTAAATAGTTAGTAGCTGTTTAGAATTATTCACATGTCAGAAAAACGTTTTATTGACCAAAAATATAGCTAATTTTGTAATAAGACTAAAAAGCATTTGTACGGGCAATTTACCCACAAAAAAATATATCACAAAAGTCACTACAACAGCAATTTGGCTTTATAGCAAACTAGCTGAGTTACCCGGCGTTGCACGGGAGGTATATATGTAATTCAAATACCTAGATTGTTATGCAAGAATTCTCTCTTTACATCGCTGTAGTTGCAATCACATATGAAAATAAAATTATAAGTAGCTGTATTCAGTAACGGGTGCCTCCGTCAATGCATCCAGGCAAAATTTTGTAATGATATTATTGGACATCCTGTTTGTGAGGATAGATAATTAATTTTGGTTTGGTATTTGTTACCAATTGCCAAATAATTATACTCCATTTTTACAAACCTTCAATCAGATCAAAGTGAATAATACTTATAAAGATACTTTAGTTAATAGCACAACGTTCATAAGTCTCCGCCTCCTCGTTGCCCATGAAGTAAATTTGTAAAAACTTGGAGTCGTTGTTAGAGAGAGGAAGAAGTGATCCAATTTTATGATAAATTTGTCCTTGTACTTTAAATGTGGGCATAAAACCTCCATCATTAACAATTTGGGTTGCTCCAAAAGATGTCATTTGAAAGCATGAGTTGTATTTTCGAATATTTTGTAGAAAATGTCTGGATAACTCAGTAGTTCCGGAGACGTAAGCTAGAAGAGGTTCAGGTGGATCATCCAGAGGAGGCAAATTCACTTTTCCATTTGAACAACACATTCCAGGCGATTCATTGTGAAACTTTAAAGCATGACAATACAAACAAATGTTTTCCATTTGCCCAATTGAAACATTGTAATCATAGTCTTTCTCGTAATTGAATGCTGCTAACTTTAAATCACTTCTAAAAGTTTCTATTAATCGTCCATATCGTAACCGATCGACTTCCAGCCGGGCCTCACGATGTTCAATGGTTTCAGTAGCTCTAGAAGAAGACATCCTGCTTCGAACATTTTCAAGTCGTGTTTCACGCTGTTCAGTTGTTTCACCAGCTCTTGAAGAAGACATCCCGCTTCGAACGTTTGCAAGTCGTGTTTCGCGCTGTTCGCTTGATTCAGCCACCCTTGCGGCTCTAATCTTCTTCGACTTTGCAGTTACCTGCCCAATTGATCTTTTTTCGGTGGCATTTTTAAGCAAAAATGAAACGTGTAGCTAATTAATCAGGAATGACGGGCATTCAAAACAGAAATTAGTATTAATTTATCAAAACGATTTTAATGTTCCCTTCGATACGTTTCACTGCGAACTGTGTTTGAAAATGTCTTTACGGAATTTTTTTTAAGCAAAATCAAATGTTATCTACACATAAAAAAGTAATCATAGATTAACACGTTTATAAACTGAAAACTTAATTCTAATAAGAATGTATATTCACTTGAAATAATAATTAATACCTGGAAAATAATCACCAACAATTATTTTATTGCAATATCGCTAACTAATCGAGAACAACGGCATCCGAAACACAAATTAATATTAATTTATTCAAAACGATTAAAACTACGTCCACTTCGATACGTTTTACCGCGAACTGTGGTTGAAAATGACATTTCGAAAAACAAAAGAAGTTTTTTCAAACTAAGGTAATTTTACACGTACAATAATTTGAATCCAAGGATGTTTCTTGTATAAGATGCTATTTTCAAATATAAAACGCTAGTACTTTTCAAAGTAAATCAGTTTATACGTACAATATTTTTTAGTACCTTTCCTAGAATTGATTTTATGAAACAATCATTGATTTATTTAAGTAATAAACTAAATAAAGTAATAAACTATTGGCCTTTAGTATGAAACTACTATTTTCATTGAAAGCCGCCGGTTGCAATAGTGGATTAAAATAGAATGGTTATTATTTCTGAAGTTATGTGGAAATTAGAACTCGCTGACTATGGTACATTTCAAAACAGGATATGATAAATAGGATATCATTAAACAGTACATGTCAAACCAGTAAAAATGGATTATTAGTATGGATAATATAAGTGTTCATAGATTTGTCTTCAGTTAAAGTGATGAAAGATTGTCTTAAATTTAAATTAATAAAATTAATTTGAATAATTAAATCAATTATAGTAGAGGTATGATTTGTGTATAACAATCGCACGCTAGATATCCTTTTTGGTGTATAAATTTGAGGCTAAGGCGCTATTCCCGTCAAAAAATCTTAAAACAACTGAAATTTGAGAAAAAATGTGTACCACAGCCCCTAGACCCCGGGGTCCAGCCTCTTCAAAAGTATCGTGGGCTTGGTCCTGAACATGCAACATATACATGGTAAAACTTTCACGGCGATGGGTAAAGTGGCTAAGGCGTTATTTCAGAACAATCAAATAATTGTATCTTTACAAATTGTATCTTTTATATACTTAATAATTGAATTTTTGATCCAGGGGCGGACCCCCCGAATTCGAACATGTCTGTTATTTCATATAACCCCTTTCCAAAACTCATTCTCGTAAAAAAATTTAAATTTTTGAAATAATTTGTACCATGGCCCCTAGACCCCGGGGTCAAGCCTCTTTCACAATATCGTAAGATTGGTCCTGAACATGCAACATTTGCATGTTAAACATTTCGTGGCGATCGGTTGAGCGACTGAGAAGTAATTTTGAAATAATCAAATATTTGTATCTATGCATGTAAAAATTAATTTTTGATCCAGGGCTGGGCCCCTCGGATTCGAACATGTCAGTAATTTCATATAACCAGCCCCATAAACTCATTTTCGTGGAAAAATTTAAAGAAAATTAAAATTTTCGAAAAAATTTGTACCGCAGCCCCTAGACCCCGGGGTCCAGCCCCTTCCAAAATATCGTAAGGTTGGTTCTGGATATGCAACTTGTACATGGTAAAAATTTCATGGCGATCGGTTGAGCGGCTGAGACGCCCATTCAGAACAAACAAACAAACAGGAATTCATTTTTATATATAGTAAGTCATCATGAAAGTTGTTAAGCTATAAAGTTGCTAATTTGCGTTTATGCTGGTAAATTAGCCAGAAAATAAAATAGCACAATAGTGACCACAGTAAAACGTTAGTCGTAACAGCAAACCAGTCAGCTCAAAAGATGTTACGCTATATTATTACTTTCTTGGTAGCTATGGAGCAAAAATAACTATATATCATTGATAGAAGCTATTTGGTTATTTTAGCAAATTTGCTGTTTAGAGAACATAGTTTTTGACATCGATTGTTGACCAAACAACAAAAAAAATCTGTTTCTGACTTGTTCGTGGTAGTACAATATTTCAGTCTACTATCATCACATAGGCATAATGAATGGCGGACATTGCTTACCGTGAACAAGTTGTATTTTGCAAGGTATTTAGTCATACCGAAAACTATAAATGCTATTCGGCAAATTTCGTGATAAAATAGCAATTTTCAAAGCATTTTACTTATCAGAATAGCTGATTAATTGTAGAATGACTAGGTAGTTAGCATCCTACACGACCATTTTGTCATATTGATATTATTGCCTCCGATACAGCTATTATGCCATGGCCATTTTGGAAATTTATTTGTTTAATGACAATTTTGTGGTGTGAATAGCCATTTAGTTATACGGAAAAGCTGTTTTGTTTTCCCTCCGATTAATTTGCTATAAATGCTATTTGGTAAATCTTGTGGCAAAATAGCATTTTTTTTTTTGCATTCTTGTCTCCAGAATAAATAATTAGCTGAAAAATGAATATTTAGCATTTTACGTGAACATTATGTCATATTGATATTATTGCTTCTGTTACTGCTATTATGTCATCGCTGCATCTTTTTCCGCTATTATGTCATGACTGCCATCTTTTCCCGATGTTTGCATTATTTATTTTCTTAATTTTCTTCGTTTTTCTCTGTCGTACATAGAAAAGATATACATTTTCAGTCCTATCTTTCAATTCTCTATCGGTTGCATTTACAAACTATCTCTAATTATCCCATATTTTGGAATTTGTTAAAAAAATATATTTTCTAGTTACAATAAATAAGACGAATTTCTGCGGGGCGTTATGATTTTTAGACCTACTTTTAAAAACTAACTGATGAAATTTTCTTCCCAACTAATTTTGGGTCGACATATGCGCTTATTTATTAGGAGATACATATTTATTATTTCATTACACATAATGCCGCCAATAACATATAAATATGTATATACGATGTTAAAAAAAATGTAAAATGTCAATACAAAGACAAAATAACTATTTTATAAAAATATGCTTTTACAAAAGTTATTTTGTTATTCTTCAAAACAATTTAATTTTTTTATATCCATATGATCATTTCTGCTTCTTAGCCATATAAAATGGTAAAATGCTTGTCTATTATGTAAGGCTGCCATACGTCCCGTTTTGGGAGGGACAGCCCCGTTTTGGCAGCATTTGTCATTCCGAGAAAGTATGTCCCTCTTTGTCCTTCTTTCATGCTTTTTGTACAGTTTGTCCATCTTTATGATTTTGTTTCGAAATACAAACTCTTTCTCATAATTTATTTATAAAAGATAAAACAAAGGGAAATTTCGTTTCATCAACATTAAGTAAACATATCGCTAATAACGCTATCGATTCGGCAGCTGCAACATTACCAGTCGATATTAAAGGTAACCTAATTCAAATTTACCTGTATTTCAAAGATTTACAGTTAGGACTGAAAACCTTAAGTTGTTTTGTGAAGAGGCTAGTATTGTATATTCCAAGTTACTAGGGTTCTCGAAAATCAGATGGTTGGCTTTGAGACCAGCGATTGAACGTATTTATAAATTATTCGAACCGTTAAAGTCTTACTTTTTAAGCCAAGAAAAATTGCCAAAACCAATAAGCAAATTTTTCGAAAATGAATCCACACCGTTATATCTCCAGTTTTTACACAACTAAGCATCAATTTTTCATGAAGCTATTTTAAAAATGAAAAGAAATAATTTGTCATCTGTTGAGGCATATACGAAATTTTAAACGAGTTAAAGCTTGTAATGTTCAGTCGACAAGATAGCTACATACCATTTGTTTCAAGAAATATCTTTTCAGAGTTAGAGCAATCTAATCCTACAATTCGGCATTCTTTTGAGAAATCAATAAAAAAATTTCAAGAAACCGCTTAAAGCTATTTAAATGAATGGACCAAACCCTTGGAAGAAATGAAAATTTTTGAATGGACATTATTAAAAAACAAATTGGAGAAAAATGAAGTGATTCATTGCCTTGAAGAATTAATGGAGAGATTCAAAACCAATATGAATATCGATGATCTAAAACTATCAGACGAAATAAGCCGTGTTAAAATTTTTTTTCTCCTGAAACTCTTTTAAACTGGAATAGTAATAAAGAGCAATCCGATAAAAAATGGTCGATATACTTACACATTTAAAAAAAATGAAATTCTCCATGAAAATTTATTGAAGTTGCTAGAAATATGCTTGTGTTTACCTGCAACAAATGCGGCAGTAGAACGGAGTTTTTCGATTATCAATAATATACGGACAGGTGATAAATCAGCTTTGGGACTTGATACTTTGACTGCACATGCTGTAATTAAGGTCAATAGTAACAAGAGCTGCAACGAGCTAATGATCGAAGTGGAACGCAATGATGACTTACTTAAACAAGTAAAAAACAGCAATAAATATAATTAAATATATTTAACTAGGTTATAAATACTATTCTTTAACTATTCATTAACTATTCTTTTAAGAAACAATGAATGTTCCAATTTTTATGTTTTCATAATTTAATTATTTGAAATTTTATAAATTGATTCATCAACTATTTTATGTTATTTATTTAATAATTTTGTTATTCAATAAATGAATTTAAAAAAACACTGAAAAGTAACGTTTTATGTAAATATGTACAGCAAAACAAAATTTGAAACATGTCCCTCCCTGTCCCTCCCAGATATCAGAAATCCATAAAATGTCATGCTTTGACCATTTTAATATCTGGCAGCCTTACTATTATGCAAATGCTATTTTGCCATGAATATATCGAATTAGCTATAAAATCTATTTAGCAATGTAAATGATTATTATACTTTACATTAATTTAGATGAGCACACAGCATTATAGCCCAAAAATTTAGCATTTGAGAAAGCTAAAATCATTCCCCACTTTGGTCAACGTGACACGTTTTTGTCAGTCATTTTGACGTAATTTTGACGTTTTAGCATTTACAGCAATGCTATTTAGCCCACAAAAACTGGTCAGCATGACCAAATTTTGGACATAAATTGTTACTTGGGTAAAGATGTCTTATTAATTGGAGTAAAACTATGACATTTATGAGTTCCTGCTATTTGTTTTACTGAGCTATGTATATCTATTTCTTAATTGCTTTTCCATTATAAATATTGTAATCTGTAGTAGTAAAAAATACATACATAGTTTACTCTTGATTCATTTTGATTCTTTCCCATGAATAAAGTTCACGTGGTGTAGTTATTTGTTTTTCAAAAGGTCTTTGTAAACTCGCCCTAGTAGCATTCCTCTTGAGAACTTCTCCTAATGCATCACAAGGCCCTTTTTCATGGCAAGTTGCACAAAATGCCATTCTGCTTCCATATCGAGGTCCTCCTTGAAATTGCATAGATTGTAGAAATTAATTTTGTTTTTGTACTGAGCCTCGGATCCATCGGAAAAGAAGCAAATTTTCTTAACGTGCCGTAATTTTTCCTTTACAAAATTAACTAGGCCGGTAATAAACAATCTCACAGCTACATGATTATGTTTAGTTGCCTCAGACATAGCTTTCAAGCTTATGAATTCCAAACTGCTTTCGTTTTTCATCGTATGGCTGCTTTCTCCGTTTTTATAATATACTGCAAATGGATGTATTGTACATTGAGCATTGGACCAATGAAATCCTTGAACCGAATCCTGAACTAAAAATGTATAGTTCTCAGAAAAGTCACATATGACAATACATTCATCAGTTGCTGCATTTGATTTTCTATATTTTAGGTAATCTGCTTGCTGTTTTGCAATAATCGATTGCGGTACTATATTATGAAGTTACCCACACAATTTTATAGAAATTTTGCAGATAATTTCTCACGAATATTATCGGTTCCTGGGCAGGTTGTACATTCGTTTAAATAGCATGATGTGCTTGAATATAGCGCATATAATCTGCGAAATAAGATCTTGATAACTTCCTTTCTCGTGTGATAGAAGGTTTGTAGATTTCATTTTATTAAACATAAATTTAATATTTTGATGATATATGCCGACGCAAATACTATGTGTAACGTTAGAGGTCGCTAATACGCAGTACCCTGGACGAAGTGCAGCAAAACTAGAAAATTCAATTTTTGTATTTGGATAGGTTTTTTTAAATATTTGATAAACCTCCTTCAAATTACAAAGAACCAGCTTACGCTGCTTTGTTTCAATAACCCGATCTGATGATATGGTCTTGAAATCTCGTTTCCCAGAACACACCCAACTTATTCGTCTTCTTCATAAAATTATTGCGCCCATAATGCCAGTTCCTGATTAACAATTGTTGATCCCAATTTGATGTTCGGTGTTGACATGATACATTTTTCTTTTTGAATCTGTTTCACAGGGTCCGAACCCAAATGAATTTGTCTGTTACTATTTCTAATTATCAGACAATAAAACCTTCAGATATATAGGTTGCTCAAGATAATAAAAAAAGAGGGTTATCCACATGCTGATAATAAAGTTTATTAACATTTGCATACCCTAATTTTTATGATTTATTATCTTGACCAATAAATAATTATCTTAAAGTATAAAAATGTAAGCGTCAACAATAAGAATGAAAATACAAATTATTCACTACGAAATAATTAATAATTAGCTGTAAATTTATGATAGCCAATATATTTTAAAAAATATTTGGGTCCGCCTTTATTTTGTAAAATTTAAAAATTTATAGTTATTTAAGTTAGTTAACTTGTTTGATGAGACATTATTATTATTATTGTTCCTTTCGTTTTTTAGATAATGACTATTCCTCATTTAAGAAAGGATTTTTTTTTTCTCAAAATGAACTGAAAAACAAAAAAAAATGCAAAATAAATTAAAATTATAATAAAATTCTCAGAGGAGAAGTTTGAATAATTTTTTTCTAAATTTTCGTTTAAAATATTCAGATCTTGACATATTCAAAAAATCATATTTTAAAAATGAATCGTATCACTCGCGTTTTTATTTTCTTAATCGCTTACAAAATGAATAAGCTTTGAAAAAAAAATTAAAAAATCGATAACTCGTTTAAGTTCAACATAACGGTAAATCACATTTTCCAAAAAAACACGTTTTTTTCTTTAAAATCGATTTTTTTTAAATTAAAATTGTATCGCGATTTATAAGATCCATTCATTCCCTTTCATTTGAGATATAAATTGTTAAAATCGGTTAAGTGGTTCTCGCGACAGAGGCCTCCAAAAATTAAAATTTTTCAGAAAAATCAGAAAAAACGTAAAAAGCCGTACGCCCCTGTTTCAAAAAACAGTGTCGCAGAATAAATAAAAAAATACGTCTCGAGTTATTTGATATATATATATAGATCATTTTTGGGAAGTTTCATAAAAATCTAAAGGGGTCAGGACAACTCGTGATCGGTTTCGTATGGATATACACTCCTGGACAAAATTAACGCATAATTAGTTTTTTGTAATACAAAAAAATCTCGCTGGTCAATATCAGTGGAACTGGTGTCAAATGATCCCAAATTTATACTTTTCTCCAAAGAGGCACAAATGTGGCCTTATGGAATTATGATGGCTATTTTTCATTGCAAAATGTTAAAATGTGCCGAACTATTTTTTTTTTAATTTTCAAAAGCGGTTTATAAACATTAAAACTCTAGCTTTATTACAATTTAGTTTGATTAATTTAGTAATGAGTATTTCACCCCCGTGCCCTTATTACTGCTTCCATCCTTCTAGGCATACTATGTAGAATGCCTTGTATCATTTCTTGCGGAATGAGATTCCACTCTTCTTGCGCTGCAACTCTCAACTCTGCTATCGAATCTGGTGCGGGATTTCTAGCTCTAATACGGCGTTTTAGAAGGTCCTATACATGTTCGATCGGATTAAGATCCGGACTCATTGGTGGCCACTTAAATGCACGAATGCCGATATCTTGGAGATATTATCGTACCGTTGTAGATACGTGGACTGGAGCGTTATCATTCATTAACACAAAACTGTCATAACCTAAGAAGCCCACATATGGCAAAACGTGATCGCCAAGAATGTTCCTAACATACCAGTCTGCATTCATCCTCAAAACCAATCTCCACCAGCCCCGTACAGCCCTCCGATCTGATTCCCTCCAAAACATTATTGAACCTCCACCAAAGCTTACAGTTTGCACCATGTTACACGGTGCGTAGCGTTCTCCAACTCTTTTGAATACAAGATTACGTCCATCTGATTTCCATAATTGTATTCTGGTCTCATCTTAAAAGAGAACAGTGGCCCATTGATCGGTTCCCCACTCATTTGCATGGATCTGAACAAATTCTAAACGGCTGGATTTGTGGCGGGGAAGAAGCCGTAGAACTTTTACGGGCGAGTTAGGTTCACTTCTTTTAATCTTCGTCTAACTGTTCTGGCACTAATATTCACTTGGCGCGCACCAAGTAACTCATTTTTGAGTTGGTTAGAAGTACGCTTTCCATTTCGTAACGAATTCATTTTTACAAATCGGTCATCATGCTCGGGTTTGTACCTTTTACGTCCTTGTCCGGGCTTTCTTTTATACTTTAAGGTCTCACGATAACGCTTAAGTATTCATGAAACCGAATACTGGTTCATTCTTCTGATAGAATGTGACGACTTTAAACTCCGCCTCCAGCTCACGAAAGAATGCAATATTAAAATGGATTTTATATTGGGTATTTGCTTTAGAACAGATTCACAAGAACCAGTAGTACTGCGAATACAAATAATTGGTATGCAATGGAATAAAAGCCGATCGTTGAGTTGGATTTCAAATACAATGCACTCTTGAAAAATTTAATTGATTGGCTGGCAGTAGACTTTATTCAATGTGGTTTCTAATAAAAATATAAATGTGCTATCATTTGACACTAGTAGTATTAAAATTGACCAGCGGATTTTTTTTTAATACAAAAAAAAAAAAAAAATATGTGTTAATTTTGTCCAAGAGTTGTATCTAGTACGCTGGATGCAATTTAAACACGATACCAATTCAATTTATAAAATGAAAGAATAAAACACTGGTTGAATCACTTTCAGTACAACAATTTTATTTTATCTTCCTTCTTCAAACCACTAATCGAGAATAACATCTATTTTTATTAATCATAAATATGTAAATAAGTATACCAAATCATTATATCGGTGAACCTCAAAACTGGTAATTGTAACCATTGATATTTACAATATCGTAGTACAGGGTGGTATTGCTATATATGATGCTGCGATGAGATGCGTTGCGCTGCGAGCGGTGCTCGATCCTACATACATGTATGTATACATATATTATATATATTAGGGTGGAGTGAAACATTTTTTTTTTACAATTCTGGTACGGGGCTTCTGGTACTTTCTGAAAAGTTACTTTATAGTGTCGTTAATGACTGCTTAAAATACTGTTAAAATTAATTAAAATTTAGCGTTGGTATTTTCCAATTAAAGTTTGTGTTTGTATTTCGTTCTTTAAATGGAATGGACATACTTTAAATGGAAAATACCAACGGTAAATATTAATGAATTTTAAAAATATTTTAACCCATATATCTGTGCTCATAAAACAAAGGGGCACAACTCGAAAATTTGCATTTTTCAGGAAATTGTGTTTAAAACTAAGAATCATTGAAAAATGTATGAGTTTTTTGAATTTTAGTGTTTGCAAACGGTTGTTTGTAGTTGCCGGAATATTACAAAAAATTCATACTATATGAAATTGAATATGGAGAATTCGAATTTTAAATAATATGTAAAAGTGCACAAGCCGACTTGTGCTCCTTTGATTTGTGACTCCAGAATATGCTATATAGTATACTATATAATATATGTATGGGGTTATCCATTACTATTTTAAAAAACAGGGCGCATGCAGTTCATTACATTCACTGATATAGCTGTAATTTTTTTCAGGAATAGTAGTCGATGAAAAACTTTGTTTTCCAAAATTTTACCCCTTTCAGGCCCCCTTCTCGAGTTATGATTTTCTAAATTTAAGAAATTGAGTGATTTTAGGCTCGTTTCGATAGGTAACCGTTCTACTTAGGTTACTTTGTTTTGAATGTCATGGGCCTCATTCTCTTCGTATTTTATTGAACTTTTATTTAAAAACCGTTCCAGAGCTGAATAATTAATATTGGCCAAATGCAACACCAAAAATTGTAATCATTTTTTCTTAAAAAACAGCATGTTTTAAGATTGTCGCCAAAATTATGGATTTCAACTAAAATATTTCTACAAAGGCTCATTTTTTCATCTTTTCATGATCTTTCCAAATTTCTTAGCCACATTTAGTTTAATCAAAAACTTCTAAAGTTACATGCATTTGAATACACCCAATTTTTCGGAATACGTCATATTCACACCTCAGTAACTTTTGTCGCCTTACTCCAAACGGCACCAACTTTTGGAAGAAAATTCTTTATTTCTCCACACTATATCCCATGAAATATTTTTTTGGATATTTAGTTCCTAACTGCGGTATAGTATTTTCTAAAACTCCGAATCTGTTAGACCTATGTAGACTTAAAGACAAACTCTTAATGAATAAAGTGATACATACTTCGTCTTCGAAGGATACTTCAAGGTATGCAATCTTATACTATAATTATAATTTTATCTTCTTGCCGTAGCCGTCAACATAAACTGTAATATACAAATAGTTATTGAATTTATTACATTTTGGGAAATATCACTATTCTAATAAAAAGCTGACAACCCAATTTTAGATGGCCCATAATTTAAGAATAGCTCGAATATTATTATCGAAAATTGTTGAATATGCATTGTTAATTTTGTATACTTCAATGTTAGCATCACTGTATGTATAAAAGTGATGCAACAAATTAAACAAAGTCGGCGTATTGTATTCTATTCACAACGTAGTTAACTAGTTAGTTTTTTTTTTTTTGTATCTACAAAAAGAATCTATAGCGCAGTATTATTCAAAACATAAATAGCTCTAGGAAAAGGGCCGCCATTATAAATATATAATTAAACAGCTTCTGTTTTATTATTTTGTATTCCGACGTTTATTACCAATAAACGTTTGTTCCGGGAATTCTCATAGTTTAGCTGTGGTTGAACTGGACATTTAAAACTTCAACAGGGTATGGGCTCAGGTCGCAGCCCAGAGGAATCCCAGCAGCTTTAAAAAGAATAGCTGTTTAATTAGCCGATCGTCGTATCGAATATATTTAATATAGAAAAGTGTTCTTGATCAAAATATACCGTCGAACATTCTAGAACATTCGAATTACGTCACATAAGCAGTTAGTGTGAATTCGATACGCGTGCGAGTGTTTAAATTGTGTTTAACAAAAATCGAGAAATTGTTTTAACAATGGAATCTAAATTCGATTTAAATGCTCGTGAAGACAGTCATTTTGTTGGTGTAAAGTTAAATGGTTCCAACTACAGATTGTGGAAATTTAATTTGAACGCATATTTCATGTCCTGAGGATTGACAGACAATGCAGCAGGAAAAGTACCAGCGATCGATGCATCACCAGATACTTTGGTAAAGTATAAGCAAAATGAAGGAAGATCATTAATAGCATTAATGAATTCGTTAGATACAGAACGTGCCAATCTGGTATTAGGATGTTCTACAGAAGAAACAGCCGTAAAGCAAATACTAGATAAATTAAGCAGCATCTACGAAAAGAATTCCGAAATACGTGTGATGACACTGTATGAAGAGTATTTTGCTATAAGGATGAAAGATGAAGAAAATTTCGCAGAACACATTTCCAGAGTTAATCAATTGGCTTGAGAGATTGAGCAACTAGGTGAGAAATTATCTGATAAATTGAAAATGATTCGGATCATTAGCAGCTTACCATCTAGGTTTAACAACTACAAAACAGTTTGGTATAACACAAAAGAAACGAGATCATTGATACATTGATGTCGTCGTTGATGTTAGAAGAGGATAATTTGAAACGTATCAGCAGTGAACAAGAAATGTCGTCGTCGTCCGATGTAGCCTTTATTGCAAAATCAAAATTTGATAAAGGTAAAAAGAAGTCAACGTCAAACATTGATGAATTAAAGAAGAAAACGAATTGTCATTCGTGTAACAAAATTGGACATTGGGCCAAAGAATGTCCAACGAAGAATAATTTATCATCGATAAGCAAAAATGATGATAAGAAAGGAGAATCAGCCTGGTGTGGCGTCGTCCAAACAACCAGAGGTTATGATACTAATTATTGGTATGCTGATTCAGGTGCGTCCAGCCATATGACTTATTATTGTGATTGGTTCCATGAATTACACAGATTCAAAGAAAAACGCGTCGTTGAAATAGCCAACAACCATCATTTGGAAATACAAGGAGTTGGTACAATATTAGTTGAAACCCGAGAAAACAATCAATGGGAGCCACATCGATTAATAAATGTATTGTATGTTCCAAATATTTGTAAGAATTTGTTGTCAACAGAAGTTTTAACAGATAAAGGCCTAAATGTTTTAATTAATAAAACTGGATGTAGAATAATGGACCAGACAAACAGTGTTGAAGCCATAGGTGACCGGGACAGCAATAATCAACTGAAAATGAACATAAGATTGCGTGTTAAAGAATATGCAAATGTAGCAGCAGTGTCACTTCAACATTGGCATCATCGATTGGGTCATATAAATGTCGATTCAATTAAGAAAATGTGCAAAGATGGTTTGGTCAAAGGCATCGATTTATCAGACAGCGACAATTTTTTTTGTGAGGATTGTCAACTGGGTAAAATGACACGAGCAAGTCATAAAGTTTCAGCGAAACGAGAAGCAACTATAGGCGAATATATGCATGCAGACTTATGTGGTCCAATGGAAGAAATAGGCATTGGTGGTTATTGTTTCTTCATGTTGATCAAAGAAGAGGCAACAAGTTTTCGATTTGTGTACCTGTTAAAATCGAAAGATGAAGTTTTAGATTGTCTTACGTCATTCATTCCAATGGTTAACAATATGAATGGTTCGAGTATAAAGCATTTCCGTTTCGACAATGGAACGGAGTTTGTAAATAAAAAGGTCAAACAGCTGTTGTCAAAGCACGGAATTCAAATCGAAAATATAGTCGCATATACGCCGGAACAGAATGAAAAAAAAGTTTCATCAGCTAGAAGTTCGACATCATCAGTGTTTGAAGATACAGAAAACGGAGATGAGACAATCATCATTACAGGTTCAGATGAAGACAATCATGTAAGCCAACGTGAAAATCATCGTTACGATTTACGTAAAGAAATTAAGGCACCAGTTCGTTTAATTGAATCAGGTCTTTCAGCAATCATTAGAGAACCAAGAACATATGATGAAGCAATTCAATCAGAAGAAGAAGAGAAGTGGAAGTGTGCAATGGACGAAGAATATAACTCATTATTGCAAAACAATACGTGGATGTTAGTGAATAAGCCGGATAATCAAAAAGTGATCGATAATCGATGGGTATTTAAAGTAAAATACAACACAGACGAAACATTTGATCGATTTAAAGCTCGGTTAGTGATCCGTGGTTTCGCACAACGATATGGTATTGATTATGAAGAGACATTCAGTCCAGTAGTTAAGTTTACTTCGGTTCGTGCAATTTTATCATTAGCAGCAATGAATAATATGCAAATAAAACAGTTCGATGGGAAAACGGCGTTTTTATATGGTGATCTTAAAGAAACTGTGTATATGCAACAGCCTATTGGTTACGATGACAATAGTGGACGTGTATGTAAATTGGTTAAAGGTCTATTATGGCCTTAAACAAGCTTCAAGATGCTGGAATCAAAAATTTAGTGCATTCATCCGTCAATTTGATTTCAAAAAGTGTAACTCAGATTCGTGTGTGGTCGTTCGACAGAAGAACAATAAAATAACAATCGTAGCCATATATGTTGATGATGGTTTGATAGCGTCGCATGATAAAGAAGAAATAAAATCAGTGATTTCGTATTTAAAAGAACACTTCGAAGTAAAAGAGCTCGAAGTAAAGTGCTTTCTGGGGTTGCAAATTGAATGGTCGTCGAATGGTTCAATTAAAGTTCATCAAGAAGCGTACGTTAAGAAGGTATTGAATCGTTTCAATATGTGTGAAAGCAAACCCGGATCAACACCAGCTGATCCGAATCAAAATTTGGGTGACTTTGTAAATGAAGAAATATATACAAATTTTCCTTATCTTGAAGCAGTTGGAAGTTTGATGTATTTATCCGTTGGTACCAGACCAGATATAAGTTATGCCGTTGGTGTAGTCAGTCGTTATTTGGACAAGCCAAATAAAAGTCATGTTGCAGCCGTGAAAAGAATTTTAAATACATCAAAGGAACATCCAATAAAGGTATTGTTTACAAAAGTAATGGTAATTTTGATTTTATTGGTTACAGCGACGCCGATTACGCTGGTGATAATGAAACAAGAAGATCAACAAGTGGTTATATGTTTCATTTGGGTTCAGGCGTCGTTAGTTGGGCATCGTCACGACAACAGTCAGTTTCAACGTCAACAACAGAATCAGAGTATGTTGCAGCGTGTCAGGCGATCAAAGAATTGGTTTGGTTAAAGATTTTAGCAGCCGAATTAAATCCAAATCAATTAATCGAGGCAAAGTTCTACATGGATAATCAAAGCGCAATCAGGTTGATCAAGAACCCAGTATTCCACAAAAGGACAAAGCACATCGATGTACAGTACCATTTCATCCGAGAAAAGTTTCAAGAGGGTCAATTTGAATTAGAATACGTCGATACAAATGAGCAAATTGCCGATATATTTACCAAAGCATTAGTAAAAACACGTCATAATTATCTGTGCAATTTAATGAATATAAATGAATAGATTTACTGTTTTGATTATAAAATTAAATTTAAAATTAACGTAAATTTTTAAATTAAAGTAGTATTTTAGTTTAAACCCACATTGTTCAGTTTGTTATTTAAGTTTTTTTGGAATTTTAAATGTAACAATGAGTGGGAGTGTTGAATATGCATTGTTAATTTTGTATACTTCAATGTTAGCATCACTGTTTGTATAAAAGTGATGCAACAAATTAAACAAAGTCGGCGTATTGTATTCTATTCACAACGTAGTTAACTAGTTAGTTTTTTTTTTTTTTTTGTATCTACAAAAAGAATGTATAGCTCCAGGAAAAGGGCCGCCATTATAAATATATAATTAAACAGCTTCTGTTTTATTATTTTGTGTTCCGACGTTTATTACCAATAAACGTTTGTTCCGGGAATTCTCATAGTTTAGCTGTGGTTGAACTGGACATTTAAAACCTCAACAAAAATGTCACATTAATTGTGTAAACTCATTCTCAAAAGTAGTTCGATTCTACCTACTAAATTCTCGAAAATAAGAATTTGACCAATGAGGAAAATTGTGAACTGAATTGTTTACAACTCTAGTTTGCACTCTTACAATTATTGTGAAACCTGAATATTTTTTAACAACACGTTCTGAATAATAGCTTGCTAGTTAGCTGAGCGCTTATTAGTTTTCGTCATTTTTTAATTTTTTTATATGACAAATTGTTAAAAGTACACGAAACACAATCTATTAGGCTTCAGTAAGCGTAATTGTAAAGACTTTTGTGACCTACTCGCACTAAAATCTTTATATGTGTCCTTTGTTCGGTCTATTCTAGAATTCGCTACTCAGATCTGGTTACCGTTTTATCATTCAGATAGAATTAAAAGCGTTCAGTAGCAATTTGTATTGTAAGCCGTTCGTAACCTACCTTCTGAAGGAGTGAATAACTGTTCTTCTCCCTTATAAAAATCGCTTTCATTTATTAAAATTACAACGATTAGATCACCGAAGAGACATAGCATCAGATATCTTTGTGCCCGATGTTTTGACCTCACGAATTGATTGTGATGAAATACTTACGCATTACAATTTTTACGCTCCTACGCGTTGGTTGCGACGCCGAGACGGTTGGTTTCTTATATAATGATTCTGTTACTTACTACCAATTACGCACTTTCTGAACCAGTCGTGAAAATGTCGCGAATTTATAACTCTGTTTTTGAAATTTTTGATTTTAATATTTCACGAAATTTGTTTAGAAATGAGTTAATTAAATTTTTTGCTATTGATAATTAATATTTTTGTACCATTAATGTATTATTAATATTTTTGTATTGCATTATAATTTTTTAATTAACGATTATACTTTACTGTAGGTTTAATAAATAAATAAATAAAATTACGAAAATGTCTCAAGATTTTTGAAATTTTCGTGATGATTCGAGTGCGTGTACTGGGTTGTTTAACCTTGAGTTGGAAAATGTTATAGAATTTTAGATATTATATGAGTTTGAACACTTTCGAATTTTCAGCAGAAAAAATCCCAAAGTAAATCTCGAAAAACAGAAAGTAAATTACTTCAAAACCCCATTAGATTTTTGTTAAATACGATCAACTAGATGGAGGGATGTTGATGCTTTAGTTGATAAATTATACTGTCTTCTATTTAAGGCGTTTGATAAATTTCCATCAGATTATTTGACATTGGATCCTAAGTTGTTTTGGACATTCATTGATGCTAAACGGAAATGTTCTTCAGGCGATGTCTCTGAATGATGCTACTGCTAATAATGTCAACGATATATGTGAACTATTTGCGGATTTTTTTCAAGCGGTCTACAAGAAACACCATGATGATGGGGTTAGTCCCGTCTCTACATCTCACTCGGGACAATATCATCATAATCTAATAGGATTGCCGTTTGTTTCTGAGGCTGGTGTAATTGATGGTATATCCAAAATAAAATATGGATGTAATTTTGATAATATACCCACAAGTATTCTTAAATATCTCAGTAAGTCATTTCATTGCCTTTATCTTTGATTTTCAATGCTTCTCTGAAGAATGGCATTTTTCTTGCGAGATGGAAGAAGTCAATCATTATTCCAATCTTCAAATCTGGTATACATTATGATATCAAAAATTATCGGGGAATATGCATACTATCATCCATACCTATATTATTTGAACTGATTATAACTAATTATCTGTATTTTAATGTCAAATCTTCATTAGCAATTCAACAACATGGGTTCATCCGTCAACGTTCTGTCACTATAAATCTGTGAAGCTTGACAGTATTTGATGCTTTTGCGGCTAGATGTCATTTTTACTGATTTTTCGAAGGCAGTTGATACACCGCAGTTTGACATTCTTCTTCGAAAATTAGACAGATTTGCACTATGCAAATTAGTTTTAGATTGGATTGGCTCGTTCCTGCATGAACGAAAGCAAGTGGTTAGAATAAATGGTATTATTTGTAAAACCATTGTTGTTCACTCAGGCGTTCCTCAAGGTTCTCACCTTTGACCTGTACTGTTTATCAAATTCATCAATGAAATTGCATTTTTGTTCAAATACAGCGGCTGTGAACTTTATGCGGATGACTTGAAAATAGCAAAAATCCTAACTACTTCGCAACAAGGTATGGAACTGCAGAGTGTTCTAGATTTATTACACAAATGGACCATTACAATTATACTTAAATCTAGAAAAATGTAAGGTTATTTATGAGTTTATTCAGGAGAGAAGAGATGACTACTCATCCTTACCATGTTAATAATCATCCGCCCGAAAGAGTGACGACATTCAAGGATTTGGGAGTCATCTTGGACCACCAGTTGAATTTCCGGGATCATATTACGCTGTAAAATTTTAAAGTTGGAATCACTGATGGACAGGCGTAAGGTTGCGGCTTCTATGTTCATCGCTGATGTTTTAAATGGTGCAGTTGATTTCACTGAATTTCTTGGCAATATTGATATTCATGTGCCCTGCAAACCAGTTCGGGTTAAACATTTTATTTATGTACCGACTTTTAAGTCCAATTATGCGCATGATACCCCTACTCCGGATATGTATCGGCAATTTAATGCAAATTTTAATGAGTTCGATTTCAACTGAACCAAATGTTTATTTAAAAAGAAAATTAAATGTAAATTGTAGTTATTTGATCTGACGTTTCCTGTCATCCTTGTGGAATGCTAAGCGGCTTTGGGAAGTTCTCTATTTTAGTATAGTTATATAAATTATTAGAGATTATTTTGAATTTAATCAAGCTTTTTGATATTATATTCGTGATGACAATTCATAATTTCTCAAACTTTTGAGATTTTAGTAGTTTTGCTGGGCGCAAAGTTGAGCGAACCGTTAGGTTCCTAGCGTTGATTTACTTAATGTTTTTAAAGACCTTGCAGATAATTAAATTTTTTGGCACTGCCACGAGCTTGGCCTATAGTATATGATACTGACCTAAAAATGCTGGGTATAGTGCTATAAACACAGAAAAGCGAATCAGAGATAGCCAATCGAGACAGCTATGTTTGATTTTTGAAAATGTCACCATTTTGTTTATTATTTTAAATTCAATATCGTTAGATTTTAATATGAAATCAAATAGAGGTAAATAGGACCTTTCAAGTTTTTTTTCGTTCGATACAATTTTCCGGAACTCTGTATGTCTAAATCTAAATTTGATTAATTTGTTACAATTTTATAATTTTTAATGAAATTTAATGTTAAATTCAATATAAATTACCTTAAACCTTTTCTAAACTATGTATATTAGGCCAAATATAACATGTAATTGATAAATTTAAGCTAAAATATAATATTTTCAAAACATTTATATTTTTAGTACCACAACTTCAATATCAAAAAACTGCAATTTTTCAGCACAAATCAATCAAATATAGAAAAATAACACTTTACACTACAAATTAGATTCATTAGATTTTCCAGTCGGTACAATTTTAATATATAAAAGTTTAAATTAAATAGACACTATTTCCAGATAACAATTTTTATTGTATGAAATTACATATCCCATATTTGTCCACTTAAGCCACTTTTCCAACTTTGCTAATCGTCAATAAGAATTTAGTGGAAAAGGAAATTTAAGTGGCTGTCTCGGTTGTTTTGAGCATGATAATTAATCAGAAAAATATATAAATATTTTGGAGTGTATGGCCGCAAACTTGGTTGTTGTTTCGGGTTCAATGCTCACCAAAGACTTAATAAAATTAATATTATTTTTATTCTATAACAGCATTTCATTGTTTCAATACGAATTGAAAAACATAAAATTTTGTATTGTATTGTAAAACAAGGAATATATTATATATTGACGTGATAACGTTTTACAACGCATGTTCAGAAAATTGACACGAAATTTTGCCTATGGTCGTGAGCAATTACTCATCAACTTTAAGCATTATCTTTAATTTAAACGTATGATTTCTTAGGTTGGCCGTTAGGCTTCATGCCTCATGCATAATATTACCGCAATGATGTCATCAAGCAAGCCGAACCGCAACCTCTGATTTCGCGCGATTTAAATACTTGAACAACTGTAGCGAGAGAATGGCTCATCCGATCCGGGCAATTCTGAAGTCAATTTTTGCGTAAAGAAACAGTGTTGGGTAATTTATATTAAATTAAAATAAATAATCTCCACATTAATTTTAATTAATTTGAATCTACAAAATAGCGATTTACAGGGCTATAGTGCACTTTAACGAGAAAACCCTCCATCTGATCAGTGCTAATTTGTGCATAAAAAATTGTGGCAGATAATTTATTTTAAATTAAAATAATTAATCTCCACATAAATTTTAATTACAATTATAAACTACAAAATAGCGATTTACAAAGGTTTAGAGCACTGTAGCGAGAGATCGCCTCTTCTGATCGGAGCAATTGTAATCTCCATTTGTGAGTAAAGAGACTGTGACAGATAATAATTAAGCTCCACATAAATTTTAATTGAAATTAAATCTTCAAAATAGCGATTTACAATCGTTGAGAACACTATAGAGCAGCGGCGTAGCGAAGGGGTGGTTGCGGAGGGTTCAAACCCCCCCTCCCTGAGTTTCACAAATTATAAAATCATTACATGGTGATGTGTTGATCCACACAAAATAATTTATAATTCAAATAAGGCAAATGATTATTCCCTATTATAGGTAGAATACATGTAACCTATTTTTGATTCTTCACATAAAAGAAATGTAAAAAAAGCGGCATAATATTAGCCGTACCTCTTATAGATCTGTGTATACCTTTCTTTCAGATAAAGTCGAAATTAGATTACCTAAGCGAAGTTTATTAAAATGCTTAAAAGACGATCAGGTATCTACCGGTTGAGCGCTTCTACCTATAATATCAAAATTAGCACAAAACATTTGTCAGATTTTTACTAGTACTATTAACCTGGATAATCTCTCCAATTGGAGAATCCCAAGAAGTTCAGGCGGCTTAAGAATTACCTACGAAACACAATCGGTGGGAAGCGACTAAATGGATTGGCATCATTAAATATTCACAGAGATGAGGTTATATAAATAGACTGTGCCCTCGATGAATTGGCCTTAGTGTCACGACGAATCAATATAAAACTATAAAAAAGAAAAAACTAATAAAAAATTGAATTCAAATAAATTCGAATGCATTATTTCCTTATAGAAATTATTTTTTGTTTAAAAACCCCTCCCTCGACGAATTTCTGGCTATGCCACTGCTATAGAGTGTGAATCCCTAATTTATTTGTGCTTAGAGAAACTGTGGCAGATACACATAATTTATATTAAATTAAAATAATTAATCTCAACATCTCATAAATGTTTTCACGCAAAACACCTACGGCCGTGTAGACGACTCATCTCACCCCGAAATTTTTATATGTATGTATATATCACTGACTGACTCACTGAAAGTACATACTAGAATATTCAGTGTGTGAAGTCGTGTTTTTCATTCGCTCCTTAATTTTTATCAGTTTTCTCTTGTTATTGCTTTAATTTAATTTTAAAAAGTTGATAGTTAGATGTATTGTTGGGTTTTGTACCCGTTGCAATAAAAGTTTCAACGTGAGGTTTTTGATTGTTTTCTAACCTAAAAAATTACACGAGAGAATTGAAAGTGAAGGAAAAAATGATAGATTTTTTTGTGTATTTATGTTGTGTTTTTATTTTTGAGCTGACTGATCGAAAATGTAGTGGTCTAAAGTGTTATGGCTGAAATTAAAAAAATCTCAGTGTGTGAAGTGTTTTAAATTAACATTAAAGAAAGTTAAATAATTAAATATGGAAAAATGTAATCCACCGGGATGCATTTATCAGGCAATATCTTTCTTGAATATCATAAATTTGTAGTGAGGGAAGTCAAATTTCTTGATTTCTCACAAATAATGTATGATTTTAGGTTTGTGTGGTTGGGCATAAGATTTTAAAATACAAAACATCCCATGTTGAATTGAGTCATTTTGCCATACGCAATTTTTTTTTCTGTTTACGCATGGTTTTAATTTTTATTTTTTACCTATACTCGAATGTTCTGCATTTTAGTTTTATGTATAATCGATCCAAGTGTCATTATTGTAGTTTGGTGTGTGATTTTAATATATATGTATGTATGTAGCTATAGAGGAGAAATAAACAAACGTCTGTAAGAAGTTCGGTGCGAGGGAGAGAGACAATATAACAGTTTGGTGCCATATTTTGAATTTTGTTCAGTGCATTGAATGGAGTGTGTTGCTTAAAATAAAACAATTAAAGTTTGGAAATGTTTTTGGTTTGGGTGCAAAGGCACGGATCCTTTTATTTGGTTCAATATTTTGGTAAAGTTGATTTTGTTATTAAGGATAACTTTTCTAAGGACGCGTCATTGTTTTGCACTTTTGGTCCGGACCTGGTAAAAATAGTGCCGTGTAAATTTTCCGTTCTGTTTGGAGTGGTTTCAGCCAAGCTTTGTTGGTGTAGACATTTTTGGAAAATTTTGAAGATTATTTTTAAGATTTTTTTGCTATTCCCTACTGAAGGTAAACTCTCTACTTGGTACGTCACCAATCTGTATTCAATATGAGCAAAATAAGAAATTAAAAAAATGTAAACAGAGTGTTGCATATTCATGTGTGCTGTTGTTTTTATTTAAAGTAGTAAGTAAGTTTATTTAAATTTTAATATGGTCTAATCACTCTAATTACCTCTTGTACATATATGCACCAACGGATTTATCAATTTAATTATTTTGTTTTTTATTTTTCATGTTTTTAATTAATAATGATAATAATTAAAATTATATTATTCTTTCTCTTAATGTGACAAATACAAAATGTTCATTCTTTTCATTTACACTCCCAATTTCTCATCATAATTGTATCCATCTATCCATCTGGACCGATTCTATCCATCTGGACATTTTCCATTTATTTAAAAAATAAAAAAATAGGCGAAAGCTTATCTGATGTTTGATTAAATTTGCACAGAGAATGAACACAAAAATAAAAAGATCATACGCTTATACTGACTGGAAAAATTGTAACCGATGTTAATTGGAAACAACTTAAATTTTGTTGTTGTAGTGTTTAATTTTTTTATTTGGTTGTAAAACAGAGGGAAATTCATCTTACCCTGCATTCTCTCCTGGTTTTAAATTTAATATAGTTTGCATATTTTTATGTGCATGACGTGGGAGATTTAGGGAGTTTCATTTATTTATTTCTCATCCACCAGCGCGTTAAACAGAGAACTCATTCAACGAACCTAAGCGAAAATACTTCGCAGTATTACCAATGCTCCATGGTACACTCGAAATAGTAATATTATACACGTTGACCTTGGAATTAAAACCATTAAAGAAACCATTAAAGAATTCAGTTCGAAATATTACTCAAAACTAGAAGCACATCCCAACGAGTTGGCCAGGGATATACTAAAACAACCGCGATTTATGCGACTAAGAAGAACAGATCCACTCGGACTGATTGATGAACCTGTAAATTTATTAATGTTTAGGTTATACATACTTAAGTATAATCTAAATTAATTAAATTGTGAACACAAATAATAGATATTAACCCTCAACCACTGTTATGATTTTTATTTCATGTAATTTTAGAAAATCCGACAAACAAATCTCGTTTAATTCAATTATTTCAAATAAAAATCAGAAAATCTACAGTGGAAGAGTTTAAAATCTTCGAGTGGTAATATTTAGAATTAAAGAAATATTTAATATTTACATTCGAAATAGCCGCATCGGCGCATAAAAGTGGTTAATGGTTAACATTGGTTAATATTTAAAATTGTGATAATCTTAGGTTAAGATTTGAATACTTCTTGTTAGCTTCTTTTGTAGAAGATTCAAGAATAAATCCAGGCAGCATTTAAAAAAAAAAAAAAAATTATTTCTCGATTGGAATCTATGGTTAGTTGCGATGTGTGCGCCTAAGTTGGAATAATGAAGTAGCGCGTATAGTAATGCGGGAATTTTATGCGGGAAAGTTTATTATAATATTTATAAATTGTTGTGTATCTTTATAGGTGTGCGGGCATGTTCAATCAATACTTACATATGTATGTTCCATTTATTCGGAAGTATTGTAAATAAAAAAATATAAAACTTCGCGACACAGAATAAATGATATAAAATATTTCTTGATACTTCTGCAAAAATATAGTTCTTTTATATCATAATATCTTGTTGGCTGAACAAAAGAAGGAACATATTAAGAATTTCACATGGACGAACAACATAACAGAGTTCAATGATGATATACATTTTTGTGACCTTCGCCAAAATAAATCCAACATTTTTTTAGAAATAAGTATTCTTCATCTTACAATTTTTGAATAAACTTACATGCTACATAATATTCAAAAGTACCCTAAAGGGGAAACAAAAATTTATTTTTTCATTTCGAATTAATAGCGTATTTGATTCTAATGAGAACATCGTTGGCTTAGTTGTCCATTTCCCAAATTTAAGTTTGTTTATCATGATAAATACTAATTGAGTTCGATGGTATATACAGGTAATATGTACCACATTATAATAAATCGACAAGCCTGTATCAAATGTAAGGTACAAACTAATAATTGCAATTCGATTTTTCATTAAGAAAATATCTTTCAGTGGTTTTCCCCATCATTTTAATCGTTTCTGTAAGTATTATAAAGTAAATATGGAACATTTTGGAATGAAAATGATATGATAATAATAACAATAACATTGGAAAATCAACAACAACAGTAACATCAATATCCACTTTTGTGTATGAATTTCTATGTATTAAGGGGTTGACATTTTTTTTATTTTTAATATTCTTCCATTATAGGTTTTCACCATATTCTTCGTGATACAGCACATACATATTTTATTTATTTACTTATTTCGATTTGGCAACAAGTACTATATTATATACGTCGAGTATATAATATGTGTACCAAAATGTGAAAATAGATGATAGATAGATTTCAGTTTATTTTGGTTTACTTCTTCGAAAAAACTGATTCGAATTTAATTAAATCTATTCGATAACGACGGGTATACCTATGTCAAGTCAAGTTAAAAGGTCGTACTAATCACTGAGATTATATTATATGTAAAGAGTGTTCCGAAATTCGCTGATACTGATAGTACTGTATGATTCCTTGATCAAAGCGATAATTGTACAAAAATATTTCATCATTCATGTTAAGAACTGGGAAATTGTATATCGATCTTCCAATTCGTACTGTTTTTACAAGCCATTTGAAATTGAAATGTCAGCGTTTTTTTAATGGATAAAATCAAACATCGTGCTTTATCCGGACAAGAAGTTCTTACCGATCTGATTGTTTAGTGAATGTGCTTCTTCATATGCAACAGGAAAAATTGGGTTGCTGAATCTAAACGTGGTGTTACAAACATTGATGGCGACGAACGCAGTGGACGTCCAAAAGCTGCATCGACATCAGAAATTATTCAGCAAATACATGTTATTTTTCGTGAGATCAAAGTGTGACTACGCATGAAATAGCTAATACCATGGATATCTCAGATGAACGAGTACGACATATTTTGCGTGAGGAATTACATAGGAAACAATTCTACAAAAAATCTCATATAGGTTACAATTCTACAAAAAATGTATCGCAGGCTAATTTCTCAGCGCAATTTGGATCGTTTTACCAAGAATCAAACAGATTTTGTACGTCATTGCCATGGGTGTTTCATTACCATGGGTATTGAAACAAGAACGTTTATGTTTAGCTGAAGATGAATGTTTAGCTCTAAAGCAGATAAAGAGGGGTGCAAAAGGAATTTCGTTAATTTATTTTCTGAAAAAAGGTAAAACAATTAATTCTGAATATTACTTTTACCTTTTGGATCAGCTGGATGCAAATACTCGTGAGAAAAGATATGATTTGACCGTGGTTTTACAATGACCAAATTCAACGAATTAAAGTATGAATTGTTTGAACATCCATCGTATTCGTCAGATTTGGCTTCCAGTGACTTGTATCTGTATCGAAACATAAAACAATTCCTACGTGGAAAGCGTATACGGAAAAAAAATTACTGAATTATTTACTATATAATATAGTAATCGAATTATAGCATGCTGTGCTATACATTTCTGTAAAAGTTACTATGTGTATGGTGGACTTTACAATTTGCATAGTAGTGAGTGCAATATCGGAATCATTCTACAAATTAATTATATAATATAGGAATGTTTCCCATGACCAATAGTAATTTTCCTTTTTGTCAAGGTAAATCCCGTTATTTTAAACTGATCAAAACGCATTCCTTTTATTCCTTCTTTACAGTCGTAAGATAGTCCATATAGTGAACAGTCTTTTTTATTTTATTTCGTAAATATAAAAAAACTTTGAATTGTTTCGAGTAATTATGTTTTATGTTATTAAAAAAATGTATAAGAAGAAAACTGAGTCAAAGCCTCTTCTATATAATAGTAAGTATGTATCATACCAATTTTAAAAGAAGTTTAATTTAAAGAAGATTTTTTTGATTTCCCATAAGAACTCATGTAAAATTTAACATTTTAGATTTAAATCTGATTAATGAAAAATACTCATAACATAAAAGAGTTTTAGGTTTATATTTAAATCAAACTTTTAATTATATTTATAACATATTTTGAAACCAATAATTTATATTAAGTAATTTGATTAATATGATTAAAATAAAATTGTACAAATTTAACGTTTCTTTGTGCGTCGATGTGAAAAAGGAAGTGGAAAGTTATAAAAACGAAATCAATGACGTAAAATCTTGTTCAGAATGCCTTGCCTGAATAGAGTTTTTTTGCGCTGTAAGTAATATGAGTGATTTATTTGATGAAAAATTATATCAATTTCTAACATTATAATTGTCTTATTCCAGATATGATTACAGGATCATTGTGTGATATCAGTGCTTAATTATTTATTTGACGTATTTCGTAACAGCCTGCATTTGAAGTTTTTTCACTGGATTTAGTAGATTTTAATGTGTTAAAAACAACAAAATGAAGTGTTTTGATGCAAATTATGTAAGTCATTTAAACATTTACCTGTTTATCATAGGTTTAAAATTTGTTTATTTGCAATATTTGTGAAAGCGACCGAATTTTTATTAATTTCAAATGTTTCAAAAATCATTATGTGCTTATTAAAGAGAATTGGTTGTAATCGATATTATTTGTACATTAAAAAGTTATTCCAGTTAAAAACGAGGGAGGAACTAACGTTTCTCAAAAAAACAGGATTTTTAAAATTTAAAAATAATATAACATCCCTTTTTAAATACTACATATGACATAAAATATTTCGATTTTCACAAGTATATGCATATGTTGTAAAAACCCTAGAGTTAATTAATACATTAAATGAATTAAATTCAAAAAAAAATATTTAATAAATTAATTAATAAATTAATTATAAATTAATATAATATATTTTAATATTTTATTTTTATTTTGTGTAGACAATAAATTGAATGAATATTATAATATTTAAAATCAAATAAATTGAAAACGATTTTTATTACACAATGGAAAGCATACTATACTGTAAAGTACCTATAGCTATATTACAGTGTAAACGATACGATAATTATTTGTCTGTACTTTTCATAATGGTAATTGTTACTATATTGTTATAAGATATTTTACTATTTTTATGATAATCGGTTCCATACACATCATTTAACATTTTCGTAATATTATATAGTAAGCATTCCGATAATAAGCCACAAATGCCTGGGCTCCTATAATTTATGGATATATGTACTATAAATTTTTTTCCGTGACTTCTAAATCTCTCCGCGATGTGAAAAATTTATTGGAGAGCTGTTGAACAAGGTGTATTGAATTGTTAAGATATTTTATTGAATAATAAGACATCTTTCATACCAAAAACACAATTTTTTATTTTCTAGGCAAAACATTATTCACGCAACTCTGTGTTGTACCCTATGTTGAAAAATCTGCAAAATCTTGGAAACCCATTGGTATTATAATTTTCAAATATTATATCTATTAATTTGAAAGCTTGAATTGTATAACAATTACCGCGATGTTAAGTAATATTATTTAATATTTAGTCAAAACTTTTAGATTTCAAATTTTCAAAAAATTAAAATTTTGCTTGCGCCCTTGAGGTTCTCTCCACGGATCTAAATATTTTTTTCAAATTAATAGCAATTTTTCAGCCAATCACGAATGATTGGGGGTTTTTTGAAATGGAACTAAAAATTAAATGTGCCTGAAATATTTTACAATGGTTCAAGTCAACACTTTCTTTTAAAATTTAAATTTGTTTGAGTTTTAGGTCTAGGTTTCAGAATGAATTACCCAAAATTTACTCGTCTTGAAACATCTGATACTCCCTATTGTTTAAGGGAACATTATTATGCTTCAGCCTACGCTGAAATAAACTAACATTGAACAAACGCATTGAACAGTTGAATTTTATAAAGCACCGACTTAAACTAAATATAATTTATCGTCAAGAAAAAAAATGTTATGATATTCATATATGTTATGATGTAAAAAATATTTTATATTTCAGAACTTTAACATCAATTTTCACAAAATGCATTTCTTGTAGTTATGTAAAATGTGTTTAGTTTGGCGTATATTCAAATTAGGTATCTTTACATCAATTTGATAATATGGAAGACATTTTTATGATAACATTAATTGTGCGAGAAAGAGGAGGCGACTGTAAAAACTACAATTGTTCAAAGATAAAGGTAACATTGATTTTAATAATAAACTAGTCTACTCTCAATTTGTTCTTCAATGTAATAACGTACATACAGAAGAAGATTTATTGCCACGAAAATACACAAAATTGGAAAGCGGAAGATAATAGTAAAACCAAACATTTTTTTGAGCTTTGAGTTGTCATAGAGACGTGATAAAAACTAAACAAGGGTCTACAAAGCATAAGTGACTAAATCATTATTTAACTCTTCGTGGTCGCACTGGGAAGATTTCGTCCCAAGCGAAATTTCATTTAGGAATCCCAGAAAAACGGAAAAGAGGCAGTGCCTGGCTTCCCTCAAAAACTTGTACATGTATGGTCGTGCAAACGTCGTTTGCCCCTCTCCGCCAGTTAGTTCCTGAGCAACTGCGACACAAAGTGGTCGACCGGACGAAAACGTCCTAGTGCGACTGGCGTGAAGGTTTAAATATAAGTTCAAATTCAAGAGTGGGTTGAGTTTTTGTCAAAACCTGCTAAAATTCTCTCGAGAAAGGCTGCTTGTTTTGCTGATACGCAGATATGTACATAATAACATTGTGTATTATTCACTAAGAAAAACCATATAAAAAAAAATTTAATTTAGTCGTTTATCACTCGCACCACTCAATGTGTATATCAGACAAACTACTAACGCCAATAATTATATTATTTGAGCATTTTCACTCTCTATTCTTTATTCTAATTCATATATAAAATGTCCATGTTTTTTATGTTTCTTAATGACATTTTTGCGGTGAAAATGATTATCATTGTATTTTTCAGAAATATTCTCGATTTCCCTCTCGTTGAAATTATGAATTTTCAAGTGGTCAAATAATTATCCTTTTTTCAGCATAAACGGTCAAACCTCGGTTTTTCTTGAACATTTGGATATCCATTATAAGAATCCATGGTCCCTTATGTTTCACTAAGGTGCATTTTTTAATTGTTGAAATTTAGACCAAGACACCTTTTCCTACCGTTTTCGTTCAGATACAGATTTATTGTAAAAATTATAATATCTTTTGTACTTAAATAATTGTATACATATTCTCATTCTAGAAGGATTCAAGAAAGTTCATGATTTTTTTTTTAGATTTTTCAAGGCGATTTAACACTTTGAAAAACTGTACGTAAACTGTATTTCGAAGTAAACTTTATCAGCTGTACTTTTACCGAGAACAAATTAAAAATTGGGTCTAACCGACTCCTCGTACAAAATATTTCCCACAAATCATCCGTTAAAGATTACCAGATCGTAAAAACCAACCATTTATATTTTACAAACATTTTCCGTTATTTTGGGCAGGCAAGATCCTTAAAAGATATCATGGATTTTCTTAAATTTGGAGACCCCTTCCCTAATATCACAATTGATCACAACAATATAAAGCTCCAACTCTAATGCTGCCAAATCACAGACTGACAAATAATGTTGACTATTCAGAACTGACAACTGTTGAGCAGCAATGAATATCACACTTTTCATCTTCGACCTTTACCTAATAATTATTAGATCCAATCATACATCTCTAGTATACTGTTGAAAATCCTTAAGAATTTAATTTACTCCGTACAGAGAGCATCCACAATGTTCAACATTTATTTTCTGCAAATTTGTGCCGTTTGTTCAGATCACTATATTATGAGCAACGTGAGGGCCGATATAAGCCTTTACTCAGTGCTTCAATCTGGACGGGACATCGCTGTGTACCATTCGAAAACATAAAATAATGAAACACAAACAATACAAAATTAGAATTAACGTTAATTATCTGCTTCACCCTAATGGCGTGATATTATTTTAAAGACATCCCATAGTAATTTGATATTAAGATTTATATACGATCCTTAATACCAAGAGAATTTATTCATAGAAATGTCAATGACAGAAATGTAAATGTCACAGTAATCTCTTGCTATATTTAAAAGCTTACTAGATATAATTTATTTTTAAATGTTGACAAAATTATTTACCACCAGTTTGCCGTCGAAGTATTTTAAGTAAATTTAAAAATTTAAATCCATATTACATGTTAATCTATTCATTTTGTGTTAAAGACACCTAGGGCAGAATTTTTGGTATTTGGAAGGTGTATTAACCGTACCAAAATATTTTTTCAAAAGGTTCAACATTACCTTGGGAAATAGGTCAAGAAATCTTTATTACTCCCTTTTGTTAAAACGGCTCACACGCAATGATTCGATTGGGTTTTCAAAGCCTGAATAAAAGCTAACCTATAGATTGTGTTTTAGTACATCAGTTCAACCTTTATTCCACGAGACTTCGCGACGTTACGGGGTCAAAATTTTTGTTTACATTTTTTTTATATGGATTTTGGCCCAAAACAGCTCTAACAAAAATTTAAAAAAATGAATGTAATTTACCACGACGCGAAGCATAACCAAATGATATTTGTTAACAAAAGAAGAATTTGTTTATTTTTAACATAACATAAACGGATCGCCGGAACAATTGTTAGAAAAACGAAATACAAAATCATCAATTATTTAAGTTTGGAATAACAAATTTCACAAAAACAATGATCAGCAAGGATCTTCTAATAGGAATGGGCAAAAAAATTTGAAATTATTAAACAAAAACAAACATTAAGCATCTAACATAACCTCACAAAACTCAAATAATGATCGGTGTTTAAACATCAAATTCTTGTAAACCAAAGGCTTTTCTATTTATTTTATGTTAAAAATATAATAATTATTCTCTTGTTAATCAATTATTTTATTTTTCATTTCGTATCATTGTAATTCTCTTTGATTATTTATCAATTTTAATAGAGCTGTTTTTGATCAAACTCCATATAAAAAAAATGTAAACAAAACTCATTGACCCCACGTTCATATACTCTGGTGGTATGTAGCCATACTAATCACACCATCTATAGGGAAACCATACATATTTTTAAAATAAAAACCAAAAAGCGCATTCTCTTTCGCGTCATTTCATCTCATGACTACCCCAAAATGAATGCGGACATTAAATAATTATTACATAGGTACAATTATTCAGAAATATAATTATTTATATAAATCTTAAAAACTAATTGCGATAAAGAGGATTCTTTTTAATTTGCTTATTTAAACCTTTTGTAAATTAATTTAATAAATCATTATTAAGATGGTTAAGAACACACCGGGAATCTCGCTGCAACCATCCATGCCTTACAACTCCAACGGGAATCTCGCTGCAACCATCATCCATTAATTTATAAATCTGGAGTCGGATTATAACATGCGTACGAATAAAGGAAGGTTGTACGTTGTACACATGACACAAATAATTAATAAGGTATGCTCAACTGCTGTTATTACGTCATCCGGTGACCAAAACGTGTTTATTAGTTTTTGTTATTTGTACAAATTTCTATATTTTGTTTTGTTTTTTAGCACGTCATTCGGTGCTTCACCACGATACCACCGAATGACGTACTAAAAACAAATTAAAATAGAGAAATAACCAAAACTAAAAAACAAATTTTTGTCACCGGATGACGTAATTACAGCTGTTGATCATACCTTATTAATTCTTTGTATCATGCGTTGTACATATTTTTATTTCCGCTAATTTTCTGCACCTATTAAAACTAATAAAATTATTAATAAAATAATAATTTAAATATAAATAAATATTAACTAAAAACGTAACATGAGTTAGAAAAATGTATGTATATGAACTATTATTATATTAATAATTTTAAATTATGAAAAAACCTTAGACCATACAATAGAATGGACCGCTAGCGAAGTGACGTTTCCATGTAAAATTGTAAAGTTGTCTTGGAGACACTGCAGATGTTGGCATCTGCAGCGCAAAGTAGCCTTGTTATCGATAGGGTAACTATAGCAAGTATAATCAAAATTAGGACCCACAGAGGTCACTACAAAATATAGTAGATAAATTTAGTACTACCAGATGACACTGCAAATTTAAATTTACATACAAATAAAACAAAAAACGATAATTCAAAAAAATTATTTTATTGACCCACAAAATGGATAATTTTATTAAACTTTGTTCTAACATAAGATTTATTATTTAGATTTATAAGATTTACGATGGATGAAGTTGCAGTGACATCTGTTGGTATAAACAAATCTACTTAATTTGGTAGCGACATCTGTGGGTACTAATTTTTATTATACTTGCTATATATCACAAGGCTACTTTGCGCTGCAGATGTTGGAGACAGTTAAAACGCATTGCTGACGGTCCATTATATTATATGGTCTAAGGAAAAAAACACACAATGTACAACCTCGCTTTCTTGCGATTAGATTAATATTAATTTATATTATATATTTTTCACGTGTTTTTTTCTCTTCGTTTTCAAGTTTTGTTCTCTTTCATTTTTCTTACATTATTGCCATCTGCAGAATAATAAAGGAACTGTCTACAAAATTGAGTGACGTAGTCCTAGTTTGCACTCAGCAGTAATATGGCTTGTATATTCTTCAAGAAGGCATTTCTTAAGATAACTTTTTAATTTTAAATCTGATTTATATCAATACCATCTTGAATATACAGGCCTATGACTACAAACTATGACAACATACTAAGTCTCCGTCTCTTTGTGGCAGTGTAGTAAAGTAAAGATATTTTTTTTGTTTTGTTTATTGTTTCATGTTAAAATATTTTTTTTCTGTTTGGTGCATTATATTACGTCAAAGGGAGATGTCACGCGACGCGTATGATTTACGCTTTGATTTGTTTTTCAAATGGAGTACGAGTACAAGAATGATAGATTACACCACCTTGAAGTTATCCCAGACTTTCATCCCAGGAAAATTTAAAATTACCTCGGACAACACAAGCGTAAAAACCCATCCCTGACTTTTTTTTCTACACTATTAAAGTGTACAAACTTTAAAATCCATCCCAGACTTTTTACTAGAGCGAAAAAATCCATCCCAGGATTTTTATTTATTATAAGATTTTTTCTCGTATAGTTAAAAATGAATAAAACATAAAAAAAATTCTTCTGATCTGGATTATGGTAGGCCTGGAAATTTGATATGTTGATTTAGTTAAGGGTTCTATTGGCTACCTCCTAGCCAATGCAGAACGCGATCCTCTTGTTAGAATTATTGCTATATCAATAAAAGTGTTTGCTTCCCTTAGTTAAAATTGAATAAAAAAAAACATAAAAAAAATTCTTCTGATCAGGATTATGGTATGCCTGGAAATTTGATATATTTATTTAGTTAAGGGTCCTATTGGCTACCTCCTGGCCAATTCTGAATGCGATCCTCTTGTTAGAATTTTTGCTATATCAATAAATGTGTTTGCTTCCCTTAGTTAAAATTGAATAAAAGAAAACATAAAAAAAATTCTTCTGATCAGGATTATGGTAGGCCTGGAAATTTGATATGTTGATTTAGTTAAGGGTTCTATTGGCTACCTCCTGGCCAATTCTGAATGCGATCCTCTTGTTAGAATTTTTGCTATATCAATAAATGTGTTTGCTTCCCTTAGTTAAAATTGAATAAAAAAAAACATAAAAAAAATTCTTCTGATCAGGATTATGGTAGGCCTGGAAATTTGATATGTTGGTTTAGTTAACGGTTCTATTGGCTACCTCCTGGCCAATTCTGAATGCGATCCTCTTGTTAGAATTTTTGCTATATCAATAAATGTGTTTGCTTCCCTTAGTTAAAATTGAATAAAAAAAAACATAAAAAAAATTCTTCTGATCAGGATTATGGTAGGCCTGGAAATTTGATATGTTGGTTTAGTTAACGGTTCTATTGGCTACCTCCTGGCCAATTCAGAACGCGATCCTCTTGTTAGAATTTTTGCTATATCAATAAATGTGTTTGCTTCCCTTAGTTAAAATTGAATAAAAAAAACATAAAAAAAATTCTTCTGATCAGGATTATGGTAGGCCTGGAAATTTGATATATTGATTGAGTTAAGGATCCTATTGGCTACCTCTTGGCCAATTCTGAACGCGATCCTCTTGTTAGAATTTTTGCTATATCAATAAATGTGTTTGCTTCCCTTAGTTAAAATTGAATAAAAAAAACATAAAAAAAATTCTTCTGATCAGGATTATGGTAGGCCTGGAAATTTGATATGTTGGTTTAGTTAACGGTTCTATTGGCTACCTCCTGGCCAATTCTGAATGCGATCCTCTTGTTAGAATTTTTGCTATATCAATAAATGTGTTTGCTTCCCTTAGTTAAAATTGAATAAAAAAAAACATAAAAAAAATTCTTCTGATCAGGATTATGGTAGGCCTGGAAATTTGATATGTTGGTTTAGTTAACGGTTCTATTGGCTACCTCCTGGCCAATTCAGAACGCGATCCTCTTGTTAGAATTTTTGCTATATCAATAAATGTGTTTGCTTCCCTTAGTTAAAATTGAATAAAAAAACCATAAAAAAAATTCTTCTGATCAGGATTATGGTAGGCCTGGAAATTTGATATATTGATTGAGTTAAGGATCCTATTGGCTACCTCTTGGCCAATTCTGAACGCGATCCTCTTGTTAGAATTTTTGCTATATCAATAAATGTGTTTGCTTCCCTTAGTTAAAATTGAATAAAAAAAACATAAAAAAAATTCTTCTGATCAGGATTATGGTAGGCCTGGAAATTTGATATGTTGGTTTAGTTAACGGTTCTATTGGCTACCTCCTGGCCAATTCTGAATGCGATCCTCTTGTTAGAATTTTTGCTATATCAATAAATGTGTTTGCTTCCCTTAGTTAAAATTGAATAAAAAAAAACATAAAAAAAATTCTTCTGATCAGGATTATGGTAGGCCTGGAAATTTGATATGTTGGTTTAGTTAACGGTTCTATTGGCTACCTCCTGGCCAATTCAGAACGCGATCCTCTTGTTAGAATTTTTGCTATATCAATAAATGTGTTTGCTTCCCTTAGTTAAAATTGAATAAAAAAAACATAAAAAAAATTCTTCTGATCAGGATTATGGTAGGCCTGGAAATTTGATATATTGATTGAGTTAAGGATCCTATTGGCTACCTCTTGGCCAATTCTGAACGCGATCCTCTTGTTAGAATTTTTGCTATATCAATAAATGTGTCTGCTTCCCTTAGTTAAAATTGAATAAAAAAAAACATAAAAAAAATTCTTCTGATCAGGATTATGGTAGGCCTGGAAATTTGATATGTTGATTTAGTTAAGGGTTCTATTGGCTACCTCCTGGCCAATTCTGAATGCGATCCTCTTGTTAGAATTTTTGCTATATCAATAAATGTGTTTGCTTCCCTTAGTTAAAATTGAATAAAAAAAACATAAAAAAAATTCTTCTGATCAGGATTATGGTAGGCCTGGAAATTTGATATGTTGATTTAGTTAAGGGTTCTATTGGCTACCTCCTGGCCAATTCTGAACGCGATCCTCTTGTTAGAATTTTTGCTATATCAATAAAAGTGTTTGCTTCCCTTAGTTACAATTGAATAAAAAAAAACATAAAAAAAATTCTTCTGACCAGGATTATACTAGGCCTGGAAATTTGATATATTGATTTAGTTAAGAGTTCTATTGGTTACCTCTTGGCTAATTCTGAACGCGATCTGCTTGTTAGAATTTTTGCTACATTAATAAATGTGTTTGCTTCCCTTAGTTAAAAATAAATAAAAAATTCGATAACGTTTATAAGAGGTGTGAGAAATGGCACGATGTATGGGTTTGTTAAAATAAATTTCTTTATTATTAGCATCATGAAATGAGAGTACAGTGATTGTTTGTAAACGATTAAATACTGGGCAATGGTATGAGAAGTACGATATGAAGCGCAGGGTCTCAGCGGAGATGTACCAGATGAATATGAGTTCCAGACAAGTGCCTCCCAAAGCCGCCGAGGCTAGTGTACACGCAGTCGAGGTTAAATATGTATCAGAGTCCATCTATCAGACCAAGCATTCCCCCTTTATAGTGCTCTCTAGTATTGTAAATCGCCACTTTGTAGATCTAAATTTTAATTAAAATTTATGTGAAAATTAATTATTTTAATTTACAATAAATTATCTGCCACAGTTTCTTTACGCACAAATTAGCACTAGAATTGATCCGATCAGAAGAGGCATGAGGAGTTCCCTCGCTACAGTGATCTCAAACATTGTAAATCGCTATTTTGTAGTTTGTAATTATAATTAAAAATTATGTGGAAATTAATTATTTTAATGAACAATAAGTTATCTGCGACAGTTACTTTACGCACAAATTGACACCAGAATTACTCCGGTCAGATAAGTGATTATCATAGTTGGTTGTAAATCGCTGTTTTGTACTTTGTAATTTTAATTAAAATTAATATGAAGATTAATTATTTTGATTTAAAATAAATTATCCGCCACAGTATTATTAAGCACAAATTAATAACCGAATTACACCGATCTGATGAGGCATTATCTTGCTGTAGTGCCCTCCATCTCTATAAATCCCTATATTGTAGTTTTAATTTTTAATTAAAATTTATGTGGAGATTAATTAATTTTATTTAAAATAATTTAGCTACGACTGGTTTTTTTTGCAAAAATTGACACCATCGGATCTCCGATCGGATGGGCCATTCACTCGCTACACTGGTTCAAGCATTTAAATCGGTCAAAATCAGAGGTTCGCGGCGCGGGTTCATTTGCCCCCGGATGACATCATTGCAATAATATTATGCATGACACATAAAGCCGAAGGACGAACCTAAGCTATCATATCTTTAAATTAAAGATAATGCTTATACATAGTTGATGCGTAATTGCCCCCGACCAAGGGCTGAATTTCGGATCAGTTTTCTGAACATGCGGTGTGAAGCGTTATCACGTCAAAAAAAATCATGAAAAAATGCTTTCCATATTTCTTTAAAAAATTTCCAGGCCTACCATAATCCTGATCAGAAGAATTTTTTTTATGTTTTTTTTTATTCAATTTTAACAAAGGGAAGCAAACACTTTTATTGATATAGCAAAAATTCTAACAAGAGGATCGCGTTCTGAATTGGTCAGGAGGTAGCCAATAAAACCCTTAACTAAATCAACATATCAAATTTCCAGGCCTACCATAATCCTGATCAGAAGAATTTTTTTTATGTTTTTTTTTATTCAATTTTAACTAAGGGAAGGAAACACATTTATTAATGTAGCAAAAATACTAACAAGCGGATCGCGTTCAGAATTGGACAAGAGGTAGCCAAAAGAACCCTTAACTAAATCAACATATCAAATTTCCAGGCGTACAATAATCCTGATCAGAAGAATTTTTTATTTTTTTTTATTCAATTTTAACTATACCAGAAGAAATCTTATATTTAATAAATAAAAATCCTGGGATGGATTTTTTCGCTCTAGTAAAAAGTCTGGGATGGATTTTAAAGTTTGTACACTTTAATAGTGTAGAAAAAAAAGTCTGGGATGGGTTTTTACGCTTGTGTTGTCCGAGGTAATTTTAAATTTTCCTGGGATGAAAGTCTGGGATAACTTCAAGGTGGTTAGATTACAAGATTATGCAACTCAAAATACGTTATTCACTTTTTTGAAAAAAAAAAAAAAAAATAAAAATAAAGCATAGGAACCAGTCTGTCTATCTGACTTTTTTTCCACCTGTTATTTAAACTTTGTTTCACTCACCCTTGGTTCTTCAATTATTTGGTTGGTTTTAAGTGGTGTGAGCGAGAAACATGAATAAATATGATCACATCATCATTGATGTGAAAGTGTTGATCCATATATCTTTCATTTCCTATGAGCCGATTTAGCCTTGCTTTCTTGCATCAGTTTCTTTCCTCGTTTCTTTACCCTTCTCTCCATAAACTGATTTCGAAGGTCATATTTTTGTAATTCTTTTTTCAACAAAATTTTTTGTGATTCTTGTGATTCTCTGCACTAACACAAACAAAAAGTTGTATAAAATTTCCGAAGGTCGTATTTTTATTTCTATACCAAGTATGAGGCGACGTGGCATACTATGATACTGGAAATATTTTTACACATACATAGACAAATAATTCAAAAGAATCACGTTTCAAGAAAACGCGTGTAAATGCAAATCGGTTTTTTGAAAGCAGAGAAACGTAATGCAAGAAAGCATGTGTAAATTGGCTCATTGTATGTAATGTCTAGTGTGGCGGTATAATATATTTGGTCATTCACTCTCATTCATCATTGGTTATTAATTTAATTTAATGTTTATGTTGTATATACAGTGGAAAACAAAATTATCGTTCGCGATGTTTCATTTTCGTTCTTTCTTGCGCATCCATGTTAGAAATATTTTAATATGGCGGACAATGTGACCAAACAAATCGAGTTTGTTAGTTTTGCGTAATAATTTTGAATGTTGAGTAAAATTGTGTGAAAAATTCTACTGACTTTAATTCAAAATAATTAACAATGTATCATTGTTTAAATAGTTTATAAACATTTCAGTCACGATCTCCGCCATTGTTGTTGTTGTAATTTTGTTGCGCAATATATTATGTAACCTTATACATATATGTGTACTGTGCTTTTAATCTATTATTCTTGGTACGAGTACATAATTAAATGTTTATTTGATTTAATTTGTTTTCGGTAATATTTCCAATATACTAGATTTATCTAAAAAAAATTGAATTTACATTGAATAAACTAAATTCCTCTTTGATCAGAAAGTGAGTCTTCTTTCTTTGAAGTAATATGGTGCACTAAAAAAACTAAATGATAATAAAATGTTTTTGGACAAAAGAAGAAAAAAAAATCTCTTGTTTATTATTCTGCCGCCTAGCGGGGAGACTTAATGTGTTTCAATTTGTAAAAATTGCTTGTAGTCAAGGCTTGTATGTATATTCTAGAAGGCATTGGTTATATCCTATTCATAAGTCGTAATCGTAACGTTTATTAACTATACAACGACAAATACTTGCGGGTGTCACGTATCTTTTATAGGTATCTACAATAGTTTCTAAACATTTGTTTTTTGTGGAACCAACATTTTATTTTTCATCCGACAAGACTAATGAAATTATCTAAGTTTATTTATTTATTTTCCTCTCCGAAAGAAAAGAAAATAAATAAATTATGTTATGTTGTCTTATTATTTCTTGTAAAAGAAAATCTAAGTATAAAAATAAATAAAATAATTGACTTCGAACATAAATATAAATTAAAAAAGAAGATAACGGTAACATTTATGTGTCAGATAATGTGTTGATATTTTGTCGTGCTGGAATTGGATTTAGTTTTTCTTTCGTTTTCTAGTTTGGTGCAATATTATAATTTTTATTTTCATTTTATACAATATTATGCTACATCGTGTACACATACATAATAAGAGTATAAGGTAGATACTCACGACATGCTATTATGTTCATTTGAACTACACACAGTACTCACAAAACTGTTCATTAAAATTAAAAGAACAAATAATTTAAGAATAAACAATATACAATTTATTTTCCACATTCATTCTTTTAGTATATTGTTGTTAATTACTGTTGTTTCACACAATAATATGAAATAAAGCCAAATAACTATATGAACACTTTTGAGGTTCATGTGTTTTTTGTACAACTTTTGCAAAGTTTAATATTTGGTGTAGCCATATTTTGCACGGTTAACTGCTTTAATTCTCTTTGGAATACTGTCGATCAAATTTTTTAAAACATTTGAATGTTGTTCCACTTCTCTTGAACCCTAGACTATAATTCCTTACAGCTTTTGGGAATTGTTTTATTGGCAATTATTTTTCCTGTTACGATACTCTATAGATTCTCTATTGGATTAAGATCCGGTGATTGTGGTAACCACTCCAGTGTATCGATTCCCTGATTTTGTAATCAATGCTTAGTTATTTTTACCTACAGTGTGTTTCGGATCATTGCCTTGCATGCAATTTGTGTCACTTATCTGACAACCTAATCTTTGTAAACCAGGTAGACACGAGTCATTTAGAATCTCGATGTAGTCGACAGCTTTCATAATACCATTAATTTCCCCAAGCATTCCCAAGTTTTCACGTTTATAACATCCCCAAACCATTAAAGAACCTCCTCCGAATTTCTAAGTTTTCTGAATATTTCTCTCATGTAATCTGGTTCTTGCATCTTCCTTAGTTCTTATATATTTTTGCGAATTTTAACCGCTTCTTTTCATGAGTTGCGTATAAAAGTGGCGTATTTAGCTTTAAAATTATAATTTTTTAAACAATGCCGTGTGGTTTCATCGCTTACATTAACGTTAAGTATATTTCTTGGACCTATAAACCTCTCTGGCATTGTGAACTGCACCAGATACAAATAATCGTTTTATAGCTCTCTTCGCATTAGGCGACAATGTTTCTGATCGTCCTCCAATATTCTTTTTCAATAGTAAAAAATATCACCATAAATATTTCAACGGAAAGCAATGTCTTAACACTTGAAAAACAAAACTGTGCAAATAGGACTTACGACGAGAAAATAAAAATTCTGAAAGAGAAAATGGGAAAACCTAAACGCTACGATAACGGTAAAATCTTATGATTAAACAAAAATATTTTTGTTGAAGGTGTAACGAAGAAAGAACGAGAAAGACATGAAATATTTAATTTCTTGATTTTTATGAACAGTTTTGTGAGTCAGTGTATATGTTTTGCGTTTCCACTTCTAATTTTGTGAGATAGTTTAAGCCTCATCGGCAAGTATCGACAATTTTAAAGAAAAAATATGAAACTAGACATCTACAAACAAGCTGACGTCAATTTTTTATGTTTGATGATAAGTCGTATATGAAATATATTATTCTGAGCCAAAAACGTCGTGTGAAAGCGCTAAACCGACAGGAAAATGAACAGAGAAACCAGATTTCGTTTTTTTGATACACATATGTAATTCCAAAATTATTGTTTTATTATTTCCAATACTATTTAAGTAGAAATGGAAATTCAATTTTTTCGGTTCTAAATATTTTTTTCGGACGAATTATTTTCGGAAAATTAAAATACATTTTTCTATGCTAATTAAATGTTTTACGAGATTTTTTATATGAAAATAGTATGAAATGGCACATTCAATCAAATTCAGGAGACTTTTCAATCAAATTCAAGAGACTTTATTTATAAACTAAATATGAACTGTCTACTCAGAGTGCTGGATGGAATTGTTAATCTGAGATTATCTTAAATTTTAGTTTTTGTCATCGAATGTTGAGAAATAGTTAAGATAGTTTCTTACCATGTTGCGCAAAAATTGAATTAATTCCAACATGATTCGATAGCCAATTAAAATGATTCTGTGTAAAAGCGTTCGTTTGGCAGACGTTAAAAAACCGGTACAAAAGGTCTCAGTAAAGACGAGGTAATTGTCGTTTTCGGTGTCTAAGCCATAGATTTTATTTTTGGTTTTATCCGCCATCCAACAATAAATATAATTTTGAACTTTTCATGTTTTTATTTATCATAATTCTTACATGCAGATTGGATCAGGAATTTATCGAATCATAAAAAGTACATTACTTCTTTAAAATTCGGTAAACTCCAGTGATTTTATGACATATCACAGAGAATCACAACAGAATGATTTAATATCTCTGAACATTCTTCAAGTCTAAAAATTATTTAAAATTCAGCTGCTACCAAATACTACTTTTCAAATTTTAGATTTTTTTTGTATAACTCTATTTAATTTCTCAATAGAATTTATTAAGATCAAAAAATAGTTTAACTTTTCAGAATTTATAGATTAGAATTCTCTCATGATTTGAAATTAAGATGAATGGCGCAGTTTTACAAAACAAGCTTTACAAATATTTCCCTCTTCAGTGGCTGACATATCTAAATTTTTAATTTATGCACTAAAAGTAATGAATGGTTATAATTATGAGCTTTGAATTTGGCAACATATGTATGTAAATTATTCCAAAACTCTATACGCATTTTTATAATTCCGAGAAGCGTTCGAACATTATTTGCATATATGTATGTACATATGTGTAGAAATATTTATAATAAAATATCCGTTCAAATCAGCAAACAACCCTATTAGATAATCTGTTTACGCTAAAAATTTAATTATTGTATTTGTGTAATGTTAAAGGTAAAAACAACAAAACAAATTAAATTTATTGTGTGCATTTTTTAGTATTTAATTAATTATATTTTTTGTTGCTATTTTTTATGTATAAAAAATACTCCTATTAAATAACCACTTAAACTGCCGGCATTGCATTTACGCAATATTTCTAGTCTTGCGCTATAAACCGCCGGCATTTTATATATTCCACTCACGATATACAGAAAATTGAGGTACTTTATTCAAGTGTTTCTTGAGTTTTTTTAAGTAAAACAAATTTTTTAAATTTCTCAAAAAATGCCGGCTGTTGACGCTCGGTTGCAATTTAAAAATCTGGCGGTTTAAGCGTTAAAATAACAAAAATTAAATAAAATTGAATGATTAAATATTTTATTTGATTAAGTTTTAATTTAATTTTTTTGATTTTTTTTTTCGGAGTATACTATAGTTTAATGAATCTATTCCACCCCGTAGCGTAGATTTTTTATTTTGTTTTATATGTAACACGTTTTGCTACGATCTATTGAGTTTTTTAATGTTTTCATGAGATTTGGTTCCCACTAATATTCAGCCGAAATAAATGTATAATCTGTTTAATTTTAATAGTTTAAAAAATCTAATTCATGTGCTTTAAAGAGTATGTAACCTACAAATAGTTTTTTAATAACGCTTATAGAATTGAAAATAATATTTTTTGAAATGAATTTTTAATAGCTATGTGAAACATTCTCTTCGAATCTTTTTAAATATATTTTTTACTCTAAACAAAACGTTTTAGCACCACAGATAAGAATATCAGTTATTTAAAATTTAATCTAAACCAATTTAATTGTTTTCACAGAGAAATTATGAACAGCAAAATTATGATATAAAGAATACTTATACCCAAAACAAAGTATTTTTTAGTTGTTATGTATTTAAAATTATTTTTGGTAGACAGTATGTGTGAACCATTAAAAATCCGTTTATATAAAATTCGTTTTTTTTGTGTTTTATTTACGTGATGTTTCGTCATATTTTGAGATATGTTTAAAAATTTTATCTCGCGTACTGTGTTTTTACTGCGAGTTCGAGACAATATTCTGCTGAAAATTTTTCAGCAGGCAACCAATCAATGTAGTCTATTTCGTAAACAAATTTCCCCTTCCGAATAAAATATTTTTAAATCGCATGCAATCCTGCTGAAAATTTTTTAGCAGAATATTGTCGCAAATTCAGACTCAAAGTGAAAATTGTAAGATTATCAAATTCTATGTTTTCGAAAAAATGGGCGGCAAGGACATTAACGACAAAGAAAAATCTGTGCAACAGCTGTCATTGAAAATGGTCAAACATCTTATAGTGCCAAAGCCAGAAAACTGGGCATATGTTTTCTAAATTTAATCAGTGTAATCGACTTTTAATAAAAATATTTATGTGATTTAAATAGGTGCGCAAGTTTTTTGGCCAACGACTGTAAATGTCTTAGATGAAGGATAAGTAAGTAGTTAAAGCCGACTGTACGGGCGAGATTATTTCTGAGATTACTTTTATCCCAACATTTTCACCCAATGAAATCACTGTATTGATAAAAAAAATATAAATTGATATATTTGCTTATTTATGACAGTTCTCTCATATGTATGTTAGTGAACAAATTTCGTCCGTTCGTATATGAAATTAAATAACAAAATTAATTCTCAAGGAAATTTGAACTCTATTGAAAAATAATCTTTGGATAAAATTAATCCTTCTCGTGCAGCGACCTTTGAGGATCAGTAAGAGTTAAACCAAATGGACGAACCTACTTAAACTTATTCGGCTGAATAGTTAAGTATGATAATGGCATTATCACATTTATAAAATTACTAGCAGCCTGCGGCAGCTACGCGTACCGAACCTACAATGAATAAGCAACCGCTTGCTTTAGGTTTTGCTTGGTTTTTAGTGACAAAGATTCGATATTCAATGGTGAACATAAAATTAAAATTTATAATATTTTAATTAAAGCACTTCTGAATAAGTTATATTTTTGGTTTTATTGCAGTCGGGTATTAGGATAAATTGGTTATCGGAATTACCAATTCTTGATAGACCCACATAGAATTGGCAATGTGAAAAACATTCTACTCGCAAGTTTACTCCTTTATACTTAAAGGTTTGACCCTGTGATTTGTTGATTGTGATTGCGAAAGAAAGTTTAATTGGAAACTGTAGCCTTTTAAACTTAAAAGGGAAATCTGTAGGGATCATGAGAATGCGAGGTATATATGCTAGTACTCCAGCTGCTGGTCCTGTGAGAATGAGGCTTCAAGTATGTTATTGCGCATTCCTTTGATCTGCAATCTGGTGCCATTACACATGTTGGGCGGATTCAGGTTGCGCAGCACCAGCAATATAATTGGAGTTTCAACTTTCAATTTAAGATTATATGGTAGACAGCCTGCGGGATTAAGACTGTTCAAGAATTCTTTCGGATAATTTCCTACATCTTTCGTATTAATGATAGTGTCGATGGATTTGTATTCTCGAGTTTTTCCGTCGAATTTTTCTAAAACGATGTGGTTTATTTCCTCTGCAGCCAATGATATATGGTTTTTGAAAAATACATATTTTCTATTCCTGGATAAACTGCCGAAATCAACTCTGCTACTGTGGTAACTACGGTCCCTTTTTTGGTGATCGACTTTGCTGATAGAATTTACATTTCGAAATTTTCCATCTCCGATTACTTATGTAGAAGTAGTTGCCGGAAGAATTTGGCACTTCCTCCGCCAAGTTGTGCTCTCATGTTTGTTCTCAAACTCAATTTCTCTACTAAATGCCAGACAGACGATGATTTCAAACATGCTTTTACAATATCTGCCGCGTTCCTTTTGGTAAACCTGGTAGATTCTGGCGGAAATCCCCAGCATAAACAAACGCCAGGCCGACCATTAGTTTCCTATTTGATTTAATATCTTTTAGGGTTCGGCCGATGGCTTCAATGTGTGCTCGATGACCCATCGAACACTCATCCCACACTATAAGCTTAGTTTCTTGTAATATTTTACCGAGAAGACCATTTCTTCTGATGTAGCACACGGATTCTTGTTGAAGAGAGACGTTTAGAGGTAGTTTAAATGTGGAATGTGCTGTTCTACCACCGCTGATGAGTGTGGCAGCAATACCTGACGATATATAGCTAGGACCATATATAGCTAGGACCATACTACCTTCAGATCTAACTTTAGCCAGAAAAATATTAATAAGAAAGGTCTTTCCCGTTCCACCAGGATCATCCACAAAAAGTATTTTATCACGGTTGTTGTTAATGCTATCGATGATTTTATCGAATGCTCCTCGTTGATCAAATTTCAACTTAGGAAAATTTTGTTGTACGTAATTTCGCAACAAAGTGGTCTCATACGAACGCTAGATAACTGAAATTTTGAAGGGAACGGATCGGTGAAAGCAAGCCAACCTTGTCTTCTATTTCAATGGTTAAAGATATCTTCGGAAAACGTAGTGTTATCATTGCATCGTATCCGCTCTCTGTGAAGAATGTCATCGCATACATTTTTTTGGAATGTTTCCCACAATACGTTGGGTTGGGTTGGTTGACAGAAAACCAAGATTATTGCGAACAATGCTCTTAACTTGTATGATGACTGAAAGACTGCGTCACCGGTAAGTGTATCTCTCCAGTGATCGTTAAAAACTGGATCAATCAATCAAAAATACCATAATTTTTGAATTGATGAACAAAAAACGATTGAATTTCAAAAAGTTGAAATGTCATGTGAATTTCTTCTGCGTGCGTTTGAAACCACATCGATTTAGGTATTCGCCATTTTTGTTTTTGCTATTGAACAAAAGATGGCTTTAAAATGAATTAAAGAGATTAAAAATTCCAACAGGTATGATATTTAGGCGTTAACAGGTAAAATAAAAATGCGTAGTAATATTAACTAAAATTGTGTTTTTATTTTAATTTAATATTTGCAATTAGATATAAATTATAATGAAATTGTTTAAAAGTTACCGATTTTCCTAATCAGCGTGCCATATATGTATTTCATTTTCAACACATCATAATTTATGTGTTAACATATTAGAAATGAGCTTGCATTTAACGGGTTCTGCCTGCTTATTTCACGTATTCTTTTGTTTTGTTTATTAAAAAACAAATCTATAGACTTATTTTAACTGTTTGATTGTATTAATTTCTAAAATGAAATGATTTTCTTTTCTCGTTCTTACTGAAAATTGAAACAACTTTTCTTCTATGATTTTCAAACAGTATATAGTAAAACTATTGAAAATGCAAGTTATAGCAAAATATTTTCAATTTACGTTGTATTTCATTCATAAAATAATAAGTCAAAAGCCAATACAATAAACTTTACAAAACGTACAAACCAACAACAAAATAAAATAAAGTGATACCGAGAACGTTAAGAAAAACTCGTTTTTGCTGATTGCTTATCTCGCACCTGAAAAAGCCCGATCAATAGCCTAAAACCATCCCGAGGATAGAAGGAAGCCAACAGTGAAAATTTGGTGAAAATTGGTCCAGTAGTTTTTGAGATTTGCTCTCACTTCATACAAACTAACTACTTTATAATATTATATAGATATAGATATAGATATAAATACTAGGTTGTTCTGGTGCGCCTTCGACGCGTTTATTTTGTTCGAAAATACATATATGTATCTATAAATGTCTTAATCTGTCACATGAATTTAGTTTAAAACAGTATGCTATGCTGTCAAAATAGGTCGTACACTGACATTAAAGGCATTGCCACAGCTATTTTTCGTGCGATGCGATTTTTTTTCTATTTTCAAATTTTACCGGAATTAAACCAAATTTGATTCTAAATGTTTGAAGAAACAATCAAATTAAATTGCATTCTATAAAACGTCTTATTAATGTTTTAGGACTTAATAATTTTTATTGATAAATTATAAATTTTAAATTTTGTCGCGCGAATATTAAAATTTCGCACGCGAATTTTGAATAATTATTATTTTTCAATAAAAATTATTATTTTCCAAAAAATTATTAAAAGATGTTATAGATTGAAATTGAACTTAATAGTATCTTCAAACATTTATAATCAAATTTGTTTTAATTACAGTAAAATTTGAAAATAGAAAAAAAATCGCATCGCACGAAAAATAGCTGTGGCAATGCCTTAACGCGATAAAATTGTCCGATTTAGTATGTTACACTACCAAAATAGGTCAGAGTGTCTCTTGACCCATGCCTCTTTTTTAAGTCTGCATTCACAGTATTGTTTTTGAGCTGCGTTTCGATGTTGCTTTCAGATTTTAGTTTTTTTTGTTGTTTTTCTTCACGATAGTAGCAAAGAAATGCTCCATTTCCATATAAAAAAACAACGGGCGAGTTCACGCTCAACTCGCAAAAGAATTATGTGAAAACCTTTAACTATTGAATCATTTCAAGTCTCTTCAATGGGCCTGAGAAGCCAATGCAGATAGACGGCTGCTGTTCGCTCAGTATTTAAATTACACTACAATTTTGGTTTAAAAAGTCAATAAGTTATTCTATTCTGGATTTGGAGGACGAATCTTACCGACATTAATTGTTTAATTGAAAATTGAAATTTATAACCGACTGTATTTCCGTCTAGCCATGTCTTCGTGAGCTTGAGCAAAGTACAGTTCCGTTAAGTTAATCATCTAAACCTGCCCTGAACGCTTTAAAATTCATCATTTCTTGTACACAGCAATTGTTGAAGATTCCATATTTAGACTTTTGAGAATGGTTACGGCAACCTATATGAACAAAGCAAAATGGCATCGCTGATTTGATTGATTTAAACTAAAAGGCGCTATTTTGACTGTAATATCATAGCAGCTGGAGAGACGGTAGCATGTCTTCCTGCGGCTTCTTCCTTGCGCGTATCTTTAGAAAATGGCATTCGAATCAGTTTACCATTATTATAGTTTTTGTTTTCTATATCCCCCATATAACCAAACTCAGCAACAGCATGAGCAATACTAAACAATAAACGTAGCATACCGATTAAACAATTCAAAATTATTATTTTATTATGTATCAATGTAGAAGTGCCTTTTTCACAGCTCGCTAAGATATATAATATTTAATATTTAAAGTATGGGTGCATTTGTCTTTGTTTAACGTACTTCCATTTCAGATTTTTTTAATCACTTGTACTACACATGCATACTTTTTGTGTCTTTTCATTTTAATCTGACGGAAATTGCAATTCGAATTATATCGTATGCAAGTTCGGTGCATTTCTTGTTCGTGTTTCTTGTATATAATTTGCAATTTCAGTCGTACCGGATTTTCCGTTCCTTTTTTTACATGAAATTTTTGACTTACCCCCGCTAAAGATGTTTTCACATCAAAAACTTATCGTTTGGATGGAAAAAATCCAAGTTTTCTACCAAAAATATGGTGTCTTTAGCGGTGAAGACTGCTTCGAATCAAAGCAAAATATGTCAACCATAGTAATTTTTGGTTGTTTTCGAGAAAAAAAATTCAAATTTATCGACACATCGATATTTATAATTTTAAATTTTTATTTTTATTTGTTTTTTTTAGTAGAATTATTCTCAAACTGATTGTGGAATATATTAATGCATGTTTTAATTTTTGTTTTATTATATTTACACCAAATCTTTATATGTAAACCAAAAGTGCAAAGGAAAATAAACGATCAGTTTTCAAAAATAATAATAAAATAATTTTTGTTGTTGTATCACGATAAGCCCAAATCAACATCGAAACGCAGGGCGAAAACAACACTGTGAATGTACACTTAGCGATTAAAGTTGAATTACACGATTTGTTTTGATTGAATTTTTTTATACTGAATCATGATTGCTATGATCATTTTTAATTTTACCGTTCTTTCAAATATTTTTTTTTTTAAATCATCAGAGTAAGTGAATTTTTAATTTTTTTATTTTTATTTTTAAATCATAGTATGCATTGAGCGTTACGGAATCAGTGACCGACTGACCTGGGCTTTTATTATATAAATATAATTATATTTTTTTACAAAGAAAATACTGTTATATTTAGTTACTTGAAGCTAAATATAACAGTATTTTCTTTGTAAAAAAATATAATTTTGTTTATATAATTGTATAAATGTGATAATGTAATACCCGCCAATATGTAGTTTTGGATATTATCTTTCTAACATTTTGTTTAAAATAAAAAAATACCAACGTAACCTAGATATGATATAGAACGAAAGATGTGCGAAAAGCCCTATTATCATTTCTCATCATTTATTATCATCTTACTAACATATTTTTTTTTTTTATTCATCATTGTTGTTTATTTTTCTATTCTTAAAAAAAAAATCGTTTATAGCTTGCTTTGTATATTGTGTCGTCGATCGATTTTCGTCATTTTGAAGATTGTGATGACAAATCTCAACATAAATATTACATATATTTGCTTCGTTTTTCGCCCTTCTTAATATTTTATATATTTTGTATGTCAAGATATTAGCGTAGACGACAGAAATAGTGATGTATATTGTCATATGTTATATAGCAAGGATATTTTGAAGGATTCGGATGATTAAAATATGAAAAAAAAAATTGTTTTTCTATATGAGAATGGGGGATGATTAATGAATATGGTGATAATAAATCGCAATAAAACTTTATTTTTTTATTATATGGCAGATGTAATCAAGTCATTCTTGGTGTCTTTTAATTAACCATCGCCTTATTAATAATGATTTGCCCGGTCCCCTTAATAAAAAAATAATAATTATTGAGAAATCGAACATCGCCTATCAATTTTTTTTGGGCAACATTTTTCCATCCTAAATATTATATTTATTGCGGTCTCTTACACAATACAGTAAAATGTACCCAGGACATCCATTTTGCTTACGGTATGGTATGACCAGGGAAAAACTTTATTACCAATCAGAATGAAAAGTGAAAATGAAAACCAATAAAAAGAATTTTATTTTGCGTTATAAATCGAACAATTTAAAGGTCAAAGTGTTTTCCAAAATATTTTAAATACACACGGCCCAAGTAAAACTCGTGACCTTTTTTATGTCTATTTAGAAAAGGGTGTTGAACGTGGGAAATCACACACAATACAAAGGCCCTAATTTTTATCGTTTTTAATTTGTTTGCCATTAATTACGGATCTTTAAAAAATATTTTAATTTATTACGGTTAAACTTTATCTGTACGCAGCTAGATAACTGATATTAAGTGAGTAACCGATTTGTCGGTTTATATAAACGTATAACAAAACTTACAAAAATTTAAAAATACATAAAATTTTTGTGTTCTATCAACAACCGTAAAACTTTTTTTGTTTTCTAACAACAAACCACAAGCACAACCATACATACTCGTATAAATGGTACCTACATAAAAGTATACCTGAATTTGTTTTATCGCCGCAATCTGTTAAAAATTGATTGACCGTTTATTGTTGTTTTAAGATTTTATATGAACAAAAACAAAAATGTATTTTTTTTTTCTAATTTTCAACATAAATGAGTCAAAATAAAATATCTAAAAACAAATTAATTAATTAAATTAAATTTGACATCAATAAGAAGAATTAATAAAACTAACAAGAAAAACGAAAAACAAAACCAGAAGGCAGAGTAAACTGAGAAGCTATAGTTTATTTTGTTCATTGATAACTTATAAACAAAAAGTTAATCAATCAATCATTAAATCGTGTGAACATAATGAGACGAATTGAGCTTTTAGAATTTTCGTTGAACTTATAAAACATTAAAATTTAACGTGTTATTATTTGTTTATTTTTAATGCAATGGTGTGTCAGATTGCAGACAGTAAATTTGTGCCTGTGAAATAAGCTGAGAAACATAAAGTTTTACGAGTCAGATGATCATTCTGCAACTGAATCTGACATAAATTCAGCTAGGTTCCTCAGTAAACGACAGAGACAAACAACAAGCCACTGAAAATATCACACTTTGGACATCAAATTTGATGAAGGCTTTGAGCAACGGATGTGTTGATCGATGCGACACAAAAATTCAAATTTTCATGAAAATGTTTCCACCAAGTCATTTAGTGACGTATGTAAAGCAATTTACAAACGGGAGAATTATTAAAAAATGTCAATCTAAAAAAAACCTCTTGGAAAACACAAAGTAAAACGACATCGGGAAAATAAAAGTTATATTTGATCTCGTAGTCATTTTGTAGCAGCGGAAAAACGTACTGCGTTGACGATTCATTATAATGGATTTAATCGCGGTATCAAAAAGCACGTGAAGACAGTGCTTGTCGACGCTTTAGAAAATACGATAGGGCTGACCGGTATTTTACTAATATTCAGCTTTTGGAAACCCTGAAATATGCTGCATTGTAACATTCTTGAAAATAGAATAAGTTTAAATCGTGATTTTATCAAGGATATTGGACTCTGGATTTTTATTGTTTTCATTGATCGGATAACCAAGATCATAACAAACTCAAATATTCTCATACTTGCTGATGACGTAAAAATGTATCGTACCATTGAATAAATTTGTGATGCTGACAAACTACAAGATGATCAGACAATATAGACTTAGTGAGTGGTGCGACCAACACTCATTACACTTAAACATCAAGAAGTGCAAAATTATGTATTTTCATCATAAAAGGAATCCGATAATAACTACATACAACATGGTGGTTTGGCGTCTATGGGAGGGGGGGATCAAAGTTGAGTAGATTAAGTATATTAATCTACCAGCTCCGTAACCTTCCAGTAGGGTGCGCATCACGTGAGCTATTCTGGTCATGTATTAGGCAGCTGCGTGATGGGTACAATTGTGTAAGGGGTAATCTGTTTACAATTCGCAAGTGTACGTGCTGCCTCCTCGGGGCAACTACTGGTAACTGAAACCATTAGGCAGAATGTGGCCTTTTGGGGCAGGCTAAAGAACGGCGTTAAAGGAAAAAATATTGACAAAAAACCCTAATCTAAGGTGGAACATCATATATGCCGAAGACGAATGGTTGATAGGATACCAGGGACCCTACAGTTTTATTTGCCTTCCTGTAATAAGCTGGGTGACCTACAGGTGACTTTTCGTTCCCAGCAATTCGTATGAGTAAAATCAAAACGGAAGTCGTGACAGGGCTAGGAATATATGGGAGTGGGACTGTCCTCTCGTAGTCCTTGATAACCAATGCTACCGTATTTCTAGTAGAAGTGCTTGCTACAATAAATATCTAGGAGAGAGAGCAATGAGCCCAAATAGTATGTATCACGTACCAGCCGGTGGTATTATCTGGTTTATTAATAGCCTGAATATTGATTGGACGGATAACTAAGCAGGGCTTGGAAGCACAAAAGATCTTTTAGATCGCAGTGCGAGGTGGCTAAATGCCCACATGGCCCTACAACCCTAAATAACTACATACAACATCAATGACGATGTACAATAGTTCAAAGAGTACAAGAGATTACTGATCTAGGAGTCATCTTCGTCGAAAACGTTAATTTTAACAGACACATAGATAACTGTAATGCTAAAGTAAACTCTGTGTTTGGCTTTGTCAAACGATAGACTGGGGAATTCAGGGATACACAATCTTTACTTACTCTATATTTCGCTTGTACCTATAAGATCTCAAGTGGAATATGCTGTAATCGTCTGGAATCTTTATTATGATGTACACATCAAAAGAATTGAAATATGTATACAAAACAAGTTTTTGATATTCCTGTTGAAACATAAAAAGTTTTTGATATTCCTGTTGAAAGAAACGAAAGTGAATTACATATGTATAATCAGAATGAAACGAGAATATTTTGTAACTGTGTAATTGCCTAATTTTCACTCGCAAGAAAGAATTTCAGTCGCAATGTTAGGTATATGTATACATATAGAACACTCGCATTACCACAAAAAATGTATCGTCTGTTACTAAAATGTATGTGTATACTTACAACTACATTTATGTGAAAATGAAAGCCTTTGAGTTACAAAGCATGCGCTCAGTATGCATTCAGCTTTGCACATAATCATTCCCCAAATGGCGTATATTTCGCATTATTCTTGTGCTCAGATCGACCAATCGAACATCATATTTAAGCGTTTCACATAAATTGGGAGGTCCAAGTGAATTTTACTTCAAATCGGCCAACCAAAAGTGGGCACTCCCTTGGGCCAGAAAATTGATTTTGCAAATATCTTAAAAAGTATAAGGTTTACAGAAAAACTATTTCCAAAAACAAAATAAAAAAAAATTAAACAAAATAAGAAAGATATAAAAAAACAATAAAAAAAAATGGAAAAAGACAAAAGAATTAATTTGTAAGAAATTTGAATAATAAATTTCTTAAAATTTCTCGTAAAAGAAAGTCGTGTAAATACACTCAAAAAAAAAAATAACGCTATTGAAGAAGAAGAATAAATCTCTGTAATATTGTTCTAAATTATAGTATATTAGCATTATTATATTATCAGAATGTATTTACTATTGCTAATAATTTCTTTTTTTGAATAAAATTGAAATAGTTTTTGTTATATTTTGTAACATTTTAAAAATGAGATGTTTGAATAATTTTTAAAATAGTCTGTCATACGAAAACACTTAGTTTTACATGATGAAGGCAAAAGTCTAAATATCTCACGAAAAAAATACGACTTAGCTCTCTATCATAATTATCTGCACATATATAACTATACATACTTTATTTATTTCATTTACAGGCGCCTTCTACAAACCTGAAGGCAGTATTTTTTTGTTAATTTCTCAACAGAAAACTTAACGGTGTTAAATTTTTCTCATCTTTTTTAAAATATTATTACAAAATGTTTCTCTGTCAAGTTCTTCTGTTAAAATTGCCAAAAAATTACTATCGACGGTTTTGAAGTAGGCACCTTAGCGATGGTTATTCGGATTATCTCGTTTGACAGATACATCACTAAAACATGTAATACCTGGATAACATTGATTTAAGAATTTCAATTTTAATTTTATAGGTAATTTCATACTCACTCAAAGAAATATAAATGAGCTAAATTATGCAATAGATTGGAATAATGTTGTACCACTTTGCTCATAAAATTCTTTAAAATAAATATTAATACCAGGATCAAAATGAATATTCACAACTTTACATGTGATAATTACATTTACAGGCAGCTGGAGCTAATGAAATAGCATAAAAAATGATTGCAAAGTGATTTTCAAAAATACAAAGAAAATCAAAAAACTTTTGCTTCGGTTTTCTTTTAATCAACCAAAACTAATAACAATTATAAATATACCCCTCATTTAACCTTTTCCTTCCTAGTTCCTTTGTATCCAAAAGCACCCAACTGACATTTATTTTTATAATAAACATGATTAAGAAGAAGAGAAAGTACAAAAACCAATAATCTATTGAACATTTTAAAACTTACAAAAGAAAGTTTCTAATCATCACAAGTAAAAATGTATATTATGTTTTCCAAACTGCGAGTTTAACATCAATTACATAAATTACAGTTTCGTTATGTGTGGCAGATGAAAAACAAATATACAAAAAAAAAAATTCCACCAAACAGCAAAGTTAGGCTTCAAAATAAACTAACTTTTCATGGTGTGCGCATACTCATAAATGAAAATGATGAAGTTTAGTTGAGATATAAACCAAAGTCTTAGTGCCATCTTTATTTTTTGTAACATATTATTTTCGTTTTAAGCTTTCAAAAAAGTTTATTAGTTTTGTTCCACTGCCATCAAACCATTTATTAGCTTTTTTTCTTCTTCACATTGTGTTTGTTTGTTGTTGGGTAGCGTATATAATATTCTTGAATTATTTGATTTACTTTTAACTATTTTTAATGTTTTATTTTTTTCAAGGATTTAAATAATCATATATAGACTTTTTGTTAGGGAGCTCAGTAAAAATTAAAAGGTATGGGATGTGGGTTTCATTCTGTATATTCATGTGACCTTTGACACATTTTAGAAATAATTTCATCAAAATGGAAAACAACACAGCATATACCTACATAAAAACAAGAAAAATCAAAAAGTTCAGGGATATTTTCCTTTGTTTACTGTGTAACGTATATATATGTAAGTATATAATATGAAACGTTTAGGTAATTATGTGTAAATAGCCGATAGTTTAGATATATGTTTAGTGTCAAGGTTATTTAAAAAAATAACACGACACTATAAAAGCTTACCGTAAATTAACATCGCGCTATTCACCGAAATAATTAACAAAATTATTTATTTATTGAAATACACTCTGATATAGCACTGTATGACAACATGTGAGAGTAATTTAACAGTCCAATGACCTATGTATATCCTGTATATATTTTACACACAGTTTACAATTTGACAATAAAATGTAATTCAGAACTTATAAATCGATTTTTTTTTATAAATACATTCAATAATTGTATACAAATATATTTAATGAACTGATTATGGTAATTGATAAACCATATACAAAATACTTATTATAAATAAAAGAAACTTTCACTTGTGATAATTGAGAAAAATTTAAAATAAAAAAAAAATTCATTTGACATTTCACTTTACAGTATTGAATGTAATAAAAGAGCTTTACTGAAACTCCAAAGAAAGAAAAACACTTTACATAGAAAAATCACATTCATTTATTTATTTAATTCAATTAGATTTTATTTATAATAAATTTTGCATTGTGGAGAGTCGGAGTTTTTCAACAAAACGAAAATATTATTCCACTTTTACTGTGTTTTACGAATGCAAATCAAAGCTTTTAGTTTTTTTTTTCTAATATTTTTTGTTGAATAATAATAAAAGATAATAAAAATAATGTTAGTAATAACAGTATAAATGTATGTAATACGTTTCTATAGTGGGATGATAGGAAATACAAAAAAAATTCTTTAAAACAAATTTTCCCGTAACATGTACAAGGATCTCGCCTCTCAATGAAGCACGAACAAATATAATTCTACAGTAGTTATCTCGTTTTATCTCGAAAACCAAAACGACGGGTACATACATTGTGTGAAAATTTACAACGAATGCACGAAAATTATTATTATTTCTAACATTAACCGAGAGTGAGAGAACATTCATAGTATATTTTTGCACAAACAGAAAAGCTCATGCGCCAAAAAAACATTACCAACGAACTTTTATTTTTACTATATTACGTGGAAGAGAAAATAATTTGTTTTTGTACACTATATGCTGTGAAATTAATTGTTTTTAGCAGCCTTTTTTGGGTAATTAAAATATCAAATAAGTTTTTTTTTTACTTATTCTTTACTTTTATTTGCAAAAAAAAAGCCTTAAAAGAAAAATGAGAGAAGTTCATTGATTTTAGGCCCACATTTGGTGTATTCGTATAAACGTCGAAATAGATACTGTAATAATTTACATTTTTCTTATCAAATTTCATCTGGAATGTATATTGCAATAATCGATTTAACTTTCGTCGTCGCCACCGATGTTGTTGTAAAGTGTGGAACTATGAAAATTGAAACGTAATACATACATATTCGTACATATAGTATATAAATATATACATAATATAGTATATAAAGATACATATAGTACATATGGTATAGTATAAGGAGGAAAATATCTGTCTTCTACATCGATAATGTATAGATGACATAAAGAAATACGTTTACAAAATATATATGTATATGGGACGTTTCACGTCAACCGGGCCACCTCCATGCCTAAAATTTAAAGCATCCAAAAAATGTCTTACGGGCACCAATATTTTCGTTGAAACGTCTACTTTCGAATGCCAAATGCCGTTTTTGAAAATAACCATATGGCGGCAAGAATCTATAATTCGTTGGTGCGTCTATTAGTGATCGTGTAGCTTCTGAACGACATCGAAACGATGGTTCATAGCTATGCTATGTACTGATTCTTGCCGCCATATTGAGGCAATCGAAAGTAGATGTTTCAACGAAAATATTGGTGGCCTAAACATATTTTTTTGGTGCTTTAAATTTTGGGCATTGAGGTGGCCCCCCGATTATATATACAGTCCTTTTCAAAACCATAGACGCACTCTAATGATAGTCAATTCTCAGAAAATTTGAGAGCATACGAAAAAACGAATGTTACCAGGACTGACACTCTTGTTTATTGTTTTAATATCTGAAATAAATTTTCTTTTGATAACGGTAGTTTTGTTGTTGCTGAGCGAAAACTGTAAAAAGTGATTTTGATAAGTGTTTCATTTCTATAGACGCACTGACGAAGGTCAGACGTTATTGTATTTTTTTTGATTTTTTTTTTTTGAATTACATATTGCACTAATTATAAAATTACGCAAAGCATAATAAAAGTAAGATCCTGACAGAAAAGGAAAAAAAATAAATAGACGCGTTATAGGGTCAGGGTTTGTCCAAACGTGAAATAGGGAGCAAAATTGGTAAATCGGATCATATTGTCCGCAATTATCTTAAAGATCACGATAATTATGGACAAAAAACAGCATGGCCGCAAAAAGGTTCTAAATAACCGAGAAATAAGGAAAATTAGTCGACTAGCGTCGAATACGACGATTTCTGTAAGGACAATCAAGCGAGATGGGAATATTTTAACATCCGTATAAACCGTGTGGCAGGCAATTAGGAAAATCCGGGAGCGTCTCGAAATATCGGTTTTCAAAATCTCGGTTCTACAAAATCTCGGTTTTTCAAAAATCATAAATTTACAAATCTCGGTTTACAAAATCTCGGTTTTGAAAATCTCGGTTTCCAAAATCTCGGTATTTTAAATCTCGTTTTAAAAATTCCGATTTTAAAAATCTTGGTTTTGCTGAAAAATATCCTGTTTTTTTTAAATCTTGGTTTTTATTTTTTCTATTGTAAATATGTCTAAATATTTTGCTAATAATGGTTTTTGAATGGTTTTTAATATTTTTAGTCAATTAAGTTTGGTGGTAATAAATAAAAATGTTTTTTTTTTATGCGGAGCGAGAAAATTATTAAGAATTTTGCAAGTATTTCAGTTTCGATCTGTATGAGAATGATGAAAAATTTATTTTCTATGCAGTCAATCTCATCAGGCTATAGCGACTGAATAAATGCTAAATACCTTTTCTGATTATTTCCTATATATAGAAAACAACAAGGTATTAGAGTATTAGCGAATTATACGCAAACACACATATTAAACTCTTAATAACTTTTTTATGCTATATTTTTAGCGAAACAACACGAACCAACGGTCTTTTTTGTTTTTTATTGAGAAATAAAATACCTTGTTGTTTTCTATATATAGGAAATAATCAGAAAAGGTATTTAGCATTTATTCAGTCGCTATAGCCTGATGAGATTGACTGCATAGAAAATAAATTTTTCATCATTCTCATACAGATCGAAACTGAAATACTTGCAAAATTCTTAATAATTTTCTCGCTCCGCATAAAATATAAATTATTTGGCTTGTACCGATAAACCTAATATCTCAATAAAAATGTTTTTTGTTTGTTATTTTTTGTTTTTTATTTTTGTTAAAATATTATGTGCATTAGAGGGTTAAAGTATTTAAATTTATATTCCACACTTGACTTTTGAACTCATAATACAAACAAGTAGCGGGACGATCTCATGCTCAATTTTTCCATAAATAGTGAAAAGATGGCGCATAAACGATAGGAACACCTCCAAACGTGCTGTCCATCAGCCAACACTCAGCCTCAGTATATGTAGCTGTAAATTCGAAGGTGTTTCGAGAAGGACACACACACACACACACACACACACACACACACACACACACACACACACACACACACACTCACATACAAACACATACACTTACACACACATTCATTTACTCGCAACACGAGAAGAGATACATAATCGCAAACCGGATCTCAAAAGCTCGGTTTTTGAAAAATAAATTTTCATTAATTCGGGCCGCCCGAATTAATAAAAATTTATTTTTCAAAACCGAGCTTTTCGGAACCGAGCTTTTCGGAACCGAGCTTTTCGGAACCGAGATTTTGAAAACCGAGATTTTGAAAACCGAGATTTTGAAAACCGAGATTTTGAAAACCGAGATTTTGAAAACCGAGATTTTGAAACCGAGATTTTAATATCGAGATTTTGAAAACCGAGATTATGTAGCCAACCCGGAAAATCCCAATATTGTTCGATCCAGGACGAAGCCTCAACCTCGCCGGAAGCTCACCACAAAGAATCAAGGCTGTCCTTCGCGCGTGCTAACATGAATCGCAACTGGAATCTTGTAAAAAGAAGACATTAATTTAAAACTTTATCTTTCTAACGACATTTTGCGTTTTAGGTGATTTTCTCGGATGGGAAAAAGTTTAATTTAGATGGGCCAGATGGCCTGAATAGCTACGGAGAGATTTACGAAAAGAGCCCCGATATTTCTCCAAGAGAAATTTCAGTGGCGGATCTTTGATGGTGTGGGCGCGTTTAGCACACTCGTTACTCTTCCTTTGGCATTTCCATCGTGCCGAATGAACAGTACTGAGTACCAAACCATTTTGGAAGCGCAACTCACACCGTATTTGGGTAGTTTTCCTGAAGAAAATTTTATTTTTCAACAGTATAACGCCCGAATACATGTGAGTGCTTCCACAACGACTTGGTTTGCGCATCATAATGTGGAGTTACTAGGATGCTTGGTTCTCCTTGACACCAGAACGGCTACAGCTATATATTGCTTCCATGCAAAACAGAATTTTTGACGTCATAAAATGCCATAGAAGGCAAATTAATTGTTAATTATTTTAAAGTTTTTACATTGTTTTTATTCTAGTCCAAAAAATCCGGTTCGTCTATAAAAATGAAACACTTATCAAAATCACTTTTTACGGTTTTTGCCCAACAACAACAAAACTACCTTTATCAAAATAAAATTTATTTCAGAAATTAAAACAATAAACAACAGTGTCAGTTCTGGTAACATTCGTTTTTTCATATGCTCTCAAAATTTCTGAGAATTGACTATCACTAGAGTGCGTCTATGGTTTTGAAAAGGACTGTATATGTGTATATGTATATTGTATATACTGTATAATATGGTGAGGAAAAAGTATGGAAACGCCTAAAAGTCTCGATTTCGGTAAAAAAAACATGAGGAAAATTTATTCTTAGGTAATTTTCCAACAAGGAATTTACCTATGAGCTTGGTTGTGACTTTGATCTTTATATTCAAGGACATTTGGAGGTCAAGGTCATTTCTTTAAATTAAAACTCCAATTTTTGATGACAGAATCGAGAAGGGCGATCAATTTTACGTCCGATTATATATATTCCATGACCTCCCAAGATCATCTGAAGGAATTAACATTGCGAGGTCAAAGTATATGGAACCCCCTAGAAATATTGCAAAGTATGTTTAAAAAAAACTAAGCAAGGGGTTTAGTCTTAGGTAATTTTCAACAAGGAATTTACTAGTGAGCTTGGTTGTGACCTTTACCTTCATCGTCAAGGTCATATTGAGGTCAAGGTCATTTTTTATAGGGAAACCCCAGTTTCTGGCATCGGATACAAAAAGAAAGAATACCTTGATAAAATGTAATCACGAAAACAATTTTAGTACAATCCAAAACACAAATCCATAGAAGTATATTTCACTGGCAATATAAACGATGCATTACACCAAAAATCATATCAAACAAAAAGAAAACTTTACATGTACCAAAACCCACACAAATGTGTTTCTACAAGCCATGCTGTTCGCTTATACAGATTCTATAAAACAAAAGTACATTGACTTGTGTCGGTGTGTTAGCGAGTTTTATATTGTATGTGTATACGGCGACATCACTAACACTAATGTTCCTTAATATACGTTTTTATATCACATGTATAGGGACAGCTCAGCTTGAATAAACATTTTTGTCGCATCTACACTTGTATTATAACTTGCAAAAGGTTGTATATGTGTTTGTGTATCATTCCTTTGTTTATACGTCGATCTCTTTTTAATACATTACAAAGTGTAAAGGTTCCTCTTTTTTTTAAAAATTGTTCTGATTATACAAATAAAAGAGAAATGATACACAACAGCCATTTGCAAGTTATACATAAAAGTTTTGTTTTTGCATTTTGCTTGATATGATTTTTGGTACAATGCATCGTCTATATTTCTAGTGAAATATACTTCTATGGATTTGTTTTTTTGATTGTACTAAAATTGTTTTCGTGAGCACGTTTTTTTTCGAAATATATCTAACAACTTGATTTGTGACGTATGTATAGGTTGTATATGTAAAAATGTGTATAAATAATTTTTTATGTAAGAATTTGATAATTAATGTACAATTGGTAGAATAATTAAAAAAAAAATTAACTGTAATTCGTTTGTCTTAACAGTTGGTGGTAAGCAAATGCTTTAAGTAGCGAGCTAACACTAACAGGCATTATTATTATTATTATTACTTGAGGGCCATGTGGGCGTTCAAGCCACCTCGCACTGCGACCTAAAAGATCTTTTGTACATGGACCCTACTTAATGAGCCATCCAGTCAATATTCAGGCTCTTAATGAACTTGACAATACTGCTGGCCGGTATACGATGCATACTATCCGGGCTAATTACTCTCCCTCCTAGATGTTGTAATCTTTGGCGGAAAATGGCTGGGCAATGGCACAGAACATGTTCCGCTGATTCCGCTTCCAGGTCGCAGAAGCGGCATCAATCTGTCGAACTTAGGCCCATTTTCTTAAGGTGATACCTTAAGGGGATGTGACCTGTGAGGAAGCCAGTGAGCAGCCTTAACTCAGGTTTCCTAAGTACAAGACATTCCTTGACCCTGGCTGACGAAGGTGAAATAAATTCCTTTGTCTGTCGCAAACCTGGAATTCCGCGCCAGTAAGAGGACTTTTGCACATCCTCCCAGCGTTTAACCGCTGCACTAAGGTTTGCCACAATTCCAGTATGACCTGGCACCCAAACAAGTGTTACCTTATTTGAGCTTGCCAGCAACTTAATTTAATTTAATTTATTTATTTTATCCAAAGAAAATAAAACAATATGAAAATATAAAATACAAAGTTGTTATAACAAAAAGGATAAAATAATAGGAGCTTCCTGAAATATTACATATATAATTTACTTAATAACCTTCAGACAATCCCATACCAGCCTTAACTCAATTGTGAAAGACCTAAGAGCCTTTCCCGTAAAACAATTTTCGTCCATCGCGACATTTTCGTCCTTAAAAGAGACGAAAAATCTGTTAGAGACGTAAATGTCTACAGCAAAATCATAAAAAATAAAATAAAAACAAAAAGCAGACAGAATTGGCTTTAAATTGCAAAACAGAAACATATTAGAGCCGTAACTGGCCATAAATAAAATTATGAAATACAAAATTGAGACGAACTTTTCCTTGAATCCGAATAAGGAACAAATAAGAGACGAAAATGACCATGATTCATGAATGAAAATATCAAATCCGAAATAGAAACGAACTTGTCCGTGAATCCGAATAAGAACACAAAAAAGAGGCGAAAATGGTAAAATAAAGTGACATTTCCCACTAATAATGTAAACCACGTTTAGTTGCAAATCATCCTTCGTGCGTAACACAATTTATTCAAGTGAAAGTTAAAGTTTAGTTCGATATTACAATAATTGGTAACTATAATTATATAATGTATATTTTTTATTTATTAATTTATTACGTAAGTTAAGTGATGTGAAATGTATATCCAAATGTAACACACAAATGTAATAAAACTGGTTAAAACGGTACCTAAAATATTTAGGTAAGCCACTTTTGCAGTATTCTACCGTGTCACATAAACATCTCGTGTGTCGCCTGTGTTTTTGGCTCAATTTTTGTACATACATTTATTGTAGATAAAATATATGACTCTCTGAATTAATTTCGCCGAAAAACAAACTGTAGCCAAAGCAAGCGTGTTTTGCCTTTGACAATAAAATAATTCCGATGGCGTTTTGTCTTTGAGGATAAAATAATTCCGGTCACCGCTTAGTTCATGCATTCAAACGTGTCATAGTGAGACTATTTCTACTAATTCTGTCATGATACGAAATTATGTTATATGTTATATTTTCCGGCGGAATTAATTCACGTGAAAATAATTCGGTTCCTCAAAATACAGGGTGTTTTGTACATGAGTTTAAATATTTTCAGGGGTGAATTCTTGATTAATTTCAAGCAAAAAATTGTTCCTGATGGGAAAATTTTCATTATTTACTAATCAAAATTAATCAAGGGATCACCTCTGAAAATATTTACGCTCAAGTACAAAACAACCTGTATTATGTATGTGCTAAGTTTCCTTGTGCCCTAATTTTTGTATTGTATTTTCATTTTACTTATCATTTAGATCAAATTTTAAATTATTAATAGATTGTGGCAAATAATTAAATATTCTCAAAAATGCCGGGGTATAGAAAACATATTCTCGAGCTTAAACGTGATTCCCTTAAACATCGTATAAATCGAGGAAGTATTCTTGCTAATAATAAGATTCAATTAGACTCACAACAAAACAAACTAGTTCAACCTACTACTAACATGAGATCTACCTACGAAAATGCTAATTGTCAGCTACAATCCAATCGAGAATCAAATTTAAATACAGAAAACGATTTTGAAAGCGATGATGATGAAGAGTTTTTATTGGACCACCCTAACGATTATTATAATTGCTATAATCTAAATGATGAAGTGGAACATAATACCGATGGCTCAGAAAAAATTAACACTGATGAGTTATTAATGTTTCTGAGAACGTGGGCATTACAACATAATATTACAATGATAGCTTTAAATGAAATGTTACAATTTTTTAAATCAAATGGATATCCCCGCTTACCAATAGATAGCCGAACAGTATTAAATACACCCAGTCACAAAACAATTATAAATGTAAATCCAGGAAGATATGCGCACATTGGAGTCCGTGTAGCATTGGACAGATTTTTGGCAAACATAGAAAACTTACCAATGGATATATTCATCGATTTTAATATTGATGGTCTGCCAATTAGCAGGAGTTCGAATAGTTGCTTTTGGCTAATTTTAGGCAGATCATCTATCAGCAAACAAATTTTCGTTGTAGGAATTTATCATGGGTTCAAAAAACCTAACGAATTTAACGAGTTTCTTCGACCGTTCGTTGATGAATTAAAGGATATATGTGCTAGTTTTAGTTATAAAACTTGCCCAATTAACATTAAAATAAACAATTTTATTTGCGATACACCAGCAAGGAGTAGTGTTTTGGGAATAAAGTCACATACAGCCTATTTTGGATGCAATAGACGTACTCAAGAAGGAGAGCACATTAAAAATCGGATGACCTTTCCCGAAAATCAAGCAACAAGGAGAACGAATAGCTCCTTTCGAAGTAAATCTGATGAAAACCACCACAATACTATTTCCATTTTAGAAGAGCTTCCCATAAATATGGTTGACCAATTCCCATATGACTATCTTCACGTAGTTTGCTTAGGAGTAGTCAAAAGATTTTTGCGGATGTGGATGGTTGGCACTTCTGAGTCTCTTTTGCTTTCAAGCCAGATAGAACGAATTTCTTGTCGTTTAAGTTCTATTTCACTCCTTCAACCGAGTGAGTTTCAACGAAAATTGAGACCCCTATCTCAATTGTCTTATTTTAAAGGCACAGAATATAGGTGTTTCTTACTGTATGCTTCACCTTTTGTATTACGCAATATATTATCAGAAGACAAGTACAATCATTTTATGTTGTTACATGTAGCAATTCGGCTGCTTTCCACTGATAATTTATCAAAAAATTTCATAAACTTATGTAAAACTATTTTAAATGAATTTATTAATGGGGTAAAGAGTTTATACGGTGCACATCATTTGAAGACGTTGATCAGAATGGAAGCATTAACATGTTTAGTTCATTTCCATTCGAAAGTTTTATGTTTAAAATAAAATCATTATTACGAAAAAATAGTCAACCACTATCGCAGATCTACAATCGGCTGATGGAACTAAGTGAAATACCAGAAGCAAAATATTGTAATGACAAAGTATTTCCAATTTTAAAGCGACAAAGGAATATAATTACAAGGGAGAATACAAAAACTATCTTCAAAGAAATTATTTTTAAGGATTTCCGATTAAATAGTAGTAAGCGAGACTGCTGGATTTTAACACAACAGAAAAATATTATTCAGTTTGCCTATGTTATTAAAAAGGAAAATTGTTCATATATTTTTGGATCAGAAGCAACCAAAAAACGAAATTTATTTCATCTGCCAATTTCATCTGATAAGCTTGACATATATGAATCTGATTTAGTAATGGATACTGCAAAATATTGGAAAATTGATGCACCAATCAAAAAATTGTTTGCGATGGAGGCTCAAGATGTGAATTATAGAGCATATTTTCCGTTAGTTCATATATGAATATTCGAAACTATACGAGTAAATTTCTGTAAAACCTACAACATATATTAAAATTAATTAAATCGATACCCAAGATTTATAATTCTAGCTTCACAATGGGCTAGATACTCGATACTCAGATAAGCAGATAAGCAGTTATTTTTTGCGAATTTGCTAGAAATGTTATACACTATAATTTAGCAACCCAATTTGTTTCTGAATTTCAGAAAATGAGATACTTTAACGCACTTTATCGTTTGTGCTGAATACAAAAATATATTTTACTTTGCTAAAATAATCGAGTAGCTTATGCAAGCAAATTTTCGATTAGCAAATCCGCCATATTTATCGATTTGCGAATTGCTAGAGTATCGTGTATCTGGCCCAATATTACTTATTTGCTTTCAAATTCTAGCTTACGAACTCGTACATACTAGGTACATATTTACATACTAAATATTTACTAACTACGTAATATTAAAATAAAAAATGTTTGCGATTATCGAAACGAGCGATACAAATAATGAAAAAGAGGTGTCAATTGTATCGAAAACCTGGATAGATGGAAAAACTGTGTTGTGGCCGGACAAGAAAAACGTTAGACATCTGTTGGAAAGTCATGCAACCCCTACGGAAACTTGGCTTAAATATCCTTATAAATTATTACAAAACAATATAGGTCAGTTATTATTTTATAATTAATATAAATTATTATTTATTTAAAAATTTCATTAATGTTCATTGATAAATATTTCCAGAAACCTTAACTGAAGCCAAGACACGGGAAAGAATGTTTGAGGCATTCTCAAATTCAGAATCTGAAGCGGCTTCTCATCATAAAAAGCAAAAATTTAAAAGTGTGGATTTAAATAACCAATTCAAATAAGAAATTCAAAACCGTGGTAGTTTCATTATTGATAATATACAACCTATTGCTAATATGAATTTACAAAAAGGTGGGGATATGAATGCAACCATTATAAATGCAGATTTGAACTCGCCGGCAACAATACCAATTGAAAATCAACACAACCATGCTATTATCATAGACATTCATACTAGATTTCTCATTTCATAGTAACTAAAGGAAAAAAACAAAAACTTCTGATAATTCCAATGTATGGTTGTGTTGTGTATTTTATAAGGCAATAATTTTAGAATGCGTTGCAAATATAATACGTATATGCAATACACCGATAATATTTGAATGGAAAATTTTTGTTTTTATTTTCTGTTTTTAGTCAAATGAGAGATCTATTATGATTGTCTATGCTATTATTATAGAAAACAATCGAGGCATAAGTTACGAACAAGAAACCATAATTTTTAGTCAAGATATCAATCAGGATGACCATGAAAGCTTAAATGGCAACGACAATCTAGGTAATTTAGAAAATATGCAAAAAAAAATATTTAAAATTAATCTGTCTTTAAGGCCAATTGCGTAGGTGTAATGCAACAATAATCCCAAATTACGACGAAGAAGAATCTGGCGTACTACTTCAGGATTTTAACCCAGCAGTCCAGTATTTTAACAAAGACTATCTCCGAATTAACGGACGAAATTAAGTTGTTAAAAAACCGAATACATGAAATGGAGAATACTGTTAAACCAATTGTTCATCTTTTACCAGATCTAATAGCCTTCATGAGAAAAAATACCACTAACTCAATTGAAAAAGATCCTTCTTTTAAGTCACCAAAACTTCCATTTTCTAGTATAAATGAAGTAGAGCAATTTAATTTCAGATTAATAGACAGAACCTTCAGCGATCAAATGGTATATGAACAAAAAGTTTGATTTTAACGTAAACATTCAATTAATGCCATTGAATTTGTAGCTAATTATTCTCAAATCGGAGGTAGAAGGACGAAAAGTAAATAAAAATATTCGTAATATTCTCGAAAAGCTGATCGAACCTGAAACATTACATAAGTTTACATGGACAAGGGCAGTCAATATTAAGAAAGGTATATAACTATGATTTTTTTTGTATTAAATGATCAAGTTTACTAATTATTAATTTCTTATTTTAGAAAAAAATAAAAAGGCATTTTCGGACATGAATCATTTAATTAGTTTAATTGAAACTACCATCAATTGTCGTTTTCAGGAACTGGGATTTCCTGAAATAAGCAAAATCGAATTACGAAAAAATTGTGTCGACATTTTAAAACGGGCTGCTGAGCGCTATAGATACGGACAAAATAAAGCTATTACTGCCGGTTAAAAATGCCATAATTCGTCATTAGCTTTAAATTATTAATTGAATTTTTATATTTTTGTATGAATAATTATTTTACGTAATCATATACATAGGTGTGTATATTGCATTTAACACAATAATTACATATTATATACGTGTTATGTCCTTAGGATATGTACCATATGTATATATATATATATATATATATACATATATATATATATATATATATGTAAGCATGAACTCGTAACATGATTTAAATTTTTCATGAAAACTTTTAATAAATAAATTAATAAATGAATAGTTTTGTTGATCATAATTTATTCGTCTTTTAATTTTTTATATTTACATATCCATATATATTACTACTAATATAAATTTTTCAAATTTTTTTTAATTATTTGTTGATTTCATAATTGGTTTTGCTAATAAAATTTGATATTTTGCCTTATCGTTATCTAGAATTACTATATACTTTAAATTACAATTTTTATGTGATTTCATATCCAATACATGAAATTGAATTGTAGGCCGAACGAGTGGCTTCACGCAATAATTAGTATTATATTATTCCGTGCGTAAATTGCAATTTTTACAAACCATTGCCAAACGACGATATCAACAAATTGTGTCTATTTAAAATGGCAGAATATTTAATTATTTGATTGGTGAACTATCGATAATTAATTAAGTAAATATACAATACATTTAAGTAACAAAAAACTAAAAATTTAAATAAACAACGGAAACGTCTATTTGAATCTCAATAGAAGTGACTAATAAATGTGCACCGGAATAGTCCGACATATCGCAGTCCTTTCCGCCTATATATTGGTGCAACGAAGAAGACTAACAAAAGACTCACATTAAGAAACATTATTTGGCTGTCAATATTGACCTTCATTTGCTAGTCGGATTCGACTACAGCTAATTTGGCAACCATTTGTCCATCGATTGCAACGATCAAATGGAAGACGAATCTGCTGTGACGAAAATGTCTTTAAATTTCGTCCATTTTCCGGCTAAGATTAGACGAACAAATGACTGAACAATTGACCGACATTTGACTTATTTCGTCTCTAATGGTCGTACAGCCAATTTCCAGACTTTTTATGGTCATAATATCTAAAATTGTTTTACGGGTTTAAAGCCGGTTTTCTGTCTGAGACAATATAAACCTTTGCGTCGTTTAGGCCTTTAGATATGCCTATCCTAGCGCAAAGTTCTATAGCATGCACTTCTGCTTGAAAAACGGTAGCATTGGTACTCAAGGACTTCGAGAGTGATGTTCCACTCCCGTGTATTCCTACCCCCACCCCATCTTTAGTTTTTGATCCATCTGTAAACCACACTATTGACCCTCGCTCAAAGGATGGTCCCCCTATACTCCATAACTCCCGGTTAGGTAATCTAACACAAAACGGTTTGTGGAACTGACAGGCATACAAACCACATGCACAGACACATACACTTATGTAAACATACAAAATAATAGCTTTACGCTATGTTAAATAAGGGCGATAATCCCAACTTCTAAGGACTATATCTCAAAAACATGAACTTTCAGGACTTAGCGGTCATTGAGACTTTTAATTAACAGGTCAAGGGCGACCAGAATCCAAAGTTTCAAAGAGTTTGACCGAGGGCATATTTCATACAAAAAGTGCGGGGTCCTTTTATTTTGCCGAAAGAAAAAACAAAATCTGCGAGAATTCCCTTTTAACTACAGAGAGAATTTTCGAAGGTTTTGGAAAAAACCAAAATATATTTATTGATGTATGGCATTGTTGAGATGCCGGTAATGAAATTACATCCTGCAGTCACTTTTCTTCTTTTTTATATCATACATATTATCGTTTATGACAACCATAAATAAATAAGTATCTTATCGATATCATACACCACCGAGCAACTGATAACTGAGAACAAGCCATACACTACAGCCCTAAAGTACAATTGATCACAATATTTTAATTACAAAAAACAAACGTATTTTTAACTATTTTTAGTTTAAAATTTAACTAAACGAGTTAACTCGTTCCTATGCCTTAAGGGGTTAATAATCAACAAAACTGCAAGCTGTATTACAACTTTAGAAAAGCTGACACAATGAAGCTTCATCAATTTCTCTAGGAGATTAACTGGGAAATTGAACTTAAAAGCAGCAACATAGATATTAACGTGGAGACATTCTACAAAATCTTATTTACGGGCATAGAAATATTTGTTCCTACAGGTGTGGCCAAACCAAACAAATATCCTCCGTGGTATGATAATAAACTTATCAATCTAAAGAACAAAATCTGAAATTTTGTTCCGAAGAAAGCAATTGATTGAAAAAATAAGAAAAGATCCAAAACATTTTTGAAGATTTTTCAAAGAAAAACGTGAAATTAATGGCTCGTGATATCACACACGATGAGTAACCATAAATTTCACGTTTTTCTTTGAATCAGGAACGTAAATCATAAGGAACGTAAATCGTGTGACCCGTAGGTTACATAAAACATGTTTGCGGAGTTTTTTCAATCGGTATATAAACTAGAAGATATCGATAAGTATGGAAATCCAAACAACGGTAAAAAACAACGTAACCATACTAACCCCACGGATTGAAACAGAGGATATTCATCGAGCTCTAGAAGTATTCGGAGATGGATGTGGTCTTGATGGTTCACGAAGTTAACAATTCCTCTGTGTCTTCTATTTAATCTATCTTTAAAACTTGCAGTATTTCCAAAGAAAGAACGATTTTACCCTTTTTCAGCAAATTAATTAAGCAAATTGTTAAAATAATAAAAAGCGTTTGGTTTTAATTAACGATAGCTAAGATATCGTGCATTTACTAAAAATAGAATTTAAAATTTCAACAGTTTTAATACAAAATTTCAATTTGTCGTTGATAATTTTTAATTTAAGACAATAAATTTAAATTTTTTATTAAAAGTGTTAAAATTTAAGTTTTTATTTTTAACCAACAACACGATACTTTAGCTGTTGTAATTAAAAACAAACGCTTTTATACAAGCCGTAGTAATTGCAGTATAAACACAACATACAACTTAGGTGCTATATTTCTGTAAGTATTATTGTCGTAACCGTATAATCTTTACATATTTCAATTTTACCACTAGAACAACCAACCTGTCAAAATGACGAATTGTACATTTATTGAATTCAATTTTTTTAATTTTTATGTTAATATTTTTTTGGAAGTTTATGATGAATTTTAACATAATTACTTTGTTGTCATATTAAAAGTCATTACACAGTTTCCCAAAAAAATATTAACAAATATTTAAAAAAATTGAATTCAATACAATTCAACACATTCAACAAATTCAAAACATTACAAAATATAACTAACACTTACAGAAATAATCGTTTATATACCTACATTACTTTATATACATTAAAACAAAATCATTTTCATTCATTGAAAGGAAAAAAAAATTTTTGAATTGAGTTCTATCAGAACCATCTTGATATGAATAGAGCCGGCATGTGAAAAATGAGCTTAAAATAAGGGATATAGAAACACTAAAAATTTATTTATTTTCATAGTGTTTATATGAAAAAGCGCGATTTCGATTGACGATAAAATATGAATTAAAAGTTAAACCCAGTTAAATAATTTTTTAAGAAATCGCTAACAAACAACTCAATGTCTTTCTCATTTAAAACACAGATTGTCAAATTTTCCTATTTTCCAGCAATAATCAAAAGAAAATAAGGGAAATTAAATTAAAAAACATTCTACAACAACAACAATGTGTATTAAAAAGAGAAAATTCAGTTTAATGTCGTCATCATTTGTCTACTATAAAGCTCTAGCTAACAAATTAAATGCTGATGGTCTCCAGTGGTACACCTACGAGGATAAAAATGATCGATCAATTAAAGTAATGGCACGAGGTCTACACCCAACTTGCTCAAAAGATGAAATCATTAAGGACCTGCAAAGCAAAGGCCTGAAAATAGTTGATGCAGTCAACATCATTAGAAAAGAGAGAAGAGATAACAGGGAGGGAAATGTTGAAATCAATAGAAGAGGTCTCCCACTTTTTATGCTAACCTTCGACAACACAGAAAAAATAGAAAGTATCTATAATATTAGGGCTATCCTTAACCTCAGAGTTAAAATAGAAACACCGAGAAAGGTCACTCGACTAATACCATAATGCAAAAACTGTCAAGATTATAATCATACACAGAAGTACTGCCATCGAGAAGCAAGATGTGTTAAATGTGCAGGAAAACACGCAGGAAATGATTGCATAGTTCCCCGAAATACAACACCGAAGTGTATAAACTGTAATGGCCAGCATCCGGCAAATTACAGAGGATGTGAAGTTGCAGTAGAACTACAAAAAATGAGAGATAAATCACGCAAACCAGTTGCATCAAGAAATGTACAATCTATAAAAAAAACCACGGAGCCAAAATGGTTGACTCCTAATCCTAACGCACAAAGAGAGCCAGTAAATGAAAATGTTACTTATGCACAAGTAGTTCAGCAAACAGAGCAGAAACAGCTCAAAGTGGATCTTGTTTTACAGGACATACTGAGAAATCTAGAGAACCTCAACAAAAGACTTTCTTCACAGGAAATGAGCCTGCAGAACGCGCTAGAAGAAATAAAATCACAAACTAGTTTCAATAAAAAAATTGAAGGAAACTTTGATCGAGTGTATCAAAATATAAATTATATAAAATCGAATTATAAAATAAAGAAATGAATAAAACATTACGAATTGTAACCTGGAATGCAAATGGGCTATTGCATCACATTCAAGAACTAGATATATTTTTAAACATGTATAATATAGATATATGTCTTATATCAGAAACACATTTCACCAAAACTTCATTCTGTAAAATAAAAGGATATTATTGCTATCATGCATTACATCCAGAGAACAAAGCTAGAGGTGGATCAGCTATTCTGATAAAAGATCATATACAGCATAACGAAGAACTTAAAATTGAGAAGCTTTCCATGCAAGTCACAACAATCAAAATACAATTGAACATTAATAAAACTTGTAGTATCTCAGCAATCTACTGCCCCCCAAGATACAATCTCAAACAAGGAGATTATACTAATCTTCTGAAAATACTAGGAAGTGTCTTTTTAATTGGAGGTGACTTTAATGCAAAAAATACCTATTGGGGATCACGGTTAACGACCACTAAAGGAACAGAACTTTTCGCAGCAGGCAAACAACTAAAATGTGAATTTCACTCAGGCGGTACACCAACCTATTGGCCCTCGGATATCAGTAAGACTCCAGATCTTATAGACTTCTTTATTACAAGAGGAATTTCAGATAATTATACCCATATAGAGAACAGTGAAAGTCTAACAATTATTATGAAACAGAGCAACCCGAAATTAACGAGCTTCAAAACCAATTGGGATCTCTTCCAAACACGGTTAACAGAAAGAATTAATCTGCAGAACCCAATTCAGGGATCAGTCCAATTAGAAGAAGAACTAGATAATCTCATCTATAATATCCAAAGTGCTGCGTGGGAAAGCACTCCTAATAACATTCATGAATTGAAGCGCAATGCTAGCTATCCGGAGGAAGTAAGGGAACTACTTAAAATCAAAAGAAAAGCACGGAAGAATTGGCAAAAACATCGAAACCCGGAAAATAAGAGGGTATTTAATCACTTGTGTAACAAATTAAAATATCTAATAAAAGATATTAAAAATCAATCAGTTAATAAATACCTCAGCACTCTAACTGGGCAAAAAGATACTGATTACTCATTATGGAAAGCAACTAAGAATCTTAAAAGACCCAAACTTCAGGTTCCTCCAATTAAAGATAAAGACAATTGGGCTCGAAATGCTAAACAAAAAGCTGATTTGTTTGCAAATCATCTTGAAGAAACATTTCAACCTTACCCAAAACAAACGGAAGAGGAAAATATTACCCCGATAAATAAACAGGATGAAATAAAAATTACACCAATAACATTGAAAGAACTAAAATGGGAAATCAAGAATAATCTGAATGCGTATAAGGCCCCAGGATATGATCTTATAACGGGTCAGATAATAAAAGTGTTACCGGAGAAAGCATTGAGGAAACTAATGCATATAATTAATGCAGCATTTCGACTAAGATATGTACCAAGACAATGGAAAGTTGCAGAAGTAATTATGATACTTAAGCCGAACAAACCTCCGAACGATAAAGCTTCATACAGGCCGATTTCTCTGCTACCAACATTATCGAAACTATTCGAAAAAGTTCTTCTTAAAAGACTAAAACCAATTATCGAAGAAAGGAATCTTATCCCCTCACATCAGTTTGGATTTAGGGAAAAACATTCTACTATAGAACAAGTACATCGAATTACTGATGTAATCGAGAAATCACTAGAAAGCAAACAAATATGCTCAACTATATTCCTTGATGTAGCGCAAGCATTTGACAAAGTATGGCACCAGGGGTTAGAATTCAAACTTCATCGAGATCTTCCAGAGCAATTTTTTCAAATTCTAAAATCCTACATATCAGAGAGGCACTTCCGAGTAAAGTATGAGAATGAATACTCCCAGCTAAAACGAATAACAGCAGGAGTTCCACAAGGGAGTGTTCTTGGACCAATCCTTTATCTCCTATATACTAGAGATATACCAATTATAGAAGCAACAATGGCGACTTTTGCAGATGACACGGCAATACTTGCAACAGCAAAAAACATCAATGAATCCACTAGTAAACTTCAGAAGGCTACTAACCTGATATGTAAATGGACAGAGAAATGGCGAATTAAATTAAATGAAGCAAAATCAGTCCAAGTGAACTTTACCAATCTAAAAGTTAATCATATACCAATAATGATAAACTCTATAGTAGTACCGCATGCGAACACTGCTAAGTATCTTGGCATGACTTTAGATGCTAAACTTAGATGGAAAGAACACATAAAAAAGAAGCGAGAAGAACTAAACATAAAATTTAGAAAGATGCATTGGCTCTTAGGGAGACAATCTGAACTAGCGATCCATAACAAACTGCTGTTATACAAACAAATCCTTAAACCTGTATGGACGTACGGTAGCCAACTCTGGGGTTGTGCCAAGAGGACAAATATTAAAATCATACAAACAGTTCAAAATAAAATCCTGCGATGTATTGTTAATGCACCGTGGTACATTCGAAACGACAACCTCCATCGAGATCTAAAGATCGAGCTTGTCGTGGATGAAATTAAGCATCATGCAACAAAACACCTACAACGTCTGCACCAGCATGAAAATCTGGACATACGCTGTATGCTGACTACCACACCAACCAGAAGACTGCAAAGAATAAAACCATTGGACTTATCGCGACCAGGAGGTCAGTAGACTTGCTGTGGCGAAAATCCAGGGGATGAGTTACACGAAATGGGGGATAATCTTGTGATTGTGCCGACTAATCAAATACTTTATAATGCAATGTAAATTACTAAATGGGTGTAAGACTCAGTCGTAATATAAATAATAAAAAAAAAAAAAAAAAAAAATGAAAAAATTTGTCTACATCTAAACCCAATCGTAAGAAAAATGACAACACGCCTCCGCTCAACAATCAAAATTTAAAAAAAATCAAAAAGAGCCAAACAGAATAAATTAAATCAATACAATGAGTGCGAAAAAAACAAAACATCAAAACAATCTAGCATGCTTTGCAAATTCAAAATAACTATAGAAACATATTCGAATTCAAATTGGAATGGAGGCAATGAAAGAGATGATTATTGTTTTGTTTATAAATTTCTAGTTATGTTGGTGACGTATAGTATTACAAAAACAACAATATTTTAAATTTCAAAAGTACCTTATTTTTCATGACGATTTTCACTTAGAAATAAACATTTTCAAGACTCGATTTTTCAACCAAATAATATTACATGTTTCATGAACATTTTCATATAAAAACAAAACAAAAGCTCACATTTCTAATAAACTAAATCTGTCAATGAAAATAAGCGTTTTCCCATATAGTTTCATAGTAAAGAAAAAATTGTTTGTACCTTATTTTAAGCTTAGGCCCGATTGTATGAACATGGATAGATTAAAAAAAATCCGGCGATACAAATTAATCTTCAACCGACGATTTTTTTTTTCGTCGATTGTATAAACACGGATAAAAAAAAATCCATCCTCTGTTTATTGCAGTTTTTATTGCAGTTTATTTTGGAGTGTCAACACTTTTTTGACGTTTCAAATTTAATTTATTGTTTATTTACATTCTTATGTGTGTACTTATTGTACACGAAAGTATTTTTTTATGTTTTTCTACAATAGAAAAAAAAAATTCGAGTTGGGCATTTGAAATTGTACATTTTTTCGATTCCATTCCGATTTTTTTTTTCAATAAACGCAACAACAATCAAAATGTTCCGCCGCGCCGAACCAAACAAATAAAATAAAAATTATGTCAAAAAAAATAAACAACATTTTCTATCCGCTGTTTTAGACAACAAAAAGAGAAGATAAAAACAGTGGATAGAAAAGAATCCTTGGATTAATTTTCGAATTTATCGTCGTTCATACAATCCAAGCGACGATTAATCCGCCGATTAATCTTCTATCCGCGTTCATACAATCGGGCCTTAGTAAAAAATACAGTCGATACTGGAGGCTCTTATTTATACAGTAGGCTCTGGTTCTATTGAGTACTTTCATTGTTTTTTTTTGTTTTCTCGTGAATGAATTGCAAAGGAAATCTTTACGCGTCTATAACTTTGGAGTCCGACCACTTAAGGATCTTAGTCACACCATTTTTTTCTTATATCATCAAAGTCTATAAGTCTGTCTTTGTTTCATGAAAATCGGATAAGTACTTTTCGACTTAAGGGAGAACACCACTGTGAGATTTTCAAAAAATCGGTTATTTTTTATGTCTTTAAAAATTCCTTTAGACCCTCAAAAATATGATAAAAATTCGTTTAAAGCTAAAAAAAATTTTTTTTAGAAGGTTTTCAAGGATTTTTCTGAGAGCTCTTATTGAGAAGTTATTGATACCAAAAACTTTAAACGCGTTTTTCTCGAAACCGTGTTTTGGAAATCTGCACGCAGCAGAACTCAGTCAATTTTTGTTCAATCGACTTGAAATTTTAACTGTAGCTTCTTAAATAGATTTAAAATCGAATTACCTGAGTTTTTTGATTCATTAAAAATTAAAAAAGATATACAAGTTTTTATACGAAAATTATAGTCGAAAAATGAAAGTTTTTCTTCAAACTTGTCTCTATTTTTTGTTTTTTCGAATTTTTTAATTTCCTTAGGTACTTCGATGCTAAAACTAATATATTTGATGAAAATATTTTATATCGTCGTTATAGAATAAATAGTAATCATCTACATTTTTTCAACATTGAGGTTTTTATATTTTCTTAGACTATTTTTCATTACCTAACAAATACTGAAAACAAAATTTGTCTATACTTATTAATTACTGAGAATTTTTTTTTAAAAAGTCACTAACTGCAATTTTGCAAGAAAAATTAAGAAGAAAAAATCACCATCTTCATACATACATGCATAATATCAGAATTTAGTTCATGCAAAACCAACACAAATGTCTTTATACAAGCCAATTGTTTCCGTGACGCACGCATATTATTAAATCCAAAACCTACTATTTTCGTTTAGTGTTAGTGATATTTTATACTGGTTTTGATACAAACTACAATTTAAAATCAAAGTATGTAAAGATTATACTGTATTATGACGTAATACTTACAGAAATAGTAGGTTTTATTTTGTGTTTGTATGGCAATAATATGGCTTGTATAAGACATTTGTGTTGGTTTTGCATGAACTAAATTCTGATATGCATGGATGTATGTAGATGGTGATTTTTTCTTCATAAGTTTTCTTGCAAAATTGTAGTTAGTGACTTTTTTAAAAAAAATTCTCAGTAATTAATAAGAATAAAAAAAAAATGAATTAAAATGTAAAACAGAAATATTATATCTTTTTTTATTCAATAAAATCAATTATATAAAGTTTTTGTATTAACTTAACGGTAAATCATTATCTACAATCGAACAAAATTATTTTGAAGAAAAAATCACTATCTACAAATTTAACAAAATTATATTGAAATTCTTACTTTTTATTGAAAATATCATTAGCATTAGATATGGCATTAAATAATATAAAAGATACAGTAATCAAACTATTTAATTTAAAAAAATTGGATTTTTAATAGAAAAGTTAATACTAAAACCCTTATAACTCGAAATCATAAATATGTAGATGATTACTTTTGATTCTATAACGACGATATTTTGTTCCAGGAACAAATTTAAGACACTTCTACTGCGTGCAGTGGAGCGATTCGAGTCAAAATCATTTCTACTAAAGCTACTATTGCGCCGCCATTTTGTATTTTTTTTACATAAACATTTTATTTTGTTTACTTAAATATATGCCAAATATAGCCTAAAAGTTTTTTTTTCTCTAAACCGAACCCATTCCTCAAAAAACAATACCAAACTTAGCACTTGAAAATGGTAGGTCACAGTGGTGTTCTCCTTTAATACTTGTTAACAGATTTCAATACCGGGGATATAAGGCATTTCTCTCGCGCTGGCGCTCTGCTTGAGTTGAGGAGCCTAAAATGTAATTTTTTCAAAACCAACACAAATGTTTTTATACAAGCCAATCACGAATATTATTAAATTCAAAACCTACTATTTCTGTAAGTGTTAGTGATATTTTATATTTAGTGTATTTTGTTGACAAAATTACAACAACAATTTGTTTGGATATAAAGCGCCGCAGATTTAAATACAGCCAACAAAAATGTTCTGTGGCAACAAGGCATAACAGCGTCGACTTAAGAAAAAATTTACTTTTCAATATTCAACATTTTATATTTACCTTGTAATTTCACCAAATTTATTTAAGCATTTAAGCGGTTACGTATTGTAACTACAGTCTTCGGTCACAAGATAAGCGCACTTAAGTCAAATTTGGTGAATTTACAGGATAGGTACAAAATGTTGAATATTGAGAAGTAAATTTTTCTTAAGTCGACTTAAGCTGTTATGCCTTGTGGCCATAGGTTTCTTTAGGTTTATAGGAAAGAATAGCACAAAAAATAAATCAAAACTAGATTTATTTAAATTTTTCTCAACAAAGTACAGCTACTGTTTTTGATACAAACTACAATTTGAAATCAAAGTATGTAAAGATTATGACGCTAATCCTTACAGATATAGTAGGTTTTATTTTGTGTTTGTATGGCAATAATATGACTTGTATAAAACATTTGTGTTGGTTTTGATTTTTTTCGTTTTCACCAATACCACTTATAGTTGATATCACACACTACTTAATACATTATATTCACAACAGTATGTATTCTCACTAAGACAATAAGCAGTTGATATATTTTTACAGCAATAGTATACAAATGACTGGGCTTGCTGCAGAGAGAATTGTAGCAGGTTTTGGCCAAATAGCAAATTAAAAACCATCAATAATAACTACTTTGGAGAACAATAGTGCGAGTGATTGATAGTTATAATTCGTATTGTGATGGAGAGGAGAAAGAAAAGAAAAACAACAACAAATTGCAATTGCGAAAGACATCAACAATAATTAAATTTTTTTTAAATTTTACCAACTCAATATTTTTTGATGAGTGTAGGTCAGGAATTCTTGTGGTATTTTGAATATAATTGTTATCGTTTATGATTTTTTTAGGTGTTTATTGTGATACGTTTTTTACTAGATATAAATTGAAACGGTCATGTTATACAACACAAGGTATCATATATATACATTACATTTCTTACCAATTTTTTCACTAAAAAATTCACCGATAGTATTACGTGTAGAAACAACCGTACATTTTTTTACATACATAGGTTACTTACTATAGAAGTCAATCTAAGATAGATAAACAAGAAATAGTTATAGTCAATCATAATTTAATAGTTTAAATTAGAGGTACGAAAAAAATGATTCATTACTTCCTCTGATTTTGTTTTTGATCTGACAATTTTGGATGATTCCTGTTTTTGATGATGTCATAAGTCGTCTTTTCAAAAATATGTGTCTCACACAGGAAAAGAAAACTTTATTAACATACATATCTTAGTAAAATTAACGTTGACAATTTTTACAGATAGTATGAGTTAAGATGATGATCCTGTATTCTGCAATGTAGATTGCAATGTAGGTTGTTTTAGAGATCAATCTAAACGAACCATGTTCTTATGCCAGGAAAATGGAATCCCATGTCCTCGTAATCCAGTACAAGAATGTGCGTGCACTATTGTAGCAGACTTAGGTAGTTGTTTTGTAGATTTCTGCCATTTGTTTTGTAGTTAACCGTATTAGCATCTTTGGTAATGTAACACATTTTTATTATTATGCAATGTCGAGAGAAGAACCACGACTTTATTCTTTTTCGATACGTAAGAGCATATTGCAAACTTATTTGATTTACATGAAAACCAAATTCTGATTAAAGAATAGGCCGAGAAGTATGATTTTTCATCTCAGGAGGAATACATCTCTTGTTGCTTCGAAGAGTGTCAACATACCCTAGACTAATAATTGCCAGCCGCTTGCACCTCTAGCACGTATACGCATATCGTATATCAAAAAGAACGAGCACAATCATTTTCGTATAAAACATTCTTGAGGTCTGGCTAGACCCTTGTGTTACAAATATGATTAGATTTTGAAAATATCCTAAAATTTACCCCTCCCAGTATTTCTGAATAAAATTTGTTTAGATACTCATTCGATAATAGTTGTTTGAGGATATCAGGGAATATTATGACCACAACGTAATCAAAACTGTTTAAATAATGTAAATATTTATAAGAAGGGCCTGGTCAGGCCCATTGGTCTGAATGAGGGTTAAAAAAAAATGGTGCGCCATTGCAACTCCGACGCGCGACTGGAGTTTACTCCTTAAGAACGATTGTGGAAACTTACCAGATCCGAACATAAATGAGTATGTCAGATTAGTAGCCCTTTCTCGAATCTATGGGTGGTGGTGCGTGGCTGTTCTTAGTTCGTGGATTGATTTGTCTGGTTAATTCCGATAACGAACGAGACTCAAATTTCTTAACTAGATGCCGACAGGGTTAGGTGTAGAAAATTTGCAGACATTTGCTTCTGTTATACTATGCTTCTACCGGGGAATCATACCTGGTGGTTTGTACTAATAATACACTTGCTTCTTAAATAGACAAATTGCGTCTAGCAATATGAATTGAGCAATAGCACTGTGATGCCCTTAGATGTCCTGGGCTGCACGCGCGCTACAATGAAACTTAAAGGATAAGCTCATTAGACCGCAACGTACCATACCACCAAAAATCGATAAAGATTCTAGAGCCAAATAACATTTTCCCCTGAGCTAAATTACCTAATCTCAAGAACACCGTATAAATCGATACATAAATAAAGATTTTAGCTTCTTTTAACCCTAACAACACTGTGACAGTGCGTGCTGACACTGCTCGAGCAATAAATATCTCGAAAACTATTCAGGGCAAAAAATTGTGACTGTTTGACTTTGTAAATTAATTATCGCCCTATTTTGCAGTGAAAAAAATAAGTACAGTAGAGCGTCGATTATCCGAACGTTAATTATTTGAAACGTCAATTAACCGAACACTGCGGCAATTTAAAAAACAACGGGCGAGTTCACGCTTAGCTCGCAAAAGAATTATGTGAAAACCTTTAACTATTGAATCATTTCAAGTATCTTCGATGGGCCTGAGAAACCAATGCAGATAGACGGCTGCTGTTCGCTTATTATTTAAATTACGGTACAATTTTGGTTTAAAAAGTCTATAAGTTATTCTATTTTGGATTTGAAGGACGAACCTTACCGACATTAATTGTTTAATTGAAAATTAAAATTTATAATTTATTTATTGAAAATTTAAATTTAAAACCTACTATATTTTAGTATAGCCATGTCTTGGTGAGCTTGAGCAAAATACAATTCTGTTAAGTTAACCATCTAAATCTGCCCTGAACGCATTAAAATTCACCAATACTCATACACAGCAATTGTTGAAGATCCCATGTTTAGACTTTTCTGAATGGTTAGGGCAAAGCAGGTGAACAAAGCAAAGTGGTATCGCTGATATGATTGATTTAACCTAAATGAAATAGTGCGGTTCTATTAGGCAAAGGCGCTATTTTGATTGTATAGTCATAGCAGCTGGAAAGGCGGCAGCATGTCTCTCTGCGGCGACTTCCTCGCGCGTATCTTTAGAAAATGGCATTCGAATCTGTTTACCATATTATAATTTTTGTTTCCTATATGCACCGCATATCCAAACTCAGCAACAGCATAAGTAATACTAAACATAGCATACCGATTAAATAATTTCAAAACAAGGTAATATATTGCGCAGGATGTCAAAAATTATAACAACAACAACAATGGCGGAGATTGTGACTGAAATGTGTATGAACTATTTAAACAATGATACATTGTTAATTATTTTGAATTAAAGTCAGTAGAAATTTTTACACAATTTTAATTATATTCACTCAACACTCAAAATTATTACGCAAAACTAACAAACACGATTTGTTTGGTCACAATGTCCGCCATATTAAAATAGTTTTGACATAGATGCGCAAGAAAGAACTTGTTTAACGTACTTCCATTTCAGTTTTTTTGAATCACTAACACTACACATGCATAATTTTTGTGCCTTTTTATTTTAATCTGACGAAAATTGTAATTCGAATTATATACATAATATGCAAGTTCGGTGCATTTTGCATTCGTTTTTCTCATATTATAATTTGCAATTTCGGTCGAACCGGATTTTCCGTTCCTTTTTTACATGAAATTTTTGACTTACCCCCACTAAAGATGTTTTCACACAAAACCAATACAAATGTCTTATAATACAAGCCATATTATTGCCATTAAAACACAAAATAAAACCTACTATTTCTGTAAGTATTAGCGTCATAACACAGTATAATATTTACATATCATACATACTTTGATTTTAAATTGTAGTTTGTATCAAAAACAGTATAAAATATCACTAACACTTACAGAAAATAGTAGGTTTTGGATCTAATAATATGCATGCGTCACGGAAATAATATGGCTTGTATAAAGACATTTGTGTTGGTTTTGTTTCACATAAAAAAAAGTCAAGCACACGTGCATGTTTTGTTTTACATTTCTTCTTTTGTATGTGTGTATGAGTCGACGTATATGTATGTATATAAATAAACAAGTGCACCAAACCAACAAAAATGTTTATACAAGCCGTGACGTTCGCCCTTTACACAGATCCCATCAAAAAATGTCCTCTATATTGTTGTTGCAATTTTAATAGAAAACATATGTGTATACACGTAAAATATTGCAAATAATACTATAGACATTTGTGTTAAGCGTTAGCGTACATCTTTATATCTTTAGGTGTGTGTTCCGCATGGCTTGTATAAACATTTTTATTGTTTTTGTGTTCACACATTTCTTGCATAATATTTAGTAGTTTTACTTATATGTTTGATTGTCATATACATATTTGATTATTCGAACAACCCACGGTCACAGTGTTTTTCGAGTTAAAATATAAATTTTAATTGCTATAGTTTGCCATGAAAACATAACAACTTCACGTTTTGTTAACACTGGATTTTGCTCCCCATCTAATTTGTGTATCACGGGCTATATACATATACGAAAATCGATTCTTAAGAAGTAAACTCCAATAAACTCTAATAAATTCCAAAAAAGCATAATAAAAAGACAATAGTCAGTGACTGTACTTGAACTCACAACCTCATTGATGCAGAAGCATCTTGATGTAAATAGAGCCGTTATGTGAAAAATGAACTTAAAATAAGGGATATAGAAACACTAAAAATTCATTTATTTTCATAGAGTTTGTATGAAAAAGCGCGATTTCGATTGACGATAAAACATGAATTAAAACTTAAACCCAGTTAAATAATTTCTTCTGAAATCGCTAACAAGCAACTCAATGTCTTACTCATTTAAAACACAGATTCTAAAATTTCCCTATTTTCCAGAAATTATCAAAAGAAAATAAGGGATATTAAATTAAAAAACATTCTACAACAATATGTATTAAAAAGATAAAATTCAACATAATGACGTCATCATTTGTCCACATCTAAAACCAATGGTAAGAAAAAAGACAACACGTCTCCGTTCAACAATCAAAATAAAATAAATCAAAAAGGGCCAAACAGAATAAAATAAATCAATGGGCGCTTTCAGTTCCTCCAACATGTTAGCATTGAAAATTTACTGATGGAAAAAATGACATTCGATCTATCACATTGCCATGAAATTTTCGATAAATCGGTTGCATTCAGAAAACATCATTATTATTTTACTCAACATGTTGCCAACAGTTGGCGGTCCTAAAAGCGCCCAATAATTCAATACAATGAGTGCGAAGAAAACAAATTATCAAAACAATCTAGCATGCTTTGCAAATTCAAAATAAGATATTCGAATTCAAATTTGAATAGAGGCAATGAAAGAGATGATTATTGTATTGTTTATAAATTTCGAGTAATGTTTATGACGTATATTACAAAAACAACAATATTGTAAATTTCAAAAATACATTATTTTCATGACGATTTTCACTAAGAAATAATCATTTTCATGACTCGATTTTTCAATAAAATAAATTTACATGTTTCATGAACATTTTCGTATAAAAACAAAACAAAAGCTCATATTTCTAATAAACTGAAACTGTAAATGAAAATAAGCGTTTCCCCACATAGTTTCATAGTAAAGAAAAAATTGTATGGACCTTATTTTTAACTTAGTAAAAAATACAGTCGATAGTGGAGGCTCTTATTTATACATTAGGCTCTGATTGATGACACAAGGCAGTGTGACGTCACCACTCAGCTATGAAGATGTTTGTATGTGTTAGTGACACTTTATATTATGGATATTTAGATTTCGCTGATTTTACTTGAACAATTGTTAACATAAAGCGTAATTTTATTGTCCAAAATTTAATTCGAATTATTTTGGGTTTACTTTTCCCCAAGAAAATAGACAATTTGATTTAATTGACAAAAGCCAACCTTTCGATGTAAAATATAAATTAAATAATATGTATTATAGCCTCCGGTGGCACGTACCATAACCAAAAATTTAGAATTATGTTTAAATAAACCCAATTTTTTTTGAGTTAATGTTATTCTTGTAGGGATTTATCCTATGCAATTGTTGTTGTAAATTTGTCAAGGCGGATTCAGTGTTGTGTTCCTTCCTTCTTTCATTCATTCTGATTTTTTTTTTTGACGATTCATGGTTGCTGAAAAAAATGCAGAACGATTTTGCTTACATCTATAGATAAAAAATGTGACTGAGTGACAGTTTTCTTAATGATTGACATTTTTTCTTGTGTTTTGCACATGAAGAAAAAACAATAATAAATAATATGGTTGTTTGACATTAGATTTGAGTGTAAATTATCTTTTCGTCTCTTTCATTTAAATATCATGCTATCTCTTTTTCGCCATGTTCGTTCACTACAAAAGTTAAAGTTAAACCAAGTTGGCGAAACAAATTCAGAAGAAAAAACGTCATTTTTAACCAATGAAATTGATTTAAAACAATTTCAGAAGGAAGGAAGGAACGAATTAACGCCACACTGAATCCGCTTTAAGAAGTTGGGAAGCGGTTGAAAAATCGATTGCAAGATTTGCGCACAGACAAAAAAACAGAGGAGTAAAGTTAAATAAAATCTTTGTAATAATAAGTAAAATTTTTGCTCAGCGTCAAGTTATTCTCTTGGCCATCGCTCCTGCACAATTTACATACAACAAAAAAATTAAAAATGTTAAATATAGTTTAATAAGGATATAAATAATATTTTATACACTAATATAGCCAAAATATGTAAATATTTATAAATTTTCTTCAAGAAATGCCATGTCAAAATTATTTAGTTGGAGCGTTAATATTTCCACAAAATATTATTCTTGTGGACATTTATGTAGACCAAATTTGAATTTTCAAGATGTTCATTTAGTAAATGTGGTTCTTGCTTAAGACGTGGAATGCTAATTTCCCAAATGGATTTTGGATCCAAAATTTATAGCACAATTCAAATATATAAAAATTGTTGCATTTTGTGGAATGTTTGCAGAATTTTCAGAAAGATTATTCAAAGGAATACGATCGAATTACAATTTATATTTAAACAGAATTCTGTACGGACACATAATATAGGGTTTTCCAATACGAATGATACTATTTAAAAATTAAAAAAAAAAACACATAAATTATTCAGTAAGCCCAAAATTTTTTTTTATTTGAAAGGTTACACTATGCCATTATGTATGGAAAATAACATCATACAAATGACCACCACGACTTCTCCGTACGTGCTGCATTCTGTCAGCCCAATTTATCATCACTTTTTCACATAAGTTTGGCTGTATTTCATCAATGTTGATTTTTAATTGCTCAATTGTTGTTGGATTATCAACATAAACAAGTGACTTAACATATCCTAAAAGAAGGAAATCACAAGGTGTTAAATCACACGACCTGGGAGGATAATTAACTGGACCAAATCTTGAGATAATTTCATTACCAAATTTTGTTTTCAATAAATCGATTGTGAAGGTGGCTGTGTGGCAGGAGGCATCGTCTTGTTGAAACCACATATCTTCCAGATTATTCTCAACAACAGCAGGAAAAAAAAGTCATCTAACATTGTTCTGTATCGTTCTCCATTGACTGTTACTCTTCGACCATTTTCTTCAAAGACATATTTAGTCAATATGCAAATAACTCCACCAGCATGAATTGCACACAACACAGTGACTTTATCTGGATGTAATGGTGTCTGAACAGTTTCGTGTAGATTTTCATCACTCCAAATTCTGCAATTCTGTTTGTTTACATAACCATTTAACAAAAATGAGCTTCATCACTGAATAAAATTTGTCGATAAAAATGTTCATCATTTTGATTCACTGATTTTGATAAAACAATTTAACAATTTCTAAACGTTGTTGAAGCGTGTATCTTTCCAAGATTAAATGGCATAACCTACTGAACACAAACGACATAAGAAATGTCAAAAAATAATACGCAGATTTGCCAATATAACCATTTTAAATAGTATCATTCCTATTGGAAAACCCTATACTAGTATTAAATATTTTTTTAATTTTAAATATTAATTAATTGTATACCACATTTCAATAAATTATTCAGTGTCATAAAATCATATCAGCTGTTAAAGTTGGGGTAGACTATTGTGTTCTGCTGTTCTGTTTTATTGCTTCAATCGTATATGCTTTAATTCTAAAATATACTTAAAAGTAACACAAAAATTTTCCAAAAAATGCTAATCACCATTGGGTCATAACTCACCTCCGACGCAAATATTTACAGTTTAACTGATGTTAGAGATGTTTATATGTACTATGATATTTCATTTAAATCCATACTACAATACCTATTTATTATCTAACCAAATTACCTATTTTATTTATTGTGTGCGTTAATGCAATAAATGCGTAGGCATGGAATGATATGTATCATCTTAATAATTTTAAAACGGTACGCATGGGTCTTGTGTTTTTTATAAATAATTTAATGATAACTATCATTTAAAGTGGTACGCATACACTGTTCAGTGCACACTACCGCAATATTATTGGTTATTGCCATATTGACCTATACGAATAAAATTAAAATTTAAAAGAATTATATTTAGGTTAGTTAGTTACAGTTCATACATCATACATTTTACTTTCAAGGTCATTCAGTAAATTCTACATTTAATATCGGTAGACAAGTGTTACGTATAAGTAAAGCCCGTTCTAAACACTTTGCTCCTAAAACTGCAGACTTATAATTTATTATATTTACATATTATATACAAATGAACGGTAATGTTTATTACATGAATCATTTTACATAATTTAACATATCCAACCTACATACATACGCTCGGTAACGCAATAATTAATAAATATTAAATTACCACATCTTCTTCATTTTTCACATTAACAAATGAATTGAATACTTAAAATAAAAAAAAACAAACCGATGAATAACAGAAAACACCGTGAAGGTACTAAAAATGTATATTTAAAAGATGACTACATGAATTAAAAAAAGCGAATTAAAAAAGGTGATTTTTGTATGAATTTTTATGAACACCTGTTACTTTTTTTAATTCATTTTTTTCTGAAATAAAAAACCTATTCCTTTTTCATACAAAATTCGCTTTTTTATTTCATAATGAACACTTTTTTTAATTCAGCCTTTTTTAATTCGGTACCCACGAAACGATATTGATTTCTACTCTCCCTTACCAAACCTAATACATATATGTATGCGTTTTTTTTGTACTATATAAAGCCAAACTAGTCATTAGCATTCATTCATTAGCAAAACTGTAAAAAAATATTGTTAAGTACTTTTCTAATTTTACCGACACTGAACGCAATAATTAAAAATAATACAAATATTCGTAATAGAAAGAGGATGCTGGAAAATAGTTTATATATTTACACTGGAGAAATTTTGATTGCTTTATATTTGTTTGAAGTTGAATTAGAAATTTCTTATCTAACTAAATTGTCCACTTACCTCGGAAGAAGTGAGATAGCAGAGGCGAGAATCTGTGCTATCAATCGATGCTTGTTGGACGATACCGTAACGAGTTTCACGATCGCTCAGGTAATCCGAACGTAGGCTATCTTGTCTGTCGAAGACACCACTATATATCACAAAAATTAAAAACAAAAAATAATAAAAATATGATCTAGGCAACCTCTAGTTGGTATAATATAGTTACCGTTGCTCGAGTGAGTCAGCTCGATTACTTTTATATCCTGAATCATTTAAACTACTATCTTGCCGCAACGATGGTAATGAATCCCATGGTGATCGCTTATGACCCGAACTGCTCTGCGAAGTAATCAGTCCCTGACCAGAGCCCGAGCCTAGTGTTGAACTACCCGAGCGCCAACCGTCTGAATGTCGAAACCATTGAGCACGGGCCGATTCACCGATACATGAAGCACACCGTGAAGCCGAGAAACTACTATTGTGATCGCTTAGATAGCCACGGTCTCGTTCACGTTCACGCTCTCGTTCACGAATTAATTCATTGCGATCACTATAGTATCCGTCACGATCTCGATCACGTTCTCGTTCACGGGTACTCATTGGCCGCTCGCGCTGGTGCGGTAATGGCAGAGTTGATGATTTTGCTCCTGCTGAAGAATCTTTATAAATTTTTTTTATGTACATTTTATACGATCATGATCTTTGATAACAGCAAAAAACAAATATCGCAATCAGAATTTAAAAGTTATATTAAAATTTATTAAATCAAACAACACTAAACAAATAATTTTTCACGATAAAAAAAATACTTACGTCTACGGCTAGGGTATGGACTTCGTTGTGTTGATCCAGGTAAATTCTCAGCTAATTCTGAACAGATTTTAAAGTTAAAAAATAAAATTGAAGAAAATTTAAAAACAAAATTCGAAAAAATTAAATCAAAGTGGAATTCATGAATTTTCAATGTATGCAATTATTTTATAATTATCATAATATATAGAGCTACAAAGTTAGAAAAATCATTAGCCTCGGATGAAGAATTATTCGCAAAAATATGAATAACAGAGAGAGACAGAGAGAGAGTAGACGGGAAAATTAATAAAACCAAATTAAATGATGAATTTTCTGATTAACTACTCTACCTAAATTTTCCATACTTTGTGATAGAAGCGCCTCAAACGTATGCAAACTGTACGATTCTGCGTCCATTCCCTTCGCAAGCGTGTTACGTAAATGCATCTCGTATTCTAAAAGTAGGCGTGATGTTGGAGAACCAGGTGTTGGCGTAATATTTGATTGGTTCTATAAAAATATATTCAAGAAGATTAAAAATAAAATTTAAAAATAATATGTTTTTAACTTACCTGATGATGGTGCATATGACGTCCTCCGGTTCGTTGTCCATAAGGTTGGTCTTGATCTGAATTTCCGTTACTTGAACTAGGCGTAGTCGCGTAACATTGATTGTCAAACATAACATTATCGGATGGTGGTGAACCTTCGACACAACCACGCTCACGTTCTAATTCTAAATATAAACCGCGTTGCTGATAGCCGCGACCAATTTCATGCGATGACCGTGATCCCGAAAACCGTGACGTTTGACTCGATGGTCGATTCATTGTGCTACTCATATTATTCATCATATGTGCGGCATGCATTGCATGTTGATGTGTATGTCCAACATTTATTGCATTATTGTAATAATTATACCGACGTCTACCCATTTCAGGCGATGTAAGTGGGCTTTCGGTACTTGGCATTGGTTTCAGCATACGTTTCAATGTATTGGGATCTAAAACCAGAAATATAAAAAATAAATACTTGGTCAGTAGTAATTTGTGTAATTTTATCCGTAAATATAATTTATAGCATACTCTGCCATCTATATTCAAGCATTTTGTACTACTAAAAAAATCAATATTTTATTGCAGTGTTTTATTGAATTTTCCTTATTATATTATGTTTGTATTCTCAATTGACATGCAAGCCAATTATCACATATTAGAAATCAAACGGTATATACATACGGTAACGGTGTATATATTCGTTGAATTATGGGGGAGACCACGCAATTTGTATGTAAAAATTGAATAGAAGTGGTTAGGCAGAAAATTATTTTAATTTAGTGTGGGTGCGGTACAAATCGAAAGTATCGATGCTGTTGTAGAGGGGAAGAGCACTGAGGATTTGAAAAAAACATTTCGAAAGTAATTTTATAAATGGAAATAAGTATGGTGTACAGTGTTGGTGTATTCTAAAAAATGTAATAAAATATATAAGTTAAGAGCTAAAAAAACGCTACAGCTTAAAATGTCATGCCCGCAAATCTGCAAATATTGTTTTTGTAGTTTACTCACCAACATTCATATCCTCAGTGCTCTTCGATTTATTTCGTCTAGAACTACTACTCATCATATTATGATGCATTTCGTGCGGATCGCGTGACATTTCATCATTATAATCTTTCGATCGTGTTATAGTACCTGTTGATGCGGTCGATTTTGTTGATGATTGTTGTAATGTACCCCCGGCTTGTGTACCTTCTGATTTTGATGATCCATCATCCATGCGTTGCTGTTGTCCTTGTTGCTGCACATTTAACTGTTGACCACTTTGCGACCCCATTAGTTGATTTGTATTGTCGTCTTGGCCAATTTGTGATCCAACATGATTTTGTGTACCAACCGACGACGTTAGCGTTGATACGCTTGTCATGGTATTGGTCTCTTGCGATTTTGTTTGACGTTGCAATGTATCTTGCCCACCTGGCTGGCCTAGTAGGCCGCCAGTCTGTCCCGCTGCTATACTTGTCGCAACATTATCGTACAATGAAGTACTTGATGTTGCAGCGGTGACTTTATCACCTCGACCACCCTCAGTTTCGGTGCCTCGTGTGGTTGCGCGTGGAAGTGTCGATGAGCCTAAAATAAAGATTTTTGTTTTAAATAAAATAAACAAAATTTTGATCGTATTTTATACCTCTATATCTGGGGTCCTGTGCTCTTAATCTAGCGTATTGTTCGTTTGTCATACACGTACATTGGGGTTCACGTACACGTGACGGACTTGCCGGTGTGCTCAACGGTTTTCGTTTGGCTTTTATTTTACCTTTCCCGGGCGGATCAAGTTTTAAAGAATAACTTGATGATGCCTTACGTGAAAATTTGAAAGAAGGCGACTGTAAAACGTCGCACTATCATTAGGTTAGTTGATTGGGAGATACAAGGTAATGATTGATGTGGGGATATAAAAAATAAAATAAAAAACAACTAACTTAAACAACAACAACATCAGCAACCACAAAAATAAATAATAATTTGTTTGGCCTCTTTATGTGGACAGTTTGGAGGAAGTTTTTGGATTTGAAAATACTTACACAACATTCTCGAAATTGTTTTGCATCTATGGGTGATGTGAAATTCAATCCCCATGTATCGTTTGTCATAGGATCTTTCCAATAGACAAAACATTCTGAAGCTTGTCCAATTCTTGTGCCTAAAAGTCGTAAAGAAATCAATATTTAATTCATTTCATTGAAAATCAAGTCAATTGTTCTTTACCAGGTTGGACAAGTCGAACATCTAAAATTTTATCCACTTGACTGTTATAAGCCGTTATATGAAATACACATTCAGGTGAATCTTGTATACATGTTATATTTACAGGAACCAAATCTTCAGATACTTGTTGCCATTTTACAGTACCAGCTCCACTTGCTGACACGTGAAATACTTCCGCCCACAACCTGAAAACACTATAAAAGTTAGCTAATATGTGATTATATGGAAACAAAATATTTATAAATACATTTCGTACAAAATAATTTGAAAAAAAAATTGTACTAAAAAATTTATGATTCGTAGTTACCTCAGGAGATGGCCGTCGCGTCGACGAGAAGTTTGCCATGGCGAATCCTCGTACCGGTACGCTTTGCGCATTAGCGGCGCACAGGAACAACTTAATTTATTTCCCATTGCGCAGCTAGCACAGCCTGCCTGTCCTCCTACATAATCATCATTATCATTATATAGAATCGTTATAATTTTGTTTATTTTATGATTTTCATATATACAATTTATGTACATACATAAATATATGTATAGAGAAAAAGAGAGATGAGAAGAGCATACAAATATATAAACGAAATGAAGAACAAAAAATTTAATTTTTATATCTAAAAATTGATAATGTTATTCGATTGTTTTTATTTTATGTTAAATTCAAAATAAATCACCTGAGGCCCCCTGGTGTCACCACATACCTCCAACGTCTGCTCTAGAGAGCGCTTGCCCCCTGTTTAGTGACTGAGACCGTTGATTATGTCTATGGCCGTAATGTCTGCTTCCTCTCTAGAAAACAGAAAATACAAAAATATTTGTTTTAGAATATTAAATGAAATCGTAAATACGGGGTGTGCCCACTCCCTTATCATATTCATATTTGAGTCTGGTATTTATTCTGTTGATAGATACATTTTTGATTATATCATAAATAATCGTTAAAAAATATTTAGGCGAAAAATTATGTGTAGGTATGCGTGTCTATGACGAGATTGTTGAACATTGTTCAGGGGATTTAGTAAAGGAGATTGAAATGAATTGAGCGTGGGCTGTGTAGGAGGATTTTTAATTTTTCTTGGATAATCAAATTTTCTAGCACTAAATAGATTCTTTAATCATAAACACACACACACACACACACACGCACACACACACACACACACACACACACACACACACACACACACACACACACACACACACACACACACACACACAGACACACACACACACAGACACACACACAGACACACACACACACACACACACACACACACACACACACACACACACACACACACACACACACACACACACACACACACACACACACGCACACACACAAACACACACACGCACACACACACACACACACACACACACACACACACACACACACACACACACACACACACACACACACACACACATACACACACACACACACACACACACACACACACAGAAATGTTATATGTATGTATGTAGGTAATTTTTATAAAGGTTGAATGAAATTAAATGATGTTTTTTCGGGTACTTCTCCGAGGAAATAGGAAGGAGAAAAACAACATTAAAAATCATTAAAACTGAAACATCCAGGCCACGTGTCAAAATGATAAAATCGATTTTGGGTTTTCCCATTATTACTTTTCTTTTTTATATTTTTCATTTTGTAGCGCGGGTTTTATACATTTTATTATTTCTATTTATGTGTATGTATGTGTGTCAAAATATTGATCTTCTTCAACTGTATATTGTGAATGACCTAATTATATATAACAAAACTCCCAAACACCTTTTTTTATAAGTGGTGGCGACCTATTACAAAACAGCTGATTCCTCCAATTTGATCGCAATATCTTCAACAAAAACACTACTGTTTAATTTTAGATTTCCGGTTACTCAATTTCAAAAAAATTAATTGTAAACTAAATTTTACACTTGGGATCTCGTGTACACCGATCGTTTTTTAAACACACTCTGTTTGTATACATACGTACATTAAAAATCAAAATAAACGAACAAATCTACGGTTTCTATTTTTACTTTGTCATTTTCAAGTCTATCATTTTCAAATACACATGCGGCAATCGATGATCACATTGTTTCGATTTGATCTCACAACAAACCGAAAATTAAAAATTAGAAACAAAATCAAGAAGCGCGGTCCAACGATCATTAATATGTTAAAAATTAAAACATACTAAAATATGAATAGTAAGATGAGATCTCATCTCGTATCGCGCGTATACGATCGTTTCATTCAATATGTAGTAAGTTTATTTTTAGTTTTCTTTCTTATTTTGTTATACATCAATCGCGAGATCGCCGTTCATTCTTTGAAACACGCGATATACACGAATTTAAAAAGAAATTTTAACCTGTTGAGTTAATTATTTATTTATTTGATTTATTTGTTATGTATACTTGGATTACATATATTTGGAACACATAGGTCTCATATAAGGGTGTGTAATTTTGAAGAATATTTTTTTCTTTTTAGGTCACGCAGTTTTTCCGATTTTCTTTTCATAATACGTATATCTATACAAATTTATTGATTTTATTTTATAAATTATGTATTTATTGCGATAATGACCAGGTAAAATAAAATTCTTATTTATGTTTAAAAATATAAATAAATGTTCATCCATTTTTATTTTTTATTTTACTGAGTCGCATTGCAGACTTCTCAATTTTTGTTAAACACAAACACCACAAAAAAAATATATATTTTTTATTTATAACTATTTAATTTGGTACCTCTATGTGCCCCCAGCCATCAGCATTTAATTTTGCTGCTTCAACACTACCTTTTGCTCCCATTTTTTCTTCTTAATCTTTTCGATTTATTTTACAAATCGATTATTTTATTAATTTCAACACGAAACGAAATAAAAATTGTAGAACTTTATAAAATATGAGAAATAAATAAATAAAATAAAATAATTAATTAATTTATATTAAAAAAATTAAAAATCGCACAATTTTTTTAATTTTTTCACAACATCAAACACACCCACTTGGAACACAATAAATAAACAATATATAAAATTATAAATCGTAGTTATTTAAAAATATTATTTTATTCATTTTGAATTAAATTTTTTTATTAAATATTTTCTTGAAAAAATAATAAAAAAATATATATTTATATTATGACAATTATTTTTTTTTATGTTGAAATGGATGCTGAATATTATAAGTGTAATATATAATCTTCTTCTTATTTTTATAAAAAAAAATCCACCCAATTCTCAAACCCTCATCTCAATTTTCAGATGAAGATGAAAAAAAAAATTCTCCGATCGATAGCTAAAGCGTAACATGTTATGGTGTTACTTTATTGGGATTTTTTTTTTTAATTTAGATTTAGTATTAAAACAATAATTTTTGTAATAATTTCTTCAAGAAAATTTTAATTTACCACTTCACATTTACATTAAAAAAATTAAATTTTTAAAAATTTAAATAATTTCCGACATAACACAACACAAATATACACACACACACAGATAAACACTAGGAGATTTTTAACACACGATATACTCGAAATTCGATACTTGTTTTTTTTTTTTAAATATTTAGATAATAATTTTAAAAATTCTAATGAATTATGTTCTTTAAATTTTAATTTTTGTGTGATAAAAATATATATAAATTTAGATGGATGCTGTAACTTGTCTACTATACATTTCAATATGTATGGTTTCGAAGCTGGAGAAAAAAAAGTCATCAACATCATCAACATCTTCGTCAAGAGATGAAATGAGAGGCGAAATTTCATTGCAATCATCATCGTCATTAGTATCAACATTAACCGAGAAATAGTTGAAAACTTGGTACAGCGCGCAAGAGCAGCATGCGTGGAAAGACGGGAAAATGTTTGTATACGTACGTGTAGGTGACAGTTTTCACTCGAGCAACTACATTTCTCCGAAATATAAATAAAACCTAACTCTATATTTTATTTTTATTCCTGATGATCCCACGAGATTAGTACAAACAAAAATTGTTAATCATAATATAATCACAGGTGATATAAATTCAATAATTGACGTCATTACACTGGATTATGTATGTGTATCAATAATCAGGGCAACAGAGATCATTCATCCTAAATTTTAAATCATCATCACCATCACCATCACCGAAATTTGGAGAATGGAGCAGCGGGCGTGGCAATATTGAATTTCTTTTCATGTATGTGCAAAAATATGTGCATCGCCAAACGAAACACCGAAAAATCGTACCAACTGTGAGAAAACGAATTATAACAAAAAAAAATTCAGGACACAAACCAAATACACATGTACAAGGACATTGACCTATGCGCGCCATCATACCATAATATAAAATACCGTATTTGATTTTATCCTGATATGTACTAAAACAATTAGTACTCTCTACCTCAGATAATTTGTGTTTTGTAAAACTTTTTATGCCTCATAAATAATTCAACAACCATTAAGCGAAGACAAATTAGAAACCGATAATAAAAACTATTGAAAAGTTTTTATTACATATGTGAGAACTTCTCCTCAAACTCTGTAGTAAATACTTTTTTTTTTAATTGAATTAAATGAAACACACAAGGACAAAACTCGAAACTGAATCTCAAATCAATCAATCATACTTAGGAATACTACACGTTTATCATGATTTGATTTAATTAATAATTAACGCTAAGAATAGTGACACGTTTTGTCAAAAGTTAATCCTCAACTGACATTTGATCGTTTTGGTTTTTTGTTGAAATTTAATTAAAATATTCTAAAGTACGAGTAAATTATCTCGTTTTTCAATTTAATTTTTTTCTTATTTTTTGGTGGGAGTTCATTTGTCATGTACCTCACATCTCGTGGTTCATTTTGCTCATACTATAGTATCTATCGGTATTACGTTTTTGGGAAATAAAGTACATAAAAAAATGAATGTAATACAGTGAGCTTTTAAGCTTGATGTGTAATCTCAATACACATCCATGAAGCAGGTAACATACTTACCTAAAAACAAATATCCGTTTATTAAGTGTAGTATGTATATCCTTGCTCACCCAACTCCTATATTGCTTTATTACAAAAAACACGTTAAACACTTTACATAATTGACATTTTGTGTGCGGTTTTAGGATTTTTTTTTAAATTTTGATTAAAATCGAGCTATAATATTATTTTGGCACACACATAAATAATAATTATTTAATAACAAAATTTAACACACATACGTACACATGCACACTGTTACACTCACTCTTATACAAATAAGGTCACCTTCAATATTAAATATTTTTCGATTAAATTTAATTTAAATTAATTAAAAACCTTAACAACTTAAATACATTTTAACAATGTACAGAGCTACATATACATCATGACTACATATTATGTATACTTTTCACAAAAGCTTTGAAATGATTGTTGTTTTTGTGATTACATAACAATGTTGTATAGATTCTTCACAAAAAAACACACACCAACAAAAATAAAATCTCGTCGTTTTGTTTTTGTTTAAAAAAAAAATCCCGAAAGTTTTTTATCCAAAAGTTTCAAGTTCACAAAGCTATATTATGTATGTATACTAACTAAAAATAAAACTTTTTTTTTTTTTTTAATTCTTTAATAACAATATAAAATAATAAACAGTAATTATTTTGTTATATTTTTTATTAAAATAAAAATAAGTTTAATTTTTTTATATAATAAAATTTTGCCACTCTTCGGCGATGTGTAATCATCGTCGACATACAATTGACTCACTAAGCTTTTTCCTTTTTTTGTTTTTTTCTGTTAACTTTTTTGTGCTGTATTTTATTTTAAGAGAAAAATATATATTTTCATGAGATTTTTGCAATGAGAAGCAAGTGGAACATAAAATAGAATAATTTTATTTAATGTTGTTGTCTTTTCCTAAAAAACGACGTTAGGGATGTTATCACCGCACCAACACTTTTTACAATTCGCTATGGTATATTTTTGTTAGATATATTATGTTTGTGTTGCAAAAGGACTTTATTTTTATTATTACTTTCTGATTTTTCTCAGTTGAGTTTCTGGTCTAAATGCGCCACATTATTTGGCATACAAAACAGACATTGCCTTAAAAATGTAAATCCAATGCAATCAAATCTCAGATCAATAGAATTCATAAAAAAATTTAAGTGCCTGGTTCCATTAAAGTTGAGAAAAATAATTAAATTTTGCCAAATATTGGTCATTATCTAAATTCACCACACCCCTCAGACAGAATCAGCATCCATATATGTAATAAATAATATTTTTATTGCTTATGTCATTCAATTCTGTTGCTACTGAATAAAGCGGCGTTCAAATAATTTCCCATAAACCATTCCCTTAAACGATTCCTCTGGGACCGACCAGTAAATAAATGGTTGGTTTATTTGTTTGAAGTATTGTTCAAATGTTTTGTTTAAAATTAAGCATATTTACTGTCAAGGTACTGAAGTAACTATCCATTTATTAAAATATATACTGGTTGTGGTTAGTTATTTATTCTTTGAAGAGTAAAGTAGATTCTGATGTATGTTTATTGATGAAAAAAGTCTTTTTCTGCAAGATCTACAAATACTGCAAATTGTTGAAGGCTCTGATATTTAAAAAAAAAAAATAATAATAAATTAATTATTCAAGAAAAGCAATTATTGTCATCTTTGATGAAAGTTCTATATTTTTTGGTTATACTATACAGTGGCTGCGTAATACTCGAGACACAAACTTGATAATCTTTTACTCTAGACAACTTAAAAAACCAACGAGCGAGTTCACGCTCAACGTGCAAAAGGTTTATGTGAAAACCGTTATGTATATGTAAGTCTAAAAATCTAAATCTATTGATTCATTTCAAGCCTATTCAATGAACTTGAGAAAACCCTGTAGAAAGGCGGCTGTTGTCCGCTCAGTATTTAAATTAGGTTTTATTTTTAGTTCTTCAATAAGAGTCAATAATAAGTTATTATATTTTGTTGGCATCACAAACGATTATTCTTTAGTTCAACATGTTCTTTAGTGAACATGAGCAAAGTACAATTGTGTTAAGTTAATCACCTAAATCTGCCTTTTATGTTGGACCAAATTGACTAAGTTGCAATTGTTTCAGTCAAACTCGGCAATACAATTTTAATAATATCCTTATATTTTAATTACATTTTTCTAATAGTTCGACTCAGGAAACGGCTTACAAGACTTTTGAAAGCTATTCATTATTACACTATCGCTTATTCAAATAAACTTATTTTTTTTTGTTTTTTTTTGTTTAAATTAATCAAAAAAATCAATCAGATAAACTTCCCACTGTTGCGGCTTGATATTAAAGAAAATAGAATATTTTAAGAAAAGAAATTGAAATGTATAATACCTAATTATCCACTTAACTTTTTATTGTATAATTCTATGCTCATTTCTAATTTGGTTATGTTTTTGTTTTGTTTTTTACAAACTTGACATTTATTTAAAATTCATTTATTTGTTCAAACTGACAACCTGTTATAAGTTAATGTAAATGAAATTGAGCAACGGTTCGAATCACAGGTAATTTATATCATTTAATATTTTTCATTCAACTTAACCGCGGTTTTACTAATACTTACGAGTACCAATCAGGCGATGTCACAGTATATTGGATAATGGCACGAATAAAAATGTATTTGTAGTTTATGGTTTTAGTGGTTGAATGCCAAAAAAAAGGTTGTGAAACAGTTATCCGTTGTGCAATCTTCATAGACATCATATAAAATTTATCAAATAAAATCTTGTGAAAGTTATCATAATATAAATAAAGTTGTTATTAATTAAAGTGAATTATACCACGTTTACACCAGTAGTATAAAAGTATGTAGCAAAAAAATATCATGATGTAAACGCAAAGTAAAATACTTTAATACTTTATCGAATATTTTTTTGCTATTTCATTATAATAGGTATCAAAAAAGTATGACACGTAAAACAAAACAAAAAAACAATAAAAACCTGAAAAGTCGTTTCTTTGTTCAATTTTTCGAGATTTTTCGTGTAAACAGAACAAAATAAGAACAAATAAATATAAATGACTTCCAATTTGTCCAAAATTTGTCCAATATAAATGACTTCTAAAATTCTCGAAATTATTTATACATCAAATAAAGAATGTAGTTGTAGATTATCTGTCAAAACATATAAAATATAATATGGGGTTACACCGCAAATAGCAAAATAATATTGTGTGGTGTAAACTGAAAGAGATTTATAGTATATTAGCAAATAAGTATTTAACTATTAAAGTACCTATGGTGTAAACGTGGTATTATTGTATTTTTTATTTAAAACAAATCAAATTAAAACCATCAGTGATTATGTCGAATAATCCGGATCGTATCTGATGTGTTGAAATCATTAACAAATTACCAACCTATACCAATCGAAATCATCACCAAAAATACAGTTTACACCATCATCATCATCAGTTTTTTCACACACAACATCTGCAAAATTAGACTATTGAAATATTTATTTTGAAACTAATTTATACCTAAAAAATTATACCTATTTTTTAATTACATTATACCTGTTATTATATTTGTTATTTACTGTTCCTGTTCTTAAATGCGTTCCAAAACTATTTGTACAAGTACAAGAAATCAGAGTGGTTGGACCTAACAAGAAGAAGAAAAGCAATAATTGTTGTCTGTCACATGATTGAAGCTATTCTGTAATTTACGGGTAACACTAGGCCTACCAAGGCCGGGACATCTGACCCTTTTTAAAATCTTTAATTAAAATTTCCTATATTCAACGTATTTGCCCCATTAAACTTCACGACTTTTTCAATAATATACCCACAATAAATTTTTCAATATTCACTTCTCTTTTTTATTAATTGGTTTCTATAAAAAGTGTGTAGATCATTTTACCTGTCACAACGGGTCATTTGACCTGTCACGGTTGGAATGGGTAAATATGAAGTGTCGATAGGTTTAGTGTTAAAAATTATCAGCAGAATAAGTGACCTTCAAACGATTTGTGAAAGAAATATCATGCAATGTTATAGGTACTCTAGAATAAATATGAATTTATAAACATATCTAAATAAAAACATTGTTTTAACAAGACAACAGCAAAGCTTCTCCGTTCATAAAAATAACAGTTTAAGTGAAGTTCATAAGTTACAAGTGCTAAATGGACTGTTGGAAGGAGATGCAGCAGCTTTAATACGGCATATCTACGCCACGGAGTAAAATTATGAAGAAATTGGACTAAATTAATTGATCGATATAATAAACTCAAGTCAATAGTAAGTGTATTGTTTTGGTAAATTTACAAAAAAATACAACAACAATTGCATTAAATAAATCAAAAAAAGATTCAGCTAAATCCAATCATTTTTTGAATTTACTTAAATCAACTCCGATTTTTAGTTTCAATACCTACCACTAGAATTTGCTTCATATGAAACACATCGAACAAAAATTAAATTCAAAAATAAATCTTTGCGGGTTGCTTTCTGAAATTTTAAATCCAAACCTAAATCTAAACCTTTTTTACCAAAACAATACACTTAGTGTCATCATTGATTCAATTATTTTTGGAGCAAAAGACAGTCGTGGGCAAAAGAATCGGTCGATGATGCATTTCCATCATTTGAATTTTTTTGAAATTTTTGGCAAAAAGTGTGATGTTCTTGAATCGTTTACTTCTGTAACAAGGTCAACTAGCGCAGTGCAGAAAGGCATGAAAGCACAATGCATCTCAAAAACAACAGTGGAGCTGTTTAGCATGTAAAAAAGGATAATTTTATTTATAGATGCCCGTTATTCAAGAGCATGAACGTTGAGAATAGATCAAAGGTAATAGCCAGTGCCAACAGCTATACCAACTGCCTACGATCTGGACATCAAGAATCTCAATGCTATTCTTGTGTTCTGTGCTTAATATAAAAAAGCGTCATCACTCTCTCCTGCAAAAAGATACACCAACAACAAATTTACAGGCGAATATATAAATTCTTCCAATACATTGGCTACTCCAATAGCTCCAACTGCAACAGCTCAAAATCATCAGTCTACAAATATTCATCCAGTTCAGTCAACATTATCAACAAATGGAACAATTTTTGCGGACGTTGATTCTTTTTCAATTGCAATTTTTACAGTATATCTATTTCTTAGCTTTCACTTCCGATATTTTTTATTTTTCGATTGTTTCCATAATATTAAGTTTCATTCATAAAATGGTTGATAGGATTCGGTATCTGCCTAATTTTGTAGCGATTTGCCATTTTTATTTTTATTTTTGAAAAAGTCTAGAAATTAGATTTGAGTACATTAACATAAGATACAATGATAAAACCAGATTACAATAAAATAAATAACAAAACAGAATTAAAATTGACATACAAATATTTTTAGAAAGGAGCATAACGTTGCTTCAACCTACGTTTAAAGCTGTTTTGCCTAAGTAAAAGTCGAACAGATGGTCAATTTTATTAAAACACTTTGACATCATGATTTTCGGTTCATTGTCACCATATTCAGATCAATGAACTCATGATCTCTTAAATTGCTACTCGGTGCCTTTATTATGAGCCTTAATTGAATCCAGTTTAGATGGTGGATCGATTTGATCAAGTAACATATTACCAACAAACGAACACGTGGATGGGGCTTTTAAAGTTAAAAGCTCTCGTCTATTTGCTAATATTGTCACATGATAGGTCAACTACAATTTTTTTAATTGTGTAGAGGTTATAAATATGTCCAAAAAAAATAAGACCAAACATGGAAATAGCTCTAGCGACGCATTGTTCAATTGGAAAGATTGAAATCCTTGTAGGCTTGAATTTTTCCTATTTCTACGGTGTGTTAGTGATTTTTCTTTGGACATCCTTTATTTAATAAATTTACAAATACCAACTAATAAAATAACTAATTATGCAACTCGAAAAAAGTAGAATAATTTTGACCAAATGATTAGATTATACTTACAGGCTTTATTTGAATTTCGCCTTTGTTGCAAGTGCAACGCGGCTTCTTTTGTTTTTCTAGTTCGAACGAGATACACTTCGGCTGCCATGTTTAAAATTTTAGTTGTTTACACTTCACGATCCTAAAATTTAAATTAAATTAGTTTGCTTACTAATGCTTTAATGAAATAAATTTGAACTTTGTAAGCTATTTAATTGTGGCACAGAATAAAAAAATGTTAAATTATGAATTGTTATAGTTTCAGCAATAAATTGAAGTTATGTATTTTGTAAACAGAAAATTTCTACATTTTTTACAATTAAATAAATCAGCACCCTATGGAATAAAAAATGTATTTGGATTTGACATTTCTTTCGTAAGTTTTGACGCAAAAATGCGGATTTTAGTTTTGACGAAGCTTCGTTAAATTTCTTAAGTGAGGTAATACTATAAAAAACTACTAAATTGTTTCAATAGGTTGAGGACGTCTCGGCCAAAATCGTTCGAACCATTCGCTTAACTATAGGTACCCAATTATATGTACATTAAAATAGTATAAAACAATAAGGGAATTTTCAGTACTTCAAACCCGACAACAAGTTTTTAGAATGTCCATCACAAAATAATTAAAGATGAAATACCAAACATAATAGCAACCAAACTAATTAAATTTAATGGTAAGAGGTTAAGAGGTTATGCGTGCTCTTGAAACAGGGAATTGAGAAGTTTTTTGCTAATTCTGGGAAAAAAGATAAAATTCGAAGACTGAAAAATACAACTGTTCTATCTTGCTATAATTAAAAACGTTTACACTATTTAGTAATTCAATATCTTAATGGCTTAATTATAGACCTTAAAATTTCATAAGTCTCTGTGTCCTCTAGAAGTTCCGTCGTTTTATTTTGGTAGTCGGTTAAGTTCAAAAGTACTGTCTTGTTAGTTTTTCAGAAATATACTTGGATTATCTTTTAAAAATTTAGTCGTCTCTCTTTGAGCTTTTATAAAAATTTTGATATTCTTCGAAATTAAAGATTTCTGTAATTGTTAATTTCGGTACACCCATACAAATTGAAAAGGAATGTAGCGCATTCGTTCATCAAAAGCGTGTTGTACTGTTATATTTTTCGGATGGGTAATTTAGACAAAAAGAAAACATTCAGAAAATTAGGAATACGCAATGGAACAACAATTACCCATTACAACTTATTAACCCTCTCAAACGCCTTGTACAATATATTGTGCATCAACTTTCATCGCTTCGACCAACCGTAATTTTTAATTTTTGTCTCATTTCTCTTGTGCGATCGTTCTTAACAAGAAAATTATTTGCCATAAATGTTTTGTTTAATTAGTGCTACACATTCGAAACACAAAAATTTAAAAATTTAAATATGACTTTAAAAAAAATTTGATTTGGCGAATTTTTCACTTTGGGGAAAATTACGTCAAATTGCATATCTTTATAAGTATGTGACCGAAAGCCATGTTTGAATTTTATAATTTTTATGTTTTGGATATGATGCACTGCGTAAAACGAACAATTTATTGGATATGTTTTTTGTTATTGTTGATTTTTTTTAAGGTACAGGGTGTCAAATATTTAAAAATTCAATGCACATGGTACTGTATTTGGTACTGTATTCAATGCACATGGTCTTTTATTTCTTCCTTTTAAAAATGGCCGTCGAAAGTTACTTTTTGGATTTTCTCCCATGTGCTTGTTTTTTTATTTTTTTTTACTAAATGTAGTAAAAGTCCAAAAAACTCAGGACAGCATCTCGTTTCGTTTTCGAGTAAAATACGTTTAAATATAATAAATTTGTAGATTGTCATACTAAAACGTATTTTGCAAGAATACAAAAAATAACGGTGTTTCAGTTATTTGATATGTTGTAAAATATTAGCTGTCAAATTATAAAAAAAAAAAAATTGAGAAAATTGAAAAGGAACATTTTGGCGGGAAATTTAAAAAAGAGAAATTAAACAACATACTATTTTTATATTTTTTTATTAATCACTATTAACTTAGCTTTCAAATGAGCTCAAAATCATAATTATCGATTTATTATTTTTCTGTTTATTGCCATAAATACAAACAACATCATGATTATCATTTTTCCCAAAATTTGACACCCTGTATCTTTAACAACAACAAAAAACAAAGCATTTCAAATTTTTTTTTTTAACCAAGACTAAGTAGGTACATCAAAAAAAACATAGGTTAGGTTAGGTTGAAGTGGCTGCTATCGCACACTTAGGCCAGCAATGGCCCGTTGTGATACCACAGGATCCCATCTCCCCATTACTCCCGTTGAAACCAACCAGAGCTATTTATATAGCGTAATAAATCTCGCACTCCACAGTTCGCGAGTTCCGAAAGGCTGTCCAAACCGTACACACCCAAATACTTATGCCTTCTGTATGATAGCGCCGGACATGAGCATAGGAAGTGTTCCAAAGTCTCCTCCTCCTCTTCGTCCATGCAACTTCTACAAAAGTCATTCGTCTGTATCCCCAGCCTTCTCGCATGCTCCCCAAAAAGGCAGTGACCTGTCATTATCCCTACGACCCATCCTATTTCTTGTCTTCCCAGGGATATTAGTTCCTTGGAGCGCCGCAAGTCCAGTTTTGGCCAAACCTGCTTTGCTACCCTGCACGTGAGAGTGTTGATCCACCTCTCATTTGTCAAGGCGATTGCCTTTTTATTGAGCGCCCATTTTAGCATTGCCATAGGCCTCCCCAGACCTACCATTTCCGGCTGCATCTGGAGAGTCGTACCGTACCTAGCTAGTTCGTCCGCCCTGCAGTTCCCCGTGACGTCCGAGTGACCCGGGACCCAGATTATCTGGATGCTGAAATACTCGCTCATCTCGTTAAGAGATGATCGGCAATCCAGCGCCACCCGCGACTTCAGACAAACTGCCTCAAGTGACTTGATCGCTGCCTGACTGTCCACATAAATTGCGATATCCCTCCCGGATACCACATTATGCTTCAACCATGTCATGACTTGCCCGATCGCCACCACTTCAGCCTGGTACACGCTGCAGTAGTCAGGGAGACGAACAGAAATATTAACATTAAGTTTATCACAGAAGACTCCGGCTCCTACCTTATCGTCTAGCCTCGAGCCGTCCGTGAAAAATTGCATTGCCTCGTTTTCCAAGATTGATCCGTTTCTCCAGGATTCCCTTGAGGGAAAGATGGTACGGAAACCCTTATCGAAGCACAAAGTTGGTGTAATATAATCCAGATTCGCCAGTTCTTCGCCAGCGAATCTACCTATCGTCGAGTGTCCCACCTGAAGACACTTCTACTGAGAGACAGCCAAGAGTCTCGTAGCCACGTTGGCTGCCATCTGTTTACCATAATGGTCGATTGGAATAAGGTGGAACATAACCTCTAAAGCGCGTGTAGGTGTTGTCCTAAGCGCCCCGCTTATAAGCATACAGGCCGTTCTTTGTACCTTCTCCATCATACCTCTACATGTTACCTTATCTAGAGCTGGCCACCAAATGCCCACCCCGTACATTAGCACAGGTCTTACCACGGCGGTATTGAGCCAGTATACCAGCTCCGGTTTCAAGCCCCATCTCTTACCTATAGCGTTCCTACACCAGTATAAGGCTAAAATAGCCTTATTCACCCTTTCCAAAGTGTTAGGCTTCCAGCTGAGCTTACTATCAAAGATTATGCCCAGAAATCTCGCTCGGTCAGCAAAAACTAGTCCGCTGCCGTTTATGATAGGAGGGCTAACCACCGGAATTTTATATTTCCTAGTAAATAGTACCAGCTCTGTTTTGGAAAAAAAACATAAAAATCATAAAATTCAAATATGACTTACAAAAATTTATGATTTCACGTATTTTTCACCAAATATTTAATTTAACTGTTTGCCGCCCCGATGCGATGGGACAGTTGTTAGCACGTTTGCTTTAACATCTGGAGGTCCCGGGTTCGATTCCCGGTGGGTGATGAAAAAAAATCTGGGCTGGTTATAATGTAGGATCAATGAATTAATTATACTCATTATCCGTTGAAAAAATGACTACGAAACTTCATAATGAAGCGGTCAAATCCCTCTATGGGATGTAGCGCCAGTGAAAAAATAAATTTAACTGTAGTTCAAAATGTAGCCTTAGTAAAATGTTACTAAGAATGTTGCTAATAAAGGAAATTGATGAACTGAGTGGTTTAAATAATATCAGTTTGATGGTTAATAAAATGTAAATGTGATTGTGCTGCACTAGTGCTAAATTTAAACGGGTAATGCTTATTTGGTTAATTCCCTTATAATAAATGAATTTTAAATAATATAAATTATTAAATGTTTTCCAACATTTAAAGGTGTAGGATTAGGACGCAATTTTACTCAATATTTGAATAGAAATGAAGTTTTAGAATTATACATTTATATAAAAGTTATTTCCTTTCCAAATGAGCAAATTGAATTTTCAATTTTTCTGCGACAACTCTGTTTGGTATTGTAAAATACTTGCTCTAGAAAAGCAACCTCGTAATTATCTGGACTTATAGTTAGGGTATAGTTTTTTCGGGTTTTATCCAATATCGAGAGTCCCAAAAAATGTAGATCAATTTAAACTGAATTTGTATTTACTTCATTTCTACCAAAAATATTAAAAATTTTGAAAATCTTCAAATAAGAAAAAAAAGAGCAAATATTATTTCCCGCAAAAGTTATAATGAAACTGTAAAAAAATCAAATGTTTAAAAATTTGGGACTTACTCTTTTTCCTTATTTATAGTTCAGCTGCATGATTCAATAAATCCCAGGTTAGCTCGATTTTTCAAAGCACGTGTTCGTGACGTCATGCAATTCCGATAAATATGTAAGTTATTCTTTTTTTACTTTTCGTTTTTTTATTTCTTGTTGTAATTTATACGTAAAAGAATTGGGTGACGTCAAAAAAAAAAAGATGGCCATTTGTTTACATATTTCGAGCTAACCTGGGTTTTTTATTGAATCATGGTTCAGCTGAATGACGGAACCTTTTCGGTATTTTTCGAAAAATTGAACCATACAAATTATTGCATACGCTCATTCTAGGAGACACGTAGATATCAGTTGCTATACAGAATCCTTAGATAATCACTTGGTAAAATTACATTATTCAATACCCATTCACTAGCTGTGACAATGGAGCTGACATATTTTAAAGATCTCGGGTAAATCGAGGCATTTACCAATAAAATCTTGCTTAGATACAGATCTGTTTAATCAAATCTGAAACTATGAATCTCTCCTTCATATATTAACATATTACTCTAGCATTAGGATAGTCAAATCCAGATTCTATCCAATTTTAATAATTATAATTTGTAATAGGATTAACACACCTGTCACAGTAATGAAACATCATGTTCTTTGGAGCGTCAAATCAGGTTTACAATGCGTAGACAGATAAATCTAGAGATAACCAACAATGCCAATAGCAAAAATTATTTTAAACCTATTTTTACTATTCTAAATATTTAAATAATGCGTAGAAATTTAGAAGTGCTCACTCTCTAGAAATTGCTTCCTTATTAAAATTGAAATCTGTTTCCTCCCAAATCCAAAAGAATAAGAAGTGACTCAAAGGACGTGGTCTCGACAATTTCCAGGAATAATTTTTTAGAGATATTTCCTTTAGGGAATTGACTCGTCTTCCTCTATTACATATAACTTTTCATCCTTAGACTATTAATTAAACAAGTTGCGAACATATATCAAATTCAAATTAATGTTAATATCTCAAATTTGGTTTTTGATGTGTAATTTATTGAATAAACGAAGCCTTTCCGAAACTTTCTCATAGGACGTGAACATTTTTTGTTTTTTGAGTCATCATTTTCTATGTACGTTCAGATCTACGATATAAAAATCAAATCTAAAAACAAAGTGTATGTGTGTGTGTATGTATGTTAAAGTATAAAATGTAATTCACAGAAATACCATGTTGTGAGAGTTTTGTTATGAATGAAAAATTATAACGGAATGTGAAAAATATTACAAATTATGCTACTAGTCTGTAATGAGTTTTGAAATATTGACATGTATAAGAAAATGTTTATAGGCAGAGCTGTGTGTAATATATGTATGTATATAATATATATATAAAGAGAAAAGAAGAAGATAAGAAAATTAATATGTGTGCCAATTTATTAAATTCTAAAGCCGCACCCTTCAACTAACCCAGTTACTAGTGTAGATAGAAACATAACTTTATATAAGTATGTATACGAGTATATATGTATATATGTATACGAGTATATTATATTTATATACAATATAATTTTCAATTTTTCATTTTGGAAAAGTCCAAATTAAATGAATATATGTATATATGAAAAAATTACAGGGCTATATATTCTTCGTTCATAATGGCAAAGGAAATTTTGTTCAATTCCCAAGCTATATTTATCATAAATATAATATTTTCAATTGAATTAGATTATAAATTATGCGAATGTTAAATGCGTACCAAAAAGGTCAAAATTTTACTGATAAAATTGTTTTCAAACCGTGTACGTAATTACGAATTTAATTACGATGACTAAAATAAATTTTATTTAAAAAAAAAACACAGATGGTTTAACTTTAAAGAATCCAATCCTACCAGTATGTATTTATGTAACATAAATCTAGTTTGTCGTATTTAATGTACAATACAATTTATAGATGTTAAGATATTTTAATTTTACTTACTTAAATTAACTTGGCCAAACTGTAATTTTCCAATAAATGATTTTATTTTTCCCAAAGGATATCTAATTTGTCTGACTATTTACAGAGGCAGGTAAAGCTCTTTTAGAAAAATGAAAATGTTTAATTCATTATTTTCAATAGAACTACTGTCACATACACATACATATTAGAAGTTACTTAATAAACAACATCATTTATATTTTACCGGATGGGGAATTTAAGAAAATTTATAAAATAGAGATAATCTTTACCTTGCTATACATGTATTGTATACATCCACGAGTCTTTGATGTTAGTTTATGGTGTGCTATGTCTAAATCGGTTAATATTATTATTTTTTTTGATAGTCCGACTGTATGTAACTGGTGCCTCAAACTTGGATATGTTGAAGAATTTTGAAAATAATTATATTTGAAAAGTTACTTTTAATATGTTGTAAACCTTCTATTGAAAGTAATGGAACAAGAGCTATGGAATGCAACTGCAATCTTAAGTGAAATTTTGCATGATGATATCGAAAGGTTTAATTGACAAAATTAAAATAATAGTTATTGATATAAATTATATCCGGTCTTTATTTAATTTTTAATTTTTTAATTACTGGCTATTATAGACCGTTTATGTTCATTTAGTTTTTAATTTAAATGTTTTTATTTAAAAAATTGCTGTCGCCGATATTTCGATGTTTCACATCATTTTCCAGGCGGTATATTTAGTTAACAAATTTTATTTTTTATTTTCCGCGATTCAAATTTTTCCCCAAAGGTTACCAATTTAATAATTTATTTGTTGTCCTTGACCCAATATTTATTTACGAAAGTTCAAAAAACAGCTGACCAAAGTTCAAAATAAAAACATTGTGACGTAATAATTTAAAAAACTAATCTATGTAGTAACACTCTTTTGGCTCGTCTAATATTTTCGTGATACGGATGATTTTGCTTTTCCAACGATTCGAAACATTTTCCTTTATGTACAATAAAATTCGGTAAAACGTCTTCTTTTTTACATCGTCGTAGGAATCGTTGTCGTTCTTCCATATTCACTAATTTATTGTTTTCATATAGATACATTTTTGTTAAACCAAACGTTCTTTCCCCATACGTCCTTTGAATGATGATCAATATATTTTTCAAATCAACCGTCATTTTGTGTGTTTGATGCCCACACGGTATTTAATTATTGATATAAATTATATCCGGTCTTTATTTAATTTTTAATTTTTTGATTACTGGCTATTATATACCGTTTATGTTCATTTAGTTTTTAATTTAAATGTTTTTATTTAAAAAATTGCTTTTAAATCCGTACCCCATTTAACGGAAAAAATTACCAACACTTTAAAAAACGATTCGGGAAATCTATTGATCGCAAACAAAATTATAAGTAAAATGTCTGATACCTACACTAAATTAAAAGATAAAATACCGACGGACCAAAAAAATGCATTAATCTACAAAGTTATGTGTAAAAACTGTGACGCATGTTATGTTGGCGAAACGGGCAAAACAAAAAATGAGCGAATGATTCAACATAAAAGAGATGTTGCACATATTAACAGGCAAAGAAATACTCAACCGTCCACGTATAGATCAGCTCTTGTAAAACATGTAAACGAAAGGAAACACGAGTTCGATATCGATAATGCAATCACCCTGTAGTATGAACCAAAGAAAAACAAAAGGTTATTTAAGGAAGCATGCCATATCTGGTTGGCAAAGAATCCAGTGAATTACAAAGTGGACACAAATAAATTACAATCTGTCTATATTGATATTATTAAAAACCACACATAATACAATCAAAATTTTCATTCAGAAATCTATGTATCATAGTTTTTTAAATTATTACGTCACAATGTTTTTATTTTGAACTTTGGTTAGCTGTTTTTTGAACTTTCGTAAATAAATATTGGGTCAAGGACAACAAATAAATTATTAAATTGGTAGCCTTTGGGGAAAAATTTGAATCGCGGAAAATAAAAAATAAAATTTGTTAACTAAATATACCGCCTGGAAAATGATGTGAAACATCGAAATATCGGCGACAGCAATTTTTTAAATAAAAACATTTAAATTAAAAACTAAATGAACATAAACGGTCTATAATAGCCAGTAATTAAAAAATTAAAAATTAAAATAATAGTTAAATACGAAAATTTTTAATTTATTTGAAGTTAATATTTCCGAAAGTTGTAAGAGAATTTAATCCAGTTTCGAACTGATGAGCTTATAATTATGAAAAAATCAATCTTTTCATCAGGCCGCGGCGACTGAACTGATTGTATCACAATTTTCATTCTATATATAGGGAATTCCATATTAGTCATCGGGACATTTCTAAACATTTACTTTTTTTATTTTATTAATTTAACCCATAAATTATTTTTTGTTTTGAAAAGTGTTTAGCCAGTAAGTAAGGTGTGATATCAACCTACATCATTTAGAAATATTTTCAACTTACAATAAACGATACTGTCAAAATAAATTGCAATTTATATTGTACAAAACACTATTAGTCATCGGGACCGTACAATCCTTAAATTTGACATCCACTTATATATCATCAGTTTTCTGCGACTTCATTTAAAATAAAAATGAAGTTAGGACTTAACTATTAAGTGGACATCAAAAAATATGTATGTTAGGCATGGGGACAAATAAAAGTTAGTTACTCGTCTGTTACACGTTAGCTACATGTAAGTTACACATCAGCTACACGTAGAAATTCTTTACGAAAACAAATCATTAAACTTTAAATATGTTATGTACTTCAAGGTGTTTACTTACAAATTAGTTAACTTCAGGTACATTTTCTGTTTTAACACTTTTCCCCATAACAAATAAATTACAATGTTAAATAGAATTTAACAAATATAAATTTTAAATTCAAGTATTGCAACTGGAATTTGTTTTAATTTTGGCGTAAAAATCGCCGAAATCTCCATTTCACATTGATTATTTAAAATAGTGAAAAAATCGTAATTTGGGAAATCTGTGAAGATTGGTAAAATATTAATTGTTACAGCTTTCGACAATAGATGGTTTAAATGGCATTTAAATTACTTTAATGTCGAATTCTTTCGGAAATAAAAAAATAATTCGGGATCAAAAAAGTTGATCCTGGATCAAACAATTTTGATCCCAAATACTTTTTATATTTTTTTGAAAGAAAATATTGATATTTTTTTTGATCCGGGATCAATTTAAAAAAATCCGAGATTTTCGGCAGATTTTATTTGAGGTTTTTCAAATACATACATAGAAATTTAAAACGTCAAATTGAAAATGTCAAAAAATGAGTTAGCGCCATTTTCATGATTTATTTGTGTATTGTATTTTGCCGTGAATAGTGTTGTTATATATAAATTTACAACTTTATTATATTAATATTATATTATAAAAAATATTTATTTTTAATATAACGACTTTACGATAGTTCACATTTGACTCCGTCCTGAATGAGAATGGTGACGACATATTTTCATATTTTTTATTGTTATTTTTGCACCAATACAACCCCAAATAGAGATTTTTTTTTTCGTATTCTTTAATAGGCAAAAAAAGGATTTTTTTATGAAACCCGAAAGAATTCAACATAAGCATAGTTTTAATATTTTACAAAACAGTAGACGGAATTTCAAACAATTAAAAATATAAACAAAATCATGTTGACAACAACTGACAAGATATGTATAATATTCTCTGTGCTTTGTTACAACAACAACTTTGTTACGCGTTTTGAAAATATAAGTTTTTGTGGTGAATTAAGTACAAATTTATTATAAAATTAAATCAAAAAATAAAAAGAGTTTTTACTTATTAGTATCTATAATAAAATACGTAGATTATTCTACGTATTATTTAGAAATAATCAAGTTGGCTGAGGGGATAGGATAAAAAGAGAAAAATGGGGCAACCCATGTTCTTTAATACGTACTAAATAACAACGATATCGTTATAAACGAGACTGATTCAGTTTCAGATCAATATAATTCCGCAGATAAGCAGATTAAGCTATCTGATAACGATACGATTAAAAATCATAGAATTAGTGTTAAGTGTTAAAAAAAATTAATGCGAACAACGTGGTTAGTTCTTCAGGGAAATGGCGGTAGATCCTGATAACACAAGTGAAATTAACAAAACTAATTCTAATGAGATATTAAATACCGAAAATAATATTCCAACCAATCAAGGGTCTACCAAATACTTCAAAAATGACATAGGCCCATTTAAGGTTTGGTTCAAAAAATGAATATTAAATTAATACGTGTTGTTGGGTAGGAATTTGAAACTAGTAAAATTTCTAACATAATTTCAACCGAACAAATGAGCAAGAATTTAGTTAGAATCACTTTCAAGTTCTATTATGACGTTAATTTATGTATTGAATCCCAGATACTTTATTCTTTTGATGAATATACATTTTTAATTCCATTTAATTTTAATGGAACAAATGGACTGATTAAAAACATTGCTACTGAAATTAAAATTGAAGAACTTTCGTATTGTCTAAGCTCTTCCATACCAATTGAAAAAAATGGAGAGGATGGCGAAATGGAATAATGAATCGAAAACTTCTAGTAAAAGAGACATATTAAAAACCCCCTTCAAGTCCAGCACGATCCCTGCAAAAATCATTATGTATGATAATATTCTCAGTAAAGTAAAATATTTCCGTGGTCACGATGAATAATCGCTTAAGGCGACTTAAGACGAAAATTATTTTAAATTTTGAAATTTTTCTGTTTCTGACACTAAATTTGACTTATGTGATAATGCAAACCCAACACAAATGTCTTATACAGGCCCTATTTTGCCATACAAACACAAAATAAAACCTACTATTTCTGTAAGTATTAGCGTCATAATACAGTATAATCTTTACATAATTTGATTTTAAATTGTAATTTGTATCAAAAACAGTATAAAATATCACTAACACTTACAGAAATAGTATGTTTTGGATTTAATAATATGCGTGCGTCACGGAAATAATATCGCTTGTGTTGGTTTTGGATAATGCAATAAAAGCCAAAACCTGTGCTCACAAGCCGTAGTAGCTTTAATCGGCATAAGGGAAAAATGAATTTAATATTGAACTTTTTGTACCACTCTAGAAAATTTTTCTAATTTTACTTAAGCGATTATTCCTTGTGACCACGGTTCAAATCAAAATCAGTGGTTTCGTTGCGTTGTGTTACATGTGCTAAAATAGTAGATGAGGAACACTCTTGTGATAACGGGAGCGTCTCGAAATATCGGTTTTCAAAATCTCGGTTCTACAAAATCTCGGTTTTTCAAAAATCATAAATTTACAAATCTCGGTTTACAAAATCTCAGTTTTGAAAATCTCGGTTTTCAAAATCTCAGTATTTTAAATCTCGTTTTAAAAATTCCGATTTTAAAAATCTTGGTTTTGCTGAAAAATATCCTGTTATTTTTTAAATCTTGGTTTTTATTTTTTCTATTGTAAATATGTCTAAATATTTTGCTAATAATGGTTTTTGAATGGTTTTTAATATTTTTAGTCAATTAAGTTTGGTGGTAATAAATAAAAATGTTTTTTGTTTGTTATTTTTTGTTTTTTATTTTTGTTAAATTATTATATGCATTAGAGGGTTAAAGTATTTAAATTTATATTCCACACTTGACTTTTGAACTCATAATACAAACAAGTAGCGGGACGATCTCATGCTCAATTTTTCCATAAATAGTGAAAAGATGGCGCATAAACGATAGGAACACCTCCAAACGTGCTGTCCATCAGCCAACACTCAGCCTCAGTATATGTAGCTGTAAATTCGAAGGTGTTTCGAGAAGGACACACACACACACACACACACACACACACACACACACACACACACACACACACTCACACACACACACACACTCACATACACACACATACACTTACACACACATTCATTTACTCGCAACACGAGAAGAGATACATAATCGCAAACCGGATCTCAAAAGCTCGGTTTTTGAAAAATAAATTTTTATTAATTCGGGCCGCCCGAAATAATAAAAATTTATTTTTCAAAACCGAGCTTTTCGGAACCGAGATTTTGAAAACCGAGATTTTGAAAACCGAGATTTTGAAAACCGAGATTTTGAAAACCGAGATTTTGAAACCGGGATTTTAATATCGAGATTTTGAAAACCGAGATTATGTAGCCAACCCTGTGATAACAAACCGAGATGCAAATTTTGTGGTAAGGGCCATAAGACTAATAACTTTAAATGCCAGGAGAGGATCAGGCAGAGGAAAATATCTGAACATGGTTATTTATGTATAAAACTTCTTATAGAGAAAATAAAATCAAACTTTTTAGGTTGGAACAGAAAATTCCAATACCTAAAGAATTTCATATCTTGGAGGATAAAGGCAAGAAACATAATAGAAACATAATAGGAGAAATAACGAGGCCTTACTCACCATGGATACAAAAATTATAATACCGTAAAATGGGGTGAATAGAAACACTTTTCAAGTTTACGAGCATGTACTGTTAAGAGGATATCTTAAAATATAGGTCTTGGTGTACTCTTTCCTTTTCAAACTACTTTGATCTATTAGAAATGAATATGGTGGATTTTTTTTAAAAAAAACCTCACTGTGTCTATTCACCTGCTATTGGGGTGAATAGAAACAGTCATTGAATTTCGGTTTCTTTCTATTTTTTTTTTTTTTTTATCGCTGGCGCTACATCCTATGGAGGGATTTGGCCGCTTCATTTTGAAGTTTCATAATCATTTTTTGTAACGGATAATGAGTGATTAATTCATTGATCCAACATTCATGCAAGATTTTTTTAATTGTATATAGGTGATGAGTCATATTTAAATGATAGCTTGCGTAATGCAGCCGTAAGCAAAAGGAAAAGAAGAATTTTGGAATAGAAACCACCCGATAGTTCAGTCGAACACTTTGTGCATAGTTTTTTTTAATGGTGTTTTTTTCTGTGAACCTGAAATTCTATCAGTGTTGGAAAAAAAAAAATTAACATATTGGATTATTTGGATACATATAGGCACATTGGTGGCCAAATATATAGACACCTAATTGTGTGTGTGTTTGCAAAAAAAAAAAAAATAATCAATTGATCCTAAATTTGGGTCATTTAAAAAAAAAGAAAATATTTATCAGTTTTTAGTTTTCTTTATTTTTTTCTTTTAAATTTTGAAATAATTGTGAACCAAAAAGCTTTTCAGTAACTAAAAAAAGAAAGAATTAGTGTTTAGTGCACGTGAAATAACTTTTATTTTTCAGCCACGCGGACAAGAATACCTAAAGAGGCTCTTTGGATTAATTGCCGGGTGAGTTTTATTAGTCATCATTTTTATTTATATTTCATGTGCCTAAGCGGTGTTGTTTTTCTTAGTTATTTTTTTTATTATTACGTATTGAGTTTTTTTTTGGTTCTAATTGTATAATTGTTTTCTTTTGATCGTAAGATTTCCTTAAAAGAAATAATAATGTACAAAGAATGTAAAAACCAAACTTTAAATTTAATAATTATTTAAATTGTATACAAAAGAATGAAGTGATTTCTTTTTATTGGGGATATGGGGAGGATCGGAGTAAGGAGTTTAGGTGAATGGGGTTAAATATCTATATATATGTACGTGTAAGATTTGTTGTACCAAAAACAGAATAAAAATCTAGTAACAAGAACCATCCCAAGCCGATGAATCTATCCAACAAAAAAAAAATACACGTATGGTTACTAGAGTGGTACGTAACATCCTTAATGATAACTTATTATTTTTAACATCTTCAACTGCTTGTTTCAATATCAGAGGATCACGCTTTTTATAATGTTTTTGGCTCTTCGACTTGTATTGTCTGGGCATTTTAATACTCTGTAGAAATCAAAAACCGAAATATATACATACTATAATAATTTAACATTAGGGAAATTTAGTAATTTTGAATTAAGGAAAACTTGGTAATGTGAATAAAAACACTTATTTCTGGTGTTTCTATTCACCCCACACTAAAGTACAAAATGGTAAAATTTAGGAAAAACGGTAAAAGTTAATTATAATTTTAACTACACAAGTAAAAAGAAGACATAATTGAACAACTTACATGAATTTTCTCTGATATTACTCCAACGATGGCTCAATTACATACAAAGTTTTTTAAAGTATTTTTCGAACCAAAAAATGTTGATTTATATTTACCAATATATTCTTTAAAACTGCCGGTGTTCCACCAAAAATCCCTATTATTTCTATTTTTGCACTCATCACCAACTTAAAAAAAATTAACGTTGCTTTTTTTTTATTATGTATTATGAAAAATTATCAAGTTAATTATTTTTTAAAGTTTTGTTTCTATTCCCCCCCCCTCCCCTTTTTCTATTCCCCCATTTTACGGTACTATACGACATCATAAAGAATCTAAAATCTGAGATTAAAAACCCGGTAGCCAAAAATCAATATGATTTACATCAATTGTGCGCGTTTTATCAGCCAACAAAATTGATGTTTTTTTTATGTACATCAATTTTGAGAAATTGAGGTTTTTTGATAAATTTGTCTTCCAGCAAATACTAACACCAACAAACGCAAATGCCAAATTTAAAAAGAATAACAAGCTTGACGCCATTTTTTAAATTTATCATTCGTGGATTGTTTCTTGTGATGGTTGTTAGATAATTGCATAAATATTTTGTGTTAATTAAAGTGTATAAATATTTTGTGTTAAACAATTTATTTTATTTTATTATTTTATAAACCAATCATATACATACATATCTATATCTATATATATATAAAAATGAATTCCTGTTCGTTTGTTTGTTTGTCTGTCTGTTCCGAATGGGCGTCTCAGCCGCTCAATCGATCGCCATGAAATTTTTACCATGTACAAGTTGCATATCCAGAACCAACCTTACGATATTTTTGAAGGGGCTGGACCCCGGGGTCTAGGGGCTGCGGTACAACTTTTTTCGAAAATTTTAATTTTTTTTAAATTTTTCCACGAAAATGAGTTTATGGGCTGGTTATATGAAATTACTGACATGTTCGAATCCGAGGGGCCCAGCCCTGGATCAAAAATTAATTTTTACATGTATAGATACAAATATTTGATTATTTCAAAATTACTTCTCAGTCGCTCAACCGATCGCCATGCAATGTTTACCATCTAAATGTTGCATGTTCAGGACCAATCTTACGATATTGTGAAAGTAGCTGGACCCCGGGGTCTAGGGGCTGCGGTACAAATTTTTTCAAAAATTTAAATTTTTTTACGAGAATTAGTTTTGGAAAGGGGTTATATGAAATAAGAGACATGTTCGAATTCGGGGGGTCCGCCCCTGGATCAAAAATTCATTTTTACATGTAAAGATACAATTATTTGATTGTTCTGAAATAACGCTTTAGCCGCTTTACCGATCGCCATGAAATTTTTACAATGTATATGTTGCATGTTCAGGACCAAGCCCACGATACTTTTGAAGGGGCTGGACCCCGGGGTCTAGGGGCTGTGGTACAAATGTTTTCTCAAATTTCAATTTTTTTAAGATTTTTTTGACGGGAATGACTTTAGGAAAGGGGTTATATGAAATTAGTGCCATGCTCCAATCCGGAAGTCTGCCCTGGATCAAGAATTCATTTTTACATGTATAGATACAATTATTTAAATGTTCCGAAATAGCGCCTTAGCCGCAAATTTATACACCAAAAAGGATATCTAGCGTGCGATTGTTATACACAAATCATACCTTTACTATAATTGATTTAATTATTCAAATTAATTTTATTAATTTAAATTTAAGACAATCTTTCATCACTTTAACTGAAGACAAATCTCTGAACACTTATATTATCCATACTAATAATCCATTTTTACTGGTTTGACAGTTACTGTTTAGTGATATCCTATTTATCATATCCTGTTTTGAAATGTACCATAGTCAGCGAGTTCTAATTTACGTTTACGTGTAATCTAACATGGACTGAGATTATAGATTTACTTCTTATTGGGCAATCATCGACCCATCGGCATGATCTGACAGCTAGAGTTTTCAAACAGAAACTCATAAATCTCATGAACCTCATAACTAAAAATCGTATTTATGGAGAAACTCGCTGCTGGATGTATTCTATAGAATGGCAGAAAAGAGGCCTACCACATGCTCATATTTTGATTTGGTTATATATATCAGCTGAATTACCCAATCCCGAAGAAGATCCGATACTTTTTGAAATCGTTAGCAAAAACATGATACATGGACCATGTGGAGCCGTAAATCCCAATTCACCTTGAATGAAAGACGGAAAGTGTTCGAAAAAATATCCCCGAAAGATGTATCAGGAAACACAAACTGGTGACGACGGATATCCACAATACCGGAGACGAAAACCCGATGACGGAGGACACACAGCCACTATCAAAGTAAACAATGTGCATCATGAGGTAGATAATAGTTGGATTGTTCCTTACACTCCGTTACTGTCGAAAATATTTAAAGCCCATATTAACGTTGAGTACTGCAACTCGGTTAATTCAATTAAATATATATATGTAAATACGTCAACAAAGGCAGTGATATGGCAATTTTTGGACTTTCGAATACAAATTCACCATTCGATGAAGTCACGCAATTTCAAATTGGACGCTACTTCAGCAGTAATGAAGCTGTCTGGCGAATTCTGAGTTTTAATATTCACGAGCGTTATCCAACAGTTGTACATCTTAGTCTACACTTAGAAAATGAACAACGAGTTTACTTTACGGAAGAAAATCTGTTACAGAGAGCTGCGCAACCAACGAATACGACATTAACAGCCGGTTTTCAATTGTGCGGAACAGATCCATTTGTAAAAACGTTACTGTATCATGAAGTTCCAAAATATTATACATGGAACACGTCGAAGAAGCAGTTTTTTAGAAGAAAGCAAGGCACAATTATTCGGGAGTACCCTGGAATACGTGGTTCTGATGCCTTGGGTCGAGTTTATAATGTTCATCCTAACAATACGGAGTGGTTTTTTCTGAGAAAGCTGCTTCATGAAGTAAGAGGACCAACGTCTTTTCAAGCACTGAGAACTGTAAATGGCGAAGTATGTCAAACCTATAGAGAGGCATGTCTTAAACTGGGCTTACTTGAAAATGATGAACACTGGGATAGAACACTAACCGAAGCTGTCTTATGTGTCGTCCAGCACAAATACACAAGCTCTTTGCAATCATATTAACAACATGCACACCTTCCGATCCTAAAGGTCTTTGGGAAAAGCACAAAGAAAGCCTTAGTGAAGATATACTTTGGCAAGCACGTAGAACAAATCCCGATATGGAAATTCAGTTTTCAGCAGACATATTTAATGAAGCACTTATATTAGGTACTCGAGGATGCATGCTTATACATTAATAACAAAGTCATTTCCCAACTTGGGTTGCCAGCACCGACACGCCATGGAAGCATTGTTCGTGATAGAGATCTATTACGAGAACAAAATTACGACGTTGGTCAGTTACGAGTTTTCGCTGAGACTCAAAAAAAGTCTCTTAGTGGATGAGCAAAGACAGGCATACACTAAAGTGATGCAATACATAGCAAACGGTAACGGAGGAATTATTTTTCTTGATGCATCCGGAGGCACTGGAAAAACATTCCTTCTTAATTTGATACTTGCTGAAGTAAGACAGCAGAATACAATCGGCCTCGCTGTTGCATCATCTGGAATTGCATCCACTTTACTCGATGAAGGATGCACAGCACATTCAACGTTAAAACTACCATTGAATTTGAATCAAGCGGATAATTTTTCTTGCAATATAACACGAAATTCGGGAATTGCCACGTTATTAAAAACATGTAAAATCATTACTTAGGATGAGTGTACCATGGCACACAAAAAAGCATTTGAAGCGGTTGATCTTACTTTGCGCGATTTGCGACAAAATAACCGACCAATGGGAGGAGCTCTAACACTACTAGCAGGTGATTTTCGTCAAACTTTGCCAGTCATTCCACGATCAACACCCGCTGATGAACTTAATGCCTGCCTGAAGGCGTCTCATCTTTAAAAACACGTTACGAAAATCACACTATCTACAAACATGCGTGTGAATTTACATCACGATGGTACAGCTAAAACATTTGCCAGGCAGCTTTTGGACATGGGTAACGGGAAATTGCCAAATGACCCTGTAAGATGTGAGATATCGTTCCCGCCTAATTTTTGTCAAATGCTTCCTATATGATTCCCACCGATTTGCCGTTTGAATTCAAGCGACTACAATTCCCATTACGCCTTGCTTTTGCAATGACAATCAACAAAGCCCAGGGGCAATCATTGAAAATAGCTGGTGTTATTTTGGAAAATTCATGCTTTTCACATGGCCAACTGTATGTTGCTTGCTCCAGAGTGGGAACGCCAAAAAATTTATTTATTTACACACCAAATGGAAAAACCAAAAATATTGTTCATCAAAAGGCTTTATAATAAAAATTATTAACTAAAATATCTTTATATTTATTATTCACTTTGATCTGGTTGAAGGTTTGTAAAAATAGAGTATAATTATTTGGCAATTGGTAACAAATACCAAATCAAAATTAATTAACTATCCTCACAAACAGGATGTCCAATAATATCATTACAAAATTTCGCCTGGATGCATTGACGGCGGCACCCGTTACTGAATACAGCTACTTATAATTTTATTTTCATATGTGATTGCAACTACAGCGATGTAAAGAGAGAATTCTTGCATAACAATCAAGGTATTTGAATTATATACCTCCCGTGCAACGCCGGGTAACTCAGCTAGTATGTATATAAAAATGAATTCCTGTTTGTTTGTTTGTGTGTTCTGAATGGGCGTCTCAGCCGCTCAACCGATCGCCATGAAATTTTTACCATGTACAAGTTGCATATCCAGAACCAACCTTACGATATTTTGGAAGGGGCTGGACCCCGGGGTCTAAGGGCTGCGGTACAAATTTTTTCGAAAATTTTAATTTTCTTTAAATTTTTCCACGAAAATGAGTATGGGGCTGGTTATATGAAATTACTGACATGTTTGAATCCGAGGGGCCCAGCCCTGGATCAAAAATTAATTTTTACATGTATAGATACAAATATTTGATTGTTCTGAAATAACGCCTTAGCCGCTTTACCGATCGCCATGAAATTTTTACCATGTAGGTATATGTTGCATGTTCAGGACCAAGCCCACGATGCTTTTGAAGGGCTGGACCCCGGAGTCTAGGGCTGTGGTACAAATGTTTTCTCAAATTTCAATTTTTTTAAGATTTTTTGACGGGAATGACTTTAGGAAAGGTGTTATATGAAATTAGTGACATGCTCCAATCCGGAAGTGTTCCCTGGATCAAGAATTCATTTTTACATGTATAGATACAATTATTTAAATGTTCCGAAATAGCGCCTTAGCCGCAAATTTATACACCAAAAAGGATATCTAGCGTGCGATTGTTATACACAAATCATACCTTTACTATAATTGATTTAATTATTCAAATTAATTTTATTAATTTAAATTTAAGACAATCTTTCATCACTTTAACTGAAGACAAATCTCTGAACACTTATATTATCCATACTAATAATCCATTTTTACTGGTTTGACATGTACCGTTTAGTGATATCCTCTTTATCATATCCTGTTTTGAAATGTACCATAGTCAGCGAGTTCTTATTTCCACATAACTTCAGAAATAATTAACATTCTATTTTAATCCACTATTGCAACCGGCGGCTTTTAATGAAAATAGTAGTTTCATACTAAACGCCAATAGTTTATTACTTAAATAATCAATGATTGTTTCATAAAATCAATTCTAGGAAAGGTACTAAAAATATTGTACGTATAAACTGATTTACTTTGAAAAGTAGTAGCGTTTTATATTTGAAAATAGCATCTTCTACAAGAAACATCCTTGGCTTCAAATTATTGTACGTGTAAAATTGCCTTAGCTTGAAAAAACTTCTTTTGTTTTTCGAAATGTCATTTTCAACCACAGTTCGCGGTAAAACGTATCGAAGTGGACGTAGTTTTAATCGTTTTGAATAAATTAATATTAATTTGTATTTCGGTTGCCGTTGTTCTCGATTAGTTAGCTATATTGCAATAAAATAATTGTTGGTGATTATTTTCCAGGTATTAAATTATGGATATACTCCGGTATCTTAAAATCGTTCCGATTGCCCGATTTAAATATCGGCATTATAAGAGTGAATTTTTATCCAGAAACTTGAGAAAATACTAGTTATTACGTGTTATATGTTTATTAACACTGCAAAAAGGAACGTTTCTTATGTTGGCAATTATATGTGGGTTAAATTTCAGGGTACGGTTTCTGAAGTCATACCCCTTAAGAAAACGTTTTCAGAAATCAGAGAATATATTAGTAAATACATCATGATCATTGGAAACCTTAGTAAACCCTGCTTTTATTTATTGCAAACAAATTAAATAGTCTGCGCACATTTTCTTTAAACTCAGAAAATTAAAAAAAATTGAAATCGGTACTAAACCGGAAACCAAGGATGCTATTTTCTAACCATTACGAAAATTTTCGTAACCGAAAATTTTCGTAATGCTATTTTTGTAACACTATGTGAAATCATAAATTAGTATAGTATTCTTGAAAGCATTACGAAATTAACGAAGAATGGAATAAAGATATAGTAAAATTTCGAGAGAGATGATAAAAATGTCAGTCAATGGTCATGAAATGTTACAATGATATGCTTGACAGCTGAAAGCACGTGGAGCGTGACGTCACTCAGAGTCAATTTGGATATTTTTTTTGCGAATTGGTTTAGGTTGATAAGAATATTTTTAATTTTTGAAAATGGAAATAAGTTCCCACAAATCCCAGCCAAACAGAGTCAACGTTACGAAACATATTACTGAAGGTGACGTCACTAAAAGGAAAAATGGCGATACATCGATTGGTTGGAACATACCTTGTGTATTTATTATACCATGGTCAATGGTATATTCTTGAAATCGGATTACGCAAATTTTCGCAACGGAACGTTTCTAAAACTTTCGAATGTTTTTTTTCGTTTCTTATTGCATTTCGTAATGCAATCATTTAGATTTTGGTTTTAATTTAATGCTCATAAATCTCAATAATTTCTGTTGACGGTTAAAAGTAATATGTATTTACATTTCGCTAAATATTGATTATTTTGTTACGGAAAATCTATTTTCTTTTTTGTTTATTATGTTCTTAACCCTCTCAAACGCCTTGTACAATATATTGTACATCAACTTTCATCGCTTCGACCAACCGTAATTTTTAATTTTTGTCTCATTTCTCTTGTGCGATCGTTCTCTTATGTATTTATGTTCACACTACAGTTTTATGAGCAATCCCATATCATAGCAGTGCATAACGTATGAGGAATAAAATATGGACAAACAAAAAAAAGTAAAAAAAAAATTATTTACTAATCAAACGATTTAAATCCATAATTTATTTAAAACTTTAATTCTTAGATAAAATTTACAGAAAAATTTGCGCTCCATATCGATTCGCTTTCCTGATCCTTTCTGGCACTCTTTTCATTGCCGCCTGCGTTCCTGATGTAACAATCTTCTTTAAATCTCTTTTTATCTTTCTAATCAGACATTCAACATTTTTAGCACGATATCCATTGCTGTATACCATTCTCTTCAGATTTGCCCAAAAAGTTTCAATGGGCCTTAGTTGTGGAACATTTGGTGGGTTATAGTCTTTAGGGATAAATTCGATTCTGCGTTGACGTAAATCAGATAACGTTGCGTTGGCATAATGTGAGGATGCCAAATCAGTCCAAAAAATCGTTTTATCATTTTTATGATATTTATTTATAAATTTCTGAAGCACAGGTAAACATTTGTTTGTGTATGTTTGCGCATTAACCGCCAAACCACTTTTGAAAAATACTGGGTCACTGACACCTCGTTCGCTAATAGCCAACCACAACATAACTTTACCTGGAAACTTGGTCTTATGAATAAACTTCTCCTTTTCTGGTGCTTTGTGATCGGGAGACTCGTAGTAGTATTTTGGCTGCCATTCATTACCTTCAACAGTGAAATAACTTTCATCATCCATCACACATTTATAAGCTGAAGAAGCAGCGAAATATGTTTGGGAAAGCACTCTTAATCTAGATTTGATTGTAGCTAATTGTTTGTCTGTAGTTGCTGGTGCCGATTTTTTGGGTTTGCGTTGAATATTCATACTTTGTAAATATTTCTTGATAGTTTTTGGGGCAACTTGATATTTTTTACCCAGTTGTCTGTACGATTTTGCAGTTCGACCCACTGTTTCACCTTTCAATTTCATTCGAACTTTGCTACCTTGTAGTTGACATTTTTTACCAGAGTCGGGTTTTCTTTCCACAGGTTCATTATTCTCAAACAGTTTAATTGTTTTGTAGATAAAGGATTTTTTGAATCCAAGATCCTTGAAGTAGTGAAAAATCTCGTTCTTTTTTTTGTCTGGATTTTCCTGACAAAATTTATAAATTAATTTACGACGGTCTACTTGTAACAACGACATTTTTGTAACTAATCGTAAAATGACGCAGTTGTAATGTATTTTTTATAAAATATACGGGAACCACCTTATTTAAAAACAAGGAAATTTTTATTTTTGGTTGTACAATACAAATACAAATACATTTTACATTTTGTCCATATTTCATTCCTCATACGTTAATTGTGCTACGTATTTTATTTTTGGAAGAAAGTCAATTTTAAATGGCGTTTGAAAGGGTTAAAAATAAGGGCAGCAGCTAGAATACTAATTGACAAATTGGGGTGGATTTTTAAATAAAATTGAAAATATTAATTATTTCGAGATAACAATGTAGGTAATGCATTCTATGTTTTGTTTATTATTTTATTACCTAACGTCAAAAAGTTAGTTTCTTTTCAATTTTTGTATATACCTGTCCCTGCCCTTAAAATTTGGCACATTTTTATTCGTGGTTGATGTTTTTAACCCTTAAACACTTTTATGCGCCGATGCGGCTATTTTGAATGTAAATATTAAATATTTCTTTTATTCTAAATATTACCACTCGAAGATTTTAAACTCTTCCACTGTAGATTTTCCGATTTTTATTTGAAATAATTGAATTAAACGAGATTTGTTTGTCAAATTTTCTAAAATCACATGAAATAAAAATCATAACAGTGGTTGAGGGTTAAAATGTATAGGTACTTTATTGTTAGAATTAGTAAGCCATACCATAACCACAATAGGTGTAAGTCAGAAAATGTAAGTCGATTGGAGTTCAGTGACTTGGTGGGTGCAGTAGCTGATAGTTATGGTTAAAGAGGGGGAAGACATCCGGCATTTTCGTTTTGAAATGATTTATAAAGACAAGAAAAAAAAAAGGAAAGGGAGGAGGAAATAAAAGATTGGATTGATTAACAACGAGTGATCAAGACAAGACGAGTGACAATTGTGTTTTTTTATGATAAAGATTTTTTTTTTTTGGATAAGCTCTCTGTGTTATGACACTTATGACTTATGGTGTTTTGTGATTGGTTATTTTGGTTTTATAAACAAAAAATAAATTGAATATATGTAAATCAAAAGACTAGTGGTCCAAAAATTAAATTAATTTTTTTTTTTTGATTCTTAAGTTATTATTTTTTTATTGTTTTGCTGGTGAATTTTATTTGTACCAATTGGGACAAAGATTTTTTTTTGTATTTGGTTCTATGAAGTGATAATAATAAGAGAGTAATAAGACTGTGCTGATGCAAACTTTTCTTCAGTGATTAATTATATTTTTTTTTATTAATTTTAAACAATATATCACTAAATTTTAAAGAACCTTGGTGAATATCGTGTGTGGTGTTGTGGGACTATAAACATAAGTGCCCCGATTACACATATTGAGCGGCAAATCAGTATTTATACTAGATTATGCTCACAAATTACCATGTGCTTTGCATATGTGCATGTATGATGGTGCGTTTTCGGAGTTGCAGCAACAACTATTAAAAAACAAACACTTGTCTATTTTTGGATGAATGTCAGAGAAGACCACGTGAAAGCGCAGCTAACCTACTGGTGAGTGATTTTATTTATTTTGATTACCTTTTTGATTGGTTTAATTGTTTCTTAGTTATCTTCTTTCATTTCTTTATTTCTTCATTTTGGCTTTATTTTATTATCATTTTTTTTGTGGATCTCGGAAAGATCTATTGCTTAAGTCTCTTGAATCCACGCGGGAGTGGACTGCGGACTGAGTTCTGCCGGGAAGCATGCTATTAATTGATATCTGGCGCTCAACATTATTTTTTTTTTATAAAAGTAAAATATCGATGTCTAAAAGTTAAGTGGAGACGAAGCAAGCTTTCTATTTTTCGTTGATTCTTCTTTTATGTGTTTCTACGTTATAACGCCAAGAAAGAACATGTGGCTTTAACAGGACATTAAATCCATTAGCCGGTCTGTTTCTCTTTTTACAATTTTTTTTTTAAATTATTTAAAAAAAAAAAATTAAATTTTTTCTTTCACATTATTAATAAAATAATAAATAATGAATGTATTAAATTATAAATTGTATCATAATATACACAAATAAAAACAAAATAAATTAATTAACACCAGACTATTGCCTGGTTATTGATGGTAGTTTTTTTTTGTTTGTTTCATTTTTATTTATTCAGTGGAAATCAATGGAAGGTGCCGGGAAACCACTTAGATGAAGGCGTGATAATATGACAAAAATTAGCTGCGTGGTGTTTTGTACATATCTTTTGTAATTTTTCTTTTAATTATAATTACTATTTTTTTTATTTTTTATTAATTTGAGTTCGCTAAGTTTATTGCTTAATTTCATTTTCAATTTTGCAAATTATATTGTATGAGAATAACTTTAAAAGTATTTGTTTTTTTATTTCAATAAAATTAATTTTTTGGAATGTGATATTTCTAAACTTCATGAATTATTTGTTTTAATTTTGGCACGTTACACAACCAAATATATGGTCGCTGGAAATAATCAAATTATGGAAAACATTATAAACAGCATCGAAGCTATTACAAAGCGGCTAGATGACCAAAGTTATCTGAACAACATAATATTTGATCAACTGAAGAAAATGCAACTCCCACAACGCAATCCGATTGAAAAGGTTAAGTAAGAACACAGCTTTCAGAATAGCAATCTGGAATGCGAATGGGCAACATATTCCAGAAATAGAATTATTTTTAAATTCAGAAAAAATCGAAATTTTCCTAATATCCGAAAGCCATTTTGTTAAATCTTCGTTTGTTAAAATCCGGAGTTATAACTTATATCATTCCATTCATCCAGCGAAAAGAGCAAGAGGTGGTTCGGCATTACTAATAAAAAAAAATATAAAACACCATGTAGAAAAAAAAATCGAAGAAGAAACAATGCTAGTCGCTACTATAATCATTCACATTAAACAAGCTTACTGTCTCTGCAATATACTGTCCTCCCCGGCATAACTTGAAAAGGGAGGACTACATTAAACTATTTAAATCGCTAGGACCTGATTTATATTACTTTAATATGAAAACACCTATTGGGGATCTAGACTTACGACGTCCAAGAGTAAAGAATTGTTTCAAGCTGGGCTGACATCAAAATGTGAATTTTCCTCTGGTGATTCCCCAACATACTGGCTTCGCGTTGAAGCTAAGATACCGGATCTAATAGACTTTTATGTAGCAAGGGTTATATCTCAGAACTATATTCATATAAAACAGCAATTCTCTAGTATTAGATCACTCACCGGTTATCATAACAGTCACTGAAATGGTAATTCAAAGGAAAAGGGCACCCAGATTGACAAATTCAAAAACAAACTGGGATCTCTTTCGTGAATTAATGGAGGAAAAATTCAATATCCAGGTACCGATAAAAAATTCTCGACAGTTGGAAGACGAATTGGAACAAATCAATGAAATAATTCACTATGCTGCGTTGGCAAGTACCCCCATTTTAGAAAATAAGAAGACGCTTAACATATCCTACCCTATGGAAGTTAGAGAGTTGGTAAGAGAAAAACGACGGGCTCGTAAAACAATTCTTAACAATTTATGTAACAGTCTCAAATCCCTTCTCAAAGAAGTAAAAAATAAATCAATCAACAGATATCTAATTAGCCTAACTGATGTATAAAGTTCTGATTACTCACTGTGGAAGGCGACGAAGGGACTCAAAAGACCCAAAATGGAAGAGGTCACAAAGAGAAGGCTGATCTGTTTGCGGAGTATCTCCAGCAAACCTTCCAACCACTATCAAGACTAACTGCCAATGAAAATATAATATCAATTCACAAGCTGGATGAGGTTGACATACGGCCAGTAACTCTCAAAGAATTAAAAAAAGAAGTGAAAAGTAACATGACTGCTAAAAAATCCCCATTTCGTAAGCATACAAAATAAATGCGACCCTTCGGTTAAAATATGTTCCGCATCAATGGAAAGTAGCAGAAGTAATCATGATACCAAAGCCTGATAAACCACCTATAACGATAAAAAATCATACAGGCCAATTTCTCTGCTGCCAATTATGTCAAAACTTTTTGAAAAAATATTACTAAAGAGACTGAAACCAATAATTGAGGACCGAGACCGACAACTAATTTATCCACATCAATTTGGACCCAGAGAAAAGCATTCTACAATGAACAGGTCCATAGAAGCACAAACATAATTGGAAAAACGTTGGAACGTAAAAAAGTAAGCTGAACCATATTTCTGGGCATCGCGCAAGCATTCGATAAAGTTTGGCACAGTGGTCTGAAATACAAGCTGCATAGAGATCTGACGAGACAATTATATGCCATACTAAGATCTTATTTATGCAATAAACACTTTCGAGTAAAATATGAGGATGAATACTCTGAGCTAAAGAAAACCTCTGCCGATGCCCCGCAGATGAGTGTCTTAGGACCAATCCTGTATTTACTTTACACAAGGGACATACCAACCACAAATGAAGGAACCATATCCACCTTTGCAGATGACCCAGCAATTATTGCAATTGGAGGTAATGTCGCTGATGCAACTGGATAAAACGTCACTGGATAAAGCGTTGGCGAATCAAGCTTAATGAGACAAAATCCACGCTTAATAACTTTACATATCAAAAGGCTTAGCATATACCTATAGAAATTAACTCGCGACACATGCCATATGCAAATGCCTTAGCATGACCCTTGCTGCCAAGCTCAAGCAGTGAGAGCATGTCAAAAAGGTAAAAGAATAACTTAACATAAACACGACTTCCATTTCACAATAAGCTGCTGCTATATCGGCAAATTCTGAAGCACAACTCTTGGGATGCACCAAGCAAACAAACGCCAAATTGATACAGACGCTTCAAAACAAGGTTATTCGTAGCATCGTCAATGCTCCGTGGTACACAAGAAATGAATACCTTCACAGGGACCTACGGATGGAATACATCAAAGATGAAATAAAAATGCATACCGAAAAACACGAAGTTAGGCTCTAGAAACGTGGAAACCCCTATATTCGCCATATGACAGATAACCCTGTCGTTGAAAGAAGACTCCAAAGAACGAGGCCACTTGACCTAGTGAACTTACCAAACTAAAATTCGTAAATAGGTTTAATTAATTATGGGACTAACCAGTGGGTCACACCTCAACAAAAGAGAATTTTACTAGAAATATAAAAATTTGTATTTGAAAAAAAAATTGCTAGATGAGCGCAATGTCAGTCGCAATAAACTAAATAAAAAAAATAAAAATAAAATTCTTAAAATTATTAAATTGTATTACAAAAAGAAATTAACCGTTGAAAGTGATTAGTGTTTGCTTGATTTTTGTTATACATAAATTATTTATTAAGTGTTTTACTTATAAATATTTTAATATTCGTCGAAAACTTGATATTCGTTCAACTTAAATAAATTCAAAATTTTATTAATCTTATTAAACTTATAAGAAGTTAACAAATGTTTAATAAATGTTTATAATACATATGTACTTCTTTGTTATTTTGATTACAAACTTTATGTGGAAATTAATATAAAATTAAAAAAAAATAGTAATATGGAACACTCCTGAAGTGAAACGAAGTTGGAATAGCGTTAGTGGATTGCGAGAAAAGCTCGGTTCCAAATTAAAAATTTACATGAATGCACTTTGTTACTGAATAAGTTTTCTTTTTACGCAGAGCTTTATTGTGGTCATAATAAGCCGGCTAAAGTTCAGAGATGGAGGTCGGGCTTACCGAAGGTAGGTAAAACGTTGTTAGATCCCTAGGAGGGAGAGAAATGAGCCCAGATAGAATGAAACGCGTACCGGCCGGCAGTATTATCAGGTTCTTTAAGAGCCTGAATGTTGACTGGACGGATAATTAAGCAGGGTCCAAGCACAAAAGATCTTTTAGGTCGCAGTGCGAGGTGGCTTAACAATCACATGGCCCATTTATATGTATACTAAAATATTTTTCACCAGAATTATTTTTTGTACATTAGGTATTAATTTAGTTTATGAAGAGGGGAAATTGTTAAGAGTTTTGCAACTCAGTTTCATTGTGAAAATAAATCATAAGGAGAATTGTAAAATTCGCTAATACTACAAGTACATGGTATGAACCTTCTTGTGTCTATGCCTGGTCCTAGTGGACCGCCACCGAACCTAATCTACTGTTCATGTGAGAGGAAGTTCAACAGAATCCTTCATATATCCGAATACCATATAAAAACAGAGTAACATCCAAATAAATAAGGTTCTTCCTCTTGGATTGCTCGAACGTTTAGTGTAGAAAATAAGTTAATTAAGTTATTGTGGACACGAACGGCCGACGGATGGCTAACCGTAACCATACAGTAATTTATTTAAAAAATGCTTTAAACTAACCCTAATACATTCATTCTAATTTAATTGGTATTGTTAAAATTATTTAGTCGTTGGCTTATACATAATATAAAAATTAAATTGTGTTTTTGTGTGTATGTTTGCAGAACCGGATTATAGGAAATTAAATACCCAAATTAACTGAAAACTCTTAATGGTGTCACAGTAAAATACCATATTTGTTTCAAGACAGAAAAGACGATACTGCTACTAGTAATACAGGCTAGAAACCAACACACACAATAAATAAAAATCCATGTGAGGTATAAAGGTAGAACAGAAAATCTCGAAAATTTCTAAATTATCAAGAAAAGTTAAAAATGCTTTCAACATTTCAGTTTATCCTTAGTTTGTTTGTGTTGTGTACATACTCTTATATATGTTTCAACATAATTTTATGAGTTTTTTTTTTAGCAAAACAAAATAAAACATAAAAAATGGGAAAATCCTTTACCAAGTTATGTTTCTACAAAAATTAAATTCCATTTTTCTAACCCATTTTTCTAAAGTTTTAACTCTTCGAAAAAAAAAAGTTTTTCATAAAAGAAAAATTCTTTAAATCTCAGAGCAATTTTTTTTTTGTTTTTAATAAGTTTTTTTGTGTATATTTTTGGTACCTCAGGCTCTCTATTTTTATGATTATTATCATTTTTATTACATACATATTATATTCCGAGGGTGTTAGTTTGGAGATGACTGGAGCTTAAAATTATGTATAAATATTGTCTTCTATAGATTCTTACATACAAATACTAAGAACTTAAATTCGTTATATTTTTCTTTCCATGCTTTCTTGAATTCTGTATTTATATAACTACGTAACATACACTTTCTTGTTGCTTGTGTATGTCTGCTTAACTAAAATTTTCCTGAATGAAAAATAATTTTCTATTACATTCAAAAATGAGGAAAAAGTGAAAAACTTTGGTATGATTTTCTTTATAGAAAGTTTTTGGAGTCTTTACAAATCAACTTGTTTCATATACTAAAGTTTGTTGGTTACCTTTTTTTTCAAATGTGTTGCTCGGTTTAGTTTAGCTACCACCGACAAGTTTCCTTAAAGTTTTCAGTTTTAATGAATAAACAGTAGAACATAAGGTAATAAGGGGATGTGAAGAATGTATACATCCATAAAAGCTATTAAATAGTTCGTTTTTTTAAAAACAGGTTTGTATATTTTAAAGATTCAATTACACGTGAGCCTTACATTTTGTTATTTGTAGGCAAACGTCAAGCTCACTATATTTTTAGGAGCATTGTATTGAAAAACTGATTCAATTTTTGGTTCAGAGAAGATTTCGTGTTTTATCTCACGGCTTATCCTCAAAGGATTTAAGTGAGCTGGTTTTATATTAAGAAAAATTGGCACCGTGCGTCGCCTCAATTGGATTTGTCCGTAGTAGAATTGTTGTTGGTTTTATAAGTAAATTCCTTCTTTTTGTTTAACATGATGTATGGTATTGTGTGCATTAATAAATTACCGCTAATACACCTGAAATTCCCTTATTAAGATTCTTTGTCACACTCACAGTTGTGTTTCTGTTGCGACCATTTTATTTCTGTAGAAATTAGATGAATTAATTGAACCGTTTATTTTGAAAGCGGAATAAATCATGTTTTAATAATTTGAAATAATTAAACATTTGTGTTTTTATGATCAATACAACTTTTGTTTAAAGTGTTTGCATTTATGATATTACCACAGAGCATAATACTAGAGGAGTAATTTGTATGAACGACAAATGTCCACTAAAAATAAAAATTGATTTTTCCTCGATTTAAATTTCAAACCCAACGAAACTATTATATTCATTTCTTATATTTTGTAATGCCTCTTTCTATCTTTCATATTTTCTACAAGCAAAAATTAAAAGCAGAATTTAAAGGCGTTACCAAATTTTACGCTAAACAAAACCAACAAAAATGTATGAACTAGCCCGAGTACCCAGCAGACGATTCAGGCCTGACAAAGGTATATAAAATGGCTGACAAAAATGCCTGGTAATGCCTGACTTTGGCATTTATTGCCAAGTAATAGCTGACCATAAGGAACCGGTAAGGCATTACGAACGGCTGACGTTGAGCACTAATTAAGGCCTTACTAATACCAAATAAATTATAATATCTAGAAGGGAAATTGGTCATAATTCTCATAGTAGCAAACATCTGCTTGTTGGGGTGCGTTAAAATGCTAGTACCTGTGTCTTGGGTAGAGATGGCACCACCAACCGTTGAACAAAGAAAATGAAAAAAAAAGTCAAAAAAATTGTGTATGCACATAAAATTGTTCCCTACCTTTCAACCGAGATTTTATTTTTTTATTTCGTATTCGTACAGACCATTATTTGCATTTTGTGAAGTTATGTTGATGGTTTATGTTGACTTTTTGTTCAAGAATTTCTTTTTTTTGTCCATTTCTATTAGGGGGATCATTGTTTTTGTGAAATTTGTTATTTCATGCAATTAGAATGGCTCTTTTAACATATAATTAACTACAAAAAACTTAAATAATTGTTGATTTTTATATTTCGTTTTTCTTGTAAATTTAACAATAACTCATTTATTTTATTTCAAAAATATATAAATTATTATTTTGTTAATGGATATCATTTATTTATACTTCGCGTCATTGAAAATTTCATTAATTTTTTGTAATTTTTATTAAAGGTTTTTTTAACCAACATCTATATAATAAAAATGTAAACAAAATATACAATTTTTGGCATTTGTAAAAGTAAGAAGGAAGATATTGTGGTCTTTTTCATTTAAATCAATATCCGACATGGCTTTGTTCATCCATGATGACACCGCAGTAAGCTACGACAAATATCAGTTTATCACAATTTTTATAACCAAATGTGATATAGCACCACAAAATGACCATGCTGGTCTTCAATTTGTGCCAAGCTTCATCATAATGAGCTTCAGTCACCGTAATGTGGCTGATTAATGCATAGGCGTCTTCTTTTAGAAATCCCTTCAAATATTGTAATTTATGAACCTTTGAGATGCTATTGTTGTTGTGTATTGATGCTTCAAAAAGGTCACAAAATGAGGGGAATTCAGAATAATTACCGTTAAACTCCGGTATATTAACACGAGGCAGTCTCACGTCACTTTCTTTTTTATTTAAATTTGAAATTTCATGTATAAAATTCGTTTGATCCATTGTACAATTACCATGGTTGGCATTATTCTCATCGAGTAATTTTTCCAATTTGTATAATCTTTGAATTAAATAGTTATATTTTCATAATTTCAAAATAATGAAAATTAGAATAAATAAATTTATAAATAAGGAATTGATAAATAGATTATAGATTTTTTTTCATTTATTGTTTTAATTCGAAATGAGTAGATTCAATTTTGTCTACTAAAGTACTATGTCTAAAACTGACTCATCGAATTTACCCTTTTGTGAATTTTCAAAAGCTTGAAACTCTTTCCACTCGTCTGCTAATAGGGCTAGACAAGCCTTGATTTCATTTATTCAAGTATATCTTCAGTGAATATTGACATTCGAGTTTTAATGGCTTCTAAACTCCTTAGTAAACGTTTCACCGCTCTAGTTTCAGACATTTTGTTTTAAATTTATAATTACGTGTTTATATCGAAAAAGTTCACTCAATTAAATTCTATAACGCGCTCAAGTTTCGCTTGAAATTTATTTAATTTTCTTAATTGTATAGATACTCAAGTTTTTTACTCACGGTTTATATGCATCTTCTTCAGCTGTTTGCGCAAGATCCGGCTCGAAGGATCATGAACAAAGTTGTATGTACAAACTTGTTTCCAATGACCCCAGTCTGGGATTTCTGTTTTTTGTGCACTTGTAAGGTGCAATTCGCTGTTTACGAAATCCAGATACTAAAACAATTGTGATATAATTCTCGTTTCCGTGTCAAGGCGCTGGTTAACATTTGGGTGCTTTCCGTGTCCAATATGCAAGCGTAGGTCCAAAAATCGTGTGTGAAATGCTCGTATCCAAAATTCAGTCGCAGGGTCAATAATGTTCGAAGCGGGCTATCTCAATGTCCAAATTAGTTCCGGTTTATATAAATGAAAATCACTGTTATTTTTTATTTATTATAATCACTGTTTTATTTTTCTGGATAATTCTGTATATAAAATTTGTATCACTGTTTTAATCGCAATTGCTCCATTCGCTCTCGTTCACTTACTATATTTTTTTTTACAACAAAAATCTAAAATCTTTGGCAATTTTACAACAACAATGCCGTGTATTTTCATTCCGGAATGAATAATTTCATTCCGCTGAGAAAAAGGTATAGAAAAATTCTCTTCATCACGTAGTTTTAGTGTTTATCACTAGAGTAAATATATTACGTTAGTTTTGTGAGTTGGTATTAAATAACAATTTTCAATTTTTCGATAAATCAGAATTTTAAATTTTGTTAATTATCATTTGGAAGTAATATACATACTTTATTCAATAATTTGTCATCACTATTTTATATTTGTTAAAATTCTAAATAATCTACATTATATAATTCACAGTGTGCGGCGGAACGCCATGTATTTTCTTATATTTCCAATTTAGATGCTTACATTTTATAACTGAGTAGTCTGAGTGATAAAGGTGTTAAGGTTGATTTATACCATGTTTCCATGTACCGAGTTCAAATAGGTTTAGGTTTCGTTGAGTTGAAAACATGGCGGCGCTAACCCGTACCGTTTCCATGAACAGAGTTAGGGTTTACAGATAAAGAAAAATATTTCGATAGAATAAAAAAATAACATTGCATATTGAACAAAACCAAATTTTTTATTTCGCTCTGGTTTATCGTCAATCGTCATTACGTTGACAACGATATTTTTGTGTATTTTATTAATTATTTTGAGGAAATATAATTAATAATATGCGAAGCGCCATTTTTAATTAAAAAAAATCTTTGACAGATAGAATCTAACTCAAACGCACAAGATTCGTCCAGTTTATTTAGATTTAACGAAACTCTACCCTAATACGCGTTTCCATCCACATAAACCGAGTTGACAAGTGGAAATAAACGTGACGCTTTTTTGACAACAATTTACATTTGTGACGAGTTCTGCCACGCACACTTTATACAATTTTTTATATTTTAATTTTTGTTCTTCAAAAAAGCTTCGTCAAAGCCTACTATTTCGTTTTATACATACAAAAAATTTGTATGTGTTTGTGCGACCGTGACGGAAAAGATAAAATTAAACCATCTCTCGACGTGTGGCGTGTGACGAATGTCAAAATATTCGTCTCTGATTGGCTAGAAGCCCCCGTCACACGTCGCACGTCGCATATGTAAATCAACCTTGAACCTCTTAACAAGAAAATTCGAATAGAAAATGTTTTGGGTTCGATGCTCATCGAAGTACTTATTAATTTTAATATTATTTTTTCCCATAACGGCATTTAATTTTTTCAATACAAATTACGAAACATAAAATTTAATCTACATTTATGCTGGAAACACATGAGCAGAATTTCTGCTAGCAGCACTGTCGGCAGAAATTTGGTTGAATTACATGTGCGACTTTTTTGACAAGCAGAATTTTAATTTGTGGTATTTATTTGATACATATTTAATTTTAATGTACAATTTTTTTAACTGAATGATGCCTTATTTTGTCAGAAATTATTTAATTCTTATCCTCCAATTTGGCACTTGCCACACAAAAATTATTTTCTGTCAACAAATTAAAAAAATTCATTGGAAAAATAAAAAGTATACAAATTGTACTAGATTTTTTATCTTTTACGTAATATAGTCTACTGATTCGCAGCAAAATTAGAAATAGAGACGTGAAGCAGAATTCTACATGACAAGCAGAATACATGTATTTCAATTCATTTAAACTTGTGTATTATAATTTTGCTGCTTACAGAATTCTGCTCATGTGTTTCCAGCATTAGGCTGGTACCGCAAATTATTTTTCGATATTCAATTTTTTTCACTAAGCTATCGGGTTCGATCCTCACCAAGGACGTTTTGTATTATTTTTTTTTATTTTGTTATTTTATAACGCCATTTCATTGCGTATTGAAAAATATACAAGCGAGAGCAGCTTAGGATTTCGAATGAAGCGACGACAATTTTCAATCATTTTGGCTTTTGCAATGATGATTAAGAAGGCTGAGGGACAATCGTTCAATAATGTTGAGTTGCTGTTGCCGGAATCTATTTTTGTTTATGGCCAGCTTTATGTAGCTTTAACTTGAGTTAGAAATCATGAGAACCTTAGAGTGCTGATCAACAATTCCTCAAAATTAAGTCGCAATACTAAATTATAACCGTACTTTTACAAGAAAAGCTGTGATAAAAGAATTTTTGAATTATTGCCTGATTGCATATTCTTCTACAAACAAACATTTTACTTTACAGGCTATGGGGCCGTTCACATATTATTTAACGCTTCATGGGGGGAGAGGGGAGTTACATGATTTGTTACGGATAGGGAGGAGGTGAACATAAAAATGTTACGTAACATAACATTTTCAAACACAACTGAATATAGTTTCTTACTTCAACTAGGCGCATTTATGTCGATTCTGCCGAAAATGATTATGAAAAGCGAAACAAGTTCAAAATATCGTTTTTACTCCAAATTTATCCAATGTGCATAATTATAATTTAAAAATGTTGATACATTTATGTTACGTTACGCCTAGGAGGGGGGAGGGATTTTGGAATATGTTATGATCTGTTACGAAGGGGGGAGGGAGGAGTAAAAAAAGGCAAAAAACAACGTTACGTAATCTGTGGCCTCTATATTGAGTTTTCAGAAACTTCCGTCAGTTTTGATGGGCAATTACTAGTAAATTATATTTTAGAGCTTAGTACCAACTGTTGAAAGTAAAAAAAAAAAATATTCTGAAGAAGAATTGCTCTTACTTTGGGCAAAATTTCATTCCTATCCGGATAGGAATAACTTTTACCAAAGTAAGACGGCAATTATTATTGCAGTTCGGTAATAGAAAGAGAAATCCATAGTTAGATGAAAGAGATAGAATGATCATTCAATAAAATGTTGACTTGTATAAAGAAAAAACCGAGAAAGGTCACTCATACAAAATTCTTCCTATGGAACAGCCACTCTGTGAACAAATTTATAAAGTAATAATAAAATTAAAAATATATATAAATTAATAGAGGTTAAATTTAATTTATTTTATTTAAACTTAGCGGTAAAGAAAATTGTGTGTGCTGTACAGTATCATTAGAAGATACAGATTCTTTTTTTTTCAAATACCGAACCTCGATTTTCCACTCTTGAAAACAATTAATTCAAAATTTCGAAAAAGAAGAAGTTTAATAAAAATACAACGATAAAATAATTAACTGCATTTTTATCGATTTTGAGTATGAAGGAAAATAACTTGGCAATTGCCTAAAGTTTCTAAAATAAATTTCAGTTTTTCAATATTTTACATCATTAAGTGGCGACCAGCGAAAAATTATAAACATAAAAATTAAGAATTAACAAAATTTAAAAATGCGGTAGATAGAATTTCTGTATTCTCGCCCAGGAAAATTAACGTCACTTAACAAATTTAACGAATCTTCGTTAAATTAGATCTGTCACTTAAAAAAAATTAAGAATGCGCGATTTTGCGTCCAAACTTAAGAAATAAATGTCAAATCCAAAAAAATGTTGATGCGAAAGATGCCAATTTTTTCATTCCATGGCTTTTATTTTTCATTTTTTATTTATTCATTTCAGTTTTATTTTTCTAGGTTTAACTGACTAAAATAATTTTTATTTGTTGATTTAACAACATTTTCTAATGTACTTTTTCCTAAAAGAGTAAAACATGTGACCATTTTGTGCTCGCAAATTATGTAGCCCCATTTTGTATTGCACATAAACAATAACAATTTGTAATTTAATATTTTTTATTTTGTTTGTGTGTAGGTTCATCTATTAAGTTTAAAATTTTTCGCTGGTTCGAATGTCAAAAAAAATTAAGAAAAATTAGTGTCGTTAAAATTCCTTAATTTATAATTTTTCACTGGTTGAGCCTTTACTCCGGAAAATTTAAATAAAAATGACTAATGACTACTAAAAGCTATTACGACTTTTTATTTCAAATGCGTTTTCAAAAAAATTTACTTTTCGCTGTGAACTAGTTTCTCAAAAAAATCACAGAAATATCAAGGAGAAATTATTAATATTGAAAAACGAAAACTGGAATTATATGGAAAAAGTGTGTTGTAAACTACGAAATGAAAACGAGGCTTTTTTTGATAGCTTCCTATCTCATATCAAAAAATTGGGCTCTCGAAAAAATTCTTATGTAGAATGGAAATTTAAAATGTAATATAGTACATGCACGTATACGAGAATTCACCACCACAAATTTTCGAATTCTTCATCACGCTATTCCATTCCAATTACTTCTCTTATAATTGATTATTCCGACTTGGCAAATTCAGTTAAGAATATGCAGAATTTTTCATCAATATGAAAAATTAAAATTAAAAAATAAAATTAGATGGATCTTCTCGCAACTGATGTTATTTATGATGAAATTTGTCGTATGTTGATCTCCATAAATTTATTTTATGTATGGAATTTATTTTTCTATATTCCAGTTGGTTGTTCCTATTTAAAACACGACTTTTGACACTTCTAGGTTAGAACATTTCAAAAACCTAACGTAATAAAGTAATTTCGTGTCTATAGATTCGGATTCAGTATCAAAACTTACTTCGAATAGGAATACCTACACACATTTTTAAATTTTTTTAAAAACACTTGTTAAATATTTCGCAAAATTACAAAAGGTTTAAAAAATCACTCGATCGATTTCGGCTTGTTAGGCCATCATCAGGAGTATCTGCTAAACCTGATGATGGCCTAACAAGCCGAAATCGATGGAGTGATTTTTTAAACCTTTTGTAATTTTGCGAAATATTTAACAAGTGTTTTTAAAAAACTTTAAAAATGTGTGTATTAAGTGTGTTTCGCCAAGTGCCTACGGCAGAAAGTGTAAAAAGTATGTCGAATAGGAATGTTCATAAAAAAAACAAAAATCCATACAGGCCCGTGTTATTAATTTGACGTTTAACAAATTTTTGTTACCCCGATGCATCATTTTTAGTAGTTTTAGTACAATTTTAATGGATCACCTAATAAAATTCCAATGTTAATGGTAACTGACTGAATCATGTTGCGTTTGCTGTGATCAATGATAAAAATATGGGTAATTTTGCTTGAATTATCGAGAGAAAAAGAAATTTCAATCAAAAAAAAAAATTTAATTGGAATTATGATCAACATTTTTTGGTGGAAATGTCAGTTTAATATTTGTCTCAATGACTAACTAAATGCAATAGAAAAATGTTGGTCTATTTTTTTTAACAAAATTCTATTTATTTTTACGAAATTCTTTCTGTATCTGATTGAAATTCTTTTCATAGAAATTTGTAGCGTCGAAAGAATGTATCAGTATTTTGCATCAAAAAATTAAAACTTTAATGAAAACCAAAAATATTTGACAATTAAAAATCTAAAAGAATTTGCGTAACTAAAATTTAAATTTAAATCAAAACGTCATCTACCATTATCCGTGAGATGATTAATTTCAAAAATTTTCAACTAACGAAGATAATAAGGCAGTCATTAGCGAGCGGCCTTACTTTACAGTATCGATACTTTGATTACGATACCAAGTACTTTTGTACTCGATGATTTTGTAACGATACCCAACTGGTACTCTATACTTTCTTACTCGAAACATCGATACTTTTTAATAAGTACATACTATACTATTTATGTTATGATTTTATATTTTCCGGGGAAGTTCCTACAAACTAGCGAAGCACAAAAATCATCAATAAATTAGCTCATGGCCGGGCCGTCGTAAAAGACGATGCCTTATTGGTACCCCCCCCCCCCCCCCCCCCTATTAAAAAATCGTGTTTTTAAATTGTACTCTATACTTAAGAGTATCGATACTTTTATTACGATACTAGTAAAGAGTAAAGTATCGATACCACATTAATACCTTTAGTTATGCGTTCCCAAATTTATTTGCTGCAAGATCTGAATAATTATTTTGGATTTTAGCAATCTTATCTTTTAATGAAAAATAAATGTCTAAAATTTGTTATAAATTACAATATTTAACCCTCTAATTCTAATGCATAACTCCGCCTAAAGGCGGACTTTACGTTATCTTGAATTGTCTAACTTTACGTTATCACATATATTTTTTTTCTTTAGTTTTTGCATGAGGTATTCTCTATTAAAGTACTCTCGTCAAAACGGTTTGGTTTTTGTTATTGTAATATGCACATTTGTTCAACAACTACGAGTTTAAGTCAAAATTTTGATAGAAAATTATTAAAAATTCATGCATTAGAGGGTTAATAAGCAGAGCAGCTACCTACACTCATCTGCACCAAACAAAATCAAATTTTTATTGACTTCCCTGATAAATCCGAGAAAGAAAGAAAGCTAAAAAATGATCCCATCCTTTCCTAAATGAAAACAAATTAAAGACTTTTATAGGATTAATGTAATCTCTTATTATATTTTTTCGAAAGGATTATGATATTTTGTTGTTATTGTTACTTTTCGGGTTTGATATACTCGTTTATAGTAAATACTAAACACATACAAAAGCAACAAAACAAGTTACATAATTAAATGGAATCTTGGTAGATGTGTACATGGGAGTGGGGATATTATGTATTCCTACTTATACAAACAAAAATCCTGCTTGCGGTACACTACCGATCGATTTTTTTAAATAAATTTTACGATAATGATTTAATTTTAGCACAAACTATTATGCCACCCGTCAGCTAACCCAACAAACCACATTAAAGTACAATTTAACTAAAGTGTCGTCCACTGTAAACCTAGAAAAAAATAAAAACAAAACTTCCGCATCCCAAAAATATTTATTTTTTATTTTTCAAATTTTCATTCAACTCGACTACTTGTATGCGGTGCTCTCATTTTTTCTGTTTTTTTTCTGTTTTATATTTTCGCTTCGTTCATTTTTTTGGTTTGGAAGCTGAACATTCATATTTGATGTTATCGACCTTCCTGTTATTATTACCTCATCCCATGGGACACGATGGAATATAATTTTATATAAATGTATAACACTGAGTATACTTTTTGTAGTGTCGAGTTTGATACAAAAAAAAAAGTTGACGACGAAAACGAATTTTTAAATGGTGATAAAAGGAGCGCAACGTTTTTTTTTAAATAGAGGTGCGAGAGTATTATTTGCTATAAAGTCAGACAAAACAGTAATTAGATTTTAATAATAGCACAGTACAAAATAACTTTAAAAGCTTTCAAAAGCTTTATAATATATTATGTACAATAAAAACTATAAAAAACGACTGATTACTATTTGAAAATTTAAAGAAGAATGGAGGATGGTGCGATATCGCAGTTGTAGAGTTTTCTGACAATTTTTGAACTGAAAAAATAATTCGTGCTTTAAGCGAACGAATGGGTGGCAAATTTGTTTTATGTTTTTTTATCTCACCGTTCTTTGATATAATATATTTTATGGTTATATCATTCGCCAAGTGAAATTGTCATGCCCAGAATTTACTATCATCATAAAATATTATTATTTTTATCGTTTATTTTGTACTTATCATATTGAAAATATCAACTTTAAGGCCCGAATTTATAGTCGTTACTGCAACTATAACTACTGTTGTAGTAACAGTTTTCATATTTATAAACCTCACTATATGATTTGTTTATAATGTAACAATGCTTTTAGTGGTCAAAATCCAGCACATTGCTACAAAATATCCAAAACAAGAAATTAAATTCGAAATTCATATCGAATTTTAGACATGGTTTTGAAATGGTTTTCAAAAATCATTGCTATAATAATGCAATAGTTACGACTATAAATTCGGGCCTAAGGTTTATTTTGTTTGTACGAGTCCGTATTAAAGTAACGTACTAATGACCGTTATTGCTTACATTGGTTTGACAGTTTGGATTTTATTTGATATTTTTCATGATTAAAAAGTGAAAATAACTTTTAGTTTAAAGGATTGACTACAACACCTGCATATAAAATAATAGTATAAACTTACTAGATGATATTTCAGCACATTTTAAGAATTTAATTTTCCTGTAAGCATTTCAACTTTTTATTAATAATAATGATTTATTTTTATTAAATTATGAAAAATTTCCATTTTGACGAAATAATTCGCAGTAATTAAAACAACCAGATTGTAACAATTTACACACAATTTATTTCATTCGTCTTCTTAAATTGGTAAGTATTCGATTGTTCAGGGGTGAAAAACAACACCTAATGTTTGTATCAATTAATCCGAACCGTCACGGTTGAAAATTTGGGTATTATTTTTTATAACTTAATGCCTATTAAAGTTATTAATAAAAATTTTCGTATTGATTTTATATTTTCGTAAATCATTAATGATCTCTATACTATTTTTATTATAAAATAAATAAAGAAGCAGATATAAACAACGCCTTAATATATATTTTAATAACATAAATATATATTTTTTATTAATTTTAAACTATTTCTGATTATTGGAATACTAAAGCAACTTATTCATATTATTTATAGAAAAATAATGTAAATTTAATACAAAACATAATATTAAATATTCTTGATGACTGAAAATGATAATTTATCTGAATTAATCTTATAATGTGAAGTTACAAATCTATTAGGCATTATAGAATTTAATAAAACCACGTTATAAAATAAATAGTGGTTTTTATCCTTTCAATATACTGCTTGGTATTAATTTTATACATTTGAAATATAAACTACATATGTATGTATCTAAATTGTTAAATGAAACAGAAATTTTTTTAGTCGTCAATAGAAAGGGATCACGTTTAGACATATAAGTGCAAAGCGATATTAAATTCTCAGTTCGTAAATATCCTTGTTCATCAAGGTTTAATCAAGTTGCTGTGAAAAACTGTGGAAATAATAAGTTCCTTCGTCGAATATTGAAAGTGATGTTTTAAAATATAATGTAAGTGAAATTATAAATTATTTTTTGGCGTGCACCGCACTTAGTTTTATTAGTACCTTAGTATAAAGAATTTTAACTTAATAAAGTGAACAAATAAACCAATAAATTAAATTATACCTTTCATATTCTACATGGTATTGATTTTATACATTTAAGATATAAACTACGGCATGTATCCTAACACTAACTGTTAAATGCAATAGAAATTTATTTAGTCGCCATTATAAATCGATAGGCATGCTAGTGAAAAACATTACAAAATTCTTAGCTCGTGATAAACGTACTGATTTCTTGTTAAACTATTGTTGTTAATAAACTGCTGTAACAGAAACTGTGAAAATAATAAGTTATTCTAAAAATTGTGATTATTCCGGTGCATTCAAGCGAAATTATAAATGTAATTAGCGTGCACCGTATGTACTTAGTTTTATAATTACTTAATACAAAAAAATTTAATTTAGTAAAGTGAATATATAAAACCAATAAACTAAATTATCAATTTCATACCCTATTGTGTCAATTTTATATTAAGCTCCTTAGTGTATAATATATCTTAAATCTATAAAATTAATAACAAATAACATATGCATAAGTTAAAATATTTAATATATTTAATTATTTTTATAGCCTTTCGAAGACTACATAATATTTATTTTATCTTTCAAACACACAGTCTATTATAGTGTATCGTACTAGAATAACGGAGGGATCAAAAATTATGTCACATTTCGCAGAATCTGAACGCCTAAAAAATGCTCAAAGACGGAAAATTGCATCTTATGTATCCACATTGGTTTATTAAAATTTTGGATTTAAGCCTTCAAAAGAACAGCAGTTGGCTGTTGCAGAAACGTGCATAAAATTGTTTCCGTATTTAAACTTGGTATTTATTTATTCGATTACAATAAATCTCTCAAAGGCAGAATATTAACCCATTTGATCCCACTGTACCTGTATGGGTACAGAAAAATCACTAACTTTACGACGCCACTACTGCGGTATTTAATGTCAAATTTCAATTTGTATTTTACCGTTATATATGGTTTTTAGTTTATTTATCATATTTTAAAAAAAAATCCATTTCGAGAAAGGATTTTGAGTGTTAAAAAATATTTAAAGTACAAATATTTTACAAAATTTATTATTGGTGTGGGAACAAATGGGTTAAGGTAGTAAAATTAATCCGAGTTACTAAAAATTTTAGGAAAATCGAGGTTAGCCGTCAAATTTGTGCTCCATGAAAGAAATTCCATCCGCGTCTCGAGCGTTTTTCGATAATCTTCGTCCGTCCTTCAGAGATTTCCGGACAGTACATAAATAAAACATATTATGATTTCGTAACAGTAAGTGACATGATGACGACAATACAATATGCCTCCTTAAACTAACCTTATTAATTTTTTCAATCTATGTAATTGTTCGTTAAGAATTACTCTTCAATTCAACTAATAACGGATTTCTACAGACAAAATTAAAAAGCGAAAGAGTCAAGAAGAGGAAAATTGAAAACGATTTTTAATCCAAAGCAGATGAGAACAACGATTCTTGAAAAATACTGGAAGTAGGTCCAGAAGATGTTCAGAGGATTTACATATATAGATAGAATATCGAAAATTACAAAGTAAAAAGAAACTTTTCCATTTACAATAACTGTCGATACATTTTTTGAGTGTCCGGAATTAGTAAGTAAAATATATAATATCTTTTTAATGAAATTTATTTCGTAAAGATTCTTTTTGATTTTTCGTTCAGATATGGATCAACCAACACACAGCTTAAGCAAAAATTATCAACCTTACCAATCACATTTTTTCCATTGTCAAAAGTTAAGAGGAAACAGTGTTATATACGGAATTCGACAAAAATATTAGTACTTAGTGTAAAATCAAAATATCCTGTATATTCTTATTTGTTTAATATATCACAGATTGGGACACCCAGATTCTGTCATTTATCAATTTACTGAGACTGTTGTCACCATCTCCAGCAAGGCCAGTTAAATTCCATCGGTGATGAGCAGGCCAGGCCGTTAATAATCTAATTGTTCATCAACAGGTAAGATACTTTTATATATGTATATATATATTTTTTTAATATTTAGTTTGTGCCAGGTTATCTGTGCGTTATGGCTAATTTACATCTGAAATTTTTGTTTATGCTCTTTTGAAAGATATACGAGAAACGCGATATTCGCTATGTTCTCACGTACAAATTTGAGATTAACCTTTTTTTTAGAAAAATATGTGGGAAAAGCTGAAAAGATGGGCTCATCTTTTCCAGTACTTTTTCGTAAAGTTTGCAACCAAATAAATAAAAAAACGTAGCAACACTTTGTAAGGAAAAAATAAAATTATAAGAAAATGTCCCTCATTTTTAATGGATAAATTATGTATACTATATTTGCACTATTTCTTGTATTTCTATTCGAAAATTACAAAAATGATTGAATGTAAATTAGCCATTAAGTAATAAGCATTATTTTTTATTGTAAATATGTAATCTGTTGTTCTATGTACTTTTACTTTTTTTTTTTTTTTGTATAGACTGGATTAAGTAACGAGGAATATATTGACAATAAAACTGGAAAGGTACCATATATTACTGCTATTGGAAAATCTAAAGCGAAAATAGAGCAATACCTGATTGTTATAAATGGCCAATTAATACCGCTTGCACTTAACTGCCAATTCATTGACGCGCCGGATCTCGTTTTTAAATTACATTTCATATTTGACATTAACATTTAAATACGACAACAATTTGCGAATATTCTGAAGTTTTCTACAGAAGTATTGGTATAAATTTACTCTCGTTAATGTTCCGTTGACATTAAAGGGTTTGTAATAAATGTTTTTAAGTTTATCACCGTCAAATTAATTATTATTAAATTAAGATAATATTTTTTAACATTTCTGTTGTTTATTCGTGGACTAATATCAATAACAAAAGATTGTATATAATAAAAGGCAATTGGTTTGTCCGCGCCGCCCCGGTGGTGGCACAGTTGTTAGCATGCTTGCTTCAAGCTCCGGAGGTCCCCGGTTCGATTCCCGGCGGGTGATGAAAAAATCACGGCTGGCTTAATGTAAGGATCAATGAACTAATCACTCATTATCCGCTGTAAGAGTGATTACGAAACTTCAAAAATGAAGCGGCCAAATCCCTCCATGGGATGTAGCGCCAGCGAAAAAAAAAAAAAAAAATTGGTTTGTCACTTTCTTAATATGGTATTCATTTTTATTTTAAATTGAAATTACGACCGTTTCGGATGTTACTCATTTAGCAAATTTTATCTTGATTATTTCCATTATATGTAGATAATTCAGGATCCTATTTTTTCTAAATTAAATATATAATTAAGTTTAGAAATGGTTACTTGCTTTTATGTAAAAGCTTATTACTACAGCTTTTGACACATTTCACAATTCATTTGAGGTGGAGAACGACTGCAATGCTAATAATTTAAATTTATTTATATTTGACTGCTTAAAATTTAATGAAATAATTAATGTATAGTTATGATGAATTAGTAATTTCAAGTCAAACTAATAAACGATTTTAAAAAAGCTTTAATTGTTTTAAAGAAATTTAATACTAATTTTATACCAAAAATTCTACAATTATTTAATTAATTTTAAATTTTATTAAAAACAAAATTTTTTTATATAAAAACTAGTTGTTAGCGTGTTGTCAAAAAAATGTTATGATCTTTTAAATTAAATTCTAGTAGTAAGCTTTAATATTATTTTTGTATTATCTAATTTTAAGTATTTTATGTAACAATGACAAACTTTACAACAGATGTATTAAAAATTTGGAAGTAATACACGAAATATTTTAGTTCAAGTATACATCTACCCTAATCTTTTATTTTACCTAAACCCGTTTTATATTCAAATATATTTTTAAAATGTTGATTTATATACACATATGTACATACTTTGGGACATTAATATTATATTTATTTGCCTATTAAACCAATCATCTTATTTATTGATTTAATATACATTTTTAATACAATGATAGTATTAAATTAATTATTATTTTATATTAAATCGATTAATACGAAAATGTATTTAATTTAATACATCAACAGTTTCAATTCGGCTAATGCGTTAAGCTATTAATTTTATAATTTAATATTATAAAGATATTTTATATCTACCATTATTAGTTTAATACCTAAACATTATGATACTTTTAATAGTCACTTATACAATCAATAGTCCTAAATATGAAGTTTATTAATAAATAGTGAATATATTAATTTAATAACCTTTACGGTGTGGACTTGTATGCATACCTAAAATTGATCAATTTTACACCTTTTTTTTCAACCGTGTAGTCGTACCGATATTTAAGAATTTTAAAAGCACGTTGAATTGACTGATAATTTTCTCAATTGTACTTAAACAAATGTATGTACAGTATGATCAAAAAGTACCGGGAATTTGTAATTTAAATGAACCGCTCTCGACCGATTCGGATATTTTATTTTTTTTAAGTTGGTAGATCCTATACTGACATCTGTGTGTAACTTGAGTGGGATCAGATGATTAGTGTTTGTTTGTCAGCTGTTCATAATAGACAAGTTTTTGTGGTTTGTCGCATTTTAACATGAACAATTTTATTGAGCAAAGATTTTGCTTGAAATTTTGTGTTTTGAACAAAATTTCTTGTGCTGAATCGTTGAAAATGTTGCAGAAAGCCTTTGGGGAGTCTGCTCTATCAAAAACCAGAGCATATGAATGGTATAAAGTGTTTAAAAATGGTCGTGAAGTGGTTGAAGACTTGCCTCGTTCTGGATGCCCTTCCACATCGAATACCGATGAAAACGTTGAAATTGTGAAGAAAACTGTTCTTGCCTAGGGGTGGAACGGTCAACAAGGAGTAACCTTGGCGTTTTAAAGCGTTTAAGAGATGCAGTGCGCCGCAAACGGCCGGATTTGTGGGCCGACAACAGTTGGATTTTGCACCACGATAATGCGCCGTCACACAAAGCGCGTATTGTGACAGATTTTTTGACCAAACACAGCGTAAATATCCTTGAGCAGGCACCGTATTCACCCGATATGGCTCCGTGCGACTTTTTTCTCTTCCCTCGACTTAAATTACCACTTCGTGGAAAAAGATTTGAATCTCTGGAAGCCATACAACGAAATGCGACGAAGGAGCTGAAGGACATCCCAGTTTCGGCCTACCGAAAATGCATGGATGATTGGGTTAAGCGTTGGCACATGTGTGTTGCTTCAGATGGATGTTATTTTGAAGGAGATAAAATAAATTTGCCCGAAAATTAACACAAACTTGTTTTATTTACAAATTCCCGGTACTTTTTGATCATACTGTATATAGTTAATTTTAATTTTTCTGGAAGATTGTTTGGATATACTCATCATTTGATTGTAGGTATCATAAAATAATCAGAAGCGTCTAATGGAGAAACAGTAAACTGCAAATAAGCAAAACGCATTGTATTTTATTCAAGTGGGCTATAAAATTCAATTTAATGCTTTATACGTTATTTAAAAAAAGATCAATATTTATTTTAAGTTCTTGTTTTATCCCGTATGAAACCAATACAGGCTAAGCTAAAACTAGGTATAGCTAAAATTAAAAACATATAAAGTTAATCTAAACACAGGAATTCTCTGATATTCTATAACTGACACTCGATACCGACCAAACTGCCACATACTCAAGTGATCATTGTTTTACAAACTAGATTATAACATACTGATGGGATCACTTTCAACCTATTTTCCTAATAAAAAAAAGGTATACGATAAAATGTACATGAATGTTTCCCTGTAAAAAATTTAGACTGACCAATTCAAGAACACCTATGTGGATGTCCGTATTTACGAATGTTTGAATCTGAATTTAAGTTTGTGTATGCCCCTTTAATAGGAATTTGGTTGAACAAAACGTGCATTTGAAATTTAGATTAGGTTTTGTAAGCCAAGTCCCATGACTTGTGCTAATGCTTTGTCATAATACTAGCAGCAATATACTAATTTTTGATTTATGACCAAGTTTTTTAATTTAATTTAGTGTGTGCAACTTTCCAGATTTGAATTAAACTGTTGTGCAGTGGGGTTTTAAGCAATATGGAGTAACAAGTGGTTGTTTTGGTTTTGATTTTAAGTTTATTTTCTCGAATGATTAGTTAATTAAGTTATTAATTTAAAAATAAACATTTTATAGATAATTTTTCAGAATTTTTAGAATTTAGAATTAGAGTTTCATAATATTTGTTTTTTAAATTGAAAGATACTTAGAACTTCAAATTTCATAATTTTAAAAATAAAAAAATAAAAAATAAATAGTACCTATTGGGAATATTGAATTTGAGGTTCATTTCAAATTCAAGCATCTTCCGGATTTAATTAGTTGACATAATTTGTTTTGTAATAATTATTTGTCATGCATTGGTACAAAGGAAAATACAAATTATTGGCTCAAACTTAAATTATTTTAAATTTTAATTTAGTTGGCTTCCTTTAAGCTGGTATTATTTAATACGTTCCAGATTTACATTAAACTTTTTTATAAGTAAGTAATTACTTAAGTAATTATTTTAACTTTGTTTTTAGAGAAATTTTCTGAAAAAATTAGCTGATTTATTTTTATAAGGACTGGTGCTGGTGCTCGTGAAATAACAAAAATTGTGAATTATATTAAATTATTTTCCAGTGATTGAATTTTTATATGAATTAAAACCGGATTTATCCGAATTTATTAAAATAGTAATAAAATTATTTCAATCACTTGGAAAGATACACAGGTATTACACAGTTAATTTTCAGAAATATGCTGAGGAGTTTGAATTAGAATACAGGCTATTAACACTTAAGGTACAAGCTATCAAAAAGTTACGTTAGATACACACATGGATGATTTATACCCAGCGATACTTTGAATATCTAGCGATCATTTTCTCAAGAACATAAAAAAATAATTTTGTTGCGATAAAATACATTTTTTTTATTATTTATATTACAACTGAATACAAATTCATCTAGTAATTTATCTATATTAAATGTTGTTAACTATTTGAGGAGTATAACCCATTGGTTAGCTCCAGGTTGGTTACTTCATTAATTTATCTCTCCTAGTTCTAAGGGCTTCGTTCTTCGAAGCCGTCTTACTGGGTTTTGGTTGATCAGCATACAACGCAAATTCGCATTTTCATGTTAGCTACGGAGTAAATATGTTAAATTTATATGAACAGATTTAGTTTGGATGAGTTGAAGGCGCCATTTCTTCGTACGATAAAATAAATAAGAACAAAAAAAGACTTTTTTGATATTAATAATGGGCTTTTTTTCTAAATTATATTAATTATGAAAATACATATTATAGATTGTTGAATATTGAGTAAATTAGTTATTGATATAGGTTTTATTAGGTCTTTCTGTTATGTTGAGGTCGACGTTGTGTATAAAATAAAAAACTTGTGTCAATCGAAATATGTAATTTATTACATTGAATTATTTTGTTGTTAATCGTTTCGATTTCCACGATCAACTAACTCTACCACTCAATCTCAAGAATATCTTTATTTACCATTTTAATATACATTAACAAAATCCAGATTGGAATGGTAACAATCACAATACAAAATAAATATTACAATCATTAATTACATAACTTTACAATACTAATACATTGGCCAATACTAAATGTCAGGGGAGTGAACATAACACCCCTCCCCTCTAAGAAATATTTAATTTAAAATTATATTTATTTTTATATTAAATGTTATTTTAATTAATTACAATTTGAGTTTATTATACAGTCAGTTATATTTATTTATTTTTATTTTTAATAAATTTTTAATTTTAATTTTTGACAAATACAAATTGTTTAATTTAAATACATTTAATAATTTTTATTATTATTTTTTTTTTTTTTTAATAAAATGGTTTGATTCTATTATTGTGTACTATTTTAACTGTCTTTCCAATTTGCACGGCTGTATTTTCTGGAGAAATAATTTCTTGAACTGTATATGGTCCAATGAATAGAGGGTCGAGTTTATTGGATTTAGCTTAGTTTGTTAATAAAATCCGAGCTCCAACTGCAAATAAACGATGTTTAGTTTTGCGATCATAATAACTTTTGGAAACAGTTTTTGATTTCAAAATGTTGTCGTGAGCTAACGTAAACGATTTTTGCAATCGAAATTTCAAATCATATAAATAATCATCATAATTATATACCACATCTACTACCCTAGGCTTACTAATCGAATTTGGAATTAAGGGTTTATGACCAAAAACTAGCTCATATGGTGCAAATTTTGTTGTAGTGTGCGGAGTACTGTTGTAAGAAAAACATGCATCTGGGAGCCATGTATCACATGTTAGAGGGTCTTTTTCAGAATATTGTCTTAAATATCTCACTAGACCACTGTGACTTCTCTCTAGAGCTCCGTCTGTTTCAGGGCGATAAGCACTCGTACATATTTTTTTAATTTGCATTAATTTGCATATTCGTTTAAAAAGTGCACTAGTAAAATTTGATCCCTGATCTGTTAAAATAGTTTCAGGTGCTCTAAAAACACAAATAAAATTTTTTGCCATAGCTCTAGCAATAGTTTCCGTTTCCTGATTCATCGAAATGAGATTCTAAACTGATTTTTGGATTAAGTTCTGGAATGTGGCCCAAAATATTGCCTATAATCTCGACCTATATAAATAATTTTTCGGTTTAGTTATTATTTAGTTTTATAATATACATATTGGGTGTGTGAATTAATTCTTAGACTCGACATTTAGATGTCGCTACGTGAGATTGCGTATAGTTTGACAAGCAATTGCAATTGCATTTTGTAGCTGTCACAATTGTCAATCTAATTCAGAGCAGAAAGTGTTATTTTTCATACTACGTCATTTTTTTGTAATCGATTTAAAATGGATCGTGATAAGTTGTTTTGTCGAAGGGTTCTTCTTTTCTTTTTTGATTCCAAGAAAACTGTCGCTGAAGCTCACCGATTGCTTTCTGATACTTGTGGTAATCAAGCTCCATCGAGAGCAAGCTGTTTCAATTGGTTTCATCGATTCCAAAGTGGTAATTTTGATTTCACAAGTGGGTAAAGCAGCTTACGTCGATCCAGGCCAAGCAGGACCATCGCAGCCAAAACGAGATATTCATTGCGATAAGGTTATGCTGAGTATTTGGTGGGACCAGAAAGGTGTGGTGTATTATGAGCTGTTAAATCCAAATGAAACGGTTACAGGTGATCGCTATGCCGACGCCAACTGGACAATTTGGCACATGCATTAGACGAGAAACGGCCAGCAATGGCGAACAAAAGCTATAAAGTTTTGTTTCATGATGACAATGCCAGACCACATCGTGCAAAAACCGCTCAAAACAAGGTAGAGCAACTCGGTTGGGATCGGCTTGAACAACCTGCGTATTCTCCAGACCTTGCACCTTCCGACTACCATTTGTTTCGATCAATGCAAATAGGCCTGGCTAACGTACGCTGCTGAAACGCCGGAGAAGTGCGAAATTGGATCGATGGCTGGATAGCTGGGAAAGTTGAAGGCTTCTTCAAACGTGGAATCCACAAACTTCCCAGGAGATGGAAGGAAGTCATAGCTAACGATGGCGAATATATTGGATAAAATATACTGTATCGTTATCTTTTAATAAACATTTCTTTTTTATAAATAAAGTCTAAAAATTAATTCACACACCCAATACGTGAAATGTTACTAAAAAAATAAAAAATTTTGAATAATCTTGGAAAACCAAGCATTTTAAAAACCAGGCATTTTTTTGTTGAAAAATCAGCCTTAAGAAAACCAGGCTTTTGAAAACCAGGATTTTAAAAACCAGGCTTTTAAAAAACCAGGCCTTTTGAAAATCGAGGCTTTTGTATAACCAGGCTTTTGAAAACCAAGATTTAGTAACCCAATTAACTGTTATTTTTTTAAATTTATCTCTCTTGACTTTATATTTTGTGGTTCTGGTTAACCTATATGTAATTGAATATAGCTTTATAAATTTATTATCCGATAGTTTCGTTAGTAAGTACATATATCGGTAGTCCTTTAATTTAATTCGTTAGTTTACTATCGATTGTTTTTTATTTTACTCTCGATACTATCAATAGTTGAAATTATCGATAGTTTTCCAACTCTAGTAGGGTCCCTTCCCTCTTTTACTGATAAATATTTTTTTCAGTATATAACATACTTATATAGTACCAGAATTAATAATTTTTATAAGGATAGAATTTAATCCTGATTTTCAGAATAAAGTGTAGCCTGAATCAACTTTCCAGAAGCAACAAGCAGAAAAAAAAATCATGTAATAATGTAGTATAGAAATTATGCTGTCTTGTGCTAACTAATTTTATATATTATAACTAATAATTTTATTATCAACTGCTTAGGTGTCTGGAACCGGGTTCTCTCTTTGTTACTAACGTACCTTTCCTTTCCTTCGGTTTTGTTATTCGTAAAAGGGTATACTGTGGACCCTGTGGAATTGTAGTTCTATAAGTTGTGACAGTGACTAGTATAGTGGGAATCATGTGAATTAACAGCGGATACTAATTATATTCATTAGAGGGCAAGGAAATCTGATTCAGCAAACATGACGGTTTCAGAGTTTAAATAATACTTTAGTTTGTTTTAAAGTAGTATGTAGTTAGCTATAAGTAATTAATTTCGATTTGGGTTTTTAGAAATACCGGAAAAACCTGACCCAGCTTCCAGAAACTTCAAGCATCCAGCGAACATTTAGTTTAGAAATTGTATTGTCTGGTGCTAACTATTTTATCATATATGTTTGTTATTTATATTATTAGCAAAAACATACTACATACTACCTAAACGTATTAACTATCGACTACTTAGGTGTCTGGAACTGGGTCGATTCCTTGTTACTAACATACCTTTCCTTTCTTTCGGTTTTGTTATATGTAAAAAGTGTGTACAAATCAATAAATTAATCAATCAAAAGAATAACAGAATAACATTTAAGATTTAATTAACTTTATTGTTCCAGAATCCGGGCCAATTTAGAAAAACTCTGATATACTCGTCGTATAAGCAATTAAATGCTTAAGTTTTGTCGTTTCTTTTTTTTATATATATTTGATGAGGTCTTTGATGATTATAACGACAAGCCCCCCTCTTAAAGCATCAAAGAATTTTCTCGATCTTTATCGAATTATTCGTTTATTTCTAAATTATGTAATACGTACAATAATTTAGGTTTCCTTTAAATATTCGCCCAAAAATTAAAACCCAAATTGTCATATCGCGGCGATTCAATTTTTCAATCATTCGCGCCCGTATAATGAAAAAAATAGTTCTTCATAATGGGACATCCGAAAGCATACACAACAAAATTTACTTCAATTTATTTCGCTATTTATTATTTTTGTTTTTTTCTTAAAGATATTAATTATAATTGAAGAAAATTTAAAAGAAATAAGAAAAAAATGTAATAAAATTAAATTAGGTTCAATGGAAAATTCAGTAAAAGGAACAGGAGAAGAAAGGAGAAATAAAATGATATCATAAAAAACCGAATGCAAAGAAGAAACGTTGGAATGAAGAGGTAGGCAAACATGAGCAAATTATTCTTAGAATAAAAAATAATTATTTTATGTTTTACCTTTTCCTTTTGTTTATGCAATCTCATATTATAATCATCAAGATGTTAGGGGTTTATGTATACTTGTTGTAGATAAACCGAGAGCATGACATATTAGATAAAATATTCCCGGATTCTTTATGTTTTTCAAAAATGAGGTTGAAGATACAATTTTTAAGGATTTCGGTTGGAATTATATTTATAGTGATTATGTATTCATTGAATGTACCTATATTTCCGTTTAGATACTCTAGATGAATTCATGAACCAACGACGGAAAGTCAAATGTTCGAAAACTACGAATGGGATTTAATGAATAAGAATGCAGGATTGACGAAAAACGTCAGAAGTGTCAGCGGTTTTATTCTAGCTTTGCAAACATAATGGTTTTTTAGATGCATTTTGTTTTGTTAACTCTCCGCGGTCGCACTGGGACGATTTTATGCCAAGTGAAATTTAACTTGGCAATTCCCAAAAAACGGAAAAGGGTCATGGCGTGGCTCCCCTCTCTAAAAATTTTTAGTAAAGATATGGTCCTGTAAGAGTCGTTTGCCTGCTCTTCGCCTGTTAGTTCCTGAGCAACAGCGTCACAAAGTGGTCGACCGGGCGAAAATGTCCGAGTGCGACCGGCGTGAAATTAAAGTTCAAATTCAAGATTGAAGTGATTTTTTGTCAAAACTTGCTAAAATTCTCTCTATAGGAAGTCTGCTTGTTTTGCTGATAAGCACATACATATAATATCAACATTTAAGTACGTAAAAGTCACTACGAAAAACCATATAAAACAATTTAAATTTAATCGTTTATCACTCGCAGCGCTCAATGTGTATATCACACACACTGTCGATTGATATTTGAGCAATTTCACTTTCTATTCTTTGTTTTTCTAATTTATATACAAAATGTCAAAAATGTGTTTTTTATTTTTCGTAATGACATTTTTGCAGTGAAAATGATCTTCGGTGTATTTCTCATAAAAATTCTCGATTTTCCTATCGTTGAAATTATGCATTTTCAAGTGGTCAAAAATTTATACTTTCTTCGGCAGAAACGGTCTAACTCCGGTTTTTCTTGAACATTTTTCGTTTTGAGAATCCATGTTCATTTATTTTTTACTATCTATTTTTTACGTTTTATTATAAAAAATATAATAACGTTTGTACTTTAACAATTGGAGATTCCCGTTCTAGAAAGGTTCAAGAATGTTCATTATTTTTTTAGATTTCTAACCGCAGAATTATCAAAATTACAGTGCGACCGACGAGGGTTAAATTTGAATCGAATCATGTTTCTCTATAATGTGCAACGTTACATCGTGGAATGGCGTGATATATTTTTGGTTGAAACTTTAAAACTTTTATAACAATTTAGTCTTTTATTCGACACGATATTTTACTGATGATACGTTATACAATATTATCCAATAAAAAAATGCAGACAAATTTTCCCGCCATTCCATCATATAATAGTGATTGCGAAGTTCGATGCCCACCTTTATTTTTGATGTAAGTTGAGCATTTTGCCAAATTTTTTTTTTTTTAATAACTTTAACCGATAGATGTCAAAATTGTGATGTTGCATAAATACGAAGATGCACAATTACAAAATACCTTGTGAAGAGACCTAATATCTGTATTTTTTTTATTTACGAAAAAATTAATGTTTTTGTGGACCTTTGCGGGAAACATATGTATACATTTTTGATTATTCAGTAGTGGTCAATAATAAAAAAAATGGTTTACTCATTGTTAGAAAATAAATAAAAAATTGTTTGTATGTTCCGGTTAATTTTTGTGAGTTATAGCGACTCGTGTCTCTTGCCTAGAAGTAACTCTTAAGCTAAATGACTGGAGCTATTTAAAAGACACTCGTGACGATGGCATCAAAATTGTCGGCGAATTTTTGGTTTGTGTTGTCTAAGAAAAATACCAATTCTGTTTTTGCCTAATGAAAATGTTACGTTTGCGTTTGCGTGACACACAGTTTAGTTACAGCAATGAACAAGTGTTCTTATATGTAATTGAATCCTCACTCAATAACAAACGACGACGCTAGTAAAATTAGATTACAAACAAATCAAAGGATGCTCATAAAAAAATTGTCGATGTTGACGGCGACGTTACGTGTATAATTGTATTTGTTCGATGTGTTTCTTGTTCAGTTTGAACCTTTTAATTTTGAGTATTCGGTAATGAGCAGAAATATTCCTCTAATTGCGATTAAATCATATCGGATAGCAATGACGAAACCAATTTTAATAAAATGCGTGTGACAAATATGTTTAACCCTCGGCGGTCGCACTATAATTTCCATGCTTCCACGATCGCACTGGGTCGAAAACGTCCACATACTGTTTTCAACGTGTTAAATCGCTTTGAAAAATCTAAAAATTTCATGAAGACTCTTAAACCCTTCTAGAATGAGAATCCACAAATATTTAAGTACAAAAGTTATTATACTTTTACTTTCTTTTACGTAAGTAAAATAAAGTATAGTAATCATGAAAATTTTCGACCTTGAGATTATTGAAGATTTATCTGTTTTGAGGTCCCCTGAGTCCGAAAAAGTGGGTTTCGAAATGATGTCTGTCTGTCAGTCCGTCTGTCTGTCCGTCTGTCTGTCCGTCTGTCTGTCTGTCAGTCTGTGTCCACTCTACAGCCCAGATGGCTTAACCAATCGAACTGAAACTTCAGATTTAAGCTTTTTGGATAAATTGGGAGGTCCCAGTGAATTTTACTTCAAATCGGTCCACCGGAAGTGGCCACTCCCTTGGGCCAGAAAATTTGTTTTGCAAATATCTTAAAAAGTATAAGGTTTACAAAAAATTACTAATACAAAATGTTTCCAAAAATCAAAAAAAAATAAAAATAAACAAATTAAAAATTAAAAAAAATTAAAATTAAAAATTAAAAAAAAAAATTTAAAAAAAATTTAAAACTTTTATAAAAAAAAAATTAAATATTGTTTTGCCAACACATAAATATATGTGTATATATAGCCCAATTATGCTAATTATAATTAATTTGCACACTTCAGTGACGTACTGTATGTTATAAAAATATTTAGCCTACATGTATGTTAAATTGCCAAATCGGTCAACCGGAAGTGGCCACTCTCGGCCCGAAAATGTGTTTTGCACATATTTTAAAAAGTATAAGATTTACAAAAAATCACTAATACAAATTCCAAACAATTAAAAGAAAAAATTTAAATTCATAAATATCACCTTTTATTTCTTTTACGTGTGTACTAATGAGTTCAAAAAATTGAGTTTTGAAGTGGTGTCTGTTGGTATATACATATGACTATCAATTTGTAGTCCAAATGGTTTAAGCAATCAAACTGCAACTTCATGTTTAAACTTTTTACATAAATTTTGGGGTTCCAGCTCCCAGCTCCCAGATTCCGTAAAACAGAAAATTTATTTTGCAAATATTTCAAAAATATACAATTTACAGAAAACATGAAATAATAAAAACAATCTTAATTAAGTTTGCGGGAAATTTGAATTATAAAAGTTTTTCAAAATTCGCTGTTCGTAAAAGAAAGTCGTGTGTTGGCCACACCTCCATTTTTTACAATAAATCAGTATCTAACCGAAAACGTGACTTGGCCTAAATTGCAACAATTAAAAAATGCGCCACAGTAAAATATAAATCACCATGAATTCTCATAATGAACACCCTAATGTTCAAGAAAAACCGGGGTTTGATCGATTCTGCCGAAAAAAGTATAATTATTTAACCACTAGAAAATGCATGCTTTCAACGAGAGGGAAATCAAGGATATTCTCTCAATTAACCCTTTAATGCATGATTTTTTCTTTTTAATTGAAATGCTTTTTTTCTTATAAAGATGTGTTTGGTTGAAAAGGATTTCAAAGTAAAAATGGTTGGAAGCAGCTAGTTTTCCCGGAAAATTGATTTTATGACATTATGCCTATTTGCATCATTATGGATTTGTGGTAAAAAATTTAAATATTTTTTCATTTATAACGCTTCTTAATAATAAGGCAATTCATTCAAAATTAAAATAAATATTCAAAAACAATATTCTTATTTAAAAAAAATTACATATGTAAATGTATGTTTACTACTAACTATATGCAAAACATCGACTAACTAATTCTAAATGGCGATTTTATTTTCAAAACGCAGAAAAAAACAAAAAATTGTGTGAAACGAGATAGAAAAACAAATGAACAACAGATATTCGAAACAAAACACAAAAAATATGCTCAAATGTAGATGCAGTTCAAATTAAAATAACATGATGCAGATATGCTACACTATGCATTAAAGGGTTAAGATTTGTCACAACTAACGTATAATAACAGAGCCTTCTAGAGTATAGAGCCATAATCATTATGACGTATTTTTTAGAAGCTTTTTCAGTGGTCTCACTTTTCACTGATTTCCAAAGGAATCCATAGTAAAAATGGTGTTTTTTAGCTTCAAGTTTTGCAATGAAAAAAAAATGTTACAAAATGTTTATACAAACAGGTTCTACATACCTTTAGCAGCAATATACAAGAAGGGTATATTTGTATTAAGTAATGTGGAGTTCTTTCAGCCAATAAAAAAATGATGTAACACATACAAAACTTTTGTACATACAAAATTGATGTTTTTTTTTATGTACATCAAATTTGAGAAATTGAGGTTTTTTGATAAAGGACCCCGTACAAACCTTATGGGAATTGGCTCTCGGTCAAATTGGCTGAAATTTGGATATATTGTTCGTTTCGGCATCCTGAACAAAAGTCTCATTGGGCATAAAGCTCCAAATTCAATATTTTGGCAGCTACGGAGCTCCAAAGCTCCACAGATCCGATACAAAACTATTAATTTTTAATACTATTTATAGATGTCAAAAGCATATTTTAATTATTTAAATATATAAGTTTATGTTTTTGAGGTCGCTGAATTCAAATCTGATGTCAGATTTGAAAAATTGACAGTTGACAGCTGCCAGAATTCTGACAATTTGACCGAAAGCCAATTCCCATAAGGTTTGTGCGGGGTCCTTTGTCTTCCAGCAAATACTAACACCAACAAACGTAATTGCCAAATTTAAAAACAATAACAAGCTTGACGCCATTTTTTAAATGTATCATTCGTGGATTGTTTCTTGTGATGGTTGTTAGATGATTGTATAAATATTTTGTGTAAAACAATTTATTTTATTTTATAAACCAATCATATACATACGTATATAAAAAAGTGCAACAAAAACACAAACAAATTACAGTAATATTCATTCAAATATTCAACATAATAATTTTCTCCGAAAAGATTTTAAATTAAAATGGGAGAAATATTAGCAGATATGTTGTAATCTTCATCTTCTTCGTCGTCTTCATCAAATACTTCGCTTATAATGTTATCATCTTCAGATGAAGAAGACTTTTTAAAAATTAATGAAAATTTATTTAAACGAGAACCACAGCATCGTGTTCAAAATTTTGTGGAGAGCGTGGTTTGAAATTATTCAGAAAAAGAAGTAAGTGTGGAAACTATACTTTATAAAAGATCTGTGGTAAAACGTATTAATTAATGTAAATAGTTTTTATTCATAGTTTCGAAGTCATTTTCGTGTATCGAGAGTGCAACCACTTAACATATTATTATGAAAATTCAACTCATTTTAATCCAAGATTGATTGTCGGTGGAAGAAAGGGTGTAAATGCAGAATCACAATGTTTGGCTTTCTTGTGGTAATAGTTTATTTTGTCTTTAAAACATTTCAAACATAATTAACTTGAATTTTATTTTAAAGTTTGCTTGTAACAAGCAAAGCTACAGGGAAGTAGCAAATTTATTTAATGTAACAAAGTCAGCCGCTTACACACATCTTACAAATTTTATGGAATTCTAACAACGGAAACTAAAAAGGCAGTTAATGCCAGAGGCTTTACTCAGGTAATGCAATAGCATATTTAACTTGTTTTAAATTTACTAATATTTGTAAAATTTCAGCTCGCTGGCTTCCCGAACGTTATAGGTTGCGTTGACGGATGTTATATATACATAAGGAAACCTGTAAATAAAGTCAGGTCAACTTATGTAAATCGATACGGGCTGATTTCATTAACACTGCAAGGAATTGGCGATGTCGACAAGAAATTTCTAGATGTATGTATTGGATCGCTCAGCAAAATACATGACTCCAGAATTTTTAAATTATCACCGATCTCCTCAAAACTTCCTGAAATATGTGGGAAACAGTACCATATTTTGGGAGATGCGGCGTATCCTATGAGGGACTATTTGTTAACTCCGAACAAGGGTTATGGGAATTTAAGTCCAAACAAAATAAAATATAATAAAAAGCACTGTTAAACGAGAGTGAAAATAGAAAATACATTTGGCTTACTCAAACAACGGTTTCGACAGCTCATGCGCTTAGATTTCTTCTCAGTCAAAAGGATGCGCAAGTTTGTTTTAGGATGTTGTGTCCTCCACAATCTTTGTATTGAAAACAATGATATATGGGAAGAAGGGGACGAATCATTTAACGACGAACCTCATATTGAAGGAGAAAACCAGACATCACAATCAAATGAAAATGCAGGGACACTGTCTGAATCTGTATTAAAGCACATGGGAGAATTAAAACGAATTCGAATAACTGAAAGTTTCTAGATTATTAATTAAATTTCATTTTTATTAAAAAAAAAACTTTTAAATTATAAAAATAATAAAAAACATTATAAAATTAATTTGGTTGTTGATTTTTCATAATTGCTGCCAGAATTTCGAGTTTTTCTGTGTGCCTCCTTTCTTTAGCCTCCTCCTTTTGTTGACTTCTTTGTTCCATTTTGGTTGCCCTGTCCTTCAAAAATTCTTCCATTTTTTCATTTTTTGCTTTCTTTTCGGCAAAAAATTTCTCGCAAAACATTTCCTGCACCGACTTTCTCACACGCTTTTTGGGTGCGGAAGTTTTTTCAAAGCCTGTGAAAATCTCCGAATCAGTCGATAAACCTGATTCTGAATTTATTAGTGTTCTTGATTCTGAACATTAATCAGAATGTAATGTAGATGATTGAGGGGCTTTTGTCCTGGATTTTCCGGTTATTTGGGGATTAACGGTGGGTGAATAATTAGTAAGGGGCCGGGATATTTTATTTATTGTTTCTGACCCGCGTTTCTCGATAGTTGATCCCGGTGTTAAGAAGCAATCCGGAACCAGTGAGTCGTTCTTGGCTATGATTAGCCCTAACTCCTCTTCAAATTTTGGTTCGATGCGTTGTTTCTCGCTCGTTGTATTGTTGTCAATGATTTTCTTGCTTCGTTTCATCATACATCTGTGACGCGTTTCCACTTGTAATGGAGAAACAGACAAATTGTATTCTTCGTTTATTTTTAGGTTAAAAAACTCCACATGTTTTTTTTTAATTTAAATTTTTTCTATGGCCCAATATTTGACAAATTGCCGATAAAGTTGTAGCAAAAAGCGAGGTTGCCCATCTGTCCATCTTACTAAAATAAAAAATCAGTAATTTGTTAAATTTCTAAGTGGAATATACTGTACAATTCTCTTGGGGCTCCTGTGTTTCCGCCGGACCATCATTTTGATGCTGGCGCGTCGATTTGTCCGAATTCTCTTCAATAAATGAACTGTACTCCAGTTCGATGAATTCTGATTGCTGCCTGACAGGATCACCTTGAATCACTTCAACCGGAGACTGTGTTATTTTGTCTTTTTCTGGGGCTGCAATAACAATTTTTATTTTATCAAGGATTTCATAAGGATATTTTGAGTTTATCTTTTGACAGACAATTTCTGCTGCAACGCTTATGCCATAATAGCCTGCAACTTGAGCGAAATCACCTTTCAAGATGACGCCAGCTATAAAATATAAAAGTACCGTAAGTGGACAAAATTGGAATATGTGATTCCATATAAGTAATATCATTTTCTTTCGATTTAAACAAAAATATTACTTGTTAAATTTTCTGATCCTGCCATCCTGCAACATGGTTACATACTTGGTAGTCGCAAAGATTTATTATTGCCGTCATATTACACTAAATCAATAAACTACAACTTTTATTAAACTTCTCCAAATTATTTTTATAACAAAAAAACAAAATCACGAAACTTATCACAATTAAAATTTTAAACACAAAAGACGTAGATTAATTTTAACAGCTAAACTTCAAATAAAAAATATTGTTTGGTTACCAACACAACGATAAAAAACAGCATGCTGTTTTGTCGTACTTTCAGCCACGTTCAATATTGATGGAAATGGAATTGATAAACCTGAAAGAACTCCACATAAATATTAAATGCAGAAATATTAAAATTAAATTATTTCTAACCCATATTTTTCGAACTTCATTTTGAAAAATACATCAAAGTTGGCTCTGACGAATTAACATAATATTATGTACTTGCTAAATTTAACTTTAGTTTTACTAGTGTACGTTAGATGACTAAGATTTATACAGAAAAATACAATAAAAAATAGTTTAATCACAAAATTATGACTCGTTCTTAATATTTTGAGAATTTGTTTTGCTTTTCCTACAATTTTTGAACTTGAAATTTCCCCAGGTGGTAATTTTTGGTAGGTACGATTTTTCAAAATTGTTACTGCCATCACTGCCATCTATGTAATGTATTTTGACTTAATGCACACGATTTGTAGTAGGTGAGCTTTTCTTTTTAATTTTACCAGAATGCTGTTGTTATGAACCTTTTTATATATTTTGGTTTAAATAAATAAATTATTACAAGAAAATGAAAACGGGAATCGAACCCGGGACCTCCGGAGCGTAAAGCAAGTATGCTAATCACTGTGCCACCGGGGCGGTTTTGAATTATTGGGTAGGTAAAAATGAAATAAAATATTGTATTGTCAAAAAAAGCTTAAAAATAGAGTCAAATAAATTATAATAACCTATAAAGGACATTAACGGTCAAAAAACGGCGATAGATAGATTAAATCTAAAGATGGCACTAGTAGTTTTTTTAAAAATTTTTTTTTGTTGTTTCGAAACAAAAATGTAAACAAAAGCAAAAAACACGAATAAAACTTACAAGTAGACATGAATTATAAAAAAAATTCATTTTATTTTTTGTTTATTTACTAAAAATTAAAAATTGTTAAAGCTGACATCTTTAGAAGTTATCCCGTACTATGTTTCCACGTATTAAATAATACTGCATTATCGATAAATCTGCCTATATCATTGACCGCAAGTTTACTATGGAAAAGTATAGATATGTCCTTTATAGGTATTATAATTTATTTGAATAGAGTATACAAATGTCAAAAAGAGATAAACATATGAAATAGGAAATGGTGCATGATGAGAAGATGTCAAACAAAACACAAGAACAAATTATGAAAACATAATTTTTATTTAACATTTTTCAAAATATTATAAATCGAAGTGATAAATTCCCTACGACACGTTTCAAGTGATATTTGGCACTCTTTACCGCTGCCACCCACCAACCTCCGAAGTGTGGTGATCTGGGCGGTATAACGTACCATTAGATCTGCTCTTCAGCAAAATACCGACTAACCGCATTTTTATGGGTTGCCGAGTTATGCAATGCCATCAATTCTGCCTTTGCACCCACAAAATTGGTAGCACCACGAACCGACGGAACGATGCTAAAACGCCTGAGTTGAAAGGTTGTCCTAAATGTAGACGGCTACATAAATCTTGGTACTACCACTTTTTTCTGAGATTGTAAGTTATGCCAAATGGACCACAAAAATCTATACCGACGTTTAAGAATGCTCTACAAGGAGTGACATGATGAGCTGGTAACTGGCCCATAATTGGATGAATGAACAATTTGGATGAAAACACCTAATACATTCATGTACTACTTTGCGAAAGAGGTTGCGACCTCCTATAATTCAAAATTGAACCCTTCAAATAATAAAATAATGCTTGCGGGCTGATGTGCAGTTGACATTGGTGTTGATTTCGAACTAAATTTTTCGTGAACGTGTTGAAGAAGGTAAGATAATTTGATGTTTGTTATCAAAACCAAACAAATAGACGAAATTTTGAGCAAAAATTAATTAGTACCTTACTTCCTCTTATAGACAAAAATATTTTGATAAATAATCTGCGTACGTGCAGCGGCCTTAAAGGTAAACATTATGGAACTTAATGATAATAAAATTAGTGCCTTCAAACAATACCAAGACCTGGAAAATAAATTGTCCAAAAATCCAGAGCTACATAAAAAATATATCGACTTCATAAAAGAAGACATCGACCTGCATCATATGCAGTTAGTGGAAAATCCTGAAGCTTCTGAGTGCCAAAATGACAAAACATGTTTTGTCCCTCACCATGCCGACATTATAGAAAGCAGCACAACGCCAAAATTGCGAGTCGTGTTCAATGCATCCTCGAAATCGAATACTAATATTTCATTAAACGATTGTCTTATGACTAACCCAACAATTCAACAATATTTATTTTCCTTTATGGTTCGTTTTCAAAATACCTTTTGGCACTTCCCACCAACATCACAAAAATGTACAGGCAAATACATATCCATAAAAACGATCAAGATTTATTACGTCTATATTGGCGAGAATCATTACATGACGAAATTAAATGCTATCGACTATGACGTACCGTCACGTAAGGAACGTTAATTGCTTCCTTATAAGCTATACACATACTTAAACAATTAGCTTCTGATGAACAAAGTAATTTTTCACTCGTTTCGAAAATATCAGAAAGGGATTTTTATGTCGACGACGTATTGTTCGGTGCAAATACCTTTGAAGATGCACAAATTCATAAACAAGATCTAACTCACGACCTGTAACTCACAATCTTAGAAAAAAGTAATTACCAAGATTTATGTAACCGTCTACATTTGTTTTTCCACAAAAGCAATTAATCTAGAAATCGTGGACGACCTGTCAACTCGGGCGATTTTAGCATCGTCCCGTCGGTTCGTGGCACGTAGAGGCAAGTGTGCAAATGTATATTCCGATAATGGTACCAATTTTGTTAGTGCAAAGGGAGAATTGATCGTATTGCATAATTTGTTTAACTCGGCAACACATAAAAATGCGGTTAGTCGGTATTTTGCTGAATGTGATACTTGTCGTAACAATTATAAATATATTTTGAAAATTTTAAATAAACAATATTTATTTTCATATTTTTTGGTTTCTTTTTATTTGCTGCATCTGATGATATGCGTCATATTTTATGCTTGCTTCATTTTCCGTATGTTAACCGTGTTTCGGTTGGTTATGTTTATTATTGTAAATGTCATGCCTTTTCCTATGCCTGTCTCTTTTTTATATGTTTGTACTCTATTTTTTAAGCTTTTTCAGCTATAAAATATTTTATTTTGTTATCATTATTACCGTAAATTAGAAAACCTCACGGAAAAACCCTCCAAGTCAGGTGGTAATGAAATTTTATAGATTCATTTGAAATAAAACAAAATTAATTTCGAGCCAATTTTCATTAATATAATTTAAATAAACTGAGGTCATGCTCTCCATACAAAAACTATGAAATAAACATGTTTTTTGGATTTTTTGATACCTTAAATAAAGCTTTGAAAAAAATATCTCTATCATGGAGGCTTTATTTATTAAGTAGGCTTTGATAATATGCTCATTATACGTATGTTTCATCAATTATGATGATATCCATTATTCACTGCTAGTTTATCTAGTACCTAGTCTCTTCTTTCATTATTCAATACTACCAAGTAAATTATTTAGTTTTTCAAATTACTTCGGTCTAAAAAGACCAAAGTATTGAAATCCTGTCAAAAATGACGAAAAATTTGGTTGGTCCAAAACCACTTTTCTCGACGTTTTGAAAGTCCCTGAGTCTGAAAATGCAAAAAAAAAAAAAGTCCGTCCGTCTGTCTGTGTGTCTGTGTGTCTGGACCCATGGTATCTCGAGAACGGCTTGTCCGATTTGGATTTTTTTTACGCCAATCTGTTTCTATGGTCAAGGCGGAGATTTGAAAAGCTTTTGGAGACTGTACGTCAAAGGGGTGGGGTACCTGCCATACGAATTGACCCAAAATACCTGCTTTTATAAATATTTACGATTTTTTTATACATGCTTATTTGATTATTGAATTGGGCATTGAATTGGGAATTGATTTGAAGGTTAAATTAGGGGTCAATTTGCGCGTTGAGTTGAAGTTGAGTTGGAGTTGAGTTGGAGTTGAGTTGGGGTTGGATTTGGATGTAGTGAATAGTTAACAAACTATTTATATGATGGAACTTGCCTATTTATCAACCGATTATTATGAAATTCAATGTGTATGTTACAAATGGGATTCCAAAATGAGTTTTGGATGAAGTTCTGGAATATGGCCAAGTAGGATGGAACTTGCCCATTTCTCAACCGATTACGATGAAATTCGACATTTGTATTTGAAATGGGATTCTAAAATGTTTTTTGGATGAAGTTCTGGAATTTTAAAACGATTTCTGGATGAAGTTCTGGAATATGGCCAAGTATGTTGGAACTTGGCTATTTCTCAACCGATTATGATGAAATTCGACATGTGTAATGGAAATGGGATTCTAAAATTAGTTTTGTATCAGGTTCTGGAATATGGCTAAATATGATGGAATTTGCCCATTTCTCAACCGATTATGATAAAATTCGACATGTGTATTCAAATTGGGAATCTGAAATGAGTTTTGGACGAAGTTCAGGAATATGGCCAAGTATGATGGAACTTTGCTATTTCTTAACCGATTATGATGAAATTTGATATGTGTGTTGGAAATGGGACTATAAAATGATTTTTGGATAAAGCTTTGGAATATGGCTTTGTAGGATGGAACTTAGTTATTCCTTACCCGTTTGTTATGAAATTTGACATGCAATTTGTAAATGGGATTCTAAAATGAGTTTTTGGATAAGTTCCTGGAATATAGTCAGTTAAACGGTTAGAAGTATCAGTATAGTTTGTTATACTATTTTCGGTATAAAGTTCTAGAATACGATTTTTCGTTTTAAATTGGATGCCTGTACCCATGTTATTGAAGCTTTTGACCTGTTTGTCTGTTGTTCTATAAGTAAATATAATTTGGTTAAAATAGAAATAAATAATGTCAAAACTGTCACACCAACTTTATGACATTATTGAAGATACCAAAGACCGAAGTTCTGATCACCTCGTGAGGTTTCAGCCCTTTATATTTTTATCTATTATTCTCTTGTCATTTTCATTATTATTAAACTGTGACGTCAAAATGTGGAAGAAAATTATTTTAGAAATATTTAGAGGATATGATTAAAATACAATGTTATTAGTCGACAATAACGTAAATAATAATAACGGTGTGCATTTAAATAATAATCAAAACGGTTATATAAATAATAATAATAATGACAATATTAATAATAACAATAATAATAGTAATAGTGTTAATAATAATAACAACAATAGTAATATTCCACAAGCTAACATTATATTTGCTCCCCTCACATAAATACCTGATGTGTCTGATATAATACATAAAATCATATAAATTGTTTTCGGCTTTTTATAGACAACATACTGTTTGTAATGACATACTCATTATTTTCGGTTTGGCAAATCAGAAAAATAATGGAGTCATACTCCTAATATATCTACCAGCAAAAGTAGAAAATATTCATCCCCTCCCCCCTTTTCTTACCCGCAGAGTCAATACAAAGTGTATCAACTCTCAAAAATGAGAAATCTCTTTGAGATTTTGTGTTGGTAATTCGGTTTCGTACAGAAAAGTAAGGTCTACTCATCAGGTAGCTACGACCGAACTACAAAAATTCAACTCTCGAAAAATACATTAAGTATTTAACTAGAGGGTAGGTGGTTTGGCGTCTATTGGAAGGGGCTCCGTAAACTTCCAGTAGGCGCAGGTGTACGTACTGCCTCCTCGTGGCAACCACCGGTAACTGTAAAAATTAGGCTGAATGTGGCCTTTGGTGACAGGCTAAAGTACGACGCTAAAGGAGAAAACCTTGACAAAAAATCCCTAATCTAAGGTGGAACAGCATATGCCGATGGATGAATGGCTGATAGGTTAATCAGTCTATATATGCGGACTCTGGATACCAGGCACCCTCCAGTTTTATTTAGCCTTCCTGTAGTAAACCTGGGTGACCTACAGGCGACTTTTTTATTCCCAGCAACTCGCAAGAGTTAAATCAAAACGGTAGACGAGGCACGGGAAGGAATACACGGGAGTGGGTCTGCCCTCTCAAAGTCCTTGAGTCCCAATGCTACCGCTTTTCTAGCAGAAGTAAATGTTATTACATCTAGGAGGGAGAGCAATGAGCCCAGATAGTATGTATCACACACCGGTCGGCAGTATTATCAGGTTCTTTAAGGGCCTGAATATTGGCTGGACGGATAATTAAAACATCTAGGAGGGAGAGCAATGAACCCAGATAGTATGTATCACGTACCGTTAGGCAGTATTATCAGGTTCATTAAGAGCTTGAATATTGACTGGACGGATAATTAAGTAGGGCTTAATGCACAAAAGATCTTTTAGGTCGCAGTGCGGGGTGGCTTGAGCCCCCACATGGCCCTCAAGTAATAATAATAATAATAATAACTAGAGGGTATAGAGTTAGCGAATTATATTCACTAACTCGAACTCAAAATCCCAAGCAGAAATCTCATTTGTGTGCGTATAATGCCCGCACTAATATTTACGATGTTAAAATTGTCTGATTTAATATAAATTGTTTTCGGCTTTTTATAGACAACATACTATTTGTAATGACATACTCATTATTTTAGATTTGGCAAATCAGAAAAATAATGGAGTCATACTCCTAATATATCTACCAGCAAAAGTAGAAAATATTCATCCCCTCCCCCCTTTTCTTTCCCGCAGAGTCAATACAAAGTGTATCAACTCTCAAAAATGAGAAATCTCTTTGAGATTTTGTGTTGGTAATTCGGTTTCGTACAGAAAAGTAAGGTCTACTCATCAGGTAGCTACGACTGAACTACAAAAATTCAACTCTCGAAAAATACATTAAGTATTTAACTAGAGGGTATAGAGTTAGCGAATTATATTCACTAACTCGAACTCAAAATCCCAAGCAGAAATCTCATTTGTGTGCGTATAATGCCCGCACTAATATTTACGATGTTAAAATTGTCTGATTTAATATAAATTGTTTTCGGCTTTTTATAGACAACATACTATTTGTAATGACATACTCATTATTTTAGATTTGGCAAATCAGAAAAATAATGGAGTCATACTCCTAATATATCTACCAGCAAAAGTAGAAAATATTCATCCCCTCCCCCCTTTTCTTTCCCGCAGAGTCAATACAAAGTGTATCAACTCTCAGATTTCTCATTTTTGAGAGTTGATACACTTTGTATTGACTCTGCGGGAAAGAAAAGGGGGGAGGGGATGAATATTTTTTACTTTTGCTGGTAGATATATTAGGAGTATGACTCCATTATTTTTCTGATTTGCCAAATCGAAAATAATGAGTATGTCATTACAAATAGTATGTTGTCTATAAAAAGCCGAAAACAATTTATATTAAATCAGACAATTTTAACATCATCTCAAAATAGTAACAATATAATAAAAATAGGTAACAAAGTCCCTAATAAATTAAAAAATCAATTTTCAAAACTTAAAGACAAAATACCGATACAACAGCAACATAATGTTGTTTATGAAATAACGTGTGAATGTAGTAAGGCATACGTTGGCCAAACAAAACAACTCCTAAAACAACGTATTCAAAAACATAAAAGTGACATAAAATTAAAATATAAATCTACAGCGTTAAGCACACACTCTGTTGACAATATTCAAAAATTTATGTTTGATGATGTAAAAATAATTTACCACGAAAAATGGGAGAAGTCTAGACTTATCCTAGAATCTGCCCATATTACGTTAAACACAGAGAAAAATATTAATTTTAAAACCGACACCAACACCAACAACCTCTGTCGAGAATATAAATTAATTGTGTCGTTTAGAAGCAAACCGGAGTCTATTCCATTCTTTAAAAAAATGGAGATAGTGATTGGGTTTTGTTCAACGGATAAAAATCTATAATCTAACATAATTTAGTTGACACAAAATCGGTTTATTTCTTCAAAAACCATACTTGAAAACCATACTTGAAAACCATATTTGGTCGCAAAGCGATTCTATTCCAAGTAGTACTTAGAAGCAAAATCATAAGTTGTTGCAAATCGTGCCTATTCCTGTGCATTTATATGCTTAAGAAAAACTGAGTAGCAAACAAAGCCTATTACAAAAAAACGCGGCAATTTTGAATTATTGTTGGAAGGTTATTGTAAACACACACATTTTTAAAATTTTTTTAAAAACACTTGTTAAATATTTCGCAAAATTTTGCGAAATATTTAACAAGTGTTTTTAAAAAAATTTTAAAAATGTGTGTATTAAGTGTGTTTCGCACAGAAAGTGTAAAAAAAAAAGTGTTATTGTAAACGTTAACAATATATGCACTCTGGATTTAGATAGTGTAGCTAGACAAGCTACACGTCGTTAAAAAGTAGGCGATGAAAGAAAAAACAGAAGAAGGCAATAATCAGTAATCAACAACGGAACCATTTTTATATTACCAAAATCGTGTAAAGGCGATTAGTTGTGATAATCAAGAGCCGATAGACAGTGATTGAAATCACATTTAAAGTTTGTCTCACTAACGAAATTTAGATTGATCCAATCAATAAACCTACCTGATCAGGTGTAAAAATCGGTAAGTCTTATTTAATACAAAACTAGTAATTTGATTAATTTATTGTTTCACCAAAATCCTTGTTTGTCTAAAAAGAAAAACATGGAATCCATAGAATATCCAATCGAAAACCCAATTAAAGCTAGGAAAATAGCAAACAACAAATTTAAATGGAAACGCGAAATTGCGAAGGAAAAGAGGTAGATTTCATTTTGGCCATCAATTTTTCAAGGTTTAATCATTGCTGTGTTCGTTTCAGATATTCTGCTACAAAGCTTCCTCGAATGGTTAAATGCAACCACAAAGGCAGTGTATTTAAATGCGACGAAATAAGAGGGACCGATGCGGTTCACTTTTCTCGTTTGTTTTATAGCAATAAAACCAAATTAACGCAAGATAGCTTTATTTTAAAGTATTGTGTGATGTAGCCTCCAACACGAACGGATCGTTCACCAAGAAATGGGAGTCGTCAATCTGTATCAATTTCGTATGGAATTACTAAATCTAATGGTAGCCTCAAAACAGTTTGCCAAAAATTTTTCCTAAGGGTATTAAATATTGGCAAAGCGCGTGTTTAACGAATTTGCAAATTGCATGCTAAGACGGGACAAATGCCAGTGGAAAATCGGGGAGGCGATAGAGTGAGCATTAAATATGAAGATCGGAACAAAAAAATTATTAATTTTATTAAATCAATTAAGACCTTGGAACTGCATTATTGCCGAGGTACCATTGCGAGGCGACAATATCTCAGCGGCGATCTTTCGATCGCAAAATTGTATAAAATGTTCATGGAAGCTAATCCGGGCCTTTCTGTCAAAACGTCTTATTTCCGGATGGTATTTAGGACGAAATTTAATATAAGTTTTAAGCAACCCTCAACCGATATGTGCCCAACTTGTTTACAATTAAAAGAAAATCTAAAAATAGAACAAGATTCAGCAAAAAAGCAGCTGCTTATTACGAAGCTTCGAATACACAAATTACGTGGTAAAGCATTCTTCCAGATGCTAGATTTCGAAAATGATGGGCTATTAACGATTTCGTTCGACTGTAAAAAAAATACGGTGCTGCCTAAAGTTGCCGATCAGGCGGCATATGTCGCCAACTATATTTATATCTGTTTGGAATGGTAATCGGCACAGGGCACTCAAAACTAACACAAAATAATGTTTTTTTGTACCTTTGGATGGAAAACGTACACCAAAAAGGATCTAATGAAATTTCATCTTGTGTCTATCACCGCCTATGTAATATGGACCTTCAAAATATAAATAGCATCAGATTAGTTTCTGATGGATGTGCTAGTCAAAATAAGAACAGCACAATGATTGGCATGCTGTTTTACTGGCTGGTATCACAAGCACCCAGAAATATAAAGCGAGTGGAACTAATATTTCCGGTTGCCGGTCATTCTTTCATTCCACCGGACCGCGTGTTTGCACAGCTCGAAAAAAAATAAAAGCCAAACAAACCATCATCGACGTTGCAGATTATATAAATATTTATCGTGAACATGGTACAACTTTTAGTGTTGGTAATGATTGCCCAGTTCTTGATTTTAAAACTGAGGTAGGTAATCACCTAAGGCCACCCGGAACGTGGCACTTTAAATTTATGGACTCAAAAAGAATGATACTAATCAGGAAACAGAATGGAGAATGTGTAATAAGAGGAGAAACATTTTATAAATCTGATATTGGTGTAGCTAGATCGGTCCAGAAAAGAGGTAAAACAATCAGGTCAATGCGACCAGCCACGATTCAACCAGGAGTGATCGTAAAAAAAGAGAAGCTGGCAGACGTCGGCAGGCTTTTACAAAAGCATTTTGGGATTAAATGGAAAGAAAATCCCGCTTTAGTTTTTTACAAAGATGTAATGCAAAGTGCAGCTGAAGAGCCAATTATTACTGATCGAAATGAAGATTCAATTTGTGAGGAGAATCTGGAGGTCGAGGATATTCGAATCTAACTTTTGTTTATTTATTTTAAATTGAAATTACTTTTACTTATTTTTATTAAAATTATGCTGTGAATTTTGTCTGTGTAAAATGTGAAAGAATTACCAAAAATTATGTTTTATTTTGTATTTAAATATACGTTTTAAAATAGAGTTCCTTCAAAAATAAATCCAATGACGTATAATTTAAGTAGTGTGTTGTTTTTGAAAAATTATCCCAAGTATGAAGAAGCAAAACCAGCCTATTGCGCATAATTAATTTGCAAAGTCAGTCTATTCCTGTACCTTTGTAGCAAAACGAGCCTATTCCATTTTTATTTCAATAATTTACCTAAAATCAATAGTTTTCTATTTTCAGCTTTTCAGATATTATTTCTTAAATCAATTTTCTACAACTTAAAGAACCAAAAAAAAAATATAACCATTAAAATGTTTAAGTAATAACAAATATTAGATTTACAAGAAATCAACTAAGATGGAATAGACACCGGTTTGCTTCTAAACGACTCAATTATACAAGCTTTTAAAAATAAACATATAAGAAATACACAGTAGAGTATAATTCATTTGTGGTTAATAATAATAAAAAATAGCGCGAAATTAATAATTAATTTTTAATACATGTCAATCTCACTCATACAGAAAAATGAATTTAAATGTAAATGAAAGTAGTATTAGTTAAATAAAACAATTATAATATGTACTTATGTATATACAAAAAAAAAAAAAATTTTATCACTTATTAAGGAAGGAATTTTTTGTTAATATTTTACTCAAGATTCGTTTTTTAATATGTAAAGTTGTATGCTAATTTATTTTTATGTATCTATTTATTTAATTTTAATAATTTATAATGTTAAAGTCTGTAAAGTATATTTTAATAATTTCATAGGGTTTTGAAATAAAACTTGTATGTAAGTTATTTATTGTATATATTGTAAAATAATGATCTATGTAGAGTAATTAATTTTTATTTTGTTTCTAATGTTTGCAGTGAATATTTTTGAAAATGGCATGAATGCCGAAATATTAAATAATAATAAAGTTTTAATAATAATTTAATGTAAAATACCACATTTAAATTTTATTAATTATTACATAAATACAATTAGCCATTATATAAACAACGTATTATTAAACATATTTTCAACAACAATTCCTTCCTTTAAAAAAGCATTCAAAAACCCCAAAGAAAAAATGTATACTACATAGGCTGAATAGTTTTCTGAAAATAAAACGGAATTTGTTTGGCAATATATTTATTTAACCTTCAATATAACCTCCTTTTAGCGATATTGAGCGAACGTGACGCCTATATTGCTTTAAACTTTTTCATATGCTATATGAACCCACATAAAAACGAAAACAACAGCTCTATATCCTTTTTGATATCGGTTGCTGATAAGCCTATAAATATAATAAATTACACCATGAATTTGAAATTTATCCATTCAATAAAAGATTCTATTTTCGAAATTTAATAATAAGTGTATATATTTTATTGACAAAATTACAACAACAATTGCATGGGATATAAAGCACCGCATAATTTAAATAAAGCCAACTAAAATGTTTCTTTATTTAAATCGTAGTAGTATACAGGAAAGAATAGGACAAAAAATAAAGCAAAACTAGATTTGTTTAAATTTTTCTCAACAAAATACCGCTAATGAAAACTCATTACAGCACCACCTATGCGTCAATAAAGGAAACTTTTCAGCCCATGTGATATACCACCATGCATTGCATAATAATGACCGAATTATTCCGTCTACATTTACAACAACAAAATCCAAAGGTTTATAAAACCTCTAACTCATTGAATAGCGGTAGCACAAATATTGCATCCATAACGATTACAGAAAGTCCTATATGTTACCAAAATCAAATTTTGACTATAGCACTCATAAAGAGGTTAGGTACCAAAGTCGAGAAAATCATTATTCAAAAGAGTTGCATAAATGTCATGCTGAAACAACGGAGGTTCAGCTGTCCATCCCTTAAACCCTTTTTTCAAATTTTAATGATTTAGAGGGAAAGGTGAAATCTGCTGATTTTGAAAAGGCTGTAGTAAAATACTGTTCTATAAATCTGTGGTCTATAATTAAAAGGGCGTAATTAGAGTTATGCCCTGTTTTACTTTATTAAATATTTGCGTAAATTTTATTTTAATGTAGGTATATTTCAATCCAACCGTTATATTTTTATGATCAATAATTCACGAAATAAACGTAGTAATAGAAAGAGCTTAATTCATTTTGGACCAGTGATGCAAGAATAAAAAGGGCATAACTAAAAAAAAAAAAAATTTTTATTAAAAATCAAAAAATTGATATACCAGTGAGAATAAAACGTAATAATTTAGTTTTTGTTTTTAAAAGAATATTAATAAAAGGGCGTAAGTCTATGTTAAGCCTTTTTTAATTACAGTGAAGTTGATAATTGCTTAAATTAAGTCGAAATTAGCCTTTTTTGTAATTTGCCAAAGTATAAATTGCTTATACTGCTTATACTTATTTGCTTTACTGTTTTAGTGTTGTTAAGCCCTTTTTATTATTTTCCGTTATAATAGAAATAAATATTAAGTGAAGTTATTTCCTTTTATTCCATGCAACGTTTCTTTTATTTTAAAGGTAAGTCATTTTGTGCAAATTAATCAAATTGTAATTATGTATTAAATTTCTGCAAATTGCTTCGTTAAACAGTATAGTTTAGTTTTTAGTTGCATTATATTTCTGAACAATACCATGTCGGTTCGATCGAAGGCAATGGTTGAATGGCGAAAAAAGGGGTTGTACGCACTAGCCAACTTGAAGACAGCCAATTAGTTACAGAAAGGCCACCAGTTTCACAAAATCAAGGACTACTACTAACTAATTTTTAGTTTATTAGGCATCTGATTCTCATTTTGTTTTATTCATTATGTAGAACGAATCTTAATGGATCATGAACAGTTTCCTACGGCTGGGACCGAACAAACAAAATTGGAATTAGAACTTAACCGACAGGAAGTCAACCAATTAGTAAAAGAAGGGCCGCCAGTTTTACAAAATCAACCGCTAATTAATTTTCAGAATATTGAACGTCTTTTACAAGGTATACGAGTATTTTAAGAATTTTTAATTGGTTGGTCATCTGATTCTAATTTTGTGTTATCCCTTATATAGAACGAATCTTAATGGAACATATGGAGTTTCCTACAATTGGATCAGAGCAAACCAGTTGTACAAGTTGTAGTACTCATAAAAATCAAATATCCGCTCAAAACTTAGTTGATCGGAATCAAATGGATTACCTCAATAAAAATGACAATGATGACTGTTTTGATGATAGTGATTTAGATCCAACATATGAGAATGAAAACGAAATTCTGGAATCGTCATCTAATTCTGACAACGAACTATTGCTTAATCAAATCAGTTCGCAAATTGAACAAAATTTGTTACATTCTGAAATGGAAAATTCGGTAAACACCGAAAAACAAAACCAAAGGTTTAGTTAACTTAAACGAAATGCAGGAGAATTCTACACAACTTCAAAAGGAATTTCAAAAGAAGCTAGAGAATGTAAACCGCTCCAAAATTGTCGCAAAAAATGTGCTTCCAAAATAAATTATATACAACAAAAGATAATATTTAAAGAGTACTGGGGACTAAAAGAATACAATTTACGTGCCAGTTTTGTTGGAGGCTTGATCGATATTATCGATACAAAAACCACAAAGACTAATTCGCAAAAATCCCGTAGAATCTCTTGTAAATATTTTTTAAAGAAAGACGGAAAAAGGATTGAAGTGTGCCAAAAATGTTTTCGGCTAACTTAGGGGAAACCGAAAAATTTGTTCGAGTGGTAGCACAAAAACTGTTTAACTCACCAGGTTCTGTTTCATTAAAAGATTTGCGTGGGAAACACTCAGGTGAACACTGAAAGCTTCCGGAAAATACTAATGCTTCTGTTAAAGCACACATTAACAGCTTTCCAACGTACGAGTAACACTATACTGGACGTGATACCAACAAAAAATATGTACATGGAGACTGAAACGTTTCTCTCATTTATAAACTGTATCGTGAGAATCACGAAAATCAAATATCTATTTGGAAATATACTCAAATATTTAACGAAATGAACCTCAAATTTAAAAAGCCCAAAACAGACACATGCCACACATGTGATATGTTGAAAAAAAAATTGAATTATCTGATGGGTCTGAAAAAGAACTACACATTTCGGAACAAAAACTACATCACGAACTTGCAGATGCTTCTAATAAATTAAAAGAAAAAGACAAACATGTTGCAAAATTAGATGATTCCAGTCGTTTTTATACAGTTGATCTTCAAAAATGCTTGCCAACGCCAAATTTGGAGACATCTCAATCATTTTATAAAAGGCTCCTATGGACCTTCAACTTGACGATACATGATGGTGCTACGAACCAGCCATATAATTACATGTGGCATGAAGCACTGGCGAAAAGAGGCGGTAATGAAATAAAAGAATCATCATGCATTTATCGGCATCTCAAAATGTTGCCACCATCTGTAAAACACGTTACGTTTTATAGCGACTCATGCGTAGGACAGAATAAAAATTCGTATGTAGCTGCAATGTTCATGATATTCTTGCAAAGGGGGGAGCATAATATTAAACATATAGACCATAAATTTTTGATAGTGGGCGACACTCATATGAAGTGTGACACAATTCACGCTACAATTGAAAAGCAAAAAAAAATAACGACGTTTAACATTGAAATTCCTCGGGATTGGTACCAATTCGTTCGATCTATACGATCAGGAAAACAATTTTTGGTCTTTGGAATGACGCAGAATGACGTATATGACTTCATTCAAATGGCGAAAACAATGTTTCAATGGGGAACCGTTGATAAGGAAAAGAATAAATTTTCATGGCAAAGTGTAAAGTGGCTGAGATTCACTACGAATTTGGGAGGAGTGTATTATAAAAATTCGCTTAATGAAAGTGAACAATTCAAAATAATTAAATTTGCACGTCGTGGTATTTCTTCTGTGAATGAAAAACAATTATTACGTCGTTTTAGCTCCCCCATACCGATTAATTCAAACAAAAAAATAGATTTACTTTCCTTAATGCCGCTAATTTCTCCTGAATTTCATCAGTTTTATCAAAATTTACAAATAGAAGAGGGTCCAGAATTCCACCCGGATCTCACTGAAGAATCGGAAGACTAAGCAAGCAAGCAACAGCATTTAAACGGTTCATGTAACCAAACAAAATTGAATTTATTATTATTATTTTTATTATTATATTGAATTTGTAGGTTAAAAATATTTGCACTTTAAAATGAAATATAGCATTATATAATTTCAAATTTGTTTTGTCATACTCGTATACAAAATTTACTGTTTTATTTGTGAATAGTATTCCAAATAATTCTTATTAGGGAAAACTACTTCATAATGCCGTAGAGACTTGGCAATTGTTTGTTGTATTAAAAAGACATAACTTAAATTATGTAGATTAGAAATCAATAAAATCGTTTTATAAAAGGGCTTAACTTAATTAAGATTAAAAATCTAAAAAATTAAATAGAGTAATTTTTTACTTTCTAGTCTTTTGACTTAACAAACTTTAAACTACATATATGAGCCGTTTATTTTGGAAGTGGAATAAGTTACTTTACATGCTTGTTCATTCGTGTAATGTCATAACAACTAATAGTATTATGAGTATATTATAAATTTAGAAGACATTGAAAGCAAAAAATATAACAACAACAACAATTTACATTTAAGATTTATAAGATTTTAGATTTACTACTGTGTCCAAAAAGTAAAGCCAGTTTTCAATTTAAATCGCGCGGGTCTAACTTTAAACTACATATATGAGCCGTTTATTTTGGAAGTGGAATAAGTTACTTTACATGCTTGTTCATTCGTGTAATGTCATAACAACTAATAGTATTATGAGTATATTATAAATTTAGAAGACATTGAAAGCAAAAAATATAACAACAACAACAATTTACATTTAAGATTTATAAGATTTTAGATTTACTACTGTGTCCAAAAAGTAAAGCCAGTTTTCAATTTAAATCGCGCGGGTAAACCGCACATCATAAATAGTTTTTATAAATGTTGGCAGCATTGTGATATACATCTGTGACAAATTTTTTTTCAAAACATTCATCAGTTTTTGTTTTATGCTTGGTTTTGTACGACGCTAAAAGTGCATTCGGCGATTTTCACAATTTCTAATTATATTGAGCAAAGAAAAGTTTCATTAAATTTTGTTTGCGGAATGATATTTCGGGTGCGGAAACGTTAAGGATGTTGCAGAGAGCCTTCGGGGTCCATGCTTTGTCGGGAAGGAATGTTTACAAGTGGTATAAACAGTTCAAAGAAGGTCGTGAAAGGGCTGAAGGTCATGTTGACAGTTTTAATCGATTATCGTGGTATTGTCCATTCAGAATTCCTTCGACCTGGCCAAACTGTGAACAAATAGTATTATTTGAGTGTTATGCGTCGTTTGCATTAAGCTGTATGCAAGAATAGGCCAGAATTGTGGGCAGACAATTCTTGGTATTTGCATCACGATAATGCACCTTCTCACACTGCACTTGTTCTTCGTGACTTTTTCGCCAAAAATGCGACCCATATCGTTCCACAACCTCCGTATTAGCCTGATTTAGCACCGTGCGACTTCTGGCTATTCCCAAAACTCAAAAGACCACTGCGGGGAAATCATTTTGAGACGATAGAAGAGATAAAACGTGAATTGCTACGCGCTCTGAAGGCTATCCCGGAAGGCGACTTTAATTCTTGTTTCGAAAATACGTTGGCATAAGTGTATTGTGTCGGGAGGGGATTACTTTGAAGGCGACAAAATAGGTTTGGGGGAATAAATAAATATTTTTTGAAAGAAATAAAAACTGACCTTACTTTTTGGACACAGTAGTATAAGAGATTCTCCTTATAAAATGTACTACAAAACATCCTTGACTAGTGATGCAGAGTTTTATATTTTCGACTTAGCACTAAAAAGGGCGATGACCAAGAAATGTTGGTTCTATAGAGTTACTGCCATTATACTCAAGTGGGCGACCGGCAAGGCAGAGCAGTAACGAATTACATTTATTTGAATTAGGTAATGAAAACACAAATTACAATTTGTAATTTTTATTTTAATTTCTCGTTTTCCAAATAAAAGCATTTTGTATTTTAATTACATCAGTTTTTGTAATTTATTGTTTACATTTTTACAAGGTTCATTAAGATTTGGTTCTGGAGCCATCAGTATAAAACCTTATGATAATGATCGTTATTTTAATGATATGTTTTTTCACTAAACGAATTTCGTCAAATCAAACTTTTTAATTTACAAATATAAAGTAATTGTAATTACTGAGTTTGCTGTAATTTGTAAAAGTATTTTAATTACTCAATGTAATGTAACTTGCCCAGCCTTGGCGACAGGTCACCATCGCGAAATATAAAGACATGATGGATTTGCCCCCATACATTCCACCTGTACATCATGGATATTTTCCAAACTTAAAAATGTCGGATCAACTTGTTGAGGAGTAATAAGAAATCCAAACTTATCAAATTTACCTATGATAATAACTATGGATGTAATTTTAATGTAAAATTCTCTTTAATGAATTAAATCAATATGAAATGATGTTATAAGTCATTTTTATTTAAAAAAAATATTTTGAAAGTGGAATAAGTCATTTCCAGTGCAAAAAACTGGTATTTTACCAAGCCTTATTATGAAATTTATCACTTTAGCTAAAAGTAGTAAGTATGGTAATAACATAAATGCAAACACTTTAAGCAAAAGTTGTATTGATTTTTTCATAACATGAAAACACAAATGTGTAATTATCTCAATATTATGAAAACATGACTTATTCCACTTTCAAAATAAACGGCTCATATAACTGACAAGGTAGTAAAGCTGACAGCTCCAGATTCCTAGAAATGACTATAGTAACCCGTACCTATAACTTAATAATCATAGTAAGCCAAATTTTAAATTTGTCGATTTCCCAGAATTTCAATTTTTATGCTTACGCCCTTTTAATTATAGACCACAGAAATTTAACTTTAAAAAATTTCAAAAAAGTATCTACGGTTTAATCATTTGCAGACAAATGCATTAAAAGGATTTCACGAATTGTATATGGACAACGATATTCGGACGTGTCTAAAAGCGGTGGTTACAGATGAGGTAGCCGCCAAATTTTCTTGGTTTGACCATCATCAAAATTTGTCTATTAAATCGTATACAATCATAAACCTAATAAAGGGCAAGTTACACAAGACAACATTTTTAGTTCATGCAAATTACACTCACTACATCAAAGATCAGCAATGAGAACGAACTGGGGAGGAACGAACTGATGCCGAGTAACTTGTCTTGGAAATTTTAGGTTTAGCTTTTAATAAAATATAGCTCTAAATTATATCTATTAAATTTTGAAATTGAATTACGCCAACTATTAATTGAATTAATTATTTTTTATAAGCGTTACGGCCGTGTAGAAGACACAGCCTACCCTAAATTTTGTTTATTCAAGTTTTCAGCCCAACTCCTTAGTCGTATCGTTTATTACGCTAAATAACAGTCAAATTTTAACATTCCTTCTGTAAGCCCTAGATGGACTGAAGTCACTTCATGGTAAACCTACTCACACTTTACTACTTAAGGATTTTTTTTAAATCGATATATTTTGTAAGTTTTAGATTTTGATCCATTGTTATTTTTTTAGAGAATAACTAGCATCTTCACGGTATATTGCGTCGACCACTAGTTTGGTTAGAATTAAATTCTTTTAAATTTGAGTATACGAGATGTCTCAAAAAATCCGAATGTTAGCTTTGCAATTCCGGAGTTACGGGTTTTTGAGAATGTAATGAATTTCGTTTCAATTACGTAGTAAGTACCTTCTATATTTTCAATAATTGGCCATTCTACTATAACAGCTTTTAGCCAAGATCTTTTGCCTATTAGAAAATTTAAAAAACATAATAACAAAACTACAAAAATGATAATAAGAATCTTATTGTTATATATTTTAATGTTTTTTCCTTTGTTTTTCTGTTGTTTATTATCCTCAACAAACGTCACCTATCGTCGTCACCATCATCATTTTGTAATTATTAAAATCATCATTTTCTTCTAATTTCGCATTTTTTCATGATCTTCTTTCTTAATTTAGAGTTTGTTTTTCCATCCAACCAATTTTCCAAGTCTTATCTATCTATTGTGTTAAATGAATTTTAATTTGTTTTCTGATTACACATAAAACAGCACAAAAAGAACACAACACAAAAAAATGTTGGTAAAATAAATGTAAGTTAATTTTTCCACGGATGTTTCTCTGTCTATTTCTCTGCACGATTTCCCGCTTTTGTGTTAATTTATCCTTTTGTTATGTGAAAACAAAGTTAAGGTTGATTCCGTACATTAAAGGTGTGATATTTAAATTAATTTGTATTTATTTTTTATGTTTTATCTACAATAATTTCTTATTTAATTAAAAACTTTTTTTTTGTTTCTGCTTTTATAGAATATCTGAGGTTACAGGATTTTCTAATTGATATCTTATGTCAAATGGTTCCATGCCGTGCGCGCTCTATGAGAATATAAATTGGGTTTTATTTTTTAATATTTTCGGATGGACCGTTATATTTTGATTACTCATGGCTTCCGCTGATATTTTGTTAGAAAATAATTTCCTCTTACCAAGCCATTTACAATATTTTAGTATACCTATTTAGTATAAAACCACTCTCGGCTAGATATAGAGGAAAGAACTTTTTTTTAAAAAAAAACTTGGCAGTTTGATGTACGCGTAATGACATTCATTTTCTCACCACACACAACGACAAACAAACAGAAATTAAAAAATCAAAAACCTCGAAATGGGACAAAGACAAACTAAGTCGAAAAAGAAAAAAGTTGTTTTTTGTTAAAGTTTTCTGCGAAATAATCTGAATCTTCATTCAATACAGATACACAATACAAATATTAAGTATGTATTTTGTACCAAAACGATAATATCGAAACATGAATTGGATTTGATTAATGATGAGAAAACTGCCGAGGTTGCAAGATTTTATTTGACACAAGGCTATTGTGTCCTAAAATTGTGTTTGCTCAATTTAAGAAACTAGCGGAGCTACACACATGGGCAAAATTATTAGACACTCCATTTTTTTTACATTTTTGACCAATATTGACGACATTTTTTTTTAATATTCTTATTTATTAACGGTACAACTGATAATCTTAATATTTTGTTGGCCCGCACAGTGGGGCCTATTGCCAAAAATCTGGCCAAAATTAAAAAAAAAAACTTTACGTTGGGTTGGCTTTAGTAATACTCCAACGGTCTTAAGACACTCATAAGAGGGTCGAACTACCCCTGCCTGCTCTAGAATTTAAGTTGCATGTACCTTCGCTCAAGCTGCAGTCGTTGTGTTATATTACTTAATAAAAGACATTAGTGCAAAAACATCGTAGAAGTTTAAAAATACAACTAATTTTAGTCAAACAAAATGAAATCAAATTCTGAAAGGCTGTAAAAAATAGAACTACGTTTTAAAATATTATTGTTTTAAACAATAAATATTAGGAAAACCTTGATTTTTTATGTTAAACTTTAAATTAAAAAAAAAGGTGTTTTTAATCAAAAAGTTAAGAGCACTACAGACGATCCGATTTGGACCGGTCGATCCGATTTGGTAGGATTACATGTAAAATTGGGTAGTGTGTATGTAAACCAGATGTGTCGGATGGAAATTCCATCCAACTGCCGCACTAACCAACCAAATCGGATGGCGTGTAGTATTGTCGGACGATATTCTATAGTATTTGTTAAATTTCAATGCGAGAACATTATAAAAATAAAAATAAGCTTAATCATGTGTAATTTTGTAGTGCAAAAACATAAACAAATTATACAATATTGTTAAAATCGGATGGTAAGTTGGATCGTCTGTAGACTACGACCGATCTAGTTGGACCGACGATCGGTCCGACAAGTTGGATCGTCTGTAGCCCTTTTTAAATAGTCCTAAGTGTTCTGCCGTCTAGTGATAATAATAAGCGTATTTCTTTGACAAATGTACAACAACAATTGCATAGGATAAACCCTCGCAAGAATAACATTAACCCAAAAAAATATTGAGTTAAATTAAACCAAATTTTAATTTTTGGTTATGATACCTGCCACCAGGTCATATTACATATTAAATTTATATTTTATTTTGAAAAGTTGGCTTTTGCCAATGAAATCAAATTGGCTATTTTCTTGGGAAAAAAATAAACAAAAAATAATTCGAATTCAATTTTGTTCAACAAAATACCTATAAAATAAAATAAAAATTAACTGCATCTAGGTGCCCCCAATTTTTTATGTATATTTTAAAATAAAAAATGTTGGCCTTACTAAAAGAACAAAACGAGAAAGAAATCAAAATTGCATAAAATTTAGGTTATTTGACGAATAAGGATTATTAATAAGGGATGAAGAGGGTGGAGTTTTGTAAATGTGACAAAAAACCATGAAAGTGACACGCATCTTGACTTTAATATGATATATACGGTATTTTATGCCACGTACAGAATGCGAATGAATCACGAGATCAGAAATGATCTCGATAAAGTCGACATCATAGGATTCATAAAATCGTCAAGGCTGAGATGGCTTGGGCACGTACTACGTTCACAAAATTGGACCACTAAATAGGCCTTGGAGTCGGTACAGCGAAAGTAGGACCTCGTGGGAGACCACCTACCCGATGGATGGACGACGTTGAGAGGGACCTATACAGTATACACCCTCGGTCACCGTGTCTGGCGTTCTCTTGTGGCGGATCGGATTATTTGGATGAGCATCGTTGAGGCGGCCAAATCCCTTCATGGGATGTAGCGCCAGCGGAAGAAAAAGAAGAAGTATTTTATGCATATGGGTTGGTTTGGAGGGCTGAAATTTTGTAAATTTGACTAAAGATTTGTAATCGATGACCCAAAAAACTTGAAAATGACATAGATCTTAATTGTAATATGATATATATGGCATTTTATTCTATTTTTATAGGGGTTGTCAATAAGCGATGAAAGTTGCGAAATTGTGTGAATGTGACTAGAGATTTGGGGTCAGCGACTCCCAAAATTCTCGAGCATGTGCGGATCCAGGTTTTAAGTTTGGGGGGGGGGGGGTATTTGTAACTAATGTGTAATTATTATATACATAAACAGAAATATCTTTTAGGAAGAAGCATCATACGGTGGCTCAAAGTATTTCATTTTATTTAAGGATGATTTTTCAATTTTCCGCATGGTTCACGAAAAGACTAATGCTGCCAGGTCATTTTACAGTTTAATGTACTCCTAACAGCCCTGCATTATTTTCAAATTGATCCATCCAACCGTTTTTCCGGACAGATTGATCAAAGTTTTACAAAACAATTAAAGGAACAAGTCATCACCAAAATAAAAAAACGACTTTTTTCACATTTTGCGTAAATTATTTGTTAACCCTTAATGATCGTAAGATTTTTTTGCAATACTCGCCCATAAGAGACGACAGAAAATTAAATAAAGTTCTGCAATATGACCAATTATTATGGAACTTGGCAATTTCTCATCCGATTTTAGTGAAAATTGGTATGCGTTATTGAAATGGGATTCTAAAACGATTCGTGGATGAAGTTCTGGAAAATGGCCAATTAGGAAGGAACTTGGCCATTTCTTATCCGATTTTGATGTAATTCAGCATGTGCGATGGAAATGGGATTCTAAAGTGATTTTTGGATAAATTTCTGGAATATGACCAACTAGGATGAAACTTGGCCATTTCTTAACCGATTTTGATAAAATTTGGTATGCGCGATTGAAATGAGCTTGTAAAATAATTCTTTGATAAAGTTCTGGAATATGGCCAACTGGGATGGAACTTGGCCATTTCTTAACCGATTTTAGTGAAATTTGGTATTCGCGATGGAAATGGAATTCTAAAATGAATTTTAGCTAAAGTTCTGGAATATAGCCAATTAGGTAGGAACTTGGCCATTTCTTATAAGATTTTGATGAAATTCAGCATGTGTAATGAATATTGGGTTTTAAAATTATGTTTAGATCAAATTCTGGAATAAGCCGTATTAGGATGGAACTTGGCCATTTTTTATCCGATTTTAAACAAATTCAGCATGTACTATAGAAATAAAACTCTAAAATTATTTTTGGTAAAATTTATATGGTTAATTTGGAAGGCGCTTGCCTATCCCTTAAACGAATAAAAGAAATTCGACATGTGCTTTAAATGTGAAAAACTAAAATGGTTATTCTATGTATTTAATGATTAATTTTATCAATAATTTAAGAATATCATTTTCATCGTGAATGTTGAAATTCATAAAAATAGGATACAAAATTTCCTAGTTCCATAATAAATGGTCAAATTCTGGAACTTTATCCAAAAATCAGTCAAGAATCCCATTTCTAAGGCACGTGCTGAATTTCATCAATATCGGGTTAGAAATGGCCAAGTTCCTACCTAGTTGGCTATTTTCCAGAACTTTATCCAAGAATCATTTTAGAGTCCCATTTCTATCGTACATGCTGAATTTCATCAACATCGGATGAGAAATGACCAAGTTCCATCCCAGTTGGCCATATTCCAGAACTTTATCCAAAAATCATTTTAGAATCCCATTTCCATCGCGCATACCAAATTTTATCAAAAATGGATAAGAAATGGCCATGTTCCTTCCTAGTTGGCCATTTTCCAGAACTTCATCCACGATCATTTTAGAATCCCATTTCCATCGTACATGCCGAATTTCATCAAAATCGGATAAGAAATGGCTAAGTTCCATCCTAGTTGGACATATTCCAGAACTTTATCCAAAAATCACTTTAGAATCCCATTTCCATCGTACATGCCGAATTTCATCAAAATCGGATAAGAAATGGCCAAGTTCCATCCTAGTTGGTCATATTCCAGAATTTTATCCAAAAATCATGTTAGAATCCTATTTCCATCGTACATGCTGAATTACATAAAAATCGGATAAGAAATGGCCAAGTTCCTCCCTAATTGGCCATTTTCCAGAACTTCATCCACGAATCGTTTTAGAATCCCATTTCAATAACGCATACCAATTGTCACTAAAATCGGATGAGAAATTGCCAAGTTCCATAATAATTGGTCATATTGCAGAACTTTATTTAATTTTCTGTCGTCTCTTATGGGCGAGTATTGCAAAAAAATCTTACGATCATTAAGGGTTAACAAATAACTAACGCAAAATGTGAAAAAAGTCGATTTTTTATTTTGATGATCACCTGTTCCTTTAATTGTTTTGTAAAACTTTGATCAATCTGTCCGGAAAAACGGTTGGATGGATCAATTTGAAAATAATACAGGGCTATTAGGAGTACATTAAACTGTAAAATGACCTGGCAACACTAGTCTTTTCATCAATATTTGTAAAGTAACGGTAGATTTACTAACACAACCTAAAAAGTGTTTTTTTTGTACTTTTTTCAAATCAGTATTGAGGGTGAAAAAAAAATTTGTTCTCAACTAATCATTAAAGGGTCTTTTAGGAAATTTACTGAAGATTTTAAGGCTGCCCTAAAGTTTACTGTGTAATTATTGGTTGCTGAGATATCGATGATCAAAGGCAAAAGGATCTTTTTTGATTCAAAGTGAAATTAAATTTACAGAATGAAATTAAATTTACGCCTAATTAACAGGCTAACCGACCTATGCATTAGTTTAACTTAAAAAATTTCCCACGCCCATGGATCCTTACAAAAAAAAAAAAACGAATTTTTTTATTTCGCGCTCTTTCTTATGATTGCGTGATAACGGTATCTCACAAAAAATGTTCCGCTCAAAAGTCTCAAAACTAGAGATTTGAAGCTTTTAAATGCATTTCTTTTCATCTCTGTACGACCGTATTTTACAAAGATACAGCTCTTCAAAAAACACTAAAAAAATTGAAAAAAATTAGTGTTCCTTTAATTTTTTGGAGTAGTGTATAAATAATGACCTTCAGGCTTGGCTCAATGAAAATGGCATTCGACATCAGAGCGAGATATGCGTACGATAGTGGAGGCTTCAAGAACGATGATACATTCTAAACATTTTTCATTGAAGCTATGGGCTGAAGCAGTAAATACTGCGGTATACATTGTAACGATTTTCGGTTTACCCTGTTATTATTATTAGATAAGGTATAGTAGATTTGATATGTGAATCAATTTTTTTTGAATAATTTGTGTAGTAACAGATTTTTTAATTTTTTTTTGTAATTACGGTGATGGGAATAGCGTAAATTAAAGAGACCAGTCAGTTGATTTTGGATTTTGAAACGATAAGAAACGGATACAAAAAAATGAAAATAATCTAAAAGTAAATTTGAGTGGCGTGATTTGAGTTAAGTGGCAAATAGTGAGAAAGTAAAAACAAATATTACTTAACTATTGCACTGTGTTTAGTGGCCTAACTTATCGTATATACTACTAATTTATGTATATTCACATAATATGTAATATATATATGTATATGGGGCATTTGCATTTAAATCTCACATGTTTTTGTCCCCAAGCATTTTTTTTGTCCCCTTAGCATTTTACAGATAATTTTTAACGGGTATAAGTTAAGTATTTGATCACAATACAGACTTTTATGAAAATGTATTTTTTTAAATTATGTTGGGGTTTTATTTTAAAAAAAACGAGTTTTATTGTCATGAACGTTACTTTACTTATGTTAGATAAATTGTGAAATTCAAAAATATAAATTTAATTTATCGACATTTATTTACATTGGTGATATGTCTACTTCCAAATGGTATATTAATCTTTTGTATTTTCAAATTAATAATTTTAAAAATAACGTAATAACGTATTTTAGGTAACGTTCATGACAGAAAAATTAAAAATAGCACAAAAGATTATTAAAAACAATTCAAAACACAAATCTGCTCATGCCCAGATTTAAAAGAAACAGAAATATGATTTAAAAATTATATTTTAATTTTTTTTTAATTCAAAAATTAATTAAATTATGATTCAAAAATTATATTTTAAATTTTTTTATGTGAGATTTAAATGCAAATGCCCCATATATATATATATATATATATATATATATATATATATATATATATATATATATATATATATATATATATATGCACTGGTAAAAAGTATTAAAATTTAGATATCATCACGTTTTGAATTTTATTGTTATTATGTTTTAATTACGGTTATATTGAACAACGGTTAAACGGGCCATATTCTTTCATCAGCATAATCTTGCATCACAATTATATTATATTTTCATTCGTTTCGAAACTATAAATCAACGCATAATTTGTTACTATATTTTTTTTTATAATTATTTGTTTTGATCATTATTTAATTGGAACAAACCCTTGGGAATTCAGGAGTTCCAATTTTGTTTTGAATTATTTTTTTTCTCATAATAAATTATCTATCTCGCTTTTTAATTCATAAAACTTATAGTCGTTACTTGGTTGGACTGATATTGGCTATATTTTCTCTACTTTTGCATATTGAACCAAATAGGCGGGATTTATTTTTTTTTGAATTTATTGAATTATTAATTTTTTGTTTATTATATTTTTTTTTTGTTGCTACGATTTATATAAAAACAACGTAATCATGACGCATGAGCAAATATATTTAATGTTCATGGCTTTGACCGAAGACGAAATTGTAGTGGAGTGCTTAATCCGTAATATTGATATGACGGATAATCGACGCAAGGAGCATCTTATAGAGAGTCTCAAAGCAGAAAATCGAGATCTCTCTCTGAAGCCAACAAAGACTCATGCAACTAATTACCAAGGTGAACTGGATTTATGTGTCAAACAACAAAAGATATTAAGTGATATAATGAAACATCCGATAAGAATAAATTTAGATCAGTTATACACTTTAAAAATCAGATTGCAACATTGGAATGGACGAACATTACGACTAAAAGGCTGTTTCCATCAGGATAATGAAATCAGGATAATGAAATTAACCATTTTCGTCGCCTTAAGCAACTCATGGAAGTGCAGACGGAAGAATTAACTAGAAAAAATCTCAAAGCACTGACGATAACAACGACATCTGCAACAACCGTGACTGGAACAGATTCTACTGATAGTACATTACCTCCAATTTCAGTAACAAGTACCAAAATTAACCCAGCGATTCATACCATAATATCAGGGGGTGCGGGAAACCTTGGGGTTGCCCAAACAGCGTTATCCATCCCAATAACTCAGGTTACCTGGTCAAGAAATCCAAGTGGGTCTGGCGTTCCAGTTACAATTAGACCGTCGACGGTTATTAATTAAAAAACAACACATTATTTTTTTGTTTTTAATTATATAAAAAAACCGTGTCCGAAACCTGTGATACAATTTTTTTTAATACAAACAATTTTTTATTATGATGTCCGAACAGTGTAATAAATTTTTGATACATTTCCCCACTTCACATTTTTGTTGCTTAATTTTATTACTCTAATATTCGAGAAATGGATAATTGCTTGGATAAAATATGTCATGGATATATTATATATTTATTAAGGCATAACTACGGCAATTAAGTTATATCAGTACGATACGTCAATCATACTAGTAAATCATATAATGATTCTGTAGCTGTTACAAATTAACATAGGAATTGACTACAGTCGCTTTCACATGCACCATACATAATGCAATCACATAATCCGAAAAATGGTCGTGTGAAATGTGCAAATCTAATACCGAAATGGATTATCAAATACACTTTATAATTCGATATTTTGTAATCCACTGCGGTACTGAATCACCGTGTGAAAAGAATGACAGATATTAATCTCAAAACTGAATAGATGATTTTGAATTTTGATTAATTAATTAATATCTGTTTAGTTGAATTTCGTAAATTTATCGAAAATTATTTATTTTTTGTTTAATTAAATTTATATTTTAGAAATTGAATTGATTTTTATCTTGTTTACAAATACGTTTTTGACAGCCAATTTGTAACATTCGAAATGAAACTAGTTGCGCTTAAGTCAAATTAGCAAAACCCTTAATTAATTTTTAATTATGTGACAAAAAAAACGTAAGAAGATTTTAATAGTTAAGGTGATTTAAATAAACATCTTTATATTAAAAATATAAATTTTGAAAACTTTCATTCATAAAAAGATGAAATATCGAAATCAATTTCAATACAAACAAGTTTCCAACATTCGGCCTTTCGACATTCGGCCTTCTGACGTATTCGGCTTTTCGACACATTCGGCCTTTCGAAATTCGGCCTTTCGACATTCGGCCTTTCGGCGTCCGGCCTTTCGACATTTAGCCTTTCGACCCTATTCCGACTAATTTAACTTAGAATTGTAGAGGCTATCCGCTTCGGTAACTCTCACTGGCTTAGCCCTCCGAGGAGCTTTAGATTTAAACTTCGGGAGACGTAGGAGCCATGATCAGCAAACTTGTCGCACTGCGTGCCGCATATAGGAACGGATTAGATAGAATCGATTAATGACACCTACTAAAAAGAAAATAATTACACTATTTTGTTATGCAAGATTTTGTAATTGCAAATAAATACGTGAAATTGACCATGGATCCACGATCAATTGTCCATACGATTAATTGTCCATACGATCAATTGCCCAAATGATCAATTTGACTGAATCACTTTTTCAAGAGGTATTTCAGTCATAAATGTAAAAGGAATTTCAGTCAATAAAGTTTTGACTTGAATGCCTTTCAAGTTTTTTGATTGAACTTCCTTTTGAAAAGGTATTTCAGTCTAAAATTATTTTGACTGAGTTGCCTTTTAATTTTTGACTGAAACTCCTTTCCGGTTTTGACTGAAATGCTTTTGACTGGAACGCCGGAGCCAACATATAGGTCTACGAAAGCATTTCAGTCCAAAAAAATCAACCAACCAAAAGGTATTCCAGGGCAAAAAATTTGTGACTAAAATACTTTTCAAGAAGGTCGTTTGGTCCCAAAACCCAAAGGGCATTTCAGTCAAATTATTTTCTGATCGAAATACCTTTTTTTTGGACTAAAGTTCCTTTTTAAAAGTAGTTTTAGTCATTACATTTGTATGGGAAATTTTATGACTGAAATGACGTTCGTTTTTTGACTGAATTCCCGGAGAAACATTTTACCTGGAATTCCTTTTTAATTGTTTGACTGAATCACCTTCTCAAAAGGTATTTCAGTCATAATTGCGAAAGGAATTCAAGTCCAAATAGTTTTGACTTGAATGCTTTTTTAGTTTTTTGATTGAACTTCCTTCTGAAAAGGCATTTCAGTATAAAACTATTTTGACTGAGTTGCCTTTTAATTTTTGACTGAAATTTTTTTTGACTGGAATGCCCGGAGCCTATCCGCGCAATTTATCTTATTCATCCTTCTGCAATTCATCTTATTAATTTTCGATTAATTAATCGATGTACAGTTTCTTGTGTTGATTTTCCTCTTCACAGGGTCCCATAAAAATTCAGTTGGCGTTATTACAAGGTCCTGTGCCGGCCATTCCAGCACATTTATTTCATTTTTCCAAGTGGAAATATCAAACTAAATTAAATAGCCGGGTTATGCTATATGCAAACAACGTTACAGTAAGATTAATTCTATCACTTCTACTAGAAAGGTATAGAAAACGAAGGATAACCAGTAGAGAAGATCGGTGGTAAGAAAGGGCATCTATTGAGAACAGGAAAAATTACCATCGCCACTAGCTCTTTTTATTCAAAAACAATTGGCCAAGCGCCTGATGGATTTGGCCTAAATGCCGAAAAACTAAGAAAGATCCGTTATTATATGAGACTCACTCGAAAACTGGACAAAGAGGTAACAAGATTGAGCTATTTAATATTCAATTATTCCTTTTTATTTATTTCTAATTTTAAAATTAGAAATAAATCAAAAAGTTATATTGAGATCAGTTTTAAATACGCTGATAAATTATAAAAAACACAGTATTTGCCAATTTCTTTATTTCTATAATTCTAACCAATTTGTTCAGGTTTCCGGGGCATCTGGGACTAAATACGATTTAGTGTTTTAGATATTATAGTGATATAGAGTTGTGTGTCATCAATAGGAAACGGTATTCCTTTTATATGTTCTGGGCAAACAAACTCAGCCACGTACACCACCATGCTGGAGCAGACATTGGACCCGTCTATTGAAAATTTTTTTTAGACTGGCGTGAGTTAGTAGTTTGTTGTACAGCTTGGCGCTCTAAAAGATAATAATTTTATCCTGGTTCGATGTTTGTGTAGAGTGAATAGCGTTATATTTTAAAATGTTTTCTAAGGTCTGTCGCGTAAATTATAGAAACGATTTTACCTTTATATGTATACATCGAAAACGCAAAAATATTTTATCTCTATTTTTTGTTTTTTGAAAAGTACAGTTTTTTTCAAACAAAGTAAACTAGTACTATTTTCGTTTGTTTGTGACACAAGTAAAAATGACAAATCAAAGAGAAGATGTTCGAGAAAAAATTGTGCATGAATGGGAGAAAAATATGCAAACTTCGTATTCCGTGATTGCAAAAATTTGCAAACCAACAAAATCAAATGTTTGCACGATGATACATCGATTTCTCAATGAAGGCACAGTAAAATTCAAACCAAAAAGTGGACGACCGAGAGGAGCGCGAAACAAGAAATTAGAGTTAAACGTTTTAAAGACATTATAAAATACTCCCTCTAAGTCAGTTCGGGATATTGCAAAGAAACATAGAACAACGAAAGATATGGTTCAACGAATCAAAAAAAGTCATGGACTAAAAACTTACAAGAAGCAAAAAATTCCTAAACTGCCGTAAAAACAAACAAATGTTGCGTTAACACAAGCAAAATTGCTCTACAAACATCTCATTAACACATCTCCGAGCCTACCTAAAAATGGATTTTTCAACACGATTTGTGAATGTGGTTTTAAAAGCACCCGTTTTCCACAAAATCGACAATAAATACCAATAACTACATAAAGAAGTGCCTGAAAAAACGCCTTTTACCACTTGTACGATAAAGCATAATAATTCTACATTATTCTGGCCGGATTTGTCTTCGGTGCATTACGCGAAAAAAAAACTTTGGAGTGGCTAGCCGCGAACAATATGAATTCCGTACGAAAGGGGATGAATCCTCCGAACACTTCAGAATTGCGTCCAATCGAGAGATTTTGGGAAATTATGAAACGGAATTTGAGAAACGATAGCCGAACTGGGAAGTCAGTTGAAGAATTGAAAACAATTTATAAATCTACTCAACGAAAAATGGATGGAAACGCCGTACGAGCCCTTATGGCAAACATCAAAGTAAAAATTCGTGAATTCCAGAGACATCCCCTTTTGGATTAAATTAAATATGTTTTTTCTAAAGCTTTATCAATATGAAATTAAAATAAAGGATAACTTCAATAATTTTTTATGTAAATGATTCAGAACAGTTGTTTAAAATGGTTTCCTTACTTTACGCGACAGACATTATAGTAGAGGTATTAGCCGAATTACATAGGAAATCGGTTCTTTAATACAGCAGTTAGTTCTATAAAAAATTAAAAATTGCTAACAGCAACTTTTAACCACTGTAGTAGAGCAAATTAGCTGTAATAATTTACTTTCACTAACTCTTCTGCGTTATACGTATACAAATATTAAAATCCAGAAAAAACAAAAAGAAATAAATGCAATAAACTAATTCTTCCTGCTCCAAAAGAGTAGACATAAGTTATAATGACCACTAAAATGAGGTAAAGCTATGTTATATTACAGCAAATCAACAATCAATCAGTAATCAACTCTAAATGTGCTTTAAAAAAGCTCTTAAACAGGAAAATTAGAAACATTTTATTCTAAGACATACCTCTATATGAGAAGATGGTTCAGCTCTCATTGTGGTTATAGAACTTATAATGGTATCTCGTTGGTACCATTATATAAAAATAGATTTAAGCAAGTAATACACGCACTGGTTATGATTAATGTCCGCGCATATGACGCGACAGTTTTATATTTCGTGTACAATGAAATCCCGTATACAATTATGAATTTACAATATTAACATGGGCAATTATTTACGTTAATATTTTTCACCACTCAATTATGCACGCACTGAGTTTAAAAAATTAACTTTGATTTTTATTACTAAAAATTTTGATATGCCGGATTTAATAATATTTCGACCGTGTTCACAAAAAAATAGAATCTTCAATGTTTTTTCGACGAGAATCAAAAACGATGTGTCTTAAGCGAAAAAAACCATTCGGCATTTTTACGAATGTAATTTGAAGCGGATGAATGAAATGAAAAGTAAAAATGAATTTGTTTGTTTTGGTTTATTGGTGTTTTGGGAAAAACCGGAGCGATGAATAAATAAATTTAATATGCTCGTCGGTTGAGCGGTTGCGGTTTTATGTAAGTAAAATGAGTGCGCTGATATCTGTGGATTATTGTAGTGGAACATGAATGTAAGTATAATTTGCATGAGTGAGTATGTTTTGAATGAGTGTAGATATTTTTTGCATGAGTGAGACGCTACAGGACTCCCCCGCAAGTGATTTCCCCTCCTCAGGGAATTACTGAATGAGTAGTTGCTATACGGACGCTTTTGTGAGTTCGAAGGTTTGACGTGAGATCAGCTGAACTTAGAATTCCGTAAGCTGGTTTAAGTCGATCGATTGAAATGGTTTGGTTTTTACCATTAATCGATACGATGAATTGCTTGCGTAGTCTACGTATGATTTTATACGGACCTTCGTAAGGAGGAGATAATCCCATGCGAACCTTGTCTGTTCTGACGAAGACAAAATCACAGTTGTCGAGTGATTTCGGAACAAAAACATCGTCTTGTTTGGTTAGACGAGTTGCTTTGGGTATAAGGTTTTGCATGGTTTGTCGCAGTTGGTCGACGACTGTGTCGGCGGTTGGAAGAGGTGGAAGAGGATTATCGATAAAGAACTCACCGGGTAGCTTGATGGTTTGTCCGTAAACCATTTCAGCTGGTGAGCACTTGAGATCTTCTTTCACTGTTGCTCGGATTCCAAGAAGTATGATTGGTATTTCCGAGCTCCAATTAATTGTGTTGCTTCTGGCCATTAATGCGGCTTTAAGTTGCCGATGGAAGCGTTCGACCATGCCATTGGCTTGCGGATGATAAGCCGTGGTACGTATACGATGAGATCCGAGGAGTTTCGTTAACTCTGAGAAAAGCTTTGACTCGAATTGCGTTCCCTGATCAGTTGTGATGTGAAGGGGCACGCCGAATCGTGATACGTAATTGTTTACAAAAGTAGTGGCAATGGTTGCAGCTGACATGTTCGTCATGCAGTATGCTTCTGGCCAGCGAGTGAAACGATCGACACAGGTGAGTAGATATGAATATCCATTAGACGGAGGCAGTGGACCTACAATGTCTATATGGATATGCTCGAATCGACCAGGTGGAATGTCAAATTGTCCATGAGGTGATTTGGTATGGCGTTGAACTTTGGCACGTTGGCAGGATAAACAAGACTGAGCCCAATTGCCTACGTCTTTGTTTATGCTAGGCCAAAAGTAGCGAGCAGTAATCAATTTACGCGTTGCACGGACTCCAGGATGCGAAATGTTGTGAAGAGTGTCGAAGATGGATCGACGTAGTGGTGCAGCAATGTATGGGCGATTGTTCCCAGTAGATGTTTCACAAATAATTTCGAGGCCAGGTAGTTTAAAAAGTTCCAGTTTCATTGATGAACCAGAGTGACATTCGGAACCAGAAAATAAATTCTGAAGTTCTAGGTCGTGTTTTTGCGTATTTGCTATTTGCTGTAAGTCGATGGTTGTATCGACTGCGGCCATTTCGTTGTCGGTAGTGCGGGATAGTGTATCCGCGACAACGTTATCATGTCCGTGTACATGTTGGATGTCCGTTGTAAACTGACTGATATAATCCAAGTGGCGAGATGGCCTTGGATTGCGTTCAGTTTTTGACTGAATTGCTCGAGTCAGAGGCTTATGGTCGGTGTAAATGGTGAAGTCCCGACCCTCAACAAAATATCTAAAGTGTTTGACTGCTAGATATATTGCGAGTAATTCCCGATCGAATGCGGAATATTTCTTTTCAGCATCCGAGAGTTTCTTGGAGAAGAATCCCAGTGGTTCCCAACACTCGTTATTGTACTGTTGTAGTACAGCACCGACAGCAGTGTTTGATGCGTCAGTGGTTATGCTGAGCTTTGAGTCGCTCAGTGGGTGTACCAGAAGTGTTATCTGGGCCAATTCAGCTTTAAGTGACGTGAATGCTTGTTGACATTCGTCAGGCCAAGTGAAGTTCTTGGCTGTCTTGGGCTTTTTGAGTAAAGCTGCCAAGTGGCTGTGAATTGGTGCGAGTGTTTGAGCGAGTTTTGGTATGAATCGGTGGTAGTAATTTACCATGCCGACAAACCGCTGTATACTTTTTATTGAAGTAGGAGCTGGGAATTCCCTAATGGCGTTAATTCGTTCTTCAGACGGCAGAATACCATTAGGGGTTATCTTGTGGCTGAGGAAGTCAAGAGTGGATACGCCAAAGACGCATTTTGAGCTCTTGATATGAACGTCAAACTGTGTTAACCTGTGGAAGAGTTGTTCCAAGTGCAGTTTGTGTTGTTCCTCAGATTGTGAAGCCACAAGAATGTCGTCGATGTAGACGAACACGAAGTCTAAATCACGAACGACTTCGTTCATGAAACGCTGAAACGTTTGAGCGGCATTGCGTAAACCGAATGGCATTCGGGTGAATTCGAATAGGCCAAACGGTGTTGTGATCGCCGTTTTGTAAACGTCTTCAGGTGCGACGGGAATTAGATGGTAAGCCCTGACAAGATCGATTTTTGAAAAAATTTTGCAACCATGCAAGTGCATGGAGAAATTTTGTATGTGGGGTATCGGATAGCGATCAGGTGTTGTCACCGTGTTTAATCGCCGATAATCCCCACATGGTCGCCAATCGTGATCTTTTTTTTTAACCATATGGAGCGGACAAGAGACGGGAGATGCTGATGGCCGGCAAATCCCTAATTCCACCATGTGTTGGAATTCTGTGTGTGCGGCTTTGTGGCGGACCTGATCTAGTCGGCGTGGTCTTGACACAGGCAGATGGCCTGCTGTGACAATATGGTGGACCACGTTGTGCTGGACTGGCAAGTTGTAGTTAGGCTCTGCTGATAAAGAAGGAAACTTCTTGAGCAAAATGCCGTAGCCATTGTCGATTGTGAAGTGGATCGGTGTTGGTGTGTCGACGCAAACCATTGTGGCATTGATTGACAGCTTTGTCGCTGAATCAACCAGCCGTTTATTTCTGAGATCGACAAGGAGTCCGAATTTAGACAAGAAATCGGCGCCAATGATCGGACGATTCACAGCAGCTAAGATGAAAGCATGTGTGAATGTTCTTTTTAGTCCGAGATCCACCTTAAGCAATTTTGTGCCGTAGGTGTTAATTGGTGTGCCATTGGCGGCCGACAGGACTAGATTAGGGTTTCGTTTTGTAAATGAAAACGAGTTTTTATAGTATTGGGCTGGAATAACCGAAAGGTCAGCGCCAGTATCTATTAGGTAAGTCAATTTATTGGTTTTGTCGTATAGGTGTAGTCGGGTGGACGATAGGGTGTGTGACGTTGTCGTCAGTACCCGATTGATTATTGGTTTTTTGATTGTTGTTGCACAACGTCGACGTCCATGCTAGACGTGGAAGGGGTTTGCCGAAAATTACATGGAAGAGTACACCTCCTCGCAGCGGTACCGTATTTGTTATGATACCAGCATATGCCTTGTTGGCGGTTGATGCTAGGGCTGCGATTCGTTGAACTGCCGCGGTATCCGGAACGCGGCGAAAAACGTCGACCCCTCGAACGGCTACGGTTCTTAACCATTTCGTTTAACCGTGCCTCAATATTTGCAAGGCGAGATTCTATTGAGTTGTTTGATGTACCAGCTATGAGTGGTGGACGATCTGCGCCGCGACCGAGGAGCGTGCGGTTACTCGGGCTCGATTGTCTGGTGACGGCGGAAATGATGGCTGTTGATGACATCGCGTCGTAAAGTTTATCGGCCATTGCAGCTAGATCTTCGATTTTTCGTGTATCTGGTTGTGCCAGTAGTGAAATCTTGATAATTTCTGGCATCTTGCGAATCCATAATGATTTTATTGTTTGTTCGGGGAACGATTTTCCGGCTAGACTCTTGATGTGGCGGAGCGCATCCGATGGCCGCCTGTCTCCTAAGTCTTGGCCCGATATTAATGTCTCTAATTTCTTTTCATCGGAGGGAGTTAGACGATTGAGAATGGTTGTCTTAAGTGAATTGTACATTTCTGTGGCAGGTGGATCTGCCAACATATCGGATATGATGTCGCTCGCTTGAGGAGACAGGGCCGACAGAACATGTAAAAATTTCTCTTTATCTTTTGTGATCCCCATCAGCTCAAATTGCAACTCCGCCACTCCGAACCAATTCTTTGGGTTTTCTACCCAGAATTGTTGCAACTTGAGTGCGCGTGAGACGGCCTCAACTTCGTGTTTCGTCTCGGGCGCGTCCATGCTTTCGTCAGTTTTGTCGGTATTTGGCATTCTTTTATAATTCACGTGATCTCAACAAGCCAAAGAAAATGTTCGTACTTCGATATCCGGAAGTGAGAGGAGAGAAAAAAAAAATAATAAGAAAAACAATAATACGTATATCCGACAAATGAAAGTCCAATTTTTAGACGACGGGTAAAGAAATGCGACGGAAATACCGATGCTAAATAATGCGGAATGGTTACCGTGTAATGACAAGAGAAAAGGGGAAAAAAAAATAAATAAATAAATAAATAAATGAAAACAATATATATGCAGTGAATTCTGTTCACCGACGAGACGTCCCCCAAATACGGGACGAGCCGTCACTTTCGTCTTGCGGCAACTCTTGTCGGATTTTAGTGTGAAGAGAAACACAATTAAAGGGAATTATAGTTTGTGGAACGTAAAAATATGATTAATAATAAATGCGATTCTAATTATGTGACGACAAAACGACCAATAAACCAAACAAAATACCTAATTAACTGCTCGAAAAATTCGAGAAAATTGACCCGTATTGGTGGTGAAAAATTTACAATTTAGTAAAGAAATTGAAATATTTTAAATTGAATATAATAATATGATTTTTTTAAACAAATATGATATTTAGTAAGAAAAAAAATATTATTTTTTTTTTTTTAAAAATTCACAAAAAAATAGAATCTTCAATGTTTTTTCGACGAGAATCAAAAACGATGTGTCTTAAGCGAAAAAAACCATTCGGCATTTTTACGAATGTAATTTGAAGCGGATGAATGAAATGAAAAGTAAAAATGAATTTGTTTGTTTTGGTTTATTGGTGTTTTGGGAAAAACCGGAGCGATGAATAAATAAATTTAATATGCTCGTCGGTTGAGCGGTTGCGGTTTTATGTAAGTAAAATGAGTGCGCTGATATCTGTGGATTATTGTAGTGGAACATGAATGTAAGTATAATTTGCATGAGTGAGTATGTTTTGAATGAGTGTAGATATTTTTTGCATGAGTGAGACGCTACAAACTTACTAATAAAGCTAAATGCTCTACAAGTAAAAAGAGCTGAAACCATAAAGAAACAATGAATTCTAGCAGCATACATTTTGCGTAAAGCTACAAATATAACATACATATTTATCTTGTTGAGCCATTAGGCTCATTTTATCAGTTTTAGAACTATTATAGTGCTCATTGTTGCTCGCAGCTTTAAAAATTGAGTTCCCAGTGAATTTTAATCCAAATCGGCCGGTTGGAAGTGACCATTCCTTTGGCCCAAAAAATTTATTTTTCAATTATTATAAAAAGTATAAGGTTTACACTAAACTCATACCATGAGTTCCAAAAAAAAATATATATATTTGAAGTAGTGATACCCTACTTGGGATGGAAAAAATGAAATCGGAGTATTTTGGGTGATTGAGTAGTACAGTAGTACTATGTACATAATGATCAAAAAGTAGTACAAATACTTCGATCGGAGTAAAACGACAGCACTGATTGTGGTTGCGTAGAATTGTGTTTCGTAGAATTTACGGGGTACCATAAAAACGTCTAATAGTCGTCGTCATCGGGCGTTCGTCGTACAACGTATAATTAATAAGTGACAGTTGATTTTTTATTTTGGATACAAATAATAAACTATAACTCTTAAATAATCGTTTAAAATAAAATTCTGTATTATTTAGTCAAGTAACATATTATTCATTAAGTACTTTTAATTAGTGAATAGAACACTCTGTTTGTTTACGTTACAAAATTAATATTCGAATTGTGTTACTTTTTTGTGGGGATTTAATTATTTTTCCAAAATATACAGTATATAAATTTGGTACACATAAAATGCCACCAAAAAGCGATGTGTGGAAGTTTTTGAAAAATTCTCTCAAAATGCAAAATGTGTTTTATATAATTAAAAACGTCTGGAAATACGAACAATTTAAAAGGTCAGAAAAACACATTAGGCTGATACACCAAATAAAAGTGCCACTACTCCTATTTGTTTTTCGATAGCCCAAACGTCAAATATCGATAACGATATTTCTAATGTTAATATGAATCTTGATAATTCGTGCAGTTCAGAAGCACTTACGATCAAAAGGTAACGATCGATTGAAGAGGTATTCTCTAGCATTTATACATTTAATGAAGGCGGCTTCAAATATTTCACAGTAACTAACGCCATATTATAAATGATATGTAGAGATTACCAACATATATCGATTGTGGATAAACACGGTTTTAGAAATTTAATAAAAGTATTATCAGACGGGCGTTACAAAATTCCATCAAGGCCGACAATTACGAATTTATTTATTACGTCATTAAATATAATTGATGAACATAATAGTCCGGTTGTTTCGCTAGCTAAAAATCCATTAATATGGTGGGATAGTATGTCAGCGACATATCCATTTTGAACAAAATTGCTATAAAGTATTTAGCAATTGTTGCAACTTCCGTACCATCAGAGCGTTTGTTTTTGAAAGCTGGCCAAACAATGACTCAACAAAGAAATCGGCTTAAAGCCAAACGCCTTTCAAATTTATTATTTTTACAATCCATCGACAAAACATTCTGGGATCTATAAACTTAGTTTTGGAGTTCCTTAGTTTGAATATGAAATAAATGCATCAATACATTGGTGTATCGATGATTTATTCCGATGTTTTGTCTGCATCGATGTTCGACAGTTCGATGTAAGTTTCGATGTCAAACGTCGATATTTCGCTTCGATGTTGCATCCCTAGTTCCGACTGATTGTTTTACTATGGAAATTGTATGCATCACAAATTAAAAACCTCTTCCGAAACAAAGTAAATTGCTCGCATTAAACCCTGTTTTATACAACCATGGCGTATTGCGAGTTGGAAGTAGAAACTAATACGCAAAACACCTAATCGTAGAGCTGATCGTAGACGAGATCCATATAAAATATTCACACGCAGTACAGTTGATGGTATCCACATTAAGTCAAAAATATTGGATCATCAGTTACAAAAACCTTGTACGACAAAGAATTCATAATTGCATTTTTTTCAAAAAATCGATTAACTAATGGGAGATTTACCATCCGCACAAGTCACCCTAAAATATGTGTTCAACCAGACAGGGGTGAATTATGCTGGTCCTATTTGGCTATGTTGGTCGTATACATATAGCTATTTTTATCTGTACACTGAAAAAAAAACATACGCATATACAATAAAAAAAATTATTGTGGCAATGAATTTTTTAATAATTTGGATCCTTAAACCTTGTTGATTGATTGAACAAACTCAATGTTATTAGATTAGAATATCATTTACTAAAAGCTAACAAATTAATATATACAATGTAACTATTCATATTTTTTTTTCAAAAAAATTAATAATTTTTTTAATTAATACAACGCAACACAAAATTATCATTTTGTAACTAATTTGGTTGATGTTACAATTTTTTATTGAATCAATGTACAAATTTAGTAGAAGTTTATGCTGTGGTTTATGTTATTGATGAATTAATTAATTAATTTTTCTAATATTTATGAAACAAAATAATTGATACAACACTTATATTTATTAATTTAAATAACTAATTCATTGAAACAATGTAAACTTTGTGTTTAAATCAACGAATAAATTAATCAAAATTATAGCAACAATGAATGGGGGGGGGAGGGAGGGGTATATATATGTATATATATATATATATATATATATATATATATATATATATATATATATATATATATATATATATATATATATATCTATCTATCTATATATATATATATATATATATATATATATATATATATATATATATATATATATATATATATATATATATATATATATATATATATATATATATATATATATATATATATATGATATATATATATATATATATACATATATAGGGTTGAAGGGTACAGTTTAAAACGCTTGGTTTAATGTTCAACATAAATTTTTGTATTTTAACGATATTTCCACTTATTATAATACATAGTTACAAATTTTCAATGAAAATATTCAATATTTTTCAATTCACAAAATAATACAATAATAAAAAAAAACTAATTAAACTTTAATATTTAAATAATAAATAATAATAAAACAAAATTTGATAATAATATTAAAAATACTCCATTTCTAAAATTTAATACATATCTAATAAATTAAGTAACTAGCTGTATTTAGCTGTTTTTATCAAATAAAATACATCCTACACGAAACAATAGAAATTCGTACAAGCGATAGGATACTCTAAATTAAAAATATGGAATATTTTAAAATACATATCTGTTGCCCGCAAATGCTATTAAATCCGAATCGAACACCATCGAAATATACAAAAGTCTTAGTAATTTCTTCAGCAGAATTTCCCACAGCCAAAATTAAAGGCTGAATAGGCGCTTTTTTAGCACATAAAAACCGGAGATGATCTTCAATCTCCTTGATTGTCTTCCTACATACATATATAAAACACTCTCGTGAGTTTTTGATAATGAATTTGGTAACAGTCTTTTGGCCCGTGTTAGTTTTTGTTACCATTTTCTGTATTGAATAGCCATGTTATGCCCATAGCAAGAACGAGTCCAAATTATCTGTAAATATATAACCAATACCAAACATCACATTATGTTATTGTTATTAATGTATTTATGTACCTATGTCGAGTACTTTGGGACCAAAAACAGCTGCTCTAAATAAATTTCTACTATGGCTTTTTATTTACATCAGTTTTTTTGGTCCCAAAAAACTCGACAGAAATACATTTAAACATTTAAATTTTAATGTAATATTTCACTTACTTTCCGAAATATCATTTTCCCCTAATTTGTGTAAAAACGAAACAATACCCCTGTCTTTTACATTTCCTGGTTCTGTAAGAAATTGTTTAACTGACATTTAATATTTCTGCCATTTTATTAAAATATCATTCGCCTCTACAAATAGAACCTTGAAATCCATGTCAATCTGGAAATAAAAAAATATTGTTTAATATTATTTTAATTCTTCTGCAAATTTAAAAACTTACTAAAGGATATCCCAAAGGCTGTTTGTAGGATGGCCATTTTCCAAATACCGCAGCGGTGCTGCCTAACTTTTCAATATCAATGAACCTATAATGGCAGCAAGCTTGCCAAATACGGTTAAATACTTCGGCGGACAATTTATCATATTTTAATGATTTTTCATAACACTCTGCGTCTGTTTCAGGTACTAAAATATAAATTAGTAATAAAAGAAATAAAATATTTAGCTTATACGAAAAGTTTGAAAGATATCACAAAAAAAAATTTGAAGTCAGTCTAAGGGTTACCCACGAAATCCATTACGTAACGATCCTCTTTGACAAAATCCATCTTGACAAAATCCATTTTCGACATAATCATCTTTTGACAAAATCCATCTTTTTCAAAATCCATTTATGATAAAATCCATTATTGATGAAATCCATTTCATCAAAATCCATCAAAAAGCAATCGAATCCATCGTTTTTGTTATTTTTTACAAGCCGCTTGTAAAACATAACAAAAACGGTGGATTCGATGGCTTTTTGATGGTACCTTGCAAAAATAACAAAAACGATGTGTTTTTATAGCTAAAGATAAATTTACACCATTCTTCTGGCTGCTTCTGGTAGTCCCACACTGTCATAACTGTTGTCGCATACGAATCTGTTTGTTCAGCAATTTGCAAATAATTTCCGAATCTTTATGACTACAAAATGTTTTTTTATGCTTATACTTTTACAAAATAACATTAATAAATTACAAGAAAAACCAAATTTTTTTAAATGCCCTGTTTTACCCATATACGTGGTTTGTTAGAAAAAGTGACTTTTATTTTTCTCGAAAAATATTTATTTATTCATCAATATCTATTTTGTCTCCTTCAAAGTAATCCCCCTCAGATATAATACGCTTGTGCCTGTGTTTCTTTAATCCTCGATTCTGTTCTGATATACGCTTTTTGGTATGGTCTTGAGCTCTTCCTGCGATGCGGTCTTTATCTCCTTAATCGTTGCAAAACTACGTCCTTCCATGGGTCTTTCCAGTTTTGAGAACAAGAAAAAGTCGCAGGGGCCAAGTCCGGTGAATACGGTGACTGAGGCATGATTACGGATGTCGCGGCCACACGTTTCATGCCCAAAACATCACAAAAAGTTGCATGGCATGAGCCAACCGATATATTGAGATCTCTAATAGTGATTCAACGATTCTCCATAACAATTTCCTTCACTGCTTCAACGTTTTTATCGGTTGTTGATGTGCTGGGGCGCCCAGGACTGGCATCATCATTAACATCTTATTGGCCTTCTTGGAAAAGCTTGTGCCACTTACAAACATTTTGTCGATTCTTTGATGCATTTTTACAATATATTCAGCTCCTAAAGTCATAAGTTTTCCATCCATAAAAATAAAATAAACAACTAAATGAATTCAAACTATTCGTATATTTTGATATAAAGAAATATGTAATTATTTACTATGATAAATATATTTAAATACGAAATTTATTTAATTTGTACGGTCATACTCATCAGTTTAGTGACATTATACTGAGGGATTTTGACAACAGTGGATTGTGTCATAAATGGATTTAAACAATCATGGATTTCAACATCAATGGATTTGATCAAAAGTGGATTTTTATAAAAAACGGCGGATTTTAGCAAAATGGATTTTGGAAAGATGGATAACGGGGGGATCCCGCAGTCTAACAACTAACTGTATCTAAATATTCATTTGATTTTTAGAATATATTATGGCCTATTTTTATACTGTTTTTGTAAGATTTTTTTTCCGAGCTTTAAGTTAAAGGATGTTCTTAAAATAATTCTGTTTAGTAATATTAAATGAAAGTTGGAAGAAAACTATTTCTTATTCTAATTTAATAGCCCCAGACTCATTTTTGTTTAATGAGCCCACATCCCAGAGATAATATAGGGTATTTATTCGAATAAAAATTGTTTTCTTCCAACTTTCATCTAAAATATAATTAAGTGAACATACTATAGATAATTTTTTTACTAAGACTTAAAAGGGAAAACGGCCATACTGCCGTGCTAACCATATTTTACCTAACTCCATTTGTGGCCAAATTGAGTTATTGATGCCAATCGATATGTAATAATAAACTTTATCATTAGAATTTTAAAAAAATAATAAAAAAGCGAGAAACGCGTAATAAGAAAAATAGTTTTCATTTTTGCTTTAAAATACACTATCAAAACTTTAACAACGATTCAAAACACATTTTCGGTAGTTCCCTATTTAAAACATATTTAATACGGCATCATAATACACTTCGATTTTTCCTTTCAAAGATCAGAAAACATGCATTATAATTTATTTTCAAGCACGTTTAATATTATAATACATACTGTAACAATTTTACGCTTACCTTAATAATTGAATATGTATATTACATACACATATACATATATTATTTATCTGGAAAATTGAATTTTAGATACTAACTTTTTTATATTAACTTTTTCACAAAAACACCTCTTCAAGTAAACACTCAAAATCGAAATGAAGAGGAACGCCGAACGCGGTTATTAGACCAACAAGACAGCGACCGGCACGATTAAACAAACAAGACGCGAAAAAGTAGAAAATCGTTACAATTTTAATACTACAATTCATTAGTTCAATTAAAATTTTAATGTTGTTAACGAAAATATTTATTGACTCTTAATAAGGTTCATTGAATTCATTAATAATTTATAAAATTCAACAAATAGTTTAAAAATTAATTAAAGTGTTATTATTTGATTAATTTTTCCTTTAATGCCATTAAAAAATTTATTTAGTTTATAATTTTGTTTATTATGTGTATCAAGTTAAGCAGGTGTATTTTTTTATAAAATTTAACAAGAGTCTTTTAGCATATAACATTTTTGGCACAATTTTTATTTATTTTAAATGAAATTGGTACTTACTGGAGAATGAAATATTTATTCTACAATAAATGGCCGTCCATTCGTTGAATTGCGACTCTAAAATACTGCAACCAGAGTTAGCGCGGTTAGACAGGAGAGACGTGTAGACCGCTAAGACGAATTCATGGGATGCAAACAAGAAAATACTCAAGCAATATGTTATATGTATATTCTACAGTATTGTGGTAATTTGCTTGTAGTCGCATAGCTTCTCGATTTGCATCGCTTTTCACGTTTACTCTGGTGGCTGCCTACGATAATGAAAGATTTTTTAGGGATTATTAAGTACAAGTTCTAAACCAGGCTAAAACCTAATTCCAATTCTGATTCTGAATTGCGGTCAAGAACACCATTACCACCAGACAATTTATTTGGAAATTTTATATAAATATCAGAATGATTTTATATAATTTATTAACATAATAAAGTGTTTATGCCGAATCACGACTGAATAACCGCAATCTTTAAACAATTAAATAGTTTATCGATTCAACGAATTATCCTTTCAGAAAATCATTTAAGTAAGTATATTTAATCCATTAATCATTTCTCATGTGGAATAAACTGGTTTTTATTAGTTTTTTCTTATTAACTTAGTTTATAAATTTATTAAAACTTTTATTAATTTCCCTAGATTTCAGAATATAACAAAAATCGGTCAATAAATGGCTATTAATTGAATTGACAACGCGATTATTAATTCATAATCGTGTTCATTTCAGAATTAATATGACCAGTTAATAAATTCATTGGTTCAAAGAATTTTTCTTCCGAAAAATTTAATGAAATGGATTCATTGAATTATTTTTTTCAGTGTAGCAAGGCAGTTCATATACAATTGGTCAGCGATCTACAAACGCTTTTCGGCTGCCTTGAAGCGCTTTATGTCAAAAGAGCATTTGTAACAATTTTAAATCTTTATTTTGTTATGATTTCATTTGCCATTTCCCCTGACGTTTTCCACAAATTTATTTTGCTTATCAATATATGATCGTGTATGTGAGTACAGCGCAAAGCAAATTGAAGAGGAGAGTGGATGTACCATTGAGGAGGAGAGAAGTTGGAGATGATTTTTTTGTTAATGATCGAGTGGTATAGGTATAGTCACTATATGAGCCAATCTCTGAGATTCGTGTTATTTGGTATAATAGAGAACAACGTCATTGTTCCAAGCGAAATTCGTCGATTAGTTAATTTTCAAAAATTTTTGCAAGAGCCCTACGTCTCATATCAAAATGGCACTGAGTGATTTGAATTCCGCAATATATACCCTTTGCAACCTATATAGTCACTATATGAGCCAATCTCTGAGATTCGTGTTATTTGGTATAATAGAGAACAACGTCCTTGTTCCAAGCGAAATTCGTCGATTTGTTAATTTTCAAAATTGTTTGCAAGAGCCCTACGGCTCATATCAAAATGGCAGTCAGTGATTTGAATTCCGCAATTTATACCCTTTACAACCTATATAGCCACTATATGAGCCAATCTCTGAGATTCGTGTTATTTGGTATAATAGAGAACAACGTCCTTGTTCCAAGCGAAATTCGTCGATTTGTTAATTTTCAAAATTGTTTGCAAGAGCCCTACGGCTCATATCAAAATGGCACTCAGTGATTTGAATTCCGCAATATATACCCTTCACAACGTATAGAGTCACTATATGAGCCAATCTCTGAGATTCGTGTTATTTGGTATAATAGAGAACAACGTCCTTGTTCCAAGCGAAATTCGTCGATTAGTTAATTTCCAACAATTTTTGCAAGAGCCCTACGGCTCATATCAAAATGGCACTCAGTGATTTGAATTCCGCAATATATACCCTTTACAAACTATATAGTCACTATATGAGCCAATCTCTGAGATTCGTGTTATTTGGTATAATAGAGAACAACGTCCTTGTTCCAAGCGAATTTCGTCGATTAGTTAATTTCTAACAATTTTTGCAAGAGCCCTACGGCTCATATCAAAATGGCACTCAGTGATTTGAATTCCGCAATATATACCCTTTACAAACTATATAGTCACTATATGAGCCAATCTCTGAGATTCGTGTTATTTGGTATAATAGAGAACAACGTCCTTGTTCCAAGCGAAATTCGTCGATTAGTTAATTTCCAACAATTTTTGCAAGAGCCCTACGGCTCATATCAAAATGGCAGTCAGTGATTTGAATTCCGCAATATATACCCTTTACAACGTATATAGTCACTATATGAGCCAATCTCTGAGATTCGTGTTATTTGGTATAATAGAGAACAACGTCATTGTTCCAACCGAAATTCGCCGATTAGTTAATTTTCAAAATTGTTTGCAAGAGCCATACGGCTCATATCAAAATGGCACTGAGTTATTTGAATTCCGCAATTTATACCCTTTACAACCAATATAGTCACTATATGAGCCAATCTCTGAGATTCGTGTTATTTGGTATAATAGAGAGCAACGTCCTTGTTCCAAGCTAAATTCGTCGATTTGTTAATTTCCAACAATTTTTGCAAGAGCCATACGGCTCATATCAAAATGGCAGTCAGTGATTTGAATTCCGCAATATATACCCTTTACAACGTATATAGTCACTATATGAGCCAATCTCTGAGATTCGTGTTATTTGGTATAATAGAGAACAACGTCCTTGTTCCAAGCGAAATTCGTCGATTTGTTAATTTTCAAAATTGTTTGCAAGAGCCCTACGGCTCATATCAAAATGGTACTCAGTGATTTGAATTCCGCAATATATACCCTTCACAACGTATAGAGTCACTATATGAGCCAATCTCTGAGATTCGTGTTATTTGGTATAATAGAGAACAACGTCCTTGTTCCAAGCGAAATTCGTCGATTAGTTAATTTCCAACAATTTTTACAAGAGCCCTACGGCTCATATCAAAATGGCACTCAGTGATTTGAATTCCGCAATATATACCCTTTACAAACTATATAGTCACTATATGAGCCAATCTCTGAGATTCGTGTTATTTGGTATAATAGAGAACAACGTCCTTGTTCCAAGCGAAATTCGTCGATTAGTTAATTTCCAACAATTTTTGCAAGAGCCCTACGGCTCATATCAAAATGGCAGTCAGTGATTTGAATTCCGCAATATATACCCTTTACAACGTATATAGTCACTATATGAGCCAATCTCTGAGATTCGTGTTATTTGGTATAATAGAGAACAACGTCATTGTTCCTAGCGAAATTCACCGATTTGTTAATTTTCAAAATTGTTTGCAAGAGCCATACGGCTCATATCAAAATGGCACTGAGTTATTTGAATTCCGCAATTTATACCCTTTACAAACTATATAGTCACTATATGAGCCAATCTCTGAGATTCGTGTTATTTGGTATAATAGAGAACAACGTCCTTGTTCCAAGCGAAATTCGTCGATTAGTTAATTTCCAACAATTTTTGCAAGAGCCCTACGGCTCATATCAAAATGGCACTCAGTGATTTGAATTCCGCAATATATACCCTTTACAAACCATATAGTCACTATATGAGCCAATCTCTGAGATTCGTGTTATTTGGTATAATAGAGAACAACGTCCTTGTTCCAAGCTAAATTCGTCGATTTGTTAATTTCCAACAATTTTTGCAAGAGCCATACGGCTCATATCAAAATGGCAGTCAGTGATTTGAATTCCGCAATATATACCCTTTACAACGTATATAGTCACTATATCCAATCTCTGAGATTCGTGTTATTTGGTATAATAGAGAACAACGTCCTTGTTCCAAGCAAAATTCGTCGATTAGTTAATTTCCAACAATTTTTGCAAGAGCCCTACGGCTCATATCAAAATGGCACTCAGTGATTTGAATTCCGCAATATATACCCTTTACAAACTATATAGTCACTATATGAGCCAATCTCTGAGATTCGTGTTATTTGGTATAATAGAGAACAACGTTCTTGTTCCAAGCGAAATTCGTCGATTTGTTAATTTTCAAAATTGTTTGCAAGAGCCCTACGGCTCATATCAAAATGGCACTCAGTGATTTGAATTCCGCAATATATACCCTTTACAAACTATTTAGTCACTATATGAGCCAATCTCTGAGATTCGTGTTATTTGGTATAATAGAGAACAACGTCATTGTTCCAACCGAAATTCGTCGATTAGTTAATTTCCAATAATTTTTGCAAGAGCCCTACGGCTCACATCAAAATGGCACTCAGTGATTTGAATTCCGCAATTTATACCCTTTACAAACCATATAGTCACTATATGAGCCAATCTCTGAGATTCGTGTTATTTGGTATAATAGAGAACAACGTCCTTGTTCCAAGCTAAATTCGTCGATTTGTTAATTTCCAACAATTTTTGCAAGAGCCATACGGCTCATATCAAAATGGCAGTCAGTGATTTGAATTCCGCAATATATACCCTTTACAACGTATATAGTCACTATATGAGCCAATCTCTGAGATTCGTGTTATTTGGTATAATAGAGAACAACGTCCTTGTTCCAAGCGAAATTCGTCGATTTGTTAATTTCCAACAATTTTTGCAAGAGCCATACGGCTCATATCAAAATGGCAGTCAGTGATTTGAATTCCGCAATATATACCCTTCACAACGTATAGAGTCACTATATGAGCCAATCTCTGAGATTCGTGTTATTTGGTATAATAGAGAACAACGTCCTTGTTCCAAGCGAAATTCGTCGATTAGTTAATTTCCAACAATTTTTGCAAGAGCCCTACGGCTCATATCAAAATGGCACTGAGTGATTTGAATTCCGCAATATATACCCTTTACAAACTATATAGTCACTATATGAGCCAATCTCTGAGATTCGTGTTATTTGGTATAATAGAGAACAACGTCCTTGTTCCAAGCGAAATTCGTCGATTAGTTAATTTCCAACAATTTTTGCAAGAGCCCTACGGCTCATATCAAAATGGCACTCAGTGATTTGAATTCCGCAATATATACCCTTTACAACGTATATAGTCACTATATGAGCCAATCTCTGAGATTCGTGTTATTTGGTATAATAGAGAACAACGTCATTGTTCCTAGCGAAATTCGCCGATTTGTTAATTTTCAAAATTGTTTGCAAGAGCCATACGGCTCATATCAAAATGGCACTGAGTTATTTGAATTCCGCAATTTATACCCTTTACAAACTATATAGTCACTATATGAGCCAATCTCTGAGATTCGTGTTATTTGGTATAGTAGAGAACAACGTCCTTGTTCCAAGCGAAATTCGTCGATTAGTTAATTTCCAACAATTTTTGCAAGAGCCCTACGGCTCATATCAAAATGGCACTCAGTGATTTGAATTCCGCAATATATACCCTTTACAAACTATATAGTCACTATATGAGCCAATCTCTGAGATTCGTGTTATTTGGTATAATAGTAAACAACGTCCTTGTTCCAAGCGAAATTCGTCGATTAGTTAATTTCCAACAATTTTTGCAAGAGCCCTACGGCTCATATCAAAATGGCACTCAGTGATTTGAATTCCGCAATATATACCCTTTACAAACTATTTAGTCACTATATGAGCCAATCTCTGAGATTCGTGTTATTTGGTATAATAGAGAGCAACGTCCTTGTTCCAAGCGAAATTCGTCGATTAGTTAATTTTGGCTGGCAATAAACCGGCACACAAAAAATTAATATTTGAGATACAAAAAAATAATAAATCGGTACAAATTAATGGGCAACAAACAAAAATTTCTTGGCATCACAATAATAATTTGGCAACATTTATAATTTTTTGGCACTATTGGAAGGGTACACAAAAAATTATTTTTGGCATCGAAATAAACATTTTGGGCGACAAAAATAATTATCTGGCAAGAAATTTATAAATAAATAAATTAAAAATTAAAAAATTGAAATTAGTTTTAAAATATTCTGGAAAATGGAGATCCCTAATTTAACTTAGAATTGTAGAGGCTAACGGCTTCGGTAACTCTCACGGGCACGCTAATAACTTTGTTTTTGTTTAATATACTTTTAAAAGATATACATGTGTACAAATATATGTCCAAAAACCTAATTTATCTAAAATCTCAATTTTGTCCAAAAATTTCACAGTACACTTGCATAAATTTGTGTCCAAATAAAAGTGTCCAAAAACTTCACAGTACACTTGCATAAATTTGTATCCAAAAAAAAAGTGTCCAAAAACTTCACACCGGTTCTATCATGAACCGAACAAAATATTTCATTCAAATCATACGTACTTTTAGTCGTAGAATCCGTATCTGCAATAAAAAATATGGCTTCCTATCTTAGTTTAAAAGTTACCCCCGCCCCACCTACAAAGCGGGGGGTGGGGGACTATTTTTTGCACTAATGTATTTCCCCCGCGGTATGATTAAATTTTGATTATGGAATTTTTTCCCGTAGAGTGGCTATTTTTCGAGATATTTGATCGTCTCAGTTTAAAAGAAACACCCGGTATATAATTTGGAAAAGAAAAGTTTTTTTTTGGGACCGGAGACGTTGGACAAGCAACATCAAGAAAAAAATCAAAATTAATTGGAGATCGAACGACAATTGGATTTATTTTTGGACTTGGAGTTTTTTTATGGATCGCCATATTGCAACTAGCTGAATAATACATGGTTGGATAACACGTAAATATTATTTGTATCTACAGATTTTTTTTTTATATAAGTGATTATATTAAGTGCTGTGATTTTTTTGTTTTTATATGATTATAGAATAACTTATGTACAATGTACAATTTATATAAAGCCGAGAGAAACACTTGTGTTTAAAAATTTATAATTGGTGCATTTTTGTGAAAATTCGTGTTGTTTTCCTTAGGGTGGTTCAGAGAATTTTGTTTTGATATGAACAATATTTTTTTTTCTACTTTGATACCATCTAAGTTAATACCGTCTCTGGGTAATTTAAATCAAACTGTGATTAGTTAATAGTTTTTTTTTGAGTGGCGTTATTATATTTTTTTTTTTGTGAGCTGATTTGGACGATTAGCTGGAGTTTTCTTCCACGTGCCACAGGCGGAAAGGTCATCCGGAAAAAAACAGTAAACAGTTGGTCCGCTGTAATTTTGTTTGTTCAAGTCAGAGTAATGAAAGCATAACGGTCATTCAAGTCGTACGATTGGTAAGCGGATAAATTTATTTCGGTCCATTATTTTTTCCTATATACATATTTAATTTAATAATAATTTTTTTTTGTTTCCTGAGATATAGCAAAATATACTTTACATTTTTTTTTTTCGTAACTTTGAAATTATAACCCACGCCTTTGAGTCCTCATAGAGCTTTTAGAGTACCAGCCAGGATAAAACCACGTGACGGGTTTTTTTTTTCTTCTTAATTGAAGATGGCGCCCAGCAAAAATTTTATTGACCCATCAAAATGAATAATTTCGAAGTGGAAGAAAGAATTTCTTTTTAACCCTCAGGGTACAGACTATAAAAAAGTCACGTTCAGTACTGACATGGGTTAGCCTAACCCGGCAACTTTGATTGGCTGTATCTTGGGCTGTAGTTGGCCAATTAAAACGTTTTTTTTTTAATCGATAGTCCATTTTGTCACAAATACGAGGGTGCTAATAGATTTATCGAATAATTTGTTTAAACAAAGATACATTCAAAAGTTTAAACATTTTGAAATTTTTTTTTGTGAAAAATCACTTTTTCTTTTAAATTGCATAACTTTGTGAAAAAAAAGATATCCAAATTTTTCTTGTTGCATTTTAAAACTAAAAAGTTGTTCTTTAAAATGGCCGAATCAGTTTTTTGATCCATTCCAAAAACTATATTTTTTTTTAACTTTGAAATCACCCGTTTTTTAGGATAGCGATAAAACGTTCCATGATTAATTTATCGTAACAAGGCACAACTGTAATATAAATAAATAACAAAATTGATTGTTGAATGAAAGTTTTATTGTTCAAAATATAAAAAAAACAAAATCAGACTGTATTTCCACATTCGCAGCATATTTTGGCTACATGGTCTCTGCACATAGCCTTATTACATTTGAGGCACTTATAAAATGTTTTGCGGTCGAGAGAACTCGGACACAAGTTGCAGCGCTTTTGTTTAGCCATTTTGTTATCAACAAATTCATGTCTTATGTCCATGTCCTCTGGTAAATCTTTCGCCTTCAAAAAATCTTCAATCATACCGCGCAGTTTTATTCGCAACGTAGGGGTAGCTAGTCTAGCAGCTAGCGCAGGTTTAACAAGTTGCATCGCAAGTTCCATTCCATAACCAAATTTTTGGTTAAAATGAACACACGTTTATAATGAACAAAATTATTTGTCCTATGACAATAATGCGAATTCTACTGTACATAAGCATAGAGCATAATTTTGAGGGTAGGATACACAATAATAAATTTTTAATTAATAATAAATATTTAATTAATAATAAAAATATAAAAAATAGTAAATTGTACAAACCAAAACACTTTACTCCAGCCAAAACTCCAAAAACAAAAATTTTTTCTGTCTCCCGAAAATACGGATTTTGTAACGTTTAGTACTGACTGGGTGAGAAATACCCGAGGTCAACTTTCTAACTCGTACCACTCGAGCACCAAGCGCAGACTGAGGCTGCCACTCACGGCTTACACAGACACTACCACAAAGATTTTTTACCCCCCACTCCGGACCCCCACCTTTCACTTCCTTTCGAATGGCGCGACTTTCAAAATCTGTCTGGGTTACGGTAACCCAGTCAGTACCCTGAGGGTTAATTATTATTATCTAAATATTCATATTTTATTTAAAAATTTAATGCATTTTTTTTTCTTTTCATATTTTTCCATAGGACAAATGTCGGTTGCTGATTTTTGGAAACTGGAAAAAACATCTTCTTATAGTTCATCGGTTTACTGGTTTTGAAACTACATATTAGATCTGTAGGTATCTATTTCATTTCAATTTTTTTTTCTTAATTATTCAATATTTTTTTTCTCAGAATGTGTGTTTAATATTATTTTGATTATTAATTTTTGTTCTTTATTAAAAATATTAAATCATAATTTTTACATTATTCTATACATAATTTATATTTAAATTTTTTTTTTATAATAAGTATTATAAAGTAATATAAAATATTATAGAAATCGATTTTTTTTCGTTATATTTATTTATTTGAATTTTTCTTTTTGTGTGAAGAACCCGTTACACATTTTATTCGGACATCTTTAGTATTAATGGTACCAACTTTGTCGGCACTAGAAACCGCCTTCAAGAAATCTACTGACTAAATGAGCCGTTTATTTTGAAAGTGGGGCAAGTCCACATTTAGTTGAAACGAGAAAATGAAGAAATAGAGAAACAATAAATGGAAAAATATACGGGATGTTGAATTTTCTTATTTTTTGAACAAGTATTAGGGATTATGTTTTTTTTATTTTGACTATAAATTGTTCACCGTTAGGAAGATTATACTTTTATTTGTCTATTGTTATCATTAACTTAAATTTTTTGAAAAATGGACTTGCACCACTTTCAAAATTAACGGCTCAAATAGTCAATAAAACATAATAATTTAGTTTCAAATTTTTTATTAGATTACCAAACAAAATGGCATTTTTAACCACGGTCTACTCCAAATCATGGAGGTTTGTATGAAACAGTGGCCAAATCAACCAAATATCACTTGAGAAAAGTTTCGGGTAGTACTATACTCAATTTTGAAGAGATGACCACATTACTCACACAAATAGAGGCAATTTTAAATTCACGAAGTCTATGTTCACTGTCACCTAATGACGTCGATGTGCTAACACTGACTTTTGGAATCGCTTTTCTGCCGAATATTTGACTACATTATATAACCGTTCGAAGTGGCAGCATAAAAACGTAATCATCAAAATCAATGACATTGTATTAATATGCGATGACAACATACCACCAGCACAATAGCCATTAGGCAAAATTGTTGAGACGCATTCTGGGTAGGATGGAATTGTACGAGTCGTTTCGATACAATCTCAAAAAATGGAATATTCAAACGATCAATATCCAAGATAGTACTGCTACCAGTGCCTTGAACTTAATAGTTCAACGTCCGCGGTATTCTGCATCCGTACAAATCAACAAATTTTTTCACCTAAAATTAAAATCAAAATTAATTTCCATAAACTAATCATAACCTACCTAAACGTAATTCATGAACTTCCCTGTAATCTAAGCAGTCATACATGCATATATGTATGTACAGTAAATTATCTGTAATTAATGAAAATTGAATTATTCATTTAATTTAATTAACCAAATACCTTTTTTTTATTTTTAAGTTTTCCTTTGTTGTGGTCAGGTAATAAACCAATATGACATGTTGTCTAGTGCTCTTCACCTTTAGCTTACAGTGGCTTTTGGAAAGCTTTGGAAATAGCTTTATCTCAATTACACTCTAGTTACAAAGTGATTGGAAATAAATTATATAATAACTTAATCTATGAATTTAAATATTGCTAATTTTATAATGCAATCTTTCGTTAATTCAATATGATTATATGATTTCAGAATTCAAAATATGCAATAGATTTTAAAATTCCCAAATTTAAGATAATTTCGTTTAATATGTTATGAGATTAATATAATTTTATAGAAAAATAAAAAGTTAATATATTATTTATTTTTTTCCCCCTTATAATTTATCAAAGTTTAAAACCATAGTGTACTGGGAATTGTATGGAAAAGTTGTTCGTAATACCTACCATTAGATTTTATTTTTAATTAATCTAAAATCATCACTAAATACTAAATTGTTTTCAAGTGTATGAGAAGGTCTAGTATGAGCAAGTTGGCTAATTAATCAGCTATGTGGTTTCCCAGTAGGTATTCCCACATATGTATACTATGTGTTTATTGGGTTGTTTCCAACTATGTCCAAAATTTCATTTTCATAATGCTTTCCTGTAAATTTTTTGAAGCAGATCTACATGCACTTTGGGAGTCAGTTAAAATTACAACCTTATCCTTTTTGCTTATAAAGCCGCAAACACACTGCTATCACGTCACGTGAGCTCGCGTTCTGTCACGCAAACATATATCACGGGTAAAAGGTGCACATTATCGTATTACATAGTATTTTTGTGCATCACGTCATGTCATCAAACTCATGTGTGACAGCACGCTTCTATTTTCTGTAAATTTACATATTTCTGAGATACGTAACCTCACATAAATTTGATTTTAGCAATTGTTTTATTTATATTTTACAAACTCATGGAGATCCTGACTGTATTAGAAATAGAAATAATAATTATTAGGTGGTAACCTGCGAATTCATTGACTGTGCGTGCGTTTGCTCGTACAGTTGACGTTATTTTAAATTTGTGGCAAAACAAAATTGAATTTACATCACAACTTTAACTTCTTAAATGGAATATTAGTTCTAGTTATATTTAAAAATGGACGAGATTTTAATAGAGAAAGTCAGGGAACATGAGGTTATTTATAACCATGGATCGCCTAGTTATCGCGATCAACATATTCGATAAGCAGCTTGGGAGGAAATTGGAAGTGAACTACAAATATCAGGTATTTACAAAAATATTTTTATTTTATAAATCATATAATTTTATCGTGAATAATTTTTGATTATTTATTGATGAATTAATCCCTTACGCACATACTCAAGTTGCCAAACTACACTACCGGCTTCAGAATTAAAATATTTTTTAAATTTTCCTCGAACTTGAAAAGATTCGCGAGTGCAAGTTCTTCTTAGAGAATCTAAATTTAGTAAAGCTGATACTGAAAGATGTTGATTTGATTCGAAATTTGGTTCAAATGCATTGTCCATGCATAACATATTATGTTGGCAACACGATGCATGCACTGTTTTGTCAACAAATTCTGATTGTACTTCCAAATACCTCCGAAAACATCTCCAACGCGTAGCTAGAATGCCAAAAGATTTTCTACGACACGTCTTGCTCTTGACAATCTGTTATTAAATATTTTATTCGGCGCATTGTCTTTTAAGCTAATTCTACTATATGGGCGAAGAAGGCAAGTTTTCAGTGTAAACGCTTCATATCCAACGACTATATAAGGTTATGGTTCTCCAGTTTCAATTAGAGTTGCTGGTTTTCAGTGTTTAGTACACTGAAACTATTATTGTGTAATTTTTTACCAGTTAATGAATTAGAAAAGATCCCACCATCCCTATTCCTACCATTTGAGCCGACATAAATCACAATAAACTTATAATCAGCATCAACCAAAGCTAAAAGTACAAGAGAATGGCTTCATTTGTAGTTGTATCACTGATTAGCTATATAAGATTAGTCTTTTCAGTGCAAAAAAATGTCATTCTAAATTTCAAAACGTATTATTTTGTGATGGTAAGGCAGAATTTTTATTTGTCCTTGCTGGGGTTTTAATGAAATCGGAAGGTATTCGCAATCTAGCAAGACCAAAAATGTATAATGGGGTGCTTATAAAACTTTGTGGGATAAGATTCCCTGCGATTTTATGAACAAAATTTTTGGTCACTTCCGAGACGTGATGGAGGCGTAATAAAAATGTTCCAATGGTTCACAAATTATAAGTGACTTAATCACTATTTAATTAGTAAAAAATAATTTTAAAAATATTTGATTTACTAAATTTTTCTGCATATCACAAATACTAATGAATCAAAAATATGAATCACAAATACTATTGAATCAAGTTTAATTGAATTTATTTGCATTACAGTTATGAATTTATTTATGAAATATATATCAAATAAAACGTTATTTATAATTGAATTAAATAAGATAAAAAGAAAATTCAAAAAAATAATTTTCCTTGGTTTTATATTACAACAAACATAAACGTTACCTTAAATTTTCTCATCACAAATACTAATGAATCGCATAGTACATACTCGAAAATATACAAAAATATACAAACAAAATTACCAAACTAATGACCTTTTTTGTGTTTCATTCATGAATTTTTTTTTTACTACTATTTTGTTATTTTTTGTTTTGTATTTTTTTGAAGAATGCGAAAAAAGGAAGCATATAATATATATCTCTCGCTTCATCGGTACCATCACAAAATAATACGTTTTGAAATTTAGAATGACATTTCTTTGCACTGAAAAGACTAATCTTATATAGCAAACCAGTGGTTGTATTACATGCAGCATTAATAGGGCATTGTAAGTTAATATGCTTGCCGTCGATAGCAGTGGCGTAGCCAGAAATTCGTCGAAGGAAATAAAGCATTCGAATTTATTTGAATTTAATTTTTTATTCGTTTTTTTATAATTTTATATTGATTCGTTTGACACTAATGCCAATTCATCGAGGACACAGTCTATTTATATGCCCACATATCTCTGTGAATATTTAATGATGACAATCCATTTAGTCGCTCCTCACCGATTGTGTTTCGAAGGTAATTCTAAAGGCGTCTGTTTCGTAGGTAATGCTTAAGGCGTCTCTAATTGGAGAGATTATCCAGGCTAAAGGTCCTAGGAAAATCTGACAAATATTTTGTGCTAATTTTGTTAGGTAGAAGCATTCAGGATCTACCTGAACGTCTTTTAAACATTTTAATTAACTTCGCATAGATATGTAATTTAATTTCGACTAAATCTGGAAAAGGCCTACACAGATCTATAAAAAACACGGCTAATATTATGCCGCTTTGTATACATTTCTTTTATGTGAAAAAGGAAAAATAGGTTACATGTATTGTACCTATAACAGGTAATGATTATTTTCCTTAATCGAATAAATAACTGATTTTGTGTGGATCGACTCATCACCATGTAATGATTTTATGATACGTAAAATTTAGGGAGGGCGGGGGGGGGGGGTAAGGGGGAGAAGGGGATATTCAACCTCCTGCAACCTTCTCTACGCCGCTGTGATAGTACCAATGCAGTTTGGAAAATGCCACATTTGTTTGTATCGTGCTGCAATGGATTTCCACATATCTTCAGGCTCTGGCATTACAATTGGATGAAATTTGGAGAACCATTTGAGCTACAATTTTCCATCGTTAAAAATAATGGGCGTATCCAGTGCAGTTAGATCTACAAATTGATTGATTGATTGATTGATTTAGTGTGTACGACCAAGCCTAAGGCAAGTTTCCCGGAATACGCCGGGTCCACCGTACACCCTTTTACGAATAACAAAATCGAGGGAAAGGAAAGGTATGTTAGTAATAAAGAATCAACCCGGTTCCAGACACCATGGCGGTTGATAGTTAGTAAATAAGAACACAAAAGGCAACACAATTTCTAAACTACATGATTGTTAACTGCTTGTTGTTCCTGGAGCGTTAAGCCCGGCTAAAACTTTGTTACTGAAAATTAGGATTATATTTAATCCCTTTAAGAATGATTAATTCTGGAACAACCTTAGATTCTGAAACAAACTAAATTATTTATTAGTATTCTTAAGATAAAGACTTCTCTATGATCTTATTAATCTAAGCATACTTAAAATTACATCCGCCTAGGCTACCTAAATAATTCAATAAATAATTTAAAAAGTCCTCTATGTGACACCCCTACAAATTTTAATAATTAAACTTATATTAATAAATAATAACTGATGAACAAAATAAATAGGGTTCCACTCCTGGTTTCTTCATCCTGGAATCCCAATGTCTTCAATCCAATCCGAAAACTACAGTTTAACTCCAAACTATATGAAGTATTTTCGTGATCCTGTCACTTAAAGTGTAGAAGTTTGATCTGTGATGGCTGTTCAGAGTATGAATTCAGTATAGGAATTCCGTGCAGTTTAGTAAAATGAGCTAAACTAGAGTTTTTATCAGTTGTTTTATCCGTTCAACAATTATTTTAAATAATTTCTATAAATTTTCAAATAAAATTACTCAATTCGCATGTAGAGGGTTTTCAAAAGCACCCTATAACTTTTATCTAATATATAAAAATCTCGTGTCACGGTGTTTGTGGTCGCACTACTCCGAAACGGCTCGACAGATTTTTATGAAATTTTTTATGTATATTTGGTAGGTATGAGAATAGGTCGTAAAGTATATTTCATGCCGCTAGGTGATTAGGGTGCCCCCTTATCCCCAAAAAATTTTTATATATCTAACAAAATTTTTTTTCGTATTTTTTTTTTGATTTGGCATCAAAAAATACCTATAACCCCAAATTTTCACCCTCCTACCCCACTCTCCCATTTTTTAATCGCGATTTTAGTATTTTTGTACGAACAATATCGAAATCGTATGGATGCACGTTGCGGCTACAATAACCTCAATTCGCCTAATGCCAAACGCAACGTCGGCGAACTGGACGCCCTATTGAATGAGCACAATGAACTATTGAAAATGTTCAAATCACACATGCACGAATTGCAAAGTGACAATAACGCTATTGTCATAAATCCTGATAAAACACCAGCTGGAGAGCACGTGCGTAGATTCAATGCGCCTGTTGTTGACGACGTTGCTGGAATCATGATTGGCGACCGCACATCGACACGAGAAATCGTAATTAGAAGAAGAACCAATAATCTGGAGTTCATCGTCGACACACACCGTTCATACGACGCTCTCCAATATCCGCTAATTTTCTGGAAGGGACAAGACGGATATTGCATAAACATTAAACAACGAGATCCCGCCACAGGTAATTCATTCATTAGGAATATCATTACTCATTTGGAATTAATATTTATGAATATGTTGTTACAGGAACCGAAACAAACAAGAAAGTGAGCTCGATGGATTTTTAGGCGTATCGTACGTATGATGATTCGACGCGGTCAGGACAACGTCATTCTGCGATGTCATGAGCTGTGCCAACAATTCATGGTCGATATGTACGCGAAGGTAGAGAGCGAACGACTGCGATTCCTACGACATAATCAACAGAAGCTGCGTGCGGAAGAATACATTCACTTGCGAGACGCTATCATGAGTACACCGACATCGCCGAAATTGGTAACTCTATCATTCTACCATCATCGTACGTAGGCAGTCCACGTCATATGCAAGAATACATACAGGATGCTATGACTTTCGTGCGCGAGTACGGACGACCGTGTTTATTTATCACGTTTACATGTAATCCAAAGTGGCAGGAGATTATATCTTTGCTATTGCCAGGCCAAAAAGGCAATACATCGTCAAGACATTACAGAACGTGTGTTCAAACAAAAATTGAAGTCTTTAATGAGCTTCATTACAAAATTACACGTCCCACACGTTGCTGGATGTATTCGGTTGAATGGCAAAAGCGAGGATTACCTCATGCACACTTTTTGATTTGGTTAGTCGACAAAATACGCCCTGAGGAAATCGATAGTGTAATTTCCGCGGAAATTACTTTCACTTGCGAGACGCTATCATGAGTACACCGACATCGCCGAAATTGGTAACTCTATCATTCTACCATCATCGTACGTAGGCAGTCCACCGTCCACGTCATATGCAAGAATACATACAGGATGCTATGACTTTCGTGCGCGAGTACGGACGACCGTGTTTATTTATCACGTTTACATGTAATCCAAAGTGGCAGGAGATTATATCTTTGCTTTTGCCAGGCCAAAAAGGCAATACATCGTCAAGACATTACAGAACGTGTGTTCAAACAAAAATTGAAGTCTTTAATGAGCTTCATTACAAAATTACACGTCCCACACGTTGCTGGATGTATTCGGTTGAATGGCAAAAGCGAGGATTACCTCATGCACACTTTTTGATTTGGTTAGTCGACAAAATACGCCCTGAGGAAATCGATAGTGTAATTTCCGCGGAAATTCCAGATCCATCTACTGATCAACTACTGTTCGATATTGTTACAACAAACATGATTCATGGCCCATGCGGTGATCTGAATCGTGTATCGCCTTGCATGGCAGATGGAAAATGTACAAAGTGTTTTCCTAAAGATTTCACCAGCGACACAATCACAAATGTCGACGGATATCCAATATATCGTCGAAGAAATACTGATAATGGCGGACATTCATTTACGCCAAATATCAACAACGCAGACGTTGACATTGACAATCGTTGGGTGGTACCATATTCGCCTCTGCTAAGCAAAACGTTCAATGCTCATATTAATGTTGAGTTCTGCAGTTCGGTAAAGAGCATCAAATACATTTGCAAGTATGTGAATAAAGGCAGTGGTATGGCTGTGTTTCAAATTCAAAATACCGATGTGAATGCTCCTCGATTGAATGACAACGACGAAATAATGCGCTACCAAATTGGCCGATACATCAGCTCCAATGAAGCTGTCTGGCGTATCTCTGGTTTTCAAATTCATGAACGGGACCCAGCAGTTATACATTTAGCCGTACATCTTGAAAACGGCCAGCGCGTATTTTTCACCAACGAGACAGCAATTGAGCGTGCCATAAATCCACCAAAAACTACACTCACTTAATTTTTCGAATTGTGTAATCGTGCGGATACTTTCGGTGCCTTTGCACGAAAACTACTCTATTCCGAAGTAGCACGCTATTTCACATGGAATCAAGCAAAAAAAATGGATGCCGCGCAAGCAAGGCACACCAATTGGTGGTGAGTGCCCCGGCCTATTCAAATCAAACAATTTGGGCCGAGTATATACGGTCACTCCAAGACAGATTGAGTGCTTCCATCTGCGACTGTTGTTGGTTAATGTCACCGGCCCATTGTCATTTCAAGATATACGCAAAGTGAATGGACAACAGTATCCAACATATAAAGATGCATGCCTTGCACTCGGTTTGCTCGAAGACGACAATCACTGGGACGATATGCTTGCTGAAGCAGCATTGAGCTGTACAGTAACACAAATTCATCTACTATTCGCTATAATGTTGACTACATATTTTCCGAGACGAGCAGATACGTTGTGGGATAAGCACAAATGTTCAATGACTGACGATATATTGCATCAAATTCGTATACGGTGCAACGATTTAACGATTACATTCAGCGACGCTATGTACAATGAAGCATTGATTGCTATCGAGGATCTTTGCGTTTTCATTGCCAATTTACCACTCAGTCATTTCGGTATGAGTTCGCCAAATCGAAGTGCATCTAATTTAATGTACACCGAAATGAATCGTGAACTACAGTACGATACTGCAGAAATGGCAGCGATTGTTACTCGCAATGTTCCACTACTGACTCATGAACAAAAAATCATTTACGATCACATTATGCTGGCTGTTTCGGCGGGACAAGGTGGATTCTTTTTTTGGATGCACCCGATGGAACTGGCAAAACATTTCTCATTTCGCTAATTCTCGCCGAAATACGATTAAATAATGGCATCGCATTGGCCGTTGCATCATCTGGCATTGCGGCAATTTTATTGGATGGAGGCAGAACAGCTCATTCAGCATTTAAGCTGCCACTGAATATTCAAAATAACCCAGACGCAGTGTGCAACATAAAAAAACAATCGTCCAAGGCCACAGTGCTGAAACAATGCAAAATTATCATCTGGGATGAATGCACTATGGCACACAAACATTCTCTGGAGACGTTGAACAGAACACTCAAAGATATAAAGCACAACGACAAACTATTCGGCGGCACTCTGTTATTCCTTTCAGGTGATTTCAGACAAACACTTCCCGTCATTCCACGTTCAACGTACGCTGATGAAATCAACGCTTCCTTGAAATCATCGCCACTGTGGCGTAATGTTGAAAAAGTTCAGCTACAAATAAACATGCACGTCTAAATGTTACAAGATCCATCCGCTTACACATTCTCGGACCAATTGCTAGATATCGGCGATGGAAAAGTTGCTATTTATGAAAATACTGGATGCATAAAATTGCCCACTAATTTCTGCACAATCGTTGATTCGCAAAATTCTCTCATTGACCGCATATTTTCCGATGTACGCACACAATACATAAATCATGCGTGGCTGGCAGAAAGAGCCATTTTGGCAGCAAAAAATGTGAACGTCCACGATTTAAACTGCAAGATACAGCAGTCGACTTGGTATCATACAAATCGATCGATACAGTTTGCGATACCAACGAAGCTGTAAATTATCCAACAGAGTTTTTGAACTCATTGGATTTGCCAGGCATGCCACCACACCTTCTACGACTGAAAGTTGGATCTCCGGTTATTTTACTTCAGAATTTGAATCCACCACGGCTGTGCAATGGCACGCGATTGATCATTAAAAAATTGATGAAAAACATTATCGAAGCCACCATTTTGAATGGAAAATTCCGAGCCGAAAATGTTTTGCTGCCACGAATTCCAAAGATTCCCACAGACCTGCCAATTGAATTCAAACGCGTTCAATTTCCTATTAGATTGGCATTCGCAATGACAATCAATAAGTCGCAAGGCCAAACGATGTCTGTTTGCGGCTTAGATTTGGCACACCATGTTTTTCACACGGACAATTATACGTGGCATGTTCTCGCGTGGGCAAACCATCGAGCTTATTTGTGTTGGCTATAGACGGACTGGCAAAAAATATCGTACACTTAATTGCTCTTCGAAATTAATATTGATTTTCTTTATTTCATTTTCCTACTTTAGAATAAAAAATATATTACTTTTTTCACTTTACATTTAACTTTTAAGAGATCAAACAATGAATATGTCCGTTACGTTAATGAAATACATTGAATTGAAAAAATGAATGATTGGTGTTTTTTTGTTTTTATCGGCGTTCATCGTCTATGCGCTCCATTCCTCTTTCTATCATAGATCCCCTCCCCACACACTTACAATAAATTCGTTATTTTTTATTTAACAACCAAAATATTCACTAGAAATAATTTATATCGCAGAACAACGTTTGCCGGGTCAGCTAGTTTTAGTATAAATTGTTTATACTAAATTTGCACGGAATCCTTATACAGAACTGAAATTCTGTAATTTAAGAGGATAAAAATCAAAACAACATATTTTTAAAACTATCTGTCCGCTATTCACTTCAAATTTTTGAGAATCTGCGTTGAGTCCCTACGAACTCCTCTGAAAATCAAGATCGAAGCCAGTTAATTATCACTAAACACCATTTTTAAAAATTTAATTAACATTATTAAATAAGAGCTTAAACTCCCATTATTTTGTTATTAAACCTGCCATAGTACAAGCATAGACATTCATACTAGATTTCTCATTTCATTATAACTAAAGGAAGAAAACAAAACTTCTGATAATTCCAATGTTATCGTTGTATTGTGTATTTTATAAGGCAATGATTTTAGAATGCATTGCAAATATAATACGTACATATATGCAATACACCGATAACATTTGAATGGAAAATTTTTATTTTTATTTTGTGTTTTTAATCAAATGAGAAATCTATTATGATTGTCTATGGTACAAGTAACCAAATAAATTTCCCACCATAGACCAATATATCTGAAAATTCAAATCAAATAATATTAATTCATGTAGTTGGAGCTCGTGAACATAAGTATAATTCTATAACAAATTATTGTAATTTGATACACATTTTTGCAATTTTCATCAACCGCAAGCTGCATGCTCATCATAACGGAAATATCACGCAACTTCGGAAATAAATATATTAATATTGTACTCTATGTACTAAAAATTATACAAATAAATCAGAAGCAACCTGATGGTTAGCAAAAAAATTGTTTTTCTTTTAATATTGGATTCCCAAACCAATCATTTCATAGGCCAACGAGGATGCAGCAATGTTCTGGAACCCTATTTAAACTAAAACTTAATAAGAAAACACCCATATTTTGTTGTTGCAGCTCACGTTATATTGAATAATTACACAAAAGACTCCATTTAAATTAATTTAAAAATTAATATAATTCTATTGCCTATACTACTCCGCATTAAAATCAAAATACCTATGTGTGAAAAACCTATTCATTAAAATTACTTAATATGAATTATATGACCCATTCGATTCAATTTACTCGATTACATATACGAATTACTCATATAAGAATCCCATTTGAATCGAAAAAATAATATTTGTGTTGCGTATGTGTCGCTCTTGGTATATAAAGATCACTTTAAATATACAGAACGAATGAAAGCAACACCAGGAAAAATATTAGAATCCTGCTCAATACAATATTAAACCCCTCACACACATACAGAAAATAAGTATTTTCATATACTCTTTATGCGTAAGCAGAATCAAAATGAAAACGCATACGTATAAAAATATTCTCATTTAATCCTTTATATGTTTTATGCAAAACCAACATTAATGTACTACGGAATCAGGCTTGTAGTACATTTGTGTTGGTTTTGGTTTTATGTGTAGACGGGGACATAGTTTTCATTGAGCCAATTTACACATGCTTTCTTGCATCAGTTTCTTTCCTCGTTTCTTTACCCCTCTCTCTATAAACTGATTTCGAAGGTCATATTTTTGTGATTCTTTTTTCAACAATTTTTTTTTGTGATTCTTGTGTTTCTCTGCACTAACACAAACAAAAATTTGTATAACATTTCCGAAGGTCGTATTTTTATTTCTATACCAAGTAAGAGACGACGTGGCATACTATGATACTGGAAATATTTTTACACATACATAGACAAATAATTCAAAAGAATCACGTTTCAAAAGAACGCGTGTAAATGCAAATTGGTTTTTTGAAAGCAGAGAAACGTAATGCAAGAAAGCATGTGTAAATTGGCTCATTGTATATCACACTACACATACAACACTCCAATGGCTAGATTACCTGCTATAAAATGTTATGGAGAATTATAATATATAGGTACTGTTGAATATATTTCTAAAATGACGACGAACATACACACGACCGCGAATACAGATCAGAAAAACAAAAAATCAATCGCATACTACGAAATATATTCGTGTCATTTATACAAAATAAAAATACAAATAATCTCATAAGAGTAAAGAGAGAAACAAAAAACTTGAAATTTCAGGTACAGAAACAGAAAATTAATTGCGTATAAGTATCTATTTGATCGATTTTAATTGCATCTAAATATGAGATAATGTATTTGAATTTTTTACACTAAATACACAAATTTAAGAGGCATGCATCATCATTTATATTTAAATTTCACTATTGTTACACACAATTTTTCACTTAATTAAATTAAATTAAAATAAAATAAATTATATGATATATTTAAAATTTTACACTACATTAAACAAATAAAATAAAATAATTAATTAAATTAAATTAAAATTATATTCTCGAAGAAGACGAAAAAAACACGTCCTACTTCTTCGAGCGTCAACGACCGGAACGACCTTCCAGTGCAGTTAGATCTACAAATGAAATGTTTTTCAAATGTAGACAAAAATTTTTAATCTCACTAAAACACTGAGATTAATCTACATTTTTCACTAAGATATTTGGATCCAGCGAATAGAATTTCTGAAGTCTATTTTTTTAGTGAGATCTATCTGCGCTGGATATGCCCAATGACAAACTGGCATAGAGATCATACAAAATACACTGTTGTGTGATAAGACGTGATAGCAGTATATTTCTAAGCATGATATTAAGGTTTAAATTTGTTTTCGTGACAGCGTGTGAGCTCGCATGACGTGACAACAGTGTGTTTACGCCTTTAATAACTTATAATAGTTTACGCCTTGCGCACTTTGCCTATGTGGATCATAAAATAAACGACTGGCAAATGACGTCAAATGAGAGTGAACAGTTTTGTTTCACAATAGTGTTGTGTGCAATTGAATCCAAAAATTAAATTAAATTAAATAAATAATGTAGTTAGCCGTATTTAATTGTTGTAATAACAAAATAAATAATTGTCCATATAGTTTTCATTCTTTTCCAACAAATAAGAGATTGTTGAAAGCATGAATCCTATTTTGTAAGAGGGAAAAATTATTCAACCATAATACATCCATTTTCAACCGTAATATCTCCATATTAAACCATAGTGCATCCATATTAAACCATAATACATACATCTATTTATTAGACAAATTCCTTATTTTTCAAACATTTCCTTTGCGATATCTTACTAGCAACTCGCAGTTGACGTAACGCGCAGTAAACTACGAAAACAAAATCCACGAAGGCGTAATCTATTCTTTTTGCTTACTTGTCCTAAAAGCACCGCAGTTATTAGTGCTATAGTTTCCACTGTCTTTATATCAGAGTAGTTTTTCAATTTGACAACCAAATACAACTTGTAATATTCGTAGTATATTATATGCCCACTCCCACACTATCATTTTGAATTCATCCGTTGATCATGCCTTCTATTGAGGGATTAATAGTATATTTTTAGTACATATTAGAAGATTTTATATGGATAGGTTTAATATTCTTTAAGAAATCATAATACATAAAACAAGTATTTAGTTTTCCATGGATCTTTGATTGCTAATGTCAATAACTCAATACCAATTTAGGAATTTCTAAAAAGTTGCCGTTTATGTATTTTAATGTTTTTAGTTTGTTGTCACATTCTGGTCCTCTCTAATAAATCCACCAATAGTGTAGGTAAGGGCGTAAATTTAATATGTCCCATGCAAAATCTAATGCATGTGTTTTTAATTGTCTGACAAATTAGCTGACTTTTATTTTTGTACACACATTTTTAAATTTTTTTAAAAACACTTGTTAAATATTTCGCAAAATTACAAAAGGTTTAAAAAGTCACTCGATAGGCTTCGGGTTGTTAGGCCATCATCAGGAGTATCTACTAAACTGTTAGTTTAGTAGATACTCCTGATGATGGCCTAACAAGCCGAAATCGATCGAGTGAAGTTTTTAAACCTTTTGTAATTTTGCGAAATATTTAACAAGTGTTTTTAAAAAAAAAATTTAAAAATGTGTGTATTAAGTGTGTTTCGCCAAGTGCCTACGGAGAAAGTGTAAAAAGTATTTTATTTTTGTCTTCCGTGAATATGAACGCGAACTTTTTTTTTATTTAAAGAGGGATTTATTTATATGTATAGTAATAGTAATGTTTCCGGATGGGCACCTCCTCTTGTATTCAATAAAATTTTAAAAAGATTCATAGATTTTCAGATTGCAATTTTTAGCATATTATAATGTTTGGCGAGACTTAAATATTTGTTAAAGGTAACTCCAAGTATTTTGGTTGTATGATTTTATTTTATGTTGTTGTTATTGATATTTATAATGATTAGGTAATTATTATTAATATTTGAAAATAGTTTGATGAAATGAGTTTTATCTGAATTTTTAATCCTTCATGTTTCTGAGATAATACAAATATTCCTATTTTAGCATTGTTGTGTACTTACTTCTTCGTAATTCTTACCACTGATGATCATCCAAATATCGTCGGCAAACTGAAAAGTTCTTCTATGGTCATTGTTGAGCTCGTGTATATTGTTTGGTATATGTTAATTAGAGTGGGACTCAAACAACTACCCTGAGATATCCCTAAATTTATGATATGTTCATAATTGGAGTTATTGCCAAAAAAAAAATCGGGGTAGGCTGTGTCTTCTACACAGCCGTAGGTATTTTCCGTAATAACGTTTATAAACGGTGTGAGAAATGGCACGATGTATGGGTTTGTTAAAATAAATTTATTTATAATTACCCTCATGAAATGAGAGTACAATGATTGTTTGCAAACGTTTAAGTACTGGGCGATGGTATGAGAAGTACGAAATGAAGCGCAGGGTTTCAGTGGTGATTTGCCTGACGAATATGAGATCCAGACAAGTGCCTCCCAAGGTCGTCGAGGCTAGTGTGTTGGAGACGCAATCTAGGTCGAAGGTGTCCTTCATGAAGCACACGAATTCGGGTTTAGCGATGACATCGATGTTGAAATCGCCGCAGAGCACAAGAGGTATATCGGAGTTCACACTGACAAATTGCGGTACGTACTGGCTCCGGGAGTTTGGGGTATCGGGTTGATTAATAATCTAGAAACTTTCAGTTATTCGAATTTGTTTTATTTCTCCCATGTGCTTTAATACAGCTTCATACAGTGTCCCTGCATTTTCATTTGATTGTGATGTCTGATTTTCTCCTTCAGTATGAGGTTCATCGTTAAATGTTTCGTCCCCTTCCTCCCATATATCATTGTTTTCAATACACAGATTGTGGAGAACACAACATCCTAAAACAAACTTGCACATCCTTTTGACTGAGAAGAAATCTAAGCGTATGAGCTGTCGAAACCGTTGTTTGAGTAAACCAAACGTATTTTCTATTTTCACTCTCGTTTTACAGTGCTTTTTATTATATTTTATTTTGTTTGGACTTAAATTCCCATAATCCTTGTACGGAGTTAACAAATAGTCCCTTATAGGATACGCCGCATCTCCCAAAATATGGTACTGTTTTCCACATATTTCAGGAAGTTTTGAGGAGATCGGTTATAATTTAAAAATTCTGGAGTCATGTATTTTGCTGGGCGATCCAATACATACATCTAGGAATTTCTTGTCGACATCGCAAATTCCTTGCAGCGTTAATGAAATCAGCCCGTGTCGATTTACCCCCCGTTGACCTGACTTTATTTACAGGTTTCCTTATGTATATATAACATCCGTCAACTCAACCTATAACGTTCGGGAAACCAGCGAGCTGAAATTTTACAAATATTAGTAAATTTAAAACAAGTTAAATGTTCTATTGCATTACCTGAGCAAAGCCTCTGGCATTAACTGCCTTTTCAGTTGCCTTTGTTTAAAATTTTATGTGCTCTGTCGATATGTCGAACAAGAACTCCATAAAATTTGTGAGATGTGTGTAAGCGGCTGACTTTGTTACATTAAATAAATTTGCTACTTCTCTGTAGCTTTGCTTGTTACCAGCAAACCTTAAAATATAATTCAAGTTAATTATGTTTGAAATGTTTTAAAGACAAAATAAAATATTACCACAAGAAAGCCAAACATTGTGATTCTGCACTTACACCCTTTCTTTTTTTTTGAACAATTTCCAAAAAAAATTTTTTAGGAAATTTTATTATAAGAACGGCTAATTCTTCAAATTTTCTCATAATAGTTATAAAACATGTATTTTTTAGCTAAATTTTAAAAAAAAATTATTTTAAAAGGTTTATCAAACCATTACAATTTTTTATCATAATTTTTCGATATTTCGCTTGGCGATATTTATTGAAAATGCTTGTGAGCCAAAATGGTTTGATAAACCTTTTAAAATAAAAGTTTTTTAAAATTTGGCTAAAAAATACATGTCTTACACCCTTTCTTCCACCGACAATCAATCTTGGATTAAAATGAGTTGAATATTCATAATAATATGTTAAGTGGTCGCAACTGCACTCGATACACGAAAATGACTTCGAAACTAAGAATAAAAAATATTTACATTAATTAATACGTTTTACCACAGATCTTTTATAAAGTATAGTTTCCACACTTACTTCTTTTTCTGAATAATTTCCAACCACGCTCTCCACAAAATTTTGAACACGATGATGTGCTTCTCAAGTCTTCTTCATCTGAAGATGATAACATTATAAGCGAAGTATTTGATGAAGACGACGAAGAAGATGAAGATGACAGCATATCTGCTAATATTTCTTCCATTTTAATTTAAAATCTTTTCGGAGAAAATTATTATTGCTGTGTTTCTTTATAAGTCTCGATAGATCTCAATATATCGCATCCAGATGTTCTCTATTGTTGTGGTTAAACTGCAATTGATTCAGATTATTTTAATCAAGAATAACTTTTTATTCGATATTTTATCGATTTTAATTCATTTCATTGAATTACACAACTTATTAATTGTACATGAAAATCTTGTTTTTTATCCAGATATGCTATCGAGCGAGACTACAGATTTTCCCTTTTATGAGTAAAGACACACATTAAAATTTTGTATCTTAGCGTGGAAGCAAACCAAAGTCAATTTTTAGTACATCTATTATACAATAGGAAACTAGTAGCTGATTTACATTTAATCTTTTGCTCTATTTTAAAAGACAGAAGATGTACATTAAAGGCTACATTCTCGTACATCTAGCAAAACAACCTGTTGCTATTAGCAAAAATGGCGGAATTGCTAGTGACAATTTTAGAAATAAGAAATTACATTCTCGATATGTCTAGCAAATCCGCCATATTATTTTTATTCAGCGTGATGCTGAATAAAATTTTGACATTAGGGTTTTGCGCAACGACATATAGCGAAACAAAAATGGCTAGCTCTAAAAAAAAGAAAACCTAATTGCCTGAAGAGGAAATTAATATTACTTTAATTATACCGTCAAAAAAGGTGGAATAGCTTTGCTTCGTAAAGTTTCTCGTTTCAGGTCTGCTGAAAGAAGTTTGTAACGATCTTTGTACTTTCGACGTCCAGGTTATTTTGGGATAGTACTTCTAGTCGGAAAAAAAGGTGGTTCATTTGTCGAAAGACATCCACAATTACTGGATAGATCGAAACTTTATGCATTACCTGGACATACTATGGTTAGCCCATTCTCCCATCAGCAATCCCGCAATCGTTCTACTTAATATTGCATGATTTCAGTTCAGTCACAATAATAAAAAGAAAATTAAAAGGTGAGTAATCACGTCCGCAATGCACTATTCGCCGGACATATAAACATATATATATATATATATATATATATATGATTTTACAAAAAGAACTAAAAAAAAAACAAAATCTAAACAATTGCATTAGTTGTAAAATTACCTCTTCAAAAGTTGAAAAAAAAACATTTGTCATCAGCTGTTGGTTGGGTTGTTCCATATATTCATCTAGATTGAATGACGTACCGGTTTTTTTTTTTTTTCCAGATAATGCTGCTTAAGGTGTAATTCTCCAAGTTCCTATACCTCTTAGGCGCAATAATGATGACCAATCACTGGTAAAAATGGTTCGGTTTATTGTTTTTTCCTTTTTCTTGGTTATTAATGATAACAGATGAAGGATGTATCTCAACTCAAAATGCATAGGGTGTATGTATTTAAATGATTTACTAGATACGTTCTTTTGTTTATTGTTTTTCACTTAACTTTATTAATCATCATTAACAACATATCCAAATGTTTAACACAAATTTATATAAATATATTGTATAGTTTGTTTTTTATAAATATATATTTTTTTAAAATTTTATTTCATTCGTTTTGATTTATTCTTATATAATACTATAGTTCTTAAATTATTTATTTAGTTCTTCATTTTTATAAAAGTTTTATTTTTCTTTTGATGATTCACTTATTAGATACATGTTTTAATGGCGGTATTTGCAGATTCATTCTTGCAACCGTAACCATATATATATATAATATTGTCTATATGAATATATATAAATTATTACCCATATACGATTAGTTAGGTCACTAAACACAGTGCAATAGTTAAGTAATATTTTTATTTACTTTCTCACTATTCGCCACTTAACTAAAATCACGCCACTCAAATTTACTTTTAGATTATTTTTTATTTTTTTTTTTCCGTATCGGTTTCTTATCGTTTCAAAATCCAAAATCAACTGACTCGTCTCTTTAATTTACGCTATTCCCATCACCGTAATTACAAAAATAAATTAACAAAAAATCTGTTACTACACAAATTATTCAAAAAAAAAATTGATTCACATATCAAATCTACTATACCTTATCTAATAATAATAACAGGGTAAACCGAAAATCGTTACAAGTTCAATAATAAATTTTAGGGCATCTTTAGTAAACCTGTACCTGTTTAAAAAAATTGCATCTCTACATTCAAAGGGATTCTCCCTATCACGAAACACTTCGATGAATATTGAAGTGATACCTTTGACGTATTAGTAACCACTCCATTTTTAATTCTAAACAAATATTTTAAGTTTTAACAAATCAGTTTTACAACCGAATTTTTAAAACAAAGATGGTTTGATGAAACATATATTGAAATGTCACTCAACCTAACCTAAAAATAATTTAATATTTGATTTAACATCTCAAAAACTTGATAGCAAGATTTTGTGCTATTTTGATTGCTAATAGTTAGCAAACATTTTTGAGAATGTGAAAACTCGATTTCAGCTAGCAAAGTTGCTAATTTGCTTGCAATGTGGTATCGAGAATGTAGCCCTAAAAGTATTCATTTTATTATTATTTCCTGCCATTAGGAAGAGGCATATTAAAAATGTGTTATTTAACACTATATACCGCAATCCACAAGATTTTTTGGCTAAGAAGAATGGAAAAATCGAAAATGAACCTGTTTAACATTTTCCGTAAAAATAGCTCAAAATTTAAAAGATCATAGTAACATTTTGAATGAAAGAAAAAAGTTTTAGTATGTCCGTCTCATTTTTATATATGGATAAAATGTATTCGCACTTTTCCTCATGTATTTATACTTTTGGAATATATAGTGAAAAAAATGACGTAGAGTTGTCAAAGTAACACAAATTCTTAGTGCTGCGAGTGCCAGTATTTTTAAGTGGAGGATAGAAGTAGTTACAATTTCCCATTTTTTTTTTTTTTTTGGCAAATATCTGAATAGATCTATCGAGATTTATAAAAAAACGCAAGTTGAATATTTGAATGAATAGTTTTACTGTAATTTTTTTATAAATTGTTTTTTGTGTTTTTGTTGCACTTTTATATATACACTAGCTGAGTTACCCGGCGTTTCACGGGAGGTATATAATTCAAATACCTTGATTGTTATGCAAGAATTCTCTCTTTACATCGCTGTAGTTATAATCACATATGAAAAGAAAACAGTGTTTCACACTGTTCAGTTGTTTCATTAGCTCTGGAAGAAGACGTACTGCTTCGATCATTTTCAAGTCGTGTTTCACGCTGTTCGCTTGATTCAGCCACCCTTGCGGCTCTAATCTTCTTCGACTTTGCAGTTACCTGCCCAATTGATCTTTTTTTCGGTGGCATTTTTAAGCAAAAATGAAACGTGTATAGCTAATTAATCAGGAATGACGGGCATTCAAAACAGAAATTAGTTTTAATTTATCAAAACGATTTTAATGTTCCCTTCGATACGTTTCACCGCGAACTGTGTTTGAAAATGTCTTTACGGAATTTTTTTTAAGCAAAATCAAATGTTATCTACAATCAAAAAGTAATCATAGATTAACACATTTATAAACTGAAAACTTAAATCTAATAAGAATGTATATTCACTTGAAATAATTGCTGTGTTTTTTAATAAGTCTCGATAGATCTATTCAGATATTTGCCAAAAAAAAAATGGGAAATTGTAGCTACTTCTATCATCCACTTAAAAATACTGGCACTCGCAGCACTAAGAATTTGTGTTTATTTTGACAGCGCTACGTCATTTTTTCATTATTATTTTGTTTTACCAAAAGCATAAATACATGAGGAAAAGTGCGAATACATTTTATCAATATATAAAAATGAGACGGACATACTAAAACGTTTTTTTTTTTCTTTCAAAATGTTACTATGATCTTTTAAATTTTGAGCAACTTTTACCAAAAATGATAAACAGGTTCATTTTTCGATTTTTCCATTTTTTTCGCCAAAAAAAACTTTTGGATTGCGGTAAATAGCATTAAATAACACATTTTGAATATGCCTCTTCATAATGGAAGGAAATAATAATAAAGTGAATACTTTTATCGTACATATTCTGTCTTTTAAAATAGAGCAACAGATTAAATGTAAATCAGCTACTAGTTTCCTATTGTATGATAGATGTACTAAAAATTGACTTTGGTATGCGTCCATGCTAAAATACAAATTTTTAATTTGTGTCTTTACTCAAAAAAGGGAAAATCTGTAGTCTCGATAGATAAAATGTTATTCTTGATTAAAATAAACTGAATCAATTGCAGTCAGTGTTGTGCGTCTACACGTAATTTAAGATTGTCTACATGTAAGTGTCGACAATAGCGTAGACAATAGTTTTTGACGTAGACAATGTAGACAATGAGTAGACAATGAGTAGACAATGTAGAAAAGTCGTAGACAATCAAATTTTTCTTGTTGTTTTTTCCTATGTATAGATTTAATAACTTCTGCGAACTACGCTTATATTTGAAGTTCCTAAATCAACCATATAGCCAGAATTGATAACCTAGAGCAAGGAGACCAAAAATAAAGCATTCTAGGTTTTCAAAAGAAGTATATGCTATAATTATTCAGGGATACGAAAAAAGGCTAAGAATAATTGTTTAGATTGTTGGTGCAATTGGACTGGGCACAATTTCATAACCTCATAAATTCATAACAGAACTAAAAAAATTCAATAAAGCAAATTCAGTAGTTGCAAAATAATTTGACAAATTGAGTGTAAAAGAAGAGATGAAGTTAAATGAGGAATTAGCCAAATTAGTATTCGGATGAAACCTGCCCTTAAGATTGGTGGAATTGCAAAATATTAAGACATTAATTAAATAGTTAAGACCAGCTTACGCTACTAAACTTCCAGGAAGAAAAGCACTATCAACGACTTTATTAGACAATGCGTATCTAAAATGCATATCATGTGGTAAAGCCAGTATTTCTGATGAGTCAGTGCTATTATGGTTGGAAAAACAGTGCTAGCAACACATCTATGCCGCATCATGCCATTGACGAGCAAGCCTTCTTACATGCTTGGTACCTAACAGGTGAAAGCGAAACAGGAGCAGGATTAGCCAAAATTTTGCTGGAATCGGTAGACATTGCTAAGCAGCTATACAACGCTAAAGGATATACGATGATTGTTTCCGATTATGCAAGTAGGTACTATGGTCGAAATGAGAAAACTTACCAACCGCGTTTTATTGCATAGTACTTGCAATAGCCATACCGCCAACTTGTTGGCAAAGAACGTATTGGGTATAGCAATAACTAAGAAGGTGACTATATACTGTACTCAAAGAATACAAGCACCCCGGTTCCCGATTTAAAATAACAAATAGTCATACACGATGGTAGTAAAGTTAAACTATCTTGTGAAATGCAATGGTGCTCATACAGAGATGCTTACCGCTCTCTAATCAAGAACTTGGAGCAGATGAAGATCGTAGCAGCTGAGTATATAATTAGAAAAGTTAAACAAGACCTTGTTAAACTCATTTTTGACGATCAGTTCATTGAACGGGTGAAGGAAAGTTTAAAGATGTTCGAACCAATATGCCATATCGTTAAAATGTGCCAATCATCTTCATTTTCAATTGTTGATGCGGATAATTTGTGGCAAGATCTTAAATTACCAATAAAATTTAAATTGAATTTGAATATTCGGAAGGAAATGGCTTTGGGCGAATATGCCCTGGCAGCATTTTATTTGCATCCTCATATGAATATTGGCAAACTTACAAAGGTACATTTAGAAAAAATACACAACATTTAAAAAATTAAGCGGAGCGGAGATCGAAGCATAGGATGAATTTAGATATCAAGCACATATTTTAAAATGCTCTATGAGAAATCCATAAAAAACCCATAGTTTTTTGGAACATGGCTGAAATAAAGCATCCCATTTTATCGAAAATGGCAAAGACATTCCTTAAAATTCCGGCATCATCAGCACAAATTGAAGAAATATAATTTTCTGGCTGGGCACACGTGTATTCGCCAATAAAGAATCGTCTAATTTTCGAGCGATCGAAAAAATTGTTACACGTATGGTTCCCTCATGATGGATTGTGTACAAATATCGAGGAAGAATTAGAAGCAAAGTTTTCAGAAAACTTGCCAAAGGAAAGAAACAAACCAAAAGTGTCTTTACGTTTAAAATTGAGTAAAACTATTGACGAATATGGTACGATCTACGATGTGCTCCAGCGGACAGAAGTGAACAACAACATAAATTTGCTTTATGAAGTTACACGGAAATAGTGTCCGAGTAATTTCTATTTGTTAAAATTGGAATTATCGGGGAATCTATTTAATCCAATACGTGATTTAAAGAGTGATTTTTGTATATTTGGTTCATTTGACACAGTTTTACCAATTTTAATAACAGAATACTGTGCTTAAACATTGCATAAATTTAATGTTCAATTCACTATAAATAAATCTTTGGGACACTAATCATTTTTGAAATAAAATTAGACCATATTTACTATGTTTTAATTGATAAATAAATATAAGTTAAACTTTAACATTTTTAAAACACTTTTAGTCAAACAAGACACACTTAATATCAAATTTATGTAATTTTAAGCCCAGTGTTCCGGCATTTAAAATGATAAGACTGCGCCTAATGAATCAAATATACAAATATCACACTTTAAAGTATGCACGTGCATATTGAATTAATTCCACTTAAATATGAAGTTATCAAAAAATGTTGTTGCTGTGTATTGTCGCCGCATTGGCTACATTGTCGACATTGTCTACATTGTCGACGTTATTTTTTGAATTGTCTACATACATTGTCTACACGTGTAGACAATCGTGTAATTACGCCATGTATAAAAAAAACACGGCTATTGTCATCGATTCGAAAACTGTTCGAATAAATTATTTGTGCTTATAACTTTTGGTTTGAAAATATTTATAGTAGGCGAACGGTATGCTTTTTGTCACGGATGCTCTATAGATTGAATGCTAGACAACTTCATTGTGATTTTTTTGTGTTAAGGAAAACAAATAAACGTCAAAATATTGTTCATATCTTTTTGTATGAAGTGGCAGAGATGCAATTTTATTTCTATAATTACAGACATACATTAAATATTTTTTAATAAAAATTTAATTGAAATGTATTCATTTTATGTCATTTTAAGATAAGCAAGTAAATTTTTTTGTGAAAAGCGTGTGAAAAATTAAAACATAAAAAGAAAGCAAATTCGTATTCTTTAGGTTTAATCTTGTGCCGTTTGAGTTTTTTGTGTGGTTATTTTTATTAAAATTAAGTTATTTTCAAACATTTTAAGTTAGCTTCATATAAAATGCTGTTTGTTTTCCTTAACACTCAAAAAAATTTGACATATTTTGGCTGTCAAATAATCGATCTATTGCGTCTAATTTGATGGAATTCTCCTAGCGTGCATTTGAAAGTAATTGAAACAAAAGCATGGTTTGACATCATTTAGAGTCATATACATCATAATTTTTATCAATTATTAATGGCATAACTTTTTACTATTTCCCATATGAACCCATAACAAAAATGATTTAGCTTCAAGTTTTCCACTGAAAAAATACGAATGTTATCAAACGTTTATTCAAAAGTTTTCTATATATCTTTAACAATAAAACACAAGAAGACTACATTAGTATTAAATAAATGCTAATTGCAGAAATATTAAAATTAAGTTATGTTTAAAATATATATTTCGAACTTATATTTTGAAAAATAAAGGAAATTTGGCTCTAATGACGTAAAATAAGTTAATACATTGTAATGACTGGAAATTCGTAAACCATTCCGACCCCTAAAAATATTGTTTGATCATAATTCCGCAAAAATTCCCTTATCACCGCAAATCTATAATTATCATATTTGGTGCTTACCCTCGGCGATTAATGTTCAATGCGATAAATGTGTTGGTTACAATGGGCTTGTAAATAAATAGAATCATCTAGAAATCATGTTCCGTTGATCTAATTGTTTTTATATTGGGCGGGTGTGTGTGAGCAATTATGAATTTCAGCGCGAAACAAAAACAAAAAGAAACCAAAGACATAAATAGGGTAGAGAGGATGATGGGAGATCAGTCGGTCGAGAATATTGAAAGATATAATTTGTTAAGTGCGATGCACAAAAGTAGATGTACCGATAATTTTGAGGATCGGTCAGTGAAAAGTTGAAGTGATATCACTAAAGTAAATATTATAAATAATAAAGAAATAAACTTTAAATTATAAATTAATTAAGAATCGTTTAATAATAATCAAAAATAAAAATATAAATGTGAACATTTATTACACTTAATCTTGTGTAAAGGCAACGTGGTTGTCCAATATTTGTTAATGAAACCTTTTTGTATCAACGTAAAAAATAAAAATATTAATTCAATAAATAAAATTCTATTGTTACTTATTAATGGTAACTGTTAATATAAAAAAATGTATGATCAATGAATCAAAATGTATGTAAAAATAAAGAAACTGTTAAGAAAATAATATGTAGACAATCTAAAATGTATTACTATCAGTGAACGGTGTTATTTATGTACAAAATAAAATTATATTATAAATATTAAAATCTGTATAAATCGCAGTGTATTTTATTTGTCGTGAGCCAGTTACTTCTCCTGAGTTTAAATTATCCAAAAAGAAAAATTACACGAACAAAAATAAACATAAACCAAAATTAAAGTACATAGTGATTACATATTAATTTAAAGTGAAGGTGATCTGTATGCCATGTTACATGTTAATACACATATTCTGCTATGTATGTGACACGTTTAACTCGACGGTTGTGATAAGTGCAAAACAAATATCCGTACATATCAATGAAAACGGATTTCTCTTTACCGTTCCTCTGCAAAAAATAATCACACACAAGCAACGTGATTTGCCACATTATATGCTGCGTTGGTTAGTGGCAATTGAACCAGTATTTTCATTTGGGGCCAAAATTATTGGAATACACATATATATCAAAATTGTAATCTGCGTTTGTTCGAGTCATCTACTGTTATGAAGCTGATGAATTTTCTTCGGTGGTAAACGGCATAAACCATTGAAGTGACGAGCCAACCCGGTAAAGCAACAACTCAATTACTTGGTGAAGTATATTTAAATATTATTTGTTTTTACCTTTAGTAGTTTTAAGTTGCATGATTTTTTTTAAATTTCATTTGTTGTTGTAATGATAGTATTTCAACTTCGCGTTATAATGATTAGATAATTTCCTGCGATACAGTGCAAGTGTTGATATCATCATCATCATCTCTATTTATTTTATTCTTTTATAAAAGTTGTACGAATTAAAGATGATGAACTAAGTTCGAAGAGTGTGTAACAACCCTACTCCATTCAATTCAGTGTCGAATAAAAAGAGTAGGATTGTTAACAGAAATTTGTTTTACGGGGTCAGCGGTTTTGGAACGGTCATGTGTAGCCGGCTAGAGCTCAGCGGATTGGGGTGGGGTTTACCAAAACATGACCCAGTCTTGCTAGACCGTATATAAAGGGATCCAATAAGAGAACATAGGAAATGCAAGCTATTATTAATTTTACCTCATATCTACATGGAGATTCTAACAATCAGGCCAACTCACCTCATCCTCAGTACGGCTGCTTCACTATCTCATTCTGAAAATGCGAATAAATATCGAACCGTAAAACCCAGAGAAATTAAAAAAAACGTATTATTGAACTTTAGATAGAAAATGATCAAATATAAATGTTTTATTATTATTACTCATAATTTATAAAATTTTGCAATGTTTTACTAAAATTCGCCATATAACCAGGAAAAAAATTATAATTAAGAAAGTATGAATTTAAATAAAATTAAAGTTAAGCAAGAAATGCAACTACTAAAAATATGTTTATGATTTAGACAACTTAATTAATTTACCTAAATTATTATTACCAAAACCAATTTCTAAATTCTAAAATTTGTATAACCCAGCACTGGAATTTTAAAACAAATATAAAAACAAAATTCCAGAAAGTTCCGTAAGAGACTAATTAATGAACAACAAAAAAAACCCGTAAACCGAAAACTTAAGAATTTAGAAAAAGGGCAATTCTTAACTAACACATAAAATAATTAATTACGATAATGTTGGCATTAATTTGGCCAGAAGCAAAAAAAAATTTCTTAATACTATAAAAATTTTGTAACTTAAAACTAAATATGTAATTATTTAAAAAAAAAAATTTGTACAAAAAAAACTCATCTTAATATCACCGGATTCTGATGTGACGTCATTTTGGCTAATACAATGAATAGCGTACATTTGTATTATTTTTCATTAATTACCGAAAAACGTTATTTTTTTATAATTTTCATTCACTAATTGTTTTTAATGATTATGGATTTATATTATAATGATTATTATGAGCAATATTGGCTCCACTAAACCTTTTCAAACCGTTTTTAGTTGCTATGAATAGGTACACAACTTATTTTTGCAAGCACTTGTATATACTGTTTTTAATGTGCACAAAACTATATTATTATAAACCATATAAGCTTAATAATGGTCAACATAAATTATGAAAAGCTCAAAGCTTTTAAATTTGGTTTTCACATAATATTTAACTTAAATTTGTGATCACGCATAATTGTCATAGCACTATGTACAGTTGCTCTACTCAGTTTATTTTTCTTTCCATCGTTTGACTTATGGAAACACACATAAGAGCACTTATATATATTTTTATTTTTATGGAGTTTTGTGTTTATCACTCTTGTATTATGGTATTAAATACTGTATTATACATTGTATTAAATGAGCAGTTGCTCCACTAAATTTTAAAATGATTTTCAGATTAACACGCACAATATGGACGTGAGCACTTTTATTGTCTTTTGATTTAATTATTACCTTGATGAGTACATAATCTAGGTAATGCTTATTGACTAAAATTTTCACTAATTACATTACAATGGTTAATTTAGATGGTCAGTTTTAATAATCCATTGTAAAACACTATAAATTTATATCGGTTAATTATGCTTAACTAGATATATTAGCATACGTTTATTTAATTAGCCGATATTCTCGAATATTAGTTATAAATTTTTACTACTTTAGCACTGTACTTTTCACGATATTTAAAAATCGAATGTTTTTTCCCAAAAATTTAAAATAAAACAACCACGTTTCTACATTGTTACTCGCATTTATAGAAAAAGATAACAAAGGCTGACCCCACTTATTGCCATCCATAAATTAATTTTTTTCCGCGTTTTATTTGTGTTTTTAAATACCGGTAATGTTAGGAGAAATGTTTTAACCCTCGACTTGTAACAAAATACTTGTTACAAAACGTGGGGACGACTCACACCCAGGAGATGTCTCAAAAGCCGGGCAAATATTGAAATAGACTGACAAAATTTATGAATTTGATCTGCACTAAAAGTTTAGTCTACTAGGTTTTGATATCTTTAAAATGATATACTCCCAAAATGTTCCCACTTTCATCAGCAACTTCACAAGCTACGTTTCCCACCAATTGAGTAACCACACTTTTAATGAATTTGGGAGCTAGTTTTGCCGCATAGTTATCGATTGCTTTACTTTGCTTAAAATTTTTAATGTAAATCGTTTGACCTACTTTAATTTGGGGATATCGAGCTTGTAAGTCATACCGAATTTTATTCTTTTGAGCGGCTCTAGAAAGATTATTTTGTACCTCATTATATATTTTATAAAGATATTCAGGTTTATCTTCACTATCCAGGTGATTTCCACCAAACTCCGAAGCCTGCCGCCATAGTTCATATAATGAACCATGCAAAATAGCATGTTGGCCAAATACAAGGAAATGTGGGGAGTATTTGGAGGAATCATGGACATAGTTGCGAAGTGCGTGTGTGATTGCAGATAAATGTAAATCCCAGACTCGTTGATCGGATTTAATATAAGCGCGCAAGGAGGCCAACAAAGTGCGATTAACACGCTCTGAAGCATTTCCCTGAGGGGAATACTTGGCCGTAAACACATGCCTGACACCATACTTTTGGCATAAGTTTCGTACAAGTAGAGATTCAAATTGCCTACCATTGTCACTTAAAATTACCTCTGGTACTCCAAACATCAGAAATATCTCATTTTCAAGAAAGTCACATACTTCAGTGGCAGTTGCTTGTCGAACTGCCCTGGTGATCACAAATTTTGACAAATGATCCAGAGCTATTAGTATTCCAGTGTTGCCTTTTCTTGTGCGAGGATATGGTCCCAAAAAGTCTAGATATAGTCTTTGAAAAGGTCGGAATGTCATGGGAAGAGAACCGAGGGGTGGTTTGCTGATTTGGTTATGAGGCTTATTGACTTTACAATCATCACATGATTTAATAAATTGCGCTACATCTGTAGTCAATGTGGGCCAATAATAATAACGCTGGATGATTTCAATAGTTTTGCTGATTCCCAGATGAGCAGCAGTTGGAGGGCAATGAGCGGTTTTAACTACAGCAGATTGTAGAGATTTCGGAATTAATAGTTTGTATGAGGGAATATCCGGGATATTAAATTTGTTTGAGTAAGGCTTGATATATATTAAATTTTGATGTGTGAAAAGATTTATTGTTTTCTTAGATTGATGAAGAGAATCAGCCAGACATCGGTAAGCTGGATCATTAAAAGCCTGAGAAGACAGATCCACGTGAAGCGGGGAATCGGAAGGTGGCTGCTGCACAACATCCAGAGATTCAATTTCGATTCTGGATAGAGCGTCAGGGACTGCATTTTGAGATCCTTTTCTAAATTCGATATCGAAATTGAATCCCTGAAGCTTCAAACTCCACCGGGCAAGCCTTCCGGACACATCCTTAAGAGACATAAGCCACTTAAGGCTAGCATGGTCCGTTATAACAGTAAATGGCAGGCCCTCTATATACAACCGGAACTTCTTGATAGCTTCAATTGCAGCTAAACACTCTTGCTCTGTAACAGAGTAATTCCGTTGCGCAGCGTTAAGTTTCTTAGACATGTACGCTATGGGCCTGTCGTTCCCTTCCTCGTCTCTTTGAAATAATACGGCGCCTATACCTGTAGCACTAGCGTCGCACTGGATAAAAAATCTAGAGTTGAAATCCGGAGTAACCAGGACAGGTGCTGATGCAAGAGCCTGTTTCAGTGTATTAAATGCAATTTCGGCTTCATTGGACCAAACAAATTTTTGTTTCTTTTTCAAAAGCGAAGAGAGAGGAGCAGATAAGGTGGAATACCCGCCAATAAACCGGCGATACCATCCCGTGACGCCAAGAAATCTTCTCATTTGCCGGATATTTTTCGGCCTAGGAAATTTGAGAATGGCCTCAACCTTGTCCGAGTTAGGCCGCAACCCTTGCTCACCAACCACATAACCCAGGTATCCGATCTCTTTTAGGAGAAATTTGCTCTTTTGAACATTGATTGTAAGACCAGCTTTTGTCAATCGTGCGGAGACATCCTGAAGCAGAGACAAATGCTCATCAAAATCAGCTGTGGTTATCAAAAGGTCGTCTAGATAAACGAACACCCGGTCATGTAGTTGGTGAGGGATTACGACGGACATTAACCGGCACAATGTCTGGGGCGCATTACAAAGGCCGAAGGGCATGACCTTAAAATGGTACAACGGGCGTCCCGGAATGGTAAACGCTGTCTTTTCTTTAGAGCCTGGATCCAAGGGTATCTGCCAAAAGGCATCCTTCAAATCCAGACTCGAAATATAACGGGTACGGTCCAACCTACTCAGCAACCCGTCAATCAGCGGCAGAGGGAACGCATCCTTTTTAGTTACACTATTGAGTTTACGGGCGTCAAGACAAAGTCGGACACCTCCAGACGCTCTCGGTACGATAGCCATTGGGGAACTCCAAGCACTATGGCTTTCCTCGATTACATCCAGATCAATCATTCTATCAATTTCCTGATAAATCTGGAGTTGCTTAGCAGGAGATACAGCATAATGGCGCTGCTTAATGGGTGGAGCGTCACCTACATCGATTACGTGGCTCAATAGAGAAGTACGACCAAGCCCCAAACGCTCAGAACTCGGCAATCTATCAATCACATACTGCAACCTTTGACGCTGTTCAGCTGTAAGCTCGCGCTGGCTGTCGTCGGAAGACGTAGGAGCATCACTAGTAGTATTAATTGGAGAAGAGCTTATAGCAGAAATTGATGAAATAACAGCTGGACTGATACCAAATTTTCTCCAAAAGTCGCACCCCAGATAGAGAGTTTGCTGTAAGGCAGGAACGATAAATAATTTCATATCAAGAGTTTGATTATTATATGTAAGCTGGGTATTTACAAAACCATGTATTCTCAGAGGGGAACCGTTGGCAATTTGAACCACGGCAGGGATAGGGTGAAGATGTAAATTATGTGCTTTGATAAACGGTAGAGAATCTTTGCCTAAAGCAGAGATATTAGCTCCACTGTCAAGCAATCCTTGTACCTCCGTGCCGGCAATAGTAACTACCGCATAGGGACGATCATCTTCTAGAAAATCCAGAGAATTACAAAATTTTGTTTGGCCTATATTTCGATACATTTGTTTACGCCTCTTAAAATAGGCAATAATTCGGTAAATGCGATGTTTAACATTAGTTGGATTTAATATGGGTACAATATAATCATTTAGTCGAGTTCCCTCTTGGGGTGCTGAACCGCCGATTGTGGTCGATTTTGATGCTGGGGTCGTTGGGAAATTTGCATAGGAGGACGACCCGACCCTCGAATAGGTGCCTCCTTGTTCGGGTTTAACGGAAATGGTTTCTTATTACAAAAGTTGCAATGAGGCTTTAAGACGTTGGGGACACCACAACCGTAACAAAATATGTGGTTCCGAACTACGTCGCAGTCCATATACAAATGACCGACCCTTTGACAGTTCCAGCAAAATGCCACAGGAGGTTTTCCAGAGGGATTTGGACCCGGGTGCTTTGGAGGATTATGCGGAATTGGGCTAAAGGCTTCTAAATTACTTGGATTTCCAATGTGAGTTTCGGGTGCTTTCGGTGGTATTGAATGTGTACTGTTAAATACGTAATTGGGCTCAATGATTGACGATTGATTGGGAGGTGGTGCGTAAAACATAACATCTTCAGTATTGTAAGCCTCCATTTCATGCAATCTTGGGGATTGAAAATTTCTTTGAACTAATTGTTCAGGAATAAGTCCGACTGTCCGCCAAATATCTTCAGTTGCTACGCAGGTGCTGACTAAATCCGAAATTGAAGAAACTGCTCTACCGGCCAGATGAACCTGTAAGCCTGCCCGCATATTTTTCTTTAAAATATCGATAAGCTGTAGTTCTGAGAACGGAATTTTTAAAGGAAGAGTCAAATTTATAATATCATAGTAAAATTCAAGGAACGGTTCTTTTGGGCGTTGTTTTCGAGAATCTAAAAGCCGCAAAATATCGACGTCTGTTCTCCTATCTTGAAATCGGTGTGTAAATGCAGTTTTGAATTGAATCCAATTACAACCAGGGTGCCTTTCCAGAACTAACCAATAATGTTCCCCAGCCGTACCCTTTAATAGAGCTGGCATGTCATTGATGAGCTGTGATAAGGAGATATTATTGGTTTTAGCCAAATGTTCAGCTCGGTATAAAAATTTTTCCACCGCCAATCCGGAGGCGGAACCGTCAAACGAGATACCCCATTTGTGTACCGGTGTCGTATGTGAATTAAATTCTGGCGGCCTCTGTACTGGTATTGAAGTGTGTTCGTGTAGCCTCCCTTCATTAGTTGAGATGTGAGAATTTGGCCGAATTGATTTTGAGAAAATTTGTGGCAACTGAGCCTGACTATTTGATTGTGGGTTCAACTTACTTGTACTGGACATTTGCAGGCTAGCGGGATTATATGACATAGCAGCTGGTGTTTGAGATGGAAAGAAATTTGGTTGGATTAAATTCGTATTCGTATGTGGAGGTATTGCATAAGATGGTAGCGGTATGTAAGGATAATTATAAGTGAATGGTATTCCCGGAGGTTGTGTCTGAAACGGAGGTAATGGCGGTATATTTGTATGAGAGGGCGAAGAATGCTGCACTGGTGGCGGAGTAGACACTATTGGCATTTGCACCGGCAAGGCATTGCCATTGTTAGGGGCTACCGCTTCACTGCTAGATGGTCCCATTAATAGAAAATTATTAGCAGGTTGATTGGCATTATTATCATCATCTAAAAGAGTGGAATTCGTAATATTAATTTTTGATTCTTCAAGCTGCGCAGGCTGCGGTGCTGCTAACATTAACTCCAACATTTCCTCTTGCCCTATTTGTGTATTACTCAAATCAAGAATAGTCTCTTGTACAGTCTGTGTCTTCGAGATAAATCTTTGGCCGATATCTAAAAGTGTGGTACATCCTTGAACTAGTTTGGTAGCTGGAATTTTTACGACATCGAGAATCTTAATTCGTTCTCCTCTTGCTCTTAGATGGCATAGTTTTGAAACTAAAGTGGAATATTCTTTCGCACTGAAATCAGGGTTTTGAATACAATTCAATAATTTAATTTGCAACGATTGAAATTTAAATGCACACATAGTAACTTCATTGTGTGGCTGAATCAGCGCTTTTGAATGTGGCTGCGTGGGTTTAAGCGAAAGTGACGCTTCCTCTTTTTCAAGAGCCTCATCTAAACTGTGGGTTTGGAGCTCTAAACCTAAAGAACCATCAATGTGACGAATTTCAAATTCAATTGCCAATTCCTCAGGGGATAAATCCTGAGAATGTATTCCAATAGTTGCCATGCTTAATTATATTTATATAAAAAAAATTAGGCAAATTCAACAATTTCACTCACTGTTAATATTAATAGGATTTAATCCTGTTTTTCTCCTAATATAAAAATTTAGTTGATTTAAAGTAATTTAGTAATTTAATTTGACGAAATTTGATAAAAAAACTCAAATATAATAAATTTTGCAGACGAGGATGAGATGGTTGACCGTTTTGAAAATAATTCTATTTTTATTTTCCGATGTAGAGAGGTGATTAATTTGGGCTTGCATTGGGTAAAGGAAGGGGAAAATTTATCAAGATACGAACAAAGAACTCAATAGAAAGTATAAAATAATTCCTAGAAGCATTTGCGCTTGATATTTTGAAACTGGTGTTTAACTATTATATTTCACACGAACAACCGCACGTAATCGACATTACCATGAATGGAAAACAAAGCACGAGAGCGTGAAAATAAGGTTCAGGGATGATTGATATGCCTACCATGACTGGTAAATCTTCACCTTAATCAACGAATAATCGGACAGGGAACCAGGTATAGGCATCTATAATCCCGAATACAAATAAAACTAAAATGGGTGGAATGAAGGAGAAATAAACACATATGAATGCTAACATCGAAATCAACAAATGAATGGAAAGGATGCGCATAAAGAATGAAAATAAATTTGTTTGGGGAGGGGAAAAAAAAGGAAAACTCTAAGTCAACATTGTAATCAACACTTTAAGTGGAAAGCATTGCGAAAAGAGCAGTGTATGATTATGTTAATTGATAAAACCTTAAGTCTCACACTAGAATCGACAATTTTAAGATTGGAAGAAGAGCGATGGTAATTTCATCAAATTAACATAACTTATGAAGAAAATAAACTAGATTAGAAACCACCGTAATAACAGTGATGCAAACTTTAGGATTAGCTAAAATGAATAAGGAATTGAAAAAAACCGTGTGTTTTGGGCGCCACTGTAACAACCCTACTCCATTCAATTCAGTGTCGAATAAAAAGAGTAGGATTGTTAACAGAAATTTGTTTTACGGGGTCAGCGGTTTTGGAACGGTCATGTGTAGCCGGCTAGAGCTCAGCGGATTGGGGTGGGGTTTACCAAAACATGACCCAGTCTTGCTAGACCGTATATAAAGGGATCCAATAAGAGAACATAGGAAATGCAAGCTATTATTAATTTTACCTCATATCTACATGGAGATTCTAACAATCAGGCCAACTCACCTCATCCTCAGTACGGCTGCTTCACTATCTCATTCTGAAAATGCGAATAAATATCGAACCGTAAAACCCAGAGAAATTAAAAAAAACGTATTATTGAACTTTAGATAGAAAATGATCAAATATAAATGTTTTATTATTATTACTCATAATTTATAAAATTTTGCAATGTTTTACTAAAATTCGCCATATGACCAGGAAAAAAATTATAATTAAGAAAGTATGAATTTAAATAAAATTAAAGTTAAGCAAGAAATGCAACTACTAAAAATATGTTTATGATTTAGACAACTTAATTAATTTACCTAAATTATTATTACCAAAACCAATTTCTAAATTCTAAAATTTGTATAACCCAGCACTGGAATTTTAAAACAAATATAAAAACAAAATTCCAGAAAGTTCCGTAAGAGACTAATTAATGAACAACAAAAAAAACCCGTAAACCGAAAACTTAAGAATTTAGAAAAAGGGCAATTCTTAACTAACACATAAAATAATTAATTACGATAATGTTGGCATTAATTTGGCCAGAAGCAAAAAAAAATTTCTTAATACTATAAAAATTTTGTAACTTAAAACTAAATATGTAATTATTTAAAAAAAAAAATTTGTACAAAAAAAACTCATCTTAATATCACCGGATTCTGATGTGACGTCATTTTGGCTAATACAATGAATAGCGTACATTTGTATTATTTTTCATTAATTACCGAAAAACGTTATTTTTTTATAATTTTCATTCACTAATTGTTTTTAATGATTATGGATTTATATTATAATGATTATTATGAGCAATATTGGCTCCACTAAACCTTTTCAAACCGTTTTTAGTTGCTATGAATAGGTACACAACTTATTTTTGCAAGCACTTGTATATACTGTTTTTAATGTGCACAAAACTATATTATTATAAACCATATAAGCTTAATAATGGTCAACATAAATTATGAAAAGCTCAAAGCTTTTAAATTTGGTTTTCACATAATATTTAACTTAAATTTGTGATCACGCATAATTGTCATAGCACTATGTACAGTTGCTCTACTCAGTTTATTTTTCTTTCCATCGTTTGACTTATGGAAACACACATAAGAGCACTTATATATATTTTTATTTTTATGGAGTTTTGTGTTTATCACTCTTGTATTATGGTATTAAATACTGTATTATACATTGTATTAAATGAGCAGTTGCTCCACTAAATTTTAAAATGATTTTCAGATTAACACGCACAATATGGACGTGAGCACTTTTATTGTCTTTTGATTTAATTATTACCTTGATGAGTACATAATCTAGGTAATGCTTATTGACTAAAATTTTCACTAATTACATTACAATGGTTAATTTAGATGGTCAGTTTTAATAATCCATTGTAAAACACTATAAATTTATATCGGTTAATTATGCTTAACTAGATATATTAGCATACGTTTATTTAATTAGCCGATATTCTCGAATATTAGTTATAAATTTTTACTACTTTAGCACTGTACTTTTCACGATATTTAAAAATCGAATGTTTTTTCCCAAAAATTTAAAATAAAACAACCACGTTTCTACATTGTTACTCGCATTTATAGAAAAAGATAACAAAGGCTGACCCCACTTATTGCCATCCATAAATTAATTTTTTTCCGCGTTTTATTTGTGTTTTTAAATACCGGTAATGTTAGGAGAAATGTTTTAACCCTCGACTTGTAACAAAATACTTGTTACAAGTGTCACGATGGGAGCGAGTCAGTTAGGTGCATACAGTGCAGTAAAAGCTTCATGTATAGATTATTTCAATAAGTAACTCTTTTTTTTGTTTGTTAATGGTTAGATTAGCGAACGCAATGTTTATTTTGTACTATGACCGATCAGCCAATGGTGTGTGTGGTTATAACGGGCCCTATAAAAAAACGCTGACTGCTACCCGGTAAGATGGCGTTCCACCCTAGCTGAGTCAAGGTGACCCGGGTCATACGTTACACATTTTTTCTATCGTGTCATTTACCATAGTGAATCATGATATTGTTACAGGTAAAACATGGTTTTATTCAATTGTTTAATAAAAATAAAGTTTCTGTTAGTTCCATAAGTTTAAAATACCCCAAAAATGCAATTAAAATTACTTTTGTCATAAATTTTCACACGTTTTTTTTTATTTTGTGAATTTGTTTTGCATTTTGAATTTGAAAATTTTCAATGTGGTACTAAGCCTCCAGTATTGAAGTAAAAACGTGCTTTATAACAGGAATTTGGTAATATGGAGTTATACGTTATAACATCTATCAGGAGCAAATAAAAGATGCACAATATACAGGGTTTTCCAATAAGAGTGATATGATTTCTTAAAAAAAAAAACACTAATTGTTAAGGAAATTGAAATGTTTTTTATTTAATGTGAAGTACAATCGATACAATCAAGTTCTGAATAAAACGTCATACAAATGGCCTCCACGACTTCTTCTGCAGGAACGAATTCGATGAACCCAATTTTCGAGCACTTTTTCCACTAAATCAAGTCGTATGTCATGAAAAGCACGTTTAATATTGACTTGTAAAGCTTGAAGAGAGTTTGATTTATTGCTAAAGACCAATGACTTCAAATAACCCCACAAGAAATAGTCTAATGGTGTTAAATCACAACTCTTGGAGGCCATTCAATATCACAATTTCTTGAAATAATCGAATCACCAAACTTTTCTCGCAGTAATTCAATTGGTGCACGTGCTGTGTGGCACGTAGCGCCGTCTTGTTGGAACCAAATGTTGTCAAGATCAACTTCTTCCAATTTCGACCATAAAAAGTTGGTTATCATCGATCTATACCGATCTCCATTGACAGTAACGGTGTTACCAGCTTCATTTCGAAAAAAATACGGACCGATGATTCCACCAGACCAAAAACCATACCAAACTGTCAATTTAGGTGAATGTAATGGTCTTTCATGAATAATTTGTGGATTTTCTTCGCACCAGAATCGACAGTTTTGTTTATTTACCGCACCACTCAGATGAAAGTGAGCCTCATCGGAGAAGATGATTTTCTTAAAAAAATCGTTATCGTTTTCAAGTTGTTCCAAGGCAAAATCAGCAAATTCACGACGTTTGCGGTGGTCCAATGGCTTCAGTTCTTGAGTGAGAACAATTTTATACGGATGCAAACCCAAATCCTTTCTCAAAATCCGCCAGGTTGTGGTTTGAGACAGTCCCAATTCTTGAGAACGTCTTGGAATCGACAAATTAAAGTCTTCAGCCACACTTGCCTGAACGGCAGCAATATGTGCATTACTTCGAGTTCGAGCGTTTCTTTGTCTTATTGGCACTTGAACATTATGTAATAGTAATAGCGAGCACACTTGGACGATTATTACGACTATAAAATGGCAAAACCGCACGAAAAGTTGCAATTGGAGAACGATTATTTTGATAATAAAACTGAATAATTTGTAATCGTTGTTCTTGTGTATATCTCACCATGAAGAAATTGTAAACATTACTGAATACAATGAAACAAAAAATGACAGATCATGACATATTACAAATGGCCGAAACGTCACTTAAAAATCATATCATTCCTATTGGAAAACCCTACACTGTAATGTGTATTTTTACTAACACCAAGTTAATAAGCCCGATTCTGCCTTCCAAAATTTTATGTTATGTTATGTAATTTTTGTTTTTTCAATACAAATTCATATAGGAAGCGGGGAAATAAAATAACATAACATAAATTTTAACGTTGCAGAATCGGGCCCAATATCATATTTCTGCAAATTTAAGCTCACATTTTTGGTATTTAAAATGATAAAACTATTTAAATTAATAAAATATACAAAAATCACACTTTAAACTAAATACTGGATCAATTAGATTGTAAGGTCTAATCATTGCAATTTTAATAAATAAAAACTAATATTTAATGACCACACGATATGTAGTAAGCTTTTATTTCAATTTGCCAGAATGCTGTTGGTATGAAAATTTTCAAAATTTTGCTTGAAATAAAATAATTATTACACGAAAATAAAAACGATGATGGTATACAATATTATATTGAAACTAACATTTATGAAAATATTGCAGAGATCATAATTAAGAGTTTGTAACGTTTTCATTTCAAAATTTGTGTTAGAAAAAAACGTGGTTTTCCATATGTTTTATATGAAATGTTTGGGTTTCCTTCTTTCTAATTCTTCTATCAATTCTTCATTTATAACTTTTCACAATCAACCAATCAATGTAGTCTATTATGTAAACAAATTTCCCCTTCCGAATAAAATATTTTTAAATCGCATGCAATCCTGCTGAAAATTTTTCAGCAGAATATTGTCGCGAACTCGCACTGAAAAAATGAAAAATAGGAAACTTTTTCGATCGACGTTAAATTAATTGAATGGTTCAATCATTCCTTAGTGGTTGTACGCAATTTGCAAAAATTAATATTGTTTATCTGAGCCGATTAATGTTTTTGTATATTCCAAGAATATATCACACAATCATAACATCTTGGACCGGTTATTTTGAAATGACATTACAAAAAAAATTAGGGGTAGGCTGTGTCTTCTACACGGCCGTAGGTGTTTTCCGTGATAACGTTTATAAGAGGTGCGAAAAATGGCACGATGTATGGGTTTGTTAAAATAAATTTCTTTATTATTAGCATCATGATAAGAGAGTACAGTGGTTGTTTGCAAACGATTAAGTACTAGGCGATGGTATGAGAAGTACGATATGAAGCGCAGGGTCTCAGTGGAGATGTGCCTGATGAATATGAGTTCCAGAGAAGTGCCTCCCAAAGTCGCCGAGGCTATGTGTGGTGGACACGCGGTCTAGGTCAAATATATATCAGAGTCCACACTGACATATGACCTATCAGATCAAGCAATCCCCTTTTATAGTGCTCTCATTGTAAATCGCCACTTTGTAGATCTAAATTTTAATTAAAATTTATGTGAAAATTAATTATTTTAATTTACAATAAATTATCTGCCACAGTTTCTTTACGCACAAATCAGCACTAGAATTGCTCCGATCAGATAAGGCATGAGGGTTCTCTCGCTACAGTGATCTCAAGCATTGTAAACCGCTATTTTGTAGTTTGTAATTTTAATTAAAATTTATATGGAAATTAATTATTTTAATTAACAATAAGTTATCTGCCACAGTTTCTTTACGCACAAATTGAACGCAGAATTACTCCGGTCAGATAAGTGATTTTCTCATGGTTGGTTGTAAATCGTTGTTTTGTACTTTGTAATTTTAATTAAAATTAATGTGAAGATTAATTATTTTGATTTAAAATAAATTATTTGCCACAGTATTATTAAGCACAAATTAATAATCGAATTGCTCCGATCTGATGAGGCATTCTTTTGCTATAGTGCCCCCAATCTCTATAAATCCCTATTTTGTAGTTTGAATTTTTAATTAAAATTTATATTGAGTTAATTAATTTAATTTAAAATTAATTAGCTACCACTGGTTTTTTACGCAAAAATTGACACCATCGGATCTCCGATCGGGTGAGCCGTTCTCTCGCTACACTGGTTCAAGCATTTAAATCGGCCGAATTCAGAGGTTCGCGGCGCGGGTTCCTGTGCCGCCCGATGACGACATTGCGATAATATTATGCATGACACATAAAGCCGAAGGACCAATCTAAGCAATCATATCTTTAAATTAAAGGTAATGCTTATAGTTGACAAGTAATTGCCCCCGACCAAGGGCTAAATTTCGAGTCAGTTTTCTGAACATGCGGTGTAAAACGTTATCACGTCAAAAACAACGGACGAGTTCACGCTCAACTCGCAAAAGAATTATGTGAAAACCTGCAACTACTGAATCATTTCAAGTCTCTTCGACGGGCCTGACAACTGTTCGCTCAGTATTTAAATTACGATACAATTTTGCGTTAAAAAGTCAATAAGTTATTCTATTTTAGATTTGGAGGACGAACCTTACCGACACTAATTGTTTAATTGAAAATTGAAATTTATAACCGACTATATTTCAGTATAGCGATGTCTTGGTGAGCTTGAGCAAAGTACAGTTCTGTTAAGTTAATCATCTATAAACCTGCCCTGAATGCTTTAAAATTCACCATTACTCATACAAGACAATTGTTGAAGATTCCATATTTAAACTTTTATGAATGGTCACGGCAAACCAGGGGCCCTATCATGATTTCCGCCGCGAAAGAATTTTTTTACGATATCGTTAATTTGGGATCACAAAACACGACACTTTTTGGCCATCTATTCAATAGCGAGAAAAATTCCGCCATCAAAAATAAGGCGGACAATTTTCCGATTGATTTATTGTTGAGGATTGTGACAAGTTTTTGCATCTAAAAAATAATGCCGCGTACACTGACAAACGTCATTAAATGAATGCGTTTGCATAATTTTCGATAGCGGAATTCATAATAAGAAAGTTGATGCGGTTTGGATTTTATTACTTGAGGGCTATGTGGGCGTTAAGCCACCTCGCACTGCGACCTAAAAGATCTTTTGTGCTTGCGGTTTGGATAGAACATGATTTAGGCCTTGGTGAAAATATGGCGGATTGCGCTAAAAAGCACTATTTTGAATAAAAGCGCAATTTTATGTATCTATAATTTGTACATTGAATACTGTACATTGAATATTGAAATTTGTACATTGCTTTTGTTATGTATCTTTAGAAAATGGCGTTCGAATCTGTTTACCACTCTTATACTTTTTGTTTCCTATATGCCCCGCATAACCAATCTCAGCAACAGCATGAGCAATACTAAACATAGTAGGTATACCGATTAAACAATTTCATAATTATTATTTTTTATTATGTATCAACGTATACGTGTCATTTTCACAGCTCGCTAAGATGTAACATATGATTTTTAATATTTAAAGTATGGGTGCATTTGTCTTTGTTTAACGCACTTCCATTTCAGTTTTGTTGAATCATTTACACTACACATGCATACTTTTTGTGCCTTTTCATTTTAATCTGACGGAAATTGTAATTCGAATTATATCGTATGCAAGTTCAGTGCATTTTATGATCGTTTTTATTTGATTTAATTTGCAATTTCGGTCGTACCGGAGTCTCCGTTCCTTTTTTTACATGAAATTTTTGACTTTAAAGATGTTTTCAAATCAAAAATAATAGATTTGCGCGTTATCCAATATAATGCTGATAATCTAAAAAATGTTGCTCCTATTAATGATGTATCGGATGCAATTAACTTGCAAAAAGATCTTGTTACAGTTAACATTTAATGTGAGAAGTCTCAATTATTTTTAAATGTAAGCAAATGTACCATAATGTCATTTACCTGATCCCATTCCTATATCACATGATTATAATATTACTACTTAGTGCTAATTTGGTCCGTGTTCAGGAAACAAACGAACTTGGTGTCATTTTACACCATCATTAGCATTTAATCGACATATTTAATTCATGCTGGCAAACGGCAACTCTATGTACCGGAGTTTTTGAAGCGGATCCTATGAAGCTTTTTATAGGAATTTGAATTTTTCTCTTCCGCTATCAACCTCTAGTTCATTGACGACTCGAATCAGAGCCTTCTAGAGTATAGAGCCATAATCATTATGACGTATTTTTTAGAAGCTTTTTTAGTGGTACAACTTTTCACTGATTTCCATAGTAATCCATAGTAAAAATGGTGTTTTTCAGCTTAGTTTTTCAATGAAAAAAGCAAAAATGGTACAAAATGTTTATACAAAAGTGTTCTACATATCTTTAGCAGCAATATACAGGAAGGGTATATTGGTATTAAGTAAATATTAATTGCAGAAATATTAAAATTAAATTATTTCTAAAATATATTTTTCGAACTTTCATTTTGAAAAATATATCAACGTTGGCTCTGACAAATTAAAATAATACTTGCTAAATTTATCTTTAGTTTTACTAGTGTACGTTAGATGTCTCAGATTTATACAGAAAAATACGAAAAAAGTTGTTTAATCTAATAATTATGACACGTTCTTAATATTTTGAGAATTAGTTTTGCTTTTCCTACAATTTTTGAACTTGAAATTTCCCCAGGTGGCAATTTTTCGTGCGATTTTTCAAGATGTTTACGGCCATCACCGCCCACTAAGTAATGTATTGACTTAATGTACACGATTTGTATAGTAAGCTTTTCTTTTTAATTTGACCAGAATGCTGTTGTTATGAACTTTTTTTTATATTTTGGTTTAAAAAAATCAATTATTACAAAAAAATGAAAACGATTTACTTAAACGATATTCATATATGTTGAAATTCAAACATTTATGAAAATATTTCAGAAATCATAATTAAGAATTTGCAACGTTTTTATTTACAAATTTGTTTTAGGAAAAAAGTGATTTCCCATATGTTTTATGTGTATTACTATGGAAATTTTGGTTTTTTCCTCGTTTCTAATTCCCTTATAAAAGCTTCGATTTTTAGATTATGGCGTGTATAATCAAGGTTGCTTTGCTCGAATATGTGTCTTTTGTGTATTTCTTCATTAAGTTAATCGTATAAGTAGGATTGAATCGGTTAAAAAAAATTCCTCGCATCGATAGACCAAAATTATAATTTGAAAATTATATTTTCCAAATTATAATTTATGAGCCAATTATGCAAAATGGGGAATCACAAGACATGATCGGCAAAATAGATTGAATCCCAGAACAACCATGATAATTAATTTTGAAGTCCATTCATTTATAGCAAAAATCCAAGCAATGTTGCGGGCTGAGTGTAAATAGTGGCTAGAAACGTACAACGTTTTTGATTTAAATTGTCCATTTAATTTGGTACATTCTGTTCTGAATGTACTCATTCAAAACAGAGTGTACTGAAAACAGGATGTAACTGTAAATTAATAAATTAATTTATAAACCCACATTCTAAATAAAAATAAAAAAAAAAACTTTAATAATTGAAGTACAGGTGATTTGTTGTCAGCATGCTGGATTTTTTTTTCATTTCCGAGCTACTTAGTGGAAAAATCCTTAGTTTATTCTTGTTTTTGAACCTTGGATTCTATGTCCTTGTATGAAATCTAAAATTTCGCTCCCTTTTAAAAAATGATTTTCGTTGGACTAATTATGGAGCCTTTGAATTTGATGTCTAGATCTTATAATGATTTCAGCATGTTTTGTGACTTTAATGTGAGTAAATTCGAAATCAGACGATTATTGAAATGAAATTATTTTAAATAGCAACTTCAAATAACACTGGTCGACAAAGAAAAAGTATCAGAAGCAAGGATAGGAATTGCCCTATTGGTTCAGGATTTTAAAATATCTCAACAATGCCGTCAATATATTAGCTACATAAACCATTAAGGCCGGTACATATTGAGAACGAGCGTCGAGAACGATTTTTCCTTTTCAGCTAATTATTTAAGCAAATTTAAAAAAAAAAAAGCAAGTTTGTTTTTAATTAACGAGAGCTAAGATATTCACTTAAACGATTTTATTATTATTTTTTTATTTATTCATTTATTTATATATAAATGTAGTAAGTTTATTCAAAAACTTTTTCCATTAGGAATACAAAAAAAGTATTTTTAAATGCTAGACTGCCACCCAATTACTTAACTAATTACCATCACCACTAATTAACATGACCATGAACCCAATAAGAAAAAAAAAAATAAGAAAAACAGACTTCTACATCACTGCTGCCTAAAGAATTAAGATATATGTATAGTATAGAAAAGAAGTGACTACAAGTAAACTGTTAAAGAGTAAAATTAAAATGTTGACAGTATTTATTTCTAAAAATGACCGGGGAACTAGATTTTCTAATATTAATGTCCAAATTGTTCTAAATGCTTATCCCTCTAATGAAGAAAGACGAATTCATCAATTTACATTTATTTCTGGCTGACTTCAATATTTGCATGCGATCAGAAGATTTTACCAACTTATCAAAAATATATTTCGGTGTTGGCGTCTTAAAAGCTGTTAAATAAATATGCACACTTGGAAAGTATATAAATCATGAAGAGAGCAACCGAATAGCAAGTTGGAATAACAAAGATACGGTCAAATTTTCTAAGTCTGAAGACATACCTGACACAACTATTAAAGAGCATTTGTAACTCGGAGAAGTATTTCTTTTGCAAATCAAAAAAGACCACATCACCATAAAGAAAATGAGGAAGTACAAAAGATTTGACCAATCTAAGTCTGAGTTCATTAGAAAAGCATTTAGTCGTAGCCCAGAGCATTCTAAGTAAAAATATTATCCTCCTATTAACTCCTTCGATGTGCGAGTTCCAACATAGAGTTCGATCAAAAGTTAAACGAAGATTGTTAACAGTATCAGAGAAATTAATGCTGGCTGCGTTGACAGAAATTTTCGGTAGATCGTCGACGCATCGAACGTGGGGCGATACTAAAATAGATTGAGTTTTCTCACTATTAATACCCAGACGATTTTTCACGGGCCTTTCGCCAATTAGACCTATATCCAAATTGACTTTATTAATACTGTTCACAATACCCGTAGGATTACAGAATCTATAAATTTGAACATCGTCAGCAAATAAATGATATTTACAATGTGTAATCGCTTTCGTCAAGTCATTAATATACATCACAAATAAAAAAAGTCCTAAAATTGAACCTTGGGGAACACCAGAATAACACTTATGTAGTTGGCTTTAGATTTTGCTACGTTAATTTTATTCCTGATAATTCTAAATTCCTGAAGTAATCTATTGTCTCTAGTGTGTTTCCAATGTTGAAAAATGAAATTCCTAAGTTTAATCATATTTATAATTTCAACATTGAGCCACGGAGGCTTGGAAGGTTTAAGACTTAATGTTTCAAGTGGAACATGTTGTTCAAATAAGTGTAATATATTAGAGCATAAATATTGAATTTTTTCATCAGGTTGTATAATTGAAAATACTCTATTCCAATCAAGACTGCAACAGGACTCAGTCAATTTAGGTATATCAATATCCTTGAAACTGCGGAAACGTATTATAGGGGTTGATTTGCAAAAACTGACTTTATAGGAGAAATAAATTAGATCATGATCTGTGAACCCCACCCAGATTTCACTATGAAACTCAATTTTGTCAGTATTTGTAATAATCAAATCTAAAAGTGAGGATGCATTGTTCAAAAAGTACGTTGGCTCACTGTTAATGGTCTTACAACCAGATTTAATCAACAAAGGTAGGAATTTCGTTGATAGTACATAAAAGGAAACCGGTGTAATCCAGAGAATAATTGGGAAAAATGTCTCCTAAATCATCACAGTATTGCTTCCCGGGCGGCTTATAGACCACTGTATAGATATCATGCATTTACTAAAAAATAGAATTTAAAATGTTAACAGTTTTAATACAAAATTTCAATTTATCGTTGATAATTTTTAATTTAAGACGATAAATTGAAATTTTTTATTACTTTTTACTTTTTATTTTTTAGCACATAGACGCTATTTTAGCTATCGTAATTAAAAACAAACGTTTTTATATAAGCCGTAGTATTTGCAGTCTAAACACAACAGAAAACTTACTACATATTTCTGTAAGTATTAGTGTCGTAATATAATCCGTATAATCCCCCCGTATAATCTTTACATACTTCAATTTTAACACAGGAACTACCAACCCGTCAAAATGACGAATTGTACATTTATTGTATTCAATTTTTTTTAATTATTATGTTAATATTTTTTTGGAAGTTTAGGATGAATTATAACATAATTACTTTGTTGTCATATTAAAAGGCATCACAGATTCTCACAAAAATATTAACATAATAATTAAAAAAATTGAATTCAATAAATGTATAACCGGTCATTTGACCGGTCGGTAGTTCTAGTGTTAAATTGTAGTTTGTATCAAAAACAGTACAAAATATAACTAACACTTACAGAAATAATCGTTTATATACATTACCTACTAGTTTCTATACACTACTTCATATATATTCAAACAAAATCATTTTCATTCATTGAAAGGAATAAAAAATTTTGAATATGTGTTTTACTATTATGTACTTTCATTGTTTTTTTTTTGGTTTTTTAAGTGAATATATTGCAAAGGAAATCTTTACGCGTCTATAACTTTGGAGTCCGACCACCTAAAGATTTTAGCCATACCATTTTTTTTTCTTATCTGAGCAAGGTTTATAAGTCTGTCCTTGTTTCATGAAAATCGGATAAGTACTTTTCGACTTAATATGTACTTGTTAACAGATATCAATAGCGGGGATATAAGGCATCTCTCTAGCTCTAGCGCTTTGCTTGAGTTGAGATGTCTAAAAACAATGGCGCCACCGTAAAATACCATTCATCCCTCTCATTTACAGTTTTAAATGTCCAAATATCTGTATCTATTACCGAGATATCGTAAATCAAAGTATTAAAAGTTCTATCTTTCTAATCGTTCTCAGGCAGTTTTTTTCGACAATTCTTTGTCTGATTTCCTTCCTGTAATTTCCGGCGTTCCTCAGGGTTCAGTGCTGGGTCCTCTATTGTTTTCTATGTACATTAATGACATAGAATCCTCTATTCAGCATTGTTCATTTCACATTTTCGCTGATGACGTCCAAATTTATAAAAATAGTAGGATTTTCTGATAGTCAGTTTAGGAAAAAAATGTTTTTGTCTTATCTTCTTCCTCATTTTATTTATGGTGACGTAGTTTTATTCGGCATGCTTCAGGAAAATATGAACGTTCTCCAAAGATGTTTCAATGCATGTACTAGGTTTATTTTTGGTATTAGGAAATTCGATCATATTTCTGCCTTGTTTTAGGATGTAGTTTATCTACCTTTTACGAATTTCGCGTTTGTCTTTTTATTTTTAAACTTCTCAAAGCTAAGAAGCCTTGTTATCTTTATAGGAAGTTACTTTTTAGCAGGTCTCATTCCTCAAACTTCCGCCTGATTCCGGCCAAAAATAGTTGTAGGTCGCTAAACAAATCCTTTTACGTTAGGGGAGTTTGTCTTTGGAATTCAATTCCATTGGACCATTGGAAATTAAGAGGTTAGGATCGGCCAAATTATTTAAGTCAAAATTTTTGGAGTGGCGTGATTGATGGGCAATACGTAGTTTTTTTAAATTTATTTTTAATATTATTATTATTATTGTTAAATTTTAATATTATTTCACCTCTTGCTGTACATTTTATTGTAAATGAGCTATTGCTCAAAATAGAATGTGTATGCATGAGATGGAAATTGTTTGAAAAAATTTAAAAGGTTTTTCTGCCTAATGGAAGCAGCTTCATCATTTTATTTTTGTTCTTTTGTTCCGTTTACTCTGTTTCCATCTGTGCTTTTCCTTTTAATACTAAATTATTGTTAAAGTACAATAAATAAATAAATAAATAAATAAATTTTGTATGAGCTTATATGTCGCACACGTTAACTACGATATGCGAATTTATTAGTGCGCGCTTTATTTGATTCACGATATCTCGGTAATAGATAAAGATATTTAGACGTTTAAAATTGAAAATGAGAGGTGATGAATGGTACTTTTCGATGGAACCATTGGTTTTTAATGCTGAAATTCCATAACAATACAGTAAAATACTGAAAACCTTATGGGCTCTTTTTTTGTCGACCAGTGTAATTATTATTCTATTTATTTGTCTAATGTAAATTAATATTATAAATTGTAAAATTAAAACTTGTACTAGAACTTTTGGTTTCAATTGATTTTTTCTGATAATAATATTAAATAAAAATTAATACAATAATTTATTACCTACCCCTTAGCCATATTATTTCTAAAAAATACTATTTCTAATTATTTGATTATTTGAAGAACTACTCGAAGTGTTTTATAAATTTTAAAAATTATAAAGAACAGTCAAAATTGTAACCAAAGATTATTGAATTTATATAAATTTTGTAAAATCACAATTGTATGGCTGTGACAAATTGACCGAATTCTTGTCTTATTTTAAGAACATATCTCACCAACTATTAAAATTTTTAATCAAAAACTATTTACAAATTTTAAATTAATTTTATTGATGTATAAATTAATTATAATTCAATATACAAAAAAAAAAAAATTAAGTAAAAAATAAAATAAAAATTGCACGATTTTAATTTTTGTTCTGTTTAAACCTCTAACTTAATCTTTATTTTATTTTTTAATTAGCCCTTGCGAGAAGAGCAAAAGTATATCCTAAATCGAGGATATAATTTGTCACTGGAATTGTTTGCATTTTGATACACCGAGAATACATTGAATACCTCTGTTTACTTAATATGTATATGGATTGTTTGTTATACGAAAATGTACACAAATAAATTTAATTTATTTGTATGAATTTTTAATTTATTTTTATTAAAAATACAATATTTGTAATAATATAATTAACTTATAACTTAATCATTAAAAATAGGATTGATTTGTTTTAGTGCTAATCTAAAATATTTTTTTTTTATTTGGTTTCTTCCGATTTTAGTTCTAAATTCTCAAATTCGATACTAGCGGTATCTAATGTAGATTCTTCTATAACTATATTTTGGTTGTCACATTCAATTTCGTCTTGTTCTAAAATTGTGTCTGTACTCGTACTAGCGGTTTGTGTTTCTGACTATAAATTATAAATAAAAATAAAAATGTGACATCTATTGATAAACATGTGTGTTAAATAAATTGTACATACTGTTTTTGTTGGACAGTCCGCCACTAAATGGTCGTTTGATTTACAATAATGACATCGTTTTGGCATTGGCCCGAGTTCACATTTAGCCGCTATGTGATTTGCAAATTCACCACAATTGTAGCATCGTACTTTACGAAATCGTCGTTTGGCCCCCGGTCGATACGTTGATCCGTGACAATCGGAATGTGATGGTCCCGAAACTCTTGTTGCTTCATACCCTTTATCACTTATTTTACATTCGAATTCAACTTCTTCCATATCGCCTAGCGAACGGAATCCATCCATTTGTATAACGCTTTGATGTACAAAAATGTCTTGCTCGCCATCGTCCGGTGTTATAAAGCCCCATCCTTTTGCCACATTAAACCATTTACATTTACCGCGTCCTAATTGTGGTGTGTTAATTGCTGATTCATCTTCTGAAAGTATTAAGAGAAACAATACTAATGTTAACCCTTTTTACAAGAGTATGGTATCATAATGCCGTACGCGGTTCGAATATCTTCAAACACTATACATATGAAGGTTCTTATTTTATACATTACATGTATATGATATCCCGTTTAAGGATACATTATACATTTCCCAGACAATACAACGAATGGATGTTTTTACGGTCCGGTTAGAGAATTTTGTCGTTTTTGTTATTTTTTTGTAAATTTTTGAAGGGTGCAAAGTAATAAAAGGGTCGGATTTTAAATATAAAACTTCAGACATTTATCTTCCTGTGTTGTTTTGTTTGACCAAAGGAATCCGTATTCTTGGGTCGCTTATACTATACATACATATATAAATCGAGAATCGTGTTTTTAATTTAATTTAAATTTCTAAACACTTTTTTCACCTAAAACCATACTAAATTAAAAAATAAGGTTACACACTCACATGCAGTGATTGATGGTGGGGTATCGTGAGATTATTATGCTAAATTAAAATTGATGCTATATAACTATGTATATGATTCGATTCAAGCCGTACCTTTTACTAAAATGATTCTATACAAACAACAAAATATCAAGGTGGTGATAATCGCTTTATGGATGTATTGAACAAAATTTCAAAAATTCGATAATGACAGCAAATAATTTATATTTAAGAACAAAATTTGAATTTGGGGTAATTTTCGGGTTTTTGTCCAACAATATTTCCTTTTGTTAATGTGTTACAATTTTTTTTTTTGTAAAAGTAGGTAAATTTAGTTATTGTGAACAAAGAGGGATAGAAAATGATACATAATTATAACATTGAAATGTGTTTAAATTTTATAAGTATTAATTTGGCAGATACACTAAAATTTTTAAATTGGGTTTATGAAAAATTAGTTTTTTTGGATAACTGGACTTTAGTGATGCTATTATAGTATTGCTAACTATTTTTGTGAAACCATTTGCAGAAACTTTTTCTAACTTTTAAGAATTCGAAACTAAAATTGTGATGTACATGCATATGCCATACGATTTTTAGAGAAACGTTGATTTATTTATGAGAGACAGAAATTTAGAATCAACATTTTATTAACAAATTTAGCTAGATAAGTTTATTATATCTTAAATATTACATCCTTTAACCGGGTTCAAAGTATTTGAGTATCTGAGAGTTATTCTGAGGCACCCTGCGTTTTATATAGTTTGGAATTCTATTTTCCTAAAGTTTTCCCAATTTTGATTCAAAAGACTTTTGAAGTTGTATTACAGTCTGTAACTAAATTTATAAGCAAATGTAGGTACAAAGAAATCTCAAATTAAGAATTGTTTTCTAAGAAATTGGTATTAAATATCAAATTTCGATAATTTTTATTCATATTCTGAAATGTCTAAAAGTTTCTGTAAATTCGATAACAATAATTAAATTTTTTTCATATAAACAATTCAATGGCAACAACAATTTTTGGGGGAATCGAGGGAATAGGAGGTACACGAAGCCAAATTATTTGAATATAGTCTTTCAACAGAATTTCACTTTCAATTTATTCTACCTTTGAAGTAATTTGAGTACTACCATTCGTATGTTTATTAAATTATAATGACTGATATAACAGAGCATTAAAACGCAATATAAACATTAAAACGCAATATAAACGTAATGTTAAAGTGACATCCTTGAAGCCGTAGTGTACAAATTGACGGGTGTAAAACCAGGTACGGATGGACGACATCAGTTGCCAACCGACACTAAATTTATGTTTATCCATGTTAATGCTTAGAAAGAGACTTTTAATCCGTATAGCGACTGATAATCGACAATGTCATAGCCGATCAGTCTTGTTTCCTGCAGTGTCAGAAGGTCGAGCTTATACTTAGTTGCATGTTCAAAGAGTTGATGGAGGCTCGAAGTTCGTTCCATGTTCCAAATTTAAAATCGTATCCTTGTACCGTGTCCGAGGTCTCTGTAGTGAAAACCAAAAATATATGAGGCATTTGTTGAGGTTTCGAAACAAAAACATTTTACAGTCTGGCCTGTTAACCCACCGCCAACCCCCAAAACCTGCCATAGCCATCACAGATAAGCCTACTCTTTCAACAGAGTAGTTACCAGTGGCCACCACGAAGAGGCAGTGTGGGCACTTTTGTTTATCCGCTTGCATACACATCAACCTGAACACCAAAAACAAAAAAAAAACAAATAATTCAGTAAAAAAAAAACATTCATCTCACGTGAAAATTAACGGCAATATTTGCAAATATCATGTTGAAAAAAATTTTCGGACTTACAGAACAAGTGAATTTTCTTTCACACTATTTACAAATATTATTATTATTGCCGTGTGTCACATTATCAAAACAGATCAAAAAATTATCTTTTACAGATAGTTAATAAGTATCAATTTTTGGAGGTTGTGCCTATATTGGTTCACAGACGTTAAATAACTCTCCATTTCAGACAAGTGCACTTCTATAGTAAAATTAGAGTTTACTAAAAGGTCCATGCTGTAAATTACAAGAACTCCGCAATTAAAGGAAACTTTTTGGGAAAGCGTCGTTGCTTGAATTGAAAAAATCGGAGAGTCTAATTAGCGCATTTTGCCTAACTCTGTTAGATAATTTTGTGCTAGATCTCCTTCAGGTTTTGAATTTTTTTAGGAAATAATGGATCATAGGTAACAATTACCTGTTCATCGGGCCTACTTCAAAGATTAACTCACGTGTTTAACTTTGCTCGCTCTCTCATTCTAGTTCATTCTTTTTTATTTATATTTATGGACTCTTTTCTTTTAAAGTTTTTCTGATAGGTCCAATTTCACCAATAAATATTTCAAGTTATGTTTTGGTTAACTAAATTTGTTGGGTTAGTATAACATCGACGAATGTATTGGAGCGTTTTGTAAATTTGTGTTAAATTGAAAACTGCTTCGTCAACCTTGCAGGCACAGATCAAAGGAATTGCATTGCTATATCGCTTCTGCTGTTAGTTGTGCAACAAATATTTGAAAAGAGCCTATAAATACAAACAAAAATGAATAAAACTAAATAATTGCATAATATATTTTTTATTCATTTTGTGGGGGTTGAGTGCATCTCAATAGGGTAGGGGTTGACCGTCTATAGCAATGCATCTCGTTGTCTTTATTCTAACGCTGCATCTATGTAGAAACCACCAAATGTGTCTAGTATACTTCCAAGTGGTAACACTCGGGCTACGATGTGAAACGTCGGCTAAATACTAGATGCGAGTGCAGTACATTATAAATGAGCGATATGGAAACTAATACCCCAGGTGGTACACCCGTTCCTCAGGTAAATCCACCTTCGAAGGCCGGTCTCATGAATTCTAGGGAGACCAGCAATTGCTATACTACAATTATTTTAACCAATCCAAAGACATGTTTGGTGAATAAACAAGCTCAATTGAGCGAAACAGAAAAGGAAACTTCAAGAGTACTATACGGATGAAGACGAACTAGCTCGAGAAACTGAGTGGTTAAGAGTTAGAGGTCAAAGGAAAAAAAAGGAAACGGAATAATACGCACTCCTCACCTCAATTAAAGAATGATGTTCCAGGACAGCGATTTAAGTCGCAAAATGAAGGTTGATTTGAGGATTCCCGGAAGGCAATAGTATTGGTAAATTGTATTGGTGTCGAATGTGCATTTTTTCTTTCAGTTTTTCGTTTAATATGATTCAAACAAGAGAGATAAAATGACGCGAGTAATAGGGATAAGATGATACAAATAAGAGGAATAAGCTCAGAAGAGAACGATTGAGGGGATGTATTAAATACTGAGAAGACTGAGACTGAGATAGACAACAAATTCCGAAATAAAAAACAAATTAAAAATACATATTACGAAGCGAGAGAGACTCAAAATAAAAAATATTAACCAAAAAAAAACAAAAAGTTAGAAAACAAAACGATTTTGTTGATTTTGTTTAGTATGTATTGTGTTTGTGTTGCAATGTGTCCGAGGGTGGAGAAATTGTTTCTAGCATATACACAGCAAATAAAAAAGCAAAATGGTTTATTTTAGTACTTTCCTTTTTAACGCGCGTAACCTTTACAATTTTTTTTTTTTGTTTAGAATAAAATGTCCACACCCTAGGGCATAACATCGTACAGGAACAGCCCTCACGAGTTGCAACACAATACTAAAGAAAATAAACAAAATCATTTTCATTTTTTCTTACTTTCTGTTTTGGTTCCTTTGTTCAAAATTTAAAAAATTAAAATATTACGAATGGAGCCGACGAAGAATACATAAATCAAGGAATGAGGACGAAGGGCCAAATGGGTCAAAGGGCCGAATGGGTCGAAGGGCCGTAATTTTTTCTTTATTTTTAGAAACATAATTTTTTCAATTTCTTGTTTTAAAGGATATTTTGTAAATTTTTTTATCAAATATAAATTAATCAAAAGATGTCCACTTGGATACCAGATTCAGAATGACTAAGGATAAAGAACTCCCAAAAGCAATCAGGAAATGCGGTTGTGAAGCCCTATCAACTGGAAAATCAATCTACTGGCCAACTGATCCAAATAAAGTACCACATTAGTACGTAAATTTTGTTCGCAAACCGAGACACGAGAATTGAGAATTTTGTATTCGTATACGATGTATAGTATACATTTTTGTGGTTGTGTTATATTATTTTTGTTTGTTGTATTTGTGCGTTTTTTAGGACAGTAAGCATCAAAAATAATTAAATCGGGTGAAATCGGTTGAATTTTTTGGTGCTTATGTTCGTTTCTCTTCTCGTGTTTTATACTTCTCTCTTGCTTTTGAGTTGAGATTTGTCATTCTACAAACAAAATAATTTTTGAGAGACTTCCCGCCAAACAAAGCGATTCGTTTACGATACGAAAACGATGTTTGATGTTCATATAAAATATCGTTTACGAATCGTTTTTACGATTCGAAATCGATACGTTTACGAATCCAACGTTACATGATAATTAGAATTTTTTACGAATCGGAATATATCGATTTTTGCGTTACGTTTGCGATACTTATTTTTCGTATCGGAAACAGACCTAATTTTGCGATCAATTTACAAATCTTATTTTTCGAGTTGATTGCGATGATTATTAGCAAATATAAAAAGCGTGTTTTGTATCTTTTATAATATGATTGTTTTTTATTTATTTATTTAAAATAAATGAATAATTACAACACAAATTTATAAATTTACATGTTTATTTTTTTCTGCTCACAGCACCTAAAATATATACAATATATGTATCAAAATAATAAACTTAAATGGTTTAATAAAATAATAATATAGGTGTATGTACTTACTTTGCGAACCTCACAACACAAAATATTTTTGAATAACTTTAATTTTCTTTTAACACAAATATGCCCATTTGCTTTTGTGTTAGAACTTAAATGGCAAGAAAGAAAGTGTATAGTTGAATTGTGACGTACACCCTTTGTGTATATTATAGTATCGTTTACGTATCTATAACGTATCGTTTTTTACGATTCGCATTTTTTGTTTAGCGGGTTGATTTGTTGTTGTTTTTGATTATGGAGTAACATTTTTTTTTTTTATTTGAGTTAAAGGATAAATTATTTTTCGTGTCTGTTATTAAAAAAAAACATTTAAATAAAATATTTTCGGTTGTTTAATGATTTTTAACATACAAGCACTTTTGATAGACAGAAGAAAATTAAATGACGTCAATTTCATAAAAAACTAAACACACTCACGTGGCCACTAATATACACACAATCTACCACTACTAAAAATTTGCGATTATTCTACTCTCAATTCTCGATTTGCGAACAAAATTTAGGTACTGATTGATTTGTTCACAAGCAAGGGCATATCTGCAAATTATGTACAAGTTGATGAAAAAATCATTCAGAAAGAAAGAAATTCATTTCTAGTAAATAACCACACTAATTGAGAGTGCTTTAGCTTATCGTTAGAAGAAAAAATTAGCTTAATGGTTTGTAGCGGTTCATTTCAAATGCACGTTGGGGTCTCACTTCTCCAATCCCTTCATGTTTAAAATCGGAAAAGTTGTTGTAGGGCTTTTTAGGTTAGCATAAAGTTCAATAAAGTTAATTTTTGTGCTTTAAGCTTTCTAGTTATTTATGAAAATTATAATTATAATAATTTATATTAACTTATTTTTTTTATGTAATGAGATGTTGTTTGCTCAGATGTTGTGACAAGAAGAACAAGTACAATTTTTTTTATTTATATAAAAATTTTGCAATCATTAAGTTTAAGTAGTACAAAATATTTATGATAGATGCTCTTCATTCTATATGCGTTCGATTGAAGGTCAAACGCACTCATTATTCCACTACTACATATTGACAGTAAATGTCATTTAACATAATATAAACAAGTGGATTTTATAAGTTAAGTATTTACAAAATGAAATGAATATAAAAATAAACAAACATTAAAAGTATGTTATCTTGATTTTAGGATTTACCTAAACACAAATTTTAAAGATAGTATATTTGATTAAAATATGCACAGTGGATGTTTTTTGATGTTAAACACCACACAAAAAACACGACAACAACAACACTCGAAGTGATATTGAACATCAACACAAAACAAAATAAATTAAAAATAAAATAAAATCAGTCTCGTCTCGAAATGCGACAGCACGTTACTCTCTGTGTTAGCCGCCCGACCACATTTTATGCGTCTTAAAATGGTGGTATAAAATAATAAAATGGTTGTAATAAATTAAGGGAGAACACCACTGTGGCCTACTATTTTCAAGTGCTTAGTTTGGTATTTTTTTTTTTTGAGGAATGGGTTGGGTTTAGAGAAAAAGAAACGTTTTGGCTATATTTGGCAATTTGGCATATATTTAAGTAAACAAAAAAAAAAAATTTATGTAAAAAAAAATACAAAATGACGGCGCAAGAGTAGCTTTAGTAGAAGTGATTTTGATTCGAGTCGCTCCACTGCACGCGGTAGAAGTGTCTTAAATTTGTTCCTGGAACAAAAAATAAAATATTTTCATGAAATATATTAGTTTTAGCATCGAAGTACCTGAGGAAATTAAAAAATTCGAAAAAGCAAAAAATAGAGAAAAGTTTGAAGAAAAAGTTTCATTTTTCGACTATAATTTTCGTATAAAAAGTTGTATATCTTTTTTAATTTTTAATTAATCAAAGAAACTCAGGTACTTCGATTTTAAATCTATTTAAGAAGCTACAATTAAAATTTCAAGTCGATTGAACAAAAATTGATTAAGTCCTGCTGCGTGCAGATTTCCATAACACGGTTTCGAGAAAAACGCTTTTAAAGTTTTTGGTATCAATTACTTCTCAATAACTTTAAAAAATGTTTACATACATACCACTAATATTAGCAAATAAGTTAAGTATTATTAAAGTACGTATGGTGTAAACGAAGTATAAGAATAATAAAATTAAATGAAGAAGAAACTAAAAATAACAGGGTTATATTGCCGACAGCGTTTTTCGGCTCTTAGAGAGCTCTCAGGAAAATACTTGAAAACCTTCTAAAAAAAATTTTTTTAGCTATAAACGAATTTGTATCATTTTCTAAAGGATTTTTTAAAGGCAAAAAAAAAATCGATTTTTTGAAAATCTCACAGTTGGTGTTCTCCCTTCAATTAATTTTTATTTAGAATAAATTATTTTCATAATAATATAAATTACAAATTAAGTTTGTTTAATATTAATGTAAATGCATAGCATTTATATTGGTGACCACCTACGGCCGTGTTTACGGCAGAACACGCCAAAAATGAGCGCAACAAAATTTTGTTTTTGTATTTTATACATATATGTATGAAAAAGTGTGGGCACCTGGTACGAACCCGTATCAGTAAATGGTATGTACCAAAATTTGGGTTTTGCTCTTTTTTTGCTCTCTGTGTTCAATTTTTTTTATTTATTTATTTTTTTATTAAATTTTCCTGTGGCGATCACAATGTCATCACTCCCACTCATATCTGCAAATTTTATACGGAGTCACACACACACACACATATATGCACGTATCCATGTAGTGCGCCTGAACACAAAAGAGTCACATGCGCACGAAATGGAGTCACACCTCACACCACATATGCTTTGCTGATCAACATCATCATCGTCATTTATTTATTTATACAAGAGGAAAGTCTACCAATTTGACTTGAATTTATAACAATATAATATGAACAGGTTAAAATAAAAATTATATCAAAATAAAAAAAAATTAAAATTGATATACAAATATGTTCAGGTTGAAGCATCAACCTACGTTTAAAGCTGTCTTTAAACCTAGATGATCGATTTTATTAAAACTTTTCGACATCATGTTTACCGGTTTATTGTCACTATAGTTTGTTCTATGTTTATTCAGACGAAACACTCTTGATCTCTCAAATTCCTACTAGCTGCCTTTATTTTAATTGATTCCAGTATGGATGGTGCATCGATTTGATCAAGTAAAATATTTCCAACAAACGAACACTTTAAAATGATGGTAATCGCTTCAGGGTAACGTAGTACGGTAAGTCATGGTCGTAATCCCATCTGTCTTTCCACGTCATATACCGTATAAACTTTTTTTGGACACTCTAGATGTAAAAAGGACACCAGACGTATTCAAGTGCTCAATGTGCTTAGTAAAGCACATGTTTTTAACGAAAGTAACCCTGTAACTATCGTCGTTGGTCGCGCCAACGTGTGATGTCGCACCTCTTTTGCATGGGCAGCATCTTCCGGTTTGGCGGGTTCAAATACATCACCTGATAGTTCAACAAGGAAAAAAAATAACTTGAGGTGCCAAACAAGAATTTACGGACAGTCAAGGCCTTTAGTCACTCACACCAATCTTTTGGTTTTTTCCAGAGTTTAAAAAGGGATGTCATTTCGCTTTTCGCTCTTTATCTTTTTCAAGAACGAAAATAAAAAATATTGTAACGCTCTTCATAAGGTGCGATATTGTAAAACAAAAAATATCGCTCTGAAGAGCAGGAGCATTATTTTTTATTATAAGGCTCTTGCTCTTCCACTATTTCGTTTGTATTACCATATTTTCGCTCTTTGTTATTGAGCTATGTTGAAAAAACAAATACGCTCTGCTCTGATGAATAAAATCGTTATTAATATTATTTCGCTCCTGCTCTTGTTAATACGGCAAACGGTATTCAAAACCTTCTAAAATGCTCTCTTTAGAAAGAATGATTTGTTAGGGAACTGATACACATTAAAAAATATCTACTGTTCTGAAATAAGGCCATCTAGGATATAACTTGGCTATTCCTTAACCGATTATGATGCAATTCGATAAGTGCCTTGGAAATGGGATTCTAAAATCATTTTTGGATAAATCCGGAGTATGGCCAACTAGTTTGGAACTTGACTATTTTTTAACCAATTTTATTGAAATTTGACATGCGCGATCGAAATGGGATTCTAAAATGATTTTTAGATGAAGTTCTGGAATATGGCCAATTAGGAAGGATCGTGGCCATTTATTATCCGATTTTGATGAAATTCAGCATGTTCGATGGAAATTGAATTCTTAAATGATTTTTAGATAAAGTTCTGGAATATGTCCAATTAGGAAGAAAGTTGGCCATTTCTTATCCGAGTTTGATGAAATCCAGCTTGTTCGATGTAAATGGGATTGTTAAATGATTTTTAGATAAAGTTCTGGAATATGGCCAATTAGGAAGGAACTTGGCCATTTCTTATTCGATTTTGATGAAATTCAGCATGTTTGATGGAAATGGAATTCTTAAATGATTTTTAGATAAGGTTCTGGAATATGGGTAATTAAGAAGGAACTCGGGTATTTCTTGTTCGATTTTGAAGAAATTCAACATATACGATGGAAATGGGATTCTAAATTGAATTTTAGATAAAGTTCTGGAATATGGCCAATTGGGACGGAGCTTGGCCATTTCTTATTCGATTTTGATGAAATTCAGCATGTTTGGTGGAAATGGGATTCTTAAATGATTTTTAGATAAAGTTCTGGAATATGGCCGATTAGGAAGGAACTTGGCCATTTTTTATCCGATTTTGATGAAATTCAACATATACGATGGAAGTTGGATTCTAAATTGATTTTTAGATAAAGTTCTGGAATATGGCTATTTTGATACAATTCTACATGTGCGTTGGGAATGGAATTTGACATGCGCAATGGAAATGGAATGCAAAAATTATTGATAGATGAAGTTCTGGAATATGGCCAACTATGATGGAACTTGGCTATTCCTAAATCGATTTTTATTGAAAATTGACATCCGCCTCCATATGGCCAATTAGAAAGGAATTGGGTTATTTCTCAACTGATTATGATGAAATTCGACAAGTACGATGGAAGTGGGTTTAATAATGATTTTTGGAAAAGTTTTGGAATATGGCCAATAAGGACGGAACTTGCTTATTTCTTAACCGATTATGATGAAATTCGGTATATACGATGGAAATGGCATTCTAAAATGATTGTTAGAAGAAGTTCTGAAATATGGCCAACTATGATGGAGCTATTCCTAAAACGATTTAAGTGAAAATTGACATGAGCCATGGAAATATGATTCAAAAATGATTTTTGGATAAAATTCTGGAATATGGCCAAGTAGGTAGGAACTTGATTATTGTTTAACCGATTATGTTTAAATTTTTCATTTGTGCAGGAAATGAGATTTTAGAATGATTTTTGGATAAAGTTCCGTAATATGGCCAGTAAATTTCATTAAAATCGGATTGAAAATGGCCAAGTTAATTCTAATTTGCCACATTCCAAAATTTTATCTAAAAATCATTCAAGAATCAAATTTCCTTGGTGTATGCATGAATATCAATTCATCAAAATTGGATAGGAAATCGCCAAGTTCCATCCTCCATAGCTTGAGAATTCCATTTCAATCGTATATATCGAATTTCATTATAATCGGATAAGAAATAACCAAGTTCCTTCCTTATTGGCCATATTCCAGAGCTTCATCTAACAATCATTTTAGAATCCAACTTCCATCGTACATGTCGAATTTCATCATAATCGGTTAAGAAATAACCGAGTGGCTTTCTAACTGGCCATATTCCAGAACTTTATCTAAAAATCATTTAAGATTCCCATTTCCATCGTATATCGAATTTCATCAGAATCGGTTAAGAAATAAGTAAGTTCCGTCCTGATTGGCGATATTCCAGAACTTTATCTAAAAATCATTTATGAATCCCATTTCCATCGAACATGCTGAATGTCATCAAAATCGAATAAGAAATGGCCAAGTTCCGTCCCAATTGGCCATATTCCAGAACTTTATCTAAAACTCATTTAACCCTCAGGGTACCGACTATAAAAAAGTCACGTTCAGTACTGGCATGGGTTAGCCTAACCCTGCAACTTTGATTGGCTGTATCTTGGGCTGTAGTTGGCCAATTGAAACGTTTTTTTTTAAATCGATAGTCCATTTTGTCACAAATACGAGGATGCTAATAGATTTATCGAATAATTTGTTTAAACAAAGATACATTCAAAAGTTTAAACATTTTCAATTTTTTTTTTGTGAAAAATCACTTTTTTTTTTAAATTCCATAACTTTGTGAAAAAAAAAGATATCGAAATTTTTCTTATTGCATTTTAAAGCTAAAAAGTTGTTCTTTAAAATGGCCGAATCAGTTTTTTGATCCATTCCAAAAACTATATTTTTTTTAAACTTTGAAATAACCCGTTTTCTAGGATAGCGATAAAACGTTCCATGATTGATTTATCGTAACAAGGCACAAGTGTAATATAAATAAATAACAAAATTGATTGTTGAATGAAATTTTTATTGTTCAAAATATAAAAAAACAAAATCAGACTGTATTTCCACATTCGCAGCATATTTTGGCTACATGGTCTCTGCACATAGCCTTATTACATTTGAGGCACTTGTAAAATGTTTTGCGGTCAAGAGAACTCGGAGCGCTAGTCTACCAGCTAGCGCAGGTTTAACAAGTTGCATTGCAAGTTCCATTCCATAATCAATTCTTTTCATTTGAGTGTTATTTTGATTTAAATTGTAAAGGATAAAAGAATTTAACAAACATTTGGTTATAATGAACACCGTTCCTTAAAACCAAACATTTGATTATAATGAACGCCGTTCATTATAACCAAATTTTTGGTTAAAATGAACACACGTTTATAATGAACAAAATTATTTGTCCTATGACCGTTCATTATAAGCGAATTCTACTGTACATAAGCATAGAGCCTAATTTTGAGGGTAGGATACACAATAATAAATTTTTAATTAATAATAAATATTTAATTAATAATAAAAATATAAAAAATAGTAAATTGTACAAACCAAAACACTTTACTCCAGCCAAAACTCCAAAAAAAAAAAAAAAAATTCTGTCTCCCGAAAATACGGATTTTGTAATGTTTAGTACTGACTGGGTGAGAAATACCCGAGGTCAACTTTCTAACTCGTACCACTCGAGCACCAAGCGCAGACTGAGGCTGCCACTCACGGCTTACACAGACACTACCACAAAGATTTTTACCCCCCACTCCGGACCCCCACCTTTCACTTCCTTTCAAATGGCGCGACTTTCAAAATCTGTCTGGGTTACGGTAACTCAGTCAGTACCCTGAGGGTTAAGAATCAAATTTCCTTGGTGTATGCATGAATATCAATTCATCAAAATTGGATAGGAAATCGACAAGTTCCACCCTCCTTAGCTTGAGAATTCCATTTCAATCGTATATATCGAATTTCATTATAATCGGATAAGAAATAATCAAGTTCCTTCCTTATTGGCCATACTCCAGAACTTCATCTAACAATCATTTTAGAATCCAACTTCCATCGTACATGTCGAATTTCATCATAATCGGATTAGAAATGGCCAAGTTCCGTCCCAATTGGCCATATTCCAGAACTTTATATAACAATTTATTTAGATTCCCATTTCCATCGTATATGTTGAATTTCATCAAAATCGGATAAGAAATGGCCAAGTTCCTTCCTAATTGGTCATATTCCAGAACTTTATCTAAAAATCAATTTAGAATCCCATTTCCATCGTATATGTTGAATTTCATCAAAATCGGATAAGAAATGGCCAAGTTCTTTCCTAATTGGCCATATTCCAGAACTTTATCTACAAATCATTTAAGAATCCCATTTCCATCGAACATGTTGAATTTAATCAAAATCGGATAAAAAATGGTCAAGTTTCGTCCCAATTGGCCATATTCCAGAACTTTATCTAAAAATCAATTTAGAATCCCATTTCCATCGTATATGTTGAATTTCATCAAAATCGAATAAGAAATGGCCAATTCCCTTCCTAATTGGCCATATTCCAGAATTTTATCTAAAAATCATTTAAGAATCCCATTTCCATCGTGCATGTCAAATTTCTCTAAAATCGGTTAAGGAAAAGCCAAGTGCCATCCTAGTTTGTCATATTTCCGAACTTTATCTAAGTACAATTTATTGAACTTTGAAAGAGCAATTTGTCTATTACAAAAAATATCGCTCCCTAATGTATTTTCTTCAATCGCTCTGTAGTATTGATTGGGTGCGATATTTTTTAACTTTCACGCTCCCTGTTTCTAGAGCGATATTAAAAATAAAAATTTAAATCACTTTTGAAAGAGCGAAATAATGTTGTTTTTGTGTTTATCATTAAAGAGTAAGAGCGTAAACGAATAGTGAAAAATATATTATTGGGAGCAAGAGCGATACTTTTTATAAAGAGCGAAAAATTTAAACTCTGGTTTTTTCTTACTCTTTAATAAAAATTCACAACACTTTTTTCCATCACCGTTTTGGTATAAATTATTTAAAAATAAAAATTTTAATAATAATTTGCCATATAATTATGTACTTAATACTAATAAAAAAAATGTAATATACCGGTGCATATGGACGTAATAATCGCTGAACAGAGCTGGATCCGATGAAAAAGCTTTTATGTGTACAATTCCATTTGTACCGCTTGGTATTTCAAAAAAAATTTTATTCCGACGTAGTTATGGATGAGATCGGGTGGGTGGTTATTATTATATTTTATTATACAAAAAGTATGGGCGCCATATATTGATTGATATGAAGCGTACCCAAAATGCTTTTTATTATTTTCCACCGGTTTAATCTGGTGAATTATCCACTATGCCGAATTTTCTTGTTGCTTCGGTTGTTTGTTGTCGCATCATTTTAATTTTCTTTGTTCCCGTTATTTTGATTTTTAAACGTTTCGTGTAATTATTTTAAATGTTCTTTAGTAATTTTCTTGTTTTTTTTCTCAAACACAAACTTACTTTTAGGTTTACTTAATTGCTAACAAATTTCAACTTTCATTTTAACAAAAAACACGTCATGTTGAACATTTCTGTCGATAAAAAAAATACTCAACACAAAAATCGATCTTTATTTCGTAAAATCACATAACTGACTGCCCAAAATTTTCACTGTCCTTTCTATCGTCGACAATGTACCAATACCAACATATTTATTTTTTTCTTCTTCTTTATCACGTACTCTCTATCCAAGATATACAGAAAATAAGGTATAATATTGCGCATGCTGTTGCTATCCCTTTTTCACAATTTGACGTCACGTGAAGATAAAATTGCTGATATTTATATGGAGTTTCGTGATATTTTTATTAATTTTTTAAATAAATGGAAATAAATGAATTTTTTTTATTTTTGCCATTAATTATTTTTCGACTTTATGTTAAAAATAAAACATTTCAATTTTGATTTTAGTTATATACTGCAATACTTTCGGAATTAAATCGCGAAAAGGGCATGTTTTAATATTCGTGTCTAGAGCAGACTGTATGAGCACATTACATAACAAGTTTTGGAATTTACGAGTGTAATTTTTTTGTTAAATGCAGAGAATGATTTGATTTAAATTATTTAACTCAAAAATTTGGGAGTGTTCGATTTTAAATACATATACTAAATTTGTCTAATTCCTATTGCAACAAAACTATCAATTGTACTGCTGATAAGAACACATATAGAATTGAACACTAAACAGTGAATGGGTGTTTTGATTTATTTATAGCGAAAACCATAAGACAATAAATGAAATAAGCCAGAGATTTAATTTTAATTTATAGTTTTATTTAATTTCCTTTTTTTGTGAACTGAATTATTATTTAATATATTTTTTCATTTAAATTTAACGTTGAATTTGGATATAATATTTGAATAGGTACGGGATACCAATAATTTGAAGCCAAACGAAAATAGATGGTAAAAATTTGAGTACACAACGTAAAAAAATAAAAGTTTTAATAATTGGTACGTAAATGACCAAAAACATTTAATAATTTTGTTTTATGTTATGTATTCATAATTTTGTTTACCATTTTTTCCATTTATCTTAGACATTATACACTCGAAAGAATTATTTCTCAAATATTTGGACCATAAAAAAAATATAAAGCATAAAAAGGGTCTCGGTAAACTATCATTATCAATTGTAAATACGGTTTGTTAAAAAAAATTACGATTATTCTTGATTTATTTAAAAAATTAATCAAAAAACCGACAAACTTCATATAAATGTCTGCTTTTTTGTCTTCACGTGACGTGATGCGCAAAGAAAGACGAAAATGAGACAAGGGAATATACTACCTCTTTTTTCTGTATATCTTGCTCTCTATCTACTTTTCATACCTTGAAATAATTTGTTTAAATAAGGGGTAAGAACATAGGATGTTTTATTTTGGTACCTGAACTGAAAATTATTTTTGGTTGTTATTATGAGCAAAAATTGCATTTCTAGTTCTGTTCTGATTAAAGAAATTCATAGGTACAGCATAGTATCGTTAAAACCCCTAGTTCTTTAATCTCGAATACTTTTTGTAAAGTTATGCCATTTATTTGATATTGTTATATAACATGTTTAACTTCCCGATGGAACGACAAACTCTTACACTTGTTGATGTTGAGACTGAGATGGTTAGACTCACATCCTCTTGTAGCACATGGGTACCGCCGGTGTTTTCTACTGTTTTAAAGATTTTGAGATCATCTACGAACACTAATACCTTAGAATGTTGTATGACTTCAGAAACGTCATTGATGAAAATTATAAAGATCCAAGGACCAACATAAGAGCCTTGTGGTACCCCTGAAGTAGCTTGAATTAATTCTGATCTTCTATTACTCCGTCATTGCCGGAATCGTCAAAGCGATCAACGCTAAGAATACCGTCACCTATCTGCGCCATTATCACACCAGCCGGCGTAATAACACCGACGCCGCCATTACCATGATCACCACAACCGTGTCGCCATAACAACCATAGATGAGCAGCAGCAGCGCCAACACTAGCAGCGCCTAAACAACAGCAGCAGGAAACAGAGCAGGACCAACTTCAGCGGCATTAATAGCAACTTTAGCATCATCACCGCTGTCATCATCATTGCAACCACCAACGGCAAGCAGTACTATCAATGCCAACACCACAGTCGAGAATCATTTCGACTGCCATCGTATAACTTTTCACGTCACTAGGACACAGTCGGGACACACTTCGACTGTCCCACCCTCACCCGGTCACAGTCAACTCCGGGACTGGCTTCAAAATGGCCACAGCCAGGACGCCTTTCTTGGCTGGCCAAAAAGCTGACTCCAGACTGCAGAATTACTTTCTGGTCTGGCATGTCATAGCTTTGCTTCTCCCACCACTTTAACTTCATTTGTGTCAACTCGAACATCTTATAATAGCTCTGAATATAGTGAAGGAAGATTCATCGCTGCCTACCATGACACAAGCATCAACCAACCGAACATCAACGGCCACATTCTCCTCCCTTTTCCCGTGTCGCAGCAAATCGTCTCGATTAGTGATCTTACGAGATAAGACAATCTAATCTGATCAAATATCAGACACTCGAACACGCCGACACACAGTGAGGCCGATTTCCGAAAAGCTGGCCAAAATTCGGAAATTCTCTACTGGGGGGTTTTTAGGGTCGCTGATCAATAATCTTTAGTCATACTTGTAAAATTTCACCCCCTTCATCCCTTATTGACAAACCCTACAAAAAATAGGGTAAAACGCCCTGTATATCACATTACAATTAAGACGTATGTCATTTCTATGGGTGTTTAGGTCACTGATTTCGAATCATTCGTATTATTTACAAAATGTCACTCTCTTCATCCCTTATTGACAACTAGGGGGTATAGCCCGTCCTAGCACGGGTACATTTTATATATAAAGGTGATGTCCAGTGGTTGCTGCCACAATCACAATTTGAACATTTGATATATTTTTAGCCGAGTAGGAATAGCTCGTGATTTAAGGCTTTTAAGGATTATTGTAAATAGACCTTAAATCAAAGAGTAAGGGCTTTTAAGGATGATTTTACATGTGTTGGGGCATCCCACGAAAAAACCTTACAGACCGACAACCAGCAGGAACTGTGCTTTTCTTCAAAAAAAAAAATTTAAAAATCGGGGTGGGCTGTGTCGTATACACGGCCGTAGGTATTATGCATGATAACGTTTATAAGATGTTGAGATTAATTATTTTAATTCAATATAAATTATAAGCCAAAGTTTCTTTACGCACAAATAAATGAGGGATTCTCTCTCTACAGTGTTCTAAACAATATTATTGTAAATCGCTATTTTGAAGATATCAATTTCATTTAAAATTTATGTGGAGGGTTATTACTTTAATTTAAAATAAATTATCCACAACAGTTTCTTTTCTTACAAATTGAGATTAGAATCGTTTCGATCAGAAGAGGCGTTCTCTCGCTACACTGCTCACAAGCATTGTAAATCGCTCTTTTGTAGATTTTAATTTTAATTAAAATGTATGTGGAGATTAATTATTTTAATTTACAATAAATTATCTGCCATGGATTTTTTACGTATATATTGACACCATAATTGTTCCTATTTTGTAGTTTGTAATTTTAATTAAGATTTATGTGGAGATAATTTATTTTAATTTAAAATAAATTATCTGCCACAGTTTTTTTTATGCACAAATTAGCACCAGAATTACTCCGATCAGAAGAGGCATTCTCTCGCTATAGTGCAGTCAAACCTTGTAAATCTCTATTTTGTAAATTTAATTTAAATTAAAATTAGTTTGGAAATTAATCATTTTAATTTAAAATAAATTAACCACCACTGTTGCTTTACGCTAAAATTGACTTCAGAATTGCTCGGATCGGATGAGCCATTCTCTGGTTCAAGCATTTAAATCGCGCGAAATCCGAGGTTCGCGGCCCGGCTTGCCTCGCCGCCTGATGACGTCGTTGCGATAATATTATGCATGAGGCATGAAGCCTAAGGACCAACTAAGAAATCATACATTTAGATTAAAAGTAACGCTTACAGTAATTGCCCACGACCAAAGGCAAAATTTCGTTTCAATTTTCTGAACATGCGGTGTAAGATGTGATCACGTCAAAAAAATATAAATTGGAAAAACTAAACTAAAATGCCTCGGGCACATTCGAACTCCAGACCTTAGCCGCTCCAGTCCAAAACTACTAAGCCATGTTCAACCTAAATTATTTAACTTTCATTGTTATATTGTTTCAAACATAGCATGCTATGAAGTGTATGATAGGAAAAAAATGTTTACCAAAAAATTCTCATGGCTTACTACAACTCAATATAAAAATTTTTAAATAACTTATAGTAGTGCTCGCATACATTTAGGCGCAAAAATAAACTTTTACAACGTATTTTCTTGTATAATTACTGTAATAATTATAAAGCGGAATATTTAATTTATAGTAAAATATTTGGTCATTAAATGAATACTAAAATCAAAAAAAAAAAAAAAAAAAAATGTAATTTGGGTGAACATCGAACTCGAGATTTTCCGTTCGAAATATGGTGTTAATAGGTCAAAACTTCTATCACTTAGGCTACTCAGTTGTATTATTTTGATATGTAAATTATAAATATAAGAAAAGCGTTCCGGAGTTAGTGAATGAATTGGGTAATTATATATTAGACTAGGAGGTACAGCGCGTCCTAGGACGGATACAATTTTTATATAATGGTGATGTCCAGTGGTTGCTGCCACAATCACAATGTGAACATTTGACATATTTTTAGTTGAGTAGGAATAGCTCGTGATTTAAGGCTTTTAAGGATTATTGTACCTGAAATAAACCTTAAACCAAAAAATAAGAGCTTTTAAGGATGATTTTACATGTGTTGGGGCATCCCACAAAAAACCTTACAGACCGACAAACAGCGGGAGCTGTGCTTTTCTTCAAAACAAAAAAAAAATCGGGGTGGGCTGTGTCGTCTACACGGCCGTAGGTATTATGCGTGATAACGTTTATAATATGTTGAGATTAATTATTTTATTTCAATATAAATTATAAGCCAAAGTTTCTTTACGCACAAATAAATGAGGGATTCTCTCTCTGCAGTGTTCTAAACAATATATTGTAAATCGCTATTTTAAAGATATCAATTTCATTTAAAATTTATGTGGAGGGTTATTACTTCAATTTATAATCAATTATCCACAACAGTTTCTTTACTCACAAATAGAGATTATAATCGTTTCGATCAGAAGAGGCGTTCTCTCGCTACACTGCTCCCAAGCATTGTAAATCGCTCTTTTGTAGATTTTAATTTTAATTAAAATGTATGTTGAGATTAATTATTTTAATTTACAATAAATTATCTGCCATGGACTTTTTACGTATAAATTGACACCATAATTGTTCCTATTTTGTAGTTTGTAATTTTAATTAAGATTTATGTGGAGACAATTTATTTTAATTTAAAATAAATTATCTGCCATAGTTTTTTTATGCACAAATTAGCACCAGAATTACTCCGATCAGAAGAGGCATTCTCTCGCTATAGTGCAGTCAAACCGTGTAAATCTCTATTTTGTAAATTTAATTTAAATTAAAATTAGTTTGAAAATTAATTATTTTAATTTAAAATAAATTAACCACTACTGTTGCTTTACGCTAAAATTGACTTCAGAATTGCTCGGATCGGATGAGCCATTCTCTGGTTCAAGCATTTAAATCGCGCGAAATCCGAGGTTCGCGGCCCGGCTTGCCTTGCCGCCTGATGACGTCGTTGCGATAATATTATGCATGAGGCATGAAGCCTAAGGACCAACTAATTAAGAAATCATACATTTAGATTAAAAGTAACGCTTACAGTAATTGCCCACGACCAAAGGCAAAATTTCGTTTCAATTTTCTGAACATGCGGTGTAAGATGTGATCACGTCAAAAAAATATAAATTGGAAAAACTAAACTAAAATGCCTCGGGCACATTCGAACTCCAGACCTTAACCGCTCTAGTCCAATACATTACTACTAAAGCCACGTTCAACCTAAATTATTGTTATATAGTTTCAAACATAGCATGCTATGAAGTTTATTATAGGAAAAAATGTTTACCAAAAAAATCTCATGGCTTACTACAATCTACAACTCAATATAAGAATTTTTAAATAACTTATAGTAGTGTTCGCATAGGCCCAAAAATAAACTTGTACCACGTATTTTCTTTTATATAGCGTATTTTGTTGACCAAAATTGAATCCAAACTATTTTGGGTTTATTTGTTTCCCAAGAAAATAGCCAATTTGATTTAATTGGCAAAAGCCAACTTTTCGAAATAAAATATAAATTTAATATGTAATATGACCTGGTGGCAGGTATCATAACTAAAAATTAGAATTGGGTTTAATTTAACCCAATAATTTTTTGGGTTAATGTTATTCTTGCGGAGGTTTATCGTATGCAATTGTTGTTGTAAATTTTTCAAGGAAATACGCTTATAATTACTGTTGTAATTACAAAACGGAATATTTAATTTATAGTAAAATATTTGGACATTAAATGAATACTAAAAAAAAAATAATATAATTAAAAATGAAAATGTAATTTGGGTGAACATCGAACTCGAGATATTTTCCGTCCGAAATTTGTTGATAATTGGTCAGCACCACTATCACTTACGCTACTGAGTTATAATATTTTGAAATGTAAATTAGAAATATAAGAAAAGCGTTCCGGAGTTAGTGAATGAATTGGGTAATTATATACATATTAGATCCCTTTGCATAAAATACTGTATATACATATCATATTACAGTTAAGATGCATGCCATTTTCATGGTTTTTGAGTCACCAATTACGAATCTCTAGTCACATTTACAAAAGTTCACCCCCTTCATCCCTTATTAACTACCCTTATTCGTCAAATAACATAAATTTTATGAAATTTTGATTTCTTTCTCGTTTTGTTCATTTAGTAAAACCAATAATTATTTATTTTAAAATGTCCATAACAATTCGAGGGGCAGTTAGGGGCAGCTGATTTTTATTTTATTTTATAGGTAATACTTTTAACTGCAACCTCTTATGCATTTGATGGCCGAACACTACAGTACAATATAACTTTTATATTAAAAACTTTTTTTTAAATATAAAGTTTAAAAAAACAAACAATCATTGTTTAATTAATATTTATTGTTAAAAATACTAACAATTTAAAATACATTATTATATTCTACATACCTCCAGGAGTTGATTCTATTTTATTTGATTAAAATTGGTTGTATTTTAAAACTTCTACGTATGTTATTGCACTAGTTTCTTTTACGACTCCAGCTTGAGTGAAGCTACGTTGCAACTAAAATTCTAGAGCGAGTAAAGGTATTTTGACTCTATTGTGAGTGTTTTAAGGTGTTAGGGTATTACTAAAGCCAACTCAACGTAAACAAAACCTAAATAAACAGTTTCTTTCCCCCACTGTGCGAAAGCCCGAAACCAACCATGTTTGGTGTACCCAGTTAACCACAACAACATAGTTGGCACACGTTCCACCTCAAATTCACAATGGGTAATCGCACTTCCCCATACAAAAAACACGACAACAAAAACACACGAAGTGATGAACACAAGGACAAAACAAAATAAATCAAAAATAAAATTAAATCAGCCTGGCCTCGATCAATGCCTTCTAGAATATACAAGCCATACTGCTGGCTACGTCACTCAATTTATGTCGACAGTTCCATTATTTTTCTGCAGATGGCAGTAATGTTAGAAAAATGAAAGAGAATAAAACATGAAAACGAAGAGGGCCATTTGAAAAGTATAGTGTATAGGCAAGAATGATATATTTTACAAGATTGTCCAACTCTTATGGAGAGTAAACATGCTGGTCCCTACGCTTTATTTTCTCTTTGGATTTTTATTTTCTCATTTGCTTTTTTATACTGCACAGCAGTGATATTAAATATTGCACTGAAACGCATCGATTTGCTTTCATCACACTATGAGCAGAACGTTTATTTTAATTTTGACTGTAGAACAAACAAAATTAAAATACATTCATAATCATTTTGTGTGAGTGCAACAAATATTTAATACTATGGAAAGTAAAAGAAAGATATATACAATAGCACGTGCTTTAAGCCGATTAAAATAAAAGAAATGATAGATGAACCAGCTATGAGTGAAATAAAATTATATTTACGATACGAAAAAAAAGAAAGATATAGAGACTGGTCCCTACGCTTTATTAAATTCGAAAAAAAGAGAGTAACGTTTTTAGAGTTGAATAATAAACGGGCATACAAGAAAAAATTTTTGGCCACAAACATTAGCATCAAAAATAATAAATTGGCATCACAAATAATATTTTGGAACAGAAAAAAATAATTTTTAGTAGTAAAAAAAAAAAAAAAATCGAGACAAAAAATTAAATTTAATCTATACAAATTATTAAAATTTGATGGGGGATCGATATAAAATATTGCAGTGTCATTAATAGATTCTATATAATCCGCTCCTACGTGCGGCACGCAGTGCGACATGTTTGCTTATCCTGGCTCCTACGTCCCTCGAAGTTTAAATCTAAAGCCCCTCGGGGCGGGGGGGGGGGGAGCGAAGCGACTTCCCGCTTGCCCGTGAGACTTACCGAAGCCGTTAGCCTCTACAATTCTAAGTTAAATTATTGATCCCCATTTTTCAGAATATTTTAAAACTAATTTAATTTTTTTAATTTTTAATTTATTTATTTATAAATTTGTTGCCAGTTAATTATTTTTGTCGCCCAAAATGTTTATTTCGATGCCAAAAAATATTTTTTGTGTACCCTTCCAATAGTGCCAAAAAATTATAAATGTTGCCAAATTATTATTATGATGCCAAAAAATTTTTGTTTGTTGCTCATTAATTTGTGCCGTTTTATTATTTTTTTGTATCTCAAATATTAATTTTTTGTGTGCCAGCCATAATCTTGTAATATATTTGTAGTCTTACTTTGGCAATTTTACAACAACAATGCCGTGTATTTTCATTCCGGAATGAAGAGATTCATTCCGCTGAGAAGTAGGAATAGCAAAATTCTCTTCTTCTCGTAGTTGTAGTGTTTACTACTAGAGTACATATATTACATATATTTAGTTTTATGAGTTGGTAGTAAATAACAATTTTCAATTATTCGATAAATCAGAATATTAAATTTTATTAATTATCATTTGGAATAATTATACCTTATTCAATAATTTGATATCATTATTTTATATTTGTTAAAATTCTAAATAATAAATTATATTTTAGAGCTTGGTACCAACTGTTGAAAGTAAAAAATAATAATTATTCTGAAGAAGAATTGTTCTTACTTTGGGCAAAATTTCATTCCTATCCGGATAGGAATAACTTTTACCAAAGTAAGACGGCAATTATTCTTGGTGTATAGGCAAGAATGATATATTACAAGATTATTCAACTCTAAAAACGTTACTCTCTTTTTTTCGAATTTAATAAAGCGTAGGGACCAGTCTCTATATCTTTATTTTTTTTCGTATCGTAAATATAATTTTATTTCACTCATAGCTGGTTCATCTATCATTTCTTTTATTTTAATCGGCTTGATTGAATAAATGAATGAGAAACAAAATCAATAACGTACGATCAATACAAATGCACGTGCTATTGTATATATCTTTCTTTTACTTTCCATAGTATTAAATATTTGTTGCACTCACACAGAATGATTATGAATGTATTTTAATTTTGTTTGTTCTACAGTCAAAATTAAAATAAACGTTCTGCTCATAGTGTGATGAAAGCAAATCGATGCGTTTCAGTGCAATATTTAATATCACTGCTGTGCAGTATAAAAAAGCAAATAAGAAAATAAAAATCCAAAGAGAAAATAAAGCGTAGGGACCAGCATGTTTACTCTCCATAAGAGTTGGACAATCTTGTAAAATATATCATTCTTGGTGTATAGGTAAGAAAATAAATTAGTATTAAACCAAGCGCAAGAAAGGGAGGATGTACGTCGTTTGTTTTTTCATAATTTGAAGTTATTAATGGGAATATAGTTCAAATATATTTTTCTAACTTATTGTCCATTTTTAGCTAATATTTATTTATATTTAAATTATTATTTTATTAAGAATTTTATTAGTTTTGAATTTTGCAGTAATTGCCGGAAATAAAAATACGTACAACTTTCCTTTCGAACGCATGAGATAATACTAAATTATTTTTTTATATTTCGAATGCTTTATTCTCTATTTCTCTCTACTCTGCAAGAATGATAGATTAGAAGATTGTCCAACTCCGATGGAGAGTAAAACGACTGGTTCCTATGCTTTATTTTTTAATTTTATTTTTTATCCTCTCTTCTAATACGATAGTGAACCAAAAATGTTGTACTTAAATGAATTGCCGTGTCGTCAAATTACTATGAAGAGAACGGTAATTTTGTTTTCTACTGTATATACAACATAAACATTAAATAAAATAAATAACCAATGATGAATGAGAGTGAATGACCAAATATATTATACCACCACACTACATACAATAAGAGGAAATGAAAGGTATATAGATTAACGCTTTCACTTCAATGATCATGTGATCATATTTATTCATGTTTCTCGCTCAAACCGCTGTAAAACCAACCAAATATTTGAAGAACCAAGGGTGAGTGAAACAAAGTTTAAATAATAGGTGAAAATAAAGTCAGATATACAGACTGGTTCCTACGCTTTATTTTTTTACAAAAAAAGAGAGTAACGTATTTTGAGTTGCATAATCTTGTAATCTATCATTCTTGCTACTCTGTCATTTTTCGAACGTTTATTGCCATCTATTTTATGCATAGAAAAAACACAAAGAGAACAGAAACTAAACAAAAATAGTGAAGCAAATTCAAAAACCAAGATGGCCGAAAAATTCATGATGGCCGACAAATTATTTTGTTTTTTTTCAGTAGCGTCGCATATTTCTTTAGGTTTTATGCAAATAGTAATAATTTATGTAAATGACGTAGGGTAAATATATTAAAAAGAGCATAATTAATATAAAAAAGTTATTATTATAAGTGAACCAACATAATTATAACAATAATACTTATGTGTGTTGTGTAAAAACTGGTTTACAGTTACTATAATGAACATAAAAATACCAATTTAGACCATAGCTAAAGTATTAAAACTTTTAAAACTTGTAATAAAGTCTTATGGAATGCAAGATCTGACTTCAATAAATTTAAAAACAATCAATACACTTGTAATAAAATAATATTGAATATAACGGGACGCCTATGTTTTTTTTGCTTTCGTCACGTTGTCATGACGATTCAAATGCGTGGTCAAAATAAGATTTTTGTGTGAATGAAACTTGAAATGTTTACTTTAATTACAATTTTATCAAATAATTTTTTTAAAATTTTGTATTTTGAGCATTTTAAAACATAGTGAATTTACTAATGGGTACAAAAAAAGTGTAAAAAATTCGAAAATATTTAAAATGATTGTGTACAAGTGTTATAAAGATTTGTAAACAAATAAAAATTTATTTACCGGTGAAATGTAATCCCTTTTTTCTCAATTTTTACTTTATATCTGGTATTTTTGACCACCTTGAAGTTATCCCAGACTTTCATCCCAGGAAAATTTGAAATAACCTCCGACAACACAAGCGTAAAAACCCATCCCAGACTTTTTTTCTACACTATTAAAGTGTACGAACATTAAAATCCATCCCAGACTTTTTACTAGAGCGAAAAAATCCATCCCAGGATTTTTATTTATTATAAGATTTCTTCTGGTATAGTTAAAATTGAATAAAAAAAAATAAAAAAATTCTTCTGATCAGGATTATGGTAGGCCTGGAAATTTGATATGTTGATTTAGTTAAGGGTTCTATCGGCTACCTCTTGGCCAATTCTGAACGCGATCCGCTTGTTAGAATTTTTGCTATATCAATAAATGTGTTTGCTTCCCTTAGTTAAAATTGAATAAAAAAAAACATAAAAAAAACTCTTCTGATCAGGATTATGGTAGGCCTGGAAATTTGATGTGTTGATTTAGTTAAGGGTCCTATTGGCTACCTCTTGGCCAATTCTGAACGCGATTCGCTTGTTAGTACTTTTGCTACATTAATAAATGTGTTTCCTTCCCTTAGTTAAAATTGAATAAAAAAAAACATAAAAAAAATTCTTCTGATCAGAATTATGGTAGGCCTGGAAATTTGATATGTTGATTTAGTTAAGGGTTCTATTGGCTACCTCTTGGCCAATTCTGAACGAGATCCGCTTGTTACAATTTTAGCTATGTCAATAAATGTGTTTGCTTCCCTTAGTTAAAATTGAATAAATAAAAACATTAAAAAAATTCTTCTGATCAGGATTATGGTAGGCCTGGAAATTTGATATGTTGATTTAGTTAAGGGTCCTATTGGCTACCTCTTGGCCAATTCTGAACGCGATCCGCTTGTTAGAATTTTTGCTACATTAATAAATGTGTTTCCTTCCCATAGTTAAAATTGAATAAAAAAAAACATAAAAAAAACTCTTCTGATCAGGATTATGGTAGGCCTGGAAATTTGATATATTGATTTAGTTAAGGGTTCTATTGGCTACCTCTTGGCCAATTCTGAACGCGATTCGCTTGTTAGAATTTTTGCTATGTCAATAAATGTGTTTGCTTCCCTTAGCTAAAATTGAATAAATAAAAACATTAAAAAAATTCTTCTGATCAGGATTATGGTAGGCCTGGAAATTTGATATATTTATTTAGTTAAGGGTTCTATTGGCTACCTCTTGGCCAATTCTGAACGCGATCCTCTTGTTAGAATTTTTGCTATATCAATAAATGTGTTTGCTTCCCTTAGTTAAAATTGAATAAAAAAAACATAAAAAAAATTCTTCTGATCAGGATTATGGTAGGCCTGGAAATTTGATGTGTTGATTTAGTTAAGGGTTCTATTGGCTACCTCCTGGCCAATTCAGAACGCGATCCTCTTGTTAAAATTTTTGCTATATCAATAAATGTGTTTGCTTCCCTTAGTTAAAATTGAATAAAAAAAAACATAAAAAAAATTCTTCTGATCAGGATTATGGTAGGCCTGGAAATTTGATATATTTATTTAGTTAAGGGTCCTATTGGCTACCTCCTGGCCAATTCTGAACGCGATCCGCTTGTTAGAATTTTTGCTACATTAATAAATGTGTTTCCTTCCCTTAGTTAAAATTGAATAAAAAAAATTCTTCTGATCAGGATTATGGTAGGCCTGGAAATTTGATATGTTGATTTAGTTAAGGGTTCTATCGGCTACCTCTTGGCCAATTCTGAACGCGATCCTCTTGTTAGAATTTTTGCTATATCAATAAATGTGTTTGCTTCCCTTAGTTAAAATTGAATAAAAAAAACATTAAAAAAATTCCTCTGATCGGGATTATGGTAGGCCTGGAAATTTGATATGTTGATTTAGTTAAGGGTTCTATTGGCTACCTCTTGGCCAATTCTGAACACGATTCGCTTGTTAGAATTTTTGCTATGTCAATAAATGTGTTTCCTTCCCTTAGTTAAAATTGAATAAAAAAAAACATTAAAAAAATTCTTCTGATCAGGATTATGGTAGGCCTGGAAATTTTTTAAAGAAATATGGAAAGCATTTTTTCATGATTTTTTTGACGTGATAACGCTTCACACCGCATGTTCAGAAAACTGACCCGAAATTCAGCCCTTGGTCGGGGGCAATTACGCATCAACTATGTATAAGCATTATCTTTAATTTAAAGATATGATAGCTTAGGTTCGTCCTTCGGCTTTATGTGTCATGCATAATATTATTGCAATGACGTCATCCGGGGGCAAAGGAACCCGCGCCGCGAACCTCTGATTTCGACCGATTTAAATGCTTGAACCAGTGTAGCGAGTGAATGGCCCATCCGATCGGAGATCCGATGGTGTCAATTTTTGCATAAAAAACCAGCGGTAGCTAATTAATTTTAAATAAAATTAATTAATCTCCACATAAATTTTAATTAAAAATTAAAACTACAATATAGGGATTTATAGAGATGGAGGGCACTATAGCAAGATAATGCCTCATTAGATCGGTGTAATTCGGTTATTAATTTGTGCTTAATAATACTGTGGCGGATAATTTATTTTAAATCAAAATAATTAATTTTCATATTAATTTTAATTAAAATTACAAAGTACAAAACAGCGATTTACAACCAACTATGATAATCACTTATCTGACCGGAGTAATTCTGGTGTCAATTTGTGCGTAAAGTAACTGTCGCAGATAACTTATTGTTCATTAAAATAATTGATTTCCACATAAATTTTAATTAAAATTTAGATCTACAAAGTGGCGATTTACAATACTAGAGAGCACTATAAAGGGGGAATGCTTGGTCTGATAGGTGGACTCTGATACATATTTAACCTCGACTGCGCGTACACTAGCCTCGGCGGCTTTGGGAGGCACTTGTCTGGAACTCATATTCATCTGGTACATCTCCGCTGAGACCCTGCGCTTCATATCGTACTTCTCATACCATTGCCCAGTATTTAATCGTTTGCAAACAATCACTGTACTCTCATTTCATGATGCTAATAATAAAGAAATTTATTTTAAGAAACCCATATATCGTGCGAGAAATGCACCTCTTATAAACGTTATCGAATTTTTTATTTATTTTTAACTAATGGAAGCAAACACATTTATTAATGTAGCAAAAATACTAACAAGCGGATCGCGTTCAGAATCAGCCAAGAGGTAACCAATAGAACTCTTAACTAAATCAACATATCAAATTTCCAGGCCTACCATAATCCCGATCAGAAGAATTTTTTTATGTTTTTTTTTATTCAATTTTAACTAAGGGAAGCAAACACATTTATTGATATAGCAAAAATTCTAACAAGAGGATCGCGTTCAGAATTAGCCAGGAGGTAGCCAATAGGACCCTTAACTAAATAAATATATCAAATTTCCAGGCCTACCATAATCCTGATCAGAAGAATTTTTTTTATGTTTTTTTTATTCAATTTTCACTAAGGGAAGCAAACACATTTATTGACATAGCAAAAATTCTAACAAGAGGATCGCGTTCAGAATTGGCCAGGAGGTAGCCAATAGGACCCTTAACTAAATAAATATATCAAATTTCCAGGCCTACCATAATCCTGATCAGAAGAATTTTTTTTATGTTATTTTTATTCAATTTTAACTAAGGGAAGCAAACACATTTATTGATATAGCAAAAATTCTAACAAGAGGATCGCGTTCAGAATTGGCCAGGAGGTAGCCAATAGGACCCTTAACTAAATAAATATATCAAATTTCCAGGCCTACCATAATCCTGATCAGAAGAATTTTTTTTATGTTTTTTTTATTCAATTTTAACTAAGGGAAGCAAACACATTTATTGATATAGCAAAAATTCTAACAAGAGGATCGCGTTCAGAATTGGCCAGGAGGTAGCCAATAGAACCCTTAACTAAATAAATATATCAAATTTCCAGGCCTACCATAATCCCGATCAGAAGAATTTTTTTATGTTTTTTTTTATTCAATTTTAACTAAGGGAAGCAAACACATTTATTGATATAGCAAAAATTCTAACAAGAGGATCGCGTTCAGAATTAGCCAGGAGGTAGCCAATAGGACCCTTAACTAAATAAATATATCAAATTTCCAGGCCTACCATAATCCTGATCAGAAGAATTTTTTTTATGTTTTTTTTTATTCAATTTTAACTAAGGGAAGCAAACACATTTATTGATATAGCAAAAATTCTAACAAGAGGATCGCGTTCAGAATTGGCCAGGAGGTAGCCAATAGGACCCTTAACTAAATAAATATATCAAATTTCCAGGCCTACCATAATCCTGATCAGAAGAATTTTTTTATGTTTTTTTTTATTCAATTTTAACTAAGGGAAGCAAACACATTTATTGATATAGCAAAAATTCTAACAAGAGGATCGCGTTCAGAATTGGCCAGGAGGTAGCCAATAGGACCCTTAACTAAATAAATATATCAAATTTCCAGGCCTACCATAATCCTGATCAGAAGAATTTTTTTATGTTTTTTTTTATTCAATTTTAACTAAGGGAAGCAAACACATTTATTGATATAGCAAAAATTCTAACAAGAGGATCGCGTTCAGAATTAGCCAGGAGGTAGCCAATAGGACCCTTAACTAAATAAATATATCAAATTTCCAGGCCTACCATAATCCTGATCAGAAGAATTTTTTTTATGTTTTTTTTATTCAATTTTAACTAAGGGAAGCAAACACATTTATTGATATAGGAAAAATTCTAACAAGAAGATCGCGTTCAGAATTGGCCAGGATGTAGCCAATAGGACCCTTAACTAAATAAATATATCAAATTTCCAGGCCTACCATAATCCTGATCAGAAGAATTTTTTTTATGTTTTTTTTTATTCAATTTTAACTAAGGGAAGGAAACACATTTATTGATATAGCAAAAATTCTAACAAGAGGATCGCGTTCAGAATTGGCCAGGAGGTAGCCAATAGAACCCTTAACTAAATCAATATATCAAATTTCCAGGCCTACCATAATACTGATCAGAAGAATTTTTTTTATGTTTTTTTTATTCAATTTTAACTAAGGGAAGCAAACACATTTATTGATATAGCAAAAATTCTAACAAGAGGATCGCGTTCAGAATTGGCCAGGAGGTAGCCAATAGGACCCTTAACTAAATAAATATATCAAATTTCCAGGCCTACCATAATCCTGATCAGAAGAATTTGTTTTATGTTTTTTTTATTCAATTTTAACTAAGGGAAGCAAACACATTTATTGATATAGCAAAAATTCTAACAAGAGGATCGCGTTCAGAATTGGCCAAGAGGTAGCCAATAGGACCCTTAACTAAATCAACATATCAAATTTCCAGGCCTACCATAATCCTGATCAGAAGAGTTTTTTTTATGTTTTTTTTTATTCAATTTTAACTAAGGGAAGGAAACACATTTATTAATGTAGCAAAAGTACTAACAAGCGAATCGCGTTCAGAATTGGCCAAGAGCTAGCCAATAGGACCCTTAACTAAATCAACACATCAAATTTCCAGGCCTACCATAATCCTGATCAGAAGAATTTTTTTTATGTTTTTTTTTTATTCAATTTTAACTATGGGAAGGAAACACATTTATTAATGTAGCAAAAATTTTAACGCGGATCGCGTTCAGAATTGGCCAAGAGGTAGCCAATAGAACCCTTAACTAAATCAACATATCAAATTTCTAGGCCTACCATAATCCTGATCAGAAGAATTTTTTTATTTTTTTTTATTCAATTTTAACTATACCAGAAGAAATCTTATAATAAATAAAAATCCTGGGATGGATTTTTTCGCTCTAGTAAAAAGTCTGGGATGGATTTTAATGTTCGTACACTTTAATAGTGTAGAAAAAAAGTCTGGGATGGGTTTTTACGCTTGTGTTGTCGGAGGTAATTTCAAATTTTCCTGGGATGAAAGTCTGGGATAACTTCAAGGTGGTTATTTTTGCACTTACACACACAACACTTATGCTTCATTTTAACAAATAAATTTTTTTTTTGAAAGTACACTTTAATTTTTGATTCAAGAAATGCATTACAAACTTTAAAAAACTAAAACCTCAAATGACAAAATTTCTCTAACCAATATGGCGTTGGTAAATATAGAAAGAGAAAAAACAAAAAAACTGGCTTCAATTGTTTTTATGATTTTATACACAGATAATAAACAAAAGGATAGAAGATAAAACAAAAATCCCATATAAAATCATAAAAACAATTGAAGCCAGTTTTTTTGTTTTGTCTCTTTCTATATTTACCAACGCCATATTGGTTAGAGAAATTTTGTAATTTGAGGTTTTAGCTTTTTAAAGTTTATAAGGCATTTCTTGAATCAAAAATAAAAGTGTTCTTTCAAAAAATAAATTTATTTGTTAAAATCATGCATAAGTGTTGTGTGTATAAGTGCAAAAATACCAGATATAAAGCAAAAATTGAGAAAAAAGGGATTACATTTCACCGGCAAGTAAATTTTTATTTGTTTACAAATATTTATAACACTTGTACACAATTATTTTAAATATTTCCCAATTTTGTACACTTATTTTGTACACGTCAGTAAATTCACTATGTTTAAAAATGGTCAAAATACAAAATTAAAAAAAATGTATTTCATAAAATTGTAATTAAAGTAAAAATTTCAAGTTTCATTCACACAAAAATCTTATTTTGACAACGCATATGAATCGTCATGGCAACATGACGAAGGCAAGAAAAAACCCATAAGCGTCCCGTTATATTCAATATTAGGGGAGCCTAATGAACGAAATCACATATGAGAAAATTGTATTACAAGTTTTAAAAGTTTTAATACTTTAGCTATGTTCTAAGTTGGTATTTTTAAGTTCATATTTTTATGCTTAACTGTAAACTATTATAATAATAGTATTTATGTATGTTGTTTACACAACACACATACGTATTATTATTATAATTATGCTGGTACACCTATAACAATAACTTTTTTTATATTAATTAGGCTCCCTTTAATATATTTACTCAACGTCATTTACATAAATTATTACTATTTGCATAAAACCTAAAAAAATATGCAACGCCACTGAAAAAAAAACAAAATAATTTGTCGGCCATCATGAATTTTTCGGCCATCTTGGTTTTTGAATTTGCTTCACTATTTTAGTTTAGTTTCTGTTCTCTTTGTAATTTTTCTATGGATTTTATATGGGATTTTTGTTTTATCTTCTATCCTTTTGTTTATTATCTGTGAATGAATCATTACAACATCTCCATTTTTATTTATTTATTTATGTATACAAAAATTTTGTGTTAAATACCACTCTCATGCATCCACTTTCGGTTTTGAGCATATGCTCATTCGCAACAGATTGTGGCGTATGAAGTGGCTTAACATTGTAAAAAGTAAAAAGAAAAACTGCAGGATTATAGACCGGATCACTCACAACACAGCTGTTTTATTGATTTACATCATTCGCTTAGATTTTCGTATTTTTCTCATGCGCCACTTGAAATTCTGAAATTCTACGTTGAGCCGTATCAGCAAGGGATCCGTGTGATGGTAGCATTCTGCCATTGTGCTCGATCCGAAAGTTTAAAAATTTTTTTTTATTTGGTTGAAACTTTGAATTAATTTAAGAAAAAAAAAATATAAAAATAAAACCAACTAACTGACTCGAAAGTCAAAGCCTATTTTTAATATGATATATGTGATTTTATGTCGATGAAATAAAAAAAAAAAAATTTTTGCTTGCAGTAGTATGGCTTGTAATTCTAGAATGCATTGCCTCGATATTTAATGCGACAACACATCGCTCTCCGTGTTGGCCGCCCAACCACATTTTATGCGTCCCAAAATAGTAGTATAAAACAATAAAATTGTTGTAATAAATTAAATAAATTTTATATTTAAAATAAATTATTTTTATAATATATAAATTATAAATTAAGTTTGTTTAATATTAATGACAATGCATAGCATTTATAGGTTCCATTAAAAACCGAGGAGCAATTAGACAAAAAGGATCACAAACTTGTAAACGATATACAGCAATCAGCTTGGGAAAATACCCCTTAAATTTAAATAGTCCAGTGTTTGACGGTAAAAATAGGTTATTATCTCACCTGAAGGAATAATATAAAATTTAAAAAAAATCATAAATACAAAAAAAAAATTAAAAAAATTATAAAAAATATAATATAAAATTTAAAAAAATCATAAATACTGAATATTGTAATAATGCTTGTGTTGCTATGAAAATTATAAAAAAACAAAAAAAAATAAATTTCAAATTGAAGAATTAATATTTTTAATTTTTATTTTTTTTTATTTTATTATTCCTTCAGGTGACCTCGGGAGGTCATGGAACATACATATTCAGACGTACAATTGATTGCTCTTTTTGAATCTGATGTCAAAAACAGGGGTTGCCCTATAAAAAAATGACCTAGACCTCAAAATGACGTTTAATATGCAGGTCAAGGTCACAACCAATCTCACCATTAAATTCCTTGTTGAAAATTACCTAAGGCTGAACCTTGCTCATTTTTCTTTTTGACATACTCCGCGAGATTTTTAGGGGTTTCCATATTCTTTCCTCGCAATGTAAATTCGTTCAGGTGACCTTGGGAGGTCACGAAAAATACATATTCGGACTTACAATTGATCGCTCTTTTCAATTCTGTCATCAAAAATAGGGGTTCTAGTTTATAAAATGGCCTGGACCTACAAATGACCTTGAAGATGAAGGTCAAGGTCACAACCAAGATCACCATTAAATTCCCTGTTGTAAATTACCTAAGACTAACCCTTGCTCATTTTTTTTTGACTGAAATTCGCGAGATTTTTAGGGGTTTTCATACTTTTTCCTCACCCGTATACAATACAGTTCATTATGATATTATGCATGTTATTATTATTGGTTTGTTTTTATTTTCTGGTATCTACTGAATTAAAATATTATGAGTTAATGAATTTTATTCATAGTTTTTATGTACGCTTCAGGTTGCAGTAGTATTAAATATATACATATGTTACAATACTGTTCATTCTTATTATGAGTTTTATTACTACACATTGAGTCTTTATTTTTTTCCCCCGTTTTCTGATATACACTAGGATTGTAGGATATTATGAGTTAGATAACTATTAGTTTATACATATTTTACTAAAAATAACTGACTTTGCTTAAAATTATTGTTATGTAAAGTCTAACGGTATTCATTAAATTTTTCACTTTTGCCGATTTTTTATACAAAGAAAAAAATCAATAATTTAATTTTTATGATCTCAACAACATCGTATTTTGTTGGTATAATCAGATATTTATGTATATTTTTTTTCCACAAAATTATTAAGAAAAACAATTAGATATCGAAACAAGTAAAAGTTGAATCCCAAAAAAATGGCTCGATATTACATTTCGACAATTTTTGGTTATTTAGCACTTATTGATAGCAAACACAAAAAAAAACTTTTAAATTTCAGGCCACCAAAAAAAACGAAGTGATCTGTTCAATTATCTTTTTAATAATAATCTCTCGAGCATCCAAAATTGTTCACTTTTGATTGATCTTAAGTTATCACTATCAACTCAGGGATTTTTAATTGATTTTCAAATCATTTATTTATCAATTATTCTTCTTGATAATGTAGAAAACAAAATTGATTTTTGTAAGATTTTTCATTTAAGAAAGACCAAATGTAAAAATCGTAACTTTTCAAATGATTTGTACGAAAAATCCATTTTTTGTCTGGCTTTCTATCCCCTTTCTAATAAGTTCGAATTTGATACTGATGGCTTGTACATCTAGTTGCTTTGGTATAAGAGTATATCGCCCCTACGCCCTACCACTTTCGTATCAAAAATATTATTTTTTAAGAATCTTTTTTTTAAATTTTGTTTCAGTACTGCGATTTTGTTGTGTACATGGAAGTATGAGAGTAAATAACCGGAACGTAAAAGTATTTGCAAATGTTGATGTGTCAGTGCACGCACATGATAGTTTCCTGTTTCTCTTTTATTCCAGATTGGCGGGAGAATTAGTTTTAAAATATTAGTAATTTAGATTAAATATTAGATTTTTAAAATATAAATGGAAAAAAATCAATAGCTGCCAAAAGCTAAAATTCCGCCGAATTATTTATAAACACACACACTATTATATGCACTTTTTATTTATTGTTTGTTTATTTACATACATTTTGCATTAGCGACCATCCACCCCAATTAAATAACTATTTTGAGCAGGAGCTCATTTATAATAAATTAAAGAACTAAGGTGAGGTGGTTTAACAAACCATTAAATTAAAAAAGAAAAAGAAAACAACAGCCTCATAGCTCACGATCATTTACACCCCAGTCGTTCACATTCTCCCGTTAAAGTTGAATTGAACGTATTACATAAATTTACTAAATACTTATACCATATTGATTTAATTTAATTTAAATTTGTCTAAATCTAAACAAAAATGTCAATATTCCTAATCTAAAAAGATTATTTATAAATAATACAATATATTGAACATCATGTAGGTATTATACACACTTACCTTATTAATTTAATTTAATTTAAATTTGTTCTCAAGCTAAAACAAAATTTTATTATAAATTAAAAAAGAAAAATTGTAAACACAAAACATACAATTCAAGGAAGATAAGCACCATATAGGAAGATAAGCACCAAAAATTTGAACCGATTTCACCCGATTCAATAATTTTTGATGCTTACTGGTACAAATACACACGAACACAAATAAAATAAATGACAACACACAGTAACAATATTTTATAGTATACTATATACATGTACAGTACATATACAAAATTCCCTGTGAGTAACCACCCATGTACACAAAAATCGCAGTACAGATGACCAGGACATGAATTTTGGTCGCAAAATTCCTCACTGCCTCATGAGAATTTTGTATACGTACAAGGCGTATAATATACATTTTGCAATTGTGTGCTATCATATACGTTCTTTGAATTAGTGTATCGTTTTGTGACGATAAGTATCAAAAATAAGCCAATCGGTTGAATCGGTTCAAATGTTTGGTGCTTATGCTCGCGTGTGAGAAAATCTCACTTGCTATGAAGCAGGAGAATTTACATTTGTGTGTTGTTCATTGTTCAACTATTATTGTATGTATATGGATTAAAAAAAATGTATTTCTTTAGTTTTAACTTATTATGTCTGTTTATTAATTTTTTATTAATTTATAATAAATCGGTTTTTTATTATAAATTATTAAAAAATTAATAAATATTAAGCTAAACTAAACAAATGATTTTTTTTATTTTGGGAATATAACGCAAATTGATTAATGTTACGATAATTCGCAATATAGTTAATTGACCAATGAGAAAGTGTATAAAGTGCATCTTATAAAATAATATGAACAATCTTTGATAATAATAATAAGCAATACAGAAATATTTTCCAAATAATTTTAATTTTAGTTATTTAAAGTTGCGATGAATCCAACGAAAATTACTACAATTAATTAATGTAAAGTGTGATTTTTTAATATTGAGTGACTATCGAGTGACTCGATTCGATTTTATTATTAAAAGTTGCAAAAAACGTGTTTTCAAAATATGCTTTTTATACAATTTAAAATTATTAATTTATTCACAAAAAAACAGTAGGAAATAATTTTTACAACGCTACTAATCTCTACAAACACAAAAAAAATGACTAATCGAAAAACTAAAAGAGCATAAAGAGCATGAAGCAAAAGAGCATTCGAACACACACACAATAATCAATACCATCACGATCCGGTAATTCTCGCCTCACTGACTCATGAGACGACCAAAATTCATGTCCAGAAGGGCTGCAATTGTGCCAACCAGCATTTCTACCACCTTAAAAATTGAATCTATTTTACCTTACGATTATGCTATATAAAGCAATTTCATTGTTTTAGAAGTTTAAATTCTCGTAAATTCATGTTACTTCAAACATTTTTCAACTTTAACCCTAAAAACACTGCGATCGTGAGTTGGTCATACATATATATATATAGTCACATACCCAAATACAAAAGAAGAAATGTAAAACAAAACATGCCCGTCTGCTTAACTTTTCGTTTTAATTGTCGCAGTGTTCGGTTAATTGGCGTTTGGGATAATTAGCGTTTGGATAATCGATGCTCTACTGTACTTATTTTTCCACTTCAAAACAGGGCGATATTTAACTTAAAAGGTCTCAATCTTTTGCCCTGCGGGTCAATTTTCGTTCCATGAAAAATATTATGAAAAGTGAGAAATACACATTTCAGATTGATGTTCCCTGAGAAGGAAAAAATAACGTTAAAATCTTTTCATATGAATAAAACTTTCTCACCGATCATTTTGGCAGTGAGAACATCATAAATTTGGAAATAATTTGTATTTTAGCATTAAACGTGCATTGAAACTTTAATAATACCTATATGATCAAACATTAAATTATTCTGGTATATTCCAGATTGATAAATATTTTACGATGAGGAGACATTGTTAAGAGTTTGCAATTCGGTTACGATCTGCGAGCATTGTGAAAAATAAATCATCTTTCAGTACATCTCATCATGATATAGCGACTGAACTGCTAAACTTATTACTCTAATTTATTCCTATATATAGGAATCAGCCAGGTACCTGTAAGTATTAGCGAATTTTATATTTCCCCTTTTAAAACTTTTAACAATTTCAATTTTAGTGTATTTAGCGCATATATACGATTGCTGTATTCAAACATTAAATTATTCTGGTATCTTTAATTGAATATGCAATTTCGAAAAGGGCACTTAAAATAAATTGTATAATTGTATATTATATACTACTTTAGAAAAAAAAAATTGATAGTTTCCTTTAATTCCTGAAAAATTTAATTTTTCTGACATGTGCCGTTTTCGAAATTGCATATTCAATTTGACTCACTTTAAAATTCGTTTATAAGTAAATTTATTAAAAACTATTCCGTTTATTCAAGAAAAGTCTCCAAATAATTAATTTAGTTAAATTTTAAAAAAAAATTTAATCATTTTTATAATTTATTTTATATGTTGACAGACATTGACGAAAACAATCGCTTTTAATCTACTTTATCATTTATTTAGCTAATACTTTACACCATTTGCTGTATTATTTAGCGGAAATATATATGAAACTCTATAGAATGTGTGATACCATAAAAATGACTTATTCAGTGTTTTTTTCACGATTCTTTTTTATTTGGCCAACGAGAATCGCATATTGTTGTTGTGTGATTAGATACAAATGAAAAAGACGTGATGGAAACCAAATGGAAAGATTTAGAGAGCGAGAATTGCCTGAATAGTTTTCGAGATATTTACTGCTGAAAGGCAAGCAGTCTCAGCGTGAGAGATCAATCAGATGAAACACTGTCACAGTGTTTTTAGGGTTAAACATAATGCTTTCAACATTAATATTTTGAATTTACGACAGTATAATACTGCGGTGACAACTTTCCACTTCGTATCAGTTTTTAACTATAATTTAAGGTTTTTAACGCGTATGTGAAGTTATCCCAGGATTTCATCCCAGAAAATAAAAAAGTTGAATCGGCAACCCTCGTAAAATTTTGTGAAGTTAGCCCAGCCCAGAATTTAATAATTTTTAAATTTAAAACTTAATTAAAAAAATTAAAAAATAGCTAAGAATATCAAATTAAATAATTAAGCAATATTTCCAAACAAAAACAAACGTAAAAATTATTTATCCCATTCAAAGTATTGAAATATTTATACGTTTTTTGAAGAAATACTATAGGTTTTTCGTCTGTAATAATAAAAGTTATAATTTGTCTGATTCAGGCTCAATGGTTTTAATATGGACATTTTAAAGGAAATCAAATTACAATGGTTGCAACGGTACAATTTTCTTTTTTGGCCAAAAGTAAGCTATGTGTATGTCCATCTTAAAATTAATGAGCCTCAATCCGACAAATTATAACTTTTATTATTACAGATGAAAAATCTATATTATTTCTTCAAAAAGCATATAAATATTTCAATACATATTTTGAAAGGGATGAACATTTTGTCTATCAGTCTGTGTGCTCTGTACAGCCCAGATCGCTTAACCAATCGAACTGAAACTTCAGATTTAAGCTTTTTTGATAAATTGGGACGTCCCAGTGAATTTTATTCCAAATCGGTCAACCGGAAGTGGGCACTCGCTTGGGCCAGAGAATTTGTTTTGCCCAAATATCTGAAAAAGTATAAGGTTGACAAAAAACTACTAATACAAAATGTTTCCAAAAAATAAAAAATAAAAAACCAACACATGTGGCCAACACATTTCTTCTACGAACAGGGAATTTTTGAAACCTATTATGCAAACTTCTTACAGATTTTTTTACTTTATCCTACGGTATTAATTGATTGTTTTTGGCGCCATTGGCAAAGTATTAAACAGCAAGCAAATTGCAGAGGAACTACTGTACATAGGTAACCCTCTTTATGTTTGGACCTTGGCGGGCAGCGCGACTAAATAACGAAAGCAGTCACTTCTTATGAAAAACTCCCTTATCTTTAGCTTTTCTCATTCACTGAAAGAAATAAGCCGTCTATTCCATTGTCTCTTGACTGTAAAATATTGTTAAACAAAATTGGCACTACACCCATCTTATTACTTTCTTTTACGTAAGTAAAATAAAGTAAGTATAGTAATCATGAAAATTTTCGACCTTGAGATTATAGAAGATTTATCTATTTTGAGGTCCCCTGAGCCCAAAATGTGGGTTTAGAAATAATGTCTGTCTGTTAGTCTGTGTCCTCTCTATAGCCCAAATGGCTTAACCATTGAACTGAAACTTCAGATTTAAGTTCCCAGTGAATTTTACTCCAAATCGGTCAACCGAAAGTGGCTACTCCCTTGGGCTATAAAATTTATTTTGCAAATATTTTAAAAAGTATAAGGTTTACAAACCACTACTTACTACAAAATGTTTCTAAAAATTGAAAACAAAAAAAAATAAAAAAAAAATTAAAAAATTATAAAAAAAAATATGAAAAAAAACAAAAAACTTTGCAAGAAATTTGCATAATAAGTTTCTCAAAATTCGCTGTTCGTAAAAGAAAGTCGTGTGTTGACCACGACTTTTTTTTATAATTTTTATAATTTTAATTTTTTAATTTTTTTTAATTAAGTTTAAATTTAAAAATTATGAAATTCTGGGCTGGGCTAACTTCACAAAATTTTACGAGGCTGATTCAACTTTTTTATTTTCTGAGATGAAATCCTGGGATAACTTCACGTACATGTTTTTGACCTATTTTTGTCAAACTTGACGAATAGTCAGATTTCTAGCGTTTTAGGTTTACTTTATCTTTGAATATTAGTACGGTGTAAAAACAATAACGATGGATAGTAAGTTTTGTACTACACCTTATTATTAGAAAGAATAATAGAAAATAAGGAGTATCTACATCAATGAGTGCAATGAGTTAACAGGGATAATTTCATTTTTCGAATATTTTATTTTTGGCTTTAGTTAAAATACTGCAGTAAATAAATTATTATGCACCAATTTTTAAATTCAGTTAATAAAAATTATGCCAACGCACCTGCATCATAATTTGAATTTCCCTGTTAAGTGTTTTTTATTAAAAAAACGTTTCTGGGTACTGAAATTTGTCCTTTTCCATTTTTAGTCATACAAAAATTCACACTTATGACATTTTTTCCAGTAAAATTTCAAATTGAACCTTATAATATCGTGTATACTGAACTATCTTTCTATCGTGTGATTTGTGACCAGTCAATCATAGGCAACAATAAATTCAAAAAGGCTATGCATGTGACTGACGGAAGGGATATGCTCCAATTCCTCGACTAACCAACTCTCTTTTTACGAAATTTCACTATACATATTTGCAATGGTAAAACTACAGTCCCTACTAGGGATTGCAATACCGGGATCCCGGTTAACCGGGATCCCGGTATTGAACTCAATAATTTGACACCGGTATTATAATTCGAAAACCGGTATTTCGGTATATCGAACTATTTCTCTGTATTTTATAAAAATATATAGAGAAATTCTCTAAAATTTTTTAACATTTTTTCCGTAAAACAATTTATAATTAAAATCAACCGTACGACAAATGGAAATATTTCTCTCATTAATTATTATGTTGTCGCACAATAAAACTAAAATATTATTACAAAATTCCATGTGAATTGTCAATTGAATATTAAATGACGCTTGTTTTAGATTATAAATATATATAGTTCTTAATTTGTATGTTATATTTTATATTTCTATTTGGAATTTCTTGAAATAAAATCGTTATATACATATTATATTTTTTGAATTTGTTAGTAGTTAAAATTATTTTCTGAAATACCGGTTTTAAAACCGGGATCGCGGTTTTGGGAAAATTGAATACCGAAATACCGGTATTGCTTTTTCAGGTAAATATTGCAATCCCTAGTCCCTACGAAAAGCATTTCGATTTACGAATTTATGTTTTTATGAATAAATAAAACTATTAGTTTTGTTTTTGAAATACTAAAATAGTATTGTTTTCCAATACTTCATCGATTTTAATTATACAGGGTGTTTGGTGCATCGTTTGCCAAATTGAATTGGCCCAAAGGAGGGGAGGGGTCATTTGCTATCTCTTAAGCCCCAATAACTCATTTTTGACCATACGGATTTCTTTTCATTAGCTCTTAAAATATTTGAAATCTATAGTAAAAACTTAAAACTCAACTTAACATTGCAATAAGAAAAAACTAAAAGTGATCATGATCTTCGCACTTTTTTATTAAGTTCTCTAGTCTATCCCCTTTCCAACACTAGGAAATATGTCATAAAAACCATTTCAATTACTTTACTAAATCATAAAATTTGTGTATCGGGACTCATCAGCCTGATATCCGACATTCGCGAGTAAAACTGATTTTGGCTCAAATTACATAGGTACATTACATACATAAAGGGAGGATCATTTGCTATCTCCTAAGCTCCAATAACTTATTTCTGGCCCTTCGGATTTTTTTTTTATTAACTCGTAAAATGTTTGAAGGAGGTAACAAAAAACTAAAAACTCAACTTTTCATTGCAATAAAAAAAACCTAAAAATGATCGTTGTTGGGGCCAGAAATGAGTTATTGGGATTTAGGAGATAGCAAATGACCTTTCCTTGATCTATGTATGTAATTTAAGCCAAAATCAGTTTTTATCACGAATGTCGGATATCAGGCTGATGAGTCCCGATACACAAATTTTATGATTTAGTAAAGTAATTGAAATGGTTTTTATGACATATTTCCTAATGTTGGAAAGGGGGTTGACTAGAGAACTTAATAAAAAAGTGCGAAGATCACGTTATAAAAATTCGGTTCATTGGACCGTTTATTTCTGCTATACATATTTATGTTATTGGCTGTTTTGTGCTATATTTATGTTGTTGCTTTGTACCACTGCTAATAAGTACAAATATTTTCAAATGCTATCAAGAGAATAAACGGCTAAAGGGCTTGTTGTCATATTTTGGTTTTGGTGTGATATGACAACTATGTAGATGCTGAAGTACGAAAGAGAGCTGCATAACGATACTCAAGTTAACCATCATATTTATTTGATCCTAAATGCGATGGAGATAGTAGGTATGATGTTTACAAAATCGCGTAAATCGCGATTCATTACAAATGCCCTACAATGTAGGGCATTTGTAATGAATCGTGCATTTTAAAAAGTTAACAATGGTTCGGATACTCAGTTCACTGACACACCATTTGGTAGGCGCAGAGCAGAGAACGGAATAAGCGAAATCGTGTCTAATTGAAAAACAATAATAAATTTTTGTTTGATTTTCCAAATTTTCCGGTTTTAATGTTACGTTTAATGATTTTCTGCATCATATTAACAATTGAAACGACACATTAGTTAAAGCCTTGGCGTTTCGTTTGTGAAGTGCGGTGCTTAAATTTAATAAAAAGGGGTATTTTATGTTATAAAGCAAAAAAACTTGAAAAATTATTTTGGAACTGATGCTAACTTTTAAAATGTTGATGTTTTGATATTTTTATTTGTTTTACTACAAATTCATACAAAGAAGCAGGAACGTTGTCATTCCAGAATCTGACCCAATAGCTTAAGAAACCTTTTTTAATAAATTAATATGGTGTTTGTTTTGTATTTAATACGGAAATGTGAGCATTATCCTTATGACGACCAATCTTTCTGACATCTAAGCAAAATGCATTCTGCAGAACATCCCGTTACGAAACCAATGAAATCTCAAACAATCTGGAAGTTTCAGATCATTTTTAAAGTTATCAGAAAATAATCCTATTAACAAATTAAACTGAATTGCAACGTGTACCACTATTCGCAAAACTAAGGAATTTCAGTGCTGAGATGTTCTAACATCACTTTTTTCGATGTTCGATAGTATTCGTGTCTCTCTTTTCAAGAATAAAATAGTACATTATTTCGACTTTTGAATTACGCTTTTTCTATTGCGATCTCAGCATGCCCGCATAAAACATCATTCTATTTCTACATACATTCATCACTCTTTATCACCCAAGTTTTCTTTATCGATCTGGAAAAATAGAATAGTACATAAATTTATTCTTGAATCTTCTTATTATCGAACATCAAAAAAAGTGATGTTGGAGCATCTCAGCACTAGATAATTCTACGAATATATAACCACTAGGGGTACGGCCCGTCCTAGAACGGATACAATTTTGTGAATAACTTTAGTTATGTTTGATGTCTAATGGTGATGTACTGCGCCCGTTACTATAATCTGTATATAACCATTTGATATTTTTTTAGCCGTTATTTTTTAGCCGAGTAGAAGTACGTCGAGATTAAAGGCTTTTAAGGATGATTAGCCTTTGAACCAAAGATTAGGCGCTTTTAAGGGTGATTTTACATGTGATTGGGCATCACAAAAAAACCTTACAGATTGACAAACTGGCAGAGTCTGAGTTTTCATTTTAAAAAAAAAGAATTTGATTGAAAAAACAAAACTAAAAAGCCTTCTAGAATCGAACCCCAGACCCTAGCCGCTCTACCACCAAGTCACAACCCAGGCAACAATAAAATTATAAATATTCTAATTATATATTAGACTCGTAATTGCCCGTCAAAACTGACGACAGTTTCTGAAAACTCAGTATAGCCTGAAAAGTAAAATGTTTGTTTCTAGACGAATACGAAATAAGACAATTTAATGTTAATTCAAGAATTCTTTAACGTTTCTTGTTAAAGTACGGTTATCATTTAATATTGCGCCTTTGTATGAGTAATTGTTGTACGAGGAAAAGCTACATAAAGCTGGCCATAAGCAAAAACATACTCTGGTAAAAACCTAACATTATCGAACGATTGACCCTGATTCTTGTTAATCATCATTGCAAAAGCTAAATGAATCCGAAATCCTAAGCAGCTCTCGCTTGGAAATATATTTTTCAATTCGCAATGAAATGCCGTTATAAAATAAAAATAAAAAAATTAGAAAATTATGCAAAACGTCCTTGGTGAGGATCGAACCCGAAAGCTTATTGAAAAAAATTTAATATCGAAATAGCTAGTATATGTATTGTATAACAAATGAAGAAAACGAGTCATTGCAATACGGAAGTAAAATTTGCAGCCTGATCGATAGCGACCTCGCTATCGCTCAAGCTGCAAATTTCACTTTCGTATTGCAGTAACTCGTTTTCTTCACTTGTTACACAATATACTATTGCGGTACCAGCCTAAATGTAGATTACAGTTTTACAAAATCATTGTTTTACAATACACAATTTTATGTTTTTCAATTCGTATTGAAACAATGAAATGCCGTTATGGGCAAAATTATATTAATATTTGACGTTTGTGTTTTTTTTTTTCTGAGTTTTGTGAATTTTTAAGGATAATAAAACTAAATATTACTAAAAATTAAAAATTGTAATTATTAAAAATATAATTACATTATAATAAGTGTTTGCAAATATTATTTGTAAGTAGAATACATATGTACATACAATTGTGTTTTAATATGTATAATAAAAATATAAATATAAAATATGGATTGCGGTAAATGCAGCTTGACAGTTACAAATAACTAGACCATCAGCTGCTCTGGTTTCTGTGGCAAAATATTTCACTATGGTTGTGCTGAAGTGGACCGTGTGGCATATAACCAAACGCGGAAATGTTCAAACATTATGTGGTTCTGTAGTGACTGCAGGGACCTCAAGGTATTGAGGGACTGCAATTTTAGTGCGAATACTGCCCCGCAGCCCTTTGTTGAAAAGCTGCTTGATGAAATTACTAGTCTCAAACAACAACTTGACATGATCTTCGATCGCCTACCTGAGTTGTCATCCACGACTACCACATCGTTTGTGCCTTTAAGTTCTCCTGCAAGAGCAACTAAAGATTCGGTTTCACGGATTATATTCGACGAAGGAAATTATTCAGCTTCTCTGAGTTCTTCTGATAAAAGCGTAAAAGGTATACCTAGTTTTAAATTGCCTGCTATTAAGCCTATTAGCTCTGCGGTCATACAACCAGCCATGCAAAACCCTCCGGCTTCTACTGGAATCTTTTCTGATGTGGTGACTTCGTCCTCAATAAGTTCCAGTATTGTCGTGCCTGCAGTTGGAAACAAGCATCTTCAAAATCTGGGCACAAAAACTATTTGTGGTACCAGACAATTTTCGAAATTTTTTGGGGTAAATCTCATTGTACCGACGATATGGCTACACATCTCAAAATTTGATCCGGATACTTCTGAAAATGAAATTAAGTCCATGGCTAAAACTTGTTTGGAGATTGAAGGCTGTAAAGTATTCAAACTAGTCCCTAAACAAAGGAGTATCGAATCTCTGGAGTTTGTTTGCTTCAAATTGGGCATAAAAGCTGATGTACGCTTTAAGGCCCTAGACCCTAATACTTGACCAACCGGTGTACACATTCGGGAGTTTTACGATAAAAATCTTCGGACAACATTGCCTCCACGGGTGAAGTTTCGAACAACTGCTGCTTTCAACAAGTCAGCAGAATAAATTATTAGAGCTTACTAAGTAGTAAATTTGTCCCACGTATTAACCTGCAGTGTGAAATTTCGGACACCAGCTGTACCAGTCAACTCTCCCGTAATTTAAATGATGTAGTTTCGGGCAGGATTCGTCCGCTTATAAGTTCTGGACAAACCTCTTTTACCTCGATGTACTACCATAATGCTTCTAGCATTCGAGGTAAAGCTAAATCATTCTTGCTTGACGTGCTTGACAATGATTACGATATGATCATTATCAAGGAAACATGGCTTACTAAAAGTTTCAATTCGGCGGAATATTTTCCACCTAACTATGTCGTTCACAGGAATGATCGACTTGAATTTTGTACCAGCCTGAAGGGGGGAGGTGTATTGGTCGCTGTTAAATGTTCGATTTCAAACGAGCTCATTGCGTGCTTGATATTATTGCTGTACGTTTTAATGTAGCCAGTGCCTCCATCCTCGTGGTAGCTGCATATGTTCCCTGCGGATCTACTCTGGAATATTATCTGGAAATTATTAATTTCATCGATTCTGCTGTTACGCCATTGGTTCGTGTTGGTGAACAATTAATTGTAACTGGTGTCTTCAGTCTTCCCGATATTACTTGTATTGATGTTGATGGAGTTTTTACGGCCTGTTACATCGACCAAAAAGGATTAGCAGTGACTGATTATTTTGCTAGCACAACATTGATGCAGGTGAACCGAGTAACAATAGTCGAGAGAAATTCCTCGATTTGGTTTTTTCAACTGACCTTATGTATTTGGAGCTCTCACCGTGTGAGGACTTCACTGGTTGTACGAGCATATATCATACTCCAATTATGTTATACACTTTTCATGAGCAGTGTTTAAATTCAAATTTCGTTCCTTGCTTTACTCTCTTTTGCGAAAGGAGAGAAAAAATATTTTGTTGTGTTTCTTTCCTTTGGAACGAAATTCAACAAAATAAAATATCTCTTTTCTCCTATCCTTTGTGTTTCGTATGAGGAGAGATATTTTACGTTTTTCGATTTCGTTTTCGGGGAAAGAAACAACAAAAATATTTTTTGTTTTCTTTCACAAAGAGAGAAATAAAAAATAAAAGAAGGGAACGAAAAAATGAATTTAAACACTCTTCATGAGCATTGTAATACTATGTGTACTTCTAGTAATTCTTTTCATTTCCATTTTAGACATGCTGACTACGTTTCTTTAAACAAATTTCTTGTCGATTTGGACTGGGGATTTCTAGAATGAGGAGGAGACTTGAACGAGAGTGGTTTTTTATTCAACGAGCTTCTCAAGTCTGGTATTGAAAGATATGTTCCATCAGTGAAAAACGAACCTCGGTATCGAGAGCCATGGTATAATAAACAACTAATTCGTATTGAAAAATGTCGTAATAAGTTTCATACTTTATTTAAATTACACGGTGAAGTTTTATTCTAGCTGCAAAAAAAAAAAACTTTATTTATTTATTTATTTATTAAATTTATTATCATGTATAGCCTACAGTGATTACAATCGGTTATACAAACATGTTAAAAAAAATTATAAAAATAATTTGTAAAAATGAAATACAACACAAAAGGAATAAAAGATAGATAGAAAACGCCGACTATTTAGTTATTATTACATAAAAATTTAAATAAAGCTTTCTTAAACGACTCTCTGGACAAGTTGAAATCAAAAACATCATAAACTGAATTAAACTCTCGCGATGCTCTCAAAAGTGGTTCCGAAAGACCGTAATTAGTTGATACCTGGTTAATGAGTAACAGTCCATCGCGTGGGCGCATTTGACGTACCGGAGCGTAAAGATTTAAGCGTGAAAGCAGCTCAGTACAATCGATTCGAGAACTGAAAATATCGCAAATGAACAATGCCGATGCTACTACCCGTCGACAATCTAATCGGTGCAGATTCAATAGGTTACAGCGATCTAGGTAGGGAGGAAGAACATATTCCACAGACCGTGTAGACGGTAGACAACGAAGTGCATACAAAACAAACTGCTTCTGAACACTTTCTATTCTATCCGAGTGACAGTGGTAAGATGGTGACCACACCGGCGATGCATATTCTAAAATAGAACGAACAAAAGAACCGTACAGTGATGTTAGAGTAATCGGGTCGATGAAGTCCTTACAGTTCCGCTTAATAAAACCCAACATAATGTATGCCTTATTAATAATGGTGTTAATATGTCTAGTAAAGGTGGCATCAGCTGAAAAAATTATACCCAGATCAGATATAAACTCCACTCTGACTACATCCTCACCATACAGACGATAACGATGGGACAGAGGTGACCGGGTACGATAAAATGAAAGACTCTTACACTTACTCACGTTGAGTCCCAATCTATTGCGAATAGACCAACTGCAAAATTTGTCCAAATCATCTTGCAGCTTTACGCAATCGGACACGCTGTTGACCCGGGCGAAAATTTTCATATCATCGGCAAACAGGAGGCAGCTGGCAAACTCAAAGCAGTCAACAATATCGTTGATAAATAATATAAATAATAAAGGGCCAATATGACTTCCTTGAGGTACGCCAGATGTCACGCGAAATAGCTGTGAACTAGAATCCAAAATCCTAACGGATTGCCAACGGTCGAAAAGGTAAGACTGCAACCATTCAATTGGAATGCACTGACAATTTAAGTTCTTTAATTTAGAGATCAGGAGCGAGTGGCTAATCTTATCGAAAGCTTTCGCAAAATCAGTATAAATAACATCCAGTTGCTGCCTGGAGTTTAAACTGCTAAATAATTTGCCACAAAAAGAAACCAGATTAGTCACTGTGGATCTGCCTGGATAAAACCCATGCTGAGCAGAAGAAATTAATGATTTGGTATGGAAAACCAAGACCTTGTGAACCATAGATTCAAATAGTTTGGGTATAACGGAAAGAATGGAAATCCCCCGATAATTACTTACTTCGTTTCTTCTACCCGTCTTGAAAATGGGATGGAGGCATGCAATTTTCCAAGGCTCAGGAAAAAATCCAATACGTAAACTTTCATTAAACATGAAGGTAATTGGGCGGGACAAACTCTCGGCACAATGCTTAATAAGGATCGGCGGAATACCGTCGTGACCAGCGCCCTTTTTAATATCAAGATTAAGCAAGCAATCGCAAACTTCCTGCTCAGTAAATTTAAAATAATTAAATTCCACGAAACTGTTAGCGCATGGTTCCTTTACAGTAACTACAGTAAATTGAGTACTACAGTAAATTGACCATTCGATTCTTATAAATAAGCTGGATAAACTAGATTGTCAGTTCATCCCTATTAAGTGGTTGCATTCATATCTTTCTGATCGTTACCAATTTGTTAAGATTAACGATTTTAGCTCTCGTTTATTTCGTGTCACCTCAGCAGTTCCTCGAGGAAGTCACATTGGTCCGCTTTTATTTTCATTACTTGTAAATGATGTTGTTGAGTATTTTGAATTTGCACATTGTCTGCTTTATGCAGATGATATGAAAATATTTGCTCCAATTAATGAGATTACTGATTGTGTGAAATTGCAAGATGACTTATTAAATTTTGCAGTTGGTCGTTTAATAACAAATTGTTGCTGAATGTGGGTAAATACAGGATTTTATCATTCTCTCGGAAGCGCTCGCCAATATTCTAGCAATATTTTTTATGTAATATTGCTGTTGCTGGAGTTGAGTACATGCCCGACTTAGGCATTTCTTGTGATCTATCTTTAACGAAACACATTGATTGTACCATTACATTATGCTAGGTTTCATTAAGCGCAATTGTAAGGACTTTTGCGACCCGCTGACACTGAAAACTCTGTAGGTATATATCCTTTGTTCGTTAAAAAAAAAAAAATAAGTACTTTGGTGAGCAAAATTAAATAAGTACTTTGGTGAGCATCGAACCCAAAATATTTTCTATTGGAAGTTTCTTGTTAACAGGTCAACACCTATATCACTCAGACTACTCAGTTGTAAACTCCACGCATCTAAATTGGAAATATAAGAAAATACATAGCGTTGCACACTGCGAATTATATAATGTATCATAGAAGATTTTATCTTGTGATGTCGTAATAAAAAAACCGGGAAAGTTATCGAGTTATAATACCGATTTAGGAAATTTTTATCAAATTACAATTACATGCAGTTTTAGGCTTGCATTCTTATTGTTATACATGAAAATGAAGTTATTGCCAATACCCATAAGATCACCACAATGTGCCTCGAAGAAGTGAGTTAACCACATTTGTTTGAAGGTTAATTTCGTGTAATGAATGAAACATTTCGCAGTTGAGTGTTGGATATCTCCTTAAGCTATACGTCTACTATACACTCCGATCTGAAAGGAAACTTTCATGAAGATTCCAAATCTTCTTTCGCTTATATGCAGAAATTTTTCGAATTGCTCTTCAAATTCGCTTACTAAGAGAGAAGTGCTTTTCTCAGCTTTCACGCATTCATTTTGTTTACAGTAGTATTATGATAAATTCTATTTTTTCTTTTAATTTGTCTTGGTTTGTTTAACGTATTCGTTTAACTTGGCTTGGTCGGTATGCAACAGCAGTTCACAAAATTCATTATGCTGGTCGTTAAGTACTTCACTATAAAGCATTTATATTAAAAAAATTTAGTTTTATTTTAAAAACTTGAACAACATGTTTTTATTTAAGATTTTAAGGCATTATTTTAATTTGCTTTAAATAATTTAATTATAAAATTAATTTATTTAATTTCATATATACATAGATGTTGTTTTTATTATTCATTTTTATTTTACATTTTTATGATTAAATTTTAGATTTCTATTTTATTTTATCACGACCATTTGCTTGACACATAAAAATGTGATTGGTGGCGAATACAAACAGAGCGACGTGTTGTCGTTGTCGCTTATTAACTTTATTTTGTTTTGTGTATTGTAAAAGACCCCTTGTGGCATTTAAGTGATTTTTCTTAAGTGTGTCATTTAAGGGTTAAATACCTCTGATTGTGAATAAAATAGTACACAAACCTCGGCGAAAAGTACCATTCTACTAAAGTTCTCTCGATTGGAATGGGATACTTTCCGCCTCGGTATGTAATCTACTATTTAGTGATTTTTGAATTTTTTTTTGTTTTGATTTTGCTTGTGCTTACAATAATACATTTTTGTTTGTTTCTTATCGAAATGTTAAGCTTGTATCCATTCTCTAGTGCAGTGGTCATGGTCGGCGGTGGTGGCCCCCCCTTTCAGAACAACCTCGCGTCTTCCAGTTATTTGCAATAATACGAAAAGCTGGTTCGTCATCGAAATAGATGGGAACCGATTGTTGACATGATCTAGGTAGTATTATTGTTGCTGTTGGTGCTAAAAACGGAAAACTACTCATCCCAACTTATAAATAAATCGTAAGGTTAATTTTAGTTTAACCATCTTATTTAAACCATATAGTTTTAGTTTACTTATTACTATCTCCGTTCAATATCTGTTATAACAGCATTTTGCCAATATGGCTCTCTTAAAAACCGATCAATGAATTTATGAGAAATTTGTTGTGTGACGTGCAATCCTATCATAAAAGATTTAAGTACTAACTTCAATTGTACTAAATCTGAGTATCAGTAATACCGATGAAGAAACTGAATTCATTACCGGTCATCATTAGTATTTCGCAAAACATTCACAGTAGAAATTTTAATTTAACTTTTAAGGATACCTTTCGTATTTCGCCTGTTGGAAAATAGCTTAACGGAGTCTTGCAATGAAATTTCGAAAATTGAATCAAATAAATCGATTTGAGGCACGGCATTAAGCGGGGTTGTTTTCACTTATAAAATTCGATTAAGCAGATATGAAATTTTTAATTTTTGTATAAAAGTTTTTTGATGGTCACATTTTTTTGTTTGTACGTCTTTTATATCAAATTTTATGAACAGATTCAACCATCTAAAAATGCCACTGAAGAGAATTTCTTTTCTTCTAGTCAGTTCCTGATTTTAAATACAATTATAAGCCCTTGGTCGACAGTCCCATGCTCTTTTCTAAATCTAAACTGATCGCAAGGTGTTTGGTTTTGCTCATCTGGACTTAAACTTGATGAGAGCATTTTTGAAGAGGTTTGAAAAACAAAACTGATAGGTATTTACATTTGTTTCACCTTGACTAGGATTTTGTAATTTTAGTAAACATAATTTGTGTAATTTTCTGCGGTTAAGGAAGACCCTTTATAAACTCAGTTTTTAGATTTATGAGTTCCTTGATCCGTTAGACGCCAATTAAACACAAATTAATTCCATTGATTGATGAATCCCTAACGAATCTTCTTCTGAGTCTTTATAACTTCGAGTTTTAATAAAAAAACATCATAAGCAAGTAGTTTTAGTTTAAAGCCTCCACTGATAAATTTATAACTCGTTCATGGTGGATATTTGTGAATTTGATTCGAACGTGTTCGAGTCTTCGAAGTGTTGGATTCTTATTTGAGTTTAAACATGTTCGTTCGTTTCTTATTTATATCAAATACGACTCTTATACTTCGAAGAGTCGAATGTGTTCGAATTAAATACACAAATCGCCCCCTTCCCCTGTTCAGTTTGTTTAAATTTTAAGGAAATTTTAAGTCCATGTTTCTTTTTTCTTTGGTTTTCGATTTCATCCGATTTAATTATCTGAATTCTTTACAAATATTACATTAGTTGTAAACTGAGATAGGAGTGTAGAAAACTAGTATTTAACACTGCTTCCGACACTTTTCAACAGGAAATTTTGGCAGTGAAAAATTTTAAAAATATACAATGTTATTTTGATTTTTAGAAAAATTACATAGCACCCTGATTCTCTAAAAACTAGTGTGTGAACGTGAAAACTTGAAAAAGCAAAGAAAAGCTTACTTTTATGCGGAATCAGGCTGCGGGTAGTTTCAAAATATACCGGCATATTTCAAAAATTTACTCATAAAACAATAAGAATTCATATATGTTTCCTCTCTTTTACAACACACACACACAGTTTTTGATTCTGTCCAACAGTTTTCTACGCTTTTCGGCAGTTTTGGTCCATAGTTTAATGGGTTTGATTCTACGGATTCTTTCAGATTTCTTTTACTTTACAACTTTCGATAATAAGAATATTAATCTTTTTTGTTTCTTGTTCATGATTTTGGTTATTATCTCCAAGAAATATTTTCGAAAATCAAAGGTAGTTTATTTTGAATTTGGCCGCATATTTGGTAAAATTTCATGGTATAAAGCGGTTGAAGAACCAACCAAAAATATTTCTATTTGCTATTCCGTTTATCCTCAGCCCTGTCTTTGCCGGAAATCGGGATTGAAGTTACAACTAAATTCCTTTAACTTTGAAGATAACAAATTAATTCTAATGCATCAATTTGTGAAATGTTTAAGCTGTTGCGTAAATTTATAACTTTACTACCAAATAAAATCCGCCATTTTATTTGAAAAATAAACTGATTTTTGCGCGCGAAACTAGATATGTATATAAAATCATGGTTACCATTTACTGATACCTCGTAATTTAAATAACAAGAAAAACTTTACATTTTCAAACAAACTATTTCATTATCAAGAAAATTAACTACAAACATTTCTATACAAATTATTATAATATATTTCAAAATAATATCAGACCTTCAGTTTTCTTATCTCTATCCGCCATTTTGTCTAAAATAAATTTCTTTTATCACCACATTAAGTAAAAAATGTATGTAACCGAAAAATGTTATATTTTTATAGACAAACACACACGCACACACACACCAATATTGTAACTATATTTACTATTTAAATTACAAGCACATGGTCACAAAGTTTTTTTGTTGTTGTTATGAGTTTACGTATAGAAAAACCGGAAATAGCACAAAAGATCTTGAGGTTTTGGTTCGTTAAAGAAAAACTATTTGGAAAACTGTTTTTTATATCCTATTAAGTTGATTGAATAGCTTACAAGGTTAGAGTTGGCTATTTGCGAATCTGTATATCAATATAATTGAAGAACTAACAAAAATTTTAGTTTAACACTCTACTACGCAATAAATACGCACAACAAACTATTGAGTCATAAACACAAATTATTTACGTAATTTTTCAAAACAAAAAACAATGCGTAAAAAAATGACGACGAAAATGTTGTTGTTTGTTGATAGTTTTTATTTATTTGGGTTTTTTATTTTTTAATTTTTAGAAAGCAATTTGAATTTCTTTTTATAATAATAATAAAAACTATTTAAACGTATAATCACTATTTTGAACCACTCTTGGTATTTGACTGATCGAGGGCGATCGCTCGTATTTTTTTCTGTGTTGTTGTTTTTGTATTACAAATCATAGTAGTACATATTTTCAAACCAAAAATCCACTTTGAAAATGTTTTATATTTTTGATTTCATTTGTTTTCAAAACAAAAACAAAACTATTTTGGTGCTAATATTGGAATGCGGTGTTTTGTTGGTTTAGTTTTTTTCTTTGGTGTCGGTCGGAGGGGGAAAACTTTGTGTACCATACACGTTACTATACTATAGTAGATTTTTTAATTATCTATATTAAAAAAAAAAATCTGTTATCTTAGTGTATGTATATCGAAAATTAGTTTAATGAATGAATTTTGTTGTTTTTGAATGCAAGTACAAACCAAGAAACCGTGTTACAATGCGCGTGTATGTAAAATGAAAAAGAGCGAGTAATCTAGAGAAATGTTCATGTTATGCGAGCATAATGCAGGAAACATCGTTCTTTTGTTTTTATTTTGGTTTTAAATGATGATTCCGTATACTATATACGGTTCAGTAAATCTGTAGCGATAGTTGCTTCGAAGACAGATGTTTTGTTTTTAATTAAAATCGGAAATGAAGAATGTCTTGATATATTTGTTTGTACAGACTTGTTTACATCTTTATTTATTTGTAAACTTTACGTAATTAAAATCATTTTGGTAACGTGAAAAACTATCGTGTAGATACTGTAGAACACAGCGACATATTTTAGGTTTTCAAAAGGAGATGGGTCAATCGCAGCCACCCCTCTGATTGTTATTAAAAATCTATATCAAACCCTTAACTATTTACCCACCCAACCCAAAATTTCATATTTTTCATCTAATAATTTATCATGAATTGTAATCATCAAATGGGAAAATCATCCCTTCCATTTTATATTATTTGAAATGTGTATTTCCTTTTTTAGGAGCATAAACAGTATGATAAAGAAAACACAAATTTTCTCCTTATCTCTTACTCAAAAGTGAAAGTTTAGAATTTTTTGTTTTACCTTTTTTGCAGCGTATATTGTTTTTTTGATTTTCCGTGTTTAGGAGGAAAAATAAGAAAAAATCCACCCTCTTTTTTAACGCACCCTAGTCTCAGTTTATATGCTGAGATATTAAAAATGGAAAATTCATGTACTCACGAGGCAACCAATAGAAATTCGTGAAAATATAGTAATATTTTTTGTTGTATTTTTAGATTTTAAATTAGACATAATTTTCGCTCAATGGTGAGATAGATATCCCGTTCCTTTTATTGTAAAATTTACCTGAATTTCTTTTATTTTTCTATATTATTGAAAATAAAGGATTATACCGATTTTGCCTATTTGTTATTCAATTTTTTTTAGGTTTGAGAAAGGAAAGAATTATTCAAAATTTCTTTACTTTCATTATAAAAGGAAACGGGTTTAAGAATCCCAAATAACGGTCAAAAATCGCTGGTTTTAATAATGAGGTATACAGATATTTACCAGCTAATTGACTAGAAATTCGATTTGTTGATTCTATTTTCTTATCGTCATCTGGATTATCATTGTCATTGTGGTCTTTTGTTATTTCACTTGTTGTTATATTTTCCGCCATTATTTTGTTTATTTTTAATCATAAAATAATTCACTAGACTAATAACAAAAAATTGTGTGAGGAAATCATTTCAATATGAAAATTCTTTAATAAATCACTTCACACTTTAATAATTAATTAACATTATTAACACAATTGAAAAACACATTTTCACTAAATAGCATTCACTTAATGTGTTGGCGAGCTTAGAAAACAATCACCGTACCGTACAAAGTTCAAAAATATACTAATTTTTGGATTGATGAACTATAAACTGAATTTTTTATATTTTCGATTCATATTTTCCCTTATCTTGGGTTGTACAATATTATGGGGATTCTATGTGTTCAAAGTTTAGAATTTTTCATTTTTGTTTTCTAATTTCACAGGCCCTTTTTTAACGAAAGAGAAAGATATAATGTATTGTTATGTTTAATAAATTTGTTGAGTTTGAATGGGTATGTGTAAAATCCCTTACGAGAAAAAAAAAAAAATTCTCGATAGATTTTTTTAAGGTTTTAGTGTTTTGTAAAGCCACTACGGAAACACAAAACATGTATACTAGGTTGGAAGGAAAATTAAAAATATAGATTTGGTGATTAAATATTATTCGTTGTAATCACGATGAAAACTATAAATTTTTTTAATTTTGAAATTTAAAAATCTCAACATTATTTTATTATATTTTCTAATTACATTTTTAAAAGTGAATGTAGTATAATATCGATATTAGAGTATAATATCAATATTTCAAAAACTTTAAGGTTTAAAAGCTGCAGCAGTTTTAAGGATCTAAATGTTAATTAGGATCTAAATGAATAAGCTTCTAGAAACGTTAAGAGTTATAAATTAGGAATACTTTAATAAAATAACTTTTTATAATTTTGATTGTGGTCTGACATTATATTTATTCGAATTGAGCTTTAAAAGTATTTTAAAAAATTGATTTTGACCAAGGCAATTAGAATTTATTACAGTGAAATTGAATTATTGTGAAATTAAATCAGTTAATAGTTACTTAATATCACGGATAATCGTCGTAGATATACAAATCTAATGTACATATATCGAGAAATTTTTCAACTAGAAATTGTATTATTATATTAAAATCAATCTTGATTTTCAAAATAATCTAATTATACTATACATCATGTATAATTAATTTGTAAATAGTAAATACAGAAAATGGTTTAGAGGAACCAATTCTATTCGCTATTTATTGTAATAAAAATTCTCAAATCGATTATACGTTCTAGGGGCTATTACATTATAATGATATCAAACTAATTTATCAATAATACGTATACTACGTCATTTTCCAGTGCGGTTTGGTAAATGTTGAAGTTTCCCTTTTAGATAACATAGCGGCTCGTGCCTTGCAGCACTATTTATCACTAACATAAAAGGAAGTGGGGGTTTAATTTTGTCAAATGTTACTGGCACAATTGGGTATTATTCCATTGATTGAGCTGGAAAACTTCATTATACACCTTTTGAGCATAATTTGAAGAAGCTAACATATTTAAATAATACCTACCTTTATTTAACGCCGAGCATTCATCAGAAGTGTGTGATTTAAATTGCTTACAACATTTGCGGAGCACACTAAATATTACACATTCAATTTTTACAACCATTACAAAAACACAGAACAGAGTTTTTATTCAATTTTTTCGGTTTTTGTAACGTGAGAGAGTGAAAATAAGATTAGAAAATACAAACAAAACATAATAAAAAATCTATTCTATTCTTTCTAAAGAATGGTGTGTAGTTTGAGATGAAATACCAACCAACAACGAATGAAATTCTTAGGCTGCGTACCAATAGTCGGGTAAATTGCCCTTTTACCTACTTTCTAACAGTGTACAGGGTAAATTGAAATATTGTACTAAAAAGTTGGGTAAAATAGGAGAAAAAAATAAATGACGTTGTTGTTAAATTTTTGACGTTTCAGTGATTTTTGTTAAAATTTCCGTATTTTTCATTATAAATAGTATACGTACTCAAAGGTAATAAAATAAATTTTATTTTTATTTTACGAAATAAAAATATTTGACGTTTCCTTTTGCACCTAGCAGCCAGTGATTTTAACCCTCCGAACCATAATTTGTGTCCATCAAACCATTTTTACTTCTAGAGAATTGGTACGCCAATTGAGGTAAATATGTACTAAAATTGGAATTTACTGTACTAAATGATTTACCCGACTATTGGTACGCAGCCTTAAAATTTACTGTTAGTATGTATTTTACACATTTTTTATCAAAATATTAAACCAGCAACGTTTCACTGTAATATGAATTTTTTTGGGTATGCGTGTAAATACATTTTCCAAAAAAAAAAAAAATTGAGACCCTCATGCTTTAACTATTCAACTATTTACTAGGTTTCGTTAAATACAATAGATATATACATACATAGAAAATAGTTCAAACTATATTTTTACTTACTCATTTAAACAACTACACATCACACAAAATCACCCTAAGAAGTGTAAACGGCATTATAAAAAATTCTTAGAACACGTAAAGGATTCTTATGTTTTTTTTCCTAAAACTTGTTACTATTTTCTATTTCGTTTTATCTCTATTTTATTTTTACGTTGTCTTAGAATTTTTGTTTGCTTGGTAATCTTTAATAAAATTAAATATAATTATAAAAACTTTTTTAATAGACGTTGCATTTTTAAGAAGTGTAATGAACTTTATAACTTTTCAGTATTTTTAATTGTACTTTCGACACTTTCAGGGCATCAACATATTTTTTTAAATTCTGTGTTTGTCGTTCAAGCCAGGTCAATATCATAATATATAATTATTGTCACAGGGGTACAGAATTAGAAGACATACATATAGTTTGTTGTTTTTGGAAAATATGGGTTGCGGTGCGATGCGTACACATTTTTGTGTTCGGTTACAAAACCAAATTATGAAGAATAAGAAAATAATTTTTGGGTCAAAGATATTTGTAAGATACGGTTTAGTTGAAAGTTAAGACGTTATATTAAAAATGTAGATGATGAATATCAACCAACGACTGTAGATATTGAGGGTACCAACCGTAAAAATTGGTTTGCCAAAATTGTATCCCAGATTACTAGCACCAGTCGTTGATTTCATCTAACCTACACTCTCTGTTGCTTAGCATGTGTAAATAGAAGGTCTCTACTATCAAAAATGTTATCAATTTTTCAATTTGCTCTTTTAAGCCTAGCCACTTGAAGTGAAATGAAATTTTCACTAGTCTCCAAAAATAGAAAGGTAAATCTAACGTTAAAATTTAGTTTGATGAGTTTCCATAATGGTAAATTAAAGTAAACCAAGTAAGTGGATTTTAGAACTGCACGCTGCAGTTTTGGTGCTTTTAAATTTGCGTACTAAATTCGTGTTACTTAGGAGCTGAGTTGCCTTAATGTTCACATGTTGCCGGATCCTTTGTTTATGATTCCGCGCTTTTTCCTGAATTTCATTTACGATGAGGTTCACTTTAAGGTCCCTATGAAAGTCATTGTTCCTGACATACCAAGGTGCATCAACGATGTTCCTTAATACCATATTCTGTGATCTTTCGATAATATTGCTGTTTGTTACAAAACCCCAAAGTGGAATACTATAAGTCCGAACCGGTTGCAATTTTTGCTTATAAAGTAGAAGCATGTTGTATGTTGATAAAGAAGAGTTCCTTCCCATCAGCCAATGCATCTTTCTGTATTTAAGTCTAAGTTCTTCACTTGTCTTCTTGACGTGTGCTTTCCATCGTAATTTAGCATCCAGGGTCATGCCAAAATAGTTCGTTGTATTCGCATTTGCTACTATTTTGGTTATGCCGAATTTATGGTTATGCCACACTCTATCAAACGCTTGTGTAACGTCTAGAAATATCGTCGAACAGACGTTTTCTCCCCTAGTGCTTTTTAAATTATATTGGTTATTCTTTGAACTAGATCAATTGTTGAGTGAGTGTTGGTTACGAAAACCGAACTGATTTTTTGGGATCAAGTTTTACTCTTGATTATGGGATTTAACCCATATGTTTGGAAATAACTGGCAATAGTGAAATAGGCCTATAAGATTATTAGTATGTGTGGTGGTTTCCCAGGTTTTGGGATCGTAATTACTTCTGCAATTTTCCACAAGCTTGATACACATTTGATTCAAACTGCTGCATTTGTAACATTGGTGACTTCACCAAAGCTTTCCTTGGCAGTTCTTTTAAGACTTCTGCAGTAATAAGATCGTAACCAGGACCCTTTTTCTCTTTTGGCGTTGACGGTAGGATTTCTTTACTTTTTTGAACAGCTTGATCAGTTATTATTTCGGCTTCCAACGTTTGGTCTTCTTGTGGCTGGAATATTTTTTCGAGGTCTTCGGCAAATCCTTGGATTCGTCTTTATATCTAGCCTATTTCTCGCCTGTCATGCTAATTGGAGGATTCTGCATTATTGGTCTTTTAATTCTTTCGTTGCATTCCAAAGAGAGTAATCCTACCCAGAAGTACTACCAGCATTAGTTAATTTTCTTAAATAGGTGCTGTTTGTGTTGTATATGGAATACACAATACAAACGCTCTCGATGATGGTTAAATATTATCTAATTTTTATTCATTAAATCTACGTAGTCTAGTTGTACAATTTAGCAAGGTAAAATGTAATTATTCATTCTGTTGTTCTTAACCTATTGTAATACAGGTACCGTTTAACATATTCTAGTGCATGATGTGTTATACATACAACACCTTCTTCTTTTAATTACTTCCATGTATTTTTTCTAAAAATTCTATTACAATATATTTAGGTTTAATTGATAACAATTATTTGAAATATAATATAATTTTATAACAATAAATCATTTATTTATCCACTGAAATAATACCTTTCTTATTCAAAACCTAAATTGGGGTTGTTTGTATTTTCTCCACCACCATTAATAAACATAAACCCTTTCTTTTTTTACATTTGTTTACTTATTACTAAAACTACTAATTTACAATACACAATTTCAATTAAATGTTCAAATTTGATTAATATTTGTATTTCTTATTATTTGGGAAATCAATAGGTACAATTGTGCAGCCCACATCAGTTTTTATTTATCATGCCTAATTAAAGTGGTCGTAGAACACTAGAGTTCGTAATATCGTACTATCATCTAATTTTATCCAGAACGATCTTGGTGTACTATGTAGATTTTCAATTGTTGCTTTTTCGCAATATTTTCCGTTTCTAAATCAAACCTTATCTTCTTTTTGGAACTCTCTGCTGCTTTTAGCAGTTTTATTGTAATGCTTTTGTGAGCATTAGCTCTGCGACAAAAATTAGTATGAACGTTTGGAATAAAATGAGGTTTACAAAAATTTTCGCAAATTGGGATTATGGATCTAGTCCGACGGCCCATTAATAATTCTGTCGGTGTAACATCCAGCCCCTTAATTGGCGTGTTCCTGTATTCTAGCAATGATATCCATAACTCACCATTATTTTCCTGACATTTCCTCAACGTAGATTTGGCTGTCTGTACAGCTCGTTCCGCCAATCCATTAGACTGTGGATATCATGGACTAGAGGTTATTAAAAAAAAAACCGAATTCTTTGCAAAATTGTGTGAATAAATACGGCTCGAATTGAACATTATCAGCCCCGATTTCGCGTGGAATACCATGTATACTAAACAAAGGTTTTAATTTATTAATAATTTCTACTGCTGTTTTTGATTTTAATAATAAAATTTCCAAAAATTTGAAATGATAATACATTATCACTAAATAGTCTATCTTATTAAATTCAAAAATATCTATGCCTAACTTAAAAAATGGTAGATCTGGTATTTCATGCGAAATCATTATTTCTTTTGTATTAGCATTCCGAAATTTTTGACATATATATCTCACATTTTGAAATTTTTTTTTCAATTGCTTTATTCATACCAGGCCAATATAACAAAGTACGGGCCCTATTTTTCGATCTTTCAAAGCCCATGTGTGATTGATGGGGCACATCTAACATTTCATTTCTCAAAGTTACTGGTACTACAACCCTATCATTTAAAAATATGAATTCGTCTTCTTCATATAAATCTTCTCTCATTTTCCAATAAAATTTTACGCTTTCTTTTAATGGTTTTTTTAGTTTTAGGCCATCCATTTTTAATAACTCTTTTTAGTTCACTTATCGTTTCATCTTTGTCTATTTCTAATTATTTAATTCTATCCTTTTTATTTTCACTCATATTTATTGTATGTACTACTTCATTCAAGTCTAATGATTCGGTTGAAATATCTTCGGTATTATAATATCTTGATAACAAATCGGCCACATGCAAAAACTTTCCTGGAACGTAGGCTAGTTCAATATTATAATTCAATAACGGCAACTTCTTTCGTTGGAGCCTTGAATTAGCTATTTTATGAATTTTTTTTCTCATGATACCCAATAACGGCTTATGATCAGTAAATATTTTTATTATCCGCCCATATATATACATATTTATGAAATTTATGGCATACGACACTATCGCCAAAAGTTTTTTTCTATAAGCAAAACAAACAGGTCTGTGATCTTGCATTAAACAGTAGCCTAATCCATCTTTAGAAACGTCTGACTGAATTATTAATTCTTGGTTAGGGTCGAAAGTTTTAAGAGATGGAGCATTTACAATGGCATCTTTATTTTATCTACACAGGACGTATGTGCTGGTAGCCAATTAAATTTTACATCTTTTCTCAATAAATTTCTTAATGGTTTCGACACATCGGGTAAATTCTGTATAAAGTTTCTCATGTAATTAACCATTCCTAAAAAATTTTGTAAATCAGCTTTATTTTTTGGTATACCTAATTTCTCAATAACCATCATTCTTTTTGTATCATGTGAAATGCCATTTTCTGAAATTATGTGTCCTAAGTGTTCTACGTTATCAACCTTATACTGTAGTTTATCTTTATTAAATTTTATATTTAGAGCTCTCGTTCGGGTTAGCACTTCTTAAATTATTTCATCGTGTCCTTCTAAATAAATTATAATTCCTTTAATATTCACAAAATTTGTTGAATTATATTTTTTAAAAATTTCCGGTGCTGTTTTAATTTCGAACGGTAGCCTCTTGAAACGAAAACAGCCAAAGGGAGTGCTAAAAGTGCATAGTCTACTCGATTTCTCATTTAACCCTATTTGCCAATATCCGATTTTAAGATCAAAGACCGAAAGAACTTTTTATTCGAAAGCCTAGCTATAATTTCATCAAAAGATGGGATTAAATAGTTTTCATTCTTGATGGCTAAATTTAGGTGTTTCGAATCTAAACATAGGCGGAGAGATTTATTCTTTTTCGACAATTACTAAGTTTGATAGCCAATTCGTCGGCTCATTTACCTTCTCAATAATATCCATTGTTTGTAAATTGTAATTCATCTAACTCTTTCTGTAGTGAATCTTGTAACGCTAAGGGAATTCTACGGGCCGGCTTTACCGATGGGGCGACATTATCTTTTAATATTTAATATTATAATTATTTACGAAACAACCTAATCCTTCAAACGCATTAATTTGTTCTTTAATTTATTCAAAAATGTATAGGTAAGAATGTAAGATGTTAACATCTGCCCCAGTATCTAATTTAAAACGAATTAACTGATCTTGGACTCTAATTAATTGGTACCATGAACGATTAACACAGTGTTTATCATCAATCACGTCAATATAAAAATTTTCCACTTGAATTTGAATTTCACGTACCTTTTTGTATATGCATGCCTCAGCAAAATATTTAATCTGCCACAGTTATTGCATTATTTCCCAAATGCCGAACAGTTACGAGGTGGATGATACCGAAAGCAAAATTTACAACTATTTGTATATGCCATTGAATAATTATTTTGCACATTTCTGTTGAAACTTGCATTAAAATTTCTATTATTGTTCCTAAAATTATTTTTAAAATTATTATTAGGGCTAGTAATTCTATTGTTAGTACATATTATTATTTTTGAACTTATCCTTATTTTCAATGTTAACAGCATACAGTGATGATGATGGTAGTTGCATTTCTTCACTTTGCTGTCTGATAATTTCCACCGCCTTTTCTAAATTCAAATTGCTGGTTTCCAGAAACTTTTTCTGAACACTTTTATCATTAATTCCAATGACAATTCGATCGCGCAGCGTCCTTTTTTCTTTATCGTTGTATCCACATGTTCTGACTAATTTTTTTAAATCTAAGTAAAACTTGTCAAAACCTTCCGTTGATTCCCGGCTTCTGTTATGAAAGACGAAACTTTCATATACTTGGTTGGTTTTCGGCTCACAAAAATGTTTAAAAGCCTCGATAACCTTTTATAAACTTTCGATTCGTCATCTAATAGCAAAGCAACCTTGATTATACAAGCCATAATCTAAAAAACGAAGCTTTTTTAAGGGAATTAGAAACGACGAAAAAATCAAAATTTCCATAGTAAAACGCATAAAACATATGGGAAATCACTTTTTTTCCTAAGACAAATTTGTAAATAAAAACGTTACAAATTCGTAATTATGATTTCTGAAATATTTTCAAAAATGTTTGAATTTCAACATATATAAATGTCGTTTAAGTAAATCGTTTTCATTTTCTTGTAATAATTGATTTATTTAAACCAAAATATAAAAAAAAGTTCATAACAACAGCATTCTGGTCAAGTAAAAAAGAAAAGCTTACTACAAATTGTGTGCATTAAGTCAATATACATTACATAGATGGCAGTGATGGCAGTACACATTTTTCAAAAATCGTACCAAAAATTGCCACCTGGAGAAATTTTAAGTTCAAAAATTGTAGGAAAAGCAAAACAAATTCTCAAAATATTAAGAACGTGTCATAATTTTGTGATTAAACAATTTTTTTCGTATTTTTCTGTATAAATCTGAGACATCTAACGTACACTAGTAAAACTAAAGATAAATTTAGCAAGTATTATTTAATTTGTCAGAGCCAACTTTGATGTATTTTTCAAAATGAAAGTTCGAAAAATATATTTTAGAAATAATTTAATTTTAATATTTCTGCAATTAATATTTACTTAATACCAATAAACCCTTCCAGTAAATTGCTGCTAAAGATATGTAGAACACCTTTGTATAAAAATTTTGTAACATTTTTGCTTTTTTCAATGAAAAACTTGAAGCTAAAAAACATCATTTTTACTATGGATTCCTATGGAAATCAGTGAAAATTTATACCACTAAAAAAGCTTCTAAAAAATACGTCATAATGATTATGGCTCTATACTCTAGAAGGCTCTGCTAATAGTCCGAAGCTTTTAAATACTTCCGCAGCTTCTGTACTGATTGAATTTAAAAATATTGCAGTTTTAACTACATCTGATTTTTTGTCTAATTCCAGAGCTGTAGAAAATATTCCAAAATTCTACCAGAACACCCCCCAATTTTCAGAAATATTTCCATCTAATTTCAAATTTTCTATTTTTTTAATGTAATGCATATTTGCAAAGCAACCTTGATTATACAAGCCATAATCTAAAAAACGAAGCTTTTATAAGGGAATTAGAAACGACGGAAAAATCAAAATTTCCATAGTAAAACACATAAAACATATGGGAAATCACTTTGTTTCCTAAGACAAATTTGTAAATGAAAACGTTGCAAATTCTTAATTATGATTTCTGAAATATTTTCATAAATGTTTGAATTTCAACATATATGAATATCGTTTAAGTAAATCGTTTTCATTTTCTTGTAATAATTGATTTATTTAAACCAAAATATAAAAAAAAGTTCTTAACAACAGCGTTCTGGTCAAATTAAAATGAAAAGCTTACTACAAATCGTGTGCATTAAGTCAATATACATTACATAGATGGCAGTAAACATTTTGAAAAATCGTACGAAAAATTGCCACCTGGGGAAATTTCAAGTTCAAAAATTGTAGGAAAAGCAAAATAAATTCTCAAAATATTAAGAACGTGTCATAATTTTGTGATTAAACAATTTTTTTCGTATTTTTCTGTATAAATCTGAGACATCTAACGTACACTAGCAACACTAAAGATAAATGTAACAAGTATTATTTTAATTCGTCAGAGCCAACTTTGATGTATTTTTCAAAATGAAAGTTCGAAAAATATATTTTAGAAATAATTTAATTTTAATATTTCTGCAATTAATATTTACTTAATACCAATACACCCTTCTTGTATATTGTTGCTAAATATATGTAGAAGACTTTTGTATAAAAATTTTGTAACATTTTGGCTTTTTTCATTGAAAAACTTGAAGCTAAAAAACACCATTTTTACTATGGATTCCTATGGAAATTAGTGAAAAGTTATACCACTAAAAAAGCTTAAAAAAAATACGTCATAATGATTATGGCTCTATACTCTAGAAGGCTCTGATATTTGGCGTTTCACGAAATTTATAAATCACTTGTTTTGGTAGGCGCCCTCTTGGTTTTTTTTCCTCCGTTTTCTTGATTTTGACTATTGTCATCCACTTATCAATATATACCGAACTAAATACAGTTTTTTTTCGATCACTGTTCACAAACTTGTCATTAGTAACACAAGAATGCCATTTTCTTAAATAGGTGCTGTTTGTGTTGTATACGGAATACACAATACAAACGCTCTCAAGATGGTTAGATATTGTCTCATTTTTAATCATTAAATCTACATAGTCTAGTTGTACAATTTAGCAAGGTAAACAGTAATTATTCATTCTGTTGTTCTTAACCTATTGTAATGCAGGTATCGTTTAACATATTCTAGTACATTTTGTGTTATACATACAACAGATTGATTCATATTCCATTTCTTTGATCTCTCTTCTTAAATAAGTTTCTTTACTTCTGAATGATTTTTTGTTTATCGGTGAATGATCAGAGTTTAAGTTTTAGCTTTCATCTACTTGTACATAACTTACAGATATCTTCTTTATTATGAAGAAATCAATCAATACTTTGTTTGGATCAGTCGTCCAGTAGGTTGGTTTTCCAGTTGATAGGGCTTTACAACTGCATTTTCTAATAGCTTTTTGGAGTTCTTACCCTTAGGCGTTGTTAATCTGGGGCACCCGGAACATTTTTTGCATTAAAGTCTCCTTCAAGTACAAATCGTTTTTCTAGTTTACTGTGGAATTCGACATAATCTTTTTCTTTCAATGAGTGCTTCGGTGGGCAGTAAATACCAGCAATATAAATAGAACTATTTTTGGTTTTGACATTAACAGTAGTTGCTTGTAAATCTTCTGTAATTTAAATTGAGTTTTTCTATCTAAAACAGTCGGGCAAAACCACATCGTTTTGCTTTAGAAAATCTATTTTCTCAAATATAGTGGCGAATGTCTTGATCTTCTACGATCTGCTTATTATCTAAAAAAATTTCAATAATATGCCTAAGGTTCGATCGAAGTGCTGGTTTTGTAGCTCTCACCGACTCTTCTATTGTATATTATACAAATTTTAGCTCAAATAGACAAAAATTATATAAGTTTAGTACGAACACACAATATTAACCAAAAATGAATTTTTTCAATAAGCACGTTTTTCTGACGCGGAATACACACTGGGTGATTTTTACTTACCTTTACTTTTTTACCCAATATTTATCTTAAGGATCAAGGTTATCTAAATACTAAGGTTCTCTAAAATAAATATATTCAACAAATTTAGAAAATTATCGTACTTCAATTTTTGTAATTCACCTAAAGAATAAAAATTATTTAGTGAAAAACATAAAGCTAACACCAGCTCTTATGATCATTGTGAAAATGATTTACTATGTATATGGCGGCAATCGAAAATTAATGTTTCTCGTTTTATAATTGTGGCAGATCTCGTTTTTCAGGGCGAAACAACAATTTTAAAACATTAAAAAAGAGTTAAAGAATTAAATAGAACATTAAAGAGTTCTTCTTTCTGCTAACATAAACTTTTGAAGACGATATATTTATATCTGGTTCATTATAAGTAAGCAAATTGATTGATTTGAGTGTACGATCCTCGTTCCCGATAAGATGCCGGATCCACCAAATACCCTTTAACACATATTAAAACCGAAGGATAGAAAAGGGTTATTAGTACTAAAGAATCGACCCGGTTCCAGACACCTAAGTAGTCGATAATTAGTATGCTTTTGTTAGTAATATGATAAAATAGTTAGCACAAGACAACACAATTTATAAATTACATATCTGCTGGATGCTTAAGTTTCTGGAAAATTGAGTGAGATTTTTCCAGTATTTCTGAAAATCCAAATCGAACTTAATTAGTTATCGCTAAATACTACTTTTAAAATCAAACTAAAAAATTATTAAAAACTCTGAAACCCTCATGTTTTAGTCTGCTGAATCAGATTTCTGGGCATTTTTGAAAATCGTAATCATAATTAGTTTAAATTTAACCTAAACCTAATAAAACAGGAACTCAGAGGCAACCTAACCTAATAAATATAATTAGTATCAGCTAATTATTCAAATGAGACCCGCCATATTGATCACTGTCGCAACTTAGAACGATAATTTAGCTGAAATTACTAGTTTAAATGTAGAATTTCTGCAAACCTGCCACTAAAATTATAGAAGTTTGCTCGGTGATGGACGCAGTCCTGTAATGTGTTACCACTAATGGTACCCCAAAATTAAAATGGTAAGATGCTAATTAGTTCCTAAAGTATGAAGTTCGAGCTAAAGTGCTTTTAAATTAAGAAGACAAAAACTCAATACAACACAATTTTTAAACTTACATATCCGTTGTTTAATTGAAATTTCTGGATGAGGCAAAAATAGGGTCCCCACGATGCAATATATAGGGTTCCTTTGATAGGTAAGTAAATATTTTGCATACAAATTACATGTAAATAGTGTAACTGTAATATGCCGGTTTCTATTCTACCCGGTTACTAAAGGTACCCTATATAAAGAAATGGTATGGTTTTCCTGTCTTTTTATTTTTTGTACTGAATGAACCATCTCTAATATGTAGTATACTATGATCTTTGGTCTTTTTCACTTTTTGTTCCTTCTAAATGAATTTCTTAATTCTATTTTCTCTTTTTCGATCCCACGATACAAATATTACAAGGTATACTTGACAGCTGAAAGCACATGGGACGTCACTTAGAGTTAATTTGAATATTTGTTTTTGCGAATTGGTTTAGGTTTATAAGCATATTTTTAGGTTTTGGAAATGGAAATAAGTTTCAACGATTGTACACGATAGAAAAAACACAAATCCGAACCAAACGGAGTCAACGTTACGAAATATATTACTCAAAGTGACGTCACTAAAAGATAAAATTGCGATATGTCGATTGGTTGGAACATGCTTGGTATATTTATATCACGGATCTTGACCAATTATAACAAATCTCAACTCAGTTGTGAGTAGTTGTGAGTTGTTATTAATATTTTAGTGGTTTTAAGTAATACGTGTAAGTAATTTGTTATATTAATTAAATAACTTTTATTACTATAAAATATTTATACCTCAAAATATTTATTAATAACTTTAAATAATTGTCTGTTTAATTTTAGACTTTGCTTTGGAAAAGTTCTACATGATAACCTTGGTTAGTTAGCTTGTTATAGCTAACTATTTTTTATTTTTTAAATGTTTATCTATACATAATACTACAAAAAATTAAAAAGATATGATAAAAAAAAATGTATTAATTTATTTTCATTTAAAAAATATTACCAACAAGCTCGATTTTAACAGCACCCAACAAATCCACAAGCAAATTTACGGAACAAGCACACCATTTTGAGTTTTACCCAGTTCCAGTTTCTCACGAAAAGTTTCATAGTAATCCTTGTAATAAAGTGGAACTCAATTGGAGCTTATTCATAAAGGTTGAAGTAAAATTACTCGGAAAATGGTACACCAAAAACTCATGAATACTATTCAGTAACAAAAGAATAGTGAGCGTAAAAAGTTCAAAAATCGATCTACATATATGTGCATATTAAATATAATAGAAAATGAGGTACTCAGAACCAAAGTGGTCTAATCCACATTCAAAATTTCAACATTTTTTCATTTAATCGGTCATAAATGTTCACTGAAATTGTAATCTATATATATAAAAATGAATTCCTGTTTGTCTGTTCCGAATGGGCGTCTCAGCCGCTCAACCGATTGCCATGAAATTTTTACCATATACAAGTTGCATATCCAGAACCAACCTTACGATATTTTGGAAGGGGCTGGACCCCGGGGTCTAGGGGCTGCGGTACAAATTTTTCAGAAAATTTTAATTTTCTTTAAATTTTTCCACGAAAATGAGTTTATGGGGCTGGTTATATGAAATTACTGACATGTTCGAATCCGAGGGGCCCAGCCCTGGATCAAAAATTAATTTTTACATGTATAGATACAAATATTTCATTATTTCAAAATTACTTCTCAGTCGCTCAACCGATCGCCATGAAATGTTTACCATGCAAATGTTGCATATTCAGGACCAATCTTACGATATTGTGAAAGGGGCTGGACCCCGGGGTCTAGGGACCATGGTACAAATTTTTTCAAAAATTTAAATTTTTTTACGAGAATTAGTTTTGGAAAGGGGTTATATGAAATAAGAGACATGTTCGAATTCGGGGGGTCCGCCCCTGGATCAAAAATTCATACAATTATTTGAATGTTCTGAAATAACGCCTTAGCCGCTTTACCGATCGCTATGAAATTTTTACCATGTATGTATATGTTACATGTTCAGGACCAAGTCTACGATACATTTGAAGGGGCTGGACCCCGGGGTCTAGGGGCTGTGGTACAAATTTTTTCTCAAATTTCAATTTTTTGAGATTTTTTGACGGGATAGACTTTAGGAAAGGGGTTGTATGAAATTAGTGACATGCTCCAATCCGGAAGTCTGCCCTGGATCAAGAATTCATTTTTACATGTATAGATACAATTATTTAAATGTTCCGAAATAGCGCCTTAGCCGCAAATTTATACACCAAAAAGGATTTCTAGCGTGCGATTGTTATACACAAATCATACCTCTACTATAATTGATTTAATTATTCAAATTAATTTTATTAATTTAAATTTAAGACAATCTTTCATCACTTTAACTGAAGACAAATCTCTGAATACTTATGAATATCTGAACACGGTAACGGAGGAATTATTTTTCTTGATGCACCCGGAGGCACTGGAAAAACATTCCTTCTTAATTTGATACTTGCTGAAGTAAGACAGCAGAATACAATCGGCCTCGCTGTTGCATCATCTGGAATTACATCCACTTTACTCGATGGAGGACGCACAGCATATTCAACGTTTAAACTACCATTAAATTTGAATCAAGCGGATAATTCTTCTTGCAATATAACACGAAATTCGGGAATTTTTTTTTTTTTTTTTTTCGCTGGCGCTACATTCCATAGATGGATTTGGCCGCTTCATTTTGAAGTTTCGTAATCATTTTTGTAACGAATAATGAGTGATTAATTCATTGATCCTACCCTTAACCAGCCGTGATTTTTCATCACCCGCCGAGAATCGAACCCGGGACCTCCGGAGCGTAAAGCAAGTATGCTAACCACTGTTCCACCGGGGCGGCAATTCGGGAATTGCCACGTTATTAAACACATGTAAACTCATTATTTGGGATGAATGTACCATGGCACACAAAAAAGCATTTGAAGCGGTTGATCGTACTGTGCGCGATTTGCGACAAAATAACCGACCAATGAGAGGAGCTCTAACACTACTGGCAGGTGATTTTCGTCAAACTTTGCCAGTCATTCTACGATCAACACCCGCTGATGAACTTAATGCCTGCCTGAAGGCGTCTCATCTTTGGAAACACGTTACGAAAATCACACTATCTACAAACATGCGTGTGAATTTACATTACGATGGTATAGCTAAAACATTTGCCAGGCAGCTTTTGGACATGGGTAACGGGAAATTGCCAAATGACCCTGTAACATGTGAGATATCGTTTCCGCCTAATTTTTGTCAAATGCTGCCATCAATACAGGACGTGGTAATGAAAATATTCCCAAATCTGCCAAATAACTTCAAAAATCATGATTGGCTGTGCGAACGTGCACTCCTAACTCCCAAAAATGACGGCGTTAATAAATTAAATAATGAAATTCAATCGCAACTACCCGGGCCACTAATGAAATACAAATCTATCGACACGGTTACTGATGTGGATGAATCCATCAATTATCTAATAGAGTTTCTTAATTCTTTGGAGCCATCTGGTATTCCACCACACATACTATTTTTAAAAGAGGGTTCAAAAATAATACTGCTCCGAAATTTAGATACACCGAAATTGTGCAACGGAACACGGCTTTGTGTGAAGAAATTGATGCCGAATGTGATTGAAGCAACGATTATTACCGGTAAAAGTAAAGGAGAAGATGTGCTAATTCTGCGAATTCCTATGATTCCCACCGATTTTCCGTTTGAATTCAAGCGACTACAATTCCCATTACGCCTTGCTTTTGCAATGACAATCAACAAAGCCCAGTGGCAATCATTGAAAATAGCTGGTGTTATTTTGGAAATTCATGCTTTTCACATGGCCAACTGTATGTTACTTGCTCCAGAGTGGGAACGCCAAAAAATTTATTTATTTACACACCAAATGGAAAAACCAAAAATATTGTTTATCAAAAGGCTTTATAATAAAAATTATTATCTAAAATATCTTTATATTTATTATTCACTTTGATCTGGTTGAAGGTTTGTAAAAATGGAGTATAATTATTTGGCAATTGGTAACAAATACCAAACCAAAATTAATTAACTATCCTCACAAACAGGATGTCCAATAATGTCATTACAAAATTTCGCCTGGATGCATTGACGGAGGCACCCGTTACTGAATACGGCTACTTATAATTTTCTTTTCATATGTGATTGCAACTACAGCGATGTAAAGAGAGAATTCTTGCATAACAATCAAGGTATTTGAATTATATACCTCCCGTGCAACGCCGGGTAACTCAGCTAGTAGTATAATATAAAAATGAATTCCTTTTTGTTTGTTTGTTTGTCTGTTCCGAATGGGCGCCTCAGCCGCTCAACCGATCGCCATGAAATTTTTACCATGTACAAGTTGCATATCCAGAACCAACCTTACGATATTTTGGAAGGGGCTGGACCCCGGGGTCTAGGAGCTGCGGTACAAATTTTTTCGAAAATTTTAATTTTCTTTAAATTTTTCCACGAAAATGAGTTTATGGGGCTGGTTATATGAAATTACTGACATGTTCGAATCCGAGGGGCCCAGCCCTAGATCAAAAATTAATTTTTACATGTATAGATACAAATATTTGATTATTTCAAAATTACTTCTCAGTCGCTCAACCGATCGCCATGAAATGTTTACCATGCAAATGTTGCAGGTTCAGGACCAATCTTACGATATTGTGAAAGGGGCTGGACCCCGAGGTCTAGGGGCCATGGTACAAATTTTTTCAAAAATTTAAATTTTTTTACGAGAATTAGTTTTGGAAAGGGGTTATATGAAATAAGAGACATGTTCGAATTCGGAGGTCCGCCCCTGGATCAAAAATTCATACAATTATTTGATTGTTCTGAAATAACGCCTTAGCCGCTTTACCGATCGCCATGAAATGTTTACCATGTATATGTTGCATGTTCAGGACCAAGCCCACGATACTTTTGAAGGGGCTGGACCCCGGGGTATAGGGGCTGTGGTACAAATTTTTTCTCAAATTTCAATTTTTTTTGAGATTTTTTGAAGGGAATGACTTTAGGAAAGGGGATATATGAAATTAGTGACATGCTCCAATCCGGAAATCTGCCCTGGATCAAGAATTCATTTTTACATTGTATAGATACAATTATTTAAATGTTCCGAAATAGCGCCTTAGGATATCTAGCGTGCGATTGTTATACACAAATCATACCTCTACTATAATTGATTTAATTATTCAAATTAATTTTATTAATTTAAATTTAAGACAATCTTTCATCACTTTAACTGAAGACAAATCTCTGATCACTTATATTATCCATACTAATAATCCATTTTTACTGGTTTGACATGTACTGTTTAGTGATATCCTATTTATCATATCCTATTTTGTAATGTACCATAGTCAGCGAGTTCTAATTTCCACATAACTTCAGAAAATATTAACATTCTATTTTAATCCACTATTGCAACCGGCGGCTTTTAATGAAAATATTAGTTTCATACTAAACGCCAATAGTTTATTACTTTATTTAGTTTATTACTTAAATAATCAATGATTGTTTCATAAAATCAATTCTAGGAAAGGTACTAAAAAATATTGTACGTATAAACTGATTTACTTTGAAAAGTACTAGCGTTTTATATTTGAAAATAGCATCTTCTACAAGAAATATCCTTGGATTCAAATTATTGTACGTGTAAAATTGCCTTAGTTTGAAAAAACTTCTTTTGTTTTTCGAAATGTCATTTTCAGCCACAGTTCGCGGTAAAACGTATCGAAGTGGACGTAGTTTTAATCGTTTTGAATAAATTAATATTAATTTGTATTTCGGATGCGTTGTTCTCGATTAGTTAGCTATATTGCAATAAAATAATTGTTGGTGATTATTTTCCAGGTATTAAATATTATTTCAAGTGAATATACATTCTGATTAGATTTAAGTTTTCAGTTTTTAAACGTGTTAATCTATGATTACTTTTTGATTGTAGATAACATTTGATTTTGCTTAAAAAAAATTCCGTAAAGACATTTTCAAACACAGTTCGCGGTGAAACGTATCGAAGGGAACATTAAAATCGTTTTGATAAATTAATGCTAATTTCTGTTTTGAATGCCCGTCATTCCTGATTAATTAGCTACACGTTTCATTTTTGCTTAAAAATGCCACGGAAGAAAAGATCAATTGGGCAGGTAACTGCAAAGTCGAAGAAGATTAGAGCCGCAAGGGTGGCTGAATCAAGCGAACAGCGTGAAACACGACTTGAAAATGGTCGAAGCAGTACGTCTTCTTCTAGAGCTAATGAAACAACTAAACAGTGTGAAACACGACCTGCAAACGTTCGAAGCAGGATGTCGTCTTCAAGAGCTGATGAAACAACTGAACAGCTTGAAACACAACTTGAAAATGTTCGAAGCAGGATGTCTTCTTCTAGAGCTACTGAAACCATTGAACATCGTGAGGCTCGGCTGGAAGTCGATCGGTTACGATATGGACGATTAATAGAAACTTTTAGAGGTGATTTAAAGTTACCAGCATTCAATTACGAGAAAGACTATGATTACAATGTTTCAATTGGGCAAATGAAAAACATTTGTTTGTATTGTCATGCTTTAAAGTTTCACAATGGATCGCCTGGAATGTGTTGTTCAAATGGAAAAGTTAATTTGCCTCCTCTGGATGATCCACCTGAACCTCTTCTAGCTTACGTCTCCGGAACTACTGAGTTATCCAGACATACAAACACAACTCATGCTTTCAAATACAGCGATGTAAAGAGATAATTCTTGCATAACAATCAAGGTATTTGAATTATATACCTCCCGTGCAACGCCGGGTAGCTCAGCTAGTATTTAAATAAATATTAATTATATTTAAAACGTCACGTCTTAGATAATATAATATTATAAAAAATACGAAGTTAAAATTTGTCTGATTATTAATATGAAAAAAATTTCCGCTTTTTATAAACAATATATTAATTGTACTGATATACTCAGTATTTTCGATTAATTCAGTAAACTAAAGCTGTCAATCACTATTAATATATCTACCAGCAAAACTAGAAACATTATTACTAATCTCCCTTTCTTTACCATAGAGTGATACCAATATATCGACTCTCAAAAATGAGAAAACTCCTTGAGATCCTCATGTTGGTAAGTCCGTTTCATACTGAAAAGTAAGGTCTACTCATCAGGTAGCTACGACCGAAGTACAAAAATACAACTCTCGCTTAATACATTAAATATGAAACCAAAGCAAATTGACCTAGTGAATTATATTTACTAAATCAAAATCAAAAAATCCAAGGAGAAATCTCATTTATGTGTGTATAATGCCCACATGAATAATTATCAAGTTAAAATTTGTGTGATTGAAAATATTTGGCTATTTTACTGATTTACCAAATCGAATATACTAAGGCTGCGTACCAATAGTCGGGTAAATTGCTCGTTTACCTACTTTTTAACAGTGTAAAGTTGGGTAAAACAGGAGAAACAAATTAATAACATTCTTGGTAACTTTTGACGTTTCAGTAATTTTTGTTAAAATTCCCGTGTTTTTCATTATAAATAATATCTCAAAGCTAATAAAATAAATTTTATTTTTATTTTACGAAATAAGGCTGGCGACACACCAAATTAGTCAAAACATTTTTGCTTTGAATAGGCAAGACGATTTGCCTAAACATAGCCCACATACAATCAAACAAATTGTTTTTAGTCAAATTGTCTCGTGTTGCTTTATAGGTTGGTGTGAATTGGTTTGATAAAATCAATACAAAATGTTGCCAGCAAAATAAGAAAAAATGTTTCCCATCAACAAAATACGATTAAAAAAAAATATTAAATAAATTAAACAATTTTAATTAAAAAAAATTAAAATTGTTTAATTTATTTAATATTTTTTTTAATCGTATTTTGTTAAAAATAATATAAATAAAATAAACAATTTTAATTAAAAATAATAGTTTTGCTATAAATATTAAATTCCTACTTATTTTGATAATTATTTATTTCTTGCTTTATAAAACAGCGACCACGAAACGACGTCAAACACTGTTTTTTCTTGACTCAAGCAGTTTTGTCTTGTTTTGCTTTGTTTTGTTTCAGTGTGAATTAACCTATTTGTTTATACGCCATGATCGCCTTCAAACATGTTTCGTTAGTCAAATTTGACTTAAGACAATTTTGCTTTATTATGTGTGCATGGACCCATAAGGCTCAATAGAATGTTTGCCGTTATGTTTTATGAAACAAAATGTTTGTCGTTTAATTGTTTTGCCTGATTCAATGTGCATAGCGCTATCCAATCGTATATATTTTGACCGTCAGGCGCTTTAGAACAAGAAAAAAACGTTTTGACTAATTCGGTGTGTTTCCACCCTAAGGCTGTTTTCCAAACGATAATTATTTGATACTCATTGACTTATTTGACCGCCAATTTAAATAAGTAAGTAGAGTCATTCCAATTGATTTAGCTTACTTATTTTGACAGCTGCATCAAAAGGACGAAAATGCGCAATAATTGCACAGCGATATTTTTTTTAAAATTTATTACTATTAAATTTATTATTCTTGGGATAATTTTAATTAAATTATATGTATTTTAATTTTATATTATTTGTATTTGTGTTTTTTTATAAATATTAATTAAAATATAAACATAAACTAATACCTAAAACAATTTTTTTCACATTATAAATTAGATTTTTTGGTAAGATATAAGTCGAAAATAAGTCACCTCGCCAGGTTACTTATTTGAATTCCATTTGGAAAACAGCCTAAAAATATTAAAACATATTTGACGTTTCCTTTTCCACCTAGAAGCCAGCGATTTTAACTCTCCGAACCATAATTAGTGTCCATCAAAACATTTTTATTCTAGAGAATTGGTACACCAATTGAGGTAAATATGTACTTAAATTGAAATTTACTGTACTAAATGATTTACCAGACTATTGGTACGCAGCCTAAGTATGTCATGTCGTATAATTAATATTGTAATGCAAATAAGCGGATAAAAAAAACACACAGCAACCAAACACTGTGTTTTCTTAACTGTCCGTATAATTCGCTATAATAAAATGTCTTTGGTAAACATAAAATATAAATAAATCTCTGTATAGAGTAGAAAAAATCAAATCAAACAAGCTTGTTTGTATTTAATTCCAATCGACCTAATGGGCTAACCAGCGAATCAGTAAGAAACCTTACAGAATTTGACGAAATTATTTCCTTAGAGAATATTTGACATATCGGCCACCGAATCCGTAACAACTGACAAATACAGTATTAAAATTGTAATGTGATGGCTGGTCTCCAGTAGCATATTTTTCTTTTGACAAAAAATAAATGACATTCGGCTCATGACATGTTTTGTACAACTACTAACATAAAGAATACCTATAAGAAATTTCTCTCTTTGAGACTAAGAAAAAATTTGAATTTGGTTCCTCTTTCGATTTAATATAATTTTTGGAATATTATATTTATATTCCACAATTTATTATTTATGTTTTAATTTAATAACACAATTTTTATTTTATTTTCACCTAAAATTTATTAAAAAGCTGGGTCGTTGACATTCGAAGAAGACGGACGTGTTTTTTTGTCGTCCTCTTCGTAAATTTAATTTAATTTAATTTAATTTTTATTTTTGTTATAAAGTGATTTTTTAGTTTTTGGATTGTGTTGTTTAGTGTATTAATAAATGTAAAATAATATTAAGTATAATAAGTGCAATAATTAATTATTATTAATAATAGTAAATAGTGATAATAAAGTTTTAATGTGAATTTGGAAAATGTAATCCACCGGGATGCATTTACCAGGCAATTTTTTAATTTTTAATGATAGAAATCAAATTGATTGATTTCTTGATAAATTGCATGATTTTGGCTGTAATATTTTTGTAGTTGTGCATAAAATTTGGGTGCATGTCTCATTTTTTTGATCAAATTAATATAAAAATTAAAATAATCCATTTTGATACGCAGTTAATATTCATGTTTGTTCGTGTTTCATTTTCTAATACTTATACGTATTACTTCGGTCTAAAAAGACCAAAGTATTGAAATCCTGTCAAAAATGACGAAAAATTTGGTTGGTCCAAAACCACTTTTCTCGACGTTTTGAAAGTCCCTGAGTCTGAAAATGCAAAAAAAAAAAAAATGTCCGTCCGTCTGTCTGTGTGTCTGTGTGTCTGTGTGTCTGTGTGTCTGTGTGTCTGTGTGTCTGTGTGTCTGGACCCATGGTATCTCGAGAACGGCTTGTCCGATTTAGATTTTTTTTACGCCAATCTGTTTCTATGGTCAAGGCGGAGATTTGAAAAGCTTTTGGAGACTGTACGTCAAAGGGGTGGGGTACCTGCCATACGAATTGACCCAAAATACCTGCTTTTATAAATATTTACGATTTTTTTATACATGCTTATTTGATTATTGAATTGGGCATTGAATTGGGAATTGATTTGAAGGTTAAATTAGGGGTCAATATGCGCGTTGAGTTGAAGTTGAGTTGGAGTTGAGTTGGGGTTGGATTTGGATGTAGTGAATAGTTAACAAACTATTTATATGATGGAACTTGCCTATTTATCAACCGATTATTATGAAATTCAATGTGTATGTTACAAATGGGATTCCAAAATGAGTTTTGGATGAAGTTCTGGAATATGGCCAAGTAGGATGGAACTTGCCCATTTCTCAACCGATTACGATGAAATTCGACATTTGTATTTGAAATGGGATTCTAAAATGTTTTTTGGATGAAGTTCTGGAATTTTAAAACGATTTCTGGATGAAGTTCTGGAATATGGCCAAGTATGATGGAACTTGTCTATTTCTCAACCGATTATTATGAAATTTAATTTGTATGTTAGAAATGGGATTCTAAAATGAGTTTTGGATGAAGTTCTGGAATATGGCCAAGTAGGATGGAACTTGGCTATTTCTCAACCGATTATGATGAAATTCGACATGTGTAATGGAAATGGGATTCTAAAATTAGTTTTGTATCAGGTTCTGGAATATGGCTAAATATGATGGAACTTGCCCATTTCTCAACCGATTATGATAAAATTCGACATGTGTATTCAAATTGGGAATCTGAAATGAGTTTTGGACGAAGTTCAGGAATATGGCCAAGTATGATGGAACTTTGCTATTTCTTAACCGATTATGATGAAATTTGATATGTGTGTTGGAAATGGGATTATAAAATGATTTTTAGATAAAGCTTTGGAATATGGCTTTGTAGGATGGAACTTAGTTATTACTTACCCGCTTGTTATGAAATTTGACATGCAATTTGTAAATGGGATTCTAAAATGAATTTTTGGATAAGTTCCTGGAATATAGTCAGTTAAACGGTTAGAACTATCAGTATAGTTTGTTATACTATTTTCGGTATAAAGTTCTAGAATACGATTTTTCGTTTTAAATTGGATGCCTGTACCCATGTTATTGAAGCTTTTGACCTGTTTGTCTGTTGTTGTATAAGTAAATATAATTTGGTTAAAATAGAAATCAATAATGTCAAAACTGTCACACCAACTTTATGACATTATTGAAGATACCAAAGACCGAAGTTCTGATCACCTCGTGAGGTTTCAGCCCTTTATATTTTTAGTATTTCGTTTTATATACAATGGATTATATGGAAGATTAATTCATAGAACAATTATGTTGGATTAATTTTTATATAAATTTTAAAATCTTTATATAATTTTGTAAATATAGTTTTAATAATTTAATATATACATAAATCTTTATATATAATATGTAATGTATATATAAATATAATTAGATTTTGTCCGCCATTGAAGTGTTGTGTGTGTAGTGTGATATTATAAATGAAAACTTATATGTATGTATGTTACGTCCCGGCTATACATAATGCATACATATAAAGCATTAAATGAAATGAGAATGTTTTTATATGGATGCATTTACATATTGACATATGAAAGAGTATATGAAACTATTTATTTTCTATATGTGTGTGAGGGGTTTAATATTGCAGCAGGATTCTAATATTTTTCCTGGTGTTGTTTTCATTCGTTGTGTTCATTTAAAGTGCTCTTTATATACCAAGAGCAACACATACGCAACACAAATATTATGTTTTGATCCAAATGGGATTCTTAATTCTTATATGAATAATTATTCGTATAATCGAATAAATTGAATCGAATGGGTCATATAATTCATATTAAATCGTTATATGAATAGGTATTTCATATGACACGATTTGTTTTGGGTATTTTGGTTTTAATGCGGAGTAGTAGAAACAATGTAGAATTATATTAATTATTAAATTAATTTAAATAGAGTGTTATGGGTAATTATCCAATACATGTATGTATAGTTTAAATTTTAATTTTTTTCTATTTAACTTATTAATTATTTTAAATTATCTAACTTGAACGGTATTTTTGGGATCAAGGTAGCACGAGTCACCATGTTGTTTTATAGGTTTGGTCTTGATGCAAGCATAGAAGGGGATGCGATTGGATGATGTGAGCTGCAACAACAAAATATGGTTGTCTTATTATTAAGTTTTAGTTTAAATAGGGTTTCAGAACATTGCGGCATCCTCGTTGGCCTATGAAATGATTGGTGGGAATTGAATATTAAAAACAAATTTTTTGTTAACCGTCAGATTGCTTCTGATTTGAAATTTTAATAATTACAATCAATTTGATTTTAATACTTGTATTTCGAGATATTAGTGATCGTGATAATGAATTGTGTAGTTGTTAATTGCACAGCTATTTTGATGGTGGAGTGGTGCTGTCCTGAGCTTTGCATATTTTGCCGTGTACATTCCTTTTAAGGGATGAGTGTAGGAGTACAAATGGGAGGTGAATGGAATGGTTTGTTGTTGTGCGAGAAAGTATCAATTAGTCGATATTCTGATACTTGATAATATACTGCAGTATTAACTTGTTAATTTTTGCAACAACAACGCGGTGTATTTTTCATTCCGTTTGGAATAGTTTTAAGCCAAGTCTTGATCGCAGAGAACTGCCACTAATTTTGGAAATTTTATTGGCTTATTTAATGTTTGTTTTTGCACAAATTACTAGCTGGTTATCAAGGTATGACGGCAGGTATATTGGTTATGGTTTATAGTTTCACAGTTTAAATTGTGAGGGGCATGGAAATACATAGCTGCAGTTAAATCATGAAACGACTGCAGCAACAATATAAATTGTGTTATATTTATCCTTATTTAATTGTGTTTATTTTATTTTATTACATTTTATCCCACCTTCATCAGGGGCGGCTTATGTTGTCTTAGAAGAAGGTTGGTGGATATATTTTTAAATTCAGAAGATGACTAGTATGACGGGGATTTTTTGAATGGGAAGACACTAATTGGATTTATTACACTAGGTCGGATTTTGAGATACCGCTCTATAAGTTTTTGAATGTAGTTTAAAAAAATGATTATAAATTGCTTAGAAATAACGAATATCTAATTAAGTGCTTTGAATTTTAGAAGGATTAATGACCTTAATGATATGTTTATTAATTACTTTTAATATAGCCATTTTATCAACTAAACCATGAGGATTTCAATAATTTTTAGTTTTAAAAAACAGTAGTGGGTGACAATTAACTAATTTAAATCTTGATTTTCAGAAATATGCAGAGAAACACAATATAGATTTCCAGAAACTTTGTGCCCAATTAATTTGAAATTTAAATCATTAACTGAGGTTGGGTAAAAATTTGTTTTTGCTATTATGGGATGAGATGAGTTGATTTTGCAGCTGGCGAATGATGATAACTGTTAAAATGTGCAGGTGATGAGATTTGGTAGTCGGGATAGCCAATTATTTTAATATTTCTGGAACCCCTTGGATCATGTCAGGTTCATCCATTATAATTATGTTTTATAATAATTATCAAATTACATTAATTCTTTATATAATTATGCTTAGGTTCACGAGCTGCAACTACATGAATTAATATTGGATTTGAATTTTCAGAAATATTGGTGACCATGGTGATGAATTTAATTAATTAGTTACTTGTTCTATAGTAGATTTAACAATTAAATAGTGGGGTTTTAAGCGCAGATTTAATAATGTTAATTTAAATTCTAAAAGGAGTATTAAATGATAATTTCGGTCTTAATTTTCAGAAATATTCGTGGAAATTCAACGCAGATTCCCAGAAATTTAAAGCATCTAGCGGACAGGTAGTTTTAGAAATTCTGTTGTTTTGGTTTATATCCTCCTATATTACAGAACTTTAGTTCTGAATTTATACTTTAGATACTAATTTAATTTGTGTCTTATAACTTTAATTTTGGATGCTGGTGATATTAAATTTAATTCATTACAGAATAGTTATCACAGATCAAACTGCTATAGTTTAAGTGGTAGGTTCAGGAAAATGGTTAATTTATAAGTAGTTTTGAATTAAACTGTAGTTTTCGGATCGGATTGGATACATTGGGATTCCAGGATGAACAACCCAGTTGCGGCACCCTATTCATTTTATTCATCAGTTAATATTTATTAATTAATATAATTGTGAAGAGTATACATATAAAGGGATCTCTTTCTTAATTTACTGATTAATAACTTAATTTTCAGAATTTAACATAGTTCCAGAATTAATCATTTTAAAAGGATTAAATTTAATCCCGTTTTTCAGAATACATTTACACCCTAATTTAACTCTCCAGTGTCAACAAAAAGTTAATGAGCTTGTAGTTTAGAAATTGTGCTGTCTTGTGTTAACTATTTTATTATATTTATTACTAACAATTTACTAACTATCGACTGCATAGGTGGCTGAAACCGGGTCGAGTCTCTAATACTAACATTCCTTTCCTATCCCTCGGTTTTGTTTTATGTAAAGGGTGTACGGTGGATCCGGCGTATCCGGGAATCTTGCTGAGGCTTGGTCGTACACCCGTATCAATCAATCAATCAATCAAAAAACCTAAAATTTATTAAAAAGCTAAAATTTTCCGAAAAAACAGAAACATTTCCTTTTAATTGTCAAAATATTAAACATAAAATGACAAGAAATTGAGCATAAAATACAAATTATGCTCAATTGCCATAACGTCATGACAAAAATATTGAATATTCTAATCTTTTCCTCTCTTGACAAAATTTCAAGGCGCATGCTCAAAACCATTTTTGTGTATGTATTTTGCAAAATGTACTAAAAATTGTCACGAGAAAAATAATGGACTAGATTTATTTTTTTGTCAAAAGAAAAATACACAAGTGGAGACCGGCCATAACATTTCCTTCAGTTTGCGCGTTAATTTTCGCTCTGTTAAGTGACAGACGAACTGAACGAAAAGATCTAAAAGATTCGCTGGCCAGTAACATGTACTTTCGGAATATCGCATTACTTCGTTAAGTTGTTACTGATTCGCTGGTTGGGCCATTACAGCACTTGTTAGTATAGAATCTCTGAGTAGGAAGGCCAATAGCTTTGCTACACTTATAAGCTTATAGATGTAATAACGCTCGTCCCTCGCTATTACCTTCAACCACATAGCGATCTTGCTATCCCTCCAGGCTTTGGAACACTGGTGCCAGATGTAAGCATCTGTAGAAGACGCAGAGTTCTGCAACATCTCTGCGATGCTGTAAGCTGTCTAGTTCTTGAGTAAGTCTGGGATTCCGTATTATTCTGACAGCGCGGCGTTGAACCCTGTCCAATAAGTGGAGGGTGGTACCAGACGCACCTCCCCAAACTTGACAGCAATACTCTATAAATGGTCGGACGAAGGTTATATATCTGAAGAATTTGATGCGATTTAAAAAACCTTCTGCATCGATTCAGGTACCCGAGTTTTTTTGAAGCTGATTTAGCCAATGCAACAATGTATTCATTCCATTTGAGTTTGTTACTTATTTGAACACCAAGCAGTCGAATTGAGTCGTAACCCACAAGGATATGGTCTTTTACCACAAATGGGTAGTCGTTGCGACTTTTTTTTACGTGAAAATGTGCATGTTGTGTCTTTTTTTCGTTAAATTGTACTAAGTTGTTGTTACCCCACTCAAATATTGTACTTAAATCGGAATTAAGAGAAGTTACGACTTCTGACCGTTTATTATTTAGATCTGTAATGCTAGGCTCCGCCTCCAATGAAATAGAAGAATGCAATGTGGTATCATCCGCAAAGCTATGGATAAGGTTCACAGTGCTATTATATTACAGAAATATGAGGCACATTTCCTGTAGTCTTGAAAAACGTGGAATGAGATATTTTCAATGTCAAGCGCAAGTCCCTCAATTTTCCTTTGGAAGAGAGTTTTAAGAAAGTTTCCTTTTTTTAATTGCGCAGATTATTTCTTTGCAACATCGTTTAATTTGATTTCCTAATAGTTTTCGTTAAATTATAGATTAGTGCGATTAGTACATAGTACCTTTGCGTGTTTCCGATAAATTACGAAGTAAATGATTGCGGCATTCAATTTTCTCTATGTGTATATTTGCGTATGGTTTAGCCTCTAAAATTTTTACGTATACGCTGGCATCGCCATCTGCAATTATTTTGTTGCAGCGAATACCATACAGTTCTTCGCTGTTTCTAAAACCTTCTACTAAAGCATCCCGTTCCATTCCAGTTGATGGGCCAGCATAATTCGAATTGCATTCATGATGTTCAGGTTTAGCTTTTTGCAATTCTGCTCTGCGACAAACAATGCAATATTTATAGCGAACGGAACTCCATATGACCGACTTTCTTTGTAGATTGAGCAATAATTGATCCGACACCAGAAAGTGAGAAATAATTACTATTATGTCCGTATACCATCGAAATCTATGCTTTTTTCTTCAATTACTATTTGTTTTGCTTTTCCATCGCAGCTTTAAACATTTCTTAGTCGCAACCTTTTTGAATGTCACGTTGAACTTGTTTTTGTAATTTATTGAATGTATTTGGTGCCAAATATAGTATGTCAATGACACCAAAATATTCTTCTATTTGTTGATATCCAATACCGGTTGAAATGCCAGCTAAAAGCTTTGATAATTTATTGAGTTTTGATGTGGTTTCTTTTCGTTGGGATATTCAGACGAAATATTTGGAATTATATTGCACATGTTATATTTAAAATAAAATTTGAAATTTAATCATCGAAAGCCTTTTCGATGTTGGGGTTTATTAAAAAAAATTCGAAGGATTTCCATGACACAATAACTTTCAAGTCACTGTACACTTCATTTCTTCGTTCACAGCTTGAGTACGCGACTGTTATATGGTCCCCGTTCTACCAGTCTCATTCAAACAGAATTGAAAGTATTCAGAAACAGTTTTTGTTATTTGTTCTCAGAAAATTACCGTCTCTCGAACGAGACAATAATTTCAGACTATCACCATATGTAGACCGATGCCGTTTCTAAATCTCCAATCTTTAAGTGCTAGACGTACATGCGCAAATGCCACATTTGCACGGGACATCATCTGTGGTGAAATAGACTGCTCCGACATTCTTTCATGTTTTAATATTTATACTTCTTCATATTCCGACTGCAAGTAGCAACTACAGCTTACATGGCCCTATAGAGCGTATTCAACGAGATCTTAACGCCGTAGCGGATTGTTTCGATTTCAATATTTCCAGAGACGAGTTTAAAAAACGAATCGCTAGACTTTTGTTTTAAATGTAGTTTCATAATGTTTGTTGTTATTGTTAGATCTATTGATGTCGTTATAACGTTATCTGTTATTGTATAAAATTGTTTAACATTTTATAATATTTTTTAATAATGTAAGCCATTTTTGCATGTACATGCTGTTGGTTAATAAATAAATAAATAAATAATCCGATTCTGCGCTCGCTTATAAACTGTAAATTCAGTAGGAAGCATCCGAAAGCCATATTGTGATTGCTAACTTTTATTAGTTCGTTGAAAAAATATTGCATATCTAATATGCGTGTGCCATTTAATATAGGTAAGTTTTCCTCTTGAACATTTTTTCAGCTGTTTCAAATTCAATAATGAAATTTCCACCATTAAAATCAGTATATTTTTAGGAAAAGGTTCAGATGTTGAATTTGCAACTGATAAAACATGGCATTCCTTTTTATTTTGGTCAGATAAAATAAGCATATTCTGATTTTGATCCAGTTCGGTTTGTTAGCAAAACGTCCACTGTAATAAGTCAAAAGAATGATGGTTTATGTGTTTAATTATTATTGGAATTTTTAGAAAATATAATTGGCGTATTCATTTTAAATTTTGATCGTGTTCCTTATACAAAGAAATCGGACACATACATATATTTTAAGCGTTTTAACCTTCAGTTGTCTTATTATGCGGCATTGAAGCTGGAACTGTTTTTCCATTTCAATGTTTTTTAGTTTTAGTAGTCACGGACAACAAATGGAGATCCCTACTAATCTTGCATTACAAAATATTGCATTACATAATCTTGTGTTTAAAAAAAAAATTCGCAAACAAAGTCTCGCGTTATAAAATATCGTATTTACTAAATCTCGCAATACAAAATCTTTCAATATAGAATCTTGCGTATATAGTAAAATAATTCTTAGAGATAATGCACAAAATTTATTAAAAACTATGTTGCAAACTATTTCAATATAATACATTATGTATGTATGAAATAAAGAACATAACATAATTTCAGTTAGTTTAATTTAGCGTATTAGAAATTTGCATTGCTAGTTTTACTTATAACAATCTAGAATCGCAAGTCGCAATTCGCAAGTCGAAAAATATAATAACTAGACCGGTTTTAACAAGAAAATTTTAATTTCAAATACATATTGACAAATTGTAAGTATTTGAAAGCTGTATAATTAATGCTTTAACAAACTGGTTTGTTTAATTAATTTGTTTTTGTTTGCATATATGTTTGTATTATTGTATAGTATATTAATCCACCAAATTTAAAAAATCGTTTTTATAGTACTCGGCTATAATAAATAAATGTACTACATTATATGTATTTCAGCCAGTAAATTAATAAGCTAATATAATATTTACATTTATTCAATCAATATTTTTCGCCGAACACCATTTCATAAATAGTGCGCCTTTCTGCTAACATTTTCCCAGTGGCCTTATTTAAAAACTAATAATTAACCCGTCATTATTGTATATGTTGGGTGTCCATTTAAATAATCATTTAGCACATAAATTGGTCCGTTAATTACATAATGGCAGATATTATAAAATGTATTTTTGTTGTACAATGCGAGGTTGGTACTATTTCGAATGAAATGTTTCAACGGGAATCGCTGTCTGATGGATTACAAACTATTTTGACCAGGGGTCGTTTATCGCCCCTATATTTTTTATTTATCTAAGCCCTAAATTATCGATTGGCACACTTCAATATAATTAAATTGCATCCATAAGGAATTTATTTTTTTTACAAATTGGGATCCTTATAAAAAAAATTATATAATGTACGGTCGCGAAGTGCTTAAATATTTATTATTTACATTATATTCAATTCATTGATAATAATCTATTGTTTGTTTTTCAATTATTTATTATATAAACGAATAATATTAAAATGCAAATTTTCGGCAAGCGGACAGTTTAAAGAGAAATTTTGTATTGTTGTATTTTGATTGACATATCAATCATTTGTACCAAATCACGTGACAAGTTTTTATTATTCAAGGGTATTAATTTGCATGCAGATAAATTTTGATATGTCACAATTGTAACGTAGTTTTTGCTAAACAATGAGAACCATTTTATATAATCATTGATGTTATTCCCCTAACAAATCACCCACTTTGTTTACGTGATTAAGTTTTTTTTGTTGATATCCTTAAAAATAGGAAATCAATAATCTTCTGTTAAAACGAATAAAAAACTAAAATCCCAATATTTTTTGGTACATAAGCTTAATTTGGACATTTAGAAATAAGTATAACACAAAAAAATACCCAACATAATAGCCAGCTGGACATCAGATATGGTCTATTTATGTTTATAATGAAACGTAAAAAACTCACAAAACTTATTTGTGCTGGTCAGATGATATGATTAAAAAGGAAACAAATAGTACAACGATTTTTTTGTATTCTATTTGCGGCACATGGCAAACTCCTTATTTCCTGCCCCTTTATCCAATTAATTTTAAATTAAAAATATTTTGCCATGCGAATGCAATCGCACTTACATACATGCTTTTACTAAAAAAAAAAATGATTCGTCATTTTTTCCTTTCAATAAACTATATCAATTGCATTTGTATCGTATTTGGTTTGTTCCTTTTTTGGAAAATTAAAAATTTTACGTAATCGATCCTTATATTAATCATGGCGGATCACTATCAAACTGTACATTATACACATTTTTATAAGGGTTCAATTTTTTATGTTTTTAATATTTCAATAAAAAATAATAAAAACCAAATCTATCGATAATTCATCTTACTTGACACAGATAAAACACTTGCCGTATTTCTACCCCCTTACTCAATGATTATTTAAAATCTAAAAAGGAAGATCTAAAAAGGAAATTGACATTCTTTGAGTTGTTTTCCTTTTTTATAACTTTACAAACTTGACATGACCTTTTTAACAGTATAACTTTATTATTTTCTTTTGTAGGGTTCTTTATTATTTTTTGTGATTTTCATTTGTTCAGTTTTTTCACGAGGGTGGAGTTTTTTGTATACTTTTGTTTGCTAAAAATGGAGAACATTATTTTTTTAAGGGAAATTATTTTTTTCAAGCACCCTTACGCTTGTGCTACCAAATTAAAAACGAGAGGTTTTGTTTACGAATATAAAATGGAGGATGCTAAACAATATCTGAATTTTGAAGATAACTCAAAATTATTCTTTTAAATTATCAATGCTAGGAAATTTGACGTAGGAAGTACTTGATGTTAAGCAATGAGTTCAAACAAATCAGATTCTGAGTTTTAATTGAAAATAGACCAAACCGGCTTACAATTTTCGTCTTATGTTTCTCATCTTTAAGTGACTGACACATAAAGATTTTCCCATAATGCGGCAGTATCAGCAGATATAACGGGATTAGAGTAGGTCCTAGTCGAAACTTTAATAAATAGGGGTTCAGCTTTCATGCAGACTAAATTTTCGAATTTTTCGAAAGCATTAAGTAGCTTTAAATTTTTCTAAAGATTGCAGCAGGTATCGAGAAATTAATACGCGATGGCCTTAGAGATTCAACCCAAACGATGATTTATTGCACTAATTGCAGATTCTCTCTGAACCACACCTATTCGAGTCTGTAGGTATTTTGATGGAGGATTCTCTCTCAAACCGAGATTTGTTTTTTTAATATAATAAAATTTTGACTTTGCCAACAGTTTTTCTCAAAACGTTTGTAATTCTTATACGTCTCTGTTTTATTGATGCATTATGATAATATCTACAAAAAAACATTTTGAGCAATAATGAATATCAAGCAAAATTTGGCCAAAATTAAAAACAAATCTGTGGTATTAACAAAAACAGGATATCTGCAAAAATTCACTTTTTCAGTTTTTGCTGCTGTTCGTTCCAGCATCTGAAGCGTCACCTTATAATCTAAATAATTTTCCAAAAGCTTCAATATTTTCGAAACAATATGTGAAAAGGCAAAATTAGGTATCTTAGTAATTATTGGAATAAAGCTATATTTTGGATTATTTTACTGTTTTAATTAATACATTTTATGCATAATTGATAATTGAATTCAATGTAATTAAAAAGTTTAACATTATGCAATACGTAAAATAATTCAAAATATTAAAAAAAACTCAACTCAAACTTTAAATGCGTTTTCTCAAAACTTTGATATTTGCAGATATCCTGTTTTTGTTTAATACCACAGAAATTCATTTTGGGTCTTAATATCGAAATATCGGAACAGTATGGCGCTCTAAAGTAAATTACAAATCAGCTGGGGCCTTACTATTGTTTTCGATCGCCTTCGTTTTGTGTTCGTTCTATTAAATTGGTACATGACAGAAATATCGACGACGATCTAACAACGAATATCCAATTTCAATTAAATAAAAAAATAATCTTGATGAAAATTGATGAAATCATCATCTACTAAATTTGTCCTATTAGCAATTACAATTAAAATATTATACAATATATTAAGTTTTAGTTAAAAATAACAAACTCTGAATTTGAAAGAATTTGTCGGCGACATTTTACTAAATGGTATAATAAAATTCGTGACCGAACTCTTCCAAAAATAAACACGATTTTCGCATTCATTCTAAAATTTCGACGAATTTTTTTTCGTTCTAATTTAACCTCATTTCGCTGTGTTGGGTTGTCAACAGTATTGAATAATTATAAATAATTCCATTTGAACGCACCATGATTTTTAATTTTCAGACTACTTATCAAATTAGAAACTGAAAAACGCTAAAGCGAAATGTCATTTTGTTTGTGTGACGTCAGTTTGCGCAAATTGGCGCAGTTGATAGGATTTTCTTCCGAAGAAGAAAATCTAGTGAAACGGAAAACACAATAACGAAAGTGAAAAGAAAACAAAGAGGAAACACAAAATTTGTAACCTCGAAGACACGGACGTCACCTCGCCTTAGAAAATAAATGCAAGTTAATTACAAAAAGAAAAAAAAGTTAATTCGCTTACATAATAATTATAAGCGTACAAATTAGTAAAAATCGGAATTGTTAGTGAAGTGAAAAAGTGAAGAATAAAAGTGAAGTTCAAAAACAAAAATAAGAAAACAAAATTGGTGGAAAAAGCGAAAAAAGGCTAAGGTTCTTTGATAAGAACAGGTTCGCAGAAAACATGGAAGAACAAATGCAACAGCAGTTGCAACAACAACAAGAGCAACAAAAAGTACTACAAAACGAAATCCAATATCTACACCAACAAATGGCCGAGCAAACAGCCAAACTACAAACTATGAAAACTACAAAATTCGACCGGACACCAGATCAAGTCTGTGGCAACATGACATAAGGGAATAACTCTAAAATTCGCATTTTTCAGGAAAACGATTTTAAAATTAAGAGTCGTTTAAAATCGTATGAATTTTTTGAATTCTTACTTTTTTAAAGGATTATTACGGTTATTTGTAGTTGCTGGATTATTACAAAAAATTGACATAATATGAATTCGAATATGGAGATTTCGAATTTGAAATAATACGTAAAAGGGTATAACTCGAGTTATTCCCTTATGTCATATTGCCACAGAAGTAATAAGAGGGTTTAATGAAATCCAAGCATTTTCCGGAGAAGACTCGTATAAACTACGATCATTTTTGAAAGCAGTAGAAGACCTAGAAGAATTATGTGGGATAAATAATGCAGACCGCAAGCGATATTGTTTACGTAATCTCGTGAACAACAAGATCATCGGATTCACTTGAAACGTAATATTAGAGATCCGGAACACCTCAGAACTTGAGGGAACGTCACCGAACAACTAAGGATAAAATTTCGACCAAAGAATACGATTCATCAACTCCTGTTCGCAGCCAAGGACATAAAGGTATTTAATTTAAATTATATGTTTAATAAACTAAATATTGTAAAAATTAAATGTAGTGAAATTTGTGATTATGACAATGAAGACATATCACTTACAATTCCATAGATAAAGAACTAGTGTTGATATTAAAAAGTAAATTAATCCCAATAGTACAAATACAAATAGATTCCAATAAAACCCTATTTGAATTAGATAACATATTGTGTCAAACAGAAATATACCTAGCCGAAGATATAATAAAACATGAATATAGAATAAATAAAATTAGGAATCTCACTTACCAGTTTACAAACAACAATTTTGAAAAAATTGAAAACTTTAAGAGAAATGAAAATAATTTTAGAAGAAATGATAATAATAATTATAAAAAACCAGGTAATCAGCCTAACTACTCACAGAATCCACCCAACCAATTTATTAGGAATACTAACTATAATAACAATAACAATTATAACAACAGATCAGGACAATACCGACGGAACTTTGAAAATAACAACAGAAACTTCGAAAATAGAAATAGTAATAACAACCAGGGACAAACAGAACCAATGGAAGTACAATAACAATATTACAGAACTAGAAGATGAAGTAAATTTTCACGACTAGTTTCACCAAGTCAGTTACCTATAGTGAAACTAACATTTGATAATAAAGAAATTAAATGTTTGATCGATACTGGATCAAACACCAGTCAACTAAAACCCAAAATTTTAAATTACAAAACTACTAAATTAAATCAGCCAATTAGGTACAACTCATTAGGAGGCCCAAATTATGTCACCGAAAAAATTACTACACCATCTCCAAAAGAATTAAATAATGTAGGAACATTGGAATGGACAATTTTCTCTCTGAAGAGTAGAAAATATGATGCTATAATAGGTATCAACTTTTTAAAACCATTTCAAGCAATAGTTGACATAAGCAACGAATGTCTAAAGATATTCGATAAATACATTATCCCTTTTGAATCAAATGTTGATTACACATTTCCTAGTGATCTTACACAAGTGAATCAACTTGTATCAACAAATAATAAAAAAGAGGAGATCTTTCATAAAATAAATAAAGGACATTTAAATGGAGCAGAAAAAAAAAATTTAAAAGGAATGTTAATAAAAAATAGGGATTTATTTTTTAATGAAGGTGATCATTTGACCTTCACTCATGAAATTACACATGAGATAAAATTAAAAAATTAAAACCCAAGTTATTGTAAACTATATCGTTATCCTCAAATCCATGGAAAGGAAATTGAACTACAAATAAAAGAAATGTTAGATTTAGGAATTATAAAAGAATCTAATTCGCCATACAACTCACCTTTATGGATAGTACCGAAAAAAATGGACAACTCAAATTAAAAAAAATGGAGAATAGTAATAGATTATAGAAAACTAAACACACATATTTCTAAAATTTTTTAAAAACACTTGTTAAATATTTCGCAAAATTACAAAAGGTTTAAAAAATCACTCGATCGATTTCGGCTTATTAGGCCATCATCAGGAGTATCTACTAAACATCCTGATGATGGCCTAATAAGCCGAAATCGATCGAGTGATTTTTTAAACCTTTTGTAATTTTGCGAAATATTTAACAAGTGTTTTTAAAAAATTTTAAAAATGTGTGTATTAAGTGTGTTTCGCCAAGTGCCTATGGCAGAAAGTGTAAAAAGTAGAAAACTAAACGAAACAGCAATCAGCGATAAATTCCCAATTCCAAATATCGAAAATATACTATTAGATAAATTAGGAAGGGCACAATATTTTACTACTATTGATCTAGCGAAAGGATTGCACCAAATATTAGTAAATGAAGTAGATCAAAAGAAAACAGCTTTCTCGACACCTTTAGGTCACTACGAATTCGTAAGAATGCCTTTCGGATTGAAAAATGCGCCAGCAACTTTCCAACGATTAATGAATACAGTCCTAAGAGACTTCCTAACAAAAAAATGTGTCGTATACCTAGATGACATATTAATTTTTAGTTCTTCGCTACAAGAGCATGTAGCAAACATAAATAAAATGTTCAATAAATTAAGGTCAGCCAACTTAAAAATTCAAATCGATAAATGCAATTTCTTTTGTAAAGAAACCGAATATTTAGGACATTTACTAACCACCGAAGGAGTTAAACCCAACTTAAAGAAAATAATGGATATAACAGAATTAAAACTTCCCGAAACACAAAAACAGATAAAATCCTCCCTAGGCATTACGGGATATTACAGAAAATTTATAAAATATTATGCCAGAATAGCTAAACCCAATATTTGAAAAAGAACGGCAAGGTAAATAAACTCGACCCTTCATACATAAATGCCTTTGAACAATTAAAGATAATCCTAGCATCCCATCCTATTCTCAAATACCCAAATTTTAATAATTCATTCATACTAAACACCGATGCAAGGCAATATGCACTCGGAGCCGTATTACTTCAAGAAAACTACCCTATAGCGTTTTCAAGTAGAACACTAAATAATCATGAAATAAAGAAGGAACTACTAGCAGTAGTTTGGGCAGCAAAATATTTTAGGCCTTGTATATACGGAAATGCGTTCGAACTTTAAACAGATCATCAAGCTTTGAAATGGCCTAACACCAAATATCTAGGAACAGATCTAAACCCCAGACTCCAAAGATGGATATTATCACTAGGGAAGTACAATATAAAGATAAACTATTTAAAAGGGAAAGAGAATAAAATAGTAGATTTCCTAAGCAGGAAGTTATTTACGTTCTAGCAAGATCAAACCTTGTAGTAGGGTGCTAAGAAAACCGTGCGGGATAAGATTCTAGGTGATTTTATCAACAAATTTTTGAATCTCTTTCAAGATGTTAACCAGAATATCTTTTCGAAAATTCGAAACAAGATACAAAGAACATATCAATGACATAAATAAAGAGACTAAATCAAATTACGCTCTCCATCAAAAACTGAAAACCATAAATACACTGATATGAACACAAATTTAACAATGTTACAGTTACATAGAGCTAAAAAGGACAAAAATTAGATAAACTCGAGGAACTGTGTAACAACCGCTTGTGGTTGTTATGATCTGTTTAATTTAAATCTGTAATTACGGTTGAAAATCCCAACAAGGTTGCATGTTTATCCACTGCGCTGCATAAAATCTCTTCCACTACACGTCATTCTTTCTTTGGCTTAATTTGTAATAGAAAATATTTTTTTTTTTTTTGGTAGAGTGTACCATTTAGCATTTTATACTTCTCCGTATTTTGGTCGGTTACTCGATTCGTTTTATCATTTTTTGTTTGATGGTGTGTAATGACGTGTGGTGGTTGGTGTGTTGCTTCATCTGTTTTGTTTTGGTTAGCGCGTGGATTTTCCATGTAAATGGAATGTTCCAGTGATTAAATTAAATAGTATTGGTGTGTGCGAGTCGATTTTTGGGTGCGGTTGTATGTATGTACGCCACCCGAAATTTATCGGTCGGGTTAATGTTTTCTTTAGTAAATAATTTTTGGGTGGGGGAATAAATTTTTATTTTGTACGCGTCGGGAATTTTTTTTTTTTTTTTGAGAGTCTAGTTTGGATTTTGGCGTTGTGAGGATCAAGAAAATTTTTTCTGGCCTACAATTTTTATTGAAGTTTTTTTTTTTTATTAATAAAGTTAAGTGCCATGTGGCGAAGTAAAGTTTAAATGCCGAATGGCTAATAATGTTTTTGTGTATATGTATTCACAATACACGTATCTATTTATATAAAGACTTATATTATTTAAATAAGGCAAAAAAAAATATAAAAATAACAATAAAATTATGTACAGTGATTTTGTGTTTTATTAGTGTACATGAGGAAAAGTTGATAATTGTGTGGTTTTCTCTTAGACTAAAGATTAAGGGCAAGTGGCCTATATTAAAGTTCGCTATATAGTTCTATGCTTTTCAAGAAGCTTTAAAGTAATAGTCGACAGCGAAGTTTTGTGCCGTTATACGGTAGTCTTGGACGTAGTTATACCGTACTTCTTTAGACATTTAAAGTGGAAAAAAGGTGGTTGTTGGTGTAGCGAACTCCAATAAATAAAAGCAACCCAAAATAAAGAAAATTACAACAAAAGAATTTTTTTTTGAAAGCTTCTGGGCAATTGGCCTTTACGTAACGGTATACGTGGTTTGTTTGGGTTTGTGGCAGCAACTCCGCCAATCGGAGTGGGGTTCGTGCGAGGGATCCTGCGTCGGCGCTGGTAGCTGTTTTGTTGGTCGGACGGGCCCAGTTTATCTATTCAGGTAAGGTGTTTGAAAAAAAATATAAAACAATTTCAAACACCGCGTGGGTTTTTTTTTTTTTATTTTTTAAAAGTTTTGTGAGCCAGATTTGACTCTTTTGTTTCATTATTATATTTTTTTTTTTTCCTTATATATATATAAATATTTTTACGGGTTTCAGGTTTCGGGTGGCGTTGCATACGACGCACCCAAATTGATTCGCACCACATTTTGTTTTTTATTTTTTTTTGGCTAAGTTTTCATTTCAAATTTCTTTCATTTAATTTTTGTTTTCATTTCATTTTTTTTTCCGATTTGGTTTTTCATTCGTAATTACAGATTTTTCTATGATTTTCTGGCCTCAATTTTTTTTAGTGATGAGTGAATAAATAGTTCAGTGTGATCGCGTGAGGATGGGCGGCCTTGTGCTGACCTAGGCCTTGAGCAGGGACGCCGGAGTGGCACCGGCGTCCTTGTCGAACGCAAATTTTGTTTTATGATTATCTACCACTGTGGTCGTGGCACAGTAGAATAATTTTCTTGTCCCCTTCGTTTTATCTCTATGCGGTTTTCAAGCATAGCAATATGTCTGGTAACCCCCACGCCTAGCGGCGAGCTTCAGCCAGTGCAATACCGCAACCAGACCTCTATTGCTATGTTCTGTTTAACAAAATCCCTTTTGGGGGATTTTGTTACAGGCAGGAGAATTAACAATTGAAGAGAAAAAATTTAAGTGGCGGAAGAAAAAAAATTTAAATTTCAAAATATATATAAAACTAACAAAACCAAATATTAAAGTAATCAAAAAAAAATTAATATAAAAGAAAGAGAAAAAAAAAATATATCTAAAGAATAACCCCAATTAAATTACTAATTAATTATAAGAAAATTCATTACCCAAAAATTTATGAATGAAAGAAAATATTAACTAATAATAATGATAAAAAATAAAGAAAAGAAAAAAAATATTTACAAGTTTGATTTGTATTATATAGATGATGTCATATAGGTAAATTTTGTCATATAGGGAAATTTCGTCTTATTGGGAAATTGCGTCTAATAGAGAAAATGTTGTATAATTTATTTTTAAATAAATGGTACTAACCATAAACCTACAAACTAAAGTAACAGACACCTAAAACTAAATAAAAAAATTATCTAAAGAACAAAAATGTGGAACGCTTCACGACCTTGCGTGTCATCCTTGCACAGGAGCCATGCTAATCTTCTCTGTATCGTTCCAAATTTCAGTAACAAAAAAAAAAAAAATGAAAGATCATTTGTCTTATAGGGATTGTGTCGTATAGAAAAATTTGATTTTATAGAGAATTTTTGTCTTATATGGAATATTTTGTAATAAATGGAGTTCATTTGAACCTACCCATTAAGTAAAATTAAATACATAAAAATTTCACTTAAATACCTAAGCTGAACTAGGAAAACTAATTAATAATAAAAATAACTGAAAAAACTAAAACTAAATCCCAAAAAAAAAATAAAATAAAGAAATAAACTTTAAACTATATGGCAACACTGCACTCAAAATAATTTTCTTAGAAATTGTATGGCAACACTGCACTAAACTATAAACTAAAACTATAACTACCAATAAAACTAAAGAATGAAATTGAACTGAGGAAAAAAAAAAAAAATATTTGAAATGAAATAATGACAAGTTACTGATGCAATTGTCCCAAAACGGAAAGAGAAAACAAAGTTGAGCTTTACGTCTGCCTTCAAGAATGATGAGCCGAAATCTCACTCTAAAGTCAAATACCACAAAGGCAGAAGTAGTAGTGGATTACGGACACCACTCCCAAAAACAGAAGGAGAAATAAAAGAAACCACTTGAACTCGACTTTCTGACTTCAGGGAACCTATCTGACCTTACACACTAATTCAACGCAACAAGCGGATGTAGGAATGAATGTCAGAATCGGCACTTAAAGACCAGAGACAACAAAAGAATATAAAACTGATTTAATTAAAGGAACAATGAAACCAGCAAAAGGATTTAATGAAAATTTTTGAATTAGAAAATAAACTATTGAAAACATGTCAAAATTTTACGGAGGCGGTTTGTTAATCCGACCTCCAACCGTTTAGTCGCCTCTTACGACAAGCAATGGTTACTGTGGTGGTATTCTAATCGTGGTTTTGCCCCGACCACTGGCAGTCTGAATATTTACAAACAAAAAAAAAAAATGAAAGAAATTAAAAAAAATTTTAGAAAAATAAAAGTTTTCGGAATAAACGAAATCTTTGCGCTGGTGTAACTGATTCATCACGGAAGAAAGGAAAACAAACAAGTTCTAAATCCATTTTCAAGATTGATGATCCGAAATCGCACTCTAAAGTCGAATACCCCAAAGGCAGAAGTAGAAGTGGATCCCGGAATCACCACTCTCAAAGACAGATAAAAAAAATAAAAAATTGAAAACAAGATATTTGAACTTTACTGCCTGAACTTGAAAGAATCGATTTGACCTCTCACCCTAATTCGAACGCAAAAAGCGGATGTAGAAGTGAGTGCCAGAATCGGTACCTCAAGAACAGGGAAAAAAAAATGAAACGGATCTAACAAAATAAACAATTACATCAGCAAAAAGAAAAAAAAATTAAGAAGATTTAAGAAAACTATGGAAAACATGTCTAATTTTTACGGAGGTGGTTGTTAGTCCGACCTCCAACCGTTTAGTCGCCTCTTACGACAAGCAATGGATACTAAAATGGTATTCTAATACGCCCCCATTTTTGGGCGCCATTTTTCTATGATTTTCTGGCCTCAATTTTTTTTAGTGATGAGTGAATAAATAGTTCAGTGTGATCGCGTGAGGATGGGCGGCCTTGTGCTGACCTAGGCCTTGAGCAGGGACGCCGGAGTGGCACCGGCGTCCTTGTCGAACGCAAATTTTGTTTTATGATTATCTACCACTGTGGTCGTGGCACAGTAGAATAATTTTCTTGTCCCCTTCGTTTTATCTCTATGCGGTTTTCAAGCATAGCAATATGTCTGGTAACCCCCACGCCTAGCGGCGAGCTTCAGCCAGTGCAATACCGCAACCAGACCTCTATTGCTATGTTCTGTTTAACAAAATCCCTTTTGGGGGATTTTGTTACAGTGCACCACTGTAACAACCGCTTGTGGTTGTTATGATCTGTTTAATTTAAATCTGTAATTACGGTTGAAAATCCCAACAAGGTTGCATGTTTATCCACTGCGCTGCATAAAATCTCTTCCACTACACGTCATTCTTTCTTTGGCTTAATTTGTAATAGAAAATATTTTTTTTTTTTTTGGTAGAGTGTACCATTTAGCATTTTATACTTCTCCGTATTTTGGTCGGTTACTCGATTCGTTTTATCATTTTTTGTTTGATGGTGTGTAATGACGTGTGGTGGTTGGTGTGTTGCTTCATCTGTTTTGTTTTGGTTAGCGCGTGGATTTTCCATGTAAATGGAATGTTCCAGTGATTAAATTAAATAGTATTGGTGTGTGCGAGTCGATTTTTGGGTGCGGTTGTATTTATTCCCCCACCCAAAAATTATTTACTAAAGAAAACATTAACCCGACCGATAAATTTCGGGTGGCGTACATACATACAACCGCACCCAAAAATCGACTCGCACACACCAATACTATTTAATTTAATCACTGGAACATTCCATTTACATGGAAAATCCACGCGCTAACCAAAACAAAACAGATGAAGCAACACACCAACCACCACACGTCATTACACACCATCAAACAAAAAATGATAAAACGAATCGAGTAACCGACCAAAATACGGAGAAGTATAAAATGCTAAATGGTACACTCTACCAAAAAAAAAAAAAATATTTTCTATTACAAATTAAGCCAAAGAAAGAATGACGTGTAGTGGAAGAGATTTTATGCAGCGCAGTGGATAAACATGCAACCTTGTTGGGATTTTCAACCGTAATTACAGATTTAAATTAAACAGATCATAACAACCACAAGCGGTTGTTACAGTGGTGCACTGTAACAAAATCCCCCAAAAGGGATTTTGTTAAACAGAACATAGCAATAGAGGTCTGGTTGCGGTATTGCACTGGCTGAAGCTCGCCGCTAGGCGTGGGGGTTACCAGACATATTGCTATGCTTGAAAACCGCATAGAGATAAAACGAAGGGGACAAGAAAATTATTCTACTGTGCCACGACCACAGTGGTAGATAATCATAAAACAAAATTTGCGTTCGACAAGGACGCCGGTGCCACTCCGGCGTCCCTGCTCAAGGCCTAGGTCAGCACAAGGCCGCCCATCCTCACGCGATCACACTGAACTATTTATTCACTCATCACTAAAAAAAATTGAGGCCAGAAAATCATAGAAAAATCTGTAATTACGAATGAAAAACCAAATCGGAAAAAAAAATGAAATGAAAACAAAAATTAAATGAAAGAAATTTGAAATGAAAACTTAGCCAAAAAAAAATAAAAAACAAAATGTGGTGCGAATCAATTTGGGTGCGTCGTATGCAACGCCACCCGAAACCTGAAACCCGTAAAAATATTTATATATATATAAGGAAAAAAAAAAAATATAATAATGAAACAAAAGAGTCAAATCTGGCTCACAAAACTTTAAAAAAATAAAAAAAAAAAAACCCACGCGGTGTTTGAAATTGTTTTATATTTTTTTTCAAACACCTTACCTGAATAGATAAACTGGGCCCGTCCGACCAACAAAACAGCTACCAGCGCCGACGCAGGATCCCTCGCACGAACCCCACTCCGATTGGCGGAGTTGCTGCCACAAACCCAAACAAACCACGTATACCGTTACGTAAAGGCCAATTGCCCAGAAGCTTTCAAAAAAAAATTCTTTTGTTGTAATTTTCTTTATTTTGGGTTGCTTTTATTTATTGGAGTTCGCTACACCAACAACCACCTTTTTTCCACTTTAAATGTCTAAAGAAGTACGGTATAACTACGTCCAAGACTACCGTATAACGGCACAAAACTTCGCTGTCGACTATTACTTTAAAGCTTCTTGAAAAGCATAGAACTATATAGCGAACTTTAATATAGGCCACTTGCCCTTAATCTTTAGTCTAAGAGAAAACCACACAATTATCAACTTTTCCTCATGTACACTAATAAAACACAAAATCACTGTACATAATTTTATTGTTATTTTTATATTTTTTTTTGCCTTATTTAAATAATATAAGTCTTTATATAAATAGATACGTGTATTGTGAATACATATACACAAAAACATTATTAGCCATTCGGCATTTAAACTTTACTTCGCCACATGGCACTTAACTTTATTAATAAAAAAAAAAAACTTCAATAAAAATTGTAGGCCAGAAAAAATTTTCTTGATCCTCACAACGCCAAAATCCAAACTAGACTCTCAAAAAAAAAAAAAAAATTCCCGACGCGTACAAAATAAAAATTTATTCCCCCACCCAAAAATTATTTACTAAAGAAAACATTAACCCGACCGATAAATTTCGGGTGGCGTACATACATACAACCGCACCCAAAAATCGACTCGCACACACCAATACTATTTAATTTAATCACTGGAACATTCCATTTACATGGAAAATCCACGCGCTAACCAAAACAAAACAGATGAAGCAACACACCAACCACCACACGTCATTACACACCATCAAACAAAAAATGATAAAACGAATCGAGTAACCGACCAAAATACGGAGAAGTATAAAATGCTAAATGGTACACTCTACCAAAAAAAAAAAAAATATTTTCTATTACAAATTAAGCCAAAGAAAGAATGACGTGTAGTGGAAGAGATTTTATGCAGCGCAGTGGATAAACATGCAACCTTGTTGGGATTTTCAACCGTAATTACAGATTTAAATTAAACAGATCATAACAACCACAAGCGGTTGTTACAGCGTGGGGACGACTCACACCCGAGAAAAGATCTCAAAGCCAGGCATGAAAGTAAGAGGGAAGGAGAAAAAAAATTTCACTAATAATTTGTCACAATCGTATATCCTTGGCATGATAAACTCCCAAAGGTTTTCCATCAAGATTTCTGATATTATAAGAGACTGTTCCGATTTTATCAGTGATAAAAGCAGGAATAAACTTAGCAGCTAACTTTGCAGAAAATCTATCAGGAGCACTACTTTGTGCGAAGGATCGGACAAACACAGGTTGATCAGGCAGGAAATTCCTATTGGTACTTCGTAAATTATAACGAGCAGCGGATTTCTCATGTGCAACTTTCAGGTAATGAGTTATTTGATCACGAATAAGATTTAATCTATTAGACTTGGACAACACATGTATTTCGTTATCATCCTGAGGAGATAAAAGTTTACGTAAAGCATAATCTGAACCGTTTAAGGACATGTGTTGACCAAAGACCAAATAGTGAGGAGAAAAATTCGTGACGTCGTGTTTAACATTTCGCAATGCCGCAGTGATTTCAGACAGATGGCAATCCCATTCATTATGTGCATGATCATCAAGATAAGAACGAATACTAGACAGTAACGTCCGATTAACTCTCTCAGAAGCGTTGCTTTGAGGAGAGTAAATAGGAGTACGTATATGATCAACATTATATTTTTTTAAAAGATCTTTAAATAAGTGAGATAGAAATTGTTTGCCATTATCAGAAGTAATCACTGCAGGTACAGAGAAAAGTAAAAACACCTCGTTTTCCAAAAAGCTACACAGAGAAGAGGCGGAAGCTTCACGCAATGGTTTGACTAGAACAAACTTTGAATAATGATCCAACACGATAGCGATACAGGTATTACCTCGTTTGGAGCGAGGATAAGGTCCAAGGAAATCAACGAACAATTTTTCAAAAGGTCTGGTAGACTCAGTTTGAGAACCCATCAAAGGTTGAGTGCTAAAATTTACAGGCTTATTCATCTTGCATTGTAAACAATTAGAGATGAAAAGTTTGATTTGTTTAGTCATACCAAACCAGAAAAATTGCCGCTGAAGTCGTTCTACAGTTTTTTTAATACCCATATGAGCAGAAGTAGGTGAAGAATGAGCCAGTTCAATTAAGTTTGCAGTCAAGGACAACGGAACTACTAACTTCCATTCAGACAAATCAGTGGACGTATAACGAGAAGCGTAGGAAGGTAAGATCAAGAGTTTATTATCACGAATTTTGAAGTTGTGATCGCAATCTTTTAATAGTCGTACTCGATTGATCTGTTGTACATATTCATCGTCCTGAAAAGCTGAAGAGTTAAGATCAATATGTAGAACCGAATTGTCACTTGAAGAATTTAAACTGGACACATTTTCTTGTATAACAGGAGACTTAGATAGTTCTGCGGAGTCCGGTAATTCACTCAACGCAGGTATTTGCAAAGTAATGCCGAATTTATTCCAAAAGTCAATCCCTAAATAGAGAGATTGCTTTAAAGAAGGTACTAAAAAGAAGCGCATGTAATGAGATTGAGAGTTAAAGCTAATCTGAACATTTATATAACCAATGACGTTCTGAGGTTGACCACTCGCAGTCTGAATAGAAGTAGGAAAATTATGAATATGAAGGTTGTTGTCCGCCAACAACTTTTCAGAACCACAACCCAACACACTTACATTCGCTCCACTATCTAATAGACCTCGGTATGGAACATCATTGACAAGAATATCGGCATAAGGCCGTTTATCGCTAGTCTCAGAACCGAGTACTGAAGAAACAACAAAGGATCGCAAAATCCGACGTTGCTCCCAGTATTTTTTTGAGCGAAGTAACTGAGCTGAGATGAGTTTCCTAAAAGTGTTGGGGATAGATGGAACGGAATCAGAAAAATTAGCACTATTGTTAAATGAAGAAGTTGAAGGAATGGAGTGTTCCAATTTGGAAAAGGAATTTACTCGACATTCAGGTGGAGAAACAGGCAAGCAAGAGTCCGATACCATTAGGTCGGAACCAGCTGAACCAGATCCAGAAGAGATTGCGGAATCAAAGGACTCAACGCGAACTTTCACTGGTTCGACTGATTCTTTCCATCTGGCATCAGTCTCTTCCGAAACTCTGGGTCGGTATTGCTGACTGCATCTACTTTGGTAATTATGGTTGGGGTTGAGATGGTCTGTGGTTCCTGGTTCCCCGATCTCCATGAACCACTGATCTGGTTTCCCGCACAACGAACACAATTTGTTGAAATGGTGCCTTTGAGACCACAGCGATAGCAAAAGGCACCCAAGTGAGGACGAGGACAGTCTTGAAAACCATGCCCTATATCAGAACAATTATAGCAAATGTAATTACGGCCAGATCTAGAGGTATTGGTTACATTGGGTGTAGTTGAAGTAGAAGGGGATTTAAAAGACTTAGAATTTGTAATAGTCGTTCCCATTGGAGCACGATAAGAATGGCTAGGGCTGATAGCAGAAATATGTTGCACAGATTCGGACGTCGGAACAAAAACACCGGATGGAACGCGATATGCGGTTCCTGACGTATCTGCGGATGGAACTGACGGATTAGAAATTGGAACGATTGGTTCTGAATCATACATTCTCTCAACACCGAGTTCATTGATACTACGACGAGGGTGCATCGAGTAATCAGGTGGAGAACGAAAACGTTTTAGCGAATCCTCCCATGAAGTACAACTTTTGATGAGCTCATTGATATGTGAGAAGTGTCGATCAGTAAGTTGATACTGAAGGACAGGCTTCATATTGTTCATCAGTAGTTGTATGAACTCATCGTCGCTGTAAGGGGTGTGACACTGCAGGGCCAAATTCCACATGTGATGATAAAACTCCAAGAATGATTCGTTAGGTAACTGTTTGCGAGACTCAACCATACGACGAATTTCGTAGGGAGTACGCCTATCTTTAAATCTTTCTTGGAAGGCTAATCGGAGGCTATCCCAAGGTGCTGAAGGATTATACCTGCGGTAGGTCCAGTACCACTGCAGTGCCACATCTTTCAGGACAAGATGCAGATCCAGAAGTACAGAGGAAGGTGATAGATTGTTGGATTTCACTACAGAGTCCAGCTGAAAAAGGAACATGTCCACAGTTATGCCAGAAGGTGAACCTGTGTAGGAAATCCCACAACGAGATAAAGAACGTCTATTGAAATCAGGATTATATTGAGTAGATGGATTATGAATTGCTGAAGGCACGGGATTCAAAGTACTATTATGAAGATCTCTAACATCTGGTGCTGACTGAAAATTGGAACGTTGGGTGGCCTGCTCCGGAGATGAACGCTCTTTAGAGACAGGTTCCAAATGCGAAGACGTTAAACCAAGGAAATCATTTAACTGTTCGAGTCCTCCCTGAGAGGTATGTGCTGGTGGAAAATGAACTTGGGCTGATTTTTGAATATTTTGATTCGCCGCTACGACAGCCGGGTCCATTGGCAAAGAACGACCGCCAGGATATTCGTCAGCAGAACTTTTAACCCCGGATACTACAGGAATGCTATCCCCCGAAGGAATTGGAGCAGTCTGTCTTACTAAAAGCTGATTGGTGAGAAATTGCACTTGTTGCATTAATGATTTTAAAAGTTCTGCTTGGTCACTAGAGTTAACTGCCTTATCCGCCGTGGTAATGGTGTTAGAGGTTGAAGGATGCAGTACCGAATTGCTAATCTTACCCGCAGGACTAGGTTGGGATTTACTCACTACTTCTGGGATGGTCAGTTTTGATTCTACCGGATATACCTCCTGAAATACCAACGCTTGACCTCCATCAATACCTTTAGCGGACTCAACAGATTGATCCAGTAAAGTAGGGTCAGTTAAATACTGATCTAACGCCGTGTGCAATTTAATACAAATATCTAAAATAATTTGAGCCTGCTGTCCATATGTAGGAGACTGAGTAGCTCTTTCCAAACGATCATGTACATGAAGTAACCGCGACCGCAGACGCTGAGCTGTTCGAACCTGATCTTCTACGTCTAGATTTTCAATACCAATAAAGGTTTGTTGGAGACTCTGCACCTTGCTTTGACAAGTGAGAATTTCTTCATTGGGTTTCTTTTTAGCTCGATTGTGCATCTCGATCGGTTTGTCCTGAGTACCATCCCGCTCTGCGGCCAACGCCTTCCTTAATTCATTCACCGCTTCCTCAGTATTGGGTTGGATAGATCGAAGCAAAAATTCTACTTCAATCTCATCAGCCTTAAGATGTGAAATATCCATTTTAACACGCAACAACGAATTTAACGAGAAAGAAAAAGGACTTAATCAAAAATGGAATTTAAACGTGATTTTAAAAGTAATGAGAATTAATTTTTAATAAATGTAAACTAACAATATTTAAATAATAAAAAAAATTCCAACTTATATTTACTGAATAGATTATAGTTATAATTAAAATTACCTAAACCAAAAGTTATTAAAATTTAACGTAAATAGTAAATGAAAACCAGCGATACTGGCACTTTCAACCACAAAAAAAATCAAATTATTTAATTGAAGAGATTACAAAAAAAAAATTTTTTACCCACCAAAAAAATTAAATATAAAAATATTTGAATATATATATATATATATATGAAAAACAAGATAGAATTACTTAATTTAAAGCAGAAAAAAAAATTTTTTAAATTATTAATTAATTATTTAAAGAAATTTATTGAAAACATATATTGAAGCACCAATCTCAAATTAGACTCACTATGACCAAGTAGATATCCACAAGCCGGGCTGTTTGAGGAGCTGCGAGCACAAATTACTATCCACTGGACCACTCGCGTCAATACTGAACTAGCGCTCAACTCAAAACCTTTTCTCATCCGTACTCGCCAGTCTATCCCAAGGTAATGTGTTGGAATCTAAAGTGTTGCTTAATACCTCAATATAATTTAAAGGACAAAAGAATTTATGTTTACTGAGTTTACTATTGAACTGAATGTGAGAGACAAAAAAAAATAAAATAAAGAAAATGAATTATATTTATATATATATATATATATGTATATACACAAAAAAATTACCGAAAGAAAAAAATTAATTTAAATATCAATATCCCAAAACCGAAAAAAAATTAATGAAAATAAGTTGACAAAATAATGAAAATTAGAATGAACTTTTTAAATTATAACTATAATAATCACGTAGATATCAACAAGTCGGAAGGATTGAGGAGCTGGAAAATTACTATGGTTATCCCAAGGACTTATCCGCGGTAAAGCACTACTTTCACTCGACTCAAACACTGTATGAACAACCGCACTTGCCGGTCTATCCCACGGTAGATTATTATTGCCGGAATTCATTCGCAAGCAAATATAAACCCAAAACAAAAACAAAAAAAAAAAAAAAATCAAAATACCGAAATAGAATTACTACAATATAAAAAATGAACTAACCAAAATTATTAACAGTATTTTAGCTGCTCCATTAACCAAAACTGAAAACAACCAATAATCAAAAAAAATTCCCAAAAAAAAATGAAAAAGCAAAAGAAAAATAAGTAAAGCGTATTACTTGTACAAAAAATACAAAATGTGATCACGCGAGAGATGATCACGGCCCCATGCTGAGCCAGACACGAACGCTATAATAATAAAAATAATAAAAATTACCACTGTGGTCCCAGTAGTTTAATTAGAATTGAACAAAAAAATTTGAAAAATAAAATTTTACCTGAAAGTAGAAATTGACTAAAGATGTGCCAATGAGTACTGCGATCACGAACTGTCCAATCAACACCACATTGGTGGAAACAACAAGTTCGCGATCCCAACACCCATGACACATGGAACCAACATGACGAACGATCCAGCAAGATCAAATAACCAAAGGTTAGAACATGCTTGGATCCCTCCCCATGTAGGTAGTCGGACTGAAATAAAAAATTAAATTATTTATAGGTACGAAGACTCTAAAAATTTAAAAAGACTAAACCCAGAACGAAAGAAGAATGAGCTTAACCACAATCAATGCCACCTGGCAGAAATGGTAAGCCCATTCATCAGACGAACTGAGAATAGGGATCAACATTCTCATCTGCATGCAATCAAACAGCTTACGCTGGTTGCAATGCAGATTTGAATGTTGATCGGGCAGAAAACGTTGATGTGAGCACCCGTGCAAGCTCAAACAACGCAAGCGTTGGACTTTGCACGTGGTACTCACAACAAGTAAGCTGAAAAAAAAAATTGTGACATTAAAGACGAAAATCAAAAAAAATTAGCCGTGTTTGGGCGCCACTGTAACAAAATCCCCCAAAAGGGATTTTGTTAAACAGAACATAGCAATAGAGGTCTGGTTGCGGTATTGCACTGGCTGAAGCTCGCCGCTAGGCGTGGGGGTTACCAGACATATTGCTATGCTTGAAAACCGCATAGAGATAAAACGAAGGGGACAAGAAAATTATTCTACTGTGCCACGACCACAGTGGTAGATAATCATAAAACAAAATTTGCGTTCGACAAGGACGCCGGTGCCACTCCGGCGTCCCTGCTCAAGGCCTAGGTCAGCACAAGGCCGCCCATCCTCACGCGATCACACTGAACTATTTATTCACTCATCACTAAAAAAAATTGAGGCCAGAAAATCATAGAAAAATCTGTAATTACGAATGAAAAACCAAATCGGAAAAAAAAATGAAATGAAAACAAAAATTAAATGAAAGAAATTTGAAATGAAAACTTAGCCAAAAAAAAATAAAAAACAAAATGTGGTGCGAATCAATTTGGGTGCGTCGTATGCAACGCCACCCGAAACCTGAAACCCGTAAAAATATTTATATATATATAAGGAAAAAAAAAAAATATAATAATGAAACAAAAGAGTCAAATCTGGCTCACAAAACTTTTAAAAAATAAAAAAAAAAAAACCCACGCGGTGTTTGAAATTGTTTTATATTTTTTTTCAAACACCTTACCTGAATAGATAAACTGGGCCCGTCCGACCAACAAAACAGCTACCAGCGCCGACGCAGGATCCCTCGCACGAACCCCACTCCGATTGGCGGAGTTGCTGCCACAAACCCAAACAAACCACGTATACCGTTACGTAAAGGCCAATTGCCCAGAAGCTTTCAAAAAAAAATTCTTTTGTTGTAATTTTCTTTATTTTGGGTTGCTTTTATTTATTGGAGTTCGCTACACCAACAACCACCTTTTTTCCACTTTAAATGTCTAAAGAAGTACGGTATAACTACGTCCAAGACTACCGTATAACGGCACAAAACTTCGCTGTCGACTATTACTTTAAAGCTTCTTGAAAAGCATAGAACTATATAGCGAACTTTAATATAGGCCACTTGCCCTTAATCTTTAGTCTAAGAGAAAACCACACAATTATCAACTTTTCCTCATGTACACTAATAAAACACAAAATCACTGTACATAATTTTATTGTTATTTTTATATTTTTTTTTGCCTTATTTAAATAATATAAGTCTTTATATAAATAGATACGTGTATTGTGAATACATATACACAAAAACATTATTAGCCATTCGGCATTTAAACTTTACTTCGCCACATGGCACTTAACTTTATTAATAAAAAAAAAAAACTTCAATAAAAATTGTAGGCCAGAAAAAATTTTCTTGATCCTCACAACGCCAAAATCCAAACTAGACTCTCAAAAAAAAAAAAAAAATTCCCGACGCGTACAAAATAAAAATTTATTCCCCCACCCAAAAATTATTTACTAAAGAAAACATTAACCCGACCGATAAATTTCGGGTGGCGTACATACATACAACCGCACCCAAAAATCGACTCGCACACACCAATACTATTTAATTTAATCACTGGAACATTCCATTTACATGGAAAATCCACGCGCTAACCAAAACAAAACAGATGAAGCAACACACCAACCACCACACGTCATTACACACCATCAAACAAAAAATGATAAAACGAATCGAGTAACCGACCAAAATACGGAGAAGTATAAAATGCTAAATGGTACACTCTACCAAAAAAAAAAAAAATATTTTCTATTACAAATTAAGCCAAAGAAAGAATGACGTGTAGTGGAAGAGATTTTATGCAGCGCAGTGGATAAACATGCAACCTTGTTGGGATTTTCAACCGTAATTACAGATTTAAATTAAACAGATCATAACAACCACAAGCGGTTGTTACAACTGGAAATATACAAACAAAAAAACAATAACAATTAACTAAATGATAAAATTAACACAAATCCAAACAGAATCTATGACTTAATTATAAAAAACACACTAAAAGGAGGAGCTTAGCATAAACACTGAGAAATAGTATAAAAACATAAACTGATGAAGGAGTTTAGTCCAGTCAGTGACGGTTGTTTGCTCTGAATTCTTACTGACAATACCGATTTTCGTGAAATTTTGACAGTGAGTAGGGAATAGCTCAAGGAACAAAAGTTATATAGTGCCGATGTGTGCTTTTATCTTGGGCGCGGCGGATTCCACCCCTTCTAGAGGATGGAAATTAGTACACTAAAAATAACCACAGAAATCGATAGAGGGATGAATTCTAAGCAAAAAATATCGCATGAAGTTTTTTCGATAAATCAATATTTTTCGAGTTATTCGCGATTGAAAATGTTGATTTTTCATCTAAAAAATTCATGTTTTAGAGCGATTTTTCACGAATAACTCGAAAACCTTGCGTTTCATAAAAAAAATTTTACCACCAAAATAAAGCTTATAAAATAAACTGGCTCGTTGAAAGTGGCTGTTTGTTCGTGGGAAACTGAATTCAAGCCTTTCAACATTAAATAACGCAAAAACGACAAAATTTTGAAAAAATCTAGTTAGATGATTTTTCAAGTACTTCAAAATACCTAATAAAATGGTGATCTCGTTTTTCGGAGAAAACATCAGCAATGAAACAAATGGGTTAACCGCAAGAATTGAAATTAAACTTAATCCATTTACAATGTACTTGATTTAGGTACTAACAATAGGTTCTAGAAGTTTAAGTGGTTAAGAATGTCTAAATTTGAAAAAAAAAGTTTGATTCAATCTTGAAATGATTTTTCAAATTTGTGAAAAAAAGTTCTTTTTTCACAATAACTCAAAAACTAAAGAAGATAGGTACAAAATGCGAAAGCACAAAACTAAGGGTTTTCTTGCAGAAAATTTTGTTATTTTTTTATTTTTCTAGGATAAAAATTAATTGAGATATGACCGTTTTAAGTTCCCATTTGAGTGGGACCACCTTCCTCGAACCCTTTATGGTTTTTAAAATATTTAGATATCTTACAAATTAAGGAAGTTATCGTATAAAAAACAATCGCGTTTTCGGTGAAACTTTCGGATTGTTCTCAAAAATGCATTTTTTATATGGAAAATCAACATTTTCAATCGCGAATAACTCGCAAAATATTGATTTATCGAAAAAACTTCATACGATATTTTTTGCTTAGAATTCATCCCTCTATCGATTTCTGTGGTTATTTTTAGTGTACTAATTTTCACCCCTTGGAAGGGGTGGCATCCACCCCCCAAGGTAAAAGCACGCGTTGGCACTATATAATTTTTGTTCCTTGAGTTGTTCCCTGCTTACTGTCAAAATTTCACGAAAATCGGTATTGTCCGTAAGAATTCGGAGGTAATAACATATTTTTACCGTCAATGACTGGACTAGTTATTCCGAAATCGATAACTAAAATTAAAATATTATCACATTAAGGAATAGTTAACTATAAAATTTAAAAAATAATAATTAAAATATAAAGTTTTTTATTTTTTATGTTTATTTGTTAATATACATATTTGAGAAATTTCTTTACAACGAAAGTGAAACTTCATAATTCGCATTTCTACTGCAGTGCTGTGTAAAATTAACTGAATGAACGGCTTAGAAAGCACAAGGAAATATATTTGTAGATTCCTTTGCATTTGGCAAAATTTAGATGCTGGGTTAAATACAAAAAAAAACAAAGGAACCACAAATGTTTCATTTAAATGCACCCATAGATTTACCTGTAATGTGAACCTGTTTAGAAGTCGTGAAAAACAATATTAAAAATACACTTAGAAAATGGAATGGATGCGCTTAATTCGTGTGACAAAAATATATACCCATGGGTCGATAATAAATATTTATGTAACACTTTATGGGAAGGACAGTTTAGTGATGATGTACCATATATTCATCGTGATATTAAGTGATGATGTACATTCATCGTGATTATTATTTCAGTTGAAGTTTAAGATTGTAACTTTGTCTTTTATTATGAAATATGTTATCGTTACCGCGGGCTTTGTTGTTTCCCTTGTCCTTTGCCTATCCTCTCGTTCTTAATTAATGAATTTCTGGCGGCATTGTTGTCGCCTTATTTTTATTTGTATTACTTTCTTTTAAAATAAATTTTATTTAATGATTTTATGTAATTACAATCTAGTCTCCTGGACAAATGAGCAATTTGTTTCTGACTTAATTTACAAACTTATATTAATCTATCGCTTTTTCTCATTGGCGTTCTATGTAGTGTCTGGTAAATCAAAGTAAACCACATCTTTGTATTGGATTTTAAATCAGCACGATTGTTCTGTTTGGTACAACCCCAAGTTGAATACCATAAGTCCAAACCAGTTCAATATTTACTTATAAAGCGGAAGCTTCTTGTATGTTGATAAAGAAGTGCTTGCTGTATGTTGATATCTTTCTGTATTTAAGTCTTAGTTCTTCACTTTTCCATCGTGTGCTTTCCATCGTACTCATCCAGGGTCATGCCGAGATACTTAGCTGCAGTGTTCGAATCACCTGTTTGTAAAGTTGATGTAACTGATTTAGTTTCATTTAGTTTTATTCGCCAACTTTTTGCCAATTTTAAATTTGGCTTATTGCTGATTGCAACATCTGTATTGACTGTGTTGCAATAGACGCTTAGAAATATCGTTGAGCCAACTTTTTCCTCCTCTAGTGCTTTCTCAATTATACTGGTTATTCTGTATACTTGTTCAATTGTTGCGGGTTGGTTACAAAAACCGAACTGATGATTTGGGATCATTATTAGCTTCGTTTCCAAACTTTTTGATTTGGACTTGACTGGCAATAGCTTAGTTTGTCTATAAGATTAGGTCTTCCAATTCTATTTAAATGTTGGTATAATGGCCAAGTCAACATTCAAGACAAGAAGGATAGCATTCCCAGGGTAGTATACTGCTTATCACAATTGCCACCCTTTGCTGAAGCCCACTAAGTTACAACTTCACCTCGGCAAGACGTCTACGACTACACGAATATTTGTATTAAGTTATTTTTATTATTATATTGTCTTATAACATACACATTTTCCCTCTTTCTGAATTAATCTTGTTTTTTTCTTTTTGCTTCTTTTAGATTCATTGGGATTTTGTTAACTCAAATTTGTTTCATTCTATAATAGATAACATGGAACAAATTGATGATATTACCGAAGCCGAAATTTATAATAATTTATCACTTAACCACTATCTAAATTCCGAACCAACTTATACCGATGGTTGCTTGAGGTATGTATTGATAAATGCTAGATCGCTCCGCAAAAACTTTGAAAATATTGGTAACTTTCTAAAAACACTGAATGCGCCACCTCACATTATTGTGATTACAGAGATATGGATTTACAGTAACGAAGTACCGTTTTTTACAATACCCGGGTATGAATCTTTTTTTATTTGTAGGGATGCAAATAGGGGTGGTGGCATTGCAATTTATGTTGTTGGCTCTATTGTTGCAATAGAGGAAGAACAATTTAATTTGCATGGTACTAGCTTTATTGTGATTGATTTACCACTTTGTCATAGCAAAGTTATTGCCATATATCGCACCGAAAACTGTCCCAATAATGTTTTCTTCCACACCCTTGAGGATGTCTTACTGAAATATCCCAAGTCAATGGTATTGGGAGACGTTAATATTAATTTATTTAACACTAGTGAATATAGGGCGACTTGGATGAAATCGGTGGTGTCTAATAGTGGATACGTGATACTTAACAACATGGGGCCTGAGATTTACACGCAATTTTCATCTACGCCTTCAATACTTGATCAAGTCATCACTGACCTAATCCAGTCAAAATTTAGCGTTAGCCTAATTGATTCTCCTGATTTCGATCATCGAATTATTCTGATAGATAAATCCGATAATATTATTGTGGCTAAACGGAAGTAAAGTCAGTTTAGGGCAGCGGCGTAACTACAAGGAAGCAAACCCCGCGCTGCGGGGGGCCCGCAACGATGGGAGCCCGCAACGCGGGTCCCGTGATCTTTGCTCTTGTAATGAAGAACTGTTTCATACCATCCACAATATGATTTTCTACATTTCAAGTCAAAATTTAACAATAAAACATTAAATTTTGATCTAAAATGTTGTATGCAGCCAGATAAATTTGTGCAAATGAATGAAGATGACCTTATGAAGTCTGCAGGAGCGATACAAGAAAAATATAAAGACGACCTATCGGAAGAGTTTCCGCTACAAATGGTGATATAGTAAAGTCAATGCTTAAGGAGGAAATTTCAGGGATACCATCAATACTTGAATTCGCTGAAGTTCTAATAATACAATTTCCTATAGCAGCTTCAAGTGTTTCGCAGGTAATAACATGTTTATTATTGTTTCTTACGTTACCTGTGACGGTCGCAACAGCGCAACGATCGACATTTTTAGTTAACCTGAAGGGAAAGATATGCAATGTGCAAAGAGGGTGTAGTGATGTGCTAAATCGGCTCTTTTTGTTCTGTTTTGCTTATTTTCTTTTACGTTTTTAACAAAAAAGAATCGGCTTAGCCCATCACTAGAGGGTAGTCTAGGGGCCCATATTAAGTTTTGCGGTGAGGCAAAATTTGTAGTTACGCCACTGGTTTAGGGTCACCGACTATGATAGGGTTCGCGTTCATCTTCCCTATATATGCAATGATGATTCTGGTATAACACTTTTAAACAATTAAGTGATGAACTAACGCAACTCATTACCTCTAGTTCTTTTTTTAATATTTATTTATTTATTTATTTATTTCTTATTAACTTAGAATTTGAGACACCTCATTTTGAGCAGGAGCTCATTTACAATAATAAGCCAAGGCCACATCAAGCAATATTGTGGTTTCTCTTGCCTCTCTAACCTTGTGAAATGGCGGTGACTGAATTATCGACCACATTTAGTGAAAATCTGCTAATTTACACATTCCTGAAAGCATCCTTTCGGTTGAGAATTTGAGATACATAACTTTGATTATTTTAATTTAATTTGGAAAAATATTGAATTAATTTATTCTTTTTTGGGAAAATTAAAACAAAACACGACTACCTGACTCGAAAGTCAAAGCCTTCTTCATCAATCAGTTTTAAATCAATAAAGAAAGCCAACACTAAAACCTGGGTAACTGATGAATTCGTATCTATCATATTATAATGATAAGAAATATATTTTACCATCTGCAAAACAAATATCCTAGTAACAATTACTTTAAAGAAAGATTCAAATACTTTCGAAACCAAGTTGTTTATACTAAAAGAAAACTTATGTCAGCGTATAATCTTGGTGCACTCCAACGGTCTATAGGTAGTTCCAAAGCGACTTGGATAGTTCTAAAAAAAATGATATTCAACAAAGATGACAACACCGATAATCCAATCATTGCTGTGACTAACGACATGGCGGAAGCCAAGCATGATTCATACGACATTGCTAATATTTTTAATCACTTCTTTATAAACGTTGGAAACATAACTGAAGGAACAAATAGGCATAATACAATGCCTCATTTTTCCAGTTATTTAAAATATGAAAGGCTCCCTAAACTTAAATTATCGGTTACTGATTGTTCTGAAGTTTCCACAATAATAAAAAATCTTAATCAAACTGCTGCTTCAGTATATGATGCAATTTCAGCGAAATTTGTTGGAAAATGTCAGCTTTATCTTATCCATAAATGATGGCCACTTTCCGGACTGTCTCAAGATTTCAATAGTTCACCCTGTCTTCAAGGCGGGCAATAAAATGCTTCCATCTAACTATCGCCCAATCATTTTGAATGTTTTCTCAAAAATATTTGAGAAAGTAATTGTAGTTAGGCTACACGAATATTTTATGTGCAATAAAATTATACATCCCAACCAATTTGGATTTGTCGAGGCATCTAGTACACAATCAGCGGCCTATTCTGTTCTCAATGAAATCTTATTGGGACTGGATGGCAGGGATTATGTATCGATGCTCTCCATAGATCTTAAAAAAGCTTTCGACACAGTGCCACATAAAATCTTACTTTCGAAAATTGTGAAGTTAAACCCTTCCTTAGCCGCTATCTCCCTTCTAGTGTCTTACTTCACTAGCCGAGTCCAATACACCGTTGTAAATGGCATTAAAAGCGAACCGTTTACAATGATATCTGGTGTACCGCAAGGATCTATTCTTGGCCCAATTTTCTTTAACTTTTTCATTAATGACATATTCAATATTGACTTATTTGGAAAACTTTTTATGTATGCAGATGACTCAGTTTTAGTTTATAAAGCTTCAGATGCACAAACCTTTCTTGATCAAATGGCGAACGATATTACTAAAGTCGAGTACTGGTTGAGTGCTAATAAAATGTGCATGAATGAAACAAAAACTAATTATATAATTTTTCAGAATAAAAAATTTCCTGCACATTTGCCCTGTTACTTAGAAGTAAATGATAATAAAATATTGCAAGTTGCAACTGCAACTTATTTGGGACTTGTCATTGATCAAAACCTGAAATGGAAGGAACATGTACAGAAAGTCAAAAAATCGATATGGCCTTATGCATTTGCACTAAAAAGAATAAGAAGTCACATTGATGAAAGAACAGCCTGGCTAATCTATAACGCTACTTATATTAACTCTAGATTAAGTTATACTAGCTCGCTGTGGACCACTGCATCAAAAAATTCCATGGAAAGTCTCCGGGTTTTGCAAAACAGGATCATAAAAACTATTAAATGCCTCCCAATACTAACATCGACTAAAACTCTGTATTCCCTCAAAACACTTCCTTTAGAGATTCCAGGAAAATTTCAATTATTAGTATTTATTAAAAAAGCTCAGATGGCTCTTAGGAAATGTAATTTAAGACCTAGAACCACATCTGAAATACATTCTTATAATACAAGAAGTAATACTGGTAAAACATTTTATTTAACTACCGTAAGTACGTCCCGCTCCCAAAATAATCCATTTTATTTGGGCCCCGATCTATTTAATGAGCTTCCACATGCTATTAGAGCTGAGTTAAACATCCGGAAATATAAATGTCTTCTGAAGGAGCACCTGATCACAAAATGGTTGAACGACTAATAAGAGAGATCTAGCAGAGGTTCAATTGTATGCCTAGTTAGCACAAGAATCGGATCATGGGTTAAGTTGTCTTGGCTATACAAAGGAAACATAATTAAATGCAATAAAATTATTATGAACGAAACAGATTTGAATTGACAATTCTTATAATTATCTTTTTGTATTTTTGTTTATTTTTATTATATAAATTTTAGTTGTACGTACGTTATATAAAGGATATTAATTGTAAGTGTATGTTATAAATTGTCTGTCACAGTCTTTTAGACTATTTAGACAATTTAATAGTGAATAAATAAATAAAAAAAAAATAAAAAATATGTTGTGGTTTCCCAGGTTTTGGGATCATAATTACTTCTGCAATTTTCCACAAGCTTGGGGCAAGCTTCACCAGAGCAGTTTTCCTTTGCAGTTTTTTTAAGACTTCTCTACTGTATCAGATGGCAATCACGAGCTTTTTTCGTATTCACATTTGCTTTTATCTCATGCATGACTTCTTTTGGCGTCCAACGTTTGATCTTCATGTGGCTGGAATATTTTCCGAGGTGTTCAGCAAATTCTTGAGCTCTGTCTTCATTATTCCCAGCTCATTTCTCGCCTGCTATTCTTATTAGAGGATTCTGCATTATTGATCTTTTAATTGTTTTGGTTGCTTTCCAAAGAGAATAATCAGTGCTGCTATCATTAGTTAATTTTCTTAAATAGGTGCTGATAGATTCATCTTTCAATTCTTTGATCTGTCTTCTTAATTGAAGACATGAGTGGATGAAGGTGATATGTAACATTTTCATAATTTTACAGAAATGACCTTCAAAGTTTCTACAATTCGTTTTAAAACACTTGTTCTTAGACTGTGTCCGAAACCTGTGATAATTATTTTTTAGCACACATTTTTGACATTTCTTTGAAAAATATTCCCCTACATTCACAAATTTTTATTATACTGTCCGAATTATAGCCGAATTATATTAATGAATAAAAGATCTTTCTTGTTGCCCTATTACAATTTATTGTAATAATTAATAAAGAAATTCATTATTATAATTAATAAATTCATTAATAATCCTCATATACATATATAAAAAACAAAAACAAAATTAATAAAAAGATAAAGCAATTCAATAAATTTTCAAATACGAGTATTCTTTAATTTTTAAGATTTAGTGCTTACTAGTACATTCTATATTTCTCGACCGAATGTATTTCTTTTAATAGTGTTTCTTCATTTTTCAATAATTCTGCAAACGATGAGCAATTATAATCTCTTAAATTATATTTTACCGTTAAAACGGATGCCACTGTACTCATTTGCATTCTAGATTTATCTTCGGTCCAGAAGTCATTTATTAATGAAAAAACTCTTTCTACACAAGCATTAGTTCCAGGTAAACATAAGGCCGCTTCAACCAATAGATTCAAGTTTTTGTAATATATATGGTTTTGTTTGAAATGGGCGAATACTTGCACCCAACGATTACCAGAATCTATTTCTTCTTGGTTCCATTTGCGCCTTATTTCTTCTGTGCAATATATATTTAATCGTTTAATTTCTTCAAATAACTCGTTGTCATTAATTTCTATTTTAAAACTATCGTTTAAAAATTTTATGGTTTCCACCACATCATCCCAATTAATTACGTTATCGAGGATAGTCCACTGGAAAATGATAAGGTTATTAAAATGTTCAGTCCACTCATCGATGTAGTCAATACAGCAGTCATAAAATATTTTTAATTCCTTCATAAATTTATTTCTAATTTGTGGGTTGCTTTCTTCTGCAATTTTTAATTTATTCATAACTATTATGGGAAGGAAACTTTGCTCTTGTCGCGATCGGATTTGTTGTTTGAGCTCATTGAGTATTATGAATACTTGTGCGGCAGACACATTATCCTTTTCTATTTTTTGTACAGTAACGTGGAATATTGTAGCTTGGCTATGCACAAAATATAAGTTTAATTCAGCTATATCATTTTCCCAAAACTCCTTTAAGATTTTTGGATATTTATCGATACTGAGAAAGTACGACTTAAGAGGTTCAAACATTTGAATTATTCTATCAATTGATGGCATTAGAGATAGCCTTCTTACTTTAGAATATCCCAAAATCTTTTTGTATTCTATGTTAGCTTCTTGACAAACATTTTCTAATTCTGTTACTCTGACAGTAAATCTGTAGGTATTCAGTTTGACCAACGCCTAATTGCTTTTGTTAATATGTGATGCAATTGTATTTTACCTACATTACACTTGTGTATGAATATTTACGGCGTTGACTGTAGTATCGCATGGTGTAACAATTATTATGCGCACTGTGTTCTTATTCACGTCAATAAATAAATATGTACACAAAATTTCAATAATTATGTTTTATTTATTATAACATTTAAGTTCACTTATTGTTTTATTATTATTTTACAGGGATACATTTTATATACAGTAATTTTATTTTTAGTTTATTTATTTAATTTAATTTTATATTCGTGTGTTGCTGTTCCTATTATTATGTGTAACTCGTACCGATCTTCTTGAATGACTGGACTAATTGACGATTATCAAAAACAATTTTTTATTTTAACTCGCGCGCTAATCGATATTTTGGTACTGCACAAATAGATGCATTTCATTTAATTAAAATATCGATTGTTGTGGTGTCGACTATGTGGAGGCGCCACAAATCGCTTAAAAAATAAATAAATTTGTGGTATTATGATTTCAACATTTATACATAAATTGCTTGTTGCTATGTTTATTGCATTTGACAGAATATGTGCATTGCACCCGATACCTATAATATTCTTCCCTAGTTTGTCCATAAATTTTTTGTGTAGATTATTAACACCTCGTCGTTTGAGCCCGCCAAAATTCGTATTGGTATTATCCGCCGATAGTGCCAACAATTTCTTTCCAATATTTGCCTCAATAATTGAAGCTACCACGTATTCTGATAATATATCGGATGTTTCTCCCTCGATGGACCGCATTTGTAATATTTTTGTGCTAATGCCTTCATCAATATCTCTTACTAAAATCGGGTACATTTTGGTTTCGTAATGTTTTGAAGCATCACAGAGTATTGATACAAACCGCACTTTTGATAATTTTTCTTTTAAAATGTTTTCAATAAACTTCTTAAAAACTGACACTACAATTGCTTCACATTTTGTACGGGCACAACTGAATCGAGTATTATGAAATTTTTTTATTAACTTTGAAGTGCAATCCATACTTCGGAAGCTATGAATATGATGGATTGTATGAAACGCAAAAGTTCTTTCCTCAATAGCTAATGTCCGCTCATCATGATCAAATTTGGTATGTTTCGCAAAGGCGGTATTTTTAGGTGAAGATGATGTACTGTCAAGGGCTGTTTTGTGTTTAACCGTTTTGCAATGATCTTCAATTTCTGATCGTCCTCTTGATCTAATATCAAATTGTGCATTACAAAACATGCATTTGACATCTTCTTCTTTCATTTTAATAATAATCGGATATTGTTTTTCCAGATTTTCACTAAAAGTATTAACTCTTCGTTTTTTAGAATCCATAATTCGGGAAATAAAAACTTATTTAAACTTTACAAATTTTAATTAAGAAATTCTTATGAATAATCTGTTTACTAAATAGGTATTTTATTAAATAAAACTCCTCCTTAACGTTTTTTATCTATTAACGATGTGTTACGATTCAAGACAAAAGCAAAACTATTTAAAAATTTCAATGTGTAAAAGAAAACGAAAATTATTTTTTAGTTTATGGTGTTTCCCCTATTTTTCTCGCATTTGCTATTTTTTCATTACCTTTGGGTGCGTTCTGTAGTAAAAAGTTTAATTTAGCTCAAAAATCTATAAACGCGTACAATTATAAAAATACTCGTACAAAACTGCTACGAAATTTGAACGCGTACAGCCCAACCGAAACGCGTACTGTACGCGCTAAACGCGCACGAATGGTCACCTTATTTTTACTTGATATGTCATATTTGTATTCTAATTTGTCATGTTATCTATTTGTATGAAGAATAAGCAAAAATTAGAAATGACTTATTATTTTCATGTTTTATGAGTAAAACACAATAAAAAACGCAAAATGTTAGTGATATTTAAATTAAATTCAAAGTTTAAACATTAATATTTAAACAACGGAATGGGCCACGTACTTACATAATATATTAAAACAAAGGCAATTCTGATCCCTAAAAACAGTATTACAAATGCTTGGCTTAGTCTTCCTAACTTTGGAGGAGTAATTAAGAAAAATATGCGTGAAGGTACCACTCCAAACTAATTTTCTTTAACGCACTGTATCTCAGTAAATATTGAAAATGCCCCCCCCCCCCGCTCCAGAAATGATTTTCTGCTTGAAATTAATCAAGGAATCATTTCTGAAAATATTCACAATCCAGTACAAAACACTCTGCATAAAAAGATAATTATTTTAAGTCACCTTCTTACTTAATTTTTTGAACGTTTCATGGTGAGTTTATCTATATATTAATTCTTTCATTGAACATACATATGTTTCAATACGCTTTTGAAAATTGACCAGCGGCTTATTCTGAAGAAACGTAACGTGGCGATTTACGTTTTTTTGCAGTTAAAAACTATTCTGACTGAAGGAAAATGTGCACGTTGCTAACTTAAAAACAACACGTAATTTAGCAAACAATTATATATTTTATAATTAAAACTAATATATGTAATTTGTTTGTCGTTAAGTTTTAAAAATTAATAATTAAATTAATAATAATAATAATTTAACGAAGAGAGTAAGTTGCGCGAGCAGTGACAATCAGACAGCGGAATAGAGGAAATGCTGCGATGATTTGAAGTAAGTAAACAAAAAGTAATGTCTTTTTAACAAACAATTTATGAAGTTGAGAAAGAGTTGAGTAAGTATACACTACTTCAAATTTACCTGCTGCTTCAGTCTCTCGAATATATCAGAGCCTAAATAAGAGCTTCCACTATCGATTGTATTTTTACTATAGGCTTAAAATAAGGTACATACAATTTTTTCTTTACTATGAAACTATGTATATGGAGAAACAGTTATTTTCATTTACAGTTTTAGTTTATTAGAAATGTGAGCTTTTGTTTTGTTTTTATACGAAAATGTTCTTAAAACATGTAACGTTATTTGATTGAAAAATCGAGTGTTAAAAATGATTATTTTTTATAAAATGTTTTCGGCTTTTTATAGACAACATACTATTTGTAATGACATACTCATTATTTTCGATTTGGCAAATCAGAAAAATAATGGAGTCATACTCCTAATATATCTACCAGCAAAAGTAGAAAATATTCATCCCCTCCCCCATTTTCTTTCCCGCAGAGTCGATACAATGTGTATCAACTCTCAATTTGTATCGACTCTGCGGGAAAGAAAAGGGGGGAGGGTATGAATATTTTCTACTTTTGCTGGTAGATATATTAGGAGTATGACTCCATTATTTTTCTGATTTGCCAAATCGAAAATAATGAGTATGTCATTACAAATAGTATGTTGTCTATAAAAAGCCGAAAACATTTTATATTAAATCAGACAATTTTTAACATCGTAAATATTAGTGCGGGCATTATACGCACACAAATGAGATTTCTGCTTGGGATTTTGAGTTCGAGTTAGTGAATATAATTCGCTAACTCTATACCCTCTAGTTAAATACTTAATGTATTTAGCGAGAGTTGAATTTTTGTAGTTCGGTCGTAGCTACCTGATGAGTAGACCTTACTTTTCTGTACGAAACCGAATTACCAACACAAAATCTCAAAGAGATTTCTCATTTTTCAGAGTTGATACACTTTGTATCGACTCTGCGGGAAAGAAAAGGGGGGAGGGGATGAATATTTTCTACTTTTGCTGGTAGATATATTAGGAGTATGACTCCATTATTTTTCTGATTTGCCAAATCGAAAATAATGAGTATGTCATTACAAATAGTACCTATGTTGTCTATAAAAAGCCGAAAACATTTTATATTAAATCAGACAATTTTTAACATCGTAAATATTAGTGCGGGCATTATACGCACACAAATGAGATTTCTGCTTGAGATTTTGAGTTCGAGTTAGTGAATATAATTCGCTAACTCTATACCCTCTAGTTAAATACTTAATGTATTTAGCGAGAGTTGAATTTTTGTAGTTCGGTCGTAGCTACCTGATGAGTAGACCAGAGACCTTACTTTTCTGTACGAAACCGAATTACCAACACAAAATCTCAAAGAGATTTCTCATTTTTCAGAGTTGATACACTTTGTATCGACTCTGCGGGAAAGAAAAGGGGGGAGGGGATGAATATTTTCTACTTTTGCTGGTAGATATATTAGGAGTATGACTCCATTATTTTTCTGATTTGCCAAATCGAAAATAATGAGTATGTCATTACAAATAGTATGTTGTCTATAAAAAGCCGAAAACATTTTATATTAAATCAGACAATTTTTAACATCGTAGATTAATTTTTAGTGAAAATCGTCATGAAAAATAAGGTATTTTTGAAATTTACAATATTGTTGTTTTTGTAATATATTATGTACGTCCTAAACATAACGCGAGATTTATAAACAATACAATAATAATCTCTTTCATTGCCTTCATTCAAATTTGAATTCGAATATGTTTCGTTGTTGAGCGGAGACGTGTTGTAATTTTTCTTACCATTGGTTTGAGATGTGGACATATGATAACGTCATGAAACTTAATTTTCTCTTTCTAATACACATTGTTGTTGTTGTAGAATACATTTTAATTTAATTTCCCTTATTTTGTTTTGATTATTGCTGCAAAATAGGGAAATTTGAAAATCTGTGTTTTAAATGAGTAAGACATTGAGTTATTTGTTAGCGATTTCATAAAAAATTATTTAACTGGGTTTAACTTTTAATTCATGTTTTATCGTCAATCGAAATCGCGTTTTTTTCATCCAAACTCTATGAAAATAAATGAATTTTTAGTGTTTCTATATCCCTTATTTTAAGTTCACTTTTTACATGGCGGCTCTATTTACTAAGATGATTCTGAATATACCTATGAAAAACAATGTCGACACAGCTTCCTCCCTCTATAGACCACTTAACCCAATCCCACATAAACTAAATGAAAGTTTTATAGAATTTCTCCAGAAATATTAAACATATTTCAAAACATCTACACAATGCTCCAAACAAACCACCAACCACAATGTAATCAACAGCATCTCACATGCAACCATTTACGCATCCACTCCATTTAAACTTCTAAAAACAGAAAGCATCCCACCTCACCAAAGTCCATCTCCCAGAAACACCACAATCACTCCAAACTTAGTTTACCAAAGTCAAAAATGAATCCTCAATTCATTCCCAAAATAAGACGCCTAATCGCATTTAAAACCCTTGCTTTTGAAGTTTTATTCATTAATCAAGATAAATGTTCGCCAAATTTTATCTTCAAACAACGAAATTAATCCGCCATTTTAGAATCATTTTTTTTACAATTCCACGAATAAAAAACTCGAATTCGACGTAAAAAACGAAAACCCATTGGTTCATTTTTTAATTATTCACCAAACACAATTAAGGCATACATACATATGTGTAGAGCTCACCCCTATTGCACATTTTCAACATTCAGAAATATTCGAGGGGTTGTTAACTCAAAACTTAACTATAAAATTATTATTTTTGAACATTATTTATATACAACATTATATACAAGTATATAATCAAAAAATATTTGTTGACATTTTGAATGATTTCTGAAATCTCGTGTATGCTTTATATATGTTTACATAGGGAATGGAGGGTTTTCATTATAAATTATAAATTGTCGATACGTTGTAGGGTGAAAATAGTAAGAACAATACACAGTTTTCTATAAATAGTTAAATAAATATAGCAGTGCTAATATTTTATGAATTAAACGTAGGTACATAAAAAAGTGAAAATTTCAAACTCGCAAGTTAATAAAAAAAATTCTTTGGAAAATGCCATCAACATAAATGCAAACATTTTTCTGTATATTATGTACATATGTACATACACTATGGCATATGGTACTTATGTAGTACTCGCACTAATACAAAATAAAATAAGAAAGAAAATGTTGACATGCGTATACGAAGTTTTATTTCAAAACATTATTTTGAGTTAGAGAAATTTGTGTTATTAATTTATTTTGGAAAACACCGCCATCTTGCTAATATATAATAAATCAAAATAAAATATTTCAGCTAGTCTTGGATAGATAGCAGTCAAATACATCATAATTTGAAGTTAAGCACGTGCATGGCAAGGCAAGGCTAAAGAAATTGTGAAGGTTTTTTGTACGTTGTTTTGGTGTTTTGAGATTTTCTTTAGTTATTTTACCGGATAATTTTTGGCAAAACATTTGGGTTTACGACATACTTAATTAGTCAATAAAATAAAATGACAAGTAAAGAATTTTTTACTATCCAGTTTTAGCAAAGACACCTTAATATTCTTGTGCTTAACTAACATTTAGGCTAATTGTTTATATTTAACCTTTTGTTATTCTGTGGTAAAGATATAAAAGGTAATAACTCTAAATTTGCAATTTTTCAGGAAAACGTTTACTTAAGAGTTACTCAAAATCGTAAGAGTGTTTAGAATTTTAGTGTTTTCAAACATTAATTACGGTTGTTTGTAGTTGTCGGAATATTACACAAAATTGATACCTATGATATGAAATTGAATATGGAGATTTCGAAATTGAAATAATGCGTAAAAGTGTAAAAATCGACTAATATCCTTTTAAATCTTCACCACGATAATATAGACTAGTTAGCTGAAAAGCTCTAAAGGCCCCCCTTGAATAATAATCAATATAGAAAAATTTAATACACGAAAGATTTATTAAAAATTCGATTCATTTTATGCTTGTGCAAATAAACATTTTTTTTGGTATATGTAAATGGAATAAAAGAAAAATATTTGACCAAAAAAAATGTTTTTAATGAAGAACCTCTTGAAAAAACTACATTGCGTGTGAATTGTTTATGGTCAATAATCTTCCTTGCTGTGGTTTCCATTCAATAAACACATCCACTTGACTTGCAACTCTGATCGTGACAAAGCCACATACAATTGGTCATGTGAAAATACTGTGGTCTCCAAATTAATGCCAACGTGATCAAATGAGCCTTTTTTATTGTAATAGCGTACGCAAGAATTATCGGAAATTGGCGGTGTTTTAATTTGAAAGGAAATGCTGTGTCGGTTGGAGCGAGATCACTTCTGGGAATGAAAACTATATTCTTGTGATTACATGCTGAAGTAACTCTTGCTCTTATAAAATTTCGTGCTGGCTGTTCCACAATCAATCGAGTACCGTTGCAAAATCCTTTTTTAGGGTTCAAGTTTCTCAGTAACATAATGATGACACCGTTCTTAGGCAGCAACATATGAGGTGGCAGGCCGGATGGAGTTTGTTTATTGATAAATTCAGTAGGAAAATTGAGAGAGTAATTTGGATCTTCATTGACAACAGAATTGTCGCTATAATAGATTTGAGAGTCACCATCGATCAAATCGATTATTTTTCTATTTATATCCAATGTTTGCGCATTAGTTGCCGCGACAATGATTCGATTTGAAAGTTCTTGCATTAACATTTGCTGCAAATCACCAAAAATTATCTCAATCAAGTTTCCAGTTGATATCAGTTCTGTGGGTATTTCAACAATATCTTCTTCATATATTCCTGCTACCCGAGGCAATTCTGCTGATCCTATTTTGAGAAGCCAATAATTGTGCTCATTTTGACCCTCACTCCGGATGTTTATTGAAAGAGTTAGCTGTTTAAAATCATTCCTAAGTGAACTTGATTTAATGCAGCATTCAATGATGTCTGTACGTGTTCTCCTGGGAACGGCTGGAAGCGTATGACGAAAATCGCCACCAACAACCATTGTTTTGCTTCCAAAACTCGCATCACTGTCCAGAATTTCTTTTAAAAGGTTATCGATGCAACGTAATCCGTTTTTTAGCAACATTGTGATTTCATCAATTAAAATGAGAGAAGTGTTTCGTAAATTATCTGCATCAGGTGAATTAAGTCGCATAGATGAGACTGAAGCATCAAGCAGTGGAACTGGAAGTTTAAAACCGCTGTTGACTGTCCTTCCACCCTTGAGTAATGTTGATGCAATTCCCATTGTGGCAAATGCCAATGCAATTTCCTCTCGACCTCGAATGCATGTTCAAAGAGTTTTTCTTAGAGATAAGTTTTTCCAGAGCCACCTGGACCGTCGAGAAAAAAATATCGAGTTCTTAAATTTGGATCGTAAATTGCTCTGATAAATTCGATTAAATGCGTCAAATTGTTTCACCTTGAGTTTTGCTAATCTTTCATCAGCTTCGCGGTCCTCTACCACAATGTCAACGGTTTGGTTTGACCATCATCGACATGAACGTATCCTGTGGTATTGGCAAGCCAAGAGTTCCACATGATAATCCATGTTGCTTAAGAATTGAGCTGATGTCATGAAGAGCTTTGTTGATTGCGACATTTTCTGGATCATTTTTCAAGTAATCAAGTTTGAAATCAGCGACATGATTTTCCCATAACATGAGAGGTCGAGAAGGATGACAAAAACAACAAATGTATGCAACATTTCCCAAAACTGTTCAGGCATTAGATATATGGCACCATCTACTAAACAGTTATTCCATTCGTCATCAGACTCAAGTAAGCCTCTTGTTGCAGCTGCACTTTTGAAAGAAAGATGAACGATGTTGTCTGCTATTCGCAACGATTTAAAACTTGTTGCACCACGGACATGTATAGAAGCTTAAAATTCTCATATAAAATCGCTCTTCATCCTTCACTACAACTGCATACATTCTAGCAACCACTTTATCACTGCCTCGCTTTCTTACTTGCCAATTTCCCTTTGAAAATACGTAGTGATGAGGAATTTCTGTATACAGATATTGTCTTGCATTCATGTCACTTTTATTTAGCTTGAACCATGATTGTATTTTAGTTGATCCTGTTTGTGCTCAAAATAATGCTTCTTCCTCATTTCCTTCTTGGAAGATGACTCTTTACTTATTCGGTAGGTGAACAGGAAGTCTCATGACACTATGTGATTTATCATGCATCGGAGATTCTCACAAATGCCAAATTGCTTCTGGCGCACTCAAATAACGACAGTTAATAAAATTAGTGATCTCATTGTACCTTGTATTCTGACTCCCAATTCGATATTATTGTAACATTTGCGCAGTCAGATCCCTTAAATACACAAAGAAATGTACAGACTTCAACGTACATATATGAATTGCATTTTAGCGCTAAATATGGATTCTAGCGAATAACATTACGACTGTCCAGTTGTACACCAAATGACTTCTGCTTGTTCATATGATCGACGTCGGTATGATCCATAGCCATTGACATTTAGAGTTGTGATGTCATTGAATTTGTTTGGGAAATTTTTCGAGCATTTTCCATGACTCATGCATGGCGCGTTAGAAAATCTTGGGCCACACGGACCATGCATCATGCATCGCAGCGCGATCTCTCTCAAATGTGGATTACTTTCTTGTGATGATACTTCGGCAGAGACAATTTCGTCAACTCTTTGAGCAATTGTTAATTTATGCCTTTCTTTAAGTGAAACCAAAATGTGCGCATGAGGTAAGCCGTGCTTGTGGAATTCAATAGCATAAACATAAGCAAGTAACTTTCCAAAAATACCATGTTTTGTCAAATTATCAATGAGAGAATCCAGTTTGATTTTGAAAACTCTAGCAACCAAATCGGGTCTATCGCTTACTTGCCCTTCACGACGTAAATTTTCTGTAATTTCATTTCATTTCAGATTCGCAGTGAATGTGATAAACAAATGCGGAGCATCCCATTTGTAAAAGATGGACATGGAATCACAGCATCTCTCACGCATGTATCGTGGTGACCCTTCAAAACTCGATGGAAGTATAACAGACACACCAGCTGCAATATTTGATTCTTGTGGTAAGTTAGCAACGTGATCGCTAGTCCAGCATATTGTTCAGCACGAAGACGTTGTTGATTCTGTTTTATATAATTCAAGTTGTTGGCCTCCACTTGCAAATATGAATGTACCAACCATTACTGTGTTAGTTTTCCAGCGCTAATAATAGGATTAAATTGATCACGAATGGATGTTAAGGCACACTTAACTTGTAGCATGCAGATGTTGTTGCGAACTCTATTTAATTTAGCACAATCATACGAATCACACTGCCAATATGGTTGCCATCCTGGCTCACCAAAAACGTGAAAAAATCGAGTATGTCATTGGATCCATATTTGGTGATAAAATGTGAAGTGTGTAACGGCCACCTCAGCGACCGCTACAAAAAATCATTCGATAGGAATGTCCTGGGCACAGTTTAGCCGGCTACGGACTCACGGTATTGGTCGTGGGTATTTTCCAGGCTCCTAACGAACATATCTAACTGTGCATCAATCAACGAGGTTAATTTGTTCCATGCCAGACCATTATCTCCGACCACACCTATTAAATGTTTAATGCATTTTTACAATGAAAATAAGCATCAATAAAAAAATTGGATCACCAGTAACAACAAAACTTAATTAAAAAAAATAAATAATATAATTAATATAAACAAACTCCGAACCTGATGTTGTAATTGAAGGACCCTGTGTTGTAATTGAAGCACCCTGTGTTGTAATTGAAGCACCCTGTGTTGTAAATCCACACGATGTGTCGTTGCGGCAGACCACCGAATATCAAATTATTTTCCTTTGCCGGTTATGGGCTTGGCGTATTAGCCTAATGTATTAGCTTAACGTATAGTAGCTTGATTATTTATGTCGTCTTTGATATAATTACAGTGGATCAAAAATAAAGTCGGACACTTACCATTTAATTCTTTATCACAGAATAAATAGTAAAATAGAAGCTTTTTTAAAAAAGTCCAATACTTTGTTTAAAAGCTCTATTCATTACCTTACAAAACCACCAAAATAAAAAACAAAATTTTATTTCATTATAACAAAAAAAATCAATAATATAAAAAAAGTAAAAAAAAAACTCAAAAAAGAACTCGGACAGTGTATAATTTAATTCATTTAAGTTAAGACTATGTCTTGAAATGTTTTCATGTATGCAAAATTCAATATTTTGTTGGTAAGCCTTTGTTTTTGGTCACCGCCAGAAGCCTTCTAGGCATGGATTTTACTAAATTTCGACATACAGAAGGATCAATTTTGGCCCATTCCTCCTTGAGAATACGTTTCAGCTGTTCCTTATTCGAAATCACGTGCTTTTTTAATTTATTTTTTAAAACAGCCCATAAATGTTCAATCACATTAAGATTCGGTGATTGTGGAGGCGTGTCTATAACATGTGGGCAATTGTAAAGCAACCAAAGTCGAACATTTCGAGCTTTGTGCTTTGGGTCGTTATCCTGGTAGAAATAAAAGTTTTCTTTTATTCCCAATTGCTCAGCGCTCTGCACTAAATTTTGCTTCAAAATGTTCAAATATTTCGTTTGATCCATGATGCCATCAATAATGCATAATTTTCCTGGGCCAGCAGCTGACATACACCCCCACACCATCAACGAACCACCACCATGTTTAACAGTAGCTTGTAAGTTTTTTTCTCGTAGTTCCTCGTTTGGTTGTCTCCATATATAACATTGGCCATCTGATCGGAATAAATTAATTTTACTTTCGTCTGAAAAAATTACTTTGTTCCATAATTCCAAATTGGCACTTTTATATGTTTTTGCAAATTGTAAACGTTTTTTGCGGTTTCGCTTACTAATGAAAGGTTTTTTACGAGGTACTCTTCCATGAAAGTTTTGCCTCCTCAGTACTAATCTTATCGTTTCTGGGTTTACACTTTTTCCCCGCTCCATGGAAACTTGTTTGGTAAGCTTCGGAGCACTAAGTTTCGGATCCTTTTTAATTTGGTGGACGATCCATCGCTCATCTGCTGACGAAAATATTTTGGGTCTACCAGATTTTGGTTTATTTTCCAGAGATTTCGATAAATTAAATCGTCGAATTATGTCATGAACCGTTGAGTGTGGCCTATTTATTATTTTTGCTATTTCTCTAACAGATTTATGGTCGTTATAGTATTTAATAACCAGTTCTCTAACTTCTACAGATGTTTGGCCACGTTGTCTTCCCATATTTATTTTACTAGTAAAAATGCAACTGCTCGGCATTGATAACACAATATGACTAAATATTTTCTTCGATTTGTAGATACGTATTTTCATTGCTGGGGATTTCCCCTTTTTGTTTTATCAAAATTGCCATGAACATAGTAGGTATTGTCATCTGTCCGAGTTCTTTTTTGAGTTTTTTTTTTTACTTTTTTTATATGATATTATTGATTTTTTTTGTTATAATGAAATAAAATTTTGTTTTTTATTTTGGTGGTTTTGTAAGGTAATGAATAGAGCTTTTAAACAAAGTATTAGACTTTTTTAAAAAAGCTTCTATTTTACTATTTATTCTGTGATAAAGAATTAAATGGTTGGTGTCCGACTTTATTTTTGATCCACTGTATGTAATACATCAACAAAATCAGGTGCTATTATATCGAAGCACCACTATGACGCACACGGGATAGTTTTTCAGTGACTAACTGACCCCACAACTGCCACTTATGAAATTCACAACATTTAAGGTCACTCAAAGAGTAAAACCCAAAAATAAAACATTGAGTCAATTTGAGTGTTATAACTTTTAATTTTTGGAATTTATTTATTATAATTCAAACAATTTGAAACCACTTAATTATAATTTTACAGTTCGGTTTGGTTTTTCATTTTTAATTAAATTTTTATTTTTATTAGATTCCTCGGCTAAACAATTATGCTTCGGATTTCATGATTTAACTAATTATTGAGTGATTTTTAATAACATTAGATTACACTATTTACGACATACAATTTTTTTAGTGTTTTTTTTTCTTTTAATGTAATAACATACTATTTTGTACTTTATACATGTGATCGTTTGTACAAATATATGATTAAATACAATAATACATCTTAATATTAAACCATAATTCACTTGTATATTAAGATCCAATTTTTGGGTTTTTTATTTTATTTTATCTTTACAATTCAACTCGCAATATGTATATTAATTTTATCAAATGCACTAAAAATTTTTATGGCCAACAAATCTAGCCGTTTTTATTTTTTTTTAATTTTTTTGTAATCGGATGATATACAATCCGTCTTCTCGAGCTATCCATTACTTAATGATCCCAAATCATTTTTATCGTTATTTTTCTTTTTATCATTTCACGTTATGTACATTCTATTGAATTTGTTTTTATTTTTATCAGTTCGCGCGCAAAGCATTTTCCGCTATTCAAATAAAGAGATCAATAACAACAAAAAAACATGTTAACAGCCATGGTTTGGATTTTATTTTTATTTTGGGTGCACGATAAATTCAAGCCGAAATGTAATCGACTCAAAAGGGGTCGTTACAATCGTGGGGACGACTCACACCACTGAGAGGTCTCACCACGCCGGGCTAATTATAAAATTCAAGAAAATTCAGGATTATTATAAATATCCTTAATATGGTAGACTCCCAATATATTCCCTCTGGAATCTTTACATTCAAAGGCTACCTGGCCTACTTTCCTAGAGATAATCGCGGGAATCGCTCTGGGAGCAAGTTTAGCATTAAAATTTCTCGAGGCATCACTTTGAGTAAAATTTTTTACTAACACATTCTGGCCTGGTTCAAAATGACGAATGCGGCTTCGGAGATTATACTGACTAGCGTTCCTAGCGTAAGCAGAACGCAGATGAGTTAATACGGATTCACGAGCTAAATTTAGTCTAGTAGGTTTGGTTGTGACGGCTATTTCATTATCAATGGGCTGTGACAATAATTTACGTAAGGCATAATCAGAAGCATGATTTATCTTGTGCTCGCCAAATACAAGATAGTGCGGAGAATATCCGCAAGACGTGTGAACGACATTACGCAACGCGGACGCGATTTCGCTAAGGTGTACATCCCATTCACGCTGATCGGACTTTATATAGGAGCGGATAGCTGACAATATACAGCGATTTACTCGTTCCGAAGAATTGGGTTGTGGAGTATATTTGGGTGTCGTAAGGTGTTTTACACCATATTTAGCTAGCAAGTTTTTAAACTGAACAGAAATAAATTGTTTTCCGTTGTCGGTTAAAACTGTTTCTGGAACCGAAAATAAATTAAAGATTTGGCTCTCAACGAACTCAATCAAACTTGCAGCATTGGCATTTCTCAAAGCTTTCAGGAATACAAACCTTGAGTATTTATCCAAAACTATCAAAATGTACGAAGTACCACGCTTTGTACGAGGGTAAGGACCCAGAAAATCCAAATACAACCATTGGAATGGTTGCTGAACTTCCACGAAATCCCCCATAGGAGGTCGAGTGGCATAATTTACCGGCTTGCAGGTTTTACACACGTTACAGTTCGAGATATAATTTTTTATATCATTAGACATATTGGCCCAATAAAAATATCTTCGAAGCCTTTCCAGAGTCTTGGCTACGCCAAAATGGGCTGACAATGGGGGAGAATGTGCTTGTTCCATTAGCTGACCTTTTAATGACTGAGGTATAATCAACTTCCACTCCGATAAATCAGAGTCGCATATTTTAGTACCAAAGGATGGACAAATAAGTAATTTATTGTCTTCTAGGCGTAAATTAGTATTGACATTAGCAAGCTTTTGGAAATTCCGAATTTGATTAACATAGTCTTCATCCGTGACAAACTCTGCGGCATTCAAATCTACATGTAATGGATAATAGTTTAGTGGAGCCTCCTTTTTAATTATTTCATCAACATTGACACGAGAGAGGGCGTCAGGGACCACATTTTGAGCTCCTTTCCTATGCTGTATTTCAAAATCGAACCCTTGTAATTTCAAGCTCCAGCGAGCCAATCTTCCAGAAAGGTCCTTCTGAGACATTAGCCACTGGAGACTTGCATGATCGGTGATGACTACAAAATTAAATCCTTCGATATAGGCTCGGAATTTCTTAATACTTAGCACTACCGCGTAACACTCGAGCTCACTAACGGAATAATTCCGTTGAGCTTTATTTAATTTTTTCGACATATACGATATCGGAAATTCTTCGTCATCTAGGCCTTTTTGAAACAATATGCTTCCTATTCCGGTACTGCTGGCATCGCATTGAACGTAAAATATTTTGCTGAAATCAGGATTTCGCAGAACAGGAGCGGTTATCAAAGCCGATTTCAATTTTTCAAAAGAGCGTTGTGCTTCAGCATTCCAAACACATTTCTTTCCTTTTTTCAGTAAATCCGTCATAGGGGCACTAATGGTAGCGTAATTGGCTATGAACCTGCGGCACCATCCAGTTATACCCAAGAACCTACGAATCTGCTTAGGGGTATGAGGCACCGGATAATCTTCAATTGCGGAGATCTTTTCGGGGTCGACCTGTAAGCAACCATCACCAACAACATACCCTAGATATTTAATTTGTTTTAACATGAACTTGCTTTTAGCGACATTGATGGTGAGGTTAGCGTTACGTAGCAATTTGGCAACTTCCCGCAGCAGGGAAAAATGTTCCTCTATACTAGCAGACGTAATCAGAAGGTCGTCTAAATAGACGAAGACACGATCCTGTAAGTGAAAGGGGATAACTTTATGCATAAGTCGGCACATTCGCTGAGGAGCATTACACAGGCCGAATGGCATTACGCGAAATTGATACAGCGGGCGACCTTGTACGGTAAAAGCGGTATATTGCCTGGAACTGGAATCTAAAGGGATTTGCCAGAAGGCATCTTTTAGATCAATACTAGAAATAAATCTAGTTTGATCCAGTCTTCCCAGTAATCCATCAATGAGGGGCAGCGGATACGCGTCTTTTACCGTGACCGCGTTCAATTTGCGCGCATCCAAACAGAGTCTAACTTTGCCATTTGGTTTTTTGATTAGATTAACAGGCGAACACCAACTACTGTTGCTCTCCTCGATCACACCCAAGGATAACATGCGATCCAACTCTTTATTAATATCAACCTGGATGGCAGGAGAAACAGCATAATATCTCTGCTTAATAGGGGCTGCTGACCCGACGTCAATGGAATGAGTGGTGAAGGAAGTTTTCCCTAACCCGAGCAGTTCTGATGATGGAAAAAGGGCGATGATTTTTTTCAGCTCATTGGAATGTTTATCCGAGAGATCGTGCTGGTTACTCGTAATTGGATTTGCTGGGGGCTGAAATAAATCTTCGACGATAACCGGAGCTAACCCAAATTCATTCCAGAAGTCGATCCCTAAGTACAAATTCTGCTGTAAATCCGGTGCAATATGCAATCGTATATTTCTGGTTTTGTTTAAATAAGTAATAGGAATGTTGATATGACCGAGAATCACATTTTTTTGTCCACTTGCTGTTAATAAATACGAAGGCAACCTATGAAATTTAATGTTAAGGGACTTGAGTAAATCTTCATTTCCTGATCCTAGAACGCTTATATTTGCGCCGCTATCCAAAAGTCCACGCATACTAAGTCCATTGATCAATACCTCTGCGTAAGGTCTTCCATCGGCTTCGTCCTGTATAATAGTTTCTAAGCATTTGGTTTTAAGCCTGCGTCGATTGTACCAATACTTAGCATTTCGAGAATAGGTAGGCGAAGTAGTCTGTGATGATGGAAAGTAAGACGTGTTGTTGGAACTTATTTGGGGTTGGTGGTCGGGCTGGCAGTGCGCGTCCGAGGTCTCAACCCATCCGACTCTGGAAGACTTGGGGGATTGGTATTGTTGGATCTGGGTAACGGTGGTCTGGGGTAATGCGTTCGCCCAGTCGTACGCATTCCCATTGGCAAGTTTCCCGAATTAGTAGGATTGCATTTGACACAATTTGGTTTGATCACATTTGCAACACCACAACCGTAGCAAAAAATGTGCGTAGATGGAACTGAACAATCTTGATAAACATGCCCTAAGTCGTAACAATTCCAGCATATAAGACTTGAATTTCCGGAAATATTTGAATTGGATGTTGCTGTAGACTGAAGGTTATTACCTTTGGGTGGTGATCTAGGATAATCATTAAAAGATACTTTGGATTTCTTAGGAAAATTGTAAGCTTCAATAGTATGCTCGATTTCAGGCGGAATAAATGATACGTCGACTGAGTTATGAAACGAAGATAATTTATGAATAGCTTTCTTATGTTGAAGAAAATTTTCAGGGCAATAGCCGTTTCTATTCCAGGTTTGCTCCCAACCCACACACAATGCAATGAGCTGATCAATTGAATTAATTTTCTTCTCGGTCATTTGAAGATGAAACTGTAAACCTGGACGCATATTCTTTTTGACATACCTTAATAACTCATCTTCGGAAATCGTGGTAGGTGACTTCATAGCAATCTTAAGTAATGCACTATAAAAATCATAAAACGACTCCTTTGGTAGTCGCTGTTTACGACTGTCTAATTCTTGCAGTACATCCTCTTCAGTTAAGTGCCGTTGAAATCTTCGGATTAACTCAGCCCGTAATTGTGCCCAAGTAACCGAACTATTTCGCTCTAGAAATAGCCAATACCATTCGAGAGCCTCTCCTCTAAGAAGGGCACCAAGTTCCTCGACCAAACTAATTTGCGAAACATTATAACGTAATGCGGATCGTTCAACTCTATATAAAAATCGTTCAATATCTGTCTTTTCAGTGGAAGAACCCTCAAAAATTAAATTCCATTTATAAATATCTCTAGATGCTGAATTAATTAATCTAAAATCATCTGAACTAGCAGGTGAATGCGCGACCATAAGTTTGCGTTCGGCGTTGCGGATGCGGGATTAAAATTTACATTTTTGTGACTATGTCCGTGACAAAGATTAGATGTAGGATTTTCCGGAATTTGGTGTACGTCTCCAGACTGTTCTGGTGATGAACTATCATTAGTTTTCTTATTCTCATGAGGAACTAATAATGGATTGCCAAATTTCCCCATACGTGCGGTTATAAGATCTATCAGGTCATCCACCTTGTCGGATTCCTTACTGGGTTCTTGAGGTAGCTTAGATGAAATATTGTTCCCCAAAGGAACGGTGACTGTACAATCCTTTGACGATGATGGTATAAGAGAGTTGACCAACGGAATTTCTTCCACCGAGTGGGTCTGAGCTTCAAGAGGCGCAGATTTTTCAGGATGGTATTTTTTTAAGTTGTCATCCGTCAGGTCGGTTTCTGAATCCAAGTTTTCTTCCGATGGTACATCAATGCTAATGTTAGACAAGGTAGCATTAAGAAACGAATCGTCCGCATCATCGCCATTATCGGTTTGACATTTATCTACACAATCTTTCAATGAATCAACAATTCCCTGTACCTCAGAAATAGATTCCTTTACCGAACGAGAGTATGCAATTCTTTGAACTCTACCCTCTACATGTAATAAGCGAGAATAAATTTGAATGTAATCATCTTTATTCTTTACTTTATCGAGTTCTTGTAATCTGTTTTTGATGCTTTGTAGTTTGGCTTTACACTTAATAATTTCCCGTTTTGGATTTTTACGTGCTGCTGAATGAGCTCGGTTTGGAATTAACACCGGAGTAACAAGTTCGGAAACTAATTGAGCTTTAAGTAAATTATAAGTCTCAATTGCCGTACCTGACAAATTACGAACTTGACATTCCACGAGAAATTCATCATTAGTTAAATGGTTAATATCCATCTTGATTTGAGAAAAGTATCCCTGATAAAGTTATACCAAAAAAAAAATCCAAACTTTGATGCAAAAAAAAAATTAAACTAATTTAAGAATCAAACACAAAAAAAATAAATAAAAAGAATTCGAAAGGAACGCTTTGCGTCGAAACAATAATGACAGAAAAACAATTCAAAATATAAGAATAATATATAAACAATAGAAATAAAAATAAAAATAATATCAATAACGAAAAATAAATACGCTCGAGAAAACTAAGCGACGTAAATATAGAATAAATCTGAAATTTGTCAAATTGTGGTTGGTCGGATATGGTCAAGCAATGGAACAGAAAAAAATACTTGATATGAATGATGGTAACGTATTACTTGCAAAATTATATGATAAAATCGCAACAGCTTTTAACTAGACAGTGCGAGTATCGTGTTTGCAAAATTAAACCGAAAACATTTGTCACCTAACATGATAATCACATTTAGCTAAGCTAAATAACAAATAGGAATATTCACGCGAGAATCAAATGCCATGGCTTAATTAACGTTACCAACAATTAAATAACATTACAATTACTTATAATCAAACATGCGGTTCAAAACTTTAAATAAAGGAATCTCGTATGCGTAAGCAACTGTAATATTTATATCGATACATGATTATTTCTAACATCGTAATCAAAGACCTTAATGCCGAATATCAATGCGATCATGTATTGATATAATCTGCAAAATAAGCCAACAGTTAAAAGAAATTAATAAAATTTAAAATTAATAATCAAAATAAACGCGAAAAAAAAATAAAATCACTGTTGCCTAGTAAATCATGATAACTGAAGGTTAACATGATTATCTTGAAAGCCGAATTAGTATTGGGCGCCATTTGTAACGGCCACCTCAGCGACCGCTACAAAAAATCATTCGATAGGAATGTCCTGGGCACAGTTTAGCCGGCTACGGACTCACGGTATTGGTCGTGGGTATTTTCCAGGCTCCTAACGAACATATCTAACTGTGCATCAATCAACGAGGTTAATTTGTTCCATGCCAGACCATTATCTCAGTGAAAATAAGCATCAATAAAAAAATTGGATCACCAGTAACAACAAAACTTAATTAAAAAAAATAAATAATATAATTAATATAAACAAACTCCGAACCTGATGTTGTAATTGAAGGACCCTGTGTTGTAATTGAAGCACCCTGTGTTGTAATTGAAGCACCCTGTGTTGTAAATCCACACGATGTGTCGTTGCGGCAGACCACCGAATATCAAATTATTTTCCTTTGCCGGTTATGGGCTTGGCGTATTAGCCTAATGTATTAGCTTAACGTATAGTAGCTTGATTATTTATGTCGTCTTTGATATAATTATGTAATACATCAACAAAATCAGGTGCTATTATATCGAAGCACCACTATGACGCACACGGGATAGTTTTTCAGTGACTAACTGACCCCACAACTGCCACTTATGAAATTCACAACATTTAAGGTCACTCAAAGAGTAAAACCCAAAAATAAAACATTGAGTCAATTTGAGTGTTATAACTTTTAATTTTTGGAATTTATTTATTATAATTCAAACAATTTGAAACCACTTAATTATAATTTTACAGTTCGGTTTGGTTTTTCATTTTTAATTAAATTTTTATTTTTATTAGATTCCTCGGCTAAACAATTATGCTTCGGATTTCATGATTTAACTAATTATTGAGTGATTTTTAATAACATTAGATTACACTATTTACGACATACAATTTTTTTAGTGTTTTTTTTTCTTTTAATGTAATAACATACTATTTTGTACTTTATACATGTGATCGTTTGTACAAATATATGATTAAATACAATAATACATCTTAATATTAAACCATAATTCACTTGTATATTAAGATCCAATTTTTGGGTTTTTTATTTTATTTTATCTTTACAATTCAACTCGCAATATGTATATTAATTTTATCAAATGCACTAAAAATTTTTATGGCCAACAAATCTAGCCGTTTTTATTTTTTTTTAATTTTTTTGTAATCGGATGATATACAATCCGTCTTCTCGAGCTATCCATTACTTAATGATCCCAAATCATTTTTATCGTTATTTTTCTTTTTATCATTTCACGTTATGTACATTCTATTGAATTTGTTTTTATTTTTATCAGTTCGCGCGCAAAGCATTTTCCGCTATTCAAATAAAGAGATCAATAACAACAAAAAAACATGTTAACAGCCATGGTTTGGATTTTTTTTTTATTTTGGGTGCACGATAAATTCAAGCCGAAATGTAATCGACTCAAAAGGGGTCGTTACAAGTGTGATGTATTTTTGATTACAGTCATGCAGGTTTTTCGGATAAATATGAATGTCTCCTTCAAATGGCGGCTCTCCGTCTTCGTTTACACACAGAGAGAAATCATATCTCGTATTATGAATAAGGGTACATAAATTATGAATAAAACCTTTTGATTTGGCACCGTGAATGACCATTGTACAATAAATGTTTAATATGCATAGTTTGTGAATAAGGACTTATTCATCTATTATGAATTATATTCATAATGTTTTAAAAATAATATGCATGTTTAGTTATTCATGAATAATGAAAAATAATGCATATTTATTTATGAAATTAACTCAGGAATTACACATATTACTTTATTGTTTTATGCTTTGTATTGCATATTTATATACTTCGTATGGCTTAAATCATGAATGTAATTCATGCACGGTGAATTATTAAGCATCTTTATTATGATTTATATGCTTAATATTTGCCAAATTTCTGGCAGTTGTTCATTGCTTATGAATAATAATCCATATATTTGCATGAAATAACACATGACTTATCAAAAAATGAGAGGACCCTCCTTGAGTTCAATAATGTTGGTCTACTTAAGGTCTACTCATCAGCAGTGTTACCACTTCTTGGTTCGAATAGTGTAGCAAATCTGCTACATTTTTTTTAAACTATGTAGTAGATCACTACATTTTGAAAATCAAAAGTAGTAGAAAATAAAACAACTTATTTCACATAAAAATGTATACTTTTATTCATTTGTCAGCAAATTTATGTATGAATAGTAATAAAATAAATAAATATTTTTAGTCTTAGGAATTCAGTCAATCAAATCACAAATTATCACTTCTTTACTCTCAAGGAAAAGTGACTTATTTCAAATTTGCTAATTTTTTAGAAGGTTAGTTTAATATTCTTTTAACGATGGGATAAACGTTAAAAGGGATATCTCTTAATAATTTCATCTAGCTTGCACATTTTTTATTAAAGATTAACACATCGCAGTCTGGGTAATATTCTAATTATTGAAATATAGTGTCAATTGTGGACTAAACTTTTTTTTTGACTTAAATCGATATAAGTCACTTTAACTTTAGAGTAAAGACTTTAAAAACTAGATTAATGTTCAAATGAGTTGAAAAACCACGTCTACAAATTTATATTTTGATGCAAATTTCAATAACTCTTCTTCAGGATAATATACATATATCTGTATGAAAACATTATATTTTCAATTGTTCTGTTTGAAAGTCTATTGGTTTTTTGGTTCTTTATTAAATTCAAATGAGAAAACGCTCTTTCTGCGGCTGCACTGCTGTGCGGCAAAGAAAGTAGACACAGAAATAATCTGCTAATTCAGCAAACATTAGACAACGTAAATGATTTTTCAAATTTTTAATGTTTTGCCAGTTCTCAATCGTATTCGAATTGGAAAAATCAATTCTGGTTAGGATTTCTTTATTCCCAATCATCGAAATACAGAAAAATCTGATTGTATTAAAAAGTACGTTAAATGTAGCAGAAATCAAATAGTACGTACTGAAATTTTACAAGGTTAGAAATGTAGCAGATCTACTACTATTGTAGTAAAGTGGTAACACTGCTCATCAGGTAGCTACGACCAAACTACAAAAATATAATTCTCGCTTAATACCTTAAGTTTCAAGCAGAACGCACTGACTTAGCGAATTATATTTACTAAAATAAAAAAAATCCAAGGAAAAATCTCATAAATAAAAATAAGAAAGTTATGTATAAGTAGATAGTTCATAACACAGGCTGTATTATGAACTATAGACTTGGTTACAATTTTTATTTATTTATTTTAATGTTATAAGTGAATGGATTAGATTATGAATAAGCATTCACTGACATTTATTCATGGTTTATGATTGTTATTCTTAAATAATGAATTTTATGTAAAATAATTTCGAAATTTTTTTTGTCTTTATGTAATTATTGTTTCTATATTATAGCTTTTTATAGACAAAATTAAAAATTAAAATAATTCAAAAACCAATATGTTTTTGTTTAACCCTTATATTTCGACCTTCTGGTCATAATCATAGGTATCTTATAACATATGCTGTAATAATTAAGAAAAAGTAAAAAACAATTACATGTAGATAAAACTTAAAAAAATTAAAAGTACAAATTTTTGTTTAAAAAGAAATAAAAAGGTTCTTAAAGTAAACATTTTTTTAAAAAAACTTTAAAATTTAAACAACTTTACGAGTAGCTACATACCTAATATTGTAAATGCATAAAAAGTTAAAAATTAATTTTTCACCAACAATTCTCTGTTAAATTAATTTTCAAAGAAAACAGTTTGAATTTTTTTTAAATTTTTTAAAAAATCCTTAAAACTTTGTTTAAAAAGTTATTGGTGTTCAAAAACAAATTTCTTTGTTATCAAAAATTGATATCGTCAAAACTGGTAAAAAAAGAGAAAATTGCTAGTGAAAAAACCGCGAATTTTGATTGTTATATACTGTGGTATCCAACTGTATACGTGAAAAACTTATGGCTAGGTAACATGATAATGTGAATATTTCAACACCAAAGTATTTGTGTACAAGTTTCATGCTTTTTTATATATGTATATAAAGTGGGTGTGTGATTCGTACCAAATTAAATCTTTAAAGTAATACATAATGTATTTAAATTGTAATGAAAACATAACCATATACACTGATCCAATACACCACCACCAAAAAAAACAACAAAAATGGGATGAAAAGAGGTGACTGTACAAAATTATATATTTTATATCATAAGATCTAGATCAAGGCCTCAAGTTCATTCCCTCCCTAAAGTTCATAAAGTAGGAACACCTTTGAGGCCAATAGTATCAACAGTGACCTCGCCCGTCTATCATCTATCAAAATTATTAATAAGTTTTCTAAAACCGTTAATTGAACACAGCTCTTACAATATTAAAAACTCATTTAGCCTCAAACAAATTTTGGACACGGTAACGTTACAGGACAACGAAGTTTTAGTTTCTTTTGACGTGGTGTCTTTATTTACAAATATACCTGTAGATACAGCAAGGAATGCAATAGCTGAAAGATGGGATGAGTTGGAAGAGAATATCCCCTGCACACAAGATATGTTCCTCAAAATATTCGACATATGCATTAAAGAGAACAATTATTTTCAATTTAATAATAAAGTTTATAAACAGCTCTTTGGATTAGCGATGGGCAACCCCCTGTCTCCTATTTTAGTTGACATTACGTTAGAGAAATTATTAAAAGAAACATTGCCTAAATTATCAAATCCCCCGTCTTTAGTTATGAAATACGTTGATGATTTTTTATTAATCTTACAGAAAGACACAATAGAAGAAACCCTGAAAAAATTCAATTCTTTCCATCATAAAATAAAATTCACTGTAGAACAAGAGGTTAATAACAGCATTGCTTTTCTAGATATGAACATAATGAGGAATGACAACAAACTGAATACAAATTGGTTTAGTAAAGAGATTGCTTCGAATAGAATGTTGAATTTTCTTTCCTCGCACCCATACAAAATGAAAACGAATGTAGCAGAATCTTTCATAAAACGTGTGTTTCAACTTAGTGACTCCACCTATAGAGAAAGTAACAAGACATTAATATTCCAAATTTTGGAAAAAAACAATTATCCAAAACCTCTGATTAAAAAACTTATTACAAAAACTCTATATACAGGAACCTAAGAAACCAATTGAATAACTCACAAATGGATAAAAAAACAATATGTGGAGCGATAACATACATTCCATTTTTAACCGAAAATCTTAAAAAATGTTTACACAGACCGAATCATACACACAAAAAAATATCGCGGTGTGAATGGTATTTTATCCGAAAAAAACTTTATTTTTTATTCAATAGTACCATATTAACTCCGCAAGATCGGGTACAAATTTTAAAATATCCAAAAGGATCGAACAGTATACTTTTGCACCGTTCGGAGTAAACGCAAAAGTTGTCAACAGAGGATTTTTTTAAAAGGTACTTCCCAGAGATTATTTTCGTTCTATCGGAGTAAATATTTACACCGTTTGGAGTTTTCGTGAAAAAGTAAAATTGTAAGAGATTTTGGCTGTATTAGTTAAATTCGCTAAAGCAACCTGCATATTCCTTCTGTATAATAGAATTTAAATTGTGATACAATCAGTCTAGTCGCAGCGGCCTGCACGCCTGATGAGAAGATTCAATTCTCTTACAATATTCGGAACATATTAAAATCATATAATATACATTAAAATAAAATACCAACGGGATAAAAACCATACACTCAAAAAATGTGCGGTGTTAATTGGTTTTTTATCCGAAAAAGTATTTTATTTTTCTCCAACTGAATATATTTTATAAAATTAAATACGCATCAACGGATAGATATTTTTATCTATCCGAAAAGATAAATTTTTATAAAAACTCCTTTTGGATTTAATAAAATGCACCTCTAGGTGTTTTCCTAAAGATGAATGTTCCTGTTTGGGTTTTATGCGGTGTAAAAGTTTTTATCCAAATGTATTTTATGCCATTTTTATTATAATATCCGATTGGATTCAAATTATAAATATCCGATCGGTGGGACACTATGTAACACCGATTCGGTGTTGTGGTGACCTTTTATTTTTTTATGTGTACGAATAAAATAGCCACCAGAATAAATAATACTTTAACAGAATCCTTTACTAAACTAAAAGACAGAATCCCCAAAGAAAAAAGAGCAGGTGTTATATATAAGATCCCTTGTGGATGTGGAAAATGTTATATTGGTGAAACGTCTAAAACAATAAACACGAGGGTTAAACAACACCAAAATGACGTAAAGTTCACCAACAAGAATAAAGGTCAAATAACACAACATCGATCAGCATTATGTAAACATTCTGTTGAGTGTAACAATGGTTTCTTATTCGACGAAGCTTCCATCCTTGGTTTCGAACCTAAAAAACAAAAGAGATTTTTTAAAGAAATGTGTTACATAACTGGAAACACCAACAGTGTGAATTATAAAACAGACAGCAGAGGGTTACAAAATAATTATCTTAGCCTGATACAACAAACTAGAAACAACCAACAATAATATAGGTGACAAGAAAAACTACTATTTAATCTTAATACGCGTAATTAAGATTCACTTAGTAATTGACCATAATTGACACAACTGAACCAAAATTCCACTCAATGGTTTAACTATCTGATCTTATATTTTATGGGAAGATCAATTTTAGTTACAGTGGTAAAAAGGTTGAAAAAAATGTCATAGTCATAACTATACAGGAGTTTTTTCACTATTAACTATTGAATCTTGATTCACATTAAGGTTTTTCTAGTTTTTCTTAGAAGTTTGTCTGACCAAACAGTACACCAATTTTTCTAACTATCTAATCTTGATGTGCACTTCAAAATTGGTTTAGTTGTAACTTGGTATAATTTTTACTCTTGAAGAATATTAATTGGGAACACAATATATTTTATTTTTTATATCGATTTTTATATAAACAATTAATTTTCAAAAAGTTAGTTTTCTCGTCGTGTATTGCTCGATCATATGTTTTTTAGCGCAAATTTCTAAAAACGTCAAAATTAAAGTACGGCATTTCATCAGAAAAGGAGAAAAATATATATGTCGTCTCTTTTTGTTTATCAAGTACATATTATCATTTCAATTAAGTTCATTCACCATAATATATTGCCCTCTATCTTATAAAATATATAATTTTGTACAGTCACCTCTTTTCATCCCATTTTTGTTGTTTTTTTTGGTGGTGGTGTATTGGATCAGTGTATATGGTTATGTTTTCATTACAATTTAAATACATATGTATTACTTTAAAGATTTAATTTGGTACGAATCACACACCCACTTTATATACATATATAAAAAAGCATGAAACTTGTACACAAATACTTTGGTGTTGAAATATTCACATTATCATGTTACCTAGCCATAAGTTTTTCACGTATACAGTTGGATACCACAGTATATAACAATCAAAATTCGCGGTTTTTTCACTAGCAATTCTCTCTTTTTTTATCAGTTTTGACGATATCAATTTTTGATAACACAGAAATTTGTTTTTGAACACCAATAACTTTTTAAACAAAGTTTTAAGGATTTTTTAAAAAATTTTAAAAAAATTCAAACTGTTTTCTTTGAAAATTAATTTAACAGAGAATTGTTGGTGAAAAATTAATTTTTAACTTTTTATGCATTTACAATATTAGGTATGTACCTACTCGTAAAGTTGTTTAAATTTTAAAGTTTTTTTAAAAAAATGTTTACTTTAAGAACCTTTTTATTTCTTTTTAAACAAAAATTTGTACTTTTAATTTTTTTAAGTTTTATCTACATGTAATTGTTTTTTACTTTTTCTTAATTATTACAGCATATGTTATAAGATACCTATGATTATGACCAGAAGGTCGAAATATAAGGGTTAAACAAAAACATATTGGTTTTTGAATTATTTTAATTTTTAATTTTGTCTATAAAAAGCTATAATATAGAAACAATAAATGAATTTTATGCATAAAAGATAAAAATATCCATTTCATTAATTTATGAATTGGTATGCATGATCCATGCAAAGCTTTTTCTCTCTGTGCAATGATCATTGTGACTTCATTGGACATTGCTGCATTAAAACGGCGTTGATCCGATTGTATATCACGATGCAATGCCATGCTGACGACGGGAATTTGTAGGCCATATTGAGCTGCTTCATTGGTTTCTCTCTTCTCAATTTCATGCATAAGCATATAGCATGCCGCAATTCTATTATTTTCGCGATAAAAACGATCAATTCTTTCAAGAATATCTCGACGACACTGATCATTTGCTGCATGATTTTGACGAATGTCTGTTGCTTGTGTAGAATCAAGAACATAAAGTTGGGCATATTGAAGAGTCTCATTATTTATTGGCTGTATATGTGATATTTTGTGGTGAGTTTGACCATTGATCAGGCCACGACCCGGTCAATCGATGATTTTGGTGCCCATTGACGCAAATGACAATGCATTGTTGTACGAACGAATTTGGTCACGGAAATGACCATATTGCGGATTTTGTCGATCTGACGCAGCATACTTTGTAAACATAAAGGATACTCTATACTTCTCCGTCAACGCTCATTATTTTTAGTAGTTTGATTTTACCTTTTCGGCAACATGATGTGAAATTATCATCAGGTAGCCGCTCTTCTTTGAAATATTTTGTATCACAAAATTTGCAGATATTATTCGGCGATCCACAACTAATGTATTGCTTCATTGCGAATCGCCTGATTTTGGCGTTCTTAAGTTGCGCTTCTACTTCCTCGACATTGAGAGTTTTGAGACCATCAACATCACGTCGCTGTGATGCGTTTTGAGCAATATGATGAATAACTAATTCCTGGGCTGACATTCGTCCAATATATTGATGCTGTGATGTTGCATGAGCAATATGATAAGACACTAATTGTTTGGATTTCATTCGTTTGACGCGTTGTCGCTTGGAGGTAGCGTTGGCAGTGCCAAGACGTTCAATTACTGAGGTGAAAGTCCATCAACATTCTAATTGTTCGGGTGTCATTTGATTGATGCGTTGTTGATAAGCATCTATTGCACGAATTTTCGCAAGCGATTCCACACTATGATTTCCTCGCCATTTCAACTTTCTTTCATTAGCCAAGCGACGCTTTCTTGAAGCAAGATCTTTGTTTTTATTAATTTTAACTCTAAAGAAATATATTTAAGAAACATATCTATTGTTTAACATCATATACTATACCCACACATAGAATCATACTAATTTAACATATTACCATTGAGGAAGAACAATAGAGAAGTAATTTTATGAAAGAAAAATGACATGAAATAAAATTTTGCATCTTTATCTAAACTATACAGAGTGATAAAATGAAAGGAAAGTATAAATTTCTAATATCTCTTTTTATCCTATGGTGTTTCTATACGCATTTAAATAGATTGGTATAAAAGTGAAAAATGATCACAACAAACCATCGGCAGTAGGGCGTGGACAAGTTTCAATTCAAAAAGACACATCCACCACGAAATAAAAAATACGAATTTAATTAAGGAATAAACGAAATAAAAAAAAACAAAATTCTTGTTTTTACATTTTTGCACTACTACCATATCATAAGGTGGATTTCAATAATAGCTGCATTTCTTGACGATTCATCTGATCCGGATCAGATCATGTTTCAAGAGACAATTAAAATTTATATATTCTTTTCATATCTTCACAAATAAAATTTCAAAACGAAACAAAAATTATTTCCATACGCATATTTTTGCCATGCAAAATCTCTCTCTATGTAAAGTCCTTCCTCAATGATATTACCTCAAATAGATTGTGTTGACTAAAATAATGATGATGATTTAAGATCTATCAAAGAATTGACTGAAAAACAAAAGATTTTATTGAAGTTAAATTTAAAATTTTATTTACAATTTTCCTTACGTAATTTTACCTAAAATATAACAGTGAAAATCGTCCTTTTTATATGATAACAATGTAGATTGTTCTACAAGTAAAGAAAAGTGATAGTTTTCCAGCGAGTGTAATTGTTTAATTCACGAGCGAGCGCTAGTGAGCGAGTGGATTAACAATTTAACGAGCATGGAAAACTACTTTTCTTACATGTCATACATGATATTTTTTCGTGTATTTGACGACAAACCAGGTAAAAATAAAAAAGGTAGATCCAGTTTGGATCAAAGTATGTATGCATAGCGTGTACATAACAATCGCAGTAAGCAAATAAATAAAAGTCAAAAATCCAAAAATCATTTGGAAAAAAGCGTTTCTATGAAGAAAAGTGTTTTTCTCAAATCGGATAAAATACGTCAGTTTTCTGGTTTGTTATCTGTCAGCAAAATGAAGTATTCCCCGACACTACATCGTTGCTAGGCAACTTACTAAAAACAGTACTGGAAAGTTTTCCTTGCCTAGGCAGAGAATACTTTCTAGTACTGATTATCATCTGTTTTTAAGAAATACATGATATAATTTTAATTTATTTAGTTTTTATTATTATAATTGTAAAATTACATATTTAACAACTATTTATTATAGGTTATATTTACATGAATTGTACAATTTGTACAGGTGTTGAAAATTGGCGCAGATGCATTACAATTAAGGTTAGTTGTAGCCACTGATGCACTATTATCGTTTATTTAGGTCATGTTAGGGTCCACATCTGGATTTTGTTCGGTAGTATTGAAAATTTTTATCTCGGTCATGTTACGGTCCACACCTGGATTTTGTTCGGTGGTATTGAAAATTCTGTTTGCAACTTCAATTTTATTATTTAGAGAATCATCAATGTACCCTTCAGCAACCGTTGCCGATTTCCAACCACCATGTCTCTTAAGGCAAGTCAAATCTGCACCTGTATCTACCAATATTGTAGCAGATGATCTGCGAAAACAGTGCCCTGTATATTCTATCGCATTTGGCAACTTCAAATAAGTAGCTACAGTTTGAGGCAATTTGACAAACTGATGTATGCCCACTACTTGTCTGTTACCTCTACCGTTTGTTAATTTGAAAAAGAATCGAGGGTTATCGAAATCAGTGGGACGTAATGCTATGTATCTACGATATATTTCGATATACGCTTCATTTACAATAAATGATCTTGGCTTGTTCGTCTTGTTAACAGGAATGGTAATCAATATCCTATTTCCCAAATCTTGAATGTCATTCAAATTTATTCGGCATAGTTCATCTTGACGACATGCGCCAGAAATTCTAAAAATTAAGGCAACCTAGAAAACAAATTTTTTGTAAATAAATTATGAGCGCGTACATCTTAACATACTTTTGCCATTAAATATGTATCATCTGGAGCAAGTTCCATAAATGTTTCTATTTGTTGTTTCGTTAAGATTTTGGATTTTTTAGGCTTATATCCATCTGACTGACGTTTCAGTAATGCGCGTAGTTTTCCATATTTGGATATATCAACATTATTGTTAATGCTAAGCGTCGACCTCACCATGGAATAGTTGGACCATAAGGTTGACGGTTTCATCTTTTGACATAAATCCGAAAAATATGCAATTAAAACGTTTTCGGAGAATGAATTGGCCTTGTTATTTATGCGATAATCCATAAAACGCTTGTATGCATTTTCGTACTTCTCCCTCGACTTCTGCGGCAACAAATTTAGTGTAGTCAATCTTGCTGTCTCCAAGATGCCAGGCGGAGTACCTGGGATTGAATTATCAAAATTGCTGTCCATTATATTTAAACTAAACCACAAATTAACGACGGGTATCGTTTGCTCTGACAGACCTTTAAATAAATTGACAGCGCACGCGATTGTTATAATTCTAAGGTAACTTTGATAGTGAAATCTATTGAAAATATAAATTGGAAAATTTTGCGTATTTTAAAGAATATAATGAATAAAATGGATAATCTGATATACTGCCGATTAGAGAAAAAATCGTATGTGCAACTCGTGGAAAAACTATAATTCCCGGACTCTTATGGTTGCTGGAACTCGGCTGACGCCTCGTCCCAGCAACTTCCATACTCGTCCGGGAATATATCGTTTTTCCTACACGTTACACAATATACTATTATAGTGAAGAAATGTGTTGCTAAGGAGAAAAGTAGCAGTTTTCTTTACTGTTTTTAGCCAAGAAATGACGCTCTTTGCCATTAAGTACACGAAAAAAAAATGAATTTTTACTAAAAGATAAATTCAATTATGTAATTAATTTTGAGCGTTAAATTTAATTATTATTTACTTACTTTGCGAAGTTAATTATTCAAATGACAAAAATAAAAGAAATATATTATTCACATAAATGCAAAAAATCCTTCACATGATTTTTTCTTTTATTTCAATGCAATAATAGTTTACTTTACAGAATGAATTAACAAACCACATATTCAAAAATTCACGAATAGATGTACAGTCAGAAACATTCAGATGTATACGGCAAATTAAAATCAACGAAACAATAAAATCCACTTGTATTACTTCCGACTTTTTTTATTTTAAAAATACATAAATATGAAGTAAATATATGTGATAACATTATTGATAAAAAATAAAATTTTAAATATGATATCTTCTGTTTGGTTTTTAACTTTATCTTAAAATGTTCCTCTAAATATGAGCCGTATACATCTGAATGTTTCTGACTGTATGTATAACGAAATTCAGAAAACACAAAATACAAAAATTGTTGAATAAGAGTTATACTTATTCGCAACGTTATTTGGATTTTTTCGATTCATGTATTTCAAAATCTTAAGCACAGTATTTCGAAGAACGAATATTCAGTATAATAAACGTATGAAGAATGCAATGAAGCTAAAATAAAAATACGAACTCCATCTTAATCTTAGTTATTTGTATTTTTATAATATTTATTTAATAGGTGCGAAAGTACACCTTTTTGGGTAAGGCGGGTTACTACACGACTCAGTTTATTTATCTTCGCTCCCAAAACCATCGTGTGACCAAATAATAGAAATTTGCCTATTCCTTAACCGATTTTGATGAAAATTGACATGTACGTTGGAAATGGGATTTTAAATGATTTTTGAATAAAGCTCTAGAATATGGCCAAGTATGATGGAACTTGGTTATTCCTTACCCGATTATTATGAAATTTTCATATACGTTGGAAATGAGATTCTAAAATTATTTTTGGATAAAGTTCTGGAATATGGCCAAGTACATATGATGGAACTTGCCTATTCCTTAACCGATTATGATGAAATTTGATATGTACGTTGGAAATGAGATTCTAAAATGATTTTTGGATAAAGTTCTGGAATATGGCCATCTATGATGAAACTTGCCTATTCCTTAACCGATTATGATGAAATTTGACATGTACGTTGGAAATGAGATTCTAAAATGATTTTTGAATAAAGTTCTGGAATATAGCCATTTATGATGGAACTTGCCTATTCCTTACCCGGAAATGGAATTCTTAAATGATTTTTGGATAAAGCTCTGGATTATGGCCAAGTATGATGGAACTTGGTTATTCCTTGCCCGATTATTATGAAATTTGACATATACGTTGGAAGTGAGATTCTAAAATTATTTTTGGATAAAGTTCTGGAATATGGCCAAGTATGATGGAACTTGCCTATTCCTTAACCGATTATGATGAAATTTGATATGTACGTTGGAAATGGGATTCTAAAATGATTTTTGGATAAAGTTCTGGAATATGGCCATTTATGATGGAACTTGCCTATTCCTTACCCGGAAATGGAATTCTTAAATGATTTTTGGATAAAGCTCTGGAATATGGCCAAGTATGATGGAACTTGGTTATTCCTTGCCCGATTATTATGAAATTTGACATATACGTTGGAAGTGAGATTCTAAAATTATTTTTGGATAAAGTTCTGGAATATGGCCAAGTATGATGGAACTTGCCTATTCCTTAACCGATTATGATGAAATTTGACATGTACGTTGGAAATGAGATTCTAAAATGATTTTTGAATAAAGTTCTGGAATATAGCCATTTATGATGGAACTTGCCTATTCCTTACCCGGAAATGGAATTCTTAAATGATTTTTGGATAAAGCTCTGGAATATGGCCAAGTATGATGGAACTTGGTTATTCCTTGCCCGATTATTATGAAATTTGACATATACGTTGGAAGTGAGATTCTAAAATTATTTTTGGATAAAGTTCTGGAATATGGCCAAGTATGATGGAACTTGCCTATTCCTTAACCGATTATGATGAAATTTGATATGTACGTTGGAAATGAGATTCTAAAATGATTTTTGGATAAAGTTCTGGAATATGGCCATTTATGATGAAACTTGCCTATTCCTTAACCGATTATGATGAAATTTGACATGTACGTTGGAAATGAGATTCTAAAATGATTTTTGAATAAAGTTCTGGAATATAGCCATTTATGATGGAACTTGCCTATTCCTTACCCGGAAATGGAATTCTTAAATGATTTTTGGATAAAGCTCTGGAATATGGCCAAGTATGATGGAACTTGGTTATTCCTTGCCCGATTATTATGAAATTTGACATATACGTTGGAAGTGAGATTCTAAAATTATTTTTGGATAAAGTTCTGGAATATGGCCAAGTATGATGGAACTTGCCTATTCCTTAACCGATTATGATGAAATTTGACATGTACGTTGGAAATGAGATTCTAAAATGATTTTTGAATAAAGTTCTGGAATATAGCCATTTATGATGGAACTTGCCTATTCCTTACCCGGAAATGGAATTCTTAAATGATTTTTGGATAAAGCTCTGGAATATGGCCAAGTATGATGGAACTTGGTTATTCCTTGCCCGATTATTATGAAATTTGACATATACGTTGGAAGTGAGATTCTAAAATTATTTTTGGATAAAGTTCTGGAATATGGCCAAGTATGATGGAACTTGCCTATTCCTTAACCGATTATGATGAAATTTGATATGTACGTTGGAAATGAGATTCTAAAATGATTTTTGGATAAAGTTCTGGAATATGGCCATTTATGATGAAACTTGCCTATTCCTTAACCGATTATGATGAAATTTGACATGTACGTTGGAAATGAAATTCTAAAATGATTTTTGAATAAAGTTCTGGAATATGGCCATTTATGATGGAACTTGCCTATTCCTTACCCGGAAATGGAATTCTTAAATGATTTTTGGATAAAGCTCTGGAATATGGCCAAGTATGATGGAACTTGGTTATTCCTTGCCCGATTATTATGAAATTTGACATATACGTTGGAAGTGAGATTCTAAAATTATTTTTGGATAAAGTTCTGGAATATGGCCAAGTATGATGGAACTTGCCTATTCCTTAACCGATTATGATGAAATTTGATATGTACGTTGGAAATGGGATTCTAAAATGATTTTTGGATATAGTTCTGGAATATGGTTATTTATGATAGAACTTGCCTATTCCTTAACCGATTATGATGAAATTTGACATGTACGTTCGAATTGGAATTCTAAAATGATTTTTGGATGGAGATCTGGAATATAGCCAAGTATGATGGAATTTCCCTATTTTTTAACCTATTATGAGAAAATTCGACAAATGGGTTGGAAACTGCATTCTTAAATGATTTTATGATTCAATTCTGAAATATGGGCAATTAGGATATACCTTAGCTATTTTTAACCGATTATGATGAATTTTTACGTTTCCAAATAATAGAAAGAAATGTGACACAAAAATTATTTTTAGATGAAATTCTGGTATATTAATATATTATAGTTATATAATATATTATAGGTTTATTAAGCAAAATGGTGCTTGCCTATTTCTTAACCGAACTCCATCGTAAATTTAATTATTAAAATTTTTATAATATCTATTTACTAGGTGCGTAAGTACACCTTTTAGGCTGGGTTAAATTACCAAGGTAATAGTTTCTACTGCCAAAACTTTAAATTATAACGTTATTTAACATGTATGCGGTTTGTAAGAAATAGGAATTTAATTCAAAATAATTTTATGGGAATTAATAATTATTGTTTTGCAGGGTGGCAATTGATATTTGTAATTTATTTCATAGTAATATTTATTAATTTTAAAGAAAATCGCTCGCGGCGGAGTCCTGTAGCGACTCACTAATTTTTTAATTCAAATATTTACAAATTATCTACCACTCGTTCATCGCCACAATATACTAATCAAATCACGTATATTGGCGCCCGCACAAACACACAACATGTATTCAAATGTAATAAATGCAAACCATTCATTCAAACCCATAAAATACAAACATTCAGCCATTCCAATATCACGCGCATTCATACTCGACATTAAGCGTCTTCCATTGGCGAAAGCAAACTACTCGCAAGTACTTGTATCTACTCACAACTACCCATGCTCATACGATGGTGTAGAAAATAGAAGTAGTTACGCATAAAATTTGCGCTAGTGGATGTTAGTTGAGAAAATTCCAATAGATGGCTTTTAGACCTTTTTCGATATTTTTCGAGAGTATTTTATTACGTTCGAGTTTTTTTATTTTGTGATGATGTAAAATGTCAAAATTAATACAAAATTATTTTATCGTTGATGATACATTTTTAAGAAAAATATGTTTAAATATCAATGCGGTAAATATCAATGCTTTGCTTTTATTACATGTCCATTTTTTTTTGTCATATTTTGAATTTAATTTTAAATATCGCCATTACTATAATAAACAACTTTACAAAAAACCAAAAAAACAACTAAACAGTGGGCTGTATTTTACTTGTGTTACTCAATTTCTCGTTCCATTGGGTATCAACTCTCAAGTACTTCCAAGTAGCAAATTTTGCTCATTGGAAGACGGCTATTATCTACATAAACTCAGCACATTGTCCTCATAAACGCAACAACATTATTTCACGTTGGCAACATTGGTTGTCAACCAACAAAAGAAACCAAAAACTTTATGTAAAACAGTTTCTCTTCATAATTGGCATAAAATAAATATCGTGCGCCATTTTGAGGCATCGCAAAATAAGTGATAAAATTAAATTAATAAAATTATTATCGTGTTCGTGTTCTTTATTAAGTTCGCACGCGTAATCTTTGTGGAGCGATTAGCATATTTAAGTTTTAAGTAAAACGCGCAACTTATTCTGTGTGGTGGGGAAGTTATGTTTCATTTTTGTATATTATTTTCTTGTGAATAAACGCCGGTCACATACTTATATTTTATATATTGTGAAATTGTGGCCGCAATTATAAACAGTGCATAATTGTTTATACAACAAATTCGAATCTTCATCGACATTACGCACGCGATAATTGGGTATTTGGATCCCCAGAACACGATAACCCCAACGCAATGCTTCAATCAACTTAAATTTTGTGAACAGGTAATGAATTGTCATATTTATCATCTCGTTTTTGATAAAATCTGTTTGACAGTTGTCTCTTCCACTGTATCCCGCTATATTCTAGACTCGATTGGACCTAAAAGTTAACACAAACTGATTATTACTAAAATCTATCTTTGTACAAAATTTCAATCAAAACTATCAACATTTGTTGAATGAGAGGCAAAACAAAAATAATAAAAATGAATGTACGGACACGACATTTTTCTAATCGATGTTGCGGGGTCCTGGACTGGGATTTTGCACAAAAAGTGAGAAACGAGTTTGTGTCTCTCTTACTTACACTGAATGTGAACACTTTTTCGCTTAGTGGAAATGTATTTTATTCATGCCATCTTAGCTAGGTAGAATAAAATATATTTCAACTGTCATTCGTCTGTGTCTCTCATTAACAAAGGCACGTGGTCGAAGCGGAGGAAAAGTGATAGCTCTTATACATACTATAATTGACTGAGATCGCAATAGAAAAAGCGACATCTACCGAATGAAATGGAGTTAAAACTTATTCTTTTAAAAAAAGACATAAACTCGCTTCTCGCCTTTTGTGCAAAATCCCACTCCTGAGGGTCAATTCTCGTTCCGTGGAAAGTATTATGAAAACTATTTTCAGTAAAAAATACACATTTCCGATTCATGTTCCTTGAGAAGGAAAAAATAACGTCAATATCTTTTCATAGGAACAAAACTTTCTCGCCGACCATTTTGGCCATGAGAATATCATATATGTTCATGAAAATAAAATTCTACAAAGACCAAATTTGTACTTTTAGCATTAAATGTGCATTGAAACTGTAATATGATTCAATTTAAATTAAATTTATAAGTACGCTCATCCAAAAAATAAAAGGAACATAAATTTTTTTCAATTTTTTTGAAGAGCTGTATCTTTGTAAAAGACGGTCGTATAGAGATAAAAAAAAAAGCATTTTAAAACTTCAAATCTCTAGTTTTCAGATTTTTGAGCGGAGCATTTTTGTGAGATACCGTGTTACCTTACTGCCTCGAGCCTAATCAATGTGCCGGCTAGCTAGTTCGGCGAGGGATTGGTATTGTTTGGTCGTGGGATCACAAACGCTCGGTAAGGCAACATTAAAATATATTTTACTTACATATTGGGGAACTAGCCGTCATCTAGATGACTCCACACACCCACACCTCTAATCCCCACACACTACTCCGTAATACACATGCTCATTCTTTAGATATATATATATATATATATATATATATATGTACACAAACAAGATTATTTACAATATTTACAGCAAAAAAAAATGTAATTTGTTATGTAGTAAAATTATAGAAATATTTACTTTTGTTGTTAGTCTTCTATAGATACCCCCAACACGATCACGAAGCTAAATTAATAATACTTAGCACACTCCAATGTACTTAGACCAGGTATTCAGAATAGCAACATCAACAGGGTCATGTAGCCAGGAATAGGTAATATATATCCCATTATGGTACTCCGCAATATATCCAAGTAAACCGCTGAATTATCAGGATTCGAAGCCAGTTATAAATATAATCCAGGATGGTATGTGGTAAACTTTTTTTTTGTTGTTTACGTTCCGGAACAAGAAAGATGGTTATTCAATAACAACACCAAAATATATCATCTTTTCTTTTGATAAAATTTATTAACATTTGAATTATCTATGCACTAATTATACAATCTAATTTGATTAGATTTCCACAAATTGTTATAGATATATATATATATCGTTTTAAATATTTTTGTTTTTCTCTCTTTTTTTTTTTTATTTATTATTCGTTTATTTTATACAATAATTTCGATTTTTATAATCATTGTTTATATACTCATATATATATATATATATATATATATATATATATATATATATATATATATATATATATATATATATATATTTATATATATATATATATATATATATATATATATACACATAGATATCCCGACCTGGATATCACACCATATGCAAATAATGCCAATCGAAAGGTGCATATGGCATCACTAACAAAAAAAAATATACTGGAAATCTGTTTTCCTTCTTTTACAATTTTTTTATGGTTATTTATCTTTATTTAATGATTAAATCCCGAATTAAAATAGATTTTTAATTTTTTTTTTAAATATATTTTTTTTTTTTGCGTTAAACTTCCTTCCACCAGGCAAATCAAAAAAAAACTCTCTTTTTTTTTTTCCTTTCCAAAAACAAACTGTTCCTCAGGAAAACCCGACTGCTGATTTTTGAATTCTATGAATCTGAACGAAGTTAATTTTGATCAGGAGTTTACTTACTGAAGCCAGGTTGCAAGTAATACCCTATATACATTTAAGGAACTATTTACACTATATATACAATATCGGTACATGTAAATGGTTACATTCGTGGGGACGTTCCACACACCCTGAGTGTCTCATTACGCCGGGCAACAACAACAAAATGTATGATATATATTATATATTTGAAAGTCATGTTAAAATATTTATACACAAATTTAGAATCGTATATCCTTGACATGATATACTCCGAGATTTTTACCGTTTTCCATTACTAGTTCGTAAGCGGTACTTCCTAGTCTTTTAAGAACTGTACACTTGACAAATTTAGGTGCCAGCTTTGCGGATAATTTAGCTAAGGCATTACTTTGCGTGTAGTTTCTAACAAATACCGCTTGCCCAACGTCTAAAATTCGCTTTTTACTTCTTAGATTATAACTATTGCATGATTTTTTGTACGCATCTTCTAAATGTTTTAACACTAATCGTTGACAGACACTAGCAGTGTTTGCTTTTGACTCAGCCGAAATAATTCCCTCATCTTCCAAATTTAACAATTTTAACAATTCATACTCTTTTCCATTGGTGATCATGTGCTGGCCAAACATAAAAAAATGAGGAGAGTATTTCGTCGAGTCATGCGCTACATTCCGAAGAGCGCATGTAATTTCAGGTATGTATTGGTCCCAAGTAGTATGGTTGCCGTCTACGTAAGATCTCAAAGCGGAAAGTATGGAACGATTTACGCGTTCCGATGCATTCGCTTGAGGACAGTAACGCGGTACAGGTGAATGTTTAACATTGAATTTAGACAGAAAACTCTGAAAGATTTTTGAAGTGAATTGAGAACCGTTATCAGAAACAATATATTCTGGTACGGAATACGTGAGAAAGATTTCTTTTTCTAAAAATTTAACAATATCTGATGCCAAAGCTTTTCGAAATGGTTTAAGGAATATGAATTTAGAATAATGATCCAAAATGATAAAAAGGTAAGTATTTCCAAATTTTGATCTAGGGTAAGGACCCAAAAAATCTACAAATAAGCGCTGCATCGGCCGCACAACCAATCTCTGCCCACCCATCTCTGTTCTGGTGGAATAATTTACTGCCTTATTTTCTTTACATTTATCGCACGCGCTGACATAGTTTCTTACATCCGTTGCCATTTTGGGCCAATAAAAATATCGCTGAATTCTATCAAGCATTTTTGCAGAACCAACATGAGCCGACGTAGGAGGGTTGTGTGCCTGTACCATAATATATGAAACCAAGGAATATGGAATGTATAGTTTCCAATTTGGAATGTCAGTCATGGTAAATGACAGATTTTTATTTGCAGATGTATTGACTAGAATTTTGCCATCAGATATTTTGAAATTTGGAAAAGAATCAGACCGAGAAAGAATTTTAGAAATTAATTCTAAATATTCTGAAGATTTAAAAGAAACTGAGTCTAGATTGATATTAAAGCCACACTCGTTTAAAACAATCTCTTCCATAAAGACTCTCGAAAGTGCGTCCGGTACGACGTTTTGTGATCCACTACGATGCTGTATGGTAAAATCGAAACCTTGAAGTTTTAGGCTCCAACGCGCTAGCCTGCCTGTGAGCTCTTTCTGGCTCATAAGCCATTTAAGGCTCGCGTGGTCAGTAATGATGGTGAAAGAATATTCCTCGATATATGCTCGAAACTTCTTTACGCTTAGCACAGCCGCAAAACACTCTAGTTCAGTAATGGAGTAATTTCGCTGTGCTGCGTTCAGCTTCTGAGACATAAACGCGATGGGATGTTCGTCACCATCATCACCTTCCTGCAACAACACACCTCCGATACCAGTTGTACTAGCATCGCATTGAATCACAAACGGTTTTGAGAAGTTAGCATGCACCAACACTGGAGCATCTGAAAGTGCCAATTTGACACTCTCAAAAGCTTGCTGGGCTTTCGCAGACCACACGAATTTCGAAGCCCTTTTGGTGAGATCGGTAAGAGGAGCAACAAGAGATGCGAACGAAGGAATAAAGCGCCGATACCATCCCGCCATTCCTAAGAAACGACGAAGTTTTTTAGGAGTAGTTGGTATTGGATAATCGTGTACGACTTTAACTTTATCCGGATTTGTTGAGAGGGTTCCGTCCCCAACCACATAACCAAGATAGTTGATACGCTTGAGGAGGAAGTGGCTTTTTTCAAGGTTTACCGTTAAACCAGCATCAAGCAACCTTTTGCCAACAAGTGACAACAATCTGAGATGCTCTTCAAATGTCCTAGAGGCAATTAAAAGGTCGTCGAGATATACGAAAACGCAATCATGAAATTCATGGGGAATCACCCGATCCATTAACCGGCTCATAGTTTGAGGCGCGTTACAGAGACCAAATGGCATAACTGTGAATTGATACAAAGGGCGTCCAGGGACCGTAAACGCTGTCTTATCGCGAGACTCCACATCCAACTGGATTTGCCAAAATGCATCTTTCAAGTCGAGACTTGAGATCCATTTTGTCTCCTCCAATCGGCTGAGTAATCCGTCGATTATAGGCAGCGGATACGCATCCTTTTTCGTTACTTCGTTCACTCGCCTTGCATCTAAACAAAGACGAACCTTGCCATTTGATTTCCGAACCAATGTCACGGGTGAACTCCATGAACTTCTAGACTCTTCAATTACTCCCAGGGACAGCATCCGATCAATCTCAGCGTATATGTCAGCTTGCACAGCAGGAGATACAGGGTAGTATCGTTGTTTGATGGGCGTGGCACCTTGAACGTCGATATTATGTGAGATTACAGTTGTTTTGCCAAGACCGTTTTTGTTGAACGATGGAAATTGTTCAACAACAGCATCTAGACGAAGTTGTTGATCGTGAGATAGATTGTGGAAATCAAATCATCTTTATCTAACTCAGCAATACATTTTGGAATAATTTTGAATAATTTCCAAAAATCAATGCCTAAATAGAGAATTTGTCGTAGTCCAGGAATTAAATAAATGTTCAATAATTTCTGTTCACCATTATAATAAACAGAACCTGTGAAATAACCAAGAACACGTTGCTTTTGACCACCTGCTGTTCTAACTTCGGAAGAAACACCATGAATTTTAATGTTAGGATCCAACAGATATTTTTCACAACCATAACCAAGCGCAGTAATTGATGCACCACTATCCAATAATCCTTTATAGGGTACACCATTGATACCGACATTGGTGTATGGTCGATCGTCTATCCTCTGAAATAAAAGTTTCCGAAATTGTAAAATTTAGCTGTTTGCGTTCGTTCCAATATTTGCGACATCGAAATTTAGCTTTATTCGAACGTTGTTTTTTGAATTTATGTGAAACAAGAGGTGTATTATCAGAATTAGAATGGTCTTTTGAATTTGGAACGTCAAAATTATTTGATACCGAAACATTTAATTTGGTCTTGCCTGAGAATGGTTCAGAATTTTTATACGGTGTTCCTGTTGCTGCTGCCGTATGTCCCGAGGATTGTTCATGGCAGTCGATTGAGTCCTCGAATCGGCGTTTCCCGACGTACCACATTTTGGACAACTATTCCTAGTATACCCATCTTTACCACAACCACGACAAAAAAATCGTAGGGGTTTTGAGCATCTTGGAAATGTATGCCCTATATCATGGCAATTCCAGCAAATAAAATTGTTTGACGAGCTAGCATTTTGATTAGAATTTTGGTCGTAAGCATCAATTTGATTACTCAGACCAAAATTTTGATGTTGACCAACATTAGACGGTATCAAAGGTTTGTAATTTTGGGATCCGAAATTATTATAAGATAGATTTGGATTATAGTCCGAAACACAATTTTGACAATTTCGTTTGTTAATAATCGTAGTTGTATCATGCCGAACCTCGACAGGACCTTCAACCTCGTTGACATGGTACTGTGGTCTACAATATTTGTCCGGAATATAATTGTGGCGTTTCCACATGTCCTCCAGTGCTACACATCTCCTTACCAAAGCACTAATTGACTCGATTTCCTGATCAGCAAGCTGATTCTGAAGCCCGACATTCATATTGTACCGAAGAATCCTAAGTATATCTGAATCTGGAATTGGGGTTCGAAAACGGAGAGTTAGCGCCAAAATTTCATTATAAAACTCCATAAACGATTCACCTGACTTTTGTTTGCGAGAATCGATTACTCTGCGAATGTCGTCGTCCGTGCGTCTATCCTGAAATCGCTCGATGATTGCTAATTTTAGTTGCAACCAAGTGGAATTGGGATTGCGTTCTATATAGCACCAATACCAATTTGAAGCGGTTCCTTTTAGGAAAACGCTAAATTGATCCCGTACAATACTTTCCGCGACTTGATAGGTACGAGCAAGATGCTCTACTTTAAATAAAAACCTCTCTATTGGTATACCATCTGGTGCGCCATCGAATTCAATTCTCCATTTTGACAATTGGTGTTTTTTATCACCAGATGAAATTGACGTCGGTGTAGGATTTGCAAATAAAGGCCTGCTTGTTGATTTGCAACTTTTGGATATTGGTAAATAGAATTTTGAATTGGATATGATGACATATTGTGACCAGATTGTAAATTTGGCAAATTTTGCGGAATTTGGCTGAAGCGAACATTTGAGACAGGATTGGATAACAAATTTAACTGTTGCGTATTATAATTTAAATCATTTAATATGTTATCACTCTGTGATTGATTATTTGCAATAGGCAAATTTCCAGCATTACGGTTATCTGAACCTAAATTCTCCAAATGACCATCACTGCTACCCACAGTACTATTAGTTGCAACTATTCTATTGAATTTTGGTAAGGTGTTGACGGTTTGATAAGACTTAAACGAATCCACATCCGAAACATCTTCTTCTGAGGAAGATAAATCATCTATCACAATATGAATCTTTTCTTTAACTATATTAATCGATTCATTTAGAGAATTGTTGTTGTTTGAACAAGTATTAATGTGTTTATGTAATTCTTGAGCTTGTATTAGCGCATCTATGCAATTTTGTTTGTAACGTCTCGTAGACCTAGAAAGACGTTCCAATCTCAGAATTATATGCACTAATCTATTTAAAACAATAGCGAAGTTATCTGTATTTGATTCTTCGGACTTTTGCTCTACAAACCAAACCTTATGCTCGTCAATTTTTAATAGGTATTTTCGAATTTCCCTATCTGGATTTTTCCGTGCAGATTTATGGGGTTTAACTGGTTTAATAATGGGATTTTCGTTTTCATCGCTGATTAATTTTTCAAGTCTCTTTAATTTATCCACAGGGCTACCCTCAATACCTCGCGCTAAACATTCCACCAAAAATTCATCGGGTGTTAAACAATGAATATTGAGACCCTCCATTATATTTATTAATAATTACTTAGTTATTTTTACAGGTTATTAAAAGAAACAAAACAAAAAAACAAAAAAAACAAAAAAAAATATTAACTGATACCTTACACCTGACTCCAATGCGAAAACTCCGATATCTCCAGTCTATCAGATTCATAAAAGAAATCAAACGCGAAAAAAATAAATATAATGAATATAATAATGACAATGACTAAAAAAATAAAATATATAATCGTATGTTGTAGAAGAACAGAATTTAAATTTTCGTCTATGAACGATTCAATAGGTATTGTGTGTGTGTGCATGTGTGAAGCCACCAGACGACCGCAAATCCCCAAAAATAAATATCAGAAACTAAAATGAAAATACAAATAGTCGAAGATCAATCAATTTCGAAATGAAACCGAGTTCCAAAAACATTGAAATCAATTTGAAAACTAATTCAAAGCAAAAGTTGTAAAAAGAAACTCCGTTTAACCTCGAATAATTTTTATTGCTTACATTTAACGGACACAAGTATCAATGATCAAAATCCTTAAGTACCATGTCAATCCAAATCGGAGTAGCAAAAAGAATAAAAATCAGGACCTATGCCATGACCAAATAAAGCAAAAAAAATTTTTTTTTTAAAAAATAATTTTGAAAAATAGTTAGCCATATGGAAATTCATATCCCAAAATAAATTCAGATTTTTTTGTGATGTACAGTCAGAAACATTCAGATGTATACGGCAAATTAAAATCAACGAAACAATAAAATCCACTTGTATTACTTCCGATAAAACAAAAAAAAAACATGTTTAGATGTGATGTTTTATATGTCTATACTGTCCTTCACGTGTTTATGATGATGATATGATATCTTCTGTTTGGTTTTTAACTTTATCTTTAAATTTCCCTCTAAATATGAGCCGTATACATCTGAATGTTTCTGACTGTACCTCCAAACATCAACACCATACGAGTTGAAACATCATTTAAAAAAAATCTATCCACCATCTGGAGAAGTAATGTTTCTCAACACCATAAGATAATTGAAATCCGGTAGCAAATCACAACAAAAAAAAATTCCATATAAATTTTAATAATAATTATCCAGTTACACGATGTGTTTGGGCGCCATAATGTTACCTTACTGCCTCGAGCCTAATCAATGTGCCGGCTAGCTAGTTCGGCGAGGGATTGGTATTGTTTGGTCGTGGGATCACAAACGCTCGGTAAGGCAACATTAAAATATATTTTACTTACATATTGGGGAACTAGCCGTCATCTAGATGACTCCACACACACACACACCTCTAATCCCCACACACTACTCCGTAATACACATGCTCATTTTTTAGATATATATATATATATATATATATATATGTACACAAACAAGATTATTTACAATATTTACAGCAAAAAAAAATGTAATTTGTTATGTAGTAAAATTATAGAAATATTTACTTTTGTTGTTAGTCTTCTATAGATACCCCCAACACGATCACGAAGCTAAATTAATAATACTTAGCACACTCCAATGTACTTAGACCAGGTATTCAGAATAGCAACATCAACAGGGTCATGTAGCCAGGAATAGGTAATATATATCCCATTATGGTACTCCGCAATATATCCAAGTAAACCGCTGCATTATCAGGATTCGAAGCCAGTTATAAATATAATCCAGGATGGTATGTGGTAAACTTTTTTTTTGTTGTTTACGTTCCGGAACAAGAAAGATGGTTATTCAATAACAACACCAAAATATATCATCTTTTCTTTTGATAAAATTTATTAACATTTGAATTATCTATGCACTAATTATACAATCTAATTTGATTAGATTTCCACAAATTGTTATAGATATATATATATATATATCGTTTTAAATATTTTTGTTTTTCTCTCTTTTTTTTTTTTTATTTATTATTCGTTTATTTTATACAATAATTTCGATTTTTATAATCATTGTTTATATACTCATATATACACATAGATATCCCGACCTGGATATCACACCATATGCAAATAATGCCAATCGAAAGGTGCCTATGGCATCACTAACAAAAAAAAATATACTGGAAATCTGTTTTCCTTCTTTTACAATTTTTTTATGGTTATTTATCTTTATTTAATGATTAAATCCCGAATTAAAATAGATTTTTAATTTTTTTTTTAAATATTTTTTTTTTTTTTTGCGTTAAACTTCCTTCCACCAGGAAAATCAAAAAAAAACTCTCTTTTTTTTTTTTTTTTCTTTCCAAAAACAAACTGTTCCTCAGGAAAACCCGACTGCTGATTTTTGAATTCTATGAATCTGAACGAAGTTAATTTTGATCAGGAGTTTACTTACCGAAGCCAGGTTGCAAGTAATACCCTATATACATTTAAGGAACTATTTACACTATATATACAATATCGGTACATGTAAATGGTTACAACCGTTATCACTCAATCATAAGAGCGCGAAGAAAAAAAATTCGAATTTTTTTTTTGCTAGAATCCATAGGCTCGGGAATTTATTTTTAATTTAAACCTATGCATAGGTCGTTTAGCCTGTTAATTAGGCGTAAATTTAATTTCGTTCTAGTCTCTTTATGTCAACTTTTTGCTGAGATATCTGACTTTAATTAAAAAAAAATTCTTTTGTCTTTGATCATCGATATCTCAGCAACCAATGATGGTATAGTAAATTTTAGGGCAGCCTTAAAAACTTGAGTAAATTTCCTACAAGACCGTTAATGATTAGTTGAGAACAAATTTTTTTTCACCCTCAATACTGATTTGAAAAAAGTATCAAAAAACGACTTTTTAGGTAGTCTTATAGGCTAGTTATATAGCCGAAACCGAAACGGAATGAAATGAAACGGACGAATTGATTGTATGAAAACCTACTAGACCAATTATACAGAAGAAACGAAATGAAAATGAACGGACGAATTGATTCAATTCAATTTGCTTTCGTTTCGTCTTTGCGGTTATACACTACTGGTTTTATTTTATTTTGCTATCCTTAGTAGCACTGATGTGAAAACAATATATGTATGTCAATACAAAATGGATTAGGACGTCAAGGGAGAATGTTTTTGTGGCGGTAGCATTTTTATAATTAGCGATAAAATAAGAAAAACTGATTGTGGCGCTGTGTGAACTGACTAACAATTAGCCATACACCCTAATATATGTTTTTTAGCAATAATATACTGTTACGTGTCCATTTTTTTTTTGAAAAATTTATTTATTTTATTTTAGCGCGCGGATAAATTTTTGAAATAAAATAAAACCATTTTAAAAACGTCAAAATACGTTTTCGTCAATATAACCATGTCTCTTCCGTCTTTTCGTTTTAGTCCGTTTCATTTCGTTTCGTTCCCGTCTATATAACCAGCCCATTAATATACTCCTAATAACCCTGTATTATTTTTATATTGATCCATCCAACCGTTTTTCCGGACAGATCGATCAAAGTTTTACAAAACAATTTAAGAAACAAGTGATCATCAAAATAAAAAAACGATTTTTTTCACATTTTGCGTTAGTTACTTGTTAACCATTAACGATCGTATGATTTTTTTGTAATACTCGCCTATAATAAAGTTCTGCAATATGAGCAATTATTATGGAACTTGGCCATTTCTTATCCGATTATAATGAAGTTTGACTCCTAGTCTGTGTGAATAGTATCTAAAGGGATTAATTTCTTAGTTTACTGATTAATAAGTTAATTTTCAGATTATAACTTAGTTCCAGATTTAATCATTATTATAGGATTAAAATCAATCCTTACTAATGAAGAAGCTAATTAGTATAGATTATAATTCCAGAAATAATAATAATTATAGGGATTAAAATTAAGCCCGTGTTTCAGAATTAAATTCTAGCTTAAATCAACCTTCCAGGATCAACAAGGGGTGAAGAAGCTGTAGTTTAGAAATTGTGTTGTCTTGTGCTAACTATTTTACTATATATTTACTAACAATCGATCGCTTGGGTGTCTGTAACCGGGTCGAGTCTCGCCCATCTAACATTCCTTTCCTATCCTTCGGTCCTGTTATATGTAAAAGGGTGTAACCCGGCGTCATCCGGGAATCTTGCTACACATTTTATAGAAATAAATTTTAGTAGTTTTGAAATAGAAAATTAGAATTTCCTTAGTAAATGCACCAAATCGACATAATTTAAAATTGCTCGTTTTTGAGTTATTCGGTTGTTTAATGTGTCACATTAGGCATTTTTAATATAATTAAAGTCCACCATAGATTATTATCAGGTTGATGTTGAAGTGGATTAAATATTTAATAGGATGGCGTGAAATATTAAAATTAATTTTAACCAATCGTACTGTATAGCAACCCCTTCCAAGAAAAACAAGGTTAATATTGAGTATTAAGTCGCCAAAACTATATATTCATTGTAAGATTATCTAACCCTGTAATACAATGAATCAATCGTGGCGAACCTCAAAGTTGTTTTGTATATTATTTTATTGGAACTACAGAGGTCGTTAAATGCAACAAAGTTTATGAAGAGACTTGGCCCTAATCACAAACCTAAACAGCACAAGAAAAATTATAACTTTTAAAAGAATTATGCTCGTACGTTACTTATAGCGGTTTTTTATTTGGCACCTTTAACACCTAGGTTTATAAAAAAGTATTATTTTGACTGTGATAGATGATTTTATTTTTATTTCATAAGAAAAAATAAAAATGTTTGTTAAAACAAATGTAATGTGAAATCTATTCCCATTGCTATATGAGGAACGCGAAAATAACTGATTTGAATATCAACAATGTAAGAAACAGACATTTTGTGCATCGAAAATAGACCAAAAAAGCTTTTATTTTCCAAAATCGAATAATTTTATATAAACCCGGTGATTTTTTGGCGATCATCTTACAATAAAATAGTTCCATAAAATTCTCTAAACGACTCTCTAAATTGTCTTAAAGAGAACTTTAATCAACTTTCATAAATTAGGAAGACTTCACCCAAGTGTGACTTTTTGCAATTTTTTGTTTTGAAACAGCAAGCCCCCATTTAATATTGTGTACATTGTACATATAGAAGTTAAAATTTGTCGGTCTGTGTGATATAAAATTATATCATATTTCCATATATTTCCTGTAGATTGACTGTGTCAAGGATACTAGGAGAGTTCATTTTGAAATTAACCCTTATCGTACCTCAATTGAGACCTTCAAACTCTTTTTAGTGCTGTTGGATTTGTCTTTAGTGTTGCTGAGTTAGTGTTGTTGTTGCTAACATATTTATATGTCAATTCTAAGTAGCAACGTAGCATTGATTAAAGAATTAAAATCCAGTTGAACTGGAAATATAGTTGAATTAATTAAATCAATCTTTGTTTAATATTTTTGTCACTGATGATCAAATTAGAAACAGAACAAATCTTTGGTTTTACATTTAGCAACAGAACAATGCAGTAAAATGTTTTGTTGGCGGAATAATATTTCTCAACTTGAAGATTCGTTTTAAAAATTTTCAGATTTTGGCTTAAGATTATCGTTAGGACCTTGCACACCTTTCTTAATATTAAGATTGTTAAAAGAAAGCCTCAAAATTTAATAAGCAAAGCCTAAATAAAATTTAAAATTTTGGTAAACAAAGGTATCCCATAAAAGTGTAAAATAGCATTTGTAAAAATATGAGATTTGACCCTCCGCGATCGCATTGTGAACTTGGGAATTCCCGTAAAACGGAAACGAGACAGGGCTTAGCTCCGCTCTCTAAAAAAACTTAGTACAGGTGCGGTCCTGCAAGCGTCGTTTTTTCGCTCTCCGTCAGTTAGTTCCTGAGCAACAACGGCACAAAGTGGTCGACCAGACTAATAGGTCGCAGTGGGACCGGCGTGATAGTTTAAGTTAAAATTCAAGAGTTCGATGTTTTTTGGTCAAAACCTGCTAAAATTCTCTCTAGAAAGCCTGCTTGTTTTGCAGATACGCAGATACACATAATATCATTGTAATGACAATTTTCTGTGTATTTTCATAAAAATCCTCGATTTCCCCCTCGTTGAAATTATGCATGTTCAAGTAGCGAGAAACGGTCAAACCCTAATTTTTTTTTAACACTAGGGTGTTCGTTATGAGAATCCATGGTCATTTATTTTTTATTATGGCATTTTAATTGTTGAAATTTAGGCCATGACACGTTTTCCTAGCGTTTTCGCTTAAATACCGATTTATTGTAAAAAATATAATAACTTTTGTACTTAAATATTTGTGGATTCTCATTCTAGAAGTTGAACCCTTCATGAGTGTTCATGAATTTTTTTAGATTTTTCAAAGCGACTTAACACGTTGAAAACTGTACGTGGACTTTTCGATCCAGTGCGACCGCGGGAAGCATCGAAATTACAGTGCGACCGTCAAAGGTTAAGTTATAATTGAGAATTTGTTTTTTAAACAAAACTGGACGTTAATTAAGCTTTAAATTTTGGTAAACTTTGTTTATTCTGGTTACATTCTATGGAATAGGAATAACCGTTGTTTCGTTAGTATACGAATAGTAAAACTTGGATGAAATTTAAAAAAATACAAAATTATAAATTATTACAAAAAATATAAAATTGTTGATAAAATCGGAGTTTGGTATAGGATAACTTAAATTTGCACAATCTTTACATTTTTCAGTTAGAATTTCAACCATTGAATTTTTACCGGCCGGCGACTCAGCATTTCTTGGAAGTCAACCGAGCTTCACTCAACTACATACAACGTTCCGGGAAATTGGAACTACACAACGAATTAAATTCAACTAACTGGAAAATTGTTGTACATACATGAATTTGGATTGCTGATTTACGCATTAACTTTATTGTAGATGTTCATTAATATATGACAATACTTGCGTAAGAGAAAATTATTTATGTGAAGAGATTGAGTATTTATGTAGATTGAAACCGCCAAATAATTTGAAATACTCCTTCGATTACGAAATTATTCATAAATACTATATTTGAGTTTAAAAAAAAACAAGTTAAGTGTATAAAGTGAATCGTCCCGAAAACGCATTTGAAATAAAAGGAAGCTGTAGATTTTAATAGTAATTATTAATTTTTATTTAGGTTTTCAGAAGAAATGAAGAAAAATATTGGAAAACTGAAACTTATTTTTGAAACTCTAGAGAATAGACAAATTATTTTTATTGACAACTCAAAATTGACAAAAATGCAGTTAACTTGTTTTGCAAAAAAACGTAGAATAATTATTTAATTGTGATTGCACACTTTTTCATACTAGTTTTAGGCAATCGATATAACTTCTAACCTCGTTCAAAAACATACAATTTACAAGTCTCTTGGTACATGCTAATCTTGCTAAAATTTTGTGCACATATTAGTTTGCATTTATTTACGATTAATAGTAACCCTTTAGAAATCGAGCTTTATTTATAGCAACTCAACGTAATACATATTTGAAATTATAAAAAGGAAACATCCATCCCCCGATTTACACGGCACTCGTTGTACACGATTTCGCTTTTATACGGTTTGAAAAAAAAATATTAAAAAATGTACTTACAAGTTTTTAAACATTAAAATAATTCTTTTTTAAAACTTTATTTGATATTACTAATTTATTATTTATATTTTACGTTGAAATAAATGAATTCTTTAAAAAACAACCGTAAACAAAGAATTTTATTTGATTTTTCGATTTCCACGATTTTTCATACAAAACCCGATTATACATTTACACGGTTTTCTGCTGAACCAAATCACCGTGAATGGTATTCATATTTTGAACCCTAAATTTACAGTCCAAGGAAACTCTAAGAAATGTTGGGCTTTTAACATTAAACAATTTTCTGCAGAATTCAATAAAGATTTGACCAATTTTGCTAAGAGTTTAAACGCCTGTCTTCTTTATTTTTTTATATGAACAATTGTCTTTATTAATTTCGATTTTTTATTAATCTGTTTCATTTTTTTTAAATATTTTTTTAAACTTTTTTTTGTAATTTTAAATATTCAAATTTTATGTTTTTTCCCCTTTAATCAGAACTATTTTTCAGTATCTTGTTGATTTTTAATATTTACAAAAAACATAATAATAATAATAATAATAATAATATATTATTAATTAATTAAAAAACCCAATTATAATAATGGTAGTTGTTTCAATTAATAAAATAAAAAATAATTACTATAGTATTCTATTTATTATTTGTTTTTTTTTATAAAAGAAAATATTTTTTTTTGCATTTTTAAATATATAATATTTGTTGTTTTTTTTGTTTAAATATTTAAAGAAATATAAAATTTTTTATTTTACTATACATTGAAAAAGGTACATTGTAATTTTAATTAATTAAATTTAATTAATATTTATGCTGATTTTTTACCAAAGTAGTACAAGATAACACAAAACCGAAAATTTAGGATTTATTTTTAAATATATTTAATTTGGATATATTAATGTATTATAATTATTTTTCAGTCATATCATATGAACCTTTATTTTAAAACTGGGGCAAATGCATTTTTCAACAAAATTAATTAATTAATAACAATAGAAATGAAATAGTATGATTTTTTATCGCTAAACAGTTTATACTCAAAATAAAAAAAAAATTAAATCGGCATTACATGCGCAATAAATAAAATAATTCAAAATAGCGTATATTTTTCCATTTATTGATTTTCTATTTTTTTTCATAATCTCGTTTCAACAAAATGGGACTTGTCCCACTTTTAAAATAAACGGCTCATATAGCTGTTATATACATATTTTGTATGTTTATGTAAGCAATAACACTAAAATATTATTAATTATTGTTGTTATTATTATTATTTTTATATATTTAGTATGAGCACATGAATGAATGATTGGAAAAATGAATAATTTTTATTTTATTTAATATTGCTTATTTTTTAATAAAAAATAATTAAAATATACAAGAATATAAATAACAATAAATTATTAAGAATAATAATATTTAATTAAAATACAAGGCACCTATTTATCATTGAGTTCATCCATTCATGTTATTATTTATATGTATATGAGAACCGGAACAAAAAATAATGAAAATTATTTTTTTCTAAAAAACAAGGAGAAAATTACCTAAAAAATAAAATAAAAAAATAAAGTTTTTAAATTTTTAAATATATGTATTTTTTTATATTATTATAATATATATAGAAAAATATGTAGGTAATTACAAATTAACTTAAAAATACAGCCAAAATATAATATTAAAAAATAATTAAATAAAAATATGTATTTTATATATAATATATATAATAATTTAAAGCTTATTTTAAAATTAATTTTATTTTTTAAACATCAAATAGATAAAAATATTTTTCAGTACTTTATATTTAGTTAAATTAATTAATTTAGCAAATTTATTTTTATGTATTTTCAGCCTCTGTACTAATTTATAATTATTGATTTATTAAATAATTAATCAAGAAATTATTTTATTTTTGTTTATTATATCGGTGGGATTATTTATTTTTATTTTTAAAAATAATAATATACATATTTAATAAAATTTGTGCAAAATAAAAGTTAATGATTTTAAAGTATTTATTTTTAGAAAATAAATAAATCCAACCGATTTCTTATTTACTAAAACTATAAAATAATTAATATTATTTTATTTTATACAATTATTATTTTTGTAATAAGCACCGATCTTTCAGCTAGGAAAAAAATTATAAATTTTTAATTTTTGTATTTTTTTTTTTAATTATTATACAAAATGTATACAATTTTTGAATTTATGTAAAAAATAATTTTTATTTACAAATTACTAATTAAATAAATATATTATTATATAGGTACATATTATATATTTTATAACTTAATATTAAAATAAACAATTTTTTTTTTTTAATTTAATTTAATTATTTATTTGGTATACAAATATAAATATAAATTATATATTATATATTAATTTAAGATTAAATGTAAATTTTTCTTGTATGATTTTTTTTTTATATTTGATCAGTCAATTTATTGGTGTTTAAAATTAAATTATAGATAATATTAAATTTATTTAAATTTTTTACAGTCTCGTTAAAATAAAATTAAAATTAAATTAATTTCTTTTTATCAATTTATTAAAATACATATATATGTTTACGTGCATTCAATAACCAGAGGCTGATTTGATTCGATAACAGATGGCCGATTTTCGCCATTTTGTTGATGTTGATAATGATGTTGTTGGTGATGTGATTGTTGTGGGTGTTGTTGCTGATGCTGTGGCTGATGTTGTTGAATATGTTGTGAACTTGTTGATGTGATGGTTGTATTTGTGGATAGTTTTTCGATTTTAGGCGATAACTGTGATGTTTGATTGTGGTGATGTTGTTGTTGGGGATGATGATGCATTGACGGTAGATGTGATGTGTGCTGTTGTTGTGTATGTTGTAGTATTAAGGCGTGTGGGGAATTTCCAATATGTCTCAAATGAGGATGTGTTTGCATTTGGATATGTTTTATTTCGTAGTCCTCCTTAGACTCAAAATCTCCATGATCCTTTTCATTTGGTCCTGAAAGAATAAAAATAAAAATTTATTAATTTTAAATCCACAAAACACAAAACAAAATCATATCAATACCTAAACATTCGGAAGTTGCAGCCGCTGCAAGTGCCAACTCTTCTTCAATATTGTTCGGCTTACAGCTCGTAGTCTTCCAATGCGTTCTCAAACCAGATGCACTTATATACTTTTTATCACAACCTTGACACACATATGGCCGATCGTTGGTATGCAATCGTTTATGCAGTTTTAAATGCACAAATTGTGTAAATTTCTGGGGACACAAATCACAAGCGTACGGCTTCTGGCCACTATGCAATCGCAAATGTGTTTTCAAATTTGATGTAGATGAAAATCGTTTCTTACAAATGTCACACTGGTGTGGCTTTTCACCTGTATGCACCAAATGATGTTTCTGCAAATGTGCTAATTGTGTAAATGATTTGGTACACACGTTACATTTGAATGGTCTTTCACCCGAATGTGTTCGTAGATGAACTTTCAAATTTGATAGTTGACCAAAAGTTTTACAGCACACATTACACTCATAATGCATTTTGCCATCCTTTTTCTTCAGCGGGTAGGGCAGGCTACGATATCCACGTGATCCATGACTATTCGGGCTCATTGGACTGCAACTTCGATTCCCATCGGGACTCATACTGCAGTTCGGTGAATGTGATCGATTTGAGGGTGAGTACTTTTGGAGTGGTGTTAGCGGTGTCATTAAATGATGTGGTAAACCTAATTGACCACCATTTTGAAGCGCTAATAACCCAGCCGATGTTGGAATACCGTTGACGTGTTCATAATGTCCGTTACTATTCAAAGGTGGTGAATAAGTTGACGATGGTACGTGAGTAACAATATTACCATTCGGAGATGTTGAGTACACATTGTATGGATACGGAGGAGACCGTTGCCCATCATATAGTGATGATGACGTAATCGGAGGTAATTGTGTCTGTTGTGTTGCATAAATTAAGGCGGGTGGTTGAGGTGATGTGGATGTCGTTGTCGCTGTTATAATTTGATTTAAATTCGAAATGCTATTACTATTATTGCTATTATTACTATTATCTGGGATACCAATACTATTACTATTAATATTAATATTACTATTATTACGTGATACAATAATCTGGTGATGCATTGGTGGTGATGATGATGATGTAGCTGTAGTTAATATATGATGATTGGTAATAATCGTGTTTGGTAAATTTGAACTGGAATCTGGGCTGCATGCGTTACCATAGCGTTGTGATTTTTTATAACTGTATGCCATTTCGGTAGGTGATGATGGTGGTGGAGTGGCTGAATTTTGGGTATGCTCCAAATTACCATTGCTATGGTTATTATTGCGGCGATCCAAATGATGATGATGATTACCAGTTAAAATAGTTTCTAGTATACTTGAACTGGGCGGTGTGTAACGCATAAACGATGGGGCTTGGACGGGCGGAGACGTTATTGTTTCAGCCTCATAATATGGTTTATGATTTAAAGGAACAATTGTATGCGGTGGTGTTTCTAATACAATAACTGTACTTGTCGCTGGTGTTATAACACGTTGAGGTGTTGGCGAAATTTGCGGTTCAGTTTCTTGCTCCATTGGTTTTTGATCCAAAGTTTCATTAATACTATTATTATTATTATTAATATTACTAATATTGTTATTATTATTATTATTATTACATATAGGTGGGGCCACTTCAGACATATTTATATTATTTTCAACAATTAACCCATCCTTTGCAACAGCTGGGTTTACGTTTATGTGTTTGCTATTTTTAAATTCATACTTTAACGGCATTTTCATTTTCACATTACGATATTCGTTCTTCGTGGTAATCATATCACACTTTTGCGTTATAATTGTCTCTTTCGGTTCATGGGTTTTCTTAGAACAGTCTAGAACATAATTATTTTCACTTTCACTGTCACTAGAATCTTCGGGCGGGGTAAATCCATCGTCATGATATCCATTACTATGATATCCTTCATCCGAACGTACGGAACCATCATTGGGGGTCAGTTGATGTTCGTATTGTGGCATTTCTTTTGAATGCGACATCGGCGATGCAGCGGCCTCTTTGTCCTTCGCCGAGTCGCGTAAGGGTGATGGCATATGATCATCTTCAATGCGTTGCGGTGAAGATGACGTAACTGGTGGGGCGGACTCGCGTAAATGCACTACCGACTGGTGGTGAATAATTGAAGATGGCTGAATATTTGCGATTACTACAGGTGGAGGGGATGGCGTTGGGGTTGGTGTCCGTCGTGGTAAATGAAATCCCATTACGTACTTCACATGATTATAAGCAATTTCTGGATGTACCGGTGTTGATGGTAATCCATAAGCTTTTTTCATGGTCTCCTCTTTACATATGGAATAGGTGGCGCGCTCAGGATCCACATCATAGCCTAGTCGCTTGGCAAAATCACGACAATACCACACCATAAGCTCTTCATTCGGCATAATATCACGTATTGTATAAAAGTAAATGTGCTCCTGATGTTGGCACGCGACTAAATTCATAACGGACAAACTATATGCAGAAGCCACATATCGCATCCAATTTGCTTGACTAGTGTCCGAACCGTCCAAATAATAATAATCGTTGTCTTTAAAGATCTAAAATAATAAGAACAAATACATGTTTATCTCCATCATCATAATGAATAGAAATGTTCTAGAACTACGCATATGTTAGTATAGTTTGGCACATGTACGACAAGGAAAGTGCACTTGACATTTTTCCATTGTCATTTTCACACACAAATTTTAATTACAAATTTATTTATTTATATAGAAAGAAAATGTATAAGTACCTTAATATTCCCATAGGATACATGTCGTGTTCCCTGAACCTTTAGAAATTTTTATAAGAAAAGGATATATTAGGCTCCAAAAGTTAGTTGCAAAAAAATAAAATTTACTATTAAAAAAACAAAAGAAAATGCTTCCACCATATTATTTTCGGCCATTTTGAAATTTTTTTTAAAAAAATAATAATTACGATACAGAGAATATTGAGAAAATAGGATTTTGTTTTGTTTTTATTGTTTTTTTTTACTATATCTGTGCGACTTACCCTCCAAAAATACCGCCACGATCGTTTATCATCCGGATAGTTTGGTGTCGGTATACCTTCAAATGGCCCGAATCGAGTACCTTTTGGTATAACACCGGTACTCCATACGCCTTCCGTTGGTACATTTGGTGTTGATAGGATCAGGGATGGCTTAAGAGTTAAACTCCGGGGTAGTGTTTTTTCAGCACGGTTTGTTAGGCCACGTTCGCACGGTACATCGGGCACAATATAAACGGCTAATTTTTCAAAATCTTCTTCATGCATCCGGGTTACATCATAATCTTGTTGTGCGTCCGGTGTTGGACTGCGACTTCGAATAGGATTTGTACCTTCCATTGTAACCTTAGATTATACAACAAAATTATTACATCAGTGACGTTCTTGTACATACATATTTTTATAAATACACATAATATAATAAGGGTGTGGGAAAAATTAATTTCACTTTATAATAGTGAGAGTGGAGTTGATAAATTTCAATTTTTCTGGTTCTGTAATTAACAAAACCAAAAAATAAAAAAAATAAAGAAGTAAAAAATTGAAAATTTTCCTCCCGTCCAATAATAGAACACAATACATATTAGTAAATACAAAAAATAAAAAATAAAGCGCAGTAGTGTGCTCTCGATTTTAATTTTTATCGATTGAAAAATTCTCTACTGACCTAGATTTTTCACATCTATTTTCCTTTCTCTCGAAAAATGCAATTTTATAAAAAAAAAAAAAAAATTGTTACAGACAAGTAAAAATCATAATAATGAATAAATATATTATGCGCTATACATTTTCGCGCATTTTATCAGTTGATAAAAAAATCGCCATATTTATTATAGACCTTGATCGTCAATTTTTTTATATTTTTTATTTTTTTTTTATAATAAACTGAATACAAAAAAGGTTATCACTATATGAAATAATATTTCTTAATCACGTGTAGAATTTTATATTTTTTTTACTTTTTAACGGAACGGTTACGATTCACTAAATTGCCCTTCAAAATTAATTACAATAAAAAAAAAATTATATAGTTTTCAAGGTTTTTTTTCTATGTAGTTTAGAACAGACTACGATTTACATATAAACGCTCATATACACTATATTCAAATGATGAGTCGCAAGTAACTATTTGTTATAATATTTACAATAGTTTATATGCAATTTGCAAAACAAATAGATAAAAAAAAAATTTAAATGCACACAATACAATTATAACTAATAATCGCGCAATAATCGAAAGCAACAGTATATTTTCAATGTGACCTAATATAAATTACTACTATATTTTTTCATAATATACTAAATTCGATCATTTCCGCCTACCATTTTGATTTGATTTTAATTTTTCACACAAATTCACACCAATTTGTTTAAATGCAGGAAATTGGCAATACGCGTTTTTTGGCACAGTTTATTATAAGGAAAAACCTTGCACTTCGCACAAAACTATATAAAACAGAAAATTCTAAATTTAATCGAAAGTACTAACTTAGTATATATGATGGTATACTATACTAATACTATTTTATATAATAGTGTATTCATATATAATTCCAAGTGCATCTCTATAATTAGTTGCAAGGTTAAAGTCACATGCATACAATAGATGCATTTAATTACGTCATCTTAAAAATAGAAAATAGAAAAATTCGTCGATATTAAATACATATTTTCTCGGGATACTGCGCTTATTGTGCATGAGGAGATGCCCTACGAGATCGCCTTATTTACACAATATATAAGCGATAATTATTATGAACTTGAAAATATTACATTACAAAAGTAGTATGTATATTATGTACGTATTATTATAAATGAAAATCATGGCCAAGGTCAATTTTATAGGAATTAAATTATAATATTTTAAAATATAGAATTAATTTCTAGAAATTACGAAATTCTAAATAACAGTTAAAAACCGAAAGTTTGGATTCAAATCAAAATTATAGAGTGAAAGTATAATATTGCAACATATACACACACACAATATATTGTGAAAAGCTTTCGAACTAAATAACTAAGAATTCTAAATTTAGAATAGTTTCGCATGCATTTCTAGTGCATATTATACATATGTATATCATATACACAACGGTTTACATAACAAAGCTGACCTTGAAAATAAATACTTTGCGCAGGATTATTATTATTTAATTCAAATTGAATAAATAATATACAGTTGACATTATAATATGTACATATATCATTTAAAAACTATAAATAAATTAAAACACAAATAATTATTTATTTTTCTTAAAAATGGACGATTGTGACGCCATTTTTATTATTTTGAAATTTTCACTTTTAATTACAGTGTTGAATATTATTATTTTAATTTTTTTTTTACTTTTTTTCTACAAAATACACCCGGAATAAATCACATTTTCGAGATAAGAATTGTGTTTTTATTAAACAAAACAAAAAGTTTATTTAATAACTTGATAAGAACTTCACGTGTTTAAATGCTTTGCTGCATTTGCTTAAATTTATGTATGGCAATAAAATACTTATATGTATATTATTTATTATGTTATCCATGAAATTCACCAATTTTTTAAAAGCAAATACCCGACCTAAGTCAATGTTATGAATATATATGAAATTCACTGGTCCAATTTTTTTTTTTTTTTTTTTACATTATGTTGTAGCATATCGAAGTTGTAAATTGCATTTTTTCGAAATTTAAATGCGCGCGGCGCAATATACAACCAACTACTACTTTATTTAGCACAAAACTACTAACATGAAATTACATTTACTAAATATATGCAAATTATTGAAAATAACTATTTTTCTATTTATTACAAATTTTACAGTAAAATATATCAATGTAAATCGACAATCATCTCTCTACAAACAAAATATAAGCACAAATATACTCGTTTATAGAATGAAAAATTATTCTGTGTGTAGAAAAAAAAAAGAAAAAATCCCGATCGAATAAAAAGCGCATGCTAATTGCATTCTCACTGCACTTTGAATGAAAATAGATTTTTCATTTTATTTCGTTTTCTACATAAATTTTCTTACCAAAAATATTTTTTGTAATCCATATATAAGTACCACAAATTATAATTTATTAATTATTAATTTAGTTAATTAATATCTTTTTTATAAACTATTGTCTCTCGAAATGTATAACGGAAATTTTCACAAAGTAAAAAAATGTAATTTTCCCTATTTATAATCCGAACCAACCTTAACAAAATTTTGATTGTGAAAAACCCGACAATAATAAAAACAAAGTAAATATAAAGTACACAGACATAGTCGGCAAGAGAGTGTCTTTTGTGAGAGCTTTCGTGTTTTATAAGGGGAAACATATTGTGTAAAGGAAAATTGTTTTCCCCGACCTATCAAAACATATAAAAAATTGTCCGGGTTAGGAAACAAAATATACAAAATAGAAATTAACAACAATGATGTAACAAAGCCTTTACACATTTGTATAAGTGTACATACGACTAAACTGCAATGATAGGGAAAGGGTTTTATATTTTCAAATCCGGAAAAGTATAATTTTGTTCCGAAAAAAACTTTGTATATGTGAGGTTATGAACTTTTTTTTGTACATTTTTTATGTATGTATATATCACCATGACCACAGACAAGGAAAAACCTAATGTACTAGCATAATATACACAATACAAAACAAATTATGGTGAAAATGCACATAAGGATATGTGCATTTATGGAAACAAAATTTATGATTTCCTTTATAATAAAATTTACTCTCGCTTGCGCCAACGTCAATCGATTTTCCGTGTAATTTTTGTTTTTTGTTTTTGTTTTCAACTGGAAAATAAATCAATACGAAGTTGTAAAATATTTTATATTGGTGTAATTTCAGGCGTCAGTTAAATTCATTCAAATTCATCGTAATAGTCTTTTTACATTCTCGTATTAGTGAATATTGAATTCAGCAGTTTGTTTTTGGTTTGTATCTGTGTGTGCCTTAAATCAAGCATGGTTAATATTTAGTCAATGATCTACCCTTGCTAAACAGTTTTGCGGATAAAATTGATTTATTTGAAGGTTCTACAAATTTTATGTATACTTACAAATTATACCAGCAATATTTAAAATTGTAAATAACAACTTGAAAATGGCCAAAAATAAAATCATCGGTCACCTTAAAAGAAGCAAACAAAAATAAAGAAATCACCAAAGTAATATAACTTTTCTGTGAAGATAAAGAAAGCATTGCAAGCTTGTTAAGCTATGAATTAACAACTGTAGTTATTTATTTCTAACCGACAAATTGAATAAATATAGTACAAGGAAGATACACTTAACATTTTGTATCGGATTAGAAAAGGAAAGATTCTTTTTTTCAATGGCCTCAGATCACACTTTTATTTTCAGAATTAAATTCCACCTTAAATCAATCTTCTGCAGGATCAACAAGGAGTGAATAAGCTGTAGTTTAAAAATTGTGTTGTCTTGTGCTGACTATTTTATTATATGTATATTACTAACTAGTTTACTAAAAATCGATCGCTTGGGTGTCTGTAACCGAGTCGAGTCTCTCTCAACTAACAATCCTATCCTCTACTTCGGTTTTGTTATATGTAAACGGGTGTACGGTGTGGGGTTCGGGAGTCTTGCTGTAATGCAGTGGCCTCAGATCACACTTTTACTTATTTGGTTTCTAAGTTTTATAGAATTTTTGGTTATTAATTGAGCAGTGAGCAAGGGTATTTAACGGATCTGGTATACTTATATGGTAAACAGTTTTAATTTAGCTCAACATCAGAAGGTCATTTGGAGCCTGCCAATTTGTACATCTTTAAATTGTATTTCGTTTGTTCAAATTAATAAATCGGTGATATTGTATTTCAAGGTACGTAAATATTTTACATACAACTAAAAGATTTTTGGTGTGATTGGAGAAAAACCTTTGAAACTGAATGGTTAATAATATCTGTGTTTTTTGAATTGAAACTTTTTTACGCGCGGTATAATTCGAAAAATAAAGCAAAATTCTACAACGTTTCTGAAACACAATTTTATATTAGGAAAACCAATTGTATGAAAACAAATCAACACACATTTGACATGGCAATTGACGACTGGAATGGTGTGCTCTAGCGGACAATATTGAAGTAAGCAAATGCTGTAGCCATAATTTGCTAAACGAGTTATATGGAAATAAAGTCTATTTTCTATTTAATTTTTAGTCTTATTTATTATTAAAATTGTAATGATTGGAAAACTAGTAAATCCATTATATTGTTTAACGTGTGAATTTTGTATAAATATTTGATTAATTTAGAACATTTTTATTATTAAAAAATAAAAAGATAAAGTTCAAATTCAAGAGTGGAGTGATTTTTCTAGAAAGCTCGCTTGTTTGACTGATATGCAGATACATGTAATATGGACCTTTAACCAGTATTAGTCACTACGAAAAACCATATAAAAAAAATTTAAATTTAATCGTTCATCACTCGCACAACTGAATGTGTCTATCACACATACAATGCTGATTGATATTTGAGCATTTTCACTCTCTATTCTTGGTTCTAATTTATATACAAAATGTCAAAAACATGTTTTTTTTTTGTAATGACAATTTTTTTTTCGGTGTATTTTTCATAAAAATCTTTGACTTCCTTTCGTTGAAATTATGCATTTTCAGGTGGTCAAATAATTGTACTTTTTCGGCAGAAACGGTCAAACCCCGGTTTTTCTTGAACATAGGTGTGTCTATTATGAGAATACAAGGTAATTTATTTTTTACTATGGCGCATTTTTTTTGAAATTTCGGCCAACACATATTTTTCTACCGTTTTTGCACAGATACCGATTTATTGTAAAAAATATAATAACTTTTGTACTTAAATAATTGTGAATTCTCATTCCAGAAGGGTTCAAGGGTGTTCATGAATTTTTTTAAATTTTAAAACGGCACGTGTACGTTTTCAACTCAGTGCGACCGCGGAAGCATGAACATTATAGTGCAATCGCCGCGGGTTAATAAATAAAAATTAAAATGCATTAGGCTCTATTTCCATATAACTGCTTAAATAGCAAATTTTTGTTACAGCATTAGCTTACTTCAATATTGTCCCGCTTAAGGCGCTTTTTCAACCTTAGCATTCGTTCATACAACAACAACATTATTATACGAATAGTCGAATCAATGCCTCCTAATAATGAGATATTGCTTATACCATGATACAACGATTTTCTCTTTATTAGATAGACTCACTAGAAATATATTGTCGCTACTGTACGAATTGTGTGTATGTAATTGCATTTTTATGCAAAATTAATTATATAAAGATAATTATTTCAAGTCACCGTTTTAGTTCATTTTTTGAACGTTTCATGGTTTATCTATATTAATTCTATCATGGCTTATACATTTATTCGCATAATTAGAAAACAAGTGTGTTTGTAAATAATTTGCTTAACCTATGTCTTTCTCGTTCTTTCTCGTATAACATATTACAAAGAGCCAACAACATTATAATATTTAAAGTTTTGGTGCTATTTAGATATAGGCGGTTATTACGTTGAAGTTATTTCTTTCGTGTTGATATAGTAGCCCGGATTGAACTCATACAGCGTGTTCACACCATGTATACAGCGCATCACAATACCGCAACAGCCTCGCGTTGACACTATGTTGCGCCAACTCTTGATATTTATCTATGTATAAGTAACATTTTATTATAAGAATACTAGATGAACAAAATTTTAACTATTTTGATTGGTTTTTTTATTTGTGTTAGTGAGTTGAAATTCGTTCACCATATAAAATTTTTGTTGAAACGATGCAACACAAAAATTACCCCTCCATCAAAGTTTGTAGGTAAGGAGGTATGAAACGAGGAAGTGTTGCGATGCGCTGTATACATGGTGTGAACACGCTAATTACTCTATACATAGTTACTGCCATGCCAACACAATAAGATCCTTCAATATAAATTTTGCAGTAGCAAAAACTTATGTCGAATTCTTTCAGAAATAAAAAAAATAATCCGGGATCAAAAAAGTTGATCCCGGATCAAACAATTTTGATCTCAAATACTTTTCATATTTTTTTGAAAGAAAATATTGATCTTTTTTTTGATCTGGGATCAATTTAAAAAATCCTAGATTTTTGTAGGATTTTATTAAAAAAAGTCAAAAGTCAAAATTTGAAAAAAGAATTTAATCGTTTATAATTTATAAATATTATATACTTAAATATTATATACTTACTATTATATTTATAAATTGAGTGAATAATTGATAAATAGTGAAGTGTGTGTGTAATTTAATCGTGTAAATAATTTGTGTTACTTGTGTAATCTAATCGTGTATATAATTTGTGTTTCTGTCGTGAAAATAATTATTAATTGTGGAGCATTTTCTGTCTTCATCATCATCATCATCTTCGTCGCCGTCCTCATCATCGTCGTCTTCATCTGCAGATCCACCATCAAGTGATTCTGTGATGTGTTGGTTGTCTTCAGATGAAGAAATTGCTAATTCAGTTGATACATTCACTCGACGTGAATCGAAGCACAGGGTCGACAATTTCATAGAGGACGTAATGAGGAAGTAAGTATGGAAATATATGTTTAATTGCGGTATTAATGCATATAAATAATATGTGTAATTATTGTTTCGTCGAAATTTTCGATTGTCTCGAACTATAGCTAGCAAACTAATTCATATGTATGAGCAATCGCCGCATTACAAAACCAGATTAAGTCGCGGAAGAAAGGGGATAACCGTGGTAATATTTTATTTGCTGTGATAAATTGAAAAACAAATTAATAACTTATACTCTTTACAGGTTTGCTGGTAACAAGAGCACATTTATAGAGAAGTGTCCAATTTATTTTATACAGCACCGTCAGCGGCTCATACCCATCTAAGCAATATTGAACAATTTTTATTTGATATTTCGGCACAAATAATTATATTTCCCAATACGCCAGAAGAAAAGGCGGAAAAATCCAGCGATTTTGATAAGGTAATTCAATTGAAATGTAAAATTTTTTGATAATGGAATTTATGTATTTATTAAATTTCAGATAGCTAGATTTCCTGATGTTTTAGGATGCATCGATGGGTGTTTTATATACATCAGAAAACCAGCACACAAAATTCGGTTAACTTATGTCAATCGCCATGGTTTGATTTCCATAACGCTTAAGGAATTTGTGATGCCAACAAGAAATTGTTGGATGTGTTTATTGGCGCACCTAGCAAAATCGACGATGCCCTCGTATTTAGACTGTCCAATTTTCAAAAAGTTAGCGGAGCTATGTGGCGAGAAATATCACATTCTCGGAGATGCGCGGCATACCCATTAAGGGAATATTTATTAACTCCATTCAAAGATTTTGGCAATTTAACGGGAAACAAAATTAATTACAATAAAAAATACTGCCAGACAAGGTAAAGATAGAGAACACCTTTGACTTGTTAAAACAAATGTTTCGGCAATTAATTAGACTGGATTTTTTTTACAGTTAAGAGAGAATGAGCAAGTTTATTTTGGCATGCTGTGTCCTTCACAATTTGTGCATAGATAATGGCGATTTGTGGGATGACATTGAATCTACTGAAAATCCAGACGTAATAAGAGCAGTAGCTACGGATGAAACTTCAGAGACCATGTCGGAAGCGGTACTAAAGCATTTAGGGGAAGTTAAGAGAGCTCTGCTTATGGACAATTTTTAAACAGATAAATATGTATTACAAATTTGAAATAAATACTACAAATTTTGTTTTAATACATCCTATATTTTAATCAATTCAAATTTTATTTATATACATATGTACATATACTAAAAATTATTTTTTTGTTTTTTAAATTGCATGAATTGATTGAACAATTCGGTCTTCTCACGATGTCAGTTTTCCTTCGCTTCTTCTTTTAACCTTTCACGATTTTCCTTCTGTCTTCTATATTCCTCCTTTTCCCTGTGTCTTTCTTCCTTTTGCTTGTGCCTTTCGTCCCGTTTTGTGTTTTCACTTTCCCGTCGTTCCGCTTTATCCTTAATATACTGGGCCAATATTTCGTTGCGTTTTTTTGTAATTTCGAGGACCTGCATTTGGGTTGTTTTGCTCATACTCTTCGTGGGTTGAGTTCCATCTGTGTCGCTGAAAATTTTCAGTGTTGATGGTGATGGTGTGGCGACTGCTGTTGCTGTTTCGGGTACTAATGAAATTTATGGCGTAGGTGTGGCACTAGTTCGCGATGCAACTGTAGAAAATGGGGAAGGTAAAAGTGTGTTGCTTACTGTTACAAGTGGTGAGGGCGATGGTTCAGTAAATATTCGCGATGATACTGTCGATACTGTCCATTTGGGCAATGTAATCGGGGAAGGAAATGGTGTGGCGTGTGTTGCAGGTATTGCTGCGCGAACGGTGAACCTGATGCTGTGCTGCTGGACAGAGATGTTGATGATGTCTCGAAGAAACATTTTCCAGTCTCCCATCCGGGTGATACCAAATATTCTGGTGACAAGGAATCATCCATTGCCACAATAGCATCAGTTTCTACCTCAAAATTTATTGGTTGATGACCCTCGCCGCTTGTGGTATTTGTGTCTATCGTCTTCTTCCGCCGTTTCATTATACATTTATACCTGGTTGATGGCTGAATATCAGTAAACATTTGTGCGTATTGTTCGGTCAGTTCCTCGGCAATAGCTTGCCACATCAGCTTCTTAGTCCGAAATTTTTTTAGTGGCCCAATTACCGGCAAGTAATCTTCGTACAGCGATAGCATAAACTTTGTTTGGCCTTCTGTCCATTTTAAGGGGCCCGACATTAAAACAGACGTTTCTTTAGTGTCGTCTTTTAAAGAGGGTAGCTCAATCTATAAATGTTCGTTTTTACCACCTTCATTTATGGAAATTTTTCTCAAATTAAAATAATTTGCCACCTCTGAAGACTTGGCCATTACAATAACGCCGGCTAAAATTTTTTTTAAATGTTTTTTAAAATTATTTGCAATTATATACATTAGTTTCCAAAATTATATCTTAGGTACTTGTTTTATTTTCAAGGAATATATTTTCATTGTCGTTCAAAACAGACCCATTTTCATTAAAGACAATTTTATAGTCTTTCATAATTATCTCCATTTTGAATTTCAACGAAAACAGAACGATATGATTTCATTTCAAAACAAAAAGGTTGATAAACGTCATATTCGAAATTTTATTTTTATTTTTCACCAATACAACCACAAAGGGATATATCTTTTTGGGGTCCCATTTGAAACGTGATATTTTAAAACGCGATTTGACAAAACGCGATATGGTACAAAACGCGATATGGTACAAAACGCGATATTTCTAAACGCGATATGGTACAAAACGCGATATAGTACGAAATGCGATATTTCAAAAAGCGATTTTTTAAAACGCGATATGGCACAAAACGCGATATGGCACAAAACGCGATATTTCAAAACGCGATTTCCTAGTTCTGATCGTACATGTTCATTTTCATCATTTTGGTGAAGGAAAATTTTATTAAATGAAGGAAGATTAATAATTAATATTATTTTAAAATAATATTATTATTATTTTAATTTTTATTATTATTTTAAAATTTTAATTTTAAAATATCACGTTTTGTACCATATCGCGTTTTGTAATATCGCATTTTGAAATATCGCGTTTTGTACCATATCGCGTTTCGAGTGGATCTCATCTTTTTCATATTCTTTCAGTATACAAAAAACAAGATTTTTGTTTAAAATCCGAAAGAATTCGACATTACTTTATTATTAGTATAGGATTTAGTTTTATTAATTTTTGCTTTTGAAATATATTAGACAACTTAAGCCGCAAACACACTGATATTACGTCACGTGAGCTCACGTGCTGTCACGCAAACTCACGTCACAGGTGAAAAGTATAAATTATCATTTTACATTGTATTTTAATAGATCAGAAATACACTGATATCACCTCACGTATATCACGTCATGTCATCAAACTCATGTGTGACAGCACATTTCTATTTTCTGTAAATTTACATATTTTTGACTCACGTAAACTCACGTACATTTGATTTTATCAATTTTGTTTTATATTTTACACATTCATGGATATTCTGAATGTATTAGAAATAAAAAATAATTAATAGGTAATAATCTGCGAAAGTATTGACTGAGCGTATGTTTGCTGGTACAGTTTGAAGTTATTTTGAATTTGTGGCGAAACAAAATGCTCATTTTTAATACCATACTGCAGCAATCACAAGTTTAACTTCGTAAATTGAATATTGGTTGTTTATAAACCATGGATGGCCTAGTTTTCGCGATCAACATATTCGACAAGCAGCTTGGGAGGAAATTGGAAGTGAACTACAAATATCAGATAGTTAGAAAAATATTCTTCCCTTACGCACGCACTCAAATTGCCAAACTACACCAGCTTCAGAATTAAAATATTCTTTAAATTTTTTTCGAACTTGAAACGATTCACGAGTGCAATTTCTTCTAAGAGAATCTAAATTTAGTAAAGCTGATTCTGGAAAACGAAGTGATACGAAATCTTGTTCACACGCATTGTCCATGCATAACATATTATGCAAGCAGAACAATGCAAGCACTATTTGGTCAACAAATTATGGTTAGCTTCTAAATACTTCCGAAAACATTTCCAACGCACAGCTAGAATGCCAAAAGCATTTTCTACGACACGTTTTGCCCTTGACACTCCGTAATTAATTATTTTACTCGGCTCATTGCCTTCTAAGCTATTTCTACTATATGGGCGAAGAAGGTAAATTTTCAGTGGAAACACTTCATCTCCAACGACGATATACGGTTGTGGTTCTCCGGTTTCAATTAGAGGTGCTAGTGATGGCACATTGAAACTTTTACTGTGTAATATTTACCAATTAATGAATTAGAAAAAATCCCAAGAACACTATTTCTACCATATGTGCCGACATTAATTGCAATAAACGTATAATCAGCATAAACTAAAGCTAAAAGTATATTAGAATGAATTCCTTTGTAGTTGTGCTCCGTAGTTCCAGCATTAATAGGGTACTGTATGTTAATATGCTTGCCGTCAATAGTGAGAATGCAGTTTGAAAAATGCCACAGTTGTTTGTATCATGCTGTAATGGATTTCCACATATCTTCCGTTGGCTCTTTCCATCATTAAAAACAATGACAAACTGGTATAGAGATCTTACAAAATACGCTGTTGTGTGATAAGACGTGACAGCAGTATATTTCTAAGCATGATACTACGGTTTAAATTTGCCTTCGTGACAGCATGTGAGCTCACATGACTTGACAGCAGTGTGTTTGCGCCTTTAGATCCGATTTAGATGAAGAAAAATGTTTGCCCCACCAAATTTTTGCATGTCGGTTAGAACTGCACACAATAGAACAATGCACACTGGTTAAAAAGCGAAAGGATATGTAAACAAAAATGGCGATGATATAATTTTTGGAGGTTGATAATTTGCCGCCATATTTTTTACATTTATCGGTAGTGACATATATTAAATTAATTGGGGGAAATTAATCAAAATAAAATACATAAATATGAAAGCTCTTAATTAAATGTTTGTATTAAAAAATTTTCAAAGATAAATGGATTCGACATGTCTGTTTTTGAAAATTTGGTTATTTTTGCCTCCTATAAACTTTTGACGTCTAGTCATTATGGGTTTTCAAAATATTCTTTTATTATGTTTAGGTTAGTTTGTTACTATAAAATATCAAAAAATATTGTCGGGTCGAATATATTTTATAGATAAATTTTCTTTTCTATCGTAACAATTGCCCAAAAAAAAAAAAAAACAGCCTTGCAAAATTTTGCATGTTTGCATTACCATTCGACGCTAATTTAATAAAAGGGCCTAAGCGACAAAACGTAAATTGTGAACCAGAAGCGAAATACTGTGAAGGGTATATTTACAACAAAACAGGATCAGCAAATATGTTTTCAAATTTTTGAACGTTATAAAGAAGCATTTTGAAACACTATTTTTACTAAAACTAACCCCAATTAAGATTTAAAAAGAAAATATTTATTTTCAATTTTTTTAGATTCTTTGAGTTGAGTCACTTGCATTGGAAAGAATGTAGCGAAACCAAAAACTTGTGCCGTTCGTCCTATAGAAAAATGGTAAAAACAACGGAACCAATTTGTTTATCTTTTTCCTGTTTACAGTTATCGAAAGAGAAAAGAGCGGAGAAAAATAAACAATTAAAAACGTAATTTCAGAAAAAGTGTCGCTTGAGCCCTTTGATCGAATTAGTGTCGGTTCTTGTCGTCCAAGCGAAAATTGTAAGGTTGTATCTCTTCATTTTATGCAAGGCAAACATTTTTCTACATCTAAAACGGCCTTAATACGATAAATTTCCATAAATTTGTGAAAATCGTTTTATTGGTTTATTGTTAAGAAGAATAGTGTTTGCTGGTTTTTAAATTAATACCCCTATTATGGTTTTCACATTTGACTTTCACGGCGAGTTGAAGTCGGCGAATTTAAAATTTCGTATTATGGTCGTATTAGCAAACATGTTAATGCAGCAATTGTGGTCACTCAAAGTGGGATGGGATGCGAAATTACCATTAGAGATTCATATCATAATGAGTGGTTAACGTACAAAAATGAGCTTTCCGAATTAAAGAATTTCAGTGTTCCTCGGCGTCTTTTCGGTGGCTGTGCGAATCCTACGGAGATACAGTTGCATTGCTTTGCCGTTGCAAGTGAGAAAGCTTATGGTGGATGTATTTATGTACGCATTAGATGCAACAATAAAATAATTTACCAGCTAGTGTTCTCCAAATCGAGAATATCACCAAAGGTTGTTAATTATCCAGTGGAAGGGTTATATTTCTGGAGTGATTCAACAATCGTGCTACACTGGCTAAATACACCAATTGGCGATCTGGAAGAGTTTGTTGCAAGCCGCATCAAAACTATTCATAATTTATCATTGAGGGAAAATTGGCGTCCTGTGGATGGAAAAGCCAATCCAGCCGATATCGTCTCGCGAGGAATGGAACTCTTCTTATTGATTTTCGCTGATTTGTGGTGGAATGGCTCGATTATTTATTGCAGGATTCCAAAGAGTGGAATCGTCTTTTTCTACCGACAGACAAATTACTTAAGAACGCGGCTAATATAACAGGGTGCGCGTGCGATATGCTTTCGGGTTTACATCATCGAAATTCCTTCATGATATTACAATATACGTTTGGCTATGTCATGCGCTATTTGCACAATTTGCAATTTAGAGACAAGACACGTGGTGACGCTTTAATTCGATCTGTGCAATTAAACACGTTTGGTAACGCTGTGAAATTTGTATCCAAAGCGGGTTAGCAATTCAAGAATAAATGTCTACGTTCATTGGATGCCTTTAAAGACGAAAAAGACTTGTTACGCGTTGGTGAGCGCCCTTAGTTCTCAAATCTACCGTAAACATGTAAGCATCCAATAGTCTTGCCAGCAAATCATTTTGTAACAACAGCCATTGTAAATTTTATTCACAACACACGCCTACACATAGCCACAACACACGTCAGAGAACGAGCTATTACAGTAGAGTAGACTGTAAAACCAAACAAAAAAAATAATAACTAGGGTAACTTGATAATTTGAAAATCATTTGGATTGATTTTCTCTAAATTTCAAACTCATGTTTTTACTTTTAAATTTAATTTTAAATGAAAAAATCGAATTAATGTCCCATATAGTATGAAATAAAACGTTGTACGTTACACGTACGTTAAATGATCGTTACAGTACTCGTTCAAAATTCTATTTCAATAAACGTCGAACTCGTACTGTAACAACTCATTTACCGCCCTTGTGACGTAAATAACTATTCTCGAATGTTTAATACCGCTATTGTTTTGTAAATTTTTATAAAAAAAAAATTTATTGGGGAGTCTTGTTGTGTCCATCCAAGAAGGTGTAATAAAAAATAATTTTATGTTGTTAAAATAAATGTTGGTGAATTGCTGTGTTATTATTTTTCCTGGAATTATCCGTGGATAATTATTTCTGCTGCTGCCGCCTATAATTGGCTTTTCGTGTGGATTTGGTTGTTTGCTGCTGCTACTTATAACTTGTTTGCTGTTTGCTGTTGTTCGGGTAAGAATTAGCTTGCTTGATTTATCAATAAGAATGACCTGCACCCAATATTGTTTTGTTTATAGTGAAAAATACGTTATGCACAAAGCGCCCGGCTTCGCCTCGAACTCTATTAACTTCCACTTTGTAACATAAATATTTCATTACATTTAGTACTCAAATTGCTATTTTCCATTACTAAAATTTTTAATTTCACGAATTAGCAGAAAAGCCATTCAATTTCTGTGAAACTATCATTTATAACGATTGTTTTCCATTAATTTTCGATTCGTCTACTCAAATTTTCTTTTTATGAAATATTTTCTTACAAAATAAAATTCGAAAAATGTAAAACCAAAAATTCTTAACTGAAAAAAAATGGGCCTGTTGGTAAAATATTTTTTTTTGTGCTCTAACCATGTCAAGCACAGCTGATGGACATCGATTGCTGTGTGAAGCATATGGCGAACATGCTCCATCAATAAAAACATATGAGTACTGGTTCGTGGTGGCGCTTTTTTACTCCGATTTTAGAGCTCGCTGGAATTTTGGGAGTGACTCTACAGGCGATAGTAAACTGTCTCAACGCCAGGGGTATGGTGCGAAAACAAGGAAATTGGGTTCCTTATGAACTTCGGGATTCACTACGACAACCCAAAGCGCAGAAAATCGGGGGGTAAGCCCGATCAAGCATCGTCTTCAACGGCCAATCCGAATATTCATTGCAAGAAGCTAATGCTGCGCACCTGTTGGGATCAGTTCGGAGGGATCTACTATGAGCAACTCCAGCCTAACGAAACCATCACTGGAGAACGTTATCAAAAATAATTGATGCAATTAAACCGAGCATTGAAGCTCAAAAGTCTGCAATATGCCAAAAGACATGACAAGGTAACCTTTTAGCACGACAACGATCGGCCATTTGTTGCAAAAGTCATCAAGGAAACTTCGGAGGCGATTCATTGGGATGTCCTACCCCACCCGCCTTATTCACCAGACATTGCTTCTTCCGACTACCACTTATTCCGGTCGATGACTCATGGCCTGTCCGAGCAGTACTTCACTGCTTAAGAACAAGCCAAATAGGATCGATTCTTGGATCGCCTCCAAACAAAAGACGAGGATTTTTTTCGACGCGGAATCCGAATGCTGCCTGAAAGATAGGAAAAATTCGTAGCTGACGATAGACAATTCTTTGAATAAATACTTTGTACCAATTTATCTGAATAAAGCTTTGAAGTTATAAAAAAAAATCTCAAAACTTATTTGTACTCCAATATAAGGAGAAAATATAATAAACTCAAATTTGAATCGGAACTTTGTTGGCGAATTTCAATAAAAATATTTAGCTAAGTCTGCATTGTAAATTCTAATTTATCGAATTTTATCTGAAAATTAACCCTTTCCACCCGAACCTTTTTTTAGTATACATAGGTAATCAGCTACTCGACTGTAGTTTTAATAAAAAATTGTAAAAAATCAAACATAAGAATTTTAAATATAAATATTTTATTTCGATGTTTCATATATATTTACATAGTACAAACATAATATTTGAAAACATAAAACAATATTTTTCATTTTCGTTCGAGTTGAAGTAAATAATAGGATGGTGCCTGAGAGGCGGCGTTCGGGTGCAAAGGGTTAATAATTCGAAAAAAGCCACTGAATATTTCACTTAAATCCAAAACTCAGCTGTAATTCTTCCTGTTCCTAAAGGAAACCCATTTAACATCCAAAACCAATTTACTGTTTGCCTTAGACAATCAAAATATTTACACTGCAATAAACGATATATTATGCAAAACAACAGAAAAATAGTGTTTTCATTTAAAAATTCATCTTGAAGATTTTAATATTTAAAGTTCTGATAATTAAGATTTAAACTTATTTTTATTTTAAGCTTCGATAAAGATTAATTATTGTAGTCTTGTGTTACTTTAAACTGATCTAATTGCAACAAGTCAACTAGTTTTGTATCTTTTTATTGCAGAGTATTCATTAAGGTACATATGTATTTAATAAATAGCCTCAAAGTGAAAGAGCCGCTAAGTTTTTAGTAACGAAAAATATTTATTGCTACAAAACAAACAAATTTAAAAAAATCAATAAAAAAGTCTGATCCATCTACAAAATTAAATGTTTTGTATTCTGTTTTTAAATGTATGTATGTATGTTTTCTGAACCGGATATTGTGCCTTAAATAATACTTTTCAGCTTTTCAGCAATGTTTTTAAAATTGTTCAAAGAAACTCATTTAAAACTACAATTTTTTAAAAAGAAATCGTGTTCGTGTTAAATAACCTTCCAGAAATATTTTGCAAAAAGGAAGAACAAATGTATGTATCTCAGAGTTGCTTAAGGTAATATAAAATTTATTAAGCAAAGTTGTTTAGTTTATTGAATTTAGTTAGGTTTTAATTAAGCTTGGACTTAATAAATAATCATTCGATTAATTCCATTCATTACCCGATACTGAGTCCGTCTAACGCTAACATTAATCTGCCATTTTTTATATATTTTTGCTATTAAAATAATATTCAAAAATGAACTTGGCAGCTATAATATGTTAGTCATATTCATTTTTACACTGAGCTATTTTTTCGACTTGGTTGATAATGCTATTAGACTAAGTATACTATTAGACTAAGTGTAAAAATCTTTGTCCTTATATTAAAACATGATTTCACATATTTGAAATGCGACTACTACGCATTGCATATTCGGTACTATTTTGAATAATCACTCTGCAAAATTTTTATTAACTTCTTCATTAAGAAGTCGAAGAAATTAGGAATAAGTAACAAATTACATTTGCAAAGAGACACGCAGGTGCTTAAAATATAACTCATCTTAAAATATGAAATACTTAAAAAATGATAATTCAAAGCCTGTCTATACTCGCTCCAAATCAGTCAGTTAACTCTAAGTTTTGCATAGATTTATGTAGCACAATTATTGCAGTGAATACATATCTCGTTTTGGGATAATTGCAAAATTTTGCAAAAAAAATTGTTTTAAGGTCTTTTAGTCAAATATACCGTAGAAATGGTTCCGAGTTGTACCAAATATTTTAGGCAGATTTGGAAACTAGTTTTCGTCAAATAAAAGTCAGGGTATTTTTAGTAAAGAGCAATGCATTTTTTTTTACACAAATTAATGTTACAACTCTAGGAAAATGTTAGTTACGGTTTGGCGTCTATTGGAGGGGGGGACCAATGCGATGACCACTGGTACCTGGAATCATTAGGCAGAATGTGGCCTTTTGGGACAGGCTAAAGTAGGGCGCTAAAGGAAAAAACCTTGACAAAAAACCCTAATCTAAGGTGGATCAGCATAATGCCGAAGGATGAATGGCTGATAGGTTAATCAGTCCAAATATGTGGACTCTGGATACCAGGGACCCACCAGTTTTATTTAGCTTTCCTGTAGTAAAGCTGGGTGACCTACAGGCAACTTTCTATTCCCAGCAACTCGCAAGAGTAAAATCAAAACGGTAGACGAGGCACGGGTAGGAATATGCGGGAGTAGGAATGCCCTCTCGAAGTCCTTGAGTCCCAATGCTACCGCTTTTCTAGCAGAAGTAAATGATAAACATCTAGGAGGGAGAGCAATGAGCCCAGATAGTATGCATCGCGTGTAGAAGTACTTCCTACAGTAAACATCTAGGAGGGAAAGCAAAGAGCCCAGATAGTATGTATCGCATGTAGAATTACTTGCAACAGTAAACATCTATAGGAGGGAGGGGAATGACCCCAGGTAGTATGTATCACGTACCGGCCGGCAGTATTATCAGGTTCATTAAGAGCCTGAATATTGACTGGATGTTTAGGTCACAGTGCGAGGTGCCTAAAAGCCCACATGGCCCTACAACACTAATTCTATTCTATTCTAGTGGCGGTTGACTCATGAGCGAGGAAAATTCTGGAGAATGCAGCTAAACTTCAAACACAGGTTTCTGTGCAAATCCGGCGTTCAAGATTTATACCACAGGGTTGCTAGAACATAAATAATAACTACGAAATTTATCCAATTGTCTGAATATTATGAAAATGTTTCGGCTTTTTATAGGCAATATATTAATTACCAAATCGTACAATTAATATTATAGTCTATAAAAAAACCGAAACATTTTCATAATATTCAGACAATTGGTTAAATTTCGTAATTATCCGTGTGGGCATCATACACACACAAATTAGATTTCTGCTTGGGTTTTTGAGTTTGATTTAGTTGAATATAATTCACTAAGTCGATACACTCTAGATTATTATATAATGTATAAATTTAGAGTTGAATTTTTGTAGTTCGGTCGTAGCTGCCTGAAGAGTAGACCTTACTTTTTCTGTACGAAACCGAATTACCAACACAACAACTCAAAGAGATTTCTAATTTTTGAGAGTTGATACACTTTGTATTGACTCTGCGGAAAAGAAAAGGGGGAGGGGATAATATTTCTACTTTGATTGGTAGATACATTATAAATGATTGGCCTCTGTTATTTTTCTGATTTACCAAATCGAAAATACAGTAAATGTCATTTACAATAATTAATATATTGTCTATAAAAAAACCGAAACATTTTCATAAATAATAACACAAACACAAGTAAAAATTAATTCAACTCAACGAACTTTAAGGTGGTGAATTATTTGATTTAAATCTATTAACGTCTTTTTTTAACGTAGAACTATGTCTATAGCCGATAACTTATTTCAGTTACATGCGGCTCAAGAAGATCTTTATAAAAGCCTTTTTATTTGTGAAAATTACCTACGTTAAAGTGGAAAAAATGACAAAATATAAAGATTTTTGTGATTTTGTTTATTTTTCGTCACGTTTCCATTGCATTTTATACTAACACAACGGTAGATGAAGCAAAACCAACATAAATGTCTTATACAAGCCATATTATTGCCATACAAACACAAAATAAAACCTACTGTTTCTGTAAGTATTAGCGTCATAATACAGTATAATCTTTACATACTTTGATTTTAAATTGTAGTTTGTATCAAAACCAGTATAAAATATCACTAACACTAAACGAAAATAGTAGGTTTTGAATTTAATAATATGCGTCACGGAAATAATATGGCTTGTATAAGACATTTGTGTTGGTTTTGGATGAGGCCATGATTTGTTGATATGGTATCTCCAAATTAAGCCACACATTCGGGCTTGTATACGCACAATTATTTGTGTTGGTTTCGAAACCAGCGAATATCAGCTCCACTATTCGTATTGATGTTATTCTAAATTAGAATAAATTTTTAATGCTTGTAATTATTTCATTCAAAGTGCATACAACAATATTGGTAGATTGTGTACTGGTTTATTCAATTACTTTCAATGTTATCTAAATAAACAATATTGAATTGGAAGCAATTGCAATAGTGGGTCCAATTGTATTAAGAAAACGGCATTTATTAGCGGTTTAGACGGTCATAATCTTAAATTCTCAAGAGGTATGGAGAGGCGGTATTGATATTCTACGTAGATAAAGCGTCCTTTTAGGAGTAGAGTAGATCGCAAAGCAACAGAAACTTCCAATTTCAAACAAAACAAAATTCTAAAAACTTTTCTAGGAGGTTGAAATATTAGGTTCCCTCACTGCTTTTAAAACTTTGCCAAATGCCGCTTGTACCAAAAACAGAAGTTTTTTTCTCAATGATCCTGACATTTTTTTTCTCAATGTTTCTGACATGTGATTATTATATAAACTCTAATACCACATTTGCATTATACGTACACTTTTTTGCTATTTAAATATTTTTCCGCTGCGGTTCACACTAACATTGCGATTTTTAGTGTAAACGCATACTATAAAAGTTTGTTTTTTCGACAGATAGATTTCTGTATTCTGAGTTCAATTTATGTGTTGTGAATTTCTTCTCGAACACTATTATTTTAGATTTAATAGTAAGTTCTAAATTAATAGTTATAAAAAACGTAATAAATTTATGTTTTGACTACAAATATACGAATGATATTAACATATAGTTATTAGTCAGGGTTCATATTACAACGTATAATACTAATAATTTGTTGATACATTCTTTACCGAAATACCAAAAAAGTATGTGATAAAATATTGAAATATTTAAATTTGAGTTCACTTGAGGATACTCTTTTGCTACATACTGTTATTCTACTAATGCGAACGTGGTATAAGTTCCTATATGTAGGTTTCAGGCTATACTGACCGCAGGTCATAAGTACAGTAAAACAAAGAACGAAAACTACGATACATAACACATACGATACATAATAATCTAGAAGTTTTTGAAAATAGTTATTTACGTCACAAGGGCGGTAAATGAGTTATTACAGTACGAGTTCGAAGTTTATACAACGTTTTATTTCATACTACATGGGACATTAATTCGATTTTTTCATTTAAAATTGAATTTTAAAGTAAAAACATGAATTTGAAATTGAAAGAAAATCAATCCAAATGATTTTCAAATTATCAAGTTACCTTAGTTATTTTTTTTTTGTTTGGTTTTATATTTTTCTGTACTGTAATAGCTCGTTTTCCGGACACTTTTGTTTGTACCGTCATAATTCATTTCCCGGACAGAAATCAATCACGTAATCATTGATTTTCGGTATAGTATGAAATAAAACATTTTTTGGAAATTGGTGAATATTTTTTGTGTTTATGCTTAGTATATCTCGTACGTATACATAAAAGTTTAAAGTAAGTTGTATTTATATTTATATCGTTTAAAATAGAAAAGCGACGGTATTATGAAATAAATAAAGAATTGAAAAAACTGTGCACCGAAAGTCAATTGAAGAAGAACTCAAGCAGTCGCGCAATTGATTTATCTAATGCAGTAGTCTGCTAGTGATATCCAACAGATTCGGCTAATATTGGAATTTATTGCATCAATTCTCAAATCGAGGAAAATTATAGAGAACAGAAATCTTTAAAATTTTCCAACATAAAAAATAAAATTATGAGAATTACAACGAAAATAAATTTTGTGTAGATTTAAATTTTGTGTAATTCAGTATAACGAGATTCGTCTCCGACGATGATACAAATTACGCAAACTTTCTATGTGTAAATGAAAATATTACACCAGCAAATATCGATATACTGAAATTGAAAATGTGATAGACGGAAAATTGGAATCGTGATAATAATTTAAAGTGTGATACTGAAAGAAATATTTTTTAACTGGTTGTTTACCAAATTTTATTTTTAATGTATCTACATAATACATATTATATTTTATTAATTTATTTACTGAATAAATTTAAGACTGAAATATATAAACAAAACAATTTAATATTTGTGTTTTAATTTACAAGCTTGATTTGTTCACTTATTACAATTTGAGTAAACCTCGTAAATCACACGTAAATGTGTTGCGTTAGTGTATCGCAAAAATGTTACGTTAATGTATCGCAAAAATATTCCGATAGTGTATCGAAAAAATGTTACGTTAACGTATCACCTATTACGATTCGTAAATGTTTCACCAAAAAAGATTCGTTAATGTATCGCTAAAAGTGAACTGTTTGCGAACTACCAATACATTAACAATACTCTTTTTGAGCCACAAAATTGATTCGCTTACGAACGATTGTATGAAAGGCTATCTTCGTTTTTGATTCGTAAACGGTTCACCTTGTATAGGTATAAGCTGAAAGTATTGGGCATGATTCAATGCATATTTTCTATTTTTTGTTTCTTCTATTCTTCAATTATTTCAAGAAAAACTCGGTATGATTTTAAAAAAATGTACAAAAATGTTTAGATTGTTTGAAAATCGTATCTATTGCTCGTAGAAATGATAGCAAAATAGAAGAAAAGACAAAAAAAAGATTTACATTGAATCGGGCCCATTATTATGAAAGAGATCTTTGCACGTCTTTAACTTTAGCTCAACAATAAAGTATCCCAGCAGTTTTAAGGCCTAAATGTTTTTTATATCTGGTCAAGGTCTATTAGTCTGTGTTTGTCAGCAGACGGGGTATAAGGTGTCTCACTCGCTCTAGCTTTGCTTAAGTTGAGAGCCTAAAAATGAAAAGCATTGTGAAATTTTAGTCTTTTGTCTTTTTCTTTAAATTTTTTGTAACTAACTAAATTTGATTTTTTTTTTATGAACTTTACCGATTTGATTTGAACGAAACATTCACTGTGCTTCTCATTACACAAGATGTATCCTCGTACCTTAAAGCAAATGGAAGTACGTAGTTCTACTGTTAAAGATAGTCCCTCATAACCTGTCGCTTTTTTACCACGAAATACAAAATATAGTATAAGGTTGTACGGGATAAGTTTGCACGAACCATGAGAAAGGAACATTAGGTGTTTATAGGATTATTTTCAATTATAATTCAATTATTTGAAAAAAAAATTTGAAAAAAAAATACTTCAGCGTTTTATTATTAAATAAACCAAGATGATAAATGAGAACCTTTCGACAACTAAGGCATAATATTGAAAACCTTTTTTATTTATTCTTTTAAAAATAATAAATTCTGTATGTACCAATAATTACCCTCAACTGATCAAATATCAAAAAAAAAAAATGACAAAATAGCTTTTTATATAACATAATATATAGCGGAACTTAAAGTGAGTCAATTTGTGGTCATGACAAATTATTACCACAATACAAAATATTCAAAAAAGAATACTTCCGCTAATTTGATACTCATTGATAAATCAGCTTTTGTTTTAATTTTTATTAAGGGGTCATCATTTCTATTATGTTACGTAGATGGCAGAATACTTAATTACATAGTAGATCAACTAAAAAATAATTTCTAATGGCAATGACCGTTGATAATTTAATCCAAATTCCACACACTATATAGTATATTTGTACAAAATAGTTTTTATAACACACATGTACATCAATTTCATGTCTCAATATAAAATTTTTACAAACTATTAAAATAGAAATACATACTGTAATAACTTGGAAATTTACCGTTAACCTAAAACTAAAACTAAAAAGAGAAATAAAAAAAATGTTCACCTTATTTTTTAAGTCGAATGGTTTTGTCTCTCTTTTCGATTTATCTGTGTCTATCCAACTATTTCGTATTTTATAGTATTGTATATTATGCCATGCGATTTTCAATCATATCGCATGACTAGGTCGGTCAATGAACTCGCGAACTTCATGTTAACGTATAATATAGTTTTGTGTTACTCTCATGATAGAGAGCTTTTTCTGTATTTATGTAGTGTCTGCGGTATACGAGATAAACAATTGTTGATTCGTTTTTAGTGGGGAGTATCATTTAAAAACATACATTTTCTATCTTATCATATTGCATGTTTAAAAAAAACATGGTTGAAGCTTTATTGTTTTTTTTTTAAACAAATACTTATTAGTTTCCAAGAAAAATGTTCTTTCTTCTGCCGAACAAAAATGACCATTCTTGTAACAAAAAATGGATTTAACCCGTAGGGATTAAAAAATTGGTGATCGATTGTCAAATGCAAATTTTTCACATCTGTACACACACAAAATAGTACTTCTTATGTTGTGAATGTGATGGAACCGAAGAAACGACAAAACGAAATTCTCCGAAATTCACCATTTGTACGTTGTGTACAATTCTTAATTCTTCACTGAAAAGTAAAATTTTTTAACAATGGATGAATTGTTTTGGGGCAGGTCAACGATCCAAACAAAACAAAAATATAAAAAATAAAAAACGATCGAAACGTACAAAAAACAATTAATTTCTTTTCTTTCTTCCTTTCCTCATCACGAAGATGATCATCATCAAAAGTAAAAAAAAAGCAATTTTTTTAACCAACCTATCACGCATTTTAATCAACACAATATACAAAAATAAAAATGTCCAAATTTATAAAAAAACACAACCAAAGAAGATAAGAATTACAATATAAAAAAAAAACTCTAGTGTCAATGAACTTGAATTTTGGTAAGAAAACAAAAACGAAATTGAAATCTCGAGGTCGAGCTGTGCTAGTATGCGCAAAATCCGTCAAATAGGTACAGGTTCTTGGCACCAGACGGACAATATATTCTATATCAAATATATGCTTTATTTTAATTACCTCGTGTTGGTTTTTAATTTACTTTTATTATTTTATGGTTTGATTGCCACTGAAATTGACCAACCATATCGAAGAATACATTAGTGCATTATACAGATTACAGGCGAAAAGTACTATGTAAGGAAAAATGTATATATGTATGTATACGTATTCAAAAAAAACCTTAAAGGAGGTGCTATAGCATTACGTAAAAGGTCAAGGGCGAATTTATTCAAAATTATTCGGGGCTTGCTACTACTGCATAGTCTGTAGATCGTATTCACATCAAATAAGTTTTTACGTTTAACCTTAAATGTCCTTTAAAATTAGTATTAAAAACAGATTTTTTTTTATTGAATTTTGATGATCTAAACACAACACAGTTTTGTTGTGATCGCGCTCATAGAGGGCGATGATCAGCTAACTTTTTGCGTTTTAAAAAAATTCTTGTTGTTACTTAGCACTCTTCTTTTCTTTTCTTTCTTGATTGAAATTTCGTATATTTCGTGGGTCCATCATAATTATTGTTTGTTTGTGTTTATATGAACACGATTTTTTTTTTTTGCAATTTCCATGACCATAGTCATCATCAACATGATGTCAGACCGTCATGTAATGTTCCAAAAAAAAAAAAAATGTATAATAAAACAGAGAGGTGTGCGCCGTAAGTACCTACAGTATATTTGATTGATTTAAAATTGTTGCCAAACTTTCTACAGGTTCAAACTCGCAATATTAGTTACGCCACTGAAATAATAATAATACTTAAAAATAACAAAATGAATAAGAACATGAATAAGATGAAGACTCACCTTGCTTCAATAATAATATTAAATAAAAGACACAACAAAGTTGAATGCCCTTGATCGAGATAGAATCGTGCAAAATCTTCTGTTTTCATTTTCATTAGAACTCTTATCCTTACGTGCATGAATTCTTGCATATATACATTTATATATACCTATACAAAAAACACATATGTATCGCGATTGCGATCAATCAAAATTCCTTTCACTTAACACAAACGAAATTTTAATTTTAAATTTTTTTTTTCATTTCCGATCAGTTTGTATAACCTTGACTCTTTCGATCAAAACGAAAAAAAAAAAATTATTTTCACGCCTCATCTCACATTCTAATTTTGCGCGATTCTTTTTTATTATTTTAGTTTTTAATCTTCTTTTCGTATGAATTAGAAAATTGTTTAGCGATCATCGTACACTATACGTATACAACTAAACGAAAAAGAAGAATATAAAAAGCTATACAGAAGAATGTCAATGACTTTAAATCAATTTGGCAAGTTGATTTGTGCGCGGTCTTCGATCTTTTCGAATTATTCTATTTAAAATATAAAATATCGATCGAAAATTAACCGAAATGTCACGTGAACATAAACACACTTGTCTATATTATCTTAATTAATTAACTTTAGTTATATTATACTGTTTTTCTGCGCTGTATTATCTTCGCTGCGTCAATGTCAAAGTCAGAGCGCGCGCAAGTCATGTAAAGTCATTGTCAAGGTTTTTTTCAGATTTAAAAGTAAAAAAAAATACAACAAAATATGTTGTTATTGAAATTTTATTGTAATTTAATCATCAAAATACAGTATCTCCATGTGATCTCGGTACAGAAGAAAAATAAATGATCGCGTATTTTACTATACACATATGTGTGTAGATCAACCTGTTGCTTTTCTTATATGTTTTCCTTTTATATATGTGTTTGTTGAATATTATGCGCGATCATTAAAATAAAAATTATAACATAAAAAAATGCAGTACATATACAACATACAAGTATAAAATGAAAGAATTGAGGAAGACTTGGTTGGTTTGATCGAATACTGATCGTGCGGTGAACTTCCGCGTTTTTTTAATGTTACTATAGCTATAAATTTAAGATAAATACTTACTTTGTAGGTATATAATCAAAAATCAAGTTTAAATCTCAGCGCGATTATTGTAGTTGAACCGTTGTTATTAATCCAAATATCATTTTGTACATGCGCGTGATGATCAAGTATTTTTTTAAATATAAAAAAATCACAAAACTTTATATAACTTAAACTATGTATATAATATACATTACATATATAATATTTTTTATTTATAAATAAATAAATTTAAAATCACTGTTTATTCCATTTTTTATTTATAAACTTTTTTTTTATAAATATTCAATTAGCACTAAATCACTGTATATGTAAAATAAAAAAAACATTTTTTATCTTATCCACTTAATTTTAAACTTAACAAATAAATCCAAATACGATATAATCCATGTATGTAAGGTATTCACAAATCACTTTGCTGTTTGTTTTTTATTATATGTTACATAATTTTTCTTTTAAACAATGTTTCTCACAAAAATCGAAATAAAATATTAAATATAAATAATTTGTAAAAAAAAAAACTTAAAATACGTCTACGTCTTGTGTTGTCTTACTAAAAACTGAATGACGGAAGATACTTTAGTTCGAAAAAAAAAAACAAATAAATAAAAACAAATTGACGGTCAAGGTGTTTGTTTTAGTTTTTATTTTCAATATTCTCAACTACATATAACAATATAGTTTGTTAAATTCTCTTTCCTACTCTACCGCACTATTTGAAAAGCTTATATTATCGAAATTGAAACGATTCGTCGAATATGAAATGAAAGAGAATCGAAAGAAAACACTTTGAGCGTGTGTAGTTATCATTTTTTTTTATATTTTTTTTTCCTGTGTATGTTTAAGACCATCGAAGACCCGTTCTTAATATGGCTTAAACAATTGCGAGAAAGAGAGTTAACAATAAAAAAATATAAATAAATAACGGTATTGTAATAAATATTCTGTAATATACCATGACTGAATCGCAAGGTATAGATCTAAATTTATAGGTTCGTAAAACATTATTTAATATTCGATAATTAAGTTAGCTTGAAAGTTTCTGTGTCCTGATAAAATTTTGTTGCTGTATAGCCATCTATTATTTATCCGTATCTATAAAAAGTTCAACGAACTGTGTGCTGCTTAATAAATAAACATTTCTTCTCTTCTCGCGCAAAATATATACAAAAACGTACATATGGTTGACGTCATTATAGCGCGAGCACATACACACGCAATATTGTAAAGTCTTTTCTTTCACATCAAAACCAAAAGTAAAAGAATTGTTTTATACGCTAAATAAAATAAATGTATAAAAGCTCACGAAGAAATTCTTTCTTTTTTTTTTATTTTATTTATTTTTATAATAAAAATGGCAATGAACTAAAAACAGAAACTAGTGAATTCGTTAAAAAGTAAAAAAAAAATCTTATATTATGTATACAACAAAAACTATGAACTTTAAAAAGTTTATTGAACTCGCATGCGATAGTTATAAAATTTGCCAAATTTTACCGTTTCAAACTCTTCTCGTTTTCAGTTATCAAATAATTTTTTTTTTTACAGAGAAAAGAATTGTGTTTTCTTTTTTATTTTTTTTGGTAATGGTCCTCCCGATATTTTACATATATGTTATATCAGGTTTGTCGCTTAGTCGGAAAAAATATGCTGCAACTCTTTTGTATTTTAATTTGATATGCAATATACAGACGCATGATTATATTATAGTCCTCGGTTAAATACCGTTATGTAAAAACTAAAATTCCCATTTTATTTTGTTTAATAAATTATACGAACTTTTGATCTAAATTTTTATATTTTTTAGAAAATTAGAAATATATAAGCGAAATTGCAATTATTAAATTTATTTCTTCACATATTTCATTCGCTATTATTATATATATATATATATATATATATATATATATATATATATATATATATATATATATATATATATATATATATATATATATATATTATTAGTATATATAAATGTGAGGAAGATGACGACTACGACGATGATGATTACTTGCGCGCGATTATAAATATATTATCGACGACTTTGCACAAGATACGAGTATATGTATAAACACAATCGACTAGTGGCACTAGGTAACTAGCTCAATAGCCTGAAATAACCTTTTTTGATGTAAGAGTTTTTATTTTTATTTTTTATGTTTCTTTTACTTAACACATATACATACATGTACTGTCTTGTAAAAAATATAAATAATAAAATAAAAACATTTATTAAACGAAGAAATTGTGTAAAATCAAAAACAATAATATCATAGTAAAAATGTAGAATAGTAAAAATTATATAGACTCATTATTTTGGTTTTTGCTTAGATGTACATAATTTAGTAGAAACTTATTTTTTTTAAGCCACTTTATTCGTGTTATGCCTTTGGAAAATATTATTTTTTAAAGAATGTGAGGGCTTTCAGCAAATTTTTTGGAAATTTTGCGAAATTCGTAAATCATTTAGTATAGAATCAACGTACAGCGATTCCATACGAAACCGATCAAAAAAACGCAAATTTTGTCCTGACCCCTTTAGATTTTTATGAAACTTTCCAAAAATGATCTATATATATCAAATAACTCGACACGTATTTTTCTTTTTCCTTCTGCGGCACTGTTCTTTGAAACGGTGGCGTACGGCGTTTTACGTTTTTTCTGATTTATCTGAAAAATTCTAATTTTTGGAGGCCTCTGTTGCGAGAACCACTTAACCGATTTTAACAATTTATATCTCAAATGAAAGGGAATGAATGGATCTTATAAATAGTGGTACAATTTTAATTTTTGAAACGTGTTTTTTTGGAAAATGTGATTTACCTGATGTTGGACTTAAACGAGTTATCGATTTTTTAATTTTTTTTAAAGCTTATTCATTTTGTAAGCAATTAAAAAAATAATGCTAGTGATACCTTTCATTTTTAAAATATGATTTCTTGAATATGTCAAGATTTGAATATTTTAAACTAAAATTCAAGAAAATCTATTCAAACAAAACAATTCCTTCGGTAATTTTATCATGATTTTAATTAATTTTTATTTTTTAATTCTTCAATTCAACCACTTTTTGCAATGCAATAAAACCATAAATTAATTGTTAATATAATCTTTATTACTCAATATCAAAAGTTTTTGTATTGTACGTATAAAGTTCACGTGGCGTAGTTATTTGTTTTTCAAAAGGTCTTTGTAAACTCGCTCTAGCAGCATTCCTCTTGAGAAATCCTCCTAATGCATTATAAGGTCCTTTTCCTTGGCAAATTGCAAAAAATTGCCATTCTGCTTCCATATCGAAGTCCTCCTTGAAATTGCATATATTGTAGAAATTAATTTTATTTTCGTACTGAGCCACGGATCCATCGGAAAAGAAGCAAATTTTCTGAACGTGCGGTAATTTTTCCTTTATAAAATTATCTAGGCCGGTAATAAACAATCTCACAGCTACATGATTATGTTTAGTTGCCTCAGATATAGCTATCAAGCTTATAAATTCCAAACTACTATCGTTTTTCATCGTATGGCTGCTTTCTTCGTTTTTATAATACACTGCAAATGGATGTATTGTACATTGCGCATTGGACCAATGAAATCCTTGAACCGTATCCTGAACTACAAATGAATAGTTCTCAGAAAAGTCACATATAACAATACGTTCATCAGTTGCTGCATTTGATTTTCTATATTTTAGGTAATCTGCTCGGTGTTTTGTAATAAACGAATGGGGTACTATATTATGCAGTTGCTCACCCAGTTTATCTGTGAAAGCCAATGATGATATGGTTATAGTTTCCAAGGTGCATCGATCTACTTTCTATCACTGATTGAATGTTATTTCATCTATATAATTTTGTAGAAATTTTGCAGATAATTCCTCATGAATATTAGCGGTTTCCGGGCAGGTTACATTCGTTTAAATTGCAGGATGTGCTCGGAATAGCGCATATAATCTGCGAAATAAGATTTTGATAATTTCCTTCTTCGTGTGAAGGTTTATAGATTTTATTTTATTAAACATAAGTTTAATATTTTGATGATATAAGCACACGCAAATACTATGTGTGTGCACTGTGCAGCAAAACTACAAAATCCAATTTTTGTATTTGGATAGGTTTCTTTAAATATTTGATAAGCCTCCTTCAAATTACAAAGAACCAGCCTACGCTGTTTTATTTTAATAACCCCATCTGATGATATGGTCTTAAAATTTAGCTCTCCAGCACACATCCGACTTATATCGTCATCTTCATAAAATGTCTTGGCCAATAATGCGATTTCCTGATTAAGAATGGTTGATCCCAATTTGATGTTCGGTGTTGACATGATACCTTTATCTTTTTGAATCTGTTTTGCTCTATTTGCCGTATAATAAGACATACCGAACTCATCTTGAATTGTCCGAACGGGTCAGCTTTTTGGTACCAATGTTAAAATCATATAATACCGCATTCAGTGACCAGGGGGTCTACTATGTATTCGGATCGGAAAGTAATTTTTTTCTGAATTCAGAAATTTGTATAGAAAGAAAAAGGAAAAATTGAATGGTTTCATATTAAAATTACACTATCCGATCAACTTTACTTTCTGATCCGAATACATAGTAGACCACCTGATCAAATAATGACAGCGCAAAAGCTTTTCGATTGGGCTACAAAAAATGAATCAAACATTAATTTTAGATTTTGTACAAATTAAGAGTACAGAAGGGTGGCACGATCACTAGCAAACAAATTTGATTCAGTAAAAGCCATCAGGGGACCTCACGATTACCATTGCTTTGTTCCCATTGGTAACGTCGATTTTCGAATTCGGAGAGTTTTTATGATTTTACATTAAAATAACTTGTAAATAAATTAAGTTTATTGAATAAGACTGTATACATAAGAAGAAAAAAATGAATTTCGTAGTTTGGAATTAATAATTGTACTGAAATGTTGCATGTCGCTCTAATTTGTTATGACGTTTTTTTCTATAAAACTCGAACGCGTTAAGTCTCTATCATGCAAGATGGCTTGTTGGAAAGGTATTTTCAAGTGCTTTGCAATAAAAATAAAAAAAAATAAAAATAAAACGGTGACTAGTTTGATTTTTCAGCAAAATACTATTCAAAACTGAAATTCAATGGATATATTGTACATTAACACCAAAGTTTAATAGGTACGCTTATTTGAAAGTATGTAAAATTATCTTTCTAACGAGCTATTACACGTGAAAACTGACAAGAAATACGATACACGTATTTGAAACATGTCCATTTCGAGTTTCGATAAAAACGAATTATAACGGTACTCCGTGAATATTGATCCCAGAGAGTTTTTACTCAATTTACATTTTTCTTTTATCCAGATTAACCATCTCCCCCAATTTCAAAATAATCGCACACCTTGCCCCCGTAAATGTGTTTTTTTTTGTCCGATTTCATGTGGAATCGCTGTATATACCATATATGTATGTACATATAGTATGTATATATAAAGAAGAAAAGTATGTTTGTAAGTATGTATACAATTTTGTACTATAGAGGATTGTAGGGGAGATCATGAGGAATTAAAATAAAATAAAAAAAATGATGACGGTTTTTTGAGAAAAACTCAATTTAAAAAAGAAACAATTTTTTTTTTACTTTAAAGCATCATAGCTCTCAAACGGATGCAGATTCAAGATAACCACTTGAGTCTTAATAATAGCCTATACAATTACCAGTCAAATAAGACTAAGATGGTTGCTCTCCGATAAATATTTTGGAAGTAAGTTGGAGTTTAATATTTGGGTGCACTTTTCTTCTGAACCAAATTTTTTAAGCACCATGGATCTCAAAGGATATCAGAAGTTGACTCCCCCCCCCCCCCCTGCCATACGATTTTTTTCTTCAGAATGAATCAAGGAATCTTTGCTTAACAAATTAGTATCCCAAATCTGGATACCCTGTATATGTGGGTTCCACAAAAGCTCTTGGTCCACTCGAGCGGTTGTTTCCAAATTTTGTACTAATACTTTTTAGTAGACAAGAAGAAACATAGGTGGGTTATGATGATGAGATGGTATGATGGTCCGAAGGTACGATGTTACTTCTTCCACAATGTAGAGCAAGAAAGTTAAGACATTGATGAACTTGAGGGAAAGATATTTTTAAACATAGTACTTAATTACCTGAATCATGAGGGTCAGATCTCATGACAAACCTGTCTCACAAGCTCACATTCAATATTTGATTCTTAAGGACAAATAAATTAGCAATTAATACTGACAACGACGCATTACACAGTACTACATCCTTCTACGTAATGAGGATTTCAGTTATTCCCCGTAATATGCGTTCCGAGAGTTAGTAATTTCCAAAAAAGGACAAGAGCAAGTCATGGAAGTATAATTGGCAGTAATTTGAAGAAAAGGTTGTATATTCAAGGGCTGGTAATCTCGTTGCTTAAAATTGAAAAAAAGGATAATATTACGCCATATTCGGATTTAAAATTGTATGTTATGTTATGTTATGTTATTTTTGTTTGTGACTGGACTAATTGTACCACAATTTTACATTCTATATCTGTGGTAACAAGGCCAAACGTAATAACTCGAGTTATTCAATATTACGTTTTATTTCAAATTTGAAATTTCCATATTCGAATTCATATCATATCAATTTTTTGCAATAATCTAGCAACTACAAACAACCGTAATAATCATTTAAAAAAGCAAGAATTCAAAAAACTCATACGATTTTGAGTGAGTTGAGCTAACCAGCGAATCAATAATAATCCTTACAGAATTTGACGAAATTATTTCCTCACAGAATATTTGATATATCGGCCACCGAATCCGTAACAACTGACAAATACAGTACTAAAATTGTAATGTGAATATCAAAATTTATTATTTTTAAGAAAAGTATGCTTTGGGAATTTTATTATTTTTAAGAAAAGTATGCTTTGGGAACATTTCTTTCAGTTTGCGCGTTAATTTTCGCTTTGTTCAGTGACAGCTGAACTGAACGAAAAGTTCTAAAGGATTCGCTGGCCAGTAAAATGTACTTTCTGTATATCGCATTATTACGTTAAATTGTTACTGACTCGCTGGTTGGGCCATTATTACGTTTTCCGTTGTTACCACAGATATATACAGAAGCTACTGTGCAGGTTATATTAGCGAATTTTATTATTACAGCCAAATTTTTAAACAATTTTTCTTCTTCACGACATTCACACAGCCCTATTTCTGTGTAAGCTAATTTTACTTTAATTTTGAATGGTAATTAATTAATTCTTGTAATTTCTAATATGTAACCGGTCCTTAGACTAATTTTTAATATGTTTTACAAATTAACACGTAGAAGTATATTAGTATTTACGAACAATCATTCAACGAAACCGACTATAGATGGATTCTATATAATAAATTACCAGAATTAATTAATTAACATTCAAAATTAAAATTAAAACTTTTAACTGAGGCGGATATTTTTTCGTATTGATTGTGTGTTTTTACTTTATGAAAATAAAAACAAATTATATGCGACAATAATTAAGGGTTGAAATAGTTTTGGTGCTCTTATTAAGTCATTAAAAATAAAGATTTTTAATCCTTTATTTTAAAGTTTCATTGTTCTTTAAATTTAAGAATAAATCAAATAATTGGATAGATTTTATATTCATTTTAAAGAAAAACACAGTTCTTTGTTTTAAAAGTACCCAATCTTTAACTTTGAAGTATTATAATTTTTTCAGTGTTGTTGTAGATTTTTGACGTTTTACACCGCATGTTCAGAAAACTGACCCGAAATTTAGCCCTTGGTCGGGGGCAATTTCTCATCAACTATAAGCATTACCTTTAATTTAAAGATATGATTGCTTAGATTGGTCCTTCGGCTTTATGTGTCATGCATAATATTATGGCAATGACGTCATCGAGCGGCAAAGAAACCCGCGCCGCGTATCTCGGATTTCAGCCGATTTAAATGCTTCAACCAATGTAGCGAGAAAATGGCTCATCCGATCGGAGATCCGATGGAGTCAATTTTTTGCGTAAAAAACCAGTGGTGGCTAATTAATTTTAAATTAATTAATTAATCTCCACAAGAATTTTAATTAAAAATTCAAACTACAAAATAGTGATTTATAGAGATTGAGAGCACTATAGCAAAAGAATGCCTCATCAGATCGGAGCAAAATAAAATATTAATCTCCACATTAATTTTAAATTAAAATTACAAACTACAAAATAGCGATTTACAATCCTTGAGATAACTGTAGCGAGAGAACCCCTCATGCCTCATCTGATCGGATCAATTCTAGTGCTAATTTGTACGTAAAGAAACTGTGGCAGATAATTTATTGTAAATTAAAATAATTAATTTTCACATAAATTTTAATTAAAATTTAGATCTACAAAGTGGCTATTTACAATGCTAGAGAGCACTATAAAGGAGGAATGCCTGATCTGATAGGTCATATGTCAGTGTGGACTCTGATATACATTTGACCTAGACTGCGTATCCACCACACTAGCCTCGGCGACTTTGGAGGGCACTTGTCTGGATCTCACATTCATCAGGCACATCATCGCTGAGACCCTGCGCTGCATATCGTACTTCTCATACAATCGCCCAGTACTTAAGCGTTTGCAAACAATCACTGTACACTCATTTGATGATGCTAATAATAAAGAAATTTATTTTAACAAACCCATACATCGTGCCATTTCTCACACATCTTATAAACGTTAGCACGGAAAACACCTACGGCCGTGTAGAAGACACAGCCCATCTCGATTTTTTTTTCTTATAATTTTTCTTATATCCAGTTCAATTTAAATTTTTGCCGCGAGAGGCATTTTCCGTACTTTTACAATGGTCAACATTGCTCGTTTATTTGCTCGTTTTCTTTATTAAAAATAATTGGTTCTGTATAAATTAAAAGTTACATTGTGCGTAAACCATCGCCGTGTGCAAAGTTTTTTTTTTGTTTTTTTTTTTTGTGAGGTACCTAATTATATGTGTAGAAATATGTAAGTGTCGTATAAAATTATGGTGTCGATTTCTTATAAATCATTCTCTATCGAACTGCTATATCAAAAACTTATGTTATTCATTCAAGGAAAAGCTATAACCGGTGCTCCTAATATAAATGGAACTAATCAATGTTAACATCTTCCCATCATCGCAGGCGGTCCATGTTTTGATTTTGCTCTTGCTGCTACTCCGGCAGCCCTTTTACATGGCGATTTCTTCGGTGGTCCACAAGCTGGTGATGGAGTCTTTGGAGGTCCACAAACTGGTGGTGGAGTCTTTGGTGGTCCACAAGCTGGTGGTGGAGTCTTTGGTGGTCCACAAGCTGGTGGTGGAGTCTTTGGTGGTCCACAAGCTGGTGGTGGAGTATTTGCCTGCGGTATGGGGAATTTTGGCTGTCATTTTAACTTCCATGAATCAAATTTTTCTTTGGATTTACGTATGTATGTGTGCGGAATGAAACGAGGAAATGTGCATTGCAAGTTGCAACAACAATACTATTACTTAGATGTGCGCCCTATTATCCTTATTACTTATCAACTTATCATAATTTTTGATAATTTTCTGTTGTACCAAATTGAAATTTGATAAGTATTTTATTGAGTTATAATACGTGATAAGCACTCACTTATCAAAATTAAGTTCCACCAATTCGATAAATGATAAATGTTAAGTAATATTTTGATAAGCGATAAGTTTGAGGTTTTTGATAAGTTTTTCGTAGTTCTGTTGCACCAAAAGTTTTAACTTATCAATACATAATCGGCTACTTTAATGATAATTATCCAAAATATCAATAAGAAAAATTCCACTACTCAAATAAATTGATAAGAGCTGCAAATTATAGTGGCATGACGGAAGGCTGTTAAAAATGTTTTTTTTCCTTTAATTGTAACATGAGAACTTTTGTACAATTTTTATTATTATAAAACAAAGATTGTGATACACGATTATGATAATATTTGACATGGGCGTTGGAAATGGGATTCTAAGGTGATTTTTGGATAAAGTTCTGGAATGTGGCCAATTAAAGTGGAATTTCGCTGTTTCTTGACCGATTATGATAAAATTTGATTTTGATGAAATAGAGCATGCACGATGGAAATGAGATTCTAAGATGATTTTTGAATAATGTTCTGGAATGTGGCCAATTAGGAAGGAACTTGTTTATTTCTTATCCGACTTTGATAAAATTGAGCATGTACGATGGAAATGGGATTCTACGATGATTTTTGGATAAAGTTCTAGAATGTGGCCAATTAGGAAGGAACTTGGTGAATGGAAATGGGATTCTATGATGATTTTTGGATATAGTTCTGGAATGTGGCCAATTAGGAAGGAGCTTGGTCATTTCTTATCCAATTTTGATAAAATTGAGCATGCACGATGGAAATGGGATTCTAAGATGATTTTTGGAGAAAGTTTTAGAATCTGGCCAATTAGGAAGGAACTTGGTCATTTCTTATCCGATTTTGATGAAATTGAGCATGCACGATGGTAACGAGATTCTTTCACGATTTTTAAATTAAGTTCTGGAATATGGCCAATTATGATGGAACTTGACCAAATTCCAGACCTTCACATATAAATCATTTTGAAATCCCAAGTTCATTGTACCTGTCGAGTTTCATCCTAATCGGTTGAGAAATGGCTAAGTTCCATCATACATGGCCATATTCCAGAACTTTATCTAAAAATCACTTTAGAATCCCATTTCCATTGTACCTGTCGAGTTTATCCCAATCGGTTGATGATAGCAAAGTTCCATCCTACTTGGCCATATTCCAGATTTTAATCTAAAAATCATTTTAGAATCCCATTTTCATTGTACTTGTCGAGTCTTATCCTAATCGGTTGATAAATAGCCAAGTTCTATCCTACTTGGCCATATTCCAGATCTTCATCTTAAAATCATTTTAGAATCCCATTTCCATTGTACCTATCGAGTTTCATCCTAATCGGCTGATAAATAGCCAAGTTCTATCCTACCCATAGATCATTACAAGTTATCATAAAAATTTGATAATTTGTCATTTGATAAGTTATAGACATTCTGATGTGCAACGCTTGTTTATCATTATCAAAATTTGATAAGTTTTTAAATTAAGTAGTCAGTGAGATTTTTTTACTTTTGGTGAAACACTTATCCCTTATCATTATCAAAAAAAAATAACTTATGATAAGTTAATAAGTAATAAGTGGTAAGTAGTTGGTAGTGATAAGTATTGGTGTTATATTATAAGGGAATAATTTCAAAATGCGTTGCGGATACAATACGTATACGCAATACAACGATAAAATTAGAAATATCAGAAGTTTATTTTTTTTCATGTTTTTAGTAAAATGAAATCTATGATAAATACGTTGTTTATGAAAATATTGTCGTTAAAAACCAATGTCGATTTCGATTGGTTTTTTACCCCTCTTTGAAAGTGCAACCTCGATTTCATCAGCGTCAATCGAACAACACAAACGAATTACACTTTTTATGCGTATTATATATTTCTGTTTTCTGTCAAAATAGTGTATTGATGAAAACTTGAGGTATTAAAATTAGGATATAAAAAATAAAAAAAATAAATGTTTATATTTTTGCATAAACTATGGTTTTTAATCAATACAAATGCAAATACAAATCAATACAAATGCACTCATCCTCCGATTTACACGGTAGATTGGTTTAGCAAGAACCGGTAACAATTGATTTATTTCATCGTAAAATATAACCCTCTAATGTATAAGTATAACCGCCTAACGGCGGAGTTTACGTTATTATGAATTGTGTAACTTTACGTTATCATGAATATTTTTACTTTCCCCACTATAACGAAGTTATATTGGGTAAGTATTGTAATCGCGAAAACAAATGTGTTCCAGATTTTCACATTTCTCGACGAATTAGGTTACCAGGACCCCAAAACACCGAACAGAAAAATGTCGTGTTCGTCCTTCTGTCCTTCCATACTTCCGTCCTTCCAGTAGCACATTTTTATTATTTTTGTTTTGACTCCCATTCTCACAAATATTGATAGTTTTGGTTGAAATTTTGTACAAAGATAGATTTTAGTAATAAGCAGTTTGTGTCAACTTTTAGGTCCATTCGAGTATAGAATAGAGGGGTTGCAGTGGAAGAGAAAACTTCCAAACAGATTTTCTCAAAAACGAGAACGACGATTTTTTTGTTATGTTGATGATACATTTGACAATTAATCATCTACTTGTTCACAGAATTGGAAGGCGATTGAAGCATTGCGTGGGGGTCGTTTTGGCAAAAAGTAGTAATATAAATATATTTATCTGTTTACCGAGGTAACGTCGAACTTTCCGAAGAAACATTTTTCTACAGTTAATACTCCTTGCAAAGTCCAGCAATTGTTCCCTAGGTGTCTTCAAGACAAAATGAATAGATTACCGTGTAATATTAAATTTAGATTTCTAAATTTACCTAAAATACTTTTCTGGTGGCAAATAATATTGTCAACATTTAAAAGTAATTATATCTAGTGAGCTTTTAAATATAGCAAGATATTCCCGTTTCTATGACATTGACATTTATATGACGTATTATTGACATTTTATGACTGAAATTTCAACGACATGTTGTTCGATACATTACTGATTGAAATTTCAACGTTTGATTGAAACATGTTGAATGTTGATCGATACATTATTTGTGAGTGCTTTAATAAAATCGGCTTTAAATTATTATTTCTGGGTAATAAATTATCTTGGTATTCAAAGTCGTATATAACCCCGAATAGCAAACTACTATGGGAGCCTTTAAAATAATATCACGCCATTAGGGTGGCGCAAGTTTCGGAGAGCTGGAAGATACAAAGAACGAAATGCTATATGATAAGGAGGTGGGATTCGGTAACTACTGATAATTAACGTTAATTCTGATTTTGTATTATTTGTGTTTTATTATTTTGTTTCGAATGGTCCACAGGCTGAAGCACTGAGTAAAGAATTATATCGGCCAATTCTTACGTTGTAAGTAAATTAAATTCTTAAGGACTTTGAACGGTATACTGGAGATGTATAAATAGTTCTAATTGTTAATATTTGAAGATGAAAAATGGCGAATACAACTTTGATTGCTGTTTAGCACGTGTCATTTCTAAATAATCTAACATTATTTGTGAGTTTGTGATTTGGGTGTATGAGATAGAATATATTGGGGAAGAGGTCTCCAAATTTAAGAAAAGCCGTGACATATTGCGCCAGCGCAAAATAACGGAAAATGTTTTTTAAAATATAAATATGGTTGGTTTGGTGATCTTTAACGGATGATTTCTGGGAAAAGTGTTTTCTTTAGTTTTTATATGAGTTATACTTTTTTAGAGTACTCTCGTCATAGGGGTTGGTTTTTGTTGTTGTAATATGCACATTTGTTCAACAAATACAAGTTGAAGTCAAAGTTTTGATAGAAAGTGATTAAAACTTCGTGCATTAGAGCGATAAATAATAAATTAGTAATATCAAATAAAAACTTTGAAAAAATATTTTCAATATGTTTCAAAATCTTTAAATACATTTTTTAATAATTTTTTTTTTTTGTACCAAACCGTGTAAAAGCGAAATCGTGTAAAAAAAGTACATACAAAAAAAGTACTGTGTAAATCGGGGGATGGGAGTTTATATCGATGATACCATGGATTTGGAAAAGACCGAGGGCTTAATTATTTTAGAGAGTAAAGAAAATTTCTAAACAGTAAATAATTAAAGACGCATTTTATTTTTTAATAACAAAATTAATTAATCACAAACATTTAATAATGATGAAAATGAAAGATCATAATTGAAAAATTATTCACATATTACATTTGTCAAATCGAAAATGATAGCACAATGACAGTACTGTTTGGTGCATAGTCGAGTAGTCGAAACTTCACTGGTGCAGCTGACAGCCTGTCTTTGTCTGCTTAAGCAGGAGTATGTATTGGGTGCATTGGGAGGGTATGCGCTTTTATTCCGAAGTAGGATTCTGATATTTGTATAATGGTTCCGGATTGTTACGGATTTGTTAAGTGTGACTTAGAATTACTGAAAAGTAATGCCGAGTGTCTTCATTTCGGAATGGTTTCAAGCTAGGTTCTGTTGGTGTAGAGTTGTTCTAGGAATAGTTTCGGAAATTTTATTGTTTTATTTAATTTTGTCAACTGATGCAAGTAAAGGAAGTAGTTTGCGGTTTTATTTTGAGCATAAATTTCATTTTATTTTGTACCAGTTGCTATTTTAGTTACCAAAGTAAAACGGCTCATATATGGTTTTGGTTTTACAGTTTCATAGTTTATCTTTGTAATGGGCATGAAAATAGCTGTAACAAACCATGAAATGACTACAACAAAAAGATAAAATATAATTTATGTTATCTTTATCTTTATTTAATTAGTATTGATTTTATTTTATTTGTTTAATTACATTTTATCACACTTTCATCACGCGGTGGACTTATGTAGTATTAGTGGTAGGTTGACAATAGTATTTTTGAGTAGTGAAGGTGACTTGGATGGCGGAGATATTAGGTCGTCTCTAAACTAGGATTATATATGTTTTTGAATTTAAATTAATTAGTAATAACTGAATAACTGATACTTAATTTAAATTTTCAGCGATATTAATGAACATGATGATGAGTTTAATTAATTATTTATACTATAGCATTTTTTAAACTGTTAAGCGCTACTTTTCTGCATTTTGGATTTTTCACCGGTTACATTTTTGAGGGGTGTAAGTATATGAGTGTAAATGCTAAATGATTGGAATGAATTGTTGTGATGAAAGAAGTTATCAGTTAGCTGATATTCTGTTTATTTGATATTCTATTGTTGTGTTACTTTGGTTTGTAATTTTTGCAACAATATTGCTTTGTTATGCCGTTTGGAATAGGAGTTTTAAATAAAATTTCGTATATACAATTATTCTAGCAATAATTTTGAAATTCTATTCTTATTTATTTTATATTCCATGTCAAATGATAAAAGTGGAAGAAATTACTTTCGGTTTTTTTTGACAACAATTACTATTCTAGTTACCAAAGTAAATCTTCAGAAATAACTGATTAATTTAAATTACATTTTCAGAGGTATTAATGACCATGATGATGAATTTAAGTAATTACTTTTACTATAGCAATTTTAACTACTAAAGCAGGAGGATTTTACTGTTTAATAATTTTTAATATATTTTGTAAAAAAGTAGTATTTAGTGGTAACTGATAACTAACTAATTTCGATCTTGATTTTCAGAGATATTTTTTATTTAGATTTCCAAAAACTTTGTGTCTTCAATTTGTGTCAATTAATTTGGAATTTAAATTAATAATTGAAGCTGTGGTAAAAATGTATAACCCATGATCTACGGTTATTTTTGAAGAATGTTTGCTGAGTTGTGTAAATGTGTGTTTAGTGACTGATTGCGTCGAGTGAAATATCTCTGGAACCTTGTTTGGTGACTATGTTCCTTATTTGGAAAACAGTTTAAGTGTATTTAGTAAGTGTATTTTTTCCTGCCGTTCGAGTTGTTTCTGCACCATTACCTGGACCGCTTTTATTTTTTGATTACGGAAAATTATTTAGAAATTCCTGCTGCAATTTTGATACGAGTGAGCTGCCGAAATGTTGGTTATTCGAGCCGTGATCGAAATATTGGTAATTCCTAATTTCTAATAAAGTTAAAGCCTGACTCAACTCGCCAAGAACAACTAGCAGTTAACAATCATGTAGTTTAGAAATTTTGTTGTCTTGTGCTGTCTTATTTTTTAACTATCAACTACTTAGGTGTCTAGAACCGGGTTGATTGTTTGTTACTAACATTCCTCTCCTTTCCCTGGATTTCGTTACTCGTAAATGGGTATACGCTGGATCCGGAGTATTCCGGGAAACTTGCCTTAGGCTTGGTCGTACACACCAAATTAATCAATCAATCAGTACAAACTGTGCCAAAACAGTATTGTGCTGCCTAAAACAGCACGCCTGATTGCCTAATTATAAAGTATAATTAGAAGAAAGTCAAGAATACAATTAAAAATTTCCTAAGTCCGATAAAGGCACCCCGACATGATCTCATTACTGAAAATGATAAGGGAATTGCCATATAAATGCATAAAACCAATAACATTCCTATTCAACCCGACCATGCGAACTAGTTATGTTCTTCAAAAATGGTAGATATCTTTCATCACAATGATATATAAGCCAGGCGCAAAAGGATTGTAAATGTAATCAAAATCTCCTTCGAGGAAAAGAAATATTGTTCTGCTTCTTGCCTTCTTAGATATAGAAGCCTTTGATAAAGTTTGGCACGATGGACTAATATACAAAATTAAAGAGCTTCTACCGAAGAAATTTCACTCAGTTTTGGGAAACTACATATCTTCTTCAAAGGCAAGACAAGGTCAGGCAAAATAGCGCGACTACTTGCTTAAATAATATTAATGCAGTTGTCAACAAGTATAATTTTGGTCTAGGACGAAAATTATACTTGTTGTACACATCCGATTTACCTGTAACCAACCAAGTAATAATATCAACATTTGCCGATGATACAGCCATCCTGGTGTCACACAATAATCCCGAAATTGCCTGAAAGGAGTTACAGGATTATTCAAACAAAATCGCCGACTCGCTAAAGACATGGTGAATAAAAGTGAACGAAAACAAATCAAGTCACGTCACATTTACGCTGAACAAACGCATCTGCCCTCCAGTGAAATTAAACGATAAAAATATTCCTCAACAAGCGAAGGTCAAATTGTTAGGTTTGCACCTGGATAGAAGGTTAACGTGGAAAAATCATATTGAAACAAAGCGCAACCAAATAAAAATTACATTTTCCAAAATGTGTTGGCTGATGGGAATAAAATCTCAGTTGTTATTAGCCAATAAAGTTTTACTGTACAAAGCGATAATCAAACTCATACGGACATATATAGTGTTCAGTTATGGGGATGTACCAGCGCTTCAAACAGAAAACTCCTGCAACGAACCCAAGCGAAAATACCAATGATCCATGGTACATTCGAAATAGTAATATATATGACGACCATGCATATACTAAAATAGCCGTGATTTAGGCTACTGAAAAGAACAGATTCACTCGAAATGATGAATCTGCGAACTTGTTAATTTATTAAATGTATATGTTATACATAATCTAAACTAATTAAATTGTGACCCCTAATAATAAGTATCAAGATTATTTGGTTAAGACTTCAAATATATAATAACTTTAGCTTAAAATTTGATTACTTCTTGTGAGTTTCTTATGTAGGAAGATTCAAGAATCAGCATTTAAAAAAGAAATCCTGTTCAGTGAAAATTTAGACAACAAACCCGCTGGCCAAGTACTCTGAATCCCTTTACTAAATGAACTAAACTAAGAGTAATATCGCCATTATAATAATCGTTTTGGCTCGGATTGAGATATTTTGATTACCATTAATTTGCTTAAAATGTATCATACCTCGTTCGTAATAAGTATTGTCGAATATCAGAGAAAAATAATAAATTTTTATAATTTCGTATAATGGACTAATGACACAAGAACTACTTCAAGCGAAGGAATTAGTTCGAATGAAAACGTCATAAACGACCGCAATTTTATTTCAATGCGTACTCATTTTAGAAAAAGTATTTTATAAACTAAATTCAGAAATCATAAACGCATATTATATGATAGATATTATAAATCAATACAATTCCAAAAATCCACAGGGCATCTATACTGAACCATAAAACTACTTTCCTCATCCCATTTATGATCTAAAATCTAAACCAACAAAATTTAAAAAGAAAAAAAAACAATGCAAATTTACGGTAGCTAATAAAATGTAAATATTTTGGTTTCCAAATAATCCAACTGTGACCAAAATTTCTAGTAGCCCGAGAATATTTAGAAAGGCTTTCCACTACCATACCATATAATCATAACAAGATATTTTCTAAGTAATGTCTATTACTAAAATTGTATACAAAAATAAAATATAAATTATCCACGCTTTGATAAAAAGGGAGATAAATCTTCAAACCCGTTTTAGTTTAACTACATGATCCAACCAAAAATATTTTCTCCTTTCATCTTAGAAACTACCAACTATCTAATTAAGGTTATTCAACCGAATTCTTATTTTTTTAATAAAATAAAACTCTTTTCTTAGTGTTATAGGTATCTATGTTGTATATTATATTCGAATCAAAGGATAAATATTATAAAGGTAGACTTTTAAAAATGATCGACCACTTATAATTTTAATGTAAGAAAAATGTCTCGACATTCAACTTTATATTAGTACAGGCGCGCACAAATTATTTTTATCGCATGTGATTATTATCCGATTATTATTTTGTATTGCTGTTAGGGGTATATCCTCTATTCAGTCGCAAAATAGTTGACTCTCGACAGCTAATATTGCGATAATAAAACGGCATCCTCGATATTGATAGCAAATCGATAATTCAGTATGTTGCTGAATACGATTTGCTACTGTCATCTGCCGCTTTAATTTTTTGGGGTTTATTTTAGTTATAATAAACCCAAATTATTTTAAAGAAAAATAATTTATCGTTAAATTTAAAAATAAACCCCTAATTAGTTAAAGAAAATGCATTCCAAAGAGTACCAAACCATTCGAATTTTTCAGAAAAAAAAATTATGTTGTTAATAAAAATGGTAGAAATAGAATTGATTTTTGGTTTTATTCTCACCACATTATTTTTAAATATTTATGAATTTTGGAAACTGTACAATTGTTAGGGAATCAATGGCCAAATTTCGATTAACAAGTAATCGGATTTTTTGGTGCCGATTAATCGTTAAAGAAATTTAAATTATTTCAAAATGTTTTAAAAATATTTTAATTTTTTTTAAATTTAATAAATAAATTTAGTTTTTGCTCAAATTTTCCAATTGTTGCCCTATTGTTTTAATAGAAAAGGGAATAGAAATGATTTAAAAACAAAATTCAGTTCAAAGTTTCAAATTTTTGTAGATCCAGTTGAAATTTTTTCGAGAAAAGAAATTTTCGATTAATCAAATTATAGTCTCTGATTAATCGAACAATTTTAAATAGTCCAGAAATCGAATAATATAACTATATTCATCACCAGAATCCATCACCAGAATGATCATTCATTATATTTCCAATACACCTGTACCGAGAATACAACTTTCTGTGTCTATGAAATGACAGTTTTAATAATTTGTGATATTGTGTACTGTATTAAATACGTTTACTAATCAAAAATCGGGGTCGCAAAAAAGCAAGAAAAATTTAACGAGTTGCGACCGACATTTTTATCGAGGATGTCAATTTCACGATTTAGCTGTGTTAACTTACTTAACACGCTTGCAACCTAATCGAGGATATTATTTTGGTAAGTTCACAGTTATTCAAAAATCACTATCATTTTACGATTAAATGTGAACAAAAGACGGTGGATAACGATGGGAACTAAAGAAACAAATTTTTTTTCATCGTTGTCTTCTTTTTGTTACCTTCAAGATGTTGTATTTGTTGTGTATTTTTCGGGATTTGATGAATGTTCGTCAGACAATATAATCTACTTGTTATGGTTTAGACAGAAAAAAATAAATTATTATATAAAATAGAATTAGACAGGGGGAATAAAATTAGAATTGAAGGTAGATTTTTTAATTGTGAATTTAAAGTGTAATGGGCTAGCCAATTTTTAATGTGTTAACAACGCGTTTAGTTTGTAAAATTGTAAATCTGTATATATGGATATAATACTAATATAATTAGCATTTGTCTTATAATCGTGTAATGTTCTAGAAATTTCATAGTCAATTTAATCTATGTATGTATATATTGTACACACTCTTTGGTTAAATAATCAATTATGTTGAGCTAGGTGATCAATTAATATTCAGTGAAAAAGTTAATGTGATCTTGAAATTCTTTACCTCGGTCATACCCCCAGTCGATGTAGCCTTGATGGTTAGGTGTTTATTTTAGCGCTCAAAATACAATATTATCACTTTTAGTTATAAATAAGTACATGCGAGAACAACAAATTAGCACAAATCTGATTCATTCTAAATATCGCGCGCACAGTTTCAATTCGTTAATTTATTTTATAGCGATACGTCATACAATCAAACCCCAAACTCTAGCCGGCCTTGAATACATTACATATAGTAAAAAAAACGTGATTTTCACATACTCTATTTCCGCATCTACCATTCCGTTATAATTAAATCATAATTGAGTAAACATCTTCAAAAGCAAAATAAACCTTCAACTTTAAAAACAAAATTAGCAAACCTTAAAACCCTTTTGGCTCATTGTTTTCTATTTCCTATTCTTCAAATATAAAATCCTTAGAAAATAAAAATACATAAAAAAGGGATTAAGTTTTAAAACGGTAAATTTTTATTTCTAAAAAAGACAAAAAAATGTCTCTATTTGAATACCATTTCACCTCCGACAATCGACAATATTTTTGTGCATATTTACAAAAGACCAAGAAAAATTTCTCTTCTATTCTTTGTTCAAACATATACAAGAAGGAAAGCAAAAAAGGACAATTTTCTCTATTCAATGATTCTCATCGATCATAAATTGTGTTGTCCTTTTTGGAACAAACAGACGTTACGGTATTACACATATACGATTTTATCGTACGTCGTAAACAAAAACAATTACATCGGTGGTAGACCGACAATATTGGTGAAAGCAAACAACTCATCCTACAACTAGAATAAGAAAAATACGGAATATTGGTTTGTTTTTCATTTCTTGAATTATATGCAGCAGTAAACCTCTTTAAAGATTTATTATTTATTTATATTTATTTTTTTGAATAATAAAAAAAACAAATTATTTATTTATAAAAACAATTTTCCTTTCTTTGAATATAAATATCAAAAATTAAAAATATTTCAATAAATAACGATACAAACGTGATTTTTCACGTGCAACATTTCTAATTGAATTTTGATTAGGTTGTATTGACATGGCTAATAATTTGTTCTAGCGCATTTGATGTTGATTTTCAAATAAAAGTTAGGGCTCACAATACAAATAAAATATACATTACATTGAGAAATGCTATTTACATTAAAATTTGTTACATGTTAATGAAAGTTTTCCTTGTGTTTTTTGATTTAGTGAATTTATAATTCGCTAAGTCACTACATTATTGGCTCATACTTAATGTATTTGGTTGGAATTGTATTTTGTAGTTTGGTCGTAGCTACCTGATGAGTAGATCGAACTTTTTGTTTTGAGATTATCAGTACGAAACCAAACTGCCACAGAAAGCTCAAGGAAAGTTTTCATTTTTTTAGAGTCAATACATTTTATATTGACTCTCGGGTTAAATTACTGGGGGGATTTTGATATTTCTACTTTTTTTGGTAGATATATTATAAATGACTGGCCTCTTCATTTTTCTGATTAACAAATCGAAAATGTTGTGAATGCCATTATTAATAATATATTGTGTCTATAAAAAGCCGAAAGAATTTTATTGATTTAATACAGACAAACAAACTTCTCTTTCTATTAAATTGTTTTATGAAAAAATTTCAGTTGTTAGCACTCAAAGTGCAGTGCGAATTTTTGGCCACATGGCCAGTCAAACAATGACAATTTTGCGTCAAACGTCCGTTGACGAGTTACATCGAACTTCGGCCACACAGATCTCCCGGTTTGACACAACCAGATTTTATTTGAAAATCAAGGTGTACATCAATCAATCGCCCAAAGTCTGTTTCCGATTTGAAAGCCAACAGTTTAGAAAAAATTGCTAACGTCATGAAAAGTGTTCAAAAATGAGTCGAAGTTTGCACCAGTACAAGTGGTGGCCATTAACCGGACTTAATTTTCCATATCTAAGCAAAACAATATAAAAAGATGCCAATAAAAATATCAATCGTAGCTATAAAGTTTTTTTTTTTTTTTTTGAGATATTCAACAAACAAATCGTTTATTTAATTATTGCCCAAAACCTCTTGCAAAAATAAGCTGAATAAATAACAAATTCATTAATCGGGGCACCGAATTAAAAAAGGCTGAATTAAAAAAAGTCTTCACTAATGAAATAAAAAAGCGAATATTGTATGAAAAAGGAATACTTTTTTTATTTCAGAAAAAAATAAATTAAAAAAGGTAACAGGTGTTCATACAAATTCATACAAAAATCACCATTTTTAATTCACTTTTTTTAATTCAGCCTTTTTTAATTCATGTAGCCCATTAATCCATCTTCTAATAGTTAATTTTATACACGTTATTAGCTATAGCGCATAAAACAACGCGGTGGCATTGAGTTCACTATAAGCGATCAATAATCAAAATTTTTGTAAGTTAATCACAATCCAGAATTCGTTAACGATTATTGATATTCAGTACACCGTATTCATTACATATATTCAATGCAATTTAGATCATTAGACTTACTGAGCACGGGCCCTATTATGAACTGGATCGCACTTCCCCTACACAGTGACATGTTTTTTGCAAATAACAAAAAAATAATTTTTACAATTAATAAAAGCATTTGGAAAACAACATAAATACATTTCATACCAAATATTTCCAAATAAAAAAGCTACCACAAAATATTCATTAGATTTCTCGTGATCCTACGGGTGCGTCCGAAATGGAAAATGTGTATTTAGCGAAGACCCATTTAAAAAACTACATGCGATGTAGAGCATTTTTAATTTATCTATTTGATGTCAATTTATATTATCACCCTAGATCCTTATTCTGGATAAACTGTCCAATTTGTTCTAAAACGGACATAGCAAAACAATTAAGGACAATCCAGATCAACGTTATTTAATTATAATTAGAAAACATTATGTTTTCCTTTCCTTATTTCACATTTCAACAAAACTTATTTTAACAATAACAATTAAAAGAAATAATTATTTTTAAAATTTTTATTACGAAATTTCAATTTTGTAAAAACGTCCTTATAGTGAAATTAAAAATATTAAAAAATATTATTTTTGAAGATCGATTTCAATAGGCAAAGCTACCATCATCAGTTCAATTTACTTATTAACCCACATAGCTTTGCCTATCGTCCTTATAGATTTTATAAAATTAAAATTTCGTAATAAAAATTTTAAAAATAGTTGTTTCTTTTAATTGTTATTGTTAAATTAAGTTTTGTTATTTAATTAAAGAATTTGAGAATATTTTATTTTAAATTTAGTTAACTGGAATAATTGTTATCCGCGACCAAGAGCAAAAATGAATACAAATACCCAGGGCCGGCGTGGTAGCGGTGCGAACGGTGCAAATGCACAGGGCCTCGCGCTTCAAGACGGCCTCGCGCTTCAAGACGGCCTCGTGCAAAAATTCCGAAAAAAAATTTTTTTTAATTTATTTATTTTGTATATTATTAAAAATACAAACTAAAAATTAAAAAAATAATTTATAAAAGAAAATTTAAAAAATTCAACTGAGAAATTAATATGTATTACGTATAATTCGCTAATACTTAACTATGTACATGGTTATAGTAATCATTTAATCAATAATGTAATTAATAATTCAGTCGCTATAGCGTGATGAGATTGGCTGGAAAATAATTAAATTTTTCTTGTCTCTCATTCAGATCGAAACTGAACTTATAATTCTTAATAATTTCGTTCTTTGTAAAAAATAATTATCTATTTACCAGAAGAACTTTAATTTCAAAAATTTTAAAAATATAAAAAATATTTTTATTTAACATACTATACATACTCGTATTATGTACTCGTACGTATTGAAAATTTAAAGTTTCCATTAAATTCGAAATATTCTGTTTAGACTTTGAGTGCTCCTCTAAGTTTAATTAGGTAAAGCTCTCAATTTGTTTGTTGAGTAAGAAGCGTTATATTAGGGTTTGAGTTCCTCAAGGTTCAGTGTTGCGGCCGTTAGTCTTTCTGGTGTTTACATAAGTGGAATTTTCAACCAGCATGTTTTTGGCGCCCTTACTGCGAATGCGGATGATCTTTCATTTGTTTATGCTGGCATCAACAATCATGCTAACCTAACTGATATTGACCATAATTTGAGTATGTTAGCGATTTGGTTAGAAGCCCATAATTTGATTTTGAGTGACAAGACTAAAGTTATGCATTTCAGGGAAAGCCAGAGATCCTAAATACCGAATATCTATCATGCATTTGGCTGTAATAAAAGTTCAATTTATACCTTGATGGCTGCTTTACCATAAGTTCGGTTAATGAAATTGGATACTTGGGAGTTATGATTGATGATAACCTAAATTGGATGGCGTACATTGAAGGCCTTAAGTCGAGAATTGTCTTGGTTTCTAGGAAAATGTACGTTCTACGACTGTACTGTCTGTTATATCTACTGAAATTGGTTTACTTTGCCCTAGTTGATTCTATTCCCCTGTATGGTTTAGCATATTGGGGCGGTGCTTGTAAAACTCGTTTACATCCTCTGTACGTGCGACAGAAACATGTTTTGCGGCTAATGACTTTTAAATCAGTGTAAGCATCATTTTGACCTACATTTCAGGAGCTGGATATAATGCCTTTACAACACATACATCTTTTCAAGGTTTTAAAGCTTTTTTATATCATCAGGGGGAATAACTTCCCATCTATTATTTGGCCTATAATCTTCGTTTAAATTTTAAATGTATAAAATGTATGTCCCTAATGTTAATTTAGAGTTTCGTAAACGTCTCTTCAGTGTGGCTTCACCTATTATATATAACAACTTACCTTTCGAAATACGAGTGTGCAGCAACTTTAAAATTAAAGATTTTCACATTTCATGACGAATTAGGTTACCAGGACCCCGAAACACTGATCAGAAAAATGTCGTGTCCGTCCTTCCGTCCGTCCGTCCTTTCGTCCTTCCAGTCGCACATTTTTCAAACTATTTTAGTGTTGCCTTTTATAATAAAAAAAAAAAAAATTAAAAAAAACACACCAAAAAAAAAGGAGTTTTGTAATTTATAATTTATTATTTTATTAACTTTGACATTTAGATGGTAAATTATTATAATATTATTAGAGAACCATTACACCAACCACAACACATGTTTCGTTTCTTTGAAACTAAAGGTGCAATTATCGCGTTTACTTGACTACTTAAATACGTTTAATTACTTTAGTCCGTGCCAATTTGGATTCAGAGCTGGTTTTGGTACCGAAGATGCCCTACTGAATCTAATGAATCCACTATACATGAAGGGCTTAACAATTCACATACAGTCCAGCCGCCCTCTTTATTGATATTTGCAAAGCGTTTGACATGGTGGATCACAGGATTATTTTAAACAAACTATCGTTTATTGGATTCAGGGGGTGTATGTCTGATTGGTTTACATCGTATTTAAAAGGTGGGTTACAACGGGTGAGTATCGGTGGATCACTGAGCAATTTTATCGAATTTTATGCTGGCGATCCTCAGGTTCAGTCCTTTCACCTATTCTATTTCTAATTTACGTAAACTCGGTTTTTCATCAAAAGTTTATTAGCAAAATTGTTGCGTTTGCTGATGACATGGCATTCGCACTTGCTTATAATTGTAATAATTATTTGTCAACAGTGCCTAGTATTAATGATGATCTAACAGTTTTGAACAATTGGTTTTCAGTGCATGGACTAGTGCTTAGCCGAAAAATTAAGGCTATTTTGTTTAGTTTGAATACCTATCGTTCGTTTAATACTGATATTGTTTTTCATGATGTCTATTGTTCAAGAAATGGCTCTTGCTAGTTCAACTGTATGGTCATCGAATCAGTAAGTTCCTGTAAATATTGATACTAGAAGTCGATTGTCATTTAGATTAAAAATGTCATGTTTCAGCTTCGAAAAATACACCCCACTTCACAATCAGGAAATTGTACCTTCTACGATCTCACTGTCCTTTGGAGGTTTTGAAATCGTTTTATTATGGCTTAATTGAATCGCGATTGCGTTACGGCATTTGTCGTGGGGGTGGCTACGGTGGCACTTACTTCACGGTGGCACTTACACACGTGGCCTTTATTCGAATTTTGCTCAATTCTTCCGATAAAGCATCTATGTATTTTAAGTTATGAAGATTTACTTTGAAGTAAGCGAACCGAAATGTATCTTGTCACGCCCACGAATTACGCAGAAACTCCGTGTGTCAAAAATTAATACCCAAATTTTCCAAAACTTATTTTCGTAATTTTTTCTTAGTTACGGCTCCGTCAATATTTAACAGGTTTCCTGAAAGCATTCACGAGATACGTTCTAAATAAATAATTTTATCGTATCTAAAAACTTGGTTATTATAGAACAAAATTTGGATTTCGTGTTCAATTTCATAATAGCTGGTTTAAAATAAATTTTATTATCAGGTAGTTTATATAGTAGAAAAGGTTTTAAATGAGTCTGATCTAGTTTTATAGTATCATACTCTAAAACAAAGTTCCCAACCATAAATGCCCTTAAAATTCAATCTAAATTAAAAAATTGAATTAAAAAATAGAATTCGATTATATTGTTATTTTCTTACCAGTCTATGAGCATCAGGATGGACATAATGTATATAATCCAGTCTTTGTAAAATTGAGCATTGTTTGATTTTTTGGTCGCCAACTCCTTCTGCCTTCCCATGAAAGTTTCCTTGAACTTCATCCCTATAGTGTTTTACAGCGTGACAATATCCATACAATTAACCCATTCTTTATTTTTTTAGTAAGTTTCATCTTGATCACTATTTGAAGATGATTCTAAGGTAATAAATAATCATAATTAAACGGAATTTGCTGAATATCTTTCGAATATGTAACGGTTGTATTATTTTCTATTTCTTTAAGAATTGTATACATAATCCTTAAAGAAATATAAAGTAGTAAAAATTGAAAATGTAATAAAATGAGTGCCAGGAAATTATAAACAAGGAAATACTTCCTACCATCGTCTTCTACTAAACTTGTCGAGCGTTAGCACTAGAACTACCTACTCGTAAAAATGACGGATTTACATTTATTGATATCACTATTATGGTTTTCTTTTTAGGCGAATCCATATAAAAATGTTCGTTTTTATATTAGCAACATAAAAATGGGGGGTTTAAGAATAATTATAAGATTTTTTGTTATTATTACGCGTATTTTTACATTATCTTTACGTATATTTTTTACAAAAATTAAAAACAACAAATCGACGCTGCATAACATATTTATTATACATAATTATCAAACGTTTAAAAATTTTAAATTAACTGAAACAAAACAAGCTGAAAACAAATATAACATAACAGCTACCAAATGACCGAAAATGTCAAAATAATTATAAAAAATAATGAGGTGGTGCATATACATTCTAATTTCTAATATCGCCATTCATGCATTCGTCAAAGTAAAGGCGAAAACCATAATAAAAAAAACTAACTCACGTGACTTTAAGAATCCCGGTGAATCGTTCGGCGTGGCGAGAATCATAATAGGGGTATGAATTAACTTTTTTTTATTATTATTCTAGAATTATTTTAGAAATGTATGATGGATTTTAATGTGACAACAAAGTAATTATATTAAAAATAAAAATCATCAAAAATTTCCGAAACAATTCTAACATAATAATTTAAAAAAATTATGTATATTTAGTTATAAGAACGGCTGATTATATACATTTATGTTAAATGTTTATATAAATAGTCTTCAGCCTTTTTAAATATTTTTAATTAAAATTCGTGTTAGAATTTAATAAATTTTTTTTAGCCAAATGCTCATCATCAGGTTAATAAAATAAATTAAAATATACTTTTGTATTCCTGGATTCTATTAATACACATGTATTGTTAAATTTATAGAATCCAGGAATAGATAAAATTAAGAATTTTTTAATTAATTTTATTAACCTGATGATGAGCATTTGGCTCGAAATATCGATATTTAAAAAAAAATTAATAAATTCTAACACAAATTTTAATTAAAAATATTTAATAAGGCTCAAAATCAATTAACATTAATTAAAAAAATTAATCCAATAATAATGTAAATCGGTTTTTTTGACCGGTCAGTAGTTGTATACAGTAGATATCAAACACGAAACTATTCCCTAGTAATATTGAAAATTAGCGTAATTATAATTACTATGTTAATCAACAAAATGTATTACAACTAATTCACCTTTGTATCACTAAATTGCACTCAAAATATGTATTTTTATCCAAAACCATGCTAAATCGTACTGGATCACAAACACTGTTATCTGTTTTAAACAATTTTATTTTTAGATTTTTTGCAAATATTGCACTCTGCAAGTCACCAGTTAAGAGTAAGAAACTAGAATAATATCACAAAAAAAAACACAAAAAAAACTTATAAAATAAACCGTTAGAAATATCCAAATTTCAAGGGAAAAAATCGCAATAATGATGTTTATAGTCCTTACATTGAGGAATAAATGCATAAATATTTGGAAATTAAACTCAATTTTTGTTATGATTTCTATGCTATAAAAACATTAATAATATTTCGGTATTTGCCTATATGATATATAAATTATTCTTTATAATTTGCGGCTAAAGATTACTTTAGGGTTAAGTTCATTTTTCTTGATTTTGCTATGATCAAGGCATTTCTTATAACAGTTTGAGGAAAACAGTTAACATTAAATTATGGATTTTTTAACCTAAACATGATGTTGGCACTTTCATAAGCATAAATTATGTAAATTCTTCATTTTTTAACTCAATTTAATGAAAATTCGGATTATTTGAACTAAAGTTGGTAAATCATCGAATTAAGCTGCAAAAATCTTTTCAGTGTAGTGTTTTTTAATAAAATTGGTAATGAATAAAAAAAAACAAAAAAAAATATAGAGGTGCCTAATTCGGATAAAGTCACTAGCACAACAGGTGATAAACAGACCTATACAAAGAGGCGAATACTTTCACGAGTTGGCCAAAAGTGAAAAACTCAAGTAAAGTATCTAAAAATCTGCACCCAGGAGTTTTTTGGGTCGCTGATTACGAATCTGAAGTCAGAATTGCAAAATTTAACCCGCTTCAACCCCTATTGACAACCCCTATTCATAATAAAGCCTGTATGTCTTATTATAATCCGGATGCACATCATTTTCATGGTTGTTTGGGTCGCTGATTGCGAATCTGAAGTCATAGTTGCAAAATTTAGCCCCCTTCATCCCCTATTAACAACCCCCAGTCGCAAAACAGTCTGTATATTACGTCACGATCAAGATGCATATTATTTTCATGCTTGTTTGGGTCTTTGTTACGAATCTGAAGTCAGAGTTGCAAAATTAAATAATTTAAACGATTTGTGTGCAAAGCGCAATGATATCCGTATTTCGTGGATAAAGTTACAACAACAATTGCACAAAAAATGTCTTTATTATAATCAAAGTATAGCAGATAAGAATGAAAAGGTGAAAAATTAATCAAATCTAATTTATTTACATTTTTCTCAACAAAATAAAACTTATGAAAGGTGATGCACATTTAAAATTGGAAAAATTCTGGAAATTTCGATGTCAAAAATGCTTCTCGCTCTGGTCGACCAATCACTGAAAAAGTCGATGAAGTCTTACAAAAAATCGAAGAAGACTTTGACTTTCGAGTCAGCCGAATGATTTTAAATTTCTTAAAAAATTCTATTTTAAATTTTTTGTAAAATATGTTGTAAAGTTATAGTTATTTGGAATCATAAATGCGAAAATTCAACAACCACGTGGCGCCTCATATCATTTCGAACGATTCAACAATCGTGCAACAAAGGTTTCCGGGAAACGATGGCAGACATCAATCACAAAAAACTTGTATCGAAAGAATATTAAGGCCGAACTGTGTTGCTGTAACTACAAAAATATCATTTTATGTTGATCTACGCTATCTTACGCAATGTGTTACGAATGAGCTTTAGCTCAAAATAGATTGTGGAAGTATGGGTTTGGTCGAAGCCAAAATTATTGTAAATACATAAATCAATAAATAACTACTATCAAGAAGACCGACACATAAGCAGCCATGACATTGCTAAGGAATTAAATATCGATCACAAAACAGTTTCAAACTATTTGCGTAAGGCTGGATGGTTTGGGTGCCGCAAGAATTTTCGATGAAAAATTTGGTTGACCAAATTTCCATCAGCGAGTTGCTACTGAAACGCAACGAAATCAACCCATTTTTGAAGCAAATCATTACTGGCGATGAAAAATGAGTATCCTACGAAAACGTCATTTGAAGCAGATCATGTTCAAAGAAATATGAACCACCACAAACGACTTCAAAGCCATTATTGACGCCCCATCAAGTTATGCTGTGTGTATGGTGGAATTAGAAGGAAATTGAACATTATGAGGTTCTAGAATCTGGTCGAACTATTGATTCTAATCTTTACGGTCAGCCATTAACCAGGCTGCAGCAAGCAAATAAAAAAAAACGTTCAGAATTGATCAATAGAAAGCTTGTTGTTTTCGATGATGACAACGACAGACCACACTCATTTTTGATGACTCGGCCAAATTGAGAGAGCTCAGCTGGAAAGTTTTGACACATCCACCGTGTAGCCTGAACCTTGTACCCTCTGATCATCATTTGTTTCGATCTCTGCAAACCTCCTTTGATGGTCTAAAGTTAGCTTCAAAAAGGACTATGAAAACCACTTGGCCAACTTTTTCGCCGATAAACCCCAGAAGTTCTATACCGATAAAATTATGAAAGTTCCCGAAAAAAGGCAAAAGGTCAAAGATAATAATGGCCAATATGTTCTAAAATAAAACTCATTTTGAATACAAGAAAAATTTAATCAAAAAATGACAAAAAATCTCTCAATATTTTTTCCCCTAACCTGTTTTTCAAAAACATCAATAAAATCCAAATGAGCAGCTTAAAGCAGCCAATTTTTTTTAATTTGGAAGAGAATACTTTCACCTACGACCTCTGATAAGTTTTACAATCGAACACGACACAACAACACAACTTTTTGATAATAACGTATCGCATATTAAAGATTGACAAGAGATAAAAATCGACTACAGTCATTGCCTTTTTGATATTTGATTCTTTCAAATTTAGTACATTACTATTGATTTTAAAGTTTTAATTACTTTCAGAAGTTGATTCCATTTTGTCCGATAAGTATTGGTTGTGCTTTCGATTTTCTATATTATGTACTTTTAACAAGCGCGTTATTTATTAATTATTTTTATTAATTATTTATTATTTTTGTTATTTATCATTTCCGTATCAATGTTGATACTACCCGAACAAAGGTAATATTGTGATGAATATTTCAGAGCAGGTAGAAGGAAATGTAATATTCTCTAAGTGATTCCTGAACGTTAGACATGTACTTTAGCCAACCCAATGGACAAAAAACCCATCTAGGAACTTTTTTTTCTAAGAGAAACACAATTAAATGTTCGTCAATTTCGTTCAATTTTACAATATTATTTGAGGAGTGTCTGATCAAAAGTAGCTATTTACATTTTCCAACATGTAATTATTTTTTTTCTATAATTTTTTTTCGATATCAGAATGGACTAAAAGCGGTTATTTCTCTATCAAAAATGATCATAAATTCAGAAACAGTCGAAACATAAGCAATTTACTACACAAAAGTAATCCTTAAATGTTCGTTTAAAACATTTAGATCAAAACAAAATATTTTTCGAATAACGTAAATAGCCACTTTTGATCAGACACTCCTCATTTATTAAAGTTGATTAATTAAAATGACAAGTAAATGTTTGAATATCAACACACCAAAAAATTTTTGAAATAAGTTCTGACAGTTCTTTTATCTTGCTGAATACTAAGGAAACCAAGTTAACACGCTGAATTATAATTGTTAGAGAATGCTATTTAAGAGTTGTAAGATAATTGAGTATGTAATTTGTGTAAACTTTATTGTGTTCTCGTTTTCACTCTTTTTCTTGTTTTTTAGAGAATCAGGGTACCTACTGTGATGCGTCCGAATGGAAAATGTGCATTTAACGGAGCCGCATTTTAAAAAACTACATGTGATGTTTATTTTTAATACATCTGTTTGATGCTCACTTATAGGTGGACTGGAAAATTTTGTGTGGTTATATTGAACGTATGGCAAAATGAACATGTACGAAAAAACGAATAACGGGAATGATCGATTACCATTATGCAGGTATTTTTCGCATTGCGTACATTGTTTTGTATGTTTGTATTTGTGAAAAAAGTAATAAGAATTTATTTCATTTTTATATATTTTATATTTTTATTTTGGAATGGACGTAAAAATGTGGATGTGAATTGTGTCAATGCATTTTGTTTTAATTATTATTTTTTGATTTAACATTAAAATTTATAAATTTCTTTAAAATTAAAATAAAGATTCTATTATATTACTGTTTTTATACCGTAGATAGTATAATAGCAAAATAGTATGTATAATACTATTTTACTATCTACCGTAGTCGATTTTACACAGCATAAAATATTCATAAAAAACAGAAAATTATAACAAAATAATGAAAAAGAATAATTTCAAAATATGTACACAAAAACGTTTCTAGACTAATTTATCTATAATCCACTGTCAAAATGTTCCTTCTATTGTACAATAAAATAAAATAAAATATAATAGGTATTAAAATTTGATAGCTATCAAATCAAAATATTATATTTTATTTTTGCTATTATACTATCAAAACATCGGTTTTACACCGGATAGCAAAATAGTATTATACTATTTTGCTATTATTTTATTTACGGTGTAAAGCCAGTATATATTTTCCAAATAAATTATAATACCTAAAAGGGACATGTTGGAATTTGTCATTTATTTTTGATAAATCGCGTTTTAGGTAATATTACTTAAAACACTAATATGTTATGAACGTACTAACATTGAAATGTAAAGCAGAGAGAATTTTGTACGCTGCTGTATAGCTTTTTTATTTTATATTTTTTACGTTATATTTTAAATTATTTCATACATACACACTCATTATTTTGATGTGGCAATGCCACTTGAATTTGCTGAATAGTCTCTTTCTTGGTTGTATGTATGTATATGTAAAAAGAGGACATTTTTATATTCTTTATGTTCTATTTCATTTATTTGTTTTTTGGCGTTTTAACTTTTAACGTGTGAACACGAATATTTGAAAACTAAAAATAAAAATTAATTAAAAATAAAAAATCGCATTGTTTTGTTCAAAAATTGTGAGCTATCAAAAGGAAACCAGCAAAAATACTTATTTCCAACATAATTTGGACCATCGAGCCAGATTTTAACGTAAATTTAGACAAAACTGTGATTATTTTGCAATTAACCGGAGTTGATTCCACGTGCCGGGTAAACATAACCTAAAAACAATTTTCGTGTAAAATTACAACCAACTTTAAACAACGAAATACATATTATCGAACGAGTTTGTATCCTGTAAATTCCAGTGTCAATTAACGGGGAAAAACGACCCAGTCATTTGGATAAGCGCAACGGGGAAAACATCCAGTACGATAAGAAAAAACGAACGTGTTAAATAGAATTCATATCTCAAATCAGCGTGGGATAACATTCAAAGATTTAATAATTTTAACAATTTCAAATCAGCTTCAGCAAATCTGTAAGTACAAGATTTTCTTTCCTCAAACATTTCAATTGTGCGCGTTTTTATTTGAGTTTTCGCGTTGTGATTATTTCAACATAACCTCAAACTTGCTTTGTTGTGTTATATTTCAACATAACCTGTAAATTTAATTTTCGGTTTTATAAAATAACTTTGGTAATTGATAACTTGAAGTTGTACAATGTCATTTGGATTGAAAGCGACGACCGCAGAGGCGGCTTTAACGGAGTTCAACAAAAAATTTGGTGTGTTGAAATCAAAATTGACGATTGTCGAGAATTTGTTAAAAAAGGAAGAAAGTACATTAATTGAACGCGAGTGTCATAGTCGAATTGTTAGTCTCGAGAAAACATTTGTAGATTTTAATTTTCTTGTGAATAATTTGATTGAATTAGTTTCCGAGGATGACATTTCTGAGTATCATGAAGCTTTTGCCGAGTTTGAAAATCGATTTCATTTTTTATTTGGGAAACTTAATTTTATTTCTGATTCTAATGTAAATGATCAGAACAGCGTGAATAAGGTACAACTAGATGAAAGTCATTGTACAAAAAATAATATTCAAACCCAAACTCTGAAATTACCAGAAATTAAAATTCCTTATTTTGACGGTAGTGATATTACACAATGGACAACTTTTCGAGATACGTATAAAGCCGTAATTCATAATAAGGACTCAATTGATGAGGTACTTAAATTTACATATCTAATGGATAGACTTCGTGGTGATGCAAAAGCATCAATTGGACACATAACGTTGACTAAAACAGGGTATGAAAAAGCATGGAATACCTTAACAAAAATTTATGATGATCATCGCGTTATAATAGATAAACATATTGAAGCACTGATTGATTTGGAAACAGTGAACAAACGCAAAGAGGGAGAAATTCGTAAACTTCTCAATAGTACACTTTCGCACATTTCTTCTTTAAACGCTAGTGGTTTCGAACTTGACAAGCTGTCACAAATAATAATTTTAAAGTTAGTAACTCGAAAACTGGACAACATCACTCGTGGTGAATGGGAAGAAACTATTGAGCCGAATGAACTACCAGATTGGGAAACATTCGTTAAATTCCTCGAACGGAAATGTCGTGTATTACGCGAAACTGAAAATGCTTCAGCTAAAGTGCCAGCAAACGCAAATTTACACTCAAATTCTAAACCATTTTCAAAAGTGCCTTTTAATAAAACGTACCCCAAACGAGAATCAACATTTTTTACTAACAAGACAACAACGTCTGCAAACGCTACTTGTGATATTTGTGGTAAAACCCATCATCCCTACTTTAATTGTTCAACATTTCTTAGCTTGACACCACAACAACGATATGACAAGATGAAATCGTTAAATTCTTGCATCAATTGTCTACATCCAAAACACCGTGTTTCAGAGTGCAAATCATCGGGATGTAAACTCTGTCGAGGTCGTCATCATACTTTATTACACTTTGATCAAACGATCAAACCTAAACCTGAACGGGAAACAAATACGCCAAATCAGTCGCCAATTGATAAATCTGTCATGGAGTCGACAGATAATTATTATTTAAACAGTGAGCGTTTTGAAAAAACGACGGTTCTTCCAACAGCAATCGTTTCAATTGAAAATGGTAATGGAAAGTTGATTGAATGTAGAGCGTTGCTGGATTCTGGAAGCCAGTCAAATTTCATAAGCGAAGATTTTGTTAAAAAATTAAATTTTATTTCTCGAAATAATAATAACATAACAGTTAAGGGTATAAACGGATCAAAGTCAACAATTTCGCAGAGTATCACTACGATTGTTCATTCGAATTACAAACGGTTTCATGTTAAGTTGGACTTGTCAATAACTAATAAAATCTCTGACAGATTACCATCAAATACATTTGACATTTCGCGTTGGCAACTGCCCAAAAACATTAAATTAGCTGATCCATTCTTTAACGTAGCTGCGCCGATTGACATACTAATTGGTGTTGAGATGTTCCCAGAAATACTGTTACCAAACCGTATCCGTCTATCACCGAAATTCCCGAATGTACAGGAATCAATGTTCGGGTGGGTTGTGTTCGGTAAGTGCGAACAGAAAATTGAATATAATTTTTTATTGACCGAAAATCAAATTACTAACGAACAGCTAGATCAAACTATAAGAAAATTCTGGGAAGTAGAAAACATCCCTGTAAGGAAATTTCTTTCCGATGAGGAAAAGAGGTGCGAGTCTTACTTCATCAAAACAACAAAGCGTGAGGCGAACGGTCGATATACAGTTTCGATACCCTTTCGTGAATCTCCTGAGGGTCTAGGAGAATCAAAACTAAACGCTTTAAAGCGATTCCATCAGTTGGAGCGTAACCTTTGCACTAATGATGAATTAAAACAGCCATACGTAGAATTCATAAACGAATACTTGAGTTTGGGTCATATGAAACTGGTAAAGGATTCAACAATCGATGTTAGTGTTGAACCTATATTTTATATGCCCCACCATGCCGTACTAAAGCCGTCATCATCTTCAACTAAACTTCGCGTTGTCTTTGACGCGTCAGCCAAGACATCGTCGAATAAATCACTTAATGACCTTATGCTAGTCGGTCCTACGGTACAGGATAATCTTTTCGACATAATTTTAAGATTCCGAACTTATAGATTTACTATGTCAAGCGACATATCTAAAATGTACCGACAAATTCGAATAAGCGATACGCAAACGCGACTACAACGAATACTATGGCGAGAAAACTTGACCAAACCGATTGAGATCTATGAACTTACAACCGTAACATACGGTACAGCGTCAGCTCCGTATTTAGCGACCCGAACTCTTAATCAACTTGCTCTCGATGAATCTGCAAATTACCCAGCAGCATCAAAGGTTGCAATGAAAGATTTTTATGTAGATGACCTTATAACTGGTTGCGATGACATTGAGCAAGCAAAACAGTTACAAAACGAAATGATTGGAATGCTAAATAGCGGTGGTTTTCATTTACATAAGTGGTGTGCAAACGATCCTCGACTGTTAGAAACTGTTTCTATTCAAGATCGCGAGGAACTTAAATTTAACGAATTCAGTCTAGGTGATTGTGTAAAAGCGTTAGGCTTGCTGTGGCAGCCAAAAGAGGATTATTTTGTCTTTAAACCCCCAACTTTTGAGATCGATAAACCAGTAACGAAACGAACGATTGTTTCTGACATCTCGAAATTATACGATCCCTTAGGGTTTCTATCTCCAGTAATAATAACGGGCAAAATAATTGTACAGAAGTTATGGGAATCAAAATTAGGTTGGGATGAGTTGATTTCAAATGATCTTCAAGACTTTTGGATCAACTACATAACAACATTAAATCAAATATCCAAAATTCGCATTAACAGAAACGTTATGGGTCATACAAAAACGAATAAAATAATACGTACAGAATTACATGGATATAGCGACGCTTCGGAAAAAGCTTACGGTGCATGTCTGTACATAAAAACGATTGACAACGACAACAACATTTCTGTCAACCTGCTCTGTAGTAAATCACGAGTAGCACCTTTAAAAACGTTGTCGCTTCCAAGATTGGAACTTTCAGCCGCTTTACTTTTATCTAAATTGACATCATCTGTCATTGAAGGTTTAAATTTACAGTTTGACGATGTAATGTTGTGGTCAGACTCTACTATTACGTTGTGTTGGGTGAAGACTCCACCACATAAGTTAAAAACTTTTATCGCCAATAGAGTTAACGAAATTCAAGAGTTAACGTCTAATCTAACATGGAAACACGTAGATTCTGCAAACAATCCAGCGGATCTCATAACGAGAGGTATTATGCCAAGTGATCTCCATAATTTACAAATTTGGTGGCACGGCCCTGAAATGCTCCAATCCAACAGTTATGATTCCATTATAACAGCAACATTAAACGATTTCGATAATTCGGTTTCTGAAGTTAAGCAAGAAAAAATAGTGTTGGTTACAACAACCACACTAAACGTTGTTAGTGATATGATAGGTCGATTCGAATCCCTCGAAAAGTTAATTCGCGTAATGGCTTATGTTTTGCGATTTGTAAACGTTTTAAAACATAAGGCTGCTGAAAAATATGAGAATTTAACAGTCAGTGAACTGGAAAACAGTACCTTGCAATTGATAAAAACGGTTCAACATGAGTCATTCTCCGATGAAATAAAGGCTCTTACGAAAAATCACGAAGTTAATCGAAAAAGTTCACTTAAAACGTTACACCCTTTTTTAGACAACGATGGAATAATTCGGGTAGGAGGCAGATTAACTAATGCAACAACCCTTGATTATAATATTAAACATCAAATTCTGCTTCCACCGAAACATAATCTGACAAAATTAATATTCAGACATGAACACAAGAAAAATTGCCACGCAGGTACACAGCGGCTGCTGTCCTTTGTCCGCCAACGTTATTGGCCTGTATATGGTAAAAATATGGCAAAACAGATGGTACATTCTTGTGTCCTTTGTTTTAGAGTAAAACCAAGGGTTTCTCAACAAATTATGGGAAATCTGCCCATTGAACGATTTAATTCATTTAAGGCATTTCTCAACACAGGTGTAGACTTTTGTGGGCCTTTCGCTATAAAATTGTCCATAAACCGTAAGGCTCTACCACAAAAAATGTATGTAGCTTCTTTTGTCTGCTTATGTACTAAAGCGGTACATCTAGAAGTTGTGCAAAGTCTTAGCACAGACTCCTTTATAGCGTGTTTGAAAAGATTCATTAATCGTAGAGGTACAATTCAAACCATTTGGTCAGACAACGCGACTAATTTTCGCGGAGCGAGAAATGAGTTAAAGGAACTGTACAATCTTTTCAATACACAAACTGAACAATTAAAAATCAAAGAGTTTTGTACTACTCAACGAATAAACTGGAAGTTTATTCCTCCACGCGCTCCAACTTCGGAGGCCTATGGGAAGCCTCTATAAAATCTTTCAAAACACATTTTAAACGAGTAACGCGAGAAAAAACTCTAACGTTTGAACAATTCAGTACCGTAGTAGTCCAGATAGAAGGGATCTTAAATTCTAGACCACTATCTTGCATGTCAAACGATCCAACGGATCCAGAACCTTTGACCCCAGGTCATTTTTTAACAGGAGGACCCGTTTCAACTATTCCCGAACCATCATACAACGAAGTAAAAATAAATCGGTTATCAAAATGGCAAGAGATGAGTAAGTTAGTTGAATCTTTTTGGAGACGTTATTCGCTTGAGTACTTACATAATTTACAGACACGATCAAAATGGACGAATTCTAAATCAAACGTTAAACAAGGAGATGTTGTTCTTCTTGTACAAGAAAATATTTCACCAACCAAATGGCCATTGTCAATTGTAGTATCAACGACACCGGGTTCGGATGGTAAAGTAAGAGTAATAGAACTACAGATGGTAGTTGACGGCGTTAAAAAGAACTTCAAGAGATCAATTAACAAAATATGCAAACTTCCAATTGAAGTTTAACTTTATTCAGTAATATTTTTTTTTTTGTTTTGAAAAGCCGAGCCTTTCAAGGGGGGCGGTTATGTTGGAATTTGTCATTTATTTTTGATAAATCGCGTTTTAGGTAATATTACTTAAAACACTAATATGTTATGAACGTACTAACATTGAAATGTAAAGCAGAGAGAATTTTGTACGCTGCTGTATAGCTTTTTTATTTTATATTTTTTACGTTATATTTTAAATTATTTCATACATACACACTCATTATTTTGATGTGGCAATGCCACTTGAATTTGCTGAATAGTCTCTTTCTTGGTTGTATGTATGTATATGTAAAAAGAGGACATTTTTATATTCTTTATGTTCTATTTCATTTATTTGTTTTTTGGCGTTTTAACTTTTAACGTGTGAACACGAATATTTGAAAACTAAAAATAAAAATTAATTAAAAATAAAAAATCGCATTGTTTTGTTCAAAAATTGTGAGCTATCAAAAGGAAACCAGCAAAAATACTTATTTCCAACAGGACATAACTATACTTTTCCATAGTAAACATTCGATCAATGATATAGGCAGATTTATCGATAATGCAGTATTATTTGATACGTAAGTACGGGACTACTTCTAAAGATATCAGCTTTAATAATTTTTAATTTTTGGTAAATAAATAAAAAAATAAAATTAATTTTATTTTATAATTCATGTCTAGTTGTCAGTTTTTGCTTTTATTTACATTTTTGTTTCGATACCTAAAAAAAAAAATTTAAAAAAAACTGGTAGTGCCATCTTTAGATTTAATCTATCTATCGCCGTTTTTTGACAGCAATGTCCTTTATCCCTTTAAACATGGCGAAACATTAACGTAATGCAAGCGAAAACATTCTTATATGAAACTCTTCGCAAGCGTAACGCCCAGGCGAAGTAAAAACGCAACGTTTTTATCGCGCCTGTTATATGAAAATTAAAATGAAGGAGAAGTAATTTACATTGCTGTATGTACAGTATCGCTAAAAAGTCATCGGAAGATTTTTTTTGTGTTATAACTTGTTTGAATCAAAACATTTTTCACGGATTTTACAGATATTTCACATCATTTCTTTTGTTGACTGGGCGACGAACATACTGAATTCCATTAGAAGAGAACATATTCAATTTATTCTCGTCGCTCCATTTGATTATTCCACACTGTTTGGATATTGAATTTAAATGCACTTTCGCAAACTTCAAACGGGCTGCGGGATTATTTTTGGAGATAAGCGGTTTTTTGCTTGGACGCCTTCCATGAAGTACAGCATTAGTTTGGCGATTTTTTTGGTACAAGCGGAAAAATTTCTACTATAATTGACGTTGAAATCATTAATTATCGCTGGAGCGGACAGTCTTGGATTTGCTAGTAACTGTCTTACAATGACGGAATCTTCTATTTTTATGGTCTTGCGAGGTCGTTCAGTTCAAAGCTTGCACTCTAAGTTCCCTGGTACGCATTGATTTGTACACCACACGTTTACAGTTGAGTTTGGTATATCAACATGACGACTAGCTGCTGATTGATTACTCCAATCGGCAACATATTTCAAAACTGCCGATTTTATCTCTAGGGAATACTTTTTCTTTCCGCCATATTTTTTGTTTGCTAGTAAATATAATCATAATTATTATATAATTACAATTTTTTCTATTATATTATTTACCAGTTCAATTTTGTAGTTTAAAAAACACTACCGAACTCTACTGCATCGCTCCGTATTACAAAATTTGTTTTTTAATGTGATTATCCGTGTATTTGCAAGTAAAATAAAAACATTTTTTAAACACGGCTTGTATAAACATATTTGTTTTGTTGGTTTTGAGTGCGGAGATAAAAATTGTTTGCTTTTCGGTTTTCTTGTTTTTCCAATAGGACTTGGTTAGCACTGAATATGAGAACTTTACTTTGGGAATTTTTCGATAGCAGTGCCGTGTATTTTTCCTTCGGTTTGGAATAGTTTCAAGCCAAGCTTTGGTGCTACGGAACTATTCTAGCAATAATTTTGGAAATTTTATTGTTTTAATTCACTTCAGTTGACATCAAACTGATGAAAGTAAAAGAAATTTTTTTCGGTTTTATTTTGAGCAGAAATTGCATTTATTTTATACAAATTACTATTTTAATTACCAAAGTAAAACTACTTATATACTGGTTTTGGTTTTATAGTTTCACAGTTTAAAATTGTGATTGGCATGAAAATAACTGAAGTCGAATCATGAAATGACCGTAAAAATATAATTTGTGTTATCTTTATTTTTATTTAATTCCTATTGATTTTATTTTATTTATTTATTTTATGACATTTTATTACACTTTCATCACATGATGGCCTTATGTAGTCCTAGTAACAGATTGGCGATTATTTTGAGTGGCGAAGGTGACTTGGATGGCGGAGTCCATTAAAATAGGTGGCCGATATAATTGATTTTTTTATAATTAAGCCGTCTCTGAACTACTGTACCTACTATAAGTTTTGAATAGAATTTTGAATTTGACATTAAGATTTAGAAATAACTAGAAATAACTGACTAATTGATTTACATTTACAGTGATATTAATGAACTTGATGCTGAATTAAATTAATGTTACGAAGTTTGAATTGGAAATCTGTTTAGAAATAACAAGTTGATCTCGAACCTCGATTCGATCTTCAGGAGGTCCTGTGAAATTTTTCTCAGTCTTCAAGAATTTTAAGCATCGAGAGGATATGTAGTTTTAGAATGGTGTCTTCTGAGGTTAACCTTAAATTTATTATTATCTAAAATACTAACTATTGACTACTTAGGTGTCTAACCCGTGCATGATTAAGGCTGCTATTACTATTAGGCTGGAATACCTAAATATGAGAAACTTTAAAATCCGTGCTGATTAGTTTAATGGTGTAAGACCAGGTGTTAGACGATCAAGTTGGTTATTTATTATACATATAGTAAGTGTAAACTAATCATTTAATTGACTAGCTCAGAAACACCTCTGAAATCGAACTGGATTTCGGATACTCCAAACATTCAACGACGATTGTCAATGTGGTATAGGAATTGTGTGGTATTGTGCTTACTAATTTATCATTTCATCTAACAACATGATTTACTGAAATTTAAGTTAAGTAGTATTCTAAATTGTAATAGGAGGCCGAGTTCTTGATTTATTTAAGCTAAATTCTATTAATGCGGAGCAACAAATATTTGATACTCATATTAAAAAATGTTTATATTGATTGTGGATTATTTCACTATTTGTAAATATATTGAATAAAATAAATTATGTTATTAATCGTATTTTATTTAATTTTATTTATAGATTCCTTATTGTGAAATTTTATTTTTATTTTTATCTTGCAACCAAGATCGATTTCGATATTGAAATATCATCTACGGTTGGTAATTACTTTTTTTATACTACAAATATAACGACTATTTTTCTCCTTTATATACAGAAAAAACATTCATACTCTGTGTTTACGTTGATCAGAAAAATTTTGAATATACATTTTCAGTTGAACAGCTTACATTGATTTATGAATTTTGTAGAATCAAATCGCATAACTTGTTGGTTGTGGTGTTAATTTTGGTATTCAATAAATATTTGTCGTTTTTGTTTTTATAAATTTCGATTTCTTCTAAACGATCCATTGCATCCCCTTTTTTCAACCTAACCAATATTTCCATATTCGAATCCAAGTTTATGTAGTTGTGTTGTGTTTCGTTTATGCGTTGTGCGAAATTCGAATCGGTTCTGATCTTCCCTATACCTGTTATATGCTCCTTAAATCTTTGTTTGAACGATCTACCAGTTTCACCAATATAGAATGATGGGCAATCCGAACATGTTAATTTGTAAACACCGGTATCCATAGCTTATTTTGAGAAAGTTGTATTCTCAATAATATATTATGGAAAAGCTTATTTTACATACATATGTACATATGTATATGTAAAATTTGTACTCCTATACTTATGGAATAATGCATAAGACATGTAATTATTTTTTACTGTGTAATTGGATCTTGTTTTAATTCGTATTAAGACTGGTTTAACATAGGGACGTCAAATTTGGAGAGTATATGTTGTTTTCATGACGTAGGCATCTACTAAGGAAAGATTTTTTGGAACTTCATCTGTACGGGGGTGAAAAGGGGAGTAAAGATTTGCATGAGCAAGCTAATGTTTTAAAAGCTACGAAAGACGTGTTTTGTTATTTTCCGAAAATCCAATTGTGGAGAAAGAGGAGAAAGATTTTATGAGAAATAATGTATTTCTGAAGCCGAAGAAGTTACAGATGTGAAAATTTGATATGGTACTTTTTAGTTAAAAACTATAAAACACGTGTTTTCATGCGAATGTCGTTTGTGCTAATCTGTCCTAAAACCAACAAAAACAAAATTATAATTGTTGTTGTTATTATTTTGAGTGTTGTTGTTGTTGTTGCTGTTATTGTTGTTAACGTTAATATTGTTATTGTTATTATTGTGTGCTAATAAAATTATCTTGACTAACATATTACGTTGTTACCAGATACAAATTATTGAGCTTTAAGTTTCGCTTTGATGACGTTTTATTTTTTTTTCTGGTATTATTTTTATATAAAATATTTTTCACTTCAATATTTAGTCTGAGGAAAGTCTGGTATAACTTCCAATGTATTATACATATGTATATTTTAGAAGTGAAGTTGCAATCTTGCTGTCTTCTTCTTATGAAATTGATGTAATTCCTTAGGTAATTGTTTCAGTTTCACCGACAAAATTACTCCCATTGCCGCTATATTTTATATAGCATAAACCTTTTGATGTCCTCAGGAAGCTCTTTGTGCACTTTGTGAGGCTCCGTTTTCTTCGTTTTTTGGACTCTGAATGAATTATGGAGATAAGAATCCGTTTGACAATGGATAATTCATTTAACATTGCGGAACATCAATTTGATTTCAACTTATCTAAAGACAGCTAAAGAAAATTTTTATTTTTTTTTTATTTTTAATTAAAAATATGACAGCTACAAATAACTGAAGTTTTTACGGGTATACCTGAAGAAGGTTGTATGTCTTTAAATTTTTGACATCCATAGAGTCGATGAATACTTTTTCTGCATAAAGAACCCTCTTAGTTTGTATAGCTTAAAGTTATATAATATGATTGTGAATAGGTCTAGCCAAATGAGTGTTCTCTGTAGTCGATCGCGTTCCACTTTCTTTCAAAGTTTCCGATGTATCAGTGTATTTGTTTAGAAGTGTAATTAACTAGTTGACAGTTTTTATTTATTTATAGTATTACATTTATAGTATTTGTAATTATATCTGGACTTCTTCTATGTTCGATTTATCAGTTAGTCTATTCACGGACAGTTTAAGTTATTGTAATTTCCGTTTAAAAATTTGATTTTTTTGTTATTTATTTTTATTATGAATATGGGATAGAGCTCGGGTTAAAATAAAAACAATCCTGACATCGCCAATGTTTTAAATATTCCATATTTTTATTGTGCTTGGATCTGAATTTAAAAAACTACGTTAACAACAAAATATTGACGATGGTAATATATATAAGCTCCTTATATGTAAACAACCAAATATACAGTTTAAACGAAATAAGAATTACCGGTCAAGATTTCATAATTTACAGTTCTACCAATAAAAAATACTCATGCATCATACTCATACTCTTCGTGCAAATAAAAAAATTCTTTCGACAATCACCAGATTGTTTCATAGGAATATATTTTATAATACAACATTTCATTCGTTGATCGCCATTCGCCATCATGCATAAAAAAGTATAAAAATTTTAATCGATTTTATCGATCTTCCTCCATCACAAACGACATTGTCCGGTCAATCATATTTCATTCTCTGCTTTTTCGTCAAAAATCTATAAAAAAAATTTAATTTAAATATACAGTTATGCCAAAAATCAAGCATGTAAGAGAAAGAAAACATATTCGCGGTAACACTTTTAATTTTGTTTTTTCTTCGGCTTAAAGATCGCGCGCACAGGTAGGTCATTGTACTTGATCTTCAAAAAAAAATGTTTTTTTTCTTCGGTTGGCATCAAATTGATAATTTATAGTTTGTTGATTTTTTTGTAGTTTTGGTAGAATGGTTTTAAAAGAAAAAAAGTATAAACAATTGTTATTGTTATAATTTCACCTTGACTTTGCCATTCGATTTTCTTTTATTATTTTCCATTAAATAATAATTTGCGAAAAAAATGAATGCAATCTGCCATAAAAAATTTACTTAAAAAATCACTAAAATTGGTAATTCAAAGAATTTTATTGTCGATAATTCGTTTTATTTTTTTACTGTGTTTTTTTATTAAATTATACCCAAATATTATAATATCCCAGAACATAAAGGAGGGTTGGATTCAACGATAACAGGTTCATTAAATGCAAGGTTAGTGATCTAAATTCTATCGAACATCCAACAAACTTTCTAATGAACAAATAAAGCAAAGCTTTACAAATCAGACACTACGTTGCCTTCCGAAGAATGATGCAAACTTTAACAAGTTAAAATTAATATTCGATTTACAAGTTTACAATCGTTTTTTTTTTGTTGAAGACAGTAATACAACAAAAATAATTGTTCAATAAAACTATAAAATTTTTAAAATTAAAATTACTTAACTATTACTATTCAACTAAAAACACATTAGTATATGTGTGTATGTATATAAGCGAGTACAGAAACATGTGAATGTACTTTCGGCCAATGACCGACGAAATTAAATTAAATATTTAAATTTTTTTGTTACTAAAATAAAATAAAAATATAAAACGCGAAATATTTTAAATAGAAAAAATAAATAAATTATACTTCATCACTGTATTCCAAATCATAAACATTTCGAAATTCAAAATTTTATTCAAAATTTAAAATACAAAAATTTAAATTCATATAGTAATACAGGTATGAATTAATTTAACAACTTATGGGAAGTTGCTTATATTGTTGCGATATTTGATTGCGTGAAATCAGTGTGTAGGTATCAAATTTTAAATGTCCAAATATACAAATTGTTGGGTGTCTCCCTTATTTTATTTTATTAAGACTGGATACTTCACATCTGTTAATTTTATTTCAAACTGGCGACTGGTTTAACAGTTATAGGAAGCAATTCATTCGTAAAACATGTTAGATTAGGAAAAAGGGGGATAAAATCTTAGACCATATAATATAATGGACCGCCAGCAATGGCTTTTAACTGTCTCCAACATCTGCAGCGCAAAGTAGCCTTGTGACCGATAGGGTAACTATAGCAAGTATAATCAAAATTAGTAGCCACAGATGTCGCTACCAAATTAAGTAGATCTGTTTATACCAACAGATGTCACTGCAACTTCATCCATCGTAAATTTTATAAATCTAAATAATAGATCTTGTGTTAGAACAAAGTTAAATAAAATTATCCATTTTAAGGATCAATAAAATAATTTTTTTGAATTATCGTTTTTTTATTTTATTCATATGTAAATTTAAATTTGCAGTGACTTCTGTTGGTACTAAATGTATCTACTGTATTTTGTAGTGACATCTGTGGGTACTAATTTTGATTTTACTTATTATAGTTACCCTATCGGTCACAAGGCTACTTTGCGCTGCAGATGTTGGAGACAGGCTGCTTTACAATTTTATATGGAAACGTCACTTCGCTAGCGGTCCATTCTATTGTATGGTCTAAGAATAAAATTATTAATGTGATATGTTATGTTATTCAATAAGCAGCTAGTAGTCAAAGTATTGGGTTCTGAAAATGGGACTGATGTTCAGTGTTCATATTAAATGAATATTAGACTGAGGATTCCTTAAGTTCATATGTTTCAATGCAGAATCAAAAGCGGTAGATTGTAGAGAATTTTTTTTTCAGACAGACTTCGAGTAATGCATTGCTTACTGAATTTTATAACTTCGGGAGAATCCCTGAATATTTCATCTCTCAAAGCCGCAACACAATAGGTTTTTCATTAATATCTTATAATTAAAATTAATGTCTTATTTTATGTTTGAATGTTTGTTTACTGATAATTTCAAGGTTAACACTCAATGCGGCCCTCAATAACGAATCTAAGAATTGGCAGTAAGATACTGTAAAAAAAATGTATGATATATTAGGATTTTAGAAGAATTAAGTCAATAAAAAAATGTTTCTTTGAGTAAGTATTAAATTTTTTGACGTGTAGAACCGTTGACCACATCAATACGCTCAATGATAAAACTGTTACATTGCAACCATTGTGGACGTTTTGCGGTATGCAATAAATAAATGAACTGGATGAATTTGTGGTATAATCTACTGATTGAGTGTAAACAACACATTACATGAGAAGTCAGTAGATCAATTTATAAAGTAGACGTAACAGTTTATGAGCTTTTTAAACTTCTCCAAATTAAAACGATTAGGAGGGGATGCAGAAAAACAGACAAATGCGACGAACGAAATCCCGAAATTGAGAGAATACGTGAGTGGAGATGAGTACAACAGAAGAGAAGAGCGTTGTCAATAGAATCAAACTAGCCCAAAACTATCACTGCCAACAAACAAAAAACAACACAAAAGTATCACATGCTCTGAGTGGGTTTTTACTCTTCATTCAGGTGATCAACTCGAGTGTAAGAAATGAGGACTATCAGAATGAACTATGGAATCTACTGTCTTGAGAGATAACGTATTTTTGTGAAATTTATTACAAATATACTCATATCCCCAAAAGTTTAAACTGGATCACATTTCATCGATGTGAGATTTTGAAAATCTTCGGAATTTTCATTTATTTAATAAATTTTCATTTAATAAATAAAAATAATAGAAATTACACAACGCAAAATTTTCTTGTATGTATTCGAGTCAAATGGGATTCGTATAATACGTATAATTGAGTCGAATTGGAAATTTAATTAGAATTAAAAGATTCATGTATTAGATTCAAATGGGATTCTTTATGTACTTCGTATAATCGAGTAAGTTTAAGATGATTCGGAAACTACCATATTATACATAAAAAATTGTTTATTTAGGCATGATTAAGTTTAATACGGGGTATTAAATAGCTTTAAATTATATAAATTATATTAAATTAATTTAATTATATTTAAATGGGTATAAATTATAAATTAAATAAATTTTGGAAATAAAATACTAATACATAGAAATATGAAATTTGGGTTGAATGGAGTTTTATTTTGTAACACTTAATGACGTATTTATTTATTTATGCTGGCCAAATTAGAAGCAAAGTAATGTAAATATCGTTGAATTGTGTAATTAAATAATCATGGTATCAAATGTACTGAATTTAGTTAACTGAATTGATTTAATGGAGTTTAGGTTGCAGTTATCACATACAAATGGCAATTGGTATACAACGTAAACATTTTTACGAATATAATTTTTAATTTCCTTTTATTGATTTATTATACCTATTATTTTATTGACGTGTGTTTTTTGAGTTATGATAATAGTGCGGCGGAGATCTTTTAAAGAGGTGAATAATACTACATAATTGGATTTATTATTTTAGGTAGTCTACTGTTATATTTTGAAGATAGATCATTCAAGGATTGAAGGTAGTTTGAATTAAAGATGATCACTCTCGTATAAATAACGAATAACCGATTAATTTGATATTTATCTATTTACTATGCTATCAAATTTAATTAATTATGTATACTTTTAGCAATTTACTGTTAAGTTGTTCTTGTTTTGCAGGTTTTCCGATTGCATCTTTAAGGGAGGTGTATGGGAGTACAAATGGAAATGAATGGAATGAATTTTTATGTTGTTGAATGTTTTCAGTTAGTTTATTAAGATTGAAGGATAGTGTGGTAGTGGAAAGTATGGTTGTCACTAGTTGTCAAATTACTCTAATTCTTTTATTTATTTATTTGGCAGGGTTGCGGAATTATCAAATATAATAGTAGGTATCAAATATAATAGTAAATATAATCACTAAGATTCTTTCGGCTTTTTATAGACACAATATATTAATAATAATGGCATTCACAACATTTTCGACTTGTCAATCAGAAAAATGAAGAGGCCAGTCATTTATAATATATCTACCAAAAAAAGTAGAAATATCAAAATCCCCCCCGTACTTTAACCCGAGAGTTAATACAAAATGTATTTTGACTCTAAAAATGAAAACCTTTCCCTGCGTTTTCTGTGGGTAGTTTGGTTTCGTACTGATAATCTCAAAACAAAAAGTTCGATCTACTCATCAGGTAGCTACGACCAAACTACAAAAATACAATTCCAACTCCATACATTAAGTATGAGGCAAGAACGTAGTTGACTTAGCGAATAAATTCACCAAATCAAAAACACAAGGAAAACTTTTCATTTCTGTGTGTTTCGGATTTTGATATTTCTACTTTTTTTGGTAGTTATATTATAAATGACTGGCCTCTTCATTTTTCTGATTGACAAGTCGAAAATGTTGTGAATGCCATTATTATTAATATATTGTGTCTATAAAAAGCCGAAAGAATCTTATTGATTTAATACAGACAACTAAACTTCTCTTTCTAGTAAATATAATGTATTATCAAATATAATAGTAGTTTGAGTTAAACTGTAGTTTTAAGTTGTGTAAAAGACAAATATGGCGTTAATCTTTAGAATAGTAGTTGATATAAATTATTTTTAATTTTAGGTCATATTTGTCCTATAGGAGGATTCAAGAGGGTAAATAATTCTTTAGTTTAATTTTTAATGTAGTAGTTTGTAGGATTTTCAGAAATATTGGAGAATCCTCCCTCAGCATCCAAAACCTCCAAGCATCTAGTTGTCATGTAACGTAGAAAGTGTATTATCTTGTGATAACTATTTTATCATATATATCACTAACAAATTTATACAAGTTAAATTCTATTAATTAAGTAGTAAATAATTGGTAATAATGGATAAATATTAATTTTGGTTTCAGAGTTGCTAGTGAATTTTTAGTTGAGCCTTATTCGTAAATAGTCTACATATAAGTACATACGGTATGCAACTAAAGTATTTGTGTATCCTAGATTTTTGTTGAAACGTATAACATCTACAACTTTAATTTATATCATTCAATTATATAAATTACAGAATTCAAAATTTTAATTTTCTTTTTTGTAGATCTGTAATAAATTGCTGATTAGTTTAATTTTATTGTAAAAGCTTGTTTTTTATTATTTTCATTTTTATTTTTAATCTAGTTGTAGTTTATATAATTAATAACCTTACTACAGGATACCTATACCGATTGAAACAAGCGTTGTGTATTTAAACCTTAGTTTGTAACTTTAAGTTTTTAATCATTTTTTTAAATGTTTAGCTAAGAATTGGGAAGTCTCCAGATTGATTTGATTTCATAACATATTAATTTTTTGTAATATTACTTCGGTCTAAAAAGACTTAAGTATTGAAATCCTGTCAAAAATGACGAACAATTTGGTTGGTTCAAAACTACTTTTCTCGCCGTTTTAAAAGTCCCCGAAACCGAAAAAGTAACAACAAAAAAATATCCGTCCGTCTGTCTGGATGTCTGTACCCACGAGCTGCTCAGAGACGACCTAACATAATAAATATAATTAGTTTCAGCTATTTATTCAAATGATTGCAGCCATACTGGCCACTGTCGCAACTTAAAACTACAGTTTAGCTCAAACTACTATTATAAATGAATCAATTCCGTAAACGTCTGAATGTTCGAAAACTATTTTTTTTAAAATATAAATAAAACAAAATTATCACTAAAAAAAAATTTTTACTTTTTAAAATTTTTTTAATTTTAATTTTTAATTTAATTAATTTATTCGAAAATTTTTGTGAATAAAAGTGTTGTATTCGTAGACTTTAACTTATATGAATCAAAATCACGGCATCCGATTAAAACTTAAATCACAACTTTAACTTAAATTTCAGTAAAACTGTTTGTTATTAATATTCGATAATAATTTATCAGCACAAAATAGCCAAATTTCTAAACTAATCGATTATTTTATTACGGCATTCTATTTAATAACTGACTAACTGGTTCATTCGCTATTCTATGAAACGCAAATCCTAATTTACTTTAAAATTAATTATTAATATAAAAATCAGCCCCGAACTCCCCGTAAATTTGGCACCTAAATTGCAAGAACAGCAAATTAATAACTAAATTTGACAAGCTTTAAAATAATAAACTGCACGTATTATAAAATTGTATCATAGTTATTCCAGCATAATAATAAAAACAAAGCCGGTTTAATCTCAACCGAAAACGTCCATCACAACACTTTTCAATGCCGCACTAATATTCAATGATATGTATTAGGTATGGAAGCGCACCCTCCTTATTCCTCCAGAGCTTCACTTAATTTGACAGTAGTTTGTAACAGTTGCATGCTTTGAAGTTTATGGCAGCCAGAAAAAAAAATGTACAGAAAAATTTTCATAGCTTACTACAACTCATAATATAAAAGTTTTTAAATAATTTGTTTTAGTGTTCGCATACATTTAGGCGCAATATAAACGCGTGCCACGTATTTTATTGTGTAATTACTGTAATAACTATAAATCTTAATGCTTAATTTAAAGTAAAATATTTGGTTATACTACTAAAAAAATAATAATAAAAATAAAATTAAAATAAAAATCCGGATGGGAATCGAACCGAAGACCTTTGTCGCTCTAGTCTAGTGCTTTACCACTGCCACAAACTATATTAAATGTTAATTTTAATTTGCATTGTTAAATTGTTCTATAATTTCAAAGCGTTCTACAGTGTCCCTAGCTAAATATATATGATTAACTATGGAGTACAGTCCGTCCCAGGACGGATACAATGTATTATAATGTTGATGTCAAGCAGCCGCTCCCACAATCGCCATTTGATATTTTTTTAACCGTTATTATTTAGCCAAGTAGGAATAGCTCGAGACTAAAGGCTTTTAACAAGGATTATTGTACTTTATATAGACCTTAAATCAAAGAGTAAGGGCTTTTAAGGACGATTTTACATGCGTTGGGGCATCACACAAAAAACCTTACAGTATACAAAAAACCTTACAAATATAAACAAATCTGGGTGAGCTGTGTCATCAACACGGCCGTAGGTGTTTTGCGTGATAACATTTATAATATGTTGAGATTAATTATTTTAATTTAAACTAAATTAACCACCACTGTTTCTTTACGCAAAAATTAACTTCAGAATTGCTCGGATCGGATGTGAGCCATTCTCTCACTACAGTTGTTGAAGGATTTAAATCGCGCGAAATCATTCGATATTATTATGTGCGAGGCATGAAGCCTAAGGACCAACCTAACAAAGCATACATTTAAATTAAAGGAATAGGCTTTGACTTTCGAGTCAATCGCATGTGTTTAATTTTTCCAAAAAATATTTGCTTTTTTTAAATTAATTCTATTATTCCTAAATTTTAATTGTTACATGTAACAAAAGCGAAACCACAACATGCTTCAACCGCGGGACCCAAAAATAACTGGAAAATAAAATAATGAATAGAAAAGGAAACAATATTTCTGGAAGAACATTACCTAAATGCAGGAACGTACGTTTTGGAGCTATAAGCATAAAACATGTAAACTAGTTAATGGCGTTAGCCGCTTATTGGTGAACATTTTATCGTAATGAGCTCATGCTCAAGATAGAGTGTGCACCTATACCAAATTTGTATGTGAATAAATAAAAAATAAAAAAATAAAAATAAAATAAAAGTTAATGCTTACAGTTGATTAGTAATTGCCCACGCCCAAGGGAGAAATTTCGTGTCAATTTGTAAGATGTAAGACGTTATCACATCAAAAAAATATAAATTGAAAACAAAACTAAAATGCCTTGACCACAATCAAACCCCGGACTTTAGCCGCTCTAGTCCAAAACAGTTCTACTAATGTAAGACATATCAACCTAAGGAAATTTATTTAATTTGCATTCTTATATTATTTCAAACAGAGCATGCTTTGAAGTTTATGAAAGGAAAAAATTTTTTTACCGAAAAATTCTCATGGCTTACTACAACTTATAATATGGAAGTTTTTAAATAATTTGGTGTAGTGTTTGGGGGCATCATAAACGCGGACCACGTGTTTTTTTGTGTAATTACTGTAATAACTATAAAGCTAACTAAAAATTAAAAAAAAAATTAGATGATTATGTGCCTAAATCAATTTCAATCGTGAAAATTATACCGAAAATGATTTACGTGAACTGATCTACCACGTCGGGATACATGAATTGTTTTCAGTCAACACAATTATTTTGATCCACTCAAAGCTAAAGTCGAACATTGAATTTAATAATTTTGGACTATCGCACATATTAAAATTTTCATTCTTCATGTTGCACAACTTAAAGCTGGGCAATTCAACTGTAAATTCACTTCGCATAAGCTCAACTGAGGCATGTTATTTCGTCGACCGTGGATTTAATGGGATTTGGCTTGAAATTCTATCGCAATAAATTATCCGAAATTATTGAAGAGTCTCTCAATAATTTCAAAGTGCTCAATAATAATTGTAACTTTGATAATGTTTTGATAAAATCGAATCAAATAACTCCGATCAAATTGATCAAGTTGCAATACAAACCATATTTAATGGTATTGAATGGAAATAACGAGAGTTTGTTGAATTTGTCGACTAGCTTCAACCGGGTCGTGCATAAATTGAATCATTTGAAATTTAATATTGACTATTTACTAATTTACTATTTTTTCACTTTCAGTGAATTTGTACTAAATGAATTACATAATGAATAAATTTAAAAATTGTTGTAAGTTGGCTCGTCAGCCCTGTTCAGACTATGTTAGTAATTTAGTCGAGTAGCGAGTATTTTAGTAACTAAAATCGATGAACTGACCAAAAATCATTCACACTACAGTCGAGTACAAGTTCTTACAAGTGATTGATCAGCGTATCAAAATGAAGAGGATACGCAACAAAGTAAATAGACACCCATGTTCTATATATTTCGTTGTTTCTTCGCTCCAATGGGACAGCATCCTAACTAAATCAACTTGCTCGCACTTGTTTTGTTTTTATTTTGTTTGTTGTGAAGAGTGATGGGGGCCTTACTCGACTAAACAAAATAGAATATAATGGATCGACTCGACTAAATCATTTACTAATCTAATCGACTAAAATTTTGCTGTTCAGACACATTTAGTTACTAAAATAATCGCTACTCGACTAAATTACTAACGTAGTCTGAACAAGACTGAAGTGTTCTAACCTATGGTTTCCACTTGGATGCTTTGCGAATATTCGCAAAGGGAAATTTTTTGTTTCATGCCACTGTGTTAGAAAAATTTTGTATTTGTGTTACTAAATAATTTTGTCAATTTAGACATTTCTAGACGTCAATAAAAAATCGTAATAAAAACAATAAAGTATTCACATAGGAAAAATATTTCAGCTTGCTTTGTTTATCGGAGGATTGAAAATGTTCCTAAAATGTTCCTAATAAGGGAAATTTTTACTTTTTTTGTAAATGCAAAATTTGCAATGGAAAAAGATGTAGGCATGACTACTTTTGATTGCAAATCGTATTGTAAAGGCCCCTATGTGATATGTAGTGAAAATTGGGCCCCTCGTTTTTGTACTTTCGCATGAAGATAGAGCCTTGAAATTGAAATATATGTTTAATCACATCTTTCGAAACCTGTCTGCAAAATATGAGCGGCAGCCTTTTCTTCGTTTTCCAGAAACTGAATTTTTACTAGACCAATTTTTACATGTGTAAGCATAGGAAAGCATAGAACAATGGCATTTTACATATGTTCGCATTGAGATACAATTTTGATTTTTCACATATATGTTATATAAGAATCGTAGAACAACATACTAAAAATTCTCTAGCAGCCCCTTCTTTGTTCGCATACAATTGGACTAAAAAAATTATTTTTATGCAAGAGATGTCAGATACACATTACACATTACTCTCAATCTCAATCAGTACAATTTGGTTCATAACTTTTATGTTTATATAACAATCACATATATAACAGACTATACAACTCATTGGAAAATAGACCAATCAGATAGTTCAATTTAACACAACTAGTGGTGTTTCGGCCACAAACAAGTAAATCATATTATGTTATAATCATATCATCCATGAATATAAACAAACAATTAATATTTTTGACATTTCGCAAAAATGAGTTTATTTGGTGCAGTTTTTATTTGGTTGTGTAATATATTTGGTTGATTCGTTGTATAGTCTTAACGTATACAACTCTAGCTTCGAAAATCATCTGAATATACAGTTGCGGGCTCGATGTGTTACCTAGGAAACACATCTCGTCCTCTTAACTGTATATTAGATTATTTTCGAACCTCTTGTTGTATAACTACTGTTGTATAAATCGTATTTCAAGTCTTGTTTTGAGTAATATAACTTGTGTGTAACATAATCTTTAATACTTTTACAATTCGTTAACTTGTGTGTTCATCATCATTAGAACTGTTTGACTTAACACTAATGGGTCCAGAAGGTAAAATGTACTTTTTATATTTATTTTGCATGTAATCTCATAAAATTGTTTATTGTAGTTGAACGATCTCATATTCTCTGTCGCATATGTAAGTCACGCATATTGAAATGGCGAGGAGTTTGCACTTTAGGAGCACCTTCTTTATGGATAAATGTTACTACATACTCAAAAAGCGTAGGAAAGTCATATAATCCAAATAGTTATGCCTGTTTGAAGTGTCATTCAAGATTAAAGTTCAAAAGATATCACTTACTGCCTGGTAATACAGCTGAGGGTAATACTGTGGACAATAATTTGCATAATTATGAAATGGATATAACTCCTGATAGTTCTTGTTGCACTACATCTTCAGAGATTGATTTCCAGGCTTCAACCATGAATAGTACAACTTCATTTTCGACATTAGAAAACACAAGTACTGAATCTCAATCTGAATTTACATCTGAATTTCTCAGTAGTCAAGCTTCTGTAACGTCAAGCAAAGTTTCTTCTGTTCCAAGAAATGGAATTATAGTCAATCTTCCTAGCTGCTCTGGTACACAGAGAATCGATATGTGGAAAAGAAAGAAAATTGTTATTCCAATGAGCAATAGATGCTGTCGCTCACATTTTGCCAAAAATGGCTTGTTTAATAAGAAGACTTTAGAATCATTAGTTGCAACTAAAGAAACAATAGTATTGTCCGCTGAACATATTACAGCCACATTAGGTGGCGAGTCAGTAACCATCAGGGCCGTAAAGGGCTGTCCCCAAGGAGGTGTACTATCTCCTCTTTTATGGTCATTGGTTAATGATAGACTGCTGATCCTCCTGAATAGCCATGGGTTTGATGTCCAGGGCTATGCGGATGACGTGGCTATCGTGATTAGAGGCAGGTTTGATGAGATCATCTCTGATCTCATGCAAAATGCACTCAACTTGATATGGCAGTGGTGTGACAAGGAAGGACTTAGTGTCAATCCAAACAAAACTGTCATTGTCCCTTTTACGAGGAGGAGAAAGCTCTCGCTTGTAGCTCCCTCGTTAAACGGTACTATTGTTGCCTTTTCCAAAGAGGTTAAATATATAGGGGTTATCCTGGATCATAAACTGAACTGGGAACAACATATACAAAAAATTCAAAATAGAGCCACAAAGGCTTTTTGGGCCTGTCAGAGACTCTATGGACGTATTTGGGGACTACAACCAAAAATGATCTACTGGTCATTTCTAACAATTATTAGGCCTATGATCACTTACGCATCGCTAGTGTGGTGGCCTAAAACTCAACAAAGGACAGCGCAAACTTTATTGAATAAGGTTCAGCGTATGGCCTGCATTGGGGTTACGGGCTCAATGAAAACATGTCCGACCGCAGCAATGGAGACACTCCTAGGACTAACTCCATTGCATCTGCATGTAAAAAAGGATACTGCTACTATGGCCCTTAAGATGCAGGCGGAGGGTAACATCAAACCAGGCAATATGGTGGGCCATCTGGAGATCCTTAAGGAGTTTCAGACAGACCCCACTATAGGAATGCCTTCCGACTGTATGCCAGCCAAACTGGATTTCCACAAACCATTTTGTGTTAGATTACCTAACCGGGAGGAGTGAAGTACAGGGGACCATCCTTTGAGCGAGGGTCATTGGTGTGGTTTACAGATGGATCAAAAACGGAAGATGGGGCGGGGGTAGGAATACATGGGAGTGGAGTATCACTCTCGAAGTCCTTGGGTACCAATGCAACCGTCTTTCAAGCAGGAGTGCATGCTATAGAACTTTGTGCTAGGATAGGCATTTCTAAAGGCCTAAACGACGCAAAGGTTTATATAGTATCAGACAGCCAATCGGCCTTAAAGGCTCTTAGGTCTTTTACCATTGAGTCAAGGCTGGTATGGGATTGTCTGAAGGTTATTAAATTGCTGGCAAGCTCAAATAAGGTAACACTTGTTTGGGTGCCAGGCCACACTGGAATTGTGGGAAACGAGGCAGCTGATGTCCTCGCCCGCGAGGGATCTGCCTTTCCATTAATTGGACCAGAGCCCTTCTGCGGCGTCTCTAAGGGGCACCATAGGGCAGCAGTTAAACGCTGGGAGGATGTGCAAAAGTTCTCTTACTGGCGCGGAATTCCAGGTTTGCGACAGGCGAAGGAATTTATTTCACCTTCGTCGGCCAGGGCCAAGGAATGTCTCGTACTTAGGAAACCTGAGTTGAGGCTGCTTACCGGCTTCCTCACAGGTCACATCCCCTTAAGGTATCACCTAAAGAAAATGGGCCTAAGTTCGACGGATAGATGTCGCTTCTGTGACATGGAAGCGGAATCAGCGGAACATGTTCTGTGCCATTGCCCAGCCATTTTCTGCAAAAGGTTACAACACCTAGGAGGGAGAGTAATGAGCCCGGATGGTATGCACCATATACCGGCCGGCAGTATTGTCAGGTTCATTAAGAGCCTGAATATTGACTGGACGGCTCATTAAGTAGGGTCCATGCACAAAAGATCTTTTAGGTCGCAGTGCGGGGTGGCTTGAACGCCCACATGGCCCTCAACTAATAATAATAATAATAATAATTGTCCGCTGAAGATATTGAAGAATTTTTCAATGCCGTTTACTTTAGTAAGGCCAACTCATACTCTAAAATCGATTTCGACAACGGCTCTCCAATAACTCCATATAATTATCAGAAATTCACTGGGATTTCACAAAAAAATTTCGATTGCCTTCATGCTTTTGTAAAGCCACACATCAGAAATAGTTGCAACAGATTTACGAGAAATGCGTTAGGAATATTCCTAGTAAACTTGTCACAGGAATTTTTGGCATATTTATTCAATGTATGTAGATGGTCAAGCAAGAGTGTCTGCAATCTTTGAATCTGTTCGAAAAGCTTTGGATGAGCATTTTGTCCATCTTCATTTAGGTTATAATCATCTATCACGAGAAGATGCAATGAAACATCAAACTAAAATGGCTCATAAACTTCTGGGTGCAGATGAAAATTCTATTGTAGTTATCATTGATGGTACTTATCTATATGTTCAAAAGTCATGTGATCAGGAGTTACAATTATTGACGTATTCCAATCATACATACAGAAACTTATTGAAGCCCATGATTTTGGTTTTCCCTGACGGATACATTCTTGAGGTTGAAGGTTTGTTTTTGCAAACAACGACAATAGCGATTCAAAAATTTTAGAATACTTGATTTCTACCCCTTATGGATTTAAAAAATATTTCTTAGAGAATGATGTTTTACTTCTCGATCGTGGGTTCAGAGATGTCATAGAAAAGTTGAAATTGCTAAAACTTAATCCAATAATGCCTCATTTACTAACCAAGGGACAAAAGCAGTTTTGCACAAAAGATGCTAATGAGTCCAGAGCTGTGACTATGAATCGATGGATAGTGGAAAGTGTGAACAGCAGAATCAAAAAATACAAGTTCTTTGCTTCAACTATTGAAGTCACTTATTTCCCCAAGCTGTCATCTTTAACTAAAATTCCTTGTGCCTTACTGAATGCATACAGTCCTCCTATGTTTATAGAAAACGAAAATCATGCACGTTATGCATAGAAGGCAATGAGCAAAATGAATGATGACAATTCTCTTCAAAAGAAGATTGAAGAGCTAGGCCTTGAAAACAAACGAATTTGTTGGGAGGAGGCTACTAATCAGATTCAAGACTTTCCATGTTTATCAGAAGAAGAAATTAAAAATATCACTTTAGGTATGTATCAGTTAGACCAAGGAAAATGATATACTTATGAACACATGAAGGCAGATTCTAGTTACAAGATCTTTATACATAACGAAATGAAGAATTTGACAAGACGCAAAATTGAAAGTCGATTTTCTTCAACTCGTATTCATCAGTTATGGTTAGAATTCATTCCTAATGATAGTGGAGCCGAATCAATACATATTAGGATATTACTGTAAGTGCAAAACTGCGGGAGCAGAGTTGTCGGTACATGCAGTCATATAACTTCAGTGATTTGGGCTACGCAAGACACAACCCAAATGTATTATCAAAGCACCGCAAAGGTCTAGCAGATAATATTATAAATGCTATGAATTCTGGTTGTCAAATCTCAGACTCCGATTCAGATTGAGTCTCTACATAACTTGTTCTAAAGTTACAATAGTTTAGTAAGGAATGTTTCTATGGATAAGTTTGTTTTGCTCCTTCCAAAATAATGTGAATTTTTTATGCTGCTTATTTTGGAATAAGGTTATTTCTGCGCTTATCCAAAAATTCTCCGGTAAAATAAAAACGATAATAAATGAAATACCAATTGAATACAATTTTTAGATTTTTTATTAATAATGATCGCACTTCTGTTTGGCTTGGTAGTGTGCAAATTAATTATACAGTCAAGTACTAAATGATAGCCGCACTCCTAATTTAAGATTTATTTAATTTCAAATAAATTCTTTTAAAATTCTTCCTTTGCAAAAATAATACTTTTCACTTTACCAACTTTATTCTCTGCGGCGTCATGGAAAATTTATGGGTAACCCTCATTTAGTATGGTAATAAAAGATAGCCGCACACAATATTTTATTGTTTTTAATAGGAAATAAATATAAAAAGCACAGTTATAAAAATGATTTTTTATTCCAATTAATATTTTGTGTTTCGGCCATTGTTTTTAATTATTTCGAAAATTCGATTTGGCATACTTTTGTACAAGTTTTGGCATATTAATTTGAAATATTAGCCAATTCGCGTTGTACTGATGACTTTAGTTCATGAACGCTGCTGTATTGTGTTCCTTCAGCATATACAACTCTGCTGAGTACACCCCATATGTTTTCGATGCTGTTAATGTCGAGTGACCTTGCTGGCTGTTTCAAAACTGGTATCTGAGCCTCCGTAAACCAATAATTTACTATCCCGGCGGTGTGTACGGCTGCATTATCCTGCTGGAAAATAAAGTTTGGGTCGCCATTTTGTGCATCAACAACTGGTAATGTTTCGGGATAGCATGGATTTATACCGGTTGCTGTTAAGACGACCGGACATAAACTTCACATCCATTCTTCCTCCATAGCCAATTGCACCCCAAACAATCAGAGATCCTCCACCTCGTTGACGCCTCGATAGCACAAGAAGTTCTTTTCAAAGGTCGTGAAAATAATATTGCCATTAATCAAGGCTATCCATATTCAATTTTTTTCGTCACTCAAAATAACGCGCTGCCACTTTTTCTTCCACGACATATGTTCCTTCGCGAAACGCAATTTGGCATCTTTATGATTTGATAACAGTTGTGGTTTTCTTTGTAATTTTTTGATTTGTATATTATCTGACTCTCTTAATACTTTCCTCACATTACAAATCTTTGTATTATCTCAAGCTTTTAACGCAATTTGTTGCACGGTGCCAATAAAATTAGAGACGTTTCGTAAAATTAACCGTTTTTCTCTATCAATAAGTTCCACTGGCCGGCGGCCTGCACTTTTATGCGAACCGTATAATTGCGAATTTTTTAAATAATTTAGCACTACCTTCTCACTCCAACTAATATTTTCTGCTATTAACGGATACTCATATTACTTTTCTTAATAACGTCAATTTATCAAACTCGTTCAAACTACCTTTTCCACCCATATTTAAAAAATAACAAAAATCGGAATAATATTTAACGGCTATAATACTTAAGCGGCTATCTTTTATAACCATACTAAATGGGGGTTCTCCAATTGTCCATGATCCCGCAGAAAATAATGATTTGTATTTGTGCACGCATTGGTAAACTGAAGAGTATTATTTTTGCATATATAGGAACAATTTTAAATGAATTTATTTGAAATGAAATAAATCTTAAATTAGAGGTGCGGTTATCATTTAGTACAGGACTGTACGTCACTGTAGTGTGCAAATTAATTATAATTCGCATAATTAGGCTAACATACACCATAATTACTGTTTGGAATATTTTTTTATTCAAAACAAAGCAATTTATTGAATTTAGAAAAATATAAAAATTATAAAAATGACAAATGCATAAAACTGCTGTAACACCCTGTAAACAAGTGGGAGGGAGTTGCGAAATATTTTTGCAATTATAAAACAACATACTAAAGAACCACCAATCCTAAAAAGTCGCAAAAAATATTTAGAAATATCGAAAAATGATGTATATTCAATTATGTAATATTTGCATTCAAAACCGGAAGTGCGTCACTGTAGTGTGCAAATTAATTATAATTCGCATAATTAGGCTAACATACACCATAATTACTGTTTGGAATATTTTTTTATTCAAAACAAAGCAATTTATTGAATTTAGAAAAATATAAAAATTATAAAAATGACAAATGCATAAAACTGCTGTAACACCCTGTAAACAAGTGGGAGGGAGTTGCGAAATATTTTTGCAATTATAAAACAACATACTAAAGAACCACCAATCCTAAAAAGTCGCAAAAAATATTTAGAAATATCGAAAAATGATGTATATTCAATTATGTAATATTTGCATTCAAAACCGGAAGTGCGTCACTGTAGTGTGCAAATTAATTATAATTCGCATAATTAGGCTAACATACACCATAATTACTGTTTGGAATATTTTTTTATTCAAAACAAAGCAATTTATTGAATTTAGAAAAATATAAAAATTATAAAAATGACAAATGCATAAAACTGCTGTAACACCCTGTAAACAAGTGGGAGGGAGTTGCGAAATATTTTTGCAATTATAAAACAACATACTAAAGAACCACCAATCCTAAAAAGTCGCAAAAAATATTTAGAAATATCGAAAAATGATGTATATTCAATTATGTAATATTTGCATTCAAAACCGGAAGTGCGTCACTGTAGTGTGCAAATTAATTATAATTCGCATAATTAGGCTAACATACACCATAATTACTGTTTGGAATATTTTTTTATTCAAAACAAAGCAATTTATTGAATTTAGAAAAATATAAAAATTATAAAAATGACAAATGCATAAAACTGCTGTAACACCCTGTAAACAAGTGGGAGGGAGTTGCGAAATATTTTTGCAATTATAAAACAACATACTAAAGAACCACCAATCCTAAAAAGTCGCAAAAAATATTTAGAAATATCGAAAAATGATGTATATTCAATTATGTAATATTTGCATTCAAAACCGGAAGTGCGTCACTGTAGTGTGCAAATTAATTATAATTCGCATAATTAGGCTAACATACACCATAATTACTGTTTGGAATATTTTTTTATTCAAAACAAAGCAATTTATTGAATTTAGAAAAATATAAAAATTATAAAAATGACAAATGCATAAAACTGCTGTAACACCCTGTAAACAAGTGGGAGGGAGTTGCGAAATATTTTTGCAATTATAAAACAACATACTAAAGAACCACCAATCCTAAAAAGTCGCAAAAAATATTTAGAAATATCGAAAAATGATGTATTCCATTTCATGCAACTGGGCCCAAGCTTATCTATGGGGAAAATAGAAAATACGTTGTTTTGGGCCCAATTTACTATGCTTATCCTATAGGGTCCTTTGTCTATGGTTGCGTAGACAAATTTATATACCGATATGTATTTTTTTTCAATGTATACTATCCGTGTGAAAATATGTATTTAAAACAGATTGCGATGATTCGCAAAGGCATCCCAAGTGGAAACCCACAGTAAAAGTTTACGAAAAGTGTATAATAATCTTATGGATTTTCTGCCGCCTTCGATTGAAAGAAATAGAAATTTATTCATTTGTATAAGTTGTTATATGAATATTGTTTTGAAACATCGCAAAATTGAAACAGAGACATCACCATTCTATTTACCATCAAGTGCCGCAGTTACGCCGAAATCTTCATCAACTGCAGTAGATTCTAAAATAAGTTCCATTAGGAATGATAGTGAAGAACGCCAAATACAAAATGAGAACGTCCTTCAAAAAATCAATGAGATATTACCAGATATTGGAATATCGCCCATATACGCCGGTAAACTAGTAGCTAGGCAACAGCATCAACAACAAAAATTAATCAATTTAGCTGCAATAGTACCATCAATATCATCATCTTTGATTCCTGGAATCGAGCCCCTTGTGAATCCATCAATGGACAACGCAACGAAGGCTAATTTATATGGCGAATTAATGGAGCAACTGAAAAGCAAATTCAAACATTTGGAGAAAAACTGTGATAAGATACAGTTGCTGACTGCACTGCCGAAGTCAGTAACTATACAACAAATTCAACAGGAGTTCTACACAACACAATACTTCGTGCATAAAGCTAAATATATTCAGAAAACGTACGGCCCAGTTGGTCTTCCTGCACCTAAAACTGGGAAACGAATCAGCGATGAACTAAAGCAATCACGATTATTATAAGGATGATGAAGTCAGTCGGACAATGCCTGGGTAAAACGATTGCTTCGAGGGCTACAAGATTATCCATCAGGACGACGAGTAAAAAAAATCGGATTTTCCAAACTTTGCTTGCTTCGTCCTAAAAACTGTGTGCAACCAGGAAGCAGTGGAACGCATACAGTATGTGTTTGTACAATACATCAATATGTGAAATTGATTATTTATGGAGCCAAAATTGAAACTATTACAAATGGAGAGATATCGAAATACCAAGATTGCATTTCATCTGTATTATGTCCAGAGCCTAAGCCGACATGTTATCTTCTAAAATGCAAGAATTGTCCAGGATTAAATTTATTTCGAGAATATTTGAAAAACGCTTTTCTGGAAAGGACTCGAGGATGCTAATTTATCATTTAGTCAGAGATTTTCAACTGACAGGTGTAATTTGGAAAAGTACTCAAAATCGTTAGAAGATTTTTTGGATTACTTCATAAAGAAGCTGGAAAATCTGATTCCTCATTACTTCATATCACTTCAACAATCTGGTTTCATAAAAAATAAAAAAAACAATTTGGAGCCTACAAAAGCACTTATTTCATGTGACTTCTCAGAAAATTATTCATTTATAATGCAGAATTCAGCGCAGGGTTTTCATTGGAATAATAAGCAAGTGACTATCCACCCATTTGTTATTTATACAAATGTAGATGGGAAATTGCAGCACTACAGCTTGATTGTTATATCGGATTGTCTTAGTCATGTCACTGTAGCAGATCACCTATTCATCGAAAAAATGATCCAGTTCTTAAATAGTAACATGACGAGTTTAACCAAAATTTATTATATTACTGATGGTGCTGTAACACATTATAAAAGTAAAAATAATTTTATGAATATAATTAAACACAAAGAGGATGTCGGAGTCGACTGTGAATGGCAATTTCATGCTACTGCACATGGAAAGGGACCACACGATGGAGTAGAAGGTCCTATCAGGGGAATGGCATCCAGAGCCAGTCTTACTGATGAATCATGAAGGTATCATAACAAATGCAGCAAAATTATTCAAATGGGCTAAAACTTTAAAGACTGATATGGTTTTTGAGTTTTGTTCTGACGAAGAATATAACTCCAAAAAAATTCGACTTGATAGTATATAGGTTCGAAAAATTGAAAACCATAACAGGAACTCGCGATTTCCATGCAGTTATTCCTTCAGGAGAAGGTTACTTAAATTTTAAAAATATCCTAATAGCGAAGATTATGTTAGATTTAAAATGTAATTATTGAAATTAGTAACTTAATTTTTAATAAAAAAAAACTTGTTTTAAATTTAATTTTACCTATGGTGGTCTTACTTTGTCGTATTTAATATTTATATTATACTAGCTGACCCGGCGAACTTCGTATCACCTCAGGATCAATAAATGTTGTGTTAACTTATTAGCTGAATTGAATTAAATTTTTTATTAAGATAAAATGAATACTCAAAATAATTTAAGTTCAATAAATGTACAAAAATCAAAATGAAATGTATTTTAATTACATTCGAATGAATGTAATTCACTGGCAGCAAGGCATTTGCTTTATTGAAGTGAATCGAAATGATTTGCGTGACATTTTTGCACTACTTTCTGTTAAACTATTTGCTGGTTGGGTTGCGCTCGAGTCGATTCCCTTCATTAAATCACCTTGTGATATACGACTATTTTCATTTTGTTGTCAGGTGCGAGAACGAACAAAGCAGATGGTTTGCTGACACGTGAACATGTTACGTACAATTGACCGTGAGGGAAAAATTCATTTTCTAGATTCAGACCTCAAACACTCAAGGATTGGCCTTATGATTTGTTGATCATCATGGTGAATGCAATACGAATCGGAAATTAAATTCGTTTAAACTCGAATGGCATATCGGTTGGGATCATCGAAATTCTCGGAATGATAACTTCTTCACCTTTGAACTTTCCTTTGAGCATCGTCGCGTGAATCACATTGCCCACATTGTGAATTAGATTTTCTCACCACCAAACGCGTACCGTTACATAGTTTTTGTTGGTTCATTCAGTTGTAAATTGTGCAGTGGCAAGCCAAGCAGATCCAGTGAGTTTAAAAATTCAGTTGGATAGTTGGTTGCTTCGTCTTCGTTTGTTACACAGTCGATAGATTTGAAGGAACACAGTGGACCAACGATTTGATTTTGAATTGTGAAGTTTAAGTGATCCATATCTTTGTTCTTTGCCGCAAGAATTACTCGTTCACTCAACCAATTGTGTTTTTTGTGGTTACCAATTCTGTTCAGAAACACTTTATTGATGAGCTCGTCCTTAGAGAAATCTTCGGTAGATAGATCGTTTAGCAATGCAACTCGCATGTTTGCCGATCTGTTGACATGCAGCACGAAATGCTCGGCACACTACACCATTGACAGTTCGAAGTGATTCAAATGATGTCGGCCTACGAACATTCACCAGTAACAACCGCAAGTAGAAGCGTTTGTCATTCTTCGGATGAACTGTGTAAATGCTGTAACAGTCACAGTCTCAGGTTTTTATCAAACTGAGAATATCACTGCTGCAGACTTCCTCTCAGTTGTCCCAGAGCAGCTTTTTCAGCCGGATAGCGTGCAGTGACTCGGAAGTATCTTTGCTGGCCCAATAGGAAGCTAGTAAATGCTGCTATCTACAGGGTTACGCCGAATTGAGTAACAGATGACACCATGAACCTGCTGCTTGTTGAGCACGTTGAGCAATATTCGATGTGTTGAAATAAACTCGTTGACTATTCTCCAGATACCCCGCCAAATGTACAAAAGTAAATCGCCTCATTGAAGCTCACGCATATCGACTAACTTTATGGTGCGTGATTTCATCGCTGGTATTGGGAGTTTGAACGCCAGAAACCGCCATATTGCTGCCTTTTCGTGGCATATTTGCAGATTTATTTCGTTGCCAGTGATAGTCTCTGCCTCAAATTTCGTGGATAACGGTTGGTACACTTGCCGTCGATCAAGCACGGTGATTGGTGGTTGATAGCGCCACACGGACCGTGAAGCATGTTCGTAATTGCAACATCATGCAGGGCTGGATCGGTTTCGGGATTAGGAATTTTGGCACGTATGATGTTATCTATTTGGTAAAAACTATATAACCTTTTACATGTGCAATTCATCAAACTGAACTTTGTGAAATCACTCTTCACTGATGAATTTCAGAAAAAAATCGTTTGGAGAGAATTAATTGAATCGAATTCAAATGAATAACCGTCGAAAACTGAATGAAAATTGGTGAAAACTTGAAAAAATGCTGATAAATTGCGGTGTACGTGCTTTATGGTATGCAAAAGAGACATGAAATACTTGGACCAGAAACAAACGAAAACAATAACAAATTCCCATGTAACATCTTCTCTCTGAAGCGTGGTCTGTTGCAGAGATGAATATAGACAAATAATATATCGTTGGTCTTTCTTCTGTAAACAAACCATTTATTTTGTATTTTTTTAAAAAAGTTTAAATTTTCGTGAAAATTAAAAATTAACAAAAAAAAAAAAAATTACCGAAATCAGTTAATCCGTTCTCAAGATATCATCAAAAATGCCGTTCCATACAAAATGTATGAGAAAATGAATTTTCCTCATAAATTTTGTTTTCGTGAATTTTTCCGATGTTTTAATAGTTATTCTGCTATTCAGGGCGGAGACAAATCCAACAAATCAAAGATCATAAAAATCGGTCCAGCCGTTCTTGAGTTATAAATGGTGTAACTAACCCAACTTTGTTTTATATACATATATAGATAATATTTAATATTTATATTGTATTATATAATATTATATACAATTTTTTTATATAATATTTTGCAAAAAAATGGTATGTATGGTAATATTTTTAAAATATTTTCTTAATCCTTATTCTCTCACCTTTAAAATGAGCCCTATTTTATATTTTTCGGATAAATATTTTTTTTTTATATTTGCATAAATGCACTACCATTTTCAACAAATTCACAAATTTTTGACCAACTGTATCTTTTGCACCAACAACAAAAAATCGTGTTCTACAAAATTTATTTTAGCCAGAACTACACATTGAAAACATAAAAATCACAACAATAAAACATGACTTTCGGTCCCATATGTTAAATTTTTGATTTCATGTATTTTTCATCAAATTTATTGATCTCCTCGGTGGATTTATATCGGATAAAATACATCGTTACATAAAATTCGGAGTCTTTAAAAAAACATATAAAAGTTTCTTACTATTCTATAATGCCGAAGAAATCGCAGTGTTCGAGAAAATGACTGAGTTTGGATGAAGTGAATGAATTTAACTGGTCGCGAGATTTGACGGCAGAAAATATCAACACAGACGCAGGAATTATTTCAGTAGATATTTCAACGAAAATTGAATTTTTTATAAACAATCTTGCCGGCTTTCCGATAAAAATCGCAACCCCACAAACAGATGATTTCGACGTCAAATTCCAAGATTTGAAGAGCCGGCTTAAAAACACAATTGAACCAACCATAAGCACAATCGATAAAGAATATTTCGGAATCAAAGGATTAAATATTATGCAAACAGGACTTAATAAGTTTTTCAGTATAAACTCCATCTACTACAATTAATGAGAATAATGAGTATGTTCGTCATACATCTAATTAACAATACTTATATACAAACGAGTTTAATTTGTGCAAACATTTGTGGTCCTGGTTGATTAAATACATTCTATAACTAATTTAACAGAAAGGAATCTAGTAATATTATTAAACATTCAATAAAAAAAATGTAATATGTACAAAAATTCTGTAGTTCTGTAGAACTGATAAATTTGATCTTGTAAAATCGACGATACTTATAAATGGACTTCCAGTTCTTACCGAAATTATTTTTGAGATGTTTTTAAATTCAACCGGTAATTTTAAAACTGTTCGTATCATCGAAATGAATACGATCAAATGTGATTTAACACCTACCTTGAAAATACTTGTAAACGTATTATGACACGTCAAAATTAAACGACGTCAATCCGGCCGTTACGATAAAATAATCATCCCTATTATGATTGTCGAATCGATCGACAATCGACACGACTCTGTATTGCGTTTTCGTTGTTTCATTTGATAAAAACAATACAAAAAATGAAAAGGCAACACAGTCGTGTCGATTGTCGATCGACTCGACAATCATCATATGAATGGGGGGAATGATGTACTTAATATGCTGGTTGGTCGCTAAAAAAAAATAAAAACAGTATTGTACTAGAAAAGGATAAAATATATTTTTAATTTTAAAATTTTGCAATTTTTTAATATATACTGTTTTAAATTTTCTATTTAACAGAATTATTGCACTATTAAAAATATTTTCAAAATTGAAAAAAAACGTTGTATAGCTAACTTCATAATAATATATCTTTCGTCATTGATTTCGTTTTTATAATTTTGTACTGTATTTACATTACTTTTTTACATATACATACATACAAATAAAAAGTAAATTTGTACAATTTTATTTTAATTATATTAATCAAATTACTAAATTTTTAGTTTTAAAATATGTTATACTCAAAGGTTTGATTTAAACATAAGCCTACAAATATTTTCTATTACGAGTATTTTTCATTCATAAAATTTTAATCAAAAATGTTCAATTTTACATGGGAAAATCGTAAACATTTTTTGTATGGGAAATCGTAAAATGTATCCCCCTTAAATTAAGCTTCTTAATTTAAAGGATGCTGTTGGCTTGTATATGTAGGGGCTTTGTATGTACATAGTTGAATTACTTGTGTTGATTTTAATGAATGAAATATTATCGATTACTGATATGTACTTACATAGAATTCAATTATTTTAATAATTTTAAATTAGTTATTTATCGTTTCTCAATTAATATGTATATGTTGTCGTTTTAGGTGTGCTTTTTTAGAGGTTTTTGTTTCATGGGAGGAAAGGGTAATTACTCATCCAACCCCCCCCCCCCCCCCTTGTATCCGCCCATGCAATCAGTTGGTAACATACAGCTTTCCATCCTCTGAAAGGTTAGAAAGTGAGCGAATACCATGGATGCACTTCAAACCGGTCAGTAATAGTAACAAAGGGGTTAGTAACGAGACGTAATCGATCAGTAATGAAAGTAGCGCCTGTGTACGAATCAGTTAAAAAGTTAGATATTTTAACTGTGGTAAATATAAAAAAATTTACCTAATATTTTAACCGATTTGCTGTGCGAATTGCAACCAGTGAAATAGTTAAAATTGAAAAATTAATAAATAAATTAGAATATCTAACACCAATATTAATTTTGGCTTAAATATCGTCATATGCTTCACCGTCTTAACCATATCCCGATGACTGCCAGTGATTATAAAAATGAATACAATACGATACAATAGTTCGCCAACAATAATGGATACCCGGAAAATATGATCTACAATTTAAATGCCAAAATTAAAAACAAATTATATTTACAAAATTTATCAACTCTATCTACTGAAGATAAAACCAGAAAACAATATGTCACCATCGAATACAATCAAACTACCTGTAATATTATGAAAAACATTTTACAAAAATATGAATACAACATCGCGTTCAAAACCAGCAATAAAATTCAATAAAAAATTAAAATGCAGCAAAAAACACAACCACAAGATAGTGGTGTATACAAATTAATTTGTAATGATTGTTCAAAATTCTATATCAGCCAAACTGGACGTATTCATAGTAAGATTTAAAGAACATACAGAGGAGCTTAAACAAACCCGACCAAATGATATTTTTAAATCTAGTTATACACAACACTTAACGGACGAGAATCACTCATACACTGATATATTACACAAGCTACAAAAGGGAAATATAATGGACCGGTACGAAAAGTTGGAAATTTATAAACATCGCAACAACACACTGATTTTAACCTTAAACCCGTGTGTACGTTTTACAACTTAATCCGATGTTACGGGAAATAGAATTCCTCAATATTAATTTTCATTAAATGTAGGGATAATGCAATTTTTTATATGATTTTGAGTTATGTGTACTTAGTTTATTTATAAAATGATGCAATGAGTAACAAAGTTAACTTTAAAACCAGGTTTGGAGAACTGAATTCCCCAAAAAACGGTTTGAAAGTTAAATGAAAAACTAAATACAAAAACAAATAGATTGTACGACAGGGTAGCAAAAATGAAATAGAACAACAACCGGGAGAAGCAACAAAATAGAATAGTAGTTTGCAAAAAATTGACAAAGAGCGAAGCTCGAAACTAGTACTTTTAAAATAAAATACAAAAAAATATCACAATAAAGAAAATTAAAAACTATTTTAAGTATTAAATAAAATATAAAACTAAAACAAATAAATTAATTTTTATAATTAAACTTTAGGTTAACATGAATTTTTGAGATATAATTCTGGACCAACTTCAGACCCCATTAATGCTAACGATTCTAAATTTGCATTGTAGAAAACTGTAGTAAAAAATAAAAATTGCTATGTTTGCTAACAGTAGCACTAGGGGGGCGAGTAGACAACAGAGAAGAGACGCAACAACTTCAACAACGATGTCAAGCAACATTTGCTACGGTTAGTACAAATTTGGTTGACCGCTTGGGAACATGATGATAGAACGAAATCTCGCCCCTCCCACCGCACAACCGCCGTTGGGAATAATAGTGTAGACTAATAATTAATTAAAATTAAGGCTTTTCAGATATTGCAGGTACAACAGGGGGACACGCACGCTGTATTAGAAAAAGTTGTGTTGTCTTCCCGCTAAACAAAGCGGAGACGTTTACGATACGAAAATGATGTTTGATGTTCATATAAAATATCGTTTACGAATCGTTTTTACGATTCGAAATCGATACGTTTACGAATCCAACGTCCCATGATAATTAGAATTTTTTACGAATCGGAATATATCGATTTGTGCGTTTCGTTTGCGATGCTTATTTTTCGTGTCGGAAACAGATCTAATTATGCGATAAATTTACAAATCGTATTTTTCGAGTTGATTGCGATGATAATTAGCAAAAATAAAAACCGTGTTTTATATTTTTTATAATATTATTAAATTTTTTTTATTTATTTAAAGTAGGTGAATATTACAATACAAATTATATAAATTTGCATGTTTATTTTTTTCTGCTTACATCACTTATATTGATATCGATGTAGTAAAAATTGGTCACACATCCTAAAATATATACAATACATGTATAAAATTAATAAACTTAAATGGTTTAAGAAAACAAAGTGTACTTACTCTGCGAACCTCACAACACAAATTATTTTTTAATAACTTTAATTTTCTTTTCACACAAATCTTTCTATCCGCTTGTTTTAGAACAAACGTAGTTGAATTGTGACGTAAACCCTTTGTATATTATAGTATCGTTTACGTATCTATAACGTATCGTTTTTTACGATTCGAATTTTTTGTTTAGCGGGTCCCGCTAAACAAAAAATGCGAATCGTAAAAACGATACGTTATAGATAAGTAAACGATACTATAATATGCATAAAGGCTGTACGTCACAATTCAACTATACACTTTCTTTCTTGCCATTTAAGTTCTAACACAAAAGCGGATGGACATATTTGTGTTAAAGAAAATTAAAGTTATTCAAAAATATTTTGTGTTGTAAGGTTCGCAAAGTAAGTACATACACCTATATATTTATTTTAGTAAACCATTTAAGTTTATTATTTTGATACATATATTTTATATATTTTAGGTGCTATGAGCAGAAAAAATAAATATGCAAATTTATAAATTTGTATTGTAATTATTCATCTATTTTAAATAAATAAAAAAAAAATCATATTATAAAAGATACAAAACACGCTTTTTATATTTGCTATTAATCATCGCAATCAACTCGAAAAATAAGATTTGTAAATTGATCGCAAAAATAGGTCTGTTTCCGATACGAAAAATAAGTATCGCAAACGTAACGCAAAAATCGATATATTCCGATTCGTAAAAAATTCTAATTATCATGGGACGATGGATTCGTAAACGTATCGATTTCGAATCGTAAAAACGATTCGAAAACGATATTTTGTATGAACATCAAATATCATTTTCGTATCGTAAACGTATCGCTTTGTTTAGCGGGTGTGATTAACAACCCCCCAAACAAAGCGATTCGTTTACGATACGAAAACGATGTTTGATGTTCATATAAAATATCGTTTACGAATCGTTTTTACGATTCGAAATCGATACGTTTACGAATCCAACGTTACATGATAATTAGAATTTTTTACGAATCGGAATATATCGATTTTTGCGTTACGTTTGCGATACTTATTTTTCGTATCGGAAACAGACCTAATTTTGCGATCAATTTACAAATCTTATTTTTCGAGTTGATTGCGATGATTATTAGCAAATATAAAAAGCGTGTTTTGTATCTTTTATAATATGATTATTTTTTATTTATTTATTTAAAGTATATGAATAATTACAATACAAATTTATAAATTTACATGTTTATTTTTTTCTGCTCACAGCACCTAAAATATATACAATATATGTATCAAAATAATAAACTTAAATGGTTTAATAATATAATTATATATGTAGGTGTATGTACTTACTTTGCGAACCTCACAACACAAAATATTTTTGAATAACTTTAATTTTCTTTTAACACAAATATGTATGTCCAATCGCTTTTATGTTAGAACTTAAATGGCTTGAATTGTGACGTACACCCTTTGTGTATATTATAGTATCGTTTACGTATCTATAACGTATCGTTTCTTACGATTCGCATTTTTTGTTTAGCGGGAAGTGTCAAAAAAACAAAAAAAAAAAAAAACAACAACAACTAACAAATTTACTAACTATCGGCTACTTAGGTGTCTGGAACCGGGTCGAGTCTTTCATGCTAACATACCTTTCCTTTCCTTCGATCTTGTTATTCGTAAAAGGGTGTACGGTGGGCCCGGCGTATCCGGGAAACTTGCCTTAGGCTTGGTCGTACACACTAAATCAATTAATCAATCAATGTTTGCTAACAGTGGCACTATTCCGGTTTTCCTTATTTTATTTTTAAATAATTGATATTCATCAGTTTAGATTTCCAAGCGCCATTTTTTAAAACATTCTTGCATCGTATCGCTTTTGCAATAAATCCCCGTTATTAACATATGCCTTGATTATTATCTAATTTAATTATGTTTTAATGATCTGAAATTGTACAGGAAGTTAAATTCATCCTTTCTTCTTATAATCTTATAAACAAATTTAACTTGCGTTTTATTTTGTAGTACGGGTTTACTATTGTTGTAATTTCACACATTTCAATCTGAAAATTAAAATCACAACTGACGATCGATCATAATAACCGTTTTATCTATAAATGATGATTGTATCTCGATTGACAGATGCGGAGGTGGTATACAAATCTAAACAAAAATGAAACATCCTTATTTGATTATAAGTATTAACCCATTCATCAAACTACCTGTACACACATGTACAATATAATCCAACTGTGAATAAGGATGATGTTTTAAATAAAAAAGGATTACGGTAAATTTATCGAAAAGGGATAAAAAACGAAGATCTCGTTTCCGACAAACTTCATATCATCATAAAAAGGGTAGTTACAGTAAACAATTATCCTTTCTTTTTTTTTTTTTTTATTTTTTGCTTTTCTCGTCTCGACTGCGACTCTCGATATAATTAAAAAAAAACCTTCCACATAGTCCTTAATTTACTGTTAGCATTCACGTTGCTCAGTAAATTCAAATATCAAATTGTAAAGGGGTATTCAATAATACATATTTGATTTTATACATCGCAGCATCTGGATTGCGGCATGATTTGAATCTTATTATTCAAATAAGGAAATGGTCAAACGGTATAAATCTAACACATTTCTGTTATAACTGTTACGTTTTTGTTTTGGTTCCCATCAAAGCAAGACGCTCATTTGTATTTAAACAAAAATAAATTATGTCATTTTTAATGACGCGACGCATTTTTTTTAGACAATGGAAACGCATTGACAACACAATTTATTATAATAAACATTAATGACTGTTATTACAGGTGGTAGCCATGACAAACATTTATGTTGTTATTGTAGGTGCTTTGATTTTAGATAAATATTATTAAATTGTTGACCCCAAATTTGTGGAAGTAAGTGATAGTCAATTTTTCCATAATGCTATAACATCATTAAATTGTAATAAGTCGCGCTAAAACCATTGCGACAGATTATAAAATGGCTTAACGAGTTTCTTACCTGTACAATTAATTAAGTGTTCTATTTTTACCTTTTGCTGATTTATTTTACAATAAATTAACGGATTTCATAGAACTCGTAAAAACCAAATTGCCACATGCAATAATGAGCATACATATTCAATTACATTTTGGGTGTAACTCCTTTTCTATTAATCATAATCATAATTCTAATATGTATATCGACATATGCGTTCTAAATTCATACGCATTATGCATCCCACTCAAGGCATATATAATTTTGTACTTGAAGAAACCACCCTAATGCTTAACGGGATTCTATTGATCATCAATATTTTTCTGGAATACATATTAAATATCGTTTTTAACCAATAACTTAGAAAATCCCTTTTTGCATAATGCTCAATAAAACGATCGAAAGCGCATATTTAACGGTAAATGACCTAAATCTCATATTTCCGTGTGAGAAAATTTGAAAGATTGGGATCAATTTTATGCGAAGGGTATAGAAACCATATTTGTTTACTTATTTTTATACAATGCTTTACATTTTGTTTATTGATCTATAGACTATAGATATTCAATTTTGTTGTTGGAGGTGGATGATCCAATAAAATAAAAATTGTAACACAAAAAAAAATAGGAAAAATACCTTCAATAAATATGTTTCTTCTTTAGAACCGTCGAAATTTTTAAGAATGTAACAGAAGAAACCCAGACAACACGAGAAACTGTAAAAGAAATTTTTCATTTGTTTTATACTTACGGTAATTTTTTGTTATAATATTCTTCGCATTTCTTTTTATGATATTTGTTCTTTCGGATTTTATGATGATGATGATTGTAACAAGTACTTATGTTGCATTATTGAATTATGTATTGCGTTCTTTTATGTTATATGATCAATTTCCGATCGATCGCAGTTATATTTTATTATCTTGCATAAAAGTTTTAAAATTGTATTTTAAGGAAAGGTTTACTGTTTATGAACAATTTATGATTAACACTATGGTGGAAACAAGATAACTGCACAATAGGAAAAGTATGGCGGTAATAACATACACTCTGCGCCATTGAAATGTTCGGTTTGAATTTTTAAAGTAAATGTTGCAAATACCGCCATTTGCTTCAAAAGTATATGGCAAGAATGACAGATTCTGATTACCAAGACAATTTTTATACTATTCCAAATATATATTCAAATAGCTACACAGAACGGTGATCCACCATTTTTGGCCTACATAAATTTAAATGATTCTTAAACATAATGTATTAAGCTATTAGCTTTATTATGTATATTTTAAATGAATAAATAAATAAATAAATTTTATTCAATAAAAAACAATATAGATAATAAATATACATAACTTCGGATAAGGAATATTTCCGCCCTACCACGTAACAATTTGGTAGGTCTTTACAGTGTTTTTAACAAAGTTATTTCAATTGAAAAATAGTTTGTTGTTGACAATGGTAATTTTTATTCAAAATAAGGATTAATAGAAATAAAATAATTCATCTTAACCAAAATAATTTAAGAGAAATTGCACTTTTTAAAATCAATAATTAATGACCTCTTTGGTTAAATAATATATTGTTATTTCTTAAAACCAGACCTTTTCTATCAATTTTTTCCGCTCTTTAGCACTTTTCAGCTTGTATTTTTTGATCTTCTTTCCCATGAAAGTACAAATTTTTTCAACAATATTGAGGCCAGGACTATTTCCTGTCCAGGGTAACGACTCAATCCCCAAGCTATTTTTAAATTCGGCTACCTACAAAACATAGACGTTAAAATTAAGGATTCTTAGCTTACGTCACAAATAACGTCAATAACTAACAATGTACGCATTGTAATGATATTCTCGCAAGTCGGCCAAGTTCCTTTAGTCTTCTTTTAATAGTAGGAAATGAAATTGTGTCAGTTGTTGCTAGTAGAAGCTAACTTCTCAGCTCCAAGGCCGTAGCATATCTTTGCTTAAGTGCCAAATGTGCGAAATTCGATCTGACTTTTCTCGCAACCATATGATTTTCGGAATAGTGCCTTAAAGCTACCCTATTGCTGTTTGGCTACACTAAATTACACTTGGAATTTGAGAAGGTATGTCCTTTTATGCCTGTATTTGCAAAATTTTGGCTTTTTCGTCAGCATTTAATTTAGAGCGACATATTCTAAAATTAACTCTTTGACTACTTAATTGAAACCAAACAAATAAGTCATCCATGTTTTTGTTTTATATACGTCATAAGGCGTGAAATATGCAGAAAAAGGAAAAAACAAAAGAAAACAACAAAAAATAAATAGGGAATGAGGTAAAATTTATGAGAGAACTGCATGAAATAGTAAATAATCTAGACCGAACATTTCAATGGCGCAGGGTGTACTTTATGATCGAACATTTGGGTAATATTGAGACCACATATTTGAATTTCTATGAAATACTCGTGTATCATATTAACCCTGTTATACGACAGAGCGCTCCAACGGTGGGAGACCTGCAAATCTAGATGATGATTCTCCTGTAACATATTCGAATAAGCATCATAAAATCAATGAAAATGGCCAAAAGATAGTAGAAAATGTGTAAAGTGTTTCTCAAGCATGCAAAAGGAAAAATGACGTCAAGTAGCAAGAAAGCAAGCTCCAATGGTTTTTACATACTGTGGTTAGTGCTCAGGTTTACCTCATCTATGCCTAAAATGCTTTAATTTAAAACATAAATCAAAAAACAATTAGTTGTGAAGTTTGTGATGGAATTTTCTAATGTAATGTAATGAATTAATAAAAGTGGATCTTCAAATTTTTATTTTCATGTCTTTCAGTACTTTCACAGCAATTTCCAAAAACCAACTATAAACATACATTTGCGAGAGGCTACTGGTTAATAATATGCCATTATATTTCAATGCAACGTAATCTATAAGTGAAATAGGAATGTGTTTATTCATTTGATGCCGTCATACACATATGAATGACGTGACACGCAATATGTTAAAAAGCCGAATATTTCGTTTTTTAGGTTTTATACTTCTGTTTCATGTTTTTAACGTGCCACCTCAAATAAAATTTCTCGATTGCTCACGCAAAGTACAACGGGGAATCTAGTCTAGTTCATATCCTTTTGATTTTTCCGGAAATTTATGATCCTAAAGGTTGGTTTAGTCTAAGCGACTTTTAATAAAAATGGGAGCAACACGAAACAAAAGCACATGAATTCTAGAATAAAAGCGCATTTATTCTGGTGGAATGCCCCGGTGGCACTATTCTGGTTTTCCCAGGGGAATTTAGAATTGGGAATTGATTTATTGTCAGTTTTTAGTGTATTTTGGTTTTCTTTTTTCTAAAGCGTACTGATAGATTGGTATTTTGTTCATGTTTTGGGAAAAAATAAGTCCCAGCCAAATAGGGGGAAAGAGATTAGGTGAAAAGATTTAGGGAAAATAAACAACAAAATTGCTATGAAATGAAACTATTTTCCCCCCAAAATTTAGTATTCTTTGGAAAAAAGAAATCCAAAATACACTAAAAACTGACAATAAATCAATTCCTAATTTGCAATTCCCCGGGAAAACCAGAAAAGTGAAACAGTACTTGTAGTTAACTAAAATCAACGAAACAAATTTTTTTTCTTAAAATAAGTCATTCCGCTTTGCACGAAGGTAAATTTAGCAAAAAAAAAAAATAAAAATTTAAAATTTGAGGACAAAAAGAAAAAAAAGTGTTTTTTTTGTGAACAGGTCTTGATTTTGGTTTTTATTTCATGTTTCCAGAACGTGCGGTTCAAGTGGTATTCACATTTGAAAATTTATTGTAGTTATAAGCCACACTGTGGGAAAAGTAAAAAACTCATAATTAGGCAAAATTGGTATGGTAATATTTTCTAAGATTGCTATGAATTACCTAGGATTTGGTTTTTGTTTCATATTTCCAGCTAGTGCGGTTCAGTATTCATATTTGAAAATTTAGTTAAAAACCATATTGTAGAATAAGTCAAAAAAGTACAGCCACATGATTAGGTAACATTTTCTAAGATTGCTTTGAATGACCTAGAATTTGGTTTTTGTTTCATGTTTCCTGCTGCGGTTCAAAATATATTCGCATCATATTTAGTTATAAGCCATGTTGTGGAATAACCATGGGTTTGAATTTGCTTTTTATTAAAAAAAATTAAAGATTACAACCGTTCAACGATTTCCCAAGAGAGATTGTCGGAGCATGCAATACTTTCAATTGAAAGTGAAACCGCAAAACTAGTTGATGAGTCAACAATAATTGAAGAGTTTGCAAAAGAGAGAGGTATGAAAATAATTCTATATTATTAAAACCAAAACAAAGGGTTTAATGTTTAGCATATTTTGAAAGGTTTCATAAAAATGTATGTTAGCATTTTTGTATAAATAAATTTAAACAAATCATTTTTTTATTCTGTTTCCTGCCTGTTTCGAATATTTTATTTCGCGCAGGGCCACATAAAGTTACGCTACGGAAGTGCCCGTACTCGTTGTATGTTCATCTTAGTTTGTTTTGCTTTGTGTACAGCATCATTACCACTTTCATAAAAGTTTATTATGAATTGCAGTTTTCCAAATTTATATATCCATCAACAGGTTTACTTTATAAATTCACAGTCAAAATTTTAACTAAATTTTTCACACGTCTAATCGTTAAATTAGTAAAGTCTACTATTATCAGCGCCACCTATATATAAAGAGGTATATATATAAGGTGGAGAATGCAGCTTAAAATAATGCAGTGAGCATAAAAAGAAGAAAACCGATTTCCCCGCACAAATCATAATGAAAAGATCAACTTTTTAAATACGGTATTTTTGAATAAAAACTGAAAATGAATTAAAAAATTTAGTATTCAAATGATAACTACCATGTTCAATTGAATCACTTATTTGAGAAACCAGATAAGTTCCATAAACATAGTTCTGAAAAAATAAAAAAAAACTGTCAAGTCTATTGAAAGCTGTAAATATTTTTAGTTTAGCTATTGATGTGATTTTAATGATAGTGTAGTGATTTTAATGATTTGTAGGGTTTATAAACGATCAGCCTTGCTGTTAAAAACGAATATTTCATAAAATTTCAAAAAACCCATATGATGGTTATATCGGGTTTCTCAATTAAGTGATTCAATTAATACATCATCAAAATGTCGATAAAGACAAATATTTTATTCCTTCATTACAATTATCTACTCAAAAAAAAAAAAACAGAAACACACAAACACCAACGCGAATAGAGCTTTTAAATAAAATTTATAAAAAAAATACACAAACATAAAACACATTTGTAATAATTTTTAAATGGCAAATTTTATTTTATTGAATAATGTACTATACAAATGATTCGAGAGCAGTTTAACAAAACATTATTCAGTTTTATTAACATTATTGTTTTAATTTTAATATGCTTGAAAAAAATGTCAAATCATCAACGAAAATAATTAAAAGCTCGATTGTACATCCTTCGAAGATTTCATGAACACTCACCTAAACCAAAGCTCCTAGATATACAAGCAAAGCAACCTTGATTATACAAGCCATAATCTATAAAACGAAGCTTTTATAAGGGAATTAGAAACGAGGAGAAAACCAAAATTTCCATAGTAAAACAGATAAACCATATGGGAAATCACTTTTTTTCCTAAGGCAAATTTTTAAATGAAAACGTTGCAAATTCTTAATTATGATTTCTGAAATATTTTCATAAATGTTTGAATTTCAACATATATAAATCTTGTTTAAGTAAATCGTTTTCATTTTCTTGTAATAATTGATTTATTTAAACCAAAATATAAAAAAAAGTTCAATTGTGTGATTAAATAATTTTTTTCGTATTTCTCTGCCAACAATTATAGACATCTAACGTACACTAGTAAAACTAAAGATAAATTTAGCAAGTACTATTTTAATTTGTCAGAGCCAACTTTGATGTATTTTTCAAAATGAAAATTCGAAAAATATATTTTAGAAATAATTTAATTTTAAAATTTCTGCAATTAATATTTACTTAATACCAATATACCCTTCTTGTATATTGCTGCTAAAGATATGTAGAACACTTTTGTATAAACATTTTGTAATATTTTTACTGTTTTCATTGAAAAACTTGAAGCTAAAACCCACCGTTTTTACTATGGATTCCTATGGAAATCAGTGAAAAGTTATACCACTAAAAAAGCTTCTAAAAAATACGTCATAATGATTATGGCTTTATACTCTAGAAGGCTCTGATACAAGCCATCAGAATCGACCCTTTAAATTAAGAAGCTTAATTTAAGGGGTATACATTTTACGTTTTCCCATAAGAACCCATGTAAAATTGATCATTTTTGATTACAATTTTATGAATGAAAAATACTCGTAACAGAAAATATTTGTTGGTTTATATTTAAAGCAAACCTTTTAGTATAACATATTTTTAAACTAATATTTTAAATTTAATAATTTGTTAATTATAATTAAAAATAAAATTGTACAAATTTACTTTTTCTTTGTATGTATATGTAAAAAAGTAATGTAAATATAGTATAAAATTAATAAAAACATTGCCTGTATATGTGTAAACGGCCGTTTTACATCAAAAAAAAAAACACTCTATGTATGAGTAATCGACTTTCAAAAAAAAAAATTCCCATACAAAAAGTAAAAATTTATATGAAAATATCTCGGTTTTTTTCGTTTTTCTCGTCTGGCATTTAATAACTTTTTAAATAAGGCATAAAATGATTTTCCAAGGATGCCACACTAAACTATGATATTTAATTATTATATTGGCCAAAAAAAAATTTAATTTTTATCAAGATTTGGACTATTTACAATCAATTTTGTTTACCTAGTTTTTTAAATTTGGAATCGTAAAACAACGAGACAGCTACAAAAAAAAAAAAATAAAACAAAACAAAAAACTATGAAACAATTTTTTTTCTTTATTTTCAACAGTCAGCTACGGCAAACGATAGTAATAGGACGGAGTTATATATATTTACATTCGAGGAGGGGAAGTATTTTAAATAAAAAATTACTTAATGATTTTAGTACTTTGCTCCGATGCGAAATCATTTTTTTTTACAGCTGATGTGTTTCATAGGTATATACAGACAAATAGTTCATAAAATGCATGTATATATAAGACAAAATCAAATTTGTTATTGTTGTATACATAAAAAACACATCAGCTGTAAAAAAAATGATATCGTATCGGAGCAAAGTACTAAAATCATTAAGTAATTTTTTATTTAAAATACTTCCCCTCCTCGAATGTAAATATATATAACTCCGTCCTATCACTATCGTTTGCCGTAGCAGACCCAGACTGATGAAAATAAAGAAAAAGAATTGTTTCATAGTTTTTGTTTTGTTTTATTTTTATTTTTTTTTTGTAGCTGTCTCGTTGTTTTACGATTCCAAATTTAAAAAACTAGGTAAACAAAATTGATTGTAAATAGTCCAAATCTTGATAAAAATTAAATTTTTTTTTGGCCAATATAATAATTAAATATCATAGTTTAGTGTGGCATCCTCGGAAAATCATTTTATGCCTCATTTAAAAAGTTATTAAATGCGAGACGAGAAAAACGAAAAAAAACGAGATATTTTATGCGTGTGAAGTTTATCCTAAACTTGTCCTAAACTTATCCTAAACCTTACAATTCCGTTACACTGTTAATTTTTTTTGTTCCTAATAAATAAAATGACTGCCGTATATTTATTGAAACTAATTTCGACATTCTTTTTATTTAAAAAAACGTTAAAATCCATAAATAAATATCGGGGGAATAGGGGGTACATGAAGTCAAATTATTTAAATATAGTCATTCAACAGAATTTCACTTTAAATTTATTCCCGTCTCGAAGTAATTCGAGTACTACCATTCGTATGTCAATAAAATTATGATGGCTTATATAACGGAGCATTAATGGCAACAAACATTTTTGGGGGAATCAGGGGAATAGGGGGTACACGAAGTCAAATTATTTAAATATAGTCATTCAACAGAATTTCACTTTAAATTTATTCCCGTCTCGAAGTAATTCGAGTACTACCTTTCGTATGTCAATGAAATTATGATGGCTTATATAACGGAGCATTAATGGCAATAAACATTTTTGGGGGAATCAGGGGAATAGGGGGTACACGAAGTCAAATTATTTAAATATAGTCATTCAACAGAATTTCACTTTAAATTTATTCCCGTCTCGAAGTAATTCGAGTACTACCATTCGTATGTCAATAAAATTATGATGGCTTATATAACGGAGCATAAATGGCAACAAACATTTTTGGGGGAATCAGGGGAATAGGGGGTACACGAAGTCAAATTATTTAAATATAGTCATTCAACAGAATTTCACTTTAAATTTATTCCCGTCTCGAAGTAATTCGAGTACTACCTTTCGTATGTCAATGAAATTATGATGGCTTATATAACGGAGCATTAATGGCAATAAACATTTTTGGGGGAATCAGGGGAATAGGGGGTACACGAAGTCAAATTATTTAAATATAGTCATTCAACAGAATTTCACTTTAAATTTATTCCCGTCTCGAAGTAATTCGAGTACTACCTTTCGTATGTCAATGAAATTATGATGGCTTATATAACGGAGCATTAATGGCAATAAACATTTTTGGGGGAATCAGGGGAATAGGGGGTACACGAAGTCAAATTATTTAAATATAGTCATTCAACAGAATTTCACTTTAAATTTATTCCCGTCTCGAAGTAATTCGAGTACTACCATTCGTATGTCAATAAAATTATGATGGCTTATATAACGGAGCATTAATGGCAACAAACATTTTTGGGGGAATCAGGGGAATAGGGGGTACACGAAGTCAAATTATTTAAATATAGTCATTCAACAGAATTTCACTTTAAATTTATTCCCGTCTCGAAGTAATTCGAGTACTACCATTCGTATGTCAATAAAATTATGATGGCTTATATAACGGAGCATTAATGGCAATAAACATTTTTGGGGGAATCAGGGGAATAGGGGGTACACGAAGTCAAATTATTTAAATATAGTCATTCAACAGAATTTCACTTTAAATTTATTCCCGTCTCGAAGTAATTCGAGTACTACCATTCATATGTCAATGAAATTATTATGGCTTATATAACGGAGCATTAATGGCAATAAAATTTTTTGGGGGAATCAGGGGACCACAGGTAGTGTCGTACGTTCGCCAAAATGTTGCAACTCGCATTATTTTAACAAGATATTTTACTATGCTTGTATAATTAAATTAAATGGCATAATTATACCAATCGCTGAACTTATTAGTAGCAAGCATGGCGTAGCTGCAATTTCGAAACTTTTCATTGATTTGTATTCGGAAATAAAACTTTGCCAACCGAAAGTTCGATTGCCCCTTTATTTTGTTACAGATTGGTCTTGGGTCCTTATTAACTCCATTTTAAAAATAAGTAATATGGATATAGTTTCGTATTTAAACTACACATATAAAATTTTGATGACAGGACAATCCATAAATAATTAGTATATTTATATGTTGCTGCCATTTTATAGCCATAATTGTAAGAAATATTAAAAGTAAAATTATTAACTGCAAGAAACATGTTCGTGAATTTATTTTAGTAATTGTAAATCTTATTTTAGATGCAGACCAGTTAGAAGACATAGATCGACTGTTTGAAATATTTTGTATTGTTTGTCTTTCTAAAACTAAGGACGATGTGTTTCAGAAAGCCTATTCTAAGTTCGTTAACGAAGTAGAAAACAAATATTCAACTGACCACCTCAAATATAATGATCTGGAGATTTCTTAAAACAGTCAACTAGAAAATGAAGACGATTTAACCGAATATCCTGAAAATAATAAAATGTCTGATTATTATAAAAGATATTTTGAAATATATTCCAAAGTACTTGGTACTAAATAATGAATTTAACTGCCCAAATTTTATGGGCTATTTCACAAAGCATTACTTGACTTATTTACCTCTTTGGGCTACTATTTACTTAAAACAAATATCAGGTGTTAATAGAGTATCTAATGCTTTGGCGGAAAACTGGTTCAATATTTTGAAAAATAAGTATATGAACGAAACACATATGAAAATTGGAAGATTTGTTGACCTCTTAAGAGAAAAAACATCACAACGCATTGAATCAATACGGTTTGAACCTGTGTTGTGACATAAAAAAAGGAATTTCTCTTCTCAAAAATCAACGGGAAATATTAAAGAAAGAAAAAATGAAACCGAATTGTCTGTAATAAAACGCACACCTTGTTCTAGAAATCGCATTGATTCTACCAATCCTGAAAATGTTTTTAAAATATCAGAGGAATGGAATAGAAAGCCGAAAAGGAAACAAGTAAAATATTCAGGACCAGGAGCATTCGCAAGGTATATAAAACCTGGACGTAAACTCGGATTTGAAAATAAACTTGGAAATGTTGTGCCGCTTCTTCCAAATCATTTGATAGACAGCGTAGATTATTATAATATTATAATATATTATAAGGATATTAATATAATAATATATTATAAGGATATTAAGGATAAAGGAAGATTATTATCATATAATATATTATAAGGTTGACGTGTATGCAAGTGAATAAACAAACGATTCGCTTCTTCTGCAGTAACTGCATGCAACTTCAGCAAGTGCTCGCACTGCCTCTTCGTGGCGGCCACTGGTAACTACTCTGTTAAAAGAGTAGGCTAAAGTGTGAGGGCTATGGCGGGTTTTGGGTGTTGACGGTGGGTTAACAGCCCAACCTGTAATGGTTTTTGTTTCGAAAATCAACAAATGCCTCGTATATTTTTGGTATTACTACAAAGAACTCGATACAAGGATAAATATTTTAATTTCAGTCACCATAATTTCATTGACATACGAATGGTAGTACTCGAATTACTTCGAGACGGATATAAATTTAAAGTGAAATTCTGTTGAATGACTATATTTAAATAATTTGACTTCATGTACCCCCTATTCCCCTGATTCCCCAAAAAAATTTTGTTGCCATTAATGCTCCGTTTTATAAGCCATCATAATTTCATTGACATACGAATGGTAGTATTCGAATTACTTCGAGACGGGAATAAATTTAAAGTGAAATTCTGTTGAATGACTATATTTAAATAATTTGACTTCATGTACCCCCTATTCCCCTGATTCCCCCAAAAAATTTTATTGCCATTAATGCTCCGTTATATAAGCCATCATAATTTCATTGACATATGAATGGTAGTACTCGAATTACTTCGAGACGGGAATAAATTTAAAGTGAAATTCTGTTGAATGACTATATTTAAATAATTTGACTTCATGTACCCCCTATTCCCCTGATTCCCCCAAAAAAATTTATTGCCATTAATGCTCCGTTATATAAGCCATCATAATTTCATTGACATATGAATGGTAGTACTCGAATTACTTCGAGACGGGAATAAATTTAAAGTGAAATTCTGTTGAATGACTATATTTAAATAATTTGACTTCATGTACCCCCTATTCCCCTGATTCCCCCAAAAAATTTTATTGCCATTAATGCTCCGTTATATAAGCCATCATAATTTCATTGACATACGAATGGTAGTACTCGAATTACTTCGAGACGGATATAAATTTAAAGTGAAATTCTGTTGAATGACTATATTTAAATTATTTGACTTCATGTACCCCCTATTCCCCTGATTCCCCAAAAAAATTTTGTTGCCATTAATGCTCCGTTATATAAGCCATCATAATTTCATTGACATACGAAAGGTAGTACTCGAATTACTTCGAGACGGATATAAATTTAAAGTGAAATTCTGTTGAATGACTATATTTAAATAATTTGACTTCATGTACCCCCTATTCCCCTGATTCCCCCAAAAAATTTTATTGCCATTAATGCTCCGTTATATAAGCCATCATAATTTCATTGACATATGAATGGTAGTACTCGAATTACTTCGAGACGGGAATAAATTTAAAGTGAAATTCTGTTGAATGACTATATTTAAATAATTTGACTTCATGTACCCCCTATTCCCCTGATTCCCCCAATAAATGTTATTGCCATTAATGCTCCGTTATATAAGCCATCATAATTTCATTGACATATGAATGGTAGTACTCGAATTACTTCGAGACGGGAATAAATTTAAAGTGAAATTCTGTTGAATGACTATATTTAAATAATTTGACTTCATGTACCCCCATTCCCTTGATTCCCCCAAAAAATTTTATTGCCATTAATGCTCCGTTATATAAGCCATCATAATTTCATTGACATATGAATGGTAGTACTCGAATTACTTCGAGACGGGAATAAATTTAAAGTGAAATTCTGTTGAATGACTATATTTAAATTATTTGATCGTGTACCCCCTATTCCCCCGATATTTATTTATGGATTTTAACGTTTTTTTAAATAAAAAGAATGTCGAAATTAGTTTCAATAAATATACGGCAGTCATTTTATTTATTAGGAACAAAAAAAATTAACAGTGTAACGGAATTGTAAGGTTTAGGATAAGTTTAGGACAAGTTTAGGATAAACTTCACACGCATGATATTTTCATATAAATTTTTACTTTTTGTATGGGAACATTTTTTTTGAAAGCCGATTACTCATACTTTAACAACATTTCTTTAATTCGGCCTGTAAAATGTAGTGGTATTGATAAAAACGAAATCAATGACGTAAGATATTATGAAGTTAGCTACACAAGGTTTTTTTCTTTTTCGAAAATTCGAATTTTGAAAATATTTTTAACAGTGCAATAATTCTGTTAAATAGTAAATTAAAAACAGTATAAATTAAAAAAATGCAAAATATTAAAATTTAAAATATATTTTATCCTTTTCTAGTACAATACTGTTTTTATTCTTTATTACCGACCAGCCAGTATATACATAATATATCAATTATTTTATCATATCGGCCGGATTGACCCCGTTTAATTTTAACGTGTCATAATATGTTCAAACTTTTTTAAATTATTTTGGTATATTCCAAATTGATAAATATTTATAAGAAGAGGAGAAAACTCTTAACAATTTCTCCTCTTCTTATAAGTGTCATAATATGTTTACAAGTATTTTGCAGGTAGGTATTAAATCATATTTGATCGTATTCATTTCGATCAGACCAACAGTTTTAAAATTACCGATCGAATTTACTAACATCTCAAAAATATACCTATTCGGTAAGAATTTGACGTCCATTTATAGGTATCGTCGATTTTACAAGATCAAATTTATCAATTCTACAGAAAATTTCATCAATTTTCGATAAATTTGAATTTAATTCATAAGACGTTAACTCGTTAATTCGTTTTAAACCAGATTTTTATTGAAAGTTTAATAATTTTTTTCGTGTACTTAATGGCAAAGAGTGTCATTTCTTAGCTGAAAACAGTAAAGAAAACTGCTACTTTTCTCCTTAGTAACACATTTCTTCACTATAAACACTTTTCTTCATAGAAACGCTTTTTTCCAATTGATTTTTGAATTTTTGACTTTTATTTATTTGCTTACTGCGATTGTTATGTACACGCTATTCATATACTTTGATCCAAACTGGATCTACCTACCTTTTTTATTTTTACCTGATTTGTCGTCAAATACACGAAAAAATAGTATGTCCGACGCGTAAGAAAAGTGGTTTCCATGCTCGTAAAATTGTTACTAAAATTATTACTCGCTCGAAAACTATCACTTTTCTTTACTTGTAGAACAATCTACTATTGTATTACATTTTTTTTTATTGAATGTTAATAATATTACTAGGCTCCTTTCTGTTAAATTCGTTATAGATGTATTTAATCAACGAAGACCATAAATGTTCGCACAAAGTAAACTCATTGGTATCAGTATTGTTAATTAGGTAGATGTAGGAGGAACATGTTCATTATTCTCATATTATTGTAGTAGATGGAGTTTATACTGAAACAATTATTAAGTCTTGTTCACAGAATATTAATTAATCCTTTGATTCCGAAATATTCTTTGGATATATCGATTGTGCTTATGATTGGTTCAATTGTGTTTTTTTGCCCGAAAACCGGCAAGATTGTTTATAAAAAATTCAATTTTCGTTGAAATATCTACTGAAATAATTCCTTCGACAGTGTTGATATTTTCTGCCGTCAACTCTCGCAACCAGTTAAATTGATCCACTTTCGTCGAGTATAAATTTAAAAGCTCAAATTTCGGTTGAGCCGTAACTTTCTTGTTTCTTATCAAACCCAGTCATTTTCTCGAACACGGCGATTTCTTCGGCATTATAGAATGGCAAGAAACATATATATGTTTTTTTAAAGACTCCGAATTGTTACGCGATCCCTTACTGCCAACATAACAAACCAGATTTTTACTCTTAATAATTTAATATTATCAACAAGTATGTTCATTAGCAATTCAGGTCGCAACAAGAAAATTTTCCTCTTCATTGACCATTACTGCAGCACATTTCCAGGCTAGTTAGCAATCGTAGGGTGGGTAAAAATTATGTAGTGGTATAGAGAGGACTTGTGGGTGCTGCTAGAAATAAAAAAAAATTAGTCCAAGAATGTTAACTTAGGGTTATTGAAACAGAAGTAAAGAAATTGTATGTATTAAGATTTGAATTCATCGTGCCAAATTCCATCAGGTTCAAGTATCAAATTCCGTCATGTTGATAAGGTCTTACTGTATAAGCCGTAATGCCTACACAGCCCACCAGAACTGTTCCATGAATTAACAATTCACTCCATTTATTCTTGGACCCCAAATCACTGCATTATGTTTAAGCTAATTTAAGAGGACATCCTCATTCACAAAAAAAAAAAAAAAAAATAATTAAAAAAACAAAATGAACACTCAAAGAAATAATCATAACCACCAATAAAGTAAATACACCGCTAAGATTCGTTTATGCATATTAACAAAATTACACTATTTATTGATTAAATAAATTTTAGTATTAAATATTAGAAAATAAATTAGGAACTTATTTGATACTATAAAAAAATTAATTAAACTACATAATTATTTTCACTAACGAATTTTAACACTAATGGATCGATCCTTCATCACAAAACTTTAGATATGTACGTAACATTGTTTTGTTTTATTTATCTCTAAAATTTAATTTTTTGTAACAAGAGATACGAATCTCTATAGAATTTGTAAATAAGGTTTACATAACCTGAATATAATTAATGGATAATAAAAATAATATTATATATAACTTAATACTATAAATAATAATAAATTAGATTAAATTTAAGAAAAAAAACAAATATGGTGGTCACTTAGCTTTCGCTGCCAATGATGATCATAACCGTTTGTATACATATGTCCAAAATTTTTCGATTCCATGACAATCATATCGTACGTTATTATACTGTTTTTTTTTTTCAGCTTACGGATCAGACACGTCACAGTTAACATGAGCGCGGAAAAGCCGCCACGCATATGTTTATTCTTGAAAAAAAAACAGAAATCGTGACTCTTTGGCCTTTTCCGCGACGGGGTATTATTTAGCCAAAGCTATTATAATTAGACTCAGGTTCACGTAATCTATAGATTAATAACACAAACATAAATTAACATTTTGGAGATTTAAAAATTATTTTTGAAGTTACAAAAAAAATCATAATATATGTGTAATTTTACCGTGTACTGATTTGATGAAACCAATAAAAAATCCGCACAACAAAAAAAATCAATCACGTTCGCATCCGATTAGATCACGTTTTATTATTTATTTTTATTTTTTTAATTAGATGTAAAGATCACTAAAAAAAAATAAAATTTACACTATAAAACTAATAACCTGCGAGCAAAACTTCTAATAAACTTACAAAATTAATGAACTGGACACAAGACTAAATATTAAATTTAATTAGATTGCAATACAATTTGCTCTTATAAATTTCGGACCACGACTGATCGATGTGAATGCAATTTGTTTTCTTCCGATTTAATGTATATACACAGGTATCTGTTTACCGGTATCAATCGTGATATGAATTACAGTATGATCATCATCAGCAAAGACCAACAGTACAACACCAAACAATACATTGATTAATTATAAAATATTTACAGGGTGCACCAGGGCACAAGCATATGCAGAAACGAAATCCGTAATGGTAAATGGATCATAAGTCAAGAGTTGCAATTTTGAAACTTTCAGAATTGTAACATTCGTGGGGCAGACTCACACCCATGAGAACGTCTCAAAGCCGGGCATGATAATAAACTTTTAAAGTAATAAAAAAATTATATTACATATATATACATTCCAAAACTACTAGTTAAATTTTAACGTATGTCCTTGGCATGATACACTCCAAGCTTCTTTCCCGTCCTATCATGAATTTCATAAAGTACAGTACCAATTTTTTTTACAATTACCGCAGGTAAAAATTTCTTAGACAATTTAGCGGAAATCTGTTTCGATGCAGAACTTTGGACGAAATTTCGCACAAATACTTGCTGACCGGGCATGAAACTTCTAGATTTCGCACGTAAATTATAACGACTGGAAGAAGACCTATAAGCAGCTTCTAAATTGCGTAGGACCAGTTGTTGTGCAATTGATAAGCTATCGGTTGGAGTCAGCATATTTATATTGTAATCGTCGATGGCATGAATTTTCCGCAATAGTTCATACTGAGAGGCATGAATTATTTTATGTCTACCAAATAATAAATAATGTGGTGAGAACTTGGTAGTAGAATGTATCACATTTCGCAAGGCTCCAGCTATTTCATCAATGTGCTGGTCCCACTCTCGGTGATCATCAGAAATATACGATCTTATTGCAGCAAGAACAGAGCGATTCACTCGTTCGGAGGCATTGGCTTGGGGGGAGTATTTTGCTGTCCGCTCATGTTTAATTCCATATTTTTCAAGTAGCTTAGCCAATACTATGGATTCAAATTGTGGACCATTATCCGTAAATATGGCCTCTGGTACCCCAAATACTTGAAATATTTTTTTCTCCAGGAATTCAACGAGTTTGCTTGCAGTTGCGGATCGCATAGCCTCTAAAATTGGAAATCTAGTGAACTGGTCCAAAAGTATAAAAATACACGTGAATCCATTTGCTGTCCTTGGATAGGGACCAAGAAAATCTAAATAAATTCTCTGGAATGGTCTAGTGGAATACACAGGTTTACCCATTTCGGGCCTAGTGGAAAAATTAACAGCCTTGCTCTGTTTACATACGTTGCAGCTGCTAATATAATTTGTAATGTCAGACACCATAGTTGGCCAATAAAAATATCTTTTTATTAGAGAAATAGTTTTGGTTGTTCCTTGATGAGCAGCAGATGGAGGTTGATGAGCTTGCTCTATCAGCGATGACTGTAGATTCGTCGGAATTAATATTTTCCATGGCGATATATCACTTTTGTTTTCGTATGCATCAGGCAGGTAGACAAAAATTTTATTTCCTTGAACTCTGTAATTAGTTTTAACATCTTTATTTTGAATAAGAGCATTTATTTTCTCCACATAGTCCTCATCGTCATCAAAAGAGGAGGAATTTAAATCTAGTTGGAGAGGAACGTTTTGAGTACCATCCACAGCATCTACATTGACTCGAGAGAGCGCATCAGGTACAACATTATCACTACCTTTACGATATATAATTTTAAAATTATAACTTTGAAGTTTAAGCGCCCACCGTGCTAGTTGGCCATCCAGGTCTGTTTGGCTCATGAGCCATTTTAGGCTATTGTGATCCGTAATAATTGTGAAAACGTATCCCTCAATATAGGGGCGGAATTTCTTTACGCTTTCGACTGCAGCGAGACACTCAAGTTGGGTGGTAGAGTAATTACGTTGTGATTTGGTCGTCTTTTTGCTCATATACGAGATAGGATGTTCTTGACCATTGCGCATTTGAAATAAAACACTGCCTATACCAGATTTACATGCATCGCATTGAATGAAAAATTCTTTCGAAAAGTCTGGATTTACCAGTAGGGGAGCAGAGGTAAGTGCTATTTTCAGACTTTCAAAAGCTGCTTGTGCTTTTTCGTTCCACAAAATCTTAGTGTTTTTCTTAAGCAGATCAGAGATAGGAGCTGTTATCAGAGAGTAATTTCGAATAAAGCGACGATACCACCCAGCTATCCCCAGGAGTCGTCTAATTTGCCGCGTCGTTTTTGGTACAGGGTAGTCAACTATGCCCTGCACTTTGTCCGGATCCACTTTAAGGCATCCCTCACCAATCACATAACCCAGGTATCGCGTCTCTTTAAGCATAAACTTGCTTTTATCTACATTAATGGTCAGATTTGCTTTAAAAAGCAGTCTGGCCACTTCAGCTAAAAGTTGGAGATGTTCCTCAAAGGTTGCCGAGACCACCAGCAGATCATCTAAGTAGACAAATACCCGGTCATGTAATTGATGAGGAACAACCTTATCCATTAGTCGACACATCGTCTGGGGTGCATTGCACAGCCCAAACGGCATGACGACAAAATGGTAAAGTGGACGACCCGGCACAGTAAATGCCGTCTTATCCCTCGACCCCTGTTCAAGCGGTATCTGCCAAAAGGCGTCCTTCAAATCAATAGTGCTTATATATCTTGTTTGGTCTAGTCGGCTGAGTAAACCGTTAATCAAGGGAAGAGGGTAGGCGTCCGTCACCGTAACCGAGTTCACCTTCCTAGCATCAAGACACAGCCGAAGTTTACCGTTTGCTTTTGTTACCAACGTAACTGGGGACGACCAGGAGCTGTGACTCTCCTCAATCACTCCTAATTCCAGCATCCTATCTAGTTCCTTATAAAATTCAGCCTGACGCGCTGGTGAAATAGGGTAATATCTTTGTTTGATCGGACGAATGCCATCAACAATTTTAATCTCGTGTGTAAGGAGGTTAGTACGGCCTAATCCGTTTTTCTCATTGGATGGAAAAGAATCTATCACTTGAGTTAACAGACCTCTTTGACGTGGGCTCAAAATATGTTTATTTTTGTCCAATTCGGAGTTAGGATTTGGCAAAGACACTTTGGAAAGCTCATCAATCATAATGGGAACTAATCCAAAACTAGTCCAGAAGTCAATGCCAAGGTATAGGGATTGACTTAACCCAGGAGCAATGTGAATACGGAGCATTTTAGTTTTTCCACCATACGAAATTTTTGCGATAAAATGACCCAAAATTGGAACTTGATCACCACTGGCTGTGCAAAGTGAGGATTGAAATGAAAAATATTTGATGTGATTTTGATTTAGAAACTCTTCGGCTCCTTGACCTAACACAGAAATGTTAGCCCCGCTATCAAGAAGTCCACGATATGGAATACCATTAAGCAAAATATTTGCATATGGACGTGAGTCAGGCTCATTATGCATAAGAGTTTCCGAAATGGATTTCTTAATTTTTTTTCTTAACTTAAAATATCGAATCGACCGATTTGGTTTTTTGTGGTCCAAAGTAAATGATGTTGAAACGTCTGAATGTAGGTATGAAGACTTTATTCGTGTTCTTTTATAGGTGGCATCTGTGACTGCTGTGATTGGGTTTGTCTCCGAAGAATTTTGTAAAACTCGGGATCGGTGTTTGAAGCCGATTCCGTCATCTCCAATCTGGGTTTGTTTATCGTTGTTTGGGAATTCAGGTCCCCCGTTTTCCTGAATTCCCTCATCGGGTTTACCTTACGAAGACAATAGGGACAGTCAGGTTTTAATATTCCAGGAGCACCACAACCATAACAAAATAAATTTCGATCAGATGATGGGCAATCTGGAAATGGATGTCCAGGCTGTTTACAGTTCCAGCATATTAATTTCTTATGTTTATTGGGAACAGCAGCAGAAGAAGTAGAAAACGAGATAGGTTTATTACTACTATTATTAAATGCATTGACAGAAAATCCCTGAGCTTCCGACAAATATTCCCCCAAGGAATCTTTCTCTGCAAAAACATTCTCCATTTCCATTTCGTTTACTTGTCGTTTAGACATATACATTTCAGGTATATGACCCATGCGCATCCAATCATCTTCAACTAGCACACACGTATCTATGAAAGCAGTTAAATCCAAAAACCGTTTACCAGCAAATTTATCCTGTAGACCAGGTCGCATATTTCTCATTAAAAGATTTATTGTTTCTTGCTCTGATAATGGCCTAACAAGCTTAAGTGCTTTATTTTGTATGATATCGTAGAAATCAAGGAAAGGCTCCTTATATTTTTGACGAGTTCTTTCGAGTTCATATTTAATATCTACATCAGAGCGACGTATGCGAAACCGACGAATCATGTTGGCTTTTAAGTCTCGCCACGATAATGTATCTTCGCCCTGACGATAATTCCAATACCAATTAAGTGCTCGATCTTTTAATAAAACCGAAAAATTTTCGGCTAACCTATCATAAGAAATTCCATTTGCAAGCGCCATATTCTCCACCCTATATAAAAAGTTTTCTATGGATACCTTGTCTTTATCATCACCAAAAAAATTCATATTCCATTCGTAAATTCTCAAGAAATCCCGAGTTTGTTTAGGAACTGAAATATTGGAAGCGCTTACAACTTTCGATAAATTCCGGATTGCAGAATTTCGAATTTGGTCATGGCGAATAGGATTAGGTATTTCAGATTCCAAATCCATGTTATCTTCCTTAGAGGTATGCGGAAATTCATTTACCTTTCTTTTTTGTTCGTTATTCCCACCATAACCTAACCCTTTTTGAGGAGGTGGCTTAAAATCGGATTCGAACTTCTCACGACTAATACTAGTTTCACCAGGCTTAGCAGTTTTCTGATTTACTAATGGTGGGGTAAGAATTGATAAATTTAACTTTTCAATGAGTCTTTCACAAATACGCTCTATGGCTACATCTGTAACTTCATCTGCAACTACATCTACTGGAATATTGTTTTGTGAAGGAGATGGAACTGTTTCTACATTATTAACCGTTTTAGTGAGTGTTTCGGACGTATCTTGTACATCCTCGACCGGAACATTTTGGTTCTCTGCTACCTCTATTTCGGCATTATCTGCACCAATAACTGAAAAATCATGAAAAACCTCTCTAAGAGATTCTTCTACCTCTGGAGTCAATTCTGCAGTTTCTGTTAATTCCTTTAGGCAAACTGTCAGACGACCAATTGTTTGCAAATAGGATCCTACCGTGTTGATAACTGATTTACAGTGGGCGATACGCTCTAGTCTTCCACGAACATGCCATAGTAGGGTATCTAAAGAAGACAAAAAATCCTCTGTTATATCTGCGGACTTTTCAGTATGAGTTTGTAGTGTGTTTTCGAGTTTTCTTATTTTAATGGCACAAACGTGCGCTTCTCTTTTAGCATTTTTCAGAGCCACAGTATGGGCAACCATAGGAGGCTCAATTTCCTCTAAAAGTTCTTGTTTTATAGATTGTTGTAAGGTAGTTAACTTCTCTGTTAACGAACCTTGAATATTTCGAATTTGGCATTCAATCGCCAATTCTTCAAATTCCAAGAATTGTACTGAAATGACCATGATTAATGTTTTTTCCTTTTCTTGTTTAGTTTACAAAGCAAAAAACAAAAAATCAAATAAATAAATAAACAGATAAATAAATTATATTCCGATAATATTTTGAATTAATTAAAAAAAAGTAAAGTAGGTACCAAATCCAATATGAAACCAAAAGATATATAAATAACGAACTAATTAAATAAATAGAAATGTATATATGTATAATTTGTTTGATAAGTTTTCTTTTCTTTTCTGATTTTTCAAATTATGCAGTGATTTAGGTCCAAAAATAAGTACAAATATCAACATGATTTTATATAAAAAAAAATAAATAAACACGATACAAAACAAGTAAACCTAAGCTATGCTTAAGGCACGATAAATTCAATCTAAAATAAATGTAAGCTATGCTTCAGGTACTTTAAACGACATTTCAATATGATTTGCAATCTATTTGATGTCAGAACACCAAAAAAAAACGTACGTAGTACGGAATACAAACCACGAAATGACATTAAGTAGACCCAAAAACTTAGTTATTTCTGTAATGGTATCACAAGTACAAAAGTACGAAACCATCACATAACTGCAAAACTATTGTAGCAAAAAAAAAAAATAAATAAAAATTTACTTGATAAGTTAAATTCTAAACACTTTCAGACGAAAGTGGAATTAACTAAGTAAATAATGAATGTACTATAGATTATTTTAAATGCATTCCATAACAAACATTAATAATCACAAACGCAAATATTGCGGAAATCAACGCGAAGGAGCAAATAAAATAATAATAAAAAAAAACGTTTAATTTAACATTCGGACAGTTTACAGATATTTAGATTATTTATATCTTTTGTTAGTTTAGTTACCGATTAGTTTGGGCGCCATTCTGTTACGCGATCCCTTACTGCCAACATAACAAACCAGATTTTTACTCTTAATAATTTAATATTATCAACAAGTATGTTCATTAGCAATTCAGGTCGCAACAAGAAAATTTTCCTCTTCATTGACCATTACTGCAGCACATTTCCAGGCTAGTTAGCAATCGTAGGGTGGGTAAAAATTATGTAGTGGTATAGAGAGGACTTGTGGGTGCTGCTAGAAATAAAAAAAAATTAGTCCAAGAATGTTAACTTAGGGTTATTGAAACAGAAGTAAAGAAATTGTATGTATTAAGATTTGAATTCATCGTGCCAAATTCCATCAGGTTCAAGTATCAAATTCCGTCATGTTGATAAGGTCTTACTGTATAAGCCGTAATGCCTACACAGCCCACCAGAACTGTTCCATGAATTAACAATTCACTCCATTTATTCTTGGACCCCAAATCACTGCATTATGTTTAAGCTAATTTAAGAGGACATCCTCATTCACAAAAAAAAAAAATAATAATAATTAAAAAAACAAAATGAACACTCAAAGAAATAATCATAACCACCAATAAAGTAAATACACCGCTAAGATTCGTTTATGCATATTAACAAAATTACACTATTTATTGATTAAATAAATTTTAGTATTAAATATTAGAAAATAAATTAGGAACTTATTTGATACTATAAAAAAATTAATTAAACTACATAATTATTTTCACTAACGAATTTTAACACTAATGGATCGATCCTTCATCACAAAACTTTAGATATGTACGTAACATTGTTTTGTTTTATTTATCTCTAAAATTTAATTTTTTGTAACAAGAGATACGAATCTCTATAGAATTTGTAAATAAGGTTTACATAACCTGAATATAATTAATGGATAATAAAAATAATATTATATATAACTTAATACTATAAATAATAATAAATTAGATTAAATTTAAGAAAAAAAACAAATATGGTGGTCACTTAGCTTTCGCTGCCAATGATGATCATAACCGTTTGTATATGTCCAAAATTTTTCGATTCCATGACAATCATATCGTACGTTATTATACTGTTTTTTTTTTTCAGCTTACGGATCAGACACGTCACAGTTAACATGAGCGCGGAAAAGCCGCCACGCATATGTTTATTCTTGAAAAAAAAACAGAAATCGTGACTCTTTGGCCTTTTCCGCGACGGGGTATTATTTAGCCAAAGCTATTATAATTAGACTCAGGTTCACGTAATCTATAGATTAATAACACAAACATAAATTAACATTTTGGAGATTTAAAAATTATTTTTGAAGTTACAAAAAAAATCATAATATATGTGTAATTTTACCGTGTACTGATTTGATGAAACCAATAAAAAATCCGCACAACAAAAAAAATCAATCACGTTCGCATCCGATTAGATCACGTTTTATTATTTATTTTTATTTTTTTAATTAGATGTAAAGATCACTAAAAAAAAATAAAATTTACACTATAAAACTAATAACCTGCGAGCAAAACTTCTAATAAACTTACAAAATTAATGAACTGGACACAAGACTAAATATTAAATTTAATTAGATTGCAATACAATTTGCTCTTATAAATTTCGGACCACGACTGATCGATGTGAATGCAATTTGTTTTCTTCCGATTTAATGTATATACACAGGTATCTGTTTACCGGTATCAATCGTGATATGAATTACAGTATGATCATCATCAGCAAAGACCAACAGTACAACACCAAACAATACATTGATTAATTATAAAATATTTACAGGGTGCACCAGGGCACAAGCATATGCAGAAACGAAATCCGTAATGGTAAATGGATCATAAGTCAAGAGTTGCAATTTTGAAACTTTCAGAATTGTAACAGAATTTCGAAATAAATCGGTTTTAATCAGCTGCAATAGGTAATTCTCAAACCCTGATAAAAATTCATACATATTGTTGATGAACACATGATTTAAAGAATCAGTAACGATTTTTTCTTTGACCGCCTTTGAGTAGGGCCATACTGTTATATGATCCATTTTCATATTTTCGTCTGACTGAACTACATTTAAAATCACCCGCACAAGCAGTGTTAAGCTCAACTTTAGCCTGTCTTGCAAATCGATCGTCCCATTTGTAATATAGCCTCTAAATTATATTTTTAGTAAAACCTCCCATGTTATTATTTGCAGCTGGAACGGTTGTCAAATTTTGGGAAGTATTTTTCCTTTGAAATTCATCACATGTTATCCCAGTGTGAATCGTTTTGCAATCGATGCAATTAAACTGACCACATTCGGGACAATAAACGAGTACAATTTTATCCCGGTTAGTTCGACTAATCGGAATATCTCCATTACACGATTTATTTGTGCAGTAGAATAAATTGTCAGCCTCAGCCGCATGCAAACTTTGTAAATATACTTGAAATTCTGGTTCGGTCATATACGCATGAATATTATTTTCTTTCAATTTATGTGAACATTTCGCTACTGGACAATTTCATTACTGGTGTTTGACTACTTTTTATATGGGACGTCATGCAATTATTGCAAAATACATGATGACACGTTGCCAACGAAATTCCTTTGCACGAATCGTACATGCATAGTAAGGTTCACGATTTTTATCAAGGTCGATTTCTCTGGTTTTATCTTGATCCGTAACAGCTAGATATTTGTTTTCTGGGAATGAAACATTAAAACCAGATTCTTTCCCGATTAGCACCATACAACTTTGACGTGTAAAATTTTAATTTTAATTCTTGACAATCACCACATTTTACTTGATGAATTGAGCTGGTATAAAATTCTGTGTGGCCATCCCATTTATAATCGGTTGCACGACGTTATCGTGTTTTCAAAGGGCCAGATTTTAAGGAGCACTTATATTCTGTAAGCATTAAATAAACAATATGATAGTAGGTATATAAACAACAAAGCGTACATTTTTAAATACTTACTCCTTTGTGGTGCTACTAGTTTTTGATTAGGAATAGCAACAGCTTGGTTGACGTTTAATCCATAATTTTCTTTGGACCCAATATTCTTAGAATTCTTCAAATTATCGAATTCTTTTTTCAAAATTTCATTGTTTTGCCTTAAGTTATCACGATTTACATTTTGTGTTGATTTATTGATGATATCCGCAACTACTTTATTCGGAACCGGGGTAAATTGCAGTTTGCCCTCAGGTTAGTAAAGGGGCTGCACATTATTTGTTACTCGCATATTAGATGCTGAATTATAAATGATATAATTTGGGGTTACTGGTTCGAAGCTGATTAAATCCATTCCAGATGCATTAGAAATGCGTATATACATTATATATATACAATCTATTGACAATTGTAAAAGTAAAGAAAGCGCCTCTCGAGGACAATAGTTAAAATGATGCACCTGATAAATGACATTTGTCACAAATGCGACGAAAGAAAATTTAGCAATTCGGTAATTAAAAATTGTTTTTATAGTCCAAAATTGGAATTATTTACAATTATTACCAATCCGGTAAGTAAAAATTGTGTCTACAGTTCAAAATTGGAATTGTTTACAATAATTTCAAACGTCAAATTATCAGGCAGCTCAGTTTAAAAATGTTCCACTAGGTGGAATCCGTGATGCTCCAATCGTCAATAGCACAACACAATCCAAATCATTTTGTCTACCACGAAATGTTTTTGGAATCGAAACTCTTTGGTTTATATGAATATGTAGCACAAACGTCAATTGCTCGTCATGTGTTAAATTGCACCTTTTTCTAGCTTTACTAATCTGTTACTAATCTGTATTACAAATTAAGCCTCGCTTTCATAATTTAACCGAGTTCTACTCTCATTCAAGTCTTATTATTAGAACTTCTGAAAAATTCTTGCATCGTTCTTTGAAAAAATGTTCCAGCGCTTAAAAAACCCATATTGTTCATACGTTCTGGTATTAATTGAATAGTACATGGTTGTAGACAAATACCGTATTTTCAATCACCCATCGTAAATAAATATAAATGTCCGATTTTATTTTTTAATTTAAATTTTAACTGCTCACGACTTGATTTGGTTTGTTGGATGACAGTTGTTGACGTAAAATGTCAAAAACTACCCATACAACTTTTCCATTATGTACACTGTCAAAATGTTACTGAAGAATTAGTGACATCTGAGGTTTACCACAAAAATTATATATTTCGGTTACTATTTTCTGTTCGAGTGAGTTTTAAAAATTAATAATCCGTTTGATTTATGATTTGGTTACCCCGGATTTATACAAATAAATAATAAATACATTATTTTATTAAAATCACAAACAAATGTTTTGTAAATTAATTAATTTTTAATTGACGAATGGTATCTTTTACTTGGGAACCGTTCATAATGTCGTGTTTTAAAATGTCGCGTTTTAAAATACCGCGTTTCAAAATGCCGCGTGGTACAAAATGTCGCGTTTTAAAATGTCGCGTTTCAAAATGCAGCGAGGTAAAAAATGTCGCGTGGTACAAAATGTCGCGTTTTAAAATGTCGCGTTTCAAAATGCCGCGTGGTACATAATGTCGCGTGGTACAAAATGTCGCGTTTCATAAAACCGCGTGGTTCAAAAAATCTAGGAGCTTTGCCTAAACATACTTATGAAACTCGCCGTCCGCGGTGCATCGTTGTAGACTTGTAGTAATCATATTATAATTTTTAATCGAACTGTCAGTTTTCAATTTTTTTTTTCTTTTTTTGTTTTTTTTTTGGTAGATCATCAAAAACTAATGTCGTACTTATTTAAAGACAATGGAATTTACCATCGGGAGTCTGACCACTCAAATTATTAGGGGCCCTATTATGAAATAGATCGCATTTCGCATTTTTTGCGATTTTGCGGATGCGATCCGCCTCGTATGTCTGTATTATGAAAAGCGACATCGCATATCGCATTTCTTATAAGAATAAAAGGCATTTTAATTGTATATTAAACATAAACAGAAAAAATTATTTATTAACAAAATCATTTTGCAAATGCGATATCCGACTGCTATAGACTAGTCGCATTTGTTAATTTCAATTTCGCAAAAATGCGTTATCGCATTTTATAATAAGCCACCAAGAGCGCATTTTATGCGAAAATGTCGTTTTATAATACCCAAATGCGATATCGCATGAAAATGCGAAATCGCATTTTTTTCATAATAGGGCCCCAGTGTTTTAATTGGGAATTAGACAACATTTTCAAGAGTTTCTATTTTCATTCTAGTTTTTAAAAAATTAATGTCGCGAGAATAAAAAAAATCATTTTTTATCGGCTGCGTTAATTGTTCAGGGAGCCGGTCGAAATGCGTTTTCTGAATTGGTACTACAGCAATTGACGACTTCCACCTCGTGACCTAGCGGGGAAACTAGAGCCCTACCTCCGTTAAAAATACACATTCGCTATAAGAAGTTTAATGAAAACAGTGCCTTGTAATTTTAAGAAGAATGTGGAACCTGTAAGGCGAGGGTATGTGTAGTCTATTACTGTATGTACCTGACGTGGCCACGTAGACCCCATCTATTAGCAATATCGTTTCTGCAGGAATACATAGCTGCAGTAGCCTTATTTACTCTCAAGAATTAGTGTATTTAGCAGGTGACGCCATTTTTGACTTTTAGGATTAGATACAATTTTTTTAAACAATATAATAAAAAGTCTTCCTCGACAGATTTGTTGAAAATCAAATAGACTTTAAGTTAAAAAAACAATTATCGTGATATGTAGCTTTTTGCGCTCTGTGAACTATTTTGTCAAAAAAAGGCAATCTATCTCACTGTGGTCCACGCGCCCAGGCAAACCTCTCCTACTTCGGCTATCGCTTTCTTGTATAAAGATCAACCGACATCTTTACCGCGCGCATATGTAAGTTTAACGCATCCTTTCCCAATCCCGCATCTCTTCTAGATTCAAAATTCTCTTATTCCCAATCCCGCATCTCTTCTAGATTCAAAAGAGAATTTAAAAATGAACGTTTTAAGTACATATCTACATATCTAGACTTATTTGGTAGTTGTGAGGAGTTTGTTCAATAGTTAGTTTGAATGAAATATCAAATTTAAGAGATACCTGGAGTTCCAGTTACTTCCTGTATTGTTCATACCTGAGGTCTCTAAGAATTATACCGTTTACCGTCGAACCATGATACATCAACTATGATTCTTACAAATTTAAACAAGAACTGCTGAATGCCCGAGTTGCAGGCTGTTTCCCACAGATTAAATACAACAGTAATTTATTTTCAATCGATAAACTTGATTTTCTGCATATGAGCCAATTGGAGATTAAATAAGAATTACAATTAATTATTGTGTGTGTTTTAAAATTCTTCTTTATTGTGTCATTAATATTAACCTGTGATTTATTGGTTATTACAAATCTGTAGCAATGACTCTGTGCTGTGCTTCTCACAGTGGTCCTCCTAATCAACCAAGCAAATATACATATGAATGCTAGTAAAGTTAAATTTAGAACACCAAAGCGCATATAATCTCTAAACCTATTTGTGGTACTAAAGATATTCCGGTTAATTTCGGTATACAAACGGTTGCTCCAATGTGTTGGATACATCTTTCAAGATTTGTTCCTAATACTTCTGAGGACGATATCCTGGCTATGGCAAAAATCTGTTTAGATACAAATAACTGTAAAATTGTTAGTCCCGAAGAATTATAATCCGAATGATTTGGAATACGTGTGCTTCAAACTGGGGTTTAAGGAAGAATTGCATGCTAAGGCTCTGGATCCTGCTACTTGGCGAATTGGTATTTTGGTTAGAAAATTTGACAACAAAAATTTTCGGGCATCTCTAACTCCTCGTGTGAAGTTTCGGATGCCATAGCTGTAATCGACACTCCACTTTTTTAGATGACAAAATTTTTTTACATGATTCTAATATTTATGCAGGCCCAATCGATGAAGCTAATCACGCTGTTCCAAGTGATAATTTGCAAGTACATACATAATAATTCTTATTTAAAGTTTGGTCATTTGAATGTGCGCAGCTTGGTAAAACATTTTGATGACATAACTATTATTTTACAAACATATCAAATTGAGGCTTTGCTTAGTAGTAAGATTTCTAACAAGTCGCTACAAATTAATAATTATAAACTGCTGCGATCTGATCGAATATATAATCATTGGTGTGGAATTGGTCTTTATTTTCGGGCCACTTTAAAGTTTAAAAAAATATTCTCTGGATCTTTAAAGTAAAGTAGAATATCTAGCATCTGAACTTACCGGGAGTTTTGGTAAAATTTTAATTTTGGTTATTTACAACCCACCTCCTGCTTGTAGTAATGATATTAACAGTTTACAAACAATTTTTGCTGAATACCTAATAAGCTATGAAAAGATTTTCTGCTGTGGTGATTTTAACTTCAATATGATGGTTAATAATCAACTAGAAGCTTGTTTGAATTTGCATAATTTATGTTATTTACCTTATAGACCCACTAGGACAACAGTCCTTTGGATCTGATAATTTTGTACGTGCCTGATAGACATAATATTATTTCGTTTGGCTAGGCAGCTGTTCCTGCTATTTCTGATCATGATTTGATTTTTGCATCTTATAAGTTTTCTCGTACTAGGGATGAAATTTCTTATATTGCTGTTCCTGATTATAAAGCTATCAATCCCCCGTGTGTACCCCGGAAAAGTATTAAATTTAACGAAATACAGGAATTTGGCTCATAAAAAATATAAATCGTCTGGGTTGGATGCTGATTTGGTAGCTTTAAATTTTTTAGAAATAAAACTGTTAAAGGCATCAATCAAGCCAAACATAAATTTTATTTTAAGAATTCTCATAACACTAAGATAACGTGGAATAATTTAAAAAAAACTAGATATTTCAAGCTCTACAGGTTATGCAGCCATTGTATTTTCTGCGGAACAAATCTTATCTGGGATTTGTAATATTTGCGATTCTACTGGGGTTTTGTCCTTACCTAATACATATTGATTTCTGTAGTTCTGAAAATGATGCCTTTGTATTTGATTGCGTTGACGAGCTTACAGTATTGAATGCGATTCGTGCAATTAAATCAGATTCGAAAGCTTATGATATGGTAGGCTTCAAGGTACTAAAATTATTTATTAACCTGTTCCTGGCCCCTTACAACATTCATCATAAATCAATGTTTGATAAAGTCTGTGTTCCCTTATTTATGACTTCTATCACACCACTACCTAAAAAGGATGTTATTTCTGGTATTGGTGATATACGTCCAATAAGTATTTTGCCTGCTCTATCTAAGGTCTTGCAAAAAATTATGCAATTGCAGATCCAGGAGCACCTTAATAAATTTTATTTTCTTTGTAAATATCAATCCGGATACAAGTCCGGCTGTAACACTACTAAGGCCCTTGTATAAATAGTTGATGATCTGTCGTCTACGTTAGACAGTAGAAATTCGATGGTTATTTTGGTGCTCTTGGATTTTTCTAAGGCATTTGATTGCTTTAATCATATCCAGTTGCTACAGAAGCTGTCTTTGTATTATAAGTTTTCCAATTCTGCTATTATGTTGATACATTCATATTTATGCAATCGTAAGCAGTTTGTGAGTTATGGTGATAATAATTCTGGTGTTGATGAGATACATGCTGGAGTGCCTCAGGGATATTGGGTCATTTGCCCTTTTCTATTTATATAAAAGATCTATCATGGCGAATCCCAAATTATCGGTTTCATCTTTATGCTGACGATTTGCAACTGTATATTGGTGGTAGCTTATCAGAATTGAATGAAATTGTCATGCGACTTAATTCTGATCTTAGAAATATTTCTTTGTGAGCCAAAAATAATTCACTTTCCATTAATCCAGATAAAAGGAAAGCATTGTTTCTTTCTAGAAATACTTCTCTTAATATTAGACCTGTGCTTTATTTGGACAGTGATATCATTTCATTTGTTCCAAAAATAAACAATTTAGGGCTCAAAATAAACTCAAATCTTAATTGGAACGACCATGTGAGCTCCTTGTGCTAGTGTGTTAATTATAGCTTGTACACGCTTAGGTCCATGCAACAGTTTTGCCCTGTTAACTTAAGAATTTATTTAATTAAAAAATTGTTGTACCCATTATCAGCTATTGTGATGTAATTTATAACAAATGTGATGGTTCTTCAAGACGTACATATACTAGAGGTTACATTTAATAATTGTACTCGATATATTTATGATCTTAGAAAGTTTGATCATGTCTCTGAGCATAAAGATATAATTCTTGGATGCGACTTGTTTCAATTTTACTGCTATAGAACTGCAGTTTTTATTTTTCGTATAATCAATTCGGGTATGCCATTATATTTGCATGAGAAATTAAATGTTTCCCAATCACTACGCACAAAAAATATTAACTAGCCTGTTAACAGAACTAATGTTAGGAATAATTCAGCATTGATAAATGCAATTATCACCTGGAACATCTTGACTTTGGAGCTAAAAGACATCAGTTCTCTAGGCTTATTTAAAAATGGTCTGTTTAAATTGATAACTGAACATCGATAATGTAAATAGTTTGTATATGTATATTCTTATTTCTATTATATGATGTTAATATTTGTTTTGTTCTATTATTGTAAATTTGTAAATATGATTGTTATTCAAAAGCTTCGGCTTACTTAACATTTCAATAAAATATTACTATTACTACTATTAATATTACTAATTAAACGATAAATAATATATACAATTGATATTCCATTTACATTAAAATATAACTAAACTCTATCGCGTTCTAAATACGAATCATACAAAATACCCGTTCTCCCATTTTAGCGCATTAATTGGGCTAAATGTTTACTTTAATATAATGTATGGCAATTCTATTACAACTATTCTTTATTAAACTTAGTAGCTATGGCAGATCATCGCTTAGGCGGCGGAGTTTGTCGCTTCGGGCCCCGCAAGTTTTAGGCCCGTTGCACATTTCAGCTAAGCTAAGCGAGAAATGTAGTTTTCGTTAGCTTTGTTAGCTCGCCTAGCTCACCCCTTTGCACTTTCCAGCTGATAACTAGCCTTATACAAACATACATTGCTGATTTTATATCTTCCCATTAAAATTTTTTAGTTTCAACCGGGGGATAAGAATTTAGCTCACATCGCTTAGCTTAGCTTAGCTGAAATGTACAACGGGCCTTAGGTCCGAACAGAATAAGTGTAAAACAATAACAAACAAACGAACAAATTTAAAATTTGTTTCTTAGCTCAGACCGATTTGATTTCTATTAAATTCACTTGCTGTAAAATATAATCATTTTAGTCTCATCCATTTCTTGTAAGAATAGTTGATTGGTGAATCAACTATTTTTCGTAATTAATATCAATAAAAATTTATTTCACTAATAGTACGGGGAAGGTAAGTTTGCCCGCTTTTCAAAATCCCGCCTTCAAAATCCCGAAATAAAAATCCCAATTTTGAAAATCCCGCTTTTTAAAATCCCGCTTTTCAAAATCCCGCTTTTCAAAAACTTGGTTTTGAAATTTGAAACACGTATTTTTTTAGATTCAATCCGCGCTTTTTGGTGAAGAAAAATTTTATAAAGTAAAATAAAAATAAAAATCGGAATTTTCTGAAAACCGGGATTTTTGCAGAATCGGGATTTTGAAAAGCGGGATTTTGAAAAGCGGGATTTTAAAAAGCGGGATTTTTTTCTTGAGCGGGATTTTGATAATGCGGGATTTTGATAAAGCGGGATTTTGAAATACGGGATATAGTTACGACCCCGCATTGTCACCAAAAGCCTTTTCCAACATTTACAACGTTCGGAAGCCGAAACTTCATTTTTGAAGCAAAGTTTGATACAACTCTTTGCTGAACTCTTTTTTAATATCGAAAACGCATTTTTTTTAGATGAATACTTTCATTTCACAAGCGTATCTCATTAACTCTAAGCGTATATTTTCAACTAATAAAGATATTGACACGAAATTTGACGCAGATGTCTGTTAGGGGGCAAGCAACCTAAGAAAAAAAAACTACTCGTTTGGATAAGGTGGCGCGATTCAAATGGAAAAGGCTTACTACTTTTTGATCCTAGTAGTATATTGAAAATGGTTTGCTTTTCGTGCTCTCCTCATGATTTTTTTGGTGTGCCATGTTAATTTTTTTTGCTGCTAACACCAAATTAACACCAAATTTAACTCGTATGCCAAAATTTTAATTTCAATTACAATATATGTACATATGTATACATTTTAACTGTTTCTGACAATTTGAGATTAAATAAATTTAAACATTATATTTAATTCTGATTTTTGATGTTTCCGGAATTTCAAATTTTGGAAAACCATTTTAGACATACAATTCGAATTTCGATAAAAACTTTCAAATTAATTCAATAATTTTGATTTATTGAATATTCAATTTGCAGTACCTACTAAAAATTATAATAATTTTTGTAAGGATCTCTCAATTGTCGGTTTCTTCAGGTATAGAAATAAAAGTTAAAGCTATTCGCAGGTGAATTAACATTCTTATTTCAATTTAGGTTAAATTACGATCTTCCTCTTTTGCACATTGGATAAAAAATACAAATGCGGTTACTAACCCATATATAAAATTACGGCTTTTGTTCCAGGAAAAATTGAAATAAATACTGTTTCTACTCTGAATAGTAACCACCACAATAAATAATTTCAAATATTTTAGCAGTAAGCTCACATAAAAATTTAAAGTTTAATGAACTTACTGCATGTATGAGCGGCATCTTACCTCTTTTCGCACTATGCACAAAACTAAATTTCACAATCTTCATCCGGTAGCAATCGAAATCATTAAATCGTAAATTTTACCACTTTCGATCGACTTACATTTTGTAACACAAAAGTCAATAAACTTTTCTAATTTCTCAAATAACAAACAAATTTATATTTAAAAAAAAAAAAAAAAAATTGCGATCAACTTGGTTGGGCGCATTTCGTGATATCTTCACGTTTTTCTCGCGTGAAATTCTCAAAACTTTAACTAGGTCAATTGTTACTACATACATACGCATATTGTACATCTACATACACAAATGTTAATACGTGTTCATTTTATCAAGATCAAAGACCCAATATCACCTCATCTCATCTGTGATCACAACAATATTATCGAAAGTAAAAATAATTTAGGTATGTATTTAAGTATGTATATAAATGCAATTGTTCACGTTTGAGTTCATTAAACTACCGAAAAAATAAAATATGATGTTTTAAAAAAACTGTCAATAATTAGTCAATTTAAATAAGTTGGTGGTAAACGCTACAATTTTATTTTCATGATCATCATTACGAGATAAAAACTACAACAAACAAAGCAATTCAATAAAGTTCATTTATATATCTAACTGTAATGTAACAGTGAATTTTGTAACTTCCTATAATATCCACACTCACTCATACATTTTATACACAAATACCATAAATCAACAGTCAGCTTCGCGATGGTAGTAGAATTTTTTTCTCCATATACAATATTTTGTATTACCATTAGAAATGCTTTCTTTAGCAACGTATTATTATATTTTTTGTGTTAAATCTAATTTAAGGTTGTTGACTTTCATATACTTTTTTTATTTGCGCTGATATTTTTTCATATTCTTCTCTGTGGCTCTGTGTACGACACACAACCAATCAAGGTGGTGGAAATTCTTAAAATCGAAAGAAAATCTATCAGTGTTTAAACATTAATACACATACATATGCTATTTTACTTTACGCAATATTTTTTATATTTTATAAGCGCAACCTAGAGCAAAGTCAAGTTCATTACACTTCTTGTTCTCTTTAAGCGACCGCGGTGTTTCAATTTTCGAATTTTGGTTGTGTTTGTGCTTATGCTAGTAGTAAACGAATTAACGAACAGAGAAATGGAGAAGAGCGAGAGCGAACATGTACAATATAATAAAATTAAATCCGAAGAGAAGAAAATCAAAACTAAAACAGAAAACATAAGTCAACGACCCAACGCTGCAAATCTAGGCTAAACGCTTTGAGTTGCAATGAAATCGAAAAGTACCGCAAGTTTACCGCTATATTTCTCTTATATGTATATACGTCACACGCATAACATTGATTTTTTTTCCTCATTTTTGTCGCGATCACTAAAATAAAGTAAAAATACGAGAGAATTCTTTTGTTTTTTTTTTTATTTTTTTTTTATTCTGTATGCTCAGAAATAAAGTGTTTTTGTACGATCGCGTTTACCGCACACACTTGATCTATATTTTTATTTGAATGGATAATTGTGTGAACCTGACTGAGAAGGCAAATAATGATAAGAAGAGATTTGTAATGATGATGATGATCGTGCGATAACATTACTTTACAATTTAAAATATTATACATAGCAATTTTTAAATGGATTTGAACTCGGTTATAAAGTAGGAAAAAAAATAATAAACTGATCAAAAAATGAAAGTAGATCAAAAGTTCAACCGCAATCTTGAATTTTTTATTTTAGTTTTAAGATCAACATAAAAGAAATAGCATTAATAATTTTGTGATTATCTGGCAGGCTATACTTAAATAGTTTAGTTACAGTCAAACAAATTGTATTATTGCGTATGTTACCGGTAAAATAAGCCGCATAAAATGGTGTTATTTAATGATATGGTTAAAGTTTGTTGAACTTTCTAAAATTAGCATGACTTTTACACAGACGTTGCTATATACATATATCGACATGCATATGCTAAGCTAAAAGTTTTAGGTAATTCAAATATGAATGTTCATTCGTATCATTAAGGTATTGCAACCTTCAAATCCAATATTTAACAAAATTATTTTGTTTGCAATATCAAATTGTTTTTAAAAATTTATTTAATTTCAGTCAAAAAAATCCAATTATATTTTTATTCACAATCAGCTGGTAGTAGAGAGAGATGTGTGGGTAGTAACTAGTAACTATTCGTTATTTAATACTCGTTACTTTTTAATACCCGAAGTAACGATTCCTTCGGCTAAAAAATATTCATTACTTTATACCTACTAAAATGAAAACAAAACAAAACAAAAAAAAAATTATGTCGCTTCATTGAGTTGAAACGAACGTATATAATCTAGTTATGTCTCTTTTTCTCCTCTAGTTATGTCTCGTTTCCTCCTTACCATTGTGTTTTTACATATAAAACACGAAACGCAAAATGTTTAACAAATTATATGGAGTAGTGATTATTTTTTACCGAATAAAAAGTAACGAGTATTACGTCAAAAGTAGCGAGTAGTCGAGCGTCCGTGATTACTTAAAAGTAACGAAACTGCACATCTCTTGTTGGTAGCATACAGCGTTTCCAACCTCTTAAAGGTTGGAAAGTGAGTGATTTTCATGGATACACTTCAAGCGGTCAGTAATACTAAAAAAGTCTGTAATGCTTTCATTACTAACCGATTACGTCTCATTACTAGCCCCCAAAACTGAACAAGTGCAAATTTGGTGCGATTTTTGTTAACTGTTAATAAAATGTCAATTGTGCAGCGCCTACTAAGTGTTAATATTTTGACAAAACAAACGATAATATTATAGAGATAGGTTTTTATTTACCATTCCCGTCTCGAAAACTAGTTCACCTCGACGCTACGCCAAAACTCGCCTCTCTCGGCAGGAATGGAATACTATTTAGAAGTTTTAGATTTGTCTGTATTATCAATTAATATGATTTTTTGGCGTTTTATAGACAAAATATAATAGCATTCTCATTATTAAGACTTGTCAGTCAATAAAATAAAAAGGCTATCTAGTCACAATACATCGACCAAAAAAAAGTAGAAAACACCCCCCCCCCCTCCCCCCCCCCCTAACCTAGGGGTTTTAAGATCTCCGATGTATTTTCTCCTTTCAAAAAATGAGAACTTTCCTTAAGCTCCCGGTAGTTTGGTTTCGTACTGATAACAAGTTGGTCTACTCTCTACTCATTAAGTAGCTACGACCAAACTACAAAAATACAATTCCCATCTTTTACGTGTAATACTAGGTAAGAACGAAATGATTTAGGGAATCATATTGACCAAATCTAAAATGCTGTTAAAAGTAATAGCGGACTTATTTGTCGTATTTCCATGAGAAAAATGAATTCAAATTATTTTTGAATTATTTTTTCTCATGGAAACAAGTCGCGAATTATTTTTTCGAATTGAAATAAAACAACAAGTAGAAAGACCAAGTTGGCGTCTGGTGTCGGGTGTTATAACTAAAATTAGGAATGAATTAAATAATTCAAACTTTTGGTTTGAATTATTTAATTCGTATCGCGAGCAATTGTTGTTGTAAAATTCTCATGGAAATACGACTATTATATAAATAAATAAAGCCGAAAAAATCATATTAATTGATAATACAGACAAATCTCAAACGCTAAAGGCGGGACCAGACTATGTGAAAATCGAAAAATGTTGGTGATCATAATGTAGTATGACATGTCGTGTGGACAGTTTTCATATCAACATTGTGATATTTGGTATATTGGTATTGGTATATATATGTTCGCTAAATAGGCGGTAAATGAATACACATCAAAGAAGACCACCAGCATTGGTTGACATACTGGTAATGCGCTCCAGACGGTGTGGCATGATTTGCTCTATTTTATTTAGAAATTTATTACATTTTCTAATAATGTTAAAATTCGAGTACATACGATTAGGTAATAATAATTACTATATGAAATTATAATTAAGCAGACTAATTGATTTACTTCTTTACGGCAATGAAGTTTAATTTTGTTTTGTAACTTAGAAAACTGTTTTCAAATGCAATTGTAGGTTAACATGTCTGCCGAGATAAGAAAACTATTCCTCTATATTTATTTAATAAAATCTGGTCATTTACACGGAAAAAAAATTATAGGAGACATTTCTATAATTTATAGGAGCTCACAGGATTGTGGCCTAATATAGGAAAGCATTTTACTATAACGTATGAACAAACAATTAAGTTCAAATTATGAACAGAAACATAATTTTAAAATTTAGAATGCACTATTTCAAACTTTTATAAATATATATTTCGATACACATTCGCTTAAATTTACGTAACCATGATTGGTCGTATCGTGTGTAGGGTATGTAGGTATGTATGCCCCATACATGAACAGTGTGTTCATTTTTCCACATTACGTACTCCAACGTTGATCGACCGACATTTGTCGATTTCCATACCATCTGGTCCGGCCTTAAATTATATTAGTGTAGGCTTAATAGACATATAATGAGAGTTTTCTTTGAGTTTTAGATTTGGTAATTCAGTAAATCATTACGTTCTTACTTAGTACTATACGTAAATGGTGGGAAAATTAAATTTTTGTAGTTTGATCGTAGCTTACTGATGAGTAGACCAACTTTTTATCAGTACGATACCAAACTACCAGGAGCTTAAGGAAAGTTTTCAATTTTAAAAAGGTATAATTCATCATATAACCCTTAACAAGTTGTAATAATGGGAATGCTATTAAAAATAATATATTTTGTCTATAAAAAGCCGAAAAAATCATATTAATTGATAATACACACAAATATAAAACTTCTAAATTAAAAACGACGTATAAAATAAGTATTTATATTGTGAAATTTATTTAAATTTTAAAATTGCCGCCAAAAAAAAACGGCACTTCCAATGATTTTAATTTCAACTTTCCCATGCACAGGACACACTTCAACAAGGTTCACTAAGATTTTCTTTAGTGACAGAACTTTTCATTAAAACTGATTTCCAGCACATCGTGTCCACGAATCACTTGTAATAGATTACGCCTTGCGCACTTTGCCTATTTGGATCATAAAATAAACGGCTGGCAAATGACATCAAATGAGAGTGAACAGTTTTGTTTCACAATATTGTTGTGTGGAATTAAATCCAAAAATTTAATTAAATAAAATAAGTAATGTGGTGCGCCGTGTTTAATCGTTGTAATAACAATATAAATAATTGTCCATATAGTTTTCATTCTTTTCCAACAAATAAGAGATTGTTGAAAGCATGGATCACATTTTGTAAGAGGAAAAAAATATTCAGCCATAATACATCCAGAGATAGAATATATCCCTGAGATACTTCACTTTTAGGCATCTCAACTCAAGCGAAGCGCTGATGTCCGCTGACAAATAGTAATTCGAAAACTACTTATCAGATTTTTATGAAACAAAACCAGACTTATAGACAATGATCACATAAGAAAACCATTCTATGGCTAAGATCTCTAGGTGGTCGGATTCCAAACTTATGGACGCGTAATTTCCTCACGATACATACATGTCAAAAATTAAAACAATAAAACTAATAGGAGTTTGTTTGTATGTGCAGCGAAAATGTTATACCACAGACTAAAGTAATATTATAGAGACGTCTTAAAACAAATAAAAAAAGTGCCAATCCATATCATAGCGCGGGTGCCAATAAGTAGTAATCTTTAGTAAAATTATTTTTATTTATTTAGACGGTAGTAGATAAAAATTGTTTTTTAAAAAATGATGACGAAGAGGTTTGAACGAACGAAGCGATGCAACGAGGAAAGAGTTGATTTTGTAATTTGATAGCGTACAAAAGGATTATAATTAACAGCTCCGATTAAAACTAAGTGACAATAAAAACTAAATTAATGAAAAAATAATAGTTATGAAGAAGCAATACTTCATTATGGTTAATAGTAAATTGTTAAATTAGTAAAAAATAAATAAATTAATGAATAAAGTTAACATGTGATATACAGTGTCTGCTGACTAGAAAAAAATGGTGATTTTTTTTTAACTGTATAAAATTATAAGGACAATTATTTAAACTTGACACTAAAATAAACATTAATTAGTAAACAAATTTATAATAATTATAAAACCAACATCTAAGTGTGGTCGAAATTAACAAGGCTAAATAAAAAGTTAACAACGTTGAAAAAAAGCATTACCAAGAATCAAACGATATTCTAAACTGAGCAAGTGCTTAAGGTTCTGACTTGTAAACCTATATACCTTTTGTAATGTTATACTAGATCTAAAATTCCATTTTGGAAGTGGACAATAAACAAAAAACAAAAAAAAAAGTATAAACTGAAATTAAATCAGCCGCTCTAACTAAACCTTATACAGTTTATACAGTCATACATGCAAGTTCTACGTATGAATCAGTGACCTACATTCATCATTACAATTTACACAACAGGAACGGATCCGCAACGTTGTAAAATAAGTTAAGGGGGTAGATGCTCGTATGTATCACATGTTAACAAATTGCGATGGTTAAAGATGGCGGATTTGCGACTCCTTTTGAGTTTGCTAGAAATGACATTCTCAATACACCTAGCATATCCGCCATATTACTTAATATTCAGCACATTGCTGAATTATATATTGACATTTAAATATAAACTTAAACACAAAATTAACTATTATTATACGTATTTCAGTAAATATTCTACATTCGTGTTTTCAACAATGAATTATTTTATAGAAATAAATTAAGCACAAAATATGCGTAGGTATCAAAATAATAAATCGTTAATAAATATGTAATTTTAATTATTTTTAAGTGGAGTCTCACCACTCCCCAAAATTTTCGAACATTCGAAAATGAATGTTTTTTTCGTGCAAATTAAATTTTGATAAAAATGATTATTTTCGATGAAAAGAATGAACTAATAGCTACCATTACTGTCGAACTAGAGTTTAAAGCTTTCAGATATGAAGAATATTGTGATTGTGGAGTAGTTCAGGTTCAAAAACAAAACCCGTCTCACAACCCCCCAATCTCCCCTATGCACGGAGAAACAAAATTACTAATTTATTTCCTATATATTTATAGGAATTTAATTATAGCATCCCGTACTATATTTTTCGTAAAACATACTATGTACATACATAGCTGACTTTCCACTCTGCATAGCATGAAATGCAATATTGGAATCGCTACTATAATAAGAGCTAATTTATTATGCCATATAGGAATATTTCCTATATGCATTTCTACAAATCAAATGTATTATAGGAATAATTCCTATAAGACACAATTTCCTTTGTTTTATACGATTCTCTTTATTTTGAACGTAAAATCATTAAAAATAAATTGAATCCTCCCCTCGAGAAAGGCTTTTGTGTGTGTGTCCAAAATAGGGACCACTACTATACAAAAGGCAATATTTACCACAAAATATAGCTGTTATTTCTCAAAATCGATTTTAGTTCATTTGTCCCCACGCTGGGGCAGCGCTGATTACATTTTTTTTTTACATGCAAAAATAAGTAAAATCATGTTTACAAATACAAGTTTCTTGTCTAAATTAGTGGATGTCCCCCTACTTTTTTTTATGCTTAATAAAATTCAGTATGCTGCGATTAATAATAAATATCAAATTTTAAAATTGATTTAGTCGAAATTAATAATTTAATGAAACATTCAAACACAAGTTTGACCATATAAAACTATATACGAAATATTTTAGCCGCCAGTCAGCAAGCCTTGGAATTCTATTTGGGAAAATCCCTAAATTCATGAATATAATTCGCTAAGTCAGTACGTTCTGCTTGATACTTAAGGTATGAAGCGAGTATTGTATTTTTGTAGTTTGGTCGTATGAAACGAAACTACCACATAGAGAAGTCGAGGAGGGTACTCAGTACTCACTTCTCATTTTTGAGAGTCGATACATTTGTATTGACTCTGGGGTAAAGTAAAGGTGGGTAATGACAAATGTTATTTCTACTTTTGACAGTAGATATATTATGATGAAATGATTGGCATTTTTATGATTTGCCAAATCGAAAATACTGTGAATGTCATTACTACTAATATATTTCCTATGACGACTGACGACCTGCACGCTGTACCAACACCATTAAACATTGCAATCGCTACAAAAATATGCTGGGGAAACTTCCAATTTTATGGCAATAAATACTAACTTGAAATACATATTTTCTTTTACTAAATAGGAAGCGCTTATTACTAAAATAGTACATTTTACTATTTTTATGGTACATTTTACTATTTTAATGGTAACAATTTGTATTCGCATCTCTTTAAATTAACTATGTGTTATAGTAAAATGCTTTCCTATATTAGGCCACAATCCTGTGGGCTCCTATAAATTATAGAAATGTCTCCTATAATTTTTTTTCCGTGTGTAATTTAAATTTAAATACCTCCGTAATAATTGGACAATTGAAATTACCTTCAAAATATTTTTTCCTGTGTATTGTACATTTTTTTATTTTCTGTATTGCGAGTTCAAAAAATCAATCGCAATTTTTTCTAATTTTTTGCTTGCTAGGAAGTCGCAAAAATGTTCGAGCATACCAAAATGTCATTTTCAGTTTGCAAGTTGCTAATTTGCTTGTTAGAATGTATCGAGCATCTACCCCGAGATTATTCAAATTATTATTTTAATTTAGTTCACTTTTTTAAGCTTTATGTTATAATAAAATAATTTTATTTAGTTTTTTAGCTTAATATTATTTTCATTTTTTATTAATTATTTAATAAAAACCCGACGTTTCGACGGTACATTCCGTCATTCTCAGGGCACAATTTTTACTACAATTGGAAAGAAAATTTTTATTTTTTAATAACGAATGTTTTCCTAACGTAACTAGAGTTTAAATTGAAATTTAAGAATTACTCAGTTTAACCGAAAAAAATTTAAGTTATACAATTTGAGTGAAAAAAAAAAAAATTTAGAAAATCTAGAAAATGTTGTCGTAATAATTTTACAAATATTTTGAAACTTCCTGGCTATTTAATAAATTTTGAGATAAATTTTGTTGTTTTTGATGTAAATGCTTTCCAAAATTAACTTTTTATTGAGATTTTGCTCCTTATCAAGTATCTTAGCGTCATCTATAGATAACGAGTGGCTACTTCCACGTAGATGATTCGATAAAGCACTGTGTGACGGTTTAAACTCATACGTACAATCATAAATATGTTGACGAATTCGTTTTTTAAAATTTTGTTTAGTTTGACCGATATACATACCTACTCTTTTCCACACGAACATTTGAATTTATATGTATATTAAATTTGATTGTAACTCTTTGGGAATTTTGTCTTTTAATTTAGTGAATAAAGCCAAGTCCAAACTGTGAAATGCTCTACCAGCATTTTCTAGATTAGATTTTCTAATTTTTTTTTTCACTCAAATTGAATAACTTAAAATTGTTTCGGTTAAACTGAGTAATTTGTAAATTTCAATTTAAACTCTAGTTGCGTTAGGAAAACATTCGTTATTAAAAAATAAAAATTTTCTTTCAAATTGTAGAAAAATTGTGCCCCTGAGAAAATGTACCCCGGAATGTATTGTCGAAACGTCGGGTTTTTATTAAATAATTAATAAAAAATGAAATATTAAGGTAAAAAACCAAATAAAATTATTTTAATATTATTTTAAGTCAAATTTATATATTTTTTTTCAATTTCTTTTCTTTAATTTTTATTAATTAATATTTTTAATTAAGGAATTACCATTTTCTTGTCCTTTTTGTAATTAATTTAAAACAAAAGGAACAAACATCCTAATACGTATATGATCATACAAAATTAAAAAATTCAGTTTAGTTTTTTTGATTTTTGATTATACAAATCAATTTATAAATTAGGTCTTATTTTTATAATTTTCTTTTCTTAGTATACAATAAATTTTAAAATTGAATCTTTATTTTGTTTATTATCAATTTATAATTTTTTTTTTTTATGATTGAATTATCTTCGATTTCAACTTCGTTTCGAGGATGAATATTTAACCCTCCGTGTGTACACTGGCTCTTTGAAGGAACAGTCCAAATTTGAAACTAAAATTTCCCTCTCATAAATAGAGAGCGGGCTTCGGTTACCTCCTCTAAAAAATCTGGGTAGTAGTGAAAACTAAAGGTCGAAAAGACGCCGGGGTCTTGCAGTTTACTTGCAAACGCTAGCCAGTGCAAGTCAGGTTCGTTCCCTAAAAGGGTCAGTGTACACACGACGTCGGTATTTTCGAAAACAAAAGCAGTTGTTTTGCGTTTCTCGTAGTTTTTCAGTTTTTTCATGGCTAAAATAAATGTTTTATGTAATTTGGTGCTGTTTTGGCTATTTTTTACGGATTTGTGGCGGTTCACCTAATGAACCACTACAATATTCATTCATAATATTCCTTCGGCACCAACATGAGCTCGCCGCACATTGGGTGCCTCCGGTGTTGTCCGGTACACATTTTTATTGTACATTTTCTGCCGGGACCAATCAAAAACACGAAAACAACAAAAACACACAAACAACAAAAGTTAAAACAAAATAAAACTAATTCAGTCTCGTCTCAAATTTATAAACAACAACACGGTGGTCCATAGTGTTGCCTTTCGGCCATATATTTAGTTTCGCGTTTTGATGGTGTTAAATAATAAAATATAAAATTGTTCAAAATAATAGATTATACATTAAATTAATTTACAAAAACTAATTCTGTTTGCAGTTGAAAGGAGAACAAAAAACAATGTATTCTTGTGCATCGTTAGAAATGCCGCCGTCGGTTTGGATAATCATCGAACGCACTTTTTTCACAATTGCGCACTGTAAATTCCTTTTTTGTCACTAATTATTATTAGTATTTTATAATTTTTGTATTTAAAACAATAAAAACTAATTTTGTGCCAAATAATTACCATTCCGTTTATTATGACATGCCTGAATCAGTAAACTATTTCCCCAACTTTTTGGAGCCCATGCCAAAGACTCCATATTTTTTTTGAAAGCTCATAGTCTAAGCTATAAAAGCCTATAACCGTATTTTTTTAAATATTTTTTTAGTGTAGTTACGAATTTTGTGACAAAATGCGATATTATCCATTTTTTCGACTATTCTTCAAATTTTATTACCAACGATTTTAAACTTTGGATTTGCGCAACTTCTGGACTAAATAGTAGACACTTCAAGAAGTAACCCAGAATTTTTTCAGATTTTTTGAAAGCTTAGAAACCTTAGAAGACCCAACTGTTCCCTAAAAGACCCAGTGTACACACCGTGTCTCAAAAAATATAGTGTACACTTGCAGGGTTAAAACTCCATACAGTGCCCCAAATTTTTTTTTTTTGTAATAATTAATTTTTTTGTTTCTACAACAAATTCAAGCTCAATCGTTGGTCCCAGAAAAGAACCATCCTCGCGACTGCAATCTAGCCGGTTGGAAAATACTGTCTAGGGTACCACGGTGTAGTCTGCAACAATCAATAAAAGTTTTGTTTCTACTTCTTTATTATACATTGAACTTTATTGTACACAGAAAAGAATGAACAGAAAAAGAATATTCAATCTAAGAAATTTATTCTTGCTCTAATCAAACCAGTTAAGACAGGGACAATAATAATACAATATTATATATTTCGCTTCTCTTCTTTTTTTTTACGTATTCAATTAAAATTTAAAAAAATCGTGTGAAAAGGACTATGAAAAACAGGTTTAGGTAGGTATGTTTCTCAATTTCGTTTCACTCATAATTTGAATTTTTGTTTTTATTGATTCCTAAAACCGCAGTTTTACTTTAGAATTGTTGTGCGATACAACATACATACAATATACAATTATTGGTTTTGATCTTTTTTTATTGAATCCGCCAAAACAAAAAATAAAAGAAAAGCGAAATAATATTGTGCAATAACTGGCTAGATTAGAGCAGGAGTACATTTTTTAGATTAAATATTCAAATGAATGAACTTCCATATCTGTTCATTCTTTCCTGTGGTATTAGTGCCTAATCGTATAGTAATTTTGGCTAAACAGAAGTAGCCGATGGAAGAAACGATGCAGAAAAGCAAAACATTTGATTATTTTAATCCAATTCTGTTGTATTTTATACTATACACTACTACCTGTTTCTGAGAAATACAGGGTGACTTTCTGTTGGTGTTGATTTTGTAAGGGAATAGATGGGAAAGAAATTTTACTTTGCTTGACTTTACTTTACTGATCAAAACCAACAAAATTATATATTGATAGACGGCGTTGTTTAGATGCCTGTAATGCGATTACATCCTGTGATGGCATTTTCTCAAAATACAACAATTTTGTATTCTTCTATAATTTACACAAATGAATTATTAAGGGCAAATATTTAAACAAAATTAGTAATAAATCTGAGTATTCTGATTTACTCATTAATTAATCAATTTTTTGAAAGTAACACATCGAAATTTTAACTTTTAAGCCACTGTGACACAGCCAAACGGTTACTTTTGAACCTTACATCTGTAATAAGTTCTACTTGTTACAAAAAATTGGTTCTATCCGACTCTTGGACGATACTTTTCCCAAAAAGCATCCGTTAAAGATCACCAAACCAACCATTTATATTTTACAAACATTTTCTGTTATTTGAGACAGGTAAGATCCTTAAAATATATCACGGATTTCCTTAAATTTAGAGACCTCTTCCCCAATATCACAATTGAACACGACAATATAAATCTTCAACGCTCACACCGCTAAATCACAAACTCACAAATAATGTTTAGATTATTTAGAACTGACACGTGTTGAGCAGCAATCAAAGTCGCATTCGCAATTCTTCATCTTCGATCAGAGAGCTGATGTTCAAAAATTTGTTTTCTGAAAATTTATGCCGTTTGCTCACATCACAATATTATGTGAACAACGTGAGAATTGGCCGATATAAACCTTTACTCAGCGCTTCAGTCTGGACCATTCGAAAATACATAATAATAAAACACAAACAATACAAAATCAGAATTAACATTAATTCTCATTTGTTACCGAATCCCACCTCCTTGTCATACTATATAGCATTTCATTTTATATATCTCCCTGCTCTCCAAAACCACACTAATGGCGTGATAATATTTTAATGCCTCCCATACTAATTTGATATTAAGGGTTACATACCACTTTAAATACCAAGAGAATTTATTACTGAGAAATAATACCTTTAAAGTCGATTTTATTAAAGCAATTCACAAATAATGTATCGATCAATTTGTCGTTGAAATTTCAATCATTAAAATGTCATAAAATGTCAATAAAACGTTACAAAAATGTCAATATCATAGAAACGGGAATAATCTTGCTATATTTAGAAGCTCACTAGATAAAATATATTTAAATGTTGACGATATTATTTGCCACCAGCAAAGTATTTTAGGTAAATTTAGAAATGTAAATACCATATTACACGGTAATCATGTTGTCTTAAGGACACCTATAGGGAACAATTGTTGGAATTTGCAAGGTGTAATTACTGTAAAATAATATTTCATCGGAAAGTTTGACATTACCTTGGTAGACAGATAAACAAATTTATACTACTCCTTTTTGTCAAAATGACCCCCACGTAATTCTTCAATCGACTTCAAATTTTGTGAACAAGTAGATGATGAATTCTTAAATTTATCATCAATATAACAAAAAAATCGTCGGTCTCGGTTTTGAGAAAATCTGTTTGACAGTTTTCTCTTCCACTGCAACTCCCTCTGTTCTATACTTTTTTTTTCGCTGGCGCTACATCTCATAGAGGGATTTGGCCGTTTCATTATGAAGTATCGTAATCATTATTTTTAACGTATAATGAATGATTAATTCATGGTTCCTAACATTAACCACCCGTAATTTTTTCATCACCCGCCGGGAATCGAACCCGGGACCTCCGGAGCTTAAAGCTAGCATGCTAACCACTGTGCCACCGGGGCACCTGTTCTATTCTATACTTGAATGGACCTAAAAGTTAACACAAACTGATTATTACTAAAATCTATCTATGTACCGTATTTCGACCAAAACTATCAATGTTTGTGACAATGGGAAGCAAAACAAAAATAATAAAAATGTGCGACTAAAGGAAGGACGGAAGGATGGAAGGACGGACACGACATTTTTCTGATCGGTGTTTTGGGATCCTGGTAACCTAATTCGTCGAGAAATGTGAAAATCTGAAACAAAATGTTTTTCCCGATTACAATACTTACCTAATATAACTTCGTTATAGGAAGAAAAGTTTGTTGTCTGTATTAAATCAATAAGATTCTTTCGGTTTTTTATAGACACAATATATTAATAATAATGGCATTCACAACATTTTCGACTTATTAATCAGAAAAATGAAGAGGCCAGTTATTTATAATATATCTACCAAAAAAGTAGAAATATCAAAATCCCCCCCCCCCCCTCCCCCGTACTTTAACCCGTGAGACTGATAATCTCAAAACAAAAAGTTCGATCTACTCTGGTCGTAGCTACCTGATGAGTAGATCGAACTTTTTATTTTGAGATTATCAGAATGCCATTATTATTAATATATTGTGTCTATAAAAAGCCGAAAGAATCTTATTAACTCGTTATAGCAGGGAAAGTAAAAATTTCATTGATCTTATTGCTCTTATTAGATTGTTGAAATTGAAACTATTAAATTCCGGTCTTGGTTATCTGGTTCCTATCTGAATTTTAAATTTTACTTTATGTACTTCCTTTTTACATACTGGTAAACCCTTTGTTGCTGACCAAGGCGCAGACATAGTATTTCAATTAGTATAATGAACAACTAATATTTTTTACCTATTCATAAAAATAAACTGTTTTAAATTTTTAAATTATTAACGCTTTGCGCTCCAAACTTTTTTGCTATAGGGCTACCACTAACTTCATAATAATAATATATTTGTAAAGAAAATATCTTAAAAATATTTATTTAAAATTTTATTTCACGTGTTTTTTTTAACAAAATTTATTAATTAATGATAAGATTAAAGATAAGATTAATATATTTAAGAACCAAGGTTAAAATTAATGTAAATTGTAATATTGTGATAGTGAGTGAGACTCACCGTAGGAGTTGATGCAAATAATATCGTGGTGAGTAAGACTCACCATTGGAGTGGAAAGGGTTAAAATATTTGATTATATTTTTCCATTTAAAACTCTATAAACTAGGTAATATGACTAAAACTGACAAATAAATAAAAGTAGGTGCCCCGAAATTGGCTGATGCCTACCTTGAAAGAACTCTCCTACCGGGCTGATCTCCTTAATTAAAGAGAAGTTAACTTTACTTGCATCACTTCTCACGATGCACGTCCCTGTCAAGCTAAAAGTGTTTAAACAGAAGCCTTCCGAAATAATAGACTTCCGAAAAGTTGAAGAATCTGCACTATTGGGAAAACTATAGTAGTTATTGCTATTTTTTTATATTATTTAATTTGAAAGCTTATAAAATTTCCTTCTAACAAAGTATAACTATTTCCGAAATTGAAATATTATTGTTTATAATATTTAGTTATAAACTACAACAAAAATAATTTTATTTTCGGTGATTTCAATACTGAGAGTTTTGTAAATCCAAAGAAATTTACAGTGTTAAACTGAAACAGTTGATCGCATTCGCATATAATAGATTGGTTCAAGTAGTAAATGATCATACTACAGTTAAATAAAATAACAAGAGCTTCCTATTTGAATTTGCATTGAAAAATCATTAATAACATAACAGACAGTTTTAAATCTCGGAATACGGTCTGAAATATCTTTTTCATTCATAAATGTTCACCCGCTATAATAGATATTTTGGTAATTTCACAAATAGTTAACAATATTTTCCCGAGTAACACCGGGTTTACCGGCTATACATAAAGTTAAAAGGTTGATTTTTCGATATGATTTCGACGTCGAAACCATAATCATAATAGAATTGATTGTGTCATCTTATGAATCTATGAGACTTACAAAACTATGAGAAAGTACAACCTAGAAGCCAATCACCAACCTATAATCAAGCAATTTATAGCCCAATGATTACACATATTTTTGTTATAAATAAAGTACTCTAAATTAACGGGTTCTCTAACATTGTTCACAAATATTTGTTTCAGTTGATCAGTAATGAAAAATTCGTACTGTCTTTTCTCGAAGTTTAGAAACTCATCAGATAGTAACGTCGTGCTAAAAATTAAAAAAATACTACTTAGTTAAGTTTATTCTTCCTATTATTAACCGTTTTCTATAATCGCCATTTTAAAACCATGGAAGAAACTGTGCCAAAGCACACTATTAACATCTGTGATTACTATCGGAACTCAAATTAAATCATTATAATCAATTTTTCGAGAGTCATTTGTTAATTTGAAAGTGATACATCACTTACCACATGATACCGTGTTAACAGAATAGAAAATGATCAAAAAATGTATCTTGTTGAAATGTTGTTAATGTTGCTAAGTATTGAACCTCTTAGGAAAGATATATAAAATCAATAATCCTTTGCAGGTGTTATGCTAGCTAGCTTCTAACAAGACATCTCTTATAATTAAATTATCATCGACTGGGTCTTAAAACTGGTAATACATTTGGGTTTGATATAATGAGCTTCCACTAAAATTTCCGTCGTTCTTCTGTTGGTAGTCAATATAATAATCAGTCAACTTGGAAAGTTTTTTCGTATCGGAGAAAGCGAAAAGATAATTTAAATGTCAAAAATAATATGCCATTTTTATTCGAGAAAATGTATTATGCTCGGATATTTCTACATTTATTGTAAGTCTAGACTCTAAACCTAAAAAACGTAATAAAAACACAAAATGGTTCAGTTCTGAAACTTGCACACACGTTCTCTAAACCCCTAAAGGATCACAAAAAACAGGTTGTCCTGTCCACAACCTCTGTGGGAGGCTGAATGTGGTAAAAAAATCGTATTTTTCATATAACTTAAATTCTAAAATAGCCATCGTGTACAAGTAAAATATGTAGCTGTTAAAATTAAGAACATTTCGATTATTTTTTTTATTTTTTTACCATGAAATTTATCAGAATCTACACTTTTTAAAGATATATAACCCGTTAAAGTGACAAAATCTCAATTCATGACTTTACCAATATCGGATAGAATAATTCCTAGCAGCATTCGATTATGAAATAATTTTCCTTTTAAAAACGTGTTTGGCCAATACTAGATTTGACAGAGAACTTTAAAATTTTTGAAGTAGAAGTTGAATTTTTTTTTTTTTTTTTTAAAATGCTGCCAATGGCTTTATTCTTGAATCTTTCTACATAAGAAACTAACAAGAAGTAATCAAATCTTAAGCTAAAATTATAACATATTTTAAGTCTTAACCAATGTTAATACTTATTGTTAGTGCTCACAATTTAATTAATTTAGATTATACTTATACATATGTATAACATCCCATCAACATTTAATAAATTTACAGGTTCACAGGTTCATCAGTCCGAGTGGATCTGTTCTTTTCAGTCGCCTAAATCGTGGCTGTTTTAATATATCCCTGGCCAATTCGTTGGGATGCGAATAATATTTAATATTTTGAATAATATTTAGAACTGAATCCTTTAATTGTTTCTTTAATGGTTTTAATCCCAAGGTCGTCATGTGTATTACAATTTCGAATGTACCATGGAGTATTAGTAATACTGCGAAGTATTTTCGCTTGAGTTCGTTGCATGAGCTCTCTGTTTGAAGCGCTGGTGGATCCCCATAACTGAATACCATATGTCCGTATGAGTTTGATTATCGCTTTGTACAGTAAAACTTTATTGGCTAATGACAACTGAGATTTCCTTCCCATCAGCCAATAGATTTTGGAAAATGTAATTTTTATTTGGTTGCGCTTTGTTTCAATATGGTTTTTCCACGTTAACCTTCTATCCAGGTGCAAACCTAAGTATTTGACCTTCGTTTGTTGAGGAATACTTTTAATGTTTAATTTCACTGGTGGGCAGGTGCGTTTGTTCAGCGTGAATGTGATGTGAGTTGATTTGTTTTCGTTCACTTTTATTCGCCATGTCTTTAGCCAGTCCGCGATTTTGGTTAAATGATTCTGTAACTCCTTTGAGGCAATTTCGGGATTATTGTGAGACACCAGGATGGCCGTATCATCGGCAAATGTTGATATTGTTACTTTGTTGGTTACAGGTAAATCGGCTGTGTACAACAAGTATAATATTGGCCCTAGAACGCCGCAAGGCAGGACACCTGCATTAATATCATTTAAGCAAGTAGTTGCGCCATTTTGTTTGATCATGTATTGCCTTTAAATAAGGTAGTTTCCCAAAATCAGGCTTATGTATCATTGTGATCAAAGATATTTTCCATTTTTGAGGAATATAACTGGTTCGCATGATCGCGTTGAATATGAATGTTATTAGTTTTATGCATTTGTCTGGCAATTCCCTTATCATTTTTCCAGTAATGAGACCATGTCCTGGTACCTTTTTCGGGCTTATGCAATTTTTAATTGTATTCTTAACTTTCTTCCAATTATACTTTATACCTACGTTTGTAGGATAAGCCATCATCCATTTGCTGGGGTAGCACGAAATTATTATCTTCTTCGTATGGTGCGAATATTGTTGTTAGATGATCAGCAAAAGCATTGGCTTTTTCTTCATCACTTCTCGCCCAATTTCCAGTTGGTAGTCTAATCGGTGGATTCGAATTTGTTGGCCTTTTAAATTTTTTGTTGCCTTCGACAAGAGTAATCTGTCCTCTCGGTTGCCGAAAGATCACTTAAATAGTTCTGAACGCTCTGGTTTTCTTCTTCCCGCAAAGCAAATCTTAAGTCCTTGATAGCTCGATTTAATTTCCATTTCAATAACGGTGATTTTGTTTTATATTATGTGACAGTTTATTAACTTTTTCAGAACTACTTATGACAGGTGTACCCTTTTCAGCTGATAATGCCATCACGTCTTTTTAATTTTCGGCCGCCGCATCAATATCCGCTGGTGTGGTCAGAGAAATATTAAGTAGGCAATTTTGTTCGACTAGCCTCCTATATTGATCCCAATTAGTTTGCTTGTTTGTAAGACGGTTGGGTATTTCGTTCCTTAAGACATCGGTACTCACTGTTACTATTACCGGTGAGTGATCAGAAGACAGGTCATAACAATCGGTGGCCTTAGCATATGTACGTGGAATGCCCTTAGTTACACAAAAGTCGATTAAATCAGGAATTTTTTTTTTATCCGTACCCCAATGAGTATGTTTGGCGTTGTAATCACCTCCCGCAAGAAATTTATTACCCAGCTGGCTGAAATAATCCAAGAACAGGAGTTTTTTTATAGCATGTTTTAGAGGACAGTACACTGCCGATATGACACAGTTTCCAGACCACTCCTGAAGACAGATGCTCGTTGATTGTATATGTTCTTTCTCATATTTCGTAAGTTCATAGTGCTTTAATCTTCTTTTATTCAATACAGCAGTGCCTCCATGTGCTTTCCAATCTGGGTGCTTGGAGTCATAAATAGAGTACCCATTAATTTTGAAATAGCTATTTTTGGTGAAGCTTGTTTCGGATATTAACATTAGGTCAATACTGTGCAGAGTGAGAAATGCTTTTACCTCCGCTTTATATTGTGCTAGGCCGTTTGCATTCCATGTTGCTATTTTGATGATGGTCATTTTTGACTTTTTACGACTATCTACATCAGCGTGTTCATATTCTGCATCATTAGATCCATGGTTCTCTCCATCATCGCCATGAAGCTTTGCATCATATTAGTCAATTTGTTTAAAGCTTTCGAGATGTTTCCCTCTTCACTTGCTTGCACTTTAGGAGCCGTACCTTTAATAACACTTGCGTATGAAACTCCTTGGTGCACACTACCGTTGACAGTTGCGTACTGGTTTCCGTTTTGAGCGTTTGGGTTTACAGCTTCTGGGCGTGCTTCCTTTTTAGCTGAAGAATGGAGATTAAGCATTCGTTGTTGTGCTCGCTGCTTTGGATTGATTCTCATTTTCAATTCAAGATAAATTGGGCACCCTCTATAATTAGCTGTGTGATTTCCATTGCAGTTGCTACATTTTCTCACTGATGCTTCCGTTTTGACTTTATTGCAAACCTTTGCGTTATGGAGTTCACCACATATAACACAAACATCGTTCAAAGTGCAATGTGCTCTAGTGTGTCCATATTCTTGGCACTTAACACACTGTACCGGCCCATTTCTTTTCCAAAGAAGTTAAAATAATGACAAAATATTTCAAAAAATTAAGTTCACCCTTATTTATCACAGAACCAGGTCAATGAATTAGCGATTTTCTTACAAGTCTATAGTGCAGGGTTTTGGCTACAAAATAGAAAACGGTCATAATTTCGTAGCTTTTGTCGATTTCGAAAATTTTTGAATGTTCCATATAAATGCCATATAATTCTTCGTGTAGAAACAGAAAAATAAGTTTTCTCATCACAAACCATAAAAAAATTCATAAATGTTTTTCATAAAAAATTAAAAGAAAACCAATATTTTGGAAATTCCTTACTTGCAACTTTTATTTGAAGGTTTTGTTGATAGAGATTTCTATATTTACAAATACATGTTTCCACCTTTAACTTCCCTCCCGGAATGTCCTGGGCGAAAATTGGATGTTACACTTTTATACGTTTTATTTGAGGGTTAAAGAACATGTACATACCTACTACTAGTTTTAAAACTGCAATTTTGACGTAGGACTACGTCTTTGTTTTCATTATAAATGGGGGTAATCCAAATTTTCAATGTGATGACGCGCGTCACGGAATTGACGTATTTACGAAATTTATTTGATTAAAGCATTGTTCCTTGTTAAATATAAATGTAATGTTTTAAAAACTGTAAAAATCAAACCAAGTTAAATAAAAATTTATGGATTGAACAAAAATTAAAACAACAAATTATTAATATGCATTTTAATTCCAATTTTAATTAAATAGTGATGAACTTGATCCAACATGCCGCACGCCATATTGGTTTAAAACTATAAAATAAAAATAAAAAAGTTGAAATTTTTTTTATTTTCATTATGTAAAATATTGCGTACATTTTTTGAATTTATATGCTGTATAAACTATGCAGTCCTAGAAAATGTATAGCCGCAAAGATCAGGCCGCAAAATGTTTAGGTTTGCGAGTTATGGGACTTCAAAGTTTCCAAGTGACCGGAAACTAATTTAATTTAATACGTCATTTGTATCATCAATATTTAAAAATAAATTATATCTAGTAAGCGTTTAATAATTGACGATTTTACTGATATAGATGTCGCGTAGGTTTAGTGCTATACTGCTATGAAAAAATCAAATTTGACGTTTAGTGGATTTTAATGTTTTAGTATGAAATGGCTGGTAGGTACAATTTTGTTTATTAAAATTAAATTATTATTCATTTGAATTCGTTTGTACATCATTTAAATGTTTATTTCACATACTAAATCAAACATCAAATTATTTGTATAGCACTAATGTTAGTTCATCATAGATGGCAACCCTTTCGCGGAAAATCGTCAATAGGAACATGCCCATTTCTGTGACATTGACATTTCTGTGACGTTTTATTGACTTTTCATGACATTCTAATGATTGAAATTTCAACGATATATTGATCGACACATTATTTTTGAATTGCTTTATTAAAATCGTGTTTAAAGGTATTATTTCTGAGTAATACATTTTCTTGGTATAAGGTCGTATATATAAACATTAACAGCAAATTATTATGGGACGCAATTAGGGTGGAGCAAGTTTTGGAGAAAGGCGCTGGGAAGTATATAAAATGAAATGGTGCATAATGAGAAGGTGGGATTCGGTGACAAAAGATTAATTAATTTAGATAGATGAAGTAATTAAATTCTTAAGGATTTTCAACAGTATACTATAGATGTATAACTGGATCTAATTGTTAAATTTCGAAGATGAAAACACGTGTCAATTTAAAAAATTATAAAACTATTCTAAATTGTATTACTCTGTGAGACATTAACGAAACCTTTTTTTCATCGGCCACCAAGCCCTTTTTAGGTGTTAAAACCACCCATTAAATTAACCTCAAAAAACGCTTTTCTCAATATATCTCGACTTCTACTCCACTTTTTTTGATAAAACAAATTGGTAATTATTCCCCATAAAAAGTACAACTAATCCATATTAAATTAGATTATAAGGGTTGCATCTCTATTTTTTAGAAGATGAAACGACCGATTTTTTGCAAATTAAGGGGTGGTTTTAACGCCTAAAAAAAGCTTGGTTGCCGATAAAAAAATGGTTTCGTTATTGGCTCACAGAGTACTATAACTTAGAAATAGTTTTTATATTTTTTTGGATTTGACAATACAAAAGGGTCCCTTGTGAGATTATTTGTGAGCCTGTGATTTGGCGGCATGAGAGTAGAAGATTTATATTGTCGTGTCTAATTGTGATATTGGGGAAGATGTTTCCAAATTTAAGAAGATACCTGCCCAAAACAACAGAAAATGTTTGTAAAATATAAATGTTTGGTTTTGTGATCTTTAACGGAAGCTTTGTGCTAGCTTTGTGTAGCTGATACAGCCTAATACATAAAGATGGCAGCATTAGACAATTAATAATTTTTTTAAATTTGTAAATTCCAAATTTTGGTTTCACTTAAACTGTACAAATAAAGTTTTCGCAATTCTACGTAGTCCTACGTTAATAGGTCGTATTTCGGATACAAGCTCGTCGGTTTTTTTTTTTTTCATTTTTGGACCCCTATTTGTACTAGACTGTACGGCAGTGGAAAACTGCGAAATAAATTAATTGTTAAAAATTAATTAAAGAAAGAATCAAAAAATTGTAATATTATATCTATTATACAACTATATGAAAATATTTAGTATTCCTTTTTAACCCTTAGTTACTCACCTCGAGTTAAGCGTAAACGGTGTAGTGTAGTGTGTGTCCCAGTACTAAAGATAATAAATACAGACTCTAATTTTTGTTACTTGTGCAAGAACACAATTTGCAAGGAGCACTCAATAATAAGTTGTGTAGATTGTCAAGAAGACAATAATTAGAAATTATTATGAATATATAATATTGTATGAATTATAATGTTTTATTTATTATTCTAAACATAGGGGTCGTAGTTACCCGACGTGAGTAGATGTGTAATTATATTCAGGTGAGTAATTAAGGGTTAAATATGTATGTTTCGTAATTTACAACATTTCAAACTTGTTCAACAACATTTCATTTTAAAATTTTTTTTTATCTATTTTTGCAATCTTTTTTGGGGCTCGAGGTAATTCCAAATCTATTACTGTTAGCTTTCATCGTCTTACCCTACGCAGAAGCCATATCGAATACATACGGCTATCAGTCCGTTTTTGAAGACAACCCACACATTGCGTTGCTTCATGTCACATGTCAGCCAAGTTAAAAATATGGATTTAAAGTAAATAATTCCCCTCAAATGAAATAAAATATTCTCTCTATACAAGCACCCTGATTAAAATAGCTTCTATACATATACATATTATATGTAAGTAAATGAAGAAAATATAACAATCTTTGTATCGGTATGCCACTCATCTTGTTTGATGAATAATGCAAAAATGTACTAGTCATGTGTTAAGCGCTCACCAAATATCTAGTTTAGCGGAATTCCACACGACATAATGACAAAACGTTATGAATCATTTCGGTAATTTAAGTATGTTCATCTTACAACAAAATTTCAACAATGCAAGTTGAATGAACTTGGATAAACAATTCTCTTAATTATTTATTTTTTTAAGAAATATTTTAAGTTTTTTTACACCAAAATTGTGTAACATTTCTTTTTCTGAATCATATTGTGAAAGTAAAATAGCGGGACTTTTATTTATTTTATTATTATTAACTTCTTGTAAGATTATTTTATTTCGCTGTAATTCACCATTTCGAAGGTAGGCAGTTTTTAAAATATATTATTTTACGTATTCCTAAACGTCATCGATGATCATTCAGTGGTTAAAAATTTCTTATAAAATTAACTTAAAATCTCGCGAACGTCATCGTACTCAGCTCGAACCTTGCTATTATTTTTTATATTTAAAAAGATAAAACAAAATTAAAAATTATTGAGATCTCATAAAAGTCTGAATGTAGTTTAGTGAACTAGAATAACCTTTTCTAGATTGAAACCAAATTTACAGCTATATAACATTAAGAATCTTGTTTTCAACAATACAGTGTACATTTGGAAAACGAAAGAAAAAAGAGACGATCGACAGTATTTTTTCTTGAATTGAGTGCGATAGAGATGGCAGCATACGCATGCATACATATACACAAAATATAACGGGTCAAACAATCACTTTCATATGTGGATAGAGAAGAATTTTGTTTGCAAAAGCTTGATTGTTTATAGTTTTATCTTAGCAGCCATTTTGTTCTATTCTAAATTGTAACGGTAAAATTAAGATCAATTGCTTTTTCTAATTTTATTTATTTTGTTTGTCTTACAAGACCGATTCATATATTTTGTTCTTTTTAACAAATAACGTTTCTATATAAAATAATGATCATACATAATTGAAAGTATAAAGTTCTAACGGTTTATTTTTTTTATATTTCATTGAAATCGATATGCTTTTGTTTTTCTTCTTATTTTAAAAAATGAAATGATATTGAAACATAAGACAGAGTACAAGATTCTTGTAGTTGTTTGCTGCGGTAATGCATGTTGATGATCATTGAAGTGATTTAAGTGTAATGAACTTACGGGTAGGAAGGAAACGTGTACGGTAATTTATGATGAGGACCGCCTACAACTTCTATATTTTGATAAATATGTTATATATATATATATATATATATATATATATATATATATATATATATATATATATATATATATATATATATATGCATATATCTGTATTATTAACGTATTAGTTCAACGACCACGTAGCATTATTTTTGTTTTAAACTTCACAAATCTACAAATTTTATAATATTGAGGCCAATGAACTTTCGAATACAAAAAACTTACAAAACTTCAAGTTCACCGTTATCTCATCTATTTCACCGTCCATTCCGAATAAACACATATGTCCGAAAAACAACATATCAACAGAGAACAAATCTAAATAACATAATGACCGAATTTTGATTTTAATATTTTGATTTTCTTTTTTAAACAGAAAAAAATATCATTCAAAAGTCCCAGTATACACCGTGTATGTTATGAATCACAGTTCTTCGCGCGACGGTAAAATGAAATTCTTGTTTAGCATTAATTTGTAATCAATCGAAAGTAGTGCTAGCAATAAAATGGTAAACAAAAGTTTTTCTTTAGAATTTGGATGAATTTTTATATTTTGTATGTGTAGATTTGTGAGACTCATTGTATACGCTATTCAGTAAAAGTCATGAATTTAATCGAACAAAATTCTTTCACATCATGCGCTTTCAACAAACTTTAGAAGTGTAACTTAATAATAATTTATCTCAAAAGTCAAATACGAAAAAATCTTTGCGTTAAAAAAATTAGATTAAGTTATTTCCATAGGATAATAATTATTTAGGCCAGCGATGCCCAAACTTATTTTCACTCGAACGAAAAATGAAATTTATAGAATTTTGGCCATATTTTAAAAAAAAAATTAAACGTAAAAATCATCGTTTACGTAAATAATTTACGTAAAATTGGTAAATTGGTCAAATTGATTATAAAAGTTTAAAAATAATTTATCTATACTCATAAAATTTTGAATGTTTTGTAGTAGGGCCAATGCCAACGTATAAAGGTACCGTTAAGGTTTACTTGGCCATAACTCCGTTATATTTTTTATTTTATATCGAAATAACCAATAATTATTCAATAAATTAAAAATTGTGATTAATTTAATTCTATTTGCTATTTTTATTTTAAAACGAAGTACTGTGCCATATGTAAGATTAAGAGACCTATCCCGATCTAACAAAGAAGTGGTCTGTAGTAACAGTTACTATTTTACAAGTTACTACTTGTGCTGATGTGTCAGCTTCATTGGTGACAGAAATTGAAAAGATTGTGCTAAATGGAACTGTTCAATTTGTCGAAAATTGCCTACGGTTACCACTCAACTCTGTCAACAATGATACGAAATTAGAACATACTTATAAAATGTAATATGGACATGTTTTCTTAGGAATTGGTAAAAAAATAAAAATAAAATGAATTTTAAAACATTTATCAATGAAACAACGCAGCATAATTTTGAAAGTTCTCCTAACTTTTTAAGTGAAACATTTGGCGATCTATTAAATATTACTGAAGTAGTTGAAAAACATGATAAGAGAATTGTGGAGCTTGAGCGTGAGAACTCTCATCTGAATAATTAATTATTAAGCATCAATCGAATTTTGGATTCTCTGGAAACAAATTGTGTCTAGCTTGCTGAAATTTCTGGAAATGGAATCACGTGATAATCACAATAAATTTACCACCAGAATATTGAAATCTAAAACGATTGCAAATCATACTTAGTAACCATTTTCAATCAAAGCCTGAAAAGATTTACAAAACGGTATATTTAAGCTTCCTGACAGATTAAAGTGTAATTGGATAAAAAAATTATTGAATATAAAAGTTGAAGTATACATTTTTTTATAAAATCAGGAGTTTACTAAATAAAATAAAATAAAAAAAAGTATGGCCAACACACGACTTTATTTTACGAACAGCGAATTTCGAAAAACTTATTATGCAAATTTCTTGCAAACTTAAGATTTTTTATTTTTTATTTTTTTCAATGTTTTCGGTAAATTGTATATTTTTGAGATATTTGCAAAATAAATTTTCTGGTTCACAGTAGCTGAGAGCTAGGACCTCAAAATTTATGAAAAAAGTTTAAACATGCAGTTGCAGTTTGATTGGTAAACCATCTGGACTACAAACTGACAGACATATAGACTAACAGACACCACTTCGAAATCCAACTTTTCGGACTCAAGAACATATCTCAAAATAACCTGATAACGCTTTTATTTTGTTTTATTTTGTAATTTTTATTTTTATTATTAATGTTTCTTTTCATTTTTAAATTTTTTGTGGAATAATTTTGTATATAATAGTTTTTCTGTAAACTTTTTTACTTTTTAAGATATTTGCAAAATACATCTAGCCTAAGGGATTGGCCACTTCCGTTTGGTCGATTTGGAATAAAATTCACTGGGACCTCCCAATTGATGAAAAAACTTAAATATAAAGTTTCAGTTCGATTGGTTAAACAATCTGGGCTTGGTTTTGAACTCAGGGGACCTTAAAACAGATAAATCTCCAAATACCTCAAGGTCTAAAATTTTCATGGTAGCTTTACTTTATTTTACGTACGTAAAAGAAAGTTGAAAATACAAAAGAATAAATTTGTAAGAAAAGACCTCGCACTTTTTGTATGGAAAATGGCCCTCGGTCAAACTCTCTGATACTTTGGATTTTGGTAGCCCTTGATCTGTTGCTCAAAAGTCTCGGTGGTCTTTATAATGTATTTATAACCACTTGTTAAGACAAACGAATATCAGTTAATTTTTTTAAAATTATTCTAACAATTGTACATTAGTTATCAAGTTCTTACATAAAAATTGTATTACGTAATCACGAAAACAATTTTAGTACAATCCAAAAAAAAAATCCATAGAAATATATTTTACTGGAAATATGAACGATGCATTACACTAAAAATCTTATCAAGCAAAAGTTCAAAACTAATTCTTACAATTATAAATAACTTGCAAAAGGTTGTGTATGTGTTTGTGTATCATTTCTCTTTTACTTGTATATTGCTACAAACTAATACACAGACACACAGAATTATGTAAACAGATATAATAATATAGCTTTACGCTATGTTAACAAATGGCGATAATCCCAACTTCTAAAGGCTGTATCTTAAAAATATGAATTTTTAGGACATAGCGGCCATTGAGACTTTGGATCAACAGGTCAAGGGCTACCAGAAAAGTGCGGGGTCCTTTGCCTAATAAGTTTCTCAAAATTCCCTGTTATTGGGGGTACAAATAAATTTTGAAAAGCATTGCTAGTATTAAATCGCATCAAACCATCTTACTTACTTACTTACTCTTACTGTAGGGCCATGTGGGCGTTCAGCCACCTCGCGCGATCTAAAAGATCTTTTGTGCTTGGATCCTGCTTAATTATCCGTCCAGTCAATTATTATCAGGTTCACTAAGAGCCTCAATTCTTAGTGAACCTGATAATAATGCCGGCCGGTACGCGATATATACTATCTGGGCTTATTGCTCTCCCTGCTAAATGTTTACTGTTGTCCTAAATGTTTATTTCTGCTAGAAAGACGGTAGCATTTGTATCCAAGGACTTCGAGAGGGCAATGCAACTCCCGTATATTCCTACCCCTCTGTGGTCACCCACTATACTATAGGAAGGCTAAATAAAACTGGAGGGTGCTTGGTATCTAGAGTCCTCATACTTGTCCCGACTGATTAACCTATCGGCCGTTAGTTCATCGGCATATGCTGTTCCACCTTACATTAGGTTTTTTTCAAGGGTTTCTCCTTTAGCGCCATACTTTAGCAGGTACCAAATGGCCAAAAATGTGCCAAATGACTCAGTTACCAGTGGTTGCTACGAGCAGGCAGCACGGACTTGCGAATTGTGACCAGGGTACCCCTAACACAATTGTACTAGAGATATAAAAAACAATGAGATATAAACCCAAGTGAAAACAGAAATAAAAAATTATTTTCTATTAGCGCCCAACTCTTTGATATTCATTCTCTTCTTCGTTCATATATTACGTTTTATAAACTCTTTTTTGAATTTACATTTCATTCATATTTTATTTTTCCTTTTTTTTTTGTACACTCCCATATTTAATTTTAGCTCGATAGACGCATTATTCATATTTGTGTGCACATTTCGGATTTTTGTTTATTCATTTCATAATTACAGAAATAGGTCAATATTTAGTTGTTAAACTTGGAAGATAAAAGAAATGAAATTAAAAATTCAATGATTCCTGATTTATTTATTTAAAATTTTTAATTTAGATTAATTTATGATTTTAAAATCGCTAATTTTGATAGTGCGGTATTTTTTTTACTGCCCATTTACAATGCTTTCGTTGTAACACCAATATCATAAATTCTAAGATTTTTTTACGGTGTTCATAGCAAGGGTGCTGTTTATTCAAAAATCGAATGGTGTTGCTAGTCCGATCTTTAACATTTCGATGCATTTCGTAATAATATTTTTTCGAATATTTAACATTTGTGGTGGATTTTTAAAAAAAATTGAAAATACTTTTACACAAATCTTTGACACATAAAATAAAGGATCAGTCGGTGGATGTAGGCTACCAAAATTATTATTTAATGAAAAATGTTTATAATAATAACAAACTTATCATCGGACTTCAATAACTCGTGCGTACAGAGGTCGCAGTTGATTTTATTATTACATTTATAAATAACATATCCGATTTAATATCTCAATGCGGCATCATTTATTTCAGAACGGTCATCTTCGTCACTTTCGTAATTTACACAAAATTGCTCAGACGAATCAATTAAAACGTTGCCATTTATTGTGGAGTCAATATCATCATCATTGGCAGCATTATTATGATCTTTACTAACAATTTTAGTATTATCAACGGTTTAAAGTTTTTCATTTATGGCAAATCGCAGAACTGTAACCAAATCGTCTTGTTCGATATCACATTATCACCAAATGCGCTACCCTTAAAGAAATGTTCATCCTCTACATTAGCCGAATCATTGTAATTATAAATAGCAGTAAATAACTCATTGTTGTCATCATAGCTTCCCACATTTGTATTTTTCAAAAATTTTAAAGACGTCATCTGTGCCATACTACGGCTGAATTCGAATACCGAAGGGTTTTTACAATGGCCACCTTTGTTGCGTACTATGGAAAAGACATTTTCTAATGGATCTTGTTTGTAACGTTCACAAAAAACAAAGCTTATACAGCGATATTCATCCAACAAACCTGAAGAAAACTCTTTAATGGAATTCTGGTCATAATTATACCAACAATACAATAAGTTGGGTTTTTTAAGCAAATGTACAACCTTCGAACCAGTTCGCTAATTCCTTCAGTTTTGAGATCGTATTATTATTGCGCTTAATAGGATTTTATTAGCATTTTTTGAATAAAGTGAGCTGCACATTACGGTATCGACAAAAACTCATCTAGCTTTTCAAATACAACTGATGATGACAAAACTGTTGGTTTCTTAGCTTTTGGAAAAACATCCATATTATTTGCAGCTCGTAATGCCGCTGTAATTGGTCTGCTAAACACTTCTATAGCCGGTCGTGTTCGCATTTTCTCAAAATTATTTGGGAATATGTGAGCTGTTGTTAGCTGTGGGCAAATCTTTGTGGAGTTTGTTTGCTCATTATTAAATAATTTTTTTAATACTCCCCAACTAACTTTTCATCTGGTGTTGTCATATCAGCATCGATCAAATTGTTCCGAATACATTTTATTAAATGGGATGAATCATACATCATGAAACACTTTTTACCATCAACAATATGATGAGTATTTGTCATTTTTCCTACAAATTCCCTATATAACTTTCTATTACCCGATTCCTGATCGCATATTGTGGCTGTAATAGTTAATCCCATATATTGATTCATCTTTGTATTTTGTAGAATGAGTGGTTTAAGTTTATTTCCAGTCACTGGTTTTTCACTTGAATAATACGAAGCTAGATATTTGTATTTCGTAAAAATGCCTCGAACGATGCCTTTACGAATAACAAAATCGAGGGAAAGGAAAGGTATGTTAAAAATAAAGAATCAACCCGGTCCCGGTTCTGATTCAAAAAATCCCCGTCACACTAGTCATCTTCTGAATTTAAAAATACATTCACTAATCTTCCTCTAAGACAACATAAATACGCCCTTGATGAAGGTGGGATAAAATGTAATAAAATAAAATAGAATAAAATAAAATAAACACAATTAAATAAGGATAAATATAACACAATTTATATTCTTGCTGAAGTCGTTTCATGATTTGACTGCAGCTATGTATTTTCATGCCCAACATACAAATATTCCTGATCCATGCACCAAAATTCAGGAACACATTTGTGTCGATTATACATAGAATAAAACCCAAAAGTATATTCAGGTATTAGTAAAAAATAAAATAAGACATAAAACCAACCCTAAATTTCCTAAGTGGTTTTGAGCTAAAAGAGTACATAACTAAAAAAATCAAAAACCAGGAAATCCCGGTCTTACTTTTGAGACCGGGATCCCGGGAAACCTCGATCCCATTTGAAAAACCCTACTTCTAACCACCTAACAAATATGTAACCTACCAAACTGTTCGACCAAATTCTGACTAAATCGTTTACGTTTTATATTTATTTGTTGAAAATTTGTCGAAAAATAATTTTTGTGTATGGAAGTCATTATAATATTATAATTACCATAATATGTAGGTTCGGTAATTTCCTGATCAAGAAGCTTTCAACATGTACGTTAAAACGAGAAAGTATTTAAAAGGCGAAGAATAGTCAAATATAGTTCATCAGATTTTACATTTTAGAACCGAAAACTCTTATATACTTGCATAATAAATTATTGGTATTTAATAGTAAATTATTACTATAAAAATATATAATGTATAAATAAACATTAAATTAAAAAATGTATTAAATTTAAAAGCTGCTGATTTTTATTTAAACATACTCGTATATTTCCCCAAACTAAACAAAAACAATATTTTACGATAAATTGATAATTTTTCCATAAATTTGATCGCGAAGTTCATCCAATTTTTCACAAAATTACATATTGTTAAATATTCGATAGTTGTTCAACAAAATTTTCCACATTTTTGTCCTAAACTAAAAGTTGGAAAAAAATAATCATTTTTCACAAAATATTACAAAACGTCTACAAATTCATCGACAACTATCGTGACACCATGTGAATATTTGGTGATTTTAGTCAACCGTTTATCGACAAATTATTGATAAATTTTAAACGATTTGGTCCACAAATCATATTTATTTCACCACGTGAATACTTAATTGTCCTATGCGCCATTTGGTGAAAGGTTCAGAAATCGATTTTTAAAGTTTGATTCAAATTCTGTTTATATTGGGTGTACAATTTTCAGTTTTTTTTTTGTTTTATAAGTAGGTTGATTATTTCTGTGTTCAAAACTATTTAATAAATCCCGATAGGCCTAACTGTTAAAGAAAAAAATTAATAATTATAAAAATTTAAAAATTTGGATATAGGACACATCCCATATATTTGTAAAACACAATTTTTTTTTCATCTGTTTTCTTTGGGATATAGGACACAAAATACAATACTGAAATAATTTCAAAATAATTATAATTAAAAACGAAATTACGGATTCAAAAATATATATTTCATTTATGTATTATAAAAACTAGAAATATATTATATTTAATATAATATATAAAAAAATCACAAAAAAATAAATAATAACAAAAATAATTCATTGTTTATAACAAAAAAATATACATTGTTGCAGACGTCTCTGGTAACAAAATCAGTCTTAAAAAAGGTTTGCTGCTATTCTAGCTTACGGAAATTTAAAAATTGCTTTGTAAAAGTTTACGTCTTCAATATTATTGGTATAAACGGAATCATCGATTGAATATCTTTAATTTTTTCTTTTGAAATATTTCCAGGCACATTAAAAATTGACACAGTGGGTAAACCTTTTCAAATGTTCACTTTTTGTTCTGCGATTGCCTTGAACCATCAGTGGAATTGATAAATATTCCTCATTTTCGTTATAATTTGTTTTTATTTTAACAACATAATTTATTTGTTTTTCGTAACAAAGTTCAGTCGCCAATTTGAATTTAACGCTTGAAAAATCATAGTCGCCTTAGCCTTCAACGTCGACGTGCGGATGTTTTTTCTTTTCTTGATAAAACAAAAAAAATTTGGAAAACCAAAAATACAAGAAAATTAAACATTCAACGCTTGCAGAGCTTATTATCGAGCCTAAAAGTGATAATAATAATAATAAAATAAAAATAAAAACAAATAAAATACTAAAGGGCTAGTTGAAATACTGGAACGGCATAGAAAAAAAGATATTAAAAATATAGTGTAAACACAAAATAAAATAAAATTAGCCAAAATTGTAAATGTGCCAATAAATAACCCAAAACTGCGCTGTGGTAGACGCATTACAAGCCAGAACATGCCTAAAAAAGGTAAACTGGGCCCTAGCTTGCCACTAAGCGATAAGCAGATTAGCCTAATCAACACTATGATCAGCAGAACTGTCAATAAATCATTCAGTAAACTTATTAATGAACTAAAAAACGCTAATACTAATAATATTAATACATCGGAGGGACCAAACACAAACCCTGAACCAGAGATTAATAACAATAATAATGTTAACTCAAGTTACTCAAAGAGGCATCTAACAGCCGCAGTTGAAGATGAAGAAAAACAATCTAAAAGGATATGCGATGACTCATCAAAAGTCTCCGCTCAAGGTGACATAAAAGAACAAGTCAAAAAATTGATTGACAGCTATGGCGAGTATTCATCAGATTCTGATGAAATGGAATTCGACGACGAATTCAGCAAAATCGTGTTTCCCTCAACCATTGGAGGACGTTTCACCAAACTAAATATCGATGTTGAGCCGGCAGCAGCAATTCCTATTACAACAAACGTTGAAAAAACAAATACAAACGGGGCCGGAAACGGTACAAAATCGCCACCAATTGTCCTTAAAGGATACGATAGTAAACAAATAGGATTGCTAAGAGACATCACAAACCCGCACAAAGGCACTTTAATTAAAGTTCTTAGCAACAGCGTAATAATTTACGCCAATGGAGAATCTCAACACCAAGACATAGTCCGCAAGCTCAAAGAGGCTAACACCCAATTCTTCACCTATTCGGCCAAAAATCAGAGACCTAAAGTGATGATAGCCAGAGGAATACATCAGGACACAGACGCTGAAGATATCAAAAAGAATCTTACCGATAAAGGGTACAAAGTTATCAACGTATATCCCATGGCCAAAAAAATAACTGGCTTAGATGGTACTTCACAATTACCTTTGAACCAGTCACGAAGAAAGCTGAAGTTAAACAAATCATTGGCTGCTGTGGATACAAAGTTGAGTGGGCAGCAAAACGGAAACAGTCCGTTACTCAATGTCGTAAATGCCAACAATTTGGCCATGTGGCATCATCCTGCTATATGCAATATAAATGCGTAAAATGTGCCGGTCAACACAAACCAGGGGAATGCCCAATTAACAATGTAGAGCGGAATGTCGAAGCAGCCCAAAACCAAGTTAAATGCGCAAATTGCGGTGGTGTCCATGTGGCGAGCTACTCAGGATGCCAGGAAAGAAAAAATTATTTAGGTAAGCTAAGCAAATCTAATAATCAGTTAAAATCAGATAAACGAGCTAAAGTTGGAGTGCAGAGGACGTTTGAGTCAATTTTATCAGATCAGGAGTATCCTTCTCTGATCATTTTAGACATAACGACCCTGTTTCGATTGTCTCAGATAGTGCCCCTCCAGGGTTCACGACGCAGATGGGGAAACCTGCCGGAGAATCGGGTGGCTTAAGCGAATTTTTGGGTATGTCACAGCAGTTGTTTGGGATTAGCTTTTTTGAACTAACAAGACATGTATCAGGATTTCTCGCCAAAGTAAATATGGTCCAAGACATTGCCGATCGTAAGGCGATGTATCTGAATTTTGTATGCCAATTTCTAAAATGAAAGTGCTGGCGCTAAACTGTAATGGCATCATAAGTCTCACCCGTCGTCAGGAATTGCTGGTCCTTCTAAACAAAAACAGGCCTCTTCTTGCTTGCCTTAGCGAAACTAAATTGTCAGCCTGCCATAATCTCAGTATCCCAAATTACACTGTTTATAGAACAGATTCAAAACCAAAGTCTCGAGGCTCGGGGGGCACTGCTCTACTTATCAATAAATCAGTTACTCATTCGGCTCCAAGAGCAATATTAAACAAACATTTTTCGGTCACAATGGCGCACGTTGGAGAGGGCATAAACTCGTTCCTACTAATCTCCATTTATCATAGTTTCGTAAAATAATTACATCGGATCTCACTAAATTATTAAGTTTATCTGACAGAGTTGTGCTGTGCGGAGATTTCAACGCCCGACATTCCTATTGGAATTGTGACAGCTATAACTTAAACGGTAAAACGCTGTTCGAATACTGCGAAGCAAATGGTGCACAGATCTTTTCCCCCTCAGAATACACTAGGGGCAATGCTGTTTTAGACATGTTGGTCAAAAAAAATGTCCTAATTAAGGAACAAGTAGCAGTGTTACATGAATTTTGTTCTGACCACTTTCCAATTACTTTTGAAGTTTCTGCTGGTTTTAATATTTTTCGCCAAAATGTGGGCATCAGGGTTCCAGATATAAAAAATGCGGACTGGGATAGTTTCAGGCATATAGTTCATTATAAAATATCTCACCTAAACGAAACAAAGATCCAGTCCACTAATGATATTGATCATGGTGTATCTGAATTCACCAAAATTGTAAATAATACCTTTAATAGTTCTGTCCCCATCTGCGAAATAAATTATAAAAAAATGTCGCCTGTGATTCATAATTTAATCAAACTCAGAAACTTCATAAGAAATAGAAGGCGGAAGGCCCCCACAATTTTTTCAACCACTCTATCGGATAACCAACGAAATTCATCAGAAAATCCGTCAGGCTAGGCTATGACTTCACTAGAAAACTAGACAATATTATGCCAGATAGATCTAATCTATATAGGGCCATAAGAACAATCTTACCCAAAAATAAAAATAAAAGCGTTGTCTTAGAAGATCAGGAAGGTCCGATCATTGATCCCTCAGTAATTGCAAACAAGATGGCGGAATACTATGAGACGATATTCAGTGGCTCTGACCATATTACAAATCCCCAAATAACCAATGAAGTTAATAGTTTTGCTCACTCATATCCTGCCCCATTCTTGTATGAGAGCATTGAGAGCATCACAACAAACCCTGATGAGGTCATCAGTTTTGTCCGTAAGCTCAAAAATAAAAAAACACCAGGTATTGACGGTGTTTCGAATCGTGCCATTAAAAATCTCCCTCTATCTGGGTTCCTGTTCCTTTCAAATATCATTAATGCTATGTTCAAATTCGCATATTTTCCTTATACATGGAAGATATCTAAAGTAATAGTTATCCCTAAAACTGGTAAACCATTGAAACCTGAGCACACGAGACCGATTAGCCTGTTAAGCGGATTGAGCAAGATTGCAGAACGGATTATTTCATGCAGGTTGCTGGACTCCTGCAGACATCTAATCCCAGATTTCCAGTTTGGGTTTGTCCCCCAAAGATCCACTACAGAGGCAATCATGAGACTAACGAACCAATTAAAAAAAGCAAAAAACCGTAGAAAGACCTCAGCAGTAGCACTAATAGACATTAAGAAGGCTTTCGACTCTGTGTGGCACGTTGGCCTATTATATAAATTAATACAAGGGGGAATATGTCCCGCCCTGGTATCTATAATAAAATCATATCTAGACCATCGCCGGTTTTTCGTTTGTGTTGATAATGTTCATAACTCTGAGACTAGGAAAATATCCGCTGGGGTCCCTCAGGGTTCAGTGCTGGGTCCATTACTTTACATAATCTTCACGCATAACATCCCTACGCCGGTAACAAAGGATACTTGGGTTAAGGTTTAGGCGGACGATACAACTATATTTTGCTCAAGTTATAGCGCATACCAATGTTCACTAAGGGTCCAGAAATCCCTAAAATCTATATATGAATATTTTAAGAAATGGAATATTGAAATAAATGCATCTAAGACACAACTGCTTTACATAAAACCTACATATAACCATCGTAATAAACTAAATGAGGCCGTTCCTGTTTTGATAAATAACCAGCAGCTATTAGTGGTTGATAAAATAAAGTATTTGGGTGTTTCACTAGACAAACATTTAAAATTCGGCGCACACATTGACGATCTTAGGAGAAAGGCAGCTATGGCCTTTCACCTCCTATTCCCGCTACTTTGCCAAAACAGCGCTCTAAACGAACATAACAATTAACTCTTAGTCTACAAACTTTACATAAGACCTATTATTACGTATGCGGCGCCGGCATGGTTTGACTTAGCAACTACTAGCCAGAAAAATGCCATCCAGAGGGTTCAAAATTAAGCGCTTAGGTATGTGTACGGGTCCTGGCCTCGTCCACCTGACTATCGTCAATTATCTTGTAGAGTTCTTCATGAAAAGGCCAACATTCTTACTATTGACTCATTCAAGGATTCGCTACTTTCCAAAGTATTGCACAAAATGATGTCTTCGGCAAATGAGACTGTAATGGGGATTGCCCACGGTTACTAACTGGTTTAAAGTTTATCTGATTTTATGATTAAAGGTCATTATTTTTAATGACTATTTCGCTTAGCTACGCATAAAGATAGCATTGTTTGCTACTTTATATTAGTTCTTACGTGTTAGTTTTAAGTCTTATTGTTAAGTTGTACATAATTATTTAATTTAAAAAACTAAAAAAAAATAAAAATCTGAAACAATTTATTTTGTTTCTTAACAGTTTATCTGTCTTAGCTCTAGCTTATAATTTAACATTATAAAATAAAAAAACCATATAAATTCAATCATATAACCTACGGGTTCCTGTTGAACATACTATAAACAATGTACTAACTATGTATTAAAACCGAAATCAATAAAAAATTACGCTTGAAAAATTAAGCCCAAGGCTTGCTTTGTTGTAGTTAAAAAAATCGGTAGATTTCATTTGCATTAATTTTAACTTTACTTCATTGCTGAATCATAATTCATTGCTGTTAAATGTCTTAAGAGAGACACAGGGCTATAATAATCTATATGTTTCAAATTCCTTTCTCCTACGCTGTGTACTGCAGCTACTTCTTGCACTTGCGAATGCCCCGGAACCGAATATCGCTGAATAATTCTGATTATTTGATCGTTGGCTTCACAAAATTTAAGTAAGGCAAAAGATGTAATTCGGTTGCGATTTTGCGGAACACACGAATCAGACTGATGTCTTTTAACACAATGATCGACTCTTTTATATACTTTTGTACCAATAACGTATTTTTCCATTTGATATAGGACATAATAAAATTTATAAAAAAAGTCTAAATTACAATTGTTTAGTAAATTGTCCTATATCCACCGTTTTTTTGGATTTTGGACACTTAAATACTCTCCATAGTTCAATTCATACTGTTGAATTTTATGTTCTATATCAGTGTTTGTTGGATATAGGACACTTAAGTATAAAATAAGCTTATTATGTTAATGTTATACAAATATGTCCTATTTCATAGAAAATCATTCTGTTGGACAAATAAGAATAAAACATTAATCGAAAAAACACATTTTTTTGGTTTATTGGACAAAATCAAAGTGAGCTATCTTGAAAACTATAAGAGATAGGCCAAATCTGATTAGAGATTCTGAAAGAGCGTAGTCGAAAACATATTAGTACATCAAAACATCATTTTCGGAAAAAGTGGTCTATAGGACACATTAATATTCACGTGGCGATTTGTCAACTTTGTGTCGATTTTTTGCGACATTTTTGATAAATATATTTTTCTTAATTTATGTAGTAATCCGAATTCAGAATATTCGCGAAATTCCTAGGAAAACCTAGTTAGTAGTAAAACTACTCTGTTAAAGGAGTAGGCTAAAGTGTGAGGGCTGTGGTCCTTCTATGGAAGGTTGGCGTTGGGTTAACAGCCCAACCTGTAAAAATTGTTTTGTTACGAAATCTCAACATGAGCCTCGGATATTTTTGGATTCACAACAACGACCTCGGACACGATATAAGGACAACGATTTTAAATTTGGAACATGGAACGTACTCAGCCTAAACCGCCCGGAGAGCCTCCATCAACTCTTCGAACAAGCATCTACGTATAAACTCGACCTCGTAGCGCTACGTGAAACAAGACTAATCGGCAATGACATCACTGATTATAGTCGCTTCGGGCTAACACTCTGTCATAGCAATAACATGGATAAACATGAATTTGGCGTCGGTTTCTTGATTAGCAATCGATGCCGTCAATTTGTGGCTGACTTCATGCCTGTCAGTAATCGGATTTGTACACTCAGGCTTCATGGACGTCACTTTAACATCACATTTGTGAACATTCATGCCCCCACAGAGGAGAAGCCTGATCAAATCAAAGACGCTTTCTACGACCAGCTCGATACCGTCCTAGCAAAATTCCGCAACATGACATTAAAATTGTTTTGGGCGACTTCAATGCTCAAATTGGCAGTGCTGGCAGTACATATCGAAGCACTATTGGACCAAACTCCTTGCACCATACATCAAACAACAACGGGATGCGCACCATCGAGCTAGCTTTACTGTACAACTTGGTGGTTGCCAGCACATACTTCCCACATAAGCGCATTCATAAAGCCATATGGAAATCAAACGACGGGACAACGGTCAACCAAATCGACCACATCCTCTTGTCCAAGAGACATTTTTGTAGCCTTAAAAACATCAAAACTAAACGTGGAGCTAACATTGATTCAGACCATTTCCTGGTAGGTGCTGAATTAAAATTTCGTCTATCAACCACATATAATTATCGCTTCCAGCGCATCACTCGTTGGAACACTGCGGCATTGAACGACCAAGTTACCAGAACCACCTTTGGGATGACTGTATCAGAAATCTTGGAAAACAAACCACTTCCTGACTCCGTTCAAGAACAGTGGGACATTATCAAAACGGCGGTAACCGATGCCTCAAAGTCCACCATAGGCCAAAATCCGTCAAGGCCTAAAAATCTCTGGATAGATGATGATTGTATTGGTGCTATTCGGGAAAAAGATCGCGCACGACAACGAGATCTATCGCAAAGAACAAGGCAATCCCATAATGCTTACATGACTGCGAGGAGAATCGCTAATCGGCTATGTAGACGGAAAAAACGGGAATGGCATGAACAACAGGCACGCAACATCCAAATTTCTAGCCTGAGAGATAGATATCGTTGCATAAGAGAATTAGCTACGGACTTTCATCCACGTAGCAGCGCTATTCGCAACAAATCCGGTGAGTTGGAAATGGACACCAAAACCGTCCTCGAAGTGCGGCGAAATTACTTCTCCTCGCTTTTAAATAAACAGGCACCACCTCCCGAGCAACAACCTCTCTTGCTACAACACGATATTAACGTCGAGATGACACCACCACCTCCTCCATCATATGATGAAGTGCGGAACGTGATATCGCAGATGAAAAATTACAAGACATCTGGTGAGGATGGTATCTGCAACGAAATGCTCAAATATGGTGGCGATTATCTGTTCTGCCGCATGTTTGAGCTAATATCAACAATTTGGTCTAGAGAAGAAATCCCAGTAGAGTGGAAGACGGCTCTTATATGTCCACTTCATAAAAAGGGAGATCGATTGAACTGTAACAACTACCGCGGTATAGCTTTGCTGAACACAGACTACAAGGTTTTGGCCAACGTAGTCGCAGCAAAGTTATCAACTTATAGCGAGAGGATCTTGGGTGATTATCAATGTGGTTTTCAACCAAATAGATCAACGACCGATCAAACTTTTACGCTGATGATTTTGCTGGAGAAATGCTATGAAAAGGACATCCCTGTATACAGTCTATTCATAGACTTTCAACAGGCGTACGACAGCATTAAGAGGAATACGTTATGGAACGTATTGTCCTACCTGGGCATACCGTCAAAATTAACTTCAATGTGCCAGCTTTTAATGAATGGCTCAATATGTAAGGTGCTAATAGAAGGCAAAATTTCGGATGCCTTCGAGATAACATCTGGAGTGCGGCAAGGAGACCCAATAGCTCAAACTCTATTCAATCTATCATTAGAGTATGTCATTCGTCAGCTTAATATAGCGCAGCGTAGCTGCCTGTATTATAAATCAACCCAGCTATTAGCATACGCTGACGATATTTGCATTCTGGGTCGCAACATCATCTCTCTGAAGGAGGTCCTCCTCCCATTGGAATTAACAGCCCAACAAATAGGCCTTCAGATCAATGAAGCGAAGACCAAATACATGCTGAACGCGAGAAGGCAGACTCGTGGGGACTTCATTTCAGGAGATACTCAATATGGAAAGGTGAATGAGTTTAAATACCTAGGATCACTGATCACTGAGCAAAACTCCGTTTCTGTTGACATTTCATCGAGGATCGCAGCAGGCTACCGAGCATTTTACGCCAATATCAAAATTTTCAAGTCTCCTCATATATCGCGCAAAATAAAATTGGACATCTACAAGGCGCTGATAAGACCAGTTGTCACCTTCGGTTGCGAGTCTTGGACACTAACATCACAAAACATCCAGAAAATCGCTGTAACTGAGCGTAAGATGATAAGAAGAATTCTCGGTCCCATTAAAGAGGGAGCCACGTACAGAATGCGAATGAATCACGAGATCAGAAATGATCTCGATAAAGTCGATATCATAGGATTCATAAAATCGTCAAGGCTGAGATGGCTTGGGCACGTACTACGTTCACAAAATCGGACCATTAAACATGCCTTGGAGTCGGCACCAGGGAAAGTAGGACTTCGGATTAAATTTTAATTTAAAATATCATTTTGGCGGCCAATTTTAAAAGGAAGAAATTAAAGATGATACAACTTTTATACTTTTTTCATAATCTGTATTCCTTTATCTACAAAATGAACCCTATATCAATATTTTGCGATAACTAGTTTTTGTTTTACAACCAAAAATACACTAACATACAATGCCGAAAATCAAAATACTCCTCCTACTTTGCTTGAAACAATACTGACTTAAGGTCACTGTGTACGGAAAGGTGAAAGAAATTTGCCTAAAATTTTTTGAGTTGGTAACGTGGAGGAGGACTGGCTTCAAACGGTTTTTGGAGGAGTCTATAGACAATCGCCAATCTTCGGAATTATATGCATGGTGCATTGTGGAAACGAAACCAATGCAAAAAGCGAGTGAATTATTCTCAATTGATTTGAAAAAATTCGTAAAATGACGATGACGATTTATTGCTCCATACGTTCGAACATTTGGAGCCAAAATAAAATATTTTAAATCCTTTGTCAAAAGAATGGATTGCCGCTGCGATAGTTTCAGGCGTCGTCCCATAATATCCAAATGATTTTGCGAGATTTCAATGTGATTGCATGGCACAGTGACATTTGATGGTTGATACATTGATACAGGTGTTTCTCATCAGATTCAGATGTTAGTGGTAAATATTCTTCAGTTGGGTTTGATCTTTCTGGAACAGGAATTTCATCTGAATGCGGCAGTGGTAATTGAGCATATGTCGTTGCAGCGTATGTCAAGCACCAATTTTTTTTCTGTTTGTACCGAGAATATAATTCACGCACCCATAACATTAAATTGGATCATGTACTTGTGGATCTATCCATATCATTGGGTCACCAAATGACATTGCGGCTTCAGTGTTTTGCCATTTATGCAGATGGAAAATGCTTGCCGTACAAACAATAGACGGCGCGGCGTTTAATTTACACCACTAGTGACTTTTTGTAAAAAGTATAGTCGATAAAAATCAGCGGTTTCATCACTTATTTTGCGGCGATTGGTCATAATTTTAAATTTTTCACACACGTAACAAAAGCAATTGAGTTTAAAACGTCCATCCATATTCCACAAGCTGATTTTCACTTTATTTTTTGTGTTCTTTTGTCACTTTATATATTTAATTGAAGAGTTTTTTATTTTTAATTTTATTGTGACAATTTTTTAATTTTTTTAGAAATATTGATTTCGAGGATAATTTCTTCTTCGGTTTCTTTTTACTACTATTACATAATTTATTTTGAAGCTGTTTATATACTGTTGCTGTGTGCTGTTGTTTGGCACCTCCTTTGTTTTTAAGTTATGGATAAAATTAAGTCGTAATCGTAATTTTTATTGGCTTTGGTGTTGATTTTGACATTAAGTAACAGACATTAACCTGTATAATTTGGCTCCTTTTTTGATTCTGTGTAAAATGGTTAAATTTTTATTGAATTCAGTATACCTATTTGGCAAATTTCTGTCACCTTTCCGTAAACAGTGACCTTGAGTTAGTATTGCTTCAAGCAAGCGAAGTAGATGGAGTAGTGTATTTTTAGTTGTAAAACAAAAACTAGTTATCGCAAAATATTGATATAGGGTTCATTTTGTAGATAAAGAAATACAGATTATGAAAAAAGTATAAAAGTTGTATCATCTTTAATTTCTTCCTTTTTAAATTGGCCGCCAGAATGATATTTTAAATTAAAATTAAAAAAATCGCGTTTTTTCGCGATTTTTTTGTTAAATGACCAGGTACGATTTTCTGTTTAATGGATTATGATACTGTAGAGCATGCTGTATTTATATATGACGCTAGTTTTTTTCGGCATTTTAGACCAACTTTTTTCGGCTTCCCGCACACCGTGGGCAGGGCTAGGAATATACGGAAATGGGACTGTTTTTTTTTTTACTGTGGGTCAATTTTTCCCATGGAATACAGGCTTTAATATAATATAATTGACTTTTAAACAAATGACGTCGTCGAAAGAAAGAATTTCTAATCTATCGTAGAAAAAAGTCGTTTTTAAAATTTATAAGGTAATTTATTTGTCAAATTCAATTTGTACTAAAATTTTCTAAATAGGAGTATCAGAAGGGGTAGTTGGTCTGACGTGCTATTGTAACCTCCTACTCTCAAAAGATAATACTTGTTTGAGATCTTCACTATTAAAACAAAAATAAACTATGAAAGAAATATAGATAAGTAAACAGTGTACATATTTGCATTCTATCGTAGCACCGGGAGCACACGGCAGTAATTGCTTCAGATCAAAAATAAACGAGGACCAATCAAAATATATAGATGTGATTTGGGTATGGGGATAATAAATGGATAAAAACAGAAGTGAAGAAGATCTGGAAAAAATGTTTGGTTTACTTCAGTCAAAAAACTTCCTAAATTTTGAAACAACGAGGGCCTAAGAAGCGCCAGTAATAAATAAAGGGAATCTAAGAATCCTTTGAGAAACCCTCAAAGAACAGTCTTATTGGTATTGCTAAGATAGTTTGTGACACTTGCACATTTTGTTGGAGATATTCTCTGTATGATGATTATTAAGAAAGTTTTTTAAAAGTTTAATAAATTTAAATTAAAAAATAAATTCCTGGTGATAGATAACCCTAACTGTGGTAAGTCTAAATATTAATTTTACTTGAAAAAGGTGATAGATAACCCTAACTGTGGTACTACCTTTCAAAATACCATAAATCCATTTCATTAGCACCATTTCGATATATTCTCGCATTTCACTCAAAACGCTCATAAATACCTTGCATAGTAGCGCTCAACTATATGACAAAATATGAATAGTAATAAATGGAAATAAAGCACAACAGGCAAATGAACTCTTGAAATAATATAGAATGAAAGTTATGCAACGACAAAATAAAATTCAAGAGCGACGAACGTAACGTTTTTTTTTATTTATGAATATATATGTATGTATATAGAAAGAAGAAGTTTTTACAGTACATTCACCCACTTTTCAATTTGATTTGAATTTTTTTCACTTTATTACTGTTTAATCTACTTTGAAATAGAAAAAAAATCAAATCAAAAAAACAAAATGGTTGAAGGTGAAAAGAATAGTTTTTTTCGATTTTCAAAAAACGTTATTTTCTAATATGTGCTATCATAGATGGCGCTCATAAAATAATTGTTGATATAAATTAACGTTTGTCACATAATCATGTGTGTGAGTCTGCATGTGTGTGTATGTACGACATATTGATCGCAACGACATATTGAAGCTAAAAAAAACTTTCAAATGTTCTTCAAAAGTAAGTAGCGGTAAATTTGAATAAACGTACGGGAATTTTATTTTAGATTTGTATATTGGACAATAACTATTATGACAACAACAACAGTAAAAAAGTAAATAAATATAAATATGTATGTACAACTAACTACATACTTGTAACGTCAATGTTGTGTGTTTAGTTTATGCTTACATTCCGTTATATTGTATTAAGTGTTGTGATTGTGTATTTATGTATTCAGAATGAGTGAGAGCAAAATTTTTATTTCATTCGTTTTTTATATTATTTTTTTAATTTCATTGATGAAGTGGGACAAAAGTTCAATAGTCTTAATACAGTCTTGCTTTTTAAATATATCAAGAGATTTTATTAGTTTTGTTGTTGTGGTTAAACATGATAAAAATTATATCACAGTACAAAAGAAAATACAAAAAAATGTAACGGAATATATAAGATCCCGTATCCCGTATAATTGCCATTTTTTGTTCTTGTTACTGTTGGTGGTGTATTTCGGATTTTACATGTTCTGTTATATAATTGTTGTGTTCTTTCATGGTAGATAACAAAATACAGAGGGAATAGGAAAATAGCAAAAAGAGAAAGACATTTTTGTTAGAATTTTTAGAAAATTAGAACGTAATATTACCGTTATTTTGATATTAACAAACCAGTATGCGGTTTAATGGTTAAATTTCATGTTCTTAGAACTTTATGGATATAGGTCATTCTGTTGTTTGAATTTCGTCTACACAAAATTGTTTGCCATGTAGGTATGTGTGTACATAGCAATTTGCTATTAATAAATAAATAAAAATTTATAATAATAACAATAGTTTTATTTTTGTTTTTTACTTTTTATTTATAAAAACAACAAATAGAAATCAAAAGTATGCCAATGAACTTGTACGACCGAATGAACGAACGAAATGAATGAAACACCATCGATATAATTTTATGTAAAAAATAAAAAAAATGTAATCAGTGAATCTGATAAACAATATTAATTGTAGATATTGAATGTTATTGTGTAGTCATTGGAAAGAAATGAGTTATTCAAACACGAATATTATTCGCACAATCAAGATTGATCGATGAATAATGCTTGCTACCGACGAAGTTTGCACGTTTTTTATGTTATTTTTATATGACTTAATCGTCAGAATTATAGAGAAAAGAAAGCGGTTCACTTATCAATGTTTGTTGGCATCATTGATAATATTATTGGAAAAATAAAAGAACTCGTAGTATGACGTCAATAATATTACCATTTGAAATTAATAATTATTAAATTTACTGGTTTGCCTTTGAAAATCGGTTTTTTTGGCAATTTTTCTAGTCATAATCAGGTCAGTCTAACTCGGAGCTTGATTAATGTCTAAAATGTATTGTTCTTAAAAAAGTTGGTTATCTCGATTCCTTTTTTGGTGAAGAACCATACGTTATGGCAAATTTAAACTAGATTTTATCGAGTATATAGGGAGATTTGTATTGTACAGTTGTGATTTTAACGCTCAATTAAGGTAGAGAACAAACTGATAAAACAGCTAAACTTTCTGTAGAAATAATACGTTTAGTCAAAAAGTTTGGCAATTCAACGGAATAAACCAAAAAAACCAATGAAACACTTTTTCTAAAAAAATAATATTTGATGAGTTTTTGAGAATAGAAAATTCTCTAGGTTTCATTTAACTGAAGTATCTTAAAATGATCCTTTGATCAATTTATTTTAATCAAATTAAAATATGTAATAATTTACAAATTATGCCTACTTAGAAATTTGATTTTGTTCTTGAATATGACAAAATATTCGGTAAATACTAAATTAATATTTTTTTTAATTTTGTGTTTAAAAAGCAAAATCGTTTCTACTCTTATTAAAAGATGTACAAATAATTTTTACTTAAAGTTTATTTTACTCCAGGAGCCTTTCCAGCGGGCCTCAGCTGCTTGCTTTGTAGCTAACTTTTTCTCTTCAATCATAACTGGGACTTTGAAGGCACCGTGGACATAATTGATTCATTTATGATTGATTGATATAATGCAGTCTCTATCGTGTAGTCGAATATTTCTTTATAATCATAAAGGAATATGCGCTTGCCGTAGGTTTATTTTATTTATTTAATTTATTTATTTGATTTATTTATTTACATAAAATTTGCATTAGCGACAACTCACCCCAATTAAATAATCTATTTTGAGCAGGAGCTCATTCATAACAGATTAAAGAACTAAGGTGAGTAGGTTTAACAAATTATTTAATTACGATCATTTATACCCCAGTCGCCCACATTTATCCGTTCAAGTTGAATGCTTTTTTTTGGTGTAACTTTGTTTCCGTGTAAGGCATGACTTGCAGGACTCATACTTTATATCTTCAAAATCATGCGACTTGCTCCCGTGGTTGAATCATTTCTGCATTTTATTCTATAATAGAGTATTGGCATACGTAATTATAATGCATATAAAATATATTTTTTGTAGAAAAAAAAAACCGTATGTCTGTATGAGTTTTTCAATTTGAAATGAAACAGTCGACCTGTAATACCTGGTCCTCTTTGTCTATTTCTTGGTTTCTGACTGCAAGAATTTTTATTTTAAATGCCAACACATGATATTCCTTCAAGAGCAGTTTTATCGAATATGTATAATGTATAGGAATTATGTTGCAGCAAAATGTTTTACAGGTTGGAAATAGTATTTTTGTCATCATAGTGACACCTGTCAATCGTCATCTTCAATTTTATTATATTGAATGAGCTAACATTCGCTGTTGATGATAAATAAGTCAGCCCTTAAGTTGCTATTCAGCGCAGAAATGCTCCCTTGAACCTTGAATAATCAGTTGTCTCGTCCAGGGCATAACTTCGATTTAAATTTGCGCATGTTTTACAGAAAGCGGAAGATATTTGCGATCTAGCCAGGCCAAAAATGCCTAGTGGGGTGGTAATAACCCCGTGAAGGAGAAGGTTCTAGGTGATTTTATTAACCCATTTTTGAACCACTTGTGAGATGTCAGAGGCCTAATAAAGCTGACCGTTAAACCATTACTTAATTAGCCAAAAGTAATTTTATAATTAATTGATTTACTATTTTCATCTTAATTTTTCCGCAATATTCAAATTATTAAGGTTCAACATATAAGTACCAAATAATTTCGAATCAAATTAAATTAACTAAAACTTTTTCTAGAATTAAAATTTAAAAAACGTTTTTATTGGAATGAAAAGCAAATGTATCTTGCACAAATATAAATATTTAAATATGTTAATTGTTGTTATTATTAATTGACGGAAAGGTTTTCCGAGAAATTCGGTTTCTTCGTCGTTTTAAGTTGCAATTTAGAGTTTCAGAGACTCATTAACAAATAAACATAAAATAAAACCTTTAAATAAATAAATATTACTGCATTTTTCATTTATTCGACGGTCGTATAATTTTTCTTTTAAATACATACTACACAACAAATTATTAAAATTATTAGTTTTATTTTACAAACAAAAAGTTATTTGTTTCTAGTTCTAATTCAACCTCCAACACGAAAAGTGTTTTCAATAAGGCAGTGCTACTACGTGTTACACGTAGCAAAACAGTAACTCTATTCCAAGGAAAGTTCCTTGGGCGCGTAATTTCGCCAACCACCCAGATTTAAACTTATTTCTAAACAGTTATGTCAAGTTAGCCGCCTATGCCAATAACAAAATGCCATTGAAAACTGGACCAAACTAATGCGCCTACTTAGTGAAGCCGTTGTACGGCCATTTGATCGACATTACCAGAGCCTTCTAGAGTATAGAGCCATAATCATTATGACGTATTTTTTCGAAGCTTTTTTAGTGGTATAACTTTTCAATAATTTCCATAGGAATCCATAGTAAAAATGGTGTTTTTTAGCTTCAAGTTTTTCATTGAAAAAACCAAAAATGTTACAAATTTTTTATACAAAAGTGTTCTACATACCTTTAGCAGCAATATACAGGAAGGATTTATTGGTATTAAGTAAATATTAATTGCAGAAATATAAAAATTACATTATTTCTAAAATATATTTTTCGAACTTTCATTTTGAAAAATACATCAAAGTTGGCTCTGACGAATTAAAATAATACTTGCTAAATGTATCTTTAGTTTTACTAGTGTACGTTAGATGTCTCAGATTTATACAGAGAAAATATAAAGGGCTGAAACCTCACGAGGTGATCAGAACTTCGGTCTTTGGTATCTTCAATAATATCATAAAGTTGGTGTGACTGTTTTGACATTATTGATTTCTATTTTAACCAATATATATTTACTTATACAACAACAGCCAAACAGGTCAAAAGCTTCAACATGGGTACAGGCATCCAATTTAAAACGAAAAATCGTATTCTAGAATTTTATACCGAAAGTAGTATAACAAATTATACTGATACTTCTAACCGTTTAACTGACCATATTCCAGAAATTTATCCGAAAACTCATTTTAGAATCCCATTTACAACGCACATGTCTAACACAATGATACCCGCGGTTAAGGCATAGTCAAGTTCCATCCTACTTGGTCATATTCCACACATATCAAATATTTCCATTTCCAACACACAAATCAAATTTCATAATAATCGGTTGAGAAATAGACAAGTTCCATCATACTTGGCTATATTCCAGAACTTCATCCAGAAATCGTTTTAAAATCCCAGAACTTCATCCAAAACTCATTTTAGAATCCCATTTCTAATACAAATGTCGAATTCCATCGTAATCGGTTGAGAAATGAGCAAGTTCCATCATACTTTGCCATATTCCAGAACCTGCTACAAAACTCATTTTAGAATCCCATCTCTAACACACAAATCAAATTTCATAATAATCGGTTGATAAATAGACAAGTTCCATCATACTTAGTCATATTCCAGAACTTCATCCATAAATCGTTTTAAAATCCCAGAACTTCATCCATAAATCATGTTAGAATCCCATTTCCAATAAAAATGTCGAATTTCATCGTAATCGGTTGAGAAATGGGCAAGTTCCATCCTACTTGGCCATATTCCATAACTTCATCCAAAACTCATTTTAGAATCCCATTTCTAACACACATATTAAATTTCATAATAATCGATTGATAAATATAGACAAGTTCCATCATACTTGGCCATATTCCAGAACTTCATCCAGAAATCGTTTTAAAATCCCAGAACTTCATCCGTAAATCATTTTAGAATCCCATTTCCAACACAAATGTCGAATTTCATCGTAATCGGTTGAGAAATGAGCAAGTTCCATCATACTTGGCCATATTCCAGAACTTCATCCAGAAATCGTTTTAAAATCCCAGATCTTCATACATAAATCATTTTAGAATCCCATTTTCAATACAAATGTCGAATTTCATCGCAATCGGTTGAGAAATGGGCAAGTTCCATCCTACTTGGCCATATTCCAGAACTTCATCCAAAACCATTTTAGAATCCCATTTCTAACACACATATTAAATTTCATAATAATCGATTGATAAATAGACAAGTTCCATCATACTTGGCCATATTCCAGAACTTCATCCAGAAATCGTTTTAAAATCCCAGAACTTCATCCGTAAATCATTTTAGAATCCCATTTCCAACACAAATGTCGAATTTCATCGTAATCGGTTGAGAAATGGGCAAGTTCCATCATACTTGGCCATATTACAGAACTTCATCCAGAAATCGTTTTGAAATCCCAGAACTTCATCCATAAATCATTTTAGAATCCCATTTCCAATACAAATGTCGAATTTCATCGTAATCGGTTGATAAATAGGCAAGTTCCATCATATAAAAAATTTGTTAACTATTCACCACATCCAAATCCAACCCCAACTCAACTCCAACTCAACTTCAACTCAACGCGCAAATTGACCCCTAATTTAATCTTCAAATCAATTCCCAATTCAATGCCAAATTCAATGCCCAATTCAATAATCAAATAAGCATATATACAAAAATCGTAAATATTTATAAAAGCAGTTATTTTGGGTCAATTCGTATGGCAGGTACCCCACCCCCTTGACGTACAGTCTCCAAAAGCTTTTCAAATCTCCGCCTTGACCATAGAAACAGATTGGCGAAAAAAAAATTCAAATCGGACAAGCCGTTATCGAGATACCATGGGTCCAGACATCCAGACATCCAGACATCCAGACATCCAGACATCCAGACGTCCAGACAGACGGACGGACATTTTTTTTTTGCATTTTCAGACTCAGGGACTTTCAAAACATCGAGAAAAGTGGTTTTGGACCAACCAAATTTTTCGTCATTTTTGACAGGATTTCAATACTTTGGTCTTTTTAGACCGAAGTAATACGAAAAAAAATTGTTTAATCACAAAATTATCACACGTTCTTAATATTTTGTGAATTTGTTTTGCTTTTCCTACAATTTTTGAACTTAAAATTTCCCCAGGTGGCAATTTTTGGTACGATTTTTAAAAACTTTGTACTGCCATCTATGTAATGTATATTGACTTAATGCACACAATTTGTAGTAAGCTTTTCTTTTTTATTTGACCAGAATGCTGTTGTTATGAACTTTTTTTATATTTTGGTTTAAATAAATCAATTATTACAAGAAAATGAAAACGATTTACTTAAACGACATTTATATATGTTGAAATTCAAACATTTATGAAAATATTTCAGAAATCATAATTAAGAATTTGTAACGTTTTCATTGACAAATTTGTCTTAAGAAAAAAAGTGATTTCTCATATGTTTTATGTGTTTTACTATGGAAATTTTGATTTTTTCGTCGTTTCTAATTCCCTTAAAAAAGCTTCGTTTTTTAGATTATGGCTTGTATAATCAAGGTTGCTTTGACATTACTCTCTATTTTTAGTTGCATCGATTGTGCTTACGATAACACAATATAACAAAACACAACAAAATAACATTTATAAACAATGCAGAACTTTCATTCCGTTTATTTTTTATTCAAACCCCGGAGCTACTTCAAAAATTAACTTACCGCTCTTGTTTTTTGCTCATTTTCTCATTCTATAAGTTAAATTTTGAACTAAAGATAAAATATTTTTAATGAATTATTTTAAAGGAATTATATCGCACTTATCGTTTCTAAATTGTGTTTTGGTTAACTTAATTCGTTGGGTTAGTAATTAGTATAGCAGCGACGAATATATTGAAGCGAATTGGATATTTAGGCTGTGGTCGAATAGTCGGGTAAATTGTTTAGTACAGTAAATTGAAATTTTTGGAACAAATTTACCTCACGTACTGTCTCAATTCTTTGGTAAATATATTGGTCTGAAGGGTTAAATTCACTGGTACATTGGAAACAAAACAAACGTCAAATAATTTGTCAAAAATTGAAAATAAATCGGATTATCGGATGAAACAATTGAAAATGGATGATAATAATTTTAATTTTGAGATACCAATCGAAGGCCAACGGAATAACATGGCATTAATAATTTTATTGGGTAGTAAAATGGTGAAATTATCAAATAAGTACCTAAATCTACAAGAAGAAATTATTAAGCAGTTATATCAATCACGAGAGGTAAAATATTATTGTGCTTTTCATAAATTTAAAATTTTATTTTAATTTTTAGACAAGTATCAGCTACTGTGTGGGCCATAAACCACCTATAGTTATTGATATACTGAGAGGAGATTTTAATGCGACTAGGACCAACATTCGCATTACTCCTCAGTCGTTCAAAAAAATTGTGGAATTCATCCCTAAAAAAACCCATAGTTGGAGTACGGAGGTTGAACTGATAGTATTTTTGTTTTGGTTAGCTTGCGGAACCAGCTATAGAGTGGTTTCAAAGGCGATAATCAACCGTGGCCAATGTTGCTCATAAATATTTAAAAATATTTGAAAATCTTTCCTCGAAAGTGGTTCAAAATTCACCGCCACTTTCAGCATTGGATGAAATTGGTTCAAAATTTGCAAATAAGGCAAGTACATAATATTATAAAATATTATATCTGCGATTTATGCTAATTTATATTATTTTGTATGATAATTATTACAAACATTTTTTTATTCTAGGCACGTTCGCCTATTTTTAGAAAAGCTGTCGGTGCAATTGATGGGTGCCACATTAAGGTGAAATGCTCCCCTAATCAGAGGGATCAGTATATTAACCGTAAAATGGATTGTTCCATCCAGTTGCAAGTAGTTTGCGATGCAAACTATCGCATAATTAATATGTGCGTTAGACTTCCAGACTCCGTGCACGATCAACGTGTATTAATAAACAGTAGCCTGTACAAGAAAGCAACATTTCCTCCGGAAGGTTATTTTTTATTGGGTGAGGCGGGTTAAAATTGCTATGGGGTTCACCATGCACTTATACATGGTGAACCCCATAGCAATTTTAACACCCTACAAAGGTTCAAATTTGACATACAACCATGCCCATTCAAAAGCTCGCATTACTATAGAGCAAACTTTTGGGATGATGAAGGCGAGGTGGCGAGCCATTTTTTTTAAAGCATAAGAGTTACAAATAAAAAGATGTGTCCAAGTCGTTTGTGCATGTTGCGTAATGCATAATATTTGTGTATCGGCGAATGATTTTATTGATTTTGGCAACATTGAAACAACGAATGATTACCAATCAAGCAGTAGAGATTACGTAGACGCGATTCAATTTCGAGATAGGTTAGCGATGAATATGTAAAATTAAAACAAATAAAACAATGTAAAATTTTAAATAAATTCATTTATTTCAATCACATATTTTTCTCACATAAGTCTTTAATTCATTAAAAATTATTAAATTATTCTTATTAAAATTACAAAATCACAGTATATTTATTCCAAATCTGGAAAATCATCGTTTGGAAATATTTTTTTGGAAACGAAGGTTACACATTTTTCAACGGTTCGAACGCTTTTCCGCACATCATCGGCCGTTTCTTTTAAATGGTGAATCAAACCATCCGTGATTTCGGCTCTCGTAATCCTTTTTCTGCGGGAAGCACTTTCAAATTCTGAAGTTTCCGAATCAGTGTTTAAATCTTGTTCTGTCGACCTGGAAATACTGCGGGGACGGTCTGAACTAACTGACCTGGATGACACTGTGTCAGAACTCTGCGATTCATCTTGGAATTCTTGTACTGTTGAACTATGCGCACAGTTTGAATTTCCTGGCGAACTACCCGAAGTAGCTGTGTTAGCGTCTTGCGATTCATCTGGGTCGATGATGTAAATCGGGTGCAGGCCGTGCTTCGACTTCAAAAAATCATGAAGCTCATCGAACAGCTTCCATTGAATGGGTATTATTTCCCCGTCTTCGGTAGATTCACCGGATTGTGGTTGTATCATTTTCTGTAGAAAGACAAATATAATATAGACGGATATTATTTAATAATGCTAGTGGGCTTGTAGAGAGAACGTTACCTTATATTTTTTTAATAAATTTTGCCACTTTTGGCTAACGTTCTTTACAGTTTTTGAGAAACCGGCTTCTATTATAACTTTTCTAAAAAAAAAAAAATATTATATGAAATTATTTAAAAAGTTATATTTGAAGTGTTATCGAAATCATTACTGCCAACACAGATTGGGAGTGGTATATTTTGATTGAAACTCATTGTCTAACATTATTCGAGCTTGATTTGCCTCCTTTCTTCTTCTAGTGTCCCTGTAAGAAAATAAATAATTACACTCTACGAATTAATTCATCGTACGATCTAAAAAATTGAATTTTCGAATTGGCTTTTGAAGCAAATAAATCCTGCTTACTGTAAATTTAAAAGGACATAAAATACAGACAAAACTAATATAAATTTAGTTTATTAATCTACTTTTCAAGGCCGAAAATAAAAAAATTTTACATTTGTATTCCTTTTTTTACGAACAAATTCATCGTACGGTTGTTGTTTTTATCTAACAACACCGTGCATCTTTTATGTTTTTCAATATTTTTGTGATAGAATAGTTCAGTATATTGTAAGCAGTGATGGAAAACGTTACGTTTAACACACTACATAACGTTGTGTGTAACGTTACCATAGCGTTATGAGTAACGTTATAAATATTTAATATTTTTGTGTAGCCGACGAATTATGTAACGTTTTGACACAAAAACGTTATGACATGAAAAAATAAAAAATAAAAAAAAATAAATTAAAAAAATTAATTAAAAAAATTATTATAATAAATTATTATAATTAATAACATAACGTTATTAGTATAACGTTACACAAATAACGTTTTCCATCACTGATTGTAAGACATTAAAGCTACCGGTACATAAAACACCTTTTATCATTTTGAAGGCCACGCGAACAGAAACCAGTATTGACTTCCAAGAAGTCGTTATTAATAAGCATTTGGAAGGAAAACCGGTATCTTCCAAGACCAAAGTTAACAAAAAAATCAAAATCGTCATGCACATTGTAGAAACATATAAAAAGACGGGTAGTGTTGAATAATTAAAAAGAACTGGTCGTCCGCGTACTCTTACCGAGAAGGAAAAAGGGTAGTATTGCGTTGTGTACGCAAAGAACAGCGAATATTTAGTTCAATATTGCTAACAATGCTACACCAGAACTATGGAGCAGATGTATGTTAACGTACAAACCAGAAAACATTAAACTGGTATGGGTAATTTTCCAGAATGGTCAGAAAAAAACACTTATTAGTGAGGTAATTACCTGGATGCTGAATTTTCATTCTGGAAAGAAGTGATATTTGCCGGCGAAATTAAGTATTATATATTTGGATATGATGGACCATCATAAGTATGGCGCAAGAAAGGAACAGCAATGGAAATAGCAAATCTTCGTGGTACGGTTAAAAACGCTGGAGGAAATGTACTCAGTTTGGGGGTATATGGCGGGTTTGGAAGTCAGAAATTTGATAGTTATTGAAGGAAATATGGATAAAAGGATGTATTTGAATATTTTGAAAGCCAATTTGCACGAATCGGTAGACAAATTAGAACTGCCACAAAATTGGGTCTTCTAGCAAGATGACAACTCGAAGCACATAGCGGCAATTGTTCGAGACTGGAAGCTACAAAACACCCCTAAGCAGCTACATTCTCCTCCACAAAATCCGAACCTTAATCCCATAGAGCATCTGGGGGATTAAGTAGAAAGGCAACTAAAAATACACCCAATTACATCTAAGGCCACACTGAAAGAGGCAATAAGATATTATTTAGATCGGGTGCCGCCAGAATTCACCAAAAATTAGTTTCGTCCATGAATAACAGACTAAAAGCTATTCTAGATGTCGAAGGGGGCCTACCCGTTATTAATAAAAATTTTTTTTTTGTGTTGAATAATGATTAAATTAATCGTACGATGAATTTGTTCGCAAAAAAAGGAATACAAATGTAAAGTTTTTTTTATTTTCGGCCTTGAAAAGTAGATTAATCAACTAAAGGCCCCTATGTGATATGTAGTGAAAATTGGGCCCCTCGTTTTTGTACTTTCGCATGAAGATAGAGCCTTGAAATTGAAATATATGTTTAATCACATCTTTCGAAACCTGTCTGCAAAATATGAGCGGCAGCCTTTTCTTCGTTTTCCAGAAACTGAATTTTTACTAGACCAATTTTTACATGTGTAAGCATAGGAAAGCATAGAACAATGGCATTTTACATATGTTCGCATTGAGATACAATTTTGATTTTTCACATATATGTTATATAAGAATCGTAGAACAACATACTAAAAATTCTCTAGCAGCCCCTTCTTTGTTCGCATACAATTGGACTAAAAAAATTATTTTTATGCAAGAGATGTCAGATACACATTACACATTACTCTCAATCTCAATCAGTACAATTTGGTTCATAACTTTTATGTTTATATAACAATCACATATATAACAGACTATACAACTCATTGGAAAATAGACCAATCAGATAATTCAATTTAACACAACTAGTGGTGTTTCGGCCACAAACAAGTAAATCATATTATGTTATAATCATATCATCCATGAATATAAACAAACAATTAATATTTTTGACATTTCGCAAAAATGAGTTTATTTGGTGCAGTTTTTATTTGGTTGTGTAATATATTTGGTTGATTCGTTGTATAGTCTTAACGTATACAACTCTAGCTTCGAAAATCATCTGAATATACAGTTGCGGGCTCGATGTGTTACCTAGGAAACACATCTCGTCCTCTTAACTGTATATTAGATTATTTTCGAACCTCTTGTTGTATAACTACTGTTGTATAAATCGTATTTCAAGTCTTGTTTTGAGTAATATAACTTGTGTGTAACATAATCTTTAATACTTTTACAATTCGTTAACTTGTGTGTTCATCATCATTAGAACTGTTTGACTTAACACTAATGGGTCCAGAAGGTAAAATGTACTTTTTATATTTATTTTGCATGTAATCTCATAAAATTGTTTATTGTAGTTGAACGATCTCATATTCTCTGTCGCATATGTAAGTCACGCATATTGAAATGGCGAGGAGTTTGCACTTTAGGAGCACCTTCTTTATGGATAAATGTTACTACATACTCAAAAAGCGTAGGAAAGTCATATAATCCAAATAGTTATGCCTGTTTGAAGTGTCATTCAAGATTAAAGTTCAAAAGATATCACTTACTGCCTTGTAATACAGCTGAGGGTAATACTGTGGACAATAATTTGCATAATTATGAAATGGATATAACTCCTGATAGTTCTTGTTGCACTACATCTTCAGAGATTGATTTCCAGGCTTCAACCATGAATAGTACAACTTCATTTTCGACATTAGAAAACACAAGTACTGAATCTCAATCTGAATTTACATCTGAATTTCTCAGTAGTCAAGCTTCTGTAACGTCAAGCAAAGTTTCTTCTGTTCCAAGAAATGGAATTATAGTCAATCTTCCTAGCTGCTCTGGTACACAGAGAATCGATATGTGGAAAAGAAAGAAAATTGTTATTCCAATGAGCAATAGATGCTGTCGCTCACATTTTGACAAAAATGGCTTGTTTAATAAGAAGACTTTAGAATCATTAGTTGCAACTAAAGAAACAATAGTATTGTCCGCTGAACATATTACAGCCACATTAGGTGGCGAGTCAGTAACCATCAGGGCCGTAAAGGGCTGTCCCCAAGGAGGTGTACTATCTCCTCTTTTATGGTCATTGGTTAATGATAGACTGCTGATCCTCCTGAATAGCCATGGGTTTGATGTCCAGGGCTATGCGGATGACGTGGCTATCGTGATTAGAGGCAGGTTTGATGAGATCATCTCTGATCTCATGCAAAATGCACTCAACTTGATATGGCAGTGGTGTGACAAGGAAGGACTTAGTGTCAATCCAAACAAAACTGTCATTGTCCCTTTTACGAGGAGGAGAAAGCTCTCGCTTGTAGCTCCCTCGTTAAACGGTACTATTGTTGCCTTTTCCAAAGAGGTTAAATATATAGGGGTTATCCTGGATCATAAACTGAACTGGGAACAACATATACAAAAAATTCAAAATAGAGCCACAAAGGCTTTTTGGGCCTGTCAGAGACTCTATGGATGTATTTGGGGACTACAACCAAAAATGATCTACTGGTCATTTCTAACAATTATTAGGCCTATGATCACTTACGCATCGCTAGTGTGGTGGCCTAAAACTCAACAAAGGACAGCGCAAACTTTATTGAATAAGGTTCAGCGTATGGCCTGCATTGGGGTTACGGGCTCAATGAAAACATGTCCGACCGCAGCAATGGAGACACTCCTAGGACTAACTCCATTGCATCTGCATGTAAAAAAGGATACTGCTACTATGGCCCTTAAGATGCAGGCGGAGGGTAACATCAAACCAGGCAATATGGTGGGCCATCTGGAGATCCTTAAGGAGTTTCAGACAGACCCCACTATAGGAATGCCTTCCGACTGTATGCCAGCCAAACTGGATTTCCACAAACCATTTTGTGTTAGATTACTTAACCGGGAGGAGTGAAGTACAGGGGGACCATCCTTTGAGCGAGGGTCATTGGTGTGGTTTACAGATGGATCAAAAACGGAAGATGGGGCGGGGGTAGGAATACATGGGAGTGGAGTATCACTCTCGAAGTCCTTGGGTACCAATGCAACCGTCTTTCAAGCAGGAGTGCATGCTATAGAACTTTGTGCTAGGATAGGCATTTCTAAAGGCCTAAACGACGCAAAGGTTTATATAGTATCAGACAGCCAATCGGCCTTAAAGGCTCTTAGGTCTTTTACCATTGAGTCAAGGCTGGTATGGGATTGTCTGAAGGTTATTAAATTGCTGGCAAGCTCAAATAAGGTAACACTTGTTTGGGTGCCAGGCCACACTGGAATTGTGGGAAACGAGGCAGCTGATGTCCTCGCCCGCGAGGGATCTGCCTTTCCATTAATTGGACCAGAGCCCTTCTGCGGCGTCTCTAAGGGGCACCATAGGGCAGCAGTTAAACGCTGGGAGGATGTGCAAAAGTTCTCTTACTGGCGCGGAATTCCAGGTTTGCGACAGGCGAAGGAATTTATTTCACCTTCGTCGGCCAGGGCCAAGGAATGTCTCGTACTTAGGAAACCTGAGTTGAGGCTGCTTACCGGCTTCCTCACAGGTCACATCCCCTTAAGGTATCACCTAAAGAAAATGGGCCTAAGTTCGACGGATAGATGTCGCTTCTGTGACATGGAAGCGGAATCAGCGGAACATGTTCTGTGCCATTGCCCAGCCATTTTCTGCAAAAGGTTACAACACCTAGGAGGGAGAGTAATGAGCCCGGATGGTATGCACCATATACCGGCCGGCAGTATTGTCAGGTTCATTAAGAGCCTGAATATTGACTGGACGGCTCATTAAGTAGGGTCCATGCATAAAAGATCGTTTAGGTCGCAGTGCGGGGTGGCTTGAACGCCCACATGGCCCTCAACTAATAATAATAATAATAATAATTGTCCGCTGAAGATATTGAAGAATTTTTCAATGCCGTTTACTTTAGTAAGGCCAACTCATACTCTAAAATCGATTTCGACAACGGCTCTCCAATAACTCCATATAATTATCAGAAATTCACTGGGATTTCACAAAAAAATTTCGATTGCCTTCATGCTTTTGTAAAGCCACACATCAGAAATAGTTGCAACAGATTTACGAGAAATGCGTTAGGAATATTCCTAGTAAACTTGTCACAGGAATTTTTGGCATATTTATTCAATGTATGTAGATGGTCAAGCAAGAGTGTCTGCAATCTTTGAATCTGTTCGAAAAGCTTTGGATGAGCATTTTGTCCATCTTCATTTAGGTTATAATCATCTATCACGAGAAGATGCAATGAAACATCAAACTAAAATGGCTCATAAACTTCTGGGTGCAGATGAAAATTCTATTGTAGTTATCATTGATGGTACTTATCTATATGTTCAAAAGTCATGTGATCAGGAGTTACAATTATTGACGTATTCCAATCATACATACAGAAACTTATTGAAGCCCATGATTTTGGTTTTCCCTGACGGATACATTCTTGAGGTTGAAGGTTTGTTTTTGCAAACAACGACAATAGCGATTCAAAAATTTTAGAATACTTGATTTCTACCCCTTATGGATTTAAAAAATATTTCTTAGAGAATGATGTTTTACTTCTCGATCGTGGGTTCAGAGATGTCATAGAAAAGTTGAAATTGCTAAAACTTAATCCAATAATGCCTCATTTACTAACCAAGGGACAAAAGCAGTTTTGCACAAAAGATGCTAATGAGTCCAGAGCTGTGACTATGAATCGATGGATAGTGGAAAGTGTGAACAGCAGAATCAAAAAATACACATTCTTTGCTTCAACTATTGAAGTCACTTATTTCCCCAAGCTGTCATCTTTAACTAAAATTAGTTGTGCCTTACTGAATGCATACAGTCCTCCTATGTTTATAGAAAACGAAAATCATGCACGTTATGCATAGAAGGCAATGAGCAAAATGAATGATGACAATTCTCTTCAAAAGAAGATTGAAGAGCTAGGCCTTGAAAACAAACGAATTTGTTGGGAGGAGGCTACTAATCAGATTCAAGACTTTCCATGTTTATCAGAAGAAGAAATTAAAAATATCACTTTAGGTATGTATCAGTTAGACCAAGGAAAATGATATACTTATGAACACATGAAGGCAGATTCTAGTTACAAGATCTTTATACATAACGAAATGAAGAATTTGATAAGACGCAAAATTGAATTCGTTTTTCGTCAACTCGGATTCATCAGTTATGGTTAGAATTCTTTCCTAATGGTAGTGGAGCCGAATCAATTTTAGGATATTACTGTAAGTGCAAAACTGGGAGCAGAGTTGTCGGTACATGCAGTCATATAACTTCAGTGATATGGTATTTGGGCTACGCAAGACACAACCCACATGTATTATCAAAGCACCGCAAAGGTCTAGCAGATAATATTATAAATGCTATGAATTCTGGTTGTCAAATCTCAGACTCCGATTCAGATTGAGTCTCTACATAACTTGTTCTAAAGTTACAATAGTTTAGTAAGGAATGTTTCTATGGATAAGTTTGTTTTGCTCCTTCCAAAATAATGTGAATTTTTTATGCTGCTTATTTTGGAATAAGGTTATTTCTGCGCTTATCCAAAAATTCTCCGGTAAAATAAAAACGATAATAAATGAAATACCAATTGAATACAATTTTTAGATTTTTTATTAATAATGATCGCACTTCTGTTTGGCTTGGTAGTGTGCAAATTAATTATACAGTCAAGTACTAAATGATAGCCGCACTCCTAATTTAAGATTTATTTAATTTCAAATAAATTCTTTTAAAATTCTTCCTTTGCAAAAATAATACTTTTCACTTTACCAACTTTATTCTCTGCGGCGTCATGGAAAATTTATGGGTAACCCTCATTTAGTATGGTAATAAAAGATAGCCGCACACAATATTTTATTGTTTTTAATAGGAAATAAATATAAAAAGCACAGTTATAAAAATGATTTTTTATTCCAATTAATATTTTGTGTTTCGGCCATTGTTTTTAATTATTTCGAAAATTCGATTTGGCATACTTTTGTACAAGTTTTGGCATATTAATTTGAAATATTAGCCAATTCGCGTTGTACTGATGACTTTAGTTCATGAACGCTGCTGTATTGTGTTCCTTCAGCATATACAACTCTGCTGAGTACACCCCATATGTTTTCGATGCTGTTAATGTCGAGTGACCTTGCTGGCTGTTTCAAAACTGGTATCTGAGCCTCCGTAAACCAATAATTTACTATCCCGGCGGTGTGTACGGCTGCATTATCCTGCTGGAAAATAAAGTTTGGGTCGCCATTTTGTGCATCAACAACTGGTAATGTTTCGGGATAGCATGGATTTATACCGGTTGCTGTTAAGACGACCGGACATAAACTTCACATCCATTCTTCCTCCATAGCCAATTGCACCCCAAACAATCAGAGATCCTCCACCTCGTTGACGCCTCGATAGCACAAGAAGTTCTTTTCAAAGGTCGTGAAAATAATATTGCCATTAATCAAGGCTATCCATATTCAATTTTTTTCGTCACTAAAAATAACGCGCTGCCACTTTTTCTTCCACGACATATGTTCCTTCGCGAAACGCAATTTGGCATCTTTATGATTTGATAACAGTTGTGGTTTTCTTTGTAATTTTTTGATTTGTATATTATCTGACTCTCTTAATACTTTCCTCACATTACAAATCTTTGTATTATCTCAAGCTTTTAACGCAATTTGTTGCACGGTGCCAATAAAATTAGAGACGTTTCGTAAAATTAACCGTTTTTCTCTATCAATAAGTTCCACTGGCCGGCGGCCTGCACTTTTATGCGAACCGTATAATTGCGAATTTTTTAAATAATTTAGCACTACCTTCTCACTCCAACTAATATTTTCTGCTATTAACGGATACTCATATTACTTTTCTTAATAACGTCAATTTATCAAACTCGTTCAAACTACCTTTTCCACCCATATTTAAAAAATAACAAAAATCGGAATAATATTTAACGGCTATAATACTTAAGCGGCTATCTTTTATAACCATACTAAATGGGGGTTCTCCAATTGTCCATGATCCCGCAGAAAATAATGATTTGTATTTGTGCACGCATTGGTAAACTGAAGAGTATTATTTTTGCATATATAGGAACAATTTTAAATGAATTTATTTGAAATGAAATAAATCTTAAATTAGAGGTGCGGTTATCATTTAGTACAGGACTGTACGTCACTGTAGTGTGCAAATTAATTATAATTCGCATAATTAGGCTAACATACACCATAATTACTGTTTGGAATATTTTTTTATTCAAAACAAAGCAATTTATTGAATTTAGAAAAATATAAAAATTATAAAAATGACAAATGCATAAAACTGCTGTAACACCCTGTAAACAAGTGGGAGGGAGTTGCGAAATATTTTTGCAATTATAAAACAATATACTAAAGAACCACCAATCCTAAAAAGTCGCAAAAAATATTTAGAAATATCGAAAAATGATGTATATTCAATTATGTAATATTTGCATTCAAAACCGGAAGTGCGTCACTGTAGTGTGCAAATTAATTATAATTCGCATAATTAGGCTAACATACACCATAATTACTGTCTGGAATATTTTTTTATTCAAAACAAAGCAATTTATTGAATTTAGAAAAATATAAAAATTATAAAAATGACAAATGCATAAAACTGCTGTAACACCCTGTAAACAAGTGGGAGGGAGTTGCGAAATATTTTTGCAATTATAAAACAATATACTAAAGAACCACCAATCCTAAAAAGTCGCAAAAAATATTTAGAAATATCGAAAAATGATGTATATTCAATTATGTAATATTTGCATTCAAAACCGGAAGTGCGTCACTGTAGTGTGCAAATTAATTATAATTCGCATAATTAGGCTAACATACACCATAATTACTGTTTGGAATATTTTTTTATTCAAAACAAAGCAATTTATTGAATTTAGAAAAATATAAAAATTATAAAAATGACAAATGCATAAAACTGCTGTAACACCCTGTAAACAAGTGGGAGGGAGTTGCGAAATATTTTTGCAATTATAAAACAATATACTAAAGAACCACCAATCCTAAAAAGTCGCAAAAAATATTTAAAAATATCGAAAAATGATGTATATTCAATTATGTAATATTTGCATTCAAAACCGGAAGTGCGTCACTGTAGTGTGCAAATTAATTATAATTCGCATAATTAGGCTAACATACACCATAATTACTGTTTGGAATATTTTTTTATTCAAAACAAAGCAATTTATTGAATTTAGAAAAATATAAAAATTATAAAAATGACAAATGCATAAAACTGCTGTAACACCCTGTAAACAAGTGGGAGGGAGTTGCGAAATATTTTTGCAATTATAAAACAATATACTAAAGAACCACCAATCCTAAAAAGTCGCAAAAAATATTTAGAAATATCGAAAAATGATGTATATTCAATTATGTAATATTTGCATTCAAAACCGGAAGTGCGTCACTGTAGTGTGCAAATTAATTATAATTCGCATAATTAGGCTAACATACACCATAATTACTGTCTGGAATATTTTTTTATTCAAAACAAAGCAATTTATTGAATTTAGAAAAATATAAAAATTATAAAAATGACAAATGCATAAAACTGCTGTAACACCCTGTAAACAAGTGGGAGGGAGTTGCGAAATATTTTTGCAATTATAAAACAATATACTAAAGAACCACCAATCCTAAAAAGTCGCAAAAAATATTTAGAAATATCGAAAAATGATGTATATTCAATTATGTAATATTTGCATTCAAAACCGGAAGTGCGTCACTGTAGTGTGCAAATTAATTATAATTCGCATAATTAGGCTAACATACACCATAATTACTGTTTGGAATATTTTTTTATTCAAAACAAAGCAATTTATTGAATTTAGAAAAATATAAAAATTATAAAAATGACCAATGCATAAAACTGCTGTAACACCCTGTAAACAAGTGGGAGAGAGTTGCGAAATATTTTTGCAATTATAAAACAACATACTAAAGAACCACCAATCCTAAAAAGTCGCAAAAAATATTTAGAAATATCGAAAAATGATGTATTCCATTTCATGCAACTGGGCCCAAGCTTATCTATGGGGAAAATAGAAAATACGTTGTTTTGGGCCCAATTTACTATGCTTATCCTATAGGGTCCTTTGTCATTTAGTACAATTACCCTTGAAAATAATGCGAACCATCGAAAATTTGGGAAAATAAATAAAACTATAATTTAAAAAAAAGTTAAAAATTGGTCTATAATTAGCCGAAAGAAATTAATTTAAAAAATACAAGAAGACCAACAAATAAGAGTAATAATACCAAAGGTAATAAAATAAATTGCATTTTTATTTTACGAAACAAAAATATTAAAAAATATTTGACGTTCCTTTTGCACCTAGCAGCCAGCGATTTTAACCCTCCGAACCATAATTTGTGTCCATCAAACCATTTCTACTTCTAGAGAATTGGTACGCCAACTGAGGTAAATATGTACTAAAATTGAAATTTACTGTACTAAATGATTTACCCGACTATTGGTACGCAGCCTAAATATGCCTAAATATGTCTTCGAGTGTTTGTTAAAGAAATTTGATAAAGAAATTTCAATTTCAAATAAAAATAAATATCAAATTAAGAAAGTGACAAAACCAAAATAATTGTGTTTAATTATCTTTTTGTTAATGATATAGGCCACGAATAAACAACAAATATGTTAAAAAATAGATAACCAGAAAATTGGCAGTTTCATTTGAAATATGTGACAGCCTTTTTTTTATCTTTTTTCCAATTAAATTCTCTTAAACATACCAAAAAATCAGCGCAACATCTCGATTCGTTTTCTTGCAAAATACGTTTAGGTATGACAAAATCTAAGTACATGAAATTTTTAAATATTTGCAAAACACTACTTTTTCTGGTTCGAAACCTAGTTATTTTTGGGAAAAATTACTATCGTATTTGTGTAAAGTTTACTTTTTTAATCGATCTCTGATAGAGGTGGCCTACCTTTTTGTATGCGCAGAGCTCCATGTCGACGACACTGAACCAACGGCGTAGAGAAAATTTTTTGCATCTTCTGGTTATCCAGGACAATACGAAGAGCTATCGCGAAAACGATGGGGTCAGGTTGTTGACACAGCATAGAATAACCAGTAAAACCATTCTATTATTTCAGCCGTTTATATTGAAACCGTTTATGTTTATATAAGGACTTACACCACAGTCCATATTTTGTTGAAATGAGATAATGAAAGATGAAAGAATTGAGTATCAATAAATGCACAAGAAAATGGGGTTTTGAATCATTTTATTTATTGGACAAGTATTAGGGATTTCATTTTTGTTTACCATCAGTTGTATACAGATAAGAAGATCAAGCTAAGTTAATTTTTTGAAAAGTGGATTTACACCACTTTCGAAATAAACGTTTTGTTTATTACATTTTAAATTATTTTTAAACAGTTATCTTAAACACTTGGCAAACAAAAGACTTAGTTATTACTCCTTTTAAATAGTCATATACCATGCTTTAAATAAAAGTTCTTTACCGTAAAATGGGGTGAATGGGGCAAAAATATTCATGTCATATCGTCATGTGAGTTCCTCTGATCCTAAATACTTTTTTTTTCAAAAATGAGTTATTCATTTGTTCTGATGTTTTTGACCATGCTCTCTCAGAATATTTGATCAAAATTGGCGTATCTCTTAAAGTTTTATAAATATTTTTTTGATGTTAAAACATTTTTAGCGGCAGGAGTAAAGCGCTTTGCCCATAGGAAAACGAAAAACTTAAAAAACGAAAAATTTGACAATTTTTAGCAATTTTTCGTTTTGCCTTGCCCATTACTAAACCGAAAAACTATTTTCGTTTGAAATTCTAGTATCAAAATTTGTATGTTGTATCTGAGAGTTAATTTTTTTTAAATTTATTTAAAAAGAAAACGGAATTCTCAGAATAATATTAAAAAAGAAAAGAAAATGCCTTTGTGATTAGTGTGTGAAGTTGGGATGTCATTCATTTTTTTAACCGACATTATAAAATTATAACAGAATAAAAAATTATAACAGAAAAGCAAGACGAAAAATATTTTCGTGTACTTTTTCTGACGAAAAATTGAAAAATATTTTAAATTTTCTGACAGAAAAAATTAAAATTTAATTTTCTGGCAATGTTAAATATTTTTTAATTATTCTCTAAATTAAAATATTTTTGTATTGTGTTTATGGACAAGTTGGAGAGCCGTTAGGCTATAATATGCTAAAGATTTTGGAGTTATTGTAAAAAAAGTAAAATCCGTTTTCATTTTCGTTTTCCTATGGGCAAAGCGATTAAGTAAAAAATTGTATAGAAATCATGTTACGGAAACAAAAGTGCCGAGCAAATAATATTGTATCTATGTATGTGTGAATATCGACAAGAACAAAAAACAAATAAAACGTAAAATCAACGCAAAATCTACGCATACGCATGTAATATACAACATCATCTGTCATTTCAAAAACTTCGTAAGCTGCATACAAAAAAAATTAAAAAAAACCGGCTACTTTAATCTATTTTGTTGTGAAAATACGTACTGTGTATACATGGCCGCAGCAGCAAGTGTTTTGAAAATGAAAATTACATACGAGCAAAAGGACCACAAATTATGCTTGTGTAGTGTGACTCAAAAAACTTAAATGGAAATAGCGAGCTGTGAAAATTGTACATATGTATACATTGATACATAATAAAATAATAATTTTAAAATTGTTTAATCGGTATGCTTTCTTATTAATATTGCTCAAGCTGTTGGTGAGTTTGATTATGGGGGTTTCGCACTACTGTCTTTCCAATTGCATATAGATTTTACGATCAGCATTGCGCCCAAATAGAGCCGCTCTATTTAATTTATTTTAACTGATCAGTGACAAAGCGATGTGATTTTGCTTTGTTCAATGAGTTTGCCGTGACCATTTACTACTATTGAATCTTGAACAAGATTGCTGTGTCTGAGTAATGGTATATTTTAAAGCGTACATGGCAGGTTTAGGTGATTAACATAACGGAACTGTAATTTTCTCATAATCAATTAATGTCAGTAAGGTTCATCCTCCATATTCAAAATAGAATAACAAAGTTTTAAAACAAAAATATAACTTATGCCCCAATTCTGACGTTAAAACTGTCTTAGATAAGACAATTTTTGGGAAAACTTTTTGTTTAAGACTAGATATTATACTGGTATTCTGATCACAGCAGTCTTAATTTTTTGGTTGCAAATTCTCCAAAATGTTTGTAGACCTGTCAAATACGAATGTTTTCCTTTTTTCATTAGTTTTTCAGTTTTAATTTATATTTTACGATATTTTCACTATTGGAAAATAAATAAACAAACACATTTGAATGCATTTATGCGGATACACAAAAATTGTAACGGCACTTTGTTATAAAAGCGACTTCACTTTGTTGCAAGAGAAAGGTCAAATTAAGACCACCAAAATTGTCGGTTTTACATACAGTTAGTCAAAATCAAACTCATACACTATAAAAAATTTATTTATTTAGCAGAAAACTAACTTTATAATAGTTTTTCAATAAATTCAATAATGCAAATATATCAAAGAAGCCCTTATCTAGTGAAAGTAAAACGAACGACAAAAAACGGTATAAAACAAATTCAGTATGGAATTTTTTTTTTAAATGTTCCTTTGTTTATGTCAAAATATAAGTCATACAGTTTAGTGTAAATAAGTTTTAACTTAGATAATTTAATGTGGTTATTAGTTTGTAATATTTATAACTGTTCCAAAGTGTCTAAAGTAAATAATAAATTTGTATTTCTTTAAAAAAAGTTGATTCTTATTCAAATGGGACGTCAAAGAGGGCAATCATCTGAAGATGAAAGGAAATTAATGGTTTACCATTATAAACAAGGGAAATCATTGCGTGAAATTGGCAAAATCGTTAACAGGAGTCACGCAACGGTACAATGTGTTATAAAGAGGTATCAAAATAGGCAAGGTATAAAGAATAAGAAAAAAATTAGGGACAGAAAGATTTTTAATTCCCAAGATGAGCGGTGGATAGTAAGGCAGGTCAAAGAAGATCCGAAAATTAGTGCACCGAAACTAGCCCTGGCAGCTGAAAAATATTTAAATAAAAAAGCACATCCCGAAACAGTACGAATTATTTTGAGGAAAAATGATTTTCATGGAAGGGTAGCGAGAAATAAACCACTTATTAGTAAACAAAATCGTAAGAAACGGTTAAACTTCGTAAAAGAATACGGAACGAAGGATTTTGATTACTGGAGGACTGTAATTTATGCTGATGAAAGCAAATTTAATTTATACGGGTCAGATGGGAAAATTCCAGTATGGAGAAAACCTAATGAGGAGTTGAAACCTGCTAATTTGCGAGGAACAGTTAAACACGGTGGTGGAGGCGTCACTGTGTGGGGATGTATGTCAGCAGCTGGAACTGGGAAGCTCGTGTTTATTGATAATATAATGGACCAGGATGTGTATTTAAGAATTCTTCAAGACAATTTGAAAGCTAGTGCTCAAAAACTTGGGATTTTGGACAATTTTAAATATTATCAGGACAACGATCCAAAACACAAGGCTCATAAAGTCCGTATGTGGTTGCTTTCTAATTGCCCAAAAGTGTTGGAGACACCCCCACAGTCTCCAGATATGAATGTTATAGAGAATCTATGGAGTCATTTAGGAAATGCTATCAAGAAACACAACATTTCTAATCAAAATCTGCTCAAAACGGCTTTACAGAAGGAATGGGAGCTAATTAGTCCGGCCTACTGCGAAAAATTAGTAAGGTCTATGCCTAACCGTCTAAAGGCAGTTAAGAATAACAAGGGCTATCCAACAAAGTATTGAATGCTGCAATTAAGCATTAACTATTTTGATTTTGTATAGAGATTTCTACTATTGTAGCAGTTATGTATGAGTTTTATTTTGACTCATTTTTTGAATTACGCAAGCTAATTTAATTATTATATTTCTTATAGGATGAATTCAAATAATTTTTTTTGTAAATTATCTTAAATAATAGTATAATCATTATTAAAATAAAAAATGAAATAAATTATGGTTTATAACCTGTTAAAATGAAAATAATTTTTTTTTCTAATAGTGTATGAGTTTCACTTTGACTCACTGTAAGGCTATTTCGTAAGACCAATGACAACTAGACTACCAGTAGAATACGAAATAGGTCTTAACTAAGGCAAAAGTCTTAATCAACAGAAATAGTCCTACCAAAGACTGTTTTTTAGTCAGTGACTGCACTTAAGAATCTGGGGGTTAGTTTAAATACTGAGCGAACCACAGCCGTCTTTATGCAAGGGATTCTAAGCCTAACTGAAATGGCTTGAAATGATTCAAAAATATTTACATATACATAAATTTTTTTTTTTTCGCTGGCGCTACATCCCATGGAGGGATTTGGCCGCTTCATTTGAAGTTTCATAATCATTTTTTGTAACGGATAATGAGTGATTAATTCATTGATCCAACATTAACCAGCCGTGATTTTTTCATCACCCGCCGGGAATCGAACCCGGAACCTCCGGAGCTTAAAGCAAGCATGCTAACCACTGTGCCACCGGAGCGGCTAATAAATACTAATACATAAATGTTTTGACATATATTTTGCGAGTTGAGGGTGAACTCGCTTATTGTTTTTTTTTTCTATAGTCCTATACACCACAAAATCTTGTTGTTTATTGAGCATTTTAATTCTATTTGGTCCTATGTGTTAAATTCTTCCAAGTAGAACACAAATGCCATTTACGTAATTTTTCTTATGAGTCCTTTAGTATCCTATATCCAAAGGAACGGACACAAGATACAAATGAACAAATTTTTTTTTGTGTCCACATTTTTTTTACAAATTCGTAAATACATTTCGGAAGAGAATCCTATAATAGCCCTAATTGAATTTGCTAATTTTCTGTAAAGTTTTAATTAAATCGAGAATAACCAACAAAGCATTACCGTGCATCTACAATTTTTTTTTCAAAATCGTTTGTTTTATCGATGAGAAAATTAGTGCTTGCTAGCTTTTTAATTCAATTTTTAAATGCAACAGTAATATACAACTGTAATAAATAATATAATACACTTTTCCACTGTAAACAAATCACCCAAATCAAGTCAGCTAATCCAGAGCCCTCTGTATATATAAGAGCCCTAATGATGCCGCCATTTTTTAAATGTGCTTTCTATAAGAGGTGTAGATTTTGTGATGTTCCATGTAAGCCGGTGTAAAAAAGACTTTTTTAAATTTACATTTTTTGAATGAAAACTCATTATTTTCGGCAATTTTATTTCACCCATTTGTAGGTGAATAATCATATTTAGACATATATGAAAACCAAACTCGGAATCTATCAATTAATCCGTAAAATACAATTTAAATTTCCTTAATTTTATTCACAACTACATGTAAAACTACAAAAGCTTTTTAAACGAGAAAAATAAACAACTCATATAATATTTAATATATTGGATATCTATTAGAACGACAAGGATGTCTATTGTTCTTATTTATTGTATTTTTACACGTGTTTTTATTTTTATTTTATCGTGTTGTCGCCTTTTTGTTTTCTATATGTAGATCAGACAAATATATCTATACCTTTTTTGTGTTATATTTTCGTGTTTGCCCGTTTTTACTTTAAAGTGTTCTTTGTCATTTTTAATGATTTTATATTGAAAAGCCAAAGCCAATCTAAATATTGTTTTTATTTTTTTATTTACGAACTTTTACTTATACGCTTTCTTTGTTTTTTTTTTGTTAATTTTATATTGAAAAGACAAGGATGATGCTATTTGTTTACATTTTTTTTATATAAGGATTTAATGGTTTGTGTGTAGTTGTTGAAAATGGAAAGGTTTTCGTTTTTCAATTTATTTGAAAATGTAGACATATTTTCTTCTACGATTTTAACACCATATCTACGAAACATATTAAACATGCAAATTAACAAAAATATTATTACATTTAATTGAATTTTCATTAATAAACTTATAAATTAAAACTAACAATTTTACATTGGTTCTTATGGGAAACAGAAAAATGTTCACCTCATATAGAAAGCTTCTATTTCTACCTTACGGCTATGATATATGTAAGATGGCTATGGCTAATCTCGCCCCGAGTACTTTCGAAAGAGATATTTAAACTTATCGTATCCATGTGTCAAACATGCCAAAAGAGGATTAGGAATTTTAAAAATACTGCATCAACGACCTAATTAATTTAAATTTTGCGTAAATCAAATTATTTAAATATTGATAAAGTTAATTATTATTGGTTAAAGTGAATTATTCATGTACATATTATATAAAACATAAAATTTTAATTATTTTTTGAATAAATTTTCCATAGTTTATTTTTGTTCCCTTCTCCTTCTTCGTTGGTCCTATGTGACGTGCGCTTTATTATTATTATAAAACTTAGAAAAAAATAAGTTTAATATAACTATGGGAATGGTCCTACATCCATTTAGGCCATTTTTGCTTCAACAAATTTTCCTTGCTTCAGTTTTACGGCTAGAGGATTTTTTATTACTGGAACATGGATAATAATGACAAGGATTTTTATAAAAATAAAGAACAATTTAAAATTATCTTGAGAAGATAACCATATTTTTGCTAAAAGTTGAAAATTCAATTTCTGAGCAATTTTACAAATGGCGTATAGGTCAAGAGGGGACTCACATGATATTTCCAGAAAATATCGAAAAATTGTTTAGTTACCATTGCATTTGCAAGGAAGGTAGAAACGGTACCACTTAATAATTGTGCCGCTATGCTAAGATTTTGCCATATGTGCAGGAATTTATTGATTTGCCGACCTTTTATTTTGTCTTGTATTATACAATTGAAGCTTTATTGAGAATGAGCTTATGCTCAAAATAAAATGTCCCAAAAATACAATAGTGATAGACAATAAAACCAAAGGCGTTACGTAAGAAAAAGTTGGAGCGGTCAAACTCTGTGTTTTTGAAAAGAACATTTATTAATAATTAACAAGTAGATAACTTTTTAAGTTAAAATTAAAAGAATATCCTTTACCAAAATAGATAAATTAATCTGTAATAAACTCATTTTACAACAGTTTTACAAAAAACGATTAGCTGTATTACTTTCGCGAATTTAGAAACAAATACAACAACATTTGGATAATTACAATGGAGATTTAATTTGTAATAGAACAGCTATCACTATAGATATAGAATTAAATTTGTATGAAACACTTCAAATAAAATTTAAATCCAAAAATAAATCGTATCATGTAACTTTGGGAAATAATGAATCCAAAACCTATGATTGTAATTCATTTTTACGAAATCAAAACTGATGTTATCGAAATAAAAACCGAATGTCAGCCACCTATGATTCGATAACGGAAACGTATTTGACATAAATATTTTAGTAAAAGTTGTGATTTATTCCGAATATATTTTTGATTCCTAAAAACTACGTGATTATTCATGCAAACTAATTTAATTACTAACAACGTATAATTTATTAATCATGCGCGGAATCCACAAATTGTTGCGTCACGAAGTTCAACGTACGATTTTAATTTTAATTTTTATTTTGGCTTTATCGCACCACAAACAAAAAAAAAAATAAAGATAAAAAAACTGTAAAAAATCGAAAAGATCGAATATATTTGATGATCTGCGAGAGATGAACGCGAAAGCTCATTAAATATTTTTTATTATACGTCGTTTTTTATTTTAATACTTTTTTTTTTTTGGTTTGCTTATATACATAGGAGCTTTTTTCTGTTGATTGTGTGTTTAATTTCCTTCTCCTGTCAATGAACCATTTCATAATACTAAAAAATAATAATAATAAAAGAAATACCAAAAGAAAGAATAAATAAAAAAGGCAATCAATGATCTTAAAGAATTAAGCAAAAATAGATTATTTATTTTCTCTTTAATTTGCTGGTCTTCGTCAATGTATGCATGCATCGCGGAAAAAATCGTAATTTTATAATTTATACACATACCTATAGACAAACAAAATACTAAAGTAATGAAACATTTTTATGCCTATAACATTTGCGTGTGTTGTATGTACATATATAAAAAAAATAAAAAGAAATGAAAAAGATTTTTCTTATATATTTCGAGCTAAGTATTTACTATATACAATACATTTATACGAGTACATACATATCTACTTTGCAGAAAAGGTATTGGTGTCAATGTACGAACTTGAACTAGACAGAGAATTTATATTTTATTTTTATAAATAAAAGATAAAGTAAGATATTGAGAATTTACAATTAAAGTTGTAGTTTTTTTAATAGTTTTATTTATATTCCATCTATCCATTCAAACAATGTTACATAGCGAAACACAGAGAGAGTCGTTATAGTAAAAGAGCGAATGAAAGAATTACACGAAAAACAAAAAAGTACTAAGACTCATAAAAGCTTTCGACCTAAACAACCTTGATTAGCAAAGTGTTTTTTTTTTTTTCAAATTTTCTTTCGCATTTTATTTTAGGTTTTACTTTTAAAAAAATTTTAAATTCGATATTTTGGAATGGAGATCCGGTAAATTTAAATTTTATACGCATAATATTATTAGTTATCGATACTATTACAACAAAACATATGCATATGTATGTAACTTTCTTCTTTATAGTTTTGCCTCGCACAAAAATGCATTAAACAACCAAGCGATCATTTAATAATCGATCAAGTTGATGCACTTGATCTAAATATTAGAGTCGCGCACTTCATTATATAAAAAGGCATAAGCACAAATTTTCATGATCAAGTTTACGGTTGAGTTTTTATTGCGCCATCGTAATTTTGAATAAAATATTCAAGATCGTTGTTGTTTTCTTATCAAATGTTAAACATGCCTTATCAACAACCAAATTTATTTGAATAAAAAATATATAAAAACTGTGTTTCTGGTACAATTAATCATTTTATTAGAGAAAATTACTCGTCAATTCAACAATTTAATTTTCTTTTCTATTTCATGTTCAACACGATTAAGAAAATGAGAAAAATAAAGTGAATCAAGAACGTCTAGAATTTAATAATTTTATAGACGCAGCATAAACGAGTTACCGATTATTTACTCGTACTTTCATTTGTGTAGTATTTTTGTCACCAAAAAAAATTAATATTTTTGCTAAAATATTGTATGTAACAGTCGAGTTCTGTAGTAAAACTTTGAGATAAATTGAAAATTACCGCTAATATCAAAATATCTATAGTGTCCTGCTAATTTTGATTTAAGTGTTGACCACTCATTTGTAGCTCAAAAAGCGATTTAAGATGTTATTTCCATAAGAAATTGCTGATTAAGGTTATAAATTTATAAAAATGTCCCAGCACATATAGAACAAACGAATAAGGTGCATAGCTGGGCCAATTTTATAAAAAAGGCCACTATGGATACGACCGGAAATGAATCGTTACCCAATTAAATTGCATTTATAAATTTTTTTTTAAATCTTGTAAATGCTATAGTTTGGCTTAAAAATTTAAAGGACTCCATTTTTATAAAATTGAATAAAATTGTATTTTCGATAAAGAAAACTGCGATGGAACTTAAAAATTTGTGGGAAAAATTAGAAAACTTGTCAATAAACTCAATTTTCTCGGAAAAATCAGTTAATAAATTTAATTTTTTTATTGCAAATTTTAATTTGCTAGGAGATTTACTAAAAAATTATCCCAACTTTTTTTTTTCTCTGCGACGCATAGCTTTTGAGATATTATTATTTCAATGCAAATGCTCGATGGTACATGCGGTTCGATAATATTTAATAGAAAATGATAAATTATAATTCTAAGTATTAAATAGAGAAAGTATTTATATTCGTAAAGGTATGTATACAAACAATATTCAGTAGGAAAAATGCATTTCCGGATATATTGTACTATGTAGAATTTTCTATATTTGGTGTCAATCAAATATGTGAAATTTACCTTACCAGTAAATTCTGTTACTATAGACTGGAGACGGTAAGTATCACATCTTCGACGTGGGTTGAGGTCAGGCGATGAAATATAATTACATATATTATGTGTACCGAATGAAATTTGTGATTCCCAAATTTATATTATCTCATAGGTTACTACGCAAAAGAAAAAAACTGGTACCGTTATTTTGTAGAAAAACAATTTAAAAAAACGAATAAACGTCAAATTGGGCATTTGTTTTATTTGTTTCGAAATGGACGCATCATAAGGAGAAAAATGTGATTTAATAATTAGATTGTGCAATGATCATCCCGAGTATATCAATAAAAAAATGGTAAATTGGCCGGTGTTTCCAATAATACGGTAACAAATGTAAAAAAAAATGTCAAATCAATCTTTCTGTATCACGCAAGCCCGGATCCGGAGAAAAATCAGGTGCTCCAAATAAAATGTTGGATCAGAAAATTGTAAGTTTCATTTCGAAACATCCCTCGATGTCTGTGCGAGATTTGGCCAGAAAAACCAAAACAACCAAATCGATTGTGGAACGAGCTAAAACCAGAAATAATCTACGGACATACAAGAAGTCAAAAATCCCCAAAAGAAGTGTTGAACTATTTAATAGAGGGATCGATCGAGCAAAGAAACACAATAAATGGTTGAACGAAAGAAAAGATTCTTGTTTCGTAATGAACGACGAGACCTACGTCAAAATGGATTTCTCGACACTTCCAGGTCCCCAATATCACATCAAAAAGAAAGGTAAAGAACTGGACGGAGCAATTACTACCATAGCTGTTGAAAAATTTGGCAAAAAAACATATGGTTTGGCAAGCAGTTTGCCAATGCGGCTTAAGATCACATCCATACATAATAAATGGGATTATGAAAAGGTGAATGTTCGCCGTAAAATGAACAAAAAGTTTGAACGAATACGATTATTTAAAAACTGTACAATATGTGCAATAGAACAAGTACAGAAAAATAATGATTATATATTGCCGTTTAGTTTTAATTCTTCATGTACAAATCACAAATTTCATTCGGTACACATAATACGCTTGACAGTAAAACGGAATTTCGAAAATGAACTTGCAAAATTCCTAATAATTTCGCTCTTCGTAAAACTAATTATCTGGTTCTGTTTCGGAAGAACCTTATACATATTTCTATCAGAATTCGTATTTATGAGTTAAATAAAATAAAACTGAAATTATTAAGAGTTTTAAAGGTGTTGCGTATAATTCGCTAATACATTATTGCTTTCTATATAATAGAAAGTAAACAAAAGTGTAATTAGCAACGCAGTCGCTATATAGCCTGATGAGATTGACTGGAAAAAATTAAAATTTTCTCATAATTCTCATTCAGATCGAAAGGAACTTCCAAAATTCTTAATAATTTCGGTAGAAACTTATATTTCTAATTGCAAAAATTTTGACTAAAATTATTAGTATAGTCCAATCCACCCAACCCCCTTTCTGATGTTATTATAATAAACAATAACGCTAGAATAGTTATACACAAAAGACATTTGAGATTTATTGCCATATACCTAATCGTATGCGCTGTGCACGAACTTATTGAGTCCATTAAGACAGAGGTATAGTATGGCACCAATCGATGCGGTCCCATTAGTTTGGTGATGCCAGCAGCCCCAGAAATATTGTTAGAACCAACATTTTTAAAACAAAATATTGAAAAGGGATTAAAATGTTGAACTACTTCATGTGAAGAAGTCTACTTACGCCACCGGCGTTTAAATTACATCACCTCATAAAATACTAATTATTATGTAGATTGCAATTGAATCAAAATACAGATATCTTTCAGATATCACGTGTTCAGTTAATATTTGGAATTAATTAATGCAAATTATACATAAAATCTATCGCACAGGTTTAACATCGTTTCGGAAATTCCCCTAATCAAATATTTTATTAGAGTGTTTTATGGTAAATCTTAGTCTTATAGTAAGATCCAGAAATAATATGCTTACACGTTAAATATCGTTACACGTTAGCAGCAATATTGTACTAGTATCAACTAATAGTCACGATACCATTAATCTTTGCTGTAAATCTTAATTAGCACTGTATGTATTTGTGTGGTTTATTTATTTAGACTGTGTCGAAACTCATTATGTGATTGGCTTACTGTGTTAGTTAAGTGGTATAATTATGCATTAAAAAATGTACCATTCATAACATTTGTTGTCTAAACATCTATCAATTTCTCGGAAATTACTGTAATTGAAATAAAGCAATAAATCTGTAAGGCGGGGAAATATACCAAACAATTATTACACTATTCGGACAGCATAGTAAACAGCTTCTAGATAGTCCAGCTTTATAAACTCTTGCTTTAATTCCCTTTCAGCACCCTTAAAGTTGGTACCGTTGTCAGTATATATTTCGAGTAGTTGACCTCTTCTCGCCCGGAATCGAAGGAAGCACTGAATGAAGCTATCGGTGGAGAGGCTTGATGATACTTCTAGGTGTAAAGCTCTTATGGTTAAACAGGTGAATACGACACCCCATCTTTTCTCCGATCATCGTCCTACGACGACAGTGATTGACCCAAAAAGATCTATGCCGACATAGCTTAAAGGTCGACAGAATGCCGCAAGTCTTGCCGGTGGTAGCGGAGTCATTTCTGGTGATTTTGATTTTGCTTTTTGCTGCTTACACTCTGGGCAGTCGAACTGGATTCTTCGTAACAGATTGCGCAATCGTGGAATCTCATAGACCTGGCTCAATTCATTAACAACGGTTTCGTTGTTCTGGTGTTGATACATAACATGGTATTCGTGAACACGTAAATATGTAATTCGATTGCCACCAGGCAAAATTTTTAGCGTTTCGTGTTGTAGCGAATACAAATTACTGCATCAATACGTCCGCGAACACTAAGAACTCCGTTTTCGTCTAGATGCGGGAAGCATTTAAAAATTTGACTGGCACGATCCACACCGGAGTTATTATTCAAATTTAGCATCGCTATCTCTTGTTGGTATTTATCCCATTGAGCTCGCTTGATGAGCTGCATGGTGGCAAGTTGAAACTCTTTGTATGTCTTTGACCCTGCCATTGGCTTGGAGCTTTTGATCAGCGACAGAAACATATGGCATGCTCTATTTACGATAACTTGGGCTCGCAGTAACTTTGCCCATGTTGAACAATGGTCTGGGTTGATAGCTTCTGGCGGTTCCACGGATATGACACGATGATAGTTCATTCGAAATTCCTCGGTGGGATTAGCGTCTTCATTTTGAGCTATTGGCCATTCTATCTGTGGTTCTTTTAGAAAGGCTAGGCCTTGAAACCATCTCGAGCCAATTTCATAGTTTGGTGAGTTCCCAGTCCATTTGTTGGCCTCATCCGCCACATTTTCTTTCCCTGCTAGCCAGTGCCACTCGTTTTCCTTGGAGTTTTCCAGGCATTTGGTTATCCGGAATGCCACGAATTGTTTATAATTTCGAGCTTCAGATCTCAACCAGCCAATTACCGTTTTTGAATCTGTTCAAAAGTGGTTTTACCCGATAGACTAATGGAATGAGATTTTATAACTGATAAACCCAAACGAGCACCTAACACGGCTGCCATTAGTTCGAGACGTGGTATGGAGATCAGCTTGTTGTTCGGGGCTACGCGAGTCTTTGATGCCACCAGCGCAGTAGTGACTCCATTACATGTTGTTGTTCGAATGTAAGCCACTTCGCGTAAGCCACAGCAACAGCCGCGTGTGCACTCTGACTCGTATCAACAAATACGTGCAGTTGGTACGTCGCCGGTCTTGATCCCAGATAATAGCAACGAGGAATAGAGAACTGATCAACATTTACTAGGTGTCTCACGCAAGTTTTCCAGCGTTCATTCAACTTGTCTATAATCGGTTCATCCCAATCAGTTCCGCTACGCCATACTTCTTGCTAGATCAGCTTAGCATAGATGAGGAGATTTGATATTAGACCCAGAGGGTCAAAAACACTCATCAGGATTCTTAATATTTCTCTTTTAGTGGGTGTTTTACTCTCATCTAATATTGCTCTATCAATTCGATTTGTATTTAGTTCAAACCGAAAGTTATCATTTTTATGATCCCACCACAACCCAAGGACTTTATCACCAATAGTACCTTTATGACGTATTTCATTAGACTGCTCTTTCACGTCTGTTCCAATCGCTTGCAGTAAATCGGGGGAGTTGCTGAGCCATCCTATCGTGGAAGCCCGCGTGTTAATGAATGGTTCTTACATGTAGAACCGCCTGAATTGTCTCGTCCATGTTTCGAAAACTGTCCAACCAGTCATCGACATAATGTTGATGCTGGATGGCTTCGACTGCTCTTGGATATTGCGATTTGAACTGTTTCGCATTTTGATCTTTAATATACTGGGCGATTGGTGCGGAGCAAGTTGCTCCGAAAGTCATGACCTTCATGATGTAGGTATCCGGTTTTCGTGATGTATCCAAGTCTCTCCAGAAAAACCTCTGGGAGTCGGTGTCCTTTGCCGTCACAAGGATGTGATGAAACATTTTCTTGATATCACGCGTAACAGTAATTCTTTCTTCTCGGAATTTGAATAAGACAATTAGTAGTGGCGCAAGTTCGTCGGACCCTTTCATCAGTTTGGAATTTAATGAAACTTCATCGACTTTGGCTGCAGCGTCCCACACCAGTCGCAGTTTATTCGGTTTATTTAGGTTTTGCACTACAAATATTGGTAAATACCAAGATCTACTTTTCATGACCGTTTTGTCTGGTTCTAGTTTTCGGATGTACTCCTTTTCCTTATATGTCTGGATAAGGTGTTTGACTTTAGAACCTAGTTCTGGATCTTTAATAAGTTTAGACTCGAATGAGTCTAGTCGTCGTAACGCCATCGATATGCTATTTTGGAAGTTTTATTTCTTCGAACTTCCAGAGTAGTCCACTCTGATACCGATCACCTGTGTACTTGGTTGTTTTTGCAATATTTCGCGAAAGCGCATATTTCCCCATGGTTCAACCAATTTATTATGTTCGATTCCGTATTTATCTAGTGTATACAAACGATTCACTAGTTCATGTAGGTCGTCCCCGTAATCAACACTTTGCTTGATTTCATGGTTGTATAGTTCCACTTTATGCTTTGAATGTTTTCCATGCACAGCCCACCTTAATTTGGTCTTAGTGCAATTAGTGAGTGTCGGCCATTTTGTCGTACCTCAGTTGGTTTCGTTAGCCACGCCTCGCCTGACCCTATCAAAATTGTTGGTTTAGCTTTTTTGTATTCCGCTATAGGTAACTCCTTAATATAATCTGGCAATGATTCTATTGCTAGACTTTGGCATGGTAGTGCCAGTGACTTGGATGTGCGCACCGGTTCTAAAATAAACTGCTCGGCTTCTCCGTCTGCCCCGGCTATTTTCGGTGAAACAGTCATTGAACTATCCTCCATGGTTGTAATCTCTTTTGCCCATTGAAGGCGCAAACGTCAACTTTTGCTCCTTGTAGGCCGAGATATTCCGCAACCTATTCTTCCATTATTGTCCCATTGCCGCCATGTCCAAAAAAGCAAATGCTTTTAGTTTCTTCCCAGTTGGTCCGTACAAATTAACAGGTACGATTCAGTACGGAACTTCGCTATCCCCGTCCGGGTGTAAGCTAATTTTCACCACGGTTGAAGATACTTCATTATTAACCGTCGATATTTTTGGATGATTTACGATCGTTTCAGTTCTGTGTAAAAGATGGTGATGTGCGATTACATTCGTCCACTTAACAACGTTGTTTATTGAAGCAGCGTCGAAAATTATAAGGCTGAATACACATCCCGCACCAGCGATGGTTTCTAATTAATTCCCATCGCTTGGTGCAATTCATTGCTAGAAATTTAGCGCACTTTACCAGTGGGTGTTCCACCTGACATATAAAAACATTCTTCTAGTGGCGTTGATCTGACAAATGGTTGCTGTGGTACCGAACGACGCTCGATATTGTTGTTGAAAACTGCCTCAAACACAAGCCCATTGGCAGCTTTTTCATTACTCCGTTGTATTTTTTGTACTTCTAACTCGTTAGCGCCGTTTGCGTTACACTCAGGTTGCACCTCTTGCTGTGCATTGCCTGTTTGGTGGGATTGAATCCACTGACAAGTTCTATTCGTGATTTCGTTCGATTTGACCGGACTGGCACAACGTGATGATCTAACTTCCTCAATTCTTTCTTGTAGGTAATGAAGCTTTTGTTTTGCGAATTCTATTTCGATATCTTCTCGTATACGTTCCAAATAGGATTGTGTTATTTACCGTTGTTTTTCTATATTTTAAGGTTCGAAATTACTCGTTTGTATTGGGCTGTTTAATTGAACGTTTAGACTTCTACTATCGTCGGTATTGTCAATATTATCCGGTATCGTTATAACCTCTGTCCTTACAGGAGATGACCGTAATGACATGGCAAGTTTAGTCTTTGTTATTTCTATTTTAGATTTAATTGCAAATTTTTTATTTTTTAGCATTTCACCCGTTTTTTCACCTTGTTGTTCGACGGTCGGCTGGAATACTCGCGATACACTCAGCGGATCGACATGCTTCTCCCAGACTTCATCGTTAACATCATTTTTCGGTGGTTTCTCTAACGCTGTACGCGTCAGCTTCTCTATTGGGCTGAACGACATTTTGTGTACACTTTAAACTTTTTATTGTTCAATAAAAAACCGAATAAAATTTGTTTTAGAATATTAGAATTTAAACTATGCGGTTTTAGTACTTTTTTATTTTCACAAATTCACGTTTTTACATTTATTTAGTGGCACTAAAACAAATTTTAGTATTTTCCTCAACGAATTTTATTTTTCCGCTATATCCTTCGTTTCTTTCAAGTAATGCACACTCGACCAAGAAAAACAAAATCCTTAAGCTCGTCTCTCTTTTTTTTCTATTTCCTTTTTTCGGGGCCTACGAGACTATTTTTTCGTTTTTATGTACGTATATTTTTGGTATCACACAGGGCGTTTTTCTTTGTATGAAATCGCGTTCGTTTTATTTTGTGCAATTATTTATTTTTAGATTGCACCGCTATTAACAGCAGGAAATGAAGAATGGGTAAGTCCATTTTCCAATTTTGCGTTTTTCATATCAAACGAAAGGGGCGAAAATTGGGCATCGATGGCCGATTGTAAAATGTTATAAAATTGTATCTTAACTGGAAAAAATTTAGAAAGTAATTAGGGTTTACCTATAAATAGATAATAAGGAGAATAAACAGTTTATTGCCTTTTGAAAAAAATTGTTTTTTGGACTTAGAGCCTAAACAAATCTCGCCCGTCGAGTTCGTTTAGACCTTTACACAATTTGCATTTTTCGTCGACGGTGTCGAAAATGTTACTTGGGACTAAAGCAAACATTGTTCATATGAAATTTAAATAAATAGCACTGCAATTAATTGGTATTTTCTTTTTGGGAGTAGGATTTCCATAAAGTGGTGGACTGTGGTACTTCGAGGTCCAAACTTCGGGATTTGTAATTTACTGAATGCTCTCAATTACTGTATACTTACCTTAACATTTTGTATAGGGATTTTTTTTATAAATATTGAGTTTGAATGTGCCACGATGCATTCGATCACGTGATGACCTGTCTTTACACTGTAATTCGGTCACATAAAATATACGATATTGAAAACGAAAATGTTAAATTCAATTAGCATATGCGACAAAAAAATGACACCAAACTTCCTGAAATACCGCGTGCTATTAAATACACATATCACTGTATAAATAAATGACATACATAATCGCATAATTCAATTTCTCATTACACATACATCTGTACATATGCACGATCACTTAAAACACTTACTATTTTGTTAGTTTTAAAAGTTTTTTTTTTTTTTTATTCTAGCGATCGAGCTCATCAAGTCATAACAAAACAAAAAATAATCAGAAGTAATACGCGAATATATTTTTTTTAATTTGATTTTTTTATAATTTTGACGGTCAACGACCGCCCAGAGTAACGTTCTCATTTCGATTTTTTTAGTTTTAGTTTTTGCCGCCGAAGTTTATTTATTTAATTCTTTCTTTCGTTTTAAGTTAGGCGCTTAACATTTTTGACCATGAACTTCCATTAGGCTTATTTTCATTATATGTATAGACTTGAAAAGAGTTGATGATATTTGGTCAATCTATTATTAGTTTCAAGTGCAATTGCAATCTAGAAAAACTTTCTTCTCTGAAATTTTCTTTTTGCTGTTATATTATTGTTGTGTTATCAATAAAACAAAATTGAAAAACATTTGTGACAGTTAATTTTTTTTACCTGTATATACTTCTAATAAATAATTTATAAGAAAAAGTAAAACTAAACTTTTAGTTTTTTGTAATTGGAAATAAAAATGAAAAAAATTACAACAATAATATTACTTGATTGGTCGAATGATAATAGAAAACGAAATAAATATTTGTTTAATAAATCTAAATCGGTTTAATTATGTATTTTATTTAGAAATAGGAAGTGATGTGAGTCATTTCCTTTAGCTATCGCAAAAAAAATATCATTGATAAATTTGGCTCTTAGGCAAATATTGCTCGGCAACCTGTAATTAAACCGATAGTTACGAATACATCTTAATAATGATGTCATGGAATAAAATTCTTTTCCTATTCCCGTTTAGTAATAAGTTAATTAAATACGCTTTGAATGGAAAAAAAACTCACCATGAATGTATTACTCTCTAGTTCATTTAGTAGTGCTAACATAATAAAACATTTGAATAATTATTTTCCAGTTCCAAAATAGTATATTGTGTCATTACAATTAAAAGTGATTTTAGTATTAAAAGCAATTTTACGCCTAGCGTAAATGAATGCAACATGTACATTTTCATATTAGTAACAAAAACGCCAACTTTAATACCAAATAATAACAAGCGAATTTTAAGATGTTTGGAGGAAATAGGAGATTGTGTCATTACTATTAGTTTTCGCATAGGGGAAGGTAAGTTTGCCCGCTTTTCAAAATCCCGCCTTCAAAATCCCGAAATCAAAATCCCAATTTTGAAAATCCCGCTTATTCCTGTTATATTTGCGAAACAAGCCAAGCGAGTTACGCAATATCACACAAGTTTCACAAAATGACATTTCCTATCGTGTTACATACAAGATTTTTTCTAGTTTTGATAAAAATATTGTAAATATTGAATTTTGATAAAAAAATAGGTCTTTATATTGTAAAATTTCAAATTAATTTCAAACTTTATTTTAAATCAATTGGGCACAAACTAGTGTTTATTTTTAGATAAAAAGTCCAAAAATTTGACTTGACATAATACATAGAAGATAGAATAATATTGAAATTTATATAGACAAACAAATTGACAAATAAATTTTTTTTTTAAAAAGAATTAAAATTGAAAAAGAAATACTTTCAGGTCGGAGCATAATGTGGCTTCAACCTACGTTTAAAGCTAAAGATAGCTAAAAGTAAAAGTCGAAGAGATGGTCAATTTTATTAAAACTCTTGGACATCGTGTTTACTGGTTCCTCCGTAGTTTGTTCTGTAATCTTTATACAGTTGAAGGAACTCCTGACTTCTTAAATTTCTACTCGATGCCTCTATTTTTACTTTCTTTTACGTAAGTAAAATAAAGTATAGTAATCATGAAAATTTTCGACCTTGAGATTATTGAAGATTTATCTGTTTTAAGGTCCCTGAGTCCGAAAAAGTGCGTTTCGGAATGATGGCTGTCTGTCAGTCTGTCCATCAGTCAGTCTGTGTCCACTCTACAGCCCAGATTGCTTAACCAATCGAACTGAAACTTTAGATTTAAGCTTTTTTGATAAATTGGGAGGTCCCAGTGAATTTTACTCCAAATCGGTCAACCGGAAGTGGCCACTCCCTTGGGCCATAAAATTTGTTTTGCAAATATCTTAAAAAGTATAAGGTTTACAAAAAACTACTAATACAAAATGTTTCCAAAAAATAGAAATAAAAAATAATAAAAATAAAAAAATTTAAAATTTAAAAAAAAAAAATTTAAAAATTTTATTAAAAAATAAAATTGATGTGTGGCCAACACATTTCTTCTACGAACAGGGAATTTTGAGAAACCAATTACGCAAACTTCTTACAAATTTATTATTTTGTATTACTTTTTTTTACATAACTAAAGCTTAAATGTAAAGTTTTTGTTCGATTGGTTAAGCCATCTGGGCTATAGAGAAGACACAGACTGACAGACGGACGGATTGACAGACGGACATCATTTCGAATTACAAGGGAACGTCAAAACAGATATATCTTCATTAATCTCTTACATAATATTTGGGGTTCCAGCTCCCAGATTCCGTGAAACAGAAATTTTATTTTGCAAATATTTCAAAAATATACAATTTACAGAAAACATGAAAAAATAAAAACAATCTTAATTAAGTTTGCAAGAAATTTGCATTATAAAAGTTTCTTAAAATTCGCTGTTCGTTAAAGAAAGTCGTGTGTTGGCCACACCTCAATTTTTTTAATTGATTCCAGTATAGACTTTTACTAGGAGGAGGAATATTTCTTCGCGGTAAAGGACTTTTTTTCGATATTTCTTCGTGGCCGGATACGAATGTTAACTATAGCGCGAGTCAAAATGTTTTCAGCAAAATTCCCTATGGTAAAATATATGCTGAAATAGAATTAATATTGTCCATTTAAAAATATAATCTTGTTTCAAACTTTCAGAATTTCATATCTTCTTTCCTGGAATTGCAGGAGGTATGTACATATTTAGATTATTACGCAGTGATTATTTGGTTAATAGTGCTTGTTTTTCTTATCTGTGCTTAATTTTAGAAGAACACATTGAAATGATTAGGCAAAATTCATGTTTATGGGATTTGCAAGATCTGCAGGACAAAAACGGGGTGAGTATCGAAATCTTAATTTTTTAAACCTCAAGCCATAATACACGTTGATTCCCAACCCCATGTGATATGCTCCCCCTCCCATTAAAATTCTCCTTCACCAAAAGGGGCGGCCCGAGTTACAAAAGGGAGATTTTTGGGAAAAGTAAGATTTTGAAAAGTAAGATTTTGTAAAGTAAGATTAAGGACCCAATCCATTGAACTCGTTCTGTAAGGAACGATTTAAACCATTTACGATAAATACCATTGATCCCATAATTGATCATCTTATCTAAGAGGATAGAATGATTAAGTTTATCGAATGCTTTTGAAAAATCTGTATATACAGGGTGGTTTGTACTTGAGTGTAAATAGTTTGAGGAGTGATTCCTTAATTTCAAGAAAAAGTCGGTCCAAACTGCAATAACAGTAATGGAGATATTTAATAATAAAAATGTATCAATAGAAATTAAAAACAAATGATTACTAAAATGCATTTAAAATGGACGTGGCCATTTTGAGCAATAAAAAGTGTTTACAAAACACAAATATCTTAAAAAAGCTAGAAAATTGATTTATTTTTAATTGACATGACACACTTTTATTCTAATTTTTCATGTTATCTCGAAAAACAAGTCAAATTTGTTTAAGAGATTTTTGTAGGTATTTGTATGAGGAAAAAGCAAAAATTAAAATTGACTAAATTTTCATATTTTATGAGTAAAAAACTATGAAAAACGCAAAATTTTTGTGATATTTAAATAAAAATCATTGTTTAAACATTAATACTTAAATAACGGAATGGGCTACTTACTTACATAATACATAAAAATAAGTGTAATTCTGATCAGTAAAAATAAAATTACAAATGCTTGGCATATACTACCAAACTTTGCAGTAATTAAGAAAAATATGCGTGAAGGTACCATCTCCAACAAATTTTCTTTAACGCGCTGTATCTCAGTAAATATTGAAAATTCACCCCCTTTCAGGAACGATATTTTGCTTCAAATTAATGAAGGAATCACCTTTGAAAATATTTACACTCAAATACAAAATAACAATGTATAACATCTACTCCAAAACCAGAATTTAAAGCATCAGTGGCAAACTCAGTGAAATAGAGCAAATTAGTCATACTGGAACGTCCCTTGAAGAACCCATGCTGATTTTTAGATATCATATTTCTAATATAGGCTAATAATTTCCTATATATAATCTTCTCAAAAACATTGGAAGAAGAATTTATTATTGATATAGGCCTATAGTTTGAGACATCAGTATTGGCGCCTTTTTAAAAAATTGTGTATCTGTGCTAATAATCCGGATAACATCCTGGACGAGGAAAAGCTGCGAGTTTTTCGGATAGAGTCGAGCCGGAGAATGCTCAGTTCGGCGAAACCATCTGCATTTATACCGCTCATGCTTGGGTGCTATTTATCAGATGGTGTATTCATCTGCAAAAGCAGTAACGTGGAAACCTATATAAGTGGTTTTGCGATGAGGTTCCCAGAATTAAGGATATCTGTCTGGAGCGGTTGTCGGCTTTCGATTGGTGATCTCCCCCAGCCTATTTTATTACACACTTACCGTCCTTTGCCCACCAGAGGATCCCAGCGTTGTGGTTGTTACTGGTATGTTAACATGACTTCCATGCTTGAAATTAAACGAATTATCTTGCACCACAGCAAGTCAGCTTCATTTGAATTAAGGAAGTTGCTTATCTTCTCGATGGTTCTGTTTGTGGATTAAATATTCCTAATGGCAGAATTTTTTCAAAGAATAGTAAGGCCTCGACTCCTCTTCTTGCCATGGAATCAATTCTATTCTTTCCCCAGCTACATTCTTTCATTCTTAGCACATCATGTTCTGCTGAGTGTCGGCTAAGGATCGTAAGGATGTGGAACACTCTTGGGTCAGTCGTTGGCTAAAGTATTATATGTTCGGTGGTGCGACCTTCGAGAGATCAGTGGACATCACTGGATTTTCTTAAGAACTGGTATGAGTCGATAGTCTGCTTTTCTCATGGCTCTCGCTCCGATAATAGTTCTGGTTACGGGGTCTGCCTGGGTTGATGCATTGAATCTCAATGTTACAAATACAAATTTTGTTTTCTGTATACAGACAGCATATCTGTGCTGAGTTCTTTGGATAATCCCTTGACTGTGTCAAAATTTGTTAAGGACTGTAAATACTTTATACATCTTCTCTGTTCAAGTAATAGAGTGACGATCATGTGGGTTCGATCAAGTGGAGTGGGAGATTATCCAAGTTTTACGGAAATATTACAAAATGCAAATGGAACTAAATGAAATAAATTTTGGATTAAAAATATTTTTTTCTTTTTATTTTTAATTATTTTAACTTTAAGCAATAAGAATAAAAGACAAACTAATTGGTGCTTTCATTAGGCATAAAAACTTCTTAAAATTAAAAATAAGATATTTTTTTTGGGACGATATTTCATTTGGGTACTTCCCGAGTTAAAGTAAAATTGACGAAAGTCGTGCTCCGTACAACACATTCGATACCTGCAAATAAATAAAAACAAGAAACACTACACATAAAAAAACAATGTCTGTAGTCTCTAGAAACAGAAGTGAACCTTTTTAATCTGGAAATTTATAGTTAATCATTTATATTTTAATGGTTTATACTGGCATGTAAAATGTGTAGCATAATTAAAGAAAAATTCAATTGATCCTTGTAGTGTTGTACCCCTCACCCGCAAAATATGCACAAACGGCATAGTTAGATTTCTCAATCATAACAGTTTTAACAAATTAACACTAAACATACATTATTTCCATAAACCTTCTTATTATATCAAATTTTTGTTATTTGTAATATGTATACATTTTTCCCCGCTTAAAGCGCTTTTTAACCTTTACCTTTCGTCAATTATTAAGTAACAAAAATATAAAAATACTTGCAAGAGTAGAAAAACAACCGTATTCAACTCTACTATTGGTTGTTACTCTTTCGGATACTCGCTATCGCTCAGGTCACAAACTGTATCCTTATGAGTAATAATAATAACTAACATTCACGTTGTTGCGCTTTGCAAAAATGTATAAATGAAAAATAATAGAACTAATAAAATTACTATCTTTTTATTAAAAAGCCAAAAATTGTGTTTTGCGATTTAAATTTTAGAACAGTTTTGTTTTCATAATTAAAACTTTGATTTCGCTACCTGTGTCTATATTTCTGTGGTGCGTCTAGTCTATCAACAGCTGAGAATTTATTATGAAAGATTTTGACATAGGCCCATTTTCAGAAATAAATACAAATTGGTGAAATTTATTATCATAAATGAAACCCTTTTGGGTCAATTAATCCCTTTTGAGAAGTTTGACACAACACAATAATTTTCCATTTCTAAACTTTCATTCTGGGTTCTAAAAATTAAAAATTGGAAACAATATGTTACTCAATGTGAATCAAATTGATGTCATAGAAAATATTTCATGGGTTTCTTGGCAATCTTTATCAGTTTTTTTATCGCAGTCATCAAACCGAAATCTCATTTCCATCGTATGATAAATTTGTCATCGAAGCGGAATTCGCCCCTACAGAAGAAATAATTATAAAAAAGGTCTGAATTCACGAAAACAACTAGCTTGCCATTGCTAAATTTGTTATACCGACCCTTCAATATTAAACAACCCTAATTTAGCTATATTAAAAATAAAGCAATTTAGCGAAAGAAGTTTACTTAAAATAAAAATAATGTTGGGAAAAACGGTTCAGTTACTTACAACGAAATAGTTTCGAATTATGTTAAATAGTTTATTATTATATTATAATTATTGTATTTTTTGACATACTGTAGCTGCGCCCGAATTCATTTACTACGGTAAGTAAATTTTTAGTGTTAAATTTTTTCTACATACATATTTTATACTCGTTCAATTCTTATAACAGTAAAGAATACAGTATCTAAACATAAAACATTTACCTTTGTTAATGTCGTTTACTCTCCATAAAAAAAGGTAAATTCATTTACCGAATAGGCCGGATTAACTTGAGAATTCGACCGCAGCCTGAACAACATATACAGGATGACCCATTTTAAAAAATCCACTCAAATAACTCCCAGGGGAAGGTCTAAATAAAAAAAAACAACGAGCGGGTTCATCCTCAACTCGCGAAAGATTTTTGTGAAAACTTTCATGTATAAGTATCTATTGAATCATTTTAAGCCATTTCGATGAGGCTGAGAAACCTTGCATAAAGACGGGGCTGTTGTTCGCTCGGTATAATTAAACTAAGTTACATTTTTACAAAATTTGGCTGATATTAATTGAGCATGAGCAAAGTACAGTTCTATTAAGTTGACCTGATATGTACGCTTTAAAATATATCATTACTCGTACACAGCAATCTTGTTCAAGATTCCATAGTAGTAAATGGTCACGGCAAACTCGCGAGCGGTTCTATTTGGGCGCAATATTGACCGTAAAATCATTGCAATTAGAAAGAGAGCCCCCTAACCAAACTCAGCAATAGCAGTGAGCATGAGCAATACTATTAAGAAATCATACCGATTAAACTATTTTAGAATAGGGCATGCTTATAGTAACAATATTCGCCGCAGTTTTTAAATTCAGCACCCTCGGTACAGCTTAGAATGTCAAATGTCATTAGTGTTTTGCATCGAAACTGTATTGAGTATTTCAATAACACAATTTACACAAAACAATTTTTATGTTTTAAAATGTTTATAAGTCGTGTCGATAAAAACAGATGTTACGTATTCATAAAATAAGTTATGATTACTTGTATTAGAAAGATTATCTATCACTTTCTTTCAAAAACCCATTTAAATTGTAAATCGTTAAACGCTAAACTTTATTATAACCTTTACCACGACGGTAATGGCATCTGATGAGCGGAAACAAAACAAAACAAAATTTTTTTGCGTGCCTCATTATTATTTTATTAACAATGTATAGGTGCAATTTTCACAGCTCGCGATTTCCATTTAATTTTTTTGAGTCATATAAAGGCCCTACACACGATCCAATTTGGTCGGTCCAACCAAATTGGTATGTCGGTCTAACCAAATTGGAGTTGCCTACACACGATCAAATCGGTTTGTGTATGTTGAGTACAGACGATCCAATTTAGTCGGTCCGATTTTGACGTTTGTTTGAAAACCAAACATTATGTCATCAAATAACATTATTTTATTTTTTTTTTCTAGCTGAAGCCGCATACTACAAAAAAAATTCAGTAACTTTTTTGGTAATTTCGCAACAGAAGAACTTGACGGACATAAACTTTTCTCAACTTTTCGGTAACTTTTCCCCTCCATACCAACTTAAAAAAAAATAATTCTTTTTTTCATAGGAAAAAAAAAAATTATGTTTTTTAAGTTGGTATGGAGGGGAAAAAAATTTACAAATTATATGAGAAAATTTTATGTCCGTCAATTTCTTCTGTTGCGGAATTACCATAAAAGTTACTGAATTTTTTTTGTAGTATGCGGCTTCAGCTATCTATGAAATTTCACTATAGACTAGAAAATTGTGGACCGATAACACCACACACGATCCAATTTGGTTGGTTGGTTGGCTGTTCACACAAGCATAATTTGTGTTCCTGTTGTTCCTGTTGATTTTACATTTAATTTATTTTTTGTTCTTGTCGATATTCACACATACATGCAATATTTTTGTTCGGCATTTTTGTTTCCGTAACATGATTTCTATCAAAACCAACAAAAATGTTTATACAAGCCGTGCCAAGCAAACACTTAAGCTATAAAAATTGTACCCTATGGCTTAGTATTAGTAATGTATAAAATAAATCAGAAAATATATATACACAAAACTAACACAAATGCTTAAAATATTGTTTACAATATTTTACGTGTATGTATGAATCGAAGAAAAAAAAGAAAATAATACGAAAAAATATGTTCATATTGGTTCATATACCGATACACTAATATCAAACCATAGGGTACAATTCCTGTGAGAGGATCGGTGTAAAGAGCGAATGGCACGGCTTGTATAAACATTTTTGTTGGTTTTGTTTCTATACATTTTTTTACTTACTCCTGCCGCTATAGATGTTTTCACATCAAAAAAAATATACAAAAGTTGCAAAATTTTTTAGGAGGAAATCAAATGATGATCTTAAATTTGACGTTGAGGTCAAATTGCAAGGTCATTTCAAGGTCAAGTCGTTTTTTTATGGGAATACCTATTTTTGACATCGAATTCAAAAAGCGTTGGAAATTTTACGTCCGCATATATATTTTCCATGACCTCCCTACATACATAGATCACCTGAGCGAATATGTTTTAATTATAAAGCTTGAGATTTGCTATGAAAATTAAAACAAAAAAAATTTTAAAATAACAAAACATCGTAATAATGCTTGTCTTTGCTATGAGAATTGAAAATACCAAAATAAACATTTTAAAAATGAAGAATATATATTTTTGAATTTTCATAGCAAATCATAAGCATTATAACTAAAATATTGCGGACGTAAAATTTCCCACGCTTTTCGAATCTGAGCAAGGATTTTGTTCGAAAAACGAGACTTGAGAGTTACGATTTTCGTGTACGTACTACTTATGCAAAAGTAAATATTATTGTTGTTTGGTTTAATTTTAATATTATCGTACATCTAAGAGTACCCGGAAAAAAATTGCAACTCTCAAGTCTCGTTTTACGAACTGATTTCAAAAATAGGTATTGAGAACCCCTATTTTTGACACCGGATACGAAAATAGTGGGAAATTGTACGTCTTTACGATGTATTTTACTGATATATTTACTGCAGATACCATGGTTAAATTAAATTTCGCAAATTATATAAATTAAGTAATTTGATTTTAAAACAAAGGTATAAAATAAAGAAGAATTAGACGCCATTTTGTAATTCGACCGACAGAGCCCCCTTTTGTTATAACTTAGATCTTGAAAAATACAGCAAACCTCCATTTGTGTCACAAATTAATTTTCTAATTTTGGTGTTGCTTATAATAATAACTAGTCATTGCCCGCCAAAATTGATGGAAGTTTCTGAAAACTCAATATAGCCTGAAAATTAAAATGTTTGTTTGTAGAAGAATACGAAATAAGACAATTTAATATTAATTCAAGAATTCCTTTATCACAACGTTTCTTGTAAACGTATACGGTTATCATTTAATATTGCGCCTTGGTATGAGGTATTGTTGATCAGCACTCTAAGGTTCTAATGATTTCGTACTCGCGTTAAAGCTACATAAAGCTGGCCATAAGCAAAAACAGATACCTGTAGAAACAACACAACACTATCCAACGATTGTCCCTGAGCCTTGTTAATCATCATTGCAAAAGGCAAAATGATGGAAAATTGTCGTTGCTTTAATTGAAATCCTAAGCTGCTCTCTTTTGGAGATATATTTTTCAATACGCAATTCGCCGTTATAAAATAAAAATAAAAACTAATGCAAAACGTCTTTGGTGACGATTGAACCAGAAAGCTTATTGGAAAAAATTGAATATCGAAAAATAATTTGCGGTACCAGCCTAAATGTAGATTACAGTTTTACAAAATGTATTATTACATATTGTTTTACAATACAAAATTTTATGTTTTTCAATTCGTATTGAGGCCGTGAGTGCATATGTTAAAAATATTTGGTTAAAAATTTGGTGAAAATCAAATTATCGTGGTGAAATATTTTTATCTACCAAATTTAATATTGCTGTGTGAATTAGTTAAAAATTAAAATTGTGACAACTGAACAACAACATGAAGCGCATTTATAACAATCATTTTCCTAGTTTGTTATCGATTTATAAAGTAAAAAGCGTAATTTATCAAATGAAGCTGTTTTAAGAAGAAGCAGAAAGAAACACGTCGTGCTTATGAATCAACTGAACCAATATTAAAAAAACGAGGTTATGTTTTTTTAACTCGCTTGTCAAATTTTATATACGGTGCCTACTATGATGCATTTTTTATTTATTTTTTGTGGTGAGTAAATTTTTTAATTTAAACTTTTATGTCAAAATTTTAATTTTTAACTGGTTTTTAACTAATTCACTCACGGCCTCAATACGAATTGAAAAACATAAAATTTTGTATTGTAAAACAATATGTAATAATACATTTTGTAAAACTGTAATCTACATTTAGGCTGGTACCGCAAATTATTTTTCGATATTCAATTTTTCCCAATAAGCTTTCTGGTTCAATCGTCACCAAATACGTTTTGCATTAGTTTTTATTTTTATTTTATAACGGGAAACAATGAAATGCTGTTATGAGGAAAAATAATATTAAAATTAATAAGTACTTTGGTGAACACGAACCCTAAACGTTTTCTGTTCGAATTTTCTTGTTAACATGTCAACACCTATATCAGTCAGATTAATCAGTTATAAAGTTGAAGCACCTAAATTGGAAATATAATAAAATACATAGCATTCCACTGCAAGAGATATTGAAACTATTATCTATACTTCTAAGTTGGCATTTATTTATTGGGGGTACAAATAAATGTTAAGGTTTTTTTATATAATTTTAAAGATTTATTCAGAGAAATTGGTACAATGGCTGCGGTCGAATTCTCGGGTAAGTCAATTACTGCGGTAAATTTACATTTTTAATGTTCGTTTTCTGCTAAATTACGCATTTTTTCCTATTTTTTACTCGTTCAATTCTTATAACAATAAAGAATAAAGTATCTAAACGTAAAAGATTTACTTTTTTCTATTTCTCTTACTCTCCAGCAAAAAAAGGTAAATGCATTTACCGAATTTTGCGGATTTACTAGAGAATTCGACCGCAGCCAATGTATTTCATTCAAAGTTTTGTCCATCGTTAGCTACGACTGTATCCAAGAATCGACCCAATTTTTGACTTCCTCATAAGCAGTGAAGTACTGCTCGGCCAGGCCATGGGTCATCGACCGAAACAAGTGTCAGTCGGATGGAGCAATGTCTGGTGAATACGGCGGGTGGAGTAGGGCATCCAATTGAAGCGCCTCCAAAGTTTCCTTGATGACTTTTGCAACACGAGGTCGAGCTTTGTCGTGCTGAAAGGTCACTGTGTCATGTCTTTTGGCATATTGTGGGAGTTTAAGCTTCAATGCTCGGCTTAATTGCATCAATGGCTATTGATAAGGTTCTCCTGTGATGGTTTCGTTAGGCTGGAGAAGCTCATAGTAGATCACTCCGAACTGATCCCACCAGATGCACAGCATTAGCTTCTTGCCATGAATATTGGGTTTGGCCGTTGAAGTTGATGCATGACTGGGCTTATCCCACGAGTACCTGCGCTTCAAGTTGTCGTAGTGGATCCACCTTCCGTCCCCCATCACGATTCGATTTAAAAAACCCTTCCGATTTTGTGTTTTGTGTTTGTTGTTTTTGTGTTTTGTTCGACGTCTCTTGGCTTGAGTTCATACGAAACCCAATTTCCTTTTTGCACCATACCCATGGCCTTAAGACGGTATGGAATCGCTTGTTGAGTCACTCCCAAAGTTTCAGCGAGCTCCTCTTGAGTTTGGCATGAATCTTGGAATCTGGATCACTGGAATCAAAATCGTCACTTTTAAAACGTTGGAACCAATACTCACATGTTTTTATTCATGACGCACTTTTCTTCTGATTAAAACAAAAAGCAGCGCTTCCAGCATACTGTGTTTTGTTGGCACAAAGGTTGACATGATTAGAGCACAAAAAAAATATGTTGTTTACACTTCAGCGAAATGACACATACTGATTTTTAGAGGAAAATGACGAAGCTTTAACATGAATATGACAACAAGATGGTCAGATGTGATTTAATACTAGTTACGTCAACTTTTTTAAATACATTAGAACTTATTTGTACCCTCAATAGTTAAGTTGATGGTTGCCCTGGTATTCCAAAAAATGTTTTTTCTTCCGTAAAATCAAACTACTTGATGAAGATTCCTGATGGCCAAGATTTTGAATCCAACAATGTAGCAAAAGCTTCATCATCTACACTAAAGCGATATGATATATAATTGTAGTGGATTCTATTCGCGACTTTAGAAATTATTCTTAAAGCATTTATATCCTTTAGGTGGAATTTGTTTTTGATGAAATTTTTCTGACTTGCCTGTAAGCATAAAAAACATTAATCCAATGGTAGCTGTTGTTAGAATTTTGCTAACATCATAACATTCCATGCGTCGTTTTACTAAAGGTAAACAAATCCAGCAGAAAAATGAGTGATCATTTCTTGTATGAAATTGGTTTTTCTTGTTACGCGAGCATGAAAGGTTATTGGATATGATAAAAAAATAAAAACAAAATCATGCATCGTTGTGGTATTAACAACTCTGCAAAATCGAAAAGATGAATGTTCTTTTTCCAGGAGAAAAAACTTGAAATGGTTGGTCGTAGGCTGACCGTTACAAATTCTTTAAACTGTCCATCGGTGACGAATGGATCGATCCTCATTTTAAATAACCACCTCCTTGGTTTTACCACAACAAAAAATTGCTATTGTATAATTCTTGTTTTGATTGTACAAAGTTTTCGTTATTAACTCTCCATCAGTGAGTATTTTGGGTATACTTCTTTTAGCAAAAAAAAACTTTTCGCAAATGAAAGTTTGATCAAATTACCTTTAGCAAAATACACGTTTGGCAAACATTTATTTGGCAAAGAAGTATGAATGGCAAATTCACCTATATCAAATATTTGTTTGACAAATTTGTTTTGGCCTCATAATTCCTGAAGAATAATTTGCCAAAAAGTGATTACTCTAAAATTTGAGCAAAATTTCCGCGTGCCGCACCTGAATTAATAAAAATATTTTTGCTTCAAAATGACAATTTAAATTCTGGAAAATGAAGATTTAATCTTCCTTTTCCAGAATTTCATTTTGAAATATTCTGGAAAATGGAGATTTCCATTCTAATTTTACTAATAAATCTCTATTTTTAAAAATATTTTTATTAATTCCAGCGCGAGTCATACCTGCCAAATTTCTCCACAATTAGTATAGAAATAGCCAAGTTACAGGCTAACTGGCCATATTCCGAAAGTCTATCCAAAAATCATTTAAGCATCCCATTTCCATCATACCTGTCGAATTTCATCATAATCGGTAAAGAAATAGCCAAATTACAAGCTAATTGGGCATATTCATAAACTTCATCTAAAAATCATTTAACTAACCCATTTCCACCATACGTGTCAAAATATATCATAAGCCCGAAAGAAATGGCCAAGTTACAAACTAATTTGCGATATTCCAAAAATTCACCCAAAAATCATTTAACAATGCTATTTCCACCGTACCTATTAAATTTAATCACAATAGATTAAGAAACAGCTTGGTTAGAGGCTAGTTATATTTCAAAATTGTATCCAACATCATTAAAAATTCCATTTACATCGTACCTGTTAAATTTATAATAGATTTTTTGATCAAACATACTTTTGCCATTCAATTTGTTTTGTAAAATGATATTTGCCAAATATGCAAATTTGCCAAAGATACTTTGATGAAACTTAACTTTGTCAAATGTTGTTTGCTATTTAAACGGCTCCCGAGTATTTTATATATTTGTCTGCGTTATTAATGCCGATTGTCGCTCTTGTGAGCCTTTCTGTTGTTTTTTCAGATTCAATATTTAAGTGTAACTTTTTATATTACAGCTTATACGTCGTTCAGTGGATAGATGGTATATAGGTACTTAATTTTCTTTAAGAGGACTTGACGTTGCATTCGTTATTTCATTGGTTAAATCGGCAATTTTTTCTAATAAACTTAAAGGGTTTCTAATAAACTTAAACGGGTCATACTACAAACAATTTAAGCTCCTCCTCAAAGTACACGCCTTCCATATCAAGTTCGTCAATTTCTTGTACCAATAAAATCTTGCAACGTAGCTCTGTAGCGATCCCAATTGATAATCAGAAAATTTTTTTTAGCAAGCTATGTATAAGAAAGCAGAATTTTCCTACAAAATTTTATAAATTCATAGATCAGCACGAATGCAACGACGTAAAATTGAGTTAATGAACTTTTAATAATAATTACACTATAATTTGTATATTTAAAGGTACTGCCTCAATACGGTACTATTTCATCATCAAATTTTAGAGTTATAATTTAATAATAGCACGAAACAATCAAAAAATTACTTGCAATGTCAATGCTGTTCAATAATAATGTAAGTTCATGTTAGATTTCAGTAAAATAAAACAAATGTCAACCCATATTATACGATCTAGAATGAAAAAATACAGTAATGAAAATCAAAAAAGTACGATCTTGCGCAGTTATGTCAATACAATAGAAAATGTTTCTATAATAAATTCATGTCTGTTTGTGCTATAAAGAAATGAAGGAATACGCGTGTGTATCTAAGCAAGTTAGTAAGTATTACATATGCGATTTTAGACGACGATTTTTTTTATTGTTTAGCTAATAGAAATGAATTTTCTAGTTATTTCAATAAATAAAATTACTAAATGGGGCATGTGATTCTTACGCACGTGCGGTCGGGTACGACATAATCGAAACTAACTAAATCTTATCAGATTATTCAACAGTTTATACGTTTAACATAAATATTTACATACTATATTAAATGGTGCAGTAACAGGTTCATTACCAAAGATACCAACCAACAATAAAAAACATTCATCATCAAAATCGGGTCAAAAGTTCATCCATACGAAATTGAATTATACATAAATTCTAATTATTAATTAAAAGTGTTTAAACTACCATAAAATTGTAGCAAATTTTCTTTTTCTATTCCATTCGTATTCGTATCAACAAGTTTAAAATATTCCACCACTAATACACGCTCAAAAAATAAAGAAAATGTGCCAGTTTGGAAAATGAACAAAAATAATTTCAGTTTTACAATCGAGCGAAACAAAACAAGCGAAAAACACTAGCAAATGAGAAACATCAACAAAAGCGCACACCATACTCGCAAGATCGATGTACTGTTGCGTTTTCTATTACGAAATTCAAAATGTGTGCCAATGACCGTATATATACTCATAAAACATCAGAGGCAACAACAATGGAAGTAAAAAAAACGATCGAGTTAATTTTTTTTTCTTTTATATTTTAATAACACGAACATCATCATCGGCTTTTCATCATCGTCATTCATTTTATGTGTGATCATGATCAACATAGTTTTATAAAAATAAAATAAAAATTATTGTTAGGTGTTTTGTTGTTGTTGTGCGAAAAAGAAATTAACTCTATGAAATGAATTTAATTGAAATTATGCTAAGAGAGAGTTTTTATAGATCTTACGAGTTTACATAGACTTACTTACTGAAAGAAACAGAAAATTATTTTATTATTTTCTTTTTTACTATTGATAAGAAACGAGAGAAATAAATCCTCTAAGATTATTAGAAACAAAAGTGGTGAAATTAAAATAGTTTATTGACTTTTAGTTTAGTATTTTTAGTGTCTAGTGTAGTAAAGATGTTTTTAGTTTCTTCTTCTTCATCTTAATGAATTATAAAATTTTAGTTTCAGCGTCTCGCATCGATTAATTTCATACTATATACATACATAAATAGTTGTAACTGTTTATTGTCAGGTTGGGAACAATATTGAGGAGCAGGCTTACAGTGCATCTACCGATTCGGTTATACTTTTTCAAGCAACAAAACTATTTTGCTTATGTTGTAGGTAGGATGGAAACTAGAACTATCAAGCTGATCAAGATAAGTACATTGATACTGTGAAGTAAATTAGTAGTGGCTTTCCAATCGACCACCGCAAGTACTTATAAGTACGAAAAATATGTCTCGGCTAAATGTTCGATTGGAATAAATTAAAAATTATAATTATATAAACATAACCTCTAAATTTTTAATACACATAATACCAAAAAATAATACGATTTTGGTTTAATTTTTTAAATTTATGGTAAAATAAATATTTAAAAATTAAATTTTAGCTTTGTTGTAAATTATTATCATATACATATTACCTAGCGGAGAATGTTAACGTAACTGCTTGTAGCTACTCATGAAAAAATATGTAGAGCGGTTCGAGCAGATGATTTAGCAAAAACATAAACCATAAGTGCTTATAAGTAATTGCGGTGGTCGATTGGAAAATACCATTAGTTTTTAGAAGACGTTTATGTTCAGTGAGAGTATCCGGGTGACTGAACGCTAGTATTACTCTAAATAATAACATTTCCTCAATTCAGATTAAGAAAATTTATTTAAGACAATCAAATCTAAACCATTTTGGTCCTAATACAAATGTATCGACTTGCTTAAAATTACTTAAATTTTAAGAACTTCAAATACCTCATTTTTGGCAAATAAATAAAACCAATGTTTATTTGTTTCAGAGGGTTGCTTTCCCGGGATCCCGGAAAATACCCTAAAAATTCTGGAAATCAATAAAATATACGGAAAGCATCATTTTTCTTTTAATTTTACCTTCTTTCATAAAACTGGAATTTAATTTTTAATGATTTTGTAGTTTTATACTGATATTTAAAAAAACAGATTTTAATGAAACCATATTCATAGTCACATACGAATATAATTTAGGTAAATACAATAATATAATTAATGTTTATACAATAAGATTGTTCCAATATAAGTTTGTTCCAATATATAATTTAATTGGCTTAAATCTCCTCACTCCATTTGCAACAACTAAACAAATTTAAACCATTTAAATCTAAGTCGATATATTTTTCATAATTTGAGGATTATCGTCATCATACACGAATCGTCAATTCCTACACCTAACCATTAATATTGATTTGCCTAGAAAAGCCACCCATACAGCAAAATTCGATTGGCTGCCTTGTAACATTCTTGTGCTTTTCAGGCTCGTTTTGCAAACCAGTTCATTAATCGGGATGTCGAGTGGTGTACAAATAAAGTCGTTTTTGGTAGTATAATGACAATTTCTGTATCACAAAATTTTTTTAACAAACTTAAAATTTCATCTTTTATATTTGAGTTTTAAAAAATCTACCACATACAAACAAGAAGTAACCAGGTTTGACCCACTTTTTTATTATATCAGTAGACATTGAACCACCTAAACTAACTCCTTTAAAAATTAACCATGTCCCAATAAATAGGTAAGCCAGCCCCTGAACAGCAAATCACCACTGTAAACCTGTTTTTACTATGCCCAGTGGCCATACTGTCCACAATTTTGTATCCTTTAAAATTAAAAGTCCCTTTTATGTGACATATCGAAAAAGCAAGGAGTTTCGACCATATTAATATTTTCTATTGGAATACCAAATGCTTTTGTCTAAACTTGCTCAAATAATCATCCATTTTTTCAAAAATATCTTCCTTTGAACTTTTATCTTGGCTTTATATTCCAAGAAGGAATTTGATCACCTCAACGATGCTCTTCTAAATAGTGAAGTGTGTTTCTGCATGATGAAGCATACATCGATGCTTCCTGTGTCTGGACCACGTTCAATTCTTGTTAATGTTTTATGAGTCCGTTGATATTCCAGCATAAAATTCTAGAAGCATTTGCCATTTTTTCGGTTTTGGTATGGCTTACCTGATTATGTAGCCTAATTTCTGTAATTGATCATCAAATATATTGAGCTTGCTGAGATCAGTTTTTGTGTTTAATTTATACCGTCATTTTGAGCAGTTCTTCCTTAATTTTCGGTTCTCTGCGTTACTGATTGTAAGTCATTTCACCCATCTCTCCGCGAGGAACTTCTGATACTTTATTAGATCTTCATTGAATATTTCGGGTTTGTGTTGCTTGGCTGCTTGGTCCCTGATTAAATTTGGATTTTTAGTTTAGTTTTCTCCACAGTGGTCTATTAAGGCATAACAAGGATTAACTTTGACACAATCTCCGGTATAATGTTTACCGACACATTTGAGAATTAGTAATTATACAATTTGTTGCGCTAATTTGCTGCTTCCCCCAAAATACCATTTTCTACTTCACAGACCGAATACCTGAGATATTCTTGTCCTTAATCGTTTCGCTCATTGCTTATGTATAGTGTATTGCGCCCGCCTTTAGTATTTATGTTTCACATTACAATTTGGAGGTATACTAGACACATTCATCCGGTTAAACACCGTCAACACCTACCCCCAAAACATTGTATGCACGTAAAAATTCCGTGATTTACATAAACAAAATTGTATACGATTACTTTAATATGTTGTTTACATTAACTCACGCGTTTCTCTACCTTGAATTTTCCTGTACTTCCCTATTTCCTAATTTTCCTTAGATATTTGACTAACGACTATTACAAAAACTATGTTATAATAGATGATCGGAAATTTTTAGAATTTCAAATTTAAACAGAAATGAAATAACTTCCAACATTATTAATTTGTGTCAAAATAAAATATCAGTGGAAGTAAATTGTTTAATTAAAATATAAGTGATTATGATAATTTAAATTGAAATAAATTAAAAAAACAGCAATATTAATGTAGAAATGTTTTATTATATGATAGAAATGTACCACAGTCGCTTGTGATCACAGTCAATTTGTGAAACTGTTGCATTATTATTGCATATTGTGTTTCATACACATATGTTTTCTTTCTTTATAGTTGTTTCCAAAGAAGTCACAAATATGTCGTAACGCCAAAGTTAATGTAGGTAGATATTTAAATCGTAATTATGCGGATACAGCCAAAATATTGAATCTTCATCGCTCTTATTTTATTCATTAGATTTAAATGTTGGTCCACGTTCAACTAATATGTACAAAAATTAAATAAAAATTCTTTAGGAATTATACTCAATTATCAAAATGCAATCCCCAATATATTCCAGTATATCAAATTAAAACAATTTCCAATATATTCAATATTTAACAACAAAAGTCTTTAGATTTCTTATTAATTGAGTCCAGGGGTGGGTAAGTATTTCCTGGCTAAACGAAAAGGTGCACTGAATAATTCAAATCATTATAAATCAATCAGTAATTTGGGTAAGAAAACTTCCCATTGTCAAATTAACGGATTACAAACAAGAACAAAAATTTTCGCTAACAGTGAATTCACCTTAAAGTAATTTACCTTTTCCGGTTCTTTTTGGTGTTCCATATAGAAGCACTCAAGATACTCACAGAAATATCAAACAACTATATTCTTATTAGTTCTTATATGAATCTTTTAACAGTTTTTTTCACATTATGAGCCATTAAAAATATAATCTTCAAATTCTCTCTTAACATCAACAATTTGGTCGTAATTGCGTGACTTAAAAATAAAAATTCCGTCGAAGGCGACCTGTTCTTTTTTTATATACGCTGTTGTCCACCAATAAAACTCCATCATTCGTAAAAAAAAAAAAAATATCGTAATGACCAAGACCATAGACAATCAAAAAAATACTGTATTTCATTTCACTTTTTTTCTCTTAGCCTATTATGTGTAAATCGAGACTGGTCCAAAGAAGAAAATCAAGTTTTGAAAAATAAAAATATTTTTTTGAATCTCATCATTATTATTATGATTAGAAGATCGTCTTAATAAATTCCAATCGTCTATAGGCTATCGTCAGTACATACAGAATATTATTTAATTTCGGATTAGAAGAATATCAACCAAACAAAATAATAAAAAGGGAATGTTGATTAGAAGACGTAATACGATTTAGAGTAGATTTTTTATATACAATATAAAGGGATAGTTATTCGATTAAAGTAAGACGAGATGAAGAAAACTACTTTTTTGTAAAAGACCTTGAAAAGGGTTAAGGCCACTTAGTTGCTTGGTTGTACCTTTATTTCCTTTCGTCCGCTTCTTCAGTGTTTTATAAATTTAACAGATTAATTACCTTTACTAGTAACTCAATGTAGTTTTACTGGTTTTTGTGGGGATACAAAATTTGATTTCTTTTAGACGATGTAATATGTATATTAAAGTGTAGTGAAATATTTTATAGGTATATTTTACGTGTAGCTTAACAGATATAATTTTTGGGTGGTGTCCTTTTTCCCTATTTTAGGTATTTAACTTTACCAACATAAATTACATATATCGGAATGGAATAAACCGTTAAAAAGATAAGTTTAAACATAAATGAAATTCTAGTAAATTTTTCTGTACATTTTCTCTTCAAAATGTTGATTAATAAAATTAATACTTTTACTGAATAGAGAGAATTTGAGCCTGAAATTTTAAAGAATTTTAATTGTCGTTCGTTTCGAAAAAAATAAAGAAATAATATTGTCCCGTTCACGTGATTTTATTGCGAATATGGGAGTGAAGCAAAGATGGGTAATAGATATTAACTAAAATGTATTCGTTCATTCGATTTTTAATTTAAATTGTGGTTAGTTAGATTATTTTTGGAACTGCATTTTCGGGATTGTATCAAAAAAACCTATTTTCGTCGTACACCACGGTTTCACAAACGGGATCAAGGTTTCAAAAGTGTGACCGAGAAATCCTGGGAATTAGCTGTTTATACAACCAGTGACACTATTCTGAGTTTCCCCGCCAATTGAGGGTTGAATTGATTTATTTTGACTGTTTAGTATATTTTGGAATTATTTTTTCCGAAGCATACGAAATCTACTTCTTAACAATTTTGTTCTTAATTTTTCCCTAAAAATTTGGTTGGGAATTATTTTTTCCCAAAACATGAACAAAACTCGGTATGCTTTGGAAAAAAGAATACCAAAATACACTAAATAAATCAATTCCCACTTCAAAATCTCCTGGGAAAACCAGAATAGTGCCACAGGTGTAGAAATATTCATTTCAACACCAGTTTGCACTTGATTTACAATAAAAAAATTAATTAATTTGAAATTTTACGATTGAAAGATTTTTTTTTACTCAAAACTCAATAATTAACAGTCTGTTATCAGAATTAAAAAAAATATTTTATTTCATACTATACCGGAAATCAATGTTTACGTGATTGATTTCAGTCCGGAAAACGACTCATTACGGTACAGAAAAAAGAGTTCGGAGAACGAGCTATTACAGTACACAAAAATATAAAACCAAACAAAAAAAAAATAACTAGGCTAACTTGATAAATTGAAAATCATTTGCATTGATTTTCTTTAAATTTCAAACTCATGTTTTTATTTTAAAATTTAATTTTAAATGAAAAAATCGAATTAATGTCTTATGTAGTATGAAATAAAACGGGGAGCGTCTCGAAATATCGGTTTTCAAAATCTCGGTTCTACAAAATCTCGGTTTTTTAAAAATCATAAATTTACAATCACGGTTTACAAAATCTCGGTTCTCAAAATCTCGGTTTTCAAAATCTCGGTATTTTAAATCTCGTTTTAAAAATTCCGATTTTAAAAATCTTGGTTTTTATTTTTTCTATTGTAAATATGTCTAAATATTTTGCTAATAATGGTTTTTGAATGGTTTTTAATATTTTTAGTCACTTAAGTTTGGTGGTAATAAATATAAATGTTTTTGTTTTTTATTTTTGTTAAATTATATATGCATTAGAGGGTTAAATTTATATTCCACACTTGACTTTTTGAACTCATAATACAAACAAGTAGCGGGACGAGATCTCATGTTCAATTTTTCCATGAATAGTGAAAAGATGGCGCATAAACGATAGGAACACCTCCAAACGTGCTGTCCATCAGCCAACACTCAGCCTCAGTATGGAGCTGTAAATTCGAAGGTGTTCCGAGAAGGACACACACACACACACACGCACACGCACACACACACACACACACACACACACACACACACACACTCACATCCACACAAACACATACACTTACACATACATTCATTTACTCGCAACACGAGAAGAGATACATAATCGCAAACCGGATCTCAAAAGCTCGGTTTTGGGAACCGAGATTTTGAAAACCGAGATTTTGAAAACCGAGATTTTAAAAACCGAGATTTTGAAATCCGGGATTTTAAAACCGAGATTTTAATATCGAGATTTTGAAAACCGAGATTTTGTAGCCAACCCAATAAAACGTTGTACGTTACACGTCCTAAGTAACAATTGTTAGAGCTGTCAGTTTCTTGTTTACTCTATTGCTGTTCTAGAATAGCATTTGCTTTACTAGTTGCATTAATATAGTAAAAATTGACATTAGGTGCTTTAGTAAAAAATTATTTGCTCTATAATATAGATTTTAGACATTCCCAGCTTTAACAAATTACGGAGCAGATAGTTTTATTTAGAAGCTCTATAACCAAATATAGAGCTTTAAATTCTTCAGTATTAGAGCACTATATATTAAATTGCTATTAATTGTACAATAGCAATATAGTAGCAATATCAGCTATAATGCAGCTTAATTAAAACCATTAGTGTTCTAAGACTTAGCTCAAGTTTTACATATTTTGATGTTCATAAAAAGCTTTTCACCATATAAAGAAAATAATAACATTAAAATAGAGCTGGTACTTTATTTTTATGTTAATTTAAACTTAATATAAGTTTTTGTATCTTATATAGAGTTGGCTGCTTCAATTGGGAAAATTGTTCATCTTCTGTAAAAAATGTAGTTAAATTAGCTTTTGAGTTATTTAATTCCTTATTAAAAGTCAGAAAAAAAATCGAGAAATGTATAATTTTAAAGCGTTGAAAAAATATAAATTTAGCAGTACATACCGATATCAAATTAAAAAGAATAGGAACATTTTTAACCAAATTGATAATCCACCAAAAAATCCAGCAAAAAAAAAAACAAATATTGCTTCAATAAAATGTAATTATTCAGTATTATAGAGCTCCAAGCTGTAAATCTAAATCATATACATAATTACTAAAGCTATACGCGGAAATAATATGATGATTTAAAGCTAAGTGCTCTACATTTAGTATTTTGCTTTATAAATGGTTTAGTATGGAATCCATTTATTAAAAAAAAAAATCGAAAAGCATTATAAAAGGGAGACGTAATTCAGGTAACCTTATATTAGCATAATTTGTAATCATCTTTGTTTTGATAAAAATGGAGTTAAAAAAGCGACATAATGTCAATAAATGTTTTCGATAAACAATAATGAGGATATTGCTGATATACTCGTACAGGGCCGGCCCAGCCATATGAGCACAATGTGCAGATTTTTAAAATGCTCTATTTATTTGTATTTTCTAATAGTAATTACCGGAAAGTTAAATATTTCCTTTGTGTGTATTTGTGTCACATTTCGAATTGGTGGTTGCAATCTGTGCATAAAAAAAATTGCTCCGGCGGTGTATAAACAAAAAAAATTTGTGTGTTTTCGTCTTATGTAAAGTATACATTTCGGCTGATTTGTATTGTTTTAAAAATATGTAGCTATGTAGTGCAATCCCATTATATGTAATTGGCTTAGGAGTTAATGAGAAATTGGACTAAATGTTGACTATTTACAATTACAACGACTTTTCACATAATGATACATACATTTATATTTCTGATGGTTTTCTGTTCCCATTTTGTTCTTTCTGTGTATTATTAGTAGGTTTTCTTTTGGAAATTTTACAACAACAATGCCGTGTATTTTCATTCCGAATTTCTAAAGACGCTGTTTATTGCTTCTGTTGTTTATTGTTTTCCAAAAACAAGGCATTCCATTCACTGTCAAGTTCTGGATGTACTGATTGGAGCTATATTAGCCAAATACTTAAAAGCCATGAGAACAGTTCACTTCATACAGAAAGTTTTAGGTCTTGGAAACTTTTAGAAAATGGATTAGGAAAAAATCAGACTATAGATTACGGTTTAGAATGTGTAATGAAAACTGAAGTTACTCATTGGAATAATGTACTTCGTAAGCTACTAATTCTAGCTAAATTTCTCGGTACTAAGTCAATAGCCTTCCGAGGTACTTCAGAAAGACTATGAATTGAATAATGGTAATTTTTTGAAACTTTACGAGACCTAAGAATGAAAAGGTTCTATTTGTACAAAGTTCACTACTGAGTAAAACCCAAACGAATTTTTGAATCGTGATATCTTTTAAATTATTTACGTCATACCAAAAATATTTCAAACGTCAAATTTTATAGTCAAGTCAATTTAATAAAATATCAAATTAATATAGTTTTGGTCAACTGATTTACCGTAAATTGGGTTTTAATTATTTGGATAGAACCTTTTTCATAATTATTATGGTCATCAATTAAGCATAAAGGTTCTATCTGCACGATAGAACTTTTTAAAAAAATTAAAACAATTCAGTTCTATTTGTTTAAATAAATTTATTTGGTTCGTTAAATTTGCTTAATTAAGTAAAATAATAATAAATAAAATTATTATTATTATTATTATTATTATTACTTGAGGGCCATGTGGGGGCTCAAGCCACCCCGCACTGCGACCTAAAAGATCTTTTGTGCATTAAGCCCTACTTAATTATCCGTCCAGTCAATATTCAAGCTCTTAATGAACCTGATAATACTGCCTAACGGTACGTGATACATACTATCTGGGCTCATTGCTCTCCCTCCTAGATGTTTTAATTATCCGTCCAGCCAATATTCAGGCCCTTAAAGAACCTGATAATACTGCCGACCGGTGTGTGATACATACTATCTGGGCTCATTGCTCTCCCTCCTAGATGTAATAACATTTACTTCTGCTAGAAGAGCGGTAGCATTGGGACTCAAGGACATCGAGAGGGCAGACCCACTCCCGTATATTCCTATCCATGCCTCGTCTACCGTTTTGATTTTACTCTTGCGAGTTGCTGGGACATACTATCTGGGCTCATTGCTCTCCCTCCTAGATGTTTACTGTTGGAAGTACTTCTACACGCGATACATATTATCTGGGCTCATTGCTCTCCCTCCTAAACGTTTACTGTAGGAAGTACTTCTACACGCGTTACATACTATCTGGGCTCATTGCTCTCCCTCCTAGATGTAATAACATTTACTTCTGCTAGAAAAGCGGTAGCATTGGGACTCAAGGACTTTGAGAGGGCAGACCCACTCCCGTGTATTCCTTCCCGTGCCTCGTCTACCGTTTTGATTTAACTCTTGCGAGTTGCTGGGAATCAAAAAGTCGCCTGTAGGTCACCCAGGTTTACTACAGGAAGGCTAAATAAAACTGGAGGGTGCCTGGTATCCAGAGTCCGCATATATAGACTGATTAACCTATCAGCCATTCATCCATCGGCATATGCTGTTCCACCTTAGATTAGGGATTTTTTGTCAAGGTTTTCTCCTTTAGCGTCGTACTTTAGCCTGTCACCAAAGGCCACATTCAGCCTAATGGTTACAGTTACCGGTGGTTGCCACGAGGAGGCAGTACGTACACCTGCGCCTACTGGAAGTTTACGGAGCCCCTTCCAATAGACGCCAAACCACCAATAAATAAAATAATAATACTTCAATATTAATTTTAATTCAACCAAGGAGTGTAGAAGTGTAGTTCATCACAACTGTTTTAATGACCGGAGGAAAAACCTTATTGACCAAATTTTGTCATGAAAAAAGGTTCTATATGCAACAATTAATATAAATTGTTTTACGTAAAACTGAGATTCTTATTTGATTTTTCTTTGAAAAAGGTTCTATCTGTGTAATTAGAACCTTGTTGAATTAATTGATGTGCATAATGAATTGAAATAGAACTTTTCTATTGTATTATCTCCGAACATATTAAAGTAAAGCAAATTTAAACGACATTTTTGAATTCTGTGACCTCGAAAAATGTAAAATCGATATTAACCTCAAAAAGTGTAAAAATGTTAGATAGAACCTTTTCATTCTAAGGTCGCGTATTAGAGGCAGTGGAAAAGTTTGACATATTTTTAGCTGAACACTGGAGACGAATTAATAATCAGGAGACACAAAATAAATACCTCAGTAAAAATATTCAATATGAAATTATAAATCTAATATCTTATTCCGTAAAAAACTAATAGCAAAACATATTTCAATTATTGTGGATTCAATTCCTGACAAAAGTCATATAGAACAAGTAACTTTGATCATTCGATTTGTAAAACAGGAAAATAATTTATTTCAAATTGAAAAACATTTTTTACGATTTTTGGAATGTAAAAATAAGACTGGTGAAGGACTAACTGATTTAGTTTTACAAGAATTAAAAGATGCGGATATTTCTATTGGAAATTGTAGAGGTCAACGCTATGATAATGGTTCCAACATGAAAGGCAAATACGCAGGAATGCAGAACAGGATAAGGACTCTTGAGCCGAGAGCATTTTTTGTTCCGTTGTCTTCCCATTCATTAAATTTGAACACCGCCGTCAACTCCACCATCAGGGAGCACCACACTGTTCAGTGAATCTAACAATGAGAAGGAAAATACCTCTCCTATAAAGCAATCAGTAGTCAATCAAACTTCTGAAGTCGTGCAAAGTGCACAAACTGATACAATAAACAACGCGGATTTAATAAGTAAATTTGAGCAAATGGAGAAGTTAATCGCGCAGCTAAACAATGAAGTTGTCGTGCTAAAGAAAGAAAACATTATGCTAAAGGAAACAGTAAATAGAAGTAACAACGCAGGAAACTCAGTATTAATGAACAACCAATTTCAAGTACTCAGAGAACAAGAAGAATACCACACTGATGAAGATGAGCTTGAAAGAGAAACAAGCTGGATACTACAGAGAGCCAGGAGAGCAAATAAGAAACCAAGAAAAGAATCCAATCCAATTAAGAGGAAAGCTGAATCATCACCAGAAGTTCAACCAATTCAAACTTACTCTAAAACTACCAATGCAATTACTGCACCTAAAGTGCATGAGCCAGAAAAGAAGAAACATGTTCCACTCCCGATCAATATTCTAGGAATAACAAATTACGGTAGTATTCAGAAATTGATGAAAGAAGTAGTACGAAACGACTACAAAGTAATATCGCTCAATAATAATATATGGAAAATTAATACAACAGAGCCTGAAGACTATAAAGCTCTAGCTAACAAATTAAATGCTGATGGTCTCCAGTGGTACACCTACGAGGATAAAAATGATCGATCAATTAAAGTAATGGCACGAGGTCTACACCCAACTTGCTCAAAAGATGAAATCATTAAGGACCTGCAAAGCAAAGGCCTGAAAATAGTTGATGCAGTCAACATCATTAGAAAAGAGAGAAGAGATAACAGGGAGGGAAATGTTGAAATCAACAGAAGAGGTCTCCCACTGTTTATGCTAACCTTCGACAACCAAGAAAAAATAGAAAGTATCTATAATATTAGGGCTATCCTTAACCTCAGAGTTAAAATAGAAACACCGAGAAAGGTCACTCGACTAATACCACAATGCAAAAACTGTCAAGATTATAATCATACACAGAAGTACTGCCATCGAGAAGCAAGATGTGTTAAATGTGCAGGAAAACACGCAGGAAATGATTGCATAGTTCCCCGAAATACAACACCGAAGTGTATAAACTGTAATGGCCAGCATCCGGCAAATTACAGAGGATGTGAAGTTGCAGTAGAACTACAAAAAATGAGAGATAAATCACGCAAACCAGTTGCATCAAGAAATGTACAATCTATAAAAAAAACCACGGAGCCAAAATGGTTGACTCCTAATCCTAACGCACAAAGAGAGCCAGTAAATCAAAATGTTACTTATGCACAAGTAGTTCAGCAAACAGAGCAGAAACAGATCAAAGTGGATCTTGTTTTACAGGACATACTGAGAAATCTAGAGAACCTCAACAAAAGACTTTCTTCACAGGAAATGAGCCTGCAGAACGCGCTAGAAGAAATGAAATCACAAACTAGTTTCAATAAAAAAATTGAAGGAAACTTTGATCGAGTGTATCAAAATATAAATTATATAAAATCGAATTATAAAATAAAGAAATGAATAAAACATTACGAATTGTAACCTGGAATGCAAATGGGCTGTTGCATCACATTCAAGAACTAGATATATTTTTAAACATGTATAATATAGATATATGTCTTATATCAGAAACACATTTCACCAAAACTTCATTCTGTAAAATAAAAGGATATTATTGCTATCATGCATTACATCCAGAGAACAAAGCTAGAGGTGGATCAGCTATTCTGATAAAAGATCATATACAGCATAACGAAGAACTTAAAATTGAGAAGCTTTCCATGCAAGTCACAACAATCAAAATACAATTGAACATTAATAAAACTTGTAGTATCTCAGCAATCTACTGCCCCCCAAGATACAATCTCAAACAAGGAGATTATACTAATCTTCTCAAAATACTAGGAAGTGTCTTTTTAATTGGAGGTGACTTTAATGCAAAAAATACCTATTGGGGATCACGGTTAACGACCACTAAAGGAAAAGAACTTTTCGCAGCAGGCAAACAACTAAAATGTGAATTTCACTCAGGCGGTACACCAACCTATTGGCCCTCGGATATCAGTAAGACTCCAGATCTTATAGACTTCTTTATTACAAGAGGAATTTCAGATAATTATACCCATATAGAGAACAGTGAAAGTCTATCATCAGATCATTCACCAGTTATTATGACACTTAGCCAAACAATTATTATGAAACAGAGCAACCCGAAATTAACGAGCTTCAAAACCAATTGGGATCTTTTCCAAACACGGTTAACAGAAAGAATTAATCTGCAGAACCCAATTCAGGGATCAGTCCAATTAGAAGAAGAACTAGATAATCTCATCTATAATATCCAAAGTGCTGCGTGGGAAAGCACTCCTAATAACAATCATGAATTGAAGCGCAATGCTAGCTATCCGGAGGAAGTAAGGGAACTACTTAAAATCAAAAGAAAAGCACGGAAGAATTGGCAAAAACATCGAAACCCGGAAAATAAGAGGGTATTTAATCACTTGTGTAACAAATTAAAATATCTAATAAAAGATATTAAAAATCAATCAGTTAATAAATACCTCAGCACTCTAACTGGGCAAAAAGATACTGATTACTCATTATGGAAAGCAACTAAGAATCTTAAAAGACCCAAACTTCAGGTTCCTCCAATTAAAGATAAAGACAATTGGGCTCGAAATGCTAAACAAAAAGCTGATTTGTTTGCAAATCATCTTGAAGAAACATTTCAACCTTACCCAAAACAAACGGAAGAGGAAAATATTACCCCGATAAATAAACAGGATGAAATAAAAATTACACCAATAACATTGAAAGAACTAAAATGGGAAATCAAGAATAATCTGAATGCGTATAAGGCCCCAGGATATGATCTTATAACGGGTCAGATAATAAAAGTGTTACCGGAGAAAGCATTGAGGAAACTAATGCATATAATTAATGCAGCATTTCGACTAAGATATGTACCAAGACAATGGAAAGTTGCAAAAGTAATTATGATACTTAAGCCGAACAAACCTCCGAACGATAAAGCTTCATACAGGCCGATTTCTCTGCTACCAACATTATCGAAACTATTTGAAAAGGTTCTTCTTAAAAGACTAAAACCAATTATCGAAGAAAGGAATCTTATCCCCTCACATCAGTTTGGATTTAGGGAAAAACATTCTACTATAGAACAAGTACATCGAATTACTGATGTAATCGAGAAATCACTTGAAAGCAAACAAATATGTTCAACTATATTCCTTGATGTAGCGCAAGCATTTGACAAAGTATGGCACCAGGGGTTAGAATTCAAACTACATCGAGATCTTCCAGAGCAATTTTTTCAAATTCTAAAATCCTACATATCAGAGAGGCACTTCCGAGTAAAGTATGAGAATGAATACTCCCAGCTAAAACGAATAACAGCAGGAGTTCCACAAGGGAGTGTTCTTGGACCAATCCTTTATCTCCTATATACTAGAGATATACCAATTATAGAAGCAACAATGGCGACTTTTGCAGATGACACGGCAATACTTGCAACAGCAAAAAACATCAATGAATCCACTAGTAAACTTCAGAAGGCTACTAACCTGATATGTAAATGGACAGAGAAATGGCGAATTAAATTAAATGAAGCAAAATCAGTCCAAGTGAACTTTACCAATCTAAAAGTTAATCATATACCAATAATGATAAACTCTATAGTAGTACCGCATGCGAACACTGCTAAGTATCTTGGCATGACTTTAGATGCTAAACTTAGATGGAAAGAACACATAAAAAAGAAGCGAGAACAACTAAACATAAAATTTAGAAAGATGCATTGGCTCTTAGGGAGACAATCTGAACTAGCGATCCATAACAAACTGCTGTTATACAAACAAATCCTTAAACCTGTATGGACGTACGGTAGCCAACTCTGGGGTTGTACCAAGAGGACAAATATTAAAATCATACAAACAGTTCAAAATAAAATCCTGCGATGTATTGTTAATGCACCGTGGTACATTCGAAACGACAACCTCCATCGAGATCTAAAGATCGAGCTTGTCGTGGATGAAATTAAGAATTATGCAACAAAGCACCTACAACGTCTGCACCAGCATGAAAATCTGGACATACGCTGTATGCTGACTACCACACCAACCAGAAGACTGCAAAGAATAAAACCATTGGACTTATCGCGACCAGGAGGTCAGTAGACTTGCTGTTGCGAAAATCCAGGGGATGAGTTACACGAAATGGGGGATAATCTTGTGATTGTGCCGACTAATCAAATACTTTATAATGCAATGTAAATTACTAAATGGGTGTAAGACTCAGTCGTAATATAAATAAAAAAAAAAATTAAAAAAAAAAAAAAAAAAAAAAAAAAAAAATTCATTAAATTTAGTTCTTCTCAGTAAATTTCATTGCTCATTGGATGTTGTAAAAATTTTCGAATTTTATTTGTGTCTATTTCAACGATTAGATGGACCACTTACAAAAAAAAATGTCCCTAATCTAACTCTTAAATCTCTTTCTGAAATTAGATGGGAAAGCGTTGAAGCTGCTGAAAAATAATCTAGGAGATATATATGAGGCTTTAATTGAAATTTTCGAAGATGGAAATTCAGAAGTTAAAATTACTGCTGAGTCCTTAGGCAATAAGATCTTAGAATTTTAGTATGGTTTGATATTTTACAAAAAATAAATATAGCAGCAAGTATTTACAAGATGAACGCGTCGATTTATCTACGAGCTTGAAAATACAAATAGATTCTTGAAAATACAAATAGATTTTTGCTCGAAATGAAAACAGATGAAAAGTTTAATGAATATGTCAGTGCAGCCGAAGTAATTGCTTTAGATTTAGATGTATCTTCCCGGTTTCCAGATCAGTCTTCCTTACGTTTTTGATGAAAGAAAAGAGTATATGACGATGAAGGTCGAAAAACAATCCTAGACCCTATAAACTGAGTTTTAAAGTTAATTTTTATGATAAAATCTTGGATCAGGCAGTTAGTTATCTTAATGAAAGATTTGAACAATTGAATTCTCCCAATAATTTATTTTCTTTTTTACATAACATAAGTGAAGCGTCCAAATCCCAGAACTTGAAAGTCCTTTGTAAAAATTTAGAAATTGCTTTATCTTATAACCACTCGAAATATATGTTATAGTAGGTGAAGAGCCATCTCAAGAGCTACTAATCCTGTCTCCATTTATTTCATCGGACAAATCAAGTATAGACGTGCTTTTAATTACATATTTAGCATGCATTTAGGTCAAATATTTCCAAATTCCATGATTGCTATTAAGATCTTGAATACTCTACCTGCTACAGTAACTTCAGGAGAGCGTACATTTTCTAAATTAAAACTTATAAAAAATTATCTTAGAAGTACAATCACACAAAATAGATTGGTTGGATTGCCTATATTAGCAATAGAAAAAGAATTAGTAGAAACTTTAAAATATGAAGAATTGATACAAGAATTTGCTAAGTTAAAGGCTAGGAAAGTGCAATTTCTCTAACTCCGCGGCAATAATGAGTATATTTAATAATGAATTTATTTATGTCTAACTTGTTATACATATTTATTTTTTATATTTTATATATTTTTTAAAATGAATAATTATTATTTTTTGGTAAATTATATTGGAAGACTAGGCCATCTGGGGATACCTCGCTAAAAACGCGTTAAAATCATACCTCATGGGTAACGTGAAACTGACAAATTTAGGGGCGCGAGACTTTAAAATTGCACGGGGCGCCGGATTAGCTTAAACCGGGCCTGTACTCATATAAGATATCTCGATACCTGAATTCTTGCTGATAACTCTTTGTAACTTTTAGATAATTACAATTGTTAAAATGAATTCCGCTAAATAAATTAATAGAACATAACCTAGAATTTTCAAAGAATTCAAATACTAGCACGTGCGAATAGGTTCGAAAACATATACACCCAACTCTCTTTTTACACGGCAGATAGGTTCCACGGAAAATAGTGTAATCAAAAAACGTGTAAAAAAAGACAAGCGGCCAATATTAAAATGAGAGATGCGTTCCTCGTATTTCAAAAACCGTGTAAGATGAAATATTCAAGTAAAATTTCTTCAGTAATTCGTGCAAAAAAAGTACGTAGATTTGTAAATAATCGAAAAAAAACTAAATTTTCAGTTCTGTACGTTCGTACATTTATTTAAAATTAAATAATAATTCATTTTGAAAATAAATTAAAAGAACTACCTAATAACTAAAACTAGTAACACAAAAAATATTGCTAAATCAGGAATTTAATTCAAATCCTAAAAAAAAAATTTATTTAGAGAATATCTATACCTAATCGTCGCTACTGGATAATAAGCGTGCATTTTTACGGCGTGTTGGACCCAAAATGCTTTCATCGCTGGAAATATCCAAAACGCCCGACAAATTTGAATCAATTGTTGATTTTGGGAATGTTGAACTATTTTCACGAACTTCCTGCGTTGTTGATTGGTCTTTTATTAGGAAACCTGTTATCAGTGGTTGTGGTTTTGGTTTTACCACTTTTTTTTGCAATTTTTGATACCCAGCTGTACAGCTTTGTATGTCGCGCTGGAACTTTAAAGCTCGTTCTAGATCCGGATCGTTCGTTAAAAAATGATGTTCTAGGTTTCTAGCTAGATTTAGACCCTCACGAAGTACTCTAGCTGTCAATTGTTGAACTGGTACTTCAACTTCATGTTCAATTGTTTTGTTCTCATTATTACTAACTGATAAAATTTCTATTAGATCCTCGTCGTCTAGTGGGGCCTCAATCAACAACTTCGATGTCTTCAGTTTGCATATCTTCAAAACCCTCGCCACCAATTGCTTGTGCTAATGTTAAAATATCTGAACAGCCCACATTTTTTTCGGGTACCGAATTTCCTGTTTTGACACATGGCCAAATGGCTTTCCAGCAAGCATTTAATGTTGATTCTCGCAACTGAGTGATGGCTAAAGAAGCGTTTTTAACACAAATCCATAATCGTATATTTTTTCCATGCATCAACGATCGAAAGGTTTTTGTCTTCAACTTCATCCAAAATATGTTGAAATGCCAGTTTTATATAATAAATCTTGAAAGCTGCAATAATACCTTGATCTAATGGTTGGATCAGGCTAGTTGTATTCGGTGGCAAAAATTCGAGTTTGACATTTGAATGTTCCACAGCAGGGTGACCAGGCGCATTGTCGACCAGTAAGATGACTTTGAAATCAAGCCCTTTTTGCTCCAAATATTTTCGCACTTCGGGAACGAAGCACTCATTAAACTACTTGGTAAATAAATCGGCGGTCATCCAAGACTTTTTATTTGCCATCCAATGGACTGACAACTGTTGCATATTTTTACCCTTTATCGCGCGTGGTCTTAATGCACGGTTAATTACTAGTGGCTTTAAAATTCGATCGCCAGAAGCGTTGCTGCACAATAAAAACGTCACCCGATCTTTAGCTGCTTTAAAACCACTTGCGGTTTTTTGCGATTTAGCAATAAATGTTCTTGCCGGCATCTTTTTCCAGAAAAGACCGGTTTCATCGGCGTTAAATATTTGGTCAGGAACGTAGCCACCATCTTGTATTATTTTTGTTAGTGTTTCTGGATAACTCTTGGCAGCAACTTCGTCTGCCGATGATGATTCTCCTTTTATTTTCATATTGTGAAAGGCATGCCTTTTTAAAAATCCTGTAAGCCATCCGTCACTAGCAGAAAATGTATGTTTCTTAATCTCAGTTTCTTGAGCTTGACTACTTGTTGAAGGAATTGCATTCTGTAACCATTCATAAATTCTGAGTGCCTTTTGCTTTATAGTATTTCCATCTACAGGAATTCTTTTTTGTGATGCATCCTCCATCCAGACCACCAAAAGTTTTTCTGTGTTTTCTGTGTTTTCTAAAACAGAATCCCTGCTGTACGAAGATGTTTTGGCGCTGATTTTTGATCCACCCATGACCGAATTTCGAATATTATTTTCATGTTTTTTTATTGTTCGGATTGTGGCCTCATTAAAACCAAATTTTTTTCCGACAGATGTTGAATCTTCATTTCTCGCAAGACAGTCCAAGATTTTGATTTTGAATTCCAATGAAATAGAATTTCTTTTTCGACCTTTGGTCTTGTCTTCTTTAGGCATTTTGCGTTTAATAGGCTATTATAAAATATTAAAATTAAAAAAAAATCTTTTAAATTGCGAATTTAACTTACACTACACTGGAAAGAAAGTTCGATCGATGCTTTGTAGTTTTGTATGAATAACCTCAAAAATAGTTAGCTTAGTTTTTTTTTCATTCGAACTGCGGATTTATAGATCTTACTCGTGCATACAGTTGTGTGAATAATTTTTGAATTTGTACACACTCTGTAATTTGGATATTGACAACAAAATCAGTCTATCGTTACAAAACACAAAACCGATAACTATAGGAAACGCAAACTAATAAAAACTGCCACTGACAATGATTGTGTGATGATACGTAGTAACTTCAAATTTAAACTGATCGGTATCCTTACACATTTAATTTTTTCTCATTCGTAACTTGCGTTTTTTTTTTTTTGGTATATGTACAGTTGGAACCTTGCATATTAAGCTAAAAACGTACCGTTTTTTACGCTAATAAGGGATTAATTACTTCGATATCTACTGTAAAACCATCCGAAATACCCGTTAAATTTCAATCAATCAGTAGAAATGAAATAACCATAAAAAAAATACATAACCAGAAAGAAGAGAATGTACATAATGTTATTGCTAAAGGAGGAGCCGGGATCACTATATAAAAATTTTACGAAAGTACGTTTGTACACACGTATACGAAATTCAATACATACACGCATACCAAATTCAGAACTGTTTTATTTATTAAAAAACTTTTTTTGGAAATCGTGTAAAAGCAAATAATCCGTGCAAAAAAAGCAAATCGTTTCATTTTTTGTCCGTGTTATTTCAGAAACGTGTTAAAAAAGACCGTGTAAAATGAGAGTTGAGTGAATATATTATTTATATATTATTTATATTCACCATAAAAATTAAACAGCACCTAAAATCTAAGTTAAACAATAATTATATTTCTTTATTTATAATAATAAACCATCAAACAATATTTTAACAAAGTTATTAAAAATATTTTATCAGAATTAAATGATACTCGGTGTGCATTTAATTTTTGAAATGAATTTTTTTTATTTTTTTATCACAACAATTAAATGTCAAAATTCATATTTTGTAAAGCCAATAGCTGTAGTTAACATGCTTAGATAACCATTATTGAAGCAAAGTGCTTCTTAATAGAAGCTTTATGCAACTCTAACATCCAACTATTATTCAGCTAATAGCTCTGATATAGCAGGTATATAAACTGTATAATCCTTCCAAGAGGAGAATTATTGCTCTAAAATTAGCAAATTTAGTCCGACAAAAGCTCTATAAAAGTTCTAGCAGCGCTGATAGAGCATAATAAAAAACTACAAGCTCTAAAATATAGCTCTAGAAGCGATGTTAGAGCTTATTTGGAGCTCAAATTGTTACTTGGGGTACGTTAAATGATCGTTATAGTATTCGTTCAAAATTCTAAAAAATAAACGTCGAACTCGTACTGTAACAACTCATTTACCGCCTTTGTGACGTAAATAACTATTATGCAACACTTAAGGAAATGTCATTTTGTGTAACTTGTGTGAAATATCCCACTTGTTACACAAAATGAGGCACTTTCTGACTGGTTGCAAAAATAGCTATTAAATCGACGTAAATTTCAAAATTATTTCAATTTGTATGGCTAATCAAGTAACCACAAGCTAGTGTTGATATGAATTGTTTATTATCATACCATTTGTGAATTATGAGATATCCTTCATTTCCTAACTAGTTATGAAAAATATGCTTTTCCAACAAATACCATTTTTTAAAAACTCTACTTTTCATAAAAAAATTAGAACATAGTCCATTGAATCATTAGGATAAAGCAGTGAGACTTTGTATGACGAACAATTATGTTTACATGCGAGGCGAAACATAGCTGAGTGCACAGATCGAGGGGCAAACAAAGTCACTTTTAATTCGAATAACACATATCAGTTTTTCTTCAACGTAGAAAAATTCAATGTAAACTATTTTAAAGTACAAATATGCATTTAAAATTTCAAGAATAAAAATTTTGTTCAAATATTTTATGTAGCCTAGCTAAGAGATCTTGTCTTTTGTTTCATTTGCCTAAGATTAAAAGTATAGCCTAGCAACACATAGATGTGTATACTACATAAACATTTACAACTTCAAATTGGGACTAAACAACTTCAAATTGGGACTAAACAATTTCAAATTGGGACTAAACAATTTCAAAATTTGCCTTTGGTCGTGTTCAATTACTCATCAACTTTAAGTATTACCCTTTAATTTAAATGTATGATTTCTTAGGTGGGTTCTTCTTAGGCTTCTTAGGCCGCGCCACGAACCTCTGATTTCGCTCGATTTATAAATAGATTAGGAAAGAACTTGGCCATTTCTTATCCGATTTTGATGAAATTCAGCAAGTACGATGGAAATGAGGTTCTAAAACGATTTTTAGATAATGTTATGGAATATGGCCAATTAGGAAGGAAAATGGTGATTTCTTAACCGATTGTGATGAAATTGGGGATGCATGATGAAAATGGGATTCTATAGTGAGTTTTAGATGAACTTCTGGAATATGGTCAACTAAGGAACTTGGTGGTTTCTTAACCGATTATGATGAAATTCAGCATGTACGATGAAAATGAGATTCTAAAAAGAATTTTAGATAAAGTTATGGAATATGGCCAATAACGATGGAACTTGAGCGTTTCTTAACCGATTATGATAAAATTCACGAAGCACTTTAGAAATGGGATTCTAAAATGAGTTTTAGATGAATTTCTGGAATATGGCCCATTAGAAAGGACTTGGATATTTCTTAACCGATTATATTAAAATGATTTTTACATGAACATTTGGAATAAATCCAATTAGGAAGGTACTTGGTTGATTCTTTGCCGATTTTAAGCAGTATTCGAAGAATTTCATCATAGTCAGTTTAGAAATAACCGAGTTTTTATGAATTTCTGGAATATGGCCCATTAGATAGGACTTGAATATTTCTTAACCGATTATGATGATATGTAGTTCTAAAATGCCAATTTTAGGAATTTCAATTAGGAAGGTACTTGGTTGATTCTTTGCCGATTTTAAGCAGTATTTGTCGAATTTCATCATAATCAGTTTAGAAATAACCGAGTTCTACATAATTGGCTATTTTCCAGAATTGTATACAGAAATCATTGTAGAATCCCATTTCTAAAGTCGAATTCATCACAATCGGTTAAGAACTGGTCAAGTTACTTCCTAATTGGCCATAATCCATAACTACATCTAAAACTCGTTTTAGAATCTCATTTCCATCGTACATGCTGAATTTCATCATAATCGGTTAAGAAACCACCAAGTTCCTTCTAGTTGACCATATTCCAGAAGTTCATTTAAAACTCATTTTAGAAGTCCAATTCCATCGTGTATCCTGAATTTTATCACAATCGCTTAAGAAATCACGAAGTTCCTTCCTAACTGGCCATATTCCAGAAGTTCATCTAAAACTCATTGTGGTCTATCTAAAACTCAGTGGGATTCACTTCCAAAGTGTCGAAGCATGTCGAATTCCGAAGAAATGGTCAAGTTTCATTCTAAGTGGCCAGAAACATCCAGAACTTTATCTGGAAATCATTTTAGAATCCCGATTCCAACGTACCTGCTGAATTTCATCAAAAATCGGATAACAAATGGCCAAATTTCTTCCTAATTGGCCATATTCCAGAACTTCATCTAAAAATCGTTTTAGAATCCCAATTCCATCGTGCATGCTGAATTTCATGAAAATCGGATAAGAAATGGCCAAGTTCCTTCCTAATTGGCTATTCTCCAGATTTTTATCTAAAAATCGTTTTAGAATCACAATTCCATCGTACATGCTGAATTTCATCAAAATCGGATAAGAAATGGCCAAGTTCCTTCCTAATCTATATATAAATCGACCGAAATCAGAGGCTAGTGGCGAGGCAAGCCTGATGACGTCATTGCGATAATATTATGCATGAGGCATGAAGCCTAAGGACCTACCTAAGAAATCATACGTTTAAATTAAAGATGCTTACAGTTGATGAGTAATTGCCCACGGCCAAAGGCAAATTTTGAAATTGTTTAGTCTCACTTTGAAATCGAGAACGAATTCTCACTATTAAATCAATAAAAACAACAAAAAAACCGTTTGGCTTTACTTAACCGGTTTATTGAAACAACCTTACCGGGCTACATTTATGAAGAGTTTTCTGAACGAGCAGCGGTTACATACAACTACCATTTCAACAAAATTAAGGTGAGACAAAGAAATAAATTTAATCAAATCATACAGGACGGTTTTAATAATATGCCGAGTGGTTTACTTTGTACTTGCGACAAATGGCTGGTAAATTTTTCTAACATCGATCGTCCGTTTCACGTCAAATTCGTTTTAAGTTTAGGAAATAAATTTTGTCCACCAACTATTGGTACTGCAATACCATTTTTCCAAATTATCTCAGATGTTGAAAGTGCAATTTTCGGTTTAAATGATAATGATCGCATTAATATTCGGAACAATTTCATAAACATTTTAACAAATTTCAAAAACAGTACAAATTCACAAAATTTAATACCATTTGTAAAACAAATTTTAAATTACGTAAAACAAACGAAGTCATTTTTAAGAGACAACCCTAATATTACGGTGACAAGAGCGGATAAAGGGAATACTACGGTTTTAACATTACAAACAGATTATATGGATAAAATTAATCATTTGTTAAGTGACACATCCACATACGTTCAAGTACCAAAAGATAATTCAACACCAAACCAAACAAAAATAAATCTATAGTGAAAGAATGGGAACAATTGAGCAAGATAGACTTATAGACAAAGAAAAATCTCACGAGTTATACTCCAGTGATTCCAAAATTTTATGGCCTACCCAAAATCCATAAACCAAATTTACCATATAGGCCAATTGTAAGTTCCATAGCAAGTCCCACATATTCTTTATCATCATTTTTAGGCAATATTCTGAAACTAGTGTAGTAACAACAAATTCTTTTATTCAAAATTCTGAAGATTTCAAAAACAAAATCAGTAATGTAACCGTCCCTCCAAATTTTCTGTTAATCTCTTTAGATGTCACTTCCTTATTTACTAATGTCGATAACCAAATTGTAAAAGATATTATTACTCAAAATTGGAGAAATATAAAAAGAAATTTGAAATCAAAATTAACAAAAATACATTTTTTTTACAGGGTTGGATATACAGTTTTAAATAATTCAGAATTTTCTTTTGATAATAAAATTTACAAACAAATTTTTGACTCACCTATGGGTTCCCCAATAAGTCCCATCGTTGCAAATTTACTAATGGAAAATTTAGAAATTTCAATTTTAACCACTTTAGATTTTAAACCATTATTTTACTACAGGTATGTTGATGATATAATCGCAGCCGTACCAATAGATAATATTGAATATTTCCTACAAGCTTTTAATTCCCTAAACAACAGAATAAAATTCACTTTAGAAAAAGAAGTAGAGAACAAAATTTCTTTTTTGGAAATTCTTGTAATTCATGAACCAAACGGCAAAATTTCTTGTGATTGGTACTGTAAAACTACTTGGTCTGGTAGATATCTAAATTTTCATTCCTGGCTTCCAATTACAAAATTAACACTATTAAAATTTTGATCCAACAAAGTCTAAAGCTTTCCGATACTAAATTCCATCGTAAAAATTTAAAAATTTTAAAACATACATTAATTGAAAACCAATATCCGGAAAACTAATTAATAACATATTTTGTAAACAAAGAAATTTTCACACAAATCCTGATTCCCAAGTCCCAAACTACACATTATTTGGCCATAAAAAATCTTTATGAAAAAATAAAATACCTTTTTCGGAATTATAATTTTAAAATTGTAGGACGTGCGGCTTCAAATTTAAATGACAAATTTTTTTCGAACATGAGTGATGAAATACCTTTAAAAAAAACAATCAAATATTGTTTACCAAGTATGTTGCAGTTGCAATTCAACATACACAGGGCAGACAAAGCAGTTTTTATAAAAACGGATGTATCAACACAAAAGAGGCGCAAATCCAAATATAAATTCAAACATTAGTGCACTTTCGCAGCATTTGAGAGTTACAAACCATTTAATCAGTTTAGATAATGTCAAAATTCTCGAAAAACAAAAAAAATTTAAAAAAAGATCGTTTTTAGAAATGTTGCACATTAAAGCAAGTACAAATTCTAGCAAGTACAAATTCTATAAACATAGTAGAAGATTTTGCATATATTGGGAATTTATATGATTTGTTTATCTAAATTTTTTGTCTCATACAAATTATTTTTGATTCTAAAGGCTGAATTACATTCAATCTTTTTGTTCTTTTTCAAAAGAATAGAATCACGAAGAAAAGGGCAAATACATTTTATCCATATATCAAAATGGCGCGGGCATATTCAAAATTTCATTTTTTCCTTTCAAAATGTTACTTGGATTTTATATCTTTTGAGCAACTTTTACGAAAAAAGATAAACCAGTTCATCTTTTTCAGGTTTTTCCGTTCTGTTTCACCAAAAAAAGTTGAGTGTTGCAGTAAATAGTATTGAATAATACTTTTTGAGTATTCCTTCTCATTTTAATACAAGGAAATCATACTAAAACGCATTTTTTACTGTAAATCTTTTATCTTTTGGAAAAGAACGGAAAGATTGAATGTAAATCAGCCTTTGTACAACTTTTTTACATTGAAAGCATTATTTTAAAATAAATTGTCTAGGCTGTGCGTTTCTATGATAAATGGGTTTATTAAGGTAGCTTTGCAAAATTTAAAATTTGTATAAAAGAAACAATTTTGATATTAGGTTTTCATAACGCTTTTGAGAATGATTCCGAATAGGAATCGAAAGCTAAAGCTGTAATTAAGTTTTTTAAAATAAAAAGAGCCCTAAGCCAATATTTCAAAAATTTGTTTTAATTCATTAGTATTTAGTTCTATCTCGACAAAGGATGAACGAATTTTAATGGGTCAAAAACTGTTACACGCGGCTTATATTCTATATAAAATTATTTTTATTTGTGAAAGTCATCGGCATTAGTTTATAGAAAAAATAAAATAAAAATTTGTGTTTAGTTTTTCTTTGTACGTACAATTGCCGCATTCACACACAACTTAAAAGGAGGGGAAATGTTGTCGTGCGAAATGTACAAAATAAAATTTGGTATTGAATTATCAACTATCCATTAAAATTCGAATCGAATACGATTTTAACGACGTTATACAGAGCCTTCTAGAGTATAGAGCCATAATCATTATGACGTATTTTTTAGAAGCTTTTTTAGTGGTATAACTTTTCACTGATTTTCATAGGAATCCATAGTAAAAATGGTGTTTTGTAGCTTCAAATTGTTCCATGAAAAAAGCAAAAATATTACAAAAATTTTATACAAAAGAGTTCTACATATTTTTAGCAGCAATATACAAGAAGGGTATATTGGTATTAAGTAAATATCAATTGCAGAAATATTAAAACTAAATTATTTCTAAATTATATTTTTCGAACTTTCATTTTGAAAAATACATCAAAGTTGGCTCTGACGAATTAAAATAATACTTGCTACATTTATCTTTAGTTTTACTAGTGTACGTTAGATGTCTCAGATTTATACAGAAAAATACGAAAAAAATTGTTTAATCACAAAATTACGACAAGTTCTTAATATTTTGAGAATTTGTTTTGCTTTTCCTACAATTTTGAACTCAAATTTCCCCAGGTGGCGATTTTTGGTATGGTTTTTCAAAATGTTTACTGCCCACTGCCATCTATGTATATTGACTTAATGCACACGATTTGTAGTAAGCTTTTCTTTTTAATTTGACCAGAATGCTGTACTTATGAACTTTTTTTTATATTTTGGTTTAAATAAATCAATTAATACAAGAAAATGAAAACGATTTACTTAAACGAGATTTAAATATGTTGAAATTCAAACATTTATGAAAATATTTCAGAAATCATAATTAAGAATTTGCAACGTTTTCATTTACAAATTTGTCTTAGGAAAAAACGTGATTTCCCATATGTTTTATGTGTTTTACTATGGAAATTTTGGTTTCTAATTCCCTTATAAAAGCTTCGTTTTTTAGATTATGGCTTGTATAATCAAGGTTGCTTTGCGTTATATGCCATACTTAAAGCAATAAAATATTCTTTCAATTAAAAGACAAATTGAGTCACACAATACTTGTTTTATTTACATTTAAAAATCGAGAGTCCTTATTGAAAGACCCTTTACTTCATACACACGAACAAATAATAAGGCACCTTGAATATCGACTAAAAAAAACTAAAATCAAAACAAAATCTACGCATACATAAGCACAACACAACATCCGATATTTCAAAATCAAAGTGGTTTAAATAAAATACGAATTTATACTATCAAAGATCGATTTATGTATATTATCAAAGCAACCTTGATTATACAAGCCATAATCTAAAAAACGAAGCTTTTTTAAGGGAATTAGAAACGACGAAAAAATCAAAATTTCCATAGTAAAACCATAGACATTCATACTAGATTTCTCATTTCATAGTAGCTAAAGGAAAAAAACAAAAACTTCTGATAATTCCAATGTATCGTTGTGTTGTGTATTTTATAAGGCAATGATTTTAGAATGCGTTGCAAATATAATACGTATATGCAATACACCGATAATATTTGAATGGAAAATTTTTGTTTTTATTTTCTGTTTTTAGTCAAATGAGAGATCTATTATGATTGTCTATGGTAAAACACATAAAACATATGGGAAATCACTTTTTTTCTTAAGACAAATTTGTCAATGAAAACGTTACAAATTCTTAATTATGATTTCTGAAATATTTTCATAAATGTTTGAATTTCAACATATATAAATGTCGTTTAAGTAAATCGTTTTCATTTTCTTGTAATAATTGATTTATTTAAACCAAAATATAAAAAAAAGTTCATAACAACAGCATTCTGGTCAAATAAAAAAGAAAAGCTTACTACAAATTGTGTGCATTAAGTCAATATACAGTACATAGATGGCAGTGATGGCAGTACAAATTTTTGAAAAATCGTACCAAAAATTGCCACCTGGGGAAATTTGAGTTCAAAAATTGTAGGAAAAAAAAACAAATTCTCAAAATATTAAGAACGAGTGATAATTTTGTGATTAAACAATTCTTTTTCGTATTTTTCTGTATAAACCTGAGACATCTAACGTACACTAGTAAAACTAAAGATAAATGTAGCAAGTATTATTTTAATTCGTCAGAGCCAACTTTGACTCATTTTTCAAAATGAAAGTTCGAAAAATATATTTTAGAAATAATTTAATTTTAATATTTCTGCAATTAATATTTACTTAATACCAATAAACCCTTCCTGTATGTTGCTGCTAAAGGTATGTAGAACACTTTTGTATAACAATTTTGTAACATTTTTGCTTTTTTCAATGAAAAACTTGAAAAACACAATTTTTACTATGGATTCCTATGGAAATTAGTTGAAAGTTATTCCACTAAAAAAGCTTCTAAAAAGTACGTCATAATGATTATGGCTCTATACTCTAGAAGGCTCTGATATTATCCGTTCTTTTCGATTCCTACACGTATCATGCCAGACATCATCAATTTATTATTTTTTCAACAATATTTGTCTGTGTCGGTATGGGTAGGGACGGATAGTAATTATAAACAAAGATGATCCCATATATTGTATTATGATGTTCGGTATAAACCAACCTGGAAGGGTGTATTTATATCCATCCCTTTCCGTTCCTACTCGCACCGACACAGACAAATATTGTTAAAAAATATTTAAATTGGTGATGGCTGACGGATAGTATAAATTGATGATACGTGTAGGATCTGAAAGGAATGGATAATATAAATCCACCTTAAGAGAAATTCTTTGGACAAATTTTACCGAAACTTGGACAAATTTTAACCGATTTGTATCATATTTCACCCAGGTCAGTTTAATAATACTACCAATAATTTTGGATATAATTAACATAAATCATCGGAAGCCTCCGGGTACCTCCCGTGCAAAAGTTCGTTAAAATTTCGGGTTTTTCATAATACATGGACAAATTTTAGCCGAATTATATCTAATACCGCAAATAAAATTCGAAGATGTATATCCGCAATAATTAAAAATACATCTATTGCCCCAACAAATACGGAGAAACAGGCACCGTGGTGCAAATAAATCATAATATACATAATAAAATAATGACAGTAAAACATTTACCATGTGGTTCAGTCCATGTCAATACAATTACAATTTATTTTTATTCAATTGTTGATACTATTTACATTTTTATATGTTGGTGAATATTTGACAGGTGAATTGTTGATTCAAGTTTATATACATTCTTATTAAATCTTATTAAATTTGTGCAAAGATAATCACATATTAAAGATAATTCATTCAGTACTAAAATATGAGATAAAAATAGGGTCCCCCGATGCAATATATAGGGTTCCTTTGATATATACGTAAATATTTTGCATTCAAATCACTTGTAAATATTTAACCTTTAATGTGCCGGTTAATCTACTACATGATATGCAAAAATACCGCTTATAAACAAATGGGGGTTTTCTAGTCTTTTTTATTTTTTGTACTGAATGACTCATCTCTAATATCCTATGATCTTTGATTTGTGTCTTCAGTTTATAAATGTGTCAATCTGTTGTTAACTTTTTGTTTGTAGAAATAATTTCATTTTGACTAAAAATGCCACCGAAAAAAAAGATCTATTGGAAATGTTACGGCGAGATCGAAGAAGATGAAAGCCACAAGAGCGGTTGAAGCACCTGAACAGCATGACATACGGCTTGAAAATGATCGAAGTTGAACTTCTGCTTCAAGAGCGGTTGAAACACCTGAACAGCATGACATACGGCTTGGAACGATTGAAACAGAACTTCTTCTTCAAGAGCGGTTGAAACACTTGAACAGCATACGATTCAAGTATTCAAGTTCATACGCATAACGTACGATTTCAAAACTATTGCTTATGATATGTTGAAACTAATTCGATAACTGGCAGAATGTGTATTCAGTAATGAAACAGCAATTCCTGAACATTTTTTGGGATTAATGAACATCGTGTGCAAACATTGCTTTTCGCTTAACTTCGCAGAAGAAAAAACTGGAAGTAGTACTGATGAGTTTACTCGATGTTCCCAGAAGGGCCAAAAAAAAATTATCTCCACTTAACTATCCCGAGTATTTGGAAAATCGTATGACCAATGCTCTGCCAGAAAGCAAACAATTTATGGAATGCATTCGATCGTATAATAGTTCATTTGCGTTTGCCTCGACTGGAGTTAACATTAAGCCACCTCAAGGAAAAGGACCGTATTGCTTTCGCGTATGCGGACTAATAGTTCATCGGATTGGAACAGTACATCCTAAAGGAAATGAAGCCAGAGAATTTGCCCAGGTATACGTGTTGGACCCCTGATGATGCAGTCTACCAACAAATGAACCTTCCAGAGAACAAGCAGTGCTCAGAAATGATCATGAGAAAATTAGCTGATATAATTAACAACATCCACTTGCAAAATCAATTAAAATGCTTCATGAAGTGAAAAACAAGCTATATTTGAAACTGCCGAAGCATATGGTGTTGAGCCAACCAAGGTGGCATTAGCACTAATTTATGATGGAGACAATGACCAAAGGCGGTACAATGCTCCGACGGTTAGCGAAGTGGCTATAGTGTTTCAAAGTAAAGATGGAGAACCACCGTTTCTTCGGGATATTGTTATGCAGTTATGTGCTAATTAGCCTGACCAACCAAAATGTAAACGGATTGACATTTATTATCCTCATTTCGATATCATAACGTACCCGATTTAACCGTAGATTCGGCCCCGTAGGGGCCACAGGCAACTAGTAAAATAGAAGCTTGTTGTACATATGTTGATATAAAGATGAGTTTCTTCCTATCAGCCAATACATCTTTCTGAATTTAAGTCTTAGTTCATCACTTTTCTGTATGACGTGTGGTTTCCATCGCAGTTTAGCATCCAGAATCATACCGAGATACTTACATGTGTTCGAAATATGTTCGAATCGTCTGTCTGTAAACTTGATGTGAACTGACTTAGTTTCATTTAGTTTTATCCGCCATGTTTTTGTCCATTAATGTATTTGAGTTATATCTGATTGTCTTTTGGGTTGAATCTTTGTTGCTTTCTTCAACAGCTAAGACCACCGTGTCATCTGCAAAAGTCGCCACCGTATTGTTTTCTAAAGTAGGAAGATAATAACAGTAGGTATAAAACCGGCCAAAATACACTGCCCTGTGGAAATCCTGCGTTGATTTCTTTCAATTCAGATAAGGTATCATCTAACTTAATCCTAAAGAATCTATCTTTCAAGTAAGACTCCAGTCTTTTTACAAATTGCGGTTAAGTCTTTCATGACACACTCTATCAAACGCCTGTGCAACATCTACACTTATTCAAAAAATTAAAGGAACACAAATTTTTTTCAATTTTTTTACTGTTTTTTGAAGAGCTGTATCTTTGTAAAATACGGTCGTACAGAGAGAAGCATTTTAAAGCTTCAAATGTCTAGTTTTGAGATTTTTGAACGGACAATTTTTGTGAGATACCGTTATCACTCAATCATAAGAAGGAGCGCGAAGAAAAAAAAATCGATTTTTCTTTTTGCAAGGATCCATGGGCTCGGGAATTTTTTTTTAAGTTAAACCAATACATAGGTCGGTTAGCCTGTTAATTAGGCGTAAATTTATTTTGTTTTTGGTCCCTCTATGTCAAATTTTTGCTGAGATATCTGACTTTGAATCAAAAAAGATCCTTTTGTCTTTGATCATCGATATCTTAGTAAACAATGATTGCACAGTAAATTTTAGGGTAGCATTAAAAACTTGAATAAATTTCCTACAAGACTCTTTAATGATTAGTTGAGAACAAATTTTTTTTCACCCTCGATACTGATTTGAAAAAAGTACAAAAAAAACGACTTTTTAGGTTGTCTTAGTAAATCTACCGTTACTTTACAAATATTGATGAAAAGTCTAATGTTGCCAAGTCATTTTATAGCTAAATGGACCACTTACGGCCCTGTATTAATTTCAAATTGATCCATCCAACCGTTTTTCCGGACAGATTGATCAAAGTTTTACAAAACAATTAAAGGAACAAGTGATCATCAAAATGAAAAAAACGACTTTTCTCACATTTTGCGTTAGTTACTTGTTAACCCTTAACGATCGTATGATTTTTTTGTAATACTCGCCGATAAGAGACGACAGAAAATTAAATAAAGTTCTGCAATATGACCAATTATTATGGAACTTGGCCATTTCTTATCCGATTTTAGTGAAATTTGATATGCGCGATGGAAATGGGATTATAAAATGATTTTTGGATAAAGTTCTGGAAAATGGCCAACTAGGAAGGAACTTGGCCATTTTTTATCCGATTTTGATGAAATTCAGCAAGTGCGGTTCAAATGGGATTTTAAAATGATTTTTGGATAAAGTTCTGGTAAATGTCCAACTGGCAAGGAACTTGGTCATTTCTTATCCGATTTTGATTAAATTCAGCAAGTGGAAATGGGATTCTAAAATGATTTTTAGATAAAGTTCTGAAATATGGCCTATTAGGAAAGAACTTGGCAATTTCTTAACCGATTTTGTTTAAATTTGACATACGCGATGGAAATGAGATTCTAAAAGGATTCTTGGATAAAGTTCCTGAATTTGGCCAATTATTATAGAACCTGGTCATTTTTATCCAATTTTGAAGAAATTCAGCATGCACGATGAAAATGAGATTTTAAATAATTTATAAAACAAATCATTAAATACATCGAATAACCATTTTAGTATTTCACTTCTAACGCACATGTCGAATTTCTTTTAATCGTTTAATTAACAGCCAAGCACCTTCCAACTTATAACCATATAAATTTAACCAAAAATAATTTTAGAGTTCCACTTCTATAGTACATGCTGAATTTGATTAAAATCGGATAAAAATTGCCAAGTTCCATCCTAATACGGCTTATTCCAGCACTTCATCTAAACATAATTTTAAAACCCAATTTTCATTATATATGCTGAATTTCATCAAAATCAGATATGAAATAGCCAAGTTCCTTCCTAATTGGCCATATTTTAGAACTTTATCTAAAAATTATTTCAAAATCCCATTTCCATCGTGTATACCAAATTTCACTAAATTCGGATAAGAAATGGCCAAGTTCCATAATAATACAGAACTTTATTTAATTTTTCTGTTGTCTCTTATCGGCGAGTATTACAAAACAATCTTACGATCGTTAGGGGTTAACAAGTAATTAAAACAAAATGTGAAAAAGGTCGTTTTTTTATTTTGAAGATCATTTAATTGTTGTTCCTTTAATTGTTTTGTAAAACTTTGATCAATCTGCCCGGAAAAACGGTTGGATGGATCAATTTGAAAATAATACAGGGCCATTAGTGGTACATTTAACTATAAACTGACCTGGCAACATTAGTGTTTTCATCAATATTTGTAAAGTAACAGTAGAAAAATCGTTTTTTTGTACTTTTCTCAAATCAGTATTAAGGGTGAAAAAAAAAATTTGTTCTCAACTAATCATTAAATAGTCTTGTAAGAAATTTATTCAAATTTTTAATGCTGCCCTAAAATTTACTGTATAATCATTGTTTACTGAGATATCGATGATCAAAGACAAAAGGATCTTTTTTGATTCAAAGTCAGATATCTCATCAAAAAGCTGACATAAAGAGACCAGAAAAAAATTAAACTTACGCCTAATTAACAGGCTATGTATTGGTTAAACTTAAAAAAAATTTCTCGAGCTCATGAATCCTCGCAAAAAAAAAAAAAAAATCCAAATTTTTTTCTTCGCGCTTTTTCTTATGATTGCGTGATACCCGGTATCTACCCCGGAAAAAAATTTGTTTTCCTTTAATTTTTTGGATGAGTGTAGAAATATCGATGAACGGATTTTTTTCTCTTCTAGTGCTTTCTCAATTATGCTGGTTATTCTGTGTACTTGATCAGTTTTTGTCAGAGACAGCAAATCGGCAACTAATCCAATTCAACTGATGACACAATTAAATTAAATTAACTTAAATAAGAATCACTTTCGTATATAAAAACACATCTCATTTCACACTTCTTATTGAAAATATTCTCCAGTTCAGTAATAAAACACTTTAATCTGCTATTAATATAATTCATTTAATTTAAATTTACATAAATTTACTTACCTTTATTTGACTTATACACTGATAGTTAAATGTCAAAAATCGAAATACTTCCAATAATGTTAGAATTAACACAAAACCTAACAAATGTTAGTTTGTAAATTTAACCCTTCAAGAGAAATTGTGTGAGCTCATAATAGAAATTAGACATTTGTGATAAATTTTGTAAACAAGAATAATTTTAACCTTCTTGTAAACAATTAATTTTCTTTTCGCACTCTTGATCGCTGACCACCAAAGGAAAAACAACAAAACAAATAAAATAAAGTATTATATCAAAAATAAAGTAATCTATCATTTTGTATAAAATTATACAAGAAGACTTTTATATTGGTGAACAATTTACCACCTGAAATCCTACGTTTTTACTCTCAATTACCGAATTCAACCTTTTTACCAGAAGCTGTACAAAGAGTTTGGACATGACTGGCAATAATGAAATTGGCCTAAATTACGAACATCTATTGTTTTGTAGCTAAAACTAGCAGCTATACGCCCGATGTTGCGCTTCAAAGTTCTAAATTGTAAGATCAATTAGGGCCCAAAAATAATTTAAAACGAAAAATATTTCTTAACCCATTGGAACAAAAAACGCAATAGCCTCAAATTGATTTTTCCAGATTATAAGTATAATAATGAAATGCGGTTTTGTCTATTTAATGGATTGCCACAGTGTAACGATAACGGATTTCCAAAATCCACAGCATTTATAAAATTTTGTGGAAAATTTTTGGAAAATAAGTAAATATTTTTTAGTCAATTAATCTAGTTATAGTTCGATAAATAAAATTGAATGTAGAACGTGATGTATTCGAGCTAAAATAGGAACACAGAAAGATGCGGTTTGTTGGGTTCTGCATTTCAGCTTCAAATTGTCATTTTTGAACAAAAAAAAAAGTGTGGGTGCGGCCAATGTTAATCAAGCCATTGAAGTACCAAACTAAAATGTACCTCTACACAAAATTTGTCACTTTCAAATGTTTACATTTCTTTCAGCCAAACTATTTACGCAAGTTCTGAGATCGCTGTAGAACACTAAATCAAATTAAAATCAAAATCTAACAGAATTTCCATAAATATCAAATATTCATTTAAATATTGATTGGCGTCAAAAATTGTGTCGATGATACGATTTTCAATATTTATTAACAATTATGTTAAAAAAACACATTTTGCTACCGTTATTTTACCCTATTATCGAGTCTTGTGCATGCGTACTTTATCCATGCGCAAACAAAACAAATAGATCAAATTTCAAACAGGATTAACCACCCGAATTTGTACAAATATATTCCAAACATTATATAATTCCGGCGTTACATTGACCTACTTTCAACAAAATCAACACCATCAACCAGCATACCAACAAAACTTGTTGTTGTTGCTATGATTTTATATACTAACAAAATTGTGTATTCCAGAATATTTTTAATTTTTTAAAGGGCTCAAACATTAAATGGATACACAAAAAAACTTGTCTGTTGATTTCCTTTATTTTTTATTTTTTTGTTACTCTTGTTGGATTTGATGATTATTATACTCGACGATGTTATCTTTTTTAATATAAAATGTAGTATTCCAATAAGAAGACAACAACCTTAAGAATAATAACACACAATACATGAAAACCGGTCAAAAACTATTCCATTATCTTATTTTATATTATGCTAGGCAACAATAATATGACTTAATTTATATAACACGAGTATTATTTAATTCCAAATGTGAATGTGTCCGCCTCTACTCGCGAGTTTTCATATCCAATTGAAGAACGAAAGTGAAAAGTCAAAAATAAAATAAATTATATCTTTGCATCGTATACATAATTCTCTGTGCATAAATAAATTATAAAAAAAGTTAAAACATTGTGGTGGCGGAATCTTGCAAACCAATTTTTGTATGTAAAGGCGGATTTATGATTGCCTTCGTTTATTCGTTTTCCTTGAAAATGACGTTATTTTTCGTTTTGTTGATTGGATTAAAAAAAAAATCAGACCGAATGAACGAAGGAACGAAGCCAACCATAAATCCGCCTTAAATGTTACCTGAAATTATTAACATTAACACTAACATGTAGAAAGTTTGCCATTCAAACAATCACACACAACTCTAAAAAATTAGTAAAAATTAAAAATAACTTTTAACTAAATGGTGCGACATCTAGGAAGAAACACTATTATTTCAAACTATTGAGTTTTATACTTTTACTCACGAGATGTGCCTTTTATCTAGAAATTCTCCTAATTGTTTATAGAGGTCAGCATTCTACCAAATTTAGTATAGATTTAAACCACGTCTGTTATTTTAAATGAAACTGCCTCATTTGTTGGTTTACAGCGTTACCAAATCAAATTTACGTTTTTTTAATTTTTTTTTATTTTAAAATCAATTTTGGGTGACGTTCATTTACAACAACATTGGATTTTTGTTTTTCCCAATAGATTGAATGCTAGACAACTTCATTGTGATTTTTTGTGTTAAGGAAAACAAATAAACGTCAAAATATTGTTCATATCTTTTCGTATGAAGTGGCACAGATGCAATTTTATTTCTATAATTACAGACATATCGCTACGCGTCCCAAAGAGTGTTACATCTCAAAATAACGAATTGTTGGGAATTCAACTTTGAAACTTTGTATTCAACAAAATTCAAGTTGTAATAATTTTTTCCAATAACTCGATGGTGTTGCGTATTCTGGACTTGATACATTTTGATATTTCCTTCAGTTTAATATTTTAAATACAGAATATTTGGAAAAAAGCAAGAAAATAGAGGAATGTAACAGTTTATTTGAAATTTTTCTGGACAAGTTCAGAGATGTAACACTCTTAAAGAAATAAATCGGTCTAAATTTGTGTCCATTGTGTAAATAAATATAACGTTGAGCTACATTTTTCAATATAATTTCAATTTTTTATAACATACCATTATTCCGAGGCATTCAATGTGTTTTTCTATGTTGGTTTAATAACATTTACACTTAATTAAAAATATGTATTACTAATTAAATTATTCATAATTTGTCTACAATTACCTGAATTTATTCCTGATAAATTTAAAGCACATCGAAGAAACGTGTTTCACTTTTGAATAATTTACTTGATATGTCACTTTTCCCGCGTATTTGTGTAAAAAAACAAAAAATCATCTCTTTTTTTTAGAATGAGACAGTTACATCACTTATGCCACTTTAGTACCGCGCATTTATAACACTTTATTACAAAATTATTTGTTATAAATATTCAAAATATTTAAGTAATAAAGTTACAACTTCTATTGTAACACTTTTGTTGAAATAATTTATATTTATGAAGGAACTAATTTTATCGAATAAAGGGTTGCAAATGAGTTGTAACACTTTATAAGAAAATTTAAACATTATGTGGAAAATAGATAATTGTTATAAATGCAATGTAACACTCTAAAATAAAATTTACATCTTTGTTGATATTATAATTTTGCTGCAAAAGTAATTTATATAATTTGTAACACTTTAACAGATAATTTGATGCTTCATTTAAAATTGTCACATCATAATTTTATTAAATAATTAGAAAAATATTGGAAATTTTATTAATTTTCTTGTTTTAAACCATAATGAAACAACTAACGAATTCTAATTTGCAATAAAAAAAAAATTTTAAAAATTGACTTGTGACACTCTTTGGGACGCGTAGCGATATATTAAATATTTTTTAATAAAAATTTAATTGAAATGTATTCATTTTATGTCATTTTAAGCTCAGCAAGAAATTTTTTTGTGAAAAATTAAAACATAAAAAGAAGGCAAATTCATATTCTTCAGGTTTAATCTTGTGCCGTTTAAGTTTTTTCTATGGTTATTTTTATAGAAGCTATAGAATAACATTAACTAGCTATAGAATAACATTAACCAAAAAAAATTGAGTCTAAAGTGCTGATGTACATAATACGCGCGTGATTTTTTGTTATTATGGAATGTCATTTAAGGATAGCTTGCTTAATTTTGAAATTTCCTGGTAGGTCGGCATTTTCGAACATTAAAAGCTTTGCCACATGACAGAAATATCGACGACGATCTATCAACGAATATTCAATTTCCAATTAAATAAAAAAATAATATTGATGAAAATTGATGAAATCATCTACTAAATTTGTCCTATTAGTAATTACAATTAAAATATAATGCAATATATTAAGTTTTATTTAAAAATAACAAATTCTGAATTTGAGAGAATTTGTCGGCGATATTTTACTAAATGGTATAATAAAATTCGTGACCGAACTCTTCCAAAAATAAACACGATTTCCGCATTCATCCTAAAATTTCGACGATTTTTTTTTGTCGTTCTGATTTAACCTCATTTCGTTGTCCCGGGATGTCAAAAGTAGTGAATAATAATATTATTAATATAAATAATTCCTTTTGAATGCTTGATTTTTAATTTTCAGACTACTTATCAAATTAGAAACGGAAAAACGCTAAAGCCAAATGTCATTTTGTTTGTGTGACGTCAATTTTTATCGACGATATATCATTTCTCATGTGGCGCATTTTTGTATAAACGAACGAAATCGTTCGTTTTTATATCTCCATGTGGCATCGCTATTACAATCGTCAATTAAACATAATTCTAATTTTTGGTTATGATACCTGCCTCCATCATAATACATAGTAAATTTATATTTTATTTCGAAAAGTTGCCTTTTGCCAATTAAATCAAATTGGCTATTTTCTTAGGAAAAAAATAAACAACAAATAATTCGAATTCAATTTTGGTCAACAGAATGCGCTGTTTTGTAATAATTTTGACGTTAGTGAAATAATTCGCTCTTCCATATTTTGTAATAAGTTCGTTGATATAATTGTGACATAATAAATTTGACAGATAATGCTTGGATACAATACCACTAAAATAGCGTCTAGATCCATTTCTTTTTTAAATTTAACCCCAATAAAGAAATCTACGGATCACCGGCGTATTTATCATAGAAATGAATGAAATTCTAGGCGCGCTAAACGAAAATGTACCATTTTTAAACAAATAAAATTGCTAGTTGATCAACAATATTTGCTGTACATATATTAATAATCTAAAAACCATAATTTTAAGATGTAATTAATGGCAATGAATTCAGGAATTACATAATGTACCTATACGATAAAATTAGCGCTTGGTACACCGATTCTGTAAACTTGTGGAAAGCAAAGCTTTCTTTTATGAGTTTGCAATAGATCTTTTTTTCTATATTACGTATATAAAAATAATTAAAAGGCAACTTTTAATGGCAAGCAAAGCGCTAGAGCGAGAGAGATGCATTATATCCTCGCTATTGATGTTTGTTAACAAGTATTAAGTCGAAAAGTACTTATCCGATTTTCATGAAACAAAGACAGACTTATAGACCTTGATGAGATAAGAACAAAATGGTATGGCTAAGAACTTTGGTGCTCGGACTCCAAAGTTATAAACGCTTAAAGATTTCCTTTGCAATACATTCACGTAAAAAACAAAAAAATAACAATGAAAGTACATAATTGTAGTCTTACTTTGGCAATTTTACAACAACAATGCCGTGTATTTTCATTCCGGAATGAAGAGCTTCATTCCGCTGAGAAGAAGGTATATGTAGTCTTACTTTGGCAATTTTACAACAACAATTATATAGTATATGCTGCGAGTCGAGTCGAGTTTAATCCTAGTTTAACTCTCACTATATACAGAGTCGAGTTATTTTCTAACCAACTCTTGGTGTATATACTGCAGAGTTAAAAATATGCAGAGTTCAAATAGGATTAAAACCGAGTTAAAATAAACGAAAAAAAATTTAACAAAAAATCATTTCAGATGATTATCAGATTGATTATTCTTTTTGTTGATCACCATATTATGTGTTGTTTTAATTTTTCCAGTGATATTTTGTCGAAAAAATTGTAATTTTCAAATCCTGAAAAAAAATATTTGTGCAAATTAATTAATTAAAATCTTAATAAACAAGAGATTTAAAATAAAACATCGAATTTGACTGAAAAAATTAAAAAGAAAATTTTTTATTATATTTAATTATATGTTTTGTATATCGCTTTCATTCTTCAATAACATAATCTGAAATAAATAAATAAAATGGTGTGTACGAATTTTGCATTAATTTTGTTGTTGTTTTTTTAACTCTACTCTACTCTGCGTAAATAGTGCATTTTTAGAGTAGAGTTTAACTCGACTCGGCAAATTATTAGGTCGAGTCGAGTTTAACTCGACTCCGTATATAGTGAGAGTTAAACTAGGAATAAACTCGACTCAATAAGTTATCTGCCACAGTTTCTTTATGCACAAATTGACACCAGAATCCGGTCAGATAGTGATTCTCATGGTTGGTTGTAAATCGCTGTTTTGCACTTTGTAAGTTTAATTAAAATTAATGTGGAGATTAATTATTTTAATTTAAAATAAGTTATCTACCACAGTATTATTAAGCACAAATTAATAACCGAATTCTAAGATCTGATGAGGCATTCTCTTGCTTAGTGCCCTCAATCTCTATAAATTCCTATTTTGTAGTTTGAATTTTTAATTAAAATTTATCTGTAGACTAATTAATTTAATTTAAAATTAATTAGGTACCACTGGTTTTTTACGCAATAATTGACACCATCGGATCTCCGATCGGACGAGCCGTTCTCTCGCTACACTGGTTCAAGCATTTAAATCGGTCGAAATAGAGCTTCGCAGCGTGGGTTGCTGTGCCGCCCGATGACGTCATTGCAATAATATTATGCGTGACACATAAAGCCGAAGGACCAATCTAAGCAATCATATCTTCAAATTAAAGGTAGTTCTTATAGTTGATGAGTAATTGCCCACGACCAAGGGCTAAACTACAATCGGTATTTTCTAATTTGAATTTTTAATTAAAATTTATGTGATGATTAATTAATTTAATTTAAAATAAATTAACCATCACTGGTTTTTTACGCAAAAATTGACACCATCTGATCTTCGATCGGATGGGCCATTCTCTCGCTACACTGGTTCAAGCATTTAAATCGGTCGAAATCAGAGGTTCGCGGCTCGGGTTCCTGTGCCACCGGATGACGTCATTGCAATAATATTATGCGTGACACATAAACCCGAAGGACCAATCTAAGCAATCATATCTTTAAATTAAAGGTAATGCTTATAGTTGATGAGTAATTGCCCCCGACCAAGGGCTAAATTTCGGGTCAGTTTTCTGAACATGCGGTGTAAAACGTTATCACGTCAAAATTATTCTGAAGAAGAATTGCTCTTACTTTGGGCAAAATTTCATTCCTATCCGGATAAGAATAACTTTTAGCAAAGTAAAGCGCTTTGCCCATAGGAAAACGAAAAACATAAAAAACGAAAAATTTGACAATTTTTAGCATTTTTTCGTTTTGCCTTGCCCATTACTAAACCGAAAAACTATTTTCGTTTGAAATTCCAGTATCAAAACTTGTATGTTTGTATCTGCGAGTTAATTTTTTTTTAATTTATTTAAAAAGAAAACGGAATTCTCAGAATAATATTAGAAAAGAAAAGAAAATGCCTTTGTGATTAAGACGACATTCATTTTTTAGCCGATATTATAAAATTATAACAGAATAAAAAATTATAACAGAAAAACAACACGAAAAATATTTTCGTGTACTTTTTCTGACGAAAAATTGAAAAAATATTTTAAATTTTCTAACAGAAAAAATTAAAATTTAATTTTCTAGGAATGTTAAATATTTTTAAATTATTTTTTAAATTAAAATATTTTTGTATTGTGTTTATGAACAAAGTCTTTAAGCTATAATATGCTAAAGATTTTAAAGTTATTGTAAAAAAAGTAAAATCCTCCTTTTCAAGAATGAAAATGTTTTTGTTTGAATATATGCTAGGCTGGGCAAATTACATTGATATTAGTAATTCAATTACCAATTACAAATTACATCTGCTTCAAGTAATTCAATTACAAAGTACAATTACATTGCATTTCAGTAATTAAAATACAAAATATAAATTACTTTATAAAACTAAAAAATTGTAATTTAATTACCACAATAATTACAAATTAAAATACATTTTATTCAAATTTCAAAATTTTTAAAAACTTTTTGATGTGTTTTTAGGGTTATTTGTTGTATTTATAAAAAATGTTTAGGTTTAGGTGGCGGTCCACTAGTACCATGCATAGGCACAAAAGGTCCGTAGCCATTAAAAAATGTTTACAAATGAAAAATTTCACTTTACAGGTGCTCAAAATTCAAATTCAAAGTTGTTTTTAGCTATAGAAATTGCTAGTATACATACATTAATTAAGCAAAAAACTCTCATTTAAAGTTAAATTTAACTTTAAAAACATTAATTTTTCAAAATTGTCATCAGACAATGTTCCTTTTGTGAGAAAAAGACTAAACCTCGCCAAATAGCTTTTCAACTGGGCCCGATGAGCAAGAACTTGAGTTGAATTTAATGAAAGTGTTCTTAACCAAAACATACCCATTAAGATGGATAGTTGTTTGTTTTTATCAGCTAAAATTTGTACTAATTGAAGTTCTGATTCCGATTTCGGTTGACTCTTAGAAGAGCCTAAATTTGAACTTAGAATGTACGAATTCTCTCCATCATCGGCACCACTAGATTCATTTGCTCCCGAGCTTAATTGTTCATTATTTAGAGCCTACATTTCTAGATGGTATAATTTTTGTATTTTACTTTTTATGTCGTCTATTTCTGGTAAATTTTCTGGAAGCCAACTCAATTTAAATAATGTTTGTAAGCTGGTAACGGAATGACATAAAGAATCCAATAAACACATTGGTAAAAAAAATCAATAAGCACGTTCGTATGGATTTTACAAGGAAAAATTATGAAAGAATAAAATTTAGAAAATTTTTACATAATATGTAATTGTTAATTAAAATAATTTTGCTTATATGTAATTGAAATACCTTACAAAATTCCGGGAAAAAAAGTAATTGAAATAACAAATACCATTACAATGAAATAAAGTAATTTAAATAACAATTACAAATTACAAAATAAAAAAAAATTTAATTTAATTTCGTAATTTAATTACATGTAATTAATTACTGCCCACCCTTGAATATATGTATGTATATAAAGTAATGTAAGTATATACATACTAATATTTCTGTAAGTGTGAGTTATATTTTGTACTGTTTTTGATACAAACTACAATTTATTACTAGAACTACCGGCCCGTTAAATGACCGGTTATACATTTATTGAATTCAATTTTTTTAAATATTAATATTTTTGTTGGAATCTGTGATGACTTTTAATATCATTATAAACTTCCAAAAAAATATTAACATAATAATTAAAAAACGTCATTTTGACAGGTTGGTGTTAAAATTGAAGTATGTAAAGATTATACGGAGTTACGACAATAGTACTTTAAATAAAAAATTTCAATTTATCGTCTTAAATTAAAAATTATCAACGATAAATTGAAATTTTGTATTAAAATTGTAAAAATTTTAAATTCTATTTTTAGTAAATGCACGATATCTTAGCTATCGTTAGTTAAAAACAAAATCTTTTTATTATTTTAACAATTTGCTTAAATAATTTGCTGAAAAAGGAAAAATCATTCTCGTCGCTCGTTCTCAATGTGTACCGGCCTTAATGGTATATGTAGATATTATATAGACGGCATTGTTAAGATGCCGTAATGCGATTACATTCTGTAATGGGTTTCCTACTTTTTTTTACTTTCGATTCAAAATCGATTTCGATGCCAACAAACATCATCTTCAGTTGAAGCAATACTTATTGAATTGAAATGATTTTCCTCGCTTTTATATACTCCAAAAATTGTTCAGTGGTTGCGTTGAATATTTTCAAATTTACAAAAACCTTCGCTTACGTTGATTAGCCGTATTTACGTATACAGCACCTCTAAATTTGTTTCAAAATTCACGTAGTTATGCAGCGTGTGGTTTATATGTATGTTGCGCGAATTTGGATTCTGTATTCATTTATCCGATTCTTCTGATATGTTCTCTAAACCTCTCTCCCGTTTGCCCTACATAAAAAGCGGAGCAATTTGAACATGTTATTTTATAAAAATCCGTATTTAAAATGGAATTAATTTTGATTTTAACACAATTTTTTAATTTATGCTGAGTTTTGTGAGCAATGCTATATCCGAAATTTATGAAAATATCTTGAATTTTTTGGCTTATCTGGCTCCATTCCAAACTTAGGTATTTTTTATTATTATTATTATCGTCGAAAGACAATGTTGTATTCGACCTATAATTTCCTGTTATAACTGTTGTTCAATGTATCGACCATTTTTGTATCATATCCATTGTGGTATGCTATAAACTTGATGATGTCGAGTTCAATTTTGTAATTCCCTCTGCCATTGTTAAGTACTTTTCATACCAAGCGCCTCGGGCTTTGAGCTTCGAAAATGAAAATTCTTTATTTCATTTTTGAATTATGAAAATTAGTTTCATTTGATTGATAACGTTTAATTTTATAGTAATAAATTCATTTTGTTGAAAAATAATTTATTTTTAAGTGATAATTTAATAAAAAATAAAATATATTGCAATGAAGTTATCTACGAGGCCAAGGCAATCCGTTCCACACTCGACTGCGACATTTTAAAGTAGTACAAAGCCAAGTAATATGTCAACATAACATGTCATATTCACATGTACGTAATATTTAGCAAGTGGCAAGAGAGTTTCATTATAAATTAAAATGGAAAACTTCGATTACGGCAATGTTTACATTGACGAAGAATACTTAATCGAAGTAGAAGAAGAATCTTCGACTTTTGAAGATTGCTTGATTTTAGAAGTGCAGTCAAATACAATAATATATGATTTGAGCGACACCAACTATAACAATAAAAAAAAAAGATTCGGTGTGGTTGAAAATAGGAGAAAACTGTAGTCGACCAAGTAAATAAACATGTGTACCGAATAGCTTCGGTAATTACAAAAATATTTTATGTCTTCTCATTTCAGTTAATGAATGTAAAAAACGGTGGAAATATTTAAGGGACCGATTTCGATACCTCTATAACAAAGAGATTAATACAACCAGTGGACAGGGTTCCGAGAAAAAAGTTGATTAGCAGTTTTACGACGCTTTAAAATTCCTGATTCCAACTATAACACAAGCTCCGTAATTATCTAAAAATAATTTTATATTATCTAAACACATTACATAATAATATGTCCAAATTATTTATGTACTTTTAGAGCATTCAGCGACTACAGTGAAAGTTCTTCTTCGTCATAACAAAACACAAGTGTCGTAAAAACAAGCAATAGCAAAAGGAAGAAAGATCAATTGGAGGAACGGCTTCTTCAATATCTGGATACTCCGGACGTTGAAGAAGCGGACAGCGACACTCTATTTACACAGAGCTTGATCGGTCCATTGAAGAGTCTTTCAAGGGAAAAAAATGCCTATGCCCGCTTCAAAATTCAGCAACTACCATACGAATTACAGTTCGATAAATAATTTAATAGATTATTTTATTGTTATTTATATTTTAGTGTTATTTAGATTTTATTGTTATTTAGATTTTATTGTTATTTAGATTTTAAGAATTTTGAAGTTTATGCCAAAAAAATAAATTAATACCTACTTCCTTCGATTTAGACATAATATGTAAGTTTATAAAAAAATAAAATACCGTGAACTACGTTTAGTATAATGTATAGCTTTATTAATTATATATGAAATTTGGTTTTTCAATAAACATAATTATTTAAAATTAAAATAAAAGTTAATTAATTTATGTGTTGGTCTTGCCACTCCACTTTCCCATCGGTCACAAACCACTCTGCCAGTTCTTCCCTGTTATTCATTATTTTTGCTGAATTAGTTGGTATAGAGAGTGTTGTACCTGTTGGTGTAAATTGTCGTTGAGGCACCGTTGAGCCTGCCTTAAAATATTGTGCAAAACCACACAGCACAAAGCAATATTTATGGCATATTTAGGCTGGAGAAGCATCCTTACTAGCAGTATTCGCCAAGTGTGACACAATATCCCGAAGGCATTCTCGATCATACGCCGGGCACGACTTAATCTGAAATAAATAATTTTGAATATAAACACCATAGAAATAAAAATCTAAAGTTTACATTTAATTAAATATGTTTTTCTTATATGTGAGATTTTTTCCCCCAAATGGCCTCAATAGGTTCCGCTTGAGAGGAAATGCCTAATCAGCAACCAAAAAGTATGGGTAATGCTTGTTACTATTTGGTAGAATTTCATCTTTAGGAACTGCTAGGCCGCCATCATTGCTCAGCCAAGCCTTTCCAAATTCTGATGCAGCAAAAATACCTGCATCACTGTTTGAACCGTATCCACTATCGTGAGGCATGGTAAACCGGTAGTGTGCATCACAAACCGCTAGAAGCACTATCGAGAAATGTCTTTTGTAACAATAGAATTTTGAGCCGGATTTTCTTGGTTTAAACATTTGTATATGTTTCCCGTCTAGTGCTCCTAGGCAGTTTGGCATTTGCCACAATCGATAAATAATTCATTACCAATTTCCTTCCAATCCTCAGTGAACCGAGGAGCCATATAAATTGGCAATAAAATTTCGACTACTGCTGCATAAACTTCTTTTACTATTGTGCAAACAGTAGAAATTCCCAATCGGAAATCTAATGCCAATTTCGTTAAAGAAATGGCATGTGCCAAATGTCTGCAAAGCAAAAATATGAATCGATAAACGTAATTACAATTTACAATATGTATATGTCTAAGTAAATTTGAAATTACTTACATTAATGTTAAACTTAATTTTTCTTTGGCACTAATGCTTTTTCGGTAATGTGTGCCGGGGCCCTCAATTTTATTTTTGATGGAGTCTAATATTTTGTTGAATGTATGCTGTTCCATCCGAAACAATGTAAAATATCTAGAATACAAGTTAACAAAAATAAATTGTCGCCAATTGGGAAAATAATTAATAACTTCATACTTAGCTGTAAACTCTTCTAATTGTTGACATAGAGTTTTATAATGTCCAAAAGAATCTCTTTTTGTTTGGGTATTAAATTCACTGACCCAACAACTGTGGTTTTTCTTATTTTTAATGTACATATTTGTATAAATAAATAATTAAAATCCTTTTTAGTCGACATTTCCTTCTTTTTCCAATTAGTGTTCTTTTTTTAATAATCATTTTATATAATTTTCTTTTATTTTACCACAAATTTACCACAAAAAAAAAATAATTTTTCCCGTCACAAATAAACTAACAAAATATTTGACAGCTGCTAAATGCTGAAAGACAAAGTCGACGCTCGTCGTACTTTCGGTATGAAAGGGTCTTAGCTTCGTATTTGTAGAACATAAAAATTACGAAGCGAAGCGCTTGGCATGAAAAGTACTTTATACTATTTAGCTTTTGGATCATATGATGAATATAATATCATGCTGAATGCTGATGAATGGTTTGAAATGTTTGAGTTGGTTTTCGAAAAATTTGGAAAAAATGTTTCTGGCTTATATTTTTTATAGTTAAATCCAAAAAAATGATAGTTTGGTTATTTTCGATTTCCAAAGTGACTTTTAATTTCGAATGAATTTCATTTAAATAATTGTGAAACTGGTCCAGCTGCCCACTGGTTCCCGTAAAAATTACTATTATGTCATCTACATACCTGTGCCAATATTTAATTTTGTCAAAGGATTTATTTCGGCTGTTCAAAATATACGTATTCTCGATGTGATTTAGGCAAATATTTGCCAAAGTCCCGGAAAGTGGGCTACCCATAGGTAAACCATCGTTTTGGATGTAATATTTATTGTCATGTTCAAAGTAATTTTTCCTGGTAATTTCTCTTAATAAAGTGACAATCTCATTTATGACATGTATGTCTATTCGCTGATCCAATAATAAATTCCTCGCAATTATTAAAGTTTCATCTACCGGTATGTTAGAATACGTGTTGGTGACATCAAATGACGCTAACTTTGCATTCGTCGGTAAGTTAATTGCCTCAATCTTGTTTACCAACTCTAAGTTTTTTTTGATGGAGTGGTCCCTTTCTAAACATAGATTATAATAAAGCCATTGATTTACAAATCTCGCGATTTTGTATGAAGGCGCTGACGTAAAATTAACTACTGGTCTTATCGGCATGTCTATTTTATGAATTTTTGGGCATTCCTCTAATCAACGGGATCGTTGGTTTTATCATTTTCTGCTGTCTGATGTCCCTATTACTTAGTAAATGTGTCCTCCAAAAATTTTGACAGTAAATTCATCGAAGCCGTAGGGCAATAAACTGAAAATTATCGCTGTAGATCAAATAAATAAAAATTATCGTTAAAAACGTTTCTAAAGTTAAATCTACCGTAAAAATTTAATTTTTTAGCCTAAAACACAGAAAACAAGAAGAGCTTTTCCTACGCAATGTTCTCTTCAGCACAATAACTCTCTCATACACAAAAAGTATCATTGCCTCGAAATTATAAAAAAATATTGAACATAATTAGTTGTCTAAGCCAAGGCCGAGTTTCGATTTATCCTTGTGGGAGTTTAAATGAAAGCGGAAGATATTCGCAATCTAGCAGGACCAAAAATGTAGAATGGAAAGCTAATCAAACTGTGTGGGATAAGATTCGATGCGATTTTATAAACAAATGTTTGGCCCAATTCCAAGGCGGGATAAAGACGTAATAAAAATGTTCCAATGGTTAACAAATTATAAGTGACTAAATTACTGTTTAATTAGTCAAAAATAATTTTAAATTTAATTGATTTACTAATTATTTCAAATTTTTCTGCATATCACAAATATTTATGCATCAAAAATATGAATCACAAATACGTTTGCATCAAGTTTAATTGAATTTATTTGCATTACAGTTATGAATTTATTTATGACATGTATATGACATGTATAATTTATTTATGACATGTTATTTATAATTGAATTAAATAAGATAAAAAAATTACAAAAAACTATTTTCATTGGTTTTACAACTAATGCATTGGATAGTACCGTTGAATGAATATACATATGTATTAAGTTAATACCACCGTGATTTTCGCCGCTACGATCGAGTAACGTCTGCACTACCGCTTATAAATAGAGATAAAATTGTTTGAAACTAGTTTAGCTCTTCTGGCAGCTTAGAAACGGCAAAAGTTGTTTTCTTATAATATTTGTATTAAGATTGGTGTAAAAATGGGTGTATCTTTCAGTTTTCGTTATTTTTTCGTGTGTTTTCTTTTTCTTTTCGTTTCACAATTTAGTTATATTGGAAAATGTTACTCAGGCCCGATTGTATGAACGCGGATAGAAGATTAAACGGCGGATTAATCGTCGCTTGGATGCATGTGAAGTTTATCCTAAATTTCTCCTAAATAAAAAAAATGGCGGTTAGTATTATTTTAGGAAAAACTTCACACGTCTATATAGAGATGTGAAGTTTATACTAAATCTTATAACATTCAAAAAAATGTGAATGCACTAGTGTATTGCCGACATTTAGGCGATTTTCATATAATATGAGATAATATAATCGCTGCATTCATATTATGAATAATGCATACCTACATATTAATATTGAGTTCGCTTTATTCTAATTCCAATATTCTATTAGGGCAGAAGTTTAGAAAAATGTAAAACACATTTACAGATTTTTTTATTAGTTTTCCTGATACTAGGACCAAATAATAATAACATCAGACCGAGCAACCAGTTTCATGAAGTTCTAATGAAATTTACACCCTCAAATTTGGCCTGGATTGCACCAACCCCTTTTTTCATTCAGCACTCAACTTTGGAGTAATACTAAACACAGTTAGAAGTTTTTCTCATCGGTTTCTTCAACAGTGGAATTAGCTAACAGTAATATCTGTTCAATCAGGCCGATTCATGAAGTTCTAATGAAATGTACACCCTCAAATTTGGCCTGGATTGCACCAACCCCTTTTTTCATTGAGCACTCAACTTTGGAGTAATACTAAACACAGTTAGAAGTTTTTCTCATCGGTTTCTTCAACAGTGGAATTAGATAACAGTAATATCAGTTCAATCAGGTCAATTCATGAAGTTCTAATGAAATCTACACCCTCAAATTTGGCCTGGATTGCACCAACCCCATATTACATTAAACACTCAACTTTAGAGTAATACTAAACACAGTTAGAAGTTTTTCTCATCGGTTTCTTCAACAGTGGAATTAGATAATGGTAATATCTGTTCAATCAGGCCGATTCATGAAGTTCTAATGAAATCTACACCCTCAAATTTGGCCTGGATTGCACCAACCCCTTTTTCATTGAGCACTCAACTTACCGGGAATACTTAAAAAATCTGATAGCAGAAAAATCCTAATCAGTTTTGGAAAACTGTTTACTGTGTTTTGAAATTATTAAACATAATGACGTAACAATACAATGTGAGGACTGCAAAAGACAGATTCACGAGGACGGCAATAAACAACATAAAATATGCTCAACGCTAGTATGCAATCTTTGTCAATCAGACGACTATATCTAAATGTTGTATATGTATATATTTTTTATTTTTGAATTATGTACACCAAAGCCTCGAGTTGCATCGATTCGACTTGCGATGGTTCGACTTGCGTCACCTTTTTCGACGCAACTAGAGTTTTTTATTTATTTTGAGGCAAAATAGTTTATGTATACTGAATAATACAATATTTGCGAACATAAATACAAAAATAGCATTTCGAGATGACGCATCTCGAGTTGCGTCGCTTTTTTCCAGATCGCATTAATAACGCAACTCGAGGCTTTGGTCTATATTAATTTTAATTTTATGTTTATTTTCTTTCGAATAAAATTTCAATAATTCTGTATTCACATATGTACAATATTTATAAAACAGAGAAAAATAAACCAATTAAAACATGTATCCAATACATGAGTACAAATAATTATTTTTAGTTTCATCTCACACAAGGTTAGGTTGTAGTGTCTGTTTCCGCACGTTTAGACCGATCGCGGCACGTTGTGAGTGATACCACAATATTTTACTGCTTTCCTACCTCTGCTAGATCCGTTCACTTATGTAGCGTGAGACATCTCGCAATTTGATGTTTTCGAGATGAAAGAGGTTCCTCATTACGTATTTACACAAGTATTTATATATCTTCTGGAAAATAACTTGTATTACTTGCTTGTATGTTACTTGCTCAAGAGCTGGCCATCACACACTCACTCCTTATATAAGAAAACAAGATTTACCTGTACAAGATTTATTTGTACATCCATGTATTCAGACAAGGCTTTTACATCCGGAGGTGCCTGGTATACAAAGAACTCCGATCGCGACAGGACTTTGTTAATGGGCCAAAGCCAGGCAGTCGCTCTACACCTTGATCCGGCATGTTGGTGACGTTTAGCGCGACTCGCTTAGCACGTACGTTATTGTCACAGGTTCAGTTTTACAAGACATATGCACTAGCTAGAGGAACTTGGACGCACAAATTTATAAAAATTTCATCTTTTCTAAGATTTTAGTTAGGGTTGGTATGTACTAGAAGGAGTACTTCGAAAAGATAATACCAAAACCGGGAAAGCCGATGAGAAAAACTTCTAACTGTGTTAAGTATTACTCCAAAGTTGAGTGCTCAATGAAAAAAGGGGTTGGGGCAATCCAGGCCAAATTTGAGGGTGTAGATTTTATTAGAACTTCATGAATCGGCCTGATTTAACAGATATTACCATTATCTAATTCCACTGTTGAAGAAACCGATGAGAAAAACTTCTAACTGTTTTTAGTATTACTCCAAAGTTGAGTGCTCAATGAAAAAAGGGGTTGGTGCAATCCAGGCCAAATTTGAGGGTGTAGATTTCATTAGAACTTCATGAATCGGCCTGATTGAACAGATATTACCATTATCTAATTCCACTGTTGAAGAAACCGATGAGAAAAACTTCTAACTGTGTTTAGTATTACTCTAAAGTTGAGTGTTTAATGTAATATGGGGTTGGTGCAATCCAGGCCAAATTTGAGGGTGTAGATTTCATTAGAACTTCATGAATTGACCTGATTGAACTGATATTACTGTTATCTAATTCCACTGTTGAAGAAACCGATGAGAAAAACTTCTAACTGTGTTTAGTATTACTCCAAAGTTGAGTGCTCAATGAAAAAAGGGGTTGGTGCAATCCAGGCCAAATTTGAGGGTGTAGATTTCATTAGAACTTCATGAATCGGCCTGATTGAACAGATATTACCATTATCTAATTCCACTGTTGAAGAAACCGATGAGAAAAACTTCTAACTGTGTTTAGTATTACATACTCCAAAGTTGAGTGCTCAATGAAAAAAGGGGTTGGTGCAATCCAGGCCAAATTTGAGGGTGTAGATTTCATTAGAACTTCATGAATCGGCCTGATTGAACAGATATTACCATTATCTAATTCCACTGTTGAAGAAACCGATGAGAAAAACTTCTAACTGTGTTTAGTATTACTCCAAAGTTGAGTGCTCAATGAAAAAAGGGGTTGGTGCAATCCAGGCCAAATTTGAGGGTGTAGATTTCATTAGAACTTCATGAATCGGCCTGATTGAACAGATATTACCATTATCTAATTTCACTGTTGAAGAAACCGATGAGAAAAACTTCTAACTGTGTTTAGTATTACTCTAAAGTTGAGTGTTTAATGTAATATGGGGTTGGTGCAATCCAGGCCAAATTTGAGGGTGTAGATTTCATTAGAACTTCATGAATTGACCTGATTGAACTGATATTACTGTTATCTAATTCCACTAATAAAGAAACCGATGAGAAAAACTTCTAACTGTGTTTAGTATTACTCCAAAGTTGAGTGCTCAATGAAAAAAGGGGTTGGTGCAATCCAGGCCAAATTTGAGGGTGTAGATTTCATTAGAACTTCATGAATCGGCCTGATTGAACAGATATTACCATTATCTAATTTCACTGTTGAAGAAACCGATGAGAAAAACTTCTAACTGTGTTTAGTATTACTCTAAAGTTGAGTGTTTAATGTAATATGGGGTTGGTGCAATCCAGGCCAAATTTGAGGGTGTAGATTTCATTAGAACTTCATGAATTGACCTGATTGAACTGATATTACTGTTATCTAATTCCACTAATAAAGAAACCGATGAGAAAAACTTCTAACTGTGTTTAGTATTACTCCAAAGTTGAGTGCTCAATGAAAAAAGGGGTTGGTGCTATCCAGGCCAAATTTGAGGGTGTAGATTTCATTAGAACTTCATGAATCGGCCTGATTGAACAGATATTACCATTATCTAATTCCACTGTTGAAGAAACCGATGAGAAAAACTTCTAACTGTGTTTAGTATTACTCCAAAGTTGAGTGCTCAATGAAAAAAGGGGTTGGTGCAATCCAGGCCAAATTTGAGGGTGTAGATTTCATTAGAACTTCATGAATCGGCCTGATTGAACAGATATTACCATTATCTAATTTCACTGTTGAAGAAACCGATGAGAAAAACTTCTAACTGTGTTTAGTATTACTCTAAAGTTGAGTGTTTAATGTAATATGGGGTTGGTGCAATCCAGGCCAAATTTGAGGGTGTAGATTTCATTAGAACTTCATGAATTGACCTGATTGAACTGATATTACTGTTATCTAATTCCACTAATAAAGAAACCGATGAGAAAAACTTCTAACTGTGTTTAGTATTACTCCAAAGTTGAGTGCTCAATGAAAAAAGGGGTTGGTGCAATCCAGGCCAAATTTGAGGGTGTAGATTTCATTAGAACTTCATGAATCGGCCTGATTGAACTGATATTACCATTATCTAATTCCACTGTTGAAGAAACCGATGAGAAAAACTTCTAACTGTGTTTAGTATTACTCCAAAGTTGAGTGCTCAATGAAAAAAGGGGTTGGTGCAATCCAGGCCAAATTTGAGGGTGTAGATTTCATTAGAACTTCATGAATCGGCCTGATTGAACAGATATTACCATTATCTAATTCCACTGTTGAAGAAACCGATGAGAAAAACTTCTAACTGTGTTTAGTATTACTCCAAAGTTGAGTGCTCAATCAAAGAATTACTATTCATATATTAAAAATCAAAATATCTGATTTAAAGAATGCTTTTAAGATTTATTTGGTTTGGATAATTAAAACTGAATTATTTTATGATAGGTTTTTGAAGTAGGTTTTCGTGAATCTATATACTTTTCTACAAACCGCCTAAATGTGTGCATTTTACACATACATTTAAACAAAATTTTTGTTTTTGTAGTTTTAGGACAAATTTAGTATAAACTTCACATCGGTTCGCTTGGATTGTATGACGACGATAAATACGAAAATTAATCCAAGGATTCTTTTCTATCCACTGTTTTTATCTTCTCTTTTTGTTGTCTAATGTCCGATTTGGACGTACCAACATTTTTTTCCAACAAATTTTTTTTGCCACTTAGAGCTACACGCAACACAAAAAAATGTACATGCGATAAAAAGAGAAAAGTATAAAACAACAATGGCGGTCGTGCCATAATTTTTTGGCGGTATAAAATCGACAAGATAATTTTTGATAAAGATAAGGCGCTAATACTAGTTTATTTATCAAAATTATGGCTTTTTCGGGTAAACTGAAAAAATTTCGAACGTAAATTTTATTTTATTATTAAAATTTTAGTAAAATATAATAAAGCGCTATAAAAATTTCACAAATCGCCATTTTTATTGTGTTTGTTGCTATAAAATATCAAAAATATACTCGGGTCAAGTATATTTTATAGTCAAATTTATTTTTATAGTAACAAATGGTAAAGTATATTATAGTAACAATTGGAAAAAAACCCAACAAAATTTATGTTGGTTTATATTTTTGTTCTTGTCTTACAAATGAAAATCATAATGTACTAATATCTTCATTTTTTGTTGGGAAAACAATGTTGGTACGTCTAAATCGGACATCAAACAGCGGATAGAAAATGTTGTTTATTTTTTTTGACACAATTTTAATTTTATTTGTTTGGTTCGGCGCGGCGGAACATTTTGATTGTTGTTGCGTTTATTGAAAAAAAAAAAAAATCGGAATGGAATCGAAAAAACGTAAAATTTCAAATGCCCAACTCGAATTTTTTTTCTATTGTAGAAAAACAATAAGTACACACATAAGAATGTAAATAAACAATAAATTAAATTTGAAACGTCAGAAAAGTGTTGACACTCTAAAATAAACTGCAATAAAAACTGCAATAAACAGAGGATGGATTTTTTTTATCCGTGTTCATACAATCGACGAAAAAAAAAAATCGTCGATTGAAGATTAATCTGTATCGCCGGATTTTTTTATAATATTTTCTGATATTTTTGATCCTCCCGATGTATTCTTATTTGTCGATACATTTGTTCGATGTCCGCTGTGTATGCTACTTTGTATTTTCTCTTCGTAGTAGAATTGACATCAGGTCCTTTTGTAACTTGGGTCTCACAAGTTGTATTTGATTCAAACTGATATCGTTGCTTGTCTTAGCTGATGCGTCAAATACGACCCCTAATTTTGTTTTGGTACTGGTTGTTTTTAGCACCGCGTGAAGAGGAATATAATATTCGTTGTCGTTATATTCCTTACTCTCAATCATATGTCCTTTATTATAGTACCCTTCTATACACTCCTGATACTGCTTGCAAAATTCCTTTGCCACTGAAAAACGTCGTTCCAATTGAATGAATCTTGCTACGGCCCTTTGTTTGGATCATCCAAGAGATGGTAAATTTTGGATAAAAGGAATTCGTACCGTGTAACGACCATCCGTATCTCGACAATAATTCTGATGATAATGGTTTTCACATAGAGTTTCTTCCTCTGTCATCAGCTTCTTGGGTTACATCTCTTCTACTTCCCAGAATTTCTTTAATTACTGGTCGATGTCTGTTAAGGTAACCAATGACGTGAACTTGGAAGGTTTATTGTTGGCGAAATTACCAAATATAATAGATCCTAGTTCTGTTTGTTGGGCAATTGGTTCTCCTTGTTTTCCTTTGACAATCTGGTTTATCACAATATTTGGATAATAATCGGCACCTACTAAAATGTCGATTTTGTTTGGTTGATTATAATTCGGATCGGCCCACATCAAGGTGTTTAACTGACGCCATCTTCTACTGTCAAAATGTTGGCCAGGCAGTGGTCGTGTTATATTCGGTAATTCTACTGCCTCCATTTTCATGGGGAAGTTCGATGAAAATCGCGGTTGTACACGGAAGGTGACTGATTTTGTGGCTATTTCCATACATGTTTTCTTCGTTCGTTGTTTAATTAGTTTGGATGCCTCGTCTTGGTTTCCAGTCTGTATTTCAACCAATGCCGTGGCCGATAATGTGGACGTTAACTGGTCGTACTGGTTTACTAGATGGTTCGTTATCTTTAACTGAACGGTTGTCTCATTTTTTAGAGTATCATCTATCTTCGTGGTGAGCATCGTGCGTTGCGGTGGGTTATTGGAGCGCAATAAAGTGTTGTGACGTCCCATACAAACTAAATATCGTATATAATATGGACAGGGGTGGTGGTTCTTCTTTAAACACATGTTGCAAAGCCGCTCTTGAGCGATGAATTTGGAACGTTCTAAAGTGGACTGTTGCTGGAAATTAATACAATCATTTAATTCGTGCTCTTTTTTATACAATCTTTTATTTTATACAAGTTGCTCGATTTTTGCTACACTGGCATCGAGCTGAGTTAGCTTGCGGTTAAGTTGATCTTTGCAACCTTCAGCTTCTAACAATTGTGCAGCGTCTGCCATTAATCTATAGGGCAAACGCATTTTGACCTTCTGCTCTTTATATCTGCTTATGTGCTCGCTGTCAAATTTTCTACATCGTTGTTGTTTGTAGTCTCGTTGGCATTACAGTTGCTTGCCATGTCGATGTTGGCTGGTGTGGTAGAAAAGCTTGCTAGACTATTTGTTGTTGTTGGCATATTGGTTGATAGTTTGATGGATAGATAATTATCATTATTTGCCGGCATTTCCGTTACTGCTTTTAATTTCTCCTTTAAATGTTGTTGAAAGTTATTGTAGAATGTCTCAAACGACTTTCGTTCCTCCCAGTAATTATGAGATGGATTGTCATCATGGTATGTATCTCTCATCTCTCTATCGGTAAGGATAACTTCTTCCCAGATGGTTTGAATGGTGTTAAGTTTTTTCTGCAGGTATTCTTTTGTTTTCCTGCTCTCGCTATCTTTGTTATAATTCGTTTTGATTTTTTGTATCTCATCAAAACGAGCACTCTGTTGTTTGTAAAGTTGCTCGATTGCCTATTGTTTTTATGCGGCGTTAATGTGACGAACTTTAATTTTCGAGAATTGTTTTGAATATTCTCGCACTTTTTTGATTCAACTGGTAGCCGTTTATTCGTTGGCTCGAAGGACCAATGTTAATTTTCACTTTAGTATCCAAGTCGTAAATTTGGTTAAGCGATAAATTACAATATTAATGCAGCTAAAGAACTTACCAGTGTAGGGGAACTTTCCTCAATTATAACTTCATTTATTGCCCAAAATGTAAGTGTTTTGCCGAAATAGCAAAAATTATATGAAACAATTTACATAAATCAGAAATTGGATTCTATATCTGTAAATAACAATTTTACTTAAAGACATTTAGTTGACAATTATTGCATCGATAGTTGTTGTAGTTGTAACGTGCCATGATTAGTGAAATTTATTTGGTTTGCATGATAAGCGTAATTTATGTTTAAATCTGTGATTGAACACATCATAAAATCCAACAAACCTTTCCACAACATTATCCGCATGTACATATCGGAAAACAACCGACATCTGCGTTTTGTTTCGAACATCTGACGAATCATCCAGCATAATATCTACAAATTTAGTATTTTTTATTTGTTTTATTATTGTGGTTATTAACAATTTTTGTCGGTGTCAGTCCATCAAATACTGTCGACGTTTCCAAATGTAGCTTTAGGATTGGGATAAATTCAGCTAAGTTTTTAACAATTTCTACAAAATTACCTCTATTTTTTGACTCCTTAAATTCATCCTTTCCACGAAAAGCAGTTTACCGTCTTCCAGGGAGAAAAGTAATGGAGAACAACCGCTTTAAAATTTCTCGGTTTTTCGTGACTTTTTCGTTGTGCATTAAAACTGATTGTTTGACATGTGCGTCTAGTTGAAGTTCGCTCCGGTTTTTTCCAAATATGGCTCAATCGAAAGTTGCATCAAGATGTTTATCAGACTAACAATGTCGTTTTATGGCGGTATGCAAATTATTTAAGTCATTATAGCCTCCAGTTAACAAATTATTCCAAAAATATTTTTCCTTGGAAAACAAAAGACATGACCAACAATACAATTTATTTTGTTAAGAGAAACCACAACGCCATGGAGTCGTCGAATATAAATTTGGTTGAAAGGGTGTTTTAAATGTTTTTACATTTTCCTGCACTTATGTTTTTAATTCAGGTTATGGACGCCCCTTTCACAATAATTTTTTTTGTCCTCGAAAGAACGAGACCTAAAACTTTGTTCGGTTAAAAGATTGTAGATGTCGAGCGACATCCATCAAGTTTAATTACTGTTTTTAAGCAATTTGTTTTGAATTAAGAAAGCGACTGAAATGAAGTAATTATAAAACTATTGTTGAATGAATAATTGTTGTTAATTTAATTGATTAATGATAAAACTAAAAAAAACTCTTTCAAATTCAGCTGACTATTTTAATGTCACTCAAAATGAATTTATCAATTCAATATACTCAAATATTTCACCAAAACTAATAGATATCTTTGTAAAAGGCATTTTTTTTATAAAAAAAAATTAAAATTCATTTATTGTTTCCTTTTAGAATAAGAGTGTTATTTGGCTAGTACGATCTGAATATAAAAAATACAACACACGTTACACTGCGCATAAACCACATTTCATAGTAAATTTTAAATAGTGAGTTTGAGTTATGTTTTCAGCTGGTGGTTTATTGGAGGGGGGGACCAAAGTTGGTAGAATAATCTACCAGCTCCTTCACCTTCCAGTAGGCGCAAGTGTACGTACTGCCTCCTCGCGGCAACCACTGGTAACTAAAACCATTGAGCAGAATGTGGCCTTTTAGACAGGCTAAAGTACGGCGCTAAAGGAGAAAACCTTAACAAAAAACCCTAATCTATCTTGAATGGCTGATAGGATAATCAGTTCATATATGCGGACTCTGGATACCAGGCACCCTCCAGTTTTATTTAGCCTTCCTGTAGTAAAACTGGATGACCTACAGGCGACTTTCCATTCCCAGCAACTCGCAAGAGTAAAATCAAAACTGTAGACGAGGCACGGGTAGGAATATACGGGAGTGGGACTGCCCTCTAGGAGTGCTACCGCTTTTCTAGCGGAAATAAATGATATAGTATATATCTAGGAGGGAGAACAATGAGCCCAGATAGTATGTATCGCGTGTAGAAGTACTTCCAACTGTAAACGTCTAGGACGGGGAGCAAAGAGCCCAGATAATATGTATCACGTATCGGTCGGCAGTACTATCAGGTTCATTAAGAGACTGAATATTGACTGGGTGGATAATTAAGCAGGGCTTTCAACACAAAAGATCTTTTAGGTCATAGTGCGAAGTGGCTAAATGCCCACATGGCCCTACAACACTAATTCTAATTCTATGTTTTCAGCTTTTGTATGTGCGAGGAATATTGCATATAAATGCGATAAAAGGAGATGTCTAGCATTATTTGTTGTTTGTTTCGGTTTTTGCTCTCTATAAACACGCATACGCATTTATTTTTTTACTACTGAAAATAGAATAAGTGAAAATGTGTAATATATGTACTTAATAACGTCAAAATCCTGTCATATGAAAAAAATGTTATCACCGACCATTTTGGCCGTGAAACAATCATAAATATGAAAATACAATTTTATAAAAATTAAATTTGCATTTTTAGCATTAAGCGTGCATTGAAACTAAAATATGTTGATTTGAGAATCGCGTCTTGTTATTGCGTAAAATGTTATAAATGAAAAAAACAATGTGTGTAGCCTCTACGCGCGATAGAAGTGAAACTTTTTAAGCTGTAAATTTGTAATTACTACAATTTATCGTTCAATGGTCCGGCTGGCATACACAGTAAAATGTATAGCTTTTCCGCAGCAAGAATTGAAGAAATATTCAATTGATCCTTGTAGTGTTATAGGTTACCAATTACCGACCCCGCATTGTTTTATTCACATACTCATTCCATACCATAAAATTACTAATTCGTCGGGTTATAAAAAAAAAATATAAAAAAATAAAAAAAATAAAAAATCAACATCTGGAATTTTGTTATTCGACCGTTGACTAATCAATAATCATATACCTGTGTTTAACTCACCCCCTTTAATTTTTAATGTTTATTGCTGTCACCAATTTTATTGTTTACCACTCCCACATTTTTTTATTGGTATATTTTGGTTTCACTTTTTGCTTTTTCCAACTATATATAACTACATTTTTATGTTTACAGTTTAGTAGATACTCCTGATGATGGCCTAATAAGCCGAAATCGATCGAGTGATTTTTTAAACCTTTTGTAATTTTGCGAAATATTTAACAAGTGTTTTTAAATAAAAAAAAATTTTAAAAATGTGTGTATTAAGTGTGTTTCGCCAAGTGCCTACGGCAGAAAGTGTAAAAAGTATTATAGGAGTATTATACAAAGTCAGAGTAGATACATCCAAGTTAGATAATTGCACATTCTACATTATCTAGTTATTTTTCTCAATCTCTGTTAATCTGGTAAAACAGGTTTATCACAACTCGATACAAAATCTACCTATAGAGCCACGATAAACAAAAGCAATATTATTTACTAATACTGATTTTAAAGCGACATTTTAGCTTGAGAAAGCAAATGAAATTGTGATGGTGTATTGTTCGGTTTATATTTTAAAGTCAATTTTGCTTAAGACAAACATTTTCTTCAAGAGCAATTCAGAATACGAAATAATTTACCTAAAGTAATGCAACCAGCGATTGATGCATAGGTATAGTTTTCTCATGTCATTTGGAAAAATTGCAGAGTATAATTTCCATGCCTCATTTTGTAGCTAGCATAAACCAATTGTTTCATTTTTGAAAAAAAGTATTAAATTTAATCTTAATTTGCCAACTCTCATTGTATGATCCTTTGTTTAAATATCTATACAAATTTAAGTTTTATAAACTTCACTTCTCTATTTATTGTAAATTTACAATAAGTTATTTAACATAATAACCGCCTACATCTAAATAGTACAAAAACATTAAGTTTGAGATATTTGTGTACAAGCAAATTATTTACAAACACAATTTTTTACTTGTTCTATATTTGTAAATTGCAATCAATACCTCAATATACTATAAATCTAGGAGGCATTGATTCGACTGTTCGTAGATGTTGTTTTTGTATTGCTTGCAAATTCATTCAATTTCGTTTCAATATTCTTTTGTTTTTTTTTCGAATCATACCCTGCCTAAAAAAATTTCACTTCATAAATAACAGAAATACTGTCGCTTTTTCGTTTCATATCGCTTCTTCATTTTTTGCTTGTAATTTTTGTTTTGTTTCATCGATTTTAAAGATACGGTACTAAAGAAGTTTCACTTCAAAAAATTTGATGGAAATAAAATGGAAACATTTTTTCATTAGGTTTTTTCATAAAACAAGAATCGACCCTCAGAATTAGTAAGCAATAAATATTTAAAATAGAATTAAAATTAAATTCTCTTTAGTAGTTAATTCATAAAGAAACACGAAACTTGTTCGACTATTAAATGTAAAATATTGTGAAATTAATAACCGTATTATGTGAATAATACCCGTAAGGTGAAACAAACATCAATTGGTTAAACATATTTCCTGATTTGTAGCTGAAAATATACGAAATATTAAATTCATATGAAACGTTTATTTTAAACTATATGGGTGGCAAGTCCAATTTTACAGATCAAACCGATCAAAGTAATAATCGAAAGTAATTATTAAAGTTTGGTTTAAAAATGGATGATATGGAGTTGCTTGATTTAGATATGGTGATTGTGTCAATGGTTTATTTTTGGTACATTTTTTCAAACAAGATAGTTCAGCTCGAATAATATTGGCTTTTGCTTAATAAGATCGAGCAATTCACATTCAAAAGAAAATTCTAAAACAAAAAAATAAATAATTTTTAATTTTAAAGGAAATGTTAACACACAAAAATAGCATTTTAGCGTAAATGGCGGTCTTTTACAGTTAACTAAAGCGATTTTTTCATAATAATTAAAAACCAAGAAACGTCTTTCAACTAGAAATTTTTTCAGAATGAATGTATAGAAAAGTTTCGTTGATATCGGAAATACTTTCATTATAATTACAAAATGTTTCTATTTACAATTAATGACACCTTGAAACTATTTTCAACTGACTGATACGATTGGAAAAGTTTGCCTTTTCCATTTAATTCGAAAATTTTAAATTTTGACAATATACAAAGACTATTTGTGGATATATTTGAGCTTAATTTTCAGATATTAATCACGTAAGTGTATGTTAATTATTACTAGAAAACACGTAAAACTTTATTTTTTGCCATCCTTAACATTAATATATTTTAACTAACAACAAATAAATTCATTAACCTACCTGAATTAGACATCGTCACGTTTTAACACAATATAACATTTTATAATAACTGCTTTCTATGTAATGTTCACAAAATTCAAATAAAATATGTAGCGAACCCTATAGAAATTATTTTGAACTAAAATTATGCTATATGTACATCCCTTTTCATTTGTTATTCTAGTCTCTTTCTATTCACGATCGTTCTGTCAAAAAGTTGGAGATAAACCATCTCGTTGCGGAACGAATGAAGGAACGACGACAACCATGAAATCACCTGTAGTGTGGTGAGACTAAACCAAAAAAAATTGGAATGAGAACGAAGGGCCAAATTTCAAAGGGCCGAATGTCGAAGGGTCGAATGTCGAAGGGCCGAATGGGTCGAAGGGCCGAATGGCGAAGGGCCGAATGGCGAAGGGCCGAATGGCGAAGGGCCGCATGGGTCGAAGGGCTGAATGGGTCGACGGGTCGAATTTTTTTGTTTATTTGTTTTTGTTTTTAGAAATAAAATTTTTTAAATTTCTTGTTTTAAGGAATATTTTGTAAATTTTTTTATCAAATATAAATTAATTTCTTTTGAGTTTATACATATTTTATTAAGGACTGTATCGAAAAGAAAGTATCCACAAAAAAAAGCCATTTTAAACACAAAAAATCAATTTTAAGTATTATAAAATGATGTTTTATCATAAAGCAGACTTCTAATTAGAAGATTTATGTTTAAAACATTTGAGAAATTATTTTCTAAATACATAGCGAATTTTTAATTTGATGCCTTTACTTAGATTCTGCACAGTAGTTTTATTAATTTGTCTGGTTGCTTTGGACTGACTTTTTGAACTTTGTTAAATTTTCTGCTAGTTTACCATTATTTTTCAAGTAACGCTTCGAAATTGCCCAATATCTTTCAATTGGTCAACGTTCTGGTGAATTTGGCGGAGTTTACTGTTTTTCCACAAAAGTGATGCAGTGGATTTTTAACAGCTCCAAATTTATAATGGGCAGTTGCACGGTTTTAACATACAATTTTTTTTTCACTTCGTTTCGGAACTTTTTTTTTCTTATATGTCTTCAAGTCACACGCCTTATTTTACCCGCTGGATCATTCCTATGCTAGTACCACCCACATAAATCTCTGACAGACATTGAGTTGTTTTTGCGAATTTCACTCACAATTTTGGCTCTAATTTTGACCTTGTTTTCGACCGTTTTTTCGGAAATCCTTTACCATACCATGTTCCCCAGACTTATTAATTATTTTTCTCACTGCATTCTTACTTATATTTTCGCGCTTTGCTAAATTTCTAAACGAAACACCGTTTTCAATGCAAAATTTGTTCAAAATTCGTTTACGCACTTCTTCAATTCGTGGCATTATTACAACTGGGTAACAAATTATAAAAATCAAACGCAATATTTACCTACAAAAAGCTATTCTATCTAACGACACTTTCCCGTTACAGTAGAATTAGAGCAAGCGAAGAAAACTAAATTTTTGTGTGGCTACTTTCTTTTCGATACAGTCCTTATGTTTAATCTTTGGATATTCTATCAGCAAAAATATTGCATTAATTTTGTTGTTTATATTTTGTGTTCTTTTTGTAATTATCAAGTGGGAAAATATTTGTACATAATATTAATAGGTATTTCACCAAAACCAAAAAAGAATTTTGTCATAAAAATCAGATCATTTTTTATTAGGGTGAAGGAAAACTCTATTTGGATGAACAAAATCCTAATTCCTAACAATTTACTACATAATTATTAAAACAAATTACTGTTTAAGGCAAAATTTACAAAATGTCTACTTAAGTTAAACGAAACTGTTTATTTTAAAGTATATTGTTGTCTTATGTGTTGTTTTGAATATTGTTTCAACCTGAAATGTATTACCTATTTTGATATGAGTCATTTTGACAAACAGCATTTCAAAAATTATAGTTCTTAATATCAAATTCAGTACATTTACAAAATATTCCTTAAAACAAGAAATTTAAAAAATTATATTTCTAAAAACAAAACAAAAAAATAAACCAAAAAAATTCGGCCCTTCAACCCATTCGGCCCTTCGACCCATTCGGCCATTCGGTCCTTTGATATCATTCCAAAAAATTTTGGTTGAAAAATGAATCCGCAACAAAACCGGTTTTATAGGTAATGGGGGAGGGGAAAAACGAAGAATTATACCGGACTCATGAGACCCTAGTGTGGATTAGCTGAATAAGATATTTGAATCATTTTTTTGTATATCAGGTAGTTCATGGTTACTATGATTTTTCATCATTTTGCAATGGTAACTACAAACTATAAAATTTGGTAAATCCAAAAAAAAATACTTGATGTCACGTGCCATATGCTACTAACTCATTATTTTGGCATCAAAGATAAAATTTCAAAAGTTTTGATCAACATGCCTGGAAATTGATTCATGTGAATATGTCAATTTTTTTTTTTTTTTTTGTGGAGAATAAAGCTAGATTTCCATGAGAAAATCTTACTGACCAGTACATTTTACTGACAGAGGAGTTAAGACAATCCAAAATTTGATTAGAGTGACAAAGACAGTAATTATTTTATAGCAAAATTTGTATGGTTATATTTTGACAGATTTTGTTAACATAACCAATAAATTTAATAACTTTCCGTAATCCATATGTGCTTTTCCTTTTATTTAAAAAAAAGTTGTCAAGTCATTATTGGAAAACCCTTTATATATAATTAATATATATTTATTATACTATATAAGTATATTTATTTATTTATTAATATGTAAATTTATTAATTTTTTAAAACTCGAATAAACACTAAACGTCACTTTATATTTACTATATACCATAAAAATGTCGGATAGGGTGAAGTTTTTTTTTATAGTAAATGCTTCAGTGTGCGAGAAAAATTTGCTATACTTACACAATCTGTAAAGTACTGACAAAATATACTTCGCTTTATATTTTTCTTCAGTAAATTATGGTTATACACCAGTAAATTATGGTTGCATACCAGAGTAATAACAATTTTTTTCGAGTACTGAAAAAAAACTCCCTCTCACACCTCAAGTAAATCTATATTTTTATCTCGCTTTATTTTTACTGATACAGTAAGGTTTTCTAAAGGAAATCAAGCTTAAATATTTATTTGAATCAATTTTTTTAAAACAAGTAGTCATGGTTATTACGATTTTTCATTATTTTTCAATGGCAACTACAAGTTATTTAATTTGGTAAATAAAAATAAACGAATATGTATGTTTCATATGCTTCTAAGTAATTCTTATGGCGGCAAAAATAAAATTTCTAAAGTTTCGATTAACATAATCTGAAAATTAGTTCAAGGCATTTTTAATTTTTTTTTTTTTGGGAGAATACAATATTTAGATCAATTTTTTTTTCTTAACATGTATAGTCAAGTACATATGTATGTAGTTACAAAATGTTCAGGCGTGTTTTAATATTCGTGTCTGCTCTAGATCGAGATAGTAATTATTGAAATTTAGTTAATTTAAAATCAAATATTGCCAAATTTTTGAATTAGACAATTTAGGTCTAAATGGAGAGTTTATTCAAAACCAGAGTATAAAAAGAAGTCTAAATAATATTGTGTATGGATTTTTTTGTTAAATATTGTAGGATTTATTAATTGAAAATTTTTAGAAAATCTGTTTATAAATTAACTAAATTCTAATAATTTCTATCGCGGTTTAGATCAGAAACAATACTAAAACATGTCTCTAATCAATAATTCATACTATAGTATAGTATAGTATATAATTAGTATGTATTTATCCATGCTCTTGTTCGCCACACCAACTATTCGAATTTTGCCGATGGAAAATTAAATCATATCAAATTATTGAATCAGATAAGTTATATACAGATATTTCTTCCATATTTAAGAAAAAAAAACATTCAAAGTATTTCTTAATTTTTTTTGTAATACCCTTGTTCTGGATAAACTCTACAATGAGAGAGACTTTATGGAACAACTATAGTATACAGGGTGTTTTGTTCTTGAGTGTAAATATTTTCAGGGATGATTCCTTGATTATTTTCAAGCAAAAAATCGTTCCTGGAGGGGGGGCCCATTTTCAATATTTACTGAGATACAGTGCGTTAAAGAAAATCAGTTTGGTGTGGTACCTTCACGCATATTTTTCTTAATTACTCCAAAGTTAGGAAGACTAGGCCAAGCATTTCTAATATTGTTTTTAGGGGTCAGAATTACCTTTGTTTTAATGTATTATGTAAGTACGTAGCCCATTCCGTTGTTTAAATATTAATGTTTAAACTTTGAATTTTATTTCAATATCACTAAAATTTTGCGTTTTTCATAGTTTTTTACTCATAAAACATGAAAATTATAAGTCATTTGTAATTTTTGCTTGTTCCTCATACAAATACCTACAAAAATCCCATAGAAACACTTGATGTATCAAGATTGATGTATGATACGTTTATAGATAACTTGAGAAATTAGAATACAAATGTGTCATGTCAATTAAAAATCAATCAGTTTTGTAGCTTTTTATGATATTTTATTAGTTTTTCGTAAATACTTTTTACTAAAACATTTACAACACGTCTAGAAGATTACGTGAAACTAGCGCTGTGGCTAATCATCGGGTGGATGCTAACCCGGTACCATTTTTATCTGTTTATAGCGATAATGTTGTGCTTCGAGCAGCTAGAAATGAACATTCAATCAGTATCAGACGTTTGTCTTTACGGTTCATTATATTTTATGTCAAACTATAAAATTTGGAGTATTTTTCATGACAATAATCTTCGTCCATACCATTATACACCCGTCCAGGATCTTTTGCCCGCTTATTTTGAGGAACGAACAGAGTTTTGCGACCTACTTTTACAAAGGCAAATGGACGACGGGAACTTTTTTCCAATATTCTATGGGCAGTTTACGAGGGAGGGACGGTATCATGAATTTCCATAATCTGTATTTGTGAGCTACAAAAATTGGCTATGGGGAACAAAGAAACAGCTGGTTTATTCATCTGAAATTGTAACTTTAGAAGATCTAAACGAGAGAATTGTTGCGGCTGCAATACAAATAAGGGAGATTTTGGATAACAAAAATGTATCAATAGAAATTCAGAAAAGGTTATTAAAATGCATTAAAAATAGAGGTGGCCATTTTGAGCACTTGCTGTAAAAAGTATTTACGAAAAACTAATAAAATATCTTAAAAAGCTACAAAATTGATTGATTTTTAATTAACATGACACATTTGTATTCTAATTTCTCATGTTATCTATAAACGTACATCAAGTGTTTCTATGGGATTTTTTGTAGATATTTGTATGAGGAAGAAGTAATAATTAAAAATTACTTAATATTTTGAAAATATTTTGCGTTTTTCATAGTTTTTTACTCATAAAACATGAAAATATTATTTTCATGTTTTATGAGTAAAAAACTATGAAAAACGCAAAATTTTAGTGATATTGAAATAAAATTCAAAGTTTAAACATTAATATTTAAACAACGGAATGGGCTACTACTTACATAATACATTAAAACAAAGGTAATTCTAACCCCTAAAAATAATATTACAAATGCTTGGCCTAGTCTTCCTAACTTTGGAGTAATTAAGAAAAATATGCGTGAAGTTACCACACCAAACTGATTTTCTTTAACGCACTGTATCTCAGTAAATATTGAAAATGGCCCCCCCCCCCCCTCCAGGAACGATTTTTTGCTTGAAATTAATCAAGGAATCATCCCTGAAAATATTTACACTCAATAACAAAACACCCTGTATAATAAATAACCTAACAAATATTTTTAATATTCAAAAATCTTACATAATTTGATTTTAAATTGCCAGAATTCGAATAATTACTATCGCAAATAAAAAATACACAAATAAAAAACGGACTAAATATTAGCTGTATTCCGTTTCAGATTACAAAGTACACACCACTAAAATTCGATTCACAACAACCTTTCAGACCCTTTGATTTAAGTTCAGACAAAGACAAAGAAATTCTATCAGTCAGACACGGTGTGTTTCCTTTCATTTAAAAGACTTATATAAACTAGTTTGGGTTTTCCATGGCCACATTGTAGAATTTGAAATGAAACGCAGCTATTTTACTTTAGAAATGAATGTACCAGGTCTAGCTCGTTTTAAATTGGGCTAACTGGCTTCTGGTAATGAAATTCATACTTTGCCTTAGCAGCTATTTTCATTAGTCATGTCGTGATGATGTTGAATTTAAGGTTGTTTTTGAATTCCTTTACAAAAAAAACACAATTTTTTAAAGTAAATTATAAGTTTTTTTAAATTTTTTTAATACAAATATAATATTTATAAATTTGTTTATGAGTAATAAATTAATTAATACTTAAATAATAATGGTTTTGTTTATAAACAAGAAACACATTCATTCAGAATAATACGACTCAATTCCGCAATCACAACATAAAATTTTGGTCCCCATTTTTTTTTTAACACTAAATAGATTTCCTTTTACGGTGGGGATGGCAATTTTTTTACAAATTACCGGGCAAGTAAATCAGTTATTAATGTTATTTCATCACGTTCATTTATATATATAATATATAAGTTAAATTTAAAATTAATTTAATTAGTTAATTAAAATTAGTATTTGAATGTTTATATATGTTTATGTGGTAAAGTAGTATAGTTGTAATCTTTTTATCTTCGTTTAATATTTTGACGGTATTTTTGATAAAATAGCTCGGTATTTCGATATTCTTTTTCATAGACATCTGGTACTTCACGCTGAATTGATTCATAGTAGATCCATTTCACTGTTGATTCACCATATATACTTTCCTCGTATGCGATTAACTGTCGGAAAAAACCCATGTTTGGTCGTATTTGTGGCCTGTAAATAAAACGGTTTATTATTTAATTACTGTTTATGGTGACGTTGTAAAAATACTTTACCTTATTGATCGAATATGGAAAAATGCTTCGCGCAATGTCATTTTCATGTATTTCATTAAATAAACGAGACACAGTGACGCTGATCTACTGACACCTGCTACACAATGTACTAAAGTTTTACCATCCGATAATCTGACATCTTCGATTAAATCGGCTACCTCATCGAAATACGCGCTTAAATCAACATCGGGATGATCCATGACCGGTACTTGTAAATACATCGGATTTGAATCGGGCAGCGGTGTATCGGGTAGCTCCGGTGCAGCGTTTATCACAAATGTTACTCCCAAATCTTCTAATATATCTGGCCGCGCCACACTCGCCCCACATAAATAAAAGCCTGGTAGTATTTCAGATAGACCGGGATATGTTAGGCAACTCGATAATCTAAAATAAGAATAGAAGGTAGATAGAAGATACATCATTAATTAGCACAATGTATTAAACATTCAGTGAACATAAATTTTAACAATTCAAATATATTCATAGAGTGACGTGGTTTGCGAATTTTATTTTCGGGTGGGCACATATTTCATGAAAATTACGTTTTTTTCTAAGCAAGAATATAAATGCTTAAAAACGGACGTGAGAGATGATATGGGCGCGTAGTTCGTTTGTTTTTGGTAACTTTGCCATATTGTTAATTAATGATGGACGTGATTTGATGACGTGCTTTATTACGCTTGTTTATATATTTCTTTAATGCAGCGTTTTGAACAATTGTAGTCATCTGGTTCAATTTTGGTGTGATAAAAATAAACTTATTTTGTTTATGTAGGTTGCGGAAACCGTGGTTATAACATAAATGAATAAATGATTGATGAGGATGGGTGATGAATGCTAAGAGGTAATTTTATATATTTTCTATTACATTGAAATTAGGAGTGTGAGACATAAAATGTTATTTTCATATGCGAATGATTTGTCATGGGGTTACATTTACGCGGTTAGCCATACTAACAAGAACTCATATACTATAAGTACATATGTATTATGTATTAATAAATAGGCTTTCAGCATCTTCTTACATTGAAATATAGCTTTAATTCTATTCCGTCAATGTTTCTTCCGCAAACAACATCCACACATCATAGACATAATCTCCTAATTGATAACTAAGTATTATTATGCTAAACAAAAGAAATATGTCAAAACATTTTGTCTCCACCACACCACTAAAAAAATATGCGTTTCACCTCTTTTTTCCTACTTGCTACGGCTTGTTGTTGTTATTTGGGAAAATTGCCAAAATATTTGTGAATTTTTATTTTATTTGTATAAATTCCTAAAGTTTTATTAGCATAACTAGTTTTTTTTAAAAATGTCAGTAAAATTACAAAATAAAAACGGGAAAGGTAGGTCGAAAGAATTCACCATTATTTCAGTTTTTACTGGCACATAAAACTATGAACCAAATGACTCATATGCATTCCAGATCGATTATGTGTGCGCGGCCATATGATTCATTTTCAAAATATGTCTGGTCGATACTTTTACATTATAGAAAATTTTAAATATACGTTTGTTTTGATTAGGTAGCACCCACGGAAAATTTACCTGTTATTTTCATCATTATTGTCACAGTTAACATTATTTTCTTCGTGACTAATCACCAACTGTTGGATTTCATTATCAATTTTAGTCGATTGTAAATTATCGACAACATTACATTGCTCATCGATACTAATCACTTTCATTTTCATTCATAAAATATTTTTGTCTTTCTTTATTTTAACTTTTAGTTTTTCACTAGATATTCATTCACTAAATAATTAAATATAATTATATTTACATTTATTTTATTATTTACTTCCTTTCTAAAACAAAACTTTATTTTTTCAATTTTCCCACTTTGAGTATCTGTTCACTTCAACAACTGTAACATAAATGAGAAGTCAAACAACAAAAAATTCTTCGAAAAGAATTAAATGAAATAAAAAAAAATTGTTGTTTCTCATTAAAAACAATTTTTCTTTTTCACAAAAAAATGTAAAAAATTATTGGTTTTTCGAGAGGCGATTGTTGTTGGAAAATGTATTTAATGAGTTGGTGCGTTTACCCGCAAGAAAAAATATTTCTTAGCGTTTACAATATAAATGAGCAAAATACTACGGTATTTAGAAAATGTACAGAGCCAACTGAGCATACATACTTCTTGATTGAACAATCAGGATCCCAATTTTATTTCAATGAGGGTCACGGGGTGTGATTATCTTTTGAAAATTATGTAAGATTTTTGACAACATATTTACAGCTGTAGCAGGACCACCACCCTTACTCTTTAGCCTACTCGACCTGTACACACTCGGTCACCGTGTCTGGCGTTCTCGGAGGCGGATCGAATTATTTGGAGGAGCATCGTTGAGGCGGCCAAATCCCTTCATGGGATGTAGCGCCAGCGGAAGAAGGAAGGAACTCGTAGTTCTACGTGACTCGAAAAAGTGAAATTAAAATATATTTTAACCCATGATACAAAAATAATTCCACATACCAAGGAACGTTCAACTATATTTACTATGAACTATATTAAAAACAACATTTTGTATTTTCAATGCACCTAATATTTAAAACAACGTATTTAAATATAATTGTTTATTTTGGCTATGCCTTAAAAATGTCTAGTTAAATACGTAAGATCCTAGAAATATCCCAACAGAATTGTTGTGACCCTAATAATGACGGCCCACAGTAAGTTACTAAACAGCACAAGTTGCTGAAATAATTTCATGAAATTCCGCAATATTTCTTACTGATTCACTGGTTTTCAGCCTAAAACCGTTTTCCAAAAAATATTATTGCGAAAACATTAAAAAGGCATTCGTTGATATACCCAATAACATTTTTAATCGTTCCTAAACGTGAAAATTTCCTTTGAAAATTATGAAAAATTTGCGAAAAGCAGCATAGTGAACGAATTTGTTTTAACGCTGGACCTGTTTAATCTACTAGGACTGTGACCGTATGATGAATATGACGAATAAGCAGTGGCCGTTATCTTTCAAACTTATAACAAATCAGTTATAAATATTGCATCTTCAAGTGATTTGAGTAGTTCAGAAATCAAACTAAATTCAGTATAAATCTATTTAAGTGTCAAATTATCCCAATCTTTAATGCTAATGTCAACACAGAAAATTAAATGCATGATCATAATTTCACTTTTAGTGCAATTTTTTTACTGCAATTAATTATAGTATCAAGTAAGACTAACAGTTAAGATAGAACGTCAAGACATAGCACATGTCTTGACGCTATAATTAACTGTAGTACTAAAAGTCAAATTACGATCATAAACGGAATTTTCTGTATTGAAGTTAATATTAAAAAAAATTCTAATTTGGCAATTAAATTTAATACAATTGCTAATAAGTGAAAATATAGACCATTTGATATCATTTGTCCTAATTTTTTAATTTATACTAAAATTCTTATATGTGATCGTAAATAGGATAGCTAATTACAGTACTAAAAAATATCATAATTGCTGTGTTTCTTATTTCCGATCTAATTGATCTGATCGATCTGAGTACTAAAAATCTGTTTCTTACTTCCGCTCAGATCGATCTGATCAATTTTTTTTTTTTTTTTCGCTGGCGCTACATCCCATAGAGGGATTTGGCCGCTTCAAGATGAAATTTCGTAATCGTTTTTTCAACGAATAATGAGTGATTAATTCATTGATCCTACATTAACCAGCCGTGATTTTTCATCACCCGCCGGGAATCGAACCCGGGACCTCCGGGGCTTAAAGCAAGCATGCTAATAACTGTGCCACCGGGGTAGCATCAATTTTGTTGCTATTTCTTATTTTTCTTCAGATTAGTTATTAGTAGTTTATTGTTTCGTTTATTTATAAAGAATTACAATTGCTTTTTATTTAGCTCTTTGGCTAGCTCATTTCAAGGTGTTGCTCATTTCCATCGTTTTTCGTGTTATTATATGCATGGGTCTAAAATTCGTTTAGCGGTGTCTCGTTTCCAATGTACGCATGGGTCAATAAAAATCACTTGTAAATCAATATTTAATTTTCGCGTTGCTCATAGTAATGAAAATTCTGCTTTTGTTACTCTGACAGTTCGATGACGGTTGATAATTTTTTTTGGATCTACCAAATCTGAAACCTGCTTCTTACTTCAGATCGATCAAATCGATTTGTTTTCAGATTTCAAAATCTGCTTGATCTCCGGAATTAAATAAGAAACACAGCAACTATGATCCCATGTAATTTCCTTAAGGGGGCACCTCCTTCAGACAACTGGTTTTTCAATCATTTTTTACAAAAAATTGAGAGCATTTATTGCAATGAAACAAATTGCATAATAATAATGACGTTCAAATGAATACAAAAAAAAATTTTAAGAGTGAAAAAAAAAAAAATGGCGGCGATAGAGGTGCTCGAACTTGGCTACTAGAGTTTGCGCCGTGGGACGTTCAGGTCCTTGTAGTTAACTAAACTCAACGAAACAATTTTTTTTTTTCATTAAAATAATTCATTCCGTTTTGCATGAACCTAAATGTAGCAAAAAAAAAAAATTGAAAATTTGAGGACAAAAAGAAAAAGAAAATACTTCTTTAGATTCAAAAGTGCCCGAGTTATAGCCCCTATAAGCAGTTATTAAAGGCTCCCGCAATGTCCAAAAAGGTTACCATTGCGTAGTCTCCATATTCGAAAGATGTTTCAATAAAATATGTGAGAGAATGAAGAGCAGTTTCTACAGATCTCCCCTTGCAATAGGCATGTTGAGATTTGAACAGATTTTCCGGTAAAATCGTGCCTCTAATATGAGCTTCTATTTGTCGTTCCAGTATTTTGAAAAGGAAAGAAGACAAGCTAATCGGTCTAAGGTCTTTGGGACTGCAGTGTGAGCGTTTTCTCGCCTTAGAAATGAAAACAACCTTCACTTCCGTCCATTTACTGGGAATGTGACAAAGTTCTAGGCTGCCTCTAAAAATTACCTCTAAGCAGGAAATGTTTCATCCGTAGTTTTTTGTATATCCGCAGGGATAATACCATCAAGTCCTGGCGACTTATATGGTTTAAAACTGCTTATCGCCCACAGAATCTTTCTTCTGCTAATAATTTGGCCTACGAGGCTACTTGCCCTTTTACCTGCTGATATAGGAGGTGCAGATTCGGAACAACCAGGAAAGTGACTCTCCAATAGTAGTTCCAGCGATTCCATACTATTCGTGGTCCATGCTCCATCCGGCCTTTGAAGAAAGCTTGGGATGGAAGGGCTAGTAGATAGTACTTTACGCAGCCTGGAAATCTCTGAAGACTCCTGAATTTTACCACAGTATAGTCTCCAAGATCTGTTCTTTGCACTTCTTAGCTGATATTTGTAAATTTTGAGGACTTCCTTATAGGAGTCCCAGTCAACAGCGGCTTTTGTTTTCCTTGCTGTTTTAAAGAGTATTTTGCACCGTTGACGTATTTGTTGAATCTCCTTTGACCACCAAGGTGGCCGAGATTTACCACTAGGCCTACTAAGTGGACAAGAGCCTAGTACCGCTTTGTTAAAAGCGCTGGACAGTTCGTCCACTAAGCCATCGAGTTCTACCGTAGTTTTAGGAGGCTTATTCACCTTATTCAGAATAGTTCTGAAAATATCCCAGTCGGTTTTCCTCCTGTTCCTGTAGAGTGGGCTGTTCGGAGAGACCAAGCTCATTTCAAATTGAAGATAACAGTGATCAAAAAAGGAGTGGTCTTCCGACACTTTCCAGTTGATTAGACTACATAGTCGTCAAAAAGTTTGAGATAAGTGCAATATCCAATACCTCCTGTCTATTTCTAGTTATAAAAGTCGGCTTATTGCCTATGTTACATATATGAAGGTTAGTACTTAGAATGTAATCAAGTTGTAACTCACCTCGTTCATTTGTGTCCGTACTTCCCCGGATTGTGTGATGAGAATTTGCATCACTCCCCAGGATGACTCCAACCTTGCGCTTTTTACCTCCAAAATTGCTTCACCTAGAATAACTGGTGGAATGTTCACTTCATCGTAAGCTAGGTAGGCTGATATTAGCCAGAGGTTTCGTTTATTGACCTCAATGCTGACCGCTGCCACATCTTCATTGCTGAAATTTGGTAGCAGAAAACAATTTATATTATTTTTAACGAGAATGCACGACCGAACATGCCGGTGCATTAATCTATAACAGGGTGTGTTGAGTCCAAGTACCCGGTCATCAGCGACCCAAGGTTCTTGGATCAAGACAACATCGGTCCCTTCCTTTCCAATTTTTAAAAGTAAAGCAGCAGATGCTGCCTTTGAGTGGTGTAGGTTAATCTGCAAGAATGTCACCATCCTTAGGCCTTCCTCTCTACCACTGTATCATCAGAGTCCTCCTGTGATGTGAAGTCCTCTGAGATTCCCTTTAATGACTCAAAGGACATTGACATCTCCGTACCTGTGGAGATAGTTTCCGCCTGGCTTTCCCCTTCTTCAGGGCGCCCAGACAAGCTTTCAACAGCTTCCTCAGACTTCGGAGCCTGCGGCTTGTCCGTGTCTTTCTTATAGATTTTGAATGTGACTGCACTGAAACCGTAGTTTACGATACCATTGGTTTTTTCCAGCGCAGTCAGTGACTCTCTGTTTAGAATTATGACGGCTGACCTGTAGTCGGCCCGTGGCTCCTCGAGCTTAGCAACTTTCCAGTTGTGCGTTGGCAAATCTGAGTTACCAACCTGCAACAACTGGAGTATTACCTTTGGATCGCTAGCCTCCGAAGGAATCCACACCCTGGCTCTCGGCATACAGGGGATTTCTTCCCTAGCTTTAACAGCAAAGCTGGCTCCGGGTCATACCTCGCCTAGTCTTTCCACTGCCTTCTTGTAGAGCAGAAGAGATCTCTGATCCGCACATGCAGTCAGTTTCACCTGGTTCCTGTGCCAACCCGCATTCGACAAGTCGGAGCAGGTCCTGGGTTTTCTGCAAGGATATTCAGGTAGATGGTGGTTAAGGCCCTTTCCACCTTTCTCCAATTGGCGGGCGTGATACTGCCATCCTCTTGGGACTGGTCAACAACTGCCACAACCAGCTGATCCTTGAGTACCTCGTTAAAAGGCCTCATTTTGGTAGCATGGAGCTTACATAGTTCTTTTTGCGATCTTAGGACTTTCCTCCTGAGATCTGTTTCTTTTGATCTTTAAGCCAGCTGAAGAATCTTCCGACTTCTGTTCGGTGACTTTTTTCGCCCACGCAAGCGTAGCTTTGTCTTTCTCCGACCTGTCTTCTGGAGAGATATTATTTATCTTCCCCACGGCCCTCCATGCCTTCTTCCTAGTGTTATAGGTTGGTTATGACGAACTAGCTTCGTTGGTGCTTTGGTTCCGCATTATATTTCTTTGCTCAGGTTTTGTGACCCGATTGGAGGGACCAGCCTCATCTAAGCTTTTGTCCCGTTGTTTGTTTGTAGGTTTAGAGGTAGGCCTAAAGACCCAAGGAAAGTTTTAACTCCTAACAATATTTGGAAAAGTGGAACAGAGGTCCTAATTGTATTCCAAGGACATCTTTAGAAAATGTCCATAATTGGGCAAGCCAGTGGGTTTTCTCACAAGGATCTTTCAATTTACGAATCCGAGAGAGATTCGGGTAAAAAAATTGAATCATAAGTAGTTCGATTGGATATTGTTACGCTTGCAACATTTATTGTGGAAAACCAGCAGACGAATCAGGGTTAAGGACGCCAAATTTTCCGCGAAAATAAATAATTTTTCTTTGAAATTTTTGTTTTATTTATGTCCTTTACTTATTATCATCCTGTGATTGCAGTTTGAAATTTTTTTACAGGTAGTAGTTATTTTTTGGGCGTTAATGGGTTAAGCACCACCGATAGATACAAAAGGGTTTCACATTTTGGTTTAGCTATGCATCTATAGAATCGAAAAGAGGGATAATTTAATAAATTAAAACCTATTTATATTGACAATATAAATTGTATGAATAAATTAAAAATTAATAATTTCTTTGTAAATTGCTAGGAATTGTATAGTTGGGCTAAGGGCCATCCTTTTGTTAAGAATAAGGCACCTTTACTAAAGTTGTAAGCGCAACGGGCAACATAGATGTTAAACAACAAACAATAAGGACAGACACAAATGTTACATCGGCAGTAAAAGTACAGACATATTATGGTTTTATTATTTTTGTTCTGAGTCATTTTCACTGTGCGAAATTTTTTACTTTTGTTTTTGTTTTCTTTTTTCGGAAAATTTAGGAATTTCTTTATATATCGCGTAATTAAGACTCATTTTTTTTCTTACTGTATGTTTGTATTATTTTTAATATAAACACAACATTCCTGTGGGATGAAATATATCAATTTTCGATCTATCTAACGAAACCAAAAAACAAGATCGTTAGAAAACGAATAATTATTCGATAATCACGGTAACATATTTCTATTATCAAATTAATTATAGATTACAGTGTACATTTAGGAATTTTCGCAATTAAGAATTAATTAATGTGTTGATCGAATTAAAACCGAAATGAAATATGGGACTCGACGGTAGATTATAAATGTTTAAAGCCAATAAACTGTTAATAAACAAAATTAAAAATATTTATGTACGTTTGATTCACATTTGGCGATGAATGGGCGAGAGCTAGTTGGTTTCGTAACATTCTTTTTATGCGTATTACGTTTTAAAGATGAAGAATTTAGAATGTTTTCATTTTTTATTTTTGTTTACAAATTTCGTTAATTTTTCAAAAATTTTTATTCTGTTATTTTGAAATCATCAGCAAACGTATGGAGTATGTATATACTTAATCATATAATATAACATCATGTGTTGGCGCTTCAGCTAAATAATAAATAACACCTTTATTTATTTTAATGAAAACATCGTTGAAATTAAATTTCCAAAATTAATATTTTGCACTTCGTGACATTGAATACGTTAAATGTACTATAGAGACGGCATTCTTGGAAAGTTAATAATTTTAATATTCGGTTTTGAATTGTTTTACTATGAGAAAAGCTCCAAATTATTGTACTAAGACAGAAGGGCCCTAATAGAATACAATCATTTAAAATCTACTTACTGGCTTTGTCACTAGTATAATTCGAAAATTTCGTTAATTGGATTAAGATCTTTTAAATCGCGGGTTATAATATTACGGTTTCGTGCGTAGTGGGTTAGGTCAACAATAGCATTAGTAAAGAACATCTTTTTTATAGTTACCATAAAAATCTTCATATAATGAGGTGAGTAAGGTATAGGTATTAATTTTCAATTAAATAATAAAAAAAAATCTGCTAAACGTAAATATTCATGTCGCTATACTATAACATCAACCCTATAAATCAAAAATTGATATTGTATAAATATTATACAATATAAGCGTACCTTTTCAATAATCTCTGCTTGAATATTTTAGCGAGGTAATTTGCTATAAAGATTCTTTACTATTTATGAGAAATTACTTAACAAAGATAATACTCATATTAGTAATCGATTAGGCCAATTTGAAAACCGAATTATTAATTAGATACGTTACTTTAAGGAATCATAAAATGAAGGTATCGTCCTGGAATCTGAAATTCAATGCAATTACTTCCGATATTCCCAGCGAAAATTTTCTGTTCCGTGTGGAATATATGGCTAAAGCCTCAAATATATCACCCGATCATTTCGGCCAACACCTTCGAATTCAGGTGGTATATCGATTCCCACACATCCATCCGGTAATCAATTGGTGGTACAACACGGAAATATTCCGCCCAGTTAAATGCAGGAAATAATTATGATGATGAGATTTGTGCTATCATCGATAACCTTAGCCGTAATACGCAGAATTTTTACCAAAATCAGAGCCAGCGCAAAATTTCATTCAACATTCCGGTATGTTGGAACTGTAAAAACTCGGGGCATTATTTCCGTCGTTGCAAAGCTCCTATTAGGAAGTTTTGTCTGGTATGCGGAAAAGACAACACGACTTATGCAGAGTGTTCAATTTGTAATCTCTCTAGGGCGGGAAACGTGCAAAGAAGGAATGGATCTCTCGGGTGTCCAACCTTCAGAGCTCCAGCATCCTGCGTCAAAAGGTATGGTTCGAGGATGCAGCATCCAATACGGATCCCGAACTCCGAAATCGAACTCAAATGTAAAATCTTCAATCATTTCACATAATCCGTACACTGCCCATCACAAATTCCATCATTCTTGGTTGTATTTTGGCGAAAAACGTAAATTCAACGTCTAATTTGTGCCTCGTTAATCTCCACGGAAACCGATGGTCGTCCATACGTTACTGTGGAGATCTTCAAGCAATCAGTATGTCGTTTTCTTGATACAGGGGCGAATATTAGTCTCCTGGGCAAAGATTGCGAAAAATTATTATCGTTGGCTGGACTTCGTTTCCATCATTGTATAAACATATGGTTTCTACCACCAACGGAGAAAGTAGGAGAAAGGAGGAGAAAGTATGTCACTTATTCTTTGCTCCAAATTTATCTCAACCACTGTATCTGGGAATCGACTTTTTCAACCTTTTCAACATGAAAATTCAAGTTAATGAGTTCGACTCATCACTTGATGATCTTCCAGTAAAAGATTCCTCTGTGGACCCTTTTTATTCCGCTAGATATGATCTCTCACCACAACAGTGTGATGTTTTACAGAGAATAGTCGAGATGTTTCTTTCTTCCACCTACCAGGATCTGGGGCGTAAAAATCTCTTGTGCCTCAAGATCAGGTCTGCTGGAACAATACGATAATCCGTGGTGTTCGCCCGTAAATCTTATAAAGAAATCCAATGGCAAAGTAAGATTGTGCCTGGACGCCCGAAGGGTCAAGGAACTTACAGTAAAAGATGCATACCCATCACCAATAATAGACGGAATACTGAGTCGTTTGGAGTCTACCTTTTTATATTCAGGTCGAGTGGGAGGAGTACTGTTCTAGAAGATCGATTATTCTGAACACCCGATCGCATTTTTCTCCAAAAAGCTCAATGAGTCGCAGAGAAAGTACAGCGTTACAGAGTTTGAATGCTACGCTGCTGTGCTCGGGGTAAAGCAATTCCACCATTATGTGGAAGGATTCGAATTTACCATCAAAACGGATCACACTAGTCTCCGCTGGTTAATGAATATGCCTGATTTGTCGGGGAGTTTAGCCAGATGGAGTCTTAAATTACAAGCGTATACATTTAAGATCGAATATCGCAAAGGACACCTAAATGTTGTACCTGATGCACTATCGCGGGCCTTCTGCGAAACATTATTGGATCCGATGAATCCCAATTCTAATGAAACATTTTCGGTTGATATGAATGCCTCAGCTTTCCATGATGAAGATTATTTGAATTTAATTAGCAAATATCAACATCTCACTAATACCGAATCTAGTTTAAGAGTCGAGGACAATAAATTACTAATATCCCGATCGTATGGGATTCGTTACACAGACACTGATATACCGAACTGGAAACAGTGCATTCCTAAAAGTTTGGTTTCTTCTATCCTAGAAGCGGCGCACATACGGGTATTTATAAGACACTGGAGCGGATCCAACGTTATTACTACTGGTTTGGTATGGCTGAAGATGTTCGTCAATTCATTAATAAATGTTCCAGTTATAAAATGTCGAAAGCTACGAACTATGCCACACGTCCACCTATGGGTAATTCGCATGTCACCATGCGCCCCTTCCAAAAGATTTATGTCGATTACTTAGGTCCATACCCACGCTCAAGAAATGGCAATACGTGTGTGTTGATCGTTCTTGATCATTGTCATCGAGCATTTATTCAAAGTAGCGCTGTCAGCATCATATGGGAGTATATAAATGATGAAATTTCTGACATTCAGGGGAAAAAATAAAAGAAATACAAGGGACACTCGTTTGTCCATTACAAAAATTATTTTAAAATAAAAAAAATTCAAAATTAAAAGAACAAATTGTGATTCTGTGGGGAAAAAACGAAATGAATGTCCAACACACATGGATTGTTGAAAATAGACAATTTTATCTAATAGATAGTGCACCAGTTGGAATTACGCAATTTATAGTGCTCCAATAGGGTGTGCCCAATCTTGAATTGTGGCGTAACGTAATTAATTTCCGTTTAAATAAATAGTTTACATACAGAAACATACAGAATTTGTGTTAAAAATTCTGGTGAGTAACGGAGAAGGAATAACCATTTCACACCCCAGTTGTCTTGTGACATTAATCGGAGCCGCATCAGTACGACACACCGAAAATAAGGAGAGGAAGCGGGAACCGATCGAATTAAACTAAATCTCGGAAAAACACCACAACGGTATCAATCGGACTAGGATCAAAGGGAGACATTACTCACATACATAAATATGTGTATTCATAAAGTATAGCCATTCGTTTGCTTTTCTTAATTATTTTTGTTATTATTAATACTTATTGTTATTTGTTGTTGTTGTTGCTTATAATACCTTACAGATATTGTATTTTTCTTTTTAACTCATTCCGTTAGTGCGGTTTAACGGTTCTTTTTGAATGTTTTTATTTACAGAACCAAGGAATGGCGTACGAAGAGCTCAACGTATGTTGTCACCGTGGAATATTTCTACGCGCAAATAATCATAGAAGAATGAAACATTAGGAAAATATAATTGGTGTAAAGATTATAATTTTCTTATTATTTTGCTTTCATTTTGTTTCAGTGCTTAACCCGTAAAGTGCGTCGTGGAAAAAGTTGCATGGAAAGAGTGGTGCATTTCAACGGACCGTAATTTTTTATAAATTATTTTTTATTTAATTAGAACGATACTGAAAAATTCGATTAGGAAGATACCAAAAATTTCAGAAAAAAAATTAAACGGAGTGGAGATAATTTGTTTTTTGAAAAGTAGAGCGGTCCCATTGTGAATTGTATTCAGTAAATTTAACGTACACATTTTTTTATGTTGAGGTGTTATAAATTCACATTTATTTAGGGTTTTTTTTTTTGCTAAATACATTATATAATTTTATGCAATGGCTATATTGCCTGAAAATGAACATGTTTGATTAAATCAACGTAATTCAGGAGATGTAAACTGGGTCACGTATGGCGTAGGTGAGTGAAGGTTGATTTACATATGCGACGTTTGACGTGTGACAAGTGGAAATACACGTGACGCTTTTTGGACAACAATTTACATTTGTGGCGAGTTCCGCCACGCACACTTTATAAAATTTTTTATATTTTATTTTTGTTCTTCAAAAAAGCTTCGTCAAAGCCTACTATTTCGTTTTATACATACAAAAAATTTGATGTGTTTGTGCGATCGTGACGGAAAAGATAAAATTAAACCATCTCTCGACTTGTGGCGTGTGCCGTGTGACGAATATCAAAATATTCGTCTCTGATTGGCTAGAAGCTCTCGTCACACGTCGCATGTCACATATGTAAATCAACCTTGAGTCAGTGATAATTTTAGACCATTCTCTTAGCATCAATTTAAGTTTTACGGGACACCACCACATACAACCGCCCCAGACTGAGCGATAGGCGCACCAAGCTGCAGGTGGTGACCGTGAGATGTATCTCAACGGGTTGGATATCCGAAAGTATTCGGCTTGGTTGATGACGAACTATTCTGGTACAATTAGCGATCCGGGATGATCGCACTTACTTCGCAGCCCTCATATTACATTACAAGCTCTCCGTTGTTCGTGTGCCCAAGTATAAATTTTATTTTGTTCATGAGTCCAAAGAATTTCGCGTCGAGTCGGTTGAGTTTGTTTTATTAACGGACTTGCAAAGTATGGATTTTTTTTGTAATACGTAAGACGTGTTTGGTTACTAATTAATTAAAAAAAAATTCGGGGCGAGCTGTGTCGTCTACTCGGCCGTAGCTGTTAATCGTGATAACGTTCATGAGATGTTGATATTAATTATTTTAATTTAATATAAATTATCTGCCACATTTTCTCTACGCACAAATTGACACCAGAATGCCTCCAATCAGATAAGGCATTCTCACGCTACAGTGCTCTCAAGCTTAGCAAATCGCCATGTAGATTTTAATTTTGATTATAATTTATGTGGAAAATATTTATTTCAATTAACAATAAATGATCTGTCACAGATAATTGCACAAATTGACACCAGAATTACTCCGATCAGATATCGTGTTCTCTCGCTACAGTGCTCTCAAACGCTATTTTGTAAATTTTAAGTTTAATTAAAATCTATGTAGAGATTAATTATTATAATTTATAATAAATTATCTGCCACAGGTTCTTTACGCACAAATTGACACTAAAATGGTCCCGATCAGATGCGCATTCTCCCGCTGCTCTGTGGCGATCAATTATTATAATTTTAAATAAATTAGTTGCCACAGTTTTTTTATGCAAAAATTGACACCAGAATTACTCCGATCGGATGAGCCATTCCCTCGTTATAGTGGTTCAAGCATTTAAATCAGCCTGATAAATATATTTAATATAAATTGAAACAAATTATTTTTTGGTATAGGGCTCTTCATTTTAACTTAGTTAAGTTTGAGCTTTTAATACCAATTCGCGATCATTGTTAAAAGCATAATGAAAAATATTTTCAAAATTGTTGCTTTTAAAGATTTATTAAATACTAGCTGACCCGGCAAACGTTGTTCTGCGATATGAATTATTTCTAGTGAATATTTTCGTTGTTAAATAAAAAATAACGAATTTATGGTAAGTGTGTGGGGATGGGATCTATGATAGAAAGGCGAATGGGGCGCATAGACGATGAACGCCGATAAAAACAAAAAAACACCAATCATTCATTTTCTCAATTCAATGTACATATTTCATTAACGTAACGGACATATTCATTGTTTGATCTCTTAAAAGTTAAATGTAAAGTGAAAAAAAGTAATATATTTTTTATTCTCAAGTAGGAAAATGAAATAAAGAAAATCAATATTAATTTCGAAGAGCAATTGAGTGTACGATATTTTTTGTCAGTCCGTCTTTAGCCAACACAAATAAGCTCGATGGTTTGCCCACGCGAGAACATGCCACGTATAATTGTCCGTGTGAAAAACATGGTGTGCCCAAATCTAAGCCGCAAACAGACATCGTTTGGCCTAGCGACTTATTGATTGTCATTGCGAATGCCAATCTAATAGGAAATTGAACGCGTTTGAATTCAATTGGCAGGTCTGTGGGAATCATTGGAATTCGTGGCAGCAAAACATTTTCGGCTCGGAATTTGCCATTCAAAATGGTGGCTTCGATAATGTTTTTCATCAATTTTTTAATGATCAATCGCGTGCCATTGCACAACCGTGGTGGATTCAAATTCCGAAGTAAAATAACCGGAGATCCAACTTTCAGTCGTAGAAGGTGTGGTGGCATGCCTGGCAAATCCAGTGAGTTCAAAAACTCTGTTGGATAATTTACAGCTTCGTTGGCATTGCAAACTGTATCGATCGATTTGTATGATACCAAGTCGCCTGGCAACGACTGCTGTATCTTGAAGTTTAAATCGTGGACGTCCACATTTTTTGCTGCCAAAATGGCTCTTTCTGCCAGCCACGCAGGATTTATGTATTTTGTGCGTACATCGGCAAATATGCGGTCAATGAGAGCATTTTGCGAATCAACGATTGTGCAGAAATTAGTGGGCAATTTTATGCATCCAGTATTTTCATAAATAGCAACTTTTCCATCGCCGATATCTAACAATTGGTTCGAGAATGTGTCAGCGGAAGGATCTTGTAACATTTCGGCGCACATGTTTATTTGTAGCTGAACTTTTTCAACATTACGCCACAGTGGCGATGATTTCAAGGAAGCGTTGATCTCATCAGCGTACGTTGAACGTGGAATGACGGGAAGTGTTTGTCTGAAATCACCTGAAAGGAATAACAGAGTGCCGCCGAATAGTTTGTCGTTGTGCTTTATATCTTTGAGTGTTCTGTTCAACGCCTCCAGAGAATGTTTGTGTGCCATAGTGCATTCATCCCAGATGATAATTTTGCATTGTTTCAGCACTGTGGCCTTGGACGATTGTTTTTTTATGTTGCGTCTGGGTTATTTTGAATATTCAGTGCAGTTTAAATGCTGAATGAGCTGTTCTGCCTCCATCCAATAAAGTCGCCGCAATGCCAGATGATTCAACGGTCAATGCGATGCCATTATTTGATCGTATTTCGGCGAGAATTAGCGAAATGAGAAATGTTTTGCCAGTTCCACCGGGTGCATCCAAGAAAAAGAATCCACCTTGTCCCGCCGAAACAGCCAGCATAATGCGATCGTAAATGATTTTTTGTTCATGAGTCAGTAGTGGGACATTGCGAGTAACAATCGCTGCCATTTCTGCAGTATCGTAGTGTAGTTCACGATTGATTTCGGTGTACATTAAATTAGATGCACTTCGATTTGGCGAACTCATACCGAAATGACTGAGTGGTAAATTGGCAATGAAAATGCAAGGATCCTCGATAGCAATCAATGCTTCATTGTACATAGCGTCGCTGAATGTAATCGTTAAATCGTTGCACCGTATACGAATTCGATGCAATATATCGTCAGTTATTGAACATTTGTGCTTATCCCACAACGTATCTGCTCGTCCCGGGAAACATGTAGTCAACATTATAGCGAATAGTAGACGAATTTGTGTTGCTGTACAGCTCAATGCTGCTTCAGCAAGCATATCGTCCCAGTGATTGTCGTCTTCGAGCAAGCCGAGTGCAAGGCATGCATCTTTATATGTTGGATACTGTTGTCCATTCACTTTGCGTATATCTTGAAATGACAATGGGCCGGTGACATTAACCAACAACAGTCGCAGATGGAAGTACTCAATCTGTCTTGGAGTGACCGTATATACTCGGCCCAAAGTGTTTGATTTGAATAGGCCGGGGCACTCGCTAATTGGTGTGCCTTGCTTGCGCGGCATCCATTTTTTTGTTTGATTCCATGTGAAATAGCGTGGTACTTCGGAATAGAATAGTGTTCGTGCAAAGGCACCGAAAGTATCCGCATGATTACACAATTCGAAAAATTCCGTGAGTGTAGTTTTTGGTGGATTTATGGCACGCTCAATTGCTGTCTCGTTGGTGAAAAATACGCGCTGGTCGTTTTCAAGATGTACGGCTAAATGTATAACTGCTGGGTCCCGTTCATGAATTTGAAAACCAAAGATACGCCAGACAGCTTCATTGGAGCTGATGTATCGGCCAATTTTGTAGCGCATTATTTTGTCATTGTCATTCAATCGAGGAGCATTCACATCGGTATTTTGAATTTGAAACACAGCCATATCACTGCCTTTATTCACATACTTGCAAATGTATTTGATGCTCTTCACCGAACTCCAGAACTCAACATTAATATGAGCATTGAATGTTTTGCTTAGCAGAGGCGAATATGGTACCACCCAGCGATTGTAAATGTCAATGTCTGCGTTGTTGATATTTGGCGTAAATGACTGTCTGCCATTATCAGTATTTCTTCGACGATATATTGGATATCCGTCGACATTTGTGATTGTGTCGTTGGTGAAATCTTTAGAAAAACGCTTTGTACATTTTCCATCTGCCATGCAAGGCGATAAACGATTCAGATCACCGCATGGGCCATGAATCATGTTTGTGGTAACAATATCGAACAGTAGTTGATCAGTAGATGGATCTGGAATTTCCGCGGAAATTACACTATCGATTACCTCAGGGCGTATTTTGTCGACTAACCAAATCAAAAAGTGTGCATGAGGTACTCCTCGCTTTTGCCATTCAACCGAATGCATCCAGCAACGTGTGGGACCGAATACGTGTAATTTGGTAATGAAGCTCATTAAAGACTTCAATTTTTGTTTGAATACACGTGCTGTCATGACGATATATTGCATTTTGGCCTGGCAATAGTAAAGATGTAATCTCCTGCCACTTTGGATTACATGTAAACGTGATAAATAAACACGAAAGTCATAGCATCCTGTATGTATTCTTGCATATGACGTGGACTGCCTACGTACGATGATGGTAGAATGATATAGTTACCAATTTCGGCGATGTCGATGTCACTCATGATAGCGTCTCGCAAGTGAATGTATTCTTCCGTACGCAGCTTCTGTTGATTATGTCGTAGGAATCGCAGTCGTTCGCTATCTACCTTCGCGTACATATCGACCATGAATTGTTGGCACAGCTCATGATATCGCAGAATGACGTTGTCCTGACCGCGTCGAATCATCATACGATACGCGTAAAAATCCATCGAGCTCACTTTCTTGTTTGTTTCGGCTCCTGTAACAACATATTCAAAAATATTATCATAATTCCAAATGAGTAATGATATTCCTAATGAATGAATTACCTGTGGCGGGATCTCGTTGTTTAAAGTTTATGCAATATCCGTCTTGTCCCTTCCAGAAAATTAGCGGATATTGGAGAGCGTCGTATGAACGGTGTGTGTCGGCGATGAACTCCAGATTATTGGTTCTTCTTCGAATCACGATTTCCCGTGTCGATGTGCGGTCGCCAATCATGATTCCAGCAACGTCGTCAACAACAGGCGCATTGAATCTACGCACGTGCTCTCCAGCTGGTGTTTTATCAGGATTTATGACAATAGCGTTATTGTCATTTTGCAATTCGTGCATGTGTGATTTGAACATTTTCAATAGTTCATTGTGCTCATTCAATAGGGCGTCCAGTTCGCCGACGATGCGCCTGGCATTAGGCGAATTGAGGTTATTGTAGCCGCAGCGTGCATCCACACGATTGATGTCCTCACCACCCATGAAGTAGATTTGTAAAAATTTATGTGGTTCGTTTGGCATTGGCAGCAATGAGCCTACTTTGTGGTACACTTGGCGTTTGATTTTGAACGTTGAATTGAATTTTTGACCATTTTCCGCAGTATTGTGAACTATTTCTGTTGCTCCGAACGAAGTTATTTGAAAGCAGGAATTGAATGTGCGAATGGACTTAAGGAACAGGTTTGAATCTGGATCCGTGCCGATGAGCAAGCCGTTCAATGGTTCTGGTGGTATCTCAATTTCTGGTAGTTGCACTTTTCCTGATGCGCTACACATTCCGGCGTGGGGATCTGTCTCGTACTCGAATGCGAGACGAAGGAATGAAGCGGATGTAAATGCTCGATGTTCTTGTTGGCGTTGTCGGTCATTTGCTCTGCGTGTGTTAACTACGAACCGTCGTGCTTGTCTCCGTTCCAATTGTCGTTGTTGATTTCGTTCAGATCGTGCCTTTTGTGATTGAGATTCATGCAATTGCGACATGCTCACCCGCACATTTTCGTTATCTTGTTGGATTTGTTCGTTTGTTCTTTCTGCTCTATTATTTCGCATGTTTGTTACTTTGTTCGTTCGACGACCCAAATGGGCACCTTTGCGTCTTGCTGGCATTGTTCACTATAATACACACACACACAATAGACAAAATTGTTGTACTTACTGATGAAAAACGGTATACCGATAATGTAATTTGTTGTTTTAGTATTTACCTTTTTACAATCATAAAACACGTTATATTTCTTATAAATTAAAATAAATCGAATCAAAATTTTGCACGCACTGCGTTGTGATACATAGCAAATGCAGAATGAAAAGTCAAAACGATACAACGCTTTTTGTGAATGACTTGCGCATATGTGGATGAAAGTTCGATGAGGCTGACGCAGCGCCTACTGCCATACAACAACATAAATTATTTCGTTATGTTTGAAATACGAACTGCAGTTAAATTATTTGGATATTGTTCATACAAAAATACTAAAATCGCGATTAAAAAATGGGAGAGTGGGGTAGGAGGGTGAAAATTTGGGGTTATAGGTATTTTTTGATGCCAAATCAAAAAAAATACGAAAAAAAAAAATTGTGTTAGATATATAAAAAAAATTTGGGGATAAGGGGGACACCCTATCACCTAGCGGTATGAAATATACTTTACGACCTATTCTCATACCTACCAAATATACATAAAAAATTTCATAAAAATCGGTCGAGCCGTTTCGGAGTAGTGCGACCACAAACACCGTGACACGAGATTTTTTTATATTTAGAAGTTAAAATAAAGAGCCATATACCAAAAAAAAATTCTTTAAATATTGAGAATTGGCTAAATAAAAATAAAAATAATATATAATGAATATGTATATCATAACCTAATCATGTTATATTAAATTACCGTAACTTTGCCACTTATTGGTAGAAAAGTGAATGCTCCTACCAAAATTAATGAGAAAAATTATAATTAAGCCAAGGATTAATAAGATGTCGTGAAAAATAGTAAAATAAGCATAAATCTTAATAATATAATTCATTAATGTCATTTGAATGACTTGTTTACTTCTTTAGCAATATAAAAGCAAATTCTGTACAATAACATGAGATGCGAAATATTTGTAATTTTTTTGGAAGATACTTTAATCACCTTGCCATTATAACTACTCACTCTGCACTCATAAATATTGTAAATTTAATTTTGCAGCGGCGAGAAAGTGCATTTGACGTAATAAATTATCGAAAACCAAAATTTTAAAAAACACATTTACTTTTTTATTAGGTAAACAAAAATTTTATTTTCAAAGTCAATAGCGCTGACCTCTTTGAAGGATTTTTCTCGTCGTTCAAAACAATTTTGCTTTCGAAATCAATAAATTTAATGCAATTATGTAATAATCATAAAAACATAAAAATCTGTCTCTCGCACAAACATATGACTAGACTCGAGAATATTTCGTCAAATTAATAAAAATATATACGAAAATAAAATAAAAATTGGCGCCTCCATCTTACTATTTTAGTATTTTTATATTAAAAGAATGTAGGTAGAGAATTTTTATATTTTTGATGAAATTTAGTCATCAAAAATCGCAAATGAGAAATAAAAACCACACGAAAAATATTTTAATTATCGCTATAAATGGGGTAATCGCTTTTCCGACCATTTTTGCAGCCGCCAAAAAAATAACAAGACACTAGACAAATACCGCAAATACTTTCAAAAATAGATTTTATTTTAATTTTACTTTTTTGTCATCACGTCCACAAAAGAACAAAAGAATTCATTTCGTGTACTTGTCGAAATTCTTTTGTAATTAATTCTTAAATCGAGCTCCATTGTGGAACACACGACTATATGACGTCAATTAGGAAACTGCATAGGGGATTCAGGTCAACATAAAAACACACACATATATAAAATATAAAAACACAAACAAAACATACAACTAATTTCGAAACGTGACCAATAATAAGAGAACCTATACGAAAAACTATTTTGAGATTAATTGATTTAAATGTTATTTTTAAAAAATAAACAAAGGAAAGCAGAGAAAATGTTTATTTTTTAATTTTAGCTTTGAACCTAACCCAATAGTCATAAAAATATAGTAATAATAATAATAGCAATAATAACAATCGTTTACTGAATTAGTCACCATCATATGCAAGTAAGATGGTGCTTGGACGCAGTACAACAAAATGGTGGTGACGACTTAAGACTTCAACATAACGGAAATAAACGTTATAACAAGATGTTGTTGACAAAATATAAAATTCGTCCCTGTATGTTTTCTGCGCTTCAACAATATTTTTATTTTTTATTTTTTTGTAAACCTCAGACCACTTGTCATGTCTTAAATTGTATTTTATTTTCAGACAAATTTTGTTGTTTGTTTATTAAATATAAAAAAAATCATCTTCAAAATTATTATATACATATTCACATGACACGAAACATGACTAAATTAAGATAAGAAAAATGAAATGAATTCATTGGTATGTATAATATGTAAGGACGCATATAACACTTAAGTTCAAGATCGTTTTGTTACACGTGTATATAGCATACAATAAAAAAATAAATGTCTCTTCTTATACCGTTATTTATGATGTTTACTTGTACTCTTTTAGTACATATAAATAAATTGTTTAAATGTATAAATAAACTAGCGAATACCGAATACCCTGCCCTGCGTGCGTGCGCTGCTATGCCTGAAAAATGAATAACATTTTTTTATTTAATATTGATTTTTATTGTAATGCATTTGGATGAACAATATCTTTGGTTTTTCCATTCTGTGATCAAATTAATACATTTTTTAGCGTTCCCACTCTGAAGTAAACAACATACAATATAGCATTATAGCTATGTGAAAAGCATAGATTTTCCAAATTCAAACAAGAAATTTTCAGTGATTTTCCTTGGGCTGTGTTGATCGATATTGCAAAAGCAAGACTCACTGGAGTTTCTATAGTCACTTGAGTTCGAAGGATTAATCGGCGGAAATCATTCGAATGTGCGGAATCAGCAAGCACTTCTTCTCCTTTACTACACGGAAAAAAATGTATAGTACACATATCCATAAATTATAGGAGCCCAGGCATTTGTGGCTTATTATCGGAACGCTTACTATTACCGGGTTTCCATCGTCATAGTATAATAGCATAATAGTAATATACTAATATACTATGACGATGGAAACTCGAAGTTGATAGTATAATAGTTTTTTATAATATTTCGTTATACTAGCTATCAAAATTATAATAGGTAGCAAATTGTAGTTTTAACAGTGCAAACATGGCAGTGTATAGGTTTGTTTGAATTCTTATTCAAATTATTTTAGTTTAGGCTGCGGTCGTAGTGTGTGTTTAAGATTTCTTCAAGTAATAATAAATATTAGTAGAATATGTAGGTTTTAATCATTTTTCGCCATCAAAATAATGAATTGCATCCAAGTTCAAACACAAAAATTTAAAACGCTTTTAACTTCACACCAAATGATACGAACCCGATGAAAAATAATAGTTTAATATTATTATACTATTTTGCTATTATACTATTGACGATGGAAACCCGGTATATATAATATTACGAAAATATTAAATGATTTGTATGGAACCGGTTACCATAAAAATAGTAAAGTATCTTATAACAATATAGCAACAATTACCATTATGAAAAGTGCAGACAAATAATTATCATAGCGTTTACACTACTGTAATATAGCTATGGGTACTTTAGAGTATAGTATGCTTTCCATTAATAATTTGTGTAATAAAAAACGTTTTCAATTTATTTGATTTTAAATATTATAATATTGATTCAATTTATTGTCTGCATAAAATAAAAATAAAATATTGAAATATATTATATTAATTTATAATTGAATCGTTTATTCTACATAGAAAGGGCTCATGTCCACTTTTTGGAAAAATTAGTATTATGACGGTTTTATCTCACAGACACGTACATACGTTTTATGACAAGACGACATTACCGTACGGTTAATGGAATTGCACCTACCTTGCAAAAAAAAAATCATTTATTCTAGAAAGGACTCATGTCCAGGACATATGCCCTTTAAATACTAAACTAATATTTAAAAAGTAAAATATTGTTGTGTTTTTACTTTTTCGTATATTTTATAACATGCTTATACTACTGTGTCCAAAAAGTAAAGCCAGTTGTCAATTTAAATCGCGCGGGTAAACCGCACATCATAAATATTGTTTTTCTAAGTTGGCAGCATTGTGATATACATACATCTGTGACAAATTTTATTTCAAAACATTCATCAGGTTTTATTTTACGCTTGGTTTTGTACGACGCTAAAAGTGCATTCGGCGATTTTTACAATTTCTAATTATATTGAGAAAAGAAAAGTTGCATTAAATTTTGTTTGCAGAATGAAATTTCGGGTACAGAAACGTTAAGTATGTTCCAGAAAGCCTTCGGGGACCATGCTTTGTCGGAAAGGAATGTTTACAAATGGTATAAACAGTTCCAAGAAGGTCGTGAAAGGCCTTGACAGTTTTCATCGATCATCATGGTGTTGTCCATTCAGAATTCCTTCCACTCGGCCAAACCATCAACAAATAGTATTATTTGAGTGTTAGCGTCGTTTGCGTAAAGCTGTTCGCAAGAAGAGGCCAGAATTGTGGGCAGACAATTCTTGGTATTTGCACCACGATATTGCACCTTCTCACACTGCCCTCGTTCTTGTGACTTTTTCGCCAAAAATTCAATCCATATCGTTCGACAGCCTCCGTATTCATCTGATTTAGCACCGTGTGACTTTTGGATATTCTCGAAGCTCCACCGACGACAACAACCACTGCGGGGAAATCATTTTGAGACGATAGAAGAGATAAAACGTGAATCGCTACGCGCTCTGAAGGCTATCCCGGAAGGCGACTTTAACTCTTGTTTCGAAAATTCGAAAATACGTTGGCATAAGTGTGTGTCGGAAGGGGATTACTTTGAAGGCGACGAAATATATCTGGAAGAATAACTAAATATTTTGTGAAATACATAAAAACTGGCTTTACTTTTTGGACACAGTAGTTTGGACCCATTTAGCGACAAATTACTAAACTAATCTACCGCAATATATTCTATCTGTAGAGACAGCACGGCTTGTATAGATATTTGTGTTGGTTTTGAGTAAACTCAGCTTCGCTAATTATTCTATTTAGTGCCATAATGCATATCATTTTTTTTCAAGAGTAATGCCTTGGTCAAAATCCTAATAACACGGTATTATGATTTGTAATGGTTTTTTGTATTGAAAAAAAACCTGACCAAAAACCTATCAGTATTTCCCCGTTCGATGCCATAGTTTTCTACCTTGTGATCGTGTGTTTGGAGTAATCAAGAGAAATTTAAGGAAAATTGACAGAATTTATTTGCCAGAGAAATATGGCGCCCTGATCAACCGATCAAGTACACTACAGAAATTAATACAAATATTTTATCAAATAATGATCAAATATTAAACTTTAACGATTGGTGGCCTACTTTTTTCAAAAAGCAGGTAATTGCTGTTCAATCAAAAGGCGGAAAAGCAAAAAAAAATCAAATTTAAAGTTTCGGAATTTTCAAGTTTTGGAATGACCAGCGACGGAAATTTGGAAGCCCGGGAATTTATTGATGTTGTATTGGAGTTGAATTAAATGTATCGGCTGCGTGGGTTAATACCAGAGATGGGCGATTACGCGTCGACTACTAATTTTTACGCGAATGCGTCGACAACCGTCGACAACTCGTAGACAACGTCGAAAACTCGTCAACAACGTCGACTATTCGTAGACAACGTTGACAACTTGTTTATGCCTGCTGTCGAAATATTTAGTAGCTGCTTCTTCTTCTATTTTTAGATAGATGTCACTAGCTGAATAGATATTTTAAATTTATTCCCAATATTTTTATTTTAAAAATTGAGGGTACAAATTTGAATTATGTCAAATTATTGATGTAATATATAAGTATTTTAATAATTGTGCATAATTTACTCTATATTGTTGTATAGGATCGAATTAAAAATAACTATGATATAGTCACTTAGTCAGTTTACGTACCAATGAGTAATTTACGTGATTTATTATCAAAATGTAACCTTTTTTTGATCCCTAGGTTATTTAGACAATGACTTATTTATTAACAGACAGCAATACGATCAGACCGGCTAAATAAATGAGAAAATTAATCATTTCGTATAGGTTGTCGACGTTGTCTACGTTGTCGACGCCAAAAACGCAAAAAATTGCGAGGTAATCTACCATCTACGTAATAGATTATGCGTCGACAACCGCGTAGATTACATCACGTAGTCTACGTCGCCCATCTCTGGTTAATGCCATATATACGCGGTGAGTTTCATGGTTGTGAAATGGGAATAAAGAGAGAGTTAACAAGGTGAAGACGTGTTTTAATGACGAGTGAAATATAACAGTGGCGACGAGGATAAAGAAATAAAAATATAAAAAAAATAAAGAATTTGAATACAAAATAGCAAGGTATATAGAGATACGATAACAAGTGGAAAAAAAAAATAAATAAAAGTTATTACGTATTCGGTAGTTCGGTACTCGAATTGAGAAAACACAAAAAGAAAAAAAAATCAACATAGCGGCTAAACAAATGGTTGGAATTTTGGAACCGTATATTCAACGTGAAAGTATAATCGAATATCTGGAAAGAATAGAGATATATTTCGAATTAAATAAACTCGAAGACGAGAAATACAAAGTTTTGTTATTGTGCAACGTGATTGTGTGCAGAGGCATGTACCAAATTAAGACGAGCGTGTTTACCAGATAAACCACAGTCATTAAAATACGAGGAAATTGTGGCAAAATGCAAAGCATTATTTGCTCAACAATCAAAGCCTTGTACAAATGCAATAAAGTTTGGTAGACGATACCAAAAACATGACGAAACGGTGAACGATTTCGGAGTCGAACTGATGATGATGGCCGAATCGTGTGATTTTGGCGACTACAGAGAAAAAGCAACGAGGAACCAGTTCATAACAGGATTATGGGACAAGAGGATGAAAGCGAATTTAATGGCTTTGGACGACAAGTGTGAATTGAAATCCGTGCTAGATAAAGCTATTGCAATGGAGATGGTGGAAAAAGACTTAAAGCAAATGGAGGATGAAAGTCAAAGTCGAATAAATTATGCTGGTAGAGGCAGAAGTTATTATAGAGGACGAGGAGGAAACGGAGGAAACCGTGGCTATTCAAGGGGAAGATTTACAAATCAAAATAGAAGTCAATCAAGGTCGTCGGATGTAAACAATGGGACACGATGTTACACATGTCAAGGCATAGGGCATATTGCAAAAGTTTGTCCATCAGCGAAAACGAGAGTATATCAACAAAATAACAGGAGTAACTTTAACCATTACAATAATAGATTTACTAATAGAAATAATAATAATTATAACAGTAGTAATAGAAATAATTTTAATGAAAAAGATAACGGTTATGTTTCAAATAACCACGTTGATGTTAATATAGGTTTAGAAAACATAAATTTTGGGAATTTAAATTTAAACGACATTAATACTGATAGTGATAACCGTATAGATAATATAAGAGTAAATTTAGATAATGTTAGTTTCAGCAACGCAAAAATTGATAATGTTACCAAAGCGGATTATCAAGTAGAGTTAAAAGACAACGGTAAAATAAATTCAATAGAAAAGTTTGATTCAAAATTTAAAGTTGCAAATGTCGATTTTATTGAAGTTTTTATAGAAAAGAACAATGTGTTTATGGAAGTAGATACAGGAGCATGGGTCAGCTTATGTACATTAATAGATTATCATAGATATTTCGCACATTTGGAAATTGTTCAAGTGGGAATTCCATTGTCTGTTTTAACTGGAGATAAGATTCAAGTAAAGGGTAAAATACGAGTGAAGTGAAGGTAAATGAAAACGAAGGCTTTTTCCAAGCCGATTTGATTATTATTGATACACCTAAACGAATGAGAATGTTGTGTGGACGAGATTGGTTAGATATATTATTCCTGCATTGGAGAAATTTATTTAGAGTAAATATGGTTAATGAGTGTGGTGATTTTCGGGATAAAATGTTGCTACAAATAAAAAATAGTTTTGAGAAGCTTTTCGATGGCGATCTTGGTAGACCTATAGATGAATTCGAAGTAAATCTGAATTTAGTTGATAACTGTGTACCAATTTTTCATAAGGCATATATGTACGTTACCATTTAACTGTAGAGATTTGGTTGAAAAAGAATTGAGTTCATTAGAAAATGAGAGTATTATCGAGAAAATTGAATTCGCAGAGTGAGCTTCACCAATCCTAGTCGTGCCCAAGCCAAATAATAAAATTAGATTATGTATAGACTGTTCGGTTATTGACAATAAATTCATAAAAGCTCAGTTTTATCCTTTACCAGTCATATACGAAGTTTTAACATGTTTAGTGGGTTGCAATTATTTTATATCTTTAGACTTGAAAGCTGCGTACACCCAATTAAAGCTTAGTAAAAGTGCACAAAATATAATGGTGATAAATACACATAAAGGACTGTATAAGTATAAACGATTACCGTTTGGTGTGAAACCAGCAGCTTCTATTTTTCAATCAATAATCGATCAAATTCTAAAGGATATTCCTAAAACATATGCTTACATTGATGACATATTGCTAGGTGCGGAAACTTTGCAGGAATTCCACGTAAGATTAATGACTGTATTGGATAGGTTAAAAAAATTTAATGTCAAAGTGAATTTCGTGAAATGTAGATTCTTTGTTGAAAAACTTACATACCTAGGGCATGAGGTATCATCACAAGGTGTTAGTCCAAGTAAAGAAAAAATTCAAGCAATCGTAGATGCACCACATCCTACGAATATAACACAACTCAAATCTTTCATCGGATTATTGAATTATTACGGGAAATTTATGCCAAGGTTGAATCAAAAATGCAGTGTTTTTTATCGGTTATTTCAAAAAGGAGCAAAATGGCATTGGGACGAAAAATGTATGAAAAGTTTTGAAGAATGTAAAAATGATATTTTAAATAGTACAATATTAGAATATTATGATGCAAATAAGGAGATAATTATTGTTTGCGACGCAAGTGACGAAGGGTTGAGCGGTATAATGTGCCACATTGTCAGTGGTGTAGAGAAACCAGTAATTTTCGCGTCACGAACATTAACAGCAACAGAAAGAAAATTATCCAATTTTACATCGTGAGGCGTTAGCAATAGTTTTCGCAATGGAGAAGTTTTATAAGTATGTTTTTGGTCGTCAAGTTTTAGTTTATACCGATCATAAACCACTTGTAGGGATATTTTCAAATAAAAGAGGTCAGGCAGCAGTCTTAGTTACTAGGTTGCAAAGATATTTAAATAGATTATCAATATTCGATTTCTTAGTAAAATATCGCAAGGGAACCGAGAATGGAAATGCTGATTGTCTCAGTCGAATTCCAATTAAAGATATAATTTCAGAAGAAGATTTAATAGAAGAGAAAAGAATGGAAATTAATCATATTGAAGAAGAAAATTCAAATAGTATAAACTTGGAATTAGTTCGAAAAGAAACAGAAAAGGATCTATTCTTGCAAGAAGTTATTAATTGCGTTAAAAACGGGTTTAATACAAGTAATCTAAACAGCAAACTAAAAAATTACTATTCCAAGTACGAATTTCTTACTGTAGAGCTAGGTTGTTTATTATACAGAGGGCGTTTAGTGGTTCCTAAGTCAATGAAGGATACAGTGTTGAAATTGTTGCATATGAATCATTGCGGCATAGTAAAGATGAAAGTATTAGCACGTCGGTTTGTATATTGGGAAGGTATTGATAAAGACGTGGCTAAGTTTGTGAATGAATGTGAAGCATGTCAATTAACATGGAATGAAAAGTCAAATAAAACATTTACATCATGGCCAGAATGTAGCCATCCTTTTCAACGAGTGCACGTTGATTTTTTTCATTTTTATGGGAAAGAATTTTTAATATTAACCCTTGTGTCTATGCATCTTTTTTCTTACGTTAATCAATTAAGGGTTACCCGGGTAACCTTATCAGATTTATTCGAATATCACTTAAAAATGTAACTATTTTTTCATATTTGATTTTGAAATTCTATTAGCTTTTGCATTTTGTGTTTGTGGAAAGAAAATAAAAATTACTTTTGTTGCATTCGCGAAATTCCTATTCAACAAACATTGGTTTTCCAAATGAATAACACAATTAGGTCCCTCTTTATCTTATTTCTCTCGGAATCATTGATTATTATGAGGTAGCATGTCACTGAACCGGTTTTGGTAAAATAAGTTGTGCTGTTTGATAATGTAAATAGCAGATAAGAACGTTTGTAAAAGGACAAAGCAGCTGCGAAGAACGCGTTTTACCCAATATATCCCAGCAAAACCAGCAAAATACTGGATAATAGTTCGGTGGGTCTGTGATTCAGTGAGTTCTTATCCTCTTAAAGGGCAAATTTATACCGGCAAATCTTCTTCGTGTAGAGAAGTAAACCAGGGAGAAAGAGTCGTGAAAGACTTCTGTTACCAATTCAAAGTATCTGGAAGGAATATAGTGACTGATAATATTTTTACTTCATTGCCCTTAGCTCGACTTTTGATGTCATGGATCCTTTCAAATTTTAGTACGGTAAAAAAACAAGCCTTTTTTACCTAAACAAATACTTTCATCTAAATCGCGTCCGGAGATGTCATCGGTATTTGGATTTAGTTCAGACAATTGTACGTTACGTTCGTATGTGTCTATAAAAAAAAGAAAGCCGTTATACTTTTATCGACGATGTACTATTGTGATTCAACGTCGGGCTCACTCAATAAACGAGATATAATCGAATCACACGATAAAATGGAAAACTCAAAGATAGCCCATGGTTTTTTTTTTTTTCAATTCAGTTGACATTGCAGCATTAGCTGCCAATATAATTTACCGGGAAAATAATCCTCAATCTCAGGCCGTAACCCACAGACGAAGAATTGTCCACAAGGCCGTAGAATCTAGTTGGCGATGCCCTCTAATTACAGTGGATCAAGCACTACAAATTGTATCAGAGAATTTTCAACATAATCGGGGATAGAGTGAATGTTAGGTAAACCAATTTCTAATCAGCGGCTGGAAAGCCAAGCCCTCCAAGGGATGGTTCGGGATGAATTGCAGTAGTAGGAGAATGTATTATCTACAAAAACTCAACAGTCAACACCCAAGAGAAAACTCGAAAATGCTGTACGATGTGCAGTCTTCCCATTTCTAATGAACACTTCTTACAACGAAATGTGTGTCTTGCTTGTTCCGAATAATTGTATTTTTGGTTTTCTTTTAATTAAAATTTTTATTATCTTGATTTTTTAAATATGTAAACTGAAATGTTAATGAATTTTAGAACCGATTTTTCATTTGTATAAGAAATAAAATTCCATTTTCTTCTATTTTGCGTAAGGTTACCCGGGTAACCCGTAATTGATTTAAAGGTGTAATTTGTAAACCGTTAAACATTTGAAGTACCAAAATAGGGACGATTACTTTTAAAATCAAAATATGTTTACATTTAAATGATTTTGGCATTCCTGGATCTTAGACTCAAAATTCCAATGATAAAATAGAAATTTTATCGATTAAAGTCGAAAAGGTTACCCGGGTAACCCATCATAGACATAAGGGTTAATTGATGCATACAGTAGGTGGTTGGAAGTGGTACAAATGAATGGGATAAATGCACATAAATTAGAAGAGCAGTTTGACAGTATCTTCCGAATTTTTGGATTTCCCGACACTTTAGTTTCTAATAATGGACCTCCTTTCGGAAGCGAACATTTTGGTAAATTTTGTGAAAAGAAAGGTATAAAGCTGATACATTCTCCACCATATCATCCATCAAGTAATGGTCAAGCCGAAAGAGCTGTCCAGACTACTAAAGCAACGTTAAAAAGATTTATTTTAGAAAATAATAATTCCGGATATACTTTCGATTTTAAGAAAACATTAAGAAAATGTTTGTTTAATTATAATAATTTACCATGATTGTACTGAACAAAATTTCGTTCCCTCGCATAAAATATTTAGTTTCAAACCAAAAATTTATTTATTTATTTATTTATTTATTTATTTATGTATACAAAAATTTTGTGTTAAATACCACTCTCATGCATCCACTTTCGGTTTTGAGCATATGCTCATTCGCAACAGATTGTGGCGTATGAAGTGGCTTAACATTGTAAAAAGTAAAAAGAAAAACTGCAGGATTATAGACCGGATCACTCACAACACAGCTGTTTTATTGATTTACATCATTCGCTTGGATTTTCGTATTTTTCTCATGCGCCACTTGAAATTCTGAAATTCTACGTTGAGCGGTGTCAGCAAGGGATCCGTGTGATGGTAGCATTCTGCCATTGTGCTCGATCCGAAAGTTTAAAAAAATTTTAAATTATTAAAATAATAATTATTATTTATATTATTTTAAATTTTTTATTTGGATAAAATTAATACAAATCTTGAAACAAGTAATAAAAAATATAAAATTGTAAATGAAAAAAATGTAACATTTGATAAACGTCAAAGAAAAACGAGGAAGGTACAAATAATATAAAAAGAAAAATTGACGAATTTAAGAAAGGCGATAATGTACTTTATTTAAGACAAGATATTAATTATGCTAAATGGGTAAAAGCGCAAATTGTAGAGCGAGAAATCCAAATGCAGGAAATCGACATGAAGATTGGGGCTGCCAAATGGAATTGAACGGCTGAACTATGATCCTGGCACTAAACAAGCTGTATTTGTATTTGTTATATTACTTGATCCAACTATTGTACATCTCTGTTGTGAATGAGCCCTTGCTCAAAACTGAATGTATCAAAACTTGTATCAAAAGTATGTATAAATTTAAGTTAATAATAAACTGTAAACTGTAAATCAGAGAAAGCAATTTCATTTATATCATAAAAATAGGATCTATAACTAAAAGAGTACATGTAAATCAATTAAAAAAATGCATATTAATAAGAAAAAATGAAGTAGATAGGGAAAATGTAACGTTTAGAGAAACTAATGAAAATTGTGAACAGGAAAATTTATTAACAAGAGATTCGATCATTATCAATTCAGAAAATGAATCGTTCGTTAATGAAGATTCTGATAGCTTTTTAAGAAGATCAAATAGAGATCGAAGGCCTCCAAAGAGGTATAATGATTATATTTGTAAGTAGTTTTAAGAAAAAAAAAATTAATTAATTTTGTAACTTAAGGAGGGAGATGTTGTATTGGAGTTGAATTAAATGTATCGGTTGCGTGGGTTAATACCATATATACGCGGTGAGTATGATTGTGAAATGAGGAGAATAAAGAGAGAGTTAACAAGGTGAAGACGTGTTTTAATGACGAGTGAAATATAACAATTGATAGTGTGGAAAGTTTTACCTTTAAAATTCTACGGTTTAATACTACCGAATTTATGAAGAAGATGAAGGTAAGATTACCTTCTCAAAGAGCGTTTGATACTGTAAACGTAATAAATATTTAAAAAGTATGTGACCTGTAAAAAGTCCTAAAGTACATACCTGCTCAGTGTCTGTATTTTTACGACGAAATTATGCAATGGCCAACTGGAGTGGAATATAATAGTAAAGACAGTGTCTACTGAAGTCTTTAAAATATATACTGGGGGTAGGTTTTGTAATTTGCTTTAATCCTAATGAAATTTAATAAATGAAATTGTAATGTATTTTTGTATTTATAATTGAAAGGGCCCATGTCCATGCTTTAAAAATGAGCATACCAGCTTAAATAATTGACAAATAACCCCAAAATTCAACTTAAAATTTCATAGCGACTCTTATCTTATTTTTGCTGACAATATAAAGTTTTTTTTTATTTCCTGAATAATTTGAAAAAGTGGACATGAGCCCTTTCAAGAATAAACGACTCAATTATTATTTTTTCTAATTTTAAATATTTGATTGAATTTGATTCACTAAATGTGTTAGTTTTAAACTTATCACAATAGCTAACAAGGCTAAACTCTTGGTCACGTCACGTTTTTTACAACGTAAATGCATACTTGTGAAAATCGAAATATTTTATGTCATATATAGTATTTAAAGTGGATATTATATTTTTAAAAATTCTGTTATTTTGAAAAACATTAGTTCCTCCGAATTATCATTTTTAACTGGAATAACTTTTTAATGTACTGGCGACCAGGAATCTATTCGCCACGAGACCTTGATAAAACTAAATGATGTGGACTGTATAACTATATTTTTAATTTAATTGAAACTTGCTATTTCCATTACATTTCACAACAAACGCTAATTTAATTTAAATTGTACTTTTATTCTATATTTTAATTACATTTTTTTTACCTATATTTTTCTGTCGAAATATACACAGTTAAATATTGTTAAAAGTGTTCATTACCCTAACGATAAAACGTAATTGACTCAAATTTTAATAAATTTATAACTTAACATAAAGAATACAACACAAAAGTAATGACGGACACGGAATACAGAACCCGTATACAATGTCATGGTTCATGTGCTAAATCATAGGCGGCTACCAACTTCATGATTTACAATTTTGCTTCCAAAGTTGGTAGCTGTCAAGAGATAAGCAAAACAAAATTAGTACATTTTGTGATCATCACAAGTATTTTACATAGCGTATACATGTATATCAAGTTATAAGTTATTATAATTAATAAGCTAGTAGCTATTGATAATCGACTAATGAATAGTAATTATTTAGCCAATTTGGTAACACGGTTAGATACGAAAATTGAACCACATAAATAACGGTAATGTTAGTGCAGTTCAACACATTTTTTATGGATTTTATATAGATACATCTTGGAATTGGCTTCTATAGATAAATTTTAGATGTCACTACGACCAAAATAGAGAGAAGTAGCCTTAGCCATGAACTTTCCGATTCAATCTAATTTTCATTTTATTTCAGGACAATAGTTAAACACTTTCGGCGTTAAGATGTACAAATAATATCGATTGCAACCATTTCTTTTTAATGAGCACATATGATTTTTGAAACATTTGAAATTAATAAAAATTCGTTCGTTTTCACAAATATTGCAAATAAACAAATTTTTAAACCTATGATAAACAGATAAACGTTTAAATGACTTACGTAATAAAAATAGATAAAACTAAAATTACAATTGGCTTCAAAACACTTCATTTTGTTGTTTTTAACAATTTAAAATCTATTAAGGCATTCTATTAAGGTGAAAAATTAAATAAAAGGCAAGTAAAAATAAAATAAAAGGGAAAATTGAGAAATTTGTAAAATTGGAAACTGGTATGAAAACTGGAAAAAAACGGAAAAAAAAATTCAAATTTTTAAAGGAGAATTTGGAATACTTTAGGATCAAGTTTCCCAATTTGATTCAGTTTGAAAATGATTAACTTGGGAAAACGGTCATTTGGAAAAATGGACAATTCAGAATATTGGAAAATTGAAAATAATTGATAATTGCAGTCCATAAATTAATGTATGCTTTGTACTTTCCCTTCTATTTCAAACTAAATAATAGATATTGTATTGATGATATAAATCTAATGTTTTAATCTTATAAATATAAACGTTTATTCACAAACTTAATAAATTAATTAAATTAAAAATTAAATTATCATATTATTATTTTGTAAAATTCTTTCTTTTTAGTGATAAGTATTTATTTTTTATATCTTTAAAAAACTAGTTTCGGAACAAGATTGTACGTCATTGATTTCGTTTTTATAAGTTTGCACTGACTTTTTCACATCGACGCACAAAGAAAAATTAAATTTGTACAATTTTATTTTAATCATATTAATCAAATTACTTAATTTAAATTATTGGTTTCAAAATATGTTATAATTAAAAGTTTGATTTAAATTTATTAAAACGATTTATTTGTTTTTTAACTTATTTTTATTTTGTATATACCCCATAAAATCAAATACAAAATAAGGGGTATATACAAAATAAAAATAAGTTAAAAAACAAATAAATCGTTTTAATAAATTAAAATAAAAACTTAATAAAAGAAAACCTTATATTTGATTTAAATATAAACCTAAAACTGTTTTATGTTACGAGTATTTTTCATTAATAAAATGTAAATCAAAAATGTTCAATTTAACATGAGTTCTTACGGGGAATCGTAAAATGTTTAAATAATACTTTTTTTAAAATTGGTATGATACTTACTGCTTTTATATAGAAGAGGCTTTGATACAGTTTTCTTATTATATTTTTATAATAACATAAAACTTAATTACTCGATATGATTCAAAGTTGTTTTTTTTATTTGCGAAATAAAATAAAAGGACTATTCACCATATGGACTATGTTACGACTGTAAAGAAGGAATAAAAGGAATGCGTTTTGATCAGTTTGAAATAACGGGATTTACCTTGACAAAAAGGAAAAATTACTATTGGTTATAGGAAACGTTCCTATATTAGATAATTAATTAGTAAATATATAGTAATGATTCCTATATTGCACTCACTACTATGCAGATTGTAAAGTCAGTATGCTATCATATAATTCGATTACTATGTTATATATTGTAGTAAATAATTCAGTAATTTTTTTTCCGTGCAGTAATAATCATTACTTCAATCACACATATCACACATTCGAACTCAGTTTTTTCACACAAAATCAATATCCACTCTACGGTTTCAACGGATCTAAATTACGAAAAAACGTTATTGGTGAAACAACTTTCAAAAATAGTTTGTGCGACGGCATTCCAGATGGCTAATTGGTAGCTTGTTCGCCATAGCCAACGGTGTCAATAGATTTGTATTTTATGGACTGACCGGGGAGTTGCGATTGAATTTGATCATTTATTTTGTACAAGACGTCATTTTGGGAAGTTAAGATTGCACCTTCGCAAAGCCAATTAAAATTTTTGAAGTTGTTTTAAATGTTTAGAAAAACCTTCATTACAATCTTCATTAAACCGAAAGGCTTGCTTGTGTGGTCCTAATTAATCGATTTGACAATAATATTATTGGTATTTGGATTTGTCAACAAATTACAGTTATAATAGAAACAAAAAGATATGTTTACTATATAATTCAAATGTGTGTATGCATGCATACTAAAAGATATTATAAATTCAATTTATTTTTAGCTCATCATACTCCAACAGTAGAAAGTGTTTTAATAACTCATTAGTTCCAAAGGCGTAAGCTAAAAGAGGTTCAGGTGGCTTTTCCAGAGGTGGTATAGATTTTTTCATTCGAACGATTCGTTATGAAACTTTAAAGCATGATAAAGCAAACAAATATACACCATTTACCCAATTAAAAAATTGGTGTGTTCCAGTCGCTCTCGTGGCTTTCATCTTTTTCGATTTGGTCGTAACTTGTCCAATAAAACTTTTTTTCGGTGGCATTTTTTAGGCAAAAATGAAACATTGCCTATAAATAGAGAATGTATGTGCACTTGAAGCAATATTTCATCTAAAAAATATTCACCATTAATTATATTGTTATAATATGCGTAAATAAATGAGAGAAACGGACATTCGACTATGAATTGCAAAATATTCTCACTTTCAAACGTTTCACCGCGAACTGTGTTTGAACATACCATTACGAAAAACAAAAGAAATTTGTAAAACCACGTTTAGTAACAAAGGATATTTCTTGTAGAAAATATACATTTTAAGTATAAAAGGTTAGTACTTTTCTTCCATTAAATAATTTAACGATATGAGCAAAAAAGTACATCAAAAATCGCTTCAACATAGAATAATAAAAAATCCAAATCAAATAAAAAAGACCGCTTCTAAGATTTATGATAAAAATTTCACGACGATTGGTTGAGCGGCTGGCTGCACTACGCGTTCGAAACATACGTACATACAACAATTCGCTTATATATTTACAAAGATACGAAAATTTCTAGAATTTTATCGGGAACACGTTTAAATTTACACGATTTACCCAAAGTCGAAATTGTTTTGACAACAACTTTTTTTTTTTTTTAAATTTTGGTTTAGAGTACTTAGTCTGACCTAAATTCAAGCTCATCTCATAAATATCTCATAAAAGAATTCATAAATTAAACTGTGCCTCAAAGGGTTAAAGACTTCAAGATCATTGGAATTACGAATTTTATACTTGATTCCTGACCTATTTGTTTATTTATGTTTTTAATTCACATTACCGATTTTTGTTATATCTTGTTTTTTTTAATTCTAGTTCGCTAAATTTTTTTTTTTTTCATCTAAAACAAAACATACATTGGAATTTACAATAACAAAAATTTAAATAAATGTTCTATTTATAAAAATTCAAAATAAAAATATTTTCTTGATTCTTTTAAAGATAAAAATAACAAAAAAATCTCCTTTATAAGAAAAATGTTGGGCGACGAGAGATGTGATTTCAGTGACATGTGATGTGCGGTTCTAAAATTATAAGTACATGCTCGTATAATATTTTTAAATTATACCATCAAACAGTTGGAGCGCCATGCAAACATTTTGTTTTTGCGAACAACGATAATGCTTTATGGTACAAATGACTAACGGTATTGAAGCTTAACCAATTGATTGTAGTTGTTCATGTAACTTTAGCTGTTTTGAATTACGCCTAATGACCAAAACGTAAAGATATGAGTCGCTTACACAAGCAAGGCGTTGACCAAACATTCTGATATGTAAACGTCTCTTTCATACAAAGATTGAGAATACCTTTGGTTCGAAAATGGTTTGTTTACTAAAAAATATTCTTAAATAAGTATTTCAAAGAGTGAATACGAACTCTACACACCAAATAATACGTCTACAAATTTCTTTAATGTGTTACCAAGTATGTACCAAAATTGATTTAATTCGCCTTGCGGTATAACAACAGTTTTTCTGTTAGAGGTTCAAGCTATTTGAAAAATTTTAATAGATGGTGACTTCTGGGTTCAAAAATTTTCAGGCAAAGTTTACAAATTTTACGAATATTAGACAATTTGTACACTAGACTAATACTTTAGAATCTCTGGTTCAGACAATTTTGAACTTTTTAGGGTTGCTATTGTATTTTTATTGTGTTCTGTTGATTTTCATTGACTCAATTTTATTTATGACTTGTATCACAAAAGCTAGGTGAAACATAAAACATACGTATCGATTGACATACGATGGTCCCAACTAATTTATTGTGTACTTTAAGTTTTCCGAATGAAATTTGGCAAAACGTTTACATTGAAGATTGTAGCAATTTTATTAAGAAAATTTAGCAGTTTCATCAATGTCTGCTATATTTGCAATACCAGATTACGATGTTGTGGTTAAATTCATGTTATTTGAGGCGTTCGATCAAGCCATAATTATTCTACGCTTCGGCGATCATTTTAGGTTAATAACTCAATGAGATCTTAATCGATATGGGCGTTGTCAATCGATTTACAGCGATGATACCGATTTAACAAAGGTAAAAAGCAAACGATGAGGGGCCTATTATGAAGTTTTACGATTTGGGATTTTTACGATATGAAAAAAACTACATTATTATGAAAAGAAATGCATAAGACAGAGGAAGGACCCAAGATAGTTGCAGATATATTACTGTATTTCACAAGCACCTGGATTAAGGGCATTCCAAAGCGAATTAAACAAAACCAAAGCCACTAATGTGAATCACAAGATAAGGCAAAGGGAGCGCAGATGCTATGTACCTAGTGTGACCACCACATTACAAATTTATTTCTATTTAGTAAAATTTATAAAAAAATATAATTTATTTTGAATTTATAGTAAATATATATTTACAGTAAAATAAGTAATTAATACACTTTCTTTGTGTGATAATCTATATATATAAAACAAAGTCGGGTTAGTTACACCATTAATAACTCAAGAACGGCCGGACCGATTTCTATGATTTTTGATTTTTTGGATTTGTCTCCGTCCCGAATAGCAGAATAACTATTAAAAAACATCTGAAAAATTCACGAAAAAAAATTTATGAAGAAAATTCATTTTCTCATATATTTTGTATGGAATGGCTTTTTTGATGATATCTCGAGAACGGATTGACTGATTTCGATGAATTTTCTTTTTTTGTTAATTTTTAATTAATAATTAATTATATACATATATAATTTTTTTATCGTTTGTTTTATTTGATAATTTTTAATTTTCACGAAATTACGCACAACCACTTTTTCAAAAAAATAAAAACTAAATGGTTTGTTTACAGAAAAAATACCAACCATATATTATTTGTCTATAGTCATCTGTCCGCAACTGTCCACGCTTGAGAAAGCGGATTTGATATGGGTTGTTGTTGTTTCCATTAGTTTCTGGTCTAAGTGCGCCGTGATTTATCAGCATTTGTTTTCGAGTTTCACTATTTTTCATTCGGTTTATACGGTTATTACATTTGTATTCGATTTAATTAATTCTTTTCAAACGAGTTGTTCTGAAATTCATCAGCGAAAAGTGATTTCAAAGAGGTGAGTTCAGTTTGATGAATTGGACATTGTGGAAGCATCGACAATCAATCCAATCGGTAATTTTGGACTGCGTGTTTGATTTTCCAGGCGGATTCGTTCGAAATTCTCTGGAATTCTATTTCGATCGTGATTTTCAAACGGTAAGTTGCCTTCGAAGATGTTCACTTTGTGAGGTTATCACATTTGTAATTGTGAGCGCATCGATAAGTGCTTCATTATGTAATTTTGAATTGTGTAATTAATTTTCCAGTGTTATTTACAATACCGCGAGCCAGAAGATCTAATCTTTCACAACGAAACCGTAATGCAATTAGACTTCGGAATTTTGCGAATCAATCCACTGAAGATGAACAAGAAATCGTACGAGAAGAGCGCCGCGTTAGTATGGCCCGAATTCGTGCTTCACAAACACAAGTAAAAGAGAGGCAGTACGTCAAACGGCTCAGTTGGCAATGAGAAATCGTCGATCTTATCGCACAGATCAACAACGTGATAATCTTGAACGCGCAAGAAGAAATGCTTCAAGTGTTGATTTGAATCGAATAGCGTTTCAATACGATTGCACAATTGACTACAGCTCGCACATTTTCCATTTTGTCCTGATCTATTCATCACCTTTACGTGCAATCCGAAATAGATAGAAATTGTTCAACTGCTGCTCCTCAGACAAACATCAAGTGATCAGCACGACATCACAGCACGTGTCTTCAAACAAAAAATCCGGTTGCTGATGAGCTACATTATTAAGCATCGCGTCTTTGGGGATACTCGATGCTGGATGTATGCCATTGAATGGCAAAAACGAGGCTTGCCGCATACACACTTTCTTATTTGGTTAGTCGAAAAAATTCGACCAGACCAAATAGATGACATCATATGTGCTGAGATTCCTGATCCCGAAACCGATCCAGACCTGCATAATGTTGTAATTATGAACATGATTCCGGTCCGTGTGGCGCCATTAACCCTCAATCACCGTGCATTTTTGACGGCAAGTGTTCCAAGCGTTATCCACGAAATTTGACGATGCTGACTGTCACTGGCAACGATGGTTATCCACTGTATCGGCATCGATCACCCGATGAAAACGGTAGAACTATCACAACGAAAGTGAAAGGAAAAGATTTCGTGGTTGACAACTCTTTTCTCAAGTTTTGGTAGCAAGTAGAATCATGAAAGTTTCTCAAGTTTTGGTAGCAAGTAGAAGCACTCAATCGAACTATGACAGATCTGCGCAATGACTCAAGATGTTTTGGAGGCGCAATGATTCTACTGTCTGGCGATTTCCGTCAAACACTACCAGTTATTCCAAGATCGACCGCTGCTGATGAAATAAACCCTTGCCTCAAATCATCGACTCTGTGGCGCTATGTGAAGAAACTTCAGCTGACGACAAACATGCGTGTTGCATTGCTAAATAATCTATCTGCCGAAGATTTCTCCAAGCAAATGCTGACTATCGGTAATGGCCGTCTTTCTGGCGACGAATCGGCTACTCCAATCCGCCATCTTGAAATCCGTCGAAATTGGCGGAGTAGCAAACTACTCTAACTAATACATTTACATCTACATTGCATGCATTGCAAAATTGATTTATTAATTTGTCAAAATAGTAATTTGACAATTAATACGTATATTCACACACCATTACAAAAAAGCAAAGTCATTTAAAAAGATTTTTTTGTATGTTCCACTTAAAATGTCAAAAAACTGTCTTTTTGACAGCTCTTTCTACTCCTTTTCTACTCTTTCGCTACTCTTTTTTGTAACTGGAAAACGACATTAGTTAAAATGTACATTATTTTCGGTATTGCTTTTATTTATTTCTCAATTTTTTTCGACTTACGTCGTTTTGACTTACGTCGCGTTTTCAAGAACGTATATCTACGACGTATCTCAAGGATGACCTGTATATTGTTTTTGTACGGATTTATATCATTCATTATGTATGAATTTTCGAAATAATTTTGGCTAACGTGCCTGATAATGAACTTCCCATTGGTAAACCTTCTGGCTGTGTATAAAATTTGTTATAATGTTTAAAGTAATTCATATCCGTGATTGTAGTCAATAATTTTATGATCTCGGATATTTTGTTGACCTCTACATTATTTCCTCGTAACAACTCAGCTGTTATAGACAATGTATCTTTTACTGGGATATTAGTATACATGTTAACGACATCGAATGATGGAAATTTGGCACCTGTTGCTATACTTATGGATCTTATTTTGTCGACTAGTTCAATGTTGTTCTTGATCGATGCGTTGTTTTCTAATATTATATTATTACTTAACCATCTATTCAAATATTTTGCGATTTTGTATGTTGGCGAAATTGTGAAGCTTATTCAAGGACGTATAGGTGTACTTACTTTGTGTATTTTCGGTAAACCTGTAATTAATGGAGCACTTGGTTTAATCATTTTGTTGTTGTATATGTCACGTTTATTTAGTAGTGTAGACGACGTATTGATGACCTTGTTGATTATTTTTAAGAAACTACCGGTCGGATCACACTGTAACTCTTGGTTAATGTTGTCAGTTATATAATCATTTATTTTTGTTTTATATTCCTCTGCGTTCATGATTACCACTGTATTACCTTTATCGGCCTTTGTGACTATGGCGTTTTCATTGGATAATTTTGTCTTGATGTTGGTTATGGTTTTATTATCAGCTATATGTTGGTGTTGTTGCTTATATTTACTGCTTTCTTTCCAATTTCATTGATAAACATAGTTCGAATTTCATCCTGGTGTTCCGTATTTGTTTTTAGTATTACGTTTTCTGATGTTTAACAGCTGTTTGTTCCGCTCATTGATGTTATTTTTTGGAAAGATTTTATGTTTAAGACCTTTATTTAGCACTTTAGTTTCTAGTTCGTTAAACTGAATGTTCGTTGTGTTGTGTATTCGTTGATAAAAAATATGTTTACAATCAATTATGTTGTTGTGTGTAACGGTTTCTCTTTGCGATTTTTTCAGGTTAGCCAGTTTCTTCTGAACCACCAATCTTTTCTTTACCACGATTTTTTCCGCTCTGGAATCAATTATCTCAATAATTTTTACATACTCAATACGGTGGAATAATTTAGATAGTTTGAGTTGTGCGTTATACGTTTTCACCGTTAGTTCGTCGATTTTCGTATATAGATGTTTTATACTGCAACGTAGCCACATTCTCTCTGTTTTTTGTTTTAGGGTTTTAGATATTGACGTGTTATGGTTTATAGTTACTTTTATGGACTTTGGTATAATTTTTAATATATTACACGCTCTATTAAACTGTAAATTAATCCTGCAGCATCCTAATTTATGAACAAATTTAGAATAATTAAACACGGCTTTGATCGATTCATCACTATTATAAATTCATACAATGGGATGATTCCATTTTTTATGCCCCAATTTTATCACAATACTAATTTATTTTGAATTTACAGTAAATATATATTTACACTAAAATAAACAATTAATACACTTTCTTTGTGTGATAACAATATATATTTCTACTTTTACCAATGAGAAACACACGTACACCTGCTTAGACATAAATTTGAATGTGATGTGCAGAATGCATAAAGCGCAGAATATGGATAGACAGGAGGAATTATTAATATACAAACACAGGGATAACCTTAGACCATATAATATAATCTACCACCAATAATGGCTTTTAACTGTCTCCAACATCTGCAGCGCAAAGTAGCCTTGTGGCCGATAGAGTAACTATAGCAAGTATAATCAAACTTAATGGGCCAGATACTCGATACTCTAGCAATTCGCAACTCTGCAAATATGGCGGATTTGCTAATCGAAAATTTGCTTGCATAAACTACTAGATTATTTTAGCAAAGTAAAATATATTTTTGTATTCAGCACAAACGTTAAAGTGCATTAAAGTAGCACATTTTCTGAAATTCAGAAACAAATTGGATTGCTAAATTATCGTGTTTAACATTTATAGCAAATTCGCAAAAAATAACTGCTTATCTGCTTATCTGAGTATCGAGTATCTAGCCCAATACCCACAGATGTCGCTACCAAATTAAGTAGACTTGTTTATACCAACAGATGTCACTGCAACTTCATACATCGTAAATCTTATAAATCTAAATAATAAATCTGATTTTAGAACAAAGTTAAATAAAATTATCCATTTTATAGGTCAATAAAATATTTTTTTTTGAATTATCGTTTTTTATTTTATTTATATGTAAATTTAAATTTGCAGTGACATCTATTGGTACTAAATGTATCTACTGAATTTTGTAGTGACATCTGTGGGTACTAATTTTGATTATACTTGTTATAGTTACCCTATCGGTCACAAGGCTACTTTGCGCTGCAGATGTTGGAGACAGGCTACTTTACAATTTTATATGGAAACGTCAATTCGCTAGCGGTCCATTATATTATATGGTCTAAGGGGATAACCCGTTGTTATTAAATGATAAAGTCAACACTAAAACTAATAAGCTGTATGATCTAGTTTTGAACAATTACCAACACCGATAATTAGTAAGCAATGCTTTTGTATAAAACAAATTTTGTATTAATTAAATCAGATTGACAAAGCGATAAATATCTCCCGAAACCGGTCTCTATATATTAAGAAACTAGGGGGTACAGCCCGTCCTAGGATGGATACAATTTATAACACTACTCCAAAAAATTAAAGGAACACTAATTTTTTTCAATTTTTTTAGTGTTTTTTGAAGAGCTGTATCTTAGTAAAATACGGTCGTACAGAGATGAAAAGAAAAGCATTTTAAAGCTTCAAATCTCTAGTTTTGAGACTTTTGAACGGAAAATTTTTGTGAGATACCGTTATCACGCAATCATAAGAAAGAGCGCGAAGAAAAAAAATTCAATTTTTTTTTTTTTTTTTTGTAACGTGCCATGGGCGAATTTTTTTTTTTTTTTTTTGTAACGTGCCATGGGCGCGGGAAATTTTTTTTAAGTAAAACCAATGCATAGGTCGGTTAGCCTGTTAATTAGGCGTAAATTTAATTTCATTCTGGTCTCTCTATGTCAACTTTTTGCTGAGATATCTGACTTTGAATCAAAAAAGATCCTTTTGCCTTTGATCATCGATATCTCAGCAACTAATGACTGCACAGTAAACTTTTGGGCAGCCTTAAAAACTTCAGTAAATTTCCTACAAGACCCTTTAAATGATTAGTTGAGAACAAATTTTTTTTTCACCCTCAATACTGATTTGAAAAAAGTACAAAAAAACGACTTTTTAGGTTGTCTTAGTAAATCTACCGTTACTTTACAAATATTGATGAAAATACTAATGTTGCCAGGCCATTTTACAGTTTAATGTACTCCTAATAGCCCTGCATTATTTTCAAATTGATCCATCCAACCGTTTTTCCGAACAGATTGATCAAAGTTTTACAAAACAATTAAAGGAACAAGTGATCATCAAATTAAAAAAACGTCTTTTTTCACATTTTGCGTTAGTAATTTGTTAACCCTTAACGATCGTAAGATTTTCTTGCAATACTCGCCCATAAGAGACGACAGAAAATAAAATAAAGTTCTGCAATATGACCAATTATTATGGAACTTGGCCATTTCTTATCCGGTTTTGATGAAATTTGGTATAAGCAATGGAAATGGGATTCTAAACTGACTTTTGGATAAAGTTCTGGAATATGGCCAACTAGGATGGAACTTGGCCATTTCTTATCCGATTTTGAAGAAATTTAGCATGTACGATGGAAATGGAATTCTAAAATGATTTGTGGATGAAGATCTGGTATATGGCCAACTAGGAAGGAAATTGGCCATTTCTTATCCGATATTGATGAAATCCAGCACGTGCCTTAGAAATGGGATTCTAAACAGATTTTTGGATAAAGTTCCAGAATTTGGCCAATTGTCATGGAACTTGGATGTTTTGTATCCTATTTTTATGAATTTCAGCATTCACGATGAAAATGAGATTCTTAAATTATTGATAAAATAAATCATTAAATACATGGAATAACGATTTTAGTTTTTCACTTTTAAAGCACATGTCGAATTTCTTTTATTCGTTTAAGGAATAGGCAAGTGCCTTCCAACTTTAACATATAACTTTAACCAAAAATAATTTTAGAGTATTATTTCTATAGTACAAGCTGAATTTGTTTAAAATCGGATAAAAAATGGCCAAGTTCCATCCTAATACGGCTCATTCCAGAATTTCATCTAAACATAATTTTAAAACCCAATTTTCATTACACATGCTCAATTTCATCAAAATCTTATAAGAAATGGGCAAGTTCCATCCTAATACGGCTTATTCCAGAATTTCATCTAAACATAATTTTAAAACCCAATTTTCATTACAAATGCTGAATTTCATTAAAATCTTATAAGAAATTGCCAAGTTCCTACCTAATTGGACATATTCCAGAACTTTAGCTAAAATTCATTATAGAATCCCATTTCCATCACGAACACCAAATTTCATCAAAATCGGTTAAGAAATAGCCAAGTTCCATCCCAGTTGGCCATGTTCCAGAACTTTATCCAAAAATCACTTTAGAATCCCATTTCCATCGTGCATACCAAATTTCATCAAAATCGGTTAAGAAATAGCCAAGTTCCATCCCAGTTGGCCATATTCCAGAACTTTATTCAAAAATCAGTTTAGAATCCCATTTCCATCGTACATACTGAATTTCATCAAAATCGGATAAGAAATGGCCAAGTTCCAACCTAGTTGGACATATTCCAAAACTTTATCCAAAAATCATTTTAGAATCCCATTTCCATCGCGCATACCAAATTTCATCAAAATCGGTTAATAAATGGCCAAGTTCCTTCCTAGTTGGCCATTTTCCAGAACTTCATCCACGAATCGTTTTAGAATCCCATTTCAATAACGCATACCAAATTTCACTAAAATCGGATGAGAAATGGCCATGTTCCATAATAATTGGTCATATTGCAGAACTTTATTTAATTTTCTATCGTCTGTTACCGGCGAGTATTACAAAAAAAATCGTACGATCGTTAAGGGTTAACAAGTAACTAACGCTAAATGTGAAAAGTCGTTTTTTTATTTTGATGAATACTTGTTCCTTTAATCGTTTTGTAAAACTTTGATCAATCTGTCCGAAAAAACGGTTGGATGGATCAATTTGAAAATAATACAGGGCTATTAGGAGTACATTAAACTGTAAAATGATCTGGCAACATTAGTCTTTTCATCAATATTTGTAAAGTAACGGTAGATTTATTAAGACAACCTAAAAAGTCGTTTTTTTGTACTTTTTTCAAATCAGTATTGATTAAAGGGTCTTGTAGGAAATTTACTGAAGTTTTTAAGGCTGTCCTAAAGTTTACTGTGCAGTCATTAGTTGCTGAGATATCGATGATCAAAGGCAAAAGGATCTTTTTTGATTCAAAGTCAGATATCTCAGCAAAAAGTTGACATAGAGAGACCAGAATGAAATTAAATTTACGCCTAATTAACAGGCTAACCGACCTATCGATAAAAATCGAATTTTTTTTCTTCGCGCTCTTTTTTATGATTGCGTGATAACGGTATCTCACAAAAATTTTCCGTTCAAAAGTCTCAAAACTAGAGATTTGAAGCTTTAAAATGCTTTTCTTTTCATCTCTGTACGACCGTATTTTACTAAGATACAACTCTTCAAACAACACTAAAAATTTGAAAAAAATTAGTGTTCCTTTAATTTTTTGGAGTAGTGTATAATGATTGATGTCAAGCGGCCGCCGCCATAATCACCATTTGACCATTTGATATTTTTTTAACCGTTATTTTTTAGCCAAATAGGAATAGCTCGAGTATAAAGGCTTTTATGGATTATTGTACTTTAAGTAGACCTTAAACCAAAGAGTAAGGGCTTTTAAGGACGATTTTACATGCGTTGGGACATCACACAATAAGCCTTACAGACAGAAAAAAATAAAGAATTCGGGGTGGGCTGTGTCATCAACACGGTCGTAGGTGTTTTGCGTGATAACGTTTATAAAATGTTGAGATTAATTATTTTAATTTAAACTAAATTAACCACCACTGTTTCTTTATGCAAAAATAGACTTCCAGAATTGCTCGGATCGGATGAGCCATTCTCTTACTACAGTTGTTGAAGGATTTAAATCGCGCGAAATCATTCCATAATATTATGTATGAGGCATGAAGCCTAAGGACCAATCTAAGAAATCATACATTTAAATTAAAGGTAATGCTTTGAGTTGATTAGTAATTGCCCACGACCAAGGGAAAACTTTCTTGTCAATTTTCTGAACATGCGGTGTAAGACGTTATCACGCCAAAAAATATAAATTGAAAATCGAAACTAAAATGCCTACCACAATCGAACCCCGGACTTTAGCCGCTCTAGTCCAAAACATTTCTACTAAGCCATATCAACCTAAAGAAATTTATTTAATTTTCATTCTTATATTGTTTGAAACATATAGCATGCTTTGAAGTTTATGTGAAAGGAAAAAAAATTTTTACCGAAAAATTCTCATGGCTTACTACAACTTATAATATATGAAAGTTTTTAAATAATTTGTTGTAGTGTTTAGGGGCGTCATAAACGCGGACCACGTATTTTCTTATGTAATTGCTGTAATAACTATAAAGCGGAATGTTTAATTTAAAGTAAAATATTTGGGCATTACATGAATACTAAAAAAAAAAATAATAAAAAATAAATAAAATTAGATGAGGATCGATCCGAAGACCTTTACCGCTCTAGTCCAATGCGTTACCACTAAGCCACAAACAATATACTAACTTTTGTTTTATTTGCATTGTTAAATTGTTTTATATTTTCAAAGCGTTCTACAGCCTCATAGCTAAATATTCAGAGCCTACTGTATAAATAAGAGCCTCCAGTATCGACTGTATTTTTTACTAAGCTTAAAATAAGGTACAAACAATTTTTCCTTTACTATGAAACTATATGGGGAGACGGTTATTTTCATTTACAGTTTTAGTTTATTATAAATGTCAGCTTTTATTTTGTTTTTATATGAAAATGCTCATGAAACATGTAATATTATTTGATTGAAAAATCAAGTCTTGAAAATGTTTATTTCTTAGTGAAAATCGCCATGAAAAATAAGGTACTTTTGAAATTTTAAATATTGCTGTTTTTGTAATATACGTCATCACCATAACTCGAAATTTATAAACAGTACAATTATCATCTCTTTCATTGCCTCCATTCAAATTTGAATTCGAATATGTTTCTATAGTTATTTTGAATTTGCAAAGCATGCTAGACTATTTTGATTTTTTGTTTTCTTCGTACTTATTGTATTGATTTGTTTTCTCTGTTTGCTCTTTCTGATTTATTTTATTTTAATTGTTGAGCGGAGGAAACGTGTTGTCTTTTTTCTTACCATTGGTTTTAGATTGGGACATATGATGACGTTATTAAACAGAATTGTCTCTTTTTAATACACATTGTTGTTGTTGTAGAATGTTTTTTAATTTAATTTCCCTCATTTTCTTTTGATTATTGCTGGAAAATAGGGAAATTTGAGAATCTGTGTTTCAAATGAGTAAGACATTGAGTTGTTTATTAGCGATTTCATAAAAAAATATTTAACTGGGTTCAACTTTTTATTCATGTTTTATCTTCAATCTGAATCGCGTTTTTTCATACAAACACTATGAACATACATGAATTTTTAGTGTTTCTATATCCCTTATTTTAAATTCATTTTTCACATGCCGGCTCTATTCACATCAAGATGGTTCTGATATTTTTATCACACAAAGAAAGTATATTAATTGTTTATTTTACTGTAAATATATATTTACTGTAAATTCAAAATAAATTAGTATTGTGATAAAAGTGCAGCATAAAAAATGGAATCATCCCATTGTATGAACTTAAATATATATATATATATATATATATATATATATATATATATATATATATATATATATATATATATATATATAATTTTAAACTAGTAGCGTGCGGCTCCCACGCGTAAGAATTTATGAACGTGGATGTGCACTTAATAAATAGTATCGTAGATTAACTATTTAACAAGTTCATAGTCACCACAAAATTGGAATATTTAGGGGAAGAAAAATTCCGAATGGTAATCGTGGGGCTGTTCACTTTATAAAAAAGGTTGGAAAGAAACAACTTTGACTTTCGTGTCAGTCAGTCTAGTTTATTTTTTTTTTTCTCTTAAAAAATATTTATTTTGTAAATCCTTTAAATTATATTGATTTTGGTATATAATGCTAGAACCTCCAACCTTGGGGATCGGTGTTATCATCGCTGATGTCTACGATTCATAAGGCCGATCGTGTACCATAAAATATCCTTGTGGTTAACGTATATTACATTAGAATTAGCACAGTTGGGATTTTAATGTTTCATCCAAGCGGCAAAGAGCGGCTGTGCTGTAATCTTGGAGTCAGGTTTTTCTATATTAATATTTGTCAGCCACCGTTTGTACACTTTATTGTGAATGAGCGTTTGCTCAAAATAAAGTGTGCGAAAGTTAATTTATGTAATTTTATGAAATAAATTATGCATGAACTGTTAAGATCGATTTCGATTCATTTAGCAAAAACCAAAAATTTACCAAACTTTTTTAACCGGCTGTAGTAATAAACATCAATAAAGCGTTTAACAGTTCTGCAAACCTTATAAACTTTTAGCTAATTTTTTATTTTTTTTATTCAAAATTTCGTTATATACAATATAGGAGGCTTGTCGAACAAAATTGTCTACTTAATATTTCTCTGACCACACCAGCTGACATTGATTCGGCAGCCGAAAAATTAAAAGGCGTCATGGCATCATCAGCTGAAAAGGCTACACCCGTCATAAGTAGTTCTGAAAAAGTTAATAAACTGTCACATAATATACAGGAACTAATCCAGGAAAAACAAAAAATTCGCCGGCAATGGCAGCAAACAAAATCACCGTTATTGAAATGGAAATTAAATCGGGCTATCAAGGCCTTATGATTTGCTTTGCGGGAAGAAGAAAACCAGAGCGTCCAGTGCTATTTAAGTGATTATTCTTTGTGGAAGGCAACAAAAAATTTAAAAAGGCCTACAAATTCGAATCCACCGATTAGACTACCAACTGGAAATTGGGCGAGAAGTGATGAAGAAAAGCTAATGCTTTTGCTGATCATCTAAAAACAGTATTCGCAACACACGAAGAAGATAATAATTTCGTGCTACCCCAGAAAATGGATGATGGTTTATCCTACAAACCTATAAAGTATAATTGGAAGAAAGTTAAGAATACAATTAAAAATTGCATAAGCCCGAAAAAGGCACCAGGACATGATTTCTAACTGGAAAAATGATAAGGAAATTGCCAGACAAATGCATAAAACTAATAACATTCATTTCAACGCGATCATGCGAACCAGTTATATTCCTCAAAAATGGAAAATATCTTTGATCACAATGATACATAAGCCTGGAAAAAATGAAACGCAGATTTCATCATATCATCCAAAGCATGCTGCCCACAATCTCAAAGTTATTTGAAAAAAATGTTACTAACAAAATTGAAACCAATATTAGAAGAACGGCGCATTATTCCAGACCATCAATTTGGGTTCCGAAACCAACATGGTACCACAGAGCAAATACACAGAATTGTAAATGCAAACAAAATCACCTTCGAGGAAAAGAAATATTGTTCTGCTGCTCTCTTGGATGTATCACAAGCATTTGATAAAGTTTGGCACGATGGACTAATATCAAAGCAACCTTGATTATACAAGCCATAATCTAAAAAACGAAGCTTTTTTAAGGGAATTAGAAACGACGAAAAAATCAAAATTTCCTTAGTAAAACACATAAAACATATGGGAAATTACTTTTTTTCTTAAGACAAATTTGTCAATGAAAACATTACAAATTCTTAATTATGATTTCTGAAATATTTTCATAAATGTTTGAATTTCAACATATATAAATCTCGTTTAAGTAAATCGTTTTCATTTTCTTGTAATAATTGATTTATTTAAACCAAAATATAAAAAAAAGTTCATAACAACAGCATTCTGGTCAAATTAAAAAGAAAAGCTTACTACAAATTGTGTGCATTAAGTCAATATACATTACATAGATGGCAGTGATAGCAGTAAACATTTTTTAAAATCGTACCAAAAATTGCCACCTGGGGAAATTTCAAGTTCAAAAATTGTAGGAAAAGCAAAACAAATTCTCAAAATATTAAGAACGTGTGATAATTTTGTGATTAAACAATTTTTTTTCGTATTTTTCTCTATAAATCTGAGACATCTAACGTACACTAGTAAAACTAAAGATAAATGTAGCAAGTATTATTTTACGTCGTCAGAGCCAACTTTAATGTATTTTTCAAAATGAAAGTTCGAAAAATATATTTTAGAAATAATTTGATTTTAATATTTCTGCAATTAATATTTACTTAATACCAATAAACCCTTTCTGTATATTGCTGCTAAAGGTATGTAAAACACTTTTGTATAAAAATTTTGTAACATTTTTGCTTTTTTCAATGAAAAACTTGAACCTAAAAAACACCATTTTTACTATGGATTCCTATGGAAATTAGTGAAAAGTTATACCACTAAAAAAGCTTCTAAAAAATACGTCATAATGATTATGGCTCTATACTCTAGAAGCAAAGCAACCTTGATTATACAAGTCATAATCTAAAAAACGAAGCTTTTATAAGGGAATTAGAAACGACGAAAAAACCAAAATTTCCATAGTAAAACACATAAAACATATGGGTAATCACTTTTTTTCCTAAGACAAATTTGTAAATGAAAACGTTGCAAATTCTTAATTATGATTTCTGAAATATTTTCATAAATGTTTGAATTTCAACATATATGAATATCGTTTAAGTAAATCGTTTTCATTTTCTTGTAATAATTGATTTATTTAAACCAAAATATAAAAAAAAGTTCATAACAACAGCGTTCTGGTCAAATTAAAAAGAAAAGCTTTCTACAAATCGTGTGCATTAAGTCAATATGCATAGATGGCAGTGAGCAGTAAACATTGAAAAATCGTACCAAAAATGGCCACTTGGGGAAATTTGAGTTCAAAAGTTGTAGGAAAAGCAAAACAAATTCACAAAATATTTAAGATCGTGTCTTAATTTTGTGATTAAACAATCTTTTTCGTATTTTTCTGTATAAATCTGAGACATCTAACGTACACTAGTAAAACTAAAGATAAATTTAGCAAGTATTATTTTAATTTGTCAGAGCCAACTTTGATGTATTTTTCAAAATGAAAGTTCGAAAAATATATTTTAGAAATAATTTAATTTTAATATTTCTGCAATTAATATTTACTTAATACCAATATACCCTTCTTGTATATTGCTGCTAAATATATGTAGAACACTTTTGTATAAAAATTTTGTAACATTTTTGCTTTTTTCATTGAAAAACTTGAAGCTAAAAAACATCATTTTTACTATGGATTTTTATGGAAATTAGTGAAAAGTTATACTACTAAAAAAGCTTCGAAAAAATTCGTCATAATGATTATGGCTCTATACTCTAGAAGGCTCTGCTAGAAGGCTCTGCTAATATACAAAATTAAAGAGCTTCTACCGAAAAAATTTCACTTGGTTTCGGAAAACTACCTTATTCAAAGGCAAGACATGGTCAAACAAAATAGCGCAACTACTTGTCCGGCAAGGCAGCGTTCTAGGGCCAATATTATACTTGTTGTACACAGCCGATTTACCTGTAACCAACAAAGTAACAATATCAACATTTGCCGATGATAGAGCGATCCTGGTGTCACACAATAATCCCGAAATTGCCCCAAAGGAGTTACAGAATTATTTAAACAAAATCGCGGACTGGCTAAAGTCATGGCCAATAAAAGTGAACGAAAACAAATCAACTCACATCAAATTCACGCTGAACAAACGCATCTGTCCACCAGTGAAATTAAACGATAAAAATATTCCTCAACAAACGAAGGTCAAATACTTAGGTTTGCACCTGGATAGAAGGTTAATGTGGAAAACCCATATTGAAACAAAGTGTAACCAAATAAAAATTACATTCCCCAAAATGTACTGGCTGATGGGAAGAAAATCTCAGTTGTCATTAGCCAATAAAATTTTACAAAGCGATAATCAAACCCATATGGACATATGGTATTCAGTTATGGGGATCCACCAGCGCTTCAAACAGAGAGCTCCTGCAACGAACTCAAGCGAAAATACTTCGCAGTATTACTAATGCTCCGTGGTACATTCGCAATAGTAATATACATGATGACCTTGGCATTAAAACCATTGAAGAAACAATTAAAGAATTCAGTTCTAAATATTATTCAAAACTAGAAGCGCATCCTAACGAATTGGCCAGGGATATATTAAAACAGCCACGATTTAGGCGACTGAAAAGAACAGATCCACTCGGACTGATGAACCTGTGAACCTGTAAATTTATTAAATGTTTATGTTATACATATGTATAAGTATAATTTAAATTAATTAAATTGTGAGCACTAACAATAAGTATTAACATTGGTTAAGACTTAAAATATGTAATAATTTTAGCTTAAGATTTGATTACTTCTTGTTAGTTTCTTATGTAGAAAGATTTAAGAATAAAGCCAGTGGCAGCATTTAAAAAAAAAATATACAATGTTTTGTGTTTTATGATCCAAACAGAAGAAGGTAAATGAATTCCCACATTCTTAATTTATTTATCGAAATCGCAAACGCTGGACGAACTGTAAATTGTCTACGTCATAAGATAAAAGGAGGAGTTTTATTTATTTATTTATTGTACTTTAACAATAATTTAGTATTAAAAGGAAAAGCACAGATGGAAACAGAGTAAACGGAACAAAAGAACAAAAATAAAATGATGAAGCTGCTTCCATTAGGCAGAGAAACCTTTTAAATTTTTTCAAACAATTTCCATCTCATGCATACACATTCTATTTTGAGCAATAGCTCATTTACAATAAAATGTACAGCAAGAGGTGAAATAATATTAAAATTTAACAATAATAATAATAATATTAAAAATAAATTTAAAAAAACTACATATTGCCCATCAATCACGCCACTCCAAAAATTTTGACTTAAATAATTTGGCCGATCCTAAACTCTTAATTTCCAATGGAATTGAATTCCAAAGAGAAACTCCCCTAACGTAAAAGGATTTGTTTAGCGACCTACAACTATTTTTGGCCGGAATCAGGCGGAAGTTTGAGGAATGAGACCTGCTAAAAAGTAACTTCCTATAAAGATAACAAGGCTTCTTAGCTTTGAGAAGTTTAAAAATAAAAAGACAAACGCGAAATTCGTAAAAGGTAGATAAACTACATCCTAAAACAAGGCTAGAGTAGGCAGAAATATGATCGAATTTCCTAATACCAAAAATAAACCTAGTACATGCATTGAAACATCTTTGGAGAACGTTCATATTTTCCTGAAGCATACCGAATAAAACTACGTCACCATAAATAAAATGAGGAAGAAGATAAGACAAAAACATTTTTTTCCTAAACTGACTATCAGAAAATCCTACTACTTTATACAAACAACTAAGCATACTAAAGACCCTCTTACTAATACTAACTAAATGGTCACCCCAAGAAAGAGTTTTATTAATAACTAAGCCTAAATCTCTAACAGTATTTGAATACCTAATTAGCGAACCCTGCAGAAAAATACCAGGAAAGGACGAGGTGTCTAACGATTTTTTATAAATTATGATCGACTGAGATTTATTCGCATTTAAAACGAGCCTATTAGAGACCGACCAACTAGCGATATTACTTAAGTCTTCATTTATCAGAGAAATATTCCTATCAATAGAACCCTGATCTAAACGACTATTTTTATAAATTTGGACGTCATCAGCGAAAATGTGAAATGAACAATGGTGAATAGAGGATTCTATGTCATTAATGTACATAGAAAACAATAGAGGACCCAGCACTGAACCCTGAGGAACGCCGGAAATTACAGGAAGGAAATCAGACAAAGAATTGTCGAAAAAAACTGCCTGAGAACGATTAGAAAGATAGTTAAAAATTAGTCTGGCAGCGGAAACCGAAAATCTAAACTGAGATAAGAGTTTGTTAAAAAGAATTCTGTGATTAATAGAATCAAAGGCCTTAGAAAAATCTAACAAAGTTAAAGAAGTCAATTCCCTATTATTCATATTACGCCTAATATCATCACATACATTTAATAACGCAGTAGAAGTGCTATGAAATTTTCTAAACCCAGATTGGAAGAAACTAATTAAACTATTGCTATTTAGATGCGATTGAATTTGAGTTTTAACAACTATCTCGAAAGCTTTAGAGAGAGAACTTAAAATGCTAATTGGCCTCAAATGGGATAGCTCTGAAGTATTACTAATCTTTGGGATGGGTATGATTTTACTTAGCTTCCACTGATCTGGATAGGAAGAGGATGTGAGAATAAAATTAAAAATATGTAACAAATATTTTGAGACGAAAGGGAAAACTCGTTTAACGAATTTTAAATTGACGTTATCCAGACCAGAAGATTCCGACTTAACATTCCAAATGGCAGACTGTAAATCCTCGAGAGAAATATTTAAAAACGAAAACGAATTAGAGGACGCATTAGAGAACAAATCGACGGTACTACTGCCCGAGTTCAAACTAGAGCAAAAATAACTATTAATATCATTGGGCTTAAACACCCCACTAGAACTACTCTTGCATCTGCCTAGGCCTAAATTACGAACATTACGCCAAAAAACCTTGGGAGGAAGGGAGGGGTCTAACTTGTCCTTAAAATAATTACGTTTAGTAATCCGAATTAACCCTACAACTCTATTACGAGCCTGCTTATAATCTAAATGAGACTGACTATTGGGATACCTTTTCCATAAACGATATTTACTAACTCTAATACTTATGGCATTCGAAACTTCCTGAGACAACCAAGGCGGAGATTTTGCTTTGAAAGTAACCTTTTTAAGCGGAACGCAACTATCAAAGACCAAACTAATATACGAGTTGAAAAATTCTACTTGGGTAGTTGACGAACTAAGGCAAAAAATATCCTCCCAAGGAACCGAGTTACAAACTAAGTAAAGGCGGGAATTATCTATACTAGAAAAATCTCTAAAGCTAAAACTGTTAGGCTTAGGTGGAGAGTAACAATTCACAGAAAAAACTAAAAGATCATGATGGGATCCCATACCGAGAGACAACTGATTGAAAAAACAAATAGAGTATCAGTAAAAGAGATGATATGGTCAATAAGGGAATAAGAGGCACCGCTAGCGGTTGGACAACAAAACGTCGGCGCCACAGTGTTGTGGACGGATAAATTAAGACTATTTAAAAGATTCAAATAATCACGAGGGAAGCCGGAATTTTGGAGTATATCGAAATTGAAGTCACCTGATATATATATTTAATCGAATCTACAAGAGAAATAACTAAACAAACTTTCTAAGTCTACAAGGGATTTTTTAAATTGGGCATACGACCTCTTACTAGTTTTTGGAGGGTTATAGACGGTACCGAATAAGATTTTACGACCACTAATGAAAACGTTGACAAATAAAAACTCTAAATCCGATACTAACGATTCCGAAATAGAAGAAGGTATGGTAACTAATCTAGCCTTAATATGATCACCTACAAACATACATAAACCACCATAATTAAGGGGAGGTACCGTCCTATCTTTCCTAAATATATTAAAACCTTTGATGGCAAAAGCTGAATTAGGGATATTTGGATTTAGAAAGGTCTCAGAGAAACAAAGTATGTCCACTGGAGCGCCATTAAAAATGTGACGAATCTCGTCAATATTTGGGACTAGACTTTGGACATTCAAACTAACTACATTCAATAACGACCTATCAACTAACATGGATTTTAGAACTATATTGGGATAACTAAGCGACATAATCAAACTCAAAATCAAAATTTAGCGTACACACGACGTGGGCGTGATTGATACGCAATACTTACAAATAAAATTAAATAAATTTTGCTTCGTCCAGTTTCAAAATAAACCCCAATCAATGGAAATCTAAAACGAGAAGAAACAAAAAAAACGATCCAAAGTAACAAGTGCTAAGAAATAGTAAACAAAGGAACAATACTTAACCGTAAGCCCCAATTTTTGCCCCAAAAATCGATAATTTTTTTTTCCAAAGACAAAAAAACGCGACACTTCTGACTAAGGCTACGTAAACGTATCACAGGGTTTTCTGTAATACAAACTGAACTCTCGAAATCAGAACAGTAGTCCCGATTTGTTTAGCTGTTATAATTGTGGCTTTAATACAATATCTATGAATTAATACATTTAGTGAAGCATGGGGGGTTCCAGTAGCGATACTTACCCGCATTGGATGGACGCTATAGGGCGGAGCAGGAGAAAAGAAATTCAACTACGTGTCATTGAATCACACAAAGTGGCAGATCAGGATCTACACGAGTATGTGAAAAGTTTCTTCGCATTGGAAAGCCTAGGAGTGAAACTTCTCGGACAAGATGTAGAATCAAACGAAGACATCAGAACAAGAAAAATACTTGAGAAGACGGTGCGAAGAATTAACGAGAGCAGGTACGAAGCTGGATTATTGTGGAGAAATGATGACATAAAGTTTTCACTTTCAAGACAGATGGCTATGCATCGATTCTTGAGATTCGAACGAAAGTTGTCAAAGGATCTAGAAACAGCCAAAAATGTCAATGCGCAAATGATCGGGTATACGGAGATGGGTTGGCTGAAGAAGTTATCCGTTGATGAAGCATAAACGCAAGCAGAAAGAATGTATGGTACTTACCCATTTTTGCGGTAACAAACCCTAACAAGCCTGGCAAGACGAGACTCGTGTAGGTCAATGCAATTAAACTCAAATCTGCTGACGGATCCTGATCTATTGGTAAGCCTCGTAGCCGTGCTGTTTAAATTTTGTGAGCACAGATATGCCATCAGTGAGGACATACAGAAAATATTTCATCAGATTAGGATCAAGCGGGACGACCAAGATGCTCCACAAGAGGAGTCTCTAAATAGCAGAGGGCTGTAATGACGTTTGGAGCATCCTGTTTGGTATCTATAGCCCAGAATGTGAAGAATCTGAATGCAGAGAGGTATCGAGAACAGAAACCACGAGCGATGAAGTAATCAAACATCACCGCTATGTCGATGACTATCTCGATAGTTTCAAAACAATTGAGGAATGTGTGGAAGTCTCGCGCCAAGTGATCTATATACATTGAGAAGGGAGCTTCTCCAATTCGCCGAGAGTGTTGGAATTATTAAACCCCATTCAGGCTGAAACCGAGAGGATGTTAGGCGACGCCGACAGCAGCATCAAAGTGTTCTGGTGTACGACTGTGGACACACTACGGTTACATATTAATATGCAGCGAATAGGGATAGAATATTTGCGAGCAGAAAAGATACCGACAAAACGGGTGGTCCTGCATATCGTGATGATATTGTTTGATCCACTTGGGTTGATCGGAGTCTTTATTGTGCAAGGCAAATTACTCCTGAAGAAGATCTGGCGAACCGGAGTAGCTTGGAATGAGCAGAATTAGCCGGATCAGATGAGGAAGTGATATAACTGGTTAAACGCCTTGTCATCATCGAAAGATTCGCTTGCCAAGATGCTATTTCTCCAACTCCGCAACGTATTATATTGGATTCGTTCACCACGGTCATTTAAACCTTACGTGGGCCACTGGAAAGGGTAAATCCTGCAGACAGCAATATTGCGGACGAGCCCACCAAGTGGAAGCTGTCCAGTCGATATTGTATACCTGAGATATGGTACAAGGGGCCTGCCTTTCTTCATATACCGCGCAACGAATGGCCTAAGGATCGAGATGACGAGCCAGAAACCATAAAAAAGAGCGCCAACGGAAATATCCAACACGCCGACGTAAGGACAACATCAGAAGTAATACCGAAACCTGCGTCAAAGCTAGCCGTCCTAGTAAGAGAAGACTGGGGAGAGTGTTGTGGATAGCGAAGCTTTTCCACAGCCGAAACTTCCCGGCCCATAAGAAGTACAAAAAACACCAAATAGAGTTGAGAGCCGCAATAATTTAGTTGGAAACCGTAGTAGCTGAAATTAAGCCTATAGTTTTGTCTTTTTGTTTAGTTTGAGATTTTGTGAAAAAATTTGTCAGGAGAAGTCTTACGAAGAAGACCTAAAGATTAGTAAATTGTAACGGGCGAAAATTAATTAAATTTTCACTGTTCTAAATAATAAATATCATACTAACCATAAAGTGGTTTCAGTTTTATTTTATTTATTACAAGATTTAAACGTTCGAAATATTAGTCGTTGCGTAAGGCTTACAATTTCAACAGTATATATCAATATGCGTAATAATGATGATCACCGCCTACGAACTTGGTAGCCGACAGATAAGATATAACGTCTTGAACAACCCGTGCCCGTCCTTTACATATTAACACGTGGTCAATTTGGCTAGGAAGTCTTGTGTGGATGAGGCCATGTTTCTACCTTTTGTGTTGGAAGAATATGCTACCACTAAGAGATCGGGAACGATCGCAAAGTATGGCACACTCCTTCACTATTATCGGTCGCAATTTCGTTTTATGTGAGTACCCCCATCCCCCCCCCCCCCTCCTTTCCGACTATAGGGGCCTTCTATCATGAATAATATATACACATATATCTGTAGTTATATTATACACATACAAGCGGACAAACTAGTCGCGCGTGAGGTACCTTGGCTTAAAAACTTGATATCTTACAACCGAAACGACTGATTTAAATAAGATCAAAATTAGCCAAGTTCTAAACGACTGATTGAAATAAGATCAAAACTAGTCAAGTTCTATCCTTTTAGAATACCATGTCGAATGCATTGTTTAATTCCGTTGTAATAGATGAATAAATGGCCAACTTCTAACCGGATTGGGCATAATCCAGAACTTCATGCAAATTTTTCATTTTCACCTGAATTCTCCAATTTCATTATAGTTGGATAAGGAATAGCGAAGCTTCACGGAAATGGCCATATTCCAGAACTTAAAATTCAATTTAAAATCCTATATCCTTCTCACATATCGAATTTCATCGTAATCGGAGAAATGGCTATGTTTCCGCCTATCATACGATCGAGTACAATAATTAAATTACATATGTATACGAGAAGAAAGAATACAGAATAAAAAAAATAATAAAACTTATTCCAACAGAACATTTTTACAACAACAAATTTTTTAATTTTTTTATTTCTGTACATAATATTTTACCAAAAACGATAAAAATTATAAAGAGTTTCCGCACAATACAAAATGCAAGTAAATTAAACTGGGTACAATCGTGGTCTCATTGGGTGCAATCAAGACGCAAACGACTGAAATCCAAACCTTAAATAGCTATGTATACTATGCAAAACCAACATTAATGTACTACAAGCCTGACTGTCACCATTTATTTTTCGCTTATACATGAAAGTATTGGTGATCGGATACACTATATAAATTGTAGACAAAACAAAACAAACGAATTTTCGCACCAATGCATACTTCTAAATATAAGCGATTTAATGTAAGAAGGTATCTGTGTACCTCATCACGAGAGTGAAGTATATAACAAATAACAAAAATATAAATGGATTAGTAAATACACTGTAAAATTAAAATCTTATAAGAATGAAACGTAACAACAGCCAATATGTATAATTTTTATTTCATTGGGCAATATTCGATGGCCATTAACAAGCAATCGTAGAGATGTCTAAGTGGATCGGGATATGCCAACACATTTATCTGTATTTTGTAGATACTTCGTAGTGGGCATAATGTTAGCGCGACCCTCAGTTGACCATTGATCGATTTTATAAAAAAGTCGTGCCATAGAAATTTTTATTTCATTAGGCAATATTCGATGGCCATTAACAAGAAATCGAAAATATGTCTAAGTGGATCGGGATATGCCAACACAATTATCTGTATTTGTATATTGCACGACTTTTTTGTAAAATCGATCAATGGTCAACTGAGGGTCGCGCTAACATGATGCCCACTACGAAGTATCTACAAAATACAGATAAATGTGTTGGCATATCCTGATTCACTTAGACATCTCTACGATTGGTTGTTAATGGCCATCGAATATTGCCCAATGAAATAAAAATTTATATTACAACCTTTTATTTACATATATTTTTTTAGTTTCCAATAAGAATAAAATCATATTTATTTCCTTCCTTTCGTATAGTGTGTAGCACTTGCCTTAAGAAATATGTTTAACAGTGTAGTTACTATTCCATACAAAACATTTTTAAATTCTTATTGGATTTGTATACATATATGTTATTTATTTTGTTATAAACTTCACTCTCGTACCTCATCACGGAATCAGGCTTGTGGTACAATAGTGTTGGTTTTGATATAATGTAAAACCAACAACAATTACAAGCCTGACTACCACCAATATTATAAATTTATTTTTCGCTTATACATGAAAGTATTGGTGATCGGATACACTATATAAATGAGTAAAAATAAACAAACAAATTGTCGATACAAGAAAACAAAGGAATTTTTGCACCAACACTTTCAAGTATAAGCGATTAAATGTAAGAGGGGATCTGTGTACTCAAAACCAACAAAAATGTTTATACAAGCCGTGCCAAGTAAACACTTAAGCTATAAAAATTGTACCCTATGGCTTAGTATTAGTAATGTATAAAATAAATCAGAAAATATATATACACAAAACTAACACAAATGCCTAAAATATTGTTTACATTTTTGTTGGTTTTGTGACATACCAATACCAACTCATAGAGCACAATTTCTGAGAGAGCATCGGTGTAAAGAGCGAATGGCACGGCTTGTATAAACATTTTTGTTGGTTTTGGTGTACTTCATCACGGAATCAGGCTTGTTGTACATTAGTGTTGGTTTTGTATAATGTAATAAAATAATAATTATACCATGATAGTTAGAGTATGGCAAATACGAATATAAGCCGAATAATAAATCTTTTTTGTTTTCAGTCGACCTCACCTGACCGATAAAAAAATCTATTTTTTCAGTTCGTTCTTAGTTATCGTGAGCGATGACATTTGTGTTATTTTAATTACAGTGTGCTTAAAAAATTGGTCCAAATTACAGTGTGTTTACACGAGTTTTAATTTTAAATCTATTTTTTTATTATTGTTCTACAATATATTAATTGCATTACATATTATTATTATTATTCTCATTATTGCCTATTATTATTATTCCCCATTTTTTTTTATTCTGTTGAATTAAAATTTTAAATATGAATAATTGAAATTCCGGAATAATATGTGCCATTAAGTCTTGCACATCGTCTCGTAGGTAAACCCTGAAAGGAAATTTTTTGTATTTCCCTCAGATAAAAATATGCATGATGTATGGATCCATAAATGTGGATTACAGAAGTGGAACCTACTTAAAAGGCTATTGGTTTGCGAAAATCACTTCGATCCCAACTCTAAAGGAAAACGAAGATTAAACAAAAATTCTATCCGAGTATTACTTGACCTATCCAGATTAAAAGGTTGATATGTATGAAGTCCCTGGTCGCTACCAAAATATTAAAACTTATGAAAAAATCTTAAATTCGACTGATGAAATTTGTCAAAAAGAGTCCAATAATACCACAGGTAATACCGCTATTGATATTGAATCAATGCCCAGTAATAATTCGTATAATGAAGAACCCGGTTCGTATAAACCAATTAAAAAAAAATTTCATTATAAAGCGATGTTGAAAAAGCTGTCAAGCGCGGCGAATTATTGCTAGATAAAATTGTCACCTTACGAAAAAAATTATAGAACACTAAAAAACAAATTAAATTGCGAAAAGGTAAAATTCGAGCCCTTCGACATTCGGCCCTTTGATATCATTCGCTTAATTTATTATATATGTATGTATTAAATTTTAGAAAATTAAGAATTTTTAATATTAGTTTGTTTTTTTTATTGATTTTTTGTGAATTGAAGAATATTAAATACTTTTATTGAAAATGGTTATAAGGAAATATCGTTGAATAAAAAAAAATTATATTGAACCTGAAACCAAGCGTTTTAAACTTTACCCTTGAAACCATATATCCCCGAATATTTATATATATATATATATATATATATATATATATATATAATATCTATATATATATATATATATATATATATATATATATATATATATATATATATATATATATATATATATATATATATATATATATATATATATATATTATATATATATATATATTATATATATGTATATATATATATATATATACTATATGAGCTTATCCATTACTTTTTTAAAAAACCGGGCGCATGCATTTCATATAACATTCACCGGAAGGAAGGAATAGTAGTCGATGAAAAATGTTGTTTCCCAAAATGTTACTCCTTTATAGCCCGCCCTTTTCGAGTTACGATTTTTTATAGTTAAGAAATTTAGTGATTTTAGGCTCTTTTCGATAGGTAACCGTTCTACTTAGGTTGCTTTGTTTTCAATGTTATGGGCCTCATTCTCTTTGTATTTTATTGAACTTTTATTTAAAAGTAGTTTCAGAGCTAAATATTTAATATTGACCAAATGCGATACAAAAAAGTGTAATTATTTTTTCTTAAAAAACAGCCTGTTTTAAGATAGTTTTCAAATTTTTTAGCCACATTTAATTTAGTCGGAACCTTCTAAAGTTACATGCATTAGAATACACCCAATTTTTCGGAAAACGTCATATTCACACCTCTGTAACTTTTGACGTTTTACTCCAAAAGCCACCAACTTTTGGAAGAAAATTCTTTATTTTCTCCTCACTACACCCTATGAAATACTTTCTTGGATATTTAGGTCCTAACTGCGGTATAATTTTTTCTAAAACTCCAATTCTGTTAGACCTATGTACACTTAAAGGCAAACTCTTAATGAATAAAGTGGTATAGACGTACTTGTTTTTTTTTAATGCGGTTACCTGAAGTCGAGATATTTGTGAAATACTGAAAAACTCGTACGTTACTACTCCTGATTTTTTTTTTTTAACGGGTTATAAGGTGTTTCAGAAACAAATATACCGCATTTAGGATCTAAATATCCAAAAAAGTATTTCATGGGGTGTAGTGGGGGAAAAAATAAAGAATTTTCTTCCAAAAATGGGTGGCTTTTGGAGTAAAACGTCCAAAGTTACGGAGGTGTGAATATGACGTTTTCAACAGACGTTTAAAAAAGTAATGGATAAGCTCATATATATTCCCCCCTCCCCCCTGTTTATTATTGCAACAGTTTTGATTATTTATTCATTGATTTAAACAAAAAGTTTATACATCGTGAAATGAGGTTGCCAATTCAATATTATCTATTACATTGTGTCAACGAATTAGTTATTTAAATTAATAAATATAGATGTTGTATCAATTATTTTGTTTCATAAATATTAGTAAGATTAATTAACTAATTCATCAATAATATAAACCACAGCGTAACATTTCGTGAAACTTCTATTAAATTAGTACATTGATTCAATAAATAGTTGTAAGATCAATCAAATTAGTTACAAAATGATAATTTCCTGTTGCGTTGAATTAATTAAAAAATTTATTAATTTTTTTGACATTGTATATATTAATTTGTTAGCTTTTAATATATGCTTTTCTAAGGGACAATTTAAACGGGCATACAAGAAAAAATTTTTGGCGACAAACATTAGCATCAAAAATAATAAATTGGCATCACAAATAATATTTTGGCACCACATATGAAAAAACAAACAAATATTTTTGAAGGACATTATTAAATACTGTGGCGACAAACATTGACATCAAAATTAATAAATTGGCAACAAATATAATATTTTGGAACAGAAAAAAATAATTTTTAGTAGTAAAAAAAAAAAAAAAAAAATCGAGACAAAAAATTAAATTTAATCGATTTTGTATTATTTAATATTTGATGGGGGATCGATATAAAATATTGCAGTGTCATTAATAGATTCTATATAATCCGCTCCTACGTGCGGCACGCAGTGCGACATGTTTGCTTATCCTGGCTCCTAAGTTAAATTAGGGATCTCCATTTTCCAGAATATTTTAAAACTAATTTAATTTTTTTATTTATAAATTTGTTGCCAGTTAATTATTTTTGTCGCCCAAAATGTTTATTTCGATGCCAAAAAATAATTTTTGTGTACCCTTCCAATAGTGCCAAAAAATTATAAATGTTGCCAAATTATTATTGTGATGCCAAAAAATTTTTGTTTGTTGCTCATTAATTTGTGCCGTTTTATTATTTTTTTGTATCTCAAATATTAATTTTTTGTGTGCCGGTTTATTGCCAGCCCTTTTCTAATCTAATAACATTGAGTTTGTTCAATCAATCAACAAAGTTTAAGGATTCAAGTTATTAAAAAAATCATCGCCACAATAATTTTTTTTTATTGTATATGCGTATGTTTTTTTTCAGTGTACTATTTGCTGTTGCCCTGTGTTATATGTACATACACAGTAAAAATATTAGATTAGGCACAATATCTGTGAAGAGCACAAGATCAAACTAAAAATGATAAATTGTGCTTATCACAAACATCATACGTACGAAACCTAACTCTTATTTAATTTTTAGTTAATTCAAGGAATTATTGGTGATTGGTTTCCTACCATTATTGGCCTCCTGACGTCTACACATAGTATTTTAAATAATCGCGTTTTGTTTTGCGATATTTTCAACGGAGGCAACATATTTACCATGATTTCTCATTTTACTGAAAAAACCAAAAATTACCATGGTAATTGTCAGCCGTGTGAATAATTTTACCATATTATATGTCAGTTGTGTTAAGGATTCTGTGGCCGTTATTTAAAATATCCAGACTCGCTCCTTAAGTGAAAGGACAATTTTAACGAAGTTTCGGTAGATTACTTAAGTCACTTTAAGTTTTGCTAGGCGTTAACAAAATGTCTAAACCAATATAACTGCCACTGCAATTATTAAACGCCTAGATTACAAATTACTTGTGAAAGGCAGATGTTTAGCTTCCCTGATACTAATGTTTAGTTAAGAATATTTAACAAGATCCAATCATTAATTCATTTGATCTTGTAACGAAAGAAAATCCAATACTATAATTAACTTATAAAACCATAAAAATTTAAATAAACACTAGAAAAACCAAACAAAAACACAACAAAGTTGCAAATAATTAGGCAAAGAAGAAGTCATAAATGAAAGAAAATAAATTTTCATTTTCTTTTTATCTCAACAGTTTTGTTGATTTTTTATTATTATTATTTTGGTATTTTGAAAATGAGTTATTTTGGTGTTGATGATGACAAAGAGAGGTACCTACATGCTTCTATTTTAGTTTTCATTTCTTGAATTTTTCTTTTATATGGCGCATTTACGGCGCCGTGAAACAAGTCCCGTGGTTTAATGCCCGAAAAAATTAGAGAAATCAAAGTGTGTTAGCCTCCGAAATGTTTTTCGGCCATTTTTTTACATTTATAAAGCGAAATTAAACTTGAAACGATTAGGCTCGACCCCTAATTATTGAAATCTTTTTGAAACGTATTGATATTTTAATGAATGTTTATTTTGCAAAAAAATATGGTTTTACTGGTTTAAATTGGAAAAAATATTAGGGTTTACTGTTATAAATTAAATTCATCGATATAATTTGTAATTTATCATTCGATGTACATTCGAGTACAATGTGAATAGCATAACTAATTTATTTTTAATTGAATGCAGTTAGTTAGAATAGTCAATTGTATCCAATGTTTAATTGTTTTTTGGTGGATAGGAGGTTTTTTGGTGGAAAGAGAAGGAAAAGTTAAAAGCGGGAATTCGCGGGCAGCAGACATATCAGAAGAAGCAATTACAAGAAGCGGTACAGACCATTGGTCTGAGTGTCTAAAGTGGTGGTCCTTTATTATATGACTGTTGAAGCCACCAGCAGGAGCTGTAAAGAAAATACCAATTTAAACTATTCTTATTAATAATGTTATATAGTTATCTTTAAATTTTGAATTTGTTGTCAAATCATAACCTGAACTCAAATAAGAATAATGTATCGTGAAAATTTGCTTTCCAATTACAAAAATTTTTAAATTATATAAATTTAAGTACTTAAATTAACATTAATTCTAGTGTTTTTTGTCATGAAGTAATTAATAATCTATTTAGTATTAATTTAACGTGGTTTTCCAGTTACAAAAACCGGGTTGAAAAATAACAGATTTTTGACATTTCTCTTTTCCCATAGCAAACATTTTTTCTTAAAACAATAAAATTATTGACCCATTTCGGCCCTTCGCCATTCGGCCCTTTGATATCATTTCCAATTTAATACTATCATAGAACTACCGACCGGTCAAATGACCGGTTATACATTTATTGAATTCAATTTTTTTAATTACTATGTCAATATTTTTGTGGGAATCTGTTATGACTTTTAATATGACAACAAAGTAATTATGTTAAAATTCATCATAACCTTCCAAAAAAATATTAACATAATAATTAAAAAAATTGAATTCAATAAATGAACAATTCGTCATTTTGACGGGTTGGTAGTTCTAGTGTTAAAATTGAAGTATGTGATGATTATACGGGACTACAATACTAATACTTACAGAAATATGTATTATATTCACTATTTTGCTTTTATTATAGACCAATTTTAAAAAAAGTTTCCTTCTTAATTTTTTTAAATTTTATCAATTAACAATTTTTTAATTTTAATTCATGTAATTTCTAATATGCAACCGATCCTAAGACCATTTTAATGTGTTTTTACAGATAACACGTAGAAGTATATTAGTATTTACGAACAAGTATTTATCACCCCAAAGATAGACAGGTTTCAATATTTTAATGATTTTTAATTTATTTGAAGTTACTATTTCTGAAAAATTGTAAGCGAACCTACTTAATCCAGTTTCGAACTAATGAGCTTATGATTATGAAAAAATCAATCCTTCTCATCAGGCCGCGGCGACTGGCATATTAGAAATTACATGAATTAAAATTAAAAAATTGTTAATTGATAAAATTTGCTTACACAGTTATAGAGTTGTGTGAATGTGACGAAGAAAAATTTGTAAGAGAGTTTACCTGTATTAGTATAATTCGCTAATACAACTTGCACAGTACATTCTGTATATATAGAATGTAAATTGTGGTATAATCAGTCCAGTCGCCGCGGCCTGATGAGAAGGATTGATTTTTTCATAATCATAAGCTCATTAGTTCGAAACTGGATTAAGTAGGTTCGCTTACAATTTTTCAGAAATAGTAACTTCAAATAAATTAAAAATTTTTTAAATTTTATTTTGCCAATATTTCGGTCTTGTTGACCATTATCAACGCTCATCTATTTTAATTTACAAATGTAATATTTTTACAATTAATATACAAATTTAACACAGTTAATACAATACATAAAAAAATATATATAGTACAAAAACATGCATAAAGTAATTTTAAAATTACTTACAAAATATTTCCTTTTTACTAAAAACGATTCAAAAAAAAAAAAACTTTTTTTGAATGAATTATAAAATTCAAAATCAAAAAACAGTAATTTGTTTTTCCTCGCTGTTCTTGGCCTACTATCAAACCCAAATTACTATGATCATCTGATTTTTCAAAATATAAACACAAATGCCATACGTAATACAATTTAGACTACATGGATGTTTGAGAAATGAAAAATTATACTTTGAAAAAAGCCGAACAAATTATTTCGATGTAATTTTTAATTTTTATTTCGAATAGTTTTTTATTAAATTAATATAAGTACTGTGCAATTTATTAGTGTCATATACAAGAAATATGTAGTAAGTTTTATGTTGTGTTTATACCGCAATTACTACGGCGTGTATAAAAGCGTTTGTTTTTAATTACGATAGCTAAAGTATCGTGTATTTGCTAAAAAACAAAAAATTAAATTTTAACACTTATGCCTTGTCTTGACGGTATAATTAATTGGAGCATAATTTGATTTACCAGTGTAATATTACACAGCAAATGAAAAATTCGTACATAATTTAACCATTTTTAGTACAGTTTAGTACTATAATTAATTATCCTAAATACCCATAATTAATTAGAACATACTTCTACTTCTCAGAAAATACGGGTGGATTGCTTCAATCAGTTTGCCAAAATATTATAAAAAATTAATGTTTTCTGTTTTCTATTGAGTATGTGCGCGTTTATTTTATTTTGGAGGCCTAAACATACTGATTAGAAATAAATAAAACTCTTTAGTTTCATCTTTTCTTGATGTTTTTGATTTGTTAAACCTTTTCAAATAAAAACTAAAAAGCTTTAAAAATTCGCTTGAGTGCTAAAAGTAAATATTGTAACATTCATTGACGCATAATTCAATATCTAATACCAATAACAAACTCGTGCATTATTTGACGAAAGGAGGTGGGTAATAGTTTACTTTTACCGTTAAGACGAAAATTCCAAATTATAATCATAAAATTAATTTTTAGAACTATAATTAATTTTACCGTCAAGACAAGGCTTTAGACTGTGTCCGAAACCTGTGATAAATAATTGTTAGTACTAATTTTTGACATGTATTTGAAAAAACCGCACACACCCAAATTATCTTAGTCAATTCCTATGATAATTTGTGACAGCTACAGAATAAAATCTTTGTTGGATTTACTAGCTGTAATTGACATAATGTACCGATTTTACTTTTATTTTTTATTTTTTACGTAATTATGTTTTAATAAATGTGCCACCCATGACTTTATTTACTCTAACATCTATCCATTTCTCGAAAATTACAGAAAATAAACTAAAGCAACAAAAACGCTAGGCGGGGAAATACACCGTAAAATTATTACACGATTTGACAGCACACGGTGTGCGGGAAGCCGAAAAAAACTAACGTCATATATAAATGCAGCATGCTCTTAGTGTCATAATCCATTAAACAGAAAATCGTATCTGATCATTTAACAAAGAAATCGCGAAAAAACGCGATTTTTTGAATTTTAATTGAAATATTATTTCGGCGGCCAATTTAAAAAGGAAGAAATTAAAGATGATGCAACTTTTATACTTTTTTTCTTAATATTTATTCCTTTATCTACAAAATGAACCCTATATCAATATTTTGCGATAAGCAGTTTTTGTTTTATAACCAAAAATATACTAACATACAATGTCCAAAATCAAAATACTCCATCTACTTTGCTTGAAACAATACTAACTCAAGGTCACTGTATACGGAAAGGGGAAAGAAATTTGCCAAATAGGTATACTGAATTCAATAAAAATTTAATCAAAAAAGGATATAAATTAGATAGGTTACAAGAGCTGGAAATATACAAAAACAAAAACAACAACAATTTACTTAACGTCAAAATCAACACCAAAGCCAATAAAAATTACGACTTAATTTTATCCATAACTTAAGAACAAAAGAAGTGCCAAACAACAGCACACAGCAATAGTATATAAACAGCTTCAAAATAAATTATGTAATAGTAGTAAAAAGAAACCGAAGAAGAAATTATCCTCGAAATCAATATTTTTAGAAAAATTAAAAAATTGTCACAATAAGGAAGAAATAAAAACTACAATAAAAATAAAAAATTTTCATTTAAGAACACAAAAAATAAATTGAAAATCGGCATGTGAAATATGAATAGACGTTTTAAACTCAATTGCTTTTGTTACGTGTGTGGAAAATTTAAAATTATGACCAATCGCCGCAAAATAAGTGATGAAACCGCTGATTTATCTCGATTATAGTTTTCACAAAATGTTACTAGTGGTGTAACTTGGACGCCGCACCGTCTAATGTTTGTACGGCAATCATTTTCCATCTGCATAAATGGCAAAACACTGAAACCGCAATTCCATTTGGTTTCCCGATGATATGGAGATTTCCACAAGTACATGATAAAATTCAATGTTATGGGTGCGTGAATTATATTCTCGGTTCAAATAGAGAAAAAAAAATTGGTGCTTTGACATACACTGAAACGACATATGTTGAATTACCACTACCGCATTCAGATGAAATTCCTGTTCCGGAAAGATCAAACCCAACTGAAGAATATTTACCACTATCATTGGAATCTGATGAGAAACACCTGTATCAATGTATCAACCATCAAATGTCACTGCGCCATGCAATCACATTGAAATCTCGCAAAATCGTTTGGATATTATGGTACGCGACGCTTGAAACTATCGCAGCGGCAATCCATTCTTTTGTCAAAGGATTTAAGACAAGTGAACATTTTAGCTCCAAATGTTCGGATGTATGGAGCAATAAATCGTCATCGTCATTTTACGAATTTTTTCAAATCAATTGAGAATAATTCACTCGCTTTTTGCACTGGTTTCGTTTCCACAATGCACCATGCATAATTCCGAAGATTTGTGATTGTCTATTGATTCCTCCAAAAACCATTTGAAGCCAGTTTTCCTCCACGTGACCAACTCAACAATTTTTAGGCAAATTTCTTTCACCAATCCGTACTCAGTGACCTTGAGTTAGTATTAGCGATTTTCCCAAATATAATTCCAACGCCTGCTGACGGGCGGCTAAAATATTTCTTATGTAGTTTTATATGGTTAAAATGTGTCTTGAATGTTTCATTAAATTATTAATTTCGACTAAATTAATTTTAAAATTTGATATTTATTATTAATCGCAATTCGCAACATACTCATCTTTATTAATCAAAAAAAAGTAGGTGGACATCCACTAATTTAGACAAGAAACTTGTATTTGCAAACATGATTTTACTTGTTTTTGCATGTAAAAAAAAAAAAGTAGTCAGCGCTGCCCAAGCGTGGGGACAAATGAACTAAAATCGATATTGGGAAAGTCCCTCATTGTTTCAAGCAAAGTAGGCGGAGTATTTTGATTCTCGGCATGGTATGTTAAGCGCTTTGCCCATAGGAAAACGAAAAACATAAAAAACGAAAAATTTGAAAATTTTTAGCATCTTTTCGTTTTGCCTTTCCCATAAAATTTGACAATTTTTAGCATCTTTTCGTTTTGCCTTTCCCTTGTATGTTTGTATCTGTGAATTAATTTTTTTTTAATTTTTTTAATTTATTGAAAAAGAAAACGGCATTCTCAGAATAATATTAAAAAAGAAAAACATGCTTTTGTGTTTAGCGTGTGAAGTTTTAGCCAATATCACAAAGTAGGATAACCAGAGACGTAAGTTGTATGAAGATCTGATGCCTAATATATGAGCTGTTATATTTTTTCGAACAGTATTGGATGAAAGGGAAATATGTGGTGTCCCTTTTGCACCATTCGCTTTTATACTTGATCACATGACTGTTGCTTTTATTTTAATTTTCAAAACAACATATTCTCTCTTTGTCTATACTACATTGCAGCCATATTCCGAATTGAAATAGATGTATGTATGTATATGAAAAAATAAAAAAAAGAAAGAAAATAAAAACAGGGAATATAAAGCATAAATATTTACATGTATCTGTTTCACATCAGAATATGATTAATACATAATATAGACGGAGATGAACTATGTTATTTTTAATTTCATTGTAATGTTAATATACATATTTGTCGGTCAGGAAAAACAAATACATATATGGATATTTATTTAATTACATAATAAGAATAAAGATTAAAATGAGTAAAACCAAAACCAACAACAATTACAAGCCTGACTACCACCAATATTATAAATTTATTTTTCTCTTATACATGAAAGTATTGGTGATCGGATACACTATATAAATGAGTAAAAATAAACATACAAATTGTCGATACAAGAAAACAAAGGAATTTTTGCACCAACACTTTCAAGTATAAGCGATTAAATGTAAGAGGGGATCTGTGTACTTCATCACGGAATCAGGCTTGTAGTACATTAGTGTTGGTTTTGGTAAAACAGAAAATGTGATTTTAGATACCTTCTATATTGTTGTTTTTGTAAATTTTTACATTTCTTTATTTTACTTTTTTTATAAGAAATTCGTAATTCGTATAGTTAAAATAATATCCCGTTGAAAATGCATATTCCTTCATTCTCGAGGAAACAACAATAAAAAATGAATTTGTTGTTGTATTTACTCGAGAATGAAAGAATAGGAATTTTCAGCGAGATATTATTTTAACTATACATAGTTTAATTTTTTATATGGGCATTTCTAATTTTTTGAATATCCATATTTCATCGTAGCATAGGTGACATTTATTCTAGTCGAGTAAAAATTATGTGATGTCACAAAACCTAAATATGTATTTTTTCTTCTGTATAATTTATTGACTGTTGCCAATTGTTTTGGATTTTATTTTCATGTTCTGAAAAAGTCATTCACCTTTTGAGTTTTGACGATCAGCTGATTGCAATTGATATATTGTCCCATCCACTTGTGTTTAAATGTATGTATATTTGAATATTAAATACCTGGTAGGTATTCGTATCCGCAGATTTAGGAAAATTATAAGGAATGTATTAATTATGTATGTAGAGGTACATACAACATCGTATATAGGTCGATGCAAGGAAATTCCATTATGACAATTCAATCAAAAACCAAAAGGAACTTTTGATTAAAAAACATATAGTAATATCTTTGATCGATGGTGTATTTCAATCGGTAAAATAAGAAAATTAAATGACTAATTTTCGATTAATTACCAAATAAATTTTTTGATATAATTATGTATGTGTATGTATATGGAAATTCGATTAAAAATATTTTGATTGTAATTTCTCAACCGATTTTGATGAAATTCAAAGGCTAATATGATAATAATGAGATTCTAAGATTATTTTTAGAGGAACTAGGCCATTTCTGAATCGATTTTGATGAAATTCAAAATCAACGATGGGAATGGGATCCCCAGATGATTTTTACATAAACTAGGCCATTTCTCAGTTTTGAGTCAAATTCATTTTAAATTCTTAAATGTATCTGCAGTTTTAAAATTTGCAGAAATTTTGATACTCTAATAATCGACATAAAATTTGAAAATTTTGGCATTTTAATGAAAATCCATTTGTCATTTTTGAAGTTTTCACATATATGTTTAGTCATTGCAAACTCTATTATATCGTAATCGTAATATGAATAATTGAAATCTGCTGAATACACTGCATCTTTAGGCTGGGTGGAGCATATAGAGAATTTAAAATTTTAATTTTTATGGGCTATCTTTATTTGATTTAAATACGATTTTGTTTCTGCTTGGAATTGTTTCGACTGAAATTATTAGTGCCGGTTGGTCAACCCTCAAAGAGGTAATTAAAGCGACTCCAAACTTGGCAGGAAAGTTTATTTATTATATTTAAGCTAAAGATCAATTAATAAAACAAATATAGGCATATACGTAATTCAAAAATATAATTAATGTATTTAGTTACTTAAAATTTTTAATCTATTTGACACTTTGGTTGTACTGTAATGTATTACCTTTTCTTTCATATTTTTATGTTGACCTTTATTAGCAACTGACCATTTACAGTTTTTTCGTAACAAAACCAATAAAAAAAAGCTTATTAATTTCTTAAAATGGCCAAAGCACGGTTCTTTTTCTTCCGGCAAAAATGAAGGAAATTTTAATTTAATTTTTTCCAAACTGTAATTAGTCAGTGCTTCATATATTATTAATGTGACTTTTTTGATTAAAATATCTTTGAAATATTTCAACTAGAAATTGTGATATATGAAACAACTCATCCGATGGTGCTTTTAAAGACCCGAAATTGCAAGAATCCTTTTTGAAATTTTTCTCGTTTATAAATATATCATTGGCATTCATGTCTGCGCCAGATTTTAATAATTGTGTCTTGCATTTATCGCAATCAATTTTTTTATATACACAATAGCCTGCATAATATGATATTGCATTGGATGTTAAATCGCTGAAAGCTGCCTCATTTATCAATGAATCGATTTCTTCAGATGAGCTGGTCTCCTCGGTTTCTTGATATTTAATACTTGTATTATAATCATCTTTAAATGCCTTCCAATCTAGTTTTAAATTTAAACTATCGTCAGGTAAACAATTTGAATATATCGAGTGAAACAGCACCTTCATAACAACGATATTTGCGAAATGTACACCTACATCGTAATTTGAAGGCATGTAGTTAAATCCCCCTTTGCCTCTTAGAGCCGAAAAGAAATTTTCTAGAGCGTCCTGATTTGTTTTTCCCGTTAAAATGAAATCCACAGCAAAATTAGAATTTAAATAATTTATCAACCCCAATTGAGCGCGTATAGTTAGTTCAAGTCCTTTTAAAAATTTGAAGTAATTTTCATTTTTTGATAAAATTTTTAAATTTTTCAAAAACTCCAAACTCTGCTCCAAATAAATATAAATGTTATTATTAATCCTCAGCGGTTGTTCAAATGGGTTTTTTGAAGAGAAATTGCGGCAGTTTAGACAATCAAAAATGTTATTAAATCTTTCGATGATGTTCGCTGTAGGTATCACATACTCCAAATAATTTTGAAATATAGAGGGCGTTGATTTGAGTGTTGTGCGTATAGCACATGCAACGCTATTACTTAGAACCTGAACAGCTAACTTAACGCTCATTTTTTGGAAATTATTTGGTTCCATGTGATTTTTTGATAGCTTTGGTAACAGTTTCACTTTTTGATTTTTGTCATGCTCGTATAGTAATTTTACAACATTGAAATTACTTGTGCCATAGTCCGAATGCAGGAAATTATGTTTTATAAAGGCATTTCGAACTGATTTCAGGAGATGTGGCGGATCATACTGTACGAATATATTTTTGCCGTTCACAGTAATATATGGCTTTTCCGGACTAACACCAAAATGTTTATAAACAGCTACGTTCGTTGTGCCTTGATCACAAGTTATCATCACTGGGTTTAAATTTAAGGTCTCCTGGCATAATTTGATGTTTTTAATTATTAACTGTGCTAGCTGTTCAACACAGATCGAATTGTTAATTAGTATATAATTTAAAACGTATTTCCAGCTACACACTAAACCACGCAACATAAAAAAAACGGCTGAAGTAGCTAGCTCATTTGATCTGTAATCCCCGGTATCGCAGTATCCATCGATTTTATCGGTTAAAAGGTTTACAGTTAGATCTTTCTTAATTGTGATCTCGTCGAAGCTTAACACACATATCCGTGATGACTCTGTCATATTTTGAAATAAGTATTTCAATTGATTCATCAAAACATAGTTTGTGCCGGGTGAAATGAAACTTATTGGTGACCATTTATAAATTGACGAAATAGATGGAAGTTTTAATTGAAATACTGTTTTTAAAAGTTTATATGTTGTAGCTGATTTATAGTACAAACATTGTGCAAATGTTTTATCACTTTCAGTGTAGTAGTAGTCCTCCTTTAGAAGTAGCTTGCACACGCTTTTCGTTGGATCGTTTGCAGAAGTTAGTGTGTCGATCATGTCATCAATAGTACTATTTTTTATTTTGTTGTATTTAGTTTTCAAATTATTGAAATTCCTTGCTAATTTCCGATTCTTTGCCGTCAATTGTTTGATTTTGTTTTTTGCACCCATTAATTTCTTTTTATAAATAAAATAGTCTTTCCGGTATTTTTTACATTTTCCATAACACTGTTTATCCTCATTCTTAATTTCACAATGTGAACAAATGATACTGTTCATAAGTTTTAACAATTCCACATTCTCGTCCAATGGATTAGTTTGTTTATCTTTCGGTAACTCTTCTGTTCTTACCTGAGAAAATGCTGAACTATCAGATATATCATCTATATCCATTTTGTCGACAGCTTGAGATGTTGCTACGCTATGACTCTCTTCGTTAAGTTCATAGCTTTTATTGTCATTTGTTTCATTTATTTCCAAATTATGATCCGCTTTGGACGTTTGGGTGTTACATAGCTCCTCATTATGTGAATCTTTATGTGAACCTCATTATGTGAATTTTCTTATTTTACCGATTGAAATACACCATCGATCAAAGATATTACTATATGTTTTTTAATCAAAAGTTCCTTTTGGTTTTTGATTGAATTGTCATAATGGAATTTCCTTGCATCGACCTATATACGATGTTGTATGTACCTCTACATACATAATTAATACATTCCTTATAATTTTCCTAAATCTGCGGATACGAATACCTACCAGGTATTTAATATTCAAATATACATACATTTAAACACAAGTGGATGGGACAATATATCAATTGCAATCAGCTGATCGTCAAAACTCAAAAGGAGAATGACTTTTTCAGAACATGAAAATAAAATCCAAAACAATTGGCAACAGTCAATAAATTATACAGAAGAAAAAATACATATTTAGGTTTTGTGACATCACATAATTTTTACTCGACTAGAATAAATGTCACCTATGCTACGATGAAATATGGATATTCAAAAAATTAGAAATGCCCATATAAAAAATTAAACTATGTATAGTTAAAATAATATCTCGCTGAAAATTCCTATTCTTTCATTCTCGAGTAAATACAACAACAAATTCATTTTTTATTGTTGTTTTCTCGAGAATGAAGGAATATGCATTTTCAACGGGATATTATTTTAACTATACGAATTACGAATTTCTTATAAAAAAAGTAAAATAAAGAAATGTAAAAATTTACAAAAACAACAATATAGAAGGTATCTAAAATCACATTTTCTGTTTTACCAAAACCAACACTAATGTACTACAAGCCTGATTCCGTGATGAAGACACAGATCCCCTCTTACATTTAATCGCTTATACTTGAAAGTGTTGGTGCAAAAATTCCTTTGTTTTCTTGTATCGACAATTTGTATGTTTATTTTTACTCATTTATATAGTGTATCCGATCACCAATACTTTCATGTATAAGAGAAAAATAAATTTATAATATTGGTGGTAGTCAGGCTTGTAATTGTTGTTGGTTTTGGTTTTACTCATTTTAATCTTTATTCTTATTATGTAATTAAATAAATATCCATATATGTATTTGTTTTTCCTGACCGACAAATATGTATATTAACAATGAAATTAAAAATAACATAGTTCATCTCCGTCTATATTATGTATTAATCATATTCTGATGTGAAACAGATACATGTAAATATTTATGCTTTATATTCCCTGTTTTTATTTTCTTTCTTTTTTTTATTTTTTCATATACATACATACATCTATTTCAATTCGGAATATGGCTGCAATGTAGTATAGACAAAGAGAGAATATGTTGTTTTGAAAATTAAAATAAAAGCAACAGTCATGTGATCAAGTATAAAAGCGAATGGTGCAAAAGGGACACCACATATTTCCCTTTCATCCAATACTGTTCGAAAAAATATAACAGCTCATATATTAGGCATCAGATCTTCATACAACTTACGTCTCTGGTTATCCTACTTTGTGCCAATATTATAAAATTATAACAGAATAAAAAATTATAACAGAAAAACAACACGAAAAATATTTACGTGTACTTTTTCTGACGAAAAATTGAAAAAATATTTTAAATTTTCTGACAGAAAAAATTAAAATTTAATTTTCTGGGAATGTTAAATATTTTTTAATTATTTTCTAAATTAAAATATTTTTGTATTGTGTTTATGGACAAGTTTGAGAGCCTTTAAGCTATAATATGCTAAAGATTTTGGAGTTATTGTATAAAAAGTCAAATCCGTTTTCGTTTTCCTATGGCCAAAGCGCTTTAGTGTATTTTTGATTATAAAACAAAAACTACTTATTGCAAAATATTGATATAGGGTTCATTTTGTAGATAAAGGAATGCAGATTAAGAAAAAAGTATAAAAATTGTATCATCTTTAATTTCTTCCTTTTTAAATTGGCCGCCGAAATAATATTTCAATTAAAATTTTAAAAAATCGCGTTTTTTCGCGATTTCTTTGTTAAATGATCAGGTACGATTTTCTGTTTAATGGATTATGACACTACATATAGAGCATGCTGTATTTATATATGACGCTAGTTTTTTTCGGCATTTTAGACCAACTTTTTTCGGCTTCCCGCACACCGTGAGCATGATAAAAATTTGTGAATGTAAGGGAATATTTTTCAGATAAACGCCAAAAATGTGTACTAAAAAATATTTATCACAGGTTTCGGACACAGTCTAAATAAAAAATTTCAATTTTTCGTCTTAAATTAAAAATTATCAACGATAAATTGAAATTTTGTATTAAAACTGTTAAAATTGTTAATTCTATTTTTAGTAAATGCACGATATCTTAGCTATATCGTTAATTCAAAACAAGCGCTTTTTATTATTTTAACAATTTACTTTAATAATTTGCTGAAAAAGGAAAAATCGTTCTCGTCGCTCGTTCTCAATGTGTAACGGTCTTAATGGTATATTTATGTAGATAGTATATAGACGGCATTGTTGAGATGTTGAGATGCCGGTAATGCGATTACATCCTGTAATGGGTTTCCTACTTTTTTTGTCGTGTTTAAACAAGAATGTAACTTATACCATATCTATTCTTGTATCATAATTTGACTAACTTTAGAACATCTTGAAAAACCATACATAATAATAGGAACACCTTGAGTAACCTTCAAACCGTGTTTTGGAGAATACAGTTCCCCAAACATGGTTTTAAGGTTAACTTTGTTACTTATTGCATCATTTTATAAATAAACTAAGTACACATAACTCAAAATCATTTAAAAAATTGCTTTATCCCTACATTTAATAAAAATTAATATTGAGGAATTCTATTTCCCGTAACACGGAATTAAGTTGTAAAACATACACACGGGTTTAAGGGTAATATTATACATATACGTTCTCTACTTGAATGCATAAAAAATTTAGCAACATTTGTAAACAAAACTGTAAAACTGTAATTACCCTTCATCAAAGCCGTGCTCATTTATTTATTTTTACAATACATATTCGCAAATTCTTATTCTATAATCTCATCGATTTTCTTTTGTTCGGCTACTTAATGTAATTATAAGTATATAAACAAAAGAATTATACAAACATTTTCTTTAAGTACTTTGAATCATTGATGATTAATGAGATCCAGAAAACATAAAAATGTATTATAGATCAATGGCGCCACTTTTTTATTACATAAACCACATGTAAAACTATAAACATTTTACGAATTTTATTTTCGTTGTTTTGCATTTTATGCTATTAGCAATTGTTTTTACAACCTTTTATTTAATTTGGAGAGCTGAAATTTTGTGCTGAGAATCTGAGATCATTCTCTTGGAACATTTGTACCTATCTAATCTTGATCTTCTGCCCAGTAATAGGAGTGTACTGCGCTAAAAACAATTTAATGTTGCAGTTTTGAAGAGTTCTATTTAACGTTGGTGTTAATAAAGTATCTTTCGAATATAATTGTGTTATTTTCAGTGTGAAATAGATGGTCAATTGGTTGTTAAAGCGCAATTAGCTAGAATTTAGTGAACAATGGCGAAGAGTGAATTAGACAAAAAATAACGGTCAACTGGGAGTTCAAGTTACAGTAGCTAATAAGGAACCAGAAACAGAAAATTGTCATGTTGACAGAAAATAATAGGCAATTGGAAGTTTAAGATCCAGTCACAAGACGTTGACGTGCCGAATGGCTGAAGTCAACTATTAAAATATTTTTTTGTACGGCACACATAATTGAATTTCTATATTAAATCAAAAACAAAGTAGCGTTCTTTGTATAATCTTTTCAGCTTGTCAATAAATATATTGTATTGTCGATAAAAGATTGAACCCGGCAAACGAAGGGTTTTACATTACTTGTTTTGAATAAACAACATCATTTAGATAAATTAATTAATAACCATCTTTCGACACCTCATTGCTACCATGTCACAATTGTTATTTAGTAACCTTGCGCCACGTTAAGTAATCGTACGGCAACGATTAAAATCACAATTAAAAATTTGAATGAGCCTCCGCCAAGAATTTACCCATGGAACATGACATGAGAAACAAACCATATGTGAGATTCCTGTCAATTCTTGTTTTAGTAAGGGATATTCGGCATTACGGCTTATTTCAATACGGCATAAGATACACAACGGCAAGTTTCAGTACGGCATATTTCAATATGGTTTTTGGTACGCTATGGCATAAGGTATACCATCTGGGATGAATCAATACGGTGTACACAAACAAAAATCAGAAAGCATTTGTATGCTTACACGAATGGATTTATACTATCCGTTCCTTTCAGTTCCTACACGAAACGTGTCAGGCAAAAAAAAATATTGTTACATGTATTTTCTATATGAGTATTTATATTATCCGTTCCTTTCCATTCCTACACGAACCGATACAGACAAATATTGTTCAAAAAATGGATGTCTGACGGATAGTATAAATTGATTATGTCTCACACGATACGTGTAGGAACTGAAAAGAATGGATAATATAAATCCACCTTAAGAATATCCGCATCAGACATAAATGAAATTCGACAAATGTTATCATCTTAGAATTTAATAGAATAACATAAACAATACATTGACATTCTGAAGAATACCATATTCATATGCCACATTTAAATATGCCGTAGTGATACATGCCGTAATGAAATATGCGACCGGAATCCATTTTATACTACACATAGACAAATTCTGAATATCATTGAAGTGATTTATTATTTTTTCTGTTTTTAAATAACAAAATTTATTTTTGGATTTTATTCAAGATATGAAATAGAAAATTATTTATTTTATTACAAAAGAATTTTAATTATGAAAATTATATGAATATAAAACAAAATAGTGTTTATGTGTACAATACGAGAACAATTTTTTGTTACTATTATTATTTTTAATTTGGAATTTTAATTTTATTCCTGTCATCTTTTATTAAAAGACTAAATTAATATAAAAAATAAATTTCTGTTGAAACATTATGAATGGAATGATGTTTATTATTAGCAAGTGCAATAATTATGCTCTTAATGACATTTTACATAAAATGGTCAATTTTGTCTTCACTCTGTGTATAGCTTTCTATCACGTTGTCTGTGTATAAGGGTCAATCTGACCCCATGGAAATCTTCATATATACATAGGATTTTGGTGTGGTTTGGACAAGATGGCTCATCACAAAAATGACATCTTGTTCTGGTTGTCGTATCAGATGATCGAGGGCGCAAGTAAAATATTGGTTGTTTGCTAAGCTGGCTTGCTCCAGATGCATAAACAATGATTTTTGAAACGATTTTTTTTAGGATAAAACTCTCAAGTGTTAGGTTGCTATCAAAACAAAATTTTGAAGATTTTAGTTTTCTTTTTTTTAATTCCACCTTACCAGTAAACTCTTTGAGCAAATCGGGTTAATTTTGTCTAATTGTTCCAATTAGTGTAGTTTTTTCTGTAAAAATTGATCGGGTAAAGTACAAATAGTGAAAAAGTTGTCCATGCTAATTGTTGTTTCTTTGTTGATGTACGGTGCGGATATCCGATTTACTAAATTCAAGGTGTAATCAACCGAATAAGGCCTCCTTGGTTGCCTATCAACATACACTTCTGCGTTCAGCGAGTAAGAGTTCTTTGCGTCGTGTGGCCAGAATATTTTATTTCCATACTTCCCTGGTTGGTACATTCTGTCGGGAAGAATATCTCCCTCGAGTTAGAACCAATTGATCATCAATGGTTAAATTTGATGATGGTTTATAAGGTTCTTATAAGCGCCAGCGTAAATTAAAATGCCAATCAGAGTAAACATTTCCACTGAATTATTATCATACCAAGCATGGTGTTTTTCTGTTATTTATTGTTCATTGTATAAAACTGCCGCGCTTTCCTAATGGAGTCAGCCCCGAAATATTCACCAATGTTTCTGGGGATGATTTTTTGGAAAGCTATGATAGTAACTGAATGGTTAGATTTTTTGCTGTTTGCACCGTCAAGCCTTCTCTTTCTCGTAGTAGTAGGACGCGTGTTCCAACATTTTGCGTGTTCAAATTTTTCATCAACATCAAAATTTATCGGCTCAATATGCTCATAGTTTTATCGACTCAGCTTGTTCACGAAAACTGTACGGAGTCTTGTCTGCTCTGTCTTTTTCGCGCTATAATAACTATACATATTTACAACCAGGACTAACTATTTTTACTGGTAAGCACCTTGAATTACAAATACAAACTAAACCGGAAATATCGTTCATTGATCATTCAGAGCAGTTTCTCTCTAGTCTCACTTACTAATTAGCAGAAAAATTGCACAAAACATCACACAATACATTTGCATAAACATATAGAAAGTAAGTAAGTCATTTTTTGATTTATATAGAAAATAGCACATGAAAATAACTTGGGGTCATTTGTAATTACCAAATTTACAAGTAATTTGGGCCCTATTTTCACTGTATTGCGGGTATAAGATATTAGTTGAGGCATTCTTATAGGGCATGGGCCATTTAAATAATAAGAAACGTTTTTATTTTATTTTAAAATCAATTGGGGTCATTTTGACCCCAATACAAAGAGAGAAGGTTAAAATGCTTTTACATGTTTTAAATAATAATGCTCGATTCCAACAATTTTGGTTTTTGAAGATTTTCGAATAATCCGGTTCACCAGTTCAATTGTATTTCATGAGCTATGACCAAAAGAATAACTAATTTTAAAAAAATGTTTACCATCTTTTTAAGCCTAATTAAAAAAAATTGGGTCTATCCAACTCTCGGACGACACTTTTCCCAGAAAGCATCCGTTAAAGAACACCAAACAAACCATTTGTATTTTACAAACATTTTCCATTATTTTAGGTTAGCACAATGTGTCACGGCTTTTCTTAAATTTGGAGACCTCTTCCCCAATATCACTGACACGTGTTGATCAGCAATCAAACTCGTATTCGCCATTTTACATCTTCGCCCTTTAACAATTAGATCCAGTTATACATCTCTAGTATACCATTGAAAGTCCTTAAGAATTTAATTAACTCCTTTCTGAGAGTGTATATACAATGTTCAAAAATGTATTTTCTGAAAACTTGTGCCATTAATTGTTCAGATCACAATATTATGAAAGCAACGTGATAATTTGCCGATATAATTCTTTACTCAGTGCTTCAGTCTGGACGGGGCATCGCTGTGGACCATTTGAAAATACAAAATCGGGCTCAAGTTTCAGTAAATGTAAAAATATTTTTCTCTTATCGTACATGCTTTAGTAAGTGTGTGTACAAAATTGTTTGTGTTTAGTTTTAATTTTCTTTTTCGTTTATTCAATCAAGGTCATTGTCGACCAAATAGAATTCCACCACGTGAATAAACGTGAAAATATATTTTTGCAATTTGGGCAGTTCATGTGGTTACACATGTAACAAAAAAATGCCTCATTTTTGCAATTTTTGCACATTAGTCAATTATCCATAAAATATTGGGGAGGTGATTATGGAATTTTTCGTGTGGTTGATCGATGAAAAAATAGGTTTTCGGTCAATCAGCAGAAAAATGGTATAAAAACCTCACCAAAATCTTATTTGGCTTCTCTTTTGTTTTTGCTTTTTCGTATTTACGTGACGATAGAGGGTTTTTTGTTTCCTTTGTGGTGATGGTAATTATTTTTTATTTTTTTATTATTATTTTTACCTTATCGAAATATACATATGTACTTCAATTATCATTAAACAAATTCTCGTTGAAGTTTAATTTAAATTTTTGTTTTCTTCTTTGGGAAAATATTGTTTGGATACCAATTGTCGTAAGTATAAATATAAAAAAAAAAAAACGAAAATGATTACTAACTAAAGGGCACCGGTTGTTGAGTATCTATAGACTCTCACTTACTTCAACAACCCAAAATTCTTACTAACCAATTGTTAGGGGCCAATGGCCAACTTATTGTTAATTTTTTTGTTTTACTTTGTTGTATACGGGATTTACAGATGAATCCGTAAATGACCGTATTTTGTCTTCTCCAGAATAGTTTCAGAATAGAGATATACTCTAACCATGTGGTCGATCCGTGTTTGTTTTTTTCTCCTTTCCCTCCTTTTTGGTTTTTTCCAACCACAGTTTTCCCAAAATACGACTTTATCTAGATCTTAAGTTGATCTAAAAAATCCCACGACCACCTTCCTCTACCCGACTTGAGTACAAGGATTAAGTCGTAGTAGCGTCCCCTCCCTTAACATAATTTTTGTAATGATTTGGTTCAGGTCTAACCTGAATCTTGTTCCGATGATACAATTGTACTTCGAAACTACAACCATTCGTTAACGGAGTTAACAAGTCAGCAACCGATTTATTGTCAGTGGAAGTTTGCAAGTCAGCAACCGATTTATCAAAAAATAATTCAATTTTGGATGAAATTAATTTCCTTAAAATGGCTCGAGACGAAATCTGTAATCGGCGGATTTCAGAATAAGAATGATTTAACCAGATATATCCGAAACACATTCTGCAATGGCAGAAATTCAAAATTTTACACTAACTGCTATTTGCAGTGCCGTTTACGATGATGTTGAAATAGAATCGACATCTATTGATATATTTTAAGTCGCTAATCAATGAATAATCTTCTTTAATTTCGTTCATTTTTATCACGGAATTATTTTTCACATTACAAATTGTAATCAACTTGTATTTTAATTACTCATTAGGTAACAGTTTTTTTTTATTTTAATTACATAGATTGTAAGTAACTATAATTAGTATTTTAATTACCTCAGTTGTAATTCCCATTATGTCATCTTTAAAATGGCATTTAAAAAATGAAATATATAACTATACTTACATCTATTGTCAAAACGGAAGAAACTTTTTAGGCCATCCAAACGGGTTACGGTTGATTCACGGCGCACAATTCACTTTTCACAATTTTCATCGATTCACATCACACAATTAACGGCAAGCACAATTCACAGCATGTACAATTAATAATTCACAATTCACGGCATGCACAATTAATTAGTCATAATTCACAGTATATCATTTCTGAATGTCTTAGCTGCTGGTGGAAAAAACGCGCGTTTTTTTTTCCACCAATAGCTAAGACATTCAGAATTGATATACGGTGAATAAATAAGTGCATGTTCTCTTAATTGGGAAAATAAAATAAAAACTAAGCATACATTTTAATAATTGCCTTCGAATCAATTGTTTTCGAACAAATGCATCTTTTCCAAATAATACCTTATAATGCTACCAGTTTTTATAAAAGCTAGTAGTGTGAATTAGAACAGTGAATTGTGCGCCTCGAATAAACCGTTATCACACGTGTATGTGAATTAAATATTTATTTCAAAAATAAACTTTTCCTCTAAATAGAATACGTTCTTTCAGGAGACGGATTGAAAAAATCAAAACGGCATTGTTCTTTATATCAAAAAACAAGCTGACAACCTCATTTACACGTAAGTTGGGATTCTATTATATGGAGTAATGAAGAACACAACCATTCAGCAGACGCAGCAAAAGCTGCAACCCAAAGACATATAGAAAACATCACAAATTCTACTCAGATTACTTTTGCTGGTAGTACTCAACAGCTTATTTGAAACTAGGCCGTTAGTGTTACGTCTGATGTAGCTACCAGAATGCCGATGAACAGATCAATTGCTCGTGCCATACGCCGACAAAGGCAACAACATAATAAAGAAATACAGTTAATGTCAACTTATCGAAGTTTCAAGATACTTGACCGTTATAAGTGTGTAGCAGATGGAATATTATTTTTGTAATTTGACTGCTCATTTTGCGCTCCCTATGTCATTCATGGCATTTACGAAAATAAGATCACTCGTTGTTTGTGTACGCGTTTGCTACTGGCATAATCGTAAAAAGTTTTTAAAATACTTATAAGCCATTTGAAAATATTGAAGCCTTCATTAACGCCAGAAATTATACTTAAGTATTTTAAAATGGCAGCTATCAATGCGTTTGAAAAAATTCGTAAATGCTTATATAAAGCTGTGTTATTTCCATTTTCGCCAGGCATTTTATAGAAATATATGTTCTCATGGATTAAAGTCTATAAATACTAACACTATAGAAAGCAAGCCGTTAATTATTTTAACGTTGTTATAGCTGAAGACCTTATTCTGAAAGAGTTGTTAAGCTATTTTAAGGATAACTTTGTGGGACGATTTATAGCAGAGCCTTCTAGAGTATAGAGCCATAATCATTATGACGTATTTTTTAGAAGCTTTTTTAGTGGTATAACTTTTCACTGATTTCCATAGGAATTCATAGTAAAAATGATGTTTTTTAGCTTCAAAATTTTCAATGAAAAAAGCAAAAATGTTACAAAATTGTTATATAAAAGTGTTCTACCTACATATCTTTAGCAACAATATACTGGAAGGGTATATTGGTATTAAGTAAATATTAATTGCAGAAATATTAAAATTAAATTATTTCTAAAATATATTTTTCGAACTTTCATTTTGAAAAATACATCAAAGTTGGCTCTGACGAATTAAAATAATACTTGCTACATTTATCTTTAGTTTTACTAGTGTACGTTAGATGTCTCAGATTTATACAGAAAAACACGAAAAAAATTATTTAATCACACAATTATGACACGTTCTTAATATTTTGAGAATTTGTTTTGCTTTTCCTACAATTTTTAAACTCAAATTTCCCCAGATGGCAATTTTTGGTACGAGTTTTCAAAATGTTTACTGGCCAGTGCCATCTATATTGACTTAATGCACACGATTTGTAGTAAGCTTTTCTTTTTAATTTGACCAGAATGGTATTGTTATGAACTTTTTTTTATATTTTGGTTTAAATAAATCAATTATTACAAGAAAATGAAAACGATTTACTTAAACGATATTCATATATGTTGAAATTCAAACAATTATGAAAATATTTCAGAAATCATAATAGAGAATTGGTAACGTTTTCATTTACAAATTTGTCTTTGGAAAAAAAGTGATTTCCCATATGTTTTATGCGTTTTACTATGGAAATTTTAGTTTTTTCCTCGTTTCTAATTCCTTTATAAAAGCTTCGTTTTTTAGATTATGGCTTGTATAATCAAGGTTGCTTTGTTTATAGTCGATAAAGCTTCAAGATTTGCACGATTTGAGATTTTAAAATAGAATCATTAGAATACCATGCTAACACAAGTGAATCGCAAATCTAGTTCTGCGCTAGGAACTAAACATCCCAATATTTTCCGTTTTATTGAAAGCCTAAAAATAGAGCATTCAAAAAATTATATCATACGCACCCAAATGCTTGCAGGCGATCAAAGGCCACCACGCAAACATAGCTTCTTTGACTACAACCCCAGGATTAATCGTATCCTCAATAATTTTAATGAAAGGCCAGCATTAGCATATTTTAAAGCAGTCGCTTATAACATTGAAATCAATGAAAAAGTATTTAAAAAAATTAGATTGTTTAGTTTGATTGAACCCACACACGGACGTGCATCCGTCTTTAAACCATTACGATTACGAACGTAAGACGGTTGATTCACGGCGCACCATGATTTTTTTATTAAAAAACATTAAAAGTGAATTGTGAATTATTAATTGTGCATGATGTGAATTGTGCATCGTTAATTGTGTGGACACCGTGAATTGTTCGTCGTAAATTGTGAAAAGTGAATTGTGCACCATGAATCAACTGTCTTCCATCCAAACAATACATTCAATTGGTATGGACCATCATCATTTTAAGAAATGACACATTTACACTTAATAATGTGTATAAATGAAACTAAATAGAACGACTTGATTGAATAAACTGCTTTTGATTAATCAAGATGTATCCATGCATGTTCTTTAAAGTGAAAAAGTAGTTCTAAGATTAAAGGCCGTGTTTCACCTGTCACTTTTTTCCAACAAAATGTTTTACACTAAAAGATGTATGTCATTTTTTTGTATACGTTTACCAATTTTGTACACCATTAAGTAGAATGATTTATTTACAGATGGGGTTGAACGTTTGATCTAATTCGGATCAACTCATGTTTCATGAATGGCTAAAAAGTTGAAACTATGTACACAGAGAGAAAAAGGCTTGCATGGATCATGCATACCAATTCATAAACGAATTAAATGGATATTTTTATCTTTTTATGCATAAAATTCATTATTTAAGAATAACAATCATGAACCATGAATAAATGTCAGTGAATGCTTATTCATAATCTAATCCATTCGCTCATAACATTAAAATAAATAAATAAAAATTTTAACCAAGTCTATCGTTCATACTCCAGCCTGTGTTATGAACTATCTACTTATATACATAATTTTCTTATTTTTATTTATGAGATTTTTCCTTGGTTTTTTTTTATTTTAGTAAATATAATTCGCTAAGTCAGTGCGTTCTGCTTGATACTTAAGGTATTAAGCGAGAATTGTATTTTTGTAGTTCGGTCGTAGCTACCTGATGAGTAGGCCTTAAATAGACCAATATTATTGAACTCAAGGAGGGTCCTCTCATTTTTTGATAGTCGATACATTTGTATTGACTCTGGGGAAAGGGGGGCGGGGGCTTTTCTACTTTTGCCTGTCATGCGTTATTTCATGCAAATATATGGATTATTATTCATAAGCAATGAACAACTGCCAGAAATTTGGCAAATATTAAGCAGATAAATCATAATAAATCATATATAAGTATGCAATACAAAGCATAAAACAATAAAGTAATATGTGTAATTTATGAGTTAATTTCATAAATAAATATGAATTATTTTTCATTAAACATGAATAACTAAACATGGATATTATTTTTAAAACATTATGAATATAATTCATAATAGATGAATAAGTCCTTATTCACAAACTATGCATATTAAACATTTATTGTGCAATGGTCATTCACGGTGCCAAATCAAAAGGTTTTATTCATAATTTATGTACCCTTATTCATAATACGAGATATGATTTCTCTCTGTGTACAACTTGGATCTAAATTTTTCTAAAAACAAAACCAACAAAAATGATATGCAGATATAGTATCACAAAATGATAATTGTCGCAGCATCGTTTTTGTTAACATAAAATGCAATACAAATTTGACGAAAAATAAATTGTTTTGATTTATTTTCATTCTTGTGTCGTGATTTTGATTGCGAACTTAGTGCAGATAATTTATTTTGAATATTGCACCATAAAACCATATTAAATGCGACCAAACAAATCGTTTTTGTATGGCATTAAACGAGCTTCTACATATAAGAAATATTTTATTGGTTTTCCCAAAAACTTAACTTAATACGATTGTTGTTGTTCTTGTTGTAACAACCTTCAATGTTAACTTTGATCTGACTCGGTGTAGTGAAATGCTAATAGTGGTATAGTGTAGAAATTAATATACTCGGATGTTCAATTTTAAACCTGAGTTGTAGGTCTGGCCAGCTTTTAACTTGTGAACTTTTAACAAAATCTCTCCAATACTGTGAAATTATACACAAACAGCCTACATTCATTGCTTTATGAATATGTTAATTTATTTATAAACAATTAAGCTGCATTTGAACAATCATCATTTGCAGATATAATTAGAAAAAATACCTTACGCTCATCTTTCAACATTCCATTAAATTTGTATTTTTACTTTCCTAATAAATTAACTCAAATAATTTATTTTTCTAGCATTTATTGTTGCTGTTGTTGTGTCAAACTGTCATAACTGATTTAAGTTATTCCGCCTCAAAAAACCAAATTGTTTCAAATTTTTTGGATATTTGCCTATAATATCTCGATTTGTTTTTTTATTTTTAATTTTCTTTTTTTTTAATTTTAAGAACCTCGCACTCAACAATACTCGTATACCTTTCAATTTCATAATCAATTAAACAAAATTTTATTCACAGCATTGTGTGAAATTTTGTTTTTATTAATTGATTGTGAATAATTGAGTTACTGAAGACTGATAAATTAATGGAAAACAAAAAAAAAGATTTTATGAATGAAATCTAAAAAGAAAATTTTTGTAAGATAAGTATTTGATACATACTGCATACGAATATGAATGAGTTCTAAAAAAAAAATTCAGAACATATTTTGACTTTTTAAATTCTAATTGGATACCTAGCCCTACACTGTAATAATCAACCAAATGCTTTATTGTCAATAACATAACATACCAATTTTGGCGATTGCGATGAGGAAATTGTAGCTTCGAATCAACATAATTTTAAATCTAAATATGTAAGTATGAATAATGTGTTGTTTCCGTTTTACAGACACGCGTTTTATTGGCAAATTGCTAGAAATGGATTTATTGAAGTAATATGTACGGGATAATAAACAATATTTTTGTTGCGGAATGTAGGGGTTGAATAATTTATTGTTTACATACGACTAGTGCGCTACCTACCCGCAACGGAAGTATTATGAATTTAACTCAAACAAAACAATCAATCGCGGTTTATTTATAACAAAATGGCATAATATGTAACTTATGGCATTTAAAATTCGTAACAATATAACAATAAAAACTGTGGGAAGTACGGTAAACATATTTATTCGAATACCTGAACTAATTTTATTATAATTTATTTTATATGTTCTCTCGAATATTTTTCACGGGACGAATATGTGACAGACAAATTAATTCGCATGAATTATTGCCAAACTACCGTAATTTATATTAATTTTTCACTATACCAACAAAACAAAAAATGTTTATTTTATTTTTATTACTTATATGCAAACATTTTTTAAATATTTAATTTTTGGCAGCTAATTTTAGGTAATTATAGAAATTCCATAATAAAATTTTTAACTAGCAGCATTAAAAGTAGTTCTATTCCACAATAGATGTCAGTACGGATAAATAAAGCGTAGAGCGAACGCCATACTTTGAATGTTACTTACTAACATTAGATGTGTAGTATGGGAAACATATTAACAGAGCATTCCTGAAAAACTTTCAGATTTGTATGAATTTCCAACATAATGAAAAATGTTTGTTTGCTATATTAGAAACTCATACCTGTAAGTAAAAAGTAAAACGTTTTTTCCATTGTGATTGTGAATGCTCTATAATTTATATTCGATATGAAATTTTGTATATTAAATTAAAAATTATATACCTTTCACTGTAAAACATATTTTGTTCATTCGTTTAGATCTTTATTCGGTTTTGTATTTTTGATTTTTTATTAACATAACCACCGTTTGCATGGAGAAAGAAAAAGTTATGTAGACTATTTTGTCTATGATTTTATAAGTGTGTCACTCACCACTTATATTGTAGTTGAAAATTAAGTAAATAAAGAATTAAAAATGTAGAAATTATTTCGTTCATATTTCAGTAAAACAATCCGAAACTAAAAATTGAGCTACCACATTCTCCTTCGATTTTTGAGGCAATAATCAAAAGATAACTTCATTATACATATTTATGATATTGATTAGTATTGGTGTGACATACTAACATTAACTGGGTTTAACATAAAATATTTTAGTAAAGTGTTTTTAGCTTCGAGTAGCAAGGTTAAGAAATTTTCGGTTGTTATTCAATTTTTTTTATAACTTCTATTTTATTTTGTATTTAAAAATTAATTGGACACTCAGGCCCGATTGTATAATCGACGATAGATGATTAATCACCTGATTTATCGTAGTTTGCATTGTATGAACGACGCTAATAAAGAAAATTAATCGAGGATTTTTTTTACCATCTGTTTTATCATCCCGTTTTGGTGACTGAATCAGAGAGTAAAATATTTTTTTGTCAGGCAGCATTCAAAACTGTCTTAATCGTTCATACATTTGGCAAAAATATTTGTACATATGTATAATATAAAATAAACAAATTTATAATAAATATCAACAAAAAAAAAAACAACCATCAAAAAATAATTATTGTCATACAAAAAACTGGTATAAAACTGTAATAAAAGAGAGGATAGATTTTTATTTAGCATCGTTCATACAATCGACGAAAAGTAAAATCCTTGAGTAGTGATTAATCATTACTCTCGGTTTTTTTTTTCATTTAGCGGTGTTCATACCAATCGGCCCTAAATGTTGATAAACTTGCCAATAAATTTGATTTCGAATTATAAGCAAAACAACTTTGGTACTAACCTGTATTATAATTTTTCGAACAGTTTGGAGGAAGATTGAACGAAAGACATATATGTTTTATCTCTTTTCGTCATAAACTTTTCTACTGAATGAACATGAATGACGAAAAGAATAAAACATATTCTCTTTACTCCTTTCATTATTCAATTGGTTTAAAATATCATATATCTATGGTTTTTTTGTCGTGTTCTTTTCGTTTTTTCAAGTCAACACGAATTTTGTGGGTGAAAAGTACATGAAACAAAATTGACGAAGTTTTGTGCTTGTATTGGTTACTTGATTGACATTTCTAAACGTCAAATTGAAATTTGGCGGCTCATTCTATTTAATTAAATTAAATAATTAACACAACAAATATTAAACACATTAAACTAAACACAAAACGAGAATAAAAATGATCGAGATACAAAAAATCACTGCTATTAAATATTGAAAAATTTTGACAACTAAATTGACGTTTCTATTTTTGTTGGTGTTAGTAGCTACGGATGTGAAATTCATGAAAAAATCCGCATCTCGTAAAATTGATGCACATTTCAAAATAATTGACGAAGTTTGGTGAAAAGAACACAGTTTTTGGATGTGCGTCAATTTTTTTTGACGAATTTGGGTGAAAAGAATTCAACATTAGTTTTCTTTATCCAAATAACGCAGCCTATCGCGATTAACATTATGTAATAACCAAATTCATGAGACAGATATAATTAGGTATATCGATATTTTTATTCTTAAAAAAAAAATCAAACCAGAAAATATTTATGTAATACGAATTATGAATAATAACGTACAGATTAGGCGCACTTATTTGTAAAATTCATAATTTGATTTTGCCGATTTCCAATTGAGAAACAAATAATATTATGCACAAATCACTTATAATAGATTACGCCTTCGTGACGTCAACTGAGAGTTGCTAGTAAGATATTGCAAAGGAAATGTATGAAAAATAAGGAATTTGTCTAATAAATGTATAATATATGGATGTATTATGGACATGGTTGAATATGGATATATTATGGTTGAATATTTCTTTCCTCTGACAAAATAGGATCCATGCTTTCAACAATCCTTTCCTTATTTGTTGGAAAAGAATGGAAACTATATGGACAGTTATTTATATTGTTATTACAACAATTAAATACGGTGCACCACGTTATTTATTTATTTTAATTTAATTTTTGGATTCAATTACACACAACAATATTGTGAAACAAAACTGTTCACTCTCATTTGACGTCATTATTGCCAGCCGTTTATTTTATGATCCAAATAGGCAAAGTGCGCAAGGCGTAATCTATTATAAGTGATTTGTGAATATTATGTATGTCACGTTTATAAGCATTAAGGTAACCTTTATATATGTAAATATTATTATTATTGTTTTATTTTTTGAAAACGTATATTTCCAAAATACTACTGAGATTAAAAACAAGTAAAAGGCCCTACACACGATCCAATTTGGTCGGTCCAACCAAATTGGTATGTCGGTCCAACCAAATTGGAGTTGCCTACACACGATCCAATCGGTTGGTATATGTTGAGTACAGACGAACACTACATCAAGAAATAACAACATTATTTATTTTTTTTTTCTATAGCTCAGCTATCTATGAAATTTCACTATAGACTAGAAAATTGTCAACCGATAATACTACACACGATCCAATTTGGTTGGTTGGTTGGCTGGTCGGATGGAAATTTTCATCCAACACATCCGACAAATTTTTTTCAACCAACATGCATACACACAAAAAAATAAAAGGTCACCACAACACCGAATCGGTGTTACATAGTGTCCCACCGATCGGATATTTATAATTTGAATCCAATCGGATATTATAATAAAAATGGCATAAAATACATTTGGATAAAAACTTTTACACCGCATAAAACCCAAACAGGAACATTCATCTTTAGGAAAACACCTAGAGGTGCATTTTATTAAATCCAAAAGGAGTTTCTATAAAAATTTATCTTTTCGGATAGATAAAAATATTTATCCGTTGATGCGTATTTAATTTTAAAAAACTTCAGTTGGAGAAAAATAAAATACTTTTTCGGATAAAAAATCAATTAACACCGCACATTTTTTGAGTGTATGGTTTTTATCCCATTGGTATTTTATTTTAATGTATATGATTTTAATATGTTCCGAAGATTGTAAGATAATTGAATCTTCTCATCAGGCCACTGCGACTAGACTGATTGTATCACAATTTAAATTCTATTATACAGAAGGAATATGCAGGTTGCTTTAGCGAATTTAACTAATACAGCCAAAATCTCTTACAATTTTACTTTTTCACGAAAACTCCAAACGGTGTAAATATTTACTCCGATTGAACGAAAATAATCTCTGGGAAGGACTTTTTAAAAAAATCCGCTGTTGACAACTTTTGCGTTTACTCCGAACGGTGCAAAAGTATACTGTTCGATCCTTTTGGATATTTTAAAATTTGTACCCGATCTTGCGGAGTTAATATGGTACTATTGGATAAAAAATAAAGTTTTTTTCGGATAAAATACCATTCACACCGCAATATTTTTTTGTGTGTACACACGTACCAATTTCCAACCAAATTGGATCAACCGTCCGACCAAATTGGATCGTGTGTAGGGCTTTTAATATATATATATTTAGTAGGGACTTTTTCATATAAATCGAGCGGCCTTATCCAAACGAGTAGTTTTATTTTTCTTACGTTAGTAGTACCCTAATAGTGGATTTTTCGATTTTTAAAAAAGTTCAGTTAAGTGGCATCAAATTCACTTCAAAAATAGAATTTCAGCTTCCAAAACATTGGAAAAGGCTTTTGATGACAATGCACTGTCCAGAGCGAGTGTTTTTGATTGGTAGATATTGTTCAGAAAAGGCAGAGAATGCATTAAAGACGATGAACGTCCTTGATATCCTTCGACGTTTGCCGAGAAAGGAAGTCAAGGATTTTGTGCTCAATAATCGTCGATGGATAATAATTAAAGATCTTGCTGCATGATACAAATATGTTTATTTTTTGACTGTCAGTACGCCTCTGTACTTTTGTCGAACAAATGCAAAAATGGACAGGTAATAAAATCACGGACATGTATGGTTTTTGTCTGACATTTAATAAATTAAAGGTTATCATCAAACAGACAACTTTAAAGCGTCGGACTTCAAAATTGACCCAAACATTTTGCCGAAGAATCCTACCTCTAGAACTTAAATATTTTTGTTACACAATTCTACAAAAAATAGCTAGTTATGAATAAATTTTCAAACTTCGTTATTTAGACATGTTTTCGATGTGGACACGCTTGACGACCACACTTTTTCTCAAACGGAGTTATTAGGAGAAATATAATGATCGGTATCATTTAAGGCCAAAAAATTTAATAAAACAAAAATGTGATTAAACTTAATATTTAATTAGTTGAAATTTATAGTTTTCTTGAAGCTGCCATTGAATTTTTACGTTCGCCTTTAGAAACAACTGGCCATTTGCCCCTTTTGCGAAGCAAAACCAATGAAAGAAAATCAATAATTTTATGGAAATGCTCATAGCAAAGGTCATTATGATTTGGCATAAAAGATAAAAATCTTGAATTTAGTTTCTCCAAACTAAATTTTGTCATTTCTTCCAATATATTATTAATATGACTATTTTTATTAAAAAAAATTTTCAAATATTTGAACTAAAAATGTAGCCATTTCAAACCACTCATGTTGGCGCTTGTAGAGATCCGAATTTGGAGCTACCTTTCTTGAAATTTTTTTCATGAAGAAACACATCATTCGCATTGACCACGGTGTCAAGCTTTAATAACTTTCTGATACATTTCTCGCAATCAATTTTTACGCGTACACAACAACCAGCAAAATATGCTATTGCATTGGAAGTCAATTGCGTGAATTCCGTTGTGGGGTTAGACAGTAGATCATTCGCCTATGACGAATCGATTTCTTGCTGATCCTGATGGTTAATGCTGCTTTTATATTCATTCTTGAATATTTTTCAATTTAGCTTTAAATGTAAATTATCATCAGGTAAACAGTTGGAGTGTATTGAATTGAACAAAACTTTCGCAACCACAATGTTCGCAAAATGTACCCCGATTTGGTAGCTCTACGGTATATAATTGAAGTCGCCTTTGCCCCTTAAAGCCGAAAAAAAATTCAACTTTGGACTACTGTTGAGTTAATTTTAAATTGTAGGGTAACAAATAATATTCTCAGCTCTAACCACAGGTACATACATTTTAACATCATAGCATTAAAAGCCCACCTCCTAAACCATATCTTAACGGGAAATTAACAGATTGGCAACTAACTTGTTTCCCTAATTCATCCTTCTATAGATCAAAAGAACATAAAAAAAAGCTTAAGATTCGCTACATAACTGCATGGAGAACTTCTGCGAGGGAATGAATAATCTATGTTATACCTGCATGCGCTAGACTTAATAGAGGGTTGGTTACAAATGATACTTGTAGACTTTATTTTATGAAATCTTTTCCGTAAGCGAAATTATTGCGCTCTACGTTCTGCGTTAGAGCAGCTTCCCTTTAAATCATAAAAATCAGGTGGTCCTGATGGGATTTTTTCGGCTGAATTTCAGCATGATTTTTCTATTATTAAGGGCCACCTGCTCCACTTTTTTAAAGCGTTAGTGGCTTTTAGTATTGGAGAGATATTGTATAATTGGGAGTACAAAGAAGTTTCCGTCGTTTTACAAAACATGGATCTAAGAGTAAATGGTAAAAAAAGTAAATACGGCAAGCTTAGGTGATTGGGGAAATTAATGCAATTCTGGATGAAAATGCATGTCGAACGGAAGTATAACTTGCATAATTATTGGGACATAACAAGCTATCACCACTCGGTTACTTGCACGCATTCAAAAGTAGGGGAACTGGGTCCTATACGAATTGAAGTTCAGAGACGCTGAACGGCGTTTTTTCATTTGCGAATATATACATCGTTTTGTTTACCCTCAGATTAGTGTAGTACTACTGATTCCACTCTCTAAATGTTATTTAAATGTATTATTGCCGAGATGTTAATGCCATTGAGTTACATACATTTGTTAATTGTCAATTGTACCTACTGTAACTCAATTAAATTATTAAATTTTTGTTTTTTGTTATATGTACTTTGAAATATGTATTTTGTTGAAAAATTTTAATTATTATATATTAAACAACCATATTTCAAAAGAATGTCATTTGATAAAAAAATATAATACTGCATGTGGTCTGCAGGCCTGCATATTTTGACTCATTGATATTCTGCGATAGCAGACGTTAGTGACGTTGTTTAAATAAATGTAAACCAGAAATGTAATATAAGGAACTTTTTCATACATTATAAATTATACAAAGCCAAACCAATAATTATTTATAAATTTCAGTAATATTCAAAAGTGAAAGCGCTTAAATTACACAAGAACTATACATATTTATAACCTTCGCTTACACAAAACATTTAACTTCCCTCATTCTCTATATCAAGAAGGTTAACCGCATTTTTGCCACTCTTGTTTTGTTTTATAAGAAGCTAAAAAAACATAGACAAAAAATTAAAAGACCAACTATTTTTCATTCGTTTGTAATCACATTTAGATATTGTATTTTATTTATTAATTGAAATTATTTAATTCATTATATTACACAGATAGTATTAGGGTGGTTCTTAGTTTTAAACCTAGTTTTTTTATAATTCTAACTGGTACCCCAGAGGCTGTAAATAACATCATTTTTTTAAAAACTGTAATTTTCCAAATTTAATGAAAATGAAATATTCGTAATTAAACACGTAAATAAACTAATTAATACTGATAGAACTAAAAAAGATTTTTAGGCCTACAACAAGTCGTAAAAGACTATCGGAGCCATATTCAATCTTGCTCAAAGCACTCACTATAAAACAAATATTTATTAATTTTATTATGTAATATGTCTGTATTAATTTAATATTTCAACGGCTAAATTAATAAGATCTATAATTTAGCCGTTATAATATTGGTTATCAAACAAATATAAAACATTTTATTATTGTAATAAACAGAAACTTGTTTTTAGTGGTTCAAAAGTTCTTGGGCTTATTTTAGTTGCTCGTTTTGATTTAAAATTAAAGAAAATTAACAAAAATTATATGAGGAAATTTATGACCTAACAAATTTATCTAAATTTTAACCCTCTTTAGGGCACCTGTTAGAGATAAATAAATATTTTACCGGATACTTACTTACTTAACTTATATAGTAGAAATACAAAATTAGTTTCTTCAGAATACGTTAAAGACCCCCTAATATTTATATTCATAATACATAAATTTCTTATTAAATAATTAGGCATTAACTAGCTAAAAACTACTTTAATATAAGCGTATGCAAAACACACACTGTGCGTGAGTCTTTTTTATCACTCTTTCAATTCCATTGCTGAGTTTACATAGCCTGCGTCATTGCCATTTTCGGCAGTGTTTTCATCGGTCTTTTTATGGGATTGTACCGCCCAGGGTTGTAGCTCACCGGATGCCCAAAACCAATACACTAAGCAACCAAATAAATAAATACCAGCCGAAATGAAAAATACAATTCGCCATTCTTCAGCCGTCTTATTTGCAACAATGAAACCGCTGAGCAATGGACTTACAATACCAGGAATAGTGGCAAATGTGTTCCCGATACCCATTAAAACGCTAGCGTGGTTTGGTGCAATGTCTAAATGATTTACGGCAAAACCAGACCAAGCAAATGCACCTAAACCGACTGCTATCGTAATACATGTTATACACCCTATTGGATCTTTTACGTAGGCGGCTGCGATCATAAATACCGTCTGTGCTAAAAATGCCGAACAATTAAAATATCGTCGAACTTGAGTTGTTGTTAAATATCCTTTTACTTGGCATATATCAGCCAGATATCCAGACACTCCAAGCAAAATTCCCATTGTTAAGTATGGAATTGCGGATAAAAATCCAGTTTTTCCCAGGTCATAGTTTTGTGTGTCGGTCAAAAATTTCGGCAACTGAGTCAAAAGCGTATAAAATCCCCAATTTTCAGAAAAATGTGACGCAATGATTGCCCATACTGCTTTCGAACGGAATATCTCTTTCCAAGGATGCTTGATTGGCTCGCGTTTCGATGTCTGTCCCAACGAATGTTGAATATAATCCAATTCCTGTTTCGAAATGTACTTATCTTTTTCGGGGCCTTCACGTACAATTATCATCCAGGACACAAACCAAATACAGCCGATTGTCCCGAAAACATAAAATATACTTTCCCAACCAACAGTGTCGGCTAAAATACCACTCAGCGGCATTGCAACAACAGTTCCGGCATAATTTCCAGCAAATGCAATAGTAGCCATTCGTGATCTTTCATATGGTGGGGCCCATCTTGCCCAAATAGCGTGTATGCATGGAAATGTGACACCCTGTAATTTATTTAAAATATAATTATTTATTGCCGTCGTAAATTTTATAAGAACTTTAATATTATTTACCTCAAAAAAACCTTCAATTATTCGCACAGCTAATAACACATAAACGCTCATGCTCGCCGCCAATGGCGTTAATAATGTAAAAATTGCAGTGGCTCCTATTCCTACGCCAAACACAAGATTTCCACCAATTTTGGCAGCAACAAATCCACCAATAAACTGCGTAAGTATATAACCATAAAAAAATGAGCTGAGCACTAACCCTTCCTGTTTCGAATCCCAATCAAATTCTCTTTCCACCACAATTGTACCATTCCCATAGTCGACTGTTTTATTTTGTGTCATTGCAACAATGGCAATGCTTAAGTTAACCCGCATAGAGTACACATTAAAAAATCCAAAAAACGACATCATTACAACAACATAACGACGTTTCTTCCAAAATCTCCATGTTAGTTCATCTTCAACGGGAGGAGCACTGTAAAATAAAAATTTAAATATAAATCATTTTGTTCTTGGTAATCCAATTTCATTATGAAAAAAAAGGTGTCAACGAGGTCAAACAATAAATAATTTTTCTAAACACAATTCCGTCTTATCACTATTCATACAATTGAGGCTATTTCCAGTACTCAAATAAAACAAAGGGGATGTTGGTGGGAGCAATGCGTTATACTGTAAACAAGGTAGCAAATTTTGATAATTTTTTTTTTATCGAGTTGAGTAATCCCCTTTATTCAACGACACCGTACATGTATAATAAAATGACGATTTAACATTTAAATTTATTAATTTTGATGTCGGCACGTGATGTTGTTTATTATATTGTTATGGTGAGTAAACCGGTATTTTGGTTCAATGGATTAACATAAACCATAATCAAGCCGTCTTGCAAATTCAAGTTTGATACAAATTTCTGTTGAATTTCAAACCATCCAAGTATAATTAAACTAAAAACTTGAATCGGTTTTCCGAATTTTGATACAAAAAATCGAAAAATGATGAAATTTGGTTTCCAAATTTCGACACATACACATGCGTTGGAGTGCAAGTATATTTTTTTTATGATTTCTGTAGACGCCATTTGTTGTGATTTTTTGTTGTTAGTTAACTAACGCAAATGCGTAGCAATTACTACGCTAAATTTTTTTAGCTTAAATTTGAAATTTGTGCGAGTAAATTTTAAGTTCATAAATCAATATGTGTAACTAGGGGGGGGGGGGGGGGGGGTACAACCCGTCCTAGGACGGAAACAATTTATATAAAATGCATTTGTCCAGCGGCCGCTGCTTCAATTACCATTTGACAATTTGATATTTTTTTAACCGCTAGGTTTTAGCAGCCGAGTAGGAATAACTCAAGATTAAAGGCCTTTAATTACTATTGTTCCTTAAATAGACCTTAAACCAAAGAGTAAGGGTTTTTAAGGAAGATTTTACATACATATGTCGGAGCATCATACAAAAAACCTTACAGACCGACAAACAGCGGGAGCTGTGCGTTTCTTCACAAAAAAATTCGGGGTGGGCTGTTTGGTCTACTTGGCCGTAGCTGTTTTGAGTGATAACGTTCATAAGATGTTGATATTAATTATTTTAATTTAATAAAAATTATATTTATTTGGTTTCAAACTTATTTTTATTTTTTAAATCTCCAACGTTTCGGTGGTATTTTCCACCATTCTCAAGGAGCAATCCAAACCAATAATAAAAATTCTTTTCAAAAATTTGAAAACTATTTTACAAAAAATTCCAGTGTAGCTTGATTTGAAAGCTATTTTTTCAAAAATTATGTATAGCTTGATTCAAAAAAATGTTTTATATAAAATAAAGTGAAGAATTTTTTAATCTAATATATAAAAATCTCGTGTCACGGTGTTTGTGGTCGCACTACTCCGAAACGGCTCGACCGATTTTTATGAAATTTTTTATGTATATTTGGTAGGTATGAGAATAGGTCGTAAAGTATATTTCATACCGCTAGGTGATTAAGGTGTCCCCCTTATCCCCAAAATGTTTGTATATATCTAACAAAAATTTTTTTTTCGTATTTTTTTTTTATTTGGCATCAAAAAATACCTATAACCCCAAATTTTCACCCTCCTACCCCACTCTCCCATTTTTTAATCGCGATTTTAGTATTTTTGTATGAACAATATCCAAATAATTTAACTGTAGTTCGTATTTCAAACATAACGAAATAATTTATTTTGTTGTATGGCAGTAGGCGCTGCGTCAGCCTCATCTAACTTTCATCCACGTATGCGCAAGTCATTCACGAAAAGCGTTGCATCGTTTTGACTTTTCATTCTGCATTTGTTATGTATCACAACGCAGTGCGTTGCGGCTACAATAACCTCAATTGGCCTAATGCCAGGCGCATCGTCGGCGAACTGGACGCCCTATTGAATGAGCACAATGAACTATTGAAAATGTTCAAATCACACATGCACGAATTGCAAAGTGACAATAACGCTATTGTCATAAATCCTGATAAAACACCAGCTGGAGAGCACGTGCGTAGATTCAATGCGCCTGTTGTTGACGACGTTGCTGGAATCATGATTGGCGACCGCACATCGACACGAGAAATCGTGATTCGAAGAAGAACCAATAATCTGGAGTTCATCGCCGACACACACCGTTCATACGACGCTCTCCAATATCCGCTAATTTTCTGGAAGGGACAAGACGGATATTGAATAAACATTAAACAACGAGATCCCGCCACAGGTAATTCATTCATTAGGAATATCATTACTCATTTGGAATTAATATTTATGAATTGAATATGTTGTTACAGGAGCCGAAACAAACAAGAAAGTGAGCTCAATGGATTTTTACGCGTATCGTATGATGATTCGACGCGGTCAGGACAACGTCATTCTGCGATGTCATGAGCTGTGCCAACAATTCATGGTCGATATGTACGCGAAGGTAGATAGCGAACGACTGCGATTCCTACGACATAATCAACAGAAGCTGCGTGCGGAAGAATACATTCACTTGCGAAACGCTATCATGAGTGACACCGACATCGCCGAAATTGGTAACTCTATCATTCTATCATCATCGTACGTAGGCAGTCCACGTCATATGCAAGAAGACATACAGGATGCTATGACTTTCGTGCGCGAGTACGGACGACCGTGTTTATTTATCACGATTACATGTAATCCAAAGTGGCAGGAAATTACATCTTTACTATTGCCAGGCCAAAATGCAATACATCGTCATGACATTACAGCACATGTATTCAAACTAAAATTGAAGTCTTTAATGAGCTGCATTACCAAATTACACGTATTAGGTCCCACACGTTGCTGGATGTATTCGGTTGAATGACAAAAGCGAGGATTACCTCATGCACACTTTTTGATTTGGTTAGTCGACAAAATACGCCCTGAAGAAATCGATAGTGTAATTTCCGCGGAAATTCCAGATCCATCTACTGATCAACTACTGTTCGATATTGTTACCACAAACATGATTCATGGCCCATGCGGTGATCTGAATCGTTTTCGCCTTGCATGGCAGATGGAAAATGCACAAAGCATTTTCCTAAAGATTTCACCAACGACACAATTACAAATGTCGACAGATATCCAATATATCGTCGAAGAAATACTGATAATGGCGGACAGTCATTTACGCCAAATATCAACAACGGAGACATTGACATTGACAATCGTTGGGTTGTACCATATTCGCCTCTGTTAAGCAAAACTTTTTTTATTTTTTAAAAGATTTAAAAAATAAAAAAATAAAAATAAGTTTGAAACCAAATAAATATAATATTTATTAAATAATAAAATACACACATTCTTAAAATGTTTAAAAACACTTGTTAAATATGTCGCAAAATTACAAAAGGTTTAAAAAATCACTCGATCGATTTCGGCTTATTAGGCCATCATCAGGAGTATCTACTAAACCGTCTCAAAATTTTAAACCTTTTGTAATTTTGCGAAATATTTAACAAGTGTTTTAAAAATTTTAAAAATGTGTGTATTAAGTATGTTTCGCCAAGTGCCTACGGCAGAAAGTGTAAAAAGTATAAATAATAAAACTTAAAAAAGTTAACAAAATATTTTAATTTAATATAAATTATCTGCCACAGTTTCTTTACGCACTAATAAATGAGAGATTCTCTCTCTAGAATGTTCTCAACTATTGAAAATCGCTATTTTGTAGATTTTAATTTCAATTAAAATTTATGTGGAGGTTAATTTTCTTAATTTAAAACAAATTATCCGCAACAGTTTCTTTACTCACAAATTGAGATTAGAATTGCTCCGATCAGAAGAGGCATTCTCTCGCTACAATGGCTTGCCTCGCCGCCTGATGACGTCATTGCAATAATATGGTGCGTGAGGCATGAAGCCTAAGAACCAACCTAAGAAATCATAAATTTAAATTAAAGGTAATGCTTACACCAAAGGCAAAATTTCATGTCAATTTTCTGAATATGCGGTGTAAGACATTATCTTATCATGTCAAAAAAATATAAATTGGAAATACAAAACTAAAATGCTTTGAGCACAATCCCAGACCTTACCCGCTCTAGTCCAATACGTTACTACTAAGCCATATTCTCCATAATAAAATTTAGTCGTATTTTATTTGACAATTTACAACAACAATTGCACTATTAAATTCCTCAGTAGGAATTCTTCGAATTCCTGCTAAATTGACGGAATTCAAAATTCAATTCCTCGTGTAGTTTGCCTACTTCACGCTGGGTGCGCTAAACCACATTTTTTTATTTCTAAAGGTTGGCTGTGTGAATTTTTTTGTTATTTTGGCTATTTATTTGGCAATTAAAAGTAAATTAAAGATTTAGCAAATACGCTAAATGTAAACAAATACACATACCAATATTTTATTTGCGAAAAAAATGTATTTCGCCACAAAAAAATTCAAAACGCTGCCATCCGTTGAGAACCAATCGAATTCCAAACATTGAATTCTATGGTAATTTTATTTGACCAAAATTGAATTCCAATTTCAATTCCAATTCCTTGGTCAAATAAAATACGACTTTTATTTAATTTTCATTGTTATATTATTTCAAACATAGCATACTATGAAGTTTATAACAGGAAAAAAGAATTTTACCGAAAAATTTTCATAGCTTACTACAACTCATAATATAAAAGTTTTTAAATAATTTGTTGTAGTGGTAAAGGCATCGCCTCATGCAAAACGGAAAACCGGCATTTAAAACCGTCAAATCCAATTTTTGGCTATGTTGCTTCACTTTGCAATATAAAAATTATTAACAAATAGTTTTAATCTATAAGTTCCCCTTATTCTAAGAAAATTTTATTAAAATTGATTTAGTTTCATTCAAAAAGCCCCAATTTTATGTTTTACCGGCCGTCAAGCTAAAATCCGTCCGTCAAAATATAAAATTGGAATTTTTTGAATGAAATTAAATCAATTTTAATAAAAAATTTTACAAATAAGGTAGAACTTATAAATTCGAACTATTTTTTAATAATTTTCATATTGAAAAGCAAACAATTTTGTCAATAATTGCATTTGACGGTTTGAAATGCTGGTTTGCCGTTCGTGCATGGGGCAATGCCTTGATAACTATAAAGCGGAATGTTTAATTTAGGGCCGATTGTATGAACATCGCTAAATCCGAGAGTAATGATTACACACAAAAAAATAAAAGGTCACCACAACACCGAATCGGTGTTACATAGTGTCCCACCGATCGGATATTTATAATTTGAATCCAATCGGATATTATAATAAAAATGGCATAAAATACATTTGGATAAAAAATTTTACACCGCATAAAAACCAAACAGGAACATTCATCTTTAGGAAAACACCTAGAGGTGCATTTTATTCAATTCAAAAGGAATTTTTATAAAAACTTATGTTTTCGGATAGATAAAAATATTTATCCGTTGATGCACGTATTTAATTTTATAAAACTATATTCAGTTGGAGAAAAATAAAATACTTTTTCGGATAAAAAACCAATTAACACCGTAAATTTTTTGAGTGTATGGTTTTTATCCCATTGGTATTTTATTTTAATGCATAATACCTATGCATAATTAAATCATATTATGATTTTAATATGTTCCGAAGGTTGTAAGAGAATTGAATCTTCTCATCAGGCCGCTGCGACTAGACTGATTGTATCACAATTTAAATTCTATTATACAGAAAGAATATGCAGGTTGCTTTAGCGAATTTAACTAATACAGCCAAATTCTCTTACAATTTTACTTTTTCACGAAAACTCCAAACGGTGTAAATATTTACTCCGATAGAACGAAAATAATCTCTGGAAAGTACCTTTTAAAAAATCCGCTGTTGACAACTTTTGCGTTTACTCCAAACGGTGCAAAAGTATACTGTTCGATCCTTTTGGATACTTTAAAATTTGTACCCGATCTTGCGGAGTTAATATGGTACTATTGGATAAAAAATAAAGTTTTTTTCGGATAAAATACCATTCACACTGCAATATTTTTTTGTGTGTAATCACTACTTAATAATTTTACGTTTCGTCGATAGTATGAACGTTGCTAAATAAAAATTTAGCCTCTCTTTCATTGCAGTTTTATAGCAGTTTTTTGTATGACTTGCAATACTTTTTCTATGTCGTTTACTTTATTGATGTTTATTAAAATTTTTTTTTGTTTATTTAGAGAAAATAAAATTTGAATGTCCGAATTTGACATTTTCTTCCTTGTTGAGTCCATTTTTAATAATTACGTTCTGTTATAAAAATGTCTCGTTTGTATGATACACCACATTTAAAATATCAAAAAAACAAAAACAAATTTTTTTAGTCTATGATTCAGTCACCAAAAAGAGAGGATAAAACGGATGGTAAAAAAAAATTATCGATTAATTTTCTGATTTAGCATCGTTCATACAATGCAAACTACGCTAAATCAGAGGATTAATCATTTATCCTCGTTCATACAATCGGGCCCTAAGTAAAATATTTGGTTATTACATGAATACTAAAAAAATAATAATAAAATAAAAAAAAATAAAAAATCGGTTGGGAATCGAACCGAAGAGACCTTTGTCGCTCTAGTCCAGTGCTTTACCACTATGCCACAAACTATATTAAATTTCACTTTTAATTTGCAATGTTAAATTGTTGTATTATTTCAAAGCGTTCTACAGTGTCCCTAGCTAGCTAAATACATATATTAATATTATGTGAAAATACATTTTTATTAAAATCATCCATAAGGTAAATATTGATTGAACCTTGTTTTTGTAAAAGTGTAATATGTGATAGGAAATAACAATATGAAGTTTATATTGAAATAGTGTCTATTTAATTTACATTTTTATTTGTTAAAATTGTACTGATTAGCAAATTTAATTAACCCATAAGATAGTTTAAAGGGTAATTTTTGTATACTTGATTCATTTGGAACAGTTTTATAATTTTAAATGTCAGAAGTTTGCCTTTAAAAATTACAGAAATTTGATAATAAACTGTAGTGTTACGAAAAAACGTAAATTCTTAACACATTATGTACGGGGCGGGTATTAGTACCCGTTTCGTGGACTGTCGTGTATCATTTTTAATGTACCTACGTTAAAAGCGGGGCAATGTTTTAGTGTCTGGCGCATAATGCACGTATTGGCGTTTAATAGTGCCGTTAGTGATGTGAAATTGCCGGTAATTTATAAAATGATAATTATTACCGGTAAGTTACCGGTAGCTTATGACAATTTTTGGAGGTTTTTAATTCCTTTGAACTATTTCAAAAACTAAAGCATTTATGAGCAAACACACAGAGAACAAACATACATATTTTAAATTAAATTTGAAATAAATTTGGCATTATTGATTTTTGCAAAACTCGCGACATCCACAATTGACAATTTATTTCCATCATCACAAATTTTGGCAGTAACTGACAAGAAGTAACTTTACTAAACAAATAAAATAAAGAAAATTGTAAATGACATTCACTGTATTTTCGATTTGGTAAATCAGAAAAATAACAGAGGCCAATCACTTATAATATATCTATCAATCAAAGTAGAAATATTACCCCTCTCCCTTTTCTTTCCCGCGGAGTCAATACAAAGTGTATCAACTCTCAAAAAATTAGAAATCTCTTTGAGTTTTCGTGTTGGTAATTCGGTTTCGTACAGAAAAAGTAAGGTCTCTGGTCTACTCTACTCTTCAGGTAGCTACGACCGAACTACAAAAATTCAACTCTAAATTCTACATTACAGTGAATACAGAAAATACAGTGCATGTCATTTACAAGTAATATATTGTCTATAAAATAGCCGAAACATTTTCTTAATATTCAGACAATTGGTTAAAAGTATTGTAAATTTTACAACATTCGTGCAAGTACATCAGACATCCAGCAGAAGCGATTATCCAGGAAGATTGTCAAAAGATGCAAAAAAACATAAATTGGTTAAAATTTGTACAGGTGGCATAAAACTAAAACCCCAGAGACAGTCCCGTGTTTGTGCTGCGCATAAGAAAAAAAGTTTAACCTGCTACATGTGCCAATTTTGCAAAGTGTCTTTTCATAACGGAGACTGTTTTTTTAAATACCACACTTCAAACAAATATTAGTGAGTGGTTTACGTAAGTCTAAAAACAATAAGACATTTTTCACAATATCTTTTAGTTTATAAATGTAAAGTTATCAATATAGTTTTACTTTTTGAATAAAATATACAGATACAATCAATTATCAAAATTTTATTTTACAATTACGTTTAATTACCGTTAGTGTAAATCTATTACTTCATTTTCAAATGCGCATGTTTTGCTTACTTCGCAAATTACACTTACACCCGCTACGCAATATCGTTGCGTCTGTTAGACCACCCGCTCAAAACGTGTTAAAAATATATAATTGTATATTTATAAGTTAAAAAGTGGTAACTATAGCTCCAAAAATGTTTAGTGGCCCACGTATACATAGTGTATTAACCATTAAATTTCTGCAATTTTTGAGCACAAATTTTTCAGATTTAAAATTGTAAAACTGTTTCAAATGAACTGTACAAAAATCACCCTTTAGGTTTCATCCTGGATTAATTAAATTTTCCAATCATTACAATTACAACAAAAAAAAATTAATATGTCACAAATATGTATGCTATTACTCGAAGACCAATAACTGTAATTATTTTTAATTTCCGTCGGCCGTCGAAAAAGAGAGTTACCTTAATAAAAATGTTTGAAATAAAATTTAAATATAAAAAAAAAATATTTTAATTTAAATATGTATGTACCTACATACATATCCATATGTATAATTCAAAAATGAAATTTTGCCGCCAAAACTTATGTTTTAAGCCCCGTTCATTTTTTGTGCGACATAACCTAACTTTTTTTGTCATCATTTTCCGATTTGTTGGCCAACTTTCATAGTAAATCTTATATTTAATAAGTCGGACATTATTGCTGAAAAAGGTCGGTGATAAAATCAGCTAAATGTCAGAAAAATCCAAAAAATTTCGGATATCAAAATACTTGGGCACTCTAAGCAAAAATGTAACCGTAAATTTACGTTGTGTACGAATACGCACTACTTATACGTGCTCGTGCTGGTATGTAAATGTTAAATAATAAAAAGATTAATGATTGTGAATTGAGTTTAATGTGTAGATACGTGATCAAATACTTTTCTGGTTGTAAAATGTATATATTTATACTTCAGATAAGAGGACAATTAATACGGGAATTACCTATGTAGTATTGTTCATTTAATAAAATTAGAAGAAAAAATGTACTTTTTGATTTTGTGCTAAACAACTTGTGTCTAAATGAAAGTTAAATAATAAGAATAAGAAAGTTTGAAAACCGATAAATATGAATGTACGTAAAGGTATTTTGACGTAAATTGTAAGTAAGTTGTTCATTATTGTCAGCTAAAAAATAATCATTTTGCACGTAATAAATTTTATTGATGTACATATCTTTCTGAATAACGAACATTAATAAGCATTATTCATGTACTAACTGATGAAATTAATCAGCTCTGCATTCTAATAAATTTTTTTCTGATTTACAATAATGCTAAAATGCATTGTATATAGCACAGATGAAAATATTTTCAATATTTTCTCTTTTAAAGCGCTTTTTCCATAGGAAAACGAAAACGGATTTTACACTTTTTACAATAACTCAAACATCTTTAACATATCGTCCCTCTAGTAATGAAACAGCGTATAAGAAAAATAGTAGTTTTAAAATAATTCGCATTTAAATTTTAATTGAAAAAACTATTTGAAATAAAATCTTTTATTTTATAGAAAATTTAATTTTTTTTTAAATAAAAGATTTTATTTTAAAAAGTTTTTTCAAAAAACATTTAATTGCGAATTACATATTTTAAAACTACTATTTTTGTTATACGCCGTTTCATTACTAGAGGGACGATATTATAGCTTAAAGACTCTCAAACTTGTTCATAAGCACAACACAAAAATATTTTAATTTAAAAATAAATTAAAAATATTTAACATTCCCAGAAAATAAAATTCTAATATTTGCTGTTAGAAAATTTAACATATTTTTCGTCAGAAGAAGAACACGAAAATATTTTTCGTCTTGTTTTTCTGTTATAATTTTTTATTCTGTTATAATTCTTTACTCTCAAGGAAAAGTGACTTATTTCAAATTTGCAAATTTTTTAGGAGGTTAGTTTAACATTCTTTTAACGATGGGATAAACGTTACAAGAGATATCTCTTAATAATTTCATCTAGCTTACACATTTTTTATTAAAGATTGACACATCGGAGTCGGAGTAATATTTAAATAATTGAAATATAGTGGCAAATGTGGACTAAAATCTCTTTTGACTTAAATCGATTTAAGTCACTTTAACTTGAGAGTAAAGAATTTTGTAATGCAGGCTAAAAAAATTAATGAAATACCAACTTTACAGACTAAACACAAAAGCATTTTTTTTTTTCTTTTTTAATATTATTCTGAGAATTCCGTTTCTTTTTAAGTAAATTAAAAAAAAATTAACTCACAGATGCAAACATACAAGTTTTTATACTGGAATTTCAAACGAAAATACTTTTTCGGTTTCGTAATGGGCAAGGCATAACGAAAAGATTGCTAAAAGTTGTCAAACTTTTCGTTTTCCTATGGGCAAAGCGCTTAAGAGAATAACTGGAAAAATAAGTATTAAAATAAAGATAATCAAAACATAATAAGGTCTAAACGATTAAAAGAGTACGGTCGAATATAAAAGGATCCGTTAATAAGTCATTTTTGTAAATAATGGTCTTAAGGACAATATAGTACTCATATGACGATTTAAGGCGGTATTCCATAGGAATATTTTACTGAAATATATATTTGCTAGCGTAACTAACACACGTACATAAAATTTGTATATGATGAAAAATAATTCTCGCACACACTAATAATTTTAACAGGATGAAGATTTTACGGCAGAGATTTTTTTTTAATTTTTTATTATGTGACGGAAATTATTCGATAAAATGTAATTCTGATATGAGTATTAATAACTAGGGGATACAGCCCGTCCTAGGACGGGCATAATTTATAATTACCTGTTAGGGACCTCCAAAATTGTTTTCAATTTTTTTTTTAGGTAAAAGACAGATTTGTAAGTTGTATCTTAACATTATCTCGGTAAGGCGCAGCTTGCAAAATCTAGAACTGATTCCTTGAAGTAGTATATCGCATGAATCTATTTGGCACATACAACTATCGTATTTTTGTAGTTATGCATCGTTTGAAGAAAAAGTTTTCCCCAATTCAAAAAAATGTAATCAAACGTTCCGGAAAGCGAGCGTTCCGGAATCAATCAGTGAGAAAATCTGTGATATATACATAATATACATATTCCTTGTTTTACAATACAAAATTTTATGTTTTTCAATTCGTATTGAATCAATGAAATGGCGTTATGGAATAAAAATATTATTAAAAAAAATAATTAGGTATAGTTAAAATAATATCTCGTTGAAAATTCCTATTCCTTCATTCTCGAGTAAAACAACAACAAAAAATGAATTTGTTATTGTATTTACTCGGGAATGAAAGGATAGGAATTTTCAGCGAGATATTATTTTGACTATACTTTGGTGAGCATCGAACCAGAAACATTTTCTGTTCGAAGTTTCTTGTCACAGGTCAACACCTATATCACTTAGGCTGCTCAGATACAAAATTTGCGACACAACAAACATACAAATATTCAAAAAAAAAGTTCGAAAAAATTTCGTCAAATTTAAATTTTTGTGTCTTCCTCTAACAAAATTCGTCCAAGCTTTTAAATAGAACTTAAATTTAAAATCTTAATTATTATGTGTGGATCACAATTAACTGAACGATCAAAAGATGGCGCCATTTTCATGTTTCTGGAGATTTCTGAATCGGGTTTGTTTTTTTTGTGAAGTGCTGCGTATGCTTACAATATGTTTTGGAGTGATATACGCAAAATTGATTTATGGAAATATATCTTCGGTTGTTTGCACTCAAAGAGTATTTCCCGATGGGAATATACTGAGACGTTGATCTGCAATAATTCTTCAAAGTGGAGATGTTGCAGATGCACAACAGGATATGTATCGTAATCCAAAAATAAAAATCCAAAAGGGACAAAATCCAAACTTTTGAAAGAATCCAAATGTCGAAATCCAAATAGGAAATAATCTAAATATCGAAAAGCCAACTGGGGTGAATTTCAAAATTATTTGGGAGCGCCCCGAAATTTTGATTTTCAACATTTGCGTTTACAAAATGTCGCTTGTAATCTCTCTTTTTATGTACAATATATTTATTTAAAAATCTATTGTATGTTCAGAATTTATATTTTTGGTTTTTTCGCTTCGTTAATGAAACCTCCATTTTCTAGAATTTATAAAAACCAAGATTGTGTAAAACCAAGATTTTGGAAACCAAGATTTAGTACCCAACCCAAACATATGTATATATATTTGCATATGAATAATAATGCCGAATACAAACGGAGCAAGACAAAAACGGAGAGTGCTATTAGCCAATGTGGTTTCATCAATAATGCTGTATGGAGCTCCAATTTGGGCTGACGAAATGAAAATCTCGTATAGGCGTAGGTTAAACTCCGTTTATCGACTTAGCGCTCTAAGGGTGATCTGCGCGTTTCGAACAGTTTCAGACGATGCAGTGTGTGTAATCGCAGGAATGCCTCCGCTGGACCTCTTAGCTAAACAGCATAAAAGGTTGTATGAAGAACGTGGCAGCGATGTGAATGTTGCAGAAAGGAGGAAGATTTCCCGAGAGGAAACTACGACCGAGTGGCAAACTAGACGGAGCCAATCAAGCAAAGGCCAATGTACTCATCGCTTGATTCCTCAAATTGGAGTTTGGATGGAACGGAGATATGGGGAAGCTGACTACTATCTTTCTCAATTCTTAACGGGACATGGCTGTTTCCGAGAGTATTTGTTCAGGTACAAACACGACAATAGTCCTTATTGTCCAACATGCACTGAAGCAGTGGAGAATGTGGAGCATATATTTTTCGAATGTCCACGGTTTGCAGGAGCAAGACATGTGATTGAGAGAAGTATCGGAGAGCATGTTATTCCTGAAAATTTATTGCAGAGGATTCCGCGCGGATGTTATATTGTGAGGAGACTTGGATCGCTGTGAGTGGAAGTAACTGTGACGTGATACAACAGCTTAGGAGGCTCGAGAGGGAAAGATTCGGTAGTTCATCCGTGCTATGACCGTCAATGAGTAGAAGTGCAGCTTTTGCTGGGTGCCTGCCCCGCGACGTAATGTCTAGCGATAGTTCCGTGGGGCTGTATGGCACTGGTATTGGAGGGAGGTTTTAGTTGGTAAAAATCCAACAGCCATACTTGTCAGTATATGGTTTACAGGTAAAACTCTTAGAAGATCTCCTCCCGCCACCAAAAAAAAAAAAATACACACACAATCTGATATTTGTTTTAAATTAAAGAAAATCAAAAAAAAAAATCCAAACTTTATCAAAACATTTTCCGCGCGGAAAATGTTTTGATAAAGTTTGGATTTTTTTTTTGGATTTTTTTTGGATTTTAGACATTTGGATTATGCCCATTTGGATTTTGTCCTATTTGGATTTTAACAGTTTGGCTTTTGGCATTTGGATTTTACAGTTTGGATTTAATTTTTTGGATTATGACACAGATCCTGCACAACAAAGTGGCAGATAGCGTAAAGGTCACTCAAGGAGAATATTTGTGTGGGCATGGTGATGTTAGTGAAAATGCGAAAACATCAACAAGGTATGCCATGTACGCCAGCAATTGGGATATAAGCAATTGATCGTACCAATTTGCATCAAATTTTGAAGTGTGATTTGACAATGTACGCTTGCAAAATACAATTAACAAGCAATTTGATGCCAGTGTATCATCCGAACAACGTCCAAATCAAACCAAACTATTTGCAAAAAATCATGATGAGCGACGAAAAATATTTTTGTCTCATCGGCAGTGTCTTTAAGTTTGGATGTTTTATCTGGGGTAATTATTACTGGGGAAGCAAAAATCCTCGAATAATTCACGAGAAAGTCAAATTCGACAAAAAAGTGACTTTCTGGTGTGGGATTTACTCAGAACGAATCATTGGACCATTTGTTTTTGCAGACAACGAGGGCCGGGCAGCTACTGTCAATGGCGATCACAACAGAGCTATGCTTCGTGACTATTGGTGCGAGAACGAGACGTGCTTGGTTGGTTTAGTAGACCCATAGCCACCTATAACGCCGGATTACAACATTGGACACCACCAGACTTTTTGCGTGGCAATCTGAAAAGCAAGGTGCTTATGAAACGCCCACAGTCTCGTTCCGATTTGTAAACCAACACTCCACAAGCAATTGCCAACATTTCGACCGAAACACTGCCCCACGTCATAAGAACTGTTCATTTTCGAGCCAAATCAATGCCAAATGTGGCAATTTACCAAACATAATTTTGATACCTTGCGCCCGATTACAGCATTGGACACCACCAGAATTTTTTTGCGTGGCAATCAAGCAAGGTTTTTTTTTTATGTTTTCATCTATGCAATCTTTTCTGGCAATCAAGGCACTCCCAACTTTTTCGCAGTTCATTTTACTGTGCTACTTTACGCCGTAGTAGCCAAATTGAGGACGTATGGCTATAGACTCGTTTTTTGTTTAAACCACCTGCACATTGCATTGCTTCATGCCAGCCTATGCTGCCGTGCTAAGAAAATAAGTCATATCAGCTTTTTTGTAGTTTTGAGTAATTTCAACTTTTCTATTTTTGTTTGCCATGTCGTGATTTTATGGTATTTGATGAACGATATTTGACTTTTTAAAAAACCAGAAATATAGGTATTTGTTTGAAGAATTCAAATATGCCCTAATTGCATTTTTCGACTTTTAGCGCTTATGGCTTTTTTTCTTAGCACGGCAGTATGATGCTGACATGAAAGGTGGAACGGCCCATGGATTCTGCACTCTCAACAGGGTGTCATAGTTGTGTTCATCTTTATCACCGATCATAATCAGATGATGAAAAATCCCTTTTGCATCCCGCCCCTTTAAACACTGCGCTGTTTGTATCTGTAAGGTGTGTATCAATCATCCAAAGTCTCTTGCCGATTTGAAAAGCAACACTCGACAAGAAATCGCTAACATTTCGACCGAAACATTGCGCCACATCATGAAAATTGCTCAAAAACGGGCCGAAGCATCAATTCTAAAAGTGGTGATTTACAGGACATAATTTTTCATACCTAGCAAAACGAATTCCAGTTCCAGAGTTATTCAACAAACAAATCATTTATTTAATTATGGCCGCAGCCTGTATAATTGGGTTTTCTGTAATTATGCATCGTTTCGAATTTTAAGGTCAGGCTACTTTACCGAATTTTTTAAAAAACTTTCTTAAATAGGCGTTTTCGGAAATAGACCATGGGTAAATTCACAGTAAATTTCGACCATTAAATTACACTATAATGGTCTAATTTAATGGTCTAAATTTACTGTGAATTTACTAAACATCTATTTCCGAACATGCCTAATATTCAAAGCTAATGAATTAAGCTAATATTTGGTCCGCTTATTAGATGTCATTACCGTCGTGGTAAAGGTTACAATAAAGTTTTACGTTTAACGATTTACAATTTAAATGGATTTTTGAAAGAAAGTTATCTTTTTAATACAATTAATCATAATTTATTTTATGAATATGTATCATCTGTTTTTTATCGATACAACTTATATACATTTTAAAATATAAAAAATGTTTTGTGTTATTGAAATACTCCATACAGTTTCGATACAAATCACTAATGACACTTGACGTTCTAACCTATACCGAGGGTGCTGCATTTAAAAACAGCGGCGAATATTGTTACTATAAGTATGCCCCATTGATTCACCGAGTTTAAATGCAAAATTTTGTACTAAATTTGAAATTTCAAATTAAATTAAAGAAAATTTTACAAAAATCTCAGAAAGGAATCTAATGGGTCCGATTCTAACTTCGAATTTTATATTATGTTCTGTTTTCGTATTTTCAATAAAAATTCATGTAGGAAGCGGGAAAATGCAATAATTTAAATTTTATGATCCAATGCCTGTTTGATATTAGTGGCTTTCCAATGTATCACCGCAAGTCCTTTTTATACATCTCAACTCAAGCGAAGCGCTAGAGCGAGAAAGATGCCTTATATTCCCGCTATTGAAGTATGTTAACAAGTATTAAGTCGAAAAGTACTTATCCGATTTTCATGAAACAAAGACAGACTTATAGACCTTGATCAGATAAGAAAAATGAGGTATGGCTAAGATCTTTAGGTGATCGGATTCCAAAGTTTCAGACGCTTAAAGATTTCCTTCGCAATACATCCACGTAAAAAACAAAAACAATAAAAGTACATAATAGAATACATTCTACGTTGAAAATTTTTTTTTGTCTTTGGATGAATGAATGAAAATGTTTTTGTTTGAATGTATGTATATAAAATAGTTATATGTACATACATGCAAGTCCAATTATTACATAATATAAAAGTTTTGTTTATACTTCTTTTTTGTAGGATTGGTGCCTAATGGTATATGCAGATATTATATAGACGGCATTGTTGAGATGCCGGTAATGCGATTACATCCTGTAATGGGTTTCCTACTTTTTTATTTTATTTATTTGTTATTTCTCTTAACCAACTGTGTACAAAAAAAATTTTCAAATAACAAGTGCTTTTAACTAACACTAGATTTTGTAGAAAAGGCTTTGTAAATTATTTAGAACTGCATGCAGCACATGTGTTTTGAATGCATATCTGCGTGCATCACTGCATGCAGAAATTCTGCACATCTGTTTCCAGCATAATTATGCAAGTTGTCTCTATTTCTAATTTTTCTGCGCATCTGTAGGCTACATTACATAAAAGAAAACAAATCTAGTACAATTTGTATTCTTTTTATTTTTTAAAATAAATTTTTTTAATTTGTTCACAGAAAATAAGCTTTTTGGGACAGTGCCATAATAGAGGATACAAATTAATTAATTTGTAACAAAATAAGGCAAAATTTCATATCAAAAAGTGTACACTAAAATTAAATATGAATGAAATAAATATCAAAAAATATTGAACTGCATGCAGCACATGTATTTTAAACGCAGATCTGCGTGCATCACTGCATGCAGAAATTCTGCACATCTGTTTCCAGCATAATTATGCGCATCTGTAGGCTAAATTACATAAAAGAAAACAAATCTAGTACAATTTGGACAATTTGGAATAAGAGTTTACCACCTTTATTTGGACCTTTTTTTTTGTGCCCTTTAAGAATTTGTTTTTTAATGTATCTGTACTGAAGGTAACGAATATGAAAGGAATTATAAAATGACATCAGAATTGGGAGACCAATCTTCAAGAATTCTATTTGTGATATTGGCTTTGAGTTTCTGTATTCTGTAAGTTACAAGCCCACCAGGGAGTTGGCCTATATTTTTGCAAAATGTACTATACAAATATAAAAACTGGATAGTATTCATTCAAACTGTTACCATAGAAGAATTACTAGTAATTCTTCTATGCTGTTACTATGTAAAAATCATTATTAATCATTATTTTTGCACATATAAATATCTTATTCAATAAATCTTACTAGAATATATCTGATTGTTAATTTTCCTTGAGCATTTGAGACAAATTATACTAATAAACCATATTTATTTATCTACTTTGCGTGTTGTATAATTTTAGTTTTATGTTTATGTACTGGAAAATTAAATATTTCCGATGGTTTATTTTCTGTTATTTAAATTATAGTTATTATCAATATTAATAAAATTTTGTTAGATAATTCAATTTAAAATAGGTACACAATATATTATGCAGTAGAACTTGTGGACACATAGAGCAATTTAATGAAAACATACTTTTTTAAATCATAATGATTCTTTCGGCATTTTTATAGACACAATATATTAATAATAATGGCATTCACAACATTTTCGACTTGTTAATCAGAAAAATGAAGAGGCCGTCATTTATAATATATCTACCAAATAAAAAAGTAGAAATATCAAAATCACCCCCGTTTATTGATTTAATACAGACAAACAAACTTCTCTTTCTATTATTCGTGTGGGCATGAAACACACAGAAATGAAAGTTTTCCTTGAGTTTTTTGATTTAGTGAATTTATAATTCGCTAAGTCACTATGTTCTTGCCTCATACTTAATGTATTTGGTTGGAATTGTATTTTTGTAGTTTGGTCGTAGTTACCTGATGAGTAGATCGAACTTTTTGTTTTGAGATTATCAGTACGAAACCAAACTACCACACAGAAAACTCAAGGAAAGTTTTCATTTTTTAGAGTCAATACATTTTATATTGACTCTCGGGTTAAAGTACGGGATTTGAAATTTCTACTTTTTTTTGGTAGATATATTATAAAAGACTGGCCTCTTCATTTTTATGATTAATAAGTCGAAAATGTTGTGAATGCCATTATTATTAATATAATGTGTCCATAAAAATGCCGAAAGAATCATAATGATTTAATACAGACAAAGAAACTTCTCTTTCTATATTTTTTAAAAGTATTTTCTCAATAGAAAACAGTATACCAAGCTGCTATTTTTCTCCTTAGCAAGAGTTTTAGGCATCTTAACTCAAGCGAAGCGCTAGAGCGAGAAAGATGCCTTATATCCCGGCTATTGATGTCTCTTAACAAGTATTAATTCGAAAAGTACTTATCTGATTTTCATAAAACAAAGACCGACTTATAGACCTTGATCGGATAAGAAAAAAATAGTATGGCTAAGATCTGTAGGTGGTCGGACTCCAAAGTTATAGACGCGTAAAGATTTCCTTTGCAATCCATTCACGGAAAAAACAAAAACAATAAAAGTACATAATAGAATACATACTATGTTCAAAATTTTTTTTTGCGTATGAATGAATGAAAATCATTTTGTTTGAATGTATATAAATTAGTATGCATGCAAGTCCAATTATTATTGTTGGCTTTATTGTAGGATTGGTGCCTAACGGTATATGTAGATATTATATAGACGGCATTGTTGAGATGCCGGTAATGCGATTACATCCTGTAATGGGTTTCCTACTTTTTTTCATACAAACACTTTATGATTTTTGAATTTCTTACTTTTATTTATTTGTTTACTGCGATTTTTATGTCCACGTTATGCTTACGTACTTTGATCTAAACTTGTTTTAACTCTTTTATCTACTATTGCCTATACGAGGAAAGATAACACTTGAGCTATTATAGTACATGATATAATCGACAAAATCAATAAAGAACTAACTAAACGTTTGGCTGAAATTGAAACGAATATCATTAACCATTTGGTGTATTGAAAGATAAAAATAAGTATTTTGGCCTGAAAAAAAATGTAAAAAGAATTAATTGAAAAAATCAATAAATGAAAATACGGAATTCCTTAGTCTAGTCAATTAAGCTGGAATAATTTGGGGAAATACAGATATCCAAGGGTCGCTGATTATGATCCCCGAAAAACTCTTAGAAACATATAATCCCAAATCAAGGAAAATTACAAAGTTTTAAAAATTTACTTACATGTACATAAGTACATCAAAATCGGTTTTGGATTTTCCGAGACGGTAATGGCGATTGTCCAAAAATAACAATGCAGAAAGGTTCCTGCTCCTCGTAAAAGATATTTTTTTTACCTTAAATGACTGGACTAATCAAGAATTGAGAAATTGAAATTTAGAATAAATGTCTTTATAAAAAAAGATTTTATAAAAATACAGAAATAAAATTTAAATCCACACAAATCAACTTAAAACTTTCGTTTACACAAAAAAGTGGCAGATTAAAATATTATTATCTCAATATTTTTATTCGGGTAAAATAAAGATAAGTAAAACGAATAGTTAAAATTTAAAAAAAGTCTTAAAAAATCTATCTAGAAATAAATCGAAGAATGGTTGCACTAAGCCAATTATCTCGAATCTCTAACATTTACCCTTAAAATAATTATATAGGATAGACAGAGCGAAGCAGATATTCTTAATATGTTTGTTTTATTTAAGAAAACGAACGGGTTCCGCTTAGGAATTGCTTGCTTTACATGCCGCTACACGTTTACAAAACGGCTAAACAGAATTACTGAGGCAGCTTACAAACAAGTAAGGGATGAGCGGAATATGGGGATAATGCAAGAGAGGATTGAATGGGATTGGAAGTTTAATTTTTAAGAATCCTTTTTATAATATTGGGTTTGAATTATTTACCAATGAAAAAATCTCTTCGTGGATACAATTCATATGAAAACGCATTCACTTTATGTATTATTGAACTTATTGCCATCTATTAATGGTTGGTATCAACTAGGCAACTATTTAGAAAAGTTGAACATTTGACACAGCCAAAAATCGTCCTGAGGTACACAGCATAAAACAATTTTTTAAATGAAAACGTTACAACTTATTAATTATGATGTCCGAGATATTATCAAAAATGTTTGAATTTCAATTGAACATATATAAATATGTATGAATGAACATCGTTTTCATTTCTTCTAATAATTGATTTATTTAAACCAACATTCAAATAAAAATTGAAATTACAGCTTGCTAAAAATGTCAAGTTTAAAAATTGTAAAATAAGCAAACAAACTCACAAAATAGTAATATAACCTATGAACATTTTGTGATTGAAAACAACTAAAGACATCTAATGACGATTTCCCTTCACCAAGAAAAAGCAATCCGGCTCGATGAAAGGTGCTCTTTATGCTGTCAAACTGTTCGATTTGTCAAGAAAAGTCGCGGTCGAGCAAAATTGTTGTTGGCTTACGAATCTGGACTTTTTGGCAGATTTACTAATACAAACACAAATAGAACTGTCATTTTGAATGACATTTTTCATTCGATTTGATTTTATTGAAAGCGTCATTTGTGTTTTGTGTTTCTGTTTATAAAACAATAAATTAATTGATACGTTCTTTTTTATATTGTTTTGTTATCGAGTATCGAATAAATATTTTGTAAACATTATAGGTTATGTTTATACTATTAAAACATGAAAAACACACACATATACATATATATACGGAGCAATTTTGTTCGATGTACACCAAATAAATTATAATACCTATAAAGGACATAACTATACTTTTCCATAGTAAACTTGCGGTCAATGATATTGGCAGATTTATCAATAATACAGTATTATTTAATACGTGAAAACATAATACGGGATAACTTCTAAAGATGTCAGCTTTAACAATTTTTAATTTTTGGTAAATAAATAAAAAATAAAATTAATTTTTTTTAAGAAGAGGAATATATTTTTTATAATTCATGTCTTGTAAGTTTTATTCGTGTTTTTTACTTTTGTTTACATTTTTGTTTCGATACAACAAAAAAAAAATTTAAAAAAACTACTAGTGCCATCTTTAGATTTAATCTATCTATCGCCGTTTTTTGACAGCGAAGACCTTTATAGGTATTATAATTTATTTGATTTACACAGAAGTAGAAAGTGCTTTTTCAAAGATGAGGTAGAAGCCGAATCGAAATCGTCATAAGCTACACTAATAAAACTAAAGACGGTAATAATTTTGACATTATTTTGTATGCAACCAAATTATTACAGCGACTACATGTTATAATTTTGACGTTTACGAAATAACTTTTGTTGATTTTAAAAAAAAGTCAAGTAACATTTGCAATGGTTAGCACAAATTTGGGTGACCACATGGAAACATGATGATGGAACGAAATCTCGGCCCTCCCCCCTGTGGAGACACAAAAAATATATAATAAAATTAATAATTAATTAACAGCTTTATAGAACTTGCGGTTGTATAAAGAGAAACGCTGTATTAGAAAAGATTGTGTTGTCTTGTGATTAACTTGTCAAAACAAAAAAACAAACAAAAAACACTAACAAATTTACGAACTATCGACTACTTAGGTGTCTGGAACCGGGTTGAATCTTTAATACTAACATACCTTTCATTTCCTTCAGTCTTGTTGTGTGTAAAGGGTGTAAATCACGCTTAGGCTTACTTAGTCGTACATTCTGATCAATGAATCAATTTAATAAAAAGATTGTTGCACTGATGAAATTAAATTTACGACCAATAAATTTATAATCATTCGTAAAAGTGATCATGCGTGCTTTTATTCAGTCCTTTTTAATCATTTTTTGAGGAATTTATTCGTTTTTATGATGCACCAAAAATTGTGTAATATTGTTATCAGCAAGCCCTAACTAATTTTATTTTATAAGTTCATAACTCCCAAAGTCATTGCCATTACATCATTAAATTATGGTTTTTAGAATATTAATATACAGCAAATACTGTTGATCAACTAGCAATTTTATTTGTTTAAAAAATACTAAATTTTCGTTTAGCCTAAAATTTCATTCATTTCTATGAACTCTGGTGATCCGTAAATTTTTTTATTGGGGTTATATTTAAAAAAAAATTGATCTAGATGCTATTTTAGCGTTATTACATTATATTCTTCAAGCATTATCTGTTAAATTTATTATGTCAAAATTATATCATGGACAGCAAACGATTACAAAATATGGAAGAGAAAATTATTTCACGTCAAAATTATTACAAAAAACAAAATTATCACAGAAATCGGATTCATCCTAAAGATAACTTTAGCAAATAATTTTCAGAACCAACTTTAATGTATTTTTCAAAATAAAAATTCAAAAATATATTTTAGACATAATTTTATTAAAATTTTAATACTTCTACAATTAGTATTTATTTAACACCAATATAATTCTTTCATATAAAAGTGTTAAAAGATCTGTGGTTATTTCATTGAAAAACTTGTAGCTAAAAAACATCATTCTTACTAAGGATTCGTATGGGGGAACAGTGAAAAGTTATATCACTAAAAAAGCTTCTAAAAAATTATTACGGCTCTACACTCTAGAACGCTCTGGTTTATGTCGTGGGTGCGATAATAACCTATTATAATTTTTATTCATCTCTTCGTAAATTACTTCAAATAAAAATTCGTTTCGCGAAAAAATGTGATTTTTCAGGTCGATTATAATAGAATCCGGGCGGGCGAAAACTGCGCAATAAAAAATGGAAAATAATCCTTATAAATCATAGTTTCGTAGAAATCCCTATGCATTTCCTTACAATTCGTCAAGAGAAAAGTTGTGAAAGAGAAAAATGTGCTGGGTAATATGAAATCTAAATTGCAAGAAAATCAATAGCAATTTTCCTTGCTACTTTAATTTACAGCAATTGTTTCCTATTTTTATAAATTGTTTACGATTCACATTCGATTCATGGCCGGTCTCCAATTACGAATTTTTTTCTTGATAAAAAAAAAATTTGTCGATTTTTTTCTCGTAGCAATATTTAGTACATTTTGCAAAATATGCATCGGCGATACTTTGATCAAACAGCACAAGCGTCAATTTTTAAATTTCTGTTTTTATATCATTGAAAAACCGCTGATTATGCTCTATACTACTGTTAAGACAAATTACTATTTTTCTTACGAAAACCTACCATTTTCTACGAAAATCTTCCTACAAAAGGTCGAAGCGACATGATTCAGTATTTTATTTTGAGTTAAGCGACTGAACAGAATGATTGTAAAGTTGTGTTTTCTTGATTAAACGTAAATATTATTGTAAATTAAAATATTTCAAAATTTAGAGAACTACCTATTCGTTTAACTTTACCAGAAAAATGGTCGTTTGTTGGTAAAATTTAAAAAAATCCCACAACCGACAATTATTCCATAATGATTTTGGACCAAGTTTTTTGCCGTTTCAATCAATTTAATAATAAATTCGAGGCATTATGACTTTGACAGTTAATCGTAAACATACAATATTTCTAGATTTGGCATTTCACTTATTTTTAAATAAATTATGTATTATTATTGTAGTATTTTTTAAGAAAATATAAACAAAAGGCGTTTGTGCTATTTGTGTTTTTCATATTATAAAGACATAATTTTTAAAGGTATAGTAAAATGAACTCGAGGCAAAATATTAGTTTAATTAGCATTAGCACAATAGAATTAACAAACCATCGTTGACAAACATCCACTACGAGACCATGATATCAGAAACCGGATGGTCCAATTTCAAAATTTGAAACGATACAGTATGGCGAAACCCCAACTAGTGAAACTAATATTTGAATTATTGCACAATTCTAAAAATATCGAAGCTGATAATATTGCTATAGAATATAGACTAGAGGGCCACAAAATTTAGCATTCTGTGCTGAGATGTTCTAACATCACTTTTTTCGATGTTCGATAGTATTCATGTTTCTCTTTTCAAGAATAAAATTGTATACTATTTCGACTTTTGAATTAAGCTTTTTCTATTGCAATCTCAGCATGCTCGCATAAAACATCATCCTATTTCTACTTTCATTCATCACTCTTTATCCCAAAAAATTTTATTTGCGATATTTTATCGATGTGAAGAAAAGGAAAAGTATACAGAAGGCTGAGATCGCATTAGAAAAATTGTAATGAAAGAAGAAAATAGCGTACAATTTTGTTCTTATTACAAGAGACAAAATACTATCGAAAACGAATCGAAAGTGATGTTAGAACATCTCAGCACTGGAATGGAACATTCAAATGTTTTTTTTTTATGAAAACGTGATTATTGTCCACGACTAACGTATAACATGCTCATTATACGTTTGTTTCATCAATTATAATGATATCCATTATTCACTGCTAGTTTATCTAGTATTCTCTTCTTTCATTATTCAATACTAGCAAAGTACCAAGTAAATTATTTCATTTTTGAAATTTTATCTAGTAGTCTCTTGCCATTTTCATTATTATTAAACTGTAGCGTCAAAATGTCGACGAAAATTATTTAGAGGATTTGATTATAAATTACAATGTTATTTGTCGGTTGTGGACAAAGTATCGTATTCTACTCGCATATAATGGCTGTTATTCATTCAGATGATTTACAACACTCGCCTATCGGCTCGTGTCGGAAAACTTCCTCTTCATGAATAATAGCTATCATTATTATGCTCGTTGAATAATATACTATTATTTCGTACTATTCAGAAATTCAACGTTTACATGACCGATTTCACTATTAACAAAATTCATAATTTCAGTGCATGTGAATATTTCACTTGTAATTTGATAAAACTTCAAATATTATAAAATTAAATAATTAGACAATTGAAATATTTCTATTCACAATATAATCGAAACTATTTTCGATTCAAGATCGATTTTGATGGTGTAGCACCATTATCAGATTATTTACTTATTGAATAAACTCTTATTATTCAACGTTTCGTCTGTTTAAGCGGTCATTTAATAAACAAATTAAAATATAAAACGGAAGACGACGAGACTCTAGAACCTCTAGAAATTCTCTTCAATTTGTATATTTCATGTAAAATGTTTTCAAATACGTTATGTAAAAAAATGACTTACATATTTTGTTTGATTACGTCTATGTATCTAAAAATTTCTAAAATCTAAATTTAAAAAAACAAAACGGATGAGTTCCCTTCCGTCTCTTTTCCCGCTTAATTATGCCTAACTATTTCGTTTAACAAAACTAACAAATAGAGAATGTCTAAAACTAATTTTGACGGAAAAGCGGAACGGAAAGGAACTGATCCATTGTACCTCGACCTTTATACGCCAAAATTTTATTGAACTTCAAGGGCTGCGCTTTAGAATTTTAATTCAGGAAATATTTTCTGGTTACGTTGATGGGATATTGAACATTAAACTATTTAGTTTGTTTGTTGAAGTATTTATTTTGTTATTCAACACAAATTGGTTATTTTTATTTTTATATACATATTGTATTTCAAGTTGTTTGGTTCGATTCAGTAAATCACCTTTCCTCATCTTGTGCATCCCATGGTTGACAATCCGAACATATTAATTTGTAGACATGCGTATTTAAAATTGAGTTAGTCCTGTGCTTACCTAATTTTCACTTACTAACGAAAGTAAAGCTGCCATCAGCAAAAGGGATCAACACCGATGCGATGATTGTTAAGGCTGAGAAAGGAAATTCATTACTGATAATGGAAAAGAGAACTACAACACAAAAACTAACGAGGTCATTGTGAACAACAGTATGCAACACTTGAACGAAGAGCCAAGAGTCAGGTATAATGCCAGTATTAAGGCTGTTATCAATAAGTCCACATCAATATATCTTCTGAGTGACAGAGAAATCGAACATGAAGAGGTGAATCTTAAAAATAGACTCAAATAACAATCACCTCTATTTCACAGTTAATATCAGATAAAAATGTAAATGATGGAGATATTGAATAAGGAATAACAATATAAAATGTATAACTCGATCTCTTCGACATACTTGACTGTCCCGGTAATTTTAAATAATAATGTGTAATAAAAACTAATTAAATAGTTGTTATTACAAACATGCTAATTTTTTAAAATATTATACCAAAATTAATATCGATTATTAGAGTAAATATCAAGTAACTTCTAATACATAACTAGTGTTTGTTTGTTTAATCATTTTTCAAGTTCGTTAAATTAATAAGCAAGCCAAGACATAAAATAATGCCCGGTCGATGTATTTTGAGAGAAAACCGGAGATAATCGATCGATTGAAATAGATATAGATAGATTTGAATAGATACCAAACAAAACTAAAAATAATAAAATAATTTCACTAGAAGAAGTTAATAAAATTAAAAACAAAATAAAGAATTTTGCGTAATATCTATTGGTTTGAAAGTGTTTCGTGTTGACCTTGATAATAATGACCATGAATTCTCATATGTAAAGACCAGGGCCGCGCCTACCGTGTGTGCAATGTGTGCACTGCGCACAGGTGGCCTACTCCAAAAGACGACCAAAAACTATTTTTTTTTTACCTGTTATTTTATTTATTTATTAAAGTAAACAAATCTATTTTGTTATTAACATTTATGATTTCATATATAAAAATTTTTAAAATTTAAAATTAATATACAAAACCAAGAAATTTAAAAACAATAAAATTAAATTAAATTAAGTCAAAAATAAAAAACAAAATAAAATGATGTTATTAAAAAATGAATCACAAATTTAAAAATAAGTTTTCAAATTTTTTTTGAAATTGTTTTTTGATAGATTAAAATCGAATTGATCTGTTATTGAATGCTTTTGCTAATCTATTGATTGGGTTGTTATCGCCATAATTGGTGGAATGATGTTCTAGCGGCAAAAATCGGTAATTACGCGATGTCTTGCTTAGAACATTTATGGATATGTTTTCCAACACAAAAGCTGAATCAATGTGGCCAAGTAGGACGTTTGCGATAAAAGATGTATCCAGAAGATGAAGTCTGTTTTCAAGGGTGTAAATTTCATATTCCTTGCACCTAGTCGAATATGGTGGTAACGGTACGTGAGCCACATTTTAATAAAAAGGTATGTTTTAGTCATATTCCCAGCCATTTTTTTTAAATTGTTAACTCAAAATGGGCATTGAATGATTGATTGAATTGAAATTATTGTATATCGCTTTGTTTTACTAGACACAAAAAGAATAGAAATTTAGGAGCATTTTCTTGGGTTCAGCCCTATAGTAAATACGACTTGCGAGGGTTAAAGACAATTTATTTTTGAAAAACTCTCAGAGCTAAATTTAAATATTCTGAACATGCGATACGATAATGGTGCGTTGCGAACATTGGAGGAAAGCACAAGTGGTTTGCAAAAGAAAATTTTAAATTTAAATCCAATAGCTTGTTTTGTATATCATGTTCTGCACATAGTTTGAATCTGGTAGTGAGTGGTTAAGAAACCGCTAAACTAAGCAACAATTACCGTCTCTTATGCGACTGAAATAAATAATATTGGACAGTAAATTACCATTTCCAAACTATGTATATTGTAGTAATTACGAGTAAATGTGGTATATAGATATTTGAAAAATTAATAAATACTCTTACGTGTACGCTTACTAATATTTACATACGCTTACTAATACGTTAGCAAAATTCTGCATCCCTTCATAAATCAGAACTAATAAGAACCGATCAAGAAAGGACTGTAATAATTCTTTAAGAATACTGTAAAATAGTCGAAAATTACAGAAGGAAAAAATCTTTGGTTAAATACGTTATTAATTTTTTAATTTTCAATTTTAAACATCTTACTATTTAGTAAATTTCTGTTATTTAGCTAATTCTAAATTTAAAATATCAATTTAAATTATAGAATATTTATGATGATATGCGATCGAATTGACAAAGATTTATGATGACATGTGATCAAATTTTTCGACCGACATTATTAAATTTAAGGTAATTCTGAATTTGAATTTATAAAATTGCATGCCGCCCCGGTGGCACAGTGGTTAGCATTCTTACTTTAAGCTCCGATAGTCCCGGGTTCGATTCCCGGCGGGTGATGAAAAAATCACGGCATGTTATTGGGTTTTACCTGTTTGCTGCCCAAATGATAAAATAAAATTAAATAACCCTTTAAATTGTATAATCTTTCCTTTAAATGTCGCCGTGTGTAAAATAATTAAAAAAATTTAAATTTTAAAATATGTATTTAAAAAAAATTTAGATTTTTTCAGCAAATTAATTTTTTTTTTGTTTATTCACCTGAAAAACAATTTTAACCCTTTGCAGACAATACAAATAATTTTCATTTCATAATATAATGATAAAATTGAGGAATTTATTCTGGTAGCAAATTATAAATTAAATCTGTTCAGGGAAGGTTTGCTATGTTACTGTAAAAACAATACTTTTCGCTTGAGATAGGAAAACTAATACAAATTTTAGAATATATCTATGATTGAACATGTATGCCTGAGACTTCACGTTTCGAGAATTCTCCAATGGATGAGTTTGTTGTTTTCCTAAAATAATTGTAATAATTGTGTGGAATTACGACTTGGAGATAGTAACATCCATTGAACCATAGTGTTCAAAATGCATATTTCTGAATAAAAGTGTACACTAGCTTTCTGTCTCTGGGGTATAATTCTGAACCAGAGTAGCTTACAATGATTCGGTTGATTCGAAATCTTATAGTTTCATAGGAATTTCTATGGATTTTCTTACAAAGAAATTTTTGACGTAAACTGGTTTGTATCAAAATCAATGTAGTTTTCTAGGATATTTTGATCCAGAAAACAAATTCCATTTTGTTGGAAATACCTGAATTAAACTAGGGGGGAATTTCACCACCAGAATAAGAAAATCAAATTATTATATCCATTATAACCAAGCGGTTGGGTTAACCTAAGAATGTGCATACGAACTTTTGAGTATTATAAATACTGCGTAACGAATTTCACAAATTGAAAAAAACTTTTAAATTATAATTATTTTGTCTAAGCAAAAATAACATTTATTATTGAATCGAATTGAAAGTTTCGTTTTATTGAAAAAATGTCTAACTGAACTAACCACATGAACGTATAACAATCAAATATTGTATTATTTACAAAAGAATTTCACAGTACAACTGAAAAAACCTACATTCTCTTTGAGTAGAATTTGAATATAGGTAAAATTCAAATTGTTGAAATTCCTTGCTTAATATTTATTATTAGATTTGTTTTTAAGTTACATACATAGGTATGTGTGACCTCGGGCTCAGGCGCCCACAAAAATGTTTGAAAATTGTTTACAATCTGTGTGAATTGTTTACAATCTGTTTTTGCTTGGTTTCTTTGAAAATACTATGTGTTAAATTTTTCAAAGTGATCGGGCCCCGCAGGACGAAAGGCTCCCATAGGAATATTTAAAATTGTATACATTCGATGACAATAACTTCTAATAAATTTTCGAAGTGACAGAACTCCGGTTCCCATACACATTATATTTTAAAAAATAATTTATTTACGAAAATATTTGAAATAATTGTTTACACAGCAAACAAATCAATTGGGTTTGAATGGATTGCACGGGACCTCTTTGGATTTGCTTTGAATAAGTTTGCTGTGTTATATAAGTTTGCGTAGGTATATTTATCGCAACAACATTTCTGTTTTGACCCGTTTGAAGTAAAACTAGGAGCTTGAAAATTTTGTAAAAGTTCGGTGGCAACACTTTCTAATAAAATTTCAAAGTCAGACTTCGTAAGAACAATAAAGTGCACAATTTCGACAGGACATATTCGTGCGCGATCTTTATAACATACAGAAAAGACGAAATTTATGATTCAGGATTAATTGGTACTATTGGTAACCAGATTTAGAACAGCTTAGTAAATTTAGACCGCTTCAAAACAATTTAAAATAAAAATAAAAAGGGTTTCTAATTAAAGATTACTAAAATGTACAAAATAAATTGAAAACTAAAATGTAAAAAATAAAATAGGAGTATAAGTAAAAAAAGATTTTTTAAAAAAGATTTGATTTTAATTAATAATTTTAGAATCTCAACTTGATGGAAAATTTTTAAAACGAGTTCTAAATGGTACAATAATTAATTATTATTGGAAAAACCAAATTTGACGAAATTTTGTTCTACGAAATTGCTCTACTTGCAAAATTTGAAGATTTTGCAAAATTTTGTCAAATTTATTTTCTCAATAATGCTTTCAAAACTTCACATAAAGCTGAGATTCTAAAATTTATTTTATACGATTTAGTGCGCTTAATTAAAAACAAATCATTTTTAAAACCATTTTTTTACTTATAAATTTATTGTTTAATATTTCTTGGTGTCGTAATCCCAGACTCTTTATAAGTTTCAACTTATTTTAATGTCATTAACCTTTTAAATAATTTTTATTTTTTAATAAATTAATATGTTTACAACATTCTACCTGTTTGAAAATTTTTATTTAGAAATATTTACAGTACATCTAAGTAGGTAAATCTAAATTTTTAAAATCTAATGGTATTAAAATTTTTTAATTTTTCCTATAAACAAATTCTAATGTTTAATCAACCTTAATCAACCACACCGTTAATAATGCATAGCACACTTCTTATAGACTAAAAAGTGAATACGAATTTAAAAAATAATAAATAAAATATTAAGTTTCCTCGCTTAAAAGCCTCTCTTAAAAAAAATGTCAAATTCAAAAATTTCTAAACGATTTTGGATAGGATCAAGGAAACAGCATCTTAATTTTTTTAAAATCCTATTCTTATTTTAATTTTTACCTTTCATGATTTGTATGATAATTATTACCATCCTCTTTAACATCTGATCCATAGCTTTTTATACTTTGTTTTTTAATTTCTTCATTCATTTTAATTTTAATCGGCTTCGTTTTGATTAGGTATAGGAATTTTTTTTTTTTTTACAAATAATAATTTAACTAGATACGCATATACATATATCACAGAAATTAATAATACATAATTATATTTTTTTTTTAATTAAAATTTATATAACAATAACACAATAAATATTTTTTGGTCATAAATTTAAACTTAACAATCACATAGCTCTGTCGCTAACGTAACCACTTATTACACTTTATGTAAGCAACAGTACTTTATATAAATGTAGTAAATAAATTTACCACCTGTTCCAATTGTTTGTCTGGCTCAACACAATATTGTTAATAACTATTAAAAACTTTACTAAATACTAAATGAGTAAATAGTTTGTTGCTTGTCTCAATAGGTAGGTACTACTTGTTGAATATTCGGTTAACCAAGACAAACTGTTTTTATGATTGTGAAGTTCAACAAAATAAAATGTAAAGTGAAAATTTTGCTTTGGGAGAGAAAAAAGCATGAACGCTTTTTTTGCTTTATTGCTATATTTATTTTACGTATATGTACGTATGTATGTATAAATATTCTGATAAAAGAGAAACTTTTGTTACTGGTAGTTCGGTATACATATGTATGTACTTTACTTATACACATTTAAGTTTTATTGAACTAGTTTGAAGAACAAACTAAATAGTAGTTTTGTTTAAGCAATAGTAAATACTTTCGTCTCAATGATAAGTGTTATTAAACGATTAGGGTTTTGGAATAGGTTTGCGATATATAAATTAGAATGATATCTCAACAATACACTAAAGGCCATTAAAAACCATCAGTAATTGAACGCAACGAAAAATATATATGTAATTCGAAACAAAAACGAATAAAATTTATTATCAATCTCTAAATTTCAAAAATTTTCATAAGAAATCGATGATAACATTTAATCAATAATCTTAACATTTCTATTATAAAGATACGAATATTACTGCCGGAAATACCCCGTTAATAATTTAATCGCAAAAATAACTTAAACATTTCTCGAACCGTGTTACGATCTATCATGATCGGTATTAATAACACTGAACTAGATACAACACCCTAGATTCCTAACGAATCAACATATGTACTAAATGAACTCCACTCAAGTCGATACTAACCAAAGAGTGTTGGTTAAATATCCCTCTAAAAACAAATGATGAAATTGATGCAGAAGTACAAAACCCAATGGATATATTCAAACAAGCAAAGGACCAGCTTAGTTTGCGAAAACTTGGACAAATCGACTCAGAATGACAATTAATGGCAATTACAACGAACGCCTACGCTTATATCAAATTTATATAAATCGGTTCAACATCTGAGGATGATACCATGCGAATTGGAACATCATTTTGAAGCCAGGTCTCGCGAAATAAGGTCGGAAGAATTAAACTCGTAAAAAACAGAGTTTCAAACTTTAATTCGCAAAACGAGCGCAATTAAGAACGGAAAAAATTATTGTAGTTTCTGAGTTAAATTCCGTAATTTTGCCAAATCTCATTTCCGAGTGCCATTTTTGCGTAGTAAACTTGGAAACATATATGTATAATGTTCTGCTGACTTAAATTTTTACACTCGGATGCAATTCTGGATAAGGGAAAATTACTTCGGTCTAAAAAGCCAAAAGTAATGAAATCCTGTCAAAAATGAGCAAAAATTTGGTTGATCTTTGGTTGAAAAAAAAAAAAAATGTCCGTCCGGTCTGGATGTCTGTACACGCGAATAGATACCCGTAACCTTCAAGAACGAGGCCATACATGCCAGGCGAATTCCGCAAAGCAGTTTTCGAAGCAACACACGAGTTATCGCACAATATTCTCATAGTTGCTGAAAACTTACAATTGTAAATTCTCAGAATTTTCTGTACTGTGAGGCAAGGAAAAATTATTTTCTTCTTTTTAGTCCATTTTAAAAACGTGATGTATTAAAAAGTTTTTTTTATTTAATTTTATGTTTTAATTTTTCACTCGATTTTCACAAAAAAAATTACCGGCTTAGCTTAAAATGACATAAAATGAATACTTCAATTAATTTTTTATTAAAAAATATTTAATATATGATTGTAATAATAGAAATAAAATTGCATGTGTTCAAAAGATATGAAGAATATTTTGACGTTTAATTTGTTTTCCTTAACACAAAAAATCACAATGAAGTTGTCTATCATTCAATCTATAATAAACCCTAATCCCAATCAAAAGTGGCGTGGACCGTGGAACGAGCTGCGTATTGACGAACGAGGCGGGAGTTCGGGTACGTGTTCCCGACGAGGTTAAGATTTTATAGCAAGTATATAGTATTACAAAAACCATTTATTTATTTTTTTGTTTGTTAAAATTAGTTTGAAAAAAGAAAAGTGAGAATTATGATGTGTTAAGTAATTATTTTTGAGAAAGTGATCCACCACCCCGCAAATGCCAAGCCTTACACGTTCTATTGTTGTTTTTTTGTAAAGCACACCCATATTGTTTTGTACGATGGCGAAGCGGCCTTAGTAATGAACCTCCAACTACGAAGAGCTACCCAAATGACGGTGTGCGAACGAGGCCGATTACGTGGTGATACGCCAGTCGTTACACTAGGTCGTGGGCAATTACTCATCAATTGCAAGCATTACCTTTAATTTAAATTTATGATTGCTTAGGTTAGTCCTTAGGCTCCATGCCTCACGCATGACGCCATCAGCCGGCGAGGAAAGCCGCGCCGCGAACCTCTGATTTCGAGCAATTTAAATGTATGGACCTATGTAGCAAGAGAATTCTGGTGTCAATATTTGCGTAAAGAAACATCGTGGTTAATTTATTTTAAATTATTTATTTTAATGTCAACATAAATTTTAATTAAAATTAAAATCTACAAAATAGCGAATTATAATGCTCCTAAAGCGAGAGAACGCCTCATCAGATCGGAGCAATTCTGGCGTTAATGCATGCATAAAAAAACTGTAGCAGGTAATTTATTTTTGATTAAAATAATTAATCTCCACATAAATTTTAATTAAAATTAAAATCTAAAAAATAGCGATTTACAATGCTTGAGAGCACTGTAGGCAGGAATGGCTCAAAAAAAAATTGGTAATCCTCGCGCCCTAGGCAAACTTTTTTGTTGCGCCCTCCGTATCCAAGCAAAACAATTGGTAGTGTTAAAAATATTTTTAAGGAGATAAAAATATTTGGACAAATATCGGACAATTTTTTTCGCAAATATAGGACATCTTTTGGCGACGAACTCAGTTCAATGAGCGTTGAAATAGATTGAAGCTCCCTCATTACATAAACCCACTGCTTCGATGTCTTTAGAGCCTTCATGAGTTAATTTTCTCTCAAGCTTAGTACACAATGCTTACAGATACTGTGTTGTAATTGTTGTAGGCTGTGAATGTCAAAAATGGATCCAAAAACTGACTCGAGATTTTGCATCTGCACTTTAAATCTTCGCTGGGGGTTCTGAATAAAATTATCTTGCCTTCATATTAAAATTGTTTTTTTAACCGAAGGCGAATTGGGTCTGGTTCAAATTCCGCTGGAAGATTTTAAATTTTATTTTATAAAAAAACATAAAAAAAGTAAAACTAAATATAAAGGTCGTATTTTTAGGTGCCCTCAACAGTTCAGCGCCCTAGGCCGCTGCCTAGTTCGCCTATATGGTAGAGCCGCCACCCCTGACTGTAGGAAGAGAACGTCTCATCCGATCGGAGCAATTCTGGCGTTAATTTGTGCAAAAACAAACTGTCGCAGATAATTTATTTTAAATTAAACAATGAATCTCCACATTAATTTTAATTAAAATTACAAGCTATAATATAGCGATTTACAATGATTGAAAGCACTGTGGCGAGAGAACACCACATCTGATCGGAGCAATTCTTGTATCAATTTTTGCGTAGAGTCTGTGGCAGATAATTTAATGTAAATTAAAATAATTATTTTCCACATAAATTTAAAATAAAATTAAAATCTACATGGCGATTTGCAAAGCTTGAGAGCAGTGTAGCGGGAGAATGCCTCGTCTGATCGGAGCAATCCTGGTGTCAATTCGTACGTCAAGAACCTGTATCAGATAAATTATTTTAAATTAAAATAATTAATCTCGACATAAATTTTAATTAAAATTACAAACTACAAAATAATTTAAAATTTATGAGAGCACTGAAGCGGGAGAACAGCTCATCTGATCAAAAGCAATTCTAATCTCAATTTGTGAGTAATGAAACTATGGTGGATAATTTATTTTAAATAAAAATAATTAACCTCCACATGTATTTTAATTAAAATTAAAATCAGCAAAATAGCGATTTACAATGGTTGAGACCAATGTAGACAGAGAATCCTTCATCTGACGTGAGCAAATCTGGTTTCAATTTCTGCGCAAAAAACCATGGTAGATAATTTATATTAAATTAAAAAGATTAATCTCAACATCATAAATTTTAATTAAAATTAAAAACTACAAAATAATACTTTCTTTCATTTCAGCAATAAATAAATTTATTTTAACAAACCCATACAGCGTACCGTTTCACACAGCCCGCCCCGATTTTTTTTATTTATTGCATTTAAAATCGGCTATTGCTTAAGTTTATGTCGTCCTAGATGAACACTGTCACTGACTACTCGCCAAAGAGTTGTAACACTAGCTGCAACTTCAGTTTTATCTTGTCTTTCTGTTGTAGCCAAAGAAGTACGGTATTTCTGCCTGGTACCGTAGTTTTCAATATCCGAGAGGTAATTATTAATCACAGTCTTACTTCAGTTAATTTTTTCTGCAATTTTTCTGCTTCAAAAGGCTTGCTCACTATAATACACATCACTTTTAACTCTTTTAACTTTACTGAGGGTCTTAGCTTTTGGCATTTTAATTCAAAATTCAATTAGTAATTTTAATATTACTATAATAAAGATTATTAATTTTTATAAACTAAAATGGCCTTCTCCTACTGAAACATTAAAAATTCATACGTTTTACATAAATATAATATATTTTCGCTCATCACTAACTGACTCTCTGATTGATTCGGAAACGCTTTACTCATCCAAATTATATGCTCTGTAGCGATTCACTCATAATGGCTACATTCGTTCATCATCACAAATTAATTAAAACGCAACTTCAGGTGTACACCTCTTTATCTCGTTTGCTAATTTCAAAATATATTTCAAGGCGTGCAGCTGCTGCTCAAATATTTAATGTCTATATAATTAAGGTCTTTGTGGTGCTGTCAAAAAAATCAATAAATTGACACACGATTATTATTTTTCACCCATTCCAACTACCGACACAGTCGTCGAACAACTACGGCAAACAATGCGCAACCTTGTCCCAAAATCCACTCGTCAGTCCAACCAAGACGACGTTTTTATACCAAAATCACTCAACACTTGCGATTTTGTGTTCGTAAGAACAGACAAGGTTCGAACCGGATTATCCCCTCCTTACGAAGGGCCGTATCAAGTTATACGGCGACTTCGTAAACATTTCGTCGTATCGATTAATGGGAAAAATAATAACATCTCAATCGATCGACTCAAACCAGAATACGGAATTCTTAGTTCGGCTGATCAAATATCAAGTCATCGACCACGGAAAACAGTCCGTATCGCAACTAGTCACACAATCATTCGCTAGGAAGGGATAATCACTGGCGGGGGAGTCTTGTAGCGATTCACTCATAATGGCTACATTCGTTCATCATCACAAATTAATTAAAACGCAACTTCAGGTGTACACCTCTTTATCTCGTTTGCTAATTTCAAAATATATTTCAAGGCGTGCAGCTGCTGCTCAAATATTTAATGTCTATATAATTAAGGTCTTTGTGGTGCTGTCAAAAAAATCAATAAATTGACACACGATTATTATTTTTCCTTCTGCCAACTACGACAGACGCTTCGTCGTCAATTCAAGTAAAATTAAAATATATACCTTTACTAAAATCCTATGCGACGCTTGTCGCCATTGTTAGAAGAATTACATATATGCAATTGTAAAATGTATAAAAATATTTACATGTGCAAGTGATAAGAATCGCGCGGGTTTAACGTAATAGCCTAAATTAATTTCTAGTGTGCGTGGTGTAAATTAATTTCTTATTGTAAACTGAACATTATTGTAATAAACGCCGACCACATATTAGATTGTAAATTGTGTGGTCGCTTACTTTAAAAACATTTGTGTCGATTCAATTTCCCCGGGTAATACAACATCGCCGGGATAGATTCCCATAGCTCACTCAAATTTTATATCTGAGTAGCCTGAGTGATATAAATGTTGACCTGTTAACAGCAAACTTCGAATAGAAAATGTTTCGGGTTCGATCCTCACCAAAGTACTTACATAATAGTTTTAATATTATTTTTATTCCATAACGGCATTTTTTTGCTCTGGGACGATAAACGTTCAAAGCAGACAGACGTATTTTTTGTCTGCTCCGTAAATAAAAGTTTTTAGTGTAATTTTTTTTTTTTTTTTTTTTTTGATTAATTTAAATTTCTTAATCAATTTTCTAGTTTAGTGTAGTGTTGTAAAATTAATTTTAAATTTTTATTATCCATTTTTTGTATTTTGGTGCATAATAAATAAGTGACAATGATTTAATTAAATATGAATTTGGAAAATGTAATCCATCGGGGTACATTTATCAGGCAATGTTTTATCAAAACATCAAGAAATCAAATTTCTTGGTTTCTAGATTAATTGCATGATTTTAGCTTTAGTTTAGTGTTTGTGTAATTGTACATAAAATTCAAATGAATAGTCTTATAACCAATTCTAACGGCTGGATATATTTTATAAAAAATATTTAATCAGCCGTTCCCATAATGCTACAAATAATAACAATAAACGTTTCCAATCCCGTTGCCTCCACTAACCAAATTCTAACATATGTACAAATCCATTAAATTTGAATTTCAATATAAATTGCACATTACTTTTTCGGCTGAAGGTCCACTTAGAAATATTTTTAGTCAACTAAAAGATAGAACTCCGGATTTATTGCGATCCAATTTGGTATATTTAATACCATGTAATAGCTGTAACTTGAAATACATTGGTACTACTAAACAGCTACTAAAAAATCGCATAAGTCAACATAAATCGGACATTAAGGTACCTATAAGAAATCCGCAAGCTACTACATTGTATCAACACACACATGATACGGGTCATATATTTGGGTTTAAAAAAGTAAAAATTATAGAAAGTGAGAGACAAGAATCGTCTTTTCTTAGAAATGGTTCATATTCTGGGCAAACAAGAAACTTTAGTTAATAAAAAAAGTGATACAGACGATCTCAGCAAAATTTATTCCGGCGTATCATTGACACAATTTTTAAATTATAAAATTAAATTCTTTAATATGTATGTGCTTAAATTCTAAAATTGTAAATAATATTTGGATTAATATGTAGTGGCCCTGAAATGTTTTGAAAAAATCCTGGAATGTCTTGACTTTTGGCATAAGAATAATACTATTGTTGTTTTTTCTTTTTGAAGACTAAAAGAATTTTAACACAAGGCCACAATTTGTATTTGTATTGTATACAATACTTTGTTTGTGTATATCATACACGAGTATATGGGAGAGATTTATATTTTTAGGTATATTATTTTCATTTAACGGTAGGCTCAAAAATTATACTATAGACAATCATAATAGATCTCTCATTTGACTAAAAACAGAAAATAAGAACAAAAATTTGCCATTCAAATATTATCGATGTATTGCATATACGTATTATATTTGCAACGCATTCTAAAATCATTGCCTTATAAAATACACAACACAACAATAACATTGGAATTATCAGTACAGGGATTTTGGTCGCAAAATGAGGATTGGGGATTGGGAATTTTGTATATGTACACGGTGTATAATATACATTTTGCTATTGTGTGCCGTCAATTATTTGTATTGGATTAGTGTATTTTCTCATGCGTTTTCTCAGGGGGTAAGTATCAAAAACAAGCGAAACGGGTGAAATCGGTTCAAATTTTTGGTGCTTACGCTCGCCTTGTGTTATTTTTCCCTTTCTTCTTACTAGTGTAATTCATTCGTTAATAAAAAACAAAACAAAATACATATACGTAACCAAAAAAATTTCTCGCAAATAAAAAAACAAAAAGCAACATAAATGAATGATTTTTAAATTTTGAACAAAGGAACCAAAACAGAAAGTAAGAAAATAAAATGATTTTGTTTATTTTATGTTTGGTAAAACATTTAGGGTACCTACTAGTTTTGGGTTCATGTTACACGCTGCGTTAGAATGTTATGTTAAATGTTGCGTGTCATATAAAATGTTATATTAAATAAAAATATTTTCTCTCTTTTTATTTAACACATTAAAATAGAAACAGAAAATACAAAAAACGTAGGAATAGTAGTTCCAGTGTTCATGTTACATGTTTGCTGTGTTAAAATGTCATGACGACATCTTTGAGGCTAAAATTTCTGTGCGTCCGACTTTTCTCAATGTTATATAATTGCATACCATAAATTTTCAGTGATCATCATTTTCAAAAAAAAAACAAATCATGTCATATAGCAAAAATATTGTTACGAACTGGGCTACTGAGTTCGTTCTGATTTTGAAATTAAAAACACTGTACTTTTTATTTTTTATACACTTTGATATTTGCTTTGACTTTACTATTTAATTCTGTCCGCTTGCTACTGGTGGTGGCTATGACAACAGATTTATTTCTTTATTTAACGATTTAAAATAAACCAAAAACTTTCTCTGCTTGCCATCGGTCATGTTTATAACACTTAACCATCTAATCTATTGCTGTTCATAACGTGAGCTTGTTTTATGATGGCCAAAATCGCCACAATATTTACCTCCATTTTTATACTTATGTTTTACCAAACATTTGCGGTACAGGTGGAACTTGAACCCCGTTACTTTTTTTTTTAGTATAGTGTTAGTGTTATGTGTTGCCTTGCAATTGCAACTCATGAGGGTTGTTAATTTACGATGTTATGTCGAAGGGTGGGGACATTTTATTCTAAACAAAAAAAAATTGTATATAAAAAAAGGTTACGCAAGTTAAAAAGGAAAGTAATAAAATAAACAATCTCGCTTTTTTATTTGCTGGGTATATGCTAGAATAAAATTTCGCCACCCTCGGACATAACATCGTATAGGAGCAACCGACCATCATGAGTTACAACACACAATACTAAACAAAATAAACAAAATCGTTTTGTTTTCTAGCTTTTTGTTTCTTTTGGTTAATATTTTTTTTGTTGAGTATCTCTCGCTTCGTAATATTTTTATTTTTTTTTTTATTTCGGAATTTGTTGTTCTATCTCAGTCTCCCTTAATACATCCTCTCAATCGTTCTCTTCGGAGCTTATTTCTCTTATTTGTATCATGTTATCCCTATTACTCGCGTCATTTTATCTCTTTTATTTGCATCATATTAAACGAAAAACTGAAAGAAAAAATGTACATTCGACACCAATACAATTTACCAATACTATTGCCTTCCGGTAATCCTCAAATCAATCCTCATTTTGCGAACAAAATCGCTGTCCAGAAGTTTTGTTTTTTTCCTTTAGTTATAATGAAATGAGAAATCTAGTATGAATGTCTATGATTATATGTTGCAAATAATTTTCTATGACTTTTTCTTAAACTTTCTTGTATTTTGTATTTGTAAATAGACCTGAAGAAGGTAATAAACTTACCGAAACGTCGTCGTAATTGAAGTTGTTTTATTTATTGGCTGAACACCGGAAGGAAAGAAGATTGATGAATAGTCTTATTTTTGATAGAGTTTATATTAAAATTAAAATTGTCCAAATTTAATATACGCAGTTAATATTCATGTCGGTTCTTGTTTCTACTAATATTTTTACGTATTTTATTCTAGTTTTTTTATTTTATGTACAATTGACATTATGGAAGCTTATTACATAGATTGGAAATGATGGTATAATTTTTATATTTTTTCATACATAGTTTTAATATTTTAATACATATAGGTATATGTATATAGATTTATAATTATAATTGTTTTTTTTCTCGTCATTGTTGTGTTGCGTGTGTGTTATTATAAAGAAATCATGTACGCCTCGATACGTTTTCGACTATGCATACTAAGGATTTTCTAATGCATAAGCATATATGTACATAAGAAATACGCCAAAACCAACACAAATGTCTTATACAACTTACAAGCCATATTATTGCCATACAAACATAAAATAAAACGTACTATTTCTGTAGGTAAGTATTATTTTATTTTATTTTTTTTAATTTTAGGCATCTCAACTCAAGCGAAGCGCTAGAGCGAGAAAGATGCCTTATATTCCCGCTATTGATGTCTGTTAACAAGTATTAAGTCGAAAAGTACTTATCCGATTTTCATGAAACAAAGACAGACTTATAGACCTTGATCAGATAAGAAAAAAGTGGTATGGCTAAGATCTTTGGGTGGCCGGATTCCAAAGTTATAGACGCTTAAAGATTTCCTTCGCAATACATTCACGTAAAAAACAAAAACATAAAAGTACATAATAGAATGCATACTACGTTGAAAAATTTTCTTTGCCTTTGGATGAATGAATGAAATTGTTTATGTTTGAATGTATGTAAAAAATAGTTATACATACATGCAAGTCCAATTATTACGTAACATAAAAGGTTTGTTTATACTTCTTTATTGTAGGATTGGTGCCTAATGGTATATGTAGATATTCTATAGATGGCGTTGTTGAGATGCCGGTAATGCGATTACATCCTGTAATGGGTTTCTTACTTTTTTATGTACAAACTATTCTACAGTAAAATAACCTCATGAATAGTAACATAAAAACTTACAAAATCACGAAATATTTTAGAAAATAAAATTTTAACTTAAATACTAATTACAAATGTTTAATACATACAAAATTAGTTGTTAAAAATCACACTTACGAATTGCAACACGGAAAATCTCCCTTGACCTCGAAAAATCGAAAAAAGATAATATTCATTAAATATTCTAGACATAGCAGCCATCGGTTCATTACTTTCATATTCAGTCCTGTGGCATGGGACATATAAAAATTTCCTTTGGCGTAGATTTCGTTTGGGAACATAAATGCACCAGGTAGAAGTGAGGTCTAAACAATTAACCCGTCCACATAAAGAATCTCCCACAAACATAGCTGCGGCAATTTTACGACGTTTTTATAAAGTGTCAATACGACGATCAAGACACCTATCAACATAAGACGGCAGGTCACATTTCTGTTTCCACCTAGGCTGACTATGATCAGATACAAACTCGAGTTTCCTTAGAATATAAACGGTAAATCGCCTCTGAATTGACTTTAATCTATCGATGTGTACTGCATGGTGTGAATACCATACAACCACAGCATACCCAAGATGTGATCTAACCAAAGAGACAAATAGACTTACACATGAGAATATCACGAAACTCCTTAGTCATTCTAATAATGAAGCTTAACCTATAGAATTAGCTTTACGTATTATGTTATCGATATGTAAACAGAAAGTTACTTTAGCATCAAATATAACTCCTAAATCCGTTATTGGAGTTACTCTGCTAAGTTGATTACCGCCAAAATAATTGTTAGAAATTATAGGGTTTAAAGTCCTATAGAACGACATGACACTACATTTACTTATATTAACAAACAATCTATTAGCAGAGCACCATCTAGATAAATTATTTATTTCAGACTGTAGTATATCAACATCAACTAAAGAAAGATAATTGGGCCCAAGTGGGAGCCTTGAGGAACACCCGAATAGCAATAGATAAAATTTGATTTGATGTGATTCAATAGAACAAAATGCTTCCTGTCCACTAAGTAAGATGCAATCCACTTTAGAAACCTTGGATCAACCCCAATCACAGCAAATTTTTTTATAATAATTCTGTGGTCAATTGAGTCAAAAGCATCAGCAAAATCAAAATAGATTGCATCAACCTAATATAAGTGTGAATAATATCTAAAGGAATTCCTTTCTTAGTTTACTGATTAATAAGCTAATTTTCAGAATATAACTTAGTTCCAGAATTAATCATAATTAGAGGGATTAAAATTAATCCCGTATTTCAGAATTAAATTCTAGCTTAATCAACCTACCAGGATCAACAAGGAGTGAAGAAGCTGTAGTATCGAAATTGTGTTGTCTTGTGCTAACTATTTTTCTATATATTTACTAACTATTTTAATAACTATCGATCGCTTGGGTGTCTGTAACCGGGTCGAGACTCTCCCATTTAACATTCCTTTCCTATCCTTCGGTTTTGTTATATGCAAAAGGGTATACGGTGGACCCGGCGTCATCCGAGAATCTTACCACAATGCTTGGTCGTACATCTAAATCAATCAATCAATCAAATAACGGCACTTTTTTGACTAGAATGTCACTTCTAGATTTTACAAGCTGCGCCTAACCGAGATAACGTTAAAATGCGAATATTTGAAGAAGTTCATCAACTTACAAACTGTCTTTTACCTAAAAAAATTTGAATGCATTTTGGCGGTCCCTAACAGGTAAATATGTATATATAAATTGTATCCGTCTTAGGACGGGCTGTACCTCCTAGTCTGAAATAAATGAATAAAATAACGGTGAATTCCGTTTTAAATGAATTTTTCTGTACCTTTGTTACACACTCACACATAATATTTGAACGTTTACATCCAAGTACATAGTTTTTACATGTTGTTCTAACAGACAAAAATTTGAAGGGAATCTGAAAATGTATGGTGGCCTTAACCAAGTTAAACGGAGTATATATTGACTATAGAATATCAAATTTCATAAGCATACACTTTTCAATTCTCATATATGTATAAATAAAACCTCGTATTCCTTTCAACAAACAAATTCGCGCATTTCGAAAGCAAAGATAATTATGCCCAGCCACAAGCTACTGTGCCCAAATACCTATAAAGTTTAACCATATGACGTTATTATTATCTTAGTCCCCTAAATAAAATAATTAAATTTTATTAGTATAGTATTTTTTACCAAAAATAGTAAGCCATCAAGATAATACATACAAGATTTATTGATTAAGCAAATTTAATAAGCAACAATAAAAATATCTCTTATCTTCATTAAATTACAACTCAATATATACAATCAAAACTAATAAGTACATATGTACAAAATGATATAACTAATAAATGATTCTCCTAAACGGAGGATAACTGGACAATTCGATTTTATAAGAGACTTAAACTTTGTCGCACAATGATTTGGCACCTTAGCAAAATACAACTCAGCATTTAGTTTTTAAAATTAGAACTTGCTACGTAATAATAATTTAATTCATAAAAATATATAATTTAGATACCCAAAATTCTGATAAAAATTTGAGAGAATAATGTACTAGTTATAAATAACAAAAGTATGTAGATTTATAGATTATTTTAATTTTGAAGTGTGTGCATACTTCAATATTTGTAATACAATTAGACTGATAACAAAGTAATCTTGAAGACAATACAATTCACGCTTTTTACAATAAAACCAGAAGTATTTATTCATTTACATTATATAAACATGCATGAATAAGTATTCTTTCTATTTAACTCTTGACATGATAACGTCTTACACCGCATGTTCAGAAAATTGACACGAAATGGTGCTCTCGGTCGTGGGCAATTACTCATCAACTATCAGCATTACCTTTAATTACAATATATGATTTCTTAGGTTGGTTCTTGGGCTTCATGCCTCACACATAATATTATCGCAATGACGTAATCAAGCGGCAAAGTAAGCCGCATCACGAACCTCTGATTTCGCACGTTTCAAACGTTTGAGCCAGTTAAGCGAGAGAATGGATCATTCGGTCGGAGCAATTCTGGTGTCAATTTTTCCGTAAAAAAACGATGGAGGTTAATTTATATTAAATTAAAATAATTAATCGCCACATACATTTCAATTCAAATTACAAAATAGTGATTTACAGGGCTCGCGTGCACTATAATGAAAGAACGCCTCATCTGATCGGAGCATTTCTGGTAATAATTTGTGCATAATTATTTTAAATAAAAATAATTAATCTCTACGTACATTTTAATTAAAATCAAAATCTAATAGAACAGCCGGCTTTTTTTATTTTATTTTCAGGAAATAAGGCCCAGGGGCTTTATTACTTTTATGATTTGGGAATGAAACCCAGGGGCCCACAAGGCTGTTTACTTAAATGTTCCTGTACGCGTATAAATTTTGGAAAAGGAAAAATTTAATTTAAAACAAAAAAAAAAGAAATGCAGTAATAATATTCAAAAACATGTGTTATAACTAAAGGCATGCATGGCAAGCGGTTCGAATATTTTGTTAAAGTTTTTGATTTTTTTGATTGAATTATTAAATATTTTTAATAGAAATTACCGAATAATTGTAGTAAACCACTTACTTTACAATTTTGCGGCTTAATTTAAAAAGACCGATTTTTATATTTTAGTCACCGATGGGACGAGTAAATCTCAAATCGTACATTGAAACAAGCAATTATGTGTTTTTGAGTGAAAAATTATATTTTTGTTTGAAAATTTTAGTACCAAACGTTTGATGTGAGTAGTCCACCGCAATAATTCAGTAATTTTTATTAAAAATATTTAATAATTCAATCAAAAAAAGCAATGGTGGCAGAAGAAGTTCTGCCGATTTACCCGTTGAAAACGGAGTTAGAACGTGAAGAAATCACCTATCTCAATGACAGTCAAATACATATTTACATATACATATTCGTTGCGATTTGTTTATGTTTTTTTATTCTTCTACCAAAAGTCAGTAAATATGTTCCTATTACCATTTCAAAAAAATATTTTTATAATGCGCATCCTCTCTTATCGAATAACTATGTCTAAGTCTAACTGATTTTATTTCAAAATTACAAACCGCAACAACACACAAACACAATTACCGTAAAAAAAAAATATTTCGCTTAGAAGGCTATGATTTTTTTCTTGTATGTATTTTGAAAAGGAAAAATTTGTCTTTGTGTATATTCATTACCTTATAAGTATGTTTGTTTATTAAATAAAATTGTTTGAATGTAATACAATTTTATTACAACTAGGGGACCCCTGTGCAATTGCACAATTTTATTATTTATGTGAAACATTTTTGCTATAATAAATACAAACAACTTCTGCAAGAGGAATTTACATATGCATGAAATGAAATGAAATTAAAAAAAGAATGTACTGTTAATAAAGGCCAACATTAATCTAATAAAAAAATAATAATTACATTAAATTGAAAAAAAAAAAAAAAAAAAGACGAAGTTATCGGGAATCGAACTCGAGACCTTTAACTTCATAGCGCATCGATCTAAAGGCCGGTATTCACGTACAATTAAATTACGCAATATAATTGTGTGACGTCAATATTGCACAATAAAATTCCAAAATCTTGAATAAAATTTGAGAATATTGTGCAATGTTCTGACGTCACACAATTATATTGCGCAATTTAATTGTACGTGAATACCGGCCTTAACACATCAGCTATTGAATTATGCTTGCTAATTGATATAAGACATGGAAATTTATAGCTTAAGAAAATGTTGAACATTCTTGTATTTTATATAAGTAATATAGATACATATTACAATATATAACATAAAAAATGCCAATTCCTATATTTTTCAAATTTCTCTGTAGTACTAGTACCTAAACAGAGTTGGCAGTTTTGTGTTTTGTTACATTTTTTGGGTCGGTTTTTTTGATTGTTCGGTTTTTCTTTAGAAACCCCAGTATAAACGTTTTCAACGTTAAAAAAATCTATAACGAATTTTCCGTATCGCTTACCATGTGCCTTGCCTTAACCATTAAAATGAATAATCGCCCAACATTTATTTGGGCGATTATTCATTTTCAATATTTTGGGCAATTTCTATACTATATACGGCGATTGTCATGTGAAGGGCCGGTCAAAAATCAAGGCAGTCCTGATTTGTTTTAAATTTTTTTCCTGTAAACAGAAAAATTTTATTGTTTGATCGCATAAGTAGTGAAAAATGGTGGTTTTCTTTTCTCATCCTACCTGAAAATGTAGAGAGATTTTCTTCTACGATTTTTCAATCAATAATTCTAAACGTAATGAGGACGCAAATTATCGAATAATTATTCAATTCGAGTGAATTTTAGTTCATAAATATTTAAGTCAAAATGGTCAAATTTGCATTAGTTCTTATGGGAAATTGAAAGAAGTAATATTTACTCCCGTATTACGGGCTTTTTCTTCTAGTTCGTTATAACACATAACCACCCACATTTAAAGTATACACAATCGCCCAACAATTTTTGGGCGATTATTCGTTTTTGGGTGATTCGGGATAATGCAAAATCGCCCAAAAAATCATCATTTTTGAGCGTTTTTTCATTTACCATTTTGTTTTTAATTCTGGATTTTATTTACGTTTAAATTCACAATATTCTAAATCCTGCACTGACTCGATCGGTAATTCTATATCCTTCGGTTTTCATATGATATTTCTTTTGACTGGACAAAAGGAATTTTTTCAGCATTCAAGTCAAAGAAAGCTGTCAATTCAGCTTGACTTTTAATAATTTTATTAGTTTGCTCCGTAAACATTTTAATAAAATTATCTAATTTATTGTTTAAATTTAAATAGTTATCATCTATAAATAAAAAAACTTATTTATTATTATTTTTAAAATTAACATATTTTAAAGGGTTTCCACTAGTCAACCTTTATATTGTGCAGAACTAAGATAACTTGAATTATTTCCTGGTGTATTTGCATTTTCAAGATTAAAGTGGCCTCTAGTTTCGACAGTAAACGCGTAAGATGAAAATAATGCTCGCGCTGATGAACAATTATTGATTGGTTGGTTAATTATTTCCATGGTTCTTTGACTCAACTCAGCATAAGTGTCACCATTTGGAATATTTTGTGTTTGAACAATAATATCTTTCACTTGATTAATATGTTCACTCGTGTTTTCTTCTTTTCTCCTATTTATGAATTATGAATTGAAATCAATTGCTTGTTTACCCAGTGGTAATTCGGTCGGAATAATTTTTTTCGCTTTCGCTCGTAGACACAAAAGTAGTATCCCGCTCTTGCTCTAAAGTTGTTTTCAATGAATCTGCAAAAATATAAAAAATATTAATAATTTTCATTTAAATGAAATAGGGTATTTTCATTTGTGTATATATCGTCAGTTTGCGAGAACAGTGACACATCTCAAAATATCATATTTTTGAGGAAATCGATTTGAATTTTTTTTTTGGTGTAAAATAGTTGAATTCATCAAATTCAACGTCACATCTATTGAAAACTATGGGTAGTTTAGAAGTGACACTATGCCAGATAAAAGGTTGTTACATTTAAAGGATTTTTTTCCTATTATCTCAAAATTGGCCATTTTTGAGATTTGTTACTGTTCTCGCAAACCGACGATATTTGACTTGCTGTGGTGAAACACACTTCTTTCGGGCGCTTGAAGCTTCCCGAGGAAGAGTAATAAAATTGTTTATTTTTATCCAACATCTTGGAACAGCCATACAATTTCTTTCTTCGTCTTCAATTGTTTCTACCATACAATACATGATGGCAACTATTTAATCAGGATTTAAAACCATTTAGTTAGCGCCACAAACAGGAAACAATTTTTTGGAAATTTTGAATTAAATTTTAATTTTTTTTTTTAATGAAATCTAAGTTCTTTAATTTACATTTAAGTTATTTTTTAATTTTTCGATTCAAATTCTTATGAAGTATGTATAGGAAATAACATATTTTAATTATTAGAGTGAATAACGGGAGTTAAGTTTGTAATTGGCCAAAAATCCGAAAAATTAAACCCTAAATCAGCTTGCTTTGTAACATATACTATATATAGGTTTTGCACTCAACCGTTTACAAAACGCAATCATCCTTTTCTAAATTAAATTCAATAATACAGGGCACTCATCTATACTTTGTAACAAAAGGGCTTCCCAAGACCACCGTCTATACTGTCCCGTCACTATCTTTTGATAGAAAGTTCCGGACTATTATCCCTAGATGTTGGATGCAGTTTTGGAACCACGAGTTTTAAACTTTTTCACTGATGGTTCAAAACGGGATGGAAGAGTAGGGGCTGGGGTGTTCTGCGAGGAACTCATGTTAAACCTCTCCTTTTGTCTCCCTGACTACTGTAGCATTTTTCAAGCTGAGGTAACTGCGATAAAGGAAGTCGTGGACTGGTTGCGGTATAATGTAATATGGACTTGTGATATTCGCATATATACGGACTGTCAGGCTCCCATTAAAGCGCTTCAATCAAACCTCCTTACGTCAAAAGTAGTCCAGAACTGTCTCTCATCTCTTAACGAGATGACAGATCAGTTCAACATCAATAATATATGGATGCCAGGACATTTCGTTAGCACGGGGAATATAAAAACCGATGAACTGGCTCGACATGGTACAACGGACCACATTTCAAACAGCAAAAAGTATATTGAAATGCCTCTTGCGTTATGTAAACTGCTGCTTCAGGAGGAAGCCAGTAAGTTGACGAATGACAGATGGTCAAATAGTACCTCATGCGTAATAACTCGGCAGGTCTGGCCAAAGTTGAACTTGGCGAGATCCAAACAGCTGTCTCACTTCAGCGGAGTCAGATCAGTGTGGTTGTTGGAGTGAGTACGGGGCACTGCCTCATAGGCAAACATGCGAGTAGACTTGGTTTCTTCTCACATGACTACTGTCGTAGTTGCGAAGACGAAGAGGAGGAAGAGTCCTCGTCTGGCACGAAACAGACTGAATTTTCTAGAGGCACCTCTTTTCAACGACCTGACGGAGCTCAGCGGGAGGGACGTCAGGAGTATCCAGCGCGTCATAGCAAGCTCAAAGTGGTTTCGATGAGTTGGAGGAAATTTTTTAAATTGTTGTATGGCTACGGACCTTTTTGTGTCTATACCTGGTCCTGGTGGACCGCCACCCAAACCTAAACCTACCCCTTTTAATACCCCGTATTAAAATTAATCATGTTTGAATTAACAATTTTTATGTACAGTGAAATCTCGCTACAGCGAACCCAAAGGAACCGGAAATATATTTTTTATTTATTTTACTTATGCCCGATTTCGGAACAAAACAGCAATTCGCAGGTTAAATAATATTTCCTCTCTTTCTTCTTTCATGAAATTGCAATTTGTTTCATAATTGAAACTCAATGCTATCTGATTATATTTCTTTTTTACATGAGCATTTTAAAGGGAGAATTAAATATTTATTTGACCGATATTGAAAAGTCAAATATTTAATTCTCCCTTTAAAATTTTCATGTAAAAAAGAAATATAATCAGATAGCATTGATTTTCAATTATGAAACAAATTGCAATTTCATAAAAGAAGAAAGAGAAAAAATAATATTTAACTGGCGAAAAGCTGTTTTGTTCTGAAATCGGGCATTAGACATGTATCTATGTAAAGTTTTTTATTTTACTTCCTTATTACCACATAAAGCAATTTACAATTTGGCGAATAAAAATTTCATTGCAAAATTTCAATTTCCTTAAATCGATATTCGCTACAACGCGACCTCACTGTATTACATTTGATAGTTTCTAATTCGATTCAAATTTACTCGATAATACAAAGTATAAAAATCTCATTAGAATCGAATACATGAAACTTTTTATTCTAATTAAATTTCCAATTCGACTCAAATTTACTCGATAATACGTAGTATAATCCCATTATAAGAATCCCATTTGATTCGAATACATGAAATTTTTCGGTATGTAGCTTATGGTATATACATATAGAGCACTATAGTTATTTCAATATACACAGCGGGGCTATTTCTGAATTCGATTCGAACGTATTCAACTCTTCGAAGTATAAGATTCGTATTTGATTTAAATAAGAAACGAATGAATCTGATTCAATTCAAATACGAATCAAATTCTTCGAGTAATCGTTTACCTTCGAATAAAATTCACAAATCACCACCCAGAACACAAATGAAAACAACGCTAAATAACAATAAAAAAACAAAAAAAAACGTATTATACGTAAAACTAAAACCACCAACACACATATAGGAAAATAGATGTTTTCATCAAAACCAACACTAATGTACTACAAGCCTGATTCAATGATGATGAACACAAGTACTCTCTTACATTTAATCGCTTATACTTGAAAGTCCTAAGTGTAAAGTGAAGTACTTAATTTAAATTTGGAAAATGCATTCCACCAGGATGCATTTATCAGGTAATGTTTTATATTTATATGTAGAACAAGAAATCAAATTTCTTGATTTCTCGATTAAGTGCATGATTTTAATTTTTGTTTGGTTGTACATACAATTTAAATACAACAATCTTATAATTAGATCGAATTACAATTGAAATTTAATCAATTTGATATACGCAGTTAATTTTCATATTTTATTTTGTGTGTTTGTATTTTATTTTACGTACTATCGACACAAATAATTCCTGAATATTGATATACATATATAATATATATATTATATACACTACAGAACACAACTAATTTAAATTTACATTTTATTTTATTTAAGGAAAAAGTACTAGAATAGTCAGTGTGTGAAGTCATGTTTTTCATTCGCTTCTTAATTTTTATCAACTTTCTCCTGTTTTTGCTTTAATTTAATTTTAAAAAGTTGATAGTTTGTTTTATTGTTGGGTTTTATACCTCCTAAAAACTTCAACGTGAAGTTAATTGTTCCCATTTTTTGCAATTTTAATTTTTTGATTGTTTTCTAACCTAAAATATTTACCCGAGAGAATTGAAAGTAAAGGAAAAAATCAATGATAAATTTTTGTGTTTTTATTTTTCAGTTGACTGATCGAAAATGTAGTGGTCTAAAGTGTTATGGCCGAAATTTAAAAAATCTCAGTGTGTGAAGTGTTTTAAATTAAAATTTAAGAAAATTAAATAATTAAATATGGAAAAATGTAATCCACCGGGATGCATTTATCAGATAATATCTTTCTTGAATATCTAAAATTTGTAGTGAGGGAAGTCAAAATTCTTAATTTCTCACAAATAATGCATGATTTTAGGTTTGTGTGGTTGTGCATAAGATTTTAAAATACAAAACATCCCATATTTAATTTAAATTGATATTGAATTGAGTCATTTTGACATACGCAGATTTTTTCTGTTCACGCATGGTTTTAATTTTTATTTTTTATTTTTTTACCCATACTCGAATGTTTTGTATTTTAGTTTTATGTATAATTGACAAGTATCTTTATTGTAGTTTGGTGTGTGAATATTGTAGTTTGGTGTGTGATTTTAATATCATAGAGCTAAAAGCTATAGAGGAGAAATAAACAAACGTCAAGTGTAAGAAGTTTCGGTGCGAGGGAGAGAGACAATAAAATAGTTTGGTGCCATACAATAATGATAGATTAGAAGATTATCCAACTCTGATGGAGAGTAAAACGACTGGTTCATATGCTTTATTTTTTAATTTTATTTTTTATCCTCTCTTCTAATACGATAGTGAATCAAAAATGTTGTACTTAAATTAATTGTCGTGTCGTCAAATTACTATGAAGAGAACGATAATTTTGTTCTCCACTGTATATACAACATAAACATTAAATTAAATAAATAACCAATGATGAATGAGAGTGAATGACCAAATATATTATACCACCACATTACATACAATAAGAGGAAATGAAAGGTATATAGATTAACACTTTCACATCAATGATCATGTGATCATATTTATTCATGTTTCTCGCTCACACCGCTGTAAAACCAACCAAATATTTGGAGAACTAAGGGTGAATGAAACAAAGTTTAAATAACAGGTGAAAAAAGTCAGATATACAGACTGGTTCCTACGCTTTATTTTTTATTTTTTTCAAAAAAGAGAATAACGTATTTTGAGTTGCATAATCTTGTAATCTATCATTCTTGGGTGCCGTATTTTGATTTTCGTTCAGTGCATTGGAATGGACTGTGTTTCTTAGAATAAAACAATTAAAGTTTGGAAATGTTTTGTTTTGGTTGCAAAGGCACGGATGCTTATTATTTGGTTCAATATTTTGGTAAAGTTGATTTTGTTATTAAGGATAACTTTTCTAAGGTCGCGTCATTGTTTTGCACTTTTGGTGCGGACCTGGTAAAAATAGTGCAGTGTAATTTTCCCGTTCTGTTTGGAAAAGTTTCAACCAAGCTTTGTTGGTGTAGACATTTTTGGAAATTTTTTGATTTTTTTATTAACTTTTGACGGATAATTGTTCTCGGTTTTATTTTTGAACAGAATTGGCATTTATTTTGTACAAGTTGCTGTTTTGATTGCCAAAGCGAAAGTTTTTTAGTAAAGGTGCTATTCCACTTGACTGAATTGACTGATAGTAAAATTAAAGGAAGATAAAAATATACATTTGCTAGATGTGAGAATGAAACAAAAACCCTTCTCAGTCAAGAAATATTTGTGTCTGTAGTAGTGTGACTGCAATAAAAAGTATCAAATTGAGAACATTTTATAGCAGTTACCAAACCCTTCTATTTTTAAATATGTGTAAGAGAGCTACACAACGCAGTCAGGCTTTCTCAAGAGAGAATTTTAGCAGGTTTTGGCAGTCACACTAGCACATATGCCTAAAATTAGTATAATATAATGAGAAATATTTCCCGCACACTAATAATTTTATGGTTAATATATTTTTCAAAGTTTCTCCTTAAAATTTTGCTATAAAAAAGTAAAAATAAAAAAAACCATGACGTTTTTTTGGTAGACATATTTTTAATTTTTACGGAAAATATACTAAAAAATATAATTCTGATGTGACTATTAATAATATTTAATTTTTTAGATAATTTTGAGACCCAAAATTAACTGAATTAATAGGAATATTTAATTTTTTTTAATAATTATTGGTTATGTTTTGTGTGCTGCCAAAATTTCTCCTCAAAATTTTGCTATAAAATAAAATAATAAAAAAAACGTTGCCTTTGTCTATTACATAAAGTTTCGAACTTTTTTCTCTTTCCCTCTTTTTTTACTATCAGTCAATTCAGTCAAGTGGAATAGCACCTTTATTGATAAGTTGAGTTCAACCAAAGCAACCTTGATTATACAAGCCATAATCTAAAAAACGAAGCTTTCATAAGGGAACTAGAAACGAGTAAAAAACCAAAATTTCCATAGTAAAACACATGAAACATATGGGAAATCACTTTTTTTCCTAAGACAAATTTGTAAATGAAAACATTGCAAATTCTTAATTATGATTTCTGAAATATTTTCATAAATGTTTGAATTTCAACATAAATGAATATCGTTTAAGTAAATCGTTTTCATTTTCTCGTATTCATTGATTTATTTAAACCAAAATATAAAAAAAAGTTCATAACACAGCATTCTAGTCAAATTTAAAAGAAAAGCTTACTACAAATCGTGTGCATTAAGTCAATATACATAGATGGCAGTGGGCAGTAAACATTTTGAAAAAACGTACCAAAAATTGCCACCTGGGGAAATTTTAAGTTAAAAAATGGTAGAAAAAGCAAAACAAATTCATAAAATGTTAAGAACGTGTCATAATTGTGTGATTAAATAATTATTTTCGTATTTCTCTGCCAACAATTATAGACATCTAACATACACTAGTAAAACTAAAGATAAATTTAGCAAGTATTATTTTAATTCGTCAGAGCCAACTTTGATGTATTTTTCAAAATGAAAGTTCAAAATATATATTTTAGAAATAATTTAATTTTAATATTTCTGCAATTAATATTTACTTAATACCGATATACCCTTCTTGTATATTGCTGCTAAAGATATATAGAACACTTTTGTATCAACATTTTGTAACATTTTTGCTTTTTTCATTGAAATACTTGAAGCTAAAAAACACCATTTTTACTATGGATTCCTATGGAAATTGTAACATATGTATTGTAAATGTACACCCTCTACTGTATGTAAGGTAGGATCGCATAGACGGTATATCACTGTATATGATGGTGTCCGCCATGTTAATATAACATATAATAAAGACACAGTTCATCCTCAATCGTTGCTATTATTACATGGTGTCAGATGTGGTGGTAGAAGTCTATGTAAAAGTAAAAATAATAAAAATAATTTAAATAAAATAAATTTATTGCGAAAAAATAATAAATAGTAAAGTGGTGAAAACAGAAAAAAAAAATATAAACAAAAGTAAGAAGTAAAAAGGAAAAACGGTATAAAATAATTCGGGTGTGGAAAAAACCACATGGGAAAAAAATAAAGTGAGGTTAAGTAATAACACAGCTGGATGTTACTACGGGTAAACCCACAATAATCAAATGCGTATAATCCCAAGACATTATACAATTTAACAATTTATTACAGTTTATTCGTCGCAAAATAAATAATTATTCAATATGGAAGGACTAAAACCACCGAAATGTTTAAACACGACGCATCCAGATATATCCACGGAATGGAAAAATTGGTTACGCCAATTTGAGTTTTATTCCATCGCAGCTGGGTTAAACAAAAAAGAGGAAAAAATTCAAATAGCAACACTGATGACATGCATAGGATCATCAGCGTACAAGGTTTACGAAACATTTAAGCTGAAAGATGACGACACGATGACGGTACAACAATTAAAAGAAGAATTTACTAATTACTTCACACCGAAAGTCAATGTAACTTACGAAAGGTATTTATTTAATAAGATAATTCAAAAACAAAATGAATCATTTGATGATTTTTTAACGAATTGTAAGTCACAAATAATCAAATGTGTTTTCGAGATTTTAGAAGACGAGTTACTCAAAGACAAAATCGTAATAGGAATTTTGTCTGATAAAATACGAGAACGTTTATTGTCAGAAGAAAAGTTAACGCTTCAGAAAGCAATTAATTTATGTCATGCTAATGAAATAGCACATAAGCAAGCATCTTCTATTCATAATTCCGAAAATATAGAAATTAGTGACGTAAAAAAAAGTCAAAGTAAAATAAATAATTATTCTAATAAGAAAATAGATAATAATAAGTTTGTGTGTGTACGATGCAATAACAGTCACGGTCCGAAAAATTGTCCCGCGTTTGGTAAGATTTGTTTGAAATGTAGAAAAAAAGGGCATTTTGCAATAGTTTGCAAAAGCACAAGTAAAAAAATAAATAAAGTTAATGAAATAATGGAATCACTCCATATAAATGAATCAAACGATGACAGTTCGGACGAAATGGTTATCGGTACTGTTGATGCATCGAACACAAATTGTTGGTTTCAAAAAGTCAAGATCAACAATATTGAAATAGATTTTAAGCTAGATACAGGGGCAATGTGTAATGTATTAAATTTAAATTTAGTATGATAAAAAAACTAAAAGGGCAAATATGTCATACTAACACTAAAAAGCTTGTTACTTACAGTGGTCATAAAATTGATGTATTAGGTCAAGTCTTATTTGATTGTATAGTAAAAAACAAAAGCTATAGATTAAATTTTAAAATAGTAAATGAAAACACTTGCCCTGTACTAGGTATGAATGCATGCGAAGAATTAAATTTAGTAACTAGAAATATAATCGATACTTGTGAAATAGATGAGAATATCTATAAAGGGTTAGGTTGTATAAAAAACTTCGTGTATGATATTGATTTAAAACCAAACGCTGAGTTTGATATAGCACAGGCAAGAAGAATTCCACATGCAATACGGACCGAAGTTAAATCCGAATTGGATAAAATGGTGAAATTAGGAGTAATCGCTCCAATTAAAGAACCGTCGTTGGCCGTGTCACCAATGGTAGTAGTGCGGAAAAAGGGGAAAATTCGAATTTGTATTGACCCATCGCAAATAAACAAAAGTGTTTTAAGAAGACATTACCCGTTAAAAACAATCGATGAGATTACAACCAGGATGAAAAATTCGAAATATTTTACGAAACTGGATTGTAAAAAGGGTTTTTGGCAAATCCAGGTAAGCAAGAGAACACAAAAATATTTATCATTCTCGACGATTTGGGGTAGATATACGTGTCTCCGTCTACCATTTGGGCTAGCATCAGCCCCGGAGGTAATCCAACAGATAATGAACAATCTGTTAGAGGGATTAAATAACGTGGAATGTTCAATGGATGACATCCTAATACACGCTGAAACAATCGAAGAATTAAAAGTACATACAGACGAAGTTATGCAAATATTGTCTAGAAATGGATTGAAACTAAATAGAGAGAAATGCTTATTCAACCAGTCAAAAATTAAATTTTTAGGACACATCATTTCCAAGGAAGGATTGGAAATTGACGAGTCAAAAACGGAAACAATCAAGAGATTAGAACGGCCGAAAAACGTAAAACAGTTGCAACGATTTTTGGGAATGGTTACTTATGTGGGAAAATTCATTCCTAATTTTTCTCAAATAACGGCACCACTGAGAGAACTACTACATAAGGATATAACATTTGTGTGGGATCAAGCTCAAGAGAAAGCTTATACGGAAATTCAAAATATGTTAGTATCACCACCAGTATTAAAGTTGTATGATGTAAATAAGGACGTAAAAATATCATGTGATGCAAGTAACAAAGCGGTTGGGGCCGTATTGATGCAAGATGAACATCCAATAGCGTATAGTTCCAGATCACTAACGAAAGCAGAACAAAATTATCCTCAAATAGAAAAGGAGGCTACTGCAATTCGATGGGCAGTTAAAAAATTTCATGAATATATTTATGGGAAAAAACTCACAATAGAAACTGACCATAAACCCCTGGAGTCGATCTTCAAAAAACAATTACACTCATCACCGGCAAGACTACAACGAATCTTATTAGACACGATTCAGTACAATCCAATAGTAATATATACAAAAGGAAAGGAAATTCCGATAGCCGATACTCTAAGCCGAGATTGCATAAATGAAAATCCGGAAAACGTAGATGAGCCTGAAGTTCAGATAATAATTCCAATGACCGATACGGCATTCGAAAGCCTTCAAAAGGACACCGAAGACGACGTTCAATTGAGTAGATTAATGCAATTAATACAGAGGGGCGAGTTAACCGATAAATCAAAACTATCGCCGGAAATTCAGCATTTTTCCAATTTCCCAGAAGAACTAGCAGTTTATCATGGCATAATTTTCAAAGGTGAAAAAATAGTATTACCGAAAAGTCAAATATTCAAAATATTAACAGCAGCTCATACAGGTCATCTTGGTATTCAATCCACGATGAAGCGAGCAAGACAGATGTTCTATTGGAAAAACTTGACGAATGACGTCACTAGTTTTGTGGAGTCATGCGCGATATGCCAACAAACACAACGACAAAATACAAAAGAACCAATAATATGCAAAGAAGTTCCAGAACTACCTTTCCAGATTGTAGCAACAGATTTATTCAATTTCGCTTCAGAAACATACATAGCAATAGTTGAAAGCTATTCCGGATTTATGGACATGGAAAAGCTAGAAGAATCAACATCACATTCGGTAATAAATTTTTTAAAAAAATGTTTCGCAATACATGGAACACCACAGGTAGTAGAAAGCGATAATGGACCACAATATACATCGAGAGAATTTAAAGATTTTAGTAAAAAATGGAATTTCACACACAAGACGTCAAGTCCGCATTTCCCACGAGCAAATGGTTTAGCTGAGCGAACAGTTCAAACGTTAAAGAATATGTTGAGAAAATGCGAGAAAGACAATACAGACATTTATCAAGCGATACAAAATCTTAGAAATACTCCTCGTGATAGCAATTTGGAATCACCAAATCAAAGATTGATGAGTCGCATCACGCGAACACACATACCCATAAGTAACGAGTTGTTAAAGCCAAGAGTTATAACTGGAGTGACGGAAAATTTAAAAATTCTTCGTAATCAACAAAAAACTTATGCTGATAGAAGTACCAAAACACTAGCTGAACCCAAAATTAATGAAAAAATTCGATTACAAACTAAGAACAGGGAATGGATCCCTGGTAAAGTAATACGACGATTAGATGAACCAAGATCAGTCATAGTAAAAACCGAAGACAACAAATATTATCGTAGAAATTTTCATCACATCCATCCAACAAAAGCCAACATCGGTCAGGTAGACAGGTAAAACAGCCAATAAGACTAAATCTTTGAATGTAGATCATTAGAAAATAAAAAATAATTAATTAAATGAATTAATAAATGTAATATGTATAAATTTATAAAAAAAGGGGGATGTAACATATGTATTGTAAATGTACACCCTCTACTGTATGTAAGGTAGGATCGCATAGACGGTATATCACTGTATATGATGGTGTCCGCCATGTTAATATAACATATAATAAAGACACAGTTCATCCTCAATCGTTGCTATTATTACAGAAATCAGTGAAAAGTTATACCACTAAAAAACTTCAAAAAAATACGTCATAATGATTATGGCTCTATACTCTTCTAGAAGGCTCTGCTTCAACTCGTTTTGGTTTTTTCTTTTGTTTTTTTTTCTTCTATATTTTCTCCTTTACGAATATTTATATTAATAAAATCTCTCCAGTTGAACGGAACATTGAAAAAAAGACTGGATATTTATCTGGTGATTTCTTTTCCTGAATAAAATGGACGGTTTGTTTTTGGAGGTGGTGTGGGTCCGTAACTTGACGAAACGAGGAAATGAAGGAATTGGGAATTGATAATCAATAAATGAGATATATGGGACTTTGAATTTTCTTGTTATTGCATAAATTGAAATTAGGGATAAGTTGTTTGCCGGTAAATCTCTATTGATATCATTGTCAATGATTTTTCTTTTTTGGATGGTTGACTTGCACCACTTTTCGAAGTGAACGGTCTATATAGAGATAGGTTGCATGTTGTTTGAATGTTATTTTTTTTTTCAAAAGTAATAACAGATAAACTTAATAATAAATAAATCCTAGATAGTCTGAATGAATGATAAGGATAACTATATATGACTCTACTGTGAACTCTTACTTAACTGATTTAAAAAGCCATTAGGTCATCAATATGTGCAAACGATTATGCTATAGAGTCTTAACGGACAAATACACCCTCGCGAGAATTGGTCATGGTGGGAGATAGGGACACATCTTTATATACAGCACGAGACGAGAAGACCCCTGAATTTTAAGTATTGAGTACACATATTGATAAAACCTATAGCAACACCTACACCTATTCACTACTAACATATACTAACAATCAAGAGAATCCAAATCTACCTATAGTGTGAGAATGGTTTTATTTAACAAATATTTTTTTTTAATAAATGTAGTTAAACAATACCTTTGCTGCGATTACTGCCCTAGTCATATCTGTGACTAACATCCCAAATCCTTACAAACCTTTTGTGTAGAGGATGCAGGCAGGGCCTGGGCCCGCATAATTCTGGAATATGGTGCTCCCAGGTATCTTTCCTTGATAATGGATTAGGCATACTCCAAGAATGTGCTATATACCTAGGATCACCATTATGGTTGGCTTGTAGATCTATATCATATCATATCATATCATGTTTTATTTTATTTTATTTAAATTTAAAAATAAAAATTTAATAATTTCAATTACGCAGACAGACTAAAACACGTCCATCTCCATGGTGGCCGTTTTCTTTTAATAATTCTAGCAAATCGTTAAGTTCACAGTGGGGTATTCTGAACTCAATAGCCCATTGCTGTAAATTTTCATTGCTCAATAGCCCATTGCTGTCATCAGAAGATATATTCAGTGACTGTCTTGTTTCAGAATTAATTAAAGAATGTAATTTAGGATCTTGTTATCTGGAACTTACAAGTACATATATCACTGAAATGTTCAGTATCATTCACTAATTCATTTAAAGAGGTGTTGTAACGAGCATCGACACCGGAGATGTCGGCTGTTAGCAGAAATTATTCACTTAGAGGCTTCGGGGCGGTCATCTCTGGCCGGCTAAAGCTCAGGGTGTTGGGTGTGGGGTTTCCCGAAGCATAAGTGAACCGTGTAAGACCGCGATAAAAGGAACAACGAAGAAGGTAAAGGAAACGGGGAAAGGCAGGACCAACTCACCTCACTGCAGCGACTACACTCACCACTTCATCCTCAAAATTAAGCTTTTTAGCTACTCATATTCTGAAAAGCGAAAAAGCGGAATTCTCTGAAGCGGACCACAAAACAATAACATACCGAAGTTATAACTTCAAAAACAAAACATTTTGATTATGCAGCGAAGTGTAAATAATTCAAAATAACTAATTTTATTGATTTTAATTTAAGAACAATTAGAATGGCAATAATGATGAAAATTCAAAAATAAAATTAACATTATTTTTTTTTCTTAACTATATATGACGTCATTTTACTAATAGCTATAACAGTAATATTTTCCTTTCCATTTTCTTAGAATAATAATGAGGAAAAAGTGGAAAGAAAAATAGTACACTAAAACTAACTCCCCAAAGAAAAATAAGAGAACAACAAAAAAAAAATTCGTAAGTGACACAAACTAAATAGGGGATTCAATTAATAATTGATTAAATGTAATAAAATATATGTTATAGTAATAATATAAAATATAAATGAAATAATAAAAAAAAACCTGATTAATTATTTAGGTGGCGACCGTTGCAATTTTCCATCTGTTGGTCGTACGATTTTTATTATTGATTTTAGCAATCGCATAAATAATTGTTTTAGATTTATGGTTCACACACACACATTAGATATATTGTTTATCACGATTATCACACTGTTACTGTTATTTATTTTGTTTTCGTGGTTTTAAGTTTATTATACCACATGCGCAAAATCACTACAATTATTTAGTTTTAGTGGCTTAAGTTTTTATCATACCACATGCGCACAATCACTACATTCGTTGAGTTTTAGTGGCTTAAGTTTATTATACCACACGCGCAAAATCACTATAATTATTTAGTTTTAGTGGCTTAAGGTTATCATACCACATGCGCAAAATCACGTTACTTATTGTCACGCCCAATTATACAACAACACTCACTTGGGCAATTTTAGAATATTTGTATGTGAACATTTTTTTTGTTGTTTTATTTTATATGATTCTAATCTTTGACAATGCCTTAATCACTAAGTTCAATGTTTTGAGTTTTTTTATTTTTCTGTTTCTTCTATCAAAGAAACTTGCACTTATGTTAACTTAAAATTAAACGGCACAAAAACCCGAAACTTATGATAAAAATTTGGATTTTTCAATTTTCATCAACCAAAAAAAAACGTAATTTAATTTATCGTCCAATTACACAGACTATTCTCGATTCAAAAAAAAAAAATGTTATTTCGTATCCGTTTAATATTTTTTTTCTGTTTTTAGAGTTATAAAATATTTTAATGGGTATCAGACAATAAACCCAAAATATTTTTATTTAATTTTTAACACGAATCAATAAAATTCACAAATTATCACTACATATTGTTTTCGATACACTATAGGGCCGAGAAAACCCACAAAATGATAAGATAAAAGACAAAACTCAACTGATCCCGTCATCATAAAATCGAGCGATATTTATAGAATTGAACACAATAGACTATCCCACCAATAACTGAAATGGAACAATCTAAGGTGATTTCTCCTACAAAACAAGCTTTTCGCGCGATTTTTATTTTTATTTTTATTTCAAATTGTTGCTCTATGATGAATGAATTCTGTATAACGTACCAAAAAAAAAATACTATTCCAGAGGTATGAAACCTTACGAACTTGGAACGCCGTTTGCAGCGCCGGTCGTTACAAATCGTGGGGACGACTCACACCCAGGAGATGTCTCAAAGCCGGGCAAAATCAGATATTATGTGTACCGAATGAAATTTGTGATTTGTACATGAAGAATTAAAACTAAACGGCAATATATAATCATTATTTTTCTGTACTTGTTCTATTGCACATATTGTACAGTTTTTAAATAATCGTATTCATTCAAACTTTTTGTTCAATTTACGGCAAACATTCACCTTTTCATAATCCCATTTATTATGTATGGATGTGATCTTAAGCCGCATTGGCGAACTGCTTGCCAAACCATATGTTTTTTTGCCAATTTTTTCAACAGCTATGGTAGTAATTGCTCCGTCCAGTTCTTTACCTTTCTTTTTGATGTAATATTGGGGACCTGGAAATGTCGAGAAATCCATTTTGACGTAGGTCTCGTCGTTCATTACGAAACAAGAATCTTTTCTTTCGTTCAACCATTTGTTGTGTTTCTTTGCTCGATCGATCCCTCTATTAAATAGTTCAACACTTCTTTTGGGGATTTTTGACTTCTTGTATATGTCCGTAGATTATTTCTGGTTTTAGCTCGTTCCACAATCGATTTGGTTGTTTTGGTTTTTCTGCCAAATCTCGCACAGACATCGAGGGATGTTTCGAAATGACTCTTACAATTTTCTGATCCAACATTTTATTTGGAGCACCTGATTTTTCTCCGGATCCGGGCTTGCGTGATACAGAAAGATTGATTTGACATTTTTTTTTACATTTGTTACCGTATTATTGGAAACACCGGCCAATTTACCAATTTTTTTATTGGTATACTCGGGATGATCATTGCACAATCTAATTATTAAATCACATTTTTCTCCTTATGATGCGTTCATTTCGAAACAAATTAAACAAATGCCCAATTTGACGTTGATTCGTTTTTTTAAATTGTTTTTCTACAAAATAACATTACCAGTTTTTTTCTTTTGCGTAGTAACCTATGAGATAATATAAATTTGGGAATCACAAATTTCATTCGGTACACATAATATATGAAATAACATGCAATTTACGTAGAAAAACTAAACTTTGATATCCTTGAGATGGTATACACCGAGCGACTTTCCGTTTTCGTCAGCTACTTCACAAGCTACTTTACCAACCAGATTCAGAACTGTGCACTTAATTCAGAGCTGTGAAACCGAACCGGAACCGAAAACCGGAACCCATGGAACCGTCATTAAATTAAGAACCCCGGGAACCGACCGGAACCCTATAATCATTACTTGATAAACAGTAAAAGAACCCAGGAACCGGTTCTTTAATTACGGTTCTGGGGTTCTAATTTTAATGTATTTACATTATAAATAAAACATTTTGTATGTATTATTTAATAATTTTTTTCCACGATTAATTAAAAAAATTAAAGCAGTACTATATTATTCTTCTGGGGGTAAATATATTTTAGTAGTGTGATGTAGCCCATATATTCTATATTATCGTAATTAATATTACGATTAATGCAACAAACTTCGTTCCCTAGACGATATCTTAGTTTTGAGATTAAATAAATAATCCATTATTTAATTTAAAAAGTTAAATAACATATTAATTAATATAATTATTGTACTTGACGACTACTGAATTGAATGATAATATTTTTATATTTTTTTAATTAAATTAAACTTGTTTGAAATAAATGTACATAATATAGCATTGTATGAAAAACTATATAATTCGACATCTTGCGACCCGATAAACATGCTTTATCACAAACTTTGAAAATTTTATTTAATTTAAACAACTTTAAGTTTAAAATGCACTTTCTTTAATTGCAATTAAAGACAGTGTATTTTAATAAAGTTGTTTAAATTAAATAAAATTTTATGAAAAACTGAATACATATTTACCTAATATATTTTCTGGAATAAAATTATTTTTTTGTAATATAAATTTTAAGAACCCTTTACGAACCGGAACCGGAACCGAAATATGGGTTCTATTATAAGAACAGAACCGAAACTGTACCGAAATAAAATAATAATCCAATAACCAAACCGGAACCGGAACCCCTCAATATTTTAAGGGGTTTCACAGCTCTGCTTAATATACTTTGGAGCTAACTTTGAAGCAAATTGGTCCGAAGCTTTACTCTGTGAGAAATTTCGAACATAAACGGTTTGACCAATCGTGAGGTGTGGATTTTTGTATTGCAAACTGTAACTGGACTGAACTTTATTTCTTGCAATATCCAAGTGCTTCTGAACCTCCTGATATATGTTAAACAGTGATTCAGGCTTATGAGTAACATTCTGATAGTTTCCGGTGAACTGGGATACTTTCCGGAGATGTTGATACACTGAACCATGCAATATTGCATGCTGGCCGAACACTAAGAAGTGTGGCGAATAATGTGTGGTATCATGAGAGGAGTTTCGCAATGCATGGGTAATGGCGTGAAGATTCTCATCCCAAATTCTTTGATCGCGTTGAATGTATGAACGCAACGACGAGAGCAGAGTGCGATTAACTCGCTCGGAAGCGTTAGCCTGCGGTGAATACTTAGCCGTGAACGTATGTTTAACTCCATATTTGGCACACAACATTTTTAAGATTTGGGCCTCGAATTGACGTCCATTGTCTGTAACAATACTGGTACTCCAAACATCAAAAATACTTGGTCCTCCAAAAATCTGCAAACCTCCATCGCAGTCGCTTGTCGCACTGGCTTTGTCAACACAAATTTCTAGAAATGGTCAAGTGCAATTAGAATTGAGGTATTGCCATTTTTCGTTCTCGGGTAAGGCCCTAAAAAGTCTAAATAAACTCTCTGCCATGGACGAAAGGTCATCGGAAGAGAGCTAAATGGAGGACGTGAGGGATAATTTACCGCCTTATTAGATTTGCACACATCACAGGCAGCAACAAAATTTTTCACATCGAAAAATAAACTCGGCCAGAAGTAGTATCGTCTGATAAGTTCCGCAGTTTTGTTTATTCCCAAGTGCGCCGCTGTTGGAGGGCAATGAGCTGAGAAAAGGACATCAGGTCGCAATGATTCGGGAATAAGTAATTTCCAATGAGGAATATCCGCGTTGTTATCATATGCTTCGCTCGTGTTGACATTTATATACGCGTGATTACCCACCACTTTTAAATTTGACTTATACTGGGATGTTTTAACGCTGCGTACCAGATCTTGGTAGTCCACTGAATTAAAAGCCGGAGAGTCCATATCCACATTTAAAGGGGAACCATTATTTAGGGGAAGAGTTACCTGCAAGGGTTCCATCTCCATACGCGATAATGCATCTGGAACCGCATTTTGCGAGCCTTTGCGGTACTGAATGTCAAAGTCAAAGCCTTGAAGCTTGAGGCTCCAACGTGCCAGACGACCAGATGCATCTTTCAATGACATCAGCCAAGTTAAACTCGCGTGGTCGGTAATCACCGTAAACGGCAAGCCTTCCACGTAAGAGCGAAATTTTTTTATGGCAAACACAGCGGCGAGGCATTCAAGCTCCGTGACGCTGTAATTGCGCTGAGCTGCGTTTAACTTGTGTGAGATAAAAGAGATTGGTCGATCATGTCCATCGTCATCTTTCTGGAATAATACGGCCCCAATACCTGTACTGCTCGCATCGCATTGGATGAAGAAGCGTTTTTCGAAGTTTGGGATAGTTAAGACAGGGGCAGATGTTAATGCAGTTTTTAAAGAATCGAATGATTTTTGGGCTTCTGTCGACCACACAAACTTTTGGTGGTTTTTCAGCAGATTTGTCAGAGGTGCTGACAAATCTGCAATAACATACCGAAGTTATAACTTCAAAAACAAAACATTTTGATTATGCAGCGAAGTGTAAATAATTCAAAATAACTAATTTTATTGATTTTAATTTAAGAACAATTAGAATGGCAATAATGATGAAAATTCAAAAATAAAATTAACATTATTTTCATACAAACTTATAATTGTTATTCGTATACACCTGAACTTTAATTTCCCCTAACGTGAGTGTTACACAGTGAATATCTTGTTTCAGCTGTATTGATTAGAGCAGGATGAATCACATATTGATATTGATACATATTGATTACATATTTAATGCACTCTCCGCTCAGTGGCCAATGTTTGTCAGATGTCCAATTATTTTTGTTACAATTTGCATTAACATCAGTCCGAGTTGAAGATTAAATCAAATAACACCTCCATTGCTAATTAAATACAGCCAAAACTTGTGTTGAAATTTTGATTATTTATCCTATTAAAATAGATGCGTATATCATTTTGGATTCGTCGTCGTTTGGCCGTTTGAGAAATATTTCATTTCTTCAATACTGCAGGTAATTAGTTTAGAATCTTTTTATTAAAACCTGATTAATAATTTTATGTTGTGTTCCCAAATAGTTTATAATGTATGTATCGTCGTTGCACTCGCAATTAATATAATATCGTTTAATTGTTGGAAATAAGCATCACCTTTATCGTGGGTGCAGAACTTGCGGACATACAGGGAAATCATAGGAACGTAAAATAAAATTAATCTCGTGAGGAGCCTAATCGGTTATTTACACCAGATAACGGAGTTTACGGAATCTTGTTTTTAACCGCACCTGGATTTATCGATCGTAACATATCATATTCTTTTGATGTGGTTTTAGTCAAGTTTCGGCTATTTTATATCGCCTAAAGACAAACTGGCGATGTTTTAAGTATTTAACGGTTTAAATTTAGTGTTATGTTTGCTCGGACGTTATAATTATAAGTATTTAAAGTTTAAAATAGTATTAGTTCAATTAATTAATTACACGTTTTCTTATTAGTTTTCTTATTAGTTATTATTAAAATTTTCTCGAATTTAGTGATTTTTTAAAGTTCTTTTTGTGAGTGAAATTAAATCTAAAGACAGCTTTTGATTTGTCATATTCATATACCATAATATATGAAATAAAAGTGTGAGTACGTGAAAGATTGTTCATTTTCAGAAATATAGTACGAACAGTAAGTAGTATTCAATATCATATACTATAACCAAATTGGAGAAGCGCTTTAACCATGCCGTTATATTGGTAAGTTTTATTTGTTACATTTTTTTTTATTGTATGTATATTTATATATTTTCGTTGAAGATAACAAGTTTTCACGACCTTGTGTTTATGACAATAATATACTTGCATTAGTATCTTATCGTAATACGTTTCAAATCCTACTCACGATAGAATTTTTTAAGATTGCTAGTTTGAATATTTTTAATCATTACAATTATAGTTAATTAAGTTTATTATTTCATCTCTAATATATTTTTTTTTATTTATAATATTCATTGATTATTAGCATTATTAATTATCAAAATGTTTCGCTTTTATAATCAAGGTTTTTTTTTGTGAAATATAATAAGTAATAATATCAAAATGAATTAATCTGTTATCATTTGAGGTGAGATGGGGTGAATTTGCTTAAAGTCGTCGTATGTTCAATCCACAGCTGATTTATATCCATCAATGTTCGAATATCCCTACGCCCATCACCGACTCCAGCTAGCAGGCCAATGGCTGCAATTCGAATTTCAAATATTGATGGATTTCTGCTAATGGGAAAATCCATTTCTATTACATTACCCGAACTTAACAGCGAAATTTTTCACTCAAATTTAAGGTAATGTCAAAAAATCTAGCACCGGATAAGATATTACATAGTTCAATATGGGCATATTATAGGATAACAATATATTTTTTATATTAATTTGCATAAAGTAAAATGGAAAATAACAAATTAAATATGTATAGGTAAATGGATATCATCAGCGTAGTGATTAGTGGAGACATGTTTATGACAAGAGTCATACGGCCACATTATTAAATATGAATGAAATAAAAATGGTTCTTATAATTCTTTAAATTCTTGCCATGTTTTTACTCAATTTTCAATTCGTGCATATTGCAGCATATGTACAAAGTTATGCAATTTGGCTAGTTATTAGTTCTGAACCGGTTTTACAGATTGGCTAGCCGACATGTGACATGTTCTGTAAGAAAAAAGTTTCGTCAAATTCTGTAAGGTTTCTTACTGATACTTTTTACACTTCCTGTCGTAGACACTTGGTATACTTACCTACATTTATAAATTTTTTTTTTTTTTTTAAACAGTTAAATATTTCGCAGTTTCTTACTGATTCTTACTGACTCGCTGTTCCAGCCTGTAGTCGTTTTTATTATTATTTATTTATTTATTTTTTCTTTTTGGATCGTCTTCGCGTGCGCAAAAATGCATAGTTGTAGTTGATTTAGCTCCTAGAAGACGATTAAGAAAAGAAATAATCGAATAAGTCTCATATGGAAAACAACCTAAATACTCTATTTGCGTTCTACAGTACATAGAAATACAGAAATGATTTTGTAAGCTGAATCTACCTATATTGAATTTTGAATTGTTATAATAAATGAAACGAATGCCAACAGGCGTTCGTTACACGTTCATCAAGCCGATCATCTTACAAAAAAAATTTGTACATCATCCGATCATGTTATAAAAAAAAATTGTATCAGCCGATCATCAAGACCTTGACAACAAATCATATTGATACTCGTACAACAACGTGCAACCTTAAGTTTTATTAGCTTCATCCTTCATTAAAGAAAAAATGTTAAAAAATAGAAATCATAAATTCATTAAAAAATATTATGAACTAAATTATCCAATTTATTATTTCTTTATTATTATTACATTTGATATTTCTTATTATTATTTAAAATTATTATTTCAATAAATTAATATTATGAATTACATTTAAATCTGTTACATAAAATAACTGTTTATTACCAAATTTAATATTTCTCTAATTTTATACTTATTTTGATTTTAATATTATAATAACCATAAAATGGTTCGAACTATATAAAAATATCCAAATTTTAATCGATACTTCCCAAAATAAATGAATGAAAATTCTAAGGATTATACAGTAAGTCCTCGACTTACGTGATTAATTCGTTCCAAAGGGTTTCGCGTAAGTCGAACAAACCTTAAATTCGAAAAATTTTTGTTAGTTTTAAGTACGAATTCACGTAAGTTGAATTCGCGTAGGTCGAGAACTGTAAGAATTCACGTAAGTCGAATTCGCGTAAGTCGAGGACTTACTGTAAACTCTTACAATATAGAACTATTAAAATTGAAGTAGAAGAAAGTCACAATAGTAATTCTGAACCAAATTTAGATAATGAAACTCTATCTATTGTCAGTCCCATGACGTCAATTTTACCCTATTGTGCTGTTAAACTACCGATAACAATCGATATGAAAAATTTTAACAAAATATTCGTAGAATCTTGTCCACCAATTACGTCGAATTTTAACTTAGAACCATTAAACTAATACCCGAGTTCGATGGAACTCCAGATAAATTGCTCAGATTTTTGCAATGTTGTAATCTCATTCATAAATACGTAAAAACAAAGGAGGAAATCTCACAGTTTTAGAATTAGTACAAATTAAGTTAATCGACAGTGCGTATAATAAAATTGTAGTAACTGGATCATATGTCACGTGGGCCGAATTACAAAAAGAGCTTAAACAAAAATTTGTATCCGTTAGGGCATTAGAAAATATACAGGTAGATCTCGTACAAGCTCGTCAACGTTTCGACGAAGGTGTTAAAGATTTTGGAATTCGCATCGAAAACCTCTTCGCTGACCTTTGTACTTCATGCATTATTGCTACGTCCGAGAAAAGAATTTTTGATGAGAATATCAAAAATATAAATACCAAAACAGCTTTACGCGCATTTGAAGACTGCCTTAAAGATCCTTTGAAAATTTTAATCAAGGCATATTAATTCACAAATTTAAAAGATGCAATTGTCAAAAGCATTGAAGAGGAAATTTTATATCGATCTCATACACCTAAAGCGAATCAATTTTTTGTTTCTAAAAATCAACCAATCAAATGCTAAATTTGCTCTAAAACTGGACACACAGGTTCGCATTATTTTAATCGTAATTCCAGCCTTGTACAATGCCGAAATAATTCATCAAATTCAACCTACAACAACAATAGGCCAAATTTGTACGCGAACTTTTTCACAAACTCCAAACTTTTCAAATAATAATGTTTCTCCAAGAATTAATCAAATCGTTTATCCATGTGCACATTGCAAAAAATTCGGTTATCACATCAGCGTTTGCCGAACTCGTCAAAGGTCAAATCAAACGAGGAACCAAAATATTGGGAAAAATCCGTCGATTTCTGAATTACATCAAGCGGAATACTCACCTGAACTTCACCGAGAAACGAAGGATGTAGGGGTAAAAGTTCAGAATCTTTAAGTTTACATCCAGCTTCTCCTATTGTTCAAAATCATATACACAAACAATTTTATAAACGATGCCAAAGCAAGCAAAATATTTCGTTTCACAATTAACTTTCCTAATGACAATATAAAATTTGTAAAACTTAATCTTGAGATTTTACACGAACCTCAATTCTTTTTAGTTGATACAGGGTTGGACATTAGTGTTATCAAGAAAGGATTGATCAAGCCGCACACTCCTTGTTTCCCTAACTTAAAATTAACTGTCAAAGGCATTACTGCAGAATCTATTGAAACCCTTGCAGTGTGTACTTCTAAAATGTATATTCCGAATCAAATATGTAATGTCACATGATTTCCATAAGAGCCACGGAGCCACCTTAAAGCCCGAAATTCTAGATCGATTTCATGAATTAAAGATTAAACAATGAATTTTACAAAATACAATTTTATACACTTTTATTAATTAATCATTCAAGATTACAAAAATTAATTTTTTATTTTATTTTTTATCATAATATCGTTGAAAGAAAGAAAAATCGGCAAACAAAAATAATAATAAATAAATATTATTCTATTACCAATAAGCTGTGGAAGTACCTAGGGATTTTTCGATATACACCAATACCTCGATTTGCGACGTTTCGAGTTGCAACGTTTCGAATTGCGACGGTACATTTGTCACTACCAAATTTCAGTTTTGCGTCGCTTAAATTATTTGTTGCATCGTTACTTAAATGTTTTCTTTCCAGAAATACGTCAAGGTTATTTAATTATGTTGCAATTTTATTTACAAGATGCATTTTTATGGAACGAATTACCGTCGCAAAGTGAGGTATGGGTGTATACATTTTACTACGAATGGCGCATATTTTTAAAAAAATCTCGTTTTTCGGTAAAAATTTTGAGATTTAACGATCTAAAAAATCGAATTTTGAAAATATCAAAAAAAGCACAAGTGCTTCCAAAGAATCAAGTGTCCTGAACATTCTCTCTAAATTTCAAGTTATTTGTGCCCCTATTATGGTTCTTACCTAAGAGTCACTTGGCGACTTCAAGTCGCCATACCCCTATTATGGTTCTCACCTCACCGAGAATTACGTCATAAATGTAACTTGAACTCACGGCGATGATATTTTGGTATTATGGTTGTCGCCGTGAGTGAGAGTAATGTCAAACTAGCTCGCCTAATTTCTCGGTGCCTAGTGCAATTTTTTATAAGGAAAAAAGAAATAATGAAAATAGAAACACTACAATTTTTTTTTTTTACAGGCAAAATATTTTAATTAATATTTGCTAATTAAATATTGAATAAAAATCAATTTTGTATTTTTTTTTTTAAAATTGCATTTTAAAATATTTTTATTAACAACAAAATGCGTATGTAAGTTTTCAAACATTTTTGTTCCGTCAAGCTTCGTTCGTGACAGAAACCTAAATCCACATTGCATTTGCCTGTTTGCACTATTTATTAACAATTTTAACCGGTAAAATATCTAATTAATGCTCATAAAATTACAAAATTAATCACAATAAATGTTAATGTGTTCAAAAAAACTATTAGACAATTAGACATACGTCAAAAAATATAAAATTACTGTGCTGGTAAACTTCAAAACGAATGGAAATTGTCATAAACAAAACCAAAAGCATCAGCCGCGCACAACTCTCACCAAAATAAAAATGAGAACCATAATACCAAAATTAAACTCACGCGACTTTTCAAGTCACGGCGACTCGTCGGTGAGGTGAGAACCATAATAGGGGTATTAATCGTAATTCCAGCCTTGTACAATGCCGAAATAATTCATCAAATTCAACCTACAACAACAATAGGCCAAATTTGTACGCGAACTTTTTCACAAACTCCAAACTTTTCAAATAATAATGTTTCTCCACGAATTAATCAAATCGTTTATCCATGTGCACATTGCAAAAAATTCGGTTATCACATCAGCGTTTGCCGAACTCGTCAAAGGTCAAATCAAACGAGGAACCAAAATATTGGGAAAAATCCGTCGATTTCTGAATTACATCAAGCGGAATACTCACCTGAACTTCACCGAGAAACGAAGGATGTAGGGGTAAAAGTTCAGAATCTTTAAGTTTACATCCAGCTTCTCCTATTGTTCAAAATCATATACACAAACAATTTTATAAACGATGCCAAAGCAAGCAAAATATTTCGTTTCACAATTAACACTCTTAATGACAATATAAAATTTGTAAAACTTAATCTTGAGATTTTACACGAACCTCAATTCTTTTTAGTTGATACAGGGTTGGACATTAGTGTTATCAAGAAAAGATTGATCAAGCCGCACACTCCTTGTTTCCCTAACTTAAAATTAACTGTCAAAGGCATTACTGCAGAATCTATTGAAACCCTTGCAGTGTGTACTTCTAAAATGTATATTCCGAATCAAATAACGTCACATGATTTCCATATTGTACCAAACGAATTCCCTATAAATTGTGCTGGTATTATTGGAAGTGATTACCTTCGAAAAAATAGGTGTAAAATAGATTACTCAAGGAACTTGATACAATTACCTATAAATATAGATAACACTAAATTCATTGATATAAATCTTTGTTCCAATAACCCCGAAATCGTAATACCTTGTCGAACAGAAAAAAACGTTAATATGAGATTTAAATCCGATGGTGACTCCGAGTTTTTATGACCTTCTGAAATCCTCAAATCAGGCGTTTACCTAGCTAATGCAATCATTCGAACCATCAACTCATTTGCTACAGTAAGTATTATTAATATCAACTATTATCCAGTCAATTTAGATGATTTATACATTAAACCAAGAATATTAGAAGATTATTATTATTTATACATTAAACCCTTGGTCAAATGATTTGCAAAATAAATAAATATGTTAGAAAATGAAATTGATACAAATCACATGAACCATGCAGAAAAATCGTCTATAATTGAATCGTTTAGTATTGAAAGGGTGAAGGGCTCATGTCCACTTTTTGTCAAAATTAGTATTATGACGGTTTTGTATCACAGACACGTATATAGTTTTATGACAAGACGACATTACCATATGGTTAATGGAACGGCACCTACCTTGCAAAAAAAAAATCATTTATTCTAGAAAGGGCACATGTCCAGGACATGTGCCCTTTAAATACTAAACGATTCATTTGTATTTTAAGGATAATTTTAATTACCACTTTGGTAGACCACAAAAAGATGTCTGCGGAACATGCGAGTAATTGACAGCAAAAATAAATAATACGTTCCTTAATGATGACGCAAAACGGGTTACGATAGCCGAAAAGATGATCCACGTCAAAAGATCTAAAAAATTGTACGACAAAATTAATGACAGCTCTTGCTACGGCATAGTATTTGATTACATGCAGAATCTGCCGCTACCACATATTCCATATGAATACTTTTTGTATTTATGATTTGAAGAGGAAATGTACATAGCGAAATGTACCTTTATCACGAAGGAATGACAAAAAAAGGGGGCAAATGAAGTATGCTCTTTGATCAGTGATTTCATAGAAAAATATTTACCACCTGAGTCCGAGTTTGCGACAATATTCTGCGGACAAATTTTCAGCAGGATTGCATGCGATTTAAAAATATTTTATTCGGAAGGGGAAATTTGTTTACCAAATACACTACTTTGATTGGTTGCTTGCTGAAAATTTATCCGCAGAATATTGTCGCGAACTTGCAGTGAGACTACCGAACTCCACATTTTTTCTGATGCATGCTGCCCTGGTCAAAATCGTAATAACACGGTATAATTCCTTCCATCTTAATTGCAGCAAAAAATCATTCCTGCAGGAGGGAGGGGGTGAGAGAGGCTCATTTTCAATATCTGAGATACAGTGCGTGTGCGTTAAAGAAAAGTAGTTAGGGGTGGTACCTTCGCGCATTTTTTTCTTAATTACTCCAAAGTTAGGTAGCCTAAGCCAAGATTTGTAATATTAGTTTTATGAATCAGAATTACCTTTGTTTTAATGTATTATGTAAGTATCCCTAAAACTAATATTACAAATGCTTGGCTTAGGCTACCTAATATTGGAATAAATAAGAAAAAAATGCATATATTCATGAATGATTTTTTGCTTGAAATTAATCAAGGAATGATCCCTGAAAATATTTACACTCAAGTACAAAACACCCTGTGTAATTAAAAAAATCTTAAGGGGGGGGGGGGGGGGAGGGGGAGGGGAGCCACCTTAAAGCCCGAAATTCTAGATCGATTTCATGAATTTTTTTCTAGTAAACAATGAATTTTACAAAATACAATTTTATACACTTTTATTAATTAATCATTCAAGATTACAAAAATAAATTTTTTTTTTATTTTTTTATCATAATATCGTTGAAAGAAAGAAAAATCGGCGTTGCGCTGATTTCAGAACTGGTGCATCCTGGAACAAAAAAAAAAGTACATAGTATATTATTCTATTACCCATAAGCTGTGGAAGTACCTAGGGATTTTTCGATATATACATTTTACAACGAATGGCGCATATTTTTAAAAAAAATTCGTTTTTCGGTAAAAATTTTGAGATTAACACGATCTAAAAAATCGAATTTTGAAAATATCAAAAAAGGCACAAGTGCTTCCAAAGAATCAAGTGTCCTGAACATTCTCTCTAAATTTCAAGTCATTTATGCCCCTATTATGGTTCTCACCTAAGAGTCACTTGGCGACTTCAAGTCGCCATACCCCTATTATGGTTCTCACCTCACCGAGAATTACGTCATAAATGTGACTTGAACAGGCGATTCCGCGATTGCCTGTTTGCACTATTTATTAACAATTTTAACCGGTAAAATATCTAATTAATGGTCATAAAATTACAAAATTAATCACAATAAATGTAAATGTGTTCAAAAAAACTATAAGGCAGCCCCTAGACATAACGTTTAACTGCGCAAATTTACCTGCACAAATTAATCGATGCAATATATTTGAGCATGTAGATGATAAAACTGTGCAGTTTTTAAATATTGTGCAAGTGACTTGTACAAGACAAAACATTTTGACTTTTTGCTTCCACTTGTGCAAGTCTATCAACACAGCGTTGTGTGTAGGGGAAGCTTGCGCAGTTTTTCTAATTTTTGTTATGCTTTTACATATTTTGAACTGTCAACTATGTATGTATATTAATTAAATAATGGCGAAACAGAAATGCAAATAATCTTTTGATAGCACCTTTTAAATAGCTTTTTAAGTTTAGGGTATAATCACCTTCAAATAACAAGATTTTTATCTACAAATGTCATGTTTCAACAATGAAATATTGACAAAACTGTGCTAAAATCGTAACAATAGTTTGTATTGTCTAGGCATTGACTTGCACAAGTATAGACTTGAGCGATAATCTGCACAATTTTATTTGCGCAATTAAACGTTATGTCTAGGTGCAGCCTTAGACAATTAGACATACGTCAAAAAATATAAAATTACTGTGCTACCAAACTTCAAAACGAATGGAAATTGTCATAATTAACAAAACCAAAAACATCAGCCGCGCACAACTCTCACCAAAATAAAAGTGAGAACCATAATACCAAAATTGAACTCACACAACTTTTCAAGTCACGGCGACTCGTCGGTGAGGTGAGAACCATAATAGGGGTATTAAGCTCTTTAAAATTTGTATATAAAAGATTAAAATCGGAAAATTACATTTTTTTAAATAAGTTGAATTTGGCTTCGAAACTAATTGCATATGATTCTTAATAAATATTGAGCTATAACAAAATGAAAAAAAATTTATTTTTTTATTTTTTGAAAGTTCCAGGGTGGTCCCCCCCTTAAAGATATTTTATTAATATAAGAAACCATACCACATTCTAGGTTTAATTCATTGCCAATTCGGTTCCAAAGCCCCCTGTATCTACACAGGAGCTGGATGACTTAGTAGACAAGCTATCTGATGCTTTTTATGTAGCTATTTTGGGAGCGTCTCCTCTGAGTACACCTTTGGGTAAACAAAGGCCATCTTGGTAGTCGAAACAGCTCCAAAGCTCTGGCTTGAAAAGCCAGGAAAACAAGAACTGCTGCGGATGAGGACTGCGATAAGGAAGTGCTCAGAAGATGCAAGTATGAAATAAGAAGCGCCAAAATAAGTGCCTGGTGGCTCTACTGTTGTAAAATGCAGGAGCCCTCGGAGGCTGCAACTGGATGGTTCTTGGACCACAACTAGCGCTGAATCTTTCGAGTTACTACTGATAACCCTATTTCCGGAGTACTCCGAACTTGCGCCTGAAATGCCGAGTCCTATTATGGGTTCAGGCGTTGAAAGTCGAATAATAAGCAGGAGAAATATAGTGTGGGCAATTAACAGCTTTAAACCATACAAGTTGGCTGCACCTGATGGCATTATTCGTGCAGATGTACAGCAAGCTATTGACTTGGCTCTACCCGGGCTGGAAGTTATCTGCATAGGCAGTAATTTGTTTACCTAAGGCGGGAAAAGCTCTCATAGCCATCCTAAGGACCTTAAACCTATAAGCGTATGCCCTTTTCTTTTAAAGATACTGGAAAGACAAATAGAAGTATACATTAGATGCTCTAATCAGCTGGTTATCTGGTCCAAATCTCAACATGCGTATGTAAACGGAGATCGGTAGAAACCGGTCTACACCCTAGAAACCCTAGAATTTAAGGAAAACTCCTTGGTAACCTTTCTGGATTTAGAGAGGGCCCCCAGCAAGATTAAACCGATGGGAATAACTTGGGCTTTGTCGAGTCTGGCTGTGGATGATTCGCCAGTTGGCTGGGCAGGTCCAATGCTAAGAGGCAGGACCGTGAAGGCTAAGCTTGGCGGGTTTTCCATTTAAGAATTGTAGTTGTCAAAAGTGGACACAAGGAGCCTTGTCCTCCTTCTTTGAAATTTGGGGTGAAATGTTCTACCATCACTATTTTCGATGGTCGATCGAATATCTCTTTTTTTAGTTTTCTCAATTACGCTTTATCTATTGCGATCTCCGTCTATTAGTATAATTTTCTATACTATCCAATTTTTTAACGAAAAAAAGTGTTTGATGATGAAGTGGAGAAGAAATAGCACGATGAATCGAACAATTCGAAAGCATAATATAAAAAACGTAATAAAATAAGCGAAATAGCGTACAATTGTATTCTTCAAAAAAGTGATACAAAGCCTATCGAACATCGAAAATAGTGTGTACAACATGCCATCCTTGATCATTAATGATCTGTTACTGGACCTGGAGGGGGGAAGGCTTTAGGGTGGTTGCTTATGCGGATGACGTTGCTATTGGTGTCTTCGGTAAGTATCCTTGTACCTCAATAAGAGAGCGCATGCAAAGCATGCTTGGCTTTCTTTCTAAATGGCCCAGCAGGATTAAATGTCCACGTAAAACTAAGGGGGTCCCCTTCTTTATCAAATACAAACTTCCTCAGATTGATCCTATAGTTTAAATGGTAGTACCTTGATCTTTACTGAAAAAGCGAAATACGTGGGTGTTATTTTGGACAGCTAACTTTAGCTAGAAGCCTAATATTTATGAAAGGGTAAAGAAAGCTACTATAGCGCTGTACTCCTGTAAAAACGCTATTAGAAAAAGATGGAGTCTGGAACCCCACATCATATACTGGCTCTATACCTCAGTGATAAGGCCCAAACTATTATATGTATGAGATTGTTGTTTGTGTAATAACTGTAATAATACAGTATACTCATCCATTCTGCGTAATATAGACTTCCCTTGTACCACCGATTATAAATTACTATCTTTTGAGGAAAGGTTTCCTACTGATAGTTCCTACTGAAGGTTTCCTACTGATTCCTCCAGAGAGAACTGGTTGAGTGAAGAGATGTTGAACCCTGAAGTTTTGAACTTTTTCACGGATGGTTGAAAAATAGATGGTAGGGTTGGTGGTGGTGTTTTCTTTGAGAAATTGAATGTAAACCTCTCATTTCGTTCCCCCCATGAGGATGTCGATTGGTTGAGGTATAATGTAGTTTCTATAAGGGAAATTCGCATTTTACGGACAGTCAGGCCCCTATTAAAACACTGTGATCTTACTTCATTACGTCGAAGGTAGCCCAGAGCTGTTTCTCATCACTTAACGTGGGTGCCAGGGCACTTCAGTGTTCCGAGGAATGTACTCGTCAGATGAACTTACTCGTCAGGGTACGAATTGCCTCATTTTATCAAGTAAGGTAATTATTGAAATTCCGGCCGCTACCTGCAAGCTCTTGCTTCAGGAAGAAACTAGGAGAGCAGCGAACTATACTATAGATGGTCCAGTCGTACCTAGTGTGTTATAACTAGGCTGATTTGGCCAAAACTAGATCTTGTTAGCTGAAATAGTAAGGCGTAGACAACTCGAGCTAAGATAGACAACTTTCCATTAAAACTCTTTATTTAAAACCGAGAGCTATGCACAAAGCTGAAATATATTACCGGCTTTAATTTTAATATAAGCAGGCGAAGAAAAGATATAAACAAATGGTCTGTTGGCAAATCATTTCAAAACTTTTCTAGGTTTAGTCGGAGAAAATTCAGATAATAAAATAACCATCGAGAGAATAGACCCAAAGCAAAATGATGCGCGAACTGCTCAAATTCCATTGCAAACTGCAAATGCGGAGTCACCTCTGAGCCTACCGTTTCAGCCGAAAGAGCAGCTACCCCTATTAAATGCAAGAAACCCAAAAAAAAATTAACTAAAGCAGAAAGAAAAGAATTAAGAATGGAAAAGAAACGCCTTCGGTTGCTCAAAATTAAAAATGACAAAAAGAAATTTTTCTATGATAATCTCACCTGAATTCAACACTAATGTATTGAAAAGTGAATGAAATGTCGATTCAAACTCAGGCGTCTTTCGAAAATTGAGTTGTGTTTTGGATTTTTTCTCTCATTGTGGAAATGAATCGGAGTCAGTTGAAATTCAAAAGAATTCAATGTATTTTATTCGAGTGGAATTAAATCGAATACGGACGCAAATCAATACAATGCATTGTGGTAAACAATATTTCTAGTTCTGTTCTCCGGCGCATAAATGAACAACTATGATGGTTTGCCAACTCTCGAACACGTGACGTACAACTGACCATGAGAAAAACACGGAAATTCTAAATTTATTCCGCACACTTTCAACGATTGACCTTGCCATTTGTTAATCGCCATAGCAAACGCCAAACGAACGGGGAACTGAATGCGCTTGAAGTCGAACGGTGTGTCAGTTGGAATCATAGGAATTCTCGGAATTAGAACATCTTCTCCTTTGAATTTGCCCTTGATGATCGTCGCTTGAATCACGTTGTTCATCAGTTTCTTCACACTCAATCGCGTTCCGTTACACAATTTCGGATGGTTCAGATTGCGCAGGATGATTATTACAGATCCAACCTTGAGCATCAAGTTATGCGGTGGTCCGACTTTTCCGAAGGCTTTTCCCAAAATTTTCTTTCGTAAGAACCATCTCCTGGCAATTTCAAACACAATAGAAAAAGATTGAGCCTAATTGAGCCTAATCCGTCATCAAAACATACAAAAAATTCAAAATTTCATTGAAAAAAATTCAATTTTCTTCGGGTTTTTCCGGAAGCTTCCGAGTTTTCCACTTCGTTTTCCCAATTTTTTTCTTCGAAAAGACAATCTGGTTTGGTTGCGCGCCAAATCTCGTACAAAAACATAATTTTTTGATTTGCCGAATTTTCCGACTTTTCCAAAGGATTTTCCAAAAATTTTCTTTTGTAAGAACCATCTCCTGGCAATTTCAAACACAATCAAAAAAAAAAACCCAATCGGTCATCAAAACATACAAAAAATTCAAAATTTCATTGAAAAAAAATTCAATTTTCTTTCAAAACCATCCCTGAACTATAGCAAACAAAACAAAAAAAAAATTTTGAAAATCGGTACAGCCGTTTTTGAGTTTTAGCGAGACTAACGCACAGCAATTCTTCATTTTTATATATAGAGATTTAACCAAACTTTTTCAACTATTCATAAAAGTATTAAAGGAAATTTACGTAGTATTGCTTACGAATTGATTAAAGATTTTCACATTGAAATTCGTAACAAAGAAAGGGTTTTCAATCGGAGTAAATTATACTATGATAATTTATTATTTGGGTCCAATTTATTATCGATCAATTATCTTGAAAACTATAAACGAGAATTTTTGTTCAAAAAACAGGAAAAGATCGAACATAAATTTATTGTGGTGGACTCACTTAATCAACAAATGATTGTATTGCACAATCAAATGAATGATAGATAAACAATAAAAAAAATTTCACAATAAAGGAATCTAAAAAATAAAATTAAATAAAATACAATTAAAAAACATAATTTATTTTAATTAATAGAATATAATTAGTGAAATAATCCACAATCAATATAAACATTTTTAATATGAATATATAGTTTTATATTAGGTTAGGTTAGGTTTGGGTGGCGGTCCACCAGGACCAGGCATAGACACAAAACGGTCCGTGCCATACCACAAATTAAAAAATTTTCCTCCAACTCATTGAAACCACTTTGAGCTTGCTATGTGAAGCGCTGGATACTCCTGACGTCCTTCTCGCTGAGCTCCGCCAGGTCGTTGAGAAGGGGTGCCTCTAGAAAATTCAGTCTGTTTCGTGCCAGACGAGGACAGGTGCAAAGAAGATGAAGTACTGTCTCTTCCTCCTCTTCGTCCTCGCAACTACGACAGTAGTCATGTGAGAAGAAACCAAGTCTCCTCGCATGTCTGCCTATGAGACAGTGCCCCGTAATCACTCCAACAACCACACTGATCTGACTCCGCTGAAGTGAGATCAGCTGTTTGGATCTCGCCAAGTTCAACTTTGGCCAGATTTGCCGAGTTATTACGCATGAGGTACTATTTGACCATCTGTCATTCGTCAACTTACTGGCTTCCTCCTGAAGCATTTCAATATCCTTTTTGCTGTTTGAAATGTGGTCCGTTGTACCACGTCGAGCCAGTTCATCGGCTTTAATGTTCCCCGTACTAACGAAATGTCCTGGCACCCATATGATATGGATGTTGAACTGATCTGTCATCTCGTTAAGAGATGAGAGACAGTTCTGGACTACTTTCGACGTAAGAAGGTGTGATTGAAGCGCTTTAATGGGAGCCTGACTGTCCGTATATATCCGAATATCACAAGTCGATATTACATTATACCTCAACCAGTCCACGACTTCCTTTATCGCAGTTACCTCAGCTTGAAAAATGCTGCAGTAGTCAGGGAGACAAAAGGAGATGTTTAACATGAGTTCCTTGCAGAACACCCCAGCCCCTACTCTTCTATCCCGTTTTGAACCATCAGTGAAGAAGTTTAAAACTCCTGGTTCCAAAACTGCATCCATCATCCAGTCCTCTCTGGATGGGATAATAGTCCGGAACTTTCTATCAAATGATACTGACGGGACAGTACAGTCGGTGGTCTTGGGAAGCCCTTTGTTACAAAGCCAGGGGGAAGCCCTTTGTTACAAATAGTCGGTGGTCTTGGGAAGCCCTTTGTTGTGGATTTCAGTAGTATGGCAGTGCAAGCTGCCACTGTTTTCCCAAGATATCTAGAGGAGTCAGAAATAGCAGAGTCTCCAGTGCCTGAGTGGATGTGCTCCTCATTGCACCACTGATCCGCAGAGAGATTGTTAAATGGTTTTTATATTTCCTAGAGAAGAGAACCAATTCGGTTTTCTGTGGGTTCACATTTAGGCCGCAACCATTGGTCCATAATAAAAGAATGCCCAGAGCATTTTGAATAAGCTCGCTAAGTGTTCCGGGATATTTTCCACGAACACCAATAGCGACGTCATCCGTATAGGCAACCACCTTGAAACCACTATCCTCCAGACTCAGCAACAGATCATTTGTGACCAAGTTCCAGAGAAGAGGGGACAGTACGCCACCCTGCGGCGTGTCTCTGCTTGCAAATATTCTGGTGGAGGATTTCCCCAGACTGGCATTTATGATCCTGCCTCTTAGCATCTGATCTATCCAGTCCTTAAGAGAATCATCCACTCCTAGATTCGAAAGTGCACGAGTTATAGCCCCTGTAACCACGTTATTAAAGGCTCCCTCAATGTCCAAAAAGGTTACCATCGCGTAGTCTCCATATTCGAAAGATTTTTCAATAAAATATGTGAGAGAATGAAGAGCAGTTTCTACATTGCAATAGGCATGTTGAGATTTGGACAGCTTTTCCGGCACAATCGTGCCTCTAATATGAGCTTCTATTTGTCTTTCCAGTGTTTGGAAAAGGAAAGAAGACAAGCTAATCGGTCTAAGGTCTTTGGGACTGCAGCGTGAGCGTTTTCCCGCCTTAGGTATGAAGACAACCTTCACTTCCGTCCATTTACTGGGAATGTGACATAGTTCTAGGCTGCCTCTAAAAATTACCTCTAACCAGGAAATGGTTAGATCCGTAGTTTTTTGTATATCCGCAGGGATAATACCATCAGGTCCTGACGACTTATATGGTTTAAAACTGCTTATCGCCCACAGAATCTTTCTTCTGCTAATAATTTGGCCTACGAGGCTACTTGCCCTTTTACCTGCTGATATAGTAGGTGCAGTTTCGGAACAACCAGGAAAGTGAGTCTCCAATAGTAGTTCCAGCGATTCCATACTATTTGTGGTCCATGCTCCATCCGGCCTTTGAAGAAGAATGGGATGGAAGGGCTAGTAGATAGTACTTTACGCAGCCTGGACATCTCTGCAGACTCCTGAATTTTACCACAGTATAGTCTCCAAGATCTGTTCTTTGCGCTTCTTAGCTGATATTTGTAAATTTTGAGGACTTCCTTATAGGAGTCCCAGTCTACAGCGGCTTTTGGTTTCCTTGCTGTTTTAAAGAGTCTCTTGCACCGTTGACGTATTTTTTGAATCTCCTTTGACCACCAAGGTGACCGAGATTTGCCCCTAGGCCTACTAAGAGGACAAGAACCTAGTACCGCTTCGTTAAAAGCGCTGGACAGTTCGTCCACTAAGCCATCGAGTTCTACCGTAGTTTTTGGGGGTTCAGGCACCTGCACTGGTAGTGAATTTCCCAGAATAGTTCTGAAAATATCCCAGTCGGTTTTCCTCCTGTTCCTGTAGAGAGGGTTGTTCGGAAAGAACAAGCTCATTTCAAATTGAAGATAACAGTGATCAGAAAAGGAGTGGTCTTCCGACACTTTCCAGTTTAATAGACTAGTCGTCAAAAAGTTTGAGACAAGTGTAATATCCAATACCTCCTGTCTATTTTTAGTTATGAAAGTCGGCTTATTGCCTATGTTACATATATGAGCCGTTAATTTTGAAAGTGGTGCTAGTCCACTTTTCAAAAAGTTTAAGTTAATGATAACAATTATTATTATTATTATTACTTGTGGGGGCTCAAGCCACCCCGCACTGCGACCTAAAAGATCTTTTGTGCATAAGCCCTACTTAATTATCCGTCCAGTCAATATTCAGGCTCTTAATGAACCTGATAATACTGCCTAACGGTACGTGATACATACTATCTGGGCTCATTGCTCTCCCTCCTAGATGTTTTACTTATCCGTCCAGCCAATATTCAGGCTCTTAATGAACCTGATAATACTGCCGACCGGTACGTGATACATACTATCTGGGCTCATTGCTCTCCCTCCTAGATGTAATAACATTTACTTCTGCTAGAAGAGCGGTAGCATTGGGACTCAAGGACTTCGAGAGGGCAGACCCACTCCCGTATATTCCTATCCGTGCCTCGTCTATCGTTTTGATTTTACTCTTGCGAGTTGCTGGGACATACTATCTGGGCTCATTGCTCTCCCTCCTAGATGTTTACTGTTGGAAGTACTTCTACACGTGATACATACTATCCGGGCTCATTGCTCTCCCTCCTAGATGTCTACTGTAGGAAATACTTCTACACGCGTTACATACTATCTGGGCTCATTGCTCTCCCTTCTAGATGTAATAACATTTACTTCTGCTAGAAAAGCGGTAGCATTGGGACTCAAGGACTTTGAGAGGGCAGACCCACTCCCGTGTATTCCTTCCCGTGCCTCGTCTACCGTTTTGATTTGACTCTTGCGAGTTGCTGGGAATAAAAAAGTCGCCTGTAGGTCACCCAGGTTTACTACAGGAAGGCTAAATAAAACTGGAGGGTGCCTGGTATCCAGAGTCCGCATATATAGACTAATTAACCTATCAGCCATTCATCCATCGGCATATGCTGTTCCACCTTAGATTAGGGATTTTTTGTCAAGGTTTTCTCCTTTAGCGCCGTACTTTAGCCTGTCACAAAAGTCTATATTCAGCCTAATGGTTACAGTTACCGGTGGTTGCCACGAGGAGGCAGTACGTACACTTGCGCCTACTGGAAGGATACGGAGCCCCTTCCAATAGACGCCAAACCACCTAATGATAACAATAGACAAATAAAAGTATAATCTTTCTAACGGTGAACAATTTATAGTCAAAATTAAAAAAAAATAACCCCTAATACTTGTTCAAAAATAAGAAAATTCAAAATCCCGTATATTTTTGCATTTATTGTTTCTCTATTCCTTCATTTTCTCGTTTCAACAAAATGTGGACTTGCCCCAGTTTCAAAATAAACGGCTCATAGGAAGGTTAGTACTTAGAATGTAATCAAGGAGTAACTCACCTCGTTCATTTGTGTCCGTACTTCCCCAGATTGTGTGATGAGAATTTGCATCACTCCCCAGGATGACTCCAACCTTGCGCTTTTGAGCCTCCAAAATTGCCTCACCCAGAATGACTGGTGGAATGTTCACTTCATCATAGGATAGGTAGGCTGATATTAGCCAGAGGTTTCGTTTATTGACCTCAATGCTGACCGCTGTCATATTTTCATTGCTGAAATTTGATAGCAGAAAACCATTTATATTATTTTTAACGAGAATGCACGACCGAACCCTACCTTCTTTTTCTGTGTGCATTAATCTATAACAGGGTGTCTTGAGTCCAAGTACCCGGTCACCAGCGACTCAAGGTTCTTGGATCAAGACAATATCCGTCCCTTCCTTTCCAATTTTTAAAAGTAGAGCAGCTGATGCTGCCTTTGAGTGGTGTAGGTTGATCTGCAAGAACGTCACTATTCTTAGACGTCCCTCTCTACCACTGTTACATCAGAGTTCTCCCCTGATGATGTGAAGTCCTCTGAGATTCTCCTTAATGACTCCAAGGACATTGTCATCTCCGTATCAGTAGATATAATTTCCACCAGGCTGTTCCCCTCCTAAAGGAGCCCAGATGAGGTTCCTGCAGCTTCCTCAGATTCCGGAGCCTCCGGCTTGTCCGCATCCTTCTTGTAGATTTTGAGTGTGACTGCACTGAAACCATAGTTTACAATACCATTGGTTTTTTCCAGCGCATCAGTGACTCTGTTTAGAATTATGACGGCTGACCTGTAGTCGGCCCGTGGCTCCTCGAGCTTAGCAACTTTCCAGTTGTGCGTTGGCAAATCTGGGTTACCAACCTGCAACAACTGGAGTATCACCTTTGGATCGCTAGGCCCCGAAGGAAGCCACACCCTGCCTCTCGGCCTACAGGGGATTTCTTCCCTAGCTTTAACAGCAACGCTGACTCCGGGCCATACCTCGCCTAGTCTTTCCACTGCCTTCTTGTAGAGCAGAAGAGATCTCTGATCCACACATGCAATCAGTTTCACCTGGTTCCTGTGACAACCCGCATCCCGACAAGTCGAAGCAGGTCCTGGGTGTTCTGCAAGGATATTCAGGTAAATGGTGGTTAAGGCCCTTTCCACCTTTCTCCAATTGGCGGGCGTGATACTGCCATCCTCTTGGGACTGGTCAACAACTGCCACAACCAGCTGATCCTTGAGTACCTCGTTAAAAGGCCTCATTTCGGTAGCATGGACTTTCCTTCTGAGATCTGTTTCTTTGCTGAAGGACCTTCCGACATCGGTGACTTTTTTCGCCCACGCAAGCGTAGCTTTGTCTTTTTCCGACCTGTCTTCTGGAGGGATATTATTTATCTTCTCCAGGGCCCTCCATGCCTTCCTCCTAGTGTTATAGGTTGGTTTTGAGGAACCAGCTTCATTGGTGCTTTGGTTCCGCATTAAATTTCTTTGCTCAGGTTTGGTGACCCGAGTGGAGGGACCAGCCTCATCTAAGCTTTTGTCCCGTTCTTTGTTAGTAGGTTTAGAGGTAGGCCTATAGACCCGAGTCTCCTTCTCTACTTTTTCCGGTTTTGTAAGAGAACCGGACTCTTTTGTTTTTTTTGTTTGTTGGTCTCCCATATTTGGTCCCACGAGTAGCGGAGAAAAGAGTGTCCATCTGTGCAGAGATCCGCAATACACAGACAGGGCTACTTAATCCGGAGGGCGCCAGGTATCCGGATCCACCGTTAGCGACTGAGCTAGTTTTTAGACTGGGCCCTCAGCCTGGCCGGTTATCGGCACGGTACGATAACACCTTAACCCAGCCCAGTGATTTGTTTAAGGTTGACTCCTTTAGCGCCGTGTTTTAGCCTAGAAGCCGTAAAAAAAATCAGCAATCTAGTTACCAAGCACTCACCACGAGGAGGTAACACGAGCACTTGCGGAAGCTGCAAGTTACGGAGCCTATCGGCTTGCATCCCCGAGCAACTTCGCGACTGACTGTCATAGTTTTATATTAAGCATTTAGACAAATTGGAAAAATTTGGACAACGCATCATTGGAGTGGCAGCCGTAACTCGAAAATATGAAACCAAAAAAAAAAGAAAAAGTTATCTCATTCTCCGAATCGATCGACAATGAAATGGAAAATGTCAATGAAACCATCGAAAATATGCAATTATTACAAAATTTCATGTACAAAGTATCTAAGATGGAGTATAATAATCGACGATTGACCGATGAGCGCGACACCCTAACAAAAGAAAATGAATGTGCACGAGAATGTTTACGAAGATATTATTGTCAAGAACAAACATATAACGCAATCATTGCCTCGTTACGATTAAATGAACAACCAACATCTGTAGCAATTCCAACTCAAGAAGCTAGCCAGATAGTACAAATAGTAAATTTAAACAAAGATAATTGAGAATTTGAAGAAATATTTATTTTAATAATTACCTATACATATGTATTAGGCTTTTTTGAAAAACGATGAAATGGATTTTGTCCCAGACGCAGCTTTTGCGAGAGCCTTTGTTTTCGCAGATTGTTTTTTCGCTCCGTTAGCTTCTATCGTTGGCTTAATGTCATTTTCGTGTTCTTCTTCCGGAGATTTATCCTCGTTTTTAGTCTTCTTTGGTCTCGTTTCCCCATCATCGCCTACGATTTCAGGTTGCGACTGTGACTTTCGTTTGTGAGACAATCCAGATACTACCGGTTGAATATTTAAATTTTTCATCAAAATTGTGCTCAGTTCCTCAGAAAGATATTCCGAAACCAGACCGTGTGCATATCGAAGATGTTCCCCCGTATCTATACCATTTTCAATTATTTTTTCACTTTTAAGATAGGTTGCGGAAATGGCACCAAGCCCAACATGAATTTTCTGCGCTCTTAGCACGTTTGTAAGTAATTCACATTTTTTCTTTAACCAAACCATAGTTTTCCCTTCATTGAATTTGATTGCTGTAATATCACCGAATCTCTTGCAATCTCCAATCATATCGATTTGATCTTCACGCAAGGACGTAAGTAATCGTCTCGTATATATAAACTCTTCATCTTTCAGTATTTGTTGCAACGGGATAGCCTTACTTATACATTCTTTGTAAACATATTGCAATAGCAAAAATATTGGATCGACTGGTGTAGTGATGTAAATTCGGCCATTAGAGCACACGGTCGTATTTATAAACCAGGAGCGATGAGATTCATTAAAAGAAAGGATTTCAAATACTTTTTTATCACCATCACTAAACAGAAAAAGTGATTTTTGATTTGTTCGCGGATTTCGCAGTGGTACTATATCTAATAAATACTTTTCATTGGTTGATTTTAATAATTCTTCTGCAAAATATCAAAATAGGTTATGGTTTGAGGTTATTGTTAAGTAAATAAAGCGCGGGAATAAAGATTACCATTGATAAAAAATACTTTACGATCGCATATTACACGATTATTGGACTTTTTTGAAGTTTTCTTTTCTTTTACAGATTTGCTACGGGTACTCATTATAAATATTTAATACAATTTTTAATACCTTTTAATATAAAAATAAAAACTGAACCTGCACAGAAAGAAATAACAAACTAGACAGTTAATTGTATTGAATTAATGAAGCTTTAATTGAAATTACACTGTAAAACTGAAAATTTTAAATGGTCGAAAACGAAATTCATTTTTTATTTTCTTTCAAATATTTTTATTTCGAATCGAAATTTACATTAAATTTAAAGATATAAATAAAATTAAAATACATAAAATTACCTTGAATAAAACTCATAATTATGTATGCATGTCCTAAATTTGTCCTTTTGAACAGTTACTTAAATGTAAACGAGTATCAAAGTTCCTCTAGTAAGGCGTTTTCGGAAATAGATCCTAAATAACTTCAGGCTAACTTTCGACCATCCTATTTACGAACAAAAACGATAATTTCAGACTAATTTAGAGGTTGTGGCTTGTGGCTTTCATTTTTTTCTTAGCTGTAAATACAAATATACATAAAAACGAATACATTATTAGGATCAATATGAATGTGTTTTAGACTAATTATTTTGTATTTCTTTTACTCTCAAAATTTATTTTCGATCTTTTGCTTTCATATCAAAATATATTCTTAACTTTTTGTATGTGATGGATAACTGGATAATTTTTTACCAACATAAGAAAAATTAAAAGTTAGCCTGAAGTTATTCAGGATCTATTGCCGAAAACGCCTACTTAGTGGTAATAAATTCAAGATCTTGTAAACGAAAGAGAATCTATATTTTCGCGTACGAAGAAACATATTCCCGTACCTTTAATTGAAATTCTTTTTTATCTATTTGATATAATTCAGCTGCTTCAATATTTAACGGATCGTCAAAATTTAAAAGGTCCTGCAAGGTAAAAATAAATTTAGTTAAAAGTAATCTTTTATGTATGTATTGAAATAAACCCACGGTAAATAAAGAGTTTAAACCCCATATAACATCCTTGAGTCGACGAGTAGGTGCCCAACCAAGCCCGTCGATGGAATTTTGTCGTAATAAAGAAAGACAAATATCACCATCGACAGATATATTTGGATGCAATAGTTTAGTGAGGCATTTAACTCTTGGCGGCTATTCAATGAGAACAAAATCACTGAATTACATTAAACTAATGTATTTCTATAAAATTACCGTCATGTTATATTCTTCTGGCACACATACGCTAAATTTAAATTTTCCTCCTTGCCAATACCCTTCGTCCGGGCATATTACTAAATTAAATTCATACAGTACATTTGGATCACTAAAATAGGCGCTACACGTATTGGGTAGATTTTGTTCCATTTCCTGCACCTCTTTTATAAGTAATCTATCCCGAATTGAAATCCTTTTGTGATCATTCTTTAATTGTTTGGCCAATGTTATCATTTTTCTGTGGGTATCGCCGATTATTCAAATCAAAATAATATTTGATTTTTTTAAGAAAATCTATCCATAATTGCAAACTCAAACATAATTTATTTTAATTTATAATTTTAAATAAAATAGTCACTTATTTATTTTTTATTGACAATCATAAGAATTATAAAATTGCATAGAGCTCAAAACTGTAAAGAAAATGTAAACAAACGTCAAGTGACGTTAAGCCATAAAGAGACCTGAAACAAATGGAAACAACAACAAATTCCCATAGAAAATTTTGTCTTTTTCGTCTAAGTAGTTAGAGAGAGAGAGAGAGAGAGATAATATCTGTGGTAACAAGGCAAAACGTAATACCACAGAAAAGAATGAACAGATATGGAAGTTCCATGTCAAGTATTTACATAGAAATATTCAATCAAAAAAATGTATTCCTGCTCTAATCTAACCAGGGGGTTTACTATTACTGTTTTCCATTTTTTATTTCCGAAGGGCTTTCTAATACTGTTTTCCAGTTACACAAAAAAAAAAAACCCGGGCGAAACTAATCGCCCCGAAAAATTTTACCGGGCGACGAATGACAGCTGCTATCGCCCCGGTTTCGCCCGGGTTTTTTTTTTTTTCGGGGCGATTAGTTTCGCCCGGGTTTTTTTTTTTTTGTGTAACTGGAAAACAGTATTATATATAAGGCACTTTCGTTTGGCGTGAATTGACAGAGTTATAGCTGAATTAACTGAATCAAGTGAAGTGAATTGAGTGTTCGATTCACACCTCTTCACTTCAGTTAAAAATTAAGCAACTGAGTTATCTGAATATGTATTTTGCTCGTGTAGTTAATTCAGTTAGGCGATTTTTGTTTTATTTTGTTTAAAAGATGTTTGCGCATGAAATTTTTCGTTTTGAATTAAATAAATAAGTCTGTAAAATTCGATATAATTATGATGATGATTCTCTTAAGGACTGGATAGATCAGATGCTAAGAGGCAGAATCATAAATGCCAGTCTGGGGAAATCCTCCGCCAGAAGATTTGCAAGCAGAGGCACGCCGCAGGGTGGCGCACTGTCCCCCCTTCTCTGGAACTTGGTCATAAATGATCTGTTGCTGAGGCTGGAGGATACTGGCTTCAAGGTGGTTGCCTATGCGGATGATGTCGCTATTGGCGTTCGGGGAAAATATCCCGGGACACTTAGCGAGCTTATTCAAAATGCTCTGGGCATTCTTTCATTATGGACCAATGGTTGTGGGCTAAGTGTGAACCCACAGAAAACCGAATTGGTTCTCTTCTCTAGGAAATATAAAATTCCTCATGTCGATCCTCCTACTTTAAATGGTTTCAACTTGGCTTTTACAGGTGAAGCAAAGTTCTTGGGTCTCGTCTTAGACAGTAAATTAAACTGGAAACCGAATATTACGGAAAGGGTAAAGAAAGCTACGGTAGCGCTATACTCCTGCAAAAATGCAATTGGGAAAGGTTGGGGGCTGGATCCCCACATGGTCCTTTGGCTATACACAGCAGTAGTCAGACCCATTCTTCTGTATGGGGTAACAGTTTGGTGGCCTGCTCTGGACAAAACTGTCAACCTAAAGTTGTTGACAAAAGTTCAGAGAACAATCTCTCTGTGGATCAGTGGTGCAATGAGGAGCACATCCACTCAGGCACTGGAGACTCTGCTATTTCTAACTCCTCTAGATATCATGGGAAAACAGTGGGCAGCTAGCACTGCCATACGACTGAAATCCACCTTAATGTGGACCTGTAATAACACAGGGCACTCATCTATACTTTGTAACAAAGGGCTTCCCAAGACCACCGACTATACTGTCCCGTCACTATCTTTTGATAGAAAGTTCCGGACTATTATACCATCTAGAGAGGACTGGATGATGGATACAGTTTTGGAACCAGGAGTTTTGAACTTCTTCACTGATGGTTCAAAACGGGATAGAGGAGTAGGGGCTGGGGTGTTCTGCGAGGAACTCATGTTAAACCTCTCCTTTCGTCTCCCTGACTACTGCAGCATTTTTCAAGCTGAGGTAACTGCGATAAAGGAAGTCGCGGACTGGTTGAGGTATAATGTAATATCGACTAGTGATATTCGCATATATACGGACAGTCAGGCAGCCATTAAAGCGCTTCAATCACACCTTCTCACGTCGAAAGTAGTCCAGAGCTGTCTCTCATCTCTTAACGAGATGACAGATCAGTTCAACATCCATATCATATGGGTGCCAGGACATTTCGTTAGTACGGGGAACATGAAAGCCGATGAACTGGCTCGACGTGGTACAACGGACCACATTTCAAACAGCAAAAAGGATATTGAAATTCCTCTTGCGGTATGTAAACTGCTGCTTCAGGAGGAAGCCAGTAAGTTGACGAATGACAGATGGTCAAATAGTACCTCATGCGTAATAACTCGGCAAATCTGGCCAAAGTTGAACTTGGCGAGATCCAAACAGCTGATCTTACTCCAGCGGAGTCAGATCAGTGTGGTTGTTGGAGTGATTACAGGGCACTGTCTCATAGGCAGACATGCAAGTAGACTTGGTTTCTTCTCACATGACTACTGTCGTAGTTGCGAGGACGAAGAGGAGGAAGAGAACCTGTCCTCGTCTGGCACAAAACAGACTGAATTTTCTAGGGGCACACCTTTTCAACGACCTGGCGGAGCTCAGCGAGAAGGACGTCAGGAGTATCCAGCGCTTCATAGCAAGCTCAAAGTGGTTTCAATGAGTTGGAGGAAAAATTTTTAATTTGTGGTATGGCTACGGACCTTTTTGTGTCTATGCCTGGTCCTGGTGGACCGCCACCCAAACCTAACCTAGCCTATAGATAGATTGTATATATTCTTAATAATTTTTAATATATTTAATTTCTATTTTTATTCAAATTATAATTAACAAAAATCAAATTTTGAATATCTTTTTTTGACATTTATCTGAAGTGAATGGAACCAATCGAACACCCAATTCACTTCAGTAGCTCAATTATCTAAATAGCAACTGAATTATCTAAATAGTAACTCAATTCTAATTCAGTTAATTCACTCCAATCGAAAATGCCTATACATAAAATATTAGGGCTAATTATAGACCTTTATAACTTAATTAAATTAATTCAATATATATTTCTCAAAATTAATTTAATAATACAAAAAATTATTCCTCCAAATTTTCGGTGTTGTACACCATTCTCCTGAAAACTCCTTGAGAATGGTGTACAACACCGAAAATTTGGAGGAATCATTTTTTGTATTATTAAATTAATTTTGAGAAATATATATTGAATTAATTTAATTAAGTTATAAAGGTCTATAATTAGCCCTAATATTTTATGTATACTGTTTTCCAGTTACACAAAAATAAAAAACCGGGGCAAAACTAGGTTAGTTTTTGACGTTTCAACTGGAACAGCAAAAAATGCGGTTTCCGTAATTTTTTGTTTTTTGCATGTGTATACAAATTATTTTAACAATTCTACGTCAATTATGCAATGAAAGATTTTTTTCGTGTTAATTTATGTCGATTTCGATTCACCTTTTACCAAATCTTTAAAAGATCACTCTCTACTGCTGGTGAATCGAACAGTTGCTCCTTAATATATATGTGTGTGTGTATGACGTTTGTATAAACATAACCTATAATTTTCATTAAATCCATATTTGTGTATTAATTAAACACAAATTAATTCTTTAATATAAAATATTTATAAAAAAATAAACAGAAACACAAAAAAAAACACAAAACACAAATGACGCTTTCAATAAACTCAAATCGAATAAAATGTCATTCAAAATGACAGTTCTATTTGTGTTTGTGTTTGTAAATCTGCCAAAAAATCGAGATTCGTAAAACAACAACAATTTTGCTCGACCGAGCGTTTTTCTTGAAGAATCGAACAGTTTGACAGCAGAAAGAGCAAGCAGACTTGCTCTTTTTTGGTGAATCGAAAACCACATTAGTTAATTATATTTAGTTTTTATTTAAATGACGTTTAAAATGTAATTGTGTTAGTAATCGCCCCGAAAAATTTTACTGGGCGACGAATGACAGCTGCTATCGCCCCGGTTTCACCCGGGTTTTTTTTTTTGTGTAACTGGAAAACGGTATATGTATTCGGATCAGAAAGTAAAGCCGATCGGATAGTGTAATTTTAATATGAAAACAATTCAATTTTTCCTTTGTTCTTTCTATACAAATTTCTGAATTCAGAAAAAATTACTTTCCTATCCGAATACATAGTAGACCACCAGTTAAGACAGGGAAAATATAATACAATAATATGTTTCGCTTCTCTTTTTTTTTGTTTTTTATACAAAAAAGAGAAGCGAAATATGTAATATTGAATTATATTGTCTCTGTCTTAACTGGTTAAGAGCAGGAATACATTTTTTTGATTGAATATTTCTATGTAAATACTTGACATGGAACTTCCATATCTGTTCATTCTTTTCTGTGGTAATACCTCAGAATAATAAACAACCAGAACCGACATTACGTGGACGAAGAAATTTTCGCTCTTACCTTATATTTTACATGTTAATTTTGAATTTCCTGCCACTGAACTATAATTTAATACCGAAAATCTTACCTTCTAAAAACCAAGGTCAAAAAAATGAGTCCACTTTTCTCCATATAAAAACCGCGTTATGTCGCTTCTGGGTATTCTGTGGTAATACATAACTCGTTTTTCTGACTTTTTCAGGAAAACCTTTTTAAAATTAAGAGAGATGTACTCAAAATCGTATGAGTTTTTTGAATTCTTGCTTTTTTAAATGATTCCTAAGTATAACAAATCTTAACTCGGCCGTGAGTTCCATAATTTTTGGTAAGTTTTATGCGTGATTTACACGTTCCAACAATGTTCCAGTAAAGTATAAAACAAAAATGTCGGGCATGCTATAATTTTTTGGCGGTATAAAATCGACTATGTGATATTTTTGACGAATAAGGCGATGATTCTACTTCATTTATCAAAATTACGATTTTTTGGCTAAAATGAAAACTTTCCAAACGTAAAATTCAACTTTCCAAACGTATAAGACGTGAAATATGCAGAAAAAGTAAAAAACAAAAGAAAACAACACAAAAAAAAAATAATGATTAGGGTAAAATCTATGAGAGAATTGCATGAAATAGTAAATGATCGAAATCGAACAATTCAATGGCGCAGGGTGTAAATTTACATAATTTGACGTTTGAGGGAAAAGGTCAATTACATCGCTATTTTTACTTTCTTTTACGAAGTAAAATAAAGTATAGTAATCATGAAAATTTTCGACCTTGAGATTATTGAAGATTTATCTGTTTTGAGGTCCCCTGAGTCCGAAAAAGTGGGTTTCGAAATGATGTCAGTCTGTCCGTCTGTGTCCGCTCTGCAGCTCAGATGGCTTAACCAATCGAACTGAAAATTCAGACTTAAGCTTTTTTGATAAATTGGAAAGCCCCAGTGAATTTTAGTCCAAATCGGGCAACCGGAAGTGGCCACTCCCTTGGGCCAGAAAATTTGTTTTGCAAATATCTCAAAAAGTATAAGGTTTACAAAAAACTACTAAAACAAAATGATTCCAAAAAATAAAAGTAAAAAAAATAAAAAATAAAAATTTAAAATTAAAAAAAAAAAATTTAAAAATTAAAAAAAAAAAAATTAAAAAAAAAAAAAATTTAAAAAAAAATTTAAAAATTTTATAAAAAAAATAAAATTGATGTGTGGCCAACACATTTCTTCTACGAACAGGGAATTTTGAGAAACCAATTACGCAAACTTCTTACAAATTTATTATTTTTTATTACTTTCTTTTACATAAGTAAAGCTTAAATCTAAAGTTTTTGGTCGATTGGTTACGCCATCTGGGCTATAGAGAAGACACAGACTGATAGACGGACGGACAAACGGACAGACAGAAATCATTTCGAAACCCACATTTTCGGACTCAGAGGACCTCAAAACAGATATATCTTCATTAATCTCTTACATAATATTTGGGGTTACAGCTCCCATATTCCGTGAAACAGAAAATTTATTTTGCAAATATTTCAAAAATATACAATTTACAGAAAACATGAAAAAATTAAAACAATCTTAATTAAGTTTGCAAGAAATTTGTATTATAATAGTTTCTTAAAATTCGCTGTTCGTAAAAGAAAGTCGTGTGTTGGCCACACCTCCATTTTTTTATTGACGATTGTAAATGTAGGAAAAACGCCCCTCGCGGCAAAAATTTAAAATGAACTACATAAATAAAAAATGTGACAAAAATCGAATTAACGTCTAGAATATGCAAGAGCTAACCAGTTTATTTACGAAAACCCACCTAAATCATTGACAATTGGAGCACCACGGATTCCACCTAGTGGAAAATTTTTAAACTGAGCTGCCTGATAATTCGACGTTCGAAATTATTGTAAACAATTCAAATTTTGAAGTGTAAAAAGAATTTTTACTTACCGGATTGCTAATAATTGTAAATAATTCCAATTTTGGACTATAAAAACAATTTTTAATTACCACATTGTTAAATTTTCTTTCGTCGCATTTGTGACAAATGTCATTTTATCAGGTGCATTGTTTTAACTTTTTTCCTCGAGAGGCGCTTTCTCTACTTTTACAATCATCAGGTAAGTAAAAATTGTGTTTACAGTTCAAAATTGGACTTGTTTACAATAATAAGGGTGTTCCATTGGCGTTAGCAAACTACTCAAAGTCTTATATCTACTCGCAACTAGTCATGCTCAAATGAAGGTGTAGTTGAGAAGTAGTTCCGCATAAAATTATCGGTAGAGGAATTTTAGTTCAGAAAATTCCAATAGATGGCTCTATACCAAATTTGGTTGTATGGAATGTAATTTTTTAACCCTAATCCAACCAACGTGTACCTTTCTGGCTCATTTGGTAAATGCAACGATTTTCAAAATAATGTTATTTAGTTATAAACTTGTATGTATTTTATTTTGAAACATTTCTATACATTCCATACAACGTACTTGGCATTCTTTGAAAAAATTTAGTAAATTATTTAATTAGAATTTGAATTTACTAACATAACAAAAATATGTTGGTTGTATTAGGGTTAAAAAAATTTTTTTGTTTATGTTTGTGTGCAACACGGCAATTTTTAAATCGCAAAAATATTTTAATTATTTTGTTGTTTAATGTGTTATTACTAGGCTTCGGATTCTTATGTAAATACATCTTTGTTTTGGGTTAAGGAAAAGGAAAATGGATAAGAACGTTTTACGAATTAGAAATTTTCGAGAAAAATGAGCCATATTTGTTACAACATATATTTACATTTTTCTGAATAAATGCATATTTTTACATATTGTCCCATTTTAGCACATAATTTATCCATAAATACATATTTTACTAAATATTTTAGTAATTAACGAATATTCTATTGCAGGAAATAATGATTATGAAATTCTTCTTACACTTTAAATCGCTTACATGTAGGAAATTCACCTAAACAACTTGAACAGATTAAACAGCTTTAAGCATGCCACTGAAGATATATTAACTACGTGAATTATTTTTTAAAATTTGCCATAATTCAATTTGCCGTAAGATCCAAACGTCTTGTGTCTCTTTTTGGGGGGTTTTACATGTTTTTAACACAAGTAAGAATTCAATTATTTTTAAGACGCCGAAAGCAAAACAAAGCTTTAATAGTAAAGCAAAATTAATTTTGAAAGAATACGGTCAGCTTTTTAAGACAAACGGGGAAATTTTGTATTGCAAAGTATGTGAAAAATCGGTGTCGATGTATCAAAAATCTCTTATACACCAGCACGTGAAGAATAAGTAACACAAGAACTGGAAGAAATGCGAACGGAAAAACTTCTCTGCCTTTTTTCCACAATCAGTGACTAGTTCGAGTTATTCGAAATTCAACAAGGGTTTGTGAATGTCAATCCTACGTAGCTGCTGATATTTTATTCCCGAAAAAAAATAAGTGTTTTCATCGATTCAAAAAAAAAAATTACCGGATTATACCGGACGAACTGGCTGGTCTCAATGGGACGGACGTAAGGTGTATTCAACGCTCCTTCATTGTACGCTCTTCATGGTTCAGTGAGTAGATCCGAGAAAAATTGTACGTAGAATGGCTGCGGAGCATTTTTGTATCGAAGCCGATACCTTAGGACTGCCACCCAAACCTAACCTAACCTTCCGGACGAATCAACGTTAAGCAAACGATTTAGAGCATTTTTTATTTGCTCCCGAAAGATGATATGTGGAGCAGTCAATTTTATACACTTAAATTTAAATTTGACAAGCTATTTATTGATAAATTAAATTTAATTAACGCCAAACTAAAATTTTTAATTCCATTCCTCAGTGAAACTTGATATACAAAATATTTAGCTCTACCTATTTATATGCAGTAGCTATCGGGAGCTACTTTTATCTGACGGCTCTCGATGGCAGCTCTGGATAGGGAACAAAAAAACGCACTAATTTAAGCACTATAAAACAAAAAATTTAACAAAATACTGCTAGTAACACAAAATAAATATTTGTGGCTTTCAGTCGATGAAAGTACCAGCAGTACTGGGGACGTTAAGTAGCCAATGTGATAGTAGGGCTATTGGATGTATTTGAAATGGTAGCCAAACGGAAACCAATCATTCAACAATCGTCTGGTTGTTCGACAACTCTGTTAAATTTTCAAGAGATAGATTCGAGAGGGCAAAATGTAGCATTTTATTTCAGAAGCGATGCCTTACATGGTGATAGCCGCTCAATCTATTCAGGTATTTTACCCCAAAATTTTACTTGTGACCTGTGGATTACACAGAGTTTGCGAAACAATTCGATCAAATTTCAGCGATGTAAAAGTGTTTTTTTGAAGCACTGTCTTGGATTGCGCTTTTTAAAATTAAAAATTGCCTAATCTTTGTTGCTGTCTCGGCCCATATTTACTCGCTGGAAGACTTGGCTAAATACAGTAACATATTATAACGAAAATTACGAAAATCTTAAGAAATTATTTTGGAACTAAACGACAACTTGGTTCTATTTATATTCAAACTGCTCTAAGACAATATTAGATAAATAAACTTTGAAAAATGACTTGGTTTACATAACTGGCAATTATAGCCATCTAACCAAGATAATAGAAAGCCTATAGCCTTCAAATAAAAATTTAGTGGCACAATTAAACTTGATTATGGAAGATAATAGAAAAGTGGAAGCAATTATTGGGGCTGTCGGTGAACTAATTAAAAATAAATTAAATATTATCATACCAGAAATTACGGGTTTGAATATTTTACATACCTACATAGTTTTGAAGATCCTGGGAATGCGAATTAGATCGAATCATTCGCGATATCTGAAATTTCACCATTGAAACATAGCCCAATCACATCTGTTGTCGTAGAAGGGTCATTTTCTATGTATAAAAAAATGTTACAAAATTCGACGCGAAAAGGTTTGAAAATCTAAGGATATTTGTACTTGAATTTTCCTGTGATAATTGTTTTATTTAAGATTTACGTAAGTTTACGATAGAATATAATACTGTTCTGTACATGTTCTGTAATACTGTTCTGAACATTAGTTCAGTGCGAAAATTTATTGAAAGAGATTTGTAGACCTTGACAATTATAAAATGTTTTACAGGTTTAGAGCACAACTATAGATTTATTCGCAAATTCAAAACGTTTATGCTAGGGCGATGCTCGAAATCAGTTCAAACAGTTCTTAACGATTCTCGTATCTTAAGTTCAGTCAAAGTTAACCATTTCCAACTTAAAATACGTTCTGATTGTTTTCTGTTACAATCTAAGTTAGCATCTAAGTATTTACTGAAAAGCTTTTTTACTAAGGTGTGTTTGGTATTTTTTTCTAAATATTTTTACATTTTTGACCACATATTTTGTCATTTTACTTGCATATTTCTTCTTTTTAAGCACATATTTTAAGTACATATTTTTCATTTTTTAGTGCATAAAAATCCTAAGCCTAGTTATTACTTACTATTATTAATTATTATGCCGCCCCGGTGGCACAGTGGTTAGCATGCTTGCTTTAAGCTCCGGAGGTCCCGGGTTCGATTCCCGGCGGGCGATGAAAAAATCACGGCTGGTTAATGTTGGATTAATGAATTAATCTCTCATTATCCGTTAAAAAAATGATTACGAAACTTCATTTTGAAGCGGCAAATCCCTCTATGGGATGTAGCGCCAGTGAAAAAAAAAAAAAAAAATTAATTATTATTAATGGAACAACGTATTTTTGTCAAAATCTACCAGCTTTATTTAAATTGAGGTTATGTTTTACTACTGTCACGAAAAGTTGCGTTCCATTGAACATCTACTTATGTACTTAGCAGTAGCAAATTGTTTCCAATGGAACACAGTGAATTTCGAACGCCAAATTATCAGGTAGCTCAGTTTAAAAATTGTCCACTAGGTGGAATCCGTGATGCTCCAATCGTCAATTGATGCTGTAATCAGCATCTGTAATCGCATATATTCCCAAAGTCTCTTCCTTTTACAAAATTAAATGTTTCGGTTTGATCTGCATTTTTATTTATTTCTTCTAAACTTTCTTCCCGAATTACATCTAATAATCTGCAGTCACTATCATCTTCACAATTAGAAAGTGCAGTAAAAGATATTAAAAATTTTATGGACAATAATTTTGCTATCGTAAAATTAAACTCCTGAACTGAAGGATGCGTATTATTACCATTTTCTGATCGAATAAGAGCAAATGTATTTTCTAGTGCATCCTGATTCAGTCTGGAGGTTAGTAAATATTAATAAATTTATTTTATATCGTCGGGGTTTCAATAATTTAGTTATAACTGCAAAAACGTACTTTTCTCCCGACTATTTTATACTTTATATTTTTATTTTATTTTTTTAATTTTTTCTTTTTCTCTACATAATATTTCGATCTAAATAGATCATTTTCAAATGTTAAAACACAGAAATAATATGAGGAAGTTATTATTTAGAATTTAAAACTAGTCACAATCCATCATGGATGACTATCTCTATTGTACTGTCAATCCAAGATTAAAACATACATCTATGTTGTTGGAAACTAGTCCCTTTAATAAATTCGATTTAATTGAATTTTGCGAAACGTCATAATTCATAAATACACATATATGAGTACCAATATTTGCCTCTCTGCAGTCTTCTCTAATTTTTATTTCATCAAAAAGTAAAGAGCATTGTCGACCATTCTACGATAATGTTTGCACTTTTTCTTTTATTTTTTTTTAAATTAAATGATTGGCATTGCCCAGGGATACATTTTGTATAGGTTGCCATCGTATTAAAGATGATTTCGATGGAAGTTCGAATTGCAACTGGTCTCTCATAAATGTGTAAGCTTTTGATGATCTGTAATATATATTATGAGCAAGATTTTGATATTCGTCTGCCCATTTTTGCGTTTTCTTTCTGTCTAGTAGCAGCATTTTACAAAATTTTTTGAATTTTCACTTTTATTTTGTTTGTCTATAATTTCAGGTAATTTTGTTTTGGTGTTTGATCTTAAATCAATTAACTTTTTATTTAAATTTCTAATTTGCTATTGCAATTGCAAAGCTTTAATATGTTTGCTTAATTTAGTTTTTTCGAATTTTAGTTTGTAAATTTGTAGGTTACATGTTCTATTTAATTTGCGGTAAATTTCAATGTTTTGTTCATTTCTATGGCAATTGACACACTTTATGCTGTTTTCATCGATAAGAAGACTATCATCGAAATACAGATCTGGGGTGAGATGTTGTAACCATCACGTTTTTCGCTTCGATGCATTTTCGATAGAATAACTGTACTTCTTTGTTAAAAATATAAAATTTTTAAACAATTTAGTTCTAAAATACCGTTATTCTATCGAAAATGCATCGAAGCGAAAAACGTGATGGTTGCAACATCTCACCCCTGGTAATTTGGCTATTTCTTCTAAAGTTAAATCTGCACAATTTTCAGTAGTATTATTATAAGACTTAAGTCGCTTTCACACGTACCATAATCCAATACCGAACTGGATTACATAATCCGAAAAATGGTCGTGTGAAATGTGCAAATCTAATACCGAAGTGGATTATCAAATACACTTTATAATTCGGTATTTTGTAATCCACTGCGGTACTGAATTACCGTGTGAAAAGAATGACAGATATTAATCTCAAAACTGAGTAGATGTTTTTTGAATTTTCATTAATTAATATCTTAATATTTTTTTTAATTGAATTTGGAAAGTTTATCGAAAATTATTTATATTTTGTTTAATTAAATTCATATTTTAAAAATATTTAATTGATTTTAATCTTGTTTACAACTATATTTTTGACAACCAATTTGTAACATTCGAAACAAAACTAGTTGCGTTTCTGTCAAATTAGTAATCTTCGATGCATGTGAAAAGACATATGAGAGTGGATTATCAAATCCACTTCGGTAGTGGATTATGTGCGTGTGAAAGCGACTTTAGTAGGAACCGGCTAAACATATGTGAACTTCGATTCGTTCAATTCTAAATTCAAAGGAATTTCACGTTGTACCATATTTACGTTGAGATTATTAACATTTATATTTTCATTGTTAAGCATATTATTTGAAGTTTGATCGCATGCTTCTATTTAGGGTTTAGCAGGTAAAAGTAGCGTAGGAACAGCCGTTTTTTTCAAATTTCGGTTTAAAAAACAATGTCGATCAAAATGTAATGAACCAAAACCAACACAAATGTCTTATACAAGCCATATTATTTCCGTGACGCACGCATATTATTAAATCCAAAACCTACTATTTTCTGTAAGTGTTAGTGATATTTTATACTGTTTTTGATACAAACTACAATTTCAATCAAAGTATGCAAAGATTATACTGTATTATGACGCTAATACTTACAGAAATAGTAGGTTTTATTTTGTGTTTATATGGCAATAATAGGGCTTGTATAAGACATTTGTGTTGGTTTTGAATGAACAGATAAATATATTTTTTTTCGATGCAATTGTGATCTGACAGTTTTCCAACCACAGTGTGTGATTTTGATAACTGTCCCTATATTTATAAAGCCGTGTCCCGTCTTGCCTTGTCGAACTACGACGTTCCATTTTGGTAAATAATTATATTAAGAAATATTTATGACAAACTAATTAATTAAGTGTTTGTCTTATACGTAAAAATAATTAAACACTACAAAAGCACAAGAAAAAATCAAAATAATTTGTAATTCAAAAAAACTGAACGTAAGTGCAATATGCGAATGCAGTCTGAGCTCACAAATCTAACATAAATAAAATTTAAACTTTGTTTTAAAATTTAAAATTTGTTTTCGTATTATTTCATGTATAATATTTTTATAGAGAAACGAAACGGTTTATATTAAATAAGTTTATAAAATTATATGCAAACGTACTTTTTACATTTGTATTGATTGTAAAACAGACGATAGTGTTCATCAGTTTTGCAATCTACACAAATGTAAAAATACGTATGCATATTAGTTATTTACGTTACAAGGGCAGTAAATGAGTTGTTACAGTACGAGTTCGACGTTTTTTGAAAAATTTTGAACGAGTACTGTAATGATTTTTAAGAATTTTGAACGAGTACTGTAACGATCATTTAACGTACGTGTAACGTACAATGTTTTATTTCATACTATATGGGACATTAATTCGATTTTTTCATTTAAAATTAAATTTTAAAGTAAAAACATGAGTTTGAAATCTAGAGAAAATCAATCCAAATGATTTTCAAATTATCAAGTTACTCTAGTTATTTTTTTTTGTTTGGTTTTACAGTCTACTCTACTATAATAGATTGAATGCTAGACAACTTCATTGTGATTTTTTGTGTTAAGGAAAACAAATAAACGTCAAAATATTGTTCATATCTTTTTGTATGAAGTGGCACAGATGCAATTTTATTTCTATAATTACAGACATATATTAAGTATTTTTTAATAAAAATTTAATTGAAATGTATTCATTTTATGTCATTTTAAGATAAGCAAGTAAATTTTTTTGTGAAAAGCGTGTGAAAAATTAAAACATAAAAAGAAGGCAAATTCGTATTCTTTAGGTTTAATCTTGTGCCGTTTGAGTTTTTTGTGTGGTTATTTTTATTAAAATTAAGTTATTTTCAAACATTTTAAGTTAGCTTCATATAAACTGCTGTTTGTTTTCCTTAACACTCAAAAAAATTTGACATATTTTGGCTGTCAAATAATCGATCTATAGCTCGTTTTCCGGAAACTTTTGTTCTCTGATGTAATGATTCATTTCCCGGACTGAAATCAATCACGTAAACATTGATTTTTGGTATGGTATGAAATAAAATATTGTACTAATTTAAAATAAATCTTCTAATTGGGATATAAATCGAAGTATGCCTATAAAAATCTATTTACAGAAATATAGACATCCGAATATAAGAATCTGTCAAGCTATATAGAAATAATGGTATGATTTTCCTTTGCTTTATTTTCGTTCGCATTGCGCATATACGTCACGTGCATGGTAAAATTTATATTTGGCTATTATGTTTATATGTAAGTGTATCGCTGGTTTCAAAATATAAAAAATATTATATTCAATTAATCAATTATGCGTATAAAATATTGAAATAAAATGCCTTTCTCAAATTTTAATTAATAGTTTTATTTAATTTTCTGTTTTTTGAATTTATATTTTGGAATAACTTAGCATTTAAAATTCATTCTAAAAAACATTTTACATTGAAATTACAATTTCTTTATTTCTAAATTTAATTCAATTTTCTCGGGTATTGATAATAGTGTTTTTTTGTAATTTTTGCCCAGTTTTCAGAGATGTAGAGTTGAATTCATTAAATATGTCCTCTAACCTTTTGAGCGTTTGAATGAATTGGATATTCGGTTTTCTTAGACTTCCTTCACTCACTTGATCCGCCCATGTGAAGTTATGACTTGTCCCAATTTCAGTAAGACTGACCATTATAAGCGGCATTTTGATTTGGAGTCGCTTTATGATGTACCCAGCTACATACTCCAGATCAGTCATATCTTGCGTTGAATTCTGTAGTTGAGTATATTCCGCTGCTGTGATATCGAGAGTAAATTAGATGTCAGTAAATCCCCGGAACATTCTGGTCTCTCGCCCATAATATTTAATTCGATTTCATCAACGCTATAGGATGCCTTAAACACGTATTAAAATCCATTTGAATAAAATTAATTTTGTCACATTCTACATTTGCAGATTGAGAAATAATACTTTCATTTCGTCCCAATAAATGACTAGGAAGGCGATATTTGAATTGTAAAGCGGTTGGATTGTCGTACAGACCTCCTTTAGCCCGCACAATACCAAAAAACATTTCCGGGGCATCCTGGTTTAATCGGTAGGTCAGAACGTAAGTAATTTTATATGCCTCTTTTAGATCTACGAATAGCATTTTTAATGCATTGATGCTTCTGATTATGCCTTTTGAAACGGCAAAAGCCAGTTCATACCAGTGTTTAGATTTTATAATAGCCAAACTACCTACCCATTCGGATTAGAGCACAAGAATTAGTGTGCGAAAATAGCTGGGTTGCAAATTTTACTTTTTGTCTTTGTACACCCTTGACTGTCAAATGAGTTAATGTTAATCGGCTTGCGATTTTCAAATCGCTTTTAGATTAATTTTCGAACAGCTCATGAAGTGGTTCTTTCGACAATAAATTGTTCTTGAGCCAAATTGCCGAATCCAAGTGATTCTTCAAAAGCTTTATCATGTGAGGGGTGTCACAAAATACATATTTTCTTACTATTACTAGCATCACAAGGATTAACAAAATAAGGCTTGTTCTCGCCTATCCCGTACTGATTCCAAAGCCCTTGGTTACCCCCTCCTAAACCGGCTACAACAGCCACACCATCATATTTAATTTTATATAATTTCAAAATTATTGTTTCCAGTACGGTTCGTATCACAATTGTAAAACACCGGCTGTTTTCAATTTTTGAAACAGGCCTCGTACCATTGTAACTTGGACATAATTAGTCGGAGCAAGTAATGTATCTGATTTCTGGTCATATTCATAAGATTTTGCAATTTTCATTTCATCCGCCATCAAGACACAGACCTTTTGATGAGGAGAAAGATTAACATTTTCCATTAACTTGAATACAACGTTCAGATATCCAGGGTTTATATCAATTTTTGAGGCCCAATGTTTTAAGGTTGAGACAGCAGGAAAAGGATATTTCCTTTTTAATAATAAACGTTAAGCTTTTGGCCCGCTAGCATAAATTGCTATGGCTCGAGAAATGTAATCGACTTGCCATCGAATTTTTTACTATTTTTTGGGGAGTAATTCAACAATACGTGTTGCAGATTTCTTTTATATTGATCATAGTAAAATGTTTCGAACAAATGTAAGATGTTTTAATGTTGAATTTATCTCGTCTACAACATTTTTGAATCCATATTTTAGAATAATAAACGTTTTTTGGAAATCGAAAGAATCGAATATTTTCATTATCACGCGACTGAGCGTTTCGCTTTAATCTCTTGTCATTGTTACTATTGCAATTAAATACCGCACAAACAACAATTTGTAAATTAATTTTACTAAAAAACAACTTATTTTTTATAAAACCATTTTGTATTACCGCTTTTTTCAAACAATACAATACGAATAAAATAAAACTACAAAAAACTACCATGCACGTGACGCAAAAATATCAGTGTTTAAATTCAAATTTCGTTCCTTTATTTATTCTCTTTTTGCGAAAGACGAGAAAAAATATTTTGTTTTGTTTCTTTCCTCCGGAACAAAATCCAACAAAATAAAATATCTCTCCTCTCTTATCTTTTGTGTTTTATATGTGGAGAGATATTTTACTTTTGTCGATTTTGTTCCCGGGGAAAGAAACAAATAAAAATATTTTTTGTTTTCTTTCACAAAGAGAGAAAAAAAAGATAAAAGAAGGGAACGAAAAAATGAATTTAAACACTGAAAAATATAAAAAAGAGATAACATGCTAAATGCGCAATATCATACCATTATTTCTATATACCTTGAGAATCTGTAAGTACATATAGTGAAAATAATATCTCAGCGAAATTCTGACAGATCACCAAATAAATTATAATACCCTATAAAGGACATTAACGGTCAAAAAACGGCGATAGATAGATTAAATCTTAAGATGGCACTAGTAGTTTTTTTTAAATTTTTTTTTTGTTGTATCGAAACAAAAATATAAACAAAAGCAAAAAACACGAATAAAACTTACAACTAGACATGAATTATAAAAAAAATTAATTTTATTTTTGATTTATTAACCAAAAATTAAAAATTGTTAAAGCTGACATCTTTAGAAGTTATCCCGTACTATGTTTTCCCGTATTAAATAATACTGCATTATCGGTAAATCTGCCAATATCATTGACCGCAAGTTTACTATGGAAAAGTGTCATGATGTCCTTTATAGGGTATTATAATTTATTTGCAGATCACGCGCATCTACAAAAACAAAAACCAATGTTATAAACACAGCGATGTATTTAGGCTAATTTGTTTACATTTTGAGGTTAGAATTTGTCTATTTTGAATTATGTTTTTCCTCAAATTTATTCACTATAATTAATGAAATTTTAATTTATATAACACACTAGCACTAGAACTTTTGATAACATTTAAGATAATTTTAATATCATTAGTTTGCCTCGAACAAATTGAAATTTAAAATCGAGTTTTTTTATTGGTTTGCTTTAACTCGAAAAATGACATTTCTTTCTAAAATGCCTAGTTCGTACCTTATATGGGTATAACGTTACATATCCAGTGGTGTTGTTAGTATTTTTTATATTTTTTTAATTTCACATGTTATTTTAGAATTTACCTATAAAATAATGAGAATTTTTAATATTTTCTAATATAAATTACATTATGTAATGGAATCAAATTTCACATATCTTTATTTATATTTTTTTTTGTTTTTAAAAATATTACTTAGCCGACCCTTCTCTAAATTTTTAATTTTGTTTAACTATTTCACTGTTAGCTGCGCACAACGATGAAAAAATGAGTTTCGCTGAGATATTATTTTCACTATACATGTATTGTATAATATGGTACATATACAAATTTAATTTCCTTTATTTTTGTTTTTACGAGAGGTATCGTACTCGCATACTATGTATTGCCTAAAAAACACAAAAAATATTTTTTTTTGCATGATTTGCTTTTGTTTGGTTTGTTGTTTTCTGTGTTTCTCATTTTTAGTACCAAAAAGTAATCAACATGGTATGTCGCTAGCCTCGCAAAAGATTAAATAAGTTGTTCTTTTTAATTTATCTTATTCTTTTTATTCTATGCTCAAAATGATCGTTCTCCTTTCGTGTAGTTCATTCAATCGTTCATTTTCATATATGGAGTAGAGTTCGTGTAGTGTGGAACAAATGGTGTATTTTATCCGTTTATTAAAAAAAGGTAAATTAATCGTTCGGCGGACCTATGTAACCTCATTTTATTTATGTTTTTGTTTATAGTAAAAATGGTATATTGAAGTGATATTTGTGTGTAGAAAATGGTGTTGAGTATTTTCATTCTTTGTCTGATTGTGGTGAATTGATGGGCAATGTACTTTGAAAATATGATATGTAATATAATAAATATAATATGAGAAATATGAAATAATTTATGAAAAACCATAATTAGAAATAATAATGAAATAAGCCAGAATGTATGTTTTTTAAAAATAAATGAATAAATGTTGTTGAAAAATATAACAACTGCTTTTTTAATAATAAACTACCTATTAAAAAATAAAAATTGAAAACACGTACCTAAATGTTATGCAACTTTTTAACTGGAGGGAACATAGTGACCCCACCCCGCCTTTTGGGTTCTAAAATTAGCTCGATGCTTTATGTCCGATTTAGACGTAACAACATTTTTTCCAACAATTTTTTTGTTGCCACTTAGAGCTACACGCGATGCAACACAAAAAAATGTACATGCGATAAAAAGAGAAAAGTATAAAACAACAATGGCGGTCGTGCCATAATTTTTGGGCGGTATAAAATCGACAAGATGAATTTTAATAAATACGGCGCTGATACTAGTTTATTTATCAAAATTATGGCTTTTTCGGGTAAAATGAAAAAATTTCGAACGTAAATTTTATTTTATTATTAAAATTTTAGTAAAAAGCGCTATAAAAATTTCACAAATCGCCATTTTTATTGTGTTTATTGCTATAAAATATCAAAAATATACTCGGGTCAAGTATATTTTATAGTCAAATTTATTTTTATAGTAACAAATGGTAAAGTAGTTTATAGTAACACTTGGAAAAAAACCCAACAAAATGTTTGTTGGTTTATATTTTTGTTCTTGTCTTACAAATGAAAATCATAATGTACTAATACCTTCATTTTTGTTGGGACATTACGTCTGATTAATGTCCGATTTAGACGTACCAACATTGTTTTCCCAACAAAAAATGAAGATATTAGTACATTATGATTTTCATTTGTAAGACAAGAACAAAAATATATACCAACAAAAATTTTGTTGGATTTTTTTCCAATTGTTACTATAAACTACTTTACCATTTGTTACTATAAAAATAAATTTGACTATAAAATATACTTGACCCGAATATATTTTTGATATTTTATAGCAACAAACACAAACAATAAAAATGGCGATTTGCGAAATTTTTATAGCGCTTTATTATATTTTACTAAAATTTTAATAATAAAATAAAATTTAAGTTCGAATTTTTTTCATTTTACCCGAAAAAGCCATAATTTTGATAAATAAACTAGTATCAGCGCCGTATTTATTAAAAATTATCTTGTCGATTTTATACCGCCAAAAAATTATGGCAGGGCCGCCATTGTTGTTTTATACTTTTCTCTTTTTATCGCGTGTACATTTTTTTGTGTTGCGTGTAGCTCTAAGTAGCAACAAAAAAATTGTTGGAAAACAATGTTGGTACGTCTAATGTCCGATTTAGACGTACCAACATTGTTTTCCCAACAAAAAATGAAGATATTAGTACATTATGATTTTCATTTGTAAGACAAGAACAAAAATATTTACCAACAAAAATTTTGTTGGATTTTTTTCCAATTGTTACTATAAACAACTTTACCATTTGTTACTATAAAAATAAATTTGACTGTAAAATATACTTGACCCGAGTATATTTTTGATATTTTATAGCAACAAACACAATAAAAATGGCGATTTGTGAAATTTTTATAGCGCTTTATTATGTTTTACTAAAATTTTAATAATAAAATAAAATTTACGTTCGAAATTTTTTCATTTTACTCGAAAAAGCCATAATTTTGATAAATAAACCAGTATCAGCGCCGTATTTATCAAAAATTTTCTTCTCGATTTTATACCGCCAAAAAATTATGGCACGACGGCCATTGTTGTTTTATACTTTTCTCTTTTTATCGTGTGTACATTTTTTTGTGTTGCGTGTAGCTCTAAGTGGCAACAAAAAAATTGTTGGAAAACAATGTTGGTACGTCTAAATCGGACATAAATCGGGCTTTAGACGTACCAACATTTTTTCCCCCAACAAAACATGAAGATAGTACATTATGATTTTCATTTGTAAGACAAGAACAAAAATATAAACCAACAAAAATTTTGTTGGTTTTTTTCCAATTGTTACAAATAAATTATACATAATACCAAATTATAGTATTATAATTTATTTGAATTGTTACTATAAACTTCTTTACCATTTGTTACTATAAAAATAAATTTTACTATAAAATATACTTGACCCCGAGTATATTTTTAATATTTTATAGCAACAAACACAATACTTGGCGTGTTCATTCGCGAAAATTAAATTACACTATAATGGTCTAATTTAATGGTCTAAATTTACTGTGAATTTACTCAACGTCTATTTTCGAACACGCCTAAAAATCGCGATTTGTGAAATTTTTATAGCGCTTTATTATATTTTACTAAAATTTTAATAATAAAATAAAATTTGCGTTCATTTTACCCGAAAAAGCCATAATTTCGATAAATAAACTAGTATCAGCGCCGTATTTATCAAAAATTATCTTGTCGATTTTATACCGCCAAAAAATTATGGCACGACCGCCATTGTTGTTTTAAGCGTGATTTACACGTTCCAACAATGTTTTTCCAATTTTTTTTGTTGGAGACTTAGAGCTACACGCAATAGAAAAAATATCCATCCGATAAAAAGAGAAAAGTATAAAACAAAAATGTCGGACATGCTATAATTTTTTGGCGGTATAAAATTGACGATGTAATATTTTTGACGAATAGGGCGATGATTCTACTTTATTTATCAAAATTACGAGTTTTTTGGCTATAATGACAACTTTCCAAACGTAAAATTCAATTTTTAAACAAAATTTTTAAAAAAATAAAACAAAAATGTCGGACATGCTATAATTTTTTGGCGGTATAAAATCGACAATGTAATTTTTCATGAATTCCGCTTTATTTATAAAAATTACCACTTTTTTTGGCTAAAATGAAAACTTTTCGAACGTAAATTTTAATTTTGAATAAAAATTTAAAAAAAATAAAAATAAAGCGCTATACAAATTTCACAAATCGCCATTTTATTATTTTTGTTTCCATAAAATATCCTCGGGTCGAGTATATTTTATGGTCAAACAAATTTTTTTATGGAAACAAAGTTAAAAAAAAAGCAAAAAAACTCCAACAAAATTTTGTTTGTTTATATATTTGTTCTTGTCTTTCAAATGCAATTCGCGATATACTAATCTCTTCATTCTTTGTTGGCCAACATTGTTGGAACGTGTAAATCACGCTTTATATTTTCTCTTTTTATCGCATGTACATTTTTTTGTGTTGCGTGTTGCTCTAAGTGCGGCAACAAAAAAATTGTTGGAAAAAAATGTTGGTACGTCTAAATCGGACTTTAAAGGATAACTAAATACGGAGAATTCGATTGTATTGTTCGATTCGTAGATAATTAGATTGCTTTTTAAAAGAGGGGTTAAAGATGAATCGAAAACGACATAAATTTCATTCCTTTTCGATTCTTATAATCCTACCGCAGTTAACAGTCTCATTGGAAACTTAAGTGGCAACGAGAAGTTTTCAGTGATTAATATCCGCAATCGGGCATTCAATTTACAAAAAAAAAAAAAAATCTGAAATTATAAAATATGAACTACCTAGATAGAACTTATTTACAGATCGAAATGTATTATTTATAAAATTTTAAATTAATGATAAAGTATAACTAAAATGTGAGTTCAGCTTAATAATTAAACGAATATCAAAGTGATTAAAATTAAAAGGAAGATCTGACAATTAATCGTAATACATACTTATTTATAACCGTGGTGTCCTTTCAAATGAGTATTTACGACAAATTTTCAAATAATTTTTTATAAGTTATTTTTTCGAGTTTTATTGCTTTATTTATTTTGAAATTTTTTCGTAAATCCTCATTTGGGTTGAAATCACGGACTTATAACAAATGTTAAATATGCGGAGATTATATCCTATCTTTTCGCGTACAAAGAAACGTATTCTCGTACTTTAACTTGGAATTCCTTTTTATCTTTTTGATATAATTCTGCGGCTTCAACGTTAAGTGGATCTTCAAAGTTTAATAAATCCTAAATAACAAGAGAGTTCCAATCAGAATATTTTAAACTGAATACAATTAGAAGCTTACTGTGAATAACGAATTTAGGCCCCATATAACATCTTTTAACCGTCGTGTGGGCGCCCATCCCAGGCCATCTATTGAATTTTGACGCAGCAACGAAAGGCAGATGTCACCATCAACAGAAATATTTGGATGCCATAATTTTGTAAGACACTTCACGCTCGGTGGCTGTAAACCAAAAGAATCTTTAAATGGCTAAAGTATAGTATGGCCCCCCCATCATATATTTTGAAAATTTTTGAATGTAGGATTGTGTAATAAAATTTGAAACAGTAAGAATTGTACATATAAACTTTGTAAAAGCGGCGTTTAGGGCGGTAGCACCATCCTCTAAGGTATACAATGAATTAAAATTACATTAAAAAAATTGTTAGTTGCTTTTTTTAACATTTGTGGTACTATCAGAAGAATTGATAAGGGCGAAAAACCGTTTGATCTGTCTGCAAGGTCGACGAAGCAATTATTGTTAATTAATACACAATTCTATCGTCAAAAATTATCAACAAATTTACATTTTACCTTATTTTGAAAAATAATAAAAGCGAAAATTTTCCGGGGAAATTTGGCTTCCCCCTCCTAAAAACTATAGATACACAATCCTACATCAAAAATTTTCAAAATATGTATATACTTTTAGCTGGTGGGAGGCAATACTTTACTAGGCCCCCTTTAAATATCTAGCATAAACATAAAGAAATTCAGTCTAACATTTACCGTCATATTATACTCATCTGGCACAGAAATACTAAATTTAAATTTTCCACCCTGCCAATAACCTTCATCCGGACATATCACTAAATTAAATTCATACAATATATTTGGATCACTAAAGCAGACAGCACATGTTGCTGGTTGATTTTGTTCCAATTCTTGAACCTCCTTCACCAATAATCGATCTCTTATAGAGGCTCGCTTATAATCATTCTTTGTTTGTTTAGCCAATGTAATCATTTTTTTTAAATTAAGCATCTATCTTGTCACAATTAAATTATTTATATGTATTTTGTTATTGATTTAATAATATAAATGTTTAGTTAAAAAACTAATCCAATTGCATGGTTTCTTAATATTAAAATTATTTTGTGTACGGCATGTTTATATAAAGTAAGTCATTTTTTAGCACAATCATAATTTCCTCTCATGTAAGGCGCTTATCCCAATATTTATTTTAAACATAACTTATTTCAAATAGCTAACTAATTTATTTAAAACCTCAATAAATTAAAATAGAAAAATTCTAGCAAGCTTTTTACATGACATTTATTTATGTCAAAATTTACAGTACATCATAGACATAAAAACTTAAACCAGAAATAACGTTTTTTCCCATAGAAAATCTTCTATTACAAGTGTAAGTAGTTGGAGAGAGGTGGTTATATGTATGTATATCTTTTATATTTTAAGCGTGATTTGCACGTTCCAACAATTGTTGGCCAACAAAACAAAAGAGATTATCGCGAATTTCATTTGAAAGACAAGAATAAATATATGTATAAACAAACAAAATTTTATTGGAGTTTTTTTTTTTAACTTTTTTTTTTGCTGAGAAGATGGTGGATTTCCATATTTCTTCTGTTGCTTTTGTCTCCATATTGCGCTGTTGCTTTTGTCACGATAATTAATGATAAAAATAAAATTATTTTTATTTTAAATTTTCTATTTTCACATTTATTTTTATTTTATTTTTGTTAAATTGAAAAGACTTTCTTATTTGTGACAATTTTTTTTTTTTTTTTTATATTTTATTTTTGGAAGACTACTTAGTTTCGGATGTTCATCCTTCCTCAGTTCCTTATTTTCCAACTAATTCTAATTCAATTAAAATTTGATTTATATAGCATGGTCATCTTTTTATACTTTGCATAACGAAAATTTTTTAAAATGTTGCGTTAGATAGTATCAAATCATATATTTTATTGTTCCTGGTGTTGACTTTGTCATTCAGCATCAATGGATTGTCTCTATTTATATATATTTCGATTTCTTCAATCCTGTCCATGTATCTTCCCTTTGATAATTTTTGAATAACCTGTAAATTGGTGATCATATGCTGGGCGTAATTTGATTTTAAATTATCTGCTTTTCGTATGTTTTTTATTTCGTTCGTGTGTTCTGTGAACCGCTTATTGAAAGAGCGTCCCGTTTGCCCGATGTAAAATTTACTGCAATTATTACATGTTAGTATTTTTTTTTTGTCTCTATTACTACCCAGCAGACGATTTGTCACTAAAGTTTACTGTCAGCTTTACATAAGAGGTTTGACAAAAATGCCTTTGTGAGCTACCTGCATTTTAATTGTAAGGTCTGACAAAAACAATAAAATAAGGGCGGTTGTAATGCCAGACAATTCACGTGACAAAGAGCTATTTATAATCTAAACCTAATATTGATATGACTGTCATTACTGACTTATGCCTTATTCTCAAAAAATATCAGCTTTGCAATAAATGCATTGCACCGTCATATAAACGACAGGCGTTAGGCCCGTTGTACATTTCAGCTAAGCTAAGCTATAAAACATATCTTAGTTTAGCTTAGTTTAGTTCGCTAGCTCGACATCCGCACATTTGAGCTAATAAATTGGTTCACACATCCTTATACTCCTATATTTTATTTGTGACGCACCCATTAGGTTACTTCAAATTAATTCTGTCCATCGAAAATACGACATAATAATGTCTGCAGATGAATTAGAAAAAATTATAGAAAATAAACTTTATTATCTATATGATAAATATGTTTAAGAAATTTTTGCTTTATTATTATATATTTAAAATGTCTTCCTTTCGTATATAATATTTTGACAGAATGAAATTTAAATAACATTGTATGTGCGTCAAAAATAAAGTATAGGAAAATGTCATTGTATATGTGAGAAACATAGCTGAAAATTGTAAGGCGAAGACAACTCGAGCTATGTTTATTTTCATAGCTGAAAACAGTACAACATAGTTTGCTTAGCTTAGCTCATGTGTGCAACGATTCATTAAAACCCTTTATTTACAAACAGAGCTATGAACATAGCTCAAATCGTTTAGCTTGGCTTAGCTGAAATGTACAACGGGCCTTATGTTTGTCCTTATTTTAATGTATCTAAAAATTATAAGTTCAATCGAAGGTATTCCGAGTTTTGTGTCACTTAAAGTTTTTAATATTTTCTGTTTGTTGCCATTAATAAGACAGATAATGTAGTGTAAATCGTGAAATAGAAAAGTAAATAATGGTATAAATAGTTATGTGAATTGTGATGTAAAAAATGTAGTAAATAATGTTAATGATAGTCACTATCACACTATCACGAGGATATCACTGTTGATATTTCAATTTGGACAATTGGGTTGTAGTTCAGAAGGAAAAGAATTTTCCATCGTTCAAAACTTTAAATCAAACTCTATTTGGTAAGCTTTTATTAAGTAACTGGCAATTTATTTTTGAAAATTTTAACATTCATTCTTTCTTTTCTATTAGGAGCATTCAAAGGCGATCCAAAAATTTCTTGCTTGAAGATTACGTGAAATTCATAAAGAACGAGTTTCACCGAATTCACGATAAGCATCACCAGGAGCAGTCAAGGATCCGGAAGACCGAAAATGCCATAGGTTAATTAGAACAAAAAAAATAGTGAAATGCCGAACGTCATGTTTTTTCGTTTCCCCAAAAATAAAACCTTTTCTGATTTGTGGGTTAAGGCTACCGGCAAAAATAAGGTTGATGTGAATCATGCAAGAATTTGCTCAATTCACTTCACGGAAGACGATTGGAGCCTTAAACACAGACTTCTTAACATTCCGAATTACAATGACAGTAGTCATTTCCGTCGGCAGCGAATATTAGCCCCAAACGCACTGCCATCACAAAGTTTGCCTGCAAATAAAACGATAGAACAATCAACGTCTAGAAAGCAACGAGCGGCAAAACGAAATAGAACCACAATTGTTGAGAATGCCATCGAAGAATATGATTTGAGGTTTGCGTAGCGACTATACAAATATTTAAATTTTACTTTATTAATATATTTAAATAATTCACAGAAATGCACTGCAAGCTGATGCAACGTTGGTACAAATAAGCGACCCAAATAGATCGTCCGTTGAAACACAGACAGAGTAAGTTAAACCAAGCTCTTAAAATTATTTTGTATAAATTAATGGTTGAAATATTTCAGAATTGATTTTGGATGTGTACAGAAAATTAAAATTAGGCAAATGGAAAACGAAATGGCTGCTCTACGTAAAGATACTGCAAAAATGAAACATGAAATGAAAAGTTTGCGACATTTGGACAGATCTGTTAAAGCCATTTTTACTAGTGGACAAATAAAAAAATTAAAAAGACTGAGAGCTAGGGTAAATTGGTCATTAGATGATATTTCGTCGTCAGTAGTTTCGTCAGAAAAGGTGGTTTACACGATCATCCCACTGCGCGAGAGTTCAAATATCGGTTACTGGGCTATTTATTAGGTAAATTTTTTTAACATATTAGAGAATAATGAAATTAATTTTTAAATTAAGTAAATAATATTATGTATTGAGAAATAAATTTGACAAATTTGATAAAAATTAATTTCAAATGACTTGTTTTACCACACCAACTATGTTTTAATTTAGTAATTTTTGGTTGTTTTGGTTAACTTGTTGTTTTTTTTTGTATGCAGGGAGGAATGAAATATTACTGCACGCCAATGAAAGCAGTAATGTGCAGGAAGATGAAGCAGTACTATTAAAATTAAACTATGGTAATAGTGATAGTGAAATTGTTCCTATGATAATAGAAAAATTACATAGAGGTGTACATGTAGAAGAGGAAAATGAGCCGCAATTATACGACACAGAACTGAGTAGTGTTGAATTTGATGGATGAACTTGTGACGCGTTAGAAAACCTGGCAGGCTTTATAATAAAAAAACTCAACCAACAGTATGGTGAAATATCATCTCAGAAGAAAAACCAAAGTTGATGGACTTGGGTGGATGAACTATCTGAAGGAGGTCTTTACAAACCTTCGACCCAGTTCATGGAAATAATAATTAAATTAGAAACGATATTTAATAAAATAAACTGTGATAAGATTAGCATAATGCCAAATTATTTAAAAAACCACTTAGAAGAATGTGATAAATATTTAATTGAAGTACCTGAAAATATTAAATTATTGTTTTTTAGATCTAGGTTAAATTTTAGAATAAAAAAATTAAATAAATTATTAGCAATTAAAAAAAACCAAAGAAGAAAGATAAATAAAACTATAACTTAAAAAAAATATCTTATTATTATATCATTTGATTCCAAAATTCAGTCAAAAATTAACAAATCTATAGTTTCATACGAAACGTACAAATTTTTTATTCCCAGATGACGTCACTAACCACGTGCGTTCACCTGTCAATCATACCTATATATTTTTGTATCATGGTTTGTGTTTGGTCGTAGCTACCTGAGTATAGTCCTATTCAGATCTTAAAAAAATTTTTTTTTTAATTGTTCTGCGCAGCTTCCAGTGATGTAGAAAAAAAATTTATAAAAATTTTGATGAGTCGCATTTATCTTAGATAGTAAACCTAAATAAAATAATAAATAATCATTCAAATGTATTATATTTCAGTTTTAATACACAAAACATTCAAAATGTTTATGATTTTATGTTATTACAATCAAATTTCATGTGAAAATTAATAGGTGTAAAAAAATATTGCACGCCTATGGAAACAACGTTAACATTTAATTTTCGGACGGACTAAGGAATATAAATAACTAAATGTCAGTCATATCGATCAAAACCACAACAACGTAAAAAAATTGTTAAATTGCATTAATTCTTCGATTATCGATTTTAAACGATTCTTTTAAAATAAAATTATAAAAACATTTTGTGATTCAAAACGTTATAACATATAAATAATAAAATAAAATGATATAAATAAAAACCTAACCTAAAAACTGAAGTACAAATACAACATAAAAATGTAAACAATTAAGCCGAAATAGTACATCACTGTGTATCCGCCATGTTTTTTCTGCGCGTTAACTGTCAGAATTCCAGCGAGATTTGAATAGGTACTACTATACCTGATGAGTAGACCGAACTTTTTATTTGTGCGAGCTTATCTGTACGAAACCAAACTACCACATAGAAAACTTAAGGAAAGTTTTCATTTTTTAGAGTCGAGACATTTTGTATAGATTCTCGGCTCGGGTTAAAGTACGGGGGGGGATTTTGATATTTCTACATTTTTGGTAGATATTTTTTTTAAAATAAATAATAATAAAAATATTAAATAAACCATACAATGGAGTATTTTTTACAAAATTATTTAAGTAGGATCATAAAAAATTTGCTTACGCCTAATTGCATCAATAAACCAACAAATATCCACAAAATTGTTGATAATTAAGTGATATTATAAAAAAACTATCGAATTTGTGGTTATAATTTCAACAAATAGTTCATAATTAATTCCACAGTTAAACCACCAATTATTCAGAAAATATCGAGAAATATTTGACTTTATTACTATAAAAAAACTGAGAATTTGTGACTAAATTTTCAACAAATATTTCAAAAATATTCCACCAAAAACCGACAAATTTGATTTACAAAATGTTCGTTTACGCGTGACAATCGGCGTCAACCCCATCAACCATTTTTCATCCATATTGTGACAACTTTTTGTCACCTTTTTTTCCACCAATCACCATTTTATGTGAAATTTTTGTCGCTTTTTTGTGACACATGGTTACTCGGGTTGGCTGAAAGTTATCTGAAAGTAGTCTGAGTTCGGTCAACTTAACCCTTAACGGCCACACCTCAGCCAGGCCACATAGCGGCCACATGGGGTAACTCATTACCCCACGCTGAAAAACCTAGTTGTACAAGACATATGGGTGTTTTAAAACTTCGAACCGATTGTATGTTTGTTGAAGAGTTCTTCAACATTTCTAATGATTTTTATCGGTAAATTTATAGATGGCGTTCTAAAAACTGATCATATATGTGAAAATTCAGCAAACATGGCTTTTTTCAGATAAAAATTCATTACTCCACCATTTTTCAATATTAAGGGCTAAAATTTTAGGATTGTACGCACAACATATACCACTACCATAATAAATAACAGTATCCGCTGATCATTCAAAAAGTATATTTATTTTGCAAAATTACTGGAGGGAAAAATGAAAAAAATTACAAATCATATAATTTGATTTTTTTGTGTTTTATTAGCTTCTAAATACATATTTACGTACAGAAAAGTGAAAAAAATATTATTTTTATGATATTTGAACAAAACAAATTTATTCTGAATCCTATTTTATTTACCAGCACACGTCATGCAAAAAGGGAACCGATGTTCATCGCAAACCGGTCTTCTACAGGCCGAATATCCAACACGCGTTTTTTTTCCTACTTTCGGTCGCACAGTACGCACCTCCACGCTTGGTCGAAGTTAAATTTTTCCAGGTCGCCTATTTCTTGGTTGTTGTCAATTTTTAGGATTGATGATCATCTGTTACAACACGAGAATACCAGAAATTTCATAATGCAAAAGAGCATTACAAATTCCCACCACAAATTGAAGTTTATAGGCAGAGAGGTAAAGAAACGAGGGACAATACGGTTGTTAAAATTACTGGTGTGGATAGGCCCTAGATGTATTCAATAAACAGTATCATATAAAAATGAAACTGTATTATTTTACATGAACAGACAAGATTCCATAATGACTAGGATTGAACAAATTTTTTTTTTACTAGAAAAAACTTACCTTTATTTTGTCTATCTGTGCCGAGCAACGGTTGCGGCCACACTGGGGAAAAAACGAATCTTAGAGTTCGTGAAATTATATTTGTTAATTAAGTTGATGTTCTTTAAAAATAAACGTTTTCATTCGTGGCCGTTGTTTGTAACGTGTTCAATTGTTCCATTGAAGCATCTATACGTGTTCAAAGTTATGAAGATTTATTTTGTAATTAGTGGAAATCGGAATTTAAGTTGTCACTTTTTTAAAACTCATTCCCTTAATTACTTTTTAGTAACTGCACCTAGAATTTTTAATAAGCTTCCTGAATTTATCCGTGTTGCAAGTTCAAAAAATAAATTTGTTACTTCACTTAAAACCTGGCTATTGCAAAACGAATCGTTAGATTTTTTATTTGATCGGATTGTTTAAGTTAAGTATTTTAATTTAGTTCTTTCACATTTATTGTTTTGTATAACTGTCATTTTATAATTGAATCGTTTATTCTTGAAAGGGCTATGTCCACATTTTCAAATTATTCAGGAAATAAAAAAACTTTTTTGACATGAGACCTTTCTAGAAATAAATGATTTTTTTGTTGCAAGGTAGGTACCGTGCCACTAACCATATGGTAATTTCGTCTTTTCTTAAAACGTATGATACAAAACCGTCATAATACTAATTTTGACAAAAAGTGGACATGAGCCCTTTCAAGAATAAACGATTCTATTATATTACATTCTTTAAATATTTATATTCATTTATGTAAAAATTTTTTTTTTTAGATTTGTATATTGTTTTGTACTGTCTTTTTCACCCCCCAAACCATATCATATATAATTTCTTAGCTGAAGAAATGCCTGCCACTGGCTTTTTGTCCATAAGGCATTTTCTAATTTATTTTCAATTAAAATATATTTTTGTTACTTTATTAAGCTATTTTTGATTCTTTTAACTTTATGTACATTTTTTTGTTTTTTTTTTTTATATTGTTGTACTTTTGATGGACATCATTAATTGAAATTGAAACAAATAAATAAATAAATAAAAATATGTAAATAAAATAAAAAAATTTTGGCCCAATATGAGTGCACAAATAGAGAACATGATTTCAAATTGTGAAGTACTGTAGAAACATTTGTAGGAAATGGAAACACTAATCTTAGACCGAAAAGAAACATGAGAAAAACATCTTATCTAAAAGATTGTGTTGTGGAATGAAAAGTATACTTCGGTATAAGATTGATGTTTTTAGTTCATAAAGGAATTATGAATGTAAATAAGTAGTTTTAAGAATTAGATATTAAATTATTGAATTGTTTTTAACGATATTATATAGTTATATCGGTTGTGGCATGAGCGGTAAAGATATAACATATTTATTTTATTTAGGTTCAAATTTAACTAAAGAACTTTATGTTTTATATTTCAGAAAATAGTATGTACAACTTAATTATATGACTTAACAAACTACTTTGAACAATTTACTTAATTTGAGTAGAGTTTGTATATACTCTGCGATAAGAAAGAAACATAATAAAAGCAATTATGCATATTTAATTTAATTTGAGTAGAATATTTATTCGATTGAATGAGATGATGAGTGTGCAATGTTTTCATTGTTGATAATATTTGCTGATGCAGACTTCCATTGGTTTTGTTGTTGTTGCTGTTTATGTATAGTACATAACTCCTCCCTTCCTAGATTGATGCTGTCCTCAGCGTCAAGTTGAGTGAGCTCTGCTAACTGTAATAATTTTATTTTTATCTTAAAGACTGATGCTTTATATTTCCTGTAGGTAAACAAAACTATTATTATTATTAATATAATAAATATAATTGATGTAGCGGTTAAAGTGTGAGTATAAACTTTTGTAATTTGGTGATTTAACTTCATTTCTTCGATATTTTTGATTGATTATTTTGTAATTAATGGTAAGTCTATAAATTATTCCATTGTAGTATTGATTTTAATGTTATCGAGTGGATGTAATAACATGACTCTATGATATCGCTTCGTTTGGTCGTTCGAGTATCTTTTATCTCGAAAGGTGATTGAACAGTTCCTGAAGTGTAATAATTTAATTCTTATGATCGTTGCTTGATTAATATTAGATGTTGTCTGCATGTGTACTCCTTCGGGTGATGAAATGTATAAATACTCTGTTTCTAATAATTCAATCTCTTCTTCTGGATCTTATTGAATTGTTTCGCAATTTGCATCTTGGTTGTTGAGTAGATTTAGTATACAACTTCCGTTTATATTGTATAATTGTTGTTTTTGACAATAATAAGGCCTGTATTAGACTATAAAAGATCTTTGACAAAGATATTTTATAAAATATATTTGTCAAAGACTTTTGATAGTGTAATATGCATATTTTATAAATTTTTTTGTTTTATCAAATTTCTTTTATTATATTTAGCTTCTTGCGGCTAAATATGATAAAAGATTTTGACGTTGCATAATTAATATTGTTTTTAAAAAATTGCATTTTATTGTAAAAATGGCGGAAAATAAATTTAATTGGAGTGATTCAATAACCAATTGTTTAATAAGTGAATATGAAGCAAATGCATTTTTATATAATACAAAAAGCCTAGAGTATAAAAATAGGAGAATTTCCACTTTTTTCCATCAAATTTCATGAAAAAAATGATAAAATCTTTGCCGTAGTGTAATATAGCAAAATATTTGTTAAAAGTTCTTTTATAAAATAAAATGCATGAAAATGTTTTATCAAATATATTTGTCAAAGATGTTTTATAGATCTTTTATAGTCTAATACAGGCCTAAGTATGCTTAATTATTTGACATGGTTTTTCAATATTCATATATTTTTGAGGGTTTAGGATAATGAAATTTGGAGTGTGTTTAAAGATTTGGTTATTTATTGACGATTGGAGCATCACGGATTCCACCTAGTGGAAAATTTTTAAACTGAGGTACCTGATAATTTGACGTCCGAAATTATTGTAAACAATTCCAATTTTGAACTGTAAACACAATTATTACTTACCGTATTGCTAATAATTGCAAATAATTCCAATTTTGGACCATAAAAACAATTTTTAATTACCGCATTGCTAAATTTTCTTTCGTCGCATTTGTGACAAATGTTATTTTATCAGGTGCATCATTTTAACTATTGTCCTCGAGAGGCGCTTTCTCTACTTTTACAATCGTCAATTGGGATTGTTTTAACTTTTTGAAAGGTGTATAACTCTTTGGTAAATTGGGGTATTTCGATTAACAATATTAAATCTGTTCCACTGTAATAAGCTTTTAGTTGTAGTATGGAATAAATTTGTTCTTCCGATATAATTTTAATGTCATCCTGATCAAATTCTTCGGTTATATAATTCATTTCATTATTATCTAGTATGTATCTACTAATTATGTTTACTTTAGCAAATGTCATTATATTATGAACTTCATTTATTTGTCTTCTATAATTAACATGTTATCAAAGTTCTAAGAAAAATTTATTTAAAAAGAAATGTTCAGTTACTGTCTTTGAAATAGTAGCTTTTTTAATGTTTTCATTTCATTTTTTTGTAACATTTGTAGTGTTCCATTGGAAACAATTTGCTACTTGGAAGTACTTGTGGGTAGATGTCCAATGGAACGCGAATTTTCGTGACAGTAGTAAAACATAACCTCAATTTAAATAAAACTGGTAGATTTTTATAAAAAATACATTGTTCCATTAATAATAATTAATAATAATACGTAATAAAACATTAAACAACAAAATAATTAAAATATTTTTGCGATTTAAAAATTGCCGTGTCGCCTCACAAACATAAACAAATTTTTTTTTTTAACCCTAAACCAACCAGCATATTTTTGTTGTCAGTACATTCAAATTCTAATCAAATAACTTCCTAAATTTTTGCAAAGAATGCCAAGTACGTTGTATGGAATGTATGGAAATGTTTTAAAATAAAATACATACAAGTTTATAACTAAATTAACATTATTTTGAAAATCGATGCATTTATCAAATGAACCAAAAAGCACACTTTGGTTGGATTAGGGTTAAAAATATGACATTCCCCACAAACAAAATTGATATAGAGCCATCTATTAGAACTTTTTAACTAAAATCGCTCTTCCGTTAATTTTGTGCGTAACTACTTCTCAACTACACCATCGTTTGAGCATGAGTAGTTGCGAGTAGATACAAGTACTTGTGAGTAGTTTACTCAGGCCAATGGAACACAGCAATTATTACATAATATGGTCCGTCATTTCTTCATTTGTCTATTTTATTAGGTCTGTTGCAAATTATGTTATCAGTTAGGCTAAATTATAGACCCATTTAAACAAACTTTTTAATAAATTTCTTTATTAAAAAACTTTCTCCTTTAAATCCACTTTTGCCAAATTTTCGGTTCTTTAAACCATTTTCAAGGCACTCAAAAATTACTAAAAAAATAACAACTTGTGTATATACAAACGAACTATTTTTCACGTTGTGAAAAATAGTTCGTTTGTATATACACAAGTTGTTATTTTTTTAGTAATTTTTGAGTGCCTTGAAAATGGTTTAAAGAACCGAAAATTTGGCAAAAGTGGATTTAAAGGAGAAAGTTTTTTAATAAAGAAATTTATTAAAAAGTTTGTTTAAATGGGTCTATAATTTAGCCTAACTGATAACGTCATTTCTTCCTATCTGTCTATTATAATTTGATTTATTTTTACTTGTTCGTTGTATTTTTCTAATACTTTAATTTGTCCGTTCTCTAAACGTTGAAATTGCCCTTTGAATTTCTGTATAGTCATTTTGGTCTAAATTTCCTGTTATAGCTTTAATTAATGTTCCTAAAGGATCAATAAGTCCTCGTTTTTGTCTTTTATGATAAGTATTTGGCAAAATATTATTTAGTGGTTCTATCGGCTATTTTCATTTGAGTGTCGTCAGATATTTTATGGTGTTCCATAAGTCTTCATATATCTAATTTTGTTTGATTAACTAATTCTAAGTTTAATTTTATTTTATTTAATTCAATTACTATATGAACAAGCTTAGAGTATCCTGTGATGACTCTTGCTGTTCCTAGCTACAATCCTATGACGCCTTTATTCTTGCTTAGATCGAACGCCTCTAGTGACTGGTTGATTACTAGGGTTATCCTGTAATAGAATATTATCTTTGTTTAGATGCTTGTTACAGTTACGAATTCTTATTTTATGAACTTTTCGTTTATTAGTTACAACGTTTATTTTATTGTCTTTTACAATAGTATGAGGAATATATTTTGGTACGAGTTTATCTTTATAGTAGCCGTCGTTTATTCAAAAAAATTGTCATTACCCTCCAAACATTGCGTAAAGAAAACGTTCAGTTTATGAGGATTTGCTTATACTAAAGTCTACGCATTCGTTACGTTTTTGCCTAACAAAAATGTAAAGAAAATGGTACTGTTGTCACAAGAGAAATGAAACAAAAAAATGTATACATTTTCTCTTCGTTTACTCGTAACGTTTTTGAACAGTTTTTGCGTACTGTTTCTGAACAGTTTTTGCGTAATGTTTCTGAACAGTTTTTACGTAAAATTTTCGTTATTAAATAAAAGAAAACATGTAGTTTTTAAACTATTATTTTTATTAGAAATATTTTAATAGCTAGAATAAATTCAATATAAGTTCGTTGTCAAATTAGAAATGAAATTTTTAATAATATACATATAATAATTTTTATTTTAGTCTTTATTGACATAACCATCATGCTCCGAAACTTGGCACTCTGAAATTGTTTTCTTTTGCTTTAATCGCTCCCGATCCTTCGCACATTGAAATCACTTTTTTACTGTGGTTTCAATGTCCACTGTCCTTGAATTGAATTTTTTGATGGCTGCATCTATAAATAAATATCATAATTTCATAATTCAGTCAATTTGACTAAAATAAGATAAATACCTTTTAAAAGTTGAAGATCGCATATGTTTTCACGGCGATATTCCCATGTTGCCCATGCCATGAAAAGTAGGAAGCAGCCTTGTCTGTGAGTACACTTTTTAAGCAACACCGAATATATTTTTCCATGGATGGATCACTAATGGTATGAAAATGTTTTTTCTGCAATGAAAAATAAAATAAGTATAAAATTAAAATAAAAATTCTGATAAACTTACTAAACACATTTCTGTCCGGTTATCCGTTTTTATATCATTGTCAAGTTTATTAAAATCTTCAATGGAATTGGCCGGTATTTGAAGTGACATTTCTTCATTGATTGTCGGTTGGGCTTCGCATGTACATTTATCTTTAAAATCGCGAAACTCTCTTCGCAAAAGTTTCACTTCTCTTAAAGTTTCTTTCATTATTAAGAAAACTCTTTCCTCAAATTGATTACTCGGTGTTAATGAAATCTGGGAAGGTGTGCTTGTGGTTGAATAATTTGGTCCAGACAGTAATGGTGCGTTGTTTTCTTTTGTATTGTTTAAATTTGATGGCTTATTTGTATTGTATGGTTGGTAAACAAATTTAGATGTTGGTGTGATTGCTGCTGATGAGGATGGTCTATTGGGATTGTTCTGATGATCAATTTGGGTTGAATTAACTAGTTTCAATCCAATTTCGTTCGCCTGTGCACTCTTATTACAATTTAGTGTAGAATGATCTGATGATGGCTTGTGGTGCTTGCTTCCGTTTATTTCCTTGAGATTATTTTTTTGTAGTAAATTTGTTGATGTCTTTTCATTGTATGTATGATAGTATATTTTATTTGGTTTTATGCTCGCTGCTGAAGTGGTTGGTCTGTTTGAATTGCACGTATGTATAATGGTTGATCTGCGTTGAAGTCTTAGGCCTCATATTGTTGTCAATTTATAAAAATTCTTTATAATTCATCTCTGAATTAATTCCAAATTCGCCACTATCACTGTCTTCTAATAATCCACTGAACGTGTGGTAGCTCTATCTATGATTGTTGTAAAATATTAGAATAGAAAAATTATGAAAATAAATTGCATAAAGCGCGCGTGGCGAATTGGACAGTGTTTAGCAACTGGTCTGGTGTTCTGGATATAAAAGTCGCAAAGGAAAAAACAAAAAGAAAATAAATATACTTTTAGTTTTTTGTGGAAAATCGAATAGCGATATCCTTATGCAATATTTGTAAGTCCCTATAACGGACATAGTAAATATAGTAAAAACGTTAGAATACAAAATATTTATAATCATAAATAAATAAACTTAAAATAAATTAAGTGGTTTAATTTATAACCGCGTTGGTGCTCCGCACAGCAAGTAGATCACCTTACGATAATGCTATGGGTGTCGTACATCATACCAAATAAGAGTGTACGATATACCCCATAAACGTATTCATTTCTGCAATTCAAAAACAAATTATTAAACAAATTACATTATCCATGTAGCATTGGAATATAAACTGAAAAACGTTTTGTTTTCAAATTCGCACTTACTTAAAATTTACAGATTTTATACTCAACACAATATTTTCACTAAACACAAGATTCTATTTATTGTCTTAATTTATTAAAAGCAAACAAACTTTTTTAATTTATTTTCTAAATTTTTTAATTTCCAAAACTGCACTTTATCACACACGACACTTGCAACTACTAATTTTCTGTTTATAATAAAAACGAAATGGATGATTAGGTTTTTCATTAATGGTTTTTTCTTCTGTCAAGGGCGGCGCTGTAATTCTTTTAAAAAGTGTACGAAAGCGTAACATTTTCGTTACGTATTTCACGTACTCATTTTTTTTGTTGGAAGGGTAGGTTTAAATTCCCTTAGTTCTTCTCGATTAACGTTTAACTTTTTTATTACTTTTGTTTTATTTTGTAAATTTAATTCTGCTATATTTTTTGCAATTTGTTGATACTTTGATCTAATATCTTCTAAATATTCTTCAGATTGTTCAGCTATATTTGTTGGGATATTTTTTATTAATATGTGTCCTTTGTGGAGTTCAAAAGGTGTTAGTTTTGTCGAAGCGTGAATGGTACGGTTGTATGTTAATACTGTTCCATCCATAACGTCTTGAAATGAAATAGTTTTATTCTGAGAATAAATGTTTCAAGTTAACCCGGTTAACGTTGAATGGACACGCTCGATGGGGCTATTGCCTGTCGAAGCTTTTGCTGTGGTAATATGTAAATTTATCTTTTACATATCCGTGAATTTTTTTAATACATTTGAATTAAATTCAGTTGCTGAATCTAAAATTAAGTTCTTAGGGATAACTTCTATCGAAAAGAATAGTTTAAACATTTTAATCATGGTTTGAGATCTTTTGTTTGGAAGCTCGAAAATGGAGATAAATTTGGAAAATGTATCCATGATTGTTAAAAATGTTTTTGAACTTAAAACAAAGGTATCCGCATGGATTATTTCCATGGGTCCTTGTGGTGTTAGTGAAATTTCAAATTTCAATTTAATTGGTTTCCTCTCGTATTTGTTAATACTACATATTTCACATTGACTTATGTATTTGAAAATCAATTCTTTCATTTTTGGGGAAAAATACGTTTTCTTAATTTTTTCGTAATTTTTCATTATTCCTCTATGATAAGGAAGATGTGTCTTTTCAATTATTTCTAATTGTTTTTCATTTTCTAAAATGTCTTCCTTTATTATTTTTGCTCTTATTAATTTTCGTTTGGGCAAATTTTGGAATTCCTTTTGGAATAATTCGAATATTTTATCATTTACGTGAAGTGTTATGATCTTTTTCGACTATGATTGTGATTTGATTTCGAAAGGTGTTTAATGGTGTTAATGTTTCATAAATGGTTTTAATTTTTGAAACATTACTCTGAATACTATCTTGTACATCCGGTTCAATTTGATTGATTTCCTGGATTAAATTAGTTGAATATAGAGATTCTAAATTGTTATGATCATAATGAATTCGTTTTTGTATTTTTGAATTCTTTAATGTTTGTGTGCATGCTTTGTTCAAATTCGTTGCAGGTTCTGAATTTGTTAATGAAGTCTATGACTCATTTGTAGTAATATTCTTACTTTGATTATTTATTTTAAGTGAATCTATTGTGTTTGGGTATTGTAAACTTTTATTTTCTAGATTAGATTCAATATTTTTATTTTCGTGGTTTTCGCACTGGCAGTTGAGAAAATGTATCTCATTATATTTTGTATTTAATTCCTCGACTTGTATGGGATATATTAAAAAGACTTCTTTTCGTTGATTCGACGTATTAATTATTTCCATGTATGTAAGCTTGGTTGTCTTCATGAGTTTTATAGATACCTTCCTGAATATAAACATTTTCTTGTAATTTTACAGGTGTATTGATGTAGAATTGTCCTTGGACTAATGTTACTGGTATACGTATAACTATTTTTTGTAACGATTCGAGAAAGAATGGTTTTATACACGACATTGGGCTACACGACACTTTGTTATGTAATTTGATTGAAAAGTTGTTTACTTTGCAATTTTTGTTCATTTAATAAGACGTTGGCTTGTAAATCCGTTAAGGTTTCGTAGCCTATGAGACCGTCACAAAAATTTGTGGAATTTTAATAGATACATATAATTTTAATGGTTTAGGAAGTTCTTGAAATTTAATTTTTGTTTTAGTTGTAATACATATTTGTAGACTTATTTAGACTTGTGATTGTTAGATCAGTTGGAAAAATTTTCGATTCTTCGATACATTGGGAGTTTATATATGATAAATTGGATCCCGTGTCTATTAAAAATTTTAAGGTTTTATTATTGAAAGTTAAGATTATAAATGGTAAGTTTGAGATATGTGATATGTTAAATATCTGGTTTAATTTTCCGAGGCTTGGAATTGAAAATTTTCGTCGTCAATTGACGTTTCAATGTTATAATAGTGAGGTTCCTTTTTAATTTCGGATTTTATTTTGCTTCACCCTTGACCTTTATAATTTTCTAGGTCTATAATACCTTCATTATTTTTTGAGTTGGATATAATTACTCTTATAATTATTTTTCTTAGTTTGATAATTATAATTTTTATTAAATTGATAATCATTTGGTTTCCTTTCAAGTTCGGTTTTAATTTAAAGCGACGAAGAGGAGGAAGAGACAGTACTTCATCTCCTTTGCACCTGTCCTAGTCTGGCTCGAAACAGACTGAATTTTCTAAGGGCACCCCTTTTCAACGACCTGACGGAGCTCAACGGGAGGGACGTCAGGAGTATCCAGCGCTTCATAGCAAGCTCAAAGTGGTTTCAATGAGTTCGAGGAAAATTTTTAAATTGTGATATGGCTACGGATCTTTTTGTGTCTATGCCTGGTCCTGGTGGACCGTCACTCAAACCTAACCTAACCTAAACTGCGTAGCGCGTTCCTCATTAGATTTTCTGGACCGGAAACTAAGAGAAAAACGAAGGCTTATTTATCGAGAGAAGGACTCAAAAGTATCGGGCCCCAGTTAATGATTTCATAATGGAATTGCAAACTTTAATCGGTCGATTAACTAATCGACTATCCGAAATTGAACTGCTGAAAATTATTCGTGAGAATATGAGTCACCGCAAACCTCAACTCTGGTCTAGCTTTAATTACGATCATAAGTATCATGTTGATTTAAGCAAAAATCGCCGTACTCTCGATCATCGCCATATTAACGAGATTATCCCAAATAATAAAAATAATAACTACGCGATCAAACTCCAGTCGAAAATTCCTATCGTGATGGCAATGAAGAAATATCCGCTATTGTAGAACAACTAAGAAATGATACTTTAGCAGCAAACCTTATTTGCTGGAATTGCAGGGATATTTGGCATCGCCAACATCGAGTTTGTTGATATTTTCTGTTTTGGTGGTAGAAAAGGAGGCGTTCGTAAGCCTAACTGTACCGATTGTAACCGAAATTATCCATTAAACTGTGCACCTAACGTAATTCGTCCTGTGGGGATGTTACAATAGACAGGACATGGTGATCTACTGCAAACAGAATATCTCCGTGATCATCACCTGCAGCTTATGCCGGCTGTCGCGCAGTCTAGGGTGGGTAACATTGGTGATGTCCCACGGAGACCTAAGATGCTGCTAAGCTTACGTCAGAAAAAAAACGGAACATACTTACCAGATGTATGCATAAGTATTTTCCTGTTTCCAGAGATGGGTAGTGTCGGAAACTAGTATTTTTGATACAGTTTTCGACACTTTTAAACACAAGTTCTTGACAGTCTTTTAAAACCTGTGTTTTCGACACTTTTTGACATGACTTTTTCACAGCGAAAAAAATTGAAAAATGTGAAATTATAGCTTTATTTACATTCAGAATTGTTTCAACAGTTTGAACATTTTCGAAATTTACCAGAATATTTCAAAAACTTGCTCACGAAACAATAAGAATATTTTGTTTACTCTTTTTCCCAATATCACACGCACAGCTTTTAACACTTCTTTAATATCCTTGACAGACTAGGGATTAGCTAAGCGCGATTAGTGATTTTTTCGAGATTAGCTGTAGTGTGTCAAGTTGAAGATTAGCTAATCTCGTTTTATTTGAGGATTAGATACTAATCGAGATTAGTGCACTAATCCTTGAAAATTTTCGAGCTTATCTCGTTGTATTGGGTTTAGTGATGGTACAAGTGGCACTACAATGTGAAATAATTATTTAAACATTGCTGAAAATGCAAGTGGCGTGAATTTACGATAGAAGTTATAAAATCAATGACATCTTAAAAAATTTGTGCTAACTAAATTTCGAGGAAAAAGAAAATCTAGTGTATTTTAATGTATAAATCTTACAAATATTGAATTAAAAAATGAGTCCAGCTGATTTACTAGCTATATTTTAGCGAATCACCATAATAATATTTTATTTCTTTGCAAGAAACTAATCCGTAGTCTGTCAACGCATATGGATTTGTGGTGGATTAGCTAATCTCGTTTCACTAATCGCGCTTAGCTAATCCCTAGTCTGTCAGTGGTGTAAGACAGTTTTTGACAAGTTTAGACAGTTTTTGACACTTTTCGACAGTTTTTGGCACTTTTCCACAGTTGTTGACCATAATTTGAGGTTTTTGACCTAGATTTGTTAGCGTTTTACCCACCTCTGGGTTTAACTAAGAGATGGCGCCAGCGAAAAGTACACAGCGTATTACCATATATTATAGAGTATATATATATACGCCATAACCTACTTTTACTATGGAAAAATTTGGACTAATTTTTGTGACCTTCATTTGAAAATACGGGAGGTTTTATAGCGGTTTGAAACATGACAGTGTACAAAATGGCGAAGCTACATAGTTAATTGTTGTGTGGCTAACTTCATCATGTCAAAAAATACGGGAGAAAAAAAAAATCGTTTAGTCCACGTAATGGCGTATATATATACTCTATAATATAAGGTATTACCCTCAAGGCGCAAAAATGTATACCTCGAAAGTGTACATTTTACGAACAGTTTACGAACGGTTTTTTACACTAATACACATACAATACGTTTCATTAACATGGATTTTATATACAAACCACACTAAAATTACAACTTGCAGTTGCAATATGTTTTTTTGCCTTTGTTTTCAATTTTTCATTTTTAATACAACTGCGCATCAAGTTAAACTAGTGAACAATTTTGTTTGGTAATTTTTAATTTAATTTATATTTATATCATTTTTAATTTTGTATATTATTATAATTGTTATTAATATTGTTATAATTGTGTGAATTTTTAAACATTTTATTTTTTTTTAATTTTGCAATTACATTTATTGCCTTGTTTACTAATCTTTTAAAATGTTAAAACAAAAAGATTATAGAAATACTTTATATATTATTAGTGTATACATTATATACCTATATTAAAAATAAACCAAAATATAAAGTGAATTATATGTACCCTTGAAAAGTATACAATAAAAATAAATTTAATTTAAAACACAATTTGTTTGTATTTATTATTTAATAACTAATTTCCATTTAAAATTATATCTGGGGACGCATTCTGAACTTTACGTAAATGTTACACCTAGATGGCTCATAAATGTTACGATTAAGCAGTTCGTAAATGTAACGTTTAAACGTACACATTATGAACAGTTTTAAACACACCAATACATACAAAAGTCTTCGCAAATTTGTTTCACTTCTCATGTGATAAAAGAACACCTTACGAACCATATCCGTACTGTTTTAGTGTACAGTTTACGAACACCTCAGTAGAGTGAAGTCTTTGTAAACTGTACGTTTATGTTACACCTGGTCTGGAGGGTAATTTGATACATACGTCATTTTGTTCGGCTGTCATTTAATCTACAAACACACATGAGTTAAGTTCGCCAAAAATTAGCGTCTTTGTTTTATCGTTCAGTGATCATGTCGAATTGTCGAGTTTTGTGCCTGAAAAAGGACATTTGCGGCACGCATTGCTTTTCTTATTTAATCAAAAGAAAAAGGCTGTTGAAAGTCATCGATTGCTGGTAGAAACATACGGTAAACACGCTCCATCGATTAGAACATGTGAGACATGGTTTCGACAATTTAAAAGTGGTGATTTCTATGTGAAAGACAGTGAGCGCTCTGTTAGACCAAAAAAATGTGAAGACGAGCAATTGAAGGAGTTATTGGATGATGACCCAACACAAACTCAACGGCAAACAGAAGCATTACATGTGTGCCACAAGAAACAATCAGCAGACGTTTACGTGCAATGGGGAAGATCAATAAACTCGGTAAATGGGTCCCACATGATTTGAATGAACGTCAAATAGAAAATCGCAAAGTCACTTGTGAAATGCTGCTTCAACGCCACGAAAGGAAATCATTTTTGTATCGAATTGTGACGGGTGACGAAAAATGGATTTATTTTGAAAACCCGAAGCGGAAAAAATCGTGGCTTTCACCTGGCGAAGCCGGTTTTTCAACACCAAGGCCAAATCGCTTCGACAAGAAGAATATGCTCTGTGTCTAGTGGGACCAGAGCGGTATTGTGTATTATGAACTCTTGAAGCCCGGCGAAACCGTTAATACACAACGCTATCGTCCATAAATGATTAATTTAAACCACGCATTAATCGTAAGGCGATCGGAATGGGTCAGAAGACATGGCAAAGTGATTTTGTTACACGACAATGCGCCGTCTCACACAGCAAAACCAGTGAAAGACACCTTCAAATCGCTTGGAGGGGACCATCCTACCGTACTCGCCGTACTCTCCAGAACTTGCTGAAGCTCTATAAATTTATAACGTTAAGCCACAACCAATTTCTAAAACAAATAACCTTTCAGACTTTGTTTGAATTTTAGAATATTATTTTCATTTTTAATATCTTTTAAAGTACTCTCGTCATAACGGTTTGGTTTTTGTTGTTGTAATATGCACATTTGTTCACTAACTACGCGCTAAAGTCAAAGTTTCGATAGAAAGTGATTAAAAATTCATGCGTTAGAGAGGGTCAAATTTTTATTTTGATGTTGTTGTTAAAAACACTTATGTAAAATCAAAATAAAAGAAGAACGGACCGGGTTCAAGCTCCACCTGAACCGCAAATGTTTGGTAAAACATAACGTCAAAAATAAAAAAACCGACGAGCTTGTATCCGAGACACGACCTATTAACGTATGAGGTAGGACTACGTATTTGAGAAAACTTTATTTGTACAATTTAAGTGAAACCAAAATTTAGAAATTACAAATTTAAAAACACCTTTAATTTTCTAATGCTGCCATCTTTATGCATTAGGCTGTATCAGCCTAAACGCTGGTTACCTTTCTTTCTTTCCGCTGGCGCTACATCCCATGGAGGGATTTGGCCGCTTCATTTTGAAGTTTCATAATCATTTTTCCAACGGATAATGAGTGATTAGTTCATTGATCCCTACATTAAACCAGCCGTGATTTTTTCATCACCCGCCGGGAATCGAACCCGGGATCTCCGGGGCTTAAAGCAAGCATGCTAACAACTGTGGCACCAACGCTGGTTACCCGTTGTACATAATTTTTATTATTTATAGTTTATACCATACTAAATTTTATATTTCTCAATTCGTTATGCCACAATGAAATGCCGTTTTAAAATAAAAATAAAAAATTGGGTTTATCCGGCTCACAAAATTTTTCCCACAAAGCGTCCGTTATAGAGCACCAAACCAACCATCTATATTTTACAAATATTTTCTGTTATTTTGGGCAGGCATTTTTTTTAAATTTGGAGACCTCTTCTCCAATATCTTAATTGGTCACGACAATATAAATCTTCTACTCTTATGCCGCCAAATCATGGACTCACAAATAATCTTACAAGGGAACCTTACTGTCAAATTCAAAAAATTATAAAAACCATTCTAAGTTGTCGCACTCTGTGACACAATAACGAAACCATAAACCACCAGTTAATTTGCGACAAAAATGTAAGTTTATCCCGTAAAAAGTAGAGAAGCAACCATTATAATCTAATTTACAATGGATTAATTGTACCTTTTATGAGGAATAATTACTAATTTGTTTTATCAAAAAAGTGAAGTAGAAGTGGGATATATCAAAAAAAGCGTTTTTAAGGTTAAAATGAGGGATGGTTTTAATACCTAACAAAGGCTTGGTGGCCGATAAAACACAGGTTTCGTACAGAGTACCAAAAACTTAAAACAGTTTTAATAATTTTTTGAATTTGACAGTTCAAAAGGTTTCCTTGTTAGATTATTTACGTGATGTTCTATTCACCCAAAAAGTTTGATCTGAATAAAAAAAAATGGCGGCAGAAGAAGATTTTGTGTTGTATTTACCCAAAATAAAAAACACGGATTGTTTGATCTAAACCAAATTTCAGAAATCGCATTTTTTTAAGATTTACCCCCACTTTCCCACCAAATTCACTAATACGTAGAAATGCCTTGTTGTTTTTTCCGCGTTTATTTTGTTGAAAATTACCGTAAAAACGGTCGTCGGAGGTCACCAGATATCGCGCCGGGGGCGATCTTTAATTTTTATATTCGATAAATCTGCGATTTTTATAGGAAAAGGCAAGCGCTTGCCCAAACCAGAACTAAAAACACCATAATTGAATATCACGAGGTCATACAATACAAATTGTACGTGACCGGAATTTTATTATTAACACCAAAGTTATTATAAATATATAAATTTTTAAATAGGGAATAAATCCCACCATCACGTATATTATTATGAATTCGGAATGTTCACTGAATTCATTTGTACAAAAATTCACTTGAATTTTATTTGTACACGCACCAAATTTTATTTAATAATTTGTTGCTATAATTAATTTTAATTGACCAAGCGTTCATGGCGACGGCGTCGGTGATGACAAAACAAAAAGTGTAGAAAAAGAGCGATGAGCGTCGCGAACAAAACATAACGAGTAAAAACATTTTGTGTAATGTTTTTCGTGTGTTTTGTGTATGTCTTTCGTGAGTGTCTATAGATCATGTTTTCCGAAAGAGGCAGCACGATTGTTGAAAAAGTACAGAGCGTTTTCCAAAAGAGGCAGCACTATTGTTGAAAAAGTACCAAGCGTTTTCCGAAAGAGGCAGCACGGTCAAAAAAGAAGTACAGAGCGTTTCCCACTAGATGTCACTACACAATCAAAAAAATATTTGAAGAAATTTATTTCAGCTTCGTCAGTCAGGGTTAAGAAGTGTCTTGTACTCAGGAAACCTGAGTTGAGGCTGCTTACCGGCTTCTTCACAAGTCACATCCCTTTAAGGTATCACCTTAAGAAAATGGGCCTAAGTACAACATATGGATACCGCTTCTGCAACCTGGAAGCGAAATCAGCTGAACATGTTCTGTGCTATTGCCCAGCCATTTTCCGCCAAAGACTACAACATCTAGGAGGGAGAGTAATGAGCCCAGATAGTGTGTATCATACACCGGCCGGCAGTATTGTTAGGTTCATTAGGAGACTGAATATTGACTGGACGGATCATTGAGCAGGGTCCATGCACAAAAGGTCTTTTAGGTCGCAGTGCGAGGTGGCTTAACGCCAAAATGTGTGCCTTGCATCGATGACACAAAGTAAGAACTCCTTTTCTGATTAACTCCGGAGGTATATAATCAGGAAGTTTTCTTTGCACACTCAAATTATTTATTATTTTCTGCGAAGACATTGATTGAATTTCTAAAAGTTGTCAAGCTACTTTCATTCGTCGCTTTCTTCATTCTTATTTGAATCAATCTTTCTTCGCGGTTTTGTGATCTTTGTTTTTGAAGGTAACGTCTTTGATTGTTTCTTGTCTTTTCGAGGCAAGACTCTCTTTGACTCGGAGTTTCATTATCTATTTTTTCTCTGTATCGCTTCTTAGCTTTCTCTAACCTTCTTGCTCTTTGAGTTGATGTTTCAGCTTTTTCATTCTTAAATATCTTCAACTCTGTTGGAAGTCCCCCAGTTTAGTTTATATCAGTTGGTATGATTTTATCCATGGCTATATTCTCTATGTTCCTTGTTGCGTCAACAAATGAAAAAAATAGATGTCACTACTTTTATTGACGGGAATCGGTCGATGTTTAAAGACTTGATCATTTCGAATTATTAATTATTATTATAAATATTGAATTCACATACCTGTTTGTTGTTTTATCTCATCATTTATATAAACATAACCAACGTTCACTGACATTTGTTTTGAATTGTTTTGAATGCTAATTTGAAATTTGAAATTCGAATTTTATCATCTTGACATAACCAACGTTCACTGACATTTGGTTTGAATTGTTTTGAATGCTAATTTTAAATTTTAAATTCGAATTTTATCATCTTGATTTGATAATTAAAACAATTTTGTTGTCAAAACTAAATTCATCTTTCATCAAAACATATTTTTAATAACATTTTTAATGTTGAATATAATTCATATAATAATCAATTACACTGATCTTCATAATTCGTGTTTATTGGGTGGATTTTCTCAGTAAAACTTGAATTTTATTATTAAGGCCATTAAATGTGTTGTAATTAACAGAAATATATACAAGTAAAAAAAAATTAATAAATACACTGGTTGAAGCGATGCGTGGATGGAAATAAGAAATGCAGGGGTTGCTCTCTTTGAAAAACAACCAAATTTTATAGTTATAGCTGACAAATATGTTAAAATTAAGAAAAACTTGAAAATCAATGATTTGAGCGATGCGTGGGTGGAACATAAAGGGTGCGGGGGTAGAAATACAATCAAATTTTATCATTGTATCTGATAAATATGTTAAAATTCACAAAACGATTATTTAACCGATCCATGGGTGGAAAATAAGGGATGGGGGGTGGATTCCCTTAGGGAACACCACCAACTTGTATTGTCACCGAAGTTACACATGCGTGCCAATTTTGATCAAGATTGATAAAGTCTAAGCATTAAAATTTTGCAATGCAAGATTTGATCACATCCGTGTAAGTTAAGAGGGTTCTTTATTAACTAAAACAAGGTATCTTTATGTATTATATTAATCTTAATGTGGAAAACTAACTCGTAGTTTTTTTCTTTTTTCAAAATTTTGTTTTAATATTTTGTTATTAGCCCTCAAACTTGGAAAAATTGTGCAAGTTCGATGCGAATATACAACAACGATAGACAAAATGTTTATTCACAACAATAAAGTTTAAACAATAATCTAAAACTAATACTTCTGAATTGTTAATAAAACATAAAAATTACATGACCGACTGCTTTGGTAAGCTTCAAGCATCGTCTCAATCATTTTTTGAGCTATTTCGAGGGCCAATATCAATCTTTCGCACCTATTTTAAAGCGCAGTCTAATGGAAATTTAAAATATTAAATATTTTACTAAAAGAAGACATCGATACAGAATTTTACGATAGTAATCATTCCTGTTATAATCATCGTGTGGCTGTTCTAAATTTAATGATAATTATACTAATCAGAAAGAATTGTAAGTGGCAAATCGAACAAGACAAATTAAATAAAACGACAACACGAACAAATAAAAGACAATGGAGAACTATACTGGACTAATTTGACCAAATTAAATGTTTAAACATAAACTCGTCCTACGTCCTCCCGATTAAAATAATAATGCGAACAAGAACAATCCTCGTAATTATAGAATGCAATGCCGATCTTCGAATTTCATGAATACCGGAATTCAAGTCATTTTTGACTGCTTTTCGATTCCGGAATTCAATTATCTAATATCTGAATTTATTTTTTATTATGAACATTTCAAAATAATTAAAAAATGAGTTAATGCTTTCCTTAGTTTATTCTATATTTTTTGTTATTTAGTATTTTTTATATTTAGTAATAAAATGTGATCAACAACTGTGTTTCGCTCAAGCAATTTATCTCGCAGTCATAAATATGCTTTACTGCCGACAACGAGATGCTTCCCTAAAGTTTATGCAATTCCGATAGCTATTGCGCTAAATGAAAATATTAGCGAAGATGAATAAGACGATTTTGATGATATCAAGAATGACAAGGGATTTTCCATCGATACGGAAAATGATTTACTGGATGGAACTATCACAGAAGCAGAGGAATATGGAATATTTTATTTGACTAACATGGTTCGAAAGATCGTATTAATGCTCGTCGTTTACCGACTAAAAATTTAAATACTACAGTCATATATCAAACTTGAGATGAGTAAAAAGATTTCTTTGCAGCTCGATTCCAAGGCGCGCTGAAACAGTCTGTTGACGATGTTGGAACGTTTATATATCTTAAGGAACAACATTATGAAAGCACTCATTGATATCAATTCCGAAATTACATTTACAAACAGCGAGATGTCTTCGATTCATGGTGTCATAATCGTTTTTCTTCCGAACAAATTGTCGGTGGATTGTGGATATAATTTGAAGCAAAGACGCGAATTTACTGACGACCGACACCACCCTACCATTTAGGTTGGCCCTGCAATATTTACACAACGGCGGCAAAACTGAAATACTTCCAGAATTTTAACGAGATGGGAAACATTAGCTATGCTGTCACAAAGACTGAATAATGTTCCGGAAAGAGATATTGTTGTGGAAGAAGAGACCTAGATCTTGAGAAAGTGGATGTTTAAATCGATGATAGTGAAGCACAGTCTTACAATCCGTAATCGATGTTGAAAAAACTGCAAACAATATCGATGCAGATTTACTGTGCAATATTTCTGCAAAATCGGTGAAAAATCGAAGCATGATTCAGATCGATAAAATGGAACTTTTTGGAGGAAGACGGTTTTCGGGGAAGTATTTTACAAGTTGTTTACCGACATTAAGTAACCATGTCACCTACCAGTGTGAACTCGGAAGAGCTGCTGTTCGTTTCTGCCAATTTCTGCACTAAGGTACGATCGGTAGGCGATGCGGCTCTTAGCGACCTAAGCTTTTTAAAACCAAATTTTTCCGTACGACAAATTCCAAAAAATAATTAACAGTAATAAGTATACTAAAAAAGTAATTATATACATTAATTTTATGTATTTTGATCAATGTTAATTTTTGTTTCAATACCGGAATACTCCGGAATCCGGAATTGGAAGTTCTATAATTTCGAAATTCCGGAATCGTTAATTCAACGAAAATTGCAATGCCTACTCGTAATGTCATCAGTTGACAACAAATTCACATTACCAAATAATAAATAAACGCAATCAAATACAAACGATATTAATTCAACCACATGGCCTTACAGTAATAATAATAATAAAATTTAGTATTAAAAGGAAAAGCACAAATGGAAACAGAGTAAATGGAACAAAAAAAAAAAAACAAAAAAAAATAATGAAGCTGCTTCCATTAGGTAGAAAAACCTCTTAAATTTATTCAAACAATTTCCACCTCATGCATACAGATTCTATTTTGAGCAATAGCTCATTTACAATAAAATGTAGAGCAAGAGGTGAAATAATATTAAAAATAAATTTAAAAAAACTACGTATTGCCCATCAATCACGCCACTCCAAAAATGTTGACTTAAATAATTTGACCGATTCTAACCTCTTAATTTCCAATGGAATTGAATTCCAAAGAGAAACTCCCCTAACGTAAAAAGATTTGTTTAGCGACCTACAACAATTTTTGGCCGGAATCAGGCGGAAGTTTGAGGAATGAAACCTACTAAACAGTAACTTGAAAGAGAAAGAGTTTTATTAATAACTAAGCCTAAATCTCTAACAGTATTTGAATACCTAATTAGCAAACCCTGCAGAAAAATACCAGGAATGGACGAGGTGTCTAATTCAAATGTGATCCACTTTCGATCATTTACCACTAGTGGATCATTTTTTTAATTTATTTATTACAAATAAATGCAACAATAGATGTAAATTCGATCGTTTACCAGCCAATCAGTAATAATGAGCCTGTCAGTCATCTCTTTCAATTATTTCATTACTTAAAAATTCAACGGTAGATTCACTTCCAATCGTTTACAAGTTATTCAATCACAATCAGCAAGTCAGTTCTATTTGAATTAAATCATTACAGATAAATTGAATTGTAGATCCACTTTCGTTCGTTTACCAATGGGACATTCATCTCATTTCGATCATTTAGCAATCAGTCTGTGATCTCTTTGAATTTATTTGTTACCAATAAATATACAACTGTATAAGTTCAATTCCGAGAGCGGTCGGTCGTTGACGCTCGAAGAAGGACGTGTTTTTGTCGTCTTCTTCGAGAAAATTTTAATTTAATTAATTTTTAGTTTATTTTATTTTCTAATGTAGTGTAAAGTGTTTAAATATATAATTTATATATAATTTATTTTAATTTAAGTTATTTAAGTAAAAGCACAGAATACCCAGAAGCGACATAACGGGGTTTTTATATGGAGAAAATTGGACTCATTTTTTTGACCTTGGTTTATAGAAGGTAAGATTTTCGGTGTAAAATTATCGTTCAGTGGCTGAAAATTCAAAATTAACATGTAAAATATAAGGTAAGAGCAAAAATTTCTTGGTCCACGTAATGTCGGTTCTGGTTGTTTATTATTCTGTGGTAAAAGTGTGTGCATAAAAATAGTGAAAATTTAAATATGGATAGAATGCAATCCATCGGGATGCATTCAACAGGCATTGTTTTATATTTTTATTTTTATTTTCATATTTATAGCGAAACAAGTCAAAATTTGGCTTTCTCGCTTAATAATGCATGTCTTAAATTTGTGTAGTTGGTGCATAAAATTCGAATGGTCAAATACATTATCTCGTATTTAAATTTAATTAAAATCGAATAAATAAATTTACGCATTAAATTTCTGTTTCTGTACATGAATATACAAGTTTTCGGTTTCTCTCTTTCCTCTTACGAGATTATGTATAATTACTTCAAAAATGGCTTTAATTATAGACCAAAACAATGTTTTTTAAAAAAACGTTATATTTAATTAAATTTTCGCCAATATTTCGGTATTGTATACCATTATCAAGGCTTTTTTCTAAAAATTGCAAATAATATACAAATTATAAACAACAAAATAACAAAGATTAAAAACATAGAAAATTAAATGCTTATGAAAACCTAAAAACTACATGCTTACAATATTTCTCCTGATTCTAAAACTTCCTCGTTACAAAATATTTGAGATTATGTATGTGTTGTATTTTTTGTTTTATGTGGAAACGACACAAACACATATATTCTTTATTTATATACATAAAAAGAATATAATTTCTATTATATAATTTCTATCAAGACAACATTGGTTCTATAGTGTTCGATTGTTGATATTTGCTTCTGAATTGTATTCACAGTCGTGTATGTGTAGTGTACGAGGTTATTTTCGGAAATATAAGCCTATTATATATGTATATAATATAGAGAAGGCATGTACCAAAACACACTATGTACACATCGATACTTTCCCTGCTGCGCACGTGACGGATTATATGAAAACGTTTGTTTTCTCTATGTGCGTTGGTGGTTTTAGTTTTGTACTGTAATACGATTTTATTATTTTTACTTGGCGTTGTTGTATTCTTTGGGTTTATAGTGCTCTTTATATACAATGAACTACACAACGCAAAATTTTCATGTATTCAATTCAAATAAGATTCTTATACTACGTATAATCGAGTAATTTTGAGTTGAATTGGAAATTTAATTAGAATTAAAAGTTTCTTGTGTTCGATTCTAATGGGATTTGTTTACTTTGTATTATCGAGTAAATTTGAGTTGAACCAGAAACTATCGTATGTAATACAGTGAGGTCTCGTTATAGTGAATACTGATTTAAGGAAATTGTAATTTCGCAAGGAAATTTTATTCGCCAAAGTGATAAGTGTTTATGTGAAAATATATGGTTAATAAGGAAATAAAATAATAAAACTTTGCATATGTAAATACACAACTAAATTAAATTATTAAATAATTAAATACATTTCTCCGGTTCCTTTGGCTGCGCTGTTTCGAGATTTCACTGTTCATATAAAAATTTTTTTGTTTATTTTTTTGTTTATTTAAGCATGATTATTTTTAATACGGGGTAGTTAATTTTACTGAACTGCACGGAATTCCTAAACTGAATTCATACTTTAGAAACTAATTAGTTCTTATAACTTTAATTTTGGGTACTGGTGATATTAATTGTAATTCATTCCAGAAAAGTCATCACAGATGAAACTTCTATACTTTAAGTGGCAGGTTCACGAAAATGGTTCATTTATAATAGTAGTTTTGAGTTAAACTGTAGTTTTTTGGATCGGATTGGTGAAATTGGGATTCCGGGAAGGACTGGCACCCTATTGATTTTGTTTATCAGTTATTTTTGTTAATATGTGAATAGTATCTAAAGGAGTTCCTTTTTTAGTTCACTGATTAATAAGTTAATTTTTAGAATATAACTCAGTTCCAGAATTAATCATTATTAGAGGGATTAAAATTAATCCTTTCTAATAAAGAAGCTAATTTCAAGTATAGATTATAGTTTCAGAATTAGTAATTATTAGGGATTAAATTAATCCCGTGTTTCAGAATTAAATTCCAGCTTAAATCAACCTTCCAGGATCAACAAGGAGTGAAGAAGCTGAAATTAAAAATTGTGTTAATTTTGTAAGCTGATGAAATTAATTAATTGTTAAAATTTGTAGGGGTGCCAACTAGAGGATTTTTTAAATTATTTATTGAATTATTTAAGTGGCCTAGGCTAGGATTGATGCGGATGTAACTTTAAGTATACTTAAATTAATAAAATCTTAGGTGTTTAGAGGGGTTTATTTTAAGTATACTGATGAATAATTTAATTTGTTTCAGAATTTAAGATTGCTCCAGAATTAATCATTCTTAAAGGGATTCAATTTAATCCTAATTTTCAGTAACAAAGGTATAGCCGGACTCAACGCTCCAGGAACAACAAGCAGTTAACAATCATGTAGTTTAGAAATTGTGTTGTCTTGTGTTGTCTTATTTACTAACTATCAACCGCCATGGTGTCTGGAACCGGGTTGAGTCTCTGTTACTAACATACCTTTCCTTTCCCTCGATTTTGTTATTCGTAAGAGGGTGTACGGTGGACCCGGCGTATCCGGGAAACTTGCCTTAGGCTTGGTCGTACACACTAAATCAATCAATCAAATCAATCAACTGTATAAGTTCAATTCCGAGCGTTTACCAGTAAATCAGTCATAACCAGTCAATCAGTCATCGTTTTGAATTTATTCATTTATAGTTAAATTCAATTGTAGATCCAGTTTCGATCGTTTACAAGATTCTCAATGGTAGATCCGCTATTTTTCAGTTACCTCAGTCAGTCATTTTGATGCATTTATTCATTATTGAACAAGTAAAAATTACATATAAATACATCATAAACAAATTTGCTACTTTTCTAAACTATTACATATTTGTTAAATTAAAACTGATTTTTGAAATCAGAAAATATTCATTATAGAACAACAACAAAAATTTAATAAGTATGTAAATTGGTCAACATTTTCTTGTACACGAGGTATGAATGTTTTTGCGTGTAAAAACGAAAACATTAACTAAAAATAAAAACATAAATTTATTTAATTAATTATTTATGTACAATAAAAAATAAAAAATTTAAAGTTTACTGCAACTTTAACTTTAACATCACCAATATGGAAATGTGCACTTACACTTATGTCGTGTTCTTTTCGTTTTTTCAAGTCAACACGAATTTTGTGGGTGAAAAGTACATGAAACAAAATTGACGAAGTTTTGTTCTTGTATTGGTTACTTGATTGACATTTCTAAACGTCAAATTGAAATTTGGCGGCTCATTCTATTTAATTAAATTAAATAATTAACACAACAAATATTAAACACATTAAACTAAACACAAAACGAGAATAAAAATGATCGAGATACAAAAAATCACTGCTATTAATTGAAAAATTTTGACAACTAAATTGACGTTTCTATTTTTGTTGGTGTTAGTAGCTACGGATGTGAAATTCATGAAAAAATCCGCATCTCGTAAAATTGATGCACATTTCAAAAAAATTGACGAAGTTTGGTGAAAAGAACACAGTTTTTGGATGTGCGTCAATTTTTTTTGACGAATTTGGGTGAAAAGAATTCAACATTATTCGTATAATTTCTCCATACATACAATTATTGTATAAAAACACTTTGTGTGCGCACGTGGTCGTATTACGAGTAAATAAAAAACATGTTTGGTTGGATTGTTGATTTTGATTCTATTCTTTTAGTTTATTATAGCTACATACATACACGCAAATTCAAATTTATATTGTACAATTTAAATGTATGGTAGTATAGTAATACGTCATGCGACGATCATCGATTTTGAATTTTTGTTTTTTGCCACCGATTATTTTAAGCAGCAGTCCTATTCTTGACTCTTCTTATTATTCTTTTTTTTATGGTAGTGACAAATAGAGGCAAATGTACTTACCATTATACTACTTTCGCCGCTCGATCTGCCCTCATTCGGAAAACATGATACATATATTCTTTTTAATTTAGGGATCACTATACATATTTATCTGAAAAAAAAAAAATCTACAAATTACCAGAAAAACAAGCCAGGAAAAATATTGTGTTTAAAATAAATAAAAAAATTCAATTTTATTTTATAGGCATTTTTACATCTTTGTCACAACTTGAAACATTTGTGGAAAACTATCAGCAGAAGCGATAGGGGCGATAAAATTTCTTTGATCTATGCCTGCAAGGTTGACGAAACATGTTTCAATTTAATACACAATTCGCTCCAATATATTCTATGATGATATACTATAATTAAGTTAACCAAAACTCAATTTAGAAGCGATAAGTGCGATATAATTCCTTTAAAATAATTCATTATAATTAATTTAAAAACAAATTGTACCTTTACTTCAAAATTTAACTTACAATTGAATACGCAATTTCGAAAAGGGCACATGTCTGAAAAATTAAATTTTTCAGGAATTAAAGAAAACTATCTATTTTCTAAAGTAATATATAAATTTATACAATTTATTTTAAGGTTAAGTGTAGGGCTAAAAAGTAATTGAAAATTATATAAATATGTATTTAATGTTAATCTTTATTTTATATATGCATACGAGATGTGCCCTTTTCGAAATTCATAAAATATAAAGTAACTGTAACTAAAAACACAACGTATAAACTTTATGAAACTGTTATCATAAGTATCAAAATCACTTCAGCGACAGATAGAGATATATCGCCTTCACCGATTAATAAAATGCATTAAATTCGGAAAGGGTACATCTCCAAGAGTTGTGACCTTTTCGAAATTATCGTTATACAAACCGACACTGGTGGCCGTATTAACACAAGAAATGTGCCTATTTCAAACCAAATAGGTGCGGGGATATATTTCACATTAACGTGAAAAAACGGTTTTGTCAAAATTTTCGAGATGTGCCCTTTTCGAAATTGCATATTCAATTACAAGTAGGATAAAAAAACTTTAAAACGAGAAAGTTTATAAATATAAATCAAAATGAATGAGCGAGAATGAGAAAGTGGGCAAAATTGAACACGGAAACAATTTGTTTTATTTTGTTATTTCTTCTGTAACTTAATTTTTGAAGTAGCCAGACTTTAAACTGTTTAAACTGATCCACAGATAAAGCCATATTATTATTAATTTGAAAAAAAAAAAAAAAATTTGTTTATTTACCTGGTTTATTATTGTTGCTTGATGGTTGTGCGTTGTGTCAAAATGCCGTTGCGGACCAACGGATGCTTTATGTGCTTCGGTTCCTCGGTATTTGATAGCATATAATTATGATTCGGTGTTGGAATTTAAACATGCGATGTTTATTGTTGTTGTAACTATTATAATCGTTGTTAGTTTGTAATTGCGATGATTAAAAATATCAAATATATAAAACTTTAAAATTTTACTTTTAATTTATTTATTATTACAGTTTCAATCAGATCACTTTGAGTCAAAACTCTGTCAATCACAAATAATTCGAGCGATTAGGACCTTTGAACAGACGCTATGCAACGACCATCAGGCTAGAGACTGTCATCTTTCATCAAACCGGGTCGTATTTCCTACATTTTTTACACCAATAGGTTTTTACATGCATACAACTACTGATAAAAGAACCCTTATGAGCAATTTGTCATCGAACCAGAATTCGGATGCTGATATTCTTCAATCATCTGCGAACATAAACTAAAATAAAACTTATGATGCGAATGAAGGATACGTTAGTATTTATTTATTACATATCTTAATAATTTAACAAATTTAATTATTGATTACCACACAAATATAAATAAAAAAAAGTTAATCGCCTTTAAACAAATCAGTAACATTAATGAAAATTAGTATTTTTTATTTTTTCCCAAGTCCTTCCCATCTGTCTGGTACAATGAGGAAATATCTAAGAAAAAGAAAAATTAAGCGTTGCAATTAAATTAGTTGTATTTAATCATATTACCTATCCATTGCCTCTATAAATCTTTGCTTATACAACTTTGGTGATATAATTGTTGGTAACTTGCCTTGTCCACCTAAGAGACCAGATTGTTTTACCAATGATTCCAGCTTTTTATCTAGTGTGTACGTCCGAATATAATCAATAATACCTAACACTAATAATTTTTCATTCTTATCTAATCCTACTAATAATGAGTAATCCATAACACCATTCTTCTCTAAAAATGACGAATCACGATTTATTGCTTGTCTAAGTATAGTTCGGCTGTGCCCTAGTATATATAATGGTTTTGACCAGGACATTTGAATAAGATTCTCGTCCAAAAGAACAATTTCTCCATTTTGGTTATTCGGATCGACGAGACGATTACGTTCGGAACCCTTCAAATCAAATTTATTTGATATTTGCCGATCACAGAATAAATTTTCCATAACCAAAATTGATTTATCTTGAACCGAGCTAAAAAAAATTAAAACAATTTATAAAAATAAAAATCAATACGTGTAAGGGACTATTCACACCAAGTGCGAATTGCGAATGCGAGTATACAATTTTTCCAAATTATGATATAAAAAACACTAATATATATCCAACATTTTTGTCTATTTATAATATAAGTACGGTTTCTCATCAAAAATAAATTTAATTAGGCCCGAAAATTATTTCACAATTAGAGAAAAACGAAATTCGCGTGAAAAATGACAATCTTTACACGAATTTCATTTTTCGCTAATTTTGAAATAATTTTCGAGCTTAATTAAATTTAAATTGATTAGCAACATTTGGTGAGTTTTTTTATTACATCGGAGAGATCAGACAGATATAAAAAAAGCCTTTCGCGTTTATTCGGAGCATTCCGATATTTTTTTTTGCGTTTTTTTATTATATCCGATAAATCACAGATTGCTGTTTTTCGATCTGAAATTTATTTCAGATAGTACAGAGAAATACAAAATTTGACGTTCAAAATGGTGAACACCTCGCCTTTAAAGTGCCGCAAGAGGCGCTACGATTTGTACGAGCCAATGGTGGTAACCGGTTATTTATGTACCGCATTTATATTTAAATTCAAGTATTATTGATAAATTAATTACCTATCTAAACGAATTTAGTTTTTTAATTGCAAAAAAACGAGTATTTTGAAATAAATTCACTAAGAAACATGTCTAATTATGCATTTATTTACCGGTTGACCACCATTGGCTAAGATGTAATACCGTTCACCTGGGGGGCTATTATGAAATTTTACGATTTCGAATTTTTACGATATCGAAAAAATTCGATCCGCCGTGGATTTACCTTATTATGAAACTTGGTTTATCGAATTTGTAATATTATGCATATAAATTAATAATAATAATTCTACACACATTTAAATATTATTTAAAATTAAATTTATCATTTACAAAAAATCTATTTACCACAAAAAACACAAAATACCATCAATCTTACAAAATTCGCCAACTAAATAGCAGTCGAATTTTGCCACGTGCGTTCGAAAAAATTCGCTTCGGATTTCTTTTTTTATTTCATAATAGGGCGGATTTTTTCGATATCGTAAAAATCCGAAATCGAAAAATTTCATAATAGGCCCCCAGATGTCAGCCACTTTGCGTTAAAAGGCGAATAGGCTGAGATAACAACAATGGAAAATTCATTTTTTAAAGTCTATTGTAAATAATTTTAATTAATTTTGTTAACTGTTTCTTGTTCATAAATGTTTAATTTTATTTTTGTGTATTAATTATGCGTAGGTAAACAATTTTCTTGGTCATAGCTTGTTACAAACCAGTGGTTAGCCAATTTAAAAAGTTTAGCGTGTTAAAATCTGAAAAAGGTCTTTTCAGATTAACAATTATCGGATATTTCAGATAATTTATCTCTCTGATCTCTCCGATGTAATAAAAAAACACGCCAATTATAGTAGTAGACAAACATTTTGGGTTTATCTGATATTTATATCATAATTTTATAAAAATTACTCGCATTCACAAGAATATCACCACAAACAGAAAAGAAAAATACCATTTCATTTTTTCGCAATAATCTCCAAATGTTTGCGCTATTTCAGCTAAACATTTTCGGAACTTGATCAGATGTACCAAATAATACCATTTTTCATTTAAAAAATTTACAATTACATACTTCGAAAATTGGAATTAAATTTTTTTTCTTTACAAAAAATATTGTTTCTACGAGCGAGCTGAAAACGATGCTTTCGACTACGATTTTTTGTTTAAAATAAGGCAAAAAGGGATGCTTTGTGAGAAATCGGAAAATTTGGCTAATTTTTGCTGTTGCTTGCCGTTAACCAAAAAAATACCTAACTCATTTTGGTTGAAAGCAATACACTTAATTGCTCGCAACAGGCGAATTAAATAATTCAAACCAAAAATTTGAATTTTTCCTAATATTTAATTCATTCCTAATTTTAAGGGCCAACCAGTGAGAAATTATAAACTTAAAAAAAATTAAGAATTTTAACGAATCCAATTTTTTTTTAAGTTTTTTTGACTTTTCAGCTATAGAGAAATTAAAAATTCGGTGCTCCTTCACAAATTAACTTACCAAAGATAGAAACATTGTAACATAATAATGTATTTTTTTTTTATGTAAAAAAATAAGAGCAAAAAAAAAATTGAAAATTGAAAAAAATTGTTTACTTGTAATTTTGTTCTTTTTTCTTAAATTTGAGTTTTTGTACAAATCTTTATTTTGTTTTGTTTTTTAGCACGTCATACGGTGCTGCGCATAAAAAGACGATTTTGAAACAGCTTTCGATCATACCTATAGTATCAGTTTATCGTACCATATACCTATATTTAGTGTTATTCATTTTAATTTAAGGATCACTACACGCATGACATAATTTTCTGAAAAAAAATCTACAAATTACTGGAAACAAAAATCCAGAAAAATATTTTGTTTAAAATAAATAAAAAAAATCAATTTTATTTTATAGGCATATTTAGATCCACGTCACAACTTAAAACATTTGTGGAAAACTATCAGCAGAAGCGGTAGGAGCGATAACATTTCTTGATCTGTGCCTGCAAGGTTGACGAAGCATTTTTCAATTTAATATCCAATTCGCTTCAATACATTCGTCGATGTTATACTAACCCAACGAATTAAGTTAACCAAAACATAATTTAGAAGCGATAAGTGCGATATAATTCCTTTAAAATAATTCATTAAACAAATTTTACCTATACTTCAAAATTTGACTTACTGTATGAGAAAATGAGCAAAAAAGATGAGCGGTAAGTTAATTTTTGAAGTTGCCCCAAAAATTCTTTATGTAAATGACGATTTTTGTATTTATAATTTTTATTTTAGGGTAATCTGTATTTTTGGGGGTATTCCATGAGAATTTCGTGTAACTTTTAGAAAATAGTATGTCTATAGAAATAGCATTTTAGTTGTTCGTATAGGATTAATTTGTACTTCAATCATTTTTTTTAAATTCGGGTTCACCAAACAAATGTCGCCAAATTATAAATAAAACAAAAGACTTCAGGGAGAATATGAAATTTAAAAGATAAATTTAGAATTGTCAGTTTTGCACGGGGAAACAGTGTTTTTGACGTCTTGTTTTAATTTTTTTTAAGTTTGGACGGAAAATTTCGCATTCAAAGGTTTTTTTTAAGTGACAGATAAAATTTGACGAAGCTTCATTGATATTTTTAAGTTAATTTAAGTTTTCCATGGGCGAATACACATAAATGCCATTTTCGGGATTCTTAATTTTTCTTAATTTAAGTTTATTCGCCTTTAAAGCCTTTAAAGCGCCGCAAGAGGGGCCACGATTTTCACGAGCCGATGGTGGTAACCGGTTATTTTGGTACCGCATTTATATTTAAATTCACACATTATTGATAAATTAATTACCTTTCTTAATGAATTCAATTTTTTAATTGCAAAAAAACGATTATTTTGAAATAAATACACTAAGAAACGTTTAATTATGCATTTATTTACCGGTTGACCAACATTGGCTAAGTTGTAAAACCGGTCACCAGATGCCAGCCACTTTGCGTTAAAAGGCGAATAAGTCTTTATAAGTTATCTATGGTTACCACTTTAGTTATACCACCTGACACCAGAGCCAAATTGTTCTTTCTTTGTTGTTTTACAGTGGTAGACATTCGTTTAAACGCACTATGTTTTTTTAATATACATACTTCTAAAAGTAAAGTGTTTTGATTTTTTTCAAGTAGTAGCATAGCCTTCTAGAGTATAGAGCCATAATCATTATTACGTATTTTTTAGAAGCTTTTTTAGTGATATAACTTTTCACTAATTTCCATAGGAATCCATAGTAAACATGGTGTTTTTTAGCTTCAAGTTTTTCGTTGAAAAAAGCAAAAATGTTACAAAATTTTTATACAAAAGTGTTCTACATATCTTTAGCAGCAATATACAGAAAGGGTATATTGGTATTAAGTAAATATTAATTGCAGAAATATTAAAATTAAATTACATATTTCTAAAATATATTTTTCGAACTTTCATTTTGAAAAATACATCAAAGTTGGCTCTGCCGAATTAAAATAATACTTGCTAAATTTATCTTTAGTTTTACAAGACTGTCTTGTTGGACAAGACTGTCAACGAACTTTCCTGATGTTTGATTCCCGAATCCAGATAGATAAGCCATTTTGTAGAGAATTTAGAAGCCTTGAGAATGAGACTATTTAAATTGATGTACAACAAATCGTATTGCTGTTTTAGCGAAAAACTTGAAAACAATCGTATAAATGTTAAAAAGTGTATTAAGTTGATTAAGTACTCCACGAAAAAATGTTACCTATCAATCATCTTAATTGGGGTAAAGTGTCTCTCGCGCGGAAAATGGAAAAAATGAGGTAGCTACATAAAAATCGAAACGCTACAATCGTCAATAAAAATTAAAAACACATTTCGTAGAAAACAATATTTTAATGTGACTTATCAAGTTCAAGTGTCAAGATGATTCGGAGAGAATAATCGCTCGTTCGTGCTACAAAAATTGTGACTTTAATTCAAGCGAGGTTTTCTTAAAATTGGACGCGATTTGGATTTTAATGAATGTGTTGTAAGCCGTACATGGCATAGATATTTGGAAACCAACAATATAAAACGGCATGGAGGGTCTGGTAGACAAACAAAAAGTACGGCAAGTCACGTCAAAAAAAAAAACAGAAAAATTAGTGCTCAAGAAATTCGAGCTACTGTCCCCATACACAACAAGGCTTCATGTGCTTCCTATGAAATAAAAAATTTAACGTGGTTTTATTTATGCATGATAATGCTCGGCCACATTCAGCGCTAAACACATGGCAATTTTTGCAACAGCAGGGCATTCGTTTAATAAACCATCCAGCATCCTTCGCGAAGTTCATAAACCATATAGAGCACGTAATGGGATATGTTGGAGCAGTGTCTAAGACGGACAAGGCCACCAACAAATTTGCGAGAGCTCAGAGATGCTTTGCAAGAAACATGGCAAGATATCAAGAGATATTTATGAAGTAATGCTAGAGGTGGAAACACCTGATTTTTTTGATTTTTTTTTTTGTATTATGGCTGATTAAAATTTAAAATGTTATTCTGTTATAAAACACAGTTTTAGTTTTTGTTGTTTCAAAAACTTATTTTTTCCTTGTGCGACCAACATTACGCGAGACTCATGTATTTGAATTTTTTGTCATGTTTTTCGCTAAAACTGCAATAACTCAACAGCGATTTGTCGTACAACAATTTCAATAATCTCATTCTCAAGGTTTCTAAATTTTCTACAAAATGGCTGATTTGAATTCGTGAATGAAATATCAGGAAAGTTGGACTGGCTGAACTAAAGAAGAATTCAAAAGTTCCGATATAAAATTAAACTTATTACCGAAAGACTCATTAAAATAAAGATGCTCAGAGTGATTCATCGAGCAACAAGAGATTTGGATAGCCTTTCATATTGGAAAGGTACGGAATATCGGACATTTTTATATTACGTTAGGTATAGTAGTTCTGAAAAAAATTTTACGCTACGATGCTTATGAGCATTTCTTGTCATTTCTCTGTGAGATAACCACTCGTTCAAATAAAACATATGAACATCTTTTTCAATTAGTAAAACTTTTACTAGAGCACTACATAGAAAAGTATATTGAACTCTATAAAAAATAGTATTACAAGTAATGTACATATTCTATGTCATCTTGTTGATGAAGTTGAGCGATTCGGGATTCTTAACTCTTTCAATGCATATTACTTTGAGAATTCTCTTTCCACGTTGAAACATATGGGTCGAAGGGCCGAATGTCGAAGGGCCGAATGTCGAAGGGCCGAATGGGTCGAAGGGCCGAATGGGTCGAAGAGCTGAATGGGTCGAAGAGCTGAATGGGTCGAAGGGCCGAATTTTTTTGTTTTGTTTTTAGAAATATAATTTTTTAAATTTCTTGTTTTAAGGAATATTTTGTAAATGTACTGAATTTGATATTAAGAACTATAATTTTTATTTATTTATAAAAAACAATATTAATTTTCCAGATATCAATGCCAGGTTGAAATATTGTTTGTCATAATGACTCATACCAAAATAGGTAATTTATTTCAGGTTGAAACAATATTCAAAACAACACATGAGACAACAATATACTTTAAAATAAACGGTTTCGTTTAATTTAAATAGACATTTTGGAAATTTAGCCTTAAGGTTAGGTTAGGTTACATCACTAAATCACAGAGAAATTATTTTATTCGTCCAAATAGAATTTTCCTTCATCCTAAAGAATAAAAAATGGTCTGATTATTATGACATTTTATGACAAAATTCCTTTTTGGTTTTGGTGAAATACCTATTATGTACAAATATTTTTTTCACTTGATAATTACAAAAAGAACACAAAATATAAACAACAAAATTAATGCAATATTTTTGCCGATGGAATATCCAAAGATTAAACATAATAAAATATGTATAAATTCATAAGAAATTAATTTATAAAACATGAAACTAAAAAAATTATATTTCTAAAAACAAAACAAAATAAACAAAAAAATTCGGCCCTTCGACCCATTCGCCCCTTCGACCCATTCGGCCCTTCAACATTCGGCCCTTCGACATTCGGCCCTTCGACCCATTCGGCCCTTTGACCCATTCGGCCCTTCGACATTCGGCCCTTCGACATTCGGCCCTTTGAAATTCGGCCCTTCGTCCTCATTGCTATAAAATTGTCTAAGTATGAATATTAGAAAAAAAGAAATGTCAAGAAAATAATATCACATTTATTTCAAAAATAAAAATGGAGGTGTGGCCAACACACGACTTTCTTTTACGAACAGCGAATTTTAAGAAACTATTATAATACAAATTTCTTGCAAACTTAATTAAGATTGATTTTATTTTTTCATGTTTTCTGTAAATTGTATATTTTTGAAATATTTGCAAAATAAATTTTCTGTTTCGCGGAATCTGGGAGCTGTAACCCCAAATATTATGTAAGGCATTAATGAAGATATATCTGTTTTGAGGTCCCCTGAGTGCGAAAAAGTAGGTTTCGAAATGATGCCTGTCTATCAGTCTGCCCGTTTGTCCGTCCGTCTATCAGTCTGTGCCTTCTCTATAGCCCAGATGGCTTAACCAATCGAACAAAAACTTTAGATTTAAGCTTTACTTATGTAAAAGAAAGTAATAAAAAATAATAAATTTGTAAGAAGTTTGCGTAATTGGTTTCTCAAAATTCCCTGTTCGTAGAAGAAATGTGTTGGCCACACATCAATTTTATATTTTTTCTAAATTTTTAAATTTTTTTTTTTTTTAATTTTTTTTTTTTTAATTTTTAATTTTTTTTTTTTTAATTTTTAATTTTTTTTTTTTATTTTTTTTTTACTTTTATTTTTTCGAAACATCTTGTTTTAGTAGTTTTTTGTAAACCTTATACTTTTTGAGATATTTGCAAAACAAATTTTCTGGCCCAAGGGAGTGGCCACTTCCGGTTGCCCGATTTGGACTAAAATTCACTGGGGCCTTCCAATTTATCAAAAAAGCTTAAGTCTGAAGTTTCAGTCGATTGGTTAAGCCATCTGAGCTGCAGAGCGGACACAGACGGACAGACATACAGACAGACAGACGGACAGACTGACAGACAGACATCATTTCGAAACCCACTTTTTCGGACTCAGGGACCTCAAAACAGATAAATCTTCAATAATCTCAAGGTCGAAAATTTTCATGATTACTATACTTTATTTTACTTACATAAAAGAAAGTAAAAATGGTTTCATTGCAAAATATAAATTTGTAAAAATTAAATCAATAAATAAATGAATTCGACTTCAGAAATTCAAGTCAAAAACAAAAAGGAACTTAAGTCAAAAATTAAAAGGTAGGTTAGGTTAGGTTTGGGTGGCGGTCCACCAGGACCAGGCATAGACACAAAAAGGTCCGTAGCCATACCACAAATTAAAAATTTTTCCTCCAACTCATTGAAACCACTTTGAGCTTGCTATGAAGCGCTGGATACTCCTGACGTCCTTCTCGCTGAGCTCCGCCAGGTCGTTGAAAAGGTGTGCCCCTAGAAAATTCAGTCTGTTTCGTGCCAGACGAGGACAGGTGCAAAGAAGATGAAGTACTGTCTCTTCCTCCTCTTCGTCCTCGCAACTACGACAGTAGTCATGTGAGAAGAAACCAAGTCTACTTGCATGTCTGCCTATGAGACAGTGCCCCGTAATCACTCCAACAACCACACTGATCTGACTCCGCTGAAGTGAGATCAGCTGTTTGGATCTCGCCAAGTTCAACTTTGGCCAGATTTGCCGAGTTATTACGCATGAGGTACTATTTGACCATCTGTCATTCGTCAACTTACTGGCTTCCTCCTGAAGCAGCAGTTTACATACCGCAAGAGGAATTTCAATATCCTTTTTGCTGTTTGAAATGTGGTCCGTTGTACCACGTCGAGCCAGTTCATCGGCTTTCATGTTCCCCGTACTAACGAAATGTCCTGGCACCCATATGATATGGATGTTGAACTGATCTGTCATCTCGTTAAGAGATGAGAGACAGCTCTGGACTACTTTCGACGTGAGAAGGTGTGATTGAAGCGCTTTAATGGCTGCCTGACTGTCCGTATATATGCGAATATCACTAGTCGATATTACATTATACCTCAACCAGTCCGCGACTTCCTTTATCGCAGTTACCTCAGCTTGAAAAATGCTGCAGTAGTCAGGGAGACGAAAGGAGAGGTTTAACATGAGTTCCTCGCAGAATACCCCAGCCCCTACTCCTCTATCCCGTTTTGAACCATCAGTGAAGAAGTTCAAAACTCCTGGTTCCAAAACTGTATCCATCATCCAGTCCTCTCTAGATGGTATAATAGTCCGGAACTTTCTATCAAAAGATAGTGACGGGACAGTATAGTCGGTGGTCTTGGGAAGCCCTTTGTTACAAAGTATAGATGAGTGCCCTGTGTTATTGCAGGTCCACATTAAGGTGGATTTCAGTCGTATGGCAGTGCTAGCTGCCCACTGTTTTCCCATGATATCTAGAGGAGTTAGAAATAGCAGAGTCTCCAGTGCCTGAGTGGATGTGCTCCTCATTGCACCACTGATCCACAGAGAGATTGTTCTCTGAACTTTTGTCAACAACTTTAGGTTGACAGTTTTGTCCAGAGCAGGCCACCAAACTGTTACCCCATACAGAAGAATGGGTCTAACTACTGCTGTGTATAGCCAAAGGACCATGTGGGGATCCAGCCCCCAACCTTTCCCAATTGCATTTTTGCAGGAGTATAGCGCTACCGTAGCTTTCTTTACCCTTTCCGTAATATTCGGTTTCCAGTTTAATTTACTGTCTAAGACGAGACCCAAGAACTTTGCTTCACCTGTAAAAGCCAAGTTGAAACCATTTAAAGTAGGAGGATCGACATGAGGAATTTTATATTTCCTAGAGAAGAGAACCAATTCGGTTTTCTGTGGGTTCACATTTAGCCCACAACCATTGGTCCATAGTGAAAGAATGCCCAGAGCATTTTGAATAAGCTCGCTAAGTGTCCCGGGATATTTTCCCCGAACGCCAATAGCGACATCATCCGCATAGGCAACCACCTTGAAGCCAGTATCCTCCAGCCTCAGCAATAGATCATTTATGACCAAGTTCCAGAGAAGGGGGGACAGTACGCCACCCTGCGGCGTGCCTCTGCTTGCAAATCTTCTGGCGGAGGATTTCCCCAGACTGGCATTTATGATTCTGCCTCTTAGCTTAATTAAAAGGTAACTCAGTCAAAATATTTTTAGACTCAAATGGCTTTTCAAAAGGAAGTTCAATCAAAAAACTAAAAAGGCATTCAACTCAAAACAATTTTGACTGGAATACCTTATGCATTTGTGAGTTTGTGACTGAAATGGATCTTTCGACTAAAAATGACAGATCACCGCTATTTTAAAAAACAAATTGTTTTCTTTAATAAACCCTATGATGCAGCCCAATACAGCCATGTATTAGATCTAAATATAAATCATACAACCACAGCACCAAGTTTAAAAGAAGAGAAGAAAAGATCTAATCTGCTCTTAGGCTGAATTTTGTTCTATAGTGTATTATTGTAAAAAATTAATTTTTAATAAATCTAATAGTTCTACAAGAGCCTGACGTGAATATGACAACTTTATATCGTTATAATTGGTAATCAGCTCTGATTTTCGACAATTATATGGAAAAATCGTAATGAGCAAGGAAAAAATATACATATGTTATGGCTAATGTGCAAAAAAGGAGAATGTACGCATTTACCGGTAAATGTACACATTTCCCAAAGTGAGTGGTAAATGTGCGTATAAATTGAACAAAACACTCAAATACTCGTATTTTGTACATTTTCCGATGAATGTGCACATTTCCCATAGGTCATTGGTCAATTTAATTGTTTTCTAGATATAAAAATTGTACACTAAATTTATGCCAGTATGCTATTATTAAATTAAAAAGAATATGGAATTTTTCAGATGGAAATTGGCTATTTCTTAACCGATTATGATGAAATTGACATGGGCGGTGGAGATGGGATTCTAAGATGATTTTTGGATAAAGTTTTGAAATATGGCCAATTAAGGTGGAACTTCGCTGTTTCTTGACCGATTATGATGAAATTTGACATGGACAATTGTTATGTATGTAACTATAAGAATAATGTAATATAGAACGCACCCATGCTATAATATATAATTGTATTGAAATATAACGAACTTCAGCGAAGAAAAAAAGAAAAGATATAGAAAGATTGTGTACGTTAGTTGTCTCTCAGGAAGAAAGAGTCAGGATACGGCAGCTTTCCCGGATCAAGAGAAAAGAGGTCAGGAATTTCTTCAGAACTAATTACCTTAGTTGAGGAATTCTACAGAAGTATGGATATCAGCCGACAGCTTCCTGGAACAAATGATTGCATAAGTGTTCGTGATGCTAATGGAGAACGGATTCAAAAGCAGAAACTACTTGTTCTGTGCAATTTATCTGAGGCATATCAGCATTTTGTGGAAAAAAATCCAACTCAAAAGATTGAATTCTCACTATTTGCAGAGCTGCGACCAAAAGAATGCATGTTAGCTAGAAAGGCCGGAACACATAATCAATGTGTCTGTATAATTCATCAAAACAACAATCTGTTATGTCCAGGTATTACAAAAATTTTATTTTGTGATATTAAGAATGAGAGAGAGCTGTTAAAAAAGTATCCTGTGAAAATTTAACGTGAGTCTGCTGTGAAGAAAAATGTGAAAACTGCAATATGCTTGTCGATAGTTTCCTTAAACAACTAAAATCCGCTGCAGAAGCTGAAGAAGTGGATGATATGACAACTTTTAGTTAGAAAAATATGTTATTTACAAAGTTGCAGCCCTCTGGAGGCCAAACTGCAAACCGAACATTTCGGGATTTACATTTTTTTGAATTATTAGTGTACAAGCTATACAATTATTAGTAAAATTTCCGTTAATTATGATACCTAATCAATTTTGGCAATTATTATTACGAAAAATCCATAAATTTCAGATTTGCAGCCCTCTGGTGGTCAAACTGTAGCTACATTATTTCAAAACTTACACTATTTTTAATCGTTTATTTGTAGTTAATAAAATTCATTAAAAAAATTCTCATTATCTGTAAATATTTAATTATTTTTCACAACAAATAAAATTATTTTTTATATAAAAACACGTATTTTCAAAAACGTAAATAATTATTATTTATAATAAATAATTATCTTTTACCGAAATCTATTTTCTTTTTGTTTATCATGTTCTTAAAAATAAGGGCAATAGCTAGAATACTAATTAATTGATAATTTGAGGTATATTTTTAAATAAAATTCAAAATATTATTTATTTCGAGATAACAATGTAGCATTCTATGTTTTGCTTATTATTTTATTACCTACATAACTAAAACAAAAAGTTACTTTCTTTTCAAATTTTGTATGTACCTATCCCTCCCCTTAAAATATGGGATATTTTTTAATGCTACCATTCGTCGTTGATGTTTTTGAAATGTACATATAGTTCAACTTTATTGTTAGGATCAGCAAGCCGTGCCATTTTTAAAGTTTCAATTGTAACTAATTAATTCGTGGTAATTTGTGTACCTACGTTTGAATTATTTGGCAAACTACACCTACATCTCTCTCTCTCTCTGCTTGTTTCAGCTCAAAGAAACGAAAAAGCCATTCTAACTCGCCACCACCAGCTATTGCTAATTTTGTGGAGTTATACAAAAACAGGATATATGAAAAAATTACTTTTTCAGATTTGTTACCGTTCGTTCCAGAATTTTAAAAAATTACTTAATGAATTAATTAGTTTCGCAAAATTTTCATTATTTTCGATTTTTCAAATTTTAAATTGTGTTACTGTAAATCAAAATAAAGTTTATACAAAACTAATGATTAAATTCAATTTAATTAAAAATTTTAACAAATTTAACAATATGTACATACAACAATTCAAAATATTTCAAAACTTGTTAATTCAAAATTTTGGTTATTGTAGATATCCTGTTTTTTTTAAAACCACAGAATTTTATGTATAAAATATAAACGGCTGAAACCTCATGAGGTGATCAGGAAAGCTAAATGTGTAAATAAATTCAACTCAAATCAATTCAGTCTAATTTTGCACGAAATCCTAAATTCGACCCTAAATTAATACCTAATCGAACCCCTAACTCCAATCCAAACAAATTTCAACTCAATTCAACCCTAACTCGACCTCAACTCAACCCAACCTCAAACTCAACCATAACTCAATCTTTAACTCAACCCTCAACTCAAGCCAAACTAAATGTTCAACTCAAACCCAAAATCAACTCGGTTCGAAAATTACACTCGTATACACTTATTCTAATCTTTACCGCAACTGAACCCCTGTTCAGCCGGGTGAACAAATTTTTATCTACAATAAATTTTTATGTATGTAAGAATTTAATGACTAAAATAATGCTGTGCAAGCAGTGTTTATTTGGCATGCAATATATTTCCGCAGAAAACAAACAAGAAATTTGAGCATTTGCAAGCTCATCATTTTATATTTTTATATTGTTATTAAATTAATGCAACAATTTTTGTATATAAACTATAAAATCATTAAATAAAAAGTAGAAACTCAAACTATCAAGAAACTACTTTCGATTAGCCCCGACCAACAAACAAAATATATCGCTACAACAGCGGAGAAACAACCCCCAAATAAAACCCTAATTAAACTTTAACTCGACACTACTCGACAACTCAAATCAACACGACTTGAAAAGCTACATTCGTACATATGAACTCAAACTCAAAACAACTCAAGTAACTACCAACTCAACCCTTAACCCGTAAAGTGCGTCGTAGAAAAGTTGGATGGAAAGAGTGGTGCGTTGAAGCGAACCGCAATTTAATATTAATTATTTTTTATTCAATTAGAACGGCACTAAAAATTTCGATTAGAAAGATACTAAAAATTTGAGAAAAAAATTAAACGGAGTGGAGATAATTTTGTTTTTTGAAAAGTAGAGCGGTTCCATGGAAGGCAAAACGCTCTTTATGGGTTAATACAAATAAATTCCCAAATTAAGCGCTGACTCCTATTCATTAAAACTCAATTCAAATCCACCTCAACCCAACTCAACCCGTAAATAGAACTTAACTCAACCGCAAACTAGACACCCAACTCAATTCTCAAACCAGCATATACAATAAACTATCTGGTATACTCGCTGTCACCCGGCAAACTCAGTCGCAAACTCAACTCAAGCCGCAAATTGACCCCTAGCTTAACCTCCAACTCAACCCCAAACTTCAATGCGCAACTCAATTTTCAAACCAGCATACATATATAAAAAATTGGTAAATATGTACATAGTATTATGTACTACATACATACATATTTGTATAATCGGGTGGTTTTGGGCGAACTAGTATGGCAGATATCCGACGCTCTTGCCTTACTGGTTCCAAAAGCTTTTCAATTCTCCACCTTGACCATGGAAACAGATTTTTGAAAAAAAAAAAAATTCTAAATCGAAAAAGCCCTTCTCGAGATACCTATCGGACTCGGGGACTTTCAAATCGTCGAGAAAAGTATGTAGTTTTGAACCAACCAAATTTTTGGTCATTTTGACAAGATTTCAATACTTTGGTCTTTTAGACCGAAGTAATTTTCACTGTAAAAAAAATAGCATACACAATCATTTTTAACATATTACATAATTTAATATTAGCTAAATTTACAAAAATTCAAATAATTATTAATTATAACATTATAAGCAAAAAAAAGCGTCCGCTTCGCTTAATGTTCTCAGTTAGTCAGTTCAACTAACATTTTAAATCATCTACATATTTCGAAATCTCCTTATTTTTTTATTTCTTTCTTCGTAATTTTCGTAATGGTTTCAAGAATACTAATTTATGATTTCACCATTACCATGTTATACTATCCTTTCAGCGCAGCGCAGTATCGTTTCGTTTCCTACAAAAAAAACATTGTTACATGTTTTTACTATAAGAGTATTTATACTATCGTTTCGTTTCCTTTCCTTATCGTTCCGAATCCTACAGACATTGTAAAAAAGAATGTTTGTAGGAAACGCGCGGAAGCGAAACTGCTCCGAACAAATGCGAATCAAAACGATGACGTTTTTTTTTGTATCTCTTCATGTTTTGTATTATATTATTAATGTATTTATGTATTTTCAGAAATTATTTAGTCTACAACTCTACACTGAACACTCAGTTCGATTGTTAGCATGTGATGTATGATGAATGAAATACGATTTATATCAAAGCGAAGTTTTGCTTTTTTTAAGATATTTATAAAGGTTTATAAGTTAAAATTGTTTAAATTTTGATAAATAGTCAAGCATTCACACATATAAGTAGATCTACTCGCCAAATAGGATGTTCCTACATTGAAATATTTTTCCCCTAAACATCCAGCGAGAAAATACGAACCAAATGTATGAGGTGAAACGCGCGTATAGTATGAATACTCGATGTATGATACTGAACGATACTGCGCTGCGCTGAAAGGATAGTATAAATCAACCTTAATACCTAAAATTATGATACTTTTTTTCTGGTGCGCCAACATTTTTTTCATAATAGAAAAATTACTGAAATAAAGCAAAAATGAGAAAAATATTTCAATCGTCAGATTGCTTTTGCAATCCAAAGGAAGAGGAAGTGTGCATATTGATATTCATTTTTTTTAAATATATGTATATTGTGTTATTACTTATTTTTGTTTTAAAAAATACATAATCAAATATTTTAAAAATCGACTAATGCCCTAGACAGATTGCGGTCTAATAAAACCGATTTAGTAAATAAAAATCTTACAGTATATGGATGATATACTTTGTATATGGGGCATTTGCATTTAAATCTCACATTTGAATGTTGTCAAATGTCATGCTTTCTAAAGTAAAATAAACCAATTCAAAAAAATAATTTAAAATATAATTGTTGAAACATACTATCCGATGCATTAGTAATTGTGATGAGGAAAATTTAAGGTAACGTTTACGTTTGTTGCCATGTAAAATCAATGAAAATTACTTTTTTGGAATTTTTTTTCTCTTATTTAATTGAGTTATAAATAACGTTTCATTTGATATAAATTTCATAAAAAAATGCATAACTGTAATGCAGATAAATTCAATTAAACTTGATGTAAAAGTATTTGTCATTCATATTTTTGATGCATAAGTATTTGTGATATGAAGAAAAATTTAAAAACAATTAGTAAATCAATTATATTTAAAATTATTTTTGACTAATTAAATAGTGCTTTAGTCACTTATAATTTGTGGACCATTGGAACGTTTTTATTACGTCTGTATCTCGCCTCGGAAGTGGCCCAAAAATTTGTTCATAAAATCAGATTGAATCTTATCTCACACGGTTTTATTAGCATCCCTTTATATATTTTTGGTCTTGCTAGATTGCGAATATCTTCTGCTTTCATTTAAATCCGCGCAAGGGTAAATCGGAACTCTGCCTTGGCCTAGGTAACCAATTATATTCAATATTTTTATTTAATTTCGAAGCAATGAGCCTTCTTGTGTATGGGAGCGTTATTGTGCTGAAGAGCAAATTTAGGGCCGACTAATTTTTCAACAAATAAGAATGGTACATCATTCAATAAACCGAAATTTAACATTGGTCTTGCAGAGTTGTAGCTTATAGAACAAATAACACATGGCCAAACCGAATATGATTTACTATGAGGAAACAAAATGTAAACGTAATTATGTTGGATTGCCAATTGAACTCTGGAGGACCTTTTTATGTCCAAATTAGTGTGTTTTGGTGTTAATTAGAAAATATGGAAAAACAATTTTGATATTACAGAGAATATCAAATACGGTGGTTACTTCTTCAGTTAGCATTTCTTACGGAAGAAATAAAAGGTTATGTGGCTGTATAAATTACAGCACTTCAAGGTCAATGTTCAATTTCGGTTTATTGAAGAAGACAGTATTCTCAGTTGTTGAAAAACAGCCGAGTCTGAAAAATATGCTATTCAGCGCAATAATGCTGCCATACACAAGAAGAAGAATTTGCCAAGAAATTATATAAAAATATTGAACATAAATGGTTGCCTAAGCCAAGGTAGAGTTCCAATTTATCCTAGCGGGGGTTTAAATGAAAGCGGAAGATATTCGCAATCTAACAAGACCAAAAATTTACAATGGGATCCTAATTAAACCGTGTGGGATAAGATTCGATGCGATTTTAAGAACACAATTTTGGGTGACCTCCGAGACGTGATGGAGACGTAATAAAAATATTGCAATGATTCACAAATTATATGTGACTTAATCACTATTTAATTAGTCAAAAATAATTTTAAATTTAATGGATTTACTAATTATTTTTAAATTTTTCATCATATCACAAATACTTATGCATCAAAAATATGAATCACAAATACTTTTGCATCAAGTTAAATTGAATTTATTTGCATTACAGTTATGAATTTTTTTATGAAATTTATATCAAATAAAACGTTATTTATAACTCAATTAAATAAGAGAAAAAAAATTCCAAAAAAATAATATTCATTGGTTTTACATGGCAACAAACGAAAACGTTACCTTAAATTTTCCTCATCACAATTACTAATGCATCGGATAGTATTTCTTTTTCTTTTAAATTTGGGCGTGAGCAGATTTGTGTTTTGCATTTTTTTATAATATTTTGTACTATTTTAATTTTTTTTGTCATGAACGTTACCTAAAAATACGTTTTACGTTATTTTTAAAATTATTAATTTGAAAATGCAAAACATTAATATACCATTTGGAAGTAGACAATTAGACATACATATTATGACCAATGTGAACAAACGTCGATAAATTAAATTTATGTTTTTGAATTTCACAATTTATGTAAAATAAGTAAAGTATCGTTCATGACAAAAAAACCAGTTTTTTTTAAAAATAAAAGTTCAAAATAATTTAAAAAAATACATTTTCATAAATTTCTGCAATGTGATCAAATACTAAACTTATACCCGTTAAAAATTATCTGTAAAATGCTAAGGGGACAAAAAAAATGCTTGGGAACAAAAACATGTGAGATTTAAATGCAAATGCCCCATATACGCACAAAATAAATCAATTGAACGTGGACAAGCTAATTAACAGGTGGATTAAATAATTTAAAACAACGATTGGATTATTCAAAACTGAATATATCAGTAGAAAAATCAAAAGGAGTCATATATACTAGACGTAATATTAAATATAGCCCTAGGATGCGGTCGAATTCTCTGGTAAATCATTTAATACTACGGTAATGTAAATCTTTAGTGTTGGTTTTTTGTTAAATACAAATAAAGGATCTAAGCGTGAATCATTTACCTTTTTTATTCCGTTTACCCTCCATAAACAAAAAGTAAATGCATTTACCGAATTTGGCGGATTTACTCGAGAATTCGACTACAGCCCTAGAATAGGTTTAAGTAATAAAATAATACAATTTGGCGAGAGCGTGCTATTTTTGGCGAATTTACTCGAGAATTCGACTGCAGCCCTAGAATAGGTTTAAGTAATAAAATAATACAATTTGGCGAGAACGTGCTATTTTTAGGGATACACTGTGAATCTAAGAGCAAGTGGATAAAGGAAATTTTAAATGTAGAAAAAAAGTGTAATACAGGAATTAATTTAAAGAGAGAAGCATATGTGGAATTAAATGGGGAGCACATTCGATTAATCTAATAAACTTATACAAATCTTTGATCAGAACACATATTGATTTTTCGTGTTTAATGACAGCAACAGCTATAAAAACTAGGTTAATAAAATTATTACGATTACAATATAAAGCGCTGCGAATTGCACTATGATGTATGCCATCGACACCAGCTCAAATTATGGAAATAGAAGCAGAAGTACAAACAATTAAGGCCGATTTAGATGAAGAAAAATGTTTGCCCGACAAAATTTTTGCATGTCGATTAGAACTGTAAGCCTTAGAAAAATAAACACTAGTTAAAAAGAGAAAGGATATATAAACAAAAATGGCGATGCTATAATTTTTGAAGACTGATAATTCGACGCCATATTTTTTACATTTATCGGTAGTGACATAAATTAAATTAATTGGGGGAAATTAATAAAAATAAAATAAATATGAAAGCTCTTAATTAAGTTTTTGTATTTAAAAATTTTCAAAGATAAATGGTTATCATTCCCACATGTCTGTTTTTGAAAATTTGGGTATTTTTGCCTTCTATAAACTTTTGACGTCTTCTAGTCTTTGTTTGGGTTTCATAATATACTTTTATTGTGTTTGTATTAGTTTGTTACTATAAAATATCAAAAAATATTGTCGGGTCGAATATATTTTATAGTTAAATTTTCATTTCTATAGTAACAATTGCTCAAAAAAAAGAAAAAACAGCCTTGCAAAATTTTGCAGGTTTATATTGTCGTTCTTGTCATCCAAACGAAAATTATAATGTACTAATCTCTTCTTTTTTTGCAAGGTAAACATTTTTCTACATCTAAATCGGCCTTTAATATACGTATACAATAGCTGCATTTCATGAAACCAAGCTATCCGGATTAACACCCTTATTTCCTTAATCGTCTCACTTCATGCAACGTGACAATTATCGTGTTACTTCAGCTTGAAACTGGTATTCTTCAAGTCGATCGAAGTAAAGTGCCACGACAAATATCATAAATCAGAATCCATTAGGCAACACTAATAATTTACTATTATTTGACGGAATTCTGACATTTAAAAATCAAGGAAATGTCAATTGTGTTGTTAAAAAATCGAAAATATGTTGAAAATTTGTATTTCTTAATTTTTTGTGAATTGATTGACATAATATTAAATGGGGAAGTTTTGGGGAAGGCTTTTTAATTCCATCACTTATTTGAATATGTGTATGCCATAATGCCCATTTTGTCAGAAATATAAATTTTATTTTTCATAAATACAATGTAAAATTATTAATAATTACAATATTTATAAATTATAAATGTGTAATACATAATATATTATATTTAAAAACTTAATAAAAATAATCAAAATATAATTTAAAATTCAAACACTATCGATTTTTCCATTTATCATTTTGTACCACTTGAAAATTTTAGGCGATGAAATTGTCATTTCAAGTGACATGAAACTTTTCAAAAGACTAAGGAAATATCAATTTAAGACACGTTTGTCACTTCAAATGACAATTGTCTCTCCAATCGACTGAGGGAATACCAAAACTTGGTTGTCGGTACAAGCTACAAGTGACACGACTAAGGGAATAATGACCTAAATCACATTTTAAATGCAAAACACAGACACATTTTGATCCAAATTTGTTTTTGAATCAAAGTTTGCATGTAAAATGTGATTTGATCCGGATAGCTTGGTGTCATGAAATGCAGCTAATATCTATCAAATAAGTATGTATTTAGTATTTCACAGTACAAATTTCATCTGGTTTATAAAATAATCAGTGAACTATTATATGACACCATGGATTTAGGGGAGAGGTATTGGAATACAAAAATTATCCCACCAGTTGTTATATCATTGATAAATTTTAAAATATAAACGTCTTGCAATATACGAACAAATTCCGTATTTTTCGAATCTAATAAATATAGGCCTTATCACTTTCAACAAAAACAACAATACGGAATTAATTAGAATGTATTTGCTGTGTGGTATTTTATGAAAACAATTTATTCAGCAATCTTTTTCATTTGGACAACGAGAATCTCATATTGCTGTTGAGTGAAATGACACAAATAAAAAAAAGACTTGCTGGAAACGAAATGATTCTCTTGTGCTTTCATTTGTGTGAGGATTTTTTGATTCCATTTTTTCATAGAATGAGCATTGACCTTTGGGGTAAAACGCGATTTGGTTTGAATATAAAATAAAAATTTGATTTCCAAAAATCGAGTTCTATGGTTTTTTTGTGTAACCGATAGCAATGCTCGCTGTGTAGAAACAAATTGCCTTGAAATGTTAAGGAAATGGAAACGATGGAGTGGTAAAGAAGGCTAATCTAGGCCTTCTCAAGAAGGTCTCAAAATAAATGAGGGCATATATCGCCTGCCTACAGATAAACCTGCATCATGTAAAGACAGCTTCGGACCTCCTTTGCCTCAGGTTTATCTGCCAACATATTGGCATGGCCCTAATGTAGGAGCCATTGTCGATTGGTAACCAAATTAATGGTATACCAAATCAAGTGGGTAAGTTAATTTATAATAACGGAACTAAGAGTCCAAGAGCGGCCATTCTGGCAAGCTCGCAAATTAATTTTATTCCCATTCCAGAGTTCATCTCCAGGGACTTAGTGGCAGTGATGGTGGAGGTTCTGGAGGAAAGAGATAAATAGGAGGCTTTAATGGCCTCCGCCTATTTTCCTGGATACTCTTATCTTGAAGTGAGGCGGCCATTGCCCCTACCTAATAGGATGCGATGCGCACCACACCGTGTGAGGGGGTTAAGTGCGGACTTATATGGGACAGTAGCTTATATGGGAACACAGACATCAATAACAGGAGTGAGTACATTTTTGAATTTTTGATTACAAATAATGTAGACATTGTCAATAGAGGAAAGAAACCTACTTTTATAAATGCGGTTAGGCAAGAAGTACTAGTGTTGACACTTGCCAGTCCGCATTTGAGCAATTTAGTAAATAACTGGTATGTATCTGAAGAGGCCTCCTTATAGGGTCACATGCACATCAGATTCGGTTTGGCGGCCGAGACCATGCGCGGCAGGGAATTAGAATTCCAAAACTGACCGACTGGGACTCATATAGAGTAATACTCGGATCAGAAATGCCCCCGATTATGGGGAACATATAGTCCCCAGAGGGGTTGAAGTTCTGGTCAAATTAGCTGAGCTGTATAACTCTGTAAATTTGGTTTTCGAGAACAGCTGCCTAGTTAAGGCACGATTTTATGAACGCCGATAGAAGATTAATCCTCGGATTAATCGTCGTTCGCATTTTATGAACGACGATAAACAAGAAAATTAATCGGTGCATTTTTTTATCCTGTTTTATCTTCTGTTTTTGGTGTCTAAATCAGAGGATAAAAAAATAGTTGCTGTCAATTTACGCTTAAACCAACCAAATAAATTAAAATAAGAATAAAAAAAAATCATGATAATGGGATGCAGACGAAATAGAAAATTTGTTTAGTATTGTCTTAAAATACAAAACAGTAGTAATATGTACTTAAAAAACAAACGCGAAAATAATAAAATAAATTTTGAGTAGATAAAAACGTAAAAATCAAATAAAATTGTTCCCAGTAAAGTGAGATGAGCTATTGTCTCTTTCAGATCTTTAAAATCCGCTGGAGGAGATAGTATCTTTCAGAGATTACTTGAAAAAGGTATTCGAGCCTTCGAAGTATTGGAATCTTATTTGAATTGAATCAGATTCGTTCGTTTCTTATTTAAATAAAATACGAATCTTATACTTCGAAGAGTCGAATACGTTCGAATAGAATTCACAAATCGCCCTCCTGGTCGGGACATGTGGAGTACAGGGGACCGTCATTTGAGTGAGGGCCAATAGCATGATGTTAGCGTTGCACTTAATTGTGTGGAATACAAACGCTAATTTATAAGTTCACAATTCATTTAACAATTTATTAATAATGTTCTCATACACGAAATGAAATTAATTTTTATTATTATACAATTACAATAGAAAATTAGAAATATTATTTTTACCATGGTGCTTTTGTTGCACTATATGCACGTATGTATAACAAAAGCCGAAAATTGAAACTTTTTACTTATATGACTTGTCCAGCCCAAGCGTAAGTTTTTTGGAATTATAATGATAAGTCAAACGAGAAAAAAAAACCAAAATGGTTGACACAATTTTGTCTTTTATTTTTAGTGTACTGCGCATAGTAGTAAAATAGCTGACCGGGTGGCGCAGAATTTGCTGCGAATAAATGTGATTGATACTGGAAATGAGATGGCACGCTGTTTGATACGGAAATGTAAATTCAAAATTGAATTTTATTTTCCGTTGTAAATACATATATTTGTTGTATATATTTTGTAGCTGATTATCTCGTGTGGAAAATATATTTAGTTGATATATTTTATTTGTAGTAGTGAAATGAATGAACGAGATAAAAAATGAATGAGTGAACCGCTACAATGGTTTACAGATGCATGAAAAACGGAAGACGGGCAAGGGTAGGAATATACGAGTGGGACTGCCCTCTCAAGATACTTGGGTTCCAAGAATTTTGCGCTAGGGTTGGCATAGTAAAAGGCCTAAACGATGCAAAGATATATATTGTATCAGACAGCTAATCGACATCAAAGGCTCTTAGGTTCTGAGTCAAGGCTGGTATAGGACGATCTGAAGGTAATTAAACATCTGGCAAGCTCAAATAAGGGAACACTTATGTGGGTGCTAGGTTATACTGGAATCGAGGGAAATGAGGCTGATGATGGCCTTTCCGTTCATTGAACCAGAGCCCTTCCGCGGTGTCACTAAGGGGCACCTGGGAAGAAGTGCAAGTCTTTCTATTGGCACAGAATTACAGCCCTATGACAGGCGAAACGATTTTTATCAGTTTTACCAGCCAACGTAAAGCAGTGTCTTGAACTTAGGAAGCCTGAGCTGAGGCAACTAATACGCTTCCTCACCGGTCACGTTCCCTTTATGTATCATCTTACGAATAAGGGCCTAAATACGACAGACGGATATCGCTTCTGCGGCATGGAAGCGGAATCGGTAGTCACGATCTGTGTCAATGCTCAGCCATTTTTTGCCAAAGCCTGTAACATCTAGGAGGGAGAACAATGAGCCTCGGATGGTGATTCACATATCGGCCAGTAGTATTATCAGGTTCGTTAAGAGCCTGAACATCGACTGGACGGTTAATTAAACAAGGTCCAAGCACAAAAGATCTTTTATGTCGCATTGCGTGGTGGCTTAAACACACACATTGCGCTATAGCAATAATAATAATAATAATTATATTAAATGAAGTTTTTTACAGACATCGGTGGATTTGCTTATTAATACATTCGGTCGCATGGTGTTTACATGCAAAACCTTGAACTAAAAATGGAAGAAGACGAGGCTTCCCCTTTGGCATAACCTTTATGGTAATGCTTTGTGCTGTGTGCGATATGACGTTGTATACGCGCGTAATGACACATACAGGAAACAGTTCCCAAGCAAAACCCTTTATTAAAAAAAATATTTTAAAAAATGAGAGGCGAACTTTGGATTAATTTGTACTAAGTTTGCAATGTTACTACATTTTTACACAATTAATTTACGTTTTAACAGAGTTTCAAGGAAACACAATGTTTAAAAAAAAAAGACGTTCGAAAAATTAACTTTTAACACTAATTGACCTTTTATCTCAAATGTCAAATGATGTAAACTAACAGCCGAAAGCGTAGGGCAAGCGGCATTGATACCTTTTTTCTGTTTTAGGCAAAAAAAATTAAATTATTACGGTAGATTTAACTTTAGAAACGTTTTTATATTAATTTGTTGTTATTCCCATAAATGTTAATTGTTATTTATTTGACCTACAGCGATAATTTTTATTTGCTTGTCCTACGACTTCAATAAATTTAGTGACATTTTTGGAGGGAAAAGGTCTATTGTAGCATAAATAGATAGGTATTTTCTAACAGAAATAAACTTTCAAAATAATTTTTGAATTGTTTAAATTAGGTATTAATAGTAGGCGTGTTTTAGTAGTCATGTCTGTTCTAGATCGCGATAGGTATTATTTGAATTAAGTTAATTTAAAATAAAATATTTTCAAATTTTTGAATTATATAATGTAGATCTAAACGTGTTCTGCATTTAACAAACAAATTCTACTTGAAAAATTATTTAATTTTTATGCAATATGCTAGTTCTGTATAGTCTCTCCAATTGGAGAGTGTATCCAGAACAAGAGTATTAATAAGCAATCTATGGGTGTATCCAGCGCAGTTAGATCTACAAATGAAATGTTTTTCAAATGTAGACAAGAATTTTTAATCTCACTAAAACAGTGAGATTAATCTACATTTTTTACGGAGATATTTGTATCCAGTGCATAGAATTTGTGAGGTCTACTTTTTTTTAGTGGAATAAAAAGAGATATCTTAATGAAACTTTCCATTGACATTTTATTTAACTGAAAGTATAAAAAAAAAAAATTTTTAGATTTTTTTTTAGCCCACTGTCGTCTACTATAACGGTTTTCCAAAAACACTGAAAATTCGCGGCGTGCATCATAACCGCTCTCAGAAACGTCTAAAAAAAACGGGGTTTTATTCAGCATTAAATCGCCCTTGGAATGAACTAAAAAAAAAAATTGGTTGAAAAATAAAAAAATGGCGGCATTTTTTCGAAAATGCAGCTTTTTTGTCCCCCCCAATTAGTTGTAACTCAAAAAATTGAAAGCCGATTATTCCTTCCGTAGTTCATTCTGAGCAGAAATATATCTAGATCAACGTGTTAAAATTTTAGAACGATTGGATAAATAGTTTTTTCTCAATCTTGCACGCCAACTTGAAAAACGTCATTTCGAGATAATCGCGTTTAAAATTAAAATTTTTTTTTTTTTTTTTTAATAAACCTTACCAAAATATAATCTGCGATGCCTGCACCGTACAATATATACCTTCCTCTCAAAAATTTCCCCCTACTTTTACAGCTGTTATGTGAGAGAATAACGTATTATATTATATATATGCATGTATATATAAGCAGGTGTTACTAAGAGAAAGTCGGTGTAGCGATACAGCGAAGTAGACCAAAATTGTAAAAAAACGACTTTGGCGCCCTTCGCAATAAATAAAATAAATATATAAATAAATTTTTTTTTGAGATTTTCATGTTAAAATCATGTTCTTAAACGTTCATTCTAACATATTCTATCATAAAAAAAATTTTGATTAAGGTAGTACGTCCCCTTAACTAAATTGGAAGAATTACTATCGCGATCTAGAGCAGACAAAAATACTAAAACACGCCTATGTAGTATTATATTGCACGGCACATTCGATCAGGTTCCAGACAATTTTAGCCAAAATGAAGCAAAAATTTGGGAATTAAGGCAGTGGTACATGTACAATTTTTGCCTTTAAGGCAATAAAAATAGTCACATCAAGTAGGCCATTTTAAATTTTTTTATTGGGTGTGTGAATTAATTCTTAGACTCGACGTTTAGATGTCGCTACGTGAGATTGCGTATAATTTGACAAGCAATTCCAATTGCATTTTGTAGCTGTCACAATTGTCAATCTAATTCAAAGCAGAAAGTGTTATTTTTCATATTACGTCATTTTTTTGTAATCGATTTAAAATGGATCGTGATAAGTTGTTTTTTCGAGGGGTTCTTCTTTTCTTTTTTGATTCCAAGAAAACTGCCGCTGAAGCTCACCGATTGCTTTCTGATACTTATGGCATAGACAATCATAATAGATTTCTCATTTGACTAAAAGCACAAAATAAAAATAAAAATTTTCCATTCAAATGTTATCGGTGTATTGCATATACGTATTATATTTGCAACGCATTCTAAAATCATTGCCTTATAAAATACACAACACAACGATATCATTGGAATTATCAAAAGTTTTGTTTTTTTCCTTTAGTTATAATGAAATGAGAAATCTAGTATGAATGTCTATGCTTATGGTCATCAAGCTCCATCGAGAGCAAGCTGTTTTAATTGGTTTCATCGATTCCAAAGTGGTGATTTTTTGACAGACAAAGAACGGTCAGGTCAGCCAAAAAAGTTTGAAGATGCCGAATTACAAACATTATTGGATGAAAATGCATGTCAAACGTAAAAAGAACTTGCAATGCAGTTAAACATTGACCGATCAACCATTTCTCATCGTTTGCACGCAATGGGAAAGATGCGAAAGCTAGGAAGATGGGTCCCACATAAACTGTCCGAAAATCAATTGAGAGCACAAATTGAAGCATGCAAAAAAAATCTTGCTGAGTACAAAAAACATAGTTTTTTGCATCGAATTGTTACTGGCGATGAAAAGTGAGTCTATTACGACAACCCCAAACGTAAAGCAGCTTACGTCGATCCAGGCCAAGCAGGACCATCGCAGCCAAAACGAGATATTCATTGCGATAAGGTTATGCTGAGTATTTGGTGGGACCAGAAAGGTGTTGTGTATTATGAGCTGTTAAATCCAAATAAAACGATTACAGGTGATCGCTACCGACACCAACTGGACAATTTGGCACGTGCATTAGCCGAAAAACGGCCAGCAATAGCGAACAAAGCTATAAAGTTTTGTTTCATGATGACAATGCCAGACCACATCGTGCAAAAATCGCTCAAAAGAAGGTAGAGCAACTCGGTTGGGATCGGCTTGAACAACCTGCGTATTCTCTAGACCTTGCACCTTCCGACTACCATTTGTTTCGATCAATGCAAAGAGGCCTGCGGCTGACGTACGCTTCCGAAACGCCGGAGAAGTGCGAAATTGGATCGATGGCTGGATAGTTGGGAAAGTTGAAGGCTTCTTCAAACGAGGAATCCACAAACTTCCCAGGAGATGGCAGGAAGTCATAGCTAACGATGGCGAATATATTGGATAAAATATACTGTATCGTTATCTTTTAATAAACATTTCTTTTTTATAAAAAAAGTCTAAAAATTAATTCACACACCCAATATACCGCATACTTGAAAACTACCGACAGTAAGTTGTTTGGTAATTTCGCAACAGAAGAACTTGAAGTCAAGTTCCTCCCTCCATACCAACTTAAAAAAACCTAATTTTTTTTTGTAAGAAAAAATAATTGTTTTTTAGTTGGTGTGCAGGGGAAAAAAAATTACAAACAAGATGAGAACATTTTATGTGCGTCAAGTTCTTCTGTTGCGAAATTACCATAACTGTGGGTTTCCACTTGGGATGCCTTTGCGAATAATCGCAATCTATTTTAAATTTTTTCACACGGATAGTATACATTGAAAAAAAATACATATCGGTATATAAATTTGTCTACGCAACCATAGACAAATTTACAATACGATTTGCAATCAAAAGTAGTCATGCCTACATCTTTTTCCATTGCAAATTTTGCATTTACAAAAAATAGTATATTGTGTAACGTGTAGGAAAAACGATATATTCCCGGACGAGTATGGAAGTTGCTGGGATGAGGCGTCAGCCGAGTTCCAGCAACCATAAGAGTCCGGGAATTATAGTTTTTCCACGAGTTGCACATACGATTTTTTCTCTAATCGGCAGTATATCAGATTATCCATTTTATTCATTATATTCTTTAAAATACGCAAAATTTTCCAATTTATATTTTCAATAGATTTCACTATCAAAGTTACCTTAGAATTATAACAATCGCGTGCGATTATACATTATATCATGTATTTCTTAAAAACAGATGATAATCAGTACTAGAAAGTATTCTCTGCCTAGGCAAGGAATACTTTCCAGTACTGTTTTTAGTAAGTTGCCTAGCAACGATGTAGTGTCGGGGAATACTTCGTTTTGCTGACAGATAACAAACCAGAAAACTGACGTATTTTATCCGATTTGAGAAAAAAAAATTTCCCTTATTTTGTTTAGGAACATTTTCAATCCTGCGATAAACAAACCAAGCTGAAATATTTTTCCTATGTGAATTCTTTATTGTTTTTATTATGATTTTTTATTGACGTCTAGAAATGTCTAAATTGACAAAATTATTTGGTAATACAAATACAAAATTTTTCTAACACAGTGACATGAAACAAAAAATTTCCCTTTGCGAATATTCACAAAGCATCCAAGTGGAAACCATAGGTAAAAGTTTTTGACGATAGTTTTTGAGCAAAAACCAGGCAAAATTTCATAATCTTAAAAAAAGTGACAGCTATTTTAACCAATCACCATGCTGCATTTTAATGCCTTAAAGGTAAAAATGATACATATATAGGTATAAACAGAACAAGAATGATAACTAAAAGGACGACTTCAAGCTGCGTACAAGGTACGATTCTGGTGAAAAAATGTACACCACGAAGTTAGCTGTATGAGTTAGATTATTTCCAACTAGAACAAAAAAAATTGATCAGGAGTGACAAACTTTTTCAAGAATAAAATTCTAAGCTATTTCGCTTATTTTATTACGTTTATTTTATTATGCTTTCGACTTGTTCGATTCATCTTGCTATTTCTTCTCCACTTCATCGCCAAAAATTTTGTTTGCGATACTTTACCAATTACGATAGCATAAAAAATTATACTAATAGGCGGAGATCGCAATAGATAACGCGTAATTGAGAAAACGATAAAAAAGAGATACAATGTTCGATAGAACATCGAAAATAGTGATGCCCCAAACTCATAGATGCCATTCGAAGCGCCGCTAAAATTAAACTACGTGTAGTTTCATATTAGCGAACACATAGACGCTCAAAAAAATATTATTACGAGCGACGGCGAAAGCCGATGAGCGGCGTCTGTGTTTGGGGCATGAAACATGTCACTTCAGGGTCGCCAACATAACGTAACCAAAATGGTTCACAGGGCAACAATTTTGATTCACAGAGCACAAATTTAGCCCGCAAGGCGGGCGCATGGTAATAGACTTCAGGTTTTTCGACACGCATTCTACACTTTTTTTTCGCTGGCGCTACATTCCATAGACTCGTAGAGGGATTTGGCCGCTTCATGAAGAAGTTTTGAAATCATTTTTTCAACGGGTAATGGAGTGATTAATTCATTGATCCTACATTAACCAGCCGTGATTTTTTCATCACCCGCCGGGAATCGAACCCGGGACCTCCGGAGCTTAAAGCAAGCATGCTAACAACTGTGCCAATAAAAAGATAAATTTTTTCCATCTTTCTTGTGTTATATTATTTTTTTTAAAAGTTACTAAATTGTTTGTTGTTGTATTATTTTTAGTAACTTTTTTAGAATATAAGACAAGAGAGATAACAAAAATTTATCTTTTTAGTGTAGAATGCGTATCAAAAAATCTGAAGTCTTTTGGCATGCGCCTACCTGCAGAGTTACGAACATTTACATGTACATTTGTTCACCAGAATTGTACCTACGAGAACTTATACGAAAAAATGTGCAACAAAAATATGCAGCTACCAACATAACGACCCAAAAATTAGTTAGTAACATTGCAATGCTGGCGACAAAATTAGGGGTGACAATGTTCTACTAGCACTATTTTCGATGTTCGATCGAACATACACTGCGCCAAAGAAACGCAACAGAAAATTTTTTCGAAAAAATACCCAGATTTGAATACTTGTATCTTGGTGAAATAACACCTTTCAAAAAAGAATTTTTTGTTTCAAATTGAAGGAAATTTTATCTTCTTTTCGATACTGGAATCCGATTTGAATGGAACCAATTGAAAACCCAATTTTTTATCTTAATTTTTAATGTGCACAAATAATTATGAATAAAAATTTGTATGCACAAATAATTTTGAATAAAATTATATCACCTGTATTTTTTCCTGGAATTAAAATTAACAATTTTTTTTATTGAATTATAAAGCAAAATAATTAAGCTAATTAAATAAAAGTGATTAGTTTCAAAAAGATTTTTATTTACCATCAATTTTAAACAAGTTTGTGTGGCGTTGCATTAAAAATGTATACTGCACAAATACATATGAATACGGTAGTATAGTATGCAAGTTCGCTGCATTTTGTGTTCGTTTTTCTCGTATTTAACACGTTCACGACCTCAGTACCTAAATTTTGTTCGCAAACCGAGAATTGAGAGTAGAATAACCGCAAATTTTTAGTAGTGGTAGATTGTGTGTGTATTAGTGGCCACGTGAGTGTTGTTTATTTTTTTATGAAATTGACGTCATTTAATTTTCTTCTGTCTAACAAAAGTGCTTGTATGTTAAAAAACATTAAACAACCGAAAATATTTTATTTAAATGTTTTTTTTAATAATAAACACGAAAAATAATTTATCCATTAACTCAAAAAAAAAAAAATGTTACTCCATAATCAAAAACAACAACAAATCAAGTCTCTCAAAAATTATTTTGTTTGTAGAATAACAAATCTCAACTCAAAAGCAAGAGAGAAGTATAAAACACGAGAAGAGAAATGAACGGAAGCACCAAAAAATACAACCGATTCACCCGATTTAATTATTTTTGATGCTTACTGTCCTAAAAAACTCACAAATACAACAAACAAAAATAATACAACACAACCACAAAAATGCATACTATACATCGTGTACGAATACAAAATTCTCAATTCTCGTGTCTCGGTTTGCGAACAAAATTTACGTACAGGCTTCCCTGCTCAGGCTAGGGGTGACCATAAATAAGATGATAAATTTGCACGAAATGAGCTGATTGAAGCCTAATGGTAGAATAAATATTTTATTTATGTATTTTGCGTGGTTTGTGAGGTTATTAATAGTATGACGCATATACGAGTTTTCTCCTAAACCGAAAAAAAATTCAAGAGAATCTGTAAACCAATATAGAAACTATAATATATTACTTACATAAAAAAGCGCGACGCATATATGCGTCCCTAGTCTATGGAGAAAACTATAGGACGCATGCATCGTATGGTCGTGAACGTGTTAATTTGCAATTTCGGTCGTTTTTTTACATGAAATTTTTGACTTACCCCCGCTAGAGATGTTTTCACATCAAAAATAAGACACGTATCAGGCATAATTTTGGTGGTTCAAAGCCAAGGAAAAAATAAGTTTTTACTGTATAATTTTCACTGTGGATTTCACTGTATAATTTTCTATACTATCTAATTCCATCGTAATCGATAAAGTAACGAAAAAAATAAAATTGATGAAGTGGAGAAGAAAAGAACGATGAATCGAACAAGTCGAGAGCATAACACATAAATCGTACTTAAATAAGCGAAATAGCGTATTATTTTATTCTTAAAAAAAGAGATACAGATTATGTTCGATCGAACATCGAAAATAGTGATGGTAGAACATGTCACCCTAGAAATAGATTCTAAAAAAAATTCGACGATATTGCCGTCGTCGCCTGCGACATTGGTTAGCATCGTATTGGTTAGCTGTGTATTTTAATTTGACAGACGCCGTCGCTTGTCGTTGTCGCTCTTGTTCTACTTATCTGCCTTTATTGCGAAAAAAGACATTAATTTTTTGATTTTATGCGGGTTTAGTTTGAAACACACCAAGCGCGGCCCGTCGGCGACCATTTTAAATATTTGCCAATTTACTTACATAATGTATTTATAAAGTCGCATTTTGAGCAAAAATATAAGCAATTTTCCTCATAACTTTAATAGAAAATTTCTATGAAAAAAAATCTAACCCAAGTGAATCGTTTGCTTGGTGTGTCCCATCGTTTTAATGCTTAAATATAATAAAATTTTAAGCTGACTACTTACTCCCGTTTTTTTATGGTAACTCGAAAGACTCCTAAAATTTTTGCCAGCAAAGTTGGTTGATTTACCTGAAGACATTGGTTTATATAATCGAAATAATTTGGTGCAAAATTTTCAAAAATTGCCACATCCTGTTTACTCATCTCTTTTAGAATAAAACGATCATCCGATGTTTTGCTAAATTTAGAACCACTCTTACCACCGCGTGCCTCCCAAAAATGGCTATAGCAAAGCGACCGAACAAACGATCGCCTAATTTCATCAATATCATTTCCATCTCGACATTTGCCTGAGTTTAAACTATTATTACTCAATTTTCGGTCGAAGCATGAATGTCCACCTGGAGTCTCCTGAGAGTAGGTAGGGTCATAGGGAGATTTTAAAAAATTTGCTCTCAGCTGATCAAATTCTTTGGCAAAATAAATTTTACACGTAAATTGTGTTGCTAAATCTTGAAAATTTATCGAAACATGAGTATTCGATTTGGTTTTTTTCTCCTTTTCGGCACCCCCCACGTCCTTCGGCTGATCAGTATTTTCTGTTCCACCTGAATTAATATCCTGCGATTTTCGCTTTAAATGTGGACTATTATTTGTATCGCTGGCATATCCAGAATTAAGATTTTCAATAGCTTTTAAATAGTCGTTCGAGATTAGCGAATATGCAATAATCGAACTAATATCATTGTCTCGAATTAATACGGGAAATTGGCCTAGTTGAATGGTATAGTATTCGTTTGAAGGAAGCGGTGATGGAATTGAATTATTTTGATTCGATGCGGAAGGAATTAGCTGGCTTAATAAACTTCTGATGCCTTTTTTGTCCAAATTGGGATTTGATTTTTCCGAACCACTTATAATTTCCTCCAAAGAATTACGATCTTCTATAGAATTTGTGCTACCCGATTCATTTAAATCCCCCTTATTTTCCTCGTGATTCTCCATTTCGGCATGCAACGATTCCTCCGTACATATAAAACAATTTTCCGTTTTCTGTGGCTTCATTGAAATTTGTTGCGATTGCATTGTCGCTTCATGCAATTTGGGTCCCCAAATTTCTATACTTTCCGCTAATGACCGTTTCATCATAAAAACGACATTATTAATGTCATAACAAGTAACACCAATTTCAGTCATAGCCGTGTGAACTTTTTCAACCTTTGATCGAAATATCATTTGATCACGATTTACAAGTACCTTTAAGGTAGCCATCATAGGATGCTCGTCATCAGTCGAAATTAAGGCTAGCTTGTCATAGATTTTGGCGTACACTTCGTATCCTTTCATCGCAAAATTTTTTACCTCCTCAATAACTTGCGACTTATTTATTGACTTTGGTGGTTTTAATTTAATAATAAGCGATGGCAATGTTATCTCCCATGTCTCAATTGGAGAATATTCAAAACTGGCACAAATCCCATTATAAGAAAAATATTGGATGTAGTCGCGGTGCAAAGAGTGATCACAAATATGATCGTCATCTTCGATATTTCGTCGTTTGTAAGCATGTCCGTGAAATCGAAGCTCTAAGTATTTTGCAAATGACAAGCACCAAGTGTCTTTTGACATTGGAACACTTTTGGTTTGTTTCTGACAAATAGTACAGAAAGAATACATCTGAATTTCAGAATTTCCTTCATCTTTCTTCGATTCTTCACTTAGTGCTACCAAAATACAACCGTTTGAATGAACGTACCGCCGAATATGATCCAACATAAGTAAATTACATGATGGGCAAATATATGAAGTTCGAAAACAATAGCGTTCAAGGAATGAGCCCAACATAATATCATTTTGGCCGTAGAACGACATATTTAATAGCGACGGAGGCGCACAAAATGATGATGCTGTTTTGGGATTGTAGTAATAGCTACAAAATAAAACTGGAAGCCTTTGGTGATTGTAAATATCCAATGCGTCTCGATACACAATCTCTTCGATTGGTTTTTTTGGAGTGTTTAGATGTAACTCGTTTGGAGTTTTTGTTAAAATTTTCATTCGGTTTTTTTTTGGAAAACGTCCGCCACTTGCTCTGAAATTGGCTAACAACGCTTGAAATTCACGATTATCTACGGGCGTTATTATTTTGTGACGGATGAATCCATGTTCCGGTAGTAACTCAATATTAGCGAGTTCCAAATGATTATCGTGTGAAACAGGCTTTTCTAAATTTTCTGACCATTGCTTTGAGTAAAAAATTTCATTAGGGAAATGGCAACGCAAACTACATTTCTTTCCCGGCTCCGTTTCCAGAAACGGTAGGGGGAAGGTTAAACTAGGGCTGATTGTTAATATAGTTGAATTTAATGCCGTACGGAATCGATTGTCGTATGGAGTTTCCACGGTTAAATTAGTCAAGTTATCGTTTTGATTTATTTCACTTGTATCTTCTGCTCGAAGTGGATCTGAAAAATCCTGGACATTCTCTTTGCTTATAATTTTATCATCAAGTTTTTTGACATTTGATTTTTTTATCAGTTGGGCGATTGAATTTTGATATTGCTCATACTTCAGTTTTTCGTATTGACCTGGTAACGGTTCATCTGACGGAGATTGTTCTTTTGAATCAAAAATGCTAGGCTTTGGCGAAGGAGGCCGAGCATATTCATCAAGTAAAAATGAAAGCTCCAAACGCCAATTGTACCGAACAAACAACAAAAACGATGCTACTCTTTTTACTCGTGCCAATTCGTTGGTGTTTCCACCGCGTAATAGTACACAGCAACCTCGTGGGTTTGATGATGTCTCGAAGAACATTAAAGACTTTAAAACACCATTACCGTCACTAAAGCTTTTAATATAAAATAAGTCACAAACGCCTAGTTTCGGCTGGCCAATATTGGAATCAATTGAGCTAACAATATCGCATTGTAAATTCAAAGCTAGTCGCTCCAAGACCGATTGTTTCACATCCAAAACTAAAGTAATTCCTTGTTCGCGCAGCATATCTTGAGCAATACCTGAAACATTTTTATGTACCAATACAACATTTGGTTTTAAACTTAAAATTCTTGCGGTAACGTTTCTTAAATACTCTTTTTCCTGCAGTAGCAAAGTTTCAATTCGAACTAATTTTCCTTCAACTCGTTGATAAACAATCGCACATTGCAACAATAATATTCGAGGATTTTTTATTCGCGTTGGCATTTCCTTGTGCACAACGTTTTTCGTAAAAACAACACCACCAATAATTGTTGATTCACACCGCTGGCCGCCCGGAACTTTTTTGAAATTAACAAAATGTCTTATATCCATTAATTGCGTCCCACATAACTCGGGACGCAATGTATTGGCTACCCGAGCACAATGTTGAATTAATACTTTATTCCAAGATGGGTCGAGATTTTCAGTATGTAATAATTGCTCCAACAAAATCTCTTCGTGGTCGCAAAATCCTTCAAGCAGAGGTTTTGATCCAGCGCTTGACATTAAATTGTTTTCCAATTGACAATCCGTCATCTCCTGTACAATATCGTCTACATCAACTAAAAACTGAGTCGAACGGCGAGGAAGACTCTCATAGTTTGGCCGACTTAATTGCACCGAATTAGATTCAATATTTAATTCCAATTGAAATGAATTGCTATTGACTAAAGTAGCAGAGTTTCCATCTTTTCGGAATAATTTATATAAATAAATCTCGTCAAATTCATTACTAAGGGTATCCGATGGCGACTGGATTAAAGGTATTAAGAATCCAGCATCTATCATTGCATTTAATATGGCAATTGCTTGAATTTTATTCGACGATTTGTGATTTATAATCAAGTAGTTAATCAAATCGATACCACGATTTTGATTGGGCAATATTTTGAACATGTCTTCGTGGAGCAGTTTTAATGAATTTGATTGCTGCAATATTGATTTGCGATCTGCATTCGAAAGGCCTATTGATGTTATGGTTGCTAATCTTTCTTCCTGATAGCCAATTGAAAATTTTCGCTTTTCGTTTAAATTGTAGAGATTTGAATTGTTCTCTTCTTGTAAATTTACATGTGAGCCTGAACTCACTGACAATTTATTTGAGAGATCTTCTTTCAATGCTTGCAGATCGGATTTTAGATCGGTGTTAAGATCAGATGATCGTAAATAACTTAAAACTATTTTCGAGCAGTAAGTACACACTTTTAAATGATCTAGAATATAATTGGTACGTAAAAATGAAGAAATTATATAAGCAGAGCGATTCAAATTTGGAAGACAAAATGATGGTGCACATACCTGAACATTTTATTATTTTACCAGGTACAACTTGATTACAACATTTCGAACAAAATATCTGTCCGCATAATCGACAATGGTGTTTTCGGCGGAATGTTGAAAATTTAACGGAACATTCGTAACATTCTTTCGACTTATCATCAGGCATCCAAAATTTTTGTAATTCTGTATCTTTATAACTATGCAGATTCTATCAATACACAAGGAAAAAAACCGATATCAGAAACGTAAAAGTGAACAATTATTACTGTGGTAACAAGGCAAAACGTAATAACTCGGTTTTAAAAATCTTATGAGTTTTTTGAATTGTTACTTTTTTAAATGATTATTACGGTTGTTTGTAGTTGCTGGATTATTACAAAAAATTGATGATATGAATTCGAATATGGAGATTTCAAATTTGAAAAAAACGTCATATGGAATAACTCGAGTTATTACGTTTTGCCTTGTTACCAGTTATTATACTTACATTACTTCGTAATGCAACAAGATTGCTAATTCTTTGCAATACACTTAACGGTGTTCGATCCGAAACATTTTCGGCCATTATATCATCTTTAATAATTATATCACAATCAATTTTATTCTCTAGATCAGATGATGAGTCAGATTCAACTAAATTATTTAAACTATTTATACTACCACGTCCATTGTCGCCCATACCACCAATTGATGACTGGGAAGTGGTTGGTTGAATATTCTCACGTGTCAATGATGGCGCTACACCAATTAAACTTTCACTATTTGTGCTACTTATTATTAACGAAGGTGGATTTATATTTATATTATTATAATTATTATTATAAGCACTTGTTAATCTATTAACGAACTTAGAGAATATCGTTTCCGGTTCTTCACCAAAATCTCTTGAAAATTCGGTTAATTGTGATGGGGAATGTAAATTACGATTCATCTTGTATAAGTACAGTAATGTTCGTTATCAAAATAGCTAGTATTGTACGGTATATTACAAAAAATATTGTTTATGTATGTATTTTAATTATTTTAATACTTAAATACACTTTTTATTGTTTAAATTTGTTTACGAACCAACATTTATTTGGTCTGGAGTGGTTGTCTCTGGCGTAAGTTGAGGCAAAGCTAGGTCAGTCCATTTTTGCTCCTAGAAAAAAACACAAGAATAATTGTCCTAAAATGGTATACAAATTAAATAAAGTTTATCTTGCTAAATTTTTAGTAGGATATTCAGATAAACAATCCAATTGTTTGCCAATATTTCTCAAAATATACTTTTCACATAAATTTGTAAATTATTATCTGAATATGTGGGAGGTTCTCCGACTTTTTTTGGAATAGCAAAACCAACACAAATTTTTTTAAACATTTTTGAAGGTTTTGGGTGTTCTTACTTGTTCTTTCAATGTTAAATGTGAATCCGTACTGTCAGCTTCCGGATCTGGTAACTTTTCAGTAGGTACAATTATTTGATCAAACGGTAGTTCATCTTGTCGCCATGCATTATCTACAATATCAAGAAGTTCTCCATCAAAAGGAGGCTGTTTAAAAGCACAAAAATGAAGATTAGAACTAAAATACTACAATGCGTTTTGGACAAACAAATATTTTTCATACCTGACTATCCATAATTTATTTGTTTTTTGAAGTACATATAATTATATTATAATAGCTAGTTGATATCAATTCTAAACTTTAAAATGTTTTATTTAGATTAAAAAAAACTAAAATAATAATTTGTGTGTAGTCAAAATTCAATGGTCACATCACACCATAGAAATACAATATTACCAAAATTGTTGTTGTTTTCCCATACAAAATTTGTTCTCTGTCGCGTTGCACGTTAGAGTGAGAGGTGTATATAAAAATTCAGTATGGCGGATTCATCTTTCCATCGAAATACCAAAACAAACAATTACTGGCTTTATGCCTCATGGTGGATTCAGCGAGAAAAAATTTGCTGGCTCGTGATCACGAATTATTGAAATTTCGTCAACTTTTTACCCCATCCAATTTTTTGTTTACTTTTTTAAAACAGCAACCATAAGAAAAATTAAACAAAAATTTGGAGGGGGTAAAAAAGTTGACAAAATTCCAATAATTCGTGATCACGAGCTAGCAAATTTTTCTCGCTGAATCCACCATCAATTCCATTGTGAAAAATTGACTGAGCTGACTTGAAGTTTTTTTTTTTTTTTTTTTTTTTTATCAGTTTTTTAATTGGGTGCAGAGCGGACTTATTAACGGTCCTAGCTCCTTGTAACTGTCAGAGCTTCTGCACCCAATGCGCGATCCTGCAAGTAAAGATTAATAGCTACCTTAAATTTATTCATTTTATATTCCTTCGGAAATTTGAAATGTATTAGCGAATTCCACTTTTTTGATGTTCGGTATATAAATTCGCGCTTGATTTCTTCAGTTCGAGGTTTCGGGAGCTTCACCGTAAACCTATGTGCATTGGTTGTTCCTCTTGTTACTCTTGTTGTTGTAACGAATGGTGGTATTTTCTCCGATAGTTCTGCAGAACATTTACCATGTAAGCATCTGTAGAAGACGCAGAGTTCTGCAACATCTCTGCGATGCTGTAAGCTGTCTAGTTCTTGAGTAAGTCTGGGATTCCGTATGATTCTGATAGCGCGGCGTTGAACCCTGTCCAATAAGTGGAGGGTGGTATCAGACGCACCTCCCCAAACTTGACAGCAATACTCTATACATGGTCGGATGAAGGTTTTATATATCTGGAGAATGAAGTTGGAAAAAGACAAAAAAAATAATCCATCAGAGTGACAAAGACAAAGTATGTTGTTAAAACTCAAATTCAATCGCATCAATAGCAATAGTTTAATTAGTTTCTTCCAATCTGGGTTTAGAAAATTTCATAGCACTTCTATTGCGTTATTAAATGTATGTGATGATATTAGGCGTAATATGAATAATAGGGAATTGACTTCTTTAACTTTGTTAGATTTTTCTAAGGCCTTTGATTCTATTAATCACAGAATTCTTTTTAACAAACTCTTATCTCAGTTTAGATTTTCGGTTTCCGCTGCCAGACTAATTTTTAACTATCTTTCTAATCGTTCTCAGGCAGTTTTTTTCGACAATTCTTTGTCTGATTTCCTTCCTGTAATTTCCGGCGTTCCTCAGGGTTCAGTGCTGGGTCCTCTATTGTTTTCTATGTACATTAATGACATAGAATCCTCTATTCACCATTGTTCATTTCACATTTTCGCTGATGACGTCCAAATTTATAAAAATAGTCGTTTAGATCAGGGTTCTATTGATAGGAATATTTCTCTGATAAATGAAGACTTAAGTAATATCGCTAGTTGGTCGGTCTCTAATAGGCTTGTTTTAAATGCGAATAAATCTCAGTCGATCATAATTTATAAAAAATCGTTAGACACCTCGTCCTTTCCTGGTATTTTTCTGCAGGGTTCGCTAATTAGGTATTCAAATACTGTTAGAGATTTAGGCTTAGTTATTAATAAAACTCTTTCTTGGGGTGACCATTTAGTTAGTATTAGTAAGAGAGTCTTTGGTATGCTTAGTTGTTTGTATAAAGTAGTAGGATTTTCTGATAGTCAGTTTAGGAAAAAAATGTTTTTGTCTTATCTTCTTCCTCATTTTATTTATGGTGACGTAGTTTTATTCGGTATGCTTCAGGAAAATATGAACGTTCTCCAAAGATGTTTCAATGCATGTACTAGGTTTATTTTTGGTATTAGGAAATTCGATCATATTTCTGCCTACTCTAGCCTTGTTTTAGGATGTAGTTTATCTACCTTTTACGAATTTCGCGTTTGTCTTTTTATTTTTAAACTTCTCAAAGCTAAGAAGCCTTGTTATCTTTATAGGAAGTTACTTTTTAGCAGGTCTCATTCCTCAAACTTCCGCCTGATTCCGGCCAAAAATAGTTGTAGGTCGCTAAACAAATCCTTTTACGTTAGGGGAGTTTCTCTTTGGAATTCAATTCCATTGGAAATTAAGAGTTTAGGATCGGCCAAATTATTTAAGTCAAAATTTTTGGAGTGGCGTGATTGATGGGCAATACGTAGTTTTTTTAAATTTATTTTTAATATTATTATTATTATTGTTAAATTTTAATATTATTTCACCTCTTGCTGTACATTTTATTGTAAATGAGCTATTGCTCAAAATAGAATGTGTATGCATGAGATGGAAATTGTTTGAAAAAATTTAAAAGGTTTTTCTGCCTAATGGAAGCAGCTTCATCATTTTATTTTTGTTCTTTTGTTCCGTTTACTCTGTTTCCATCTGTGCTTTTCCTTTTAATACTAAATTATTGTTAAAGTACAATAAAATAAATAAATGTTGTTACTGTGGGTTTTCACTTGGGATGCCTTTGCGAATAAATAATCGCAATCTGTTTTAAATTTTTTCACACGGATAGTATACATTGAAAAAAAATACATATCGGGATTCGCGGACTTTTGGTCTAAAACAATTTATCTAAACCAATTTGACTAAAGCAATTTACCTAAAATCAATTTAACTAAAAACAATTTATCTAAACACAATTTGCCTAAAATCAATTTATCTAAAAACAATTCATCTAAAAACAATTCGTCTAAAGCAATTCGTCTAAAACAGTTTATCTAAAACAATTTACCTAAAAACAATTTATCTAAAACAGTTTATCTAAAAAGATTTCGTCTAACTACAATTGATCTAAAAACAATTTAACTAAAAACAATTCGTCTATACACAATTCATCTAAAACAATTTAACTAAAAACAATTCGTCTAAACTCAATTCAACTAAAAACAATTCATCTAAAAGCAATTCGTCTAAAACAATTCGTCTGAAGCAATTTATCTAAAATCAATTCATCTAAAAACAATTCATCTAAACCCAATTTATTTAAAAGCAATTGTTAGTAGACAAGTTTTGTCTTTGCTAAATTATCTAGTCATAACAGCTTTTGCTATTTTTTCATGAGTGTACCTAGTCCCGCTCAATTTCGCCGCTACCCAAGTATAACAAGACGAAACTAAAAATTGAGCTACCGTATTTTCCTTCGACTTTTGAGAAAATAATCGAAAGATAACTTCATTGTACTTATGATTAGTATTGGTGTGTATAATATACTATCGTGAATTTGGTTTGACATAGAATATTTTAGTAAAGTGTTTTCAGCTGCGTTGTAATATAGTTAAAAGATTTGCGTTTGTAATTCACGTTTACTTATAAATTCTAATTTTTTGTGTTAAAAAAATAATGGACACCCGATGTTAATACCAATAAGTTGTGATTGTGTCTGATTTTCAATTAAAACATAAAAATCAATTGTAATATGTTGATTCAATTTACTTTACTGTGCATATTCAAAGAAGGACTTCTACGCCATTTTCTTTACTTGTGAAATTCGGAAAATTCCAGCTTCAATTTATTTTAACTTAATAAATGTTTTTTGACTTTTGTATTTTAAATAAATTAATTTTTTTTAGATTTATTTACGACAGTATGTTTATTTTAATAAAATTAATTTCAAATTGGAATTTGTCGTTTGTTTCATTATAAAAAAAAATTACAGCCGTATTTCTAATTTGCCATTTACACATACCAAGCTCAAAATTAGCCCCGCCTTTTTTTATTTTTTATTCACAAATACATGCACACAATTTTTTTTGATGGAGTTTCGTCCAGTTTCGACTTATCGCGACAAGATTCATACGCTTTCTTAGCTTAAGTCGAAACTTAAGCTTAGTTAAAGTCGAAACTAAGCTTAGTTTAAAGTACGAAATATGACGAAAAAGTCGAAAGTAAAAATACTTGGGTATTTATTAATTTCAACCGTTTAGATTATTTAATCAAAAAGAAATACATAGTTTTATTTTTAATAATCACTTAAACTTTTAAAATAACTCCCAATAAAAAACACGTCTTGTGTGCATCGACATAAAATCAAAAAGAAAATATAATTTTTTGACTGATAATATTCAAAAAATAATTCTAGGTTCCCAAGTATTTTTACTTTCGACTTTTTCGTCATTTATTAGACATTAGTTCGAAACTAAGATTCGAATTTCCCTTAGTTTTAGTTTCGAGTTATTCTAAGAAATCGTATGAAACGTGTCGCGAAAATTCGAAACTGGACGAAACTCAATCTAAAAAAAATGTGTGCGTGTATTTGTGAATAAAGAATAAAAAAGGCGGGCCTAGTTTAGAGCATGTGTATGTATAAATTTCAAATTAGAAGTACGGCTGTAATTTTTTTTTTTAAATAAAATAAAAGACAAATTCCAATTTAAAATTAATTTTATTAAAATATTATTATTTTATGAACATTTGATAGTAAATAAATCTAAAAAAAAATTAATAAATTGAATCTGGAATTTTCCTAATTATATAAGTATGAATACCTATAGGATAAACCTATAGATAAAGAAAATGGCGTAGGAGTCCTCTTTTAAAGATGCCCAGTAAAGTAAACTGAATCAACATAATTTTATAGATTTTTATGTTTTAATTGAAAATTAAACACAATCGCAATTTATTGGTATATAAACATATAGTGTCCATATATTTTTTAAACATAAAAAATTAGAATTTATATAAAAAATGGTTAACAAACGCGAATATTTTAACTACATTACAACGCAGCTGAAAACACTTTACTAAAGTATGTATTTTATGTCAAACCAAATTCACGTTAGTATATTATACACACTAATACTATTCATATGAGTGTAATGAATTTATCTTTCGATTATTTTCTCAAAAATCGAAGGAAAATACGGTAGCTCAATTTTAAGTTTCGAATTGTTATACTTGGGTTATGTCCAGTCCCAAGCATTTTTATATTCGATTTTTTCGTCAAATTTCGAAGGATAATCTAAACTTAGTGTCATTTTTTCCTTCGCTCGAGTTCCAATTTATTAAAAGAAATCGTATGAAACGTGTCGCGAATACTCGTAACTCAACGAAACTCAATCTAAAAAAATCGTGTGCATGTATTTGTGAATAACGAATAAAAAAGGCGGGGCTAATTTTGAGCATGTGCATGTATGTGTAAATGCCAAATTAGAAATACGATTGTAATTTTTATTTTTTTTCTTAATGAAACAAAAAACGAATTCCAATTTGAAATTAATTTTATTAAAATATTGTTATTTTATGTAGATACAAATATTCGCAAATAAATCTAAAAAGAAATAAAAAATGTAATTTAACGTATATATGTAGATAAAAAAAATGGCGTAGGAGTCCTCCTTTTAAGATGCACAGAAAAAGTAAAGTTCCAAGTAAACTGAATCAACATAATTTTATTGATTTTCATGTTTTAATTGAAAATCAAACACAATCACAATTTATTGGTATCAGCATCGAGTGTCCAATTATTTTTTAAACACAAAATATTAACTTTATAAAAAAATGAATTACAAACGTAAATCTTTTACCCACGTTACAACGCAACTGAAAACACTTTACTAAAATATTTTACGTCAAACCAAATTCACGTTAGTATATTATACACACCAATACTAATCACAAGTACAATGAAGTTATCTTACGAATATTTTCTCAAAAATCGAAGGAAAATACGGTAGCTCAATTTTTAGTTTCGTCTTGTTATACTTGGGGTTCTACATAGCAAAAACAAAAACCTTACTATTAGCGGGAACTACCGGTTCGAAGAAAAGTGCATATACATTTCACCCATATATAAAAAAGAGACAGGCATACACAAAATTTCAATTTTTCCTTTCAAAATGTTACTTGGATTTTATATCTTTTGAGCAACTTTTACGAGAAATGTTAAACCAGTTCATCTTTTTCAGGTTTTTCCGTTCTTTTTCACCAAAAAAAAGTTGAATGTTGCAGTAAATAGTATTGAATAATACTTTTTGAGTATTCCTTCTCATTTTAATACAAGGAAATCATACTAAAACGTATTTTTTACTGTAAATCTTTTATCTTTTGGAAAAGAACGGAAAGATTGAATGTAAATCAGCTTTTAGTCGACTGGAAAGCGCTATGTAGGTTATGTAGCTAGATATAGTGAAAATATATCTCAGCGAAATTCTGACAGCTCTCGCGCATCAAAACAAATGGCGTAAACACAGCGATGTATTTAGGCTAATTTGTTTACATTTTGAGGTTAAAATTTGGCTATTTTGAATTATGTTTTTCCTCAAATTTATTCACAATAATTAATGTAATTTTAATTTAGATAGCACGCTAGCACTAGAACTTTTGATAACAATTAAGATAATTTTAATGTCATTAGCTTGCCTCGAACAAATTGAAATTTAAAATCGAGTTTTTTTATTGTTTGCTTTAACACGAAAAATGACATTTCTTTCTAAATATGCCTAGTTCGTACCTTAAATGGGTATAACATTACATATCCAGTGGTGTTGTTAATATTTTTTATATTTGTTAATTTCACATGTTATTTTAGAATTTACCTATAAAATAATGAGAATTTTTATATATTTTCCAATATAAATTACATTATGTAATGGAATCAAATTTCACATATCTTTATTTATAATTTTTTTTGTTTTTAAAACTATTACTCAGCCGACCCTTCTCTGAATTTTTAATTTATTTTAACTACTTCACTGTTGGCTGCGCACAACGATGAAAAAATGAGTTTCGCTGAGATATTATTTTCACTATACCTACATACATATTTCTAAAATTTAGTAAAGACACATTTTTAAAAACTTTTTTTGGAATGGCCAAGTTTAATCGGTAATTATTTTTATTTAAATAATTTTACATATATTGAGACGAATTCATCTAAAAAATTGTTTTTAGACAGATTGTTTTTAGTTAAATTGTTTTAGATGAATTGTATTTAGACGAACTGTTTTTAGATGAATTGATTTTAGATAAATTGGTTTTAGACGAATTGTTTTTAGATGAATTGATTTTTTTTTTTTTTTTTTTTTTTTTTTTTTTCGCTGGCGCTACATCCCATGGAGAGATTTGGCCGCTTCATTTTTGAAGTTTCATAATCATTTTTACAACGGATAATGAGTGATTAGTTCATTGATCCTTACATTAAACCAGCCTTGATTTTTTCATCACCCGCCGGGAATCGAACCCGGGACCTCCGGAGCTTAAAGCAAGCATGCTAACAACTGTGCCACCGGGGCGGCATTAATCGGTAATTATTTTTATTTAAATAATTTTACATATATTGAGACGAATTCATCTAAAAAATTGTTTTTAGACAGATTGTTTTTAGTTAAATTGTTTTAGATGAATTGTATTTAGACGAACTGTTTTTAGATGAATTGATTTTAGATAAATTGGTTTTAGACGAATTGTTTTTAGATGAATTGATTTGCTTTTAGATAAATTGGGTTTAGATGAATTGATTTTAGACAAATTGATTTTAGATGAATTGTTTTTAGTTGAATTGTTTTTTAGTTAAATTGTTTTAGATGAATTGTGTATAGACGAATTATTTTTAGTTAAATTGTTTTTAGTTAAATTGTTTATAGGTAAATTGTTTTTAGATCAATTGTAGTTAGACGAAATGTTTTTAGATAAACTGTTTTAGATAAATTGTTTTTAGGTAAATTGTTTTAGATAAAAAATCCGTTTTCCGTCATTAATAGATTCTATATAATCCCGAAGTTCAAATCTATAGCTCCTCGGAGGGCTAAGCGGGGGGAGGGGGCGGGGGGACCGCAGCGACCTCCCGTGTGCCCGTGAGAGTTACTGAATCCATTAGCCTCTACAATTCGAAGTTAAATTAGTCGATGTGACTTTATTTTAATGTAAAATCTAAAAAAGATTAATGAAAACATTGTTATGTAATTTGAAAACAAGATTTTGAGAAACAAGATTTTCTCCAAAAGGATTTTTGGTGACAAGATAATGTAAAATAAGATTTTGGATAAAAGATTTTACTTTGATCTATGTCTGAAAGGTTGACGAAGCAATTTCCACTATCATAAATATTAAGAACTTTACGGAAAACTCAAATTTGATAGACATTTTATAAATTTTAATTATAATTTGGTCCGCACTTTGATAATTATGTTTTACGGGGACCGCAGCGACCTCCCGTGTGCCCGTGAGAGTTACTGAATCCATTAGCCTCTACAATTCGAAGTTAAATTAGTCGATGTGACTTTATTTTAATATAAAATCTAAAAAAGATTAATGAAAACATTGTTATGTAATTTGAAAACAAGATTTTGAGAAACAAGATTTTCTCCAAAAGGATTTTTGGTGACAAGATAATGTAAAATAAGATTTTGGATAAAAGATTTTACTTTGATCTATGTCTGAAAGGTTGACGAAGCAATTTCCACTATCATAAATATTAAGAACTTTACGGAAAACTCAAATTTGATAGACATTTTATAAATTTTAATTATAATTTGGTCCGCACTTTGATAATTATGTTTCTGGATTTTAGTATTTTGAATTTTTGTTTTTCTGAGGTTTTTGTTTCTGGATTTTTTTCGGGATTTTCAGTTTCTGTATTTTTTTCTAGATAAGGTAGCCAACCCTTAATTAATTTTTAATTATATGACAAAAAAAAACGTAAGAAGATTTTAATATTTAAGGAACTATTAAACATTTTTATATACAAATTTTGATAAAACTATAAATTTTCGTTTTCATAAAAATATAAATTTTGAAAATTTTCATTCATAAAAAGATGAAATATTAAAATCAATTTCAATTTCAATTACAAACAACCTTTCAACATTTAGCCTTTCGACACAATCGACCTTTCGACATTCGGCCTTTCGGCCTATTCGGCCGTTCGGCATTCGGCCTTTCGACACATTCGGCCTTTCGGCATTCGGCCTTATGAGACATTCGGCCTCTCGGCACATTTGACCTTTCGAGGCTAACGGCTTCGGTAACTCTCACGGGCACGCGGGAGGTTCCTGCGCTCCCTCTCCCCGCTTACCCTCCGAGGGGCTTTAGATTTGAACTTCGGGGGACTTAGGAGCCGGGATCAGCAAATATGTCGCATTGCGTGCCGCACGTAGGAGCGGATTATAAAGAATCTATTAATGGCACCTACTAAAAAGAAAAATAATTACACTATTTTGTTATGCAAGTATAATTGCAAATAAATACGTGGAATTGACCATGGATCCACCATCAATCGTTCATACGATCAATTGTCCACACGATCAATTGATCCACGATTAATAGTTCATTCGATCAATTGTATTCACGATCAATTGTTTCCACGATCAATTGTGCCTACATTCAACTGTTCACGTTCAATTTTAACACGATCAATTATTTACAATGCGACTAATAAAGTAAACCAAACAAACGGTATTCCAGTCCAAAAATTTGTGACTAAAACACCTTTCAAGAATGTTGTTCAGTCCAAATGCACAAAGGGCATTTCAGTCAAACTGTTTTCTGACCGAAATACCTTTTTTCGATTGAAGTTCCTTTATAAAAGAAGTTTTAGACATAATATATTTGTATGCGAAATTTTGTGATTGAAACTCCTTTCGTTTTTGACTGAATTGTTTTTGACTATATTCCCCAAGAACAATTTTGTCTGGTATTCCTTTTTACTTGTTTGACTGAATTACCTTTTCAAAAGGTATTTTAGTCACAAATACAAAAGGAATTTCAGTCAAAAAAGTTTGACTTGAATGCCTTTTTAGTTTTTTGATCAAACTTCCTTCTGAAAAGGCATTTCAGTCTAAAATTATTTTGACTGAGTTGCCTTTTAATTTTTGACTGAAACTCCTTTCCGTTTTGGACTGAACTGCTTTTGACTGGAGGCCCGGAGCCAACTAGTAGGTCTACGAAGGCATTTCAGTCAAAAAAACCAACCAAACAAAATGTATTCCAGTCCAAAAATGTGTGACTAAAATTCTTTCAAGAAGGTTGTTTAGTCCAAAAACACAAAGCGCACTTCAGTCAAACTGTTTTCTGACTGAAATACCTTTTTTTTTGGACTGAAGTTTCTTTTTTAAAGAGTTTTAGTCATAATATTTGTATTGGAAATTTTATAACCGAAATGCCTTTCTTTTTTTAACTGAATGGTTTTTGACTGAATTCCCGGAGAACAATTTTGCCTGGAATTCCTTTTTAATTGTTTGACTGAATCATTTTCTCAAAAGGTATTTCAGTCATAAATGCGAAAGGAATTCTAGTCAAAATAGTTTTGACTTGAATGACTTTTTAGTTTTTTGATTGAACTTCCTTCTGAAAAGGCATTTCAATCTACTAAAACTGTTTTGACTGAGTTGCCTTTTAATTTTTGACTGAAGTTCCTTTCTGTTTTTGACTGAAATATTTTTCAGCCACTTTACACTTGAGTAGTAGTGGCGGAAGTTGGGCTGACCTACTTTGTTGTTGTAATTTCAAGGTCATTGTTGTCTAGGTTGTTGACCTACTTTGTTGTTGTAATTATCTAGGTAATCGTTGTTGTTATCTAGGTCGTTGATCGACTTTGTTGTAAGATCGATGACTAGGTCAAAAATCTGGCACCACGCCCCCCATTTCCGATTTTAAATGGTTCATGAACAATTCAATATCGCACGTCCGATTTTAGATGGTTCATGACGTACTTTATTGCTAATTTGTAAACAATTGAAACGAGATCAGAATAATAATTTATAAAAATTATTCTTTATCGATGTTTCCTGTTTATCAGTAATTAAGAATCACGCGAGTAACAAAATGGAAGACAGGCACAAGGAGGTTATATTAAAAAATCTTATATCATTATGTCAGGTGTTAAAATACGAAAAGTTTGCAAACAAATGTTTGGATAAAAATATTATTTCACGGAAAATGTTAGATATCATTGAAAACCAGTCTAAAGACCAACGATTGGAGAATTTACTAAGGAAAATAACGTGTCGGGGCCAGATGTATTTTTAAAATTTCTGGATATATTATTGGAAGAGATAAGTGAATTAATAAAAGTTTGTACAGAGATTTGTAATATTTAAAAAATATATTTCTGAAACATATAAAAGGAAGTGTTTTAATTATTAGTATCATACTCTGTGTATTCCGTGAAACAATGAATATTATTCAACCCTTTACAATGATGGTAGCCGGACTAAAAGCCGAAAACTACATTCGTGTTAGAATTATTGAGACATTTAAATATTAGGAAAATTTTGTGGTGCAATGTTGTAGCAAAAGCCATACCGAAAGACATGCTAAACACAAGCCGAATAGAAATTTCGAAAAATGTTCCAGTTACTTTTGAAAATATTGAGGATGGTACTCTTATAATATTAGATGATCTAATGACAGAGGCTTACAATAAAAATATTTGCGAACTGCTTACGAAAGGTTCTCATCATAATAATATATCTGTGGTTTTAGTAACTCAGAACATTTTTCATCAAGCAAAATACTGTAGTAGTTTTTAAAATACCCTTGTGATAAATTTCAGATTTTATCGCTCGCTAGACAAATATACCCTGAAAATTCAGTAGATCTTATGAGGGTATATGATGAGGTTACTTCGAAGCCGCATGGTTATTTGTTTTTTGATTTGGCTCAATCAACAAATGGACACTTTTGAGTAATAGCTCTTTAAACTAATACTCCGGTAATTCATTATCACGCTTCACAGTTAAACTTCCAAATACTATAACCTTTGATTCTAGTGATAAATGTTATGTAGGGCTAACGAATGTTGCCCATACGTCGGTAAAAAATCAAGTACTTTCAACGAAAATTAAAATTAAAAAAACTGCAAAGTCTGGTTATGTGAATGAAAAATTAAGTGATTTGTTCAATGCAATTCCAACATTTTATAAAAAAATTAAGGAAAATGGTTTCTTTGATCGTTACCGAGGATCAATTGCACTAAGACCATTCACTTATATTAAGAAAGATGCTAAACCATTTATTCAGCTTAAATTATTGGAAAATGTGAATGCAATACTTATAATTATGTATAAGTAATGTGGAATATACACCTGAGGAATTTTTTGATATGTTATTTGCTCAGGTTAAAAAATAACAATGGCCAGAGGTTATTAAATCTATGAGAAGTAATATGAAAAATTTCGAATTAACAACTGAGATGAATACTAAAATACAACAATTCAAGGAGAAATATATTGAAGAAATTTTAACAACTCGAGCTATTCAAACGTCGAATTATGGGTGATACATCAGTCCGTTGTTTGTTTATGACTCCTTTCGGAACAGAAACCGATAATAGTATACCTCGTTCGTATCAAATAGATAATATTCAATATTACTCTATTGAAAAACATAGTATATCCGAAATAAGTATTTTAATAATAGATGAACAGGGAGAACAAGTAAATTTTGAAGATGGTCTATTCATGACCAGTTTAGTTTTACACTTTCGAAAAGGTATATAAAGAAGATCAACGCGTCGACTCAGTCACTAAATAAACAAAGAAAATGGATAGATATTACACTCAATATTATTCTCTCTAGTCTGGGGATGTTACAGCCTTGAAGATTTTGGTCCACTATAACGATTTCAAAATGGATATCAAAAGGGAAGGGGGATTGGAGGATTTTTTAGTGGAATATTTCGATACTTAACTCCATTGCTGTCGTCGGCTTTGCAAGGTGTAAAAAGTGGAGTTATCGAGGCAGGGACCGATTTTCTTCACGGAAAACCTGTTAATGAAATATTCCGTGATACATCAATTCAGATGGTCGATAAATTAAGAGATAGAGCAGAAAAAAAAATAAAAAAATGTCAGGCTCTGGAATTAAAAAACGTTCGAAAAAATCAATAAAAGGATCTTTCAAAGCAAGGATTATGTAAACAGTCGAAAAGAACCGTGGGGGAAACACGGTGAGCAAAACATAAATTAAACAAAAGTCGTATTATTGATATATTCACATAATGTCGTTTACCGAATGAATGAAATCAGAACTAGATCTGTTCAAACCGCCATCAATTCAAACAAATATTTAAAAAAATCAAGAAGTACCATACAAAGACAAACCTATCACGAGTTTAGAAAATCAAACATATATTGAATTTGCATGTCATGGACATGGTGATTCATATTTAGATTTATCATCTATAAATTTACGTTTAAAATTTCATATAACTAAAGCCGATGGTAGTATGTATGTAGAGGCGGACAAAGATAGACCCGGACTAGTCAACAATATATTACATTCACTTTTTCATCAAGTTAGCATTTCTTTAAATGCAAAGAATATAAATTCAAGTAATGCAAATTACAGTTATCGAGCATATATAGAACAATTATTAAATTATGGTGTCGATGCACATATGTAACGATACTCCAGTGTACTTGGGTTTGGCGCTATCACAAAAGTTCATCAGAAGTGTTCTATGTTTATTATTATATAATTGAAACATATATTATTATTATTTTATTTATATTTATTTTAATAATTATCAGTTCAGTTACATTAACGTCTGTGCTTCACTACAACCTTTTAATAATTATCTTGTTACGTTTTGGTGTTACCTAAAGTGTATCACATTAATTTATAATAGTCCACATAGGTGGCACTATACATTATTTTAAACATCTCCCTTCTTTTAAAAATTAAATTAAATTAAATTCTTTAATTCATTCACCCTTTTTTTTTACATATTATATTAATTTTATAAGTTTAATTTTTCGGGAGGTTTTATTACTCTACCATATCTATTAGTATAGTGACTGCTAGTTGGATGTTCTATATTAGTTCTATTAAGATTTACATTGTTATCAGTATTATTTAACCGGTGATTATCAGTTCTGTTATCATTTCCAAGACTGTTGTTTCTAGTGTGATTAGTATCAGTTTCATTTGTCATATATTATTGATCAAAATTACGATTTCTAAAATTTGGGCTATTTTCAGACTTTCGTAAATGTTTGGCGTTTCTTCGTTTTGTTCGATTGTTTTCATCTTTATTAAATAGGATCGTGGTGTTTCATGTTTTAGTGTAACTGTTCCTCGTTCCCATATTTTGCCATTTTTATAAACTATTTTATCACCTTCCTTGAAATCTGGTCTTTTACGAGCAGACTTATCGTAATACTTCCTTATTTTATTCTTTTGTTCAATCATTGTATCGCGAAAGTTTGGAACAATTTTTGGTTGTAATATGTTATCTGAGATTGGAATACGAGTTCTGGTGAAGCGACTCATTAACATCTCATTCGAGGACAATTTTAAACTCGCAACTGCCGTGTTGCGATATTCTAAAAGAAATAACTCAATGTCCGTTTCTGTTTCTATCGATTTTCTTAACATGGTTTTACATATTCCTGCTGCCTTTTCAGCCTGACCATTTGACTGTGGGTATCTAGGATTTGAGGTTATTACTTTGAAATTCCATTCATTTGCAAACTTTCTAAATTCAAGACTATTAAATGGGACATTGTCACTAATAAAAGTTTGTGGGATACCATGAGTGGAAAATATGTCTTTCAATTTTTTGATAATCTCATGAGTGGTTTTGTTTTCGATTGTTTTCAATTCTATGTATTTAGAAAAGTAGTCTACAAGAACTAAATAATTCTTGTTTGCTATTTCCAATAAATCAGCGCCTACTTTCTGAAATGGCACACTTGGAGTTTCATGAGATATCATTTCCTGTTTTATATTGGAACTTTGATATTTTTGGCTCGTGCAATTGTTTTGCAAATGCCAAAATGAATATCGTGAACTTTTTTAACCATCTTCTGGCGAAGTGACTGAGGTACCACTATCCTGTCCCTGTAATATACTATATTGTCTTCAACATATATCTCATTTTGCTTATTCCAATAAATTCGAAGGGAATTTGGTGCATTCTTTGTAGAATTGTCCCAACCAGTATGATACATGTTGATTAAATCAATTAGAATGGGATCTTTCAAAGTCTCGACTTGAAATTCACTTCTTCGTTCGTCATACATGTTGATAGTGTGAACCACATCATTGAGGTCGTCATCAGAGATATCTTCATCAATTACTTGTGTACATGCCCTAGACAATGCATCAGCAATGTGTATATATTTTCCGGGTAAATAAATCACTTCTAGCTCATATATCATCAATTTGATTTTAATTCTCTGAAGACGATTTGAATTTATTTCGCTTATTGCTTTATTCATGATATTCACTAACGGCTTATGGTCTGTATCAACCTTTACTTTTCGTCCGTATTATATAGTTATGAAATTTTCTGCAGGAGAAAAGTATTGCTAGAAACTCTTTCTCAATTTGTGCATAATTGATTTCTGCAGAAGTTAGACTCCGTGATGCATAGCAAATGGGTTTTCCGTCTTGTAGTAGGCAACAGCCTATCCCATTTTTCGATGCATCGGTCTGAATTTTAATTTCTTTGTCTTCATCGAAATTTGCTAATACGGGTGAGTTAGTGATCATTCTTTTGAATTCGTTTACTATTTTTGTGTGACTCGGTAGCCAATAAAATTCAGAATTATTTTTTAAAAGTTCCCTTAAGGAGGTCGTTAGCTTCGCAAAATTAGGAATAAAATTTCTTAAATAGTTTAGCATACCTAAATATCGTTGTAAGTCTTTCTTACTTGATGGCATGTCATATTTTATGATGCTATTGATGCGGTCTGGGTCTGGAGCAATTCCATCCGCTGAAAATAAGTGACCAAAATATTTTACCTTGTCCAGTTTGTATTGAATTTTCTTAATGTTGAACTTTATGTTTAGTTCTCTTGCTCTGTTCACGACTTGGTTGAAAATATTATCATGCTGTTCATTAGAGGTAGCTGAGATGAGCAGGTCATCTATATATACAAAGACGCCTTCTATATCGCCAAAGTTTTTTGTATTATATTTCTGAAACACCTCCGATGCTACGTTTATACCAAACGGAAGCCGATTGAACTTGTAGCATCCATAAGGAGTGCTAAATGTACAAATGTCAGACGATTTATCATCTAGCTTTATCTGCCAGAAATTTTTTTTTAAGTCTTAGACACTAAATACTTTTTTCCCTTTCAGTTGCGCACACAAATCTGATAGGCTGCGAATTACGCAGTAGTCCTTGACAATGTTTGCATTTAAATGTTTGGGGTCCAAGCATAATCTTAGTGATTTATCAGGTTTTTCAACAATAACCATTCTCTGCTGACCACCCATTTGGATTTTCTACTTTGGATATTATTTCTGACTCTTCCATTTGTTCTAATTTTTCTTTAACTTTGTCTTCTAATTTTAGAGGAATTCGATAGGTGCACTTGAAATCGGAATTGAATTATCTTTTAATTTTATTTAGAACAATCTGGAAAACAGCCTAAACCATTGAATATGTCTGTGTTATTTCGAATGAAGTTATCTTTCTCAGACACTACCTCGTTAAATTTTTTAATTATTCCTAGCGTATGTGATGTACTTAACCCTAAAATTGGTGTTGAGTCATTCGTTACTACGATAAATCGTTCCTTGATTTCTATTTTATTTAACGAGAGTGATAATACCTACGACAGATCCTAATGTTTCGATTATAAAACCACCAAATGCTTTTAATATTACGTTACTATTTCCTAATTCAATCACGATCAATATTAATGTCATTACCAGTAATGTCAATACCTGCATCAATACTACTTCAATATTTTTTAACCTTACACAATCATTACTAATGACAGTAGTAGAAGCTTTTTTTTCTTAAATTTTACATGGATCCTAAAGAAAAAGCGTGTATTGTATCTGTATCCTCCAATACATAAAATATATCATCCATGTTGATGAATTTTTATTATTTATATACAATTGTATACTTTTTTTATATTTATTTAAAAAATATATTTACGTAGATAACCTCAAATTTATGTAATATTCAATAGTACTGACACACAGTAATGACGCGAACCCTACACTATCATTAATAATGACAGTATCCCCACCACACATCAATAATGATGTCTCGAAATCAAAAAATCCGGATTTTCATCATTACCGGCCATCATTCGTCATTACTTCAAGTTACACGATCAATATTAATGTCATTATCGGAAAGGAATGACATTATTATTGACCATGTAATGGTTGCTAATGTGTTTGCTAATTTTATTAGATATGTACAAAAGAATGATATTTACGTCACTACCAGAATCTATTTTAAATTTTACAGTGATATTTTCTACAATAATTTCTCTGTACCACCCATTATTTTTTTGTGAATTTAAATCTATTGATAGAACATACAACTTAGCATTATTACCGACCTCAGTTTCACTCTGGGTATTTGTAATGTTATTTACTTTTCTATGCAAGCAAACGTCAGATGTGTGATTCCATTTGCCACAATTTCTACACTTTTTTCCTTTATTCGGACAATTACCAAATTTGTGATATTTATTACATTTCTTGCATACCGCATTATTAATTTATTTGTGGGGCTCATGGTTTACATACTTCTTCTAACCACCTGCAGATTGTTTATTGCTGGGTACACTTCTGACATTTGCTGGCGGTACATAATTTATCTTATATCTAATTTCATTATTATTTTGTGTTTTAATTTGTGAAACTATTTTATTAGATTGTACACACCTGATTTGTCTTCGAGTAATTTCTGCAGCACGACATATTTCTACAGCTTTTTTCAAATCCAATTCATCCGTTTTGATCATGTTCTCTTGAAGATCCCGGTTGGTGATTCCCAAAACTATACGGTCCCACCTGGTTACATTACAAATGCTGAATTTCATCAAAATCTTATAAGAACTGGCCAAGTTCCTACCTAATTGGACATATTCCAGAACTTTAGCTAAAATTCAGTATAGAATCCCATTTCCATCGCGAACACCAAATTTCAGCAAAATCGATTAAGAAATATCTAAGTTCCATCCCAGTTGGCCATATTCCAGAACTTTATCCAAAAATCAGTTTAGAATCCCATTTCCATCGTACATACCAAATTTCATAAAAATCGGTTAAGAAATGGCCAAGTTTCATCCCAGTTGGCCACATTCCAGAACTTTATCGAAAAATCAGTTTAGAATCCCATTTCTATCGTACGTACCAAATTTCATCAAAATCGGATAAGAAATGGCCAAGTTCCATCCTATTTGGCCATATTCCAGAACTTTATCCAAAAATCAGGTTAGAATCCCATTTCTATCGTACATGCTAACTTTCATCAAAATCGGATAAGAAATGGCCAAGTTCCATCCTAGTTGGCCATATTCCAGAACTTTATCGATAAAACAGTTTAGAATCCCATTTCCATCGCCCATACCAAATTTCATCAAAATCGGTTAAGAAATGGCCAAGTTTCATCCCAGTTGGCCACACTCCAGAACTTTATCGAAAAATCAGTTTAGAATCCCATTTCTATCGTACGTACCAAATTTCATCAAAATCGGTTAAGAAATGGCCAAGTTCCATCCTAGTTGGCCATATTCCAGAACTTTATCCAAAAATCAGGTTAGAATCCCATTTCCATCGTACATGCTGAATTTCATCAAAATCGGATAAGAAATGGTCAAGTTCCATCCTAGTTGGACATATTCCAGAACTTTATCCAAAAATCATTTTAGAATCCCATTTCCATCGCGCATACCAAATTTCATCAAAATCGGTTAATAAATGGCCAAGTTCCTTCCTAGTTGGCCATTTTCCAGAACTTCATCCACGAATCGTTTTAGAATCCCATTTCCATCGTACATGCTGAATTTCATCAAAATCGGATGAGAAATGGCCATGTTCCATAATAATTGGTCATATTGCAGAACTTTTTAATTTTCTATCGTCTTTTATCGGCGAGTATTCCAAAAAAAATCGTACGATCGTTAAGGGTTAACAAGTAACTAACGCAAAATGTGAAAAAAGCCGGTTTTTTAATTTGATGAATACTTGTTCCTTTAATTGTTTTGTAAAACTTTGATCAATCTGTCCGAAAAAACGGTTGGATGGATCAATTTGAAAATAATACAGGGCTATTAGGAGTACATTAAACTGTAAAATGACCTAGTAACATTAGTCTTTTCATCAATATTTGTAAAGTAACGGTAGATTTATTAAGACAACCTAAAAAGTCGTTTTTTTGTACTTTTTTCAAATCAGTATTGACGACTGGAGGATCGTGGGTACCACGTAGCGGAGAAATTTGGAACTGAACGAGCTATCCCAATTTGACGTTTAAGATATTATGAAACGTCATTTATGTTTATATTTCGTTATTATGAAATGTCATTTAAGGATAGCTTCCTTTAATTTAAAAAAGATATAAACACTTAAATGCGATGTACATAATACGCGCGTGATTTTTTGTTATTATGGAATGTCATTTAAGGATAGCTTGCTTAATTTTGAAATTTCCTGGTAGGTCGGCGTTTTCGAACATTTACAATCGTCAATTGAGAGTGAAAAAAAAATTTGTTCTCAACTAATCATTAAAGGGTCTTGTAGGAAATTTACTGAAGTTTTTATGGCTGCCCTAAAGTTTACTGTGCAGTCATTGGTTGCTGAGATATCGATGATCAAAGACAAAAGTATCTTTTTTGATTCAAAGTCAGATATCTCAGCAAAAAGTTGACATAGAGAGACCAGAATGAAATTAAATTTACGCCTAATTAACAGGCTAACCGACCTATGCATTGGTTTAACTTAAAAAAAATTTCCCGAGCCCATGGCACCTTACAAATAAAACAAAAAATTCGAATTTTTTTTCTTCGCGCTCTTTCTTATGATTGCTTGGTAACGGTATCTCACAAAAATTTTCCGTTCAAAAGTCTCAAAACTAGAGATTTGAAGCTTTAAAATGCTTTTCTTTTCATCTCTATACGACCGTATTTTACTAATGTGGTTTTCGATTCACCAAAAAAGAGCAAGTCTGCTTGCTCTTTCTGCTGTCAAACTGTTCGATTCTTCAAGAAAAACGCTCGGTCGAGCAAAATTGTTGTTGTTTTACGAATCTCGATTTTTTGGCAGATTTACAAACACAAACACAAATAGAACTGTCATTTTGAATGACATTTTATTCGATTTGAGTTTATTGAAAGCGTCATTTGTGTTTTGTGTTTTTTTTTGTGTTTCTGTTTATTTTTTTATAAATATTTTATATTAAAGAATTAATTTGTGTTTAATTAATACACAAATATGGATTTAATGAAAATTATAGGTTATGTTTATACAAACGTCATACACACACACATATATATTAAGGAGCAACTGTTCGATTCACCAGCAGTAGAGAGTGATCTTTTAAAGATTTGTTAAAAGGTGAATCGAAATCGACATAAGATAGAGCTCTTCAAAAAACACTAAAAAAATTAGTGTTCCTTTAATTTTTTGGAGTAGTGTAGATAAAATTTCAAAAATCAAATAATTTACTTGGGAGTATTGAACAATGAAAGAAGAGACTACTAGATAAACTAGCAGTGAATAATGGATATCATTTAGCACATTCGAAAAGAGACCATAGTAAATTTATAGTAAAATTTATTTTTGTTATGTTGGTAAAAAATTTACTAAAATTACCTTGCCCATACAAAAAGTTCAAATACAATAAAATCCAATATCGAAAAAATTCGAACACGCATTTTCATGGATAATAAATCGCTTGCCATTTAAAATATATTTTTTTGTATTTAATTCGAAATAAAGTTAATTTTTCGTCACATAAATCCGGTCATTAAGATTAAAAATGCCAAAATAATAAAAACATCGACATAAAAATTTACTATAAATTTACTACTCATGTTCTGAAAAAGATTGACAAATTTTATCTTCGAATTTTACTACAAACTTACTTTGGTCTTTTTCCGAACATGCTAATTATACGAAAATATATTATAATACCTATAAAGGACATAACTATACTTTTCCATAGTAAACTTGCGGTCAATGATATTGGAAGATTTATCGATAATGCAGTACATATTTGCCGTCTTACTTTGGTAAAAGTTATTCCTATCCGGATAGGAATAAAATTTTGCCCAAAGTAAGAGCAATTCTTCTTCAGAATAATTTTTTTTTTTACTTTCAACAGTTGGCACCAAGCTCTAAAATATAATTTATTATTTAGAATTTTAACAAATACAAAATAATGATATCAAATTATTGAATAAGGTATAATTATTCCAAATGATAATTAATAAAATTTAATATTCTGATTTATCGAAAAATTGAAAATTGTTATTTACTACCAACTCATAAAACTAAATATACGTAATATATGTACTCTAGTGGTAAACACTACAACTACGAGAAGAAGAGAATTTTGCTATTCCTTCTTCTCAGCGGAATGAAACTCTTCATTCCGGAATGAAAATACACGGCACTGTTGTTGTAAAATTGCCAAAGTAAGACTACAATTATTTAATACGTGAAAACATAGTACGGGATAACTTCTAAAGATGTCAGCTTTAACAATTTTTAATTTTTGGTAAATAAATAAAAAATAAAATTAATTTTTTTTATAATTGATGTCTAGTTGTAAGTTTTATTCGGGTTTTTTGCTTTTGTTTACATTTTTGTTTCGATACAACAAAAAAAAAATTTAAAAACTACTAGTGCCATCTTTAGATTTAATCTATCTATCGCCATTTTTTGACAGCGAAGACCTTTATAGGTACATAATTTATTTGATTATAAGTGATGAAACAAACGTATAATGAACATATTATACGTTAGTCGTGCACAAAAATATATTTTATGATTTATTTATAGAAAATGGGTTATTTATGAATATTTCATTATTAGTATTATATATTTAAATTTAAAGCAAAACAAATCACAAAAATGTTAATAAAAAACAAGTTTTAACGCAAACGATCCTTAAATAAAATCAGTTGAGTGGTATGAGGGACTTTCCCAAAATCGATTTTAGTTCATTTGTCCCCACGCTTGGGCAGCGCTGATTACATTTTTTTTTTACATGCAAAAATAAGTAAAATCATGTTTACAAATACAAGTTTCTTGTCTAAATTAGTGGATATCCCCGTACTTTTTTTTATGATTAATAAAATTGAGTATGTTGTGATTAATAATAAATATCAAATTTTAAAATTAATTTAGTCGAAATTAATAATTTAATGAAACATTCAAACACATGTTTCACCATATAAAAGACGAAATATTTTAGCCGCTAGTCAGCAAGCGTTGTAATTCTATTTGGGAAAATCCCTAATCGGGTATTTTAAATTTTGAATATGTAATTTTAATGTTTAATAAATTATAGCCGAGCCACCAAGACTAGGTAATGTCATTTTCCATTACTATTTTTTTATTATGTCGAGTTTAGTTTTTTTGCATCGAGTTTAGTTTTTTGAGGTCAATCGTAAACGACATAAATAAATATTTCTACCAAATTTTTATTTAAAAAAAAAAAATGTCCGTTTAAGATATGGTTAAGTCTGTCTCCCAACTGTTCCACCCCGCGCGGATATGCCGAATGAGGTACATTATAATTCATTATTATTATTATATGTTCATTTTTATTTCGACCCTGTCAAATTAACATTTCTACTAATCGTTGTTAAAAGTCTTTAAAATTTAAATTTCGGTTACATATAAAAAGTTGACATTTTATTGACTTTTCAAGTGTTTTTGTTGCCCGATATAACACGTTTAGTACTTTTAGTACAATTTTTTAGTGATCACTAAAATCACTGTGTTCCATTGGAAACAATTTGCTACTGCTAAGTACTTATGAGTAGATGTTCAATGCAAATAAATTATAATACCTATGTGCCTTTAAAGCGCCGCAAGAGGCGCTACGATTTGTACGAGCCAATGGTCGTAACCGGTTATTTATGCACCGCATTTATATTTAAATTCAAATATTATTGATAAATTAATTACCTATCTAAAGGAATTTAATTTTGTTATTGCAAAAAAACGATTATTTTGAAATAAATTCACTAAGAAACATGTCTAATTATGCAATTATTTACCGGTTGACCACCATTGGCTAAGTTGTAAAACCGTTCACCAGATGTCAGCCACTTTGCGTTAAAAGGCGAATAAAGGTCTTCGCTGTCAAAAAACGGCGTGAGATGTATTAAATCTAAAGATGGCACTAGTAGCTTTTTTAAATTTTTTTTTGTTGTATCGAAACAAAAATGTAAACAAACAGCAAAAAACACGAATAACGGGATGCAAAAGGGATTTTTCATCATCTGATTACGATCGGTGATGACGATGAACACATCTATGACCCCCTGTTGAGAGTGCGGAATCCATGGGCCGACCCACCTTTCATGTCAGTACTATAGGCTGGCATGAAGCAATGCAATGTGCAGGTGGTTTAAACAAAAGCGGGTCTATAGCCGTGCGTCCTCGAGTTGGCTGGCAACACGTCCTAAGGTAGGACGTTAAAAGGGAACTGCGATAGATTGGGAGTGCCTAGAGCCCCAGAAAAGATTGCAAAGATAGAGACAAAAAAAAAACTTGCAACTAGACATCAATTATAAAAAAAATGAATTTTATTTTTTATTTATTTTAAATTCCGTAATAATGTAAATACATTATTATTTGTGGTGGCCGTGGCTTATATCACACTTAAATTATTTGATTTAATTTTATATTTTATTCAAAACTTGAAATAGATTTTAATTTTCTTTATTGTGATATTTTTTGTATTTTATTTTATTTTAAAAATACTAGTTTCGAGCTTCGCTCTTTGTCAATTTTTTGCAAACTACTAAAAATTGTTTGTGTTGTTTGTTGTTTTTCGATGCTTTTCCTGGTTGTTGTTCTATTTCATTTTTGCTACCCTGTCGTACAATCTATTTGTTTTTGTATTTAGTTTTTCATTTAAAATCAGTGTGTTGTTGCGTTGTTTATAAATTTCCAACTCTTCGTACCGGTCCATTATATTTCCCTTTTGTAGCCTGTGTAATATGATTAAATTGCTGTGAATATCAGTGTATGAGTGATTCTCGTCCGTTAAGTGTTGTGCATAACTAGATTTAAAAATATATTTTGATCGGGTTTGTTTAAGCTCATCTGTGTGTTCTTTAAATCTTACCGTGAATGAACGCCCAGTTTGGCCGATATAGAATTTTGAACAATCATTACAAATTAATTTGTATATACCACTATCTTGTGGTTGTGTTTGTTCCTGTATTTTAATTTTTTGTTGAATTTTATTGCTGGTTTTGAACGCGATGTTGTATTCATATCTTTGTAAAATGGTTTTCATAATATTGCAGGTAGTTTGGTTGTATTCGATGGTGACATATTGTTTTCTGGTTTTATCTTCAGTAGATAGAGTTGATAAATTTTGTAAATATAATTTGTTTTTAATTTTGGCATTTAAATTGTAGATCATATTTTCCGGGTATCCATTATTGTTGGCGATATATTGTATCGTATTGTATTCATTTTCATAATCACTGGCAGTCATCGGGATATGGTTGAGACGATGAAGCATATGACGATACGCTGCGATTTTATGTTGAAACGGGTGATGTGATGTGTTGTGAATAGTGTGATCCGTTTGAGTTTCTTTTCTGAATATTTTGAATGCGTGTCTATGGTCTATGTTTTGGATGGTTAAATCTAAAAAATTTAACGATTTCTCTGACTCTACTTCCAGCGTGAATTTTATGTTTGTGTGAATGTTGTTAATATATCGGTGTAAATGATCCAATTGCCTGACGGAACCTCTGAATAGCATTAAAATATCATCAACATATCTGTGCCAGTAAATTATATTATTAAGGAATTTGTTCTTCGTGTTTAAAATGCATTCCTTCTCAATGTGGTTTAAGTATATATTAGCTAAAGTGCCAGAAAGAGGGCTTCCCATTGGCAAACCTTCTGGCTGTAAATAGTATTCATTGTCATGTTCGAAGTAATTTTGTTTTGTTATGACATTTAATAAATTCGTAACCTCATCTACGGTTTTTGTTTCAACATTGCTATTTCGTAATAAATTTGAGGTTATTTGTATCGCTTCATAAACTGGAATATTCGAATACATGCTTGTATTTGGCCATAAAATGTTACACGCCTATTTCTTAGAAAAATGTTTTGTTTTGACATTTAATCCACATTCACATTACTAGTGTCACCATAGTTACGTTTATACTCGGGGTCGAGTCAACTTGTAGTTAACTTTGGATCAACTTCGAGTTATCTTTTTTACCGTTCATACTGCAGAGTTAAAACTACAATTGAGTTAAAATGAGGTTGAAACCGAGTTAAGATTGTTTACTTCTGCCGCCATTATTTTTTAAAAAGCAAACAAAATATGAAAATTAAATTATAAATTAGCGAAATTTAAATATGAAAAAAATCCAAAATGGAGATACGCTTGCTTCACATTCGAAAAAAATTAAAAATAATTTTCTTGTTTTCTTTGAATTAATTTTTGTTGTTAGTTTTTAACTCGACTCCGTTTTTATTGCATTTTGTTAGAGTTAAGTTAACTCGACTCCACATTTTTTTAGGATCGAGTCGAGTTAACTATAAAATAACTCGACTCCGTTTATAGTGAAAGATAACCTAGGTTGAACCCAGGTTGAACCCTAAGTATAAACGTACTACATTTTAGTTACATAAATTAATAAAGCGTATTCGAGCCATTTGCGTCATCAATCTGTAATTTATCGGTCATGTGTAATAGTAAGGCCTTAATTAGTCCCCAACGTCAGCCGTTCGTAATGCATTTCCGGTTCCTTATTGTCAGCTATTTCTTATAACTTACGTTCAGGCCTGACCTCCATATATGTCAGCGGGACATAGAGATCAATTACCATTTGCAATAAATGCCAAAGTCAGGCATTACCAGGCATTTTTGTCAGGCATTTTATATGCCTTTGTCAGGTCTGAATCGTCTGCTGGGATTATATAACAAAATAATTAAAATATTTTTGCGATTTAAAAATTGACGTGTCGCATCACAAACATAAACAAACAAATTGTTTTTAACTAAAGGTCATTTTACACGATGCGATTTGCATACAATATTTATTGTACAATAGGGGAAATAAATCGTATACAATTTTCCCCGCAATTTTGATGAGATCGGGTGACATGTTCTACCATCACTTTCGATTCGTTTTCGATAGTGTTTTGTCTCTTGTAACAAGAACAAAGTTGTACTCTATTTCGCTTTTTCAATTATGCTTTTTCTAAAGCTATCTCAGCTTGCTCAAATAAAACAACATTCTATTTCTACTTTCATTCATCAATCTTTATCACAAAAAATTTTGTTTGCGATATTTTATCGATGTGAAGAAAAGGAAATGTATACAGAAGGCTGAGATCGCAATAGAAAAATTGTAATGAAAGAAGAAAATAGCGTACAATTTTGTTCTTGTTTCAAGAGACAAAACACAATCGAAAACGAATCGAAAGTGATGGTACAACATGTCACCCATTATTTTTCGTTGTCTACACCGTACAACTAAAAATGGAATGAGCTTCCCAAAAAAATTAGAATAGTGGTTTAATTTTCTACTTATTCAGAATGAAAAACCAAACAAATTTAATGTTTATCGGGTTATGCGCAATTACGATTGCAATTATTAAAAACAGAAAATTAAAGCGATATAAAATTAAAGATAGGACGATATAGGGAAGGAACTGGCTGCAAAGACGAGATTTTGGAGAAAAGGAGGTTCAAAGTCTCGTTTTTAATGAATTAAGATTAGATGGTCCTAAAATGTTTAAATTTGTTTTCAATAATAACTCCGTCGTATTTGAAAATATTATGAAAAAGCGTAAAATCACAAATACAACATCAACAAGACGCAATTTTAAGCTAGCTGTCAAAAATGTTGTACACACATTTTATGAAAATGCGGTTGGCTGCAATTTCAACACAATTTACATGCAATTTGATTTTCGGACGTTTAAGTACTTTTCATACCAAGCGCCACGGCTTTGAGCTTCGAAAATGAAAATTCTTTATTTCAATTTTGAATTATGAAAATTAGTTTCATTTGATTGATAATGTTTAATTTTATAGTAATAAATTCATTTTGTTGAAAAATAATTTATTTTTAAGTGATAATTTAATAAAAAAATAAAATATATTGCAATGAAGTTATCTACGAGGCCAAGGCAATGCGTTCCACACTCGACTGCGACATTTTAAAGTAGTACAAAGCGAAGAGCTTTGTCAACATAACCTACAAATCACATTTTTGTCACAACTGTTTTATATTTACCGAAAAATCTAGCTCATATGTAGCTTACAAGTTCATAATATCTCGTTTCTTGCTATAATTCACGTGTAAAATGGACCTAAATAAAATATTTGATATAAACCGAATGTTCAAAGCCGACGCCACCGGTATGAAAGGGTCTCAGCTTCGTATGTGTGGTAACTAAAAATTTCGAGGCGAGGCGCCTGGTATGAAAAGTACTTTACACTACACGATTCCCATGCAGCAAAATATTGTACAACAAATATTGTATGCAAATCGCAACGTGTAAAATGACCTTAATACAACCAACATATTTTTGTTATGTCAGTATTCAAATTCTAATCAAATAATTTACTAAATTTTTTTAAAGAATGCCAAGTACGTTGTATGGAATGTATGGAAATGTTCTAAAATAAAATACACACAAATTTATAACTAAATTAACATTATTTTGAAAATCGTTGCATTTACCAAATGAGCCAAAAAGGCACACGTTGGTTAGATTAGGGTTAAAAAATTACATTCCACACAACCAAAACTAGTATAGAGCCATCTATTGAAATTTTTTGAACTAAAATCGCTCTACCGATAATTTTATGCGTAACTACTTCTCAAATACACCATCATTTGAGCACAAATAAATTATAATACCTATAAAGGTCTGCGCTGTCAAAAAACGGCGATAGATAGATTAAAGTACTTTTCATACCAGGCGCCTCGCCTCGAAATTTTTAGTTACCACACATGTGAAGCTGAGATCCTTTCATACCGGTGGCGTCGGCTTTGAACATTCGGTTGCTATCAAATATTTTATTTAGGTCCATTTTATACGTGAATTATAGCAAGAAATGAGATATTATGAATTTGTAACCTACATATGAGCTAGATTTTTCGGTAAATAAAAAACAGTTGTGACAAAAATGTGATTTGTAGGTTATGTTGTCAAAGCTCTTCGCTTTGTACTACTTTGAAATGTCGCAGTCGAGTGTGGGACGCATTGCCTTGGCCTTGTAGATAACTTCATTGCAATATATTTTGATTTTTTTTAAATTATCACTTAAAAATAAATTATTTCTCAACAAATTGAATTTATTTCTATAAAATTAAACGATATCAACCAAATAAAACTAATTTGCATAATTCAAAAATGAAATAAAGAATTTTTATTTTTGAAGCTCAAAGCCGAGGCGCCTAGTATGAAAAGTACTTAAATCTTAAGATGGCACTAGCAGTTTTTTTCAAATTTTTTTTTTTGTTGTATCGAAACAAAAATATAAACAAAAGCAAAAAACACGAATAAAACTTACAACTAGACATGAATTATAAAAAAAATTAATTTTATTTTTGATCTATTTACCAAAAATTACAAATTGTTAAAGCTGACATCTTTAGAAGTTATCCCGAACTATGTTTTCACGTATTAAATAATACTGCATTATCGATAAATCTGCCAATATCATTGACCGCAAGTTTACTATGGAAAAGTGACATTATGTCCTTTATAGGGTACTATAATTTATTTGTTTGAGCATGAGTAGTTGCGAGTAGATACAGTACTTATGAGTAGTTTACTAACGCCAATGGAACACGCTTATATACCAATTTAGGTGGTGATCACCCCTGTGGTGATCACTTTTTACTATCACCAAAAGAATAATCACCGATCACCTTCTGGAATCTAACCCCATGTTTTTTGTGAAGATTGTGTAATGACAGTCGTCTGTTATTACACGATTTTCACCTAAACCGGATTATTTTGTTTCCACAACGCGATTTTCGACAAAAATGACAACTGAAAATCACGATTAACTCTGTATTTTGTCTACGGTTGTAGGGTTAAAAAAAATGTTTTGTTTAAGTTTGTGAAATGACACTGCAATTTTTAAATCTCAAAAATATTTTGTTGTTTAATGTTTTATTACTTATTATTATTAATGGAACAACGTATTTTTTTGTCAAAATCTAGCAGTTTTATTTAAATTGAGGTTATGTTTTACTACTGTCACGAAAATTCGCATTCCATTGGAAATCTACTCACAAGTACTTGGCAGTAGCAAATTGTTTCCAATGGAACACTACAAATGTCAAACGTCATATTACAGCTAGATCAGTTTAAAAAATTTCCACTAGGTAGAATCCATGCCGGTTTTTTGAATTTTAACTACGCCTATGGCATTTCTTTTGTTTTTCTATTTTTCTTGACATTTGGTTATGGTATGGTTACACATTCTCCAAAATGCGTGTGCTGTGTAAGTCAAATTGTAATCAAAATGCGGTTCTAAGACGGCCAAAAACTGGTGATGCTCTATGCAAAGAATGTTTTTTCAACGCATTTGAAACTGAAATACATAATACAATTGTACGCGGTAAATTGTTTCAAAAAGGTGATTTGGTCGCTATTGGGGCCAGTGGCGGTAAAGATTCTACTGTATTGGCATATGTGATGAAACAACTGAATAAACGTTATGATTATGGATTAAAATTGGTGTTGTTGTCAATTGACGAAGGAATAACTGGATATCGGGACGACAGTTTAGAAACAGTGAAACAAAACCGTGATGACTATGAAATTCCCCTTAAAATTTTATCTTATGAAGAGCTTTATGGATGGACAATGGATAAAATCGTGGCCCAAATTGGGCGTAGCAGTAACTGTACGTTTTGTGGTGTATTTCGACGACAAGCCCTAGAGCGAGGAGCAAACATTTTAAATGTGGACTGCATTGCGACAGGCCACAATGCTGATGATATTGCAGAAACGGTTCTAATGAATGTATTGCGGGGCGATACGGCTCGGCTGCGACGATGCACTGATATAAAAACAGGAGGCAATGAGGATTCCATTCCTCGCGTTAAACCATTGAAATATACTTATGAAAAAGAAATTGTTATGTATGCTTACTTCAAGAAATTGGTATATTTCTCCACAGAGTGTGTATTTGCACCGAATGCCTACCGGGGTCATGCAAGGGCATTTTTAAAGGATCTTGAAAAAATTCGCCCATCGGTTATCATGGATATAATCCACTCAGGTGAACTGCTACAATTCAAAGAATCGATTAAAAAACCATTAAGAGGAACCTGTTCTCGATGCGGATTCGTTTCATCACAGCAACCGTGCAAAGCATGTGTACTGCTTGAAGGACTAAATCGTGGTCTGCCGAAATTAGGAATCGGTAAAAAATCCAAAGGGGTTCGTATGATTGCGAAACAGGAAAAGGAATTGGCACTTAGGGAAATGGCTCATCTAGTAAAAAATGACTTTTAAATTAATAAATTGATTAAAGAAAACACGATTTAAATTTTTTTTTTCTCAAAGTTTTTATTCTCTTGAGAAGGTTGTGGTCTTTTTTAATTTAAAAGCCCTTATGAGCAAAGCTACCAATTTTGATGGTTGTTATCACAAAATACCAAAACTAAATTTATTAACCCTTTCAAACGCCATTTAAAATTGACTTTCTTCCAAAAATAAAATACGTAGCACAATTATGCACTGCTATAATATGGCATTGCTCATAAAACTGTAGTGTGAACATAAATACATAAGAGAACGATCGCTCAAGTGAAATGAGACAAAATTAAAAATTACGGTTGGTCGAAGCGATGAAAGTTGATGTACAATATATTGTACAAGGCGTTTGAGAGGGTTAATTGTTTTGTGAAAACTTGTTATAAAAAATATTTGGCTCTACCGCATGATACAATAATTATACCGTTTATTCATTATACCATGGCTCTACCGGGAGCGCTATCGTCGCTATTTTTATTCAAACCATATAAAAAATCATCTTCACAGTTCATTGTGAACTTCTGTAATCCAGTCGAAGAAATTGAGCGTTATGAACTCTTTTGTCGATAAAAGTCGTCTGAATTTTATTTAATTTAAAATTGGTTTAAATTGTGCAGTTTACGATAAAGCTTATGATAGAAAATTGGGCCGTGGAGTGTGCCATTAAACCGTTCATACATATAGAAAATCCCTGCCTTGATCACAATGATGGCATTAAATTTTATAGTGCTAGTTCTTATCAGAAAACATTGCACTTGATTAGTAGAAATAGGACAAATACAATAGGAAAAAAATTATATTCTCGGATTTTATTTTATCTATCCTCACTCCTCGTTCATACAATCGGGCGCCGTCTCTACAAAAAGTTGGAAAAACATTGTTGAAACGTGTAAATTACGCATTATTACGGATGCTTAAAGACTCCCTGGTCAATATACATACATAGTTGTATTTAGCCCAGAACAGGCACATGCACATACGAGATTTTTAAATTAAGAAACTTTTTTGAAGTGTGTACATATTTATTAAAAATAATAGGTTTACATTTTCCCTAATTTATTCTTTTTCTTCGATTTCTGAATTTTATCCTTTAATTTCTTAATGCCATCCATATTCACTTGTGATGGAGGAATTGCAGCATCAATTGAACTTACTTTAGACCGCTTCTTTTTTTTTGCTAAAATGGTTTGATTCGGAATGGCTGCCAATTTTACTGGTGGTAGTTTTGGTTGTTCTACGTTTTTATTTCTGAATGACGCTGGTGATTTATTGGGGCTCACTGGTGTTTTATCTTTTGATGAACTTACTGCTGACGATTTATTTGTTTCAGATACAATTTTATTGAAATTTTGTTTCCGTTTAACATCTGGGACCAATACATCCGATTTCTTGGTTTCGCCAGGATTTGGTTTAACGTTTTTTTTTGGCTTCTCAAAAACATTGGTTGTATACTTTTTATTGTCATCTTTCTTCTCCTTTTTCAGAACTCCATCAAAGTTCCAATCTTTAGTCTTCCGTTTTTTTTTCTTTTCTTCGACCCCATTTATATTTTCTTTCTTCACTTCTTCGGATGATTCAATGGCACGATCCGTGAAAAATTCTTCTATCTCTTCGTCGACGTTAGACTCTGGGATAGAATCGGAGAATTTTTTCAATTTCGCGACAAAGAATCCATCCATATTATGTGTGTGGGGATAATACCGTTTGGTTAAATTCATTGATGGATGGAAGCGTAGCTGTTTATATTTAACAAAACCTTCAGTACCGAAATCAAGTCCAGTTGGAACCAATTTTATGTTACGTTTCTTCAACGCATAATCAATAACCCATTCGTTTTCTTCGGGTAAAATAGAACAAGTTGAGTAAACTAGATAACCACCTGTTTTTGACTTGCTACTCAAACAATCTATTGCTGTTAAAATTAACTTTCTCTGCAAATTGTAGCACCGTTGGATATCAACTGGAGATTTTGATGTTTTAACGCTGGGATCTTTAGCCACAACACCTGTGCCAGTACACGGTGCATCCAAGAGAACACGATCGTACCCGGTCATAATGTTTTTAAATTTGCACCCATCTTCGCAACTAACCACAGAATTTATAATTCCGAGACGATGAAAATTCCCCACGATTGCCTTAATTCGATCCTTATTAGCATCGTTTGAAAACAAAACACCTGTATTCTTCATTATAGCAGCTATATGAGAACTTTTCCCACCAGGAGCTGCACACATATCCAATATTTTTTCGTTTTCTTGAGGAGCCAATGCCATTACTGGCAACATGCTCGATGCGCCTTGAATCATATAGTGGCCAGCTAAATATTCAGGCGTAGCGCCTAATGGTACTTGAGCATTGTACACAACCAATCCAACTTTGGTCCATTTACCAATCGGATCTACATTAACGCCGCGATTTATTAAAGCAGCCGCCAAGTCTCGTCGTCGAGTTTTAAGAGTATTTGTACGAATTGTTAGAGGTCTTTGGACTTCAGATGATTCTAAATATTCAAGTAATTCGTTCAACGGGAATATATCCATAAGTTTTTGCATTAAAAACTCATTATAGCTGTAATACAGACACAAATCTTGCTTTAAAATATCTAAATACTCCGATCTTGAATGATTTTCTTGCCGATATTTCTTAAAATCTGACAAAACCAGAACAACATCTTTAATTCGTTGCTGAACATCTTGTAAAGTAGTAACTTTCTCCTCGTCATCTTCATGTTGATCTTCAGGAAATTGAAAAATTTCTTGGTTTGTTACATTTAATTTAAATTCATCTTCTGCCATTTCGGCTTCCTCTTTTTGTCGTTTTTTTAATTTTTTATTTTCTTTTTCGATTGGAAGAATAGTATCGTCATCTTCGCTATCGTCAGTGTCCTCGCTATCGTCACTGCTTTTCTCTCGGTTACTTTCTCCCAAATCATCTAATTTGCCGATCTTCACTTTATGATTATCAACATCCGACTCTCCCTCGTCAGATTCTTCTTCACCCATTAATGCATCTGCTTCATCAACATCCTCATCCGACGATTCCTTTAATTTCTGTTTTGGTTTTAGCCATTCACTATTCTCATCACTAAAAGGTTTCAAATTATTTTTTGCCCCAATTTCGCCATTTTCTTCCTCGCTTTCATCACTGTTATAAGCCTGTTGTTTCTTTTTGACAATCCTCTCTCGTTTTCTAACCTTTAATTGTTCAATACGGTCATTTTTCTGTTTTAGTCGCTTTGCCAAGCGTTGCTTCTGTTTATGTGAAAGTTTTTTGGCTTCGGGTATCTCAGGAGCTAAATAAATTTAAAATCGGATCGTACAAATTTGTAGGTTATGTTTTTGAAATATATACAGTATAATTTATTTTAATTACCTAAATTTTTGTTTATGAATACTGGATCCTTTTGCTTTTTTGTTTTACGACCCGGTCCTTTTTTCTGTTTTGTTTCAAAATTTGCTTTCCTACCCATTATTTTTTAATTACAAAAAATTAATTTCTGATTAATTCAAATATTACTTATTTCTATCCAAATCACTAAAGTTGAATGACTACCATTGCACGTGTTTTGATTATCCCAAAAAACCACTAAATCGGCATTCCGTTTTCCAGATACAAAAAACCCCAGTCTCATGAAAATTGGTGGGTGACCCATGTACAACCTAACAAAGTTAAAAAAGGTAAAAATGTTTGATTTTATGACAGTTATATTGTATATGCAGCGAGTCAAGTCGAGTTTAATACTAGTTTAATACTCTGACAGACTAGGGATTAGCTAAGCGCGATTAGTGATTTTTTCGAGATTAGCTGTAGTGTGTCAAGTTGAAGATTAGCTAATCTCGTTTTATTTGAGGATTATACCCTTGACAGACTAGGGATTAGGTAAGCGCGATTAGTGATTTTTTCGAGATTAACTGTGGTGTGTCAAGTTGAAGATTAGCTAATCTCGTTTTATTTGAGGATTAGTGACTAATCGAGATTAGTGCCCTAATCCTTGAAAATTTTCGAGCTTATCTCGTTGTATTGGGTTTAGTGATGGTACAAGTGGTACTACAATGTGAAATAATTATTTAAACATTGCTGAAAGTGCAAGTGGCGTGAATTTACGATAGAAGTTATAAAATCAATGACATCTTAAACAATTTGTGCTGAATAAATTTTGAGGAAAAAGAAAATCTAGTGTGTTTTAACCCCTTAAGACCAGGCTTTTTTTTAAAAGGACCGTACCCGAGATAACTCGGGCAGTCACATATTGTACGTTCCATTATGTATTTACCCGAAATAACTTGTGAAAATCATATGTAACATTTTTTATATTTATTTGAATTAAAAAACAACAAATTTATTTATAAAAGTAAAGTTTATTTTTTAAACAGACTTTTTTTTTTGTTCCTAATATGTCAAAATTAATACCTAATATATCAAAATTAATATTTTTGTTTTAATTATTTAAAAAAAAAATTGATTTTTTTGGTGCATTTATTTGAAAAAAAATAAGTCCTTAAGGGGTTAAATGTATAAATCTTAAGCGTGATTTACAGGTTCCAACAATGTTGGCCAACAAAAAATGAAGAGATTAGTATATCGCGAATTGCATTTGAAAGACAAGAACAAATATATAAACAAACAAAATTTTGTTGGAGTATTTTTTTCTTTTTTTTAAACTTTGTTTCCATAAAAAAAATTGTTTGACCATAAAATATACTCGACCCGAGTATATTTTATGGAAACAAAAATAATAAAATGGCGATTTGTGAAATTTTTTTAGCGCTTTATTTTTATTTTTTTTTAATTTTAATTCAAAATTAAAATTTACGTTCGAAAAGTTTTCATTTTAGCCAAAAAAAGTGGTAATTTTGATAAATAAAGTAGTATCACCGCGGAATTCGTCAAAAATTACATCGTATATTTTATACCGCCAAAAAATTATAGCATGTCCGACATTTTTGTTCTATTTTTTTAAAAATTTTGTTTAAAAATTAAAATTTACTTTTGGAAAGTTTGTATTTTAGCAGAAAAGTCGTAATTTTGATAAATAAAGTAGAATCATCGCCCTATTCGTCAAAAATATTACATCGTCGATATAATACCGCCAAAAATTATAGCATGCCCGACATTTTTGTTTTATACTTTTCTCTTTTTATCGCATGAACATTTTTTCTATTGCGTGTAGCTCTAATACCACTGACAGACTAGGGATTAGCTAAGCGCGATTAGTGAAACGAGATTAGCTAATCCACCACAAATCCATATGCGTTGACAGACTATGGATTAGTTTCTTGCAGAGAAATAAAATATTTTTATGGTGATTCACTGAAATATATCAGCACAAATTTTTTAAGATGTCATTGATTTTATAACTTCTATCGTAAATTCACGCCACTTGCATTTTCAGCAATGTTTAAATAATTATTTCACATTGTAGTGCCACTTGTACCATCACTAAACCCAATACAACGAGATAAGCTCGAAAATTTTCAAAGATTAGTGCACTAATCTCGATTAGTGACTAATCCTCAAATAAAACGAGATTAGCTAATCTTCAACTTGACACACTATAGCTAATCTCGAAAAAATCACTAATCGCGCTTAGCTAATCCCTAGTCTGTCAAGGGTATAATACCACTGACAGACTAGGGATTAGCTAAGCGCGATTAGTGAAACGAGATTAGCTAATCCACCGCAAATCCATATGCGTTGACAGACTAGGGATTAGTTTCTTGCAGAGAAATAAAATATTATTTTGGTGATTCGCTGAAATATGGCTAGTAAATCAGCTGGACTCACTTTTTAATTCAATATTTCTAAGATTTATACATTAAAACACGCCAAATTTTCTTTTTCCTCAAAATTTATTCAGCACAAATTGTTTGAGACGTCATTGATTTTATAACTTCTATCGTAAATTCACGTCACTTGCATTTTCAGCAATGTTTAAATAATTATTTCACATTGTAGTGCCACTTGTACCATCACTAATCCCAATATAACGAGATAAGCTCGAAAATTTTCAAGGATTAGTGCACTAATCTCGATTAGTGACTAATCCTCAAATAAAACGAGATTAGCTAATCTCCAACTTGACACACTACAGCTAATCTCGAAAAAATCACTAATCGCGCTTAGCTAATCCCTAGTCTGTCTAGGGTATAAGGCTGGAAACACACCGAATTAGTCAAAACGTTTTTTTCTTGTCTTAAAGCGCCTGGCGGTCAAAATATATACGATTGGATAGCGCTTGCACATTGAATCAGGCAAAACAATTAAACGTCAAACATTTTGTTTCATAAAACATAGAACGGCAAACATTCTATTGTGCTTTATGAGTCCATGCACACATAATAAAGCAAAATTGTCTTAACCCTCCCGGCGCAAAAATGTATACAGCAAAATTGTACAGCTTACGAACAGTTTATGAACGCTTTTTTTATAACACACTACTACATTTACATTCTAAACACAGTGCTGTCAATTATATCTCGCAGCTTTGTTTTATTTTCAATTTTGTTTGTACAAATTAAATTAAAGTTGCCGTATTGTGAAATTATAAAAACTTTTGACAATTATTGTTAAATTTTCGCGGTATGAGCAGCATGATATCCATAATATCGTATAAAAATCATAAAAATAAATATTTTAAAAGGTATTTAAGCAATATTCGTAGAACTTAATCTATGTATGATTAAAACATTTTATTTCATTTCAGAAGGATTAATCATTAACAAATTTGACACGTTATGTCTTGTGATGCCGACTAATATTTAATTAATTTTCCTTAGTTACAACATCTCGGAGGTATATCGGATTCAACCCATGAAAAATATGTTCGAAAATATTATATTTGAATACAATAAAAATAAATTTTATTTAAAACACAATTTATTTGTATTACATATATTGATTTCTTTTAAAATTATATACTTGTGACATAATCCACACCGTACGTAAATGTTACACCTATGTGGCTCAAAAACGTTATGCTAAAACAGTTCGTAAACGTTACGTTTCGACGTACACATTACGAACAGTTTAATACGCACTAATACATACACAAGTCTTCGCAAATTTGTTTCACTTCTCATGTGACAAAAGTACACATTACGTACTACATTTGTACTGTTTTAGTGTAACGTTTACGAACTCCTTAGTATAGCAAAGTCTTCGTAAACCGTACGTTTATGATACACCTGGTCTGGAGGGAAGTCAAATTTGACTAAAGCGAGAACCATAGTTAGAATAAGAAAAATAAAAAAAATAACTTAAGAGAGCGAGAAAGGGGATTTGTGTACATTCGACCATACTTGAAATAAAAAACTTAAAAATTGTTTCGATGGGTTCGTTAAATTTTAGCCGTCACTTAAAAAACTTAAAACGAGCGAAATTTTTCGTGTAAACTTAAGAAAAATAAAAAAAAGACAAAAAGCAACAACAAACAAAAAAATAATTTTTGACGTGAACAGAAGTTTGTCTGCTTGTAATAATTTTTTTTTCTTGATTTAATAAGTTTTAAATAAAAATAAATAAAAAATACCTATAAAAAATTGAATATAAGAATTAAACTTTAACTAAAAATAACTGAATTTGAAAAACTTATATACATATATTTTTACTAAGTATCTTATCTATCGTTATTAATAAAATCTAAACTTTTAATTAATCTAATTAATTTTTCACAAAATAAACAAAAAATCACAAAAATAAAATCGCTGTAAACTTAAGAACTTAAGCAAACTATGGTCGAACTGTCAAAATGAAATAAAAAAAATTAGGTTTCGATCAGTTTCTTATTTTTTTTAATTTTTTTATTCCAAGTATGGTTAGGCCTTAAAGCGAGAACCATAGTTAGAATAAGAAAAATAAAAAAAATAACTTAAGAGAGCGAGAAAGGGGATTTGTGTGCATTCGACCATACTTGAAATAAAAAACTTAAAAATTGTTTCGATGGGTTCGTTAAATTTTAGCCGTCACTTAAAAAACTTAAAACGAGCGAAATTTTTCGAGTAAACTTAAGAAAAATAAAAAAAAAAGACAAAAAGCAACAACAAACGAAAAAATAATTTTTGACGTGAACAGAAACTTGTCTGCTTGTAATAATTTTTTTTCTTAATTTAGTAAGTTTTAAATAAAAATAAATCAAAAATACAATTTATAAATAATTCAAATAGATCATATAAGAAAAAAAGTGTGTAAATTGTTATACATTTCTGTGATGAACTGAATTTGAAAAAACTATATACATATATTTTTACTAAGTATCCTATCTATCGTTATTAATAAAATCTAAACTTTTAATTAATCTAATTAATTTTTCACAAAAATAAACAAAAAATCACAAAAATAAAATCGCTGTAAACTTAAGAACTTAAGCAAACTATGGTCGAACTGTCAAAATGAAATAAAAAAAATTAGGGTTCGTTCAGTTTCTTATTTTTTTTATTTTTTTTATTCCAAGTATGGTTGGCCCTTAATGAAACATGATTGAAGGCGACCATGCCGTATAAACAAATAGGTTAAAGTGGTGACCAGCGAAAAATTATAAACTTAAAAATTAAAAATTAACAAAACTTAAAAATGCCATAGATATCATTTCTGTATTCTCGCCCAGTCAAAAATTAACGTCAATTAAGAAATTTAACGAAGCTTCGTTAAATTTGATCTGTCACTTAAGAAAAATTAGAAACCCGCGATTTTGCGTCCAAACTTAAGAAATAAACGTCAAATCCAAACAAATGTTGATGCGAAAGATGCAAACTTGTTCATGTCATGGCTTTTATTTTTCATTTTTTATTTATTCATTTCAGTTTTATTTTTCTAGGTTTAACTGACTGAAATTAATTTATTTGTTGATTTAACAACATTTTTCTAATGTACTTTTTCCTAAAAGGGTAAAACATGTGATCATTTTTTGCTCGCAAATTATGTAGCCCCATTTTGTATTGCACATAAACAATAACAATTTGTAATTTAATATTTTTTATTTTGTTTGTGTGTAGGTTCCTTTATTAAGTTTATAATTTTTCTCTGGTTCGAATGTCAAAAAAAATTAAGAAAAATTAGTGTTGTTAAAATTCCTTAATTTATAATTTTTCACTGGTTGAGCCTTAACTCACACTGAAATAAAACAAAGCAAAACAAGACAAAACTGTTTGAGTCAAGAAAAAACAGTGTTTGACGTCGTTTCGTGGTCGCTGTTTTATAAAGCAAGAGATAAATAATTATCAAAATAAATAGGAATTTAATATTTTTAGCAAAACTAATATTTTTAATTAAAATTGTTTAATTTATTTAATATATTTTTAATCGTATTTTGTTGATGGGAAACATTTTTTCTTATTTTGCTGGCAACATTTTGTATTCATTTTATCAAACCAATTCACACCAACCTATAAAGCAACACGAGACAATTTGACTAAAAACAATTTGTTTGATTGTATGTGGGCTATGTTTAGGCAAATCGTCTTGCCTATTCAAAGCAAAAACGTTTTGACTAATTTGGTGTGTCGCCAGCCTAAGTCTCCAACAAAAAAAGTTGGAAACATTGTTGGAACGTGTAAATCACGCTTTAGAAATATGTATTGAATTAAAAAATGCGAGTCCAGCTGAGTTACTAGCTATATTTCAGCGAATCACCATAATAATATTTTATTTCTCTGCAAGAAACTAATCACTAGTCTGTCAACGCATATGGATTTGTGGTGGATTAGCTAATCTCGTTTCACTAACCGTGCTTAGCTAATCCCTAGTCTGTCAGTGGTATAACTCTCACTATATACAGAGTCGAGTTATTTTCTAACCAACTCTTGGTGTATACCGGGTGATTTTTTTAACCTGCTACACTCAAATATCTCGGAAAATAAGCACTCTACGAAAAAAATGGGTTAGATCAAAATTTAATTATTCCGCGGGGGAAATACATTAGTGTTAAAATTAGAACCCCCTCCCCCTCCTTGTAGGTGGGGCGGGGGTAACTTTAAAACTAAGATAGGAACCCCTATTTTTTATTGCAGATTCGGGTTCTATGGCTAAAATACGTAGGATTTCGCTGAAACATTTTTTTCAATTCATGATAGATGGCGTTGTAATTGACGATATTCAATTTTTTTTTATTTCTCCTACTGAGAACCTACGCAAACGATTCTGCAATACGTCTGCAATAAAAATACCATGGTTTCGTTGTAAATACACGAAGTTAGTCTTAAACAATTTGTATTTCTTAAATTTTCAATTACTGAAAAATGGCTTGTCATTATCGTAACCCAGGAACATGCAATTAAATTAACTTTCAAATTAATGAAATTGTTTGTATTTTGTTCTAAAAATACCGATTCAGTCCGAAGATTATTTTGAAAACAACAATACCTGTGTCAAGCTATCAATACTACTTCAGGAGTCTTGATAATGCTGTCACTCTGTACGCTTCGCGTTTTCCGGATAAGATTCGGTCACGTGCGTCATTTCAGCGTACTGTCAAACAATTTATTACTGATGGAAGTGTTCAACCGAAAAAAGGACTCGTCCAGCAACAGCCACCGAAGAAAATAATGAAATTGATGTATTGGCTGCAGTAGCTCATAATCCTCATATTAGTGCACGAGAAATAGCTAGCGATTCCGGATTGTCCCAGACCAGTGTTTGGAAAATTTTAAAACGTCATAAGTATCATCCGTATCATGTGTCTTTACACCAAGATCTTCATGGCGTTGATTTCCAAAATCGGGTAACTTTTTGTCAGTGGGCACGTGAACAAATACAGCAAAATCCAAATTTTTTTCAATACGTATTGTTCTCTGACGAGTCGTCTTTTACAAACCATGGAACGGTTAATCGCCACAATATGCATTACTGGAGTGTTGGAAATCCGCACTGGCTTCGCCAAGTTGAACATCAGCGCCCTTGGACTGTCAATGTGTGGTGTGGAATAATTGGCAACAAACTCGTCGGCCCCCACATTATTGAAGGCAACTTGAATGGTCAAATGTACCGAGATATTTTAGAAAATGAACTGCCAACATTATTTGAAAACTTGAGCTTATAAGTGCGACGGATCATGTGGTTTCAACATAATGGTTGGCCCGCACACGATTCGTTGGTAGCACGTGTAGTACTTGATCGTGATTTCAATGGTCGGTGGATCGAGAGAGTTGGTCCGGTAAATTGGCCTGCCAGATCACAAGATCTTACTTCGCCAGATTTCTGTTTGTGGGGCTATCTCAAAGACCAAGTTTACAAACAAAAACCAACAACACGTGAGAATATGATTGAGCTAATCAGAAATGCTTGTGCTGAAATTCAAGCAGACACACTCCTCAGTTGTGTACAGTCATTTGAAATGCGGATTAATAAGTGCATTGAAGTCGAAGGCCATCATTTTGAGCACTTAATTTAATTGAAAGATGATGAGGCAAGGGGACTCATGTAATTCAAGCACCGTTTTCGCAATTATTCGAAATTTGCAAAATGAATAAATTGTTTAAGACTAACTTCGTGAATTTACAACGAAACCATGGTATTTTTATTGCAGACGTATTGCAGAATCGTTTGCGTAGGTTCTTAAAGGCCGCTGCACGAGTATGGATATAAATCCGTACAATCTCAATCCGAACGAAGTTAGTAACTTGTTTGACCTTTTGCTAAATAAATTCCCGTAAATTCGTCTATTTTTCTTATCAACTTCTCTTTGCTTTTAGTTTCAATAATAGCCGCATTTCTTGACGCATAGTGATCCGGATCAGATCAAAGTTTACATTGAAAACAACAACAAAAATTTAAATTTTTGTTGTTGTTTTCAATGTAAGCTTTGATCTGATCTGGATCACGATGCATCAAGAAATGCGGCTAATATATGAAAATTTCAATAATAACAAAATAACAATTTTTTTTTTTAAATCGAAAAGTCAGAAATAAGCAACCAAAAAAAAATTGGGGAAAAAATAGCTCGTAATATATATTTTTTGGTATGGTTATGTTGGTTTTCTGCGGATATTTTGCTTAATATGTTGAAATAATTTTAACTCAAGAGGAGAAAAAGGGGAATATTTTTTTTCGGTCACATGACGATATTTGCGTAATTTAATTGGATGAATGATCGGATTCAGATTATACGGATTTATATCCATACTCGTGCAGCAACCTTTATAGGAGAAATAAAAAAAAATTGAATATCGTCAATTACAGCGCCATCTAATCTATCATGAATGGAAGAAAATGTTTCATGAAATTAAAAATGTGAGATCTCACGACAGTGATACCAATTTTTTTTTTTTTTTACTAATTTTACATTTTGTATTTTGTTAATTTTTAAAACTTTCTTGTGATGTTACGTATAAATGTAAACATCAAGAAAAAAGTTTTAAGAAATGCCAAAAAGTAGCAAAACACGAAAAGTAAAGCCGGTCTCATGAAATTAAAAATGTGAGATCTCACGTCAGTAATACCAATTTTTTTTTTGACGCAATTTACTTTTTGTGTTTTGTTAATTTTTAAAACTTTTCTTGGGATGCTATCGATGTTTATACTACGTATAAATGTAAACATCAAAAAATAAGTTTTAAAAAATGCCAAAAATTAGCAAAACACAAAAAGTAAAATTCGTAAAAAAAAAAAATTGTTATTACTGACGTAAGATCTCACATTTTTAATTTCATGAATAATTTTACTGAAATTTGCTTTCATGAAATCAATTTTATCAATGTATGTGTGTGTATACTATACAAAAATGCAAACTTTCGGAAAACTTTTAGGCTGAAATTTCTCAAAAAAATTTCATGAAATCTGTTACTAGAGATACATGTTAAACCCAAAAGTGATTGACTGACCCGCCGTCTCCACTATGAAATTTTACTGAAATTTGCTTTCATGAAATCAATTTTATCAATGTATGTGTGTGTATACTATACAAAAATGCAAACTTTCGGAAAACTTTTAGGCTGAAATTTCTCAAAAAAATTTCATGAAATCTGTATGTTGATTTGTTGTTGTTTTATTTTTTGTTTACATTTTTTTTAATTTGGTGAATCCCATTATAGAAATTCACATCAGCTCAACACAACGACAATCATTTCGTTCTTTTTAAATTATTTTTATTTTGAAATTTAGTTTTAATTATTGTGTTGTGTTTTTATAAAAGAATAAATTATAAAAATAATATAGTTTTGTAGAACTATAAAAATGTACGAAAAACATGTTTTTGACATTAGCAGAAATTTTTCATGAAAGCAAAATGCCCAGTGATGAAATTTCATCGACAGAAATTTATTAATACATTGAAAGAAGCACATACAATCATAAAAACCATGAAATAAAATTTCAGTAAAATTTCATAGTGGAGACGGCGGGTGAGTTATGACTGAAAGTGATCTGACTGAAACTTTCGGTTGGTGGTTACATGGGATTTTTTTATTTGATCTGAATTGACATTTTAAATGTCACTTTGTTATAAAATTATATTTAAATTATTAGAAAATCATTTAAAATAATTTAAAAATCACTTCAAATATGTATAAAACCTTTTGCCTGTATGAAAAAATCTGTCAGTTCAACTAAATTATAATTTACATGTTTAACTCAATATACAAACTGACTCAACCAACTAAATTTAAGCTGACCGAACTCAGACTACTTTCAGATAACTTTCAGCCAAGTCGCCGTTTACATGTTGAATTTAACTCAGACGTTTTCAGTCAGATCACTTTCGGTTTAACATGTATCTTTAGTATGTATGTTGATTTGTTGTTGTGTTTTATTTTTTGTTTTCATTTTTTTTAATTTGGTGAATCCCATTATAGAAATTCACATCAGCTCAACACAACGACAATCATTTCGTTCTTTTTAAATTATTTTTATTTTGAAATTTGGTTTTAATTATTGTGTTGTGTTTTTATAAAAGAATAAATTATAAAAATAATATAGTTTTGTAGAACCATAAAAATGTGCGAAAAACATGTTTTTGACATTAGCAGAAATTTTTCATGAAAGCAAAATGCCCAGTGATGAAATTTCATCGACAGAAATTTATTAATACATTGAAAGAAACACATACAATCATAAAAACCATGAAATAAAATTTCAGTAAAATTTCATAGTGGAGACGGCGGATAACGTAATTTATGTACCCTACCCGGAATCACACAGCGTGGACGACTGGACTGGATGTGTTTAATGTCAATTGGGCAAAAATAAATACATAAATGTATTTTATTTGGGAATACACTAAATTATGGTTCGGAGGGTTAAAATCGCTGGCTGCTAGGTGTAAAAGGAAACGTCAAATATGGGTGCTTTCAAGAATTCAGTCGGCTGCGCAGCAATTGCAGTCGAAAAAAACTGAAAAGCAGTCAAACTGCAATAGCTGCTGTCTGCATTTTAAAACGACCAACTGCGCAAATAAAAATTGACATAAAAATGTCTAGTCTAGCCAATAAATAATAATTACGTTAAAGTGTTGTCATAAAGATGATAAATATTTCGGGAATAAATATAATAGATCGAAATAATAATAGATTCGATAATTTGACAGCTAAAATATGTCAAATTTTTTTTTTAAGTGTTAAGGAAAACCAATAGCATGTAAAACTATCTTAAAATGTTTGAAAATAACTTTTTTTTTTTTTTTTTTTTTTTTTTTTTTTTTTTTTTGTTAAAATAAATTTTATTTATTTATTTAATGTTATTACAATCTAGTCTCCTGGACTAATGAGCAATTTGTTTCTGACTTAATTTACTAACTTAATATTAATCTATGGCTTCTTCCCATTGGCGTTCCATAGAGTCTGGTAAATTGAATTAAACCACATCTTTGTAGTGGGCTTTACACAGCACAATGCTGTTTAAGCTAACAATTACACCAACTCAAAAGGTTTGGTTCTTTTAAGTCTACGTATTAAATTCGTGTTGCTTAGAAGCTGAGTTGCCTCAATAAGCGTCTTCCATTGGCGAAAGCAAACTACTCGCAAGTACTTGTATCTACTCACAACTACCCATGCTCATACGATGGTGTAGAAAACAGAAGTAGTTACGCATAAAATTTGCGCTAGTGGATTTTAGTTGCGAAAATTCCAATAGATGGCTTTTAGACCTTTTTCGATATTTTTCGAGAGTTTTTTATTACGTTCGAGTTTTTTTATTTTTTGATGATGTAAAATGTCAAAATTAATACAAAATTATTTTGCTGTTGATGATACATTTTTAAGAAAAATGGATTTAAATATCAATACGGTAAATATCAACGCTTTCCTTTTATTACATGTCCATTTTTGTTTGCCATATTTTGAATCTAATTTTAAATATCGCCATTACTATAATAAACAACTTTACAAAAGACAAAAAAAACAACTAAACAGAAGGCTGTATTTTACTTGTGTTAAGGCCGGTATTCACGTACAATTAAATTGCGCAATATAATTGTGTGACGTCAGAACATTGCACAATGTTCCCAAATTTTATTCAAGATTTTGGAATTTTATTGTGCAATATTGACGTCACACAATTATATTGCACAATTTAATTGTACGTGAATACCGGCCTTTACTCAATTTCTCGTTCCATTGGGTATCTACTCGCAAGTACTTCCAAGTAGCAAATTTTGCCCATTGGAAGACGGCTAATGTTCACATGATGCCGGAGCCTCTCTTCATGTCTCCGCGCTTTCTCCTGAATTTCATTTACGATGAGGTTCACTTTAAGGTCCCTATGGAGATCATTGTTCCTGACATACCAAGGTGCATCAACGATGTTCCTTAATACCATATTCTGAAATCTTTGGATGATATTTACGTTGCTCTGTTTGGTACAACCCCAAAGTTGAATACCATACGTCCAAACGGGTTTCAATATTTGCTTATAAAGTAGCAGCTTGTTGTATGTTGATAAAGAAGAGTTCCTTCCCATCAGCCAATACATCTTTCTGTATTTAATTCTTAGTTCTTCACTTTTCTTCTTGACATGTGCTTTCCATCGCAGTTTAGCATCCAGGGTCATGCCGAGATACTTAGCCGTGTTCGCATACGGTACTATTTCTTGATTTATGGTAATCGGGATATGTTCGAATCGCCTGTTTGTAAAGTTGATGTGAACTGATTTAGTTTCATTTAGTTTTATTCGCCAACTTTTTGTCCATTTATAAATTTTAGTTATTGCTGTTTGTAACTTTTGTGTTGACTCTTCGTTGCTTGTGCCAACAGCTAAGATCGCCGTGTCATCTGCGAAAGTCGCCACTGTATTGTTTTCTAATGCAGGAAGATCATAAGTGTATATTAGGTATAAAACCGGCCCTAATACACTGCCCTGTGGAACTCCTGCGTTGATTTCTTTCAATTCAGAGAAAGTGTCATCTAACTTAATCCTGAAGAATCTATCTTTTAAGTAAGATTCCAGTATATTAGCAAATTGGATTGGTAGAAGATTTCTTAATTTATGGTTAAGTCCTTCATGCCACACTCTATCAAATGCTTGGGCAACGTCTAGAAATATTGCTGAACAGATTTTTTTCTCCTCTAGTGCTTTCTCAATTATACTGGTTATTCGGTGAACTTGATCAATTGTTGAGTGTTGGTTACGAAAACCGAACTGATGATTTGGGATTAAGTTTTTACTCTCGATTATCGGATTTAACCTTTTTACCAGAAGCTTCTCAAAGAGTTTGGACATGACTGGCAATAGCGAAATTGGCCTATAAGATGAGGTTATGTGTGGTGGTTTCCCAGGTTTTGGGATCATGATTACTTCTGCAATTTTCCACAAGCTTGGTACATATTTGATTCTAAATGCTGCATTTATAAGATTGGTGAGCTTTACCAGAGCTTTCCTTGGCAGTTCTTTTAAGATTTCTGCTGTAATAAGATCGTAGCCAGGAGCTTTTTTCATATTCATATTAGTTTTTATCTCACACGCGACTTCTTTTGGTGTTGTCGGTAGGATTTCTTTACTTTCTTGCACAGCTTGTTCAGATATTATCTCGGCTTCTAATGTTTCGTCTTGATGTGGCTGGAATATTTTTTCAAGATGTTCAGCAAATTCTCGAGCTTTGTCTTTATTATTCCTAGCCCATTTATCACCTGCTACTCTTATTGGAGGGTTCTGTATTATTGGTCTTTTAATTCTTTTGGTTGCTTTCTAAAGAGAATAATCAGTACTGCTATCATTAGTTAATTTTCTTAAATAGTTGCTGACTGATTCATTTTTCAATTCTTTGATTTCTCTTCTTAATTGTTGAGTGAGATTGTTCAAATTAGTTTTATCTTGAGGGGCCCTTGTTTGTTGCCATACTCTTCTCGCTCTTCTTTTTTCTGCTAGGAGTTCCCTAATTTCCAAAGGGTAGTTGTTTCCCTTGATTTTCTTTTTAATCTCAGGGGTATTTTCCCAAGCTGATTGCTGTATATCGTCTACAAATTTGTGAACTTCTTTGTCTAATTGCTCCTTGGTCTTTAATGGAACCATTAGAATTTTTTCTTCTAGCGATAGTCTAAAGCATTCCCAATTAGTGTGGTTATTTACTAGAAAAGGGTTCCTTTCTTTCTGAATAATTTTTTCACTTAACGTTAAAAGTATCTGTGAATGATCAGAGTTTAGGTTGTGGCTTTCATCTACTTGTATATAATTTACAGATATCTTCTTTATTATAAAGAAATCAATCAGATCTGGTACTTTATTTGGATCAGTAGGCCAGTAAGTTGGTTTTCCAGTTGAGAGAGCTTCACAACTGCATTTCCTAATGGCTTTTAGGAGTTCTTTACCCTTAGTTGTTGTTAATCTGGAGCCCCAATGGACATTTTTGGCATTAAAGTCTCCTCCAAGTATAAACCGTTTTCCTAATTTACTGAGGAACTCGAGATAATCCTTTTCTTTCAACGAGTGCTTCCACCGGGGCAGTACACACCAGCAATACAAATATAACCATTTTTGGTTTTGACGTTAACAGCAGTTGCTTGTATTTCTTCTGTTTCATATTTTAACTCTTCATAGTGGTGGATACTATTTCTGATTATAACCGCACTACCTCCTTTAGCAGTGTTTTCCGGATGAATGGTATGATATATATGATAATTTTTAAATTTAATGATTGTTTGTCTAGTGAAATGTGTTTCCGTGATGAGACATACATCGATTTTTTCTGTGTCCAGGACCACTTGCAATTCTTGTTGATGTTGCATAAGTCCATTGGCATTCCAACATAAGACTCTAAGATCACCTGCCATTTTTCTGTTTAGGGATGGCTCCCTTAGTGCTGTATTCTAATTTCTGTAATCGCTCATCAAATGTATTGAGCCTGCTTAAAATTAATTTAAGTGTTTGACTTATTTCGTCATTGTGACCAGTTTTCCCTGGATTTCCGTTACTCATCGTTACTTGAGCATAAGTCATTTTACCCAATTGTCCATGAGTAGTTCCCAACTCTCTACGATTTACTTCGGGTTGGGTCATCTTAACTGCCTGCTGCCTGAATAATCTTGGATTTTAGGCAATCACATTCCTATTTTTGATGTTTTGCAGTTCAATGGCAACGCTGCATCCTCTATAGTTAGCCGGATGGTTTTCTCCACAGTGAACACATTTAGGCTGAACATTTCTATCTTTTACACATTCTTTGGTATGATGTTTACCTAAACATTTGACACACCTGGGTTCCCTGCTGCAATATTTTTGTGTATGTCCATAGGCTTGACATTGTTTACATTGTGGTATAAGTTTAGACCGTCTTAGAGGCTGAATAACTACTTTGCATCCTAAGATGTACTTAATTTGATAAATTTTTTCGATATCTTCATCATTATCGAAGGTCAACATAAACATGTTGAGAGGTACTTTGCCTCTCCGTTTTAGCTTAATTAATGCTTCAGTAGCCTTATTATTATTATTACTTGAGGGCCATGTGGGGGCTCAAGCCACCCCGCACTGCGACCTAAAAGATCTTTTGTGCATTAAGCCCTACTTAATTATCCGTCCAGTCAATATTCAAGCTCTTAATGAACTTGATAATACTGCCTAACGGTACGTGATACATACTATCTGGGCTCATTGCTCTCCCTCCTAGATGTTTTAATTATCCGTCCAGCCAATATTCAGGCCCTTAAAGAACCTGATAATACTGCCGACCGTTGTGTGATACATACTATCTGGGCTCATTGCTCTCCCTCCTAGATGTAATAACATTTACTTCTGCTAAAAGAGCGGTAGCATTGGGACTCAAGGACATCGAGAGGGCAGACCCACTCCCGTATATTCCTATCCATGCCTCGTCTACCGTTTTGATTTTACTCTTGCGAGTTGCTGGGACATACTATCTGGGCTCATTGCTCTCCCTCCTAGATGTTTACTGTTGGAAGTACTTCTACACGCGATACATATTATCTGGGCTCATTGCTCTCCCTCCTAAATGTTTACTGTAGGAAGTACTTCTACACGCGTTACATACTATCTGGGCTCATTGCTCTCCCTCCTAGATGTAATAACATTTACTTCTGCTAGAAAAGCGGTAGCATTGGGACTCAAGGACTTTGAGAGGGCAAACCCACTCCCGTGTATTCCTTCCCGTGCCTCGTCTACCGTTTTGATTTAACTCTTGCGAGTTGCTGGGAATAAAAAGTCGCCTGTAGGTCACCCAGGTTTACTACAGGAAGGCTAAATAAAACTGGAGGGTGCCTGGTATCCAGAGTCCGCATATATAGACTGATTAACCTATCAGCCATTCATCCATCGGCATATGCTGTTCCACCTTAGATTAGGGATTTTTTGTCAAGGTTTTCTCCTTTAGCGTCGTACTTTAGCCTGTCACCAAAGGCCACATTCAGCCTAATGGTTACAGTTACCGGTGGTTGCCACGAGGAGGCAGTACGTACACCTGCGCCTATTGGAAGTTTACGGAGCCCCTTCCAATAGACGCCAAACCACCTTTCAGTAGCCTTAAATCCTTTTGCTTTCAGATCATCAATTATTTTTTCTGGTTTACACGTAGAGTGTAGATTTTTAGCCATAACCCTTATTGGTCTGGTTTGTTTATCTTCAAACGTGTGCCAAGCACGGTTTTCTTCATTTAACATACTTGTCATTTTTCTGTAAGTTTCACCATCTTCCAAGTTTATTTTGATGGTGTTTCCATTCATCACCTTTGCATTAAACTTATCAGTTGTAGTAATTTTTATTAATTTCTCATAGAGTAGATCGTAGTCTTTGACTTCATCTATTACTATTGGTGGTGGTGGAGGTATTTTTTTTGATGGTTTCTGGATAATATTAGGAACATCATCCTTTAATTGAGGTGGGGAGGGCGTATTATTCAATTTTCTTTTTTTTCTTCTAAATCCTTTAACTCTTATTCACTCAGTTTCTCGAGCTAGTTCGTCTTCATCCGTATGGTACTCTTGTTCAATTGTAGTCTGGCTAGGAGTAGGATAGATTGCCTCCTTTGGCTTAAGAGCTTTAACTTCGTTTTCAAGCATTTTCATACGCTCCTGCATCAATGCAATTGTATCATTCAATTGCTTGTTAATATTGTTGGCTTCAACTAGTGCATTATTAGCTCTACACAATTCATTGTGAAGCTTTTCTTCGTTTGTAGAACGAATGTTCTTGCTACTGACCCCAATGGAAGGACTACGGCCTCTTATCGGAGAATACGATACTTTATTACTCCTATCGAAGGGATTTATAATATTATTTTCTGATTCGCTCAGTTGAGCTTGTTTATTCACCAACATATCTTGTGATTGGTTAAAATATTTGTAGTTTAGCAATGGCTGGTCTCCCCCAGAATCCACGAGACCGACCTCCGAAGAGGGTGGATTTACCTGATTAACAGGTGTACCACCTGGGGTGCTCATTGCTCATTTATAGTGTACTGCACTCGCATCTAGTATTTAGCCGACGTATTCACATCGTTGCCCGGGTGTTACCACTTGGAGGTATACTAGACACATTTGGTGGTTTCTACATAGTTGCAGCGTTGGAATATAGACCACGAGATACATGGCTATAGACGGTCAACCCCTACCCTATTGAGACGCACCCAACACACGAAAATAACTTAATTTTAATAAAAATAACCACAAAAAAACTCAAACGGCACAAGATTAAACCTAAAGAATACGAATTGCCTTTTCCTTTATGTTTTAATTTTTCATTGGATTTTCACAAAAAAATGACCGTCTAAAATGACATAAAATGAATACATTTCAATTAAATTTTTATTAAAAAATATCTAATGACGTCATACAAAATATATGAACAATATTTTGAGGTTTAATTTGTTTTTCTTAACACAAAAAATGACTGACTGCATCTATGCAGTTAATATAAAACGACTGCAAAAACTGCATACCGGCTGCGTTAGTGAATGTAATTTTTGAACGACCAACTGCGCTGCTTTTGCTGCAAAACTTAATTTTTGAACGAAGTACTGCACAAACTGCGCAGTCGACTGAATTTTTGAATGCACCCTATGTTTTATTTCAACCAGGCTCGGTTCACGAGATTTGTCCATAAGCAAGATGACAACTTAACAGAGTTAAAAATTTGTTTTCTGGGTAGACACAAAATTTTAATAAATGAATAAACACAAGTAAATTATGATGATAACAAAAAACAACGTAAATTATTGAGAAATGTCAAAATAAGTAAAATCTAAATCAGAACAATACTGGCTTTACACCGTAGATATTATAATAGCAAAATAGTATAATACTATTTTACTATCTACCGTAGTCGGTTTTACACCGCATAAAATATTCATGAAAAACAGGAAATTATAACAAAATAATGAAAAAGAATAATTTCAAAATACACAAAAACATTTCTAGACTAATTTATCTATAATCCACTGTCAAAATTTTCCTTCTACAATAAAATAAAATAAAATATAATAGGTATTAAAATTTGATAGCTATCAAATCTAAATATTATATTTTATTTTTGCTATTATACTATCAAAACATCGGTGTTACACCGGATATCAAAATAGTATTATACTATTTTGCTATTATACTATCTACGGTGTAAAGCAAGTATAAGCTAAAATAAAAAAAAAATTGGTATGATTAAAATTTTGTGTCTACCCAGAAAACAAATTTTTAACTCTGTTAAGTTGTCATCTTGCTTGGACAAATCTCGTGAACCCAGCCTCAGGCCAGTTTTATGAAAATAGGTGAGCGACCCATGTGCAACATAACAAAATTAAAAAAGGTTAAAATGTTTGATTTTATGACAGTAATTCCAATTCTACTTTCACAAAGAACAAATAATTATATAAAGCAATAAAGAACAAGCAAAAAAAAACAAAAGGAATTGGTTTTCTGTGAAAAGATCATACATTTCTAACTTTTTTAACTTTGTTAGGTTGTACATGGGTCGCCCATAATTTTCATGAGACGGGCTTGACGCTAGGTTCACGAGATTTGTCCATAAGCAAGATGACAACGTAACAGAGTTAAAAATTTGTTTGCTGGGTAGACACAAAATTTTAATAAATGAATAAACACAAGTAAACATATATGATGATAACAAAAACAACGTAAATTATTGAGAAATGTCAAAATAAGTAAAACTTAAATCAGAATAAGGGGCTGTTCACAAATTACGTAACGGCCTTAGGGGAGGGGGGGATTAAAAATTTTGTTACGATTTGTTACGATGGGGGTGGGGGTGTTTTTCAAAATGTTACGTAACCAACAAATTTCTTCTTTTTTATCAAAAATTACATATTTTACTCGGATATTAAATTTTCATTAATTTGATACATTAACCTAAAGAGATCGATTCAATAAAGCATCATAATAATTACCTATAACTGTATTATAACTGTAATTACCACACTATAACTATATTACCTATAACTGTGTGTATTACTGTAATTACCACACTACTTAGGTCTAGTGATTAAATAAACTTTACTATTCTCGAGATAACTTCTACTTTAAGTACGCAAAACATAAACATTTTCAATTACTAAATAAGTTATCAAAAGCATCTCTAGGGCTTAAATCTTGGTCAATGTTTAGTCTGATTCCTACATTTTTGCTTTCAACTAGAAAATAGGGTATGTGTTTTGTATCTTTATACTAATATGGCCGGTATTCGCACTATTCAATAATAAAAATACACTCAATCGTTACGTTATTTTTCTGGGGGAGGGGGGTTCCTCGCAATTTGTTACGATCTGTTACGAGGGGGAGGGAGGGGGTTAAAAATCGGGAAAAATTGCGTTACGTAATTTGTGAACAGCCCCTAAGCTAAAATTTGGTATGACTGAAATTTTGTGTCCAGCAAGATAACATATTTTTAACTCCGTTAAGTTGTCATCTTGCTTGGACAAATCTCGTGAACCGAGCCTGAGGGTGTTTTCTTTTATTCATTCCATAGAAAGAACAGATGGCGAATAGAATATTGATCACGTGACCTCGGAATATTCCGTACGTAATGTAATAAAAGAACGGATTGGATAAATGGAATATATTTTCCATAGCACGATTTTTATTTTATTTTGAATATTAGGAAACAAGTTAAATTTATTAAATAAATAATTTTATTATGATTAATTGAAGTTGCAAATAATTTGTACGTGAAAACACATATTGCAATATTAATTTTAATTTATATATAAACTGGTACTTTTTGTATCCGCCAAGCTCTATTTAAAACTATTATTGTATCATGTAATAAAACTATAAATATATATTTTCAAAAATTTTAATATTTAACACCTTAAATAATTAATTTTATCATAATTAATAATTTCATTTTACATAATATCTACGATTTAATTCAATTTAATCATTTAAATTGTAAGCATCGCACATAATTACAAAACGTCAAACGAAATATTATTTTTATTCTACCTTTCATTGTAGTACAAAAAGAATGCATTCTGAATATTCCGAATAAATAAAAGAATGAAGTAAAAAAGGAATAGAAGGAATGGAATGAATAAAAGAACGATTTACGTCACTTTCGGAATGTCCGGAATATCCAGAATGAATAAAACAAAACACCCTGTGGCTCGGTTCACGAGATTTGTCCATAAGCAAGATGACAACTTAACAGAGTTAAAAATTTGTTTTCTGGGTAAACACAAAGTTTTAATACAAAATGAATAAACACAATTAAATACATATGATGATAACAAAAAACAATGTAAATTATTGAGAAATGTCAAAATGAATTTTGTGTCCAGCAAGATAACATATTTTTAACTCCGTTAAGTTGTCATCTTGACAACTTAACAGAGTTAAAATTTGTTTTCTGGGTAGACACAAAATTTCAGTCATACACACTTTGAAAAAAATACGAAGCTCATATAGCAAAAAAAATACAATAAATGAATAAACACAAGTAAACACATATGATGATAACAAAAAACAACGTAAATTATTGAGAAATGTCAAAATGAGTAAAACCTAAATCAGAATAAGCTAAAATAAAAAAAAAAGTTGGTATGACTGAAATTTTGTCGAAGCAAGATGACAACTTAACAGAGTGACAACTTAACAGAGTTAAAAATATGTTATCTTGCTGGACACATATACTAAAGATACATGTTAAACCGAAAGTGATCTGACTGAAAACGTCTGAGTTAAATTCAACATGTAAACGGCGACTTGGCTGAAAGTTATCTGAAAGTAGTCTGAGTTCGGTTAACTTAAATTTGGTTGGTTGAGTCAGTTTGTATATTGAGTTAAACATGTAAACTTTAATTTAGTTGAACTGACAGATTTTTTCATAGAGGCAAAAGGTTTTATACATTTTCGAAGTGATTTTTAAATTATTTTAAATAATTTAAATGTAATTTTAGAACAAAGTGACATTTAAAATGTCAATTCAGATCAAATAGAAAAATCCCATGTAACCACCAACCGAAAGTTTCAGTCAGATCACTTTCAGTCATTACTCAGTCAATCACTTTTGGGCTTAAATCTGAATTGAATTCACCAGATTTGTCCATTGAGCTCGTCAAGAAAATGACAACTTGACGGAGTTAAAAACCGAGTTAAAAATATGTTATCTCGCTGGACACAAAATTTCAGGCATACCAAAATTGTTTTTTCTTTTGTCATTCCTATTTTAGGTTTTGCTAATTCTGAAATTTCTAAAAAAAAAGCGAGATAACATATTTTTAACTCGGTTTTTAACTCCGTCAAGTTGTCATTTTCTTGACGAGCTCAATGGACAAATCTGGTGAATTCAGCTTAACATGTATCTTTAGTAAAAATTTCAATCATCCCAACTTTTTTTTTTTATTTTAGCTTATTCTGATTTAGGTTTTACTTATTTTGACATTTCTCAATAATTTACGTTGTTTTTTGTTATCATCATATGTGTTTACTTGTGTTTATTCATTTATTAAAATTTTGTGTCTACCCAGAAAATAAATTTTTAACTCTGTTAAGTTGTCATCTTGCCTATATCTCGTGAACCGAGCCTGAGGCAAGATGATAACTTAACAGAGTTAAACATATGTTTTCTGGGTAGACACAAAATTTCTGTCATACAAACTTTGAAAAAATACAAAACTCATAGCAAAAAAAAAACGCAATAAATGAATAAACACAAGTAAACTCATATGATGATAACAAAAAACAATGTAAATTATTGAGAAATGTTAAAATGAGTAAAACCTAAATCAGAATAAGCAAAAGTAAAAAAAAAAGTTGGTTTCGCTTCGCTGCATTGAGAATCATTCCCAGCCATCAGATTCCGACAGGGTGTCCCCATCGGATCCAAGCGAGAGAAGGCTGCCTCTCTCCAATAGCAGCTCCACGTCATTATCTGTTGTAACCCCATGCGCTTGCTCGACTGTCTGCCGCTGGATCCGTCCGACGTCCACCTCCGGCCCGTCCTCCGAGCGCATGCCTACCTCATATTTTTTAAAGACGTTGAGAGTGATCGACCCGAAGCTAATCACTACCTTTGTCTCTGACAGGGGAGTAAGGGACTCCTTATTGAGCAGCATGATTGCCATTCTGAAGCCCCCTTTAGCCTCCTCCTGTTTGACAATCTTCCAATCTTTCGTTGGAAGATCTGGATTACTTGCCTGAATAATCTCAAGGGTCTCTTCTGGCTTGTCTGGTTTGGTTGGTAACCATACGCGTGCCCTTGGTCTACTCGGAATTTTTTCCTTGCGAACTGCCTCATGCCTCGCGCCTATCCACACCTCACCTACTTCGGCTATTGCCTTTTTATAAAGATCCACCGATCTTTGATCCGAGCACGCAGTTAACTTTACGCGCACTTGATGCCATCCCGCATCTCTACAGAACGGAGGGGTTCCTGGATTTTCTCTCAGGACCTTGATGAAAATGGAGTTTAGTGCATTATACACTTCCCTCCACTTCTCTGCCGTGATGCTCCCATCTTCTTGACTTTTGTCAATTACGGCTAGCACCAGTACATTCTCCTTTAGGATTTCGCTGAACAATTTCGGTTTTTCCTTGGGATCTCCCGATACCGCTCCTGTGACCGTCTTGGCTCGTTTTTTGCCGCCCACTTCGAGCTCATCCTGAGACCTCTGCCTTTTAGGCACAAGGACCCTATCCGAGCTGTCGCGGCCGATAATCTCCCTCGCCCAAGCCACAGATTGCTTCTGTTCTACTGTAAGCTGCTCCTCAGGGGTTGCAGCCAGTTTATCCAGAATTTTATGCGCCGACCGTTTCTCCCTGTATCGTCGCTTTGCAGGAGGGATCCTTCCCGATCCCCCGCTTTCTTGCCTGGCATTGGTATTGCTGACTCCTGGCTTTGGTGCCATGGTACTACTTACCCCTGCCACTGATGAGGTAGCTCCTCACTGATGAGGTAGCTCTTTTCCGGTTTTTCAAGGGTACCGGCTCCCTTATTTTTATTTATTATATCTTCCATAGTATTCCCACGAGTGTCGGAGAAATACTGGCCCACCTGCACAGAGATCCGTATACGCAGGTAAGGCTGAATACAACTTGAGGTAGCCAGGTATCCAGAGGGCTACGTTAACGACTGGGCTTTGTTAAATGGGCCCCAGCCTAGCCGATAATTAGCACGGGTCGCATAACACCTTAATCCAGGCCATTGGCTCACCAAGCATCCCATCCCAGCACCCCCACCCCTATTCATCTTCCACCCAACCATTCACCCATCCATATGGATATCCCAAACCAATAGGACCCATTCCATTCAAGGAGGTAACCCGTTTAAAGGGGCCCCTCACTCACTACTTGGAGACCCCGGAAAATGTGACGCTCAGTTGGCCTGTGGTTATTAGTTGATGGTTTTATGGCGCCATCAGTTCGCCATTCCATACCGGGTATCATCGGCACCAGAATTTATTAAACTGAGGTTAACCACTCCCCAGTTTCCTGAGACTCTCCTCCCAGCAGGGCTGCGGTTGGGGGCAGCTTATTTAATTCACCGCTAACCTAACTATCGATAGGCCGTCCACTATCCACCACCTGTGACCCCGCCGATAGCTGCAGCATGCCCCGGGATATTCAGCTTACGCCGCACCAATCGTCGCTGTCAAGAAAAAGGGTGGACGCGTTAGAATCTGCGCCGACTACTCAACCAGCTTAAATGATGCGCTCGAACCGGAGCAATTTCCACTGCCAACGCCTGATGAGATTTTCGCTCAGCTATCGCCAGTCAAAATCTTCAGCAAAATCGACCTCTCAGACGCGTTCCTTCAAGTCGAGCTCGACGACGACTCAAAGAAGCTGATGATCATCAACACTCACTGCGGACTTTTCCAAGTCAATCGGTTGCACAGGGGTCAAACCAGCATCGGGAATCTTCCAAAGACTTGAGAGCAGCATGATGAGCGGAGCAAAAAGCGCTTTTCCGTTCATCGACGACTTCATTGTGGGAGGAACCGATCAAAATAACCACGACAAGAATCCGTGCGAAGTTTTGAGCCGTATTCAGGAGAACGGCTTCCTCCTCAAGATCGACAAGTGTGCTTTCCGTAAGAAAGAACTTGAATTTCTTAGTCACATAATCGATACTAACGGCATTAAACCGAGTCCAGATAAGATCAAGCCGCTCCAGAACATTTCGCCTCCGATAGACGTCATTCCGGGTATCAAGAAATATCGTGGCCGATTAGACGAGCTGCTTCAAGATGATGTCACGACGAGCTGCTTCAAGATGATGTCACGTTTGCATGGGAAGCAAACACCAGGAATCTTTCGACGAGCTCAAAACAATTCTGGCATTTGACCTCGGACTTGCTCACTACGACCCAACTAAGAAGTTGATCGTTGCCGCTGACGCTTCCAGCTATGGAATGGGAGCAGTTCTCATGCATGAGATGCTCGGCAAGTCTTTGCGCTCAGTAATGCATGCCGCACGCTTTTTCACAGCAGCAGAAAAAACTACCCGCAAATCAAAAGAGAAGCTCTGGCGCTCACATTCGCCCTTCGGAAGTTTCACCGCTACATTTATGGTCGCAAATTTGAGCTCCAGACGGGTCATAAACCCTTGCTCGCAATTTTCGGCAACAAGAAGGGAGTTCCGGTACACACGGCAAGCCGCCTCCAACGATACGCGTTGGTATTGCTCACATACTACTTTGAGATCAAATACATCGACACGAAAAGCTTCGCATACGTGGACTTCATCTCTCGACTCATTAGTCAACACGAGAAGCCAGACGAAGACATCGTCATTGGAAAGATCATTGAAGAAGGCTCGCTAGGTTGCTTCGCCATCGACACCGCCCAGAAGCTGCCAGTAACCTTCGAAGCTATTGTGGCGATCACAATATAAAAAGAAAACAAAAATTAATTTACTTTTTAGAATATTATGTTACAGACTGTAATTTAAATTAAGTTATTAAGTTTGCCATTTAAATTGTATAATTGCCAGATAATTAAGATTACCATTGTAAATAAATAAAAAAAAAAAATTAAAATTTTTTTGAAAATCGGGAGATGAAAAGGGAGTTGAAAATTTGATTTGGTCTAGTGATGACCGATAGATAATAAAAATAAATGATAATAAGAGATAATAAAAATCGATCATTACAATTAAAACACAAAACTTCTGAGTGCAAAAAAAAATTGTAATGAATAAACCAAATATACAGGGTGTTTGGCACATGGACCAAAAGAATTTGTTGGGAGATTGGGTGGATCATTAGCTAGTTTTCACCCATACACCCTACGTCATAAGTGTCACGATAATTGAGATATGATTTTTTTTCGTTTTTTATTTAAATCACTCGAAATCTCGCATTTAAATCGTATATTTTTTTTGTTTGTCATTGTAATCGCATGAAATAACTTTTATTGTATTCTGCAATGTATTTTGAATCTAAGTAAATCATTATTTTGTACAACTGGTTTCAAGAAAATGACTTATGAGCTTCGAAATTCTTTAAAATGTGTAAATGTATATGAACAATTTCAACTTCTAAATTCAATATAAAAAAAATAAACATTATTTTGAACTTAGGTTTATTTTAAAAAGTTGTCTAGTTTATACGCTTTCCAACGGTATGCTACATGTTGGAGGAATCATTTATAATGTGGTCAAAATAAGAGATACAAGTTGTCAGGGTCAAGAAATTTCTTTTTGTCTTTATTATGTTTTTATTAAATATGAGTTCTAATATTATTTGTTCGAATTGTTCTCCCCTACTCCGTATGCATGCACGACACCTTTTCCTTATTTCAAATGTTGTTGTGCGAAGTCGCATTTCTCTTTTCATTATTTCAAATGCAGCTGTAATTCGCTCCATTAAAATTTCTCGTGAGGGCACACCTCTATTGTATAAACCAATTCCTTTGCACGTCCCCAGACGTAACAATCGAGGGGTGTCAGGTCTGGGGACCGTGTAAACTAAGAAATAAGCCCACATTTACCAATCCGATTTACCTGAACTTTTATTATCAGTTTTAGAAGAAGGTATGCCGATCGTCTTTCAAAATGACGACTGTCCGTCACATTATCATCGAACGGTACGCGAGTACTTAGACAATTCTTTTCTGAACTCATGGATTGGTAGATCTGTGACTATTTGTTGGTCCGCACGGTCCCCAGACCTGACACCCGTCGATTTCTACCCGTGGAGCTGTCCACACGAACAATTTTAATGGAACGAATTACAGCTGCTTTTGAAACATGAAAACAGAAATGCGATTTCGGATAACAACAGTTGAGATAAGTAAAAGGTGTCCTGCATGCATACGGAGTAAAAGAGAACGGTTTGAATAAATATAATAACATTTATAACTCATGTTTAATGAAAACGTAATAAACATAAAAATAATTTTCTTGACCCTGACAACTTGTATCTCTTATTTTGACCACATTATAAATGATTCCTCCAACTAGTAGCATACTGTTGGAAAGGGTATAAACTAGACAATATTTTAAAATAAACCTAAGTTCAAAATAATGATTATTTTTTTTATATTGAATTTAGAAGTTGAAATTGTTCATATACATTTACACATTTTAAAGACTTTCGAAGCTCATAAGACATTTTCTTGAAACCAGTTGTACAAAATAATGATTTACTTAGATTCAAAATACATTGCAGAATACAATAAAAGTTATTTCATGCGATTACAATGACAAACAAAAAAATATGACGATTTAAATGCGGGATTTCGGGTGATTTAAATAAAAAACGAAAAAAAAAACATATCTCAATTACCGTGACACTTATGACGTAGGGTGTATGGGTGAAAACTAGCTAATGATCCACCCAATCCCCCAACAAATTCTTTTGGTCCATGTGCCAAACACCCTGTATAATAATAAATAATTAATAATTTTATAATAATAATATAATATTAATCTTAAATTAAATAATAATAAAATAATATAGTTTATGGATTACAAAAGTGGAAAAAACGTACATAACATTAAAATGGTGGTTGTCCAATATTGGATTGTGTTCACTTAAAAATTAAAAACACACAAACAAACCCCATTACAGTGAATCAAAACCCGATAAACTTGACTCAAGATCGTAAAAGTGAAAATATAACTCAACTGATGTGTACATATAATAAATAAAAATAATAAAGTTATAAATATAATATAATAATAATAAGTTTTTTTATACGATTTAATAATAATAATAAATAATTGGTAAATTAAAACTTAAAATAAAAAATACAATCATCGTTCTGCGCAGCGCTCTTCGAGGAAAAACAACACTTCTAATCGAATCCGCAACGGTAGTTAATAATAAGAATTTTTCTTTTATATATATTTAATTAAGAATTAATTAGTTTCTTAGTTTTGGTGATGGGTTTCTTTTATTTTTTTTTTATAACTAAATTTTAAGTTAATTTGATTAATGATAATAATATTAATCAAGTTAATACCGGTAATAATATTAATCATAATATTTCATTTGTTTTCATTTTTTTTTCTTTTAATATTAAATTTCATTTGCATTCATTTTCATTTTTATTTTGTTTTCTAAATAAATGATTTGCTTAATTTTTAAAATTCAGTGAGTTTTTTTTTATCATGAGTGAGTAATTTTTTTTTTTTGAGTTATATTGGTGATGAAACGGCCATGCTGACGCTTCTTATAGTGATGTTATTTCTATTTATTGTATCATTCTCAACAACAGCATGTTCAAGCTATCCTGTGGTCCAGAAATAACCCCCCTAATCCAATGAAACCTAGCCGGTTAAAATCATGCTGTCTGGATAACCACTTGAGAGTCTGTGGTGGCTTTCGACGAAAAATCAAATCTTTGAATTTCTTCGAAAGTTGTTACACTATTCAGTACGAAACAAGTCAAGACGAGATGTTGAAGGAAATCACAAGGTTCATTGAGAAGGGTTGGCCACGCAAACGAGAGCAAATTCCTGACGCTGAGGCCGCATAATACTTCTCAAGACGATATTCGCTCACAGTCATCAACGGTTGCATTTTTTCGGTGATCGCATCATCATTCCGAAACGCTACCGCAGCGAAATCCTTAGAGAACTGCATCAAGGTCATCCTGGCACTGAGTACATGAAGCTATTAGCTCGACAAAAAATCTCCTGGCCATCGCTCGACAACGACATCGAAAAGACAGTTCGGAACTATATAAGTTAGACTGCAATCGTGGCCGATTCCAGAAGCGCCATGGTCGCGATTGGACGACAAGCAAGATCGAAACTCGGCTTGCTTATGCCGACTACGAAAACTACAGCGGAACGAAACCACAAGATGCAACAGCAGTTCAACACTCACCACGGTGCTAAAGAAAAAACGATTGAGATCGGCGACAAAGTTTTCGTTAAAACCCACTTAAGCAACAATCAGTGGTACTGGGTTTCAGGAGAAATCGTGTGCAAAATGGGAACTGTCAAACAGCATCTTAAAACGGGGAGAATTTTTACGACCGAATGGTATGCGACCGAATCGTAGCAATCCGACACATACCTGGGTGTCAATTATTATATATTGTAAAACGTCAGAAGGATTTTCATTTCGACAAGTTACACATCGAAATCAAAACTAAAAGTATACTGTCAGTGATCCTTGGTGTATCATTTATCATAATAGCACCATCGTCAGGATCACAACAAGATGGATCACCTAACATAACGATTGCCGAACCAATTTCTTTACACTACTCACCTCCATACGAAGGCCCATTTAACCCAAAGTCATTCGACGCCTTCGCAAACAATTCACCGTGTTGATTAATGGAAAAAACCAAACCATTTCAATCGACTGGCTCAAACCGGCTTACGGCATACTGTGTTCTACTGATTAAAAATCAGTTTATCGTACACCTAAAACTGTCCGTATCTCAACCGAATAAACATTTTTTTATGGAGGGATTTCACTTGCGGCGGAGTCATGTAGCGATTACTCATTTAAATCGTTGCATTTCATTCATTTATCACTACAAATTTTCAAAATAAACTAACGCATTCTATGATAAATTTAAAGTTACTGTTTATACTTTTATTTTCTCGTTCTCGCGTCTATAATATTTAACTCCCAAATATCAATTACGCATGTTCTCGTGTCTATGATATTTAACTCTTATATACCAAACGTCATATTGAGTACTACAGTCTGCGAATATACTTCGCATTATTAGTCACGCTTGCGCAACAACCACTCGGTTGTTAATTATATACATATTTTCTTGTTACGAAACAAAATTGAGTGCGCCTCATTGGCCATATTTTCCTGGTAATATTTTCATTATTGGGTTTTAGATTAATTGTGTGTTAATTGTGGAATACCCAATAACAATTCAAATTAAAAGTTAAAATCTAGTGATAGCGTAAAAGTGGTGTTAGTAATTAATTAACTTGTAAACGTACAATTTGTGAACGAAATGTAAAACACTACACCGCCATTGTGTAGTTTGATAATTAGTGTTTGATTACGTGAATATTTTTATGAACACATATTGGTATCCTAATATCTACATACATCAACCCTATATTGGTACCAGACATAAAAAAACTCCGGAGTGAAATGCACATTTGTAACATTTCTAGAGAGTATATAAACTCAAAACCCACGAAAAAAGTAAAATACAAAAATCGAGAGTTTTTTGTTTTGCGAGAATTTAGCTTTTGTTTTTTCATGAGTATCTAAATTCTTTTCCTATTTTGTTTTTTGGATTCACATTTTAAAGTAAAAAGTAAAATACGAAAATGATGAATCCCTTGCTTCCTGAGAATTTATTTTTTATTTTCTCGTGAATACACAAACTCGAAACTTCGGTTTTTGGATTGTTCGTTTCTTTGTTTATTGAATATTCAATATCTTATTGCATTTTTTGTTTCGCTTCACATTGTTAAAAACTCATAACTTTATTTGAGCTTATAATAAATGAAACTTATTGTTTCGCTGAAGGATGGAATTTGATTGTTTCATAACCGATTATTTTGCAATTCGACCTGTACGATGAAAATGGGATTATATCACGGTTTTTATATGTAATGTGGACATTGGTTAACCGATTATTGAAAAATTGCACTTGTACGAAGGAAGTAGGATGGTAATATAATTTTTAGATGAAGTTCTTTAATATGGCCAATACGGATGGAACTTTGTCATTTTTCAACCGATTATGATGAAATTCGCCATTTTTTAACCGATCAGGATGAAATTCGAGTTGTGTGACTGAAATGGGATCCTAAAATGAATTTTATATTAAGCTCTGGAATATGGCCAATTAGTACGGAACTTGGCTATTTCTTAACTGATTTTGATGAACTTTAACTTGTGCTATGGAAATGGGATTCTACCACGATCTTATAGGAAGTTCGTTAATATGGCCAATAAGAATAGTGGAACTTTCCCATTTTTTAACCGATTATTATAAAATTCGACTTGTTTGACTGAAATGGGACTCTAAAATGAATTTAGTTTTAAGTTTTGAAATATGGCCAACTCGTAAGGAACTTGGCTATTTATTAGCCGATTATGAAGAAATTCAACTTGGGCGATGGAAATGGGATTCTACTATGACCTTTAGATGAAGTTCTTAAATATGGCCAATTAGGATGGAATTTTGCCATTTCATAACCGAGTATGATGAAATTCGACTTATTTTACGGAAATGGGATTCTAAGATGAATTTTCTATAAAGTTCTGGAATATGGCCAATTAGTACGAAACTTGCTATTTCGTAACTGATTTTGATGAAATTCAATTTGTGCGGTGAAAATGGGATTGTACTATGATCTTTAGATACATTTCTTTAATATACACGGAGAAAAAAAATTACTAATTTATTTCCTATATATTTATAGGAATTTAATTATAGCATCCCGTACTATATTTTTCATAAAACATACTATGTACATAGCTGACTTCCAGTCTGCATAGCATGAAATACAATATTGGAATCGCTACTATAATAAGAGCTAATTTATTATGCCATATAGGAATATTTCCTATATGCATTTCTACAAATCCAATGTATTATAGGAATAATTCCTATAAGATAAAATTTCCTTTGTTTTATACGATTCTCATTATTTTGAACGTAAAATCATTAAAAATAAATTGAATCCTCTCCTCGAGAAAGGGTGTGTGTGACTAAAATAGGGACCACTACTATATAAAAAGCAATATTTACCACAAAATATAGCTGTTATAATTGCATTCGTATTCTCTGAAATATATTCATGTTATTTTCATTTCATGAATATAATTCGCTAAGTCGGTACGTTCTGTTGATATTTAAGGTATCAGGCGAGAATTGTATTTTTGTAGTTTGGTCGTATGAAACCATAGAGAAGTCGTGGAGAGTACCAGAGTACTCACTTCTCATTTTTGAGAGTCGATACATTTGTATTGACTCTGGGGTAAAGTAAAGGTGGAGGGTAATGACAAATGATATTTCTACTTTTTCCAGTAGTTATGATGAAGTGATTGGCATTTTTATGATTTGCCAAATCGAAAATACTGTGAATGTCATTACTACTAATATATTTCCTATGACGACCAGCGCTGTCGCAATAAAAAAAAATTGAGTCCCTCAAAAAATTAATTTGGGTGCCTCCGGGTGCCTCACAAAAAAAAAGCGAAAACTACACAGTTTTACAAATATTATTTTAATTAAATGAGAAGTTAACTAATAAGTATACATACAGTGTATAGATATACCCTCGCAGTGCAAGTTTACGTGGGTATTCAGCTGAAAAGTTCTCAGCAGGATCTCATACAATTTAAAAATATTTTATTCGGAAGGGGAAAATTGTTTACGAAATAAACTACGTCGATTGATTGCCTGGTGAAAAAAGCACTATAAACCACCGCTTTATAGTGGTGCAGCACTACTATGAGGAAGGCTTGAAGGCCAGTAATAAATATTTTTAAATTTAGGAATCTAAATTCATTGACTCCATTTCGCAGTTCAAAAATTTTATCCCAGAAATTCTCCAAATTAGAAGATCTCATGTCAATAGATCTCTGAAAAAAACTTCTCGATATTCTTCTTCTATCTCCTTTATTTTTCGGTCACTTTTTGCGGAAATAAATTCTGTGGCAGTAAGTTGAAGTAGCTTAGGTCGACTTAAGAGAAAAATGAATTTTTTGAGATATAAACAAAAAAGTACAAATTACTGTTTTGCTCAAACTCAGACCTCTATATAGCGCGTACAAGCCGAAAATTTTCGGCAATCTACAAATAAGCTTATATACAAATCAAATATTTAGAGTAGCTTTATGTACATTTAATGACGGGAGAAATACTGATTTATAATTTTTTATAGTAGCTTATGTAGGCATATGCCTCTTTATCTTACAGCTTCATATATAAACTAGCTTAAAAGTGTACATAAGTGTTTAAATCCAGGAACCATTTTGTTAAAGTAGCTTAAAAACTTTTTTATTCAAACTAGCTCTAATGTTTCCGTTTAATGTTTCTAAAATATAGAAATTCAGATGCAGGATACAACATTTACCATTTCTGAAAAAATTCACGGCTTAATTTGAAGTGGATCATAGAAAAATTTTCAAAACAGACTGGTTTTTCCTCTCCTGAAAATTTCTAAAACTGACATAAGCTACTTCAACTTATTGCCATTGAATTTATCAATGGTATGAGAGTTTGTCCTAGGTTTTGTGGATCTATGCTTTGAATTGTATTTAATGTTTCATTTTTAAAATCAAATCGATTAACAATCTGTTGGCATGATTTTATATAAGAGATTTTACATCGTTTCTTGATGGTTAGAAATATACATTCAAGATTTAAGTTAGATTGTGTAATTTTCAACTCAGCTTTAGCACCTATATACATTCTATCGATTTCTACAAAACAAACGGTTTCTTTAAAATCCATTTCATTTAAATTATTTTCATCGATATATTATTGTGTACTTTAATGAAATTATGTATTACCATTATTAAGAAACTTTAAACTGCTGGAAGAAATTTTAGGATTCTCGCTTTGAAACTCTTTATTTAAATTGTTAGTTAATTTGAGAATATAGGCCATAAAGTGAAAATAAATTTTGTTGCATAAATTTTGCGAAATGACACAAGCTAAATCTTTTATAGGATTTCTCGACTCAAGAATAGTGTTGAAGAGGTTGCCATTGTTATAATATTTTAAATATTACGCCATCTAATGCTAGCCATCTTAGTAGTAGAAATTTTCAAAATCGTATGAATCGGAACATTCAAAGTTGTTTGAAAACTTTTATACTCATTTTGCCGTTTAGGGCTGGAGAAAAAAAATAATAAATATTCCTTGCTAATTTCTCGCACTCTTTGCGAAATCGTGCTTTGTAGCAGAAAACAAATAAATTATGTTATAAATTATGAAATTTGGAACCAAATTTTAAAATTTTTTTTCGGTGCCTCTAAGTGCCTCTAATTTTTTGGGTGCCTCACTTTCTCTATAAGTGCCCGGGAGGCACCAAAGTGCCTCTTTCGACAGCGCTGATGACGACCTGCTACAAAAATATGCTGGGAAAAATACCAATTTTATGGCAATAAATACTAACTTGAATTGCATATTTTCCATTACTAAATAGGAAGCGCTTATTACTAAAATAGTACATTTTACTATTTTTATGGTACATTTTACTATTTTAATGGTAACAATTTGTATTCGCATCTCTTTAAATTAACTATGTGTTATAGTAAAATGTTTTCCTATATAAGCCACAATCCTGTGGGCTCCTATAAATTATAGAAATGTCTCCTATAATTTTTTTTCCGTGTATAAGCATATAACTTGGCTATTTCTTAACTGATACTAATAAAATTCGAGTTGCGCTATGACTGGTTTCTGATACGATTTTTAGATGAAGTTATTATGATGAAATTCGGCTTGTGTACCATTGGAATGATATTCTAAAATGATTTTTGTAAAAAGTTCTGGAGTATGTCTAATTAGGATTGAACTTGGCTATTTCTTAAGCGATTATCTTGAAATTCGGTATGTGCGATGAACGTAATTACGTAAGTTTATTAAATGATTTCTAGATGAAGTTCTGGAATTTTAAGTCGAATTTTATTAAAACCATTTAGGAAAATTTTAGTCACAAAAGCCGAATTTCATCAAAATCGGTTAAAAATGGCAAAATTACATTAGAATTAGCGATATTCAAGAATATCACCTAAAAATCCTATAGAATTCCATTTCACCGTACAAGTTGAACTTCCTAATAATCGGTTAAATTCCATTTACATTGGCCATATTCCAGGAACTTCCAAAATTCATTTTAGAATCTCGGTTTTATTGTACATGTCGAATTTAAAAATTATCGATTATGAAAAATCCAAGTTTCATCCTTATTGGCAGTACCTTTTCCTCAATTTCACCTATAAAAGCCGTTTTCCATTCCAAAAGATTTCCATTTCCGTCGCACCAGCCAAATTCTATCTTAATCGGTTAAGAAATATTAAAGTTCTTTTCTAGTTACCTATATACCGGAATTTCATCTAAAAATCATTTTGGTATCCCGTTTTTGAATTTGAAATTATAAATAATTAAATTGAATTAAAAATTATTTTATTTAATATGATTAATATTGAATTTGATTTGAAAAAACTTTAATTTGTTATGAAAAAAGTTAATTTTCTTATTAAAGAAAATTATTGAATGTAATTTAGAACTTGTTGAATTTGACTTCATAACGCTACATATCGCATTTATCTGTTTTGCGTGATTGTATTCTTAGTTCATCTATGTGTTATATCCTATTCAAAGGGATTTGTGCAAGGAACATTTTTAGTGTAACAATACGCAAACTGCAAAACTCTAAAACTGAATAAATAATAAATTTTTGAAAATTAATAATTAAATTAGATTAAATCGACCGAATTCAGTACCGAGTATGTTGTATGATTTCGGATTCTAACATCTTCTCTACCCTTGTTATTCTTTCCTATAGCCGGAATGTGGGAACCCTATGTGTGTTCTATACATATTTTCATGGCATGTGTTCGACGGAACTCTATAAACTTATGCCTGGCCTGTCCAGGCCAACAGCTGCATTAGCGATCAGTTCACATGTATAATTATTTATCAACAACGTTTGTTTCGTACGATACCTAGATTATTTAATCGTGATGATTTTAATCTGGTTAATTTACGATACAAATAGATAGGTTTCCTATATTTAATGATTTTAAAGATTTTACAGCATATAGCATACACGTAATTTATATAAATCAAACAAGTTACACCCAATCAGATCACAAGTAAATTTAGAAACATGGTATTTAACTTAATTTCAATGTATTTTTAAATCAATTTCGCTTTTATACGAAAAGTTCTATAGTCAAATAGAACTTTATGCTAAAAATGTATGGTGAAAAAGAGGATAGAACTTTTTAATTTTGCTGATATATACGTTATGGATACACTTAAGGTCCAAATATTGATACAGGAAATGCGTATTTCGTAGCAGAACCTAACGTCATCAATATCTCATTTTTAAAAAAATGTCGTTTAGAACCTTATAATCCTTAGACGACGATAAGACGGTGTTAATATTATTAATGTGAACAGTATAAAATCTTATATGTATTGCACTAAAAGATATTGGAATTTCACCAAATAAAACCAAACACTCAAACACGAACAAAAACAACAGACAAAAGAGCTAAAATTATATGTACATATATGTATCTATGCATAATACTATATTTATGAATATCGAAACGAGAGCTGTAAACATAAAGAGAAGTGGCAAAGAGGAACTCGAAAAAACTAAATTCAAAAATCAAGAAATTTTTGCTTCACGAGAATCATGATTTTATTTTCTCGCGAGTTAATATGTTCACGAGAAAATAAAATTAAGATTCTCGTGAAGCGTAATAACTCATGGTTTTTGAATTTGGATTTTTGTGTATTCTCGTCGAAAATAAAATCAACATTTTTGAGAAGCGAAAAATTTTTAAAGTCTTTTCGTGTAATCTCTTGCTCACGCTCAACAAAAAAAAAAAAAAATGTTTCATGTTCAAAGCGAATCTGAATTATGAGTTTATATTTTATTTTTTTAAAAAGGATAAAGAAAATAAATATGTTGATGAGTATTTGCATTCACAAAAACAGAAAAATGTTTGTAACAGGAATTTTTTTGTTCTTTTTGGTGTGGAATTTTAACATTCGTGTGTTTTAATGCACACTCATAAATGAATCATTTTTGATGTCTGATTGGTACCTCAACAACGTTTATACCTTCTTTAGTGGCACATAAGACGAGATCAATACCTAATTTATGAGTGTTTAGGATCCACGTAGGTTTTCCACAGCCTGGAACACCTTGGACGGAAATAATTGTAGGCCGCTTGATGTTGTCCTTAGTAAAAACTGTATTTAAATGGTTGTACGTTTGGATATTCAGCATAACTTCAGTGCCCGCCGAGCAGAAATGTCCGAAAAGAATTTGTGGATTCACAAAATTTGACTAGATTTCCACCATCAAATCTAACCTGGTGATTAATAGTAGGCTCCTCTAGGTACTTATTGTTCTGATTGTATATATGAAGATGTATGCCGATAGTATAAAGATGAAGCTGCAAAGGGCATCAGATGAAAGTATTTGTTATAGTAGTTTTTAAGTGGCTCTTTATGATACTATCTGAATGTTTGATGAAAAATGTTACTTTTAACAATGAGTTCTTGTAGTAGGAATCAGCAGATGTATCAGCATAAAATAACGGTTCATAATTGATTCAACAATTTGGAGGGCTCACCAGTAATTTTGGTATATACAATTGGTATGTGTGTATTCGAAGTTTGTAGTTCCACGTTTGCATTCATTAAAGAAAAGTTTATTCTAATCGCGCGCATTGAGTATTTGTTTGCAATAGATCAATAGTTGATGATATTTGCTGTTCATGTTCTTATTTCAAGTGAATTCAAGGTTTAAAAGCTATTTTCTATTGAAGTTTCTGTAAACCAGGCAGCTGTGGAGGCTTATCTGTTATGAGGCAGATCAAAAATCGGTTAAGAAATAGCCAAGTTTCATCATAATTGGTCATATTCCAGAATTTCATCTTTAAGTCATTTAAGAATCCCATTTCCAACGCGAAGGTCCAATTTCTCTGAAAAATTTTAAGAAATAGCCAAGTTCCATTATACTTGGCCCTAATTTAGAACTTCATCTTAAAATTATTTTAGAATTGCATTTCCTATACACATGTCCAATTTCTCTAAAATCCGTTAAGAAATAAAGTTCCCTCCTACTTGGCCATATTCCAGAACTTTATCCAAAAATCAATTAACAATCCCATTTTCATCGTGCATGTCAAATTTCACTAAAATCCGCTTAAAAATAGCCAATTCCATACTACTTGACCATTTTCCAGAATTTCACCTTAAAATCATTTTACAATCCCATTTCCAACACACACGCCAAATTTCACTTACATCAGTTTAAAAATACCCAAGTTCCAATCTTCTTGGCTATATTTTGGCTTTATATCTTGGCAGAGAGTATACTTGCGAATTGTGATCAGGTTACACCTTGCACAATTGTACCCATCACGCAGCTGCCTAATACATGACCATAACAGCTTACGTGAGTTGCACCGTACTGGAAGATTACGGAGCTGACAGATTAATCTACCAACTTTGGTCCCCCCTCCAATAGAGGCCAAACCACCAAAAATCATTTAAGAACCCCACCACTTCATCTAAAAATCATTTAAGAACCCCATTTCCAATGCACATGTCGAATTTCATTAAAATCGGTTAAGGAATAGCCAAGTTCTATCCTAATTGGCCATATTTCAGAATTTCATCCAAAAATCGTTTTAGAAGCCCGTTTCCATCGTACATGCTAGATTCCATCATAATCGGATAAGCAATAACCAGGTTCCTTCCTAATCCCATTTCCATCGTACTTCCGCAATTTCATCAAAATCGGCAAAGAAATAACCGTGCTCCTTCCTAATTGCGCGTACCTCAGAACTTCTTCCAAAAATCAATTAAGATTTCCGTTTTCATCCTACTTGAAATTTTAATTCTGATAAAAACAATTATTGAGTTATGAAAAAATCTTTAAATTACAAATTAATTTACTATTTTTGTTGTAAATTAAGTAGGAACAAAATTAGGAAAAATTTATTAATTTATCAAAATTACTGAAAAATCAGATTATATGTTTGCAAGTAAGCTCGAATTGACTAGAAAAATTACGAGCGAACACAAGCAAACGAAACAAACGAAAACGAAAAATATATGAAAGCAACAAAAGCCAACAAGTTTTTTTTCAATACAAACAAAAACCAAACATTATACGTCATTTTTCGAGTCCGCTCGTTCCAATCTCTGCTGACTGCTGTTTACTACAACGGTGAACAGAAAGTAATGAATATTTATCTAATTGCAAGCCTAAAACAAGCTCTCTATTTAGGTATAGATTTAACAAAAACGGTCTTGGCAAAACTTCCATAATTTCACACAATATTGACGTATAAGGTGCTACGCCCATCAAACAACAATACTATCCTGTATCTCCGGCGGTGCAAGCCAATATGTTTTTGGAGATACATCGGATGTTGTCTCTAGGATAGATTGAAGAATCCAAAAGATCATGGAGTTCACCCGTGACATTAGTTCGGAAACCAAATGGTTTGGATGCAAAACGAGTGAACGAAGAGACGAAAACGGATGGATATCCACTACCTCTAATCGACGGGCTTATCAGCCGATTGGAGGAAACAAGATGGATCTCAAGCCTTGACTTGAAAGATGCATTTTGGCAAATCCCGTTGGATGAGGAGTACCGAGATAAGACAGCGTTTACGGTCTCTGGCCGTCCTTTGTATCAATTCAAAGTTATGCCATTTGGTCTCTATAAGGCGCTCCAGACTATGAACCAGTTAATGGATCGGGTGATTCCTCATGAATTTCACGCCACTTCCACCTCAAACGCATCAACTATCTAGGTTATGTGGTTGGGGACGGAACCCTTCAACAAATCCGGATAATGTGAAAGCCCTACACGATTATCCAATAGCAACTACTCCTAAAAAACTTCGTCGTTTCTTGGGAATGGCGGGATGGTATCGGCGCTTTATTCCTTCTTTCGCTTCTCTGGTTGCGCCTCTAACAGATCTCACCAGAAAGAACTCAAAATGTATTTGGTCCGCAAAAGCCCAGCAAGAGTTTGAGTGTCAAAATCAGTGCGATGCTAGTACAACTCCCGTCAAACAATTATTGGTTTTGCGCCCAAAATGCGACTGCTGTGCGCCAACATCGGTCTCAGCACAAGAGTCCAACAAATCCCAACTCTTTTAAGTGTTATTTATGGACTAAAGCCGGAAAATACTATCCCCTGCGTCAACTTGGACGCGGTTGAACTCATTAGTCAGGTATGAGCCAATTTCAAGTGTTGGACGCAGATTGAACAAATTAGTCAGGTATGAGTCAATTCCAGATGTTTGACGCAGATTGAACGCGTTAGTCAGGTATGAGCCAATTTCAAGTGTTTGACGCAGATTGAATATATTAGTCAAGTAACAGTCAATAACAAATGGTTGGCGAACGGTGAACAGTTTAGTCAGGTGTGAGTCAATAACAACTGATTGGCGCAGATTGAACCCATTAATCAATAATATGTGAGGGCTTCTAAATTCTGAAGAACTAAAATATTGCTACTGATGATGTACCCTGTACAACGGAAGCAAATATCTTAGATTTTAATATTTTGTGTAAGGTTAAAATAAGATAAAATAAGAATATTTTTAGTGGATCCTTCTTCAACAATATCTTTTTTAATCACGTAGTTAAAGTCTTTTGTATTAGGTAATTAAAATTTTACTAAATAAATTAATTCTTCTTTATTGAAAACAACTTCTTGTTACAAAAATCATAAAATTAAAAAAATAGGTGATCTTTTTTTCATTTCGATCAAAAAAGGTAAAAAATAAAAACCTTCAAACCAACAATTTGTTTTTATTCTTCAGTATCCGACGAATTATCAGTTTCCATTTCTCCTTCCGTTGAATCTTCCGCAGCGTTGAAACTTGTAGAGGTAGCTGGTTAAATTTGTTGTTTTTTAGCCAATTTTAAGCCTTCACGAATTTTGTTTTGCGAAGACCTTTTCAGTACTTCGACGAGGGATTTTTTTAGGTTTTCATCCAATACTTCTTTTACGTTGTTTATTGTAAGTTTTATTAAAGCTATTATACTACCGTACTCATTAAACGCTAGATTCGATCGAGCCGCTGTGAATTAAAAAATAAACCATAATATTATATCTTACAAGAAGCACGGTAGTCATGACTGTCTCATAAAATCAGTTGGCGAGCCGACGGAGTTAAAATTTTTCTTATTTTTTGTTTATGCAAAAATAAGTTTTTAGCCCTTTATGTTGATAATTGTTTGTTTCTGTTTAACGCGTAGAAACAAATAATTATCAACAAAAAGGGCTAAAAAATTATTTTTGCATACACAAAAAATAAGAAAAGTTGTACTAGAATTCGAGATCGCGAAATTCTAACTCCGTCATGTTGTGTCGCATTCGCCGACTCTTTTCATGAGACAGCTATGAAAATGGTTTGAAAATAGATTTATTTATTCGGTTTCGTAATCCTCATTTTGATAAATTCAACACGTTTTTGTATTTTGCCATTTTAACAACTCAAACCGTTGATATTTTTCCTAAAAAAACATTAAAACTATGTAAGACCAGCACATACAAATTCGTACAAATCCGAAGAGAAAGGGAGCAACCGTAAACATGAGACGGCGCCTTTTGACGCATGAGCCAATGGATTCTTGGAGGTTATGTATGTACGTATATATGGTTAGTGTGAAACACTTCTTTTTAACATACTTTTAATTTAAAAAAAAGTAGCTTAGAAGACATCAACTTCCATCGTAAGTGGGGGAGCCTCAGATTGGTTGTTTCCATGTGAGTGTGAAACAATGATTGTGAAAAATCACATGTGCTTTTTCTGTTTAGTTTTTGGGGATTCACAAAAACCCATTTTATCACATTTCACAAAAACCCATTTTAACACAACACATTTAATAAAGAAATAACAATTAACTTACCTATAACACAAGTTACTGTTTTTGTATTTTCAATAATATAAAAAATAACTTTTATATAATATATTATAATTATATATAATTTTATTATAACAATAAATTTTTTTTTGCAACTACACTCCACAATAACTAAACCACAAATAACACATAAACACAACAAATCACAATGGAAGACAAATGTCGCGAAACACATCGTTTCTTTATCGTTTGTAAAAAGAGAGTCGTTTATTTATCTGAAATCAAAAATTTTGAGAAAGAGATAGGAAATATTTTGTTTGCACGTGTACGAGTAATAAACTTTTGTGTCTAAACAAACGACGCATTTTACTAAAAGATCAAAAATCATTTTAAATTTGTTAAAAACTAATTTTATTAAGTTTTCCATGGGCGCATGAGTGGGGAAAAAAATTATTGACTCAAATTGTTTGACGGGACTGGTGTCGGAGGGGTGTTGTTGCAGGAAGGTGAGGAATATCCCATCGCGTATATCTCTCATAAGTTGAACGCAGCACAACGAAATTACTCCATCACCTAGTTAGAGAAAAAAGTTCCGAGCATATATCGAGGGATATCCTATCAATATCATCACTGACCACGCAAGTCTTGAGCCAGAAAGAGCTCACAGGTAGATTAGCGCGTTGGAATCTGAAACTTCAAGGATTCGACTTCACAATTCACATCGTAGTGGATCACAGAACGTCGTACCGGATGCACTTTCGAGAGTCTTGATGGAAGAGATAGTTCTAATTGAGAGTGGCTTTAATATTAACCTTGACTCCGTATCCTTCAAATATACAGAATATTTAGAATTAATTTCTGAGGTTAGAACCGATGATGGACTGATCCACCTCGAATCCTTTCGCTAAAGATATATGGAGAGTAACGCTCCCCTGGTCGTCTGCAAACAAACACCCCTATTCCCATAGTCGCATCACTTCATGTGATGTGATAACTATCACATCACTTCAATTTTGGTATTCTCTTAGTCGATTGAAGTGACGTTTATCGTTTGAAGTGATAACTATCACTTGAAGCCATATTCTCTTAGTCGTATAAAAAGTTAAACATCACTTGAAATGATACATTCATCACCTGAAAATTGTAAGTGACAGATCAAAATGGAATAAAAACGTAAGTTTTTAATTTTCAGTTACGTTAATATTGAAAATAGGTAGTTTCTGTCATTTGTCGTATCACATCACATGAATCGACTAAGAGAATACCAATCATCACTTGAAGTGATGTGATAATTGTCACATCACCTGAAGTGATGCGACTATGGGAATAGGGCTGAAAATCTCGTACATAAAAATTTGTTTCTCCCAACCTTCGGCGTATTGTTCTTTCGCTTAGATTTATATTACGTATGTTACAATTCATTGCAAGTCTCAATAGTGGTTGCATGGTGATCAGAGATGACCTCATCAAACTTGCCTCTAATTATGATAGCCACGTCATCCGCATAGTTCTGGACATCAAACCCCTGACTACTCAGAATGACCAGTAGTCGTGTCAATAACCAACGACCATAAAAGATAAGACATTACGCCTTCTTGGGGACAGCCCTTTACGGCCCTGATGGTTACTGACTCGCCACCTAATCTGACTGTAATCTTGCGATGTTCCAGCATGTAGCGAATCCACCTAATTGTAGAAAGCGAAACTCCCTTCGCCATTGCTGCTTTTTCTATCGATCCATAGGAGGTACTATTAAAAGCCCCCCTCCCCCCCCCCCAATGACCACAAAGGGAAAAAGGGCAATTTCCTTAAAAGCTACCGCTCTTCCTATCCTCGTGACTATACAACTAAGAGCCATCACAGTTGATTTACCAGTTTGATAAGCAAACTGGTCCCGATGCAGCGGATTATTTACAAGGATCTCACTTCTTATTTGATGATCCAAGATTTTTTCCATCGGCTTCAATAGAAACGATGAGAGGCTAATTGTGTTCCTGAGTTACAAAAACCCTTAATTCAATTTTTTTTAAAATATTAGTTAAAAATGCCAAACGAAAGATGGCCACTTTTTCTATATGTTCTATGTATAATGCCTATATGGATTATCGGTTTTTGTAACTCAGGAACACATTGGCCGATAAGCCTTGGGCTCGGTGTCAGTACGACCTCCTCCCTTTGGTATAAAAACCACATTTACTTTCGTCCATAGTTTCGGAATATAGTTAAAAACATAACTTGCCCGGAACATCTGGATCAAGCTGGGGAGTATTTCCTCAATACCTTTTTGAAGTAAAGCTGGAAAGATACCATCCCTTCCAGCGGATATGAAAGGTTTGAAAGAGCCAATAGCCCATCTCATCTTGCTGGGTGAAAAAATTTCCCCAGAGAGACTCCAGATCCTACTGAGGGTCATACGAGTCCTTTAGCGCTCCTACCACTATTGAATCCGGAAAGTGGTTATCTAGTAGTCAACGTTTCCTTCCGGTTTTCAGTAAACCTCCCATCTTGCTTCTGAAGAAGCCCCAAACCATTTGAGTGATCCTTTGAAAGGACTTTCTGGAGATGAGCTGCAGAGGGAAACTCATTGATTCCCTCACACAAGTTTCTCCTGGTAACCCTTTTGGATCTTCTTAATTCCAGGTTATATTCCGTTAAGGCTATCCTATACCCGCCCGATTCACCGGCGCGTTTAGCCTTATTGAATAACCTTTTCGATTTTTCGCTCAGCTTCCATCTTAGTGGACTCTCTTCGCTTAATCGGGCAGCTGTTCTCGTAAGCCAAGTGTATAGAATTATGCAGCTGGCTTGAACAGAAATTCAAACCCTCTGGAGACTATGTTCCCCATAACCGAGAGCATTTCTGATTCGAGTGAAACTCTATAAGAGTCCCAGTCGGTCAGAATTTTAATCTCCTGCCGCTGTATGGTCTCGGCCGCCAAATCGAATGATTGATGTTAGTGCTGCCTCACACCGTGGGGTGCGCATTTGCATCGCATTCTGTCAGGTAAGCCAGCCCATTGCGCTTGCAATGAGCCGCCTAAATTCGAAAAACAAACGTAAATATTGTTACAAATGTAAATATTTTTGAAATTTTTCTGATGTTTTCCTGTCATCCTTGCGCAAAGGATCCAATGCTAAGCGGCTTTGGGAGTTCTCTATTTTAGTATGTGACAAATCATAAATTTCTAAAAAATGCTCCAATCTCTTTGAATGTTAGAATTTGAAAAAATCGTCACAGCGGGGGTTTGGAGGCGGTAGCCCCCCATCTTCTAAGTGTAAAATGAATTGAAATAATATTTCAAAAATTTGTTATACATATTTAAAAAAACTTGATTTTCTGGGATATTTTGTTTTTTTGGAATTATTTTATTTTGAATAACGATACCAACCTATTATAATATTTTTGGACGAGTTACACATGTCGATTGTACGAGGTTTTATCTGTAGCTGCATAAATGAAAAGACCGTATTTGATTAATGAAATAAATAAAATAATCGATTTTTTCAAGTTATGATAAGTAAATTTTATTTCAAGTCAAATGTGTGTGAGTGTGTGTGTATTTATTATAATTTCTCTGACTGCCCATTTAAGATATTGAAAAAAATAATAATAATTTTCAAAATAAAATTTATATCTTTTTATATCATTTTTAATATTTTTTTTAACTTTACAGTAGATTTTTTTTTAAATAATTTATGTAATATTTATTTTATTTTATTTAAATATATTTTTTGTTTAATAAATGTAAATATAGTTAATTTTTTTTTGTTTAGAAATATTTTTAACGGGGGTTGCTCTCAAGGATAAGGAAATAGTTTTTCTTTAAAAAATTTTAAATTTTACGTAAAACTTAAAAATAATAATCGTAATAATAGATATTTATAACACAAAGATTTATTATAATTTTTTATTATATTTATTTTTGTAAATTATTTAGGACTCGAAATGGGGAGCGCACATGATAAGTGGGAGTTAAAATTAAATTTTTATATTATATATTTCTTTAATTTCTGAGACAACTTTATTTTTCATTCTTATAATATGTTTATTTTATATATTTTTTTTTTTAATGAAAAACAATAATTTTCATTATTTATTTTTTTTTATTCAAGCTAAAAAATTTCTCAACATTAAACTCTAAAAAATTGTAAATTTATTATTTTTTTAAATATTTTTATTTATTTATTTTGCTTTCGGACCACGACCACCAAAATGATTAATTTTGAATTTATGGATTTTGATTTTTAAAAGTTGAATTAAATGAAATCTAATTTTTTTTTTAATTTTTGCTCCGAAAATTTAAATTTCAAGGTGTATTCTTTTTATAGATTAGCCTTTAAAACATTTTAAAAACGATTTTTGTTTTATTGTTACAGTAATAATCGTCATGAATAACAAATATAACAAATATTATAAAAATATATTCATAGCATCACAGACCGTAACATAAATTTTATTTTAATATTTTTCATATTTTCTGGGCACATTTTTTCAATCGATTAGTTTGCTAATTTTAATTAATTAAATATATAACATAACTAACTGTAATATAATTAGTACAAAAATTTAAAAAAAAATCATGCATCTATAATTAAAATATTATTTTTTCTCTAGCAAACTATCAATTTATATATTTTATATTTTTATATTATTTTTAATAATATTTAATTTGATTCAATGATGCAAAAACATTATATATATATATATATACACTCCGTTTCACTTGGTTAAGGCCACCATAAATTTTCAGGTTCCTTTCAAATTGTGTGTTAGAACAACATGTAGAGATTACTTGGAAGTAAAAGTTCAAACATTATGTGTAACTAAACAAAATTACAGAAAAAATTAATGTTAAACGGGATTTACTGTTACTTTATTCATTTATTTCAAATACTAATGTAAAACGTATGCATTTTTAGTGTTTCAGTAGGAAAAGGCCATTTAAATTTATACTTGATTAGTCAATAAATTTAAGTATTTTTAAAAACTAATTACGTCTATTATATTAATATCAAAATTACTAATTGAATTTTGAATTAAAATGCCAAAAGTTAAGACCCTCAGTGAAGTTGAAAGAGCCAAAATTGATGTGTATAGTGAGCAAGGGTTTTCAAGCAGAAAAATTGCCGAAAAAATTAACCGAAGTAAGACTGTGATTAATAATTACCTCTCGGATATTGAAAACTACGGTGCCAGGCAGAAAGGATGTATAATAGTGAGAATACAACTTTCACAAAATATGCCATGAGAAATTTTACGAAAAAGCGATTATTACAGCGATAGTATTTAGATTGCCATGCAAAATACAAACAACAACACGTTATTATAGCGGTAGTTTTACAATTTTCACCATGGCAACGCGATAGTTTTACAATTTTCACCATAGCAACGCGATAGTTTTACAATTTTCACCATAGCAACAAGAAAATCCTAAACAATTATCTCTAATTTGTAATTGTATTTCAATTTTTTTTATTATGATTGGATTTTTTATACACACATAAAAGGAAAAAGCCATGCAAACAAAAGCATGTCAAATAATTTGCATACAACATAACATAAATGGATGAATTGTGATTCAATCGCTGACGGGAAAGTTGTATTCTCTTACTAAATACAACACGTGCTGTAATTAATGATCGATAATTTTTTACTCGTTAAAACCGACGAAGATAATTCAACTCGTGCTGCGCACTCGTTGAATTTTCAGCGCGGTTTTAACTCGTAAAAAATTATCGATAATAATTGAGCACTAGTTGTATTACGAATGAAAATAATATCTCAGCGAAATTCTGACAGATCTTGCGCATCTTCAAAAAAAATCAAATGGCTTGAACACAGCGATGTATTTAGGCTAACTTGTTTACATTTTGAGGTTAGAATTTGTTTATTTTGAATTATGTTTTTCCTCAAATTTATTCACAATAATTAATGTAATTTTAATTTAGATAACATACTGGCACTAGAACTTTTGATAACATTCAAGATAATTTTAATGTCATTAGCTTGCCTCAAAAAATTTGAAATTTAAAATCGAGTTTTTTTATTGTTTTGCATTAACACGAAAAATGACATTTCTTTCTAAATATGCCTAGTTCGTACCTTAAATGGGTATAACGTTACATATCCAGTAGTGTTGTTAGTATTTTTTATATTTTTTAATTTCACATGTTATTTTAGAATTTACCTATAAAATAATAAAATTTTTTCATATTTTCCAATGTAAATTACATTATGTAATGGAATCAAATTTCACATATCTTTATTTATAATTTTTTTTGTTTTTAAAAATATTACTCAGCTTACTTCTCTGAATTTTTAATTTTTTTTTAACTACTTCACTGTTGGCTGCGCACAACGATGAAAAATGAGTTTCGCTGAGATATTATTTTCACTATACTTCTTTGGCTTCTAATTTTGGACTTTCCGTTAAGAAAATCAAGCCTTAAACTGAGTTGCAGCTAGTGTTACAACTGTTTGGCGAGTAATCAATACAGTGATCATCCAGTGCGACGTAATTTAAGCAAAAATCGGTTTTGAATGCAATAAATAAAAAGAAACGCTTTGATTTTGCACGTACTCACATGACCTGGAATAATGTATCGCAGAACGTTTTTTCGGACGAAAAAAAATAAACCTGGATGGGCCTGATGGATACAAATATTACGTCGATTATAGAATCCGAATAATTTATATAAAAATGGCATGGAGTGAAATTAGGCAAGACTGTATCCAATCAGTGTAAAACTCACTCTCGAACAGGATTTTTGAAGTTATTAATAATAATGGTGGAAATACTCATTATTAAAACCATTATTCCGATTATTTTTTTCAATAAATTTTCTTTTTAAATGAACTGATATTTTGAAATTTCATGTGGCTACTGAAAATGTGAATCCGGAATTTTTGCTCATATTTTTTTCTACTCTCAAATAGTTTTTAATTTTTCAATTGTGTATAACCTGCTTAGTTTATAAGAATATAAGTATATTTTAAGTTTTGAAAAGTTTTGGAACTCCTAAACTAGCAAAAATATATAAATTTAACGTGGCCTTAACCAAGTGACAAGAAATATATATATGTATATTTAATAGATTTATGCCTGTCATTAAGACTCCTCAGTGACGTATTTGGGTTCGTAGCGGTAAAATCCAAAATAAAATAAACTGACATTAGATTTTATGGGAGTAAATCCTAATTATATTATGTCACCGTCTCTACTTTTATATTTTATAAAAAAATATATGTATCTATTTATAATAATGCATCTATGGACTACTTGAAATTGTGTTAAGTCTGCGAAATCTTGATTTGCTTGCATGCTCATAATTTAATTCTAATACGACAAAAAATTTAACACTGTTTTAGATTACCTTCACAGATATAGTAATGAAATGAAAATAAAGAAATTAAAAAAAAAATAATAATAAACTTTTGTTTTTCATCTATACATATATAATAATTAATTAAAAGCAACAAAATATAATTTATCTTTTAATTAGTTTTGAATTTCTCAAATGAACAGTAAATAGAGAAATTTTTGAAATAACGTTTGACAATTTTTACCCACTTTCTCCGACAACAGCAGTTTCAGTACTTTTAGTTAATGGTTGCTGCCACGTTATATTTTTTGTTTTTTTATTTGGTTCATTAGACGGTGACGATGGGGCGTCAATATTATTCTCTTCATTTATGATATTTGTTGTATTGGTCTCCTCTTCTTTAGCAACATCATTGTTAACTACTACTTCGCTGGTACTGGCAGATGGGTATGCTGTTTCTTCATTAAGTAATGCTGTACACATGGAATTTGCAAGTTCTGAGGCAAGAACAGTTATACTGAAAAAACAATATGTTATTTTGTCGTTTGACAATTACATTATTTTACATTAACTGTATACTTACCCATTCTGAAGATCAACAATGCATTCACGCTTCATGGTTTTATTTATCTTATCATTATCCGTATTTGGAGATTCATTATTCTCTATCCCCTTTTTCTTATTGTCAACACTTATTTCTTTTTTGTTTTGTTGTTGCTGCTTCTTTTTATTTTTGCGATTTCTATTGTGTCTAGTCCCAGGGGCGTGTCGACCAATAGTTCGTGTAACATTAGTTTGATAACCGTTCATGGTAATCCGATTCATTCGGTGGTTTACTGTAGGGCGACCTCGTTGACTCGGGTATCTTGACTACAATTAAGGCACAGAGCAAAAGAAAATTAACAAAACAATTAGGTACACTAAATTAAATCTGCGCTCAAAAGGTAAAATAGCTTAAGTCGACTTAAGCTGTTTTACCTTTTTTAATATTCAACGTTTTCTATCTCTCCTCTAACCTCACTAAATTTGATTTAAATGGTAATACCTTGTGGCCAAAGGCTTTGGTCGCAAGCCGTAGCAACTTTAGTCGGCATAAGTGAAAAATGAATGTAATATTCAACTTTTTCAACCTCTCTAGAAAAATGATGAAATAAATAAGCTGTTGTACCTTTTGACCATAGAAATATTTTTTGAAATTATCAAGTTCATATTAGTGGTTTATAGATGGCGTAGGTCCAATAAGCAATGTATGCTGTGCAGTTCATTTTTCTAAATGAGGCTATTCGCAAGTCAACCGAATGCTATTTGAAATTTCGCTTATATGTTTTTTCTTTTTGTGGTGCCTCTATGCCTGCAACCAACTTCGGTGTAGTAAGTGTTACCATATTGTAACTTTAAACTTAATTTGCAAGTTTTTTTGTAGCCAAAAAGTTTTTAAGTTTTTTCAAAAAAATTAAGATTTTTTTATTGAATTCAAAATAATCAGGGTGGTTATTTTATGGTGCTATCACAGAAAACAATATACAGAAGCGTAATCGCTGAGGCGATCCGATGAGTATTGAGTACTAACTAAAAATCGAAGAATTTGTAGGGGAAATGAATGTTCATTCAACGGTCCAACCATATATATTATTTGAAAATTTTATATTATCTCTTTCCTTCTTTCATTATATTGAATTTGATCGCACGGAAATCATTTACAAAACAATCGTTTTGAATGTGTGCAAGATTTTTTTTTATACAATTTAAGAAAAATTTAATCAATTTTATTCTTACTGTAGTGATATTTGTGTAACATAAAATAATATTTGGATTCATACAGTAAAAATCCTATACTGAAACTCTTATCCAAATGTATTATACTAATAAGGAAATGTTTATTTCGATCCTTGCTATATAGTGTATCTTAAAATGTAAACAAATGAAAAATAATAAATGAATGCAATGCGTTATCTCGTTCTATCAGGGAATATATGAGCCGTTTATTTTAAAAGTGGCCTAAGTCCATTTTTCAAAAAAATCAAGTTAATGATAACAATAGATAAATAACAGTATAATCTTTCTAACGGTAAATAATTTATTGTCAAAAAAAAAAAATTAATCTCTAACACCTGTGCAAAAAATAAGAAAATTCAAAATCCCATATGTTTTTTCATTTATTGTTTTTCTATTCTTTCATTATCTCGTTTTAACAAAATATGAACTTAAGCCACTTTCAAAATAAACGGCTCATATGTGTACGACAAACAAGAAAGTAATGAAAACACAAAATGAATATTACATATGTATGTACATATGTATATAAAACTAGAAACGATGATTGTATTGAGTTCAAAATACAGCTAATCGAACTTTTTAAATGTTATTAATTTCTATACATTTTACGAAAAAATGCAACGTCGCATTGGTTTATTATTATTTTTTGATTCTAGTTTTTCTATATCCCTGTTATATTGGTGTGATTATCTAAATATAAATAAATTAATTAAGGTAATTTAAAAAGAACAAAACAAAAGTGATTATGTTATGCCTATGCCAATAACAAAATAAAAATTTTTGGAAAAATAATTTTCTAAATTTGTTTTTATTTTCATATACACCCATACCCACCCATCATTTTTTTTTATTTCAACCGGTTGTGTCGGTTTTCAAAATCCCGGGTTTCAAAATCTCAGAATTGCAAAAATAAAAATCCTGGTTTTCAGAAAATCGGTTTTGAAAAAATACGGGTTTGTTTATTTTGATTGTCTTCAATATACATAATATGAAGAATAATTATTATTTTTTTAACATAACATCATTAGAAAAGCTTTAATTAATTCAATATGTTTAGTAATATCTTGTATATATGTACATAGCAATCACGCCAATTGTAATATTACCTCAATAGATAGCGTTACTTGTATGATTTACAATTTTTTTCTAATTTATTGTGCTCTGTGTTAAAGATTTAAAAGGCGATAACTCGAGTTATAGTCTTTTACGCATTATTTCAATTTCGAAATCTCCATATTCGATTTCATAATATCATATCAATTTTTTGTAATGTTCCGGCAACTACACACAACCGAAATAAGCGTTTACAAAAACCAGAATTCTAAAAACTTATACGATTTTCAGTAACTTAAAAAGTTTAAAAACGTTTTCCTGAAAATTGCGAATTTAGAGTTATGTATTACCTTTTAAATATTTACCACAGGTTGCAATGTATCGAAGTATACAGTAAGATTTATAGTTGAAAATGAATTCATGTATGTAATTTGAACTTTTCTTCTTTCCGTTCGTATCGTAGACGTATAATACAAATACAACAAAACAACAATAAAACGATTTAAAAGCTAAAATGTAGAACAGTTTTTTTTCTTCCTATTTTCTTCGTTTTTTATGTTTTGATCGTACAGGACAGTATGAATGTGTGAGTGATATTTGTTTTGTGTTGATGTTGTACAAAATGATTGCGTGGGCCATGTGGTTTTTGATTTTTAAATCTGTTGAAATTTAATTTTGAAACTATGAACTTAAATACATTTTAAGATTTCTGGAATAAAAAATCAAATGAACGTTCTTGTAGGGACATTTTTACCTCTGCCGTTCTAGTTACAAGTAAAAGTATTTTTGTTTATTAACACGAATACGAAGGATATTTAAATATTTGTATAATTTAAAAAAGAAAAAAAATAATTTATGAAATGCTTTTATTTGTGGGTGGAACATAAGGGGTGAAATACAATCAAATTTTATCATTGTATCTGATAAATATGTTAAAATTGACAAAACGATGATTTAACCGATGCGTGGGTGGAAAATAAGGGATGGGGGTGGATTCCCTTAGGGAACACCACCAACTTGTATTGTCACCGAAGTTACACATGCGTGCCAATTTTCATCAAGATTGATAAAGTCTAGGCATTAAAATTTTGCAATGCAAGATTTGATCACATCCGTGTAAGTTAAATAAAAGAATTTAATAAATGGAAGTTTTCTATCGTTTTTCAATTTTCCTAAGTAGTGATAAAAAACGGAATGTGTGGATTAAAGATTCAGGCAACAAATTATTGAAAATAACCACAGAAAAGTTGAACACTCCCATAAAATTTTGCGAAAATCATTTCTACGACAACGATATTCGTATTTTAAGGCAAGGCTCCATGATACGACAAAACGTACAATTCGAATCGGTTTTTCGTGATCCTGGCTACATGGACAAAAAAATTGTTTCAAAATTCTACTCGTACGCGACCAACAAAAATAAAATTTTTCAAATGAGGTTTTGACTTTTGTGGCTATGTATACCACGAAAAAAAATGTCGTACTGGAAGATGAGTTCGTTTTCCGGTTGAACGATTTTTTTTTAATTTTTTTCCTCGAAGTCGCCATATCGTACGACGAAAAGGAAAAATTACTTGTTCCAATTAAAATAAAATAATTTGTTACGAACTGTAGTTTGAAAATTAAAATTTACATGTTCCGTTAAAATTTTTAATTAACCACAATTTGAAAAATATAACAATAGAAGTAAAAATTGTAAAAACGTTCTAGCAAAATCGTTCGTGTTAGCTTTCATGGGGCCTTGCCTTTAGGATCAAAGAAAATTATAAATAAAAATGTGTATCCCGTTTCGTTCCTAAATATTTGTGCATGTGACCAGAATAATATAGATAAAGAATATGAAGGTCTATCAATTGTTCCAAATAAACAGATTAGAAAGACATTCTAAAGAAAAGCTACTCATATCACCGAAGAAAAATTGATTTTGCCAGAAGTTCAATGTTTTTCTGTTATAGTTAATATATCCCTCACTATTTCGCCATTCCTTGAAGACCATCATTTATCACTGGAAGGAAATCGATCACTTGCCGGTCCAAATTTAAGAGGAAATATTCAAACCGTATTATAACTAATATTTGTTTGTCTAATTTTCATGATAATGATGAAAGAATTGAAGATCAATTTCCTGCCATGCCTCTTATATTAGAAGAAAAAACCCAATATAATAAATTCAACGAAAGTTCCTAGATTTATATTTAATTCACCAAACCAGAAGAAATTAGATTTCTTAGGCTCAGATAATTTAGTTATAGAAACAATTAATGAAATGTTTAGTCAAAAAAGTGATCCGGTAAGAAAATTTATTTTGTCTCAGTTGCATCACAAAGCTAATGCTCATTGGCAAAATGTCGAACGAGACTTATATTTATAGTAAAACCACTGAGTACTATAACAGTAGTCTTTCAGTGCAAAAAAATGTCATTCGAAACTTCAAAACGTATTATTTTGTAATGGTATCGATGAAGCGAGAAATATCATATATATATGCAAATATATATTTCTTTCCTTTTTTCGCATTCTTCAAAAAAATATAAAATAAAAAATAACAAAATAGTAGTATGTATAAAAAAAATTAATGAATGAACACAAAAAAGGTCATTAGTTTGGTAATTTTGTTTGTATATTTTGGAGTATGTATATCATTTTTAAGGACGTCCAGTCACACAGGCATATCATTTTTAAGGACGTCCCGCAAACATTCTTGGTTTCTTTGCTATTTGAAGAAATGAAAAGTTAGAATAATTATTTGCAGTTTTCTATTATGAATGTGTTTTTTCCGACTTGAGGAGAACATGACAATCATTTATTATAATAAACATTTTGAATATCGTGAATGTGTGCAAAGTTCTTTACAATTGAATTGTTCTTTTAATTGAATCAACTTTTACATAACAGATAATAATTTTTATAAAAATGTTAAGTATGATAATTAAATTACCAATTCTGTGAAAATAATCATAAGCAAGGTAACTCGAGTTATGTAGTTTTTCAAATTGATTAAAATTCAGAACAACTGCATGAAAGGAGCATTTTTATATAGACGAAACAATTTTCACGATAACTGAATGGTGAATGCCTCACTTGCCAAATCGATTAACTCCATAAAGCACAAAGAAGAAAAAAGCGATAACATAGAAATATTGTTTTTTTTAAATCCTTTTAAATTATATGGCTGTTAAATTATATGGCTGTTAAATTATTATGGCTATAAAATTTTGTCATTTAGTGGTGTTAACCCTTATTAATAGAGAATTTTGTTTTGAATATAAACAGTTAGGAGTCAATCAAGGGATTTGACACTAAAATTTAAAAATATTCAGAAAGTAGAGTTAATCGATTTGGCAAGTGAAGCATTCAACTAGAAGTGGAAAATGTTTTATCGTATAAGGCCCATAATATTCGGCAGTGCGAACTTAACACAAATTTGTGTCTCAGTGAAATTCAAATTATATTCGGGGATGTCCATGGCTTCTTTTGAGAAAATTCTGGAATAACCGTTATTTAAATAATAATAGTAGATCATATACAGCTATAAATGCTAGTCGACCTAAGGCGGATTTTACATTATCACATTTTTATAATTATATAAATATGTATAATTATATTTTTGTACAAAGAAAATACTGTTATATTTAGCTTCTTGAACTTAAATATAACAGTATTTTCTTTGTAAAAAAATATAATTAATGTAATACCGGCCTAATGCTGAGTTTATGACATAGGAACATAGGAAGATAGGGAGTGTGACACGACCAACCAAATTATTTAAAATGTCACTAGCCCCGCCTACTAGCCTACTTTGATCAAAAGTAAGAAATTTTACAACCAGAGCATGGAACTAATAGGCGGGGCTTGTGATATTTTAAATAATTTGATTGGTCGTGTCACACTCCCTATCTTCCTATGTTCGGATGTTCCTATGTCATAAACTCAGCATAAGCGAAAGAAAATAACAAAGAAACAAACATACATAATTTCTTTTTTTGTTTCAATTTCTGTTAAAGATAGGATTTGGCTGTTGTGTAAAGGTTATTCATTTCGTGCTCATCTATTTGCTTAAACTTTGAATGTTTTTGTGAAAATGGCATATTTAGTGGTTCGAGACAAAAACGCGTTGATTTAAATTAAACTATATTCGCGCTAACCAATTATCGTGTTAATGGAGGAACAAAAGTGTAATAAAATTGCATAAAAATATATAAAAAAAATTTATTATCAACTTTTTAATATTTTAAGCTTTCTTGATGCTTGTTTTGAAGCGAAACGAGTTTTAATTTTGGAAAATTCATTATTTACTGTGGACCATTTGCAGTTCTTTCTCATCAAAACAAGAATAAAAAAATGAACTAATTTTCTTATATGTTCATAGCAATCTTCATTTGGATTTGAAAGTGGTGTATTCCTGCGCGATCATCATCAAACATTCATTTGTTAAAAATTTAATTACATTTGGAGAACAATAATTTTTATGGTAATATTTTTCAAAGACCTCTACCAAAGATCGAGCTATGTTGGTAAATTCATCAGAAGGAGCACTCAGTGAACCAAAGTTGGTCTCATTCTTCTTAAAAAAAATTTCCGTCAAAAAAGTTTCCGAAATTTGTATTTCGTCGTCTTTCTTCACCAACTTTTCCCGGCAGCTTTGGCAATTAATTTTTTTTAAAATACAGTAGCCTGTATAGTATACTAACGCATTTTGCTTTAAAACATGAATATCTGTCTTCTCAATGATATCATCAGGTGGTAAATTATTGGTACTGCTGGCATACTCTTTAGACTTTAGACTCATTTCAAATTCCGTTTTAAAGCTATTCCAGTCCAAATCAATAGCTTGCGATTCGTCTGACAAGCAATTTTTAAATGGAGAATTTAAAGAAGTTCTCTTCTCTCTAAAGTTCTCTCTTTAAAGAATTTAAAGAGTTATTTTTTAAACCTTTTGTAATTTTGCGAAATATTTAACAAGTGTTTTTAAAAATTTTTAAAAATGTGTGTATTAAGTGTGTTTCGCCAAGTGCCTACGGCAGAAAGTGTAAGAAGGAGAATTTAAAGTAATTTTTCTCACTATGATGTTGGCAAGTTATTCTATTTTGGATTTGGAGGATGAACCTTGCTGACCCTATGGTTTAATTGAAAATTGAAATTTATAACCGACTATATTTCAGTATAGCCATGTCTTGGTGAGCTTGAGCAAAGTACAGTTATCTTAAGTTAATCATCTAAACCTGCCCTGAACGCTTTAAAATGTGTCAAATCACTTGATTGACTCCTAACTGTTTATATTCAAATCAAAATTCTCTATTAATAAGGTTTAACACCACTAAATGACAAAATTTTATAGCCATAATAATTTAACAGCCATATAATTTAAAAGGATTTTAAAAAAACAATATTTCCATTTTATTGCTTTTCTCTTCTTTGTGCTTTATGGAGTTAATCGATTTGGCAAGTGAGGCATTCACCATTCAGTTATCGTGAAAACTGTTTCGTCTATATAAAAATGCTCCTTTCATGCAGTTGTTCTGAATTTTAATAAATTTGAAAAACTACATAACTCGAGTTACCTTGCTTATGATTATTTTCACAGAATTGGTAATTTAATTACTTAACATTTTTATAAAAATTATTATGTGTTATGTAAAAGTTGATTCAATTAAAAGAACAATTCAATTGTAAAGAACTTTGCACACATTCACGATATTCAAAATGTTTATTATAATAAATGATTGTCATGTTCTCCTCAAGTTGGAAAAAACACATTCATAATAGAAAACTGCAAATAATTATTCTAACTTTTCATTTCTTCAAATAGCAAAGAAATCAAGAATGTTTTGCGGGACGTCCTTAAAAATGATATGCCTAGTCAAATTGTTATCAATTCAAATTTTAGTCAAACTTATTATCCCTTTTATTATTGTATTTCTTTCTTGCACCTAGGAAAACGCATCAGAAAGCATTTCAAAAGCAAGGTAAATAACATCCAAATCAAAAGGGTGAATGACCTTAAAAAAAAATAAAATTCATCAACAAACTCATTTTCAGAAAAAAATATATACAGGGTGTTTGGCACATGGACCAAAAGAATTTGTTGGGGGATTGGGTGTATTATTAGCTAGTTTTCACCCATACACCCTACGTCATAAGTGACACGGTAACTGAGATATGAATTTTTTTCGTTTTTTATTTAAATCACCCGAAATCTCGCATTTAAATCGTCATATTTTTTTTGTTTGTGATTGTAATAGCACGAAATAACTTTTATTGTATTCTGCAATATATTTTGAGTCTAAGTAAATCAATATTTGGTACAAATGGTTTCAAAAAAATTACTTATGAGCTTCGAAAGTCTTTAAAATGTGTAAATGTAAATGAAAAATGTCAACTTCTAAATTCAATATAAAAAAAAATAAACATTATTTTGAACTTAGGTTTATTTTAAAAAGTTGTCTAGTTTATACCCTTTCCAACGGTATACTACATGTTGGAAGAATCATTTATAATGTGGTCAAAATAAGAGATATAAGTTGTCAGGGTCAAGAAAATTGTTTTTATGTTTATTATGATACGTTTTTATCAAACATGAGTTATAATATTTGTTCAAACTGTTCCCTTCTACTTCGTATGCATGCAGGACAGCTTTTACTTATCTCAACTGTTGTTGTCCGAAATCGCATTTCTAGAAATCGAGGTGTGTCAGGTCTGGTTACCGTGTAAGCCAAGAAATAGGCCTGCATCTACCAACCTATGAGTTCAGAAAAGAATTGTCTAAGTACTCGCGTATCGTTCGATGATAATGTGCCGGACAGTCGTCATTTTAAAAGACTATCGGCATACCTTCTTCTAAAACTGATAATCAAAGTTCAGATAAATCGGATTGGTAGATGCGGGCCTATTTCTTTGCTTACACGGTCCCCAGACCTGACACCCCTCGATTTCTACATCTGGGGACGTGCAAAGCGGAATTAGTTTATGCAATAGAGTTGTCCATACGAGAAATTTTAATGAAACGAATTACAGCTGCTTTTGAAACAATGAAAACAGAAATGCGATTTCGGACAACAACAGTTGAGATAAGTAAAAGTTGTCCTGCATGCATACGAAGTAGAAGGGAACAGTTTGAACAAATATTATAACTCATGTTTGATAAAAACGTAATAAACATAAAAACAATTTTCTTGACCCTGACAACTTATATCTCTTATTTTGACCACATTATAAATGATTCCTCTAACATGTAGTATACCGTTGGAAAGGGTATAAACTAGACAACTGTTTAAAATAAACCTAAGTTCAAAATAATGTTTATTTCTTTTATATTGAATTTAGAAGTTGACATTTTTCATTTACATTTACAAATTTTAAAGACTTTCGAAGCTCATAAGTAATTTTCTTGAAACCATTTGTACCAAATATTGATTTACTTAGACTCAAAATACATTGCAGAATACAATAAAAGTTATTGGGACAATTTAAACGGGCATACAAGAAAAATTTTTTGGCGACAAACATTAGCATCAAAAATAATAAATTGGCATCACAAATAATATTTTGGAACCACATATGAGAATTCAAACAAATATTTTTGAAGGACAATATTAAATACTGTGGCGACAAACATTGGCATCAAAATTAATAAATTGGCAACAAATATAATATTTTGGAACAGAAAAAAATAATTTTTAGTAATAAAAAAAAAAAAAAATCGAGACAAAAAATTAAATTTAGGTTAGGTTAGGTTTGGGTGGCGGTCCACCAGGACCAGGCATAGACACAAAAAGGTCCGTAGCCATACCACAAATTAAAAATTTTTCCTCCAACTCATTGAAACCACTTTGAGCTTGCTATGAAGCGCTGGATACTCCTGACGTCCTTCTCGCTGAGCTCCGCCAGGTCGTTGAAAAGGGGTGCCCCTAGAAAATTCAGTCTGTTTCGTGCCAGACGAGGACAGGTGCAAAGAAGATGAAGTACTGTCTCTTCCTCCTCTTCGTCCTCGCAACTACGACAGTAGTCATGTGAGAAGAGACCAAGTCTACTTGCATGTCTGCCTATGAGACAGTGCCCCGTAATCACTCCAACAACCACACTGATCTGACTCCGCTGAAGTGAGATCAGCTGTTTGGATCTCGCCAAGTTCAACTTTGGCCAGATCTGCCGAGTTATTACGCATGAGGTACTATTTGACCATCTGTCATTCGTCAACTTACTGGCTTCCTCCTGAAGCAGCAGTTTACATACCGCAAGAGGAATTTCAATATCCTTTTTGCTGTTTGAAATGTGGTCCGTTGTACCACGTCGAGCCAGTTCATCGGCTTTCATGTTCCCCGTACTAACGAAATGTCCTGGCACCCATATGATATGGATGTTGAACTGATCTGTCATCTCGTTAAGAGATGAGAGACAGCTCTGGACTACTTTCGACGTGAGAAGGTGTGATTGAAGCGCTTTAATGGCTGCCTGACTGTCCGTATATATGCGAATATCACTAGTCGATATTACATTATACCTCAACCAGTCCGCGACTTCCTTTATCGCAGTTATCATACCTCAGCTTGAAAAATGCTGCAGTAGTCAGGGAGACGAAAGGAGAGGTTTAACATGAGTTCCTCGCAGAACACCCCAGCCCCTACTCCTTTATCCCGTTTTGAACCATCAGTGAAGAAGTTCAAAACTCCTGGTTCCAGAAAATTAAATTTAATCGATACAAATTATTTAATATTTGATGGGGGATCGATATAAAATATTGCAGTGTTATTAATAGATTCTACATAATCCGCTCCTACGTGCGGCACGCAGTGCGACATGTTTGCCTATCCCGGCTCCTATGTCCCCCGAAGTTGAAATTTAAAGCCCCTCGGAGGGCTAAGCGGGGGGGGAGCGAAGCGACCTCCCGCGTGCCCGTGAGAGTTACCGAAGCCGTTAGCCTCTACAATTCTAAGTTAAATTAGGGATCTCCATTTTCCAGAATATTTTAAAACTAATTTCAATTTTTTAATTTTTAATTTATTTATTTATAAATTTGTTGCTACTTAGTTAATTATTTTTGTCGCCCAAAATGTTTATTTCGATGCCAAAAAATAATTTTTGGGGTACCCTTCCAATAGTGTCAAAAATTTATATTTTGTTCCAAAAAATTAATTTTATGATGCCAAGAAATTTTTGTTTGTTGCTCATTAATTTGTGCCGTTTTATTATATTTTTGTATCTCAAATATTAATTTTTTGTGTGCCGGTTTATTGCCAGCCAAAGTTATTTTGTGCTATTACAATCACAAACAAAAAAAATATGACGATTTAAAGGCGGGATTTCAGGTGATTTAAATAAAAAAGGAAAAAATACCATATCTCAATTACCGTGACACTTAGGACGTAGAGTGTATGGGTAAAAACTAGCTAATGATCCACCCAATCCCCCAACAAATTCTTTTGGTCCATGTGCCAAACACCCTGTATTATTCCCAAATTTGGTTTAGTTTTAGAGGAGATTTCAAATATAAAATATGTATGTGTATGTATATATATAATACAATAGGTATCACTCACAGTCACAGTACACATATAAGTATAAGGTAATATATTGCGCAGGATGTCAAAAAATTACAACAACAACAATGGCGGAGATCGTGACTGAAATGTTTATAAACTATTTAAACAATGATACATTGTTAATTATTTTGAATTAAAGTCAGTATAATTTTTCACACAATTTTAATTATATTCACTCAACACTCAAAATTATTACGCAAAACTCACAAACACGATTTGTTTGGTCACGATGTCTGCCATATTAAAATATTTTTAACATAGCTGCGCAAGAAAGAACGAAAATGAAACATCGGAGTATATTATTGCACGTGCATCATACATACTCGAAAATATACAAAAATATACAAATAAAATTACCAAACTAATGACCCATTTTGTGTTTCATTCATGAATTTTTTTTATACTACTATTTTGTTATTTTTTGTTTTATATTTTTTTGAAGAATGCGAAAAAAGGAAAGAAATATATATTTGCATATGTATATTTCTCGCTTCATCGGCACCATTACAAAATAATACGTTTTGAAATTTAGAATGACATTTTTTTGCACTGAAAAGATTACTCTTATATAGTACTCAGTGGTTTTACTAGAAATCTCCATCCCATTATAATTATATCACAGAGAAGGATATAAGAGTAGTTTCTTCCATACATTAAAATGGTATTCGATTCAAAAACAGCTTACTTTATAATATTTATTTGAGTCTTATGAGGAAAAGAGATCATCTATCCTTTTTCATACTTCTTTAAAGAACAACAAAGCGAAAAAGTACTATTTATTTATGAATGAACCAAACATTTCAATATAACGTAGCAACGCACATTTTTTTTCAATTACTATACTATTATACGGCGATTGTCATGTGAAGGACCGTGTTTGTACAAAAATCAAGGCAGTCCTGATTTGTTGTAAATTTTTTTTCCTATAAACAGAAAAATTTACTGTTTGATTGCATAAGTAGTGAAAAATGGTGGTTTTCTTTTCTCATCCTACCTGAAAATGTAAAGAGATTTTCTTCTACGATTTTTCAATCATTAATTCTAAACATATTGAGGATGCAAATTATCGTAATATTGATAATAAATAACTTTTACTATTATGCACCAACACTAAAGTATTTTATGAAAAATTCAGTTTTTTATCTTATAAAACGCATTAAAATATAAATCCAGTGTACAATTTTGTTAATACTCTCTGTGTTGTAAGCGGTTAATGGGGCTTGCAAAGACATTTGTGTTAGTTTTTGCTTAGCGCTTACAAATATAGAGAATTTATATTTATTTTTTGGTATATATTAGGCGCATCCAGCGCACCTAGAGTATACCTTAAATATGTAACATCTGCATTTCTAAACGCGCTGAACGTAAAATAAGTAAAAAATCAAATTTACTACGGTCTACGTATTTTATTTTATGCCCAAGTTTCCCAAAAAAAACAAACTTCTATTTGAAATTGTGTTTGTTTTATAATATAAATTCAATGCAAACGAATTATATTTCCATGAACTGACTGAGTGACTGCCCAATTTCGTCCAACTAAATATTTCCCAATTTTACCACCTATGATGCATATGTCTAATTTCGTGCAACTAAATATGTATATGTAAATCTCAAATGAGGAACCTATAGAAGATGAGAATCAATTGCGATTGATACAATATTCACGCCTCGTTAAAGATCGATGGATTTTGGAAAACATTATACCTATTTGAAAAACTAATTGTGCTTCGTATAATAGTTAAAAGTTTTCTAAAATCCATTACTTTTTCTAATGCGGAGCTCTCATTGAAGCAAATTTAATAAAAATTCATAAGCGAAATTCATTGTATTATTTATTTAATTTTTCATTATTTTTATTTTATTTTCTGCATGCTTATTTGGATGCTTTGCGAGATTTGGTTTTTGAAAATTCAATATTCAAAACGGACCTTATTAACACTAAAATCAAAACCTGAATCAGGCTTCGAATATGTCGATAAAGACAACATATATTCGTCGGATCAGTCAAAAATGGATCATACTCATTTTCTATCATGTTTACGTATTCTTCGATTGGTTACGTTGGTAGAACTACAATAGCTGTGGTAATATTTTTCTAAAACGTCAACCAAGCTTTGAGCTATTTCACAAAATTTGTCTGATGGAGCTTGGAATGGATTTTTTTTCACTTATAAAGGTGTCACAAATGTTGATTTCGTTCCCTTTCTTTAACAGCTTTTCTTGACAGCTTCCACAATCAATTTTCTTAAAAATGCAATAACCGGCATAGTATACTATTGCGTTGTCTTTAATTATGTGTAAATCTGTCTCTTCAACAATTTCGTCGGATTGTGTAATATTGCCAGTTGTCGAATCATGGGTTTATGGCTATCCTCATATTCCGTTTTGAAACTATTCCAATCCAAATCAATGTTGACTGCCTCATCAGATATGCAATTTTGAAACGGGAAATTCAACGTGATTTTCTTCAACTATATATTTCATCATCGGTCAAGTCGATTTGGTCGTAAGTCGCATTTTATTAGAAAAAAATACAAAACAAAACTAAAATTAAGAGTTATAGTCATATTGAACTGAAAAACGAATTAACTCTAAATTGACTTCATTGGAGAAATTAATATTTTATTGATCCAAAATAATTAACTAAATTTTTCTCAAGGACAAAAAGGTTTTTCATTCATTATCATTCAAAATCAGAACACAAATAAACATTCTTAACATGTGTGTGTGTGCATCTGTTTATATGCATAGAAGGTTTTGATGAAAAATCCAAAAAGCCGACCAAAACCGGGTTTTAATGCACCATAATGGCTTTGTACAAATAAAATTCCATTTTTGAGACACTTGAAGAAAAAGCCCGTAATACGGGCGTAAATATTACTTCTTTTAATTTCCCATAAAAACTAATGCAAATTCGGTCATTTTGACTTAAATATTTATGAATTAAAATTCACTCGAATTGAATATATTATTCGATAATTTGCATCCTCAATATGTTTAGAATTAATGATTGAAAAATCGTAGAAGAAAATCTCTTTACATTTTCAGGTAGGATGAGAAAAGAAAACCACCATTTTTCACTACTTATGCAATCAAACAGTAAATTTTTCTGTTTATAGGAAAAAAAATTTACAACAAATCAGGACTGCCTTGATTTTTGTACAAACACGGCCCTTCACATGACAATCGCCGTATAATAGTATAGTATGTAATTGAAAAAAAATGTGCGTTGCTACGTTATACTGAAATGTTTGGTTCATTCATAAATAAATAGTACTTTTTCGCTTTGTTGTTCTTTAAAGAAGTATGAAAAAGGATAGATGATCTCTTTTCCTCATAAGACTCAAATAAATATTATAAAGTAAGCTGTTTTTGAATCGAATACCATTTTAATGTATGGAAGAAACTACTCTTATATCCTTCTCTGTGCTAAAAGTAGAAATACATTTTTTTAACTAAATTAGAAATATCTTAAAAAACACATTTCTAGCTGAGCTACCTCAAAATATTGAGTGGATGCACGTTCAGCATTATTGACTCTACATTTCTTTCATTTGCAGTTTTGTGCTATCTAGGCTAGAAACAGCTCTCAGGGCATTAAATAAATTTAGATTAATATGAATAAAATTAGTACTTGTTGGTAGATGTATTAATTAGTACTTATCGTATTTAGTAGACGAGCAAACGTTATATTTTTAAGAGAAAATTCATTAACTGTACTTAAAATGTAATTTTTATTTGTGTATTAAAAATCATAAAGGTTAAAATTACTTGTTGTAATTAGTACTAATTTTATTCATATTAATCTAAATTTATTTAATGCCCTGAGAGCTGTTTCTAGCCTAGATAGCACAAAACTGCAAATGAAAGAAATGTAGAGTCAATAATGCTGAACGTGCATCCACTCAATATTTTGAGGTAGCTCAGCTAGAAATTTGTTTTTTAAGATATTTCTAATTTAGTTAAAAAAATGTATTTCTACTTTTAGTACAAATATTATTTAGTACAAAGTAAAACTTTGCATTTTGAATGCACCTTAGCAAATAATAGTTTCGTATGGCTAGGCTATAAAAATGTTTAATAAAATACATAAGTCGCCAAAAGCAAACATTTCCCCAACAGAATTGATGTGTCCTTAATAATATGGCCACCACTGTATATGGACAAAAAGAAAACAATTGGGAATGAAACTGACAAAAATGTATTGGCTGATAGGCAGAAAATCAAGTTTGTCTATTGAAAACAAACTACTGCTCTATAAAATGGTAATAAAACCTATCTGGACATATGGTATACAGCTGTGGGGAACGGCCAGCAACTCAAACTTGGACATTCTTCAGCGGTTCCAGTCTAAATTTCTAAGGATCATAGTAGATGCTCCATGGTTCGTACCAAACGATATAATTCACAGAGATCTACAGGTCCCAACAATACGGGAAGAAATTAGGGATTCCAGTGCCAGGTATCACTCAAGATTGAAGATTCATCCAAACGATCTGGCCAGCAAGCTCCTCACTACCACAACGACGGAAAGATTAAAACGCCACAAAATTTTTAATTTGCCAAATAGGTTTTAGATATTCCTTTAGACATTAGTTTTTAAAATTCCTAATGAATCGAATCAATAATAGTAAAAAAATTTATGGGTTATTTTATACTAATCGTAATGTAAGTGAGATTTTGTCAATGGATAAAAATACTCCGATCATGACAACAAAAAATTTACTGAATGTCTCACAATGAGATAGATTGTAAAATAAAGGAAAACAAAAAAAAAAAAAAAAACTTGTTGTCATCTATAAGCAATTATAGACATTTTGGTTTATTCGTCTCATGACTAAAAACATTTTACTTTAACGGAAAACCAAAAAATTTATTTAAAAAATGAGGATAATATTGCTTATGTTGAGTATGTATAGGTATGTATACATATGTATAATGTTTTGTGAAAATGAAAATAAAAAAAATTTAAAAATAAACGAAAAATGCATTTGTGGGCTCCACGAATTAAAAAAGGCTGAATTAAAAGTGTTCATTAATGAAATAAAAAAAGCGAATGAATGAAAAGAATACATTTTTTATTTTAGAAAATTTGTGAAAAAAAATAAATTAAAAAAAGTAACAGGTGTTCATACTTTTTCATACAAGATTCGCTTTTTTTATTTCATTAATGAACACTTTTTTTAATTCAGCCTTTTTTAATTCGTGGAGCCGCATTTGTGTACTATTCAAGGTTATTTCTTCGTTTCATTATACATATTAATCATTCTACTTGTATAAAAACATGCCGATTGTCGTGCTCTCGTCTTGCAGCGAGGTAGTATTAGAACTTTTTTTTTTGGTTTGGTGATTACTCTATATATTATACTCACAGGTAATATACATATGCCTAACCAACCTAGTTATTCTGCTATAAATGTAATAGTTACCTACATTCTACATAAATGTAAGAATAAATAAATGTTTTAATAACTGTTTTATAAACATAATAGTTACCATTAAAGGTATACAATACAATTGTATAAGATATGTATTTTGAAATTGCTTGGCGCAGGAGCAGGACTGTCGTCATTTACCATCCATGTCATGTCTTATACTATTACGTTATGAACCTTCATAGCTCTGTCAATCATGTCAGTCACGTATTATAAGCTTATGGAGCATCGAAAACGATTCGTCTATGAACAGTCTTATTATTGTCAATCAGGACAAGTCACATACTATTAGTTTATGAGGTATCTTAAGCGAAACGCCTACGAACTGTAATGTCTTTGTCAATCATGACTAGTCACAGATTAACCGTCTCAGGCATGTCATGCACGAAATCGAGTTCCGCTTTTTGATAAAATTCTATATACATCTCATGCATGGATGTCATTGACAAGTCATTAGTCTTTCTAAAATGATTTTCCTGCTGGGAAACAAAACTGTTGAAAAAAATAATAATCTTTAGTCTTTTCTCTAGCAATATACATTAATCGACAAAAGGATTTATTTCAAGTATCACTTGCATATTTTATGTTAATAATCAAATTATGTATATATTTTGTGTTTACAAATTAAATAATCAATAAAAATAATGTAAATAAATATTGTAACTATTGACGATTTTCCTGATATAGATGTCGCGTAGGTTTAGTGCTATACTCAAATAAATTATAATACCCTATAAAGGACATAATGACACTTTTCCATAGTAAACTTGCGGTCAATGATATTGGCAGATTTATCGATAATGCAGTATTATTTAATACGTGAAAACATAGTTCGGGATAACTTCTAAAGATGTCAGCTTTAACAATTTTTAATTTTTGGTAAATAAATCAAAAATAAAATTAATTTTTTTTATAATTCATGTCTAGTTGTAAGTTTTATTCGTGTTTTTTGCTTTTGTTTATATTTTTGTTTCGTACAACAAAAAAAAAATTTTAAAAAAACTACTAGTGCCATCTTAAGATTTAATCTATCTATCGCCGTTTTTTGACAGCAAAGACCTTTATACATAGGTATTATAATTTATTTGGCTATACTGCTATGTATAAATCAAATTTGACGTTTCGTGGATTATAATGTTTTAGTATGAAATGGCTGGTAGGTACAATTTTGTTTATTAAAATTAAATTATTATTCATTTGAATTCGTTTGTAGATCATTTAAATGTTAATTTCACATACTAAATCAAACATCAAATTACATACTAAATCAAACATCAAATTAATTGTATAGCACTAATGTTAGTTCATCATAGATGGCAACCATTTCGCGGAAAATCGTCAATAAGTCGTGCGTGTTTTAATAAATTTGTGCCGAAAATATTCCTCGCCACAAATATGTTTGTGGATATAATTACCACATATCCATTCTTTGGCCTGTTCTAAGTGATTACACTTGCAGAGTGCGAAAACTAGCCAGTGGCTTAACTCCATTACAATACAAAATATATGGTGAAAAACCAAGAGACTTCTCTTAGCCCTTTTTCTGTTTTGAATAGTTAAACCATAGACATTCATAATAGATCTCTCATTTGACTAAAAACAGAAAATAAAAACAAAAATTTTCCATTCAAATTTTATCGGTGTATTGCGTATACGTATTATATTTGCAACGCATTCTAAAATCATTGCCTTATAAAATACACAACACAACGATACATTGGAATTATCAGAAGTTTTTGTTTTTTTCCTTTAGTTACTATGAAATGAGAAATCTAGTATGAATGTCTATGGTTAAACTTAACTCATGATGATTAATTTTTTTGTTTGAACTTTTTTGAAGACTGTTATTAAGTAATCAGCCTTGTCCAATAATTATAAGAAAGAAGAATCTATCAAATCTTTGTCAACGAAAACCTTATGGTATGTATGTCTATGTACTTACATTTCGAGTTAAATTCATTATTTTTTTATGGTTTATCGATTTGTTCGTAACTCCATCTGCCCACGAACCAACAACAATTCCACCCACTTTTAATTGATAACCCCTTTGATGTAAGCCAGTTAATCCTGTATTACTGAGACGCGATAAACCTCTATGATTTAAAATTTTACCACCACGATTTAAAAATGTCGCATCTCTTGCCAAATGTAAATTTGTCGGTTGATAGTAATTTGTTTGCGATCCATTTGCGTAATAGTTTCCAGAAGGAATGTTTTGTATTGAATATGATTTTGAAAATTGTTGCGCTAAATTGGGATGAACAAATGTAGCCGGCCTGTACAAAATATCTGAAATGAATTTAAAAAATATTAATTAAATACTTTAAAGAATTTTTTGTAAGATTAACTGATTCACCTTGATTTGGCATTAAGCTATGCTCTAAACCTTCGAGTATAGCTTTACGGAATCTTTCAATTTTCATAACTATTTCAATTTGATCTTCACACAATTGTCGTAAATTTTGAACATACGTTGACATTTTTAGTTTTAAATGAAATAATTTACCATCGAAGAATAACCACGGATTAGTCATTATCCATGGTAAAGGTACTCCGCAAGCGTCGTTTGCGAGGGAAGCCGTTTCAATACCTTGAGTAAAAAGGGATGCTAAAAATACGCCCCGGGTATTTACACCAGGCAATGTTAGCTCTTGCGTGTATTCCACATTATTCAGTTGTAATGAGAATGCAGTGGCCAAAAATGCATCCAATTCAGGTCGTGTAAGTATATTACGTTCTGGACTCGTAATAATGTATCGTAGTACACAAGCCATAACTAGCATATGCTGCGGAACGTAACCGCGATTTAACATTAAAGGTGAATCAGATCTCATTATTGTTAAAAATGCCTTCATGCGACGCTGCTTATCTTCCAAACTTGTACCAAACCATAAGCGTTGTACTGTTGGAACAGCCCATGGTAAGCTGACAGCATTCACAATTTCAGGTGTTTTGAATTCATTGGTTGGACGCCAAATCCATTCTGAAATTTTCACTTCGGGCTGGAAATGATTTTTATTGTTGCCATTTTTATTATTCTTCTGATTATTTTTCATTGATGAATTATTCTTTGAACACAAATAATTTTGGTGGTACAAATTAAATAATGTGGCATAAATCATTTGACGGGCTGGCCTATAAAATTGGTTTATTGATGGAACCTCGCGGTATTGTTCATCCTCTAAAATTTGTGGCAAAATAATTTCTTTTTTGGTTAAAAGATGATAAATTCGCGAATCCATTATACCGCGCTGATGGCGATTCAACGCTGTTTTTATTACTTCACCGGGTAAAGTATAAATGAATGATGGTTTATCATCATACTGATGATGCTGTTGAGTCTTATTATTCACTTTGTTCTTATCACCTTTGTTTTTTAAATTATCAATGTCTGCGGTTAGAGCTACAGTAGCCGTAATGATTCTCGAATCTTCTTCGCCATTTCTGTCATCCTTTTTATTATCATTTTCCGTGATTATAGAAACGCTACCAGATGTTACAACGGATACTGGTATAGTCGTAGTTACGGTTGGTGTTGTGGCAATGGCTGCACCTGAAGCGGATAATGTGTTAATTGAAGCTGCCATCTGAACAGTAGTAGCAGTAATGGTAGATGTTGCAACAACAGTTGAAGAAGCAGCAGCGGCAATAGCAGCAGCATTACGATTCTTTTCATTTTTTTGATTTTTAATGATATTACTCAACACATTTTTCTTACCCTTAAGCTTAGTTTGATAGTAAATATAACTATCTTTTATTATTTTAGAATTATCACATAAATTGTGAATTTTTATAAATTCATCTATATCACTAAATGGATTTTTTTTTAAAATTTCCACAAATTTTTTTAATTTTACCTCATAATCAAGGTTGAAATCGATATTAAAATTTTTTTCATAAAATCCTTTTAATAAATCATCGTCGACAAGATTACATTTTGGATTTAAAAATATTGCCAAATATGTTAGATGTTCGGGTGCTAAATCGTTTTGTTTTAAAAATGTTTGAATTATAAATTCTTTTGTCTCTAATGAACCTTTGTATGATAAACGCAAATCGTGTGAACTATAATAGTGTGATGCGTTGGAATATAAATAATCGGAATTTAAACCCATTATTGAGTTCAATTTATATTCATGAAAATAATCAATTATCTCGCCTGTATGGTCTTGAACTGTTTGCATCACTTGAATATTAATACTACGTAATGCATTTCGCAAAAAAGTTTTTGTCCCAGATGGCGGTAGCCACCATATTTTTGGTGGAGGCGTTCCAATAACACGAATATGCTTTAGCACCGATAATATTTTATGCCGTATATCCGATTGTTCTGATTGTAAAATCTTTTTATTTCTCAAAGTTCCATCAAAGAAGACAATAAGTTCTATTTGGGCAGAATTAAAAGCGTTAGCTAATAATTGAACAAATTGTAATGCTCTATTCCACTGTCCACCGCATGCCCAATCGGAATAATAGCCACCATAGAAACGATCTAGACAATGTTCCATATCCAACGCAATACGATATTTTCCATTTTGTTTTTTATAGTTTAACTTAGACGTAGTTGTTGCTGATGATTCATCTTAAAATATAAAAGTGGATTAACTGAATATCGCTTATATTAATAAAAAATTTAACGGTTTAAAAGTACGATACAAAGATTTTTGGTAATTTTTTAATAGAAAAGCTTGGCGGAGAATAATTTTGAAGTATCGTAATTTTTTCAGTTTATCTCAAAAATTTTATGTTGACAAATGTCATGCAAATGCCTTGCAAAATGAGCATGATATCAAATGCATGATTTTGTTTGGATATTTTCCAATTTATAACCAACACACAACAAAAACAGTGGTACAATACAAGAGAAACGGTTTCTGGGTAAAAGGTAGGGGGTGGGATGTTGTAACATATCTTTTGAATCGAAGTTTAAACAATAAAATTGTACTCTATTTCGTTTTTCAATTATGCGTTTTTGCTGCTATCTCAGCTTGTTCGAATAAAACAACATTCTATTTCTACTTATATTCATGATGATATTTTATTACCCAAATTTTTCTTTGTGATATTAGGGATAACGTATTTATCATAGATTTTTCATTTTACTAAAAACATGAACAAAAATAAACTTCTGATATTTCCAATGTTATCATTTATTGCGTATACGTATTATATATGCAACCAAAATCAACAATAATGTACTACAAAAGCCTGACTGTCATCAACATTATGAATTTATTTCTCGCTTATACATGAAAGTATTGGTGATCGGATACACTATATAAATGAGTGAGAAATTAACATACAAATTGTAGATACAACAAAACAAAGGAATTTTTGCACCAACACTTTCAAGTATAAACGATTAAATGTTAGAGGGCATCTGTGTGCGTCATCACGGAATCAGTGCTGAGATGTTCTAACATCACTTTCGATTAGTTTTCGATAGTATTTTGTCTCTTGTAACAAGAACAAAATTGTACGCTATTTTCTTCTTTCATTACAATTTTTCTAATGCGATCTCAGCCTTCTGTATACTTTTCCTTTTTTTCACATCGATAAAATATCACAAACCAAATTTTTTGTGATAAAGAGTGATGAATGAAAGTAGAAATAGAATGATGTTTTATGCGAGCATGCTGAGATCGCAATAGAAAAAGGTTAATTCAAAAGTCGAAATAGTATACAATTTTATTCTTGAAAAGAGAGACATGAATACTATCGAACATCGAAAAAAGTGATGTTAGAATATCTCAGCACAGGCTTGGAGTACATTAGTGTTGGTTTTGATGCAACGCATTTTAAAATTATTCCCTTATACAAAACTTTCTACAATTCTCTCTTGAGAAAGCCCAACCAAATGTATATCAAGACTGCGTACCAATAGTCGGGTAAATCATTTAGTACAGTAAATTCTAATTTTAGTACATATTTACCTCAATTGGCGTACCAATTCTCTAGAAGTAAAAATGGTTTGATGGACACAAATTACGGTTGGGAGGGTTAAAATCACTGGCTGCTAGGTGCAAAAGGAGACGTCAAATATTTTTTTTATATTTTTATTTCGTAAAATAAAAATAAAATTTATTTTATTACCTTTGAGTACGTATACTATTTATAATGAAAAACACGGAAATTTTAACAAAAATCACTGAAACGTCAAAAAGTTAACAATAACGTCATTTATTGTTTTCTCCTATTTTACCCAACTTTTTAGTACAATATTTCAATTTACCCTGTACACTGTTAAAAAGTAGGTAAAAGGGCAATTTACCCGACTATTGGTACGCAGCCTAAGACATCGTTTATGGTTATAATCTCAACTGGGTGGTTATTTTGTGGTGCTATATCACACTTTTATATCACTAGTGGAGACTTTTTTGTGTGATATAAAAAATTGGAGAAAGTCTACAAGCACAACCCTGCAAAATGAATTTTAAGGGGAAAATAATAAATTTTAAGGGGAAATAATGAATAATAGTGATAGTTGACGTTTCTTCATAACCTCAAATGTCATTATAAGAACATTTTATTTGAAGTGCTAGTTTATGTGGTGATAAAATTTAATTCAAAAGTAAATATGGTAATTATTGAAATAAAATGCATTTTAATTTAATAAATTCCAACATAACATGTTTTTAATGTTTGCGTTTGTCGTCAAAATATAAGAATACGAGGCGGCCAATGTGTTTTGTTTAATTTTTTTTTTAAATGGAAATAATGGCCGGTGTTTGAACATTAATTTCTAGTAAACCAAACGCTTTTCTAGTTATTTTATGTTAAAAAAATAACAATTATTCGTTTGTTAATCAATAATTTTGTTTTGCATTTCATATCATGGTAATTTTCATTCATTTTTTTAAAATTTTAATTTTGTTGTTTTCGATCAAACTCAATATATTTTAATAAAAAACAGCAAAATTAAAATTTTAAAAAATGAATGAAAATAACCATGATATGAAATGCAAAACAAAATTATTGATTAACAAACGAATAATTGTTATTTTTTTAACATAAAATAACTAGAAAAGCTTTTGATTTACTAGAAATTATGTTCAAACACCGGCCATTATTTCCATATCAAAAAAAAAATTAAAACAAAACACATTGACCCGGTATTCTTATACTTTGACGATAAACACAACACAAACATTAAAAACATGTTATATTAGAATATATTAAATGAAAATGCATTTTACTTCAATACTTACCATATTTACTTTTGAATTAAATTTTATCATCACATTAACTAGCACTTCATATAAAATTTTCTTATACATAATGACATTTGAATTTATGAAGGAACTTCAACTAAGGTATAACAATTATTCACAGTAAACTTCTTTTCTTTTACATCCTGCAAATTTACAACGGCTGACTGCCAATCGGGATTAGTGCACTAATCTTTGAAAATTTTGAAGTTTATCTCGTTGTATTGGATTTAATGATGGCAAAAGTGACAATGCGAAATAATTCTTTCAACATTACGGAAAGTGCAAGCGGCGTGAATTTACGATAGAAGTTATAAAATCAATGACATCTTAAACAATTTGTGCTGAATAAATTTTGAAATTATGTTTATAACAAGAAAATCTAGTGTGTTTTAATGTATAAATCTTAAAAACATTGAATTAAAAGATAAATCCAGGTGATTTACTAGCTATATTTCAGGGCATCACCATCATAGTATTTTACTTCTCTGCCTAGGAAAGTAATCCCTAGCCTGTTAACAAAAATGAATTTGTGGTGGATTGGCTAATCTAGTTTCACCAATCGCGCTTAGCTAATCCATAGTCTGTCAAGGTTATAAGATGACAAATATCGTTGTATCAAATTTCATCAATGAGAGGGACGATTTTCCGTTTTGGCTCTTTTTGCAGATACATTATTTTCAGCTGCGGCACTGGGCCGGTATTCTTGAAATTCACCCGAAAAAGTCGCCAATAATTTTCTAGTGAAATACGGCATTTCAGTCGAAAATTTAAATTGTTTTATACCAAAGTCACTGGCGACTTTTTTCGGTGAATTTCAAGAATACGGGCCCTGGTTGCTAATTAAATTGCTTTGTTGTCCTGCCAATTGACAACGCACACTTTTCCATCATGAATTTTTGTCAATTTAACAATAACCCATTTATTTTATTTCAAATATATATCAATTAACATTTTGTTTATAAATATCATTTATTTATAATTCACGTCAACGTAAATTTCATTCATATTTTTCAAATTTTATTAGGGATGTTTTTACAAAACTCTCACCAAAGTATGTGAATACGAGTTTTTATTTTTTAAAGTGTTTTATAGTAATGTTACGTTAAAAATATAATAATTAGTCTTTTGTAATCAACAATTTTGCTTTGCACTTCGTATCATGGTAATTTTCATTCATTTTTTAAAACTTTAATTTGGATGTTATTGATCAAACTCCATATATAAAAAACAACTAAATTAAAGTTTTCAAAAATGAATGAAAATTACCATGATACGAAGTGCAAAACAAAATTGTTGATTAACAAAAGACTAAGTAGTTATTATATTTTTAACTTAACATAACTAGGAAACCCTTTAGTTTATTCAAATTTGATGTTTAAGCACCGACCATTATGGAAACCAAATTGTTCTTTTACCATATACATAATTTATTACACAAAACTTAGATAATTATTAATTTTTATATTTCGTTGTTCTTGTGAATTTAACAGTAACCCATTTATTTTATTTCAAAAATATATAAATGATTATTTTGTTAATATATATCATTTATTTATAATTCACGTCAATGTAAATTTCATTCATATTTTTGAAATTTTATTAGGGTTGTTTTTAACCAAAATCCATATTTAAAAAATGTAAACAACAAAATCAAAATAAACTATTTCTTGCATTTGTAGAAGTAAGACGGAAAGAAAATGTTGTGGTCTTTCACATTCAAATAATATAACACGTGGCGTTGTTCATCCATGATGACACCGCAGTAAGCTACGACAATTTCTTTTTCTCAAAGTATCACCAAATGTGATATTTCACCACAAAATGACAACACTGCAAAATAAATATTAAGGGGAAAATGATGAATCAAAGTGATGAATTGATGCAAAAACATCTATAATTCCAAGACGAATTATAGTTTGTTATTGAATGAAAACGACCACTGAAGGTAGTATTGGTAACTAAATGACGACGGCAACGTTGTATATTATTTGACATTTATTTTCATACAATTATTTAATTCAAGCTCGAACAAATAAAATACTATTTATGTAAATGTTAACAGAAAAACAGGAGAATTAACAACATAAAACCTATAAATTAAATCGAAAAAATAATTCTCGACTTATATTCTAGAGAAGAAAAAAATATCCAAATATTTACATCCATACATTACAAATTTTTCTCAACAAAATTGAAAATATGCTGATTGTGTTGTAAGTTATTTTGTTGTTCAAACATACACATAAATAGGTCTTGTTTTATTCGATATTATTATACGGCGTTGCCGTGATGTAAATTGTTGTTGTTTCTAATGTATTTTTTGTTTTCTAATACCAAAACAAATTATATTAGTGTTGGTTAATTTTATTATTGAAAGTCTATATGTACACAACCAACACTATAACCTGTGGTCACTTTGTACCTTTAAATTTTGAATAGTTCGTCTTGGAATTATAGATGTTTTTGATTGATGTTTCTACATAACCTCAAATGAAGGTATAATATGAACATATACTATGCGATTCATTAGTATTTGTGATGAGAAAATTTAAGGTAACGTTTATGTTCATTGTTTGTTGTAATATAAAACCAAGGAAAATTATTTTTTTGAATTTTCTTTTTGTCTTATTTAATTCAATTATAAATAACGTTTTATTTGATATACATTTCATAAATAAATTCATAACTGTAATGCAAATAAATTCAATTAAACTTGATTCAATAGTATTTGTGATTCATATTTTTGATTCATTAGTATTTGTGATATGCAGAAAAATTTAAAAATAATTAGTAAATCAATTATTTCTAAAATTATTTTTTACTAATTAAATAGTGAGTAAGTCACTTGTAATTTGTGAACCATTGGAACATTTTTATTACGTCTCCATCACGTCTCGGAAGTGATCAAAAATGTTGTTCATAAAATCGCAGGGAATCTTATCCCACAAGGTTTTATCAGCACCCCATTACAAATTTTTGATCTTGCTAGATTGCGAGTATCCTCCGCTTTCATTTAAACCCTCGCAAGGACAAATAAAAACTTTGCCTTAGCCTAGGCAACTAATTATGTTCAATATTTTTATAAAATTTCGTGTCAAATTCTCCTTCTTGTGTATGGGAGCGTTATTGCGCTGAAGAGCAAATTGAGGCTCGACTGTTTTTCAACAACTGGGAATACTGCCTCATTCATAAACCGAAATTGAACATTGACCTTGAAGTGTTGTAATTTATACAGCCACATAAACTTTTATTTCTTCCACAAGAGATGCTAACGGAAGAAGTAACCACCGTATTTGATATTCTCTGTAGTACCAACATTTTTTTTTCTCCATATTTTCTAATTAAGGACAAAATGCACTAATTTTGACATAACAAGGTTCTCCAGAGTTCAATTGGTAATCCAATATAATTACGTTTACATTTTGTTTCCTCACAGTAAATCATATTCTGGTTGGCTATGTGTTCTATAAGCTACAACTCTTCAAGGCCAATGTTCAATTTCGGTTTATTGAATTATATAGCATTCTTATTTGTTGAAAAATTAGTCAGGCCTAAATTTTCTCTTCAGCACAATAACGCTCCCATACACTAAAAGTATCATTGCTTCGAAATTAAATAAAAATATTGAACATAAATGGTTGCTTAGGCCAAAGCAGACTTTTTATTTGTCCTTGCTGGGGTTTTAATGAAATCGGAAGGTATTCGCAATGTAGCAAGACCAAAAATGTATAATGGGGTGCTTATAAAACCTTGTGGGATAAGATTCCCTGCGATTTTATGATCAAGATTTTGGTCACCTCCGAGACGTGATGGAGGCGTAGCGTAATAAAAATGTTCCAATGGTTCACAAATTATAAGTGACTTAATCACTATTTAATTAGTAAAAAATAATTTTAAAAATAATTGATCTACTAATTATTTTTAAATTTTTCTGCATATCACAAATACTAATGAATCAAAAATATGAATCACAAATACTATTGAATCAAGTTTAATTGAATTTATTTGCATTACAGTTATGAATTTATTTATGAAATGTATATCAAATAAAACGTTATTTATAATTGAATTAAATAAGACAAAAAGAAAATTCAAAAAAATAATTTTCCTTGGTTTTATATTACAACAAACATAAACGTTACCTTAAATTTTCTCATCACAAATACTAATGAATCGCATAGTATGTATATGAAATGAAATTTATGTGTAATAAACCAATTGACGATTGGAGGATCGTGGGTACCACGTAGCGGAGAAATTTGGGACTGAACGAGCTATCCTAATTTGACGTTTAAATATTATGAAATGTCATGTATGTTGATATTTTGTTATTATGAAATGTCACTTAAGAATAGATTCGTTTAATTTAACAAAATATAAACACCGTGCTGATACAAATAATGCGCGCGAGATTTTTTGTTATTATTAAATGTCATTTAAGGATAGCTTGCTTAATTTTTAAATTTCTCGTAGGTCGGCGTTTTCGAACATTTACAATCGTCAATATTCAACAGCAAATGTGATTAGTGTTTAAATAAAATGCCAACTAAATGCATTTTTATTTTATTACATTAAATAATTATTCTTTTTTTAATCAATAATTTTGTTTTGCATTTCACATCATGGTAATTTTCATTCATTTTTTAAAAATTTAATTTTGTTGTTTTTGATCAAACGCAATATACTTTAACAAAAAACAACAAAATTAAAGTTTAAAAAAATGAATGAAAATTACCATGATATCAAATGCAAAACAAAATTATTGATTAAAAAAAGAATAATAATTATTTTTTTAACATAACATCATTAGAGAAGCTTTAAATTTACAAGAATTTAATGATTAAACACAAACATTATTTGCGTTTTGTGAAGTTATGTTGACTTTTTTGTTCAAGAATTCTTTTTTTTTTGTCCTTTTCTATTAGGAGCTCCTTGTGGATCATTGGTTTTGTGAAATTTGTTATTTCATGCAATTAGAATGGCTCTTTTAACATATAATTTATTACACAAAACTTAAATAATTGTTGATGTTATATTTCGATTGTTTTGTAATTTTAACAATAACTCATTTATTTTATTTCAAAAATATATAAACATATATTTTGTTAATAAATATCATTTATTTATACTTCGCGTCATTGTAAATTTCATTCATTTTTGGAATTTTAATTAAAGGTATTTTTAACCAACATCCATATAAAAAAATGTAAACAAAATATACAATTTTTGGCATTTGTAAAAGTAAGATGGAAGATATTGTGGTCTTTTTCATTCAAATTAATATCCGACAAGGCGCTGTTCATCCATGATGACACGGCAGTAAGCTACGACAAATGTCAGTTTATCACAGTTTTATCACCAAATGTAATATAGCACCACAAAATGACCACCCTGGAAATAGTAGTGGTAAGAAACGAAAAAATTTGGAATGGGGACGAAGGGCCGAATTTCAAAGGGCCGAATATCGAAGCGCCGAATGGGTCGAAGGGCCGAATGGGTCGAAGGGGTCGAAGGGCCGAATGGGTCGCAGGGCCGAATGGGTCAAAGGGCCGAATGGGTGGAAGGGCCGAATTTTTTTGTTTATTTTTTTTTTTTGTTTATATAGAGTAAAGGTCGTTTTTTCAATGAATTTCGTTCAGTTCGCTACTACATCGACTTTCTCACAGTAACATCTGCTTTATTGTTCTCTTACAGAACAGATGTAAAAGTAAAGAGGGACATTTTAACATTTTATTTTTATACATTTATATTTTATACATTTTTAAAAAAATGTTGTATTTTAACTTTAACGCGATTTTCTCAAAAAAACGTTTTCCAAGTTGGTGGGCAAGATTAAAAAAAATATATTTATCCGATCGTTCTGAAATTATAACACGTTAATTTACACATGTTATTATTCTGAATGAACTACGGATGAAAAAATCGGCGTACAATTTTTTAAGTTACAGCAGGTTTTCGGGAGCAAAAAACGTCGATTTTTGAAAAAACGCCGCCATTTTGTTATTTTTCAACCAAATTTTTTCTTTTTAGTTCATTCTATAGCGGCTTTGATGCTGATTAAAACCCCGTTTTTTGTTTTTGTTTCAGACTTTTCTGAAAGCAGAAATCCAGCCCACCGTGATATTTTGGTGTTTTTTTGAAAAAATTCTAGCAGACGACGCGGTTCCAAAAAAAATTAAAAATTTTTATTTTGTATAGTTAAATACCAATAAGTGCAAAGTTTAACTAAGATATGTCTTCGTTTTCATTTAAAAATAAACATTAAAAAAAAAAAAAAAATTGAAATTTGAAGGTGCTATGTTTCCTTAAGAAAAAAATATTTGCTATGGGAAAAGAGAAATGTCAAAAAACTGTCAGTTTTCAACCCGGTTTCACCCCGGTTTTTGTTTTTTTGTGTAACTGGAAAACGACATTAGTCGTCTCACTTCATTCGACGTAACAATTGTAGTGTCACTTCAGCTTGAAATTGACCTTTTTCCTCATCTGTCAAATACAGTAATATTTGAAACGTCAAACGAGCGCTTAGGACAAGATAAAGTGAAAAGGGTATCAATTTGAAGTAAAAAAGTATTAAATTAGCGAGTATTACTAATTTTGAAGGTTTTTAATTTGTTAATTAAACAAAACAATTATAATTATAATACTAGGGGACCCCTGTGCAATTGCACAATTTTATTATTTATGTGAAACATTTTTGCCATAATAAATACAAACAACTTCTGCAAAAGGAATACTTCACTACAGGTTGCCCCGACGAAAAAAAGACTTCGAACTCTAATAAAATAGAAAGCATTTAATTTTTTGAAATAAAGGCCAACATTAATCTGATAAAAAAAATAATTACATTAAATTGAAAAAAAAAAAAAGACGAAGTTATCGGGAATCGAACTCGAGACCTTTAATTTCAATAAATAAGATTATATAATATAAAACTAAAATTGTATAAAATCACATAATAAATTCATTTAATCGGTTAATTCATAATCAGAAATAAATTTGTATAAAATCACATATGTATATATAGTTAATTCTCATTTTATCACATGAATCTACCGGTATAAAGGTAATATACACTGCGCCAATTAAAAAACGGAACAGAAATTTTCTTCGAAAAAATACCCAGATTTGGACGCTTGTATCTTGGTGAAATAATACCTTTCAAAAAAAAAATTTTGTTTCTGGTTGAAGGAAATTTTGTTTTCTTTTCGATACTGGAAACCGTTTTATTTTATTTTGTTTTTTTATGACATTTTTGAGTAAAACAAAAGGTGTCTAAAAAAAAAAAAATTTGCTGCTGTTTGAAACTGTAAACGAACTTGCTCGATATTTTATTCAAAAATCCGAATCGGCCATTTTGTATAGAATTTAGAAACCTTGCAAAATGATACTAGGAAAATTTCTGTGCGGCCACTCCTTGTCGAGTTATTGAAGTTTTAGAGAAAACGTATTAAAAAGCGTAGAAGTAAATTTTTTTTTCTTGTAAACTTAGCACTCTACGATAAAATGTTAAGTCACTTTAACACTAAAACTTTAACATATTAAAACTTCAATAACTCGACAAGCAGTGGCCGCACAGAAATTTTCCTAGTATCATTTTGCAAGGTTTCTAAATTCTCTACAAAAAGGCCAATTTGGATTTTTGAATGAAATATCGAGCAAGTTCGTTTACAGTTTCAAATAGCAGGAAATTTTTTTTTTAGACACCTTTTGTTTTAATCAAAAAAGTCATAAAAAAACAAAATAAAATAAAACGGTTTCCAGTATCGAAAAGAAAACAAAATTTCCTTCAACCAGAAACAAAATTTTTTTTTTGAAAGGTATTATTTCACCAAGATACAAGCGTCCAAATCTGGGTATTTTTTCGAAGAAAATTTCTGTTCCGTTTTTTAATTGGCGCAGTGTATTTAGTTACATTTTAATTAAAGCTAATTAAACCTAATTAGGGTGTTTGGTGCATCGTTTGCCAAATTGAAATGGCTCAAAGGAGGGATCATTTGCTATCTCTTAAGCCCCAATAAATCATTTTTGGCCCTCTGGGTTTCTTTTCATTAACTCTTAAAATATTTGAAATCTATAGTAAAAACTTAAAACTCAACTTAACATTGCAATAAAAAAAAAACTAAGAGTGATCGTGATCTTCGCACTGTTTAATTAAGTTCTCTAGTCTATCCCCTTTCCAGCACTAGGCAATATGCCATAAAAACCATTTCAAATATTTTACTAAATCACAAAATTTGTGTATCGGGACACATCAGTCTGATATTCGACATTCGCGATAAAAACTGGTTTTGGCTTAAATTACATACATACATTAAGGGAGGGTCATTTGCTATCTCCTAAGTCCCAATAACTCATTTCTGGCCCTACGGATTTTTTTTATTAACTGATAAAATGTTTGAAGGAGGTAAAAAAAAACTTAAAACTCAACTTTTCATTGCAATAAAAAAAGCCCTAAAAGTGATCGTTATTGGGGTAACTCAGATTTGCCAACGCACAACTGGAAAGTTGCTAAGTTCGAGGAGCCAAGGGCCGACTACAGGTCAGCCGTCATAATTTTAAACAGAGTTACTGACTGCACTGGAAAAAACCAATGGTATTGTAAACTATGGTTTCAGTGCAGTCACACTCAAAATCTACAAGGACGCGGACAAGCCGGAGGCTCCGAAGTCTGGGGAAGCTGCTGAAAGCTCATCTGGGCGCCCTGAAGAAGGGAATAGCCAGGCGGAAACTATCTCCACTGATACGGAGATAACAATGTACTTGGAGTCATTAAGGAGGATCTCAGAGGAGTTCACATCAGAGGAGGACTCTGATGATACAGTGGTAGAGAGAAAGGTCTAAGAATGGTGACATTCTTACAGATCAACCTACACCACTCAAAGGCAGCATCAGCTGCTCTCCTTTTAAAAATTGGAAGGGAAGGGACGGATATTGTCTTGATCCAAGAACCTTGGGTCGCTAATGACCGGGTACTTGGACTCAAGACACCCTGTTATAGATTAATGCACACGAAAAAAGAAGGTAGGGTTTACGCCCGAACCCTACCTTCTTTTTATAAAATTATCGTGCATTCTCGTTAAAAATAATATAAGTTGTTTTCTGCTATCAAATTTCAGCAATGGAGATGTAGCAGCGGTCAGCATTGAGGTCAATAAACGAAACCTCTGGCTAATATCAGCCTACCTAGCTTACGATGAAGTGAACATTCCATCAGTCATTCTAGGTAAGGCAATTTTGAAGGCTCAAAAGCACAAGGTTTGAGTCATCCTGGGGAGTGATGCAAAATTTGATCACACAATCTGGGGAAGTACGGACACAAATGAACGAGGTGAGTTACTCCTTGATTACATTCTAAGTACTAACCTTCATATATGTAACATAGGCAATAAGCCGACTTTTATAAGTAGAAATAGACAGGAGGTGTTAGATATTACGCTTGTCTCAAACTTTCTGACGACTAGTCTATTAAATTGGAAAGTGTCGGAAGACCACTCCTTTTCTGATCACTGTTATCTTCAATTTGAAATGGACTTGGTTTCTCCAAACAGCCCTTTCTTCAGAAACAGGAGGAAAACCGATTTGACCATTCAAGTTGCCTTCAATAATGTGGGGGCCGATGAGTTTGTTGCCAATTATTCCACACCACACATTGACAGTCCAAGGACGCTGATGTTCAACTTGGCGAAACCAGTGCGGATTTTCAACACTCCAGTAATGCATATTGTGGCAATTAACCGTTCCATGGTTTGTAAAAGACGACTCGTCGGAGAACAATACGTAACGAAAAAAATTTGGGTTTTGCTGTATTTGTTCACGTGGCCACTGACAAAAATGTTAGCCGATTTTGGAAATCAACGCCATGAAGATCTTGATGTAGACACATGATACGGGTGATACTTTGACGTTTTAAAATTAAATGTACAATTTTCGCTTGTACAGTTAGATACACCATTCTGAAGTAGTATTGATAGCTTGATACAGGTATTGTTGTTTTCGAAATAATCTTCGGACTGAATCGGTATTTTTAAAACAAAATACAAACAGTTTCATTAATTTGAAAGCTGATTTAATCGCATGTTCCTGGGTTACGATAATGACAAGCCATTTTTCAGTAATTGAAAATTTAAGAAATACAAATTGTTTAAGATTAATTTCGTGTATTTACAACGAAACCATGGTATTTTTATTGCAGACGTATTGCAGAATCGTTTGCGTAGGTTCTCAGTAGGAGAAATAAAAAACAATTTAAATATCGTCAATTACAGCGCCATCTATCATGAATGAAAAAAAATGTTTCAGCCAAATCCTACGTATTTTTAGCCGTAGAACCCGAATCTGCAATAAAAAATAGGGGTTCCTATCTTAGTTTCAAAGATACCCCCCGCCCCACCTACAAGGAGGAAGAGGGGGTTCTAATTTTAACACTAATGTATTTCCCCCGCGGAATAATTAAATTTTGATCTTAACCATTTTTTTCGTAGAGTGCTTATTTTCCGAGATATTTAATCCGTGATAAAAATTGAATATCGTCAATTACAGCGCCATCTATCATGAATCGATAAAATGTTTCAGTCAAATCCTACGTATTTTTAGCCGTAGAATCCGAATCTGCAATAAAAAATAGGAGTTCCTATCTTAGTTTCAAAGTTATCCCCCGCCCCAGCTGCAAGGAGAGGGGAGGGGTTCTAATTTTAACACTAATGTATTTCCCCCCCCGGGGAATAATTAAATTTTGATCTCTACTATTTTTTTCGTAGTGTTATTTTCCGAGATATTTAAGTGTATCAGGTTAAAAAAATCACCCGGTATAATGGAAGTGATACTTGGGTATTTGGACAGCAAACGAACTTACATATTACAAAATATGGAAGAGAAAATCATTTCACTCACGTCAAAATTATTTCAAAAAACAAAATTATTCCAGAAATCGGATCCGTTTAGGTTGTTTATGTTGAATTCTAATGACGCAAAAAAACAGATCTCGATCAAAAAAAAAACTAAACTGAGATCAATTTCTACTATGAAGAGTTCAGCATTTTTTGATTTAGGTTCCGTTTTTGTGAGTCATTAAGCGTATTTCCTTGACAAATTTACAACAACAATTGCATAAGATAACCCCCGCTAGAATAACATTAATCTAAAAAAAATTGGGTCTAATTAAAAATAATTCTAATTTTTAGTTAGATACCTGCCACCAGATCATAATACATAGTAAATTTATATGTATTTTATTTCGAAAAGTTGGATTTTGCCACTGAGATATATACATGGAGACGACATGCAAAATATTTATCATAGTAAACAGCAAAAACGAATGGTACAAGTTTTTTTTTAGTTGTACCGCTCATTTTATATATGCCTCACACTCTAAAAAGCTAATTCCGAAAAAGGGCCGTACTGGATTCGAAAATAATTTTGTTAATATTAAACTTGCGCTTGACTCATTAAACATACAAAGATTTTGAGACTGATTAACTAATTGAAGCATTATTTGAACTATTCACACATTGCACTACTTATCTTCGGAAAATATGTAAATTATTTTTCACTATTTTTCCTTGAAATTTTCAATACACACCTGGAAAAAAACTAAAACAAAAAAAAAAATTGTGAAACGTCAAACTTTCAAACATAAACAAACTTGTTTACTAAACATTTGTAAAAACAAAAATGTGAAAGAACAATTAAAGGCATTGCCACAGCTATTTTTCGTGCGATGCGATTTTTTTTCTATTTTCAAATTTTACCGGAATTAAACCAAATTTGATTCTAAATGTTTGAAGAAACAATCAAATTAAATTGCATTCTATAAAACGTCTTATTAATTTTTTAGGAACTTAATAATTTTTATTGATAAATTATAAATTTTATCGCGCGAATATTAAAATTTCGCACGCGAATTTTGAATAATTAATATTTTTCAATAAAAATTATTAAGTTCCTAAAAAATTATTAAAAGATGTTATAGATTGAAATTGAATTTAATAGCGTCTTCAAACATTTATAATCAAATTTGTTTTAATTACAGTAAAATTTGAAAATAGAAAAAAAATCGCATCGCACGAAAAATAGCTGTGGCAATGCCTTAAGTGTATTGAAAAAAAAAACAACGCATTTATTGACTCGAAGGTCATAGCCTACTATGTAATTATAGCAGTACGAAGGTTAGGTTTATATGATTTCATTTCGGAAAATTCCAAACCAATTCAAGACAAGGAAAATAAATACGTTCTCTGTCACACAGACGCAAGCTTTTTTTCTTCTTCTTCGTTTTTTTTCTTGTACCATGAATTTTTGCCTGTGCCGTATCCATGTATATATCTCAGTGGATTTTGCCAATTAAATAAAATTGGCTATTTTCTTGGGAAAAAAATAAACAAAAAATAATTCGAATTCAATTTTGGTCAATAAAATACGCTTAATAGAATACGAGTGCTTTCAAGAATTCAGTCGGCTGCGCAGCAATTGCAGTCGAAAAAACTGAAAAGTAGTTAAACTGCAATAGCTGCTGTCTGCATTTTAAAACGACCAACTGCGCAAATAAAAATTGACATAAAAAATGTCTAACCAATAAATGCGTTATAGTAGTCGTGTTCCAGTCGACCACCTCAAGTACTTACAACTTTTACAAGTACTTAGGTTTGTGTCTTTGCTTAAATTTAACTACTCGTAACTGCTCTTGCATTCTGGCAAGAGCAGTTACGAGTAGTTAAATTTAAGCAAAGACACAAACCTAAGTACTTGTAAGTACTTGAGGTAGTCGACTGGAACACGACTAGTGTTGTCATAAAGATAAAAAATATTCCGGGAATAAATAATAATAGATCGATAATTTGACATCTCAAATATGTCAGATTTTTTTAAGTGTTAAGGAAAACAAACAGCAGTTTATATAAAACTATCTTAAAATGTTTGAAAATAACTTAATTTTATAAAATCACAAAAAAGCTCAAACGGCACAAGAATAAACCTAAAGAATATGAATTGCCTTTTCCTTATGTTTTAATTTTTCAATTAAATTTTTATTAAAAAATATTTAATAAATAAATGTCTGGAAAATACAAATAAAATTGTATCTGTGCTACTTCATACAAAAGATATAAACAATATTTTGCGTTTGTTTTCCTTAACTCAAAAAATCACAATGAAGTTGTCTACCATTCAATCTATAGATCATGTTTTCCGAAAGACGCAGCACGATCAAAGAAAAAGTACAGAGCGTTTACCGAAAGAGGCAGCACGATCAAATAAAAAGTACAGAGCGTTTACCGAAAGAGGCAGCACGATCAACGATGAAGAAAAGAGCGTTTGCCACTAGATGTCACTACACAATCAAAACAATATTCTGACGTTTTTCAAAAGAGGACAGCCAAAATCAATTTAATTATCACGTATTAATAATAATCACCTTTATAAAACGTAAATATTTTGGTTTATTTTTACAAAATGCACACATAAAAATGTCATACAATTTTTGACAGCAAATACTTAGTGACACCTAGTGGCATTATGTAAAAGTTGCTTATACTTTCGGAGTTTTCTAGAAGATGGTAGCTCTAGCGGTTAAAGAAAATTTGACATTTGAAAATGATCTATTGACTGACTGCATCTATGCAGTTAATGTAAAACGACTGCAAAAACGGCATACCGGCTGCGTTTGTGAATGTAATTTTTGAACGACCAACTGCGCTGCTTTTGCTGCAAAACTTAATTTTTGAACGAAGTACTGCGCAAACTGCGCAGTCGACGGAATTTTTGAATGCACCCTACAATAGTTAAATTAAGGTATTGTGTCATAAATCATAACAAATGAGTTATAAGAAAACAACAATGTTTGTTTGAACGAAATCATTAGCAAAATTGTACAACGAGAAGAGCTAAGCAACTAAAATAGGTTCATAATAAGATTTAAAGATTAGGAGCTTAAACACACCCGACCAAAAGATATTTTTAAATCTAATTATGCACAACACTTATGCCGTTTTTGATTGATTACCCCTCTTTGAAAGTGCAACCTCGATTTCAGCGTCAATCGAACAATACAACCGAATTAAACTGTTTATGCGTATTATTTATATTTGTTTTCTGTCAAAATAGTGTATTGATAAAAACTCTATGTTTTCAAATTAGGATATTTTTGCATTACTATAAAAAATGTTTATGATTTTGCATAAACTACGGGTTTTTAATCAATACAAAAGTAAATATGTATATGTTCAGCTAACAGAACCTTTGTTTATTATATTGATGATACCAGAGATATGGAAATGAACAAGGGCGTAGTTATTTTAGAGTAAAGAAATTAAATAATAATAATTTATATAGAGCAAACAATTAAAAATGCATTTTATCTTTTAATAACAAAAATATTTTAATCACAAACATTTAATAATAATGAAAATGAAAGATCACGAATGAATATTACCCACAATTTACATTTGTCAAATACCAAATGACAGCAAAATGACAGTACTGTTTGTTGGTGCAAAAAAAAGAGTGGTAAAACTACATAAAAAACTAGAGTAATCAAAATTGCACTGGTGTAGCTGTCAGTGCAATTTTTGGTGGTCAATCGAACATTTCCAGGATAAAAAAATTAGGCTCCACGAATTAAAAAAGGCTGAATTAAAAAAAGTGTTCATTAATGAAATAAAAATAGCGAATATTGTATGAAAAAGTATGAACACCTGTTACTTTTTTAAATTCATTTTTTTCCACAAATTTTCTGAAATAAAAAATGTATTCTTTTTCATACAATATTCGCTACTTTTATTTGGGACAATTTAAACGGGCATACAAGAAAAATTTTTTGGCGACAAACATTATCATCAAAAATAATAAATTGGCATCACAAATAATATTTTGGCACCACATATGAAAAACAAACAAATATTTTTGAAGGACACTATTAAATACTGTGGCGACAAACATTGACATCAAAATTAATAAATTGGCAACAAATATAATATTTTGGAACAGAAAAAAATAATTTTTAGTAGTAAAAAATAAAAAAAAAAATCGAGACAAAAAATTTAATTTAATCGATACAAATTATTTAATATTTGATGAGGGATCGATATAAAATATTGCAGTGTCATTAATAGATTCTATATAATCCGCTCCTACGTGCGGCACGCAGTGCGACATGTTTGCGTATCCCGGCTCCTACGTCCCTCGAAGTTTAAATCTAAAGCCCCTCGGAGGGCTAAGCGGGGGGAGCGAAGCGACCTCCCGCGTGCCCGCGAGAGTTACCAAAGCCGTTAGCCTCTACAATTCTAAGTTAAATTAGGGATCTCCATTTTCCAGAATATTTTAAAACTAATTTAATTTTTTTAATTTTTAATTTATTTATTTATAATTTTGTTGCCAGTTAATTATTTTTGTCGCCCAAAATGTTTATTTCGATGCCAAAAAATTATTTTTGTGTACCCTTCCAGTAGTGCCAAAAAATTATAAATGTTGCCAAATTATTATTATGATGCCAAGAAATTTTTGTTTGTTGCTCATTAATTTGTGCCGTTTTATTATTTTTTTGTATCTCAAATATTAATTTTTTGTGTGCCGGTTTATTGCCAGCCCTTTTTTATTTCATTAATGAACACTTTTTTTAATTCAGCCTTTTTTAATTCGTGGAGCCAAAAAATTACACTAAGGCTGTGTTTCAATCGGGTAAAAAGTTAAATTTTTTAACTGTGGTAAAAAATATTAAATTTTCCTCACTTTTTAATCGTTTTTGTGCTTCAAATGCAACTGGTTAAAATTGTGACGTTTACGTTTTTTATTTTTGTTTTGCGTAGAGAAAAACAAAACACAGGCTACAAATTTTTAACTGGTCCGTGACCAGTTACAATTTTTGTGGTCAATAAAATGCCAAAAATTTAACTTTTTAACTTTTTATGCGGTTTTCTCTTCGTTTGAAACACAGCCTAATTACACGGAGTGTAATTTTTTTTGGTCAATCGAAAATCACATTAACGAACGAGAAATAGTCATAACTGATATTCACACCAATTTAATCATATTACACAGGCTACAAAAGGGAAATATAATGGATCGGTACGAATAGTTGGAAATTTATAAACATCGCAACAACACACTGATATTAAATGAAAAACTAAATACAAAAAAAATAGGGTAACAAAAATGAAAAAGAACAACAACCGGGAAACAACGAAAGACAACAAACAACAAAAACAATTTTAGTAGTTTGCAAAAAATTGACAAAGAGCGAATGCTCGAAACTAGTATTTTTGAAATAAAATATAAAAATATCACAATAATGAAAATTAAAAACTATTATTATCTAACTAAAATATAAAATAAAATTAAATAAACTAAACTAGGCTAAGCGAAGCCATTCTGGCTTAGCTTAGATGAAATGTACAACGGGCCTAAAACTCCTTATTATATCTTTAACCGAGAGCTGTGCACATAGCTCACATCGCGTAGCTTAGCTATGTGAAACGGACTTAATGGCTGAGATAAACTCGACGCGACCGACACACAGTGCGGCGGATTCCAAAAAAGTTGGCCAAAAGTGAAAAACTCAAGTAAAGTATGTAAAAATATGCACCTAGGGCATCCAAATAATCGACTTTTGATTTAACCGATTAATCGTTATATTTTTTCTAAATTAATGGATTAACCGATTAATCGAAGAATTAATCGACTTTAATGTAGAATTACTACAGTTGAGGGGTTTGTCAAACATATTTCTATACACAAATTAAACTATCTATTTAAAACTTCAGAATTTTATTATTCATATAATATCAAAAATTCATAAAATAAAAATTAGGAATTCATACAAACAGAATGTATTTCTAACGTATTATTTGTAACGATTTTATTTATTATTTATGATAAAAATAAACCGCAAAATAGTTTAATTTTAGTAAAATATTTTATTTTAGCTTCACTTTTTTTAAACTCGTGTGGAGCTGCTAGTCTCCCATCGGGCGCGTCCCCAGGTGGCGGATAGGGGGAAACCCTAACCGACTTGTCGGAGGGTAAATGGGAAATAAAATACCATTCGTGGACCAAAACTAGCTAGGGGTGGTTCCCTGAATATAATAACCAATATGGGGGACTCTAATGGAGAAAACCTTACGGCGCAGGGAAACGGATACCCAGTGCCGGCGACTTTGAGGGGTGAGCAAGCGGGCTCCCAGTCGTCGTTATCCAATGACCGCAATACTTCAGAGGTGATAAGTTCTGTAAATCCATTTGGAAGAAGTTCCATAGTGCCACGATCACCAGCAAGACTCTATGCAATGCATAAGTCCGAGAAAGTTATTACCCCAAGTGGTACTCCAGTCAGTCGACTGGACAATACATCCGGGGGGGATCCATCCTCTTCGAAGGCTGGCCCTATGGATTTTGAGGAGGGCCAAACACTCCATGAAAGAAGTGATGCCAGCGGAAATTTTACAATGCGAGCAGTAAAATTCAGTGAAAGAACTGTTGACCTAGAAAAGGAAAATATGGATCTCTTTGAGAGGCTACAGAAGATGGAGCAATCATTTGCCAAGCTAAGCGAAGAAATTGAGTATCTAAAGCGAGAAAATGAACTTCTAAAAATGAATCGGGATGCTAAAGAACAAAGCGAATTAGAGAGTATTGAACCAAAGAAAGTCAACTATCTCACTGATGAGGATTAATTAGAAAGGGAGACGAACTGGATCCTAAAGAAGAAAAAAAAATATTCCAGGAAGGGTAAGAAAAGAAAAGCTGAATCGTCACCTGAGGTTGAACAACTAAATGTTAGTGGAACTACAAGTACCGAACCGGAAGTTGTCCAACGTGAGGCCAATCAACCGAAAGGTAGTAAATCTACCAAGAACATTGCACCAAAACTGGTGCAACCGAAAGAAAAAAAACCCCCACCAATAAGTATCGTGGGAGTAACCAGTTACCCAAAAATTCAGTTACTGATGAAATCGGTTACTGACAAAGAATATAAGGTAACAGCGCTAAACAATGACGTTTGGAAAATTAATACTCTGGACTCAGAAACCTATAGAACATTATCTATGAAGCTGAATGCTGAAAAGTATCAGTGGTTTACCTATGAGGACAAACAGGCTCGTCCGATAAAAGTTATGGCAAGAGGTTTGCATCACACTTGCTCAAGCGAAGAAATAATGGAAGACTTAAAAAATAAAGGTCTTAAAATACTAGATGCTGTGAATATGATTAAAAAAGAGAGAATAGAAAACCAAGAAGGAAACCCAACTTTCAATAAAAGGGGACTCCCTCTTTTTATGCTAGTATTTGATAACTCAGAAAATGTTCAAAATATTTATGGTATAAAAGCAATTCTTCACATGAAGGTAAAAATTGAACCTATGAGGAGAACCACTACACGCATACCACAATGCAAGAAATGTCAGGAATTTAATCACACCCAAAAATATTGCAGCCGGGATCCGAGATGTGTAAAATGCTCAGGTAAACATTTTACCCAGGCATGTACAATAGGGAGAGATGTACCAGCTAAGTGTATAAATTGTAAAGGCCAACATCCGGCCAATTATCGGGGTTGTGAGGTTGCTAAACACCTACAAAAATTAAGAGATAAATCACGAAATCAATCGCAAAATCATGAAATTCGAAGGATTCAACCATCAAATCAGATGGATCAAAATCCACAACCAAGCAACGCAGGGCAAAGAAGAACATTTGCTCAGGTAGTGAAAGGCTCGGGTTCAACCAAATATATGGGCTCTGAAAATAATCGAATTATGGAAAACATTATGAACAGCATCGAAGCTATTACAAAGCGGCTAGATGACCAAAGTAACCTGAACAACATGATATTTGATCAACTGAAGAAAATGCAACTCCCACAACGCAATCCGATAAAAAATGTTAAGTAAGAACACAACTTTCAGAATAGCAATCTGGAATGCGAATGGACTTATGCAACATATTCCAGAAATAGAAATATTTTTAAATACAGAAAAAATCGACATTTTTCTAATATCCGAAAGCCATTTTGTTAAATCTTCGTTTGTTAAAATCCGGGGTTATAACTTATATCATTCCATTCATCCAGCAGAAAGAGCAAGAGGTGGTTCAGCATTATTAATAAAAGAAAATATAAAACACCATGTAGAAACAGAAATCGAAGAAGAAACAATGCAAGTCACCACTGTTAGGATTCACATTAAACACAGACAACTTACTGTCTCCGCAATATACTGTCCTCCCCGGCATAACTTGAAAAGGGAGGACTACATTAAACTATTTAAATCATTAGGACGTGATTTTATTATTGGAGGAGACTTTAATGCAAAAAACACCTATTGGGGATCTAGACTTACGACGTCAAAGGGTAAAGAATTGTTTCAAGCAGCCCAGACATCAAAATGTGAATTTTACTCTGGTGGTTCCCCAACATACTGGCCCAGTGACGAAGCTAAGATACCGGACCTAATCGACTTTTATGTAGCAAGAGGTATATCTCAGAACTATATTCACATTGAAAACAGCAATTCTCTAGTATCGGATCACTCACCGGTTATCATGACAGTCAGTGAAACTGTAATTCAAAGGGAAAGTGCACCCAGATTAACAAATTCAAAAACAAACTGGGATCTCTTTCGTGAAATAATGGAGGACAAAATCAATCTCCAGGTACCGATAAGAAATTCTCAACAGTTGGAAGACGAATTGGAGCAACTCAATGAAATAATTCACTATGCTGCATTGGCAAGCACTCCCATTTTACAAAATAAGAAGACGCTTAACATATCCTACCCAATGGAAGTTAGAGAGTTGGTAAGAGAAAAACGACGAGCTCGTAAAACCTGGCAAATTAATCGAACACCGGAGAACAAAACAATTCTTAACAATTTATGTAACAGCCTCAAATCCCTTCTTAAAGAAGTTAAAAATGAATCAATCAACAGATATCTAGTTAGCCTAACTGATGAAAAAAATTCTGATTACTCACTGTGGAAGGCGACAAAGGGACTCAAAAGACCCAAAATGCAAGTGCCTCCACTTAAAAAGGATGATGGAACCTGGGCAAGAGGCCACAAAGAGAAGGCTGATCTATTTGCGGAGTATCTCCAGGAAACCTTCCAACCACTACCAAGACAAACTGCCAGTGAAAATATAATATCTATTCACAAGCTGGATGAGTTTGAAATACGGCCAGTAACTCTCAAAGAATTAAAAGAAGAAGTGAAAAGTAACATGAATGTTAAAAAAGCCCCAGGGTATGATTTGATTACTTGCCAAATTATCCAAGCTCTACCTAACAAAGGATTTCGTAAGCTACTACACATAATCAATGCGAGCTTTCGGTTAAAATATGTTCCGAATCAATGGAAAGTAGCAGAAGTAATCATGATACCAAAACCTGATAAACCACCTAACGATAAAAAATCATACAGGCCAATTTCTCTGCTGCCAATCATGTCAAAACTCTTTGAAAAATTATTACTAAAGAGACTTAAACCAATAATTGAGGACCGACAACTAATTCCTCCACATCAATTTGGATTCAGAGAAAAGCATTCTAGATTGAACAGGTCCATAGAATCACCAACATAATTGAAAGAACGTTAGAACGTAAAAAAGTATGCTCAAGCATATTCCTGGACGTCGCGCAAGCATTCGATAAATTCTGGCACAGTGGTCTGGAATACAAGCTGCATAGAGATCTACCGAGACAATTCTATGCCATACTAAGATCTTATTTATCCAATAGACACTTTCGAGTGAAATATGAGGATGAATACTCTGAGCTAAAGAAAATCTCTGCCGGTGTCCCGCAGGGGAGTGTCTTAGGACCAATCCTGTATTTACTATATACAAGGGACATACCAACCACAAATGAAGGAACCATAGCCACCTTTGCAGATGACACAGCAATTATGGCAGTTGAAAATAATGTCGCTGATGCAACGAGCAAACTCCAGAGGATGACCAATGCGGTTTGTAACTGGACAAAGCGTTGGCGAATCAAACTTAATGAGACAAAATCCACGCATATTAACTTTACTTATCAAAAGGCTTACCACCTACCTATAGAAATTAACTCGCGACTCGTGCCATATGCAAATACAGCTAAATACCTTGGCATGACCCTCGATGCCAAGCTTAAGTGGAGAGAGCATGTCAAAAAGAAAAAAGAAGAACTTAACATAAAGTTCAGAAAAATGTATTGGCTCATAGGTAGAGGCTCTGAGCTTACAATTCACAATAAGCTGCTGCTATATCGGCAAATTTTGAAGCCGATATGGACCTACGGTATACAACTCTGGGGATGTACCAAGCAAACAAACGCCAAAATGATACAGACGTTTCAAAACAAGATTCTTCGTAGCATCGTCAATGCTCCGTGGTACGCAAGAAATGAAGACCTTCACAGGGACCTACGGATGGAATACATCAAAGAGGAAATAAAATGCATGCCGCAAAACACGAAATAAGGCTCCAGGAACATGGAAACCCCTATATTCGCCATATGATAGATAACCCTGTCGTTGAAAGAAGACTCCAAAGAACGAGGCCACTTGACCTAGTGAACTTACCAAACTAAAATTAGTAAATAGGTTTAATTGATTATGGGGCTAACCAGTGGGTTACACCCCAACAAACGTGAATTTTACTAGATATATAAAAATTTGTATTTGAAAGAAAAATTGCTAGATGAGCGCAGTCTCAGTCGTAATAAAATAAAATGAAAAAAAAAAACTTTTTTTAAAAATTCTTAAATACACAAACAAAAATTTTTATTAATTTTAAAAAAACCATAAAAACTTCTTTTACATATTAAAAAAAAAAATTTTATTTTAAAAAGCAAGTTAAATTTCTTTCTTAACGTAACAATTAATACAATTAATTTGGAGGACTAGTTTCGGAATATTTCTTCCATCATCAGTTCCAATATTCAACCACCTAAAAGTAATACATATTTTAAAAAAAGTGCATTTAGAGATGAAGATTGAAGGCTTGACCTAATTTTTGTTACAAAGTTCCCTGCATCCGGAAATGTGCATTTGCTAGAAGTGGATGTAGGACGAATTGTCAACAATGCCTTATACAAATCTTCTAAAACCTTTGATCTCTTTCCTGTTGATTCAAATAATTTGAAGTAATTTTTTATACCTAAGTTCAGGCGAATGCTTGGCGGAGCAATTTATGAAATAGCAGGCTTTAGTTGCTTATATAAATCCATGTGATCATCGCTAATCTGAATTTCGTCAACTTTGCTGCATGAAATTTCATCACTACGAAGCGATTGATGGTTGCTATCTGACAAAAGGTTTAATCGATTTATTAATCGTTCGGCGTACATTAACACTTGAAAATTAGAAGCAAACTCAAAATCTTCTGAAGTTTTTGGTATTTTACCAGTTTGGAAATAAATTAAACAAGCGTTACTGATACTTTGTTGCATCCCCGAGACATTTTTAATTCCAAGCTTAATTCTGTATTTAAATCTCGTAGTTTGGTGAAAATAAATGTATAAACACCCTCACAAGTTAATAATGAGGCATCATTGCTACTTAGTTTCACTATAGTAAATTCTGCTGGTTTAAGTACATTTAAAATTTGCGGCAAAGATGCGACATTTATATTGGTTTCATCTAATTTCATATTCAATTCATCCTCCCAAAATCATCCATCCCAAAAATTGTACATTGTGCATTCCCGATACTTTTAATTTTTAAATATATTTTTTTATAATTTGTTTAATATTTTAGGATAAGAAATATATACTATTGTGATTAATCGATTAATGCAATATCGATTAATCGTAAACTCGATTAATAAAATTAATCGATTAACCGTAATCGACTTTGGATGCCCTATATGCACCCAGGGGTTTACAGCCTCTGTCATATTATAATCAATATGTATATCATTTTCATGGTTTCTTGGGTCGCTGATTACGAATCTGAAGTCAGAGTTGGAAAATGTAGCCCCCTTCAACCCCTATTAACAACCCCCATTCGTGAACAACTGTATATCATGTCACGATCAAGATGCATATCATTTTCATGCAAGTTTGGGTCGTGGATTACGAATCAAAAGTCAGAGTTGCAATATTAAATAATAAAAACGGCGAATTATGCGCTAAGCACAATAATAACCGTATTTCTTGAACAAAGTTACAACAACATTTGCACAAAAAAATGCCTTTATTACAATCCAAGTAAAGCAAATATCAAAGAAAAGGGGAAAAATTAATCAAATCTAAATTTATTCACATTTTTCTCAACAAAATACCACTTATGAAAGGTGATGCGCATTTGAAATTGGAAAAGTTCTGGAAATCTCGATGTCAAAAATGCTTCTCGCTCTGGTTGACCAATCACTGAAAAATTCGATGAAATTTTACAAAAAATCGAAGAAGACCGACACATAAGCAGCCATGACGTTGCTAAGGAATTAAATATCGATCACAAAACAGCTTTAAACCATTTGCGTAAGGCTGGATACGCAAAAAAGCTCGATTAAGTATTTTCGATGAAAAATTTAGTTGACCAAATTTCCATCAGCGAGTTGCTACTGAAACGCAACGAAATCAACCCATTTTTGAAGCAAATCATTACTGGTGATGAAAAATGGGTACAACACGAGATTTCGTTTGAAAAAGATCATGGTCAAAGAAAGGTGAACCATCACAAACTACTTTAAAGCCAGGGTTGACGCCCCATAACGTTATGCTGTATGTATAGTGGGATTAGAAGGGAATCGTACATTATGAGGTTCTAGAATCTGGTCAAACTATTGATTTTAATCTCTATTATCAGCAATTAACCAGGCTGCAGCAAGCAAATAAAAAAAACGGTCAGAATTGATCAATAGAAAGCTTGTTGTCTCCCACCATGACAATGCCAGACCACACACATTTTTGATGACTCGGCAAAAATTGAGAGAGCTTGGCTGGGAAGTTTTGATGCATTCACCGTATAGCCCAGACCTTGCACCCTCTGACTACCATTTGTTTCGATTTCTGCAAAACTCCCTTGATGGTCTAAAAGCGGCTTGAACAAAAGGACTGTGTAAATCACTTGCCCAAGTTTTTTCATCGATAAACCCCAGATGTTCTACGCACCAATAGAATTATGAAGCTTCCCGAAAAAGGGCAAAAGGTCATAGATGATAATGGCCAATATGTTCTAAAATAAAACTCATTTTGAATACAAGAAAAATTTAATCAAAAATTGACAAAAAATCTCTTATGCTTTTTCCCCAAACTATTTATCAAAAATTACTATAAATTGCGAAAAGCAGCTTAAAGCAGCCAATTTTTTTTGTATGTGGAAGATAATACTTTCACCTACAACCTCTGATAAGTTTTACAATCGAACACGACAGAACATATCGTATATTAAAGATTAACAAGAGATAAAAATCGACTACAATTACTGATTTTTTGATATTTGATACTTTCAAAATTAGTACATTACAATTTATTCGCATGTTTTACATACTTTCAGAAGTTGATACCATTTTATCCGATAAGAATTGGTTGTGCTTTCGATTTTCTGTATTACTTTTAACGAGCGCATTGTTTACAATTTCCGTAACAATGTTGATACTACTCGAACAAAGGTAGCATTGTGACGAATATTCCAGAGCAGATAGAAGGAAATGTAATCTTCTCTGAGTAATTCCTGAACGTTAGACATGTACGTTAGCCAAACCAATGGACAAAAACCCCATCTATGAACTTTTTTTTTTTTTGACTTTAGTCCAGCTTTTTTCGATTTCGCCGCACTGTGCGACGTGACTAAGTAAAAAAAAATGTTAAACCATGAAAATTAGTACATTCGCTCTATGCACGATTCCGAGTCTCTTTTGGGAACGCAAATTGAATCAAAACTGACATCACAATTCTTAAATGAAAATACAATATTTTCATACACACACATATATTTTCCTGAAAATTCAAGACTAGTGTGCCAGCATGTGAATTGTTTTTCATTTCTTTTCATTGTTTGTTTATTCTGTGACAGCACGTCCAGTCTTTCTAAATCAATTAAGATTCCATGTACTACAGTGGACGAGTTCGAAGAACTGGAGCAGCTTATTAAAAGCGATGTCGGCGCCAGTAAACAATTTTAAAATGTTCTTGGTTAATGTTCCTGTATTTTGAATTATGAACACATGCAATGTGCATATTGTAATAAAAATAAATTTTACTAAAAAAGTTTTTTTTATTTTGACTCTGTAATGAATTAATTTTTATATGCATAGTATTCCGGCCTCGCTTTAATATCGCAACTGTGTCTCAAAATTAATTCATCTTTTAAGATCGCTACACACGATCCAATTTGGTTGGTTGGTTGGTCCGATTTGGTTGGATTGGATGTAAAATTGGATCGTGTATGCATGTCGGTCCGATAAAATTAAGTTGGATGCGTTGGATGGAAATTCCATCCAACCGACCAACCACCAAGTTGGATGGTGTGTATGGTGGTCGGACGATATTTCATCATTTGTTATGAATTTCATAGGGTAAACAACAGAAAACAAAGGAGGAAAATGTATTTTTTATAATATAAAAACGAGAAAAGGAATATTTATGACGTGTTCGTTTATGCGTAGCAACTTAAGTAGGCTGTGAAATAATTGGAAAAATTCGATTTTGCCTAAACAAAAATCAAAAAATCGGATGGTAAATTGGATCGTCTGTAGACGACATCCAATTTGGTTGGACCGACCAACAAGTTGGATCTTGTGTAGCGCTCTTTAGAATTTAAAATGAGAGAAAAATAAGTATCAAATTAGAATTACAATTGTGTGTCAAAACTCTTTCTGTTAAGTTGGATCTTGTGTAGCGCTCTTTAGAATTTAAAATGAGAGAAAAATAAGTATCAAATTAGAATTACAATTGTGTGTCAAAACTCTTTCTCTTTTGCGAAGTAAAATGGAAACAACATTTTGTTTCGGAAATTTTTCTAATATTCTCACACCAGTGCTGAGATGTTCTAACATTACTTTCGATTCGTTTTCGATAGTATTTTGTCTCTTGTAACACGAACAAAATTGTACGCGATTTTCTTCTTTCATTAAAGCCCCTACAGACGATGCAATTTGGTTGGTTGATTGGTGCGATTTGGTTGGGTTGGAGGTAAAATTGCATAGTGTGTATGCATGTCGGTGCGATAAAATTAAGTTGCATGAGTTGCAAGGAAAATTCCATCCAACCGACCAACCAACCAACCAAATTGCATCGTGTGTGTTGTTGTCGGTGCGATATTTCGTCATATGTGGTGTTTTCATAGTAGAATTTATTTACTAGAATTTATTCATGTGCGTTTCTTAAAACAAATATCTCCGAAAAAATAATTAAAAAAGAAAATGGCAGTAACAGAGACGGAAATAATTATTGATTTATTAGAACTCTGTAGAGAATTTAGTTGTCTCTGGGATACATCAAGTAATCTTTATTGCAACCGAGACGCACGGCACAAAGCGCTTGAAACGCTCACCGAAAAATTTAAAGAACTTGAAAGTGATGCTATGATCGCACAGTAAAAAAAATTACATAATATGAGGGCCGCGTATAAAAGGGAGTCGAGAAAAGTAAATTGTGGCGAAATTGCCGCGCTGAATTTCAAATCAGCATAGTCTCGCCCTGTTGCTAAATATCTTAGAGTAACAACTAATCGCTCTTCAGCACTGATCGCTTCTCACATGACTGTGTCTTGTTTCGATATTAAAGGGTTAACTAGCTGTAATAATTCCATGAAACAATCGCTATCCATTCGCAGATAATTGCGAAAATCGCCACTATCTAGCTCTTTTAATAATATCATGTGGCTAAAATTTTTTCGGTCCCTTAGCTAGATTTTAGCACACAAATTTCTAGGCCTGGTTGGTGGTAAGTTACAAGTTATTGAGGCTGCTAGTGCAACTGCAATTTTTTGTTTTTTTGATAAAAAAGACATGGTGCGTTTGTTATTTTTTAACGAGAAGTAAATGTCAAATTCTTGTACCAATCAACAACTAAACGTCAAAATTGGAACAACCAAATTGCAAATCAAGTTGCATGGTGTGTAGCCAATACCAATTTGGTTGGACCAACCTCAGCAATTTGGTTGGTGCAACCAAATTGCATCGTCTGTAGGGGCTTTTAACAATTTTTCTAATGCGATCTCAGCCTTCTGTATACTTTTCCTTTTTTTCACATCGATAAAATATCGCAAACAAATTTTTTTGTGATAAAGAATGATGAATGAAAGTAGAAATAGAATGATGTTTTATGCGAGCATGCTGAGATCGCAATAGAAAAAGCTTAATTCAAAAGTCGAAATAGTATACAATTTTATTCTTGAAAAGAGAGACATGAATACTATCGAACATCGAAAAAAGTGATGTTAGAACATCTCAGCACAGTTGTCTCTAAAACGAACAAAAACTTCACACAAAATTGACTCAAATTTGAACTCGCCATATATTAGATACTTCTTTTTAGAGTCAATTTCGTTTCATCTTGTTTAGAGGGTTAGTACATTTTATTGTCAAAAGTCAAAATCAAATCAAAAGAAACCTCAACCAACGAACGGACACAATACGTTCGTTAAACGAGGTTTACCTGTATACATTTTAGCAATCATTTTTAGCGCGACTCAAACGCGATTAACAAAAAGATGATTAAATTTTAACTTTTGGTTGTTGTTTAGTTAAAAAGTTTAACAATTTTTTTTAAGCTAGTCACCTGGTTCGCGTCGAATTTATCTCAGCCATAAGGCAACTCAACTCGTTGCATATTTTAGCTATTAATTTCGTTTACACAAAAATTGATGTTTTTGTATAACAGAGCATTCACAATGCAAAAACTTTTTACTTACAGGTTTGTATGAATTTCCAACTTGACGAATAAAAATTTTTGCTCGTTATGTTGGAAATTCATACAAACCTGTAAGTCAAAAGTAAAAAGTTTTTGCATTGTGAATGCTGTGTAATTTATTATAAGCTTATACCATTGACAGATACAAAGATAATCGCGATAATCTCAGATCGCGATTTCAATTTCATTTGCACATTGTCATCAAAACAAAATAATTCTATCTCATTTACACTTTGTCCTTTTTTTGTACATACATATTTCATGTTTATCGAATTTGTAAAACTAGATTACAATAATCAAGCTATGAAGCGTGGTAATCTTGAAAGCTTTAAAATCGTGTTGTGCTTGTGACAGACTGAAAAAATAACTATAATCACGAATTCGCGATTAGCTAGCTTTTGTCTGTTGGGGGGGTATTAGCTTGTCTAAACTAGCCTAAAGCGTTTGAAATATGACTCAAAACGCGACGATGGCACTTACAGAGTTGTGCAAAATTTATCGCGAATTCCTGATACTGTTAGATGTCCGGACCGCCGGATCTGGCTTCTTGGCATAAAAAACGACTAAGTAGTTTAAATTGCCCATGTATAGTCATAATCAAAATTCAAAACCGATGAAGCAAGATTGTTACTTTACAGATAAACGGTAATTTACTTATGTGGTTTTCGATTCACCAAAAAAGAGCAAGTCTGCTTGCTCTTTCTGCTGTCAAACTGTTCGATTCTTCAAGAAAAACGCTCGGTCGAGCAAAATTGTTGTTGTTTTACGAATCTCGATTTTTTGGCAGATTTACAAACACAAACACAAATAGAACTGTCATTTTGAATGACATTTTATTCGATTTGAGTTTATTGAAAGCGTCATTTGTGTTTTGTGTTTTTTTTTGTGTTTCTGTTTATTTTTTTATAAATATTTTATATTAAAGAATTAATTTGTGTTTAATTAATACACAAATATGGATTTAATGAAAATTATAGGTTATGTTTATACAAACGTCATACACACACACATATATATTAAGGAGCAACTGTTCGATTCACCAGCAGTAGAGAGTGATCTTTTAAAGATTTGGTAAAAGGTGAATCGAAATCGACATTAATAAACGTAGACTAATCTACAAAATATGTTTTACCGTATAATTCACGGTAAACATACAAGTGCGGTTCGAACTTCGAACGAAGTCAAGCGCGTTAAAGATCGATTCCGGCCTCTGAGCAATAGATTTTTGTTTTACCTTTTCATGATCGAAAATGTAGCTAGACTGTTGTGTTGAAAGAAAATGTGGCTTATAACTTATAAAATCCCGCCTGTTCTCGACCAATTACGTAATTTATTATTTTTCATAACAACTTTTAAAAATGTATAAACGGTTTAATATTTTATGAAATATTATTTTAAAATTCTAAATTCAAAGAAAAAACGACATCAACATTAGATTGAGAAGTGGTAGTATGGTGGAAAGGTGATGGATTTGAATTCAATATTTAGTATAGGTACTCTGAATACTGAATGTCATATCATTTTTCGACAAATACACAATAATAACTATGAAAAGCTTTTTCATTGTAATAATTTCAATGTTCAATACCTGCACTTTGTCCAAAAATTTGTCCAATTTTCAATAAATCAACATTAACAACAGCATCCTCAATTTTACCAAAAAATGATTGTAAATTATGTGCCGTATTCATTTTTTATTAATGTAAATTATTTATCATGCTAAAAAGAAATAATAAATGTGTTTTAATACATTAAACAGAATGAAAAAATATGTAATAATTTAAAAAATTAACTCGCCCGTCAATCTTTTTGCCATATTAAAATACCGGCATGGCGGCGAAGAAAATTGTTAACATACCAAAATTTTATTCTTTTTTACTTTAACACTAATTTATTACAAATTTTTTATCTTATACTTTATAATCCATAACTTTATATAATTAATCATATATATATAGTTTTAAAAAACAATAAATAAACTGGAAAACTATTAAATTTCAACAAAAATAATAAAAAATTAGATTTTTCTTTTAACTTAAAAATACTTATAAAACGCCATCATTAAAATATTTTCCATCAATAAAATGTGAAAACATATGTATGGATATGTATTCCATGCATACATATTCAAGTGAATGAAATGAGTATAATTTCTGTTCCGGTTATAAATTTTTAGGTTATAATCAAATTTAAATCAACAACTGTAGATAGGGTATCGACTAAACAGCGGTATTTATGTCGTGTTTGTAAACCATAGAGTTAACCCGGGATCTCCACTATGCAAATTTCCTGATATTTACTATCATGATAATTTATGTTTGTAGGTAATGTATTTTTGTCAAGTTATTGACAAATATTTGTGGATGAACTATCATATCTGGGGACATTACTATCATGATAATTGTTATATATTATGTTTTTGTCAAATAAAAATAACAAAATATAATTTAATACCGATTTCACACCGTAGATAGTATAATAGCAAAATAGTATAATACTATTTTGCTATCCGGTGTGAAACCGATGTTTTGATAGTATAATAGCAAAAATAAAATATAATATTTCGATTTGATAGCTATCAAATTTTAATAGCTATTATATTTTATTTTTTTTATTGTAAAAGGAAAATTTATGACAGTGTATTTTTAATAAATTAGTCTAGGAACATTTTTGTATATTGCGTAATTATACTTTAGTCATTATTTGTTTTTAATTGTCGTTTTTTTATTAATATTTTATACGGTATGAAATCGACTATGGTAGATAGTAAAATAGTATTATACTATTTTGCTATTATACTACCTACGGTGTGAAACCGGTATAAAAATAAATAAACTTTAAATGGATTTTGATGAACAAATTGAAATTCTTCTTAAACTCAAAAAGCACGGACAATTTGAAAAATTACAAAATTTTAAAAAAGGAAAAAACCAAACGAGCGTTTTGGGTAAATATTTTACTGGGTATTTTCCGCAAACATTCATTTGCTCTATATAAATAAATGCGAGCTTTAATATATTTTCTACATTATCATGATAACTTTTAAGAAAATATCAGCTCGATAATTTGCTGCTACATACTAATAAAATTGTATAGCATACACACACATGCATTGAAAAAAATTGCTAGCATGATAGAAAATATCAGGAAATTTTTATAGTGGAAATCCCGAGTAAAAGGTATTCGCGATTTCCAACAAAGTAGCTGACATCTGGTGAAAACAATATGAACAAAATTTAACCATAGAACAAGGGTGATCAGAACTGTCAAACAGTTGAATTTGACAATACTCGTCCCCTTTACTTACATAGAAACCAACGCTAACTACATTTGATGAAAATCGCCAATAGAGGAGAAATAACAAATGTCAACTGACCGTGTAAGCAAAGCGGTGGGAAAAAGGGATACAGATAAAATAGAATAGGGTGGTTATTTTGTGGTGCTATATCACACTTTTATATCACTAGTGGAGATTTTTTTGTGTGATATAAAAAATTGGAGAAAGTCTACAAGCACAACCCTGCAAAATGAATTTTAAAGGGGAAAATGATGAATACTAGTGATAAGTTGACGTTTATTCATAACCTCAAATGTCACTGTATGAACTTTTTATATGAAGTTCTATTATATGTGGTGATACACAAAAGAAAATATGGTTAATTTTTAAATAAAATGCAATTAAATGCATTTTTATTTATTATATTTCCATAGATCATGTTTTTACTATTTCCGCTTATCACCAAAAGTATATGAATACGAGTTCAATATGTTTTGTTTTTATTTTTTATTGAAATGTAAATAATTTTTTTTTTCGCTGGTGCTACATCCCATAGAGGGATTTGGCCGCTTCATATTGAAGTTTCGTAATCATTTTTTTAACGGATAATGAGTTATTAATTCATTGATCCTACATTAACCAGCTGTGATTTTTTCATCACCCACCGGGAAGGGAATCGAACCCGGGACCTCCGGGGCTTAAAGCAAGCATGCTAACAACTGTGCCACCGAGGCGGCTACTATAAGGCGTTTGATCAAAAACAACTAAATTAAAGTTTTAAAAAAATAAATGAAAATTACCAATACACGAAGTGCAAAATAAATTGTTGATTAATAAATGACTAATTATTATATTTTTAAAGTAACATAACTAGAAAACCCTTTAGTTTATTAAAATTCGATATTTAAATACCGCCCATTATTGAAACCGAATTGTTCTTTTACCGTATAATTTATTACACAAAACTTACATAATTGTTGATTTTTATATCTTGTTTTTCTTGTAAATTTAACAGTATTCCATTTATTTTATTTCAAAAATATATAAATGATTATTTTGTTAATAAATATTATTTATTTATAATTCATGTCAATATAAATTTCATTCATATTTTTGAAATTTTATTAGGGTTGTTTTTAACCAAACTCTATATTAAAAAAATGTAAACAACAAAATCAAAATAAACTTTTTCTTGCATTTGTAGAAGTAAGACGGAAAATGTTGTGGTCTTTTTCATTCAAATAATATAACACGTGGCGTTGTTCATCCATGATGACACCGCAGTAATATACGACAATTTTTTTTCCTCAGAGTATCACCAAATGTGATATATCATCACAAAATGACAACACTGCAAAATAAATTTTAAGGGGAAAATAATGAATCAAAGTGATAAATTGATGTTTCTACATAACCTCAAATGAAGGTATATGAACATAATATGAAATGAAATTTATGTGTGATAAACCAATACTCCACAGCAAATGTGATTAGTGTTTAAATAAAATGCCAATTAAATGCATTTTTATTTCATTATTATAAATAATTATTCTTTTTTTAATCAATAATTTTGTTTTGCATTTCACATCATGGTAATTTTCATTCATTTTTAAAAAAATTGAATTTTGTTGTTTTTGATCAAACTCAATATATTTTAATAAAAAACAACAAAATTAAAGTTTTAAAAAAATGAATGAAAATTACCATGATGTGAAATGCAAAACAAAATTATTGATTAAAAAAAGAATAATTATTTATTATAATTGCAAGCAACAAACGCACTTCGAAAATACAAAGTGTTTGAAATTTTATATGTACATTACATATCTATTTTGCCTTTCAGTTTATATTGATAAAGTTAAAAGGTGCAAATAACGAGTTTTCATAATATTATACGAGTTTTATATTATAAACTACATCATACATACATATGTACATGTACTACATTTTTATTATTATTTCTCATTACAATAAAAACTCGATTTCCCCCAATTTAATGGAAACAATTCGAATTTACGAGACAAATTTTCTTAAATGTGGTTGTCTATGGTTTGCCAGATTATCTGCGAAAATAAAAATAATTGTATATCGCTATTGGTTAAAAAAGTAAAATTAATTTCTGGAATTCGGCCAAGTAGAGACGAACTTGACCACTTCGTAACCGATTATTATGAAATTTGAGAAGTTCTTTAATATGGCCATTGGCCAATTAGGAAGGAACTTGGGCACTTTTTAACCGATTTTAGTGAAATTTGACATGCACGATGGAATTGGAATTCTAAAGGTTCCTTTACACTATGCGATTTGCTTGCAATATTTATTGTGCAATAGTAGAAATAAATCGTATACAATTTTCCGCGCAGTTTTGATGAGATTTGAATTTTTCGTTGTCTACAGACATCGTCCAATTAAAAATTAAATGAGCTTCCCAAAATAAATTAGAATAGTGGTTTAATTTTCTACTTATTCAGAATGAAAAACCAAACAAATTTAATGTTAATAGAAAATTAAAAATAGGACGATGTAGGGAAGGAACTGGCTACAAAAATGAGATTTTGGAGAAAAGGATGTTCAAAGTCTCGTTTTTAAAGGGTTAAGATTAGATGGTCCTAAAATGTTTAAAAATTTTGCAAAAATGACTCCCTCGTATTCGTATTTAAAAATATTATGAAAAAGCGTAAAATCAGGCTCCGGGAATTCTAGTCAAAAACCTTTCAGTCAAAAAACAAAAGGCATTTCAGTCATAAAATTTCCCATACAAATATTATGACTAGTCCTTTTAAAAAGAAACTTCAGTAAAAAAAAAAAGGTATTTTGGTCAGAAAACAGTTTGACTGCAATGCCCTTTGTGTTTTTGGACTGAACGACCTCTTGAAAAGAATTTTAGTCACAAATTTTTGGACTGGAATACCTTTGGTTTGGTTAGTTTTTTGACTGAAATGTCTTCGTAGCCCTATATGTTAGCTCCGGCGCTCCAATCAAAAGCATTTCAGTCAAAAACGGAAAGGAGTTTCAGTCAAAAATTAAAAGGCAACTCAGTCAAAATAGAAGACATAAATAAAAGGCATAAACTTTTCAGAAGGAAGTTCAATCAAAAAACTAAAAAGGCATTCAAGTCAAACTTTTTTGACTGAAATTCCTTTTGCATTTGTGACTGAAATATCTTTTGAGAAGGTGATCCAGTCAAACAAATAAACAATTAAAAAGGAATTCCAGGCAAAATTGTTCTTGGGGAATTCAGTCAAAAACCATTCAGTCAAAAAACAAAAGGCATTTTAGTCATAAAATTTCCCATACAAATATTATGACTAAAACTCCTTTTAAAAAAGAATTTCAGTCCAGAAAGAAAGGTATTTCGGTCAGAAAACAGTTTGACTGAAATACCCTTTGTGTTTTTGGACTGAACGACCTTCTTGAAAATTATTTTAGTCACAAATTTTTGGACTGGAACACCTTTTGGTTGGTTAGTTTTTTGACTGAAATGCCTTCGTAGACCTATATATTGGCTTCGGCGCCCCAGTCAAAAGCATTTCAGTCAAAAACAGAAAGGAGTTTCAGTCAAAAATTAAAAGGCAACTCAGTCAAAATAGAAGACATTTATGCCTTTTCGGAAGGTAGTTCAATCAAAAACCAAAAAAGGCATTCAAATTGTAACAAAATCCCTAAGGATTTTGTTAACAGACACAGAAATAGAGGTCTGGTGCAGTCTAGTAGCTGGCTAGAGCTTACGGTGCTGCGTGGGGTTGTCCAGACTTATTCCTGTGCTAGAATAACTGCATGAAAAAAAATCAAAAGGGACAAAGAGAACCAAACTACCTTTGCCAGGACCACAGTGGCTAAATAAATAATAACTTGGGTGTGTTCGACCCGGGATGACAGCTCAACCCCTGACGATCTCCACCCTGTCTGCCTAAAGGGCCTCCTTATCGTCGGGCCACCTACCGGGATGCCGTTTCCCGGTCGCGGTGGTGACCGACGCCAATGATAGATGGAAGGCCGCCCTCTAGACAGACCTGATCAAGACCCCCCAGGAGCAAGCACCGTCATCCCAAGCCGAACGACACATAGCGTGCCGCCCCCCATGGCAGCCTGCTTTGGGGGAACGAGCGGCACGCTCAGCGACTAACCTGGAACGCTCAACTCAGCACACAATCGTACCACACAACACATGATCACATAATAAAAAGATTACTCACCCATCCTCTTTCAGAAAAAAACAGTAAAAAAAAAAATAAGAACATAAGAAGGAAAACGTGGCAATATTCGACAATCACTCACAAGGTAACCGGTTACCGGATCAAGGTCACAGTCGAAACGAAACCACGCCACCAAAGAAAACGGAAGACACAGTATGAGAACAGAAACAAAATATTATAACTGAATTTAAAATTTGAACTATATATATATAAAAAATCACTGATCACCGTTGTAAATAAAAACGTTTGAAATATAGCGAAACTGAAGCAAATATTAACAGAGGAGAATAAAACCGGAATTTACAAAAAAAATTAAATTTTCAAACCTGTGAAAAATTTATGCCCACCACCCAAAATAACTGATTCGACTTGGGTGCGGTGATACCGTTGGTACACCACACGGAGCCTGAAAAGGAATATTTATATAGTAAGAAAAATAGATATATATTATATTTATATATATATATATATATATATATATATATATATATATATATATATATATATATATATATATATATATATATATACATATATACATATATATATATATATATATATATATATATATATATATATATATATATATATATATATATATATATATATAAATTTAATAATGAAATAACAAAAAATTTTGTCCGACAGTCAAATTCGGCTCACACCAACAGAAACAAAAAAAATAAAATTTTACAGGTTGTGGTGGGTTATTATTTATTTTTCCCACCAATCAACTACCTTTTTTCTTTTTCTTGGCCCGTCCGGCCTCTCAGCAACCAGCGCCGACGCAGGAACACTCAGCACCCCTCTCGCCAACCCCGACCCACATGCCTGGCAAGGTCTTCTGCCACAAAAACACTCCACTAACACACAATTTGTGCGACACCGTATGTAATAGAATACTTGCAAAAATATTACGGCCATAATTCTTAAATTTAATCGCACCCTTTAATTAGGACAACTTTGATACGGTATAACTGATTTGTACCAATCTAGAGGCTCAGATATTAAATTTTTTTTTTTTTTTATTGAGGTAATATTTTGTTCCACCATTTTTTTTTTTCCACTTTTCAAAATTAACAACAACAAATCAGTTTCAAGAATGTTTATGATTTATTATTATTATTATTTTTTTTATATAAAACCTATTACTCAGCCACTCGCATTACACACAAAAAAAAATATAGCGAGATAGTTAAACACTAGTTATGGCCACCGTCTTTTAATTTATACACATTAATGAAATTAAATTCTATTATAAGTATAACGTTTATAATATGCGTATGTATATATATACATATAATACATAAATTATGGATTTATAAAACTTTTTATTCCAACAAATTATCAATAATAGCATGATTAGCCATAAAACTTCACATTAATATTTATTTAAAAAAAAACATCTCCAATCGAGACAAAAAAAATTAATTGACCACGTTCGATCAAAATCTACAAAACTTGTCCCTCTCGAAGTCCAAACTTGACTGTCGTTTTTCCAATTCAAAACGAGACCTTTTTTTTTAAATTCAAAACCAAAAACGTATCTTCTTCCTTCTTCCGCTGGCGCTACATCCCATGAAGGGATTTGGCCGCCTCAACGATGCTCCTCCAAATATTTCGATCCGCCACAAGAGAACGCCAGACACGGTGACCGAGTGTGTACAGATCCTTCTCAACGTCGTCCATCCATCGGGTAGGTGGTCTCCCACGAGGTCCTACTTTCGCTGGTGCCGACTCCAAGGCCTGTTTAGTGGTCCGATTTTGTGAACGTAGTACGTGCCCAAGCCATCTCAGCCTTGACGATTTTATGAATCCTATGATGTCGACTTTATCGAGATCATTTCTGATCTCGTGATTCATTCGCATTCTGTACGTGGCTCCCTCTTTAATGGGACCGAGAATTCTTCTTATCATCTTACGCTCAGTTACAGCGATTTTCTGGATGTTTTGCGCTGTTAGTGTCCAAGACTCGCAACCAAAGGTGACAACTGGTCTTATCAGCGCCTTGTAGATGTCCAATTTTATTTTGCGCGATATATGAGGAGATTTGAAAATTTTGATATTGGCGTAAAATGCTCGGTAGCCTGCTGCGATCCTCGATGAAATGTCTACAGAAACGGAGTTTTGCTCAGTGATCAGTGATCCTAGGTATTTAAATTCATTCACCTTTTCATATTGAGTATCTCCTGAAATGAAGTCCCCACGAGTCTGCCTTCTCGCGGTCACCATGTATTTGGTCTTCGCTTCATTGATCCGAAGGCATATTTGTTGGGCTGTTAATTCCAATGGGAGGAGGACCTCTTTCAGAGAGATGATGTTGCGACCCAGAATGCAGATATCGTCAGCGTATGCTAATAGCTGGGTTGATTTATAATACAGGCAGCTACGCTGTGCTATATTAAGCTGACGAATGACATACTCTAATGATAGATTGAATAGAGTTTGAGCTATTGGGTCTCCTTGCCGCACTCCAGATGTTATCTCGAAGGCATCCGAAATTTTACCTTCTATTAGCACCTTCATATTGAGCCATCCATTAAAAGCTGGCACATTGAAACCAATTTTGACGGTATGCCCAGGTAGGATAATATGTTCCATAACGTATTCCTCTTAATGCTGTCGTACGCCTGTTGAAAGTCTATGAATAGACTGTGCACAGGGATGTCCTTTTCATAGCATTTCTCCAGCAAAATCCTCAGCGTAAAAGTTTGATCGGTCGTTGATCTATTTGGACGAAAACCACATTGATAATCACCCAAGATCCTCTCGCTATAAGTTGATAACTGTGCTGCGACTTCGTTGGCCAAAACCTTGTAGCCTGTGTTCAGCAAAGCTATATACCGCGATAGTTGTTGCAGTTCAATCGATCTCCCTTTTTATGAAGTGGACATATAAGAGCCGTCTTCCACTCTACTGGGATTTCTTCTCTAGACCAAATTGTTGATATTAGCTCAAACATGCGGCAGAACAGATAATCACCGCCATATTTGAGCATTTCGTTGCAGATACCATCCTCACCAAGTGTCTTGTAATTTTTCATCTGCGATATCACGTTCCGCACTTCATCATATGATGGAGGAGGTGGTGGTGTCATCTCGACGTTAATATCGCGTTGAAGCAAGAGAGGTTGTTGCTCGGAAGGTGGTGCCTGTTTATTTAAAAGCGAGGAGAAGTAATTTCGCCACACTTCGAGGATGGTCTTAGTGTCCATTTCCAACTCACCGGATTTGTTGCGAATAGCGCTGCTACGTGGATGAAAGTCCATAGCTAATTCTCTTATGCAACGATATCTATCTCTCAGGCTAGAATTTTGGATGTTGCGTGCCTGTTGTTCATGCCATTCCCGTTTTTTCCGTCTACATATCCGATTAGCGATTCTCCTCGCAGTCATGTAGGCGTTATGGGATTGTCTTGTTCTTTGCGATAGATCTCGTTGTCGTGCGCGATCTTTTTCCCGAATAGCACCAATACAATCATCATCAATCCAGAGATTTTTGGGCCTTGACGGATTTTGGCCTATGGTGGTGGACTTTGAGGCATCGGTTACCGCCGTTTTGATAATGTTCCACTGTTCTTGAACGGAGTCAGGAAGTGGTTTATTTTCCAAGATTTCTGATACAGTCATCCCGAAGGTGGTTCTAGTAACTTGGTCGTTCAATGCCGCAGTGTTCCAACGAGTGATGCGCTGGAAGCGATGATTATATGTGGTTGATAGACGAAATTTTAATTCAGCAACTACCAGGAAATGGTCTGAATCAATGTTAGCTCCACGTTTAGTTTTGATGTTCTTAAGGCTAGAAAAATGTCTCTTGAACAAGAGGATGTGGTCGATTTGGTTGACCGTTGTCCCGTCGTTTGATTTCCATGTGGCTTTATGAATGCGCTTATGTGGGAAGTATGTGCTGGCAACCACCAAGTTGCACAGTAAAGCTAGCTCGATGGTGCGCATCCCGTTGTTGTTTGATGTATGGTGCAAGGAGTTTGGGCCAATAGTGCTTCGATATGTACTGCCAGCACTGCCGATTTGAGCATTGAAGTCGCCCAAAACAATGTTGATGTCATGTTGCGGAATTTTGCTCAGGACGGTTTCGAGCTGGTCGTAGAAAGCGTCTTTGATTTGATCAGGCTTCTCCTCGGTAGGGCATGAATGTTCACAAATATGATGTTAAAGTGACGTCCATGAAACCTGAGTGTACAAATCCGATTACTGACAGGCATGAAGTCAGTCACAAATTGACGGCATCGATTGCTAATCAAGAAACCAACGCCCAATTCATGTTTATCCATGTTATTGCTATGACAGAGAGTTAGTCCGAAGCGACTATAATCGGTGATGTCATTGCCGATTAGTCTTGTTTCCTGTAGCGCTACGAGGTCGAGTTTATACGTAGATGCTTGTTCGAAGAGTTGATGGAGGCTCTCCGGGCGGTTTAGGCTGAGTACGTTCCATGTTCCAAATTTAAAATCGTTGTCCTTATATCGTGTCCGAGGTCGTTGTTGTGAATCCAAAAATATCCGAGGCTCATGTTGAGGTTTCGTAACAAAAAAATTTTTACAGGTTGGGCTGTTAACCCAACGCCAACCTTCCGTAGAAGGACCACAGCCCTCACACTTTAGCCTACTCCTTTAACAGAGTAGTTTCTAGTGGCCGCCACGAAGAGGCAGTGTGAGCACTTGCTGAAGTTGCATGCAGTTACGGCACATGAAGCGAGTCTTGTGTTTATCGCCCTGCATACACAGCAGCCTGACCAACCACTCGCTAACTAAAAAGTTCGTTACCATTTAATTTATTAGGAATAATCGAAAAATCAACAATAAGATTAAATTTTATAAAAGAAAACATCGTTAATATTTGAAATTATAAGCAGTTGCAAGCACTGAATATTAAAATAAACATTTATTTTTGTACTCACAGATGCAAAGAAACAGTCTTATCTGTCAATGGCAAACTGGTATCACAACCAACTACGACACACTTTCTCCCCATTATCAGTAAAAATAAAAGAAACCGAGGAAAAATTTTATGCAAAAATCACAATTAAAATATCTCAAATCAAATTAAATTGAATTTAAAACTATAAAACGGTGACAAAATAGAAAACTTTAAACACAAGTTGTTAACACACGAAAAGGCGCCAAAAATTAAATAAAAATTTATTGATGTTGACAACCTTGACAATTCTTTAGTTTTCGTTTTTTGCCGCAATTTGCCTCTTGAGTGAGTTTATTGGCATCATCATTTATTTGAAAATTATATTGAACTGTCATTGTATTAGCGGTCCAAGGCCTAACCATACTTGGAATAAAAAAAATAAAAAAAATAAGAAACTGAACGAAACCTAATTTTTTTTATTTCATTTTGACAGTTCGACCATAGTTTGCTTAAGTTCTTAAGTTTACAGCGATTTTATTTTTGTGATTTTTTGTTTATTTTTGTGAAAAATTAATTAGATTAATTAAAAGTTTAGATTTTATTAAAAACGATAGATTAGATAGATTGATTCGTGTAATGTTTCAACTGTTCAACCAATATAATATTCTTTAAATCGGTGATCATTTCCTGCGTTTGATTTTGAATACGCTAGCACATTTTGTATTTCAACGCTTTAATATCGTGCGAAGATGCTACACCCACAACACTAGGTTCATCCATTGTACCAGTTGGATGGCTAAAAAAACAATTAAACATAAATATTTAAATCATCAGCTGTACGTAAAAAAAGTGCAAAATGGCGTAAATAACTAACTATACATAAAATACTTACATAAAAATCACAAAAATGTTTTATTTTCCTTTATTTTATTAATTTATATATATTTTTTTTTAATTTTTAAAATAAAACATATTAAATTAAAAAACAAAATTACGAACAACGTCAAAATTTATTTTATGTTTGTTGAACTTTGTATTTTTTTTATTTTTCTTAAGTTTACACGAAAAATTTCGCTCGTTTTAAGTTTTTTAAGTGACAGTTAAAATTTAACGAACCCAACGAAACAATTTTTAAGTTTTTTATTTCAAGTATGGTCGAATGCACACAAATCCCCTTTCTCGCTCTCTTACGTTATTTTTTTTATTTTTCTTATTCTAACTATGGTTCTCGCTTAATTCTATTGTCTAAGTATTGAACGGAAATTCAGATGACGTAACATACAATTGAGTTTCCCCACCCGTACATACGGTGCACAGTTTGGATATACAAACAAAAATACTTCGATTGCTAATTTTTAACTTGCATCTCGTGTAGCTATCGATTTTATCCGCTATAAGAAAAAAAAATATATTTACAACAATTGACGATTGGAAATACAGAGAAAGCACTACCTATCGGAATAAAATAAAATAGTAACTACAATACAAAATTAGCATCAGCGCTCGCAAAACGACTAAAATATAGCATAGCGGAAATTTTTTGCAGCGAAACTACAATAAATATTTTGTCTAAAATCACGTCTCCAATCGTCAATACAACTTACACAGCATTCACAATGCAAAAATTTTTACTTTTGATTTACAGGTTTGTATGAATTTCCAACTTGACGAATAAAAATTTTTGCTCGTTATGTTGGAAATTCATACAAACCTGTAAATCAAAAGTAAAAAGTTTTTGCATTGTGAATGCTGCCTTAAGCGCAAAGCATGAATGAAACTTTAACAACGCCGAACGTCGAATGGCCGAATGTGTCGAAAGGCCGAATGTCGAAAAGCCGAATGGGTCGAAAGGCCGAATGGGTTAAAAGAACGAAAGTCGAAAGCCGAATGTCGAAAGGCCGAATGTTCATGAAAGTTTCCTTCGCTTAATTGATTGAAATGAATATTTAAAACCATTGAATTTATTTTTTAATGTAAAATAATTTAAATAAATTGAAAATACGTGCTAATAAATCCTGTGCATGTAGTATTAATGTGATCAAATTTTGTCGAAAAAATTAATTAATTAATTAATTTATTTTTTATTATTATAATTAATTAATGGGATCACTACATTTGCCTAAAAAAAAGAAAATCCAGAAATTTTGAAATCCAGAATAGTTGAAAAGAAAAAAATCCAGAAAAAAAAATTCCGAAAAAAAATCTAGAAAAAAAAATCAATTTTGTTTTTTGAATTCTTACCGTATAAATTGTTTTCCGAAATAATTATTTTGATTATTTTATAGTGAAATAATGAATATTTAGTGAATGGTTTTTCTGGGATTGATAACAAAAATATTGCATTTTAAAATCGTGCAATTATAAAATCTTGCTTAACAAAATAGTGCAATAATTTTTCTTTTTAGTAGGTGTCAGTAATAAATTCTATATAATCTGCTCCTAAGTGCGGCATGCAGTGCGACATGTTTGCTGATCCCGGCTCTTACGTCCCCCGAAGTTCAAATCTAAGTCCCTTCGGAGGTCTAAGGAGGTGAGAGTTATCGAAGCCGTTAGCCTCTACAATTCGAAGTTAAATTAGTCGATGTCATTTTATTTTAAAGTAAAATCTATAAAATATTAATAAAAACCTTATTATGTATTTTGTAAAGCAACATTTTGGAGAAAAGATTTTAGAAACAGTCTTTTGTAAACAGTCTTTTGAAAACAGTGATTCGTGGCCAACCTAATTTTTAGACTATCAGTAGAAGCGATATGAGCGATACGATTTCTTTAATCTGTGTCTGAAAGGTTGACGATTTACGGAAAACTCAAATTTGATAGACATTTTATAAATTTTAATTTTAATTTGGTCCGCACTTTGATAATTAGGTTTCTAGATTTTAGTATTCTGGATTTTTGTTTTTCTGAGTTTTTTGTTTCTGGATTTTTTTTCGGGATTTTCAGTTTCTGTATTTTTTTTCTAGATAAGGTAGCCAACCCTTAATTAATTTTTAATTACAGTAGAGCGTCGATTATCCGAACGTGAATTATCCGAAACGTCAATTAACCGAACCCTGCGTTTTGTTTGTTTCCTTCCGCTATGGTATAAAGTAAAGAGAAGTTCTTGGATGGATTCTTTAAAGTGTTGGACATTTGCACAATTGAAAACAATTACTTTAGGTACCAAGGTGTTTTTTATAAACAAAAATTCGGGTTAGCAATGGGAAACCCTCTTTCACCGATTTTGGCAGACATAGTGCTAGAAAAATTATTTAAACAAAAATTGCCTCTATTTGATTTACAGCCATCATTTATATTTAAGTATGTAGATGACATAATTCTATCAACGGCTGAATCTAATATAGAGAAAATACAATGTTTATTTAATTCGTTTCATGAAAAACTAAAATTCACAGTAGAAAAAGAAAACAACAATTCGTTAACATTTTTAGATTTAAAATTATATACAGGGTGTTTTGTTCTAGAGTGTAAATATTTTCAGGGATGATTCCTTGAGTAATTTCAAGCAAAAAATCGTTCCTAGAGGGGGGGCCCATTTTCAATATTTACTGAGATACAGTGCGTTAAAGAAAATTAGTTTGGGGTGGTACCTTCACACATATTTTTCTTAATTACTCCAAAGGTAGGAAGACTAGGGTAAGCATTTGTAATATTATTTTTAGGGATCAGAATTAACTTTGTTTTAATGTAGTATGTAAGTACGTAACCCTTTCCGTTGTTTAAATATTAATGTTTAAACTTTGAATTTTATTTAAATATCACTAAAATTTTGCGTATTGCATAGATTTTTACTCATAAAACATAAAAATAATAAGTCATTTTTGATTTTTTCTTTTTTTTCATACAAATACCTACAAAAATCTCATAGAAACATTTAATGTACGTTTCAAGATAACATGAGAAATTAGAATACAAATGTGTCATGTCAATTAAAAATCAATCAATTTTGTAACTTTTTTGTGACATTTTATTAGTTTTTCGTAAATACTTTTTACAGAAAGTACTCAAAATGGCCACCTTTATTTTGAATGCATTTTATTATCTTTTCTGAATTTCTATTGTTATATTTTTACTACCCAAAATTGCTCTTGCTTTTGTTGCAGCCGCAACAATTCTCTAGTTTAGATCTTTTATAGTTATAATTTCAAATTAATAAACCAGCTGTTTGGTTGTTCCCCATATCCAATTTTTTTAGCCCACGAATACAGATTATAGAAATTCATAATACCGTCCCTAATAAACTGTGATTCGTCCGTTCATAGAATATTGAAAAAAGGTTTCCCTCGTCCATTTGCATTTGTAAAGTAGGTCGCAAAAATCTCTTCGTTTCTCAAAATAAGCGGGTAAAAGACCCTGGACGAGTATAATGATATGGGTAAAGAATATTGTCATAAAGAATACTCTAAATTTTATAGTTTGATATAAAACATAATGAACCGTAAAGACCAACGTCTGATACTGATTGAAGGATCATTTCTAGCCATTCGTATCACAGCATCATCGCTATAAACAGATAAAAATGGTACCGGATTAGCACATCAATCTTCTAAACGTGTTGGTAAATGTTTTAGTAAAAATTATTTACGAAAAACAAATAAAGTATCATAAAAAAGTTACAAAATTGATGGATTTTTAATTGACATGACACATTTGTATTCTAATTTCTCATGTTATCTTGAAACGTACATTAAATGTTTCTATGAGATTTTTGTAGGTATTTGTATGAAGAAAAAGAAAAAATTAAAAATGACTTATTATTTTTATGTTTTATGAGTAAAAATCTATGCAATACGCAAAATTTTACTGATATTTAAATAAAATTCAAAGTTTAAACATTAATATTTAAACAACGGAAAGGGCTACGTACTTACATACTACATTAAAACAAAGTTAATTCTGATCCCTAAAAATAATATTACAAATGCTTGCCCTAGTCTCCCTATCTTTGGAGTAATTAAGAAAAATATGTGTGAAGGTACCACCCCAAACTAATTTTCTTTAACGCACTGTATCTCAGTAAATATTGAAAATGGGCCCCCCCTCTAGGAACGATTTTTTGCTTGAAATTAATCAAGGAAGAATCCCTGAAAATATTTACACTCTAGAACAAAACACCTTGTAGAATGGGAACAAAATTAAAACAGAATGGTACAAAAAAGACATAGCTTCAGATACAATTTTAAACTTTCTTTCAAATCATCCATATAATATGAAAAAGAACGTGGCACACTCATTTATAAAAAGAGCAGTATATTTAACGGATTCACAATTTAGACAAACGATTATAAACAAAATTACACATATATTGAAAATTAACAATTATCCAAAAAAATTAATCAACAATTTAGTTTGTAAAACGTTATTTACATACCAAAAAAAGAAAATAAAAATTGGAACTGATTCAAAATTTGGAACTTTACCGTATGTACCAAATTTAAGTGAAAAGATTAGCAAAACGTTGAAAAGTAATATGGATAATTCAATGATAGCAAACAAAATTATTAATAAATCTTCAGACACATATTCGAAAACGAAAGACAAAATTCCAAAAGAAATGAAAGATGGGTTAATCTATAAAGTAATGTGCAAAAATTGTGAGTCCTGTTATATTGGCGAAACGAGCAAAACAAAAACCCAAAGACTGGATCAGCATAAAAGGGATGTCATTAACTTAACAAGACAACACGTGTCACAGCAGACACAGTTCAGGTCGGCCTTGGTGAAACATGTAAAAGAGAAGAATCACGAATTTGACTTTGAGAACGCGGTAACTTTAGATTTTGAAAAGAAAAAAGGAAAAAGACTGTTTAAAGAAGCATATCATATATGGTTGGCAAAGGGTCCGGTTAACTACAAAGTGGATACAAATAAATTACACAGTAACTATATTAACATAATCAAAAATTATTCAAAATAAAAAAAATTTCGGTGTCTTCAAAAAATAATAACGTTTCGAAGTAATCAAAGTAGTTAAAAGTTATTACGTATAGTGTTTATGTTTATATTTTCTGAACAGCTGTTTATAGTATTTTTGTAAAAATTTATGTAAGGTCAAGGACAGCCAAAACAATAACAATCACTATATTTTTATTTTTATTTATTTTGTTTGAATAAATTTTTCATTCAATCAAATATTTTGTAACGAGGAAGTTTTAGAATTAGGAGAAATATTGTAAGCATGTATAAAAAAAAAAAAAAAAATAGTTTGTTTAGGTTTTCATAAGCATTTTATTTCTATGTTTTTAATCTTTGTTATTTTGTTACTTATAAGTTGTATATTATTTGCAATTTTTAGAAAAAAGCCTTGATAATGGTATACAATACCGAAATATTGGCGAAAAGTTAATTAAATATAATGTTTTTTTAAAAAAACATTCTTTTGGTCTATAATTAAAGCCATTTTTGAAGTAATTATAAATACAGACCAAATATTTTCATTCGTAATACAACTAGTGCTCAATTATTATCGATAATTTTTTACGAGTTAAAACCGCGCTGAAAATTCAACTAGTGCGCAGCACGAGTTGAATTATCTGCGTCGGTTTTAACGAGTAAAAAATTATAGATCATTAATTGCAGCACGTGTTGTATTTAGTAAGAGAATACAACTTTCCCGTCAGCGATTGAATCAATTCATCCATTTGTGTCATGTTGTATGCAAATTATTTGACAAGCTTTTGTTTGCATGGCTTTTCCTTTGATGTGTGTATAAAAAATTCAATCATAATAAAAAAAAATTGAAATCCAATTACAAATTTAAAGATAATTGTTTAGGATTTTCTTGTTGCTATATTAAAATTTGTAAAATTATCGCGTTGCTATGGTGAAAATTGTAAAACTATCGCGTTGCTATGGTGAAAATCGTTAAACTACGGGCCTTTCCACACCAGTATTTTTAACAACCGTATTCACCCTCGTTTCATTACCTCTCTGCCTACAAGCCTAAATTTGTGGTGGGGATTTGTAATGCACTTTTGCATTATGAAATTTCTGGTATTCTCGTGTTGTTACACACTAATACAAATATAAAGTTAAATAAATAAAAAAATTGAATGTGCATTGGCACGTGTTTTTCTATTGTTTAACGCACAAAATGAAATAATTGCCTCGAACAAAGCAATCCAAAATTGAAGTAAATTTACACATGCATAAAGAAGAGTAACAACAGTGTGAATACAGAATGCTGTTGTTACCGTGTTGTTAAAAATACTCGTGTGGATAGGTCCTACCGCTATAATAACGTGTTGTGGTACGTATTTTGCATGGCAATCTAAATACTATTGCTGTAATAATCGCTTTTTCGTAAAATTTCCCATGGCATATTTTGTGAAAGTTGTATTCTCAATATAATAGTCAAACATTATTGTAAACTTTATCACGACGGTAATGACATCTGATGTGCGGGAACAAAGCAAACTCTTTTTGCATGCCCCATTGGGCCTTTCCACACCAGTATTTTTAACAACCGTATTCACCCTCGTTTCATTACCTCTCTGCCTACAAGCCTAAATTTGTGGTGGGGATTTGTAATGCACTTTTGCATTATGAAATTTCTGGTATTCTCGTGTTGTTACACACTAATACAAATATAAAGTTAAATAAATAAAAAAATTGAATGTGCATTGGCACGTGTTTTTCTATTGTTTAACCAAAAACATCTATAATTCCAAGACGAATTATAGTTTGTTATTGAATGAAAACGACCACGGAAGGTAGTATTGGTAAATAAATGACGACGGCAACGTTGTATATTATTTGACATTTATTTTCATACAAATACATATTTACTTTTTATTTTTACACTCTTGACAAAAATATTGTATTAGTTCAAATTCATTTTTGAATTTAATAAAAAAATAATTAAGATAATATAAATTTACAAGATGTCTTGATGTTGAAAATTGAATTGTGCCTTAATACTTTTATATTTAACGTGTTTAAAGCATTTAAATATGTACGATTATTGTGTTTTCTAAAACAATGAAATGTGCTACTTTTTGGTCTACTAGTGTTATAAAGGTAGGTTAAATCTTTTTCCTGTCAAACACTTAACATAAAGTGTATTGCTTTGGTAAATTTACAAAAAAATACAACAACAATTGCATTAAATAAATCCAAAAAAGATTCAGCTAAATCCAATTATTTTTTGAGTTTAGCTAAATCAAATCCGATTTTTAGTTTCAATACCTACCACTAGAATTTGCTTCATATGAAACACATCAAACAAAAATTAAATTCAAAAATAAATCTTTGCGGGTTGCTTTCTGAAATTTTAAATCCAAACCTAAATCTAATCCTTTTTTACCAAAGCAATACATTTAATGTAACACACTACGCACAGTGCATTATCGAAAACATCTGAACGACAAAATGACATCTTGTTTTCTGGTGTACAATTAATTAAATTATTTCATTAAAACTAAATAAATTTAATTATTTATTACACTGACATGTTTAGGTAAAGGGCAAGCGAATCATTGTCTTCAAACATTTATCTCGAATAACGAATGACGAACAAATATTTAGCGTATTTTGTACGCTAAAAACTACTTTAGTACTTTTGTAAATTACAACAACAATTGCACTAACCAGAAAAATTAATTAATTCAAAACGTAATTTGAATTATTTAATTCAAGCTCAAACAAATAAAATACTATTTATGTTAACAGAAAAACAGGAGAATTAACAACATAAAACCTATAAATTAAATCGAAAAAATAATTCTCGACTTATATTCTAGAGAAGAAAAAAATATCCAAATGTTTACATCCATACATTACAAATTTTTCTCAACAAAATTGAAAATATGCTGATTGTTGTTGTAATTTATTTTGTTGTTCAAACATACACATAAATAGGTCTTGTTTTATTCGATATTATTATACGGCGTTGCCGTGATGTAAATTGTTGTTGTTTCTAATGTATTTTTTGTTTTCTAATACCAAAACAAATTATATTAGTGTTGGTTAATTTTATTATTGAAAGTCTATATGTACACAACCAACACTATAACCCGTGGTCACTTTGTACCTTTAAATTTTGAATAGTTCGTCTTGGAATTATAGATGTTTTTGGTTTAACGCACAAAATGAAATAATTGCCTCGAACAAAGCAATCCAAAATTGAAGTAAATTTACACATGCATAAAGAAGAGTAACAACAGTGTGAATACAGAATGCTGTTGTTACCGTGTTGTTAAAAATACTCGTGTGGATAGGTCCAATTGATTTTCTGACGTTTAAGGGTCGAACAGATAAGCGACGCTAACAGCGCCGCTAAAAATAAAATACGTGTATTTCCATAAGAGCAAACACATAGGGAGACGACAAACGCCTGAAAAATATAAAAAATTATATTTTTTGAGGCGTTTCATGACATTTCAAGGAAAATGGCGGAAGGAACAAGTCAAAATGTAAGTGTTATTTTATTTTAATAAATTATTTCGTTTTTCAAATTTTAATGTTTAATTCAAATCTTATAAATTAGTAATTTGTGTATTAGCTGCGATTTTATTTTAAATTATTATTTTTTTTAATCTGACCGCAACAAACAATAATTTTATAGGTTAATGGGTCTTCAATGATATCATACAACAAAAGGTGACCAGGCGTCATCTTTTGAAGATGACAGTCATCTTTTACGGATGATCGTCATCTTCAAAAATAATGCCATCTTTTTGTCATCTTTTACAAAAATCATGTCATATTTTTCATCATATTGTATAAATTTGATATTTAGCGTATTTTGTTGACCAAAATTGAATCCAAACTATTTTGGGTTTATTTGTTTCCCAAGAAAATAGCCAATAGATTGAATGCTAGACAACTTCATTGTGATTTTTTGTGTTAAGGAAAACAAATGAACGTCAAAATATTGTTCATATCTTTTTGTATGAAGTGGCACAGATGCAATTTTATTTCTATAATTACAGACATATATTAAATATTTTTTAATAAAAATTTAATTGAAATGTATTCATTTTATGTCATTTTAAGCTAAGCAAGTAAATTTTTTTGTGAAAAGCGTGTGAAAAATTAAAACATAAAAAGAAGGCAAATTCGTATTCTTTAGGTTTAATCTTGTGCCGTTTGAGTTTTTTGTGTGGTTATTTTTATTAAAATTAAGTTATTTTCCAACATTTTAAGTTAGCTTTATATAAACTGCTGTTTGTTTTCCTTAACACTCAAAAAAATCTGACATATTTTGGCTGTCAAATTATCGATCTATTTGATTTAATTGGCAAAAGCCAAATTTTCGAAATAAAATATAAATTTAATATGTAATATGACCTGGTGGCAGGTATCATAACCAAAAATTAGAATTGGGTTAAATTTAACCCAATATTTTTTTGGGTTAATGTTATTCTTGCGAGGGTTTATCCTATGCAATTGTTGTTGTAAATTTTTCAAGGAAATACGCTTATTAATTGATATTAAATTGTGGAATTATTGTCATTTAAAATATATGTCAACGCGCCACGTGAATACTTAATTGTCCTATGCGCCATTTGGTGAAAGGTTCAAAAATCGATTTTTAAAGTTTGATTCAAATTCTGTTTATATTGGGTGTACAATTTTCAGTTTTTTTTTTGTTTTATAAGTAGGTTGATTATTTCTGTGTTCAAAACTATTTAATAAATCCCGTTAGGCCTAACTATTAAAGAAAAAAATTAATAATTATAAAAATTTACCAATATAGGACACATCCCATATAGTATTTGTAAAACACAATTTTTTTTCATCTTTTTTCTTTGAGATATAGGACACAAAATACGATACTGAAATAATTTCAAAATAATTAGAATTAAAAACGAAATTACGGATTCAAAAATATATATTTCATTTATGTATTATAAAAACTAGAAATATATTATATTTAATATAATATATAAAAAAATCACAAAAATAAATAATAACAAAAATAATTCATTGCTTATAAGCTTATAACAAAAAAATATACATTATTGCAAGACGTCTCTGGTAACAAAATCAGTCTTAAAAAGGTTTGCTGCTATTCTAGCTTACGGAAATTTAAAAATTGCTTTGTAAAAGTTTACGTCTTCAATTGGTATAAACGGAATCATCGATTGAATATCTTTAATTTTTTCTTTTGAAATATTTCCAGGCACATTAAGAATTGACACAGTGGGTACCTTTTCAAATGTTCACTTTTTGTTCTGCGATTGCCTGCGAAGACTGATGTTTTTTAACACAATGATCGACTCTTTTATATACTTTGGTACCAATAACGTATTTTTCCATTTGATATAGGACATAAATAAAATTTAAAAAAAAGTCTAAATTATAATTGTTTAGTAAATTGTCCTATATCCACCGTTTTTTTGGATTTTGGACACTTAAATACTCTCCATAGTTCAATTCATACTGTTGAATTTTATGTTCTATATCAGTGTTTATTGGATATTGGGTACTTAAGTATAAAATAAGCTTATTATGTTAATGTTATATAATAAATATGTCCTATTTCATAGAAAATCATTCTGTTGGACAAATAAGAATGAAACATTAATCGAAAAAACACATTTTTATGGTTTTATTGGACAAAATCAAAGCGAGCTATCTTGAAAACTATAAGACATAGGCCAAATCTGATTAGAGATTCTGAAAGAGCGTAGTCGAAAACATATTGTTGTTGAACGAATTATATTTAATATTTAATAATTTTATTATAAATTTTTATATGCGTTTTAAAATTTTTATTTTATATGGGACATGGTAGGGAGGTGGTATATATGTTTTTGCAAAATGTCATCTTTTGATTTGAAAATAATATGGTCACCTTAACTTAGACGAACTGGATGAGGTGCCATAAATATTGTATTTTCATTATTATTAAAATTATTAATACTCGTTTTATTTCAGGATACATTTAATGAGAAATTAATTTCAAAAATTAAAGACCATAAAAATTTATATGACAAAAGACTACATTCCTACAGGAATCGGAGGTTGAGGGTGGAAGCGTGGAGGAAAATTTCAAAAGATTTAGGGAGAAGTGGTGAGTAATGATTAACTTATTTTCAAAATTAACTAAACTTAATGCCAGTTTTATATATTAGACAACGAATATTATAGGACTTTGAGGGAATATTATAGGAATTGCGGGAATATTATAGGAGTTTGAGTTTTCTGAAAGATCAGATCGAACCGAACACGTAAGTGAGTTTTAGTTCACCTTATATTAGTCTTTAATTTTTTATTGTCATTCCAGCACAAGGAGCAATTACAAACGGCTCGCCAGTATAACGGATGCCATTGCACGAGAAGAAATAATAAATTTCTCTTCAGCGGAAGATGAATTTGAAGAACCAACTCCGCCTAAAAAACAGAGAAAATCTAATTCGTCAGCTGTTGATATTGACGCAATGAAAGATCAATATAATGAGTGCATCGATATTGTGAAAATCTGTGCGCAATCACTAACAACCGCCAACAAATTCGACGAAGATGATTTATTTTGTCTCACTATCGCAGCGAAATTTAAAAAAATGCCACCCATAACAAAGACTATGGGCAAATTAAAAATATTCCAATATATAACAAAACTAGAATTTTATAAGGACGGAAACCCACCTGATTTATAAACTATTATTTATAATACTAAAAATGTGATATAAAATGGAGTTCTCTAAGTAATTTAAATATGTTGAATTAATATTATTAGATATGTACATATACATATAATCTTCCAAGTCGAAGACTGAATTTTTAAATGATATAATTTTTATACCAAAGATTGAAATAAAAAAATATTTCTTGAAATTCTATTGTAATTCATTTATTAAATTAGCTTTTATTAAATCAGTTAATAAATTTCGTTTGTTGTGGTATCGCTCCCTCGTTACATAAATAAGTTGTCAATAAATTCCGCAGATTAAACGCGTCACGTGAACAGCGGTTTCCTTCTCTGCGTTAGGTGGCTTTACGTGAGTTGGGCTTATTACCTGCCAAATTATGTCACAAGTTCCCAATATAATCTCGCGCACAGTGGATTTGCTCATTTTAAAACTCCACGAGAGTGCTTGTAGTGGTACACCTTGTGATAAATAACTAAATTGAAATTTCATCGTGTTAGTTGAAAATGCAACAATGTGTTTGATTTATAACATTAATAAATACCTTAAAGTAACAGCAAGCCGACATTCAAATCCAATCACAGTTCTGATTGAGTTTTTCATTATTCTTGGTTTTAGCATTCTGCATAATTCGTCATAACTTTCCCGAAACATTCGTGTATGCAATTGAAAATGCTCGGGATCCACTAACTTTATATGTTTATACATTTTGTTGAAATAAACATTTCTGAAATTATGGTAGAATTTTATAAAAAATATGTAATATATTAATAATTAAAAATATAATCGTATACATACTTTGATCTATCTCTGAATGTTGGTCGGACACACCATCTCCGACTCCGGGTAAATCTTTTGTCATTATTTTTAATTTTCTCTATATTTACAATTAAATTGCCCATGCTCAGCAACATCATGACCATGTTCATTAATTGAATGGCTCTATTAAAATTATTATTATCCATGTTTATCGTTTTATTAAAAAAAAAATATATGTATATAGAAAGCGAAATACAAAAAATTAAACACTTTTTAAACAAAATTTTTCACCAAACTAAATGTCAAATAGCGGCGTCTATCTGATTGAAAAAAATGGAGGTGTGGCCAACACACGACTTTCTTTTACGAACAGCGAATTTTGAAAAACTTTTATAATTCAAATTTCCCGCAAACTTAATTAAGATTGTTTTTATTATTTCATGTTTTCTGTAAATTGTATATTTTTGAAATATTTGCAAAATAAATTTTCTGTTTTACGGAATCTGGAAGCTGGGAACTGGGACCCCAAAATTTATGTAAAAAGTTTAAACATGAAGTTGCAGTTTGATTGCTTAAACCATTTGGACTACAAATTGACAGTCATATGTATATACCAACAGACACCACTTCAAAACTCAATTTTTTGAACTCATTAGTACACACGTAAAAGAAATAAAAGGTGATATTTATGAATTTAAATTTTTTCTTTTAATTTTTTGGAATTTGTATTAGTGATTTTTTGTAAATCTTATACTTTTTAAAATATGTGCAAAACACATTTTCGGGCCGAGAGTGGCCACTTCCGGTTGACCGATTTGGCAATTTAACATACATGTAGGCTAAATATTTTTATAACATACAGTACGTCACTGAAGTGTGCAAATTAATTATAATTAGCATAATTGGGCTAATACACACAATAATTAAAATGACAAATGCAAGAACTGCTGTAACTCCCTGTAAAAAAGTGTGGGGGGGGGGGCAGGAGTTGCGAAATATTTTTGCAATTATAAAACGATATATATACTTAAGTATTACAAACCCTAATAAGTCGTTAAAAAAGTTAAGAAACATGAAAAAATGATCCACATTCAATTATGTAATATTTGCATTAAAAACCGGAAGCATGTCACTGTAGTGTGCAAATTAATTATAATTAGCATAATTAGGCTATATATACACATATATTTATGTGTTGGCAAAACAATATTTAATTTTTTTTTTATAAAATTTTTAAATTTTTTTTAAATTTTTTTTTTTAATTTTTAATTTTAATTTTTTTTAACTTTTAATTTGTTTATTTTTATTTTTTTTTGATTTTTGGAAACATTTTGTATTAGTAATTTTTTGTAAACCTTATACTTTTACTTTCTTTTACGTAAGTAAAAAAATGGAGGTGTGGCCAACACACGACTTTCTTTTACGAACAGCGAATTTTGAAAAACTTTTATAATTCAAATTTCCCGCAAACTTAATTAAGATTGTTTTTATTATTTCATGTTTTCTGTAAATTGTATATTTTTGAAATATTTGCAAAATAAATTTTCTGTTTTACGGAATCTGGGAGCTGGGAACTGGGACCCCAAAATTTATGTAAAAAGTTTAAACATGAAGTTGCAGTTTGATTGCTTAAACCATTTGGACTACAAATTGACAGTCATATGTATATACCAACAGACACCACTTCAAAACTCAATTTTTTGAACTCATTAGTACACACGTAAAAGAAATAAAAGGTGATATTTATGAATTTAATTTTTTTCTTTTAATTTTTTGGAATTTGTATTAGTGATTTTTTGTAAATCTTATACTTTTTAAAATATGTGCAAAACACATTTTCGGGCCGAGAGTGGCCACTTCCGGTTGACCGATTTGGCAATTTAACATACATGTAGGCTAAATATTTTTATAACATACAGTACGTCACTGAAGTGTGCAAATTAATTATAATTAGCATAATTGGGCTAATACACACAATAATTAAAATGACAAATGCAAGAACTGCTGTAACTCCCTGTAAAAAAGTGTGGGGGGGGGGGGGCAGGAGTTGCGAAATATTTTTGCAATTATAAAACGATATATATACTTAAGTATTACAAACCCTAATAAGTCGTTAAAAAAGTTAAGAAACATGAAAAAATGATCCACATTCAATTATGTAATATTTGCATTAAAAACCGGAAGTATGTCACTGTAGTGTGCAAATTAATTATAATTAGCATAATTAGGCTATATATACACATATATTTATGTGTTGGCAAAACAATATTTAATTTTTTTTTTATAAAATTTTTAAATTTTTTTTAAATTTTTTTTTTTAATTTTTAATTTTAATTTTTTTAATTTTTAATTTGTTTATTTTTATTTTTTTTTGATTTTTGGAAACATTTTGTATTAGTAATTTTTTGTAAACCTTATACTTTTTAAGATATTTGCAAAACAAATTTTCTGGCCCAAGGGAGTGGCCACTTCCGGTGGACCGATTTGAAGTAAAATTCACTGGGACCTCCCAATTTATCCAAAAAGCTTAAATCTGAAGTTTCAGTTCGATTGGTTAAGCCATCTGGGCTGTAGAGAGGACACAGACTGACAGACAGACGGACAGACAGACGGACAGACAGACGGACAGACAGACGGACAGACAGACGGACAGACAGACGGACAGACAGACGGACAGACAGACGGACAGACAGACGGACTGACAGACAGACATCATTTCGAAACCCACTTTTTCGGACTCAGGGGACCTCAAAACAGATAAATCTTCAATAATCTCAAGGTCGAAAATTTTCATGATTACTATACTTTATTTTACTTACGTAAAAGAAAGTAAAAACAGCACAAGCAAAAAAAAGCGAACTGAGGCGAAGAAAGCCGCTGTGTACCGCTTATCTGTTCGAGGTGCGATTTGCATACAATATTTATTGTACAATAGGGGAAATAAATCGTATACAATTTTGATGAGATCTGAATTTTTCGTTGTCTACACCGTACAACTAAAAATTGAATGAGCTTTCCAAAAAAATTAGAATAGTGGTTTAATTTTCTACTTATTCAGAATGAAAAACCAAACAAATTTAATGTTTATCGGGTTATGCGCAATTACGATTGCAATTATTAAAAACAGAAAATTAAAGCGATATAAAATTAAAAATAGGACGATAACGATAGGGAAGGAACTGGCTACAAAGACGAGATTTTGGAGAAAAAGAGGTTAAAGGTCTCGTTTTTAATGAATTAAGATTAGATGGTCCTAAAATGTTTAAAATGTTTTTCAAAAATGATTCTCTCGTATTTGAAAATATAAAAAAGCGTAAAATCACAAATACAACACCAACAAAACAAGACGCAATTTTAGGTAGCTGTCAAAAATATTGTACACACATCTTATGAAAATGCGGTTGGCTCCAATTTCAACACAATATTACATGCAATTTGATTTTCGGACGTTTACACTACACGATTCCCATGCAGCAAAATATTGTACAACAAATATTGAATGCAAATCGCATCGTGTAAAATGACCTTTACACTACACGATTTCCACGCAGCAAAATATTGTACAACAAATATTGCACGCAAATCGCATAGTGTAAAGGCACCATAAAATGAATTTTATGTCGTTTTCGATTGAATCAAAAGAAGCACTCTGAAGGGGAAAATTTTGCTTTTTTTTGGTCCCAATAAGCATTTTTATATTCGATTTTTTCGTCAAATTTCGAAGGATAATTTAAACTTAGTGTCGTTTTTTCCTTCGCTCGAGTTCCAATTTATTAAAAGAAATCGTATGAAACGTGTCGCGAAAACTCGTAACTCAACGAAACTCAATCTAAAAAAATCGTGTGCATGTATTTGTGAATAAAGAATAAAAAAGGCGGGGCTAATTTTGAGCATGTGCATGTATGTGTAAGGCCCGATTGTATGAACACGGATAGATTAAAAAAAATCCGGCGATACAGATTAATCTTCAACCGACGATTCTTTTTTTCGTCGATTGTATAAACACGGATAAAAAAAATTCCATCCTCTGTTTATTGCAGTTTTTATTGCAGTTTATTTTGGAGTGTCAACACTTTTTTGACGTTTCAAATTTAATTTATTGTTTATTTACATTCTTATGTGTGTACTTATTGTACACGAAAGTATTTTTTTATGTTTTTCTGCAATAGAAAAAAAATTTTGAGTTGGGCATTTCAAATTTTACGTTTTTTCGATTCCATTCCGATTTTTTTTGAATAAACGCAACAACAATCAAAATGTTCCGCCGCGCCGAACCAAACAAATAAAATTAAAATTATGTCAAAAAAATAAACAACATTTTCTATCCACTGTTTTAGACAATAAAAAGAGAAGATAAAAACAGCGGATAGAAAAGAATCCTTGGATTAATTTTCGTATTTATCGTCGTTCATACAATCCAAGCGACGATTAATCCGCCGATTAATCTTCTATCCGCGTTCATACAATCGGGCCTAAATGTCAAATTAGAAATACGATTGTAATTTTTATTTTTTTTCTTAATGAAACAAAAGACAAATTCCAATTTGAAATTAATTTTATTAAAATATTGTTATTTTATGTAGATACAAATATTCGTAAATAAATCTAAAAAGAAATAAAAAATGTAATTTAACGTATATACTTAGATAAAGAAAATGGCGTAGGAGTCCTCCTTTTAAGATGCACAGAAAAAGTAAAGTTCCAAGTAAATTGAATCAACATAATTTTATTGATTTTCATGTTTTAATTGAAAATCAAACACAACCACAATTTATTGGTATCAGCATCGAGTGTCCAATTATTTTTTAAACACAAAAAATTACCTTTATAAAAAAATGAATTACAAACGTAAATCTTTTACCCACATTACAACGCAACTGAAAACACTTTACTAAAATATTTTACATCAAACTAAATTCACGTTAGTTAGTTAGTATATTATACACACCAATGCTAACAAGTACAATGAACTTATCTTAAGGGAGTTTTATACGATACTACATGTTGGACGACATGTTCGACAAGACGGAAAGTTCGATCGTGTAAAAGCTATAAACTACGGTCTGATGGACATGTCCGATGAAAATCAAATTTATTTGATTTTTTGACGGTTTGTCTGGTATGTTGGACCATGTAAACGAATGTATGTCGGACTTGGTAAATTTTGTCAACAATTTTTTTTTGACATGTTCACATCGCAGGGCATAATTAAAAACAAACAAGTTTTTACAAACATTTTTAGTAATGGCATTTATAATAATGGATTATAAAAGCTGCAACCAATGCGGCAGTCATCGTTCGGGCATTTGATTTTTTCCCTTGTTCACATGTTTACTGCTTGACGAATAATGAATAATGAAGTCTATCCAACATGTTATTCAGTGTAAAAGCAAATCAAAATTTACCGTTAGTTTGCCATCGTACTTTGTCTTACGACATGTAGTATCGTATAAAACCCCCTTTACGATTATTTTCTCAAAAATCGAACGAAAATACTGTAGCTCAATTTTCAGTTTCGTCTTGTTATACTTGGGTAGTGTATTAAAACGATGTTTGTAACTTTTACATAAATATGTTTGTAGGTTTATTCTGGTTCTGTCATTTTGATGATTGGCTGCCGTTTTCAGTTTTAAAACTTATTACGGCTATTAATTGTTAAGAAGTATCATTAAATTAATCTCAACATTGCATCGAAAACGAATTTTTGAGATTTTATATTTGCAATTTGCTAGTTTTTTATATTTTGACAGATAACCCACAAACATAAAAGAGGATTGAGTTGTTCTTGTTCGATTGACGCCGAAATTGAGATTGCTTTTCATAGAGGGAAAAAAAATCAATCGAAAACGATATTAGATACATTTTTCAATTGTGGCCAATTAGGATGGAATTTGGCTATTTTTATCGGATTTTAGTGAAATTTGAGATGTGCGTTGGAAATAGGATTGTAAAATGGTTTTAATGTGAAGTTCTGGAATTTGGCCAAATAGGATGAAACTTGACTATTTCTTAACCGATTTTACTGAATTTTGACATGTGTGTTGGAATTAGAATTCTAAAATGATTTTCAAATTCTGGGAAATGGCCATGTAGGATGGAACTTACTCGATTTTAGTGAAATTTGAGTTGCGCGAAGGAAATGGGATTCTAAAATGATTTTTAAATAAAGTTCTGAATTACGGCGAATTAGGATGGAACTTGGGTATTCCTTAACCGATTTTAGTGTAATTTGGCAAGCCGAATGGAAACAGGGGCGCCGGGTGAAATCCGGACGGTAAAGTTTAGCAGTAGTAAACAATTCTATGAAATTGTAAATAAATGAAAGTTTATGCGACAAATATTTCATATCGATCAGAAATTTTCCGTTAAACCTTCATAAAAAATAACTTGAGTAACTTTGACCATTTTTTGAGTTTATTCTAAATTTTACATCGAATTGTTTATTATGTAAATTTAACGTCGGGATTTCATGAAATGCCTCAGGACTCTAAAATGATTTTTAGATAAAGTTCTGGAATATGGCCAATTATTATAAAACTTGACTATTTTTTAACTGGTTTCAGTTAAATTTTATATGCGTGATGAAAATGGGATTCAAAAATGGTTTTTGGATAAAATTCTGGAATATGGCCAAGTAGGATGGAACTTGGCTATTCCTTAACCTAGTGTGATGAAATCCGTTATGTGCGTTGGAAATGGGATCCTAAAATGATTCTTAGATGAAGTTCTGAAATTCGGCCTGCTAGGATAGAACTTAGCTATTTTTTAACCGATTTTAGTGAAATTTGAAATTTGCGATGGAAACAGGATCCTCAAATTAACTTTAGAAAAGTTCTGGAATAGGGCCGTTTAGGATAGAACTCGGCTATTCCTTAACTAATTATGATGAAACTCGACCATCTTTACGGAAATAAGGTTCTAAAATAATTTTTCTAATTCCGGGACTCTTCACTACCGTTAGAAATTTTACTAAAACTGCGTGTGGTGTCATTCAATTTATTTATTTTCCTTGGATTGTGATTAAATTTTCATTCAAATGTATATATAAAAAATATATCAATATGTGAAACCTCAACAGCTGCCAGCCTACACAGGCTTATCATAAAAGCTATTGTCTGTTGAGGTTTCTGTGAACCAGGCAGCTGTTGAGGTTTATCCGCTTTGAGGTGGATCGAAAATCAGTTAAGAAATAGCCATCATGATAATTTGTCAAATCCCAGAATTTAATCTTAAAATCATTTTCACCATCCCATTTCCAACACAAGTCTTATTTTTCTAAAATCCTTTAATTTAAACAATAGTCAATAACCATCGTATTTGGCCATATTCCAAAATTTCATCTTAAAATCATTTTAAAATCCCATTTCTAATGCTCATCTCAAATTTACTCATACTCCTAACTTATCCAATTTGAAGTCAAGTTCATCGCTATTTCGGTATTTCTGAAGAGTGACGAAATAAGTGGTATTCAGAGAATAGATCATATCTTTGATAGCCCGTTTTGTTTATTGAAAAATTCACTTTTATGTGATTAAACAAATTTAAAATGTTTATACGTTTATGTTACATTATACCTTGGAGGGGGGAGGGGTTCTGGAATATGTTAAGGAAATTGGATTCCATATGAACTCAAGCCAAGAGATGTCGAACGACATTTTCCCACGTGCAAACAACTACTTCAAAGACAAAATCGGACAGGATTTTTGCATCGAATCATGACGGGGACGAAAAGTCGATTCACTACGACAACCCAAAGCGCAAAAAATCGTGCTGTAAGCCCGGTCATGCATCAACTTCAACGGCCAAACCGAATATTCAGGCAAGAAGCTAATGCTGTGCATCTGGTATGATTAGTTCGGAGTGATCTACTATGAGCTACTCCAGCCTAACGAAACCATCACTGGAGAACGTTATCAACAACAATTGATGCAATTAAGCCGAGCTTAGAAGCTCAAACGCCCACAATATGCCAAAATACATGACACAGTGATCTTTAAGCACGATAACGCTGGGCCACATGTTGCAAAAGTTGTCAAGGAAACTTTGGAGGCGCTTCAATGGGATGTTCCACCCCATCCGCTGTATTCACTAGACATTGCTCATTCCAACAATCGCTTGTTCCGATCAATGACTCATGGCCTGGCCGAGCAGCATTTCACTGCTTTCGAAGAAGCCAAAAATTGATTGATTCTTAAATCGCCACTAAAGATGAGGAATTTTTTCGACGCGGAATCCGTATGCTGCCTAACAGTTGGGAAAAAGTCGTAGCTAACGATGGACAATACTTTGAATAAAATACATTGTTCTCTGAATAAAGCTTTGAAGTTATAAAAAAACCCACAAAACTTATTTGTATGTACACCTAATATTTGAATAAAATCTATTAAGGTCGCTGCACTAGTATGGATTTAAATCCGTACAATCTGATTCCGAACAAAGCGTTTATTTTTTGGTATGGTTATGTTGGTTTTCTGTGGATATTTTGCTTAATGTTGAAATAATTTTAACTCGAGAGGAAAAATAGGGAATATTTCTTTCGGTCACATGACAATATTTGGGTAATTTCAATGGATGAGTGACCGGAGTTAGATTGTACGGATTTATATCCATACTCGTGCAGTAAATTTTTAAACTTTTTTTTAATGTTTGTTGATTAAAGAATTTGGTTCATCAAATGTACTCCTGTTAAGGTGCCTTTACACTATGCGGTTTTCTTGCAATAATTATTGTACAATAGGGGAAATAAATCGTACGCAATTTTCTCCGCAGTTTTGATGAGATTTGAATTTTTCGTTGTCTACTAAAAATTGAATGAGCTTCCAAAAAATAATTAGAATAGTGGTTTAATTTTCTATTTATTCAGACTGAAAAACCAAACAAATTTAATGTTAATCAGGATATGCGCAATTACGATTGCAATTATTAAAAACAGAAACTTAATGCGACATAAAATTAAAAATAGGACGATGTAGGGAAGGAACTGGCTACAAAGACGAGATTTTGGAGAAAAGTACATATATTCAAAGTCTTGTTTTTAATGAATTAAGATTAGATGGTCCCAAAATGTTTAAAAATTATACATGGATGACTCCCTCGTCTTTCGAAATATTATTAAAAAGCGTAAAATCACAAATACAACATCAACAAGACACAATTTTAAGGTATCTGTCAAAAATAGTGTATGTACACACATTTTATGAAAATGCGGGTTCAATTTGATTTTCTGACGTTTACACTACACGATTTCCACGCAGCAAAATATTAAAGGCACCATTATCAAAAGAGCTCGATCAGCCAAGCTGAAGCGTTTTCTGTAATTTCATTTATGTACATGCTGCAAAATCCACAAAATCTTTTTTTGGATTTATTCTGTTTTCTCTTCATAGTAAAAAAAACAAAATTATTTTTTATGTGTGCTTTAATTTTTATTTCTGACTTATGTATATATCTACCCAAAAACATCTATAATTCCAAGACGAATTATAGTTTGTTATTGAATGAAAACGACCACTGAAGGTAGTATTGGTAACTAAATGACGACGGCAACGTTGTATATTATTTGACATTTATTTTCATACAAATGCATATTTACTTTTTATTTTTACACTCTTGACAAAAATATTGTATTAGTTCAAATTCATTTTTGAATTTAATAAAAAAATAATTAAGATAATATAAATTTAAAAGATGTCTTGATGTTGAAAATTGAATTGTGCCTTAATACTTTTATATTTAACGTGTTTAAAGCATTTAAATATGTACGATTTTTGTGTTTTTTAAAACAATGAAATGTGCTACTTTTTGGTCTACTAGTGTTATAAAGATAGGTTAAATCCACAGTACTATGTAAAAAAAAATTTAATATGGCGGACATAGTGACCAAACAAATCGTGTTTGTTAGTTTTGCGTAATAATTTTGAGTGTTGAGTGAATATAATTAAAATTTTGTGAAAAATTCTACTGACTTTAATTCAAAATAATTAATAATGTATCATTGTTTAAATATTTCATAAACTTTCAGTCACGATCTCCGCCATTGTTGTTGTTGTAATTTTTTGACATCCTGCGCAATATATTACCTTATATTATGTGTACTGTGGGTTAAATCTTTTTCCTGTCGAACACTTAACACACTACGCACAGTGCATTATCGAAAACATCTGTACGACAAACATATCACATCTTGTTTTCTGGTGTACAATTAATTAAATTATTTCATTAAAACTAAATAAATTTAATTATTTATTACACTGACATGTTTAGGTAAAGGCCAAGCGAGTCATTGTCTTCAAACATTTATCTCGAATAACGAATGACGAACAAATATTTAGCGTATTTTGTACGCTAAAAACTACTTTAGTACTTTTGTAAATTACAACAAAAATTGCACTAACCAGAAAAATTAAGTAATTCAAAACGTAATTTGAATTATTTAATTCAAGCTCGAACAAATAAAATACTATTTATGTAAATGTTAACAGAAAAACAGGAGAATTAACAACATAAAACCTATAAATTAAATCGAAAAAATAATTCTCGACTTATATTCTAGAGAAGAAAAAAATATCCAAATGTTTACATCCATACATTACAAATTTTTCTCAACAAAATTGAAAATATACTGATTGTTGTAATTTATTTTGTTGTTCAAACATACCCATAAATAGGTCTTGTTTTATTCGATATTATTATAAGTACGGCGTTGCCGTGATGTAAATTGTTGTTGTTTCTAATGTATTTTTTGTTTTCTAATACCAAAACAAATTATATTAGTGTTGGTTAATTTTCTTATTGAAAGTCTATATGTACACAACCAACACTATAACCAGTGGTCACTTTGTACCTTTAAATTTTGAATAGTTTCTACCCCAAAAACATCTATAATTCCAAGACGGACTATACAAAATTTAAAGGTACAAAGTGACCACTGGTCATAGTGTTGGTTGTGTACATATACGCCTTCAATAAAAAAATTACCCAACACTAATGTAATTTGTTTTGGTTTTAAAAAACAAAAAATACATTAGAAACAACAACAATTCTGATGTACGGCAACGCCGTATAATAATATCGAAATAAAACAAGACCTATTTATGAGTGTGTTTCTTGGAACAACAAAACAAATTACAACAACAATCAGCATATTTTGTTGAGAAAAATTTGTAATGTATGGATGTACCATTTGGATATTTTTTTTTCTCTAGAATATAAGTCGAGAAATATTTTTTCGATTTAATTTAGGGACAATTTAAACGGGCATACAAGAAAAAATTTTTGGCGACAAACATTAGCATCAAAAATAATAAATTGGCATCACAAATAATATTTTGACACCACATATGAAAAAACAAACAAATATTTTTGAAGGACATTATTAAATACTGTGGCGACAAATATTGACATCAAAATTAATAAATTGGCAACAAATATAATATTTTGGAACAGAAAAAAATAATTTTTAGTAGTAAAAAAAAAAAAAAAATCGAGACAAAAAATTAAATTTAATCGATTTTGTATTATGTATTTAATATTTGATGGGGGATCGATATAAAATATTGCAGTGTCATTAATAAATGGCTGGCAATAAACCGGCACACAAAAAATTAATATTTGAGATACAAAAAAATGATAAAACGGCACAAATTAATGTGCAACAAACAAAAATTTCTTGGCATCATAATAATAATTTGGCAACATTTATAATTTTTTGGCACTATTGGAAGGGTACACAAAAATTATTTTTTGGCATCGAAATAAACATTTTGGGCGACACAAATAATTAACTGGCAACAAAGTTATAAATAAATAAATTAAAAATTAAAAAAATTAAATTAGTTTTAAAATATTCTGGAAAATGGAGATCCCTAATTTAACTTGGAATTGTAGAGGCTAACGGCTTCGGTAACTCTCACGGGCACGCGGGAGGTCGCTTCGCTCCCCCCCGCTTAGCCCTCCGAGGGGCCTTAGATTTAAACTTCGAGGGACGTAGGAGCCAGGATAGGCAAACATGTCGCACTGCGTGCCGCACGTAGGAGCGGATTATATAGAATCTATTAATGACACTGCAATATTTTATATCGATCCCCCATCAAATATTAAATAATTTGTATCGATTTTTTTTTTTTTTACTCTAAAAATCATTTTTTTCTGTTCCAAAATATTATATTTGTTGCCAATTTATTAATTTTGATGTCTATGTTTGTCGCCACAGTATTTAATAATGTCCTTCAAAAATATTTGTTTGTTTTTTTCATATGTGGTGCCAAAATATTATTTGTGATGCCAATTTATTATTTTTGATGCTAATGTTTGTCGCCAAAAAAATTTTCTTGTATGCCCGTTTAAATTGTCCCTTAATAAATTCTATATAATCCGCTCCTATGTGCGGCACGCAGTGCGACATGTTTGCTTATCCTGGCTCCTAAGTTAAATTAGGGATCTCCATTTTCCAGAATATTTTTAAACTAATTTAATTTTTTTATTTATAAATTTGTTGCCAGTTTATAATTTTTGTCGCCCAAAATGTTTATTTCGATGCCAAAAAATAATTTTTGTGTACCCTTCCAATAGTGCCAAAAAATTATAAATGTTGCCAAATTATTATTGTGATGCCAAGAAATTTTTGTTTGTTGCTCATTAATTTGTGCTCCTGTTTTTCTGTTAACATAAATAGTATTTTATTTGTTCGAGCTTGAATTAAATAATTCAAATTATGTTTTGACTTACTTAATTTTTCTGCCTAGTGCAATTTTTGTTGTAAATTTCTCAACAAAATACGCTAAATATTTGTTCGTCAATCATTAGTCGAGATAAATATTTCGAGATTCGAGAGATAAATGTTTGATGAAAATGATTCGATTGGCGTTTACCTAGAATGTCAGTGTAATAAATAATTAAATTTATTTAGTTTTAATGAAATAATTTAATTATTTGTACACCAGAAAACAAGATGTCATAGTAATTTGTCATACAGATGTTTTCGATAATGCACTGTGTGTGCACGTGTAGTGTGTTTGACAGGAAAAATATTTATAACCTATCTGTATTACACTCGTAGACCAAAAAATGGAACATTTCATTATTTTAAAAAATATGAATAATCGCACATATTTCAATGCTTTACTACACGTTAAATATAACAGTATTAAGACACAATTCGATTTTCAACATCAAGACATCATTTAAATTTAAATTATCTTTATTATTTTTTTATTAAATTCAAAAATGAATTTGAACTAATACAATATTTTTGTCAAGAGTGTAAAATAAAAAGTAAACATGTGTTTGTATGAAAATAAATGTCAAGTAATATGCAACGTTGCCGTCGTCATTTAGTTACCAATACTACCTTCAGTGGTCGTTTTCATTCAATAACAAACTATAATTCGTCTTGGAATTATAGATGTTTTTGATCTACCCCAAAACCTGCTAAAATTCTCTTTAGAAAGCCTGCTCATTTTGCTGATACGCAGATACATACTTATAAACCTCAACGTTGAGGCGTAGTAGTGACTACGAAAAACCATAGAAAAAAAATTTAAATTTATTTGTTTATCACTAACACCACCCCACGTATAGGTCACACACACTACTAACATCGATAATTTGAGCATTTTTTACTCTCTATTGTTTGCAAACCTACTAACACCACACCATGTATTTATCATACATAGTATACTGCTAACGCCGATGATATTTGAGCATTTTTACTCTCTATTCCTTGCTTTGATCTAAAACAAAATTTCAAACATGTTTTTTTGTTTTTCTTAATGACATTGCCTTGCCACATGATTTGTGTTGTTTTTTTGTAGAGAAATGTAAAAAAATCGGTCAAAAACAAACCCGGCAATATAAATGTGTGCCGTCAATATTGCACAATAAATTCCAAAATCTTGAATAAAATTTGAGTATACATATTGTGCAATGTTATGACGTCACACAATTATATTGCGCAATTTAATTGTACGTGAATACCAGCCTTAAAGGGAATATTTCCGAATAAATTATTTCCGAACAATTCAACAAGAGAATTGTAGAAGGTTTTGATCTACCCAACCAACACTATTATCTATTTGGTCCTTTTAAATTTTGTTGACCTTGAAATTATTATTATTGATTTTTATTTTTTTTAATCAATTTATTTTATTACAACTGAGACCGTGCTCATCTAACAATTTTTCTTTCAAATACAAATTTTTATATCTAGTAAAATTCACGTTTGTTGGGGTGTAACCCACTGGTTAGCCCCATAGTTAATTAAACCTATTTACTAATTTTAGTTTGGTAAGTTCACTAGGAGTCTTCTTTCGACGACAGGGGTATCTATCATATGGCGAATTTAGGGGTTTCTATGTTCCTGGAGCCTTATTTCGTATTTTGCGGCATACATTTTTATTTCAGTTTTGATGTATTCCATCCGTAGGTCCCTGTGGAGGTCTTCATTTCTTGAGTACCACGGAGCATTGACGATGCTACGAAGAACCTTGTTTTGAAACGTCTGTATCATTTTGACGTTTGTTTGCTTGGTACATCCCCAGAGTTGTATACCGAAGGTCCACATCGGCTTCAAAATTTGCCGATATAGCAGCAGCTTATTGTGAACTGTAAGCTCAGAGCCTCTACATATGAGCCAATACATTTGTCTGAACATTATGTTAAGTTCTTCTTTTTTCTTTTTGACATGCTCTCTCCGCTTGAGCTTGGCATCGAGGGTCATGCCAAGGTATTTAGCTGTATTTGCATATGGCACGACTCACGAGTTAATTTCTATAGGTAAATTTTGTCTCATTAAGCTTGATTCGCCAACGCTTTGTCCAGTTACAAACCGCATTAGTCATCCTCTGGAGTTTGCTCGGTGCATCAGCTACATTACTTCCAACTGCCATAATTGCTGTGTCACCTGCAAAGGTGGCTATGGTTCCTTCATTTGTGGTTGGTATGTCCCTTGTATATAGTAAATACAGGATCGGCCCTAATGGTGAATTCAGCGAGAAAAATTTGCTAGCTCGTGATCACGAATTATTGAAATTTCGTCAACATTTTTACCCCCACCAATTTTTTGTTTACTTTTTTAAAAGAGCAACCCTAAGAAAAAGTAAACAAAAAATTGGAGGGGGTAAAAAAGATGACGAAATTTCAATAATTCGTGATCACGAGCTAGCAAATTTTTCTCGCTGAATCCACCATAAGGCACTCCCCTGCGGGACGCCGGCAGAAATTTTCTTTAGCTCAGAGTATTCATCCTCATATTTCACTCGAAAGTGTCTAATGGATAAATAATATCTTAGTATGGCATAGAATTGTCTCGGTAGATCTCTATGCAGCTTGTATTCCAGACCATTGTGCCAAACTTTATCGAATGCTTGCGCGACGTCCAGGAATATGCTTGAGCATACTTTTTTACGTTCTAACGTTCTTTCATATATGTTGGTGATTCCATGGACCTGTTCAATAGTAGAATGCTTTTCTCTGAATCCAAATTGATGTGGAGGAATTAGTTGTCGGTCCTCAATTATTGGTTTAAGTCTCTTTAGTAATAGTTTTTCAAAGAGTTTTGACATAATTGGCAGCAAAGAAATTGGCCTGTATGATTTTTTATCGTTAGGTGGTTTATCTGGTTTTGATATCATGATTACTTTTGCTTCTTTCCCTCTATGCACGATTCCGAGTCAATTTTGTGAACGCAAATTGAATCAAAACTGACACCACAATTTTTAAATGAAAACACAATATTTGCATGATACACATACAAATACATATATTTTCCTGAAAATTCAAGATGTTAATTGTTTTTCATTTCTTTTCATTGTTTATTTATTCTGTGACAGCACGTCCAGTCTTTCTAAATCATTTAAGATTCCATGTACTACAGTGGACGAGTTTAAAGAACTAGAGAAGCTTATTAAAAGCTACTCGTATGTCAGCGCCAGCCGCCAGTTAACAATTAATAAATTTTCCGAAAAAAAAAGTTTTTTTTATTTTGACTTTGTGTTTTATATGTATAGTATTCTGCCTCACTATAATATCGCAACTGTGTCTCAAAATGAATTCACCTTTTAGAATTTAAAATGAGATAAAAATAAGTATCAAATTAGAATTACAATTGTGTGTCAAAACTATCACCCCTATTATGATTGTCGAGTCGATTGACAATCGACACGACTCTGTGTTGGGTTCTCAGTTTTTCATTTAATATTAACAATACGAAAAATAAAAAGCCAACAGAGAGTAGTGTCGATTGTCGATCGACTCGACATTCATAATAGGGGTGTATATCTCTATTGCGAAGTAAAATGGAAACAACATTTTGTTTCGAAATTTTTTCTAATCACCCTTATTGTGGTTGTCGTATCGACAACAATATCACATCGACTGCAAAATTTGGTATTGTGATTGTCGATATCAAACGACGTTTGTCGTTAAAACGTCATATTTCTGTCGATGAAATTTTAGTTCGCGACACGACATTTTATTGGCCATATTTAACAAGTCATTTAATAAAAACACAGTTTACACCAATTTTTAAGAAAAAAAACTATTTATTTAATTATTTAATAATTTCTCTATATCCAAAATACATCCAAACATAATTTATATTTAAAATTTATAATAAAATTTTTTTCGGATGCACGGCAGTTTTCCTTCGCCATTTTCCCTATTCTGAACCAATAAAGATTTTAAAATTTTAAAAATTTCACGACACGTAAATTACGTTACTTTACACAATTATACTATTTCTTGGAATTAGATAATTTAAAAAATGCAAATTTTGTCGTTTTTTATTTAAATTAAATGGTACACAAAAAAACGTAAACAACAATATTTGTCATTTTGACAGAAGTTTTCAAAAATTTAATTCACGATTGCTAAGATAACAACAAAAATTCACAGTAACTCGGTTGATTTTTATATTAATATGGCAATATTTCTGAGTCGTTTCGACGTCCTTAGGCAATGCCAAACTAAAATCGACACGACAAGGCAAAGTCGTGTCGATTGTTAATCGACGCGACAACCACAATAGGGGTAAATATTTTCACACCAGTTGTCTTTAAAACGATAAAAAACGTACACACAAACTTGATTCAAATTTAACCTCGCCATATATTAGATACTTCTTTTTAGAGTCAATTTTGTTTCACCTTGTTTAGAGGGTTCCATTGATGCGGAACATGTTTTAACCGAAAGGTTGCCTAGGTAGTTAGGCTAACTAGATATCTGTTGATTGATTCATTTTTAATTTCTTTAAGAAGGGATTTTAGACTGTTACATAAATTGTTAAGAATGGTTTTGTTTTCCGGTGTTCGATTAATTTGCCAGGTTTTACGAGCTCGCCGTTTTTTTCTTACCAAGTCTCTAACTTCCATTGGGTAGGATATGCTAAGCGTCTTCTTATTTTGTAAAATGGGGGTGCTTGCCAATGCAGCATAGTGAATTATTTCATTGAGTTGTAATTCGTCTTCCAACTGTCGAGAATTTCTTATCGGTACCTGGAGATTGATTTTGTCCTCCATTAATTCACGAAAGAGATCCCAGTTTGTTTTTGAATTTGTTAATCTGGGTGCTCTTTCCCTTTGAATTACCGTTTCACTGACTGTCATGATAACCGGTGAGTGATCCGATACTAGAGAATTGCTGTTTTCAATCTGAATATAGTTCTGAGATATACATACATCTTGCTACATAAAAGTCGATTTGATCCGGTATCTTAGCTTCATCACTGGGCCAGTATGTTGGGGAACCACCAGAGTAAAATTCACATTTTGATGTCTGCCCTGCTTGAAACAATTCTTTACCCTTTGACGTGGTAAGTCTAGATTTCGCGGGGTTTTTCGCATTAAAGTCACCTCCAATAATAAAATCACGTCCTAGCGATTTAAATAGTTTAATGTAGTACTCCCTTTTCAACTTATGCCTGGGAGGACAGTACATTGCGGAGACAATAAGCTGTCTGTGTTTAATGTGAATCCTAACAGTAGTGACTTGCATTGTTTCTTCTTCGATGCCGAACCACCTCTTGCTCTTTCCGCTGGATGAATGGAATGATATAAGTTATAACCCCGGATTTTAACAAACGAAGATTTAACAAAATGGCTTTCGGATATTAGAAAAATGTCGATTTTTTCTATATTTAAAAATATTTCTATTTCTGGAATACGTTGCATAAGCCCATTCGCATTCCAGATTGTTATTCTGAAAGTTGTGTTCTTACTTAACATTTTTTATCGGATTGCGTTGTGGCTTGTGGGAGTTGCATTTTCTTCAGTTGATCAAATATCCTGTTGTTCAGATTACTTTGGTCATCTAGCCGCTTTGTAATAGCTTCGATGCTGTTCATAATGTTTTCCATAATTCGATTATTTTCAGAGCCCATATATTTGGTTGAACCCGAGCCTTTCACTACCTGAGCAAATGTTCTTCTTTGCTCTACGTTGCTTGGTTGTGGATTTTGATCCATCCGATTTGATGTTTAAATCCTTTGAATTTCATGATTTTGCAGTTGATTTCGTGATTTATCTCTTAATTTTTGTACGTGTTTAGCAACCTCACAGCCCTGATAATTAGCCGGATGTTGACCTTTACAATTTATACACTTAGCTGCCACATCTCTCCCTATTGTACATGCCTGGGTATAATGTTTACCTGAGCATTTTACACATCTTGGATCCCGTCTGCAATATTTTTGGGTGTGATTAAATCCCTGACATTTCTTGCATTGGAGTATGCCACTACACGTTCTCCTCATTGGTTCAATTTTTACCTTCATGTGAAGAATTCCTTTTAAACCATAAATGTTTTGAACATTCTCTTTGTTATTAAATACCAGCATAAAAAGAGGGAGTCCCCTTTTATTGAAAGTTTGGTTTCCTTCTTGGTTTTCTATTCTCTCTTTTTTATTTTTTAATGCTGAGTTTATGACATAGGAACATAGGAACATAGGAAGATAGGGAGTGTGACACGACCAACCAAATTATTTAAAATATCACAAGCCCCGCCTATTACTTTCATGCTCTAGTTGAAAAATGTCTTACTTTTGATCAAAGTAGGCTAGTAGGCGGGGCTTGTGATATTTTAAATAATTTGGTTGGTCGTGTCACACTCCCTATCTTCCTATGTTCCTATGTCATAAACACAGCATTAGTCTTCCATTATTTCTTGGCTTGAGCAAGTGTGATGCAAACCTCTTACCATAACTTTTATAGGTCGAGCCTGTTTGTCCTCATAGGTAAACCATTGATACTTTTCAGCATTCAGCTTCATAGATAATGTTCTATAGGTTTCTGTGTCCAGAGTATTAATTTTCCAAACGTCATTGTTTAGCACTGTTACCCTATATTCTTTGTTAGTAACCGATTTCATCAGTAACTGAATTTTTGGGTAACTGGTTACTCCCATGATATTTATTGGTGGGGGTGGTTTTTCTTTCGGTTGCACCAGTTTTGGTGCAATGTTCTTGGTAGATTTACTACCTTTCGGTTGATTGACCTCGGGTTGGACAACTTCCAGTTCGGTACGTGTAGTTCCACTGACATTTAGTTGTTCAACCTCAGGTGACGATTCAGCTTTTCTTTTCTTACCCTTCCTGGACTGTTTTTCTTCTTTAGGATACAGTCCGTCTCCCTTTCTAATTCATCCTCATCAGTGAAATAGTTGACTTACTCTGGTTCAAAACTCTCTATTTCGCTATGTTCTTTAGCATCCCGATTCATTTTTAGAAGTTCATTTTCTCGCTTTAGATACTAAATTTCTTCGCTTAGCTTAGCAAATGATTGCTCCATCTTCTGTAGCCTCCCCAAGAGATCCATATTATTCTTTTCTAAGGATTGTATCAAAAAGAAAGTAGCCACAAAAAAAAAAGCAATTTTAAACACAAAAAAACAATTTTAAGTATTATAAAATGATGTTTTATCATAAAGCAGACTTCTAATTAGCAGATTTTATGTTTAAAATATTTAAGAAATTATTTTCTAAATACATTGCGAATTTTTAATTTGATGCCTTAACTTAGATTCTGCACAGTAGTTTTATTAATTTGTCTGGTTGCTTTGGACTAACTTTTTGAACTTTGATAAATTTTCTGCTAGTTTACCATTATTTTTCAAGTAACGCTTCGAAATTGCCCAATATCTTTCAATTGGTCAAAGTTCTAGTGAATTTGGCGGATTCTACTGTTTTTCCACAAAATTGATGCAGTGGCTTTTTAACAGCTCCAAATTTATAATGGGCAGTTGCACGGTTTTAACATACAATTTTTTGTTTTCACTTCGTTTCGCAAATGTTTGTTTCTTATACGTCTTCAAGTCACGCCTTATTTTACCCGCTGGATCATTCCTATGCTAGTACCACCCACATAAATCTCTGACAGACATTGATTTGTTTTTGCGAATTTCACTCACAGTTTTGGCTCTAATTTGGGATTGCTGGGACCTTATTTTCGACCGTTTTTTCGCAAATCCTTTACCGTACCATGTTCCCCAGACTTATTAATTATTTTTCTCACTGCATTTTTACTTATATTTTCGCGCTTAGCTAAATTTCTAAACGAAACACCGTTTTAAATGCAAAATTTGTGCAAAATACATTTACGCATTTCTTCTTTAATTCGTGACAATATTACAACTGGGTAACAAATTGTAAAAATCACACACAATATTTACCTACAAAAGGCTATTCTATCTAACGGCACTTTTCCGTTACAATAGAATTAGAGCAAGGCGAAGAAAACTAAATTTTTTTGTGGATACTTTCTTTTCGATACAGTACTTAGGTCAACAGTTCTTTCACTGAATCCTGCTGCTCGCAGTGTAAAATTTCCGCTGGCATCACTTCTTTCATGCAGTGTTTGGCCCTCCTCTAAAGAAAGCAATACGCCTTATAGTTTGGTAGTAATCAAATCGAAAATTGGAAACCGATGAAAGTAAGCTTTGCTTTTTACAAGTTTTCACGTTTACACATTATATAATTTTTTAGAGAATCAACACCCAGGTATGTATGTATTTTTATTTTCTTGTATGTCTCTATTTTTTTAAGGGGCCTAATTTTTTCTTCTGCGCCCGGGGCCTCAACCGACCTTAATCCGCCACTGCGGTACTGCAGAGTCAATTTGTAGTTGAGTCGAAAGTGTCGAAACTAAGTTGAAACCGAGTTAACATTGATTACTTCTGCCACCATTATGTTTTAAAAACAAACAATATGAAAATTAAATTAAAAATCTAGTAAACGTCAAATATGAAAAAATCCAAAATGGAGATACGCTTACCTCGCATTCGAAAAAAATTAAAAGTAATGTTCTTGTTTTCTTTGAATTAATTTTTGTTGTTGGTTTTTAACTCGACTCCGTTTTTATTGCATTTTGTTAGAGTTAAGTTAGGTCGACTCCACATTTTTTTAGGATCGAGTCGAGTTAACTATAAGATGACTTATCGCCTCGGTGGCACAATTGTTAGTATGCTTGCTTCAAGCCCCGGAGGTCCCGGGTTTGATTCCCGGCGGGTGATGAAAAAATCACGGCGGTTAATGTAGGATTAATGAATTAATCACTCATTATCCGTTAAAAAAATGATTACGAAACTTCAATATGAAGCGGCCAAATCCCTCTATGGGATGTAGTGCCAGCGAAAGAAAAAAAAAAAAACAAGCCGATGGGACGTAGGTACTAACACAGAATGTGACAAAGTTTACTGTAAAACCAGTTTGCCCAACAAGGTGGGAAAGCAGAATCTCTGCCTTAAAGCCTCTAAGATTTCAGCTAGAACAAATATACGATGCACTAGTAAGCATCCATTTAGATATTAATCGGGACAGCCACACAAAATGTGAAGCAGGAGCCTTTGTTAAAAGCATTTTATCATTTAAATTTATTTGTAGCCTCGTTTTGTGGTACGATATACTATTGAAAGTCAACAGTGTTTCGAAATTAATGCAAAATCCAAAATTGAATGTGTTAGCGTGTCTTAGCGCGTTGGAAGAGCTGCTTGATTTTTTAAGAAGTTACCGAACTGATTCATGTTTCCTGAAAGTAATCGAAGAAGCCAAAGTAATTGGTGAAGCCATTGAAATTGAATGTCAGTTTCCTGCAATTTCAACTGTTCGCCCTAGAAAAAAGAAAAGGAGTTTCGATTATGAATCCGAAGATCAACCTATCTTAGACCCACAACATAATTTCAAAATTAATGTCTTTAATGTCATTCTCGACACAGCCATTAATTCAATTTCAGACAGATTTGAACAAATGAAATCACATACTACAACATATAAATTTCTTTACAATATATTTGATTTAAAAAATAAAAACCGCTCGGATATTTTAAAAATGTGTAAGGATTTAGAAGCAGTATTAACTGATGGGGATAACATGGATATTGATGGAACAGAACTATGTGAAGAAATCATTAGTTTTTCGGTTTTAATGTCATGTCAAATGGAACCTAAACAAGTTCTAAACCACTTACATCAAATCCAAATGATAACAGTTTTCCCTAATTTATCTATTGCATTGCGAATCATGCTAACATTGCCAGTAGGAGTGGCTACTGGAGAACGGAGTTTCTCCAAACTTAAAATTATTAAAAATTATTTAAGGTCGTCAACAGGACAGGAACGCTTAGTAGGATTAGCAATGATATCAATAGAAAACAATATTTGTTCATCTTTAGATTATAATGAACTTGTTACCAATCCGCCAATCCACACTGGGTCTCATTTGATACTGGTTTCTGGTATCAAAATACCAAACGCATCCACACACAGTCTCAAATGAATCCGGATTCTTCAATAAATGTATATGCATGTGTATGTCGAAAACCAATGCCTATTAGTCTCATGCTATGAAGAAATTCTATATACGTGTCATGCGAGACAGTCATTGATAAGTCGTCGGTTTGTCGCCAATGACTTTCCTGCTGGGATGTATCATGCACCCAGTGCTGCCAGATCGACAGATTTGTCTGTTTTTGACAGATTTTTGATCTTAAAACAGGAAAACCACTGAGATATATACATGGATACGGCATAGGCAAAAATTCATGGTACAAGAAAAAAAACGAAGAAGAAAAAAAGCTTGCTTCTGTGTGCCAGAAAACGTATTTATTTTCCTTGTCTTGAATTGGTTTCGAATTTTCGGAAATGAAATCATATAAACCTAACCTTCGTACCGCTATAATTACATAGTAGGCTATGACCTTCGAGTCAATAAATGCGTTGTTTTTTTTCAATACACTACTTTCACATTTCTGTTTTTACAAATGTTTAGTAAACAAGTTTGTTTATGTTCCAAAGTTTGACGTTTCACAAATTTTTTTTTATTTATTTTCCAGGTGTGTATTGAAAATTTCAAGGAAAAATAGTGAGAAATAATTTAAATATTTTCCGAAGATAAGTAGTGCAATGTGTGAATAGTTCAAATAATGCTTCAATTAGTTAATCAGTCTCAAAATCTTTGTATGTTTAATGAGTCAAGCGCAAGTTTAATATTAACAAAATTATTTTCGAATCCAGTACGGCCCTTTTTCGGAATTAGCTTTCGTTATGTTTGGTTGCTAAATAATAACAAACACTAGTTAGAATATAGAGCTGTTTCCCCTAAATATTTTGACAGCTAAATTCACCGAAGCTGCAGGCCAAACATTTAAGAATTATTGCTGTGGGACAAATAAATAGGATTCACTGATAGTATAACAATACCAAATTATTTTAAAAACGTTTCTAAAGTTAAGTATATTGTACAAATTTAATTTTGTTGCTTTAATATAGAAAATAAGAAAACATATTTATGTTTGGCCTACACCGTTAGTGGTCAATTTACTTCATTTGACGTTTGAGGAAACAGCTCTATTATATATATTTATTAGAGCACAACTCATCGGTATGGCGTTCTATATCTAACTGACCCAACATACATATAACAGTATATGAGTATAACAGTATAACATCTTCCCTGTTTTAATTTTATTTAAAAATAATATAGTTATATAATTCAAAGTTTTACAGATATCTAAATTATTTTTTTTAAACTACTTATATAATTCAAAATCATCAAATTTTTTTGGAAGTTTTATATTTCGTTTCGGACGACTTGTTGATGGTTGATTGGCTTCCAAAACCTCGTTTGTGTTGATATTTTGAGTCAACATTTGAGTTTTACCAGTAGAATCGTTGGCAGTATTCTGAGAATTAAACTGTGTTGATACGTTTTCCGAGTTTGCCGTATTATGTTCGACTATTTCGGCTTCCGAAGTACGAGGTTTGATATGTACCATATTTCGTCGATATACATTCCCTTTAACATTCACCAAATACGATCTATCTTTAAGCTTTTGTTGTATAATTCCTTTTGACCATAGTTTGTTGGATTGTGGATGTGCTTGAACGGCCACATGTTGTCCAATTTCTAATTCAGGTAACTGTTTTGTTTTTTTATCAAAATAGAATTTACTACCACGACGTAATTGTACCATTTGTTCTGGTACACATTCCACAATTTTCGGACTGTACTCCTGTATAGCTGTAGGTATAGAAGTTCGAGTTTTTCTAGAGAAAATTCTTTACACTGGACTCGAATTCATTTTGTTCGGAGAATTACGTAGATGTAGTAATAAACTAAACGATAAATCTTCGTTAGATTCTTCAGCTTTCCGTATCAAATCTTTAGCAATTTGGACTCCTGATTCCGCTTTACCGTTTCCCCTTTGATGATGAGGAGATGAAGTATCATGTTCGAATCCCCATTTTCGAGAAAATTCCTCAAATTGCTTGTTAACAAAATTTGTTCCATTATCAGAACAAACACGTTGAGGTATTCCGTGGCGGCTAAAATTTCTTTTACAAATTTCAATAAGTATGGTTGCCGATAAGCTGTTTAGTATATCCAGTTCGAAAAAATCGGAATATTTATCGATTGTAATCAACATTGTATATTTTTTTTTTTTTTTCGCTGGCGCTACATCCCATAGAGGGATTTGGCCGCTTTATATTGAAGTTTCGTAATCATTTTTTAACGGATAATGAGTGATTAATTCATTAATCCTTACATTAACCAGCCGTGATTTTTTCATCACCCGCCGGGAATCGAACCCGGGACCTCCGGGGCTTAAAGCAAGCATGCTAACAACTGTGCCACCGGGGCGGCAACATTGTATATGGTTTTCCTTTATATATAATTGAAAATACATCCATGGAAACAAATTGAAAAACATACGTTGGAATCGCATGTGACTGCATAGGTGGATTGGGTTGCGATTTAGAAAACTTCATACATATAACGCACATTTGCACTTTCTCTTTTATTTCTGAAGACATGTTAGGCCAAAAAATGTTTTCCTTTGCAAACATAATTGTATTTTCAATTCATAGGTGAGAAACATGAACTTTTTCTATCATTAGTTTCCTCAAAGTATACGGAATTAAAATTTTATTATTACGAAATATTAATCCTTGTTGCGCAGATAACTCATCTTTATATTTAAAATACATTTTAATATTTTCAGGAACATCACGAATATTCTTCGGCCATCCATTTGCAATAAACTTAACCAATGATTGTAGAGACGGATCACTTGAAGTTTCTAATTGTACATTTTCTACTCGTTCATTGGAAACATCTAAACACTTTATTAAATTTAAACCTCGAATATTTTCGAATACTTGTTCTTCCGAAGATATTTTGAAAATATATTGCACGATTGATTTCCCTATTAAATGAATTATTTTCACATAATAATGTCGTAAGATGCTCTTGACAAAGCATCTGCGATAATGTTTGCTTTACCTTCAACGTATTGAATATTTATGCTATATCTCTGCAAAATCATTAACATTAGCTGTAGTCTCTTTGGAGCTTTCAGTAGTGGCTTCTTGAAGATCGAGACCAATGGTTTGTGATCTGTTTTGATTATTGTTATCACATTTCCCACTATCATCTGATCAAAACGAACGCAGGCAAAAACTATTGCTAATAGTTCTTTTTCAAGCATCGCATAATTTTTTCAGCTGATGTCAAAGCTCGTGATGCATAGCCAATAATCTTATCATCTTGAAAAATAGCTACACCAAGTCCTGTGCTACTAGCATTACATTCTATAGTAATTTGTTTTCCAACTTCAAAATATTTTAAATTTTTTACGTCAGAGACTAGATCTTTTAGTCTTTGGTATTGATGATCTTCAATCGCAGTCCATTTCCACTCAGCTTTTTCTAAGGTCAATTTCCTTTCATAGTTCATACAATCGGGCCTTAGCATTCGTAAATTTTCCGATACGAGTTTAAAATTTTCCGAAAAATCTTTAAACATATTCTTCAACTCGTCAGCCATTTTGTTTCTTTGTTCACTTATGTGTCTTTTATTTTTCTTTCAAAAAGATAACTTCTTTTCTTTTTCTTTCAATTTACGTATTTTTATTTTTTTTATTTATCGATAATTTAAGAAATAATTTATGTATGTATTATGAAAATTATTTTCTTAAATCACCACAGCTGACACCATGTTATGTTTGGTTGCTAGTTTAATAATAACAAACACTAGTTAGAATATTATATATATTTAGGCTGTTTTCCAAACACCGACTTATTTCAGACTTATTGACTTATTTGACGCCATCTTGAATAAGTCAATGAAGTCATTCCAATTGCTTTGATCGACTTATTTTGAAAATTTTTGATAATACACAATAATTAGACAGAATGTTTCCATGACACCAAAAATAAATAAGTTTTCTATAGGAAAAATAACTAAAGAATAAGTCACCTTTTCAGCAGACTTATTTGAATAAGTTCGAATAAGTCAATAAGTCGGTGTTTGGAAAACAGCCTTAGAGCACAATAACTCATCGGTATGGCGTTCTACTTTACACTTGCTTTCTTGCATTACGTTTCTCACTTAGTCCCCTTCCTCTGTACATACCTACAAACTGATTTTGAAGGTCAAATTTTTGTAATTCTTTTTTCAACAAATTTTTTTTGTGATTCTTGTGATTCTCTGCACTAACCCAAACAGAAAAGAAATATAAAATATTTCAAGGTCGCATTGTTTTTTTTTGTTTACAAATTTTACTAGTTTAAATTTGGCTTTGCTTACATATACATAGACAAATAATTCAAAAGAATCACGTTTCAAGAATGCAAGTGTAAAGTGAAATTGATTTCTTGAAAGCAGAGAAACGTAATGCAAGAAAGCAAGTGTAAAGTGGCTGATTATCGGTTTTCTCAAGAATGTGTTTCATAATATTTTCGTAAAACAGGGGTGAGATTGTAACGATTTTCGGTTTACCCTGTTATTATTATTAGATAAGGTATAGTAGATTTGATATGTGAATCAATTTTTTTTGAATAATTTGTGTAGTAACAGATTTTTTTTAATTTTTTTTTGGTAATTACGGTGATGGGAATAGCGTAAATTAAAGAGACGAGTCAGTTGATTTTGGATTTTGAAACGATAAGAAGCCGATACAGAAAAAAAAATAAAAATAAAAAAAAAAATAAAAATAAAAAAAAAAATAAAAGTAAATTTGAGTGGCGTGATTTTAGTTAAGTGGGGAATAGTGAGAAAGTAAATAAAAATATTACTTAACTATTGCACTGTGTTTAGTGACCTAACTAATCGTATGTGGGTACTAATTTATATATGTATATTCATATAGACAATATTATATATACATGTATATATATATATATGGTTACGGTTGCAAGAATGAATCTGCAAATACCGCCATTAAAACATGTATCTAATAAGTGAATCATCAAAAGAAAAAGAAAACTTTTATAAAAATGAAAAACTAAATAAATAATTTAAGAACTATAGTATTATATAAGAATAAATCAAAACGAATGAAATAAAATTTAAAAAAAATATATATTTATAAAAAAACAAACTATACAGTATATTTATATAAATTTGTGTTAAACATTTGGATATGTTGTTAATGATGATTAATAAAGTTAAGTGAAAAACAATAAACAAAAGAACGTATCTACAGTGGCGGATTTAACGGCGGGCGCACCGGGCGCGCGCCCGGGGCCCCGAAAAACTCCAACTTTTCAGTTTTTAGTTTAAGTATCTAAAATAATTTTCGTGTTTAAAGATGTATGTTCGTTAATTTAATACTGTTTTCAATATTAAAAGTATTTGAGACGTCATAACTTGGTAAAATGCCCAAACGAAAAAAGTTAAGACCTCCTTCTTAGCTAGATATTTCATCAAATTTTCAATGTAGAAATTTTAAATGCGTGTCATTTGTACTTATAATTAGGGTACGCAATGTATTTTCTTCGGTGGAGAAAAAATAGTACGTGCGTTATTCGGATTGAAAGCGGCTTTGTTTTTTGACTCGCATTCTTTGCACTTGCTCGGCTACGCTGCGCTTCGCCCCGCTTGCAAATATAAAGTGCTTTTCATACCGGCAGCGTTGACTTTGGACTTTAAAAATGTAAAGTCGTTTTGTAACTTTAAAGTTTTGTAATTTTGTTTTATTTGATTAACAGTGTCACTTTTTATAGAAATGTTTTCAAACTGTTATACAATAAATTATTTTTAAGTGATAATTATTAAAAATAAAACGTAAATTTTTTGAAGTCCTAAGTCAACGCAGCCGGTATGAAAAGCACTTAATTGCTACTATTTTGCAGTTTTGTTACCAAATTATGCCTTTTCAAAATCGTAGTAGGTTGTGAAACGGCATATTTTTCATAAAGGAAATGGGGAATATTTCATTTCAATACTAGTTTGTGCCTACTTGATTTCCAAAAAATTTTAAAATTCATATGGAATTTAACCATCCAAAGACTTTCTCAAAAATCAATAATTTACTGTTTATAATAAAACTAGCTGCACGGGGGCGCTTCGCTTCACTCGTTTCGCAAATATCCCACTCGTTACACAAAATGAGGAATTTCCTAACTGTGCCCTGATTCTCTAAAGATAATGTGTAAATGTGAAAACTTGTAAAAAGCAAAGCTTTCTTTTATGAGTTGCAATTTTTCGATATTATTGTAATGGTAATCCTCTCGAAAATTTCAAACTCATAAAAGTAAACTTTGCCTTTTACAAGTTTTCACGTTCACACATCGCACATGACTTAGAAAAGTGACGCAACTGAAAAATTGAGTTTTTGAGATAAAGCGAGCGACGGCTTGATTTTCTGATCTCCTTTTTTTGACGCCCATGGGCAATATCCTATGATAGTAGTAATTAGCATTTTTTCTTTTGCTCTCATGAAAAATTTGAAATTTTGAGCTGTGTCACTATTCTTTGTGACGTACGACCTTATTTTTTAGAGAATCAACACCCAGGATGAATAAATACGTGAACCTGTATTTTTATTTTCCTGCATCTCTCTATTATTTTAAGGGGCCTAATTTTTTCTTCTGCGCCCGGGGCCCCAACCGACCTTAATCCGCCACTGCGTATCTAGTAAATCATTTAAATACATACACCCTATGCATTTTGAGTTGAGATACATCCTTCATCTGTTATCATTAATAACCAAGAAAAAGAAAAAAACAACAAACAGAACCATTTTTACCAGTGATTGGTCATCATTATTGCGCCTAAGAGGTATAGGAACTTGGAGAATTACACCTTAAGCAGCAGCATTATCTGGGAAAAAAAAAACCCGGTACGTTATTCAATCTAGATGAATATATGGAACAACCCAACCAACAGCGGATGACAAATGTTTTTTTTTTTTTTTTCAACTTTTGAAGTGGTAATTTTACAGCTAATCCAATTGTTTAGATTTTGTTTTTTTTTAGTTCTTTTTGTAAAATCATATATATATATATATATATATATATATATATATATATATATATATATATATATATATATATATATATATATATATATATATATATATATATATATATATATATATATATATATATATATATGTCCGGCGAATAGTGCTTTGCGGACGTGATTACTCACCTTTTAATTTTCTTTTTATTATTGTGACTAAACTGAAATCATGAAATATTAAGTAGAACGATTGCGGGATTGCTGATGGGAGAATGGGCTAACCATAGTATGTCCAGGTAATGCATAAAGTTTCGATCTATCCAGTAATTGTGGATGTCTTTCGACAAATGAACCACCTTTTTTTTCCGACTAGAAGCACTATCCCAAAATAACCTGGACGTCGAAAGAACAAATATCGTTACAAGATGTTGTAACCATCACGTTTTTCGCTTCGATCCATTTTCGATAGAATAACGGCACTTTAGAACTAAATTTTTTAAAATTTTATATTTTTAACAAAGGAGTACAGTTTATTCTATAGAAAATGCATCGAAGCGAAAAACGTGATAGTTACAACATCTCACCCCAGATTTTTATATTGCACAGAGCATTCACAATGCAAAAACCTTTGACTTATATATTTTTAAATGGACTGCTAGTTGCTTACTTCATATGCGATCCAACATACAGTGGCGGTCAAGAGGCAAATCGTGGCGAATTCGCTAACTAAAAAGTTCGTTACTATTTAATTTATTAGGAATAATCGAAAAATCAACATTAAGATTAAATTTTATAAAAGAAAACATCATTAATATTTGAAATTATAAGCAGTTGCAAGCACTGAATATTAAAATAAACATTTATTTTTGTACTCACAGATGCAAAGAAACAGTCTTATCTGTCAATGGCAAACTGGTATCACAACCAACTACGACACACTTTCTCCCCATTTTCAGTCAAAATAAAAGAAACCGAGGAAAAATTTTGTGCAAAATCACAATTAAAATATCTCAAATCAAATTAAATTGAATTTAAAACTATAAAACGGTGACAAAATAGAAAACACACGAAAAGGAGCCAAAAATTAAATAAAAATTTATTGATGTTGACAACTTTGACAAATCTTTAGTTTTCGTTTTTGCCGCAATTTGCCTCTTTACCGCTAGTTGTATGTTGGCATCATCATTTATTTGAAAATTATATTGAACTGTCATTGTATTAGCGGTCCATTCTAATTCTATTGTCTAAGGCAAAAACTTTTTACTTTTAGGTTTGTATCAATTTCCAACTTGACGAATAAAAATTTTTGCTCGTTATGTTGGAAATTCATACAAACCACCACGTAAGTCAAAAGTAAAAAGTTTTTGAATTGACGAGTGGGAAAGTATAAAAAGCGCCTCTAGTAGCGGGTTTATAAGTTTGAAATTAATGTAAACGAAATTTCCCAGTAGTAGTTATATGGAAATATTATTCTAATAATTTTAATTTTAATTAATTAAAATTGCAAAGAATTCAACTCAAAATGCTACCAATACGTAATGTAAAGTACGGTTATTCTATATTTGATTGATTTAGTGCAATTTTAATATTAAAAGTGCCAAATACCAATGTTCAAAATTGCATAAATTTGATATTAATTTAGCGCCATTGAATACAATATAATATATAATTTTGCAGTTTGGTTTGTTTTTATCTTGTAATAAATATGATTTAATTATACTAGTAAATATATTTAGTGTAACAAAACTAAAATAACAACGAATGGCGCTAACTTATTATCAAATTTATGCTAACTTGGACACTATTTTATGGTACTTTTAATATTAAAATTGAACTAAATCAATCAAATATAGAAAAACCGTACTTTACATTATGTATGGGTAGCATTTTGAGTTGAATTCTTTGCAATTTTAATTAATTAAAATTAAAATTGTTAGAATAATATTTCCATATAACTACTACTGGGAAATTTCGTTTACATTAATTTCTCGGGTACAATTCCTTCCGCTAGACGCACGGTGCAAGTCGTCAATAGATCGATTATTTGACAGCCAAAATATGTCAAATTTGTTTGAGTGTTAAGGAAAACAAACAGCAGTTTATATGAAGCTAACTTAAAGGTGCTATTCCACTTGACTGATAGTAAAAAAAGAGAAAAAGAGAAAAAAGTTCGAAACTTTATGTAATAGACAAAGGCAATGTTTTTTTTATATTTTTATTTTATAGCAAAATTTTGAGGAGAAATTTTGACAGCACACAAAAACATAACCAATAATTATTTAAAAAAATCAAATATTCCTATTAATTCAGTTAATTTGGTATCTCAAAATTATCTAAAAAATTAAATATTATTAATAGTCACATCAGAATTATATTTTATAGTATATTTTCCGTAAAAATTAAAAAAATCTCTACCAAAAAAAACGTCATGGGTTTTTATATTTTTACTTTTTTATAGCAAAATTTTAAGGAGAAACTTTGAAAAATATATTAACCATAAAATTATTAGTGTGCGGGAAATATTTCTCATCATATACTAATTTTATGCATGTGTGTTAGTGTGACTGCTATAAAATGTTCTCAATTTGATACTTTTTATTGCAGTCACACTACTACAGACACAAATATTTCTTGACTGAGAAGGGTTTTTGTTTCATTCGCCCATCTAGCAAATGTATATTTTTATCTTTCTTTAATTTTACTATCAGTCAATTCAGTCAAGTGGAATAACGCCTTAAAATGTTTGAAAATAACTTAATTTTAATAAAAATAACCACACAAAAATCTCAAACGGCACAAGATTAAACCTAGAGAATACGAATTTACCTTCTTTTTATGTTTTAATTTTTCACACGCTTTTCACAAAAAAATTTACTTGCTTATCTTAAAATGACATAAAATGAATACATTTCAATTAAATTTTTATTAAAAAATATTTAATATAGCCTGTAATTATAGAAATAAAATTGCATCTGTGCCACTTCATACAAAAATATATGAACAATATTTTGACGTTTATCTGTTTTCCTTAACACAAAAAATCACAATGAAGTTGTCTAGCATTCAATCTATTGTGAATGCTGTGAAACAGATTTTTTGTAGGAAATTTTCAGATAAAAATAAAAATCATCTGGCAGCACTGCATGTACCACTCATTTGTTACGTTTATACTCGGGGTCGAGTCAACTTATAGTTAACTTTGGATCAACTTCGAGTTATCTTTTTTACCGTTCATACTGCAGAGTTAAAACTGCAATTGAGTTAAAATGAGGTTGAAACCGAGTTAACATTGTTTACTTTCTGCCGCCATTATTTTTTAAAAAGCAAACAAAATATGAAAATTAAATTAAAAATTAGCAAAATTTAAATATGAAAAAAATTCAAAATGGAGATGCGCTTGCTTCACATTCGAAAAAAAATTAAAAATCATGTTCTTGTTTTCATTGAATTAATTTTTGTTGTTGGTTTTTAACTCGACTCCGTTTTTATTGTATTTTGTTAGAGTTAAGTTAACTCGACTCCACATTTTTTTAGGATCGAGTCGAGTTAACTATAAGATAACAACAGCTGCCCAATAACCGAAAATGTCAAAAAAAAATATAAAAAATTAGTACGTTTATACTTAGGGTTCAACCTAGGTTATCTTTCACTATAAACGGAGTCGAGTTAACTATAAGAACACACTTTGTATTGTGTTTAAAAGACATCGCTCACGCATTTATTGTTTTCGTACACGAGATACTAAATTTTACAAGTTGTTAAATGAACGCACAAACACATATACTACAATCTACAATTTTTATAATATTTCCTTTTTGTCTTTGTCCGATATGATTTTTGGTGTATTGCATCATTTATATTTTCAGTGAATTTTACTTATATGGATTTGTTTTTTGGATGGTACTAAAACTGTTTGATCTACATGACTGTTTGATTTATTCTGTGCTACTAGTTAAAAAGTAAAACAAAAGTAACGTTTTATATTAGTTTTGGTTTATTTGTTTCTGTTAAAAACGAGATATTACGATAAAAACCGAAACAATAGTAAATTTTCGCATTAACGTTCAACCTAGGTTGAACCCTAAGTATAAACGTACTAATTTTTTATATTTTTTTTTGAAATTTTCGGTTATTGGGCAGCTGTTGTGTTATATTTGTTTTCAGCTTGTTTTGTTTGTTTCAGTAATTTAAAATTTTTAAACGTTTGATAATGATGTACATACATATAATAAATGTTATGCGGCGTCGATTTGTTGTTTTTAATTTTCTAAAAAAATATACGTAAAAATACACGTAATAACAAAAAATCTTATAATTATTCTTGAATCCTCCCTCCCTTTTTTATATTTTAGTTTTTAATTTATAATTTAAATTATTTAAATAAATAAAATCGCACTTTGTCACCAGTTACGTCATTTTTTGAAGGAGAAAGCGTTAGAAATTTAAATCGCTTGATGGTGAATTCAGCGAGAAAAATTTGCTAGCTCGTGATCACGAATTATTGAAATTTCGTCAACATTTTTACCCCCACCAATTTTTTGTTTACTTTTTTAAAAGAGCAACCCTAAGAAAAAGTAAACAAAAAATTGGAGGGGGTAAAAAAGATGACGAAATTTCAATAATTCGTGATCACGAGCTAGCAAATTTTTCTCGCTGAATCCACCATGAGAAACAATTTCAACCAATCTGAAGAAACGTCAAATTTACGAAATACGCAGAGGGCTTGATAAATGAAATTTACAAGATTGTTGAATTTTAATACATATTTTATTTAAAAATTTATTTTTATTTAGTCATTGTTGAAATCAAACACATTTTTGTTCTGAAAATAAATAAAAAATTTGGTTTTTATAACTATATTGATCATTTTTTATTTTGTTTTAATTGTTGTTGATTTCAGTGAGGGCAAGTTATAACCATGTGTAGTACTATTATTATGTAACAGAAAACAATCTTCATAGCGTATATTTTTAATTATTTCATCATTTATATAGCAATGTACAACAATACATGTAACACGTTAATACCTTTTAATTTCTTTATCTGAAAGAAAATTAGAACAAGAGGTTAGATAAAAGAAATTATTTGCTGCGTAAAAACTATTAATATTTTTAAATTCAGGAACAAATTTTCATCAAAGTTTTGTGTCTTATGACAGGGATAACTGTTAAAAAATTATATCATCATGTACGATTTAGAGCGTATTCACAAAGCAAAATCTTTTTACTTGCAGGGCATTAGCAATGCAAAAACTGTTTTACTTTTTAATTACAGGTATGAATTTCCCACACAACGAAGAAAAAATTGTGTTTCATACAAACCTAAAGGCAGCATTCACAATGCAAAAACTTTTTACTTTTGATTTACAGGTTTGTATGAATTTCCAACATAACGAGCAAACATTTTTATTCGTCAAGTTGGAAATTCATACAAACCTGTAAATCAAAAGTAAAAAGTTTTTGCATTGTGAATGCTGTGAAAGAAGTCAAAAGTGAAAAGTTTTTTCATTGTGAATGCTTTGTAAGAACTTTAAAGATAACGAACAAACATTTTTGTTATATGTATTAAAAATTCTTACAGTTCTGTATTGGTTTTTATGAGATTTGTCAATGGAACTGAAATCAAGAAAATGGAAGTTGCCATTTTCTTGAAAAGCTGGATTCTATTAACAAATTCCATAAATCGACCTAGTACAAAGTGTTTGCATTATGAAATTCCTCCTGTTAGTTCAAGAGTTTGTGATTGAAATTTACCTCGTTTAACACTGAAGTGGACTGGTAGGTACAGTTCCAGAAAGTTGTCATCCATTACGATGTACTATAAAAGAAAAAAAAAACAGTTAATTTCAAGAATCAACATTTTTACTTTGATGAATAAACATTTTATCAGAATATCGAATCCACATAATATATTCGGTTATATGCTTGTCTCAACGAATGTTATTCATCATAATAACTTAGCTACTTATTACAATGTTTGTTGCTTATGCTTACTTTGAAAACAGTATAGTCGACTGCTAACGCCACACCAAAGTTTCAACTAAAAAACAAAATTTGTATTAAATGTTTAATTCAAGAGTTTCTTTTTACAAATTACAACATAATGGTAAAAGTAGAATTTCAGTTAAACCTTTCAACATGGCAGAATTTCAGCCTGGGGCGGTAAACCAAGGATCATCATAAGAAAATACTATTTTGCATTTTATAAAACTACTGCATGTATTTTTTTTATTTGTGATTGCTCATTGTGCTTTTATTTGTGAGTGGCCACGTCGCAATAACAATTATTCGAATTTAAAAAATTAGAAAAGTTACAGAAGGTTGACTTGCTATATCATACAACAATTATCTGCAGCTGGTGTACAGAAGATTTGCTTTGTGTAACATAGGAAGTCTTTATTTCTATAGTTTTCGCTAATATCATCGCTTCTAATTAAGAGTATTACATCTGCAAATCACTAATTTTTTGGAGAGGCCTTAAAATTGTTAATGCTAATTTCGACTTAATTTTTTTTAAAATAAAGTCCTTCCTAAAGTGTGGCAAGAATTTTATTTAAAATAATTAGGCTAAATTTAACATTAAAAACTTGACACGCCCCTCCAAAAAAATTAATAATTTGCAGATGTAATACTCTTAATTGGAAGCGACGATATGTACAATACGATTTGGATTTTAATTTAATTCTCGAATAGTTGCTATTGCAAACGACAATTAACACGAATAATCAAAACAAACTATTAGTTGTTATGAAATGTTAAATAGAAGAGCTGTAGCATATGCTCAGAGTCGAGTTTAACCTTCTCTATAAAGTAGCCATTGAGCACATTCAGCTCTCCAATCTTGTTGGCCTAAAAAATGTACAGATGGAAAAAATTATATTTAAACTATCACATTGCCGTGCGTATCGCATAGGCGCGTTGAATTTACCAGACTTGTCACCAACACTGTTGGCAGAACTGAATATGCTCGATAGTATATTTACCGAAGATTAAATTAGACTCGATAAAAATGTTTACTTACCGACAATTACGTAGACGTATACCGGCCATTTTCTAACAGCAATAGTCAAAGTTAACCTGTAAAATATTATTATATTAAAATCTAATGCTTTTTCGCACTTTATTACTAAATATATCAATGATTAATCAGTTTAACCTTTCAACATGACAGAATTTCAGCCTGGGGCGGTAAACCAAGGATCATCATAGATAGTATGATATTTAGGGCCGTCCATACGAAATTTAATCCACAGCATAGAATTTACCCAAAGTATAATTTGATATATCACTATCCGTAAATTCTATTGGATTAATCTAAGCACAGATTTACGGCCCTAATTTATTTTAAAATACTTACAGCACATTATTCTATTTTTGTAAAGCAGTTATGTTCAATCCACACTAAACATTACATTACTCGGCGTCTTTTTTATCCGTAAAAACAAAAATCGCAAAAAGCACGTTTATAATTTGATTTTGATAAATACATCCAAACGTAAACAATTAAGTTAATTTCAAAAATTAATTAAAGTTATGATTGCTTTGATTTATACAGATGATTAAGCAAACCAGGCTAACCTCATTAATTTTCTTAAAATTCAGCATGGTATCTCAATATCACTTAAAATTCCGCCCGTAATAATTTAAAGAACACTATTAACAAGTTCACGACTCGAGGAAGAAAGAAAGATTGCTGAATTTGCTGCCGGTTTTATACCTTTAACAAGGTATACATTAATTATACAAGGTTCAATCATTAAAATGGTTATTAAAAAATATTGGTTTTTTATTTTGGCAAAGATTATTTCGATTATAACGATATAAAATATAGTTTTAAATATTAAAATATAAATAATATTATATTTTAAATTAGTTTTAATTCAAAGTTTCTACAATAAAAAATTGCGGTATTTTAAAACTGTTTACAGGGTTAATTTTAATTCAAAATTTTTGCACTTCTTGAACCTGTTTTTTTTTTTTACAATTCGATATCAGACAGAAAGTCAGAAACTCAGAATAGAAAAAGTAACTAGATAGAGAAGACACAAGTAAAGTGAATTTTTTTTTTTTTAATTAAATAAAATATAAGTTTAAATAATATAAATAGTGTAATACAATAAGTTTTTGGTTAAATATTTTAAATGTCTGTTTCATCAGTAAAATTATTTGATCCACCAAGTTCTGCTAGTTCAGATAGGTAAGACTTGCATTTATTTCCAATATTTTTACGACGACATAATGAAACGAAACAGCAAAATGACAACGTCAAAATAAAAAGAAAATTTTTGTTTAAAATAAAGAAAACACATGCTTTTTCTTGTAAATTTTCATTTTTATAATTGCTTGTATGATTGTATGTAAATAATGTATTAATAATACGTACTTGGAATTTTCGTTTAGTTTTTATTTAATTGAGTCATCAGATTTAAAAGAAACCGACTTAACCTAGTTTGATTGATTTAGTTAAAATTTTAAAAGTACATTATGTACATAATATGTATTTATTTATTGAACGATAGCATTTTAATTTAAATTTATATTTTCAACAAGAATTTTTTTTTCGGAATTAGAAAAAATCTTTATTGAAATAAGCGAGAAAAACTGTATACCTACCATTGAACTTGCGAAATTAATGAACGAAGTATAATTATGTAGATGTAATACCTATTAGAAAACTACAATCATTAATTTCGTAATTTGAAAGAAAAATTAAATTAATTAAATATCAGAAATTATAAATTCTTATTTCTTTAGTGATGTTGGCGAACGAGCCGAAGTATTGGAGCCAATTTATTTGGAAAATGGAATGGATGACAATGAAGTGTTTGAGATTGATGACTGTGAGTGTCCGGCTTCACCAACAACAGTTCCGCATAGTAAACCACTTAATAAAATAACTGGTATGTAGATCCCTTTGGACTAAAATCGGTATATTTTAGCTTGTGTTTAGTATTTAATTTCCGTGTTTGTTTTATGTTTAGCACAATTACGTTCACCGAAGCCAAGACGACAAAGAACTACGTCAATCAATCAGAGTACAACAATGACAGCAAGTGAACCAATTATTAGATCGAATAACAGAACAATTTACACAGCAGGACGCCCACCATGGTATAATTGTGCTGGACAACAAGTTGAACCATTTGTGATAGGTAATTTCAATTAAAATATAATTTAAAAAATGAATGGGAATAAGTAGGGATTTTTAGGGGAATTTAGTTTATTATTACATATTCCATTGTCATACTAATTTGTAAACATAAAAATTATTATTAGGAATATGTGGTGGCAGCGCATCGGGCAAAACAACAGTAGCACAAAAAATAATTGAATCATTAGATGTACCATGGGTAACACTCTTGGCTATGGATTGTTTTTACAAGGTTCTTACTAATTATTCATTTAAAAAATAACATTAATTTCCTTAAGTACTAAATTTCCATAAAAATCGAAATTTTCATTTAAATTTTTTTCTACAAATAGATTTTAACACCAAAACAACACGATCAGTCGCTACGCAATGAATATAATTTTGATCATCCTGATGCATTTGATATAGATCTAATGATTGATGTGTTACGTAAACTAAAAGAAGGACGTAAGGTTGAAGTTCCTGTTTATAATTTTGTAACACACTCCCGTGAAATGCATACAAAAACCATGTACGGGGCTAATGTAATTATATTTGAAGGCATTCTGGTATTTCACAGCCCAGAAATATTAAAAATGCTCGATATGAAAATATTTGTGGATACCGATGCTGATATAAGGTTGGCACGCAGATTAAAACGAGATATTGCACAACGTGGGCGAGATATAGAAGGGGTTTTAAAGCAATATTCGACCATGGTAAAACCGTCATATGCAAATTATATTGCACCAACAATGGCGCATGCTGATATAATTGTGCCAAGGGGAGGGGAAAATAAAGTTGCAATACAGTTAATAGTGCAGCATGTACATACCCAATTGCAATTGCGTGGTTTTAAATTACGCGAAGCTCTAGCACATTCAGGAGTTGGACAACCAATGCCTGATTCGTTACATTTATTATCAACAACTCCACAAGTCAAAGGATTACACACATTCATTCGAAATCAGAATACATCACGAGATGAATTTATATTCTATTCTAAACGTTTGATTCGCTTGGTTATTGAATTTGCGTTAAGTTTATTACCGTTTAAGGAAGTTGTGGTTGAAACGCCACAAGGGGTACAATATAGTGGCAAACGGCTGGAGACTCAAAAAATTTGTGGCGTATCGATACTGCGTGCCGGTGAAACAATGGAGCAAGCGGTTTGTGATGTGTGCAAAGACATCCGAATTGGGAAAATTTTAATTCAAACAAATCAGTTGACTGGTGAACCAGAAGTGAGTATTATTTAATTATATTTTTTATAGCGACTACATGTTAATTGATCTTATTTTATACGCATGCTAATTATAGAGTTTACTAAGTATGTACATGCTTACTGTACTATTTTGCTTCTTATTTTTTTACTTTTGTGTGTTAACATTTAAAATAGACGTAGATATTTTAAATAATTGAGGTGGATTTTACACAATACTTTTACAGCTTAAATTGAATTCAATAGCCTTAAACATTCAAATTTTTTAAGAACCAGCGGTTGTGAGGGTGGCTCCACTATCAACTTTTATTTTAATTGATTACAATTTTAGAAGAGCTTTTATTAGGTTCTTACTTACAAAATTGTGGTTGCATTATATTTTAGATTGCAAGCTGGTCTAATTCTTTTAAGAAATAATTAATAGATTTGAATTGTTTGGTCATTGAATTGTCCTAAATCGTTATCGACTCCTTAGGTGGCTGGAACCGGATCGAGTCTTTATTTCTAACATACCTTTCCTTTCCTTCGATTTTGTTATGTGTAGAGGGTGTACGGAGGTCCCGGTGTCATCCGGGAGACTAGGCTTGCCTGTACATTATGATCAATCAATCAAATATGTACATACTTAAAAGTAAAAAATATATTTTTATTTATTATTTTCAGTTATACTACTTAAGATTACCAAAAGATATAAAAGATTATAAAGTAATATTAATGGATGCAACTGTTGCAACTGGCGCCGCTGCAATCATGGCAATACGTGTTCTCTTGGATCACGATGTTCCAGAAGACAACATTCTGCTGGTGTCACTCCTAATGGCGGAAATTGGTGTGCATTCCATAGCGTATGCATTCCCTAAAGTGCAGATTGTGACATCTGCCCTTGATCCGGAAATTAATGATAAATTTTATGTATTGCCAGGAATTGGAAATTTTGGCGATCGCTACTTTGGCACTGAACCATCTGACAGTGTTGTTATGTAACAGTTTTGTTTAACTAAAATATTAGTGATCAGATCATTAACTTAAAAATGGCTCGTACTTTATAGTTTTCATTTTATGTTTGTATTTTAAAAACCTTTTATATTTTACTAATTGTAATTTTACAAAATCGGTAGGGATTTCATGTTTTACTTACTAATTAACTGGCACAAATTATAGGTGAAATTACAAATGAAAAGTACTTATACATATTCCTTTAAATATAAAAGAAAACACCCCACATAAATGTGCCAATGGGGGGGATGAATACATTGAAGAAAAAAATAAAATTACTAAAATTAATTGTATTTATGATTTTTAATTTATTTGAAGTTACTATTTCCGAAAAATTGTAAGCGAACCTACTTAATCCAGTTTCGAACTGATGAGCTTATGATTATGAAAAAATCAATCCTTCCCATCAGTAGAAATTACACGAATTAAATTAAAAAAAAAAAAAAAATGATAATTGATTAATTGTATTTATTTATTTTATTTTTAAAATACATAATTATATTTTTTATTTAACACAATTTCCAAACAAATCGTAATACAATGGCGAGAATTACGAAAGCTAAACTATAAATTATGTAAGAATTATTATTTGATTTTAGAGTATCATTTGAAATAATCCCATTTGTATTTTGATATATTCCTGTTACCGTTGGATTTGATATTGTTTTAACGGAGCACTCCTTCCATTGCTTTTCGTTTTGAATGAGTTCACCAAACATACTGAATTTTGTCGATGATAAAATTCGAACCCTTACCGATTTGCCCATCAAATTTTTCTCCATTGGTAGCAATATCTGCTCGTAATATTTGTTATGACCTACATAATAGTTTTTATCGTGTGATATTTCTGTGACCAAAGCAGTATAAATTTTACCTTCTCGATTTTGATAGGGTTCGTAACTATTGAATAAATCAGTGAGACGTTTTGTACGTTTTTTAACTAAATTAGCAGGAATCCGTACCATACGAGCAGCTGGAGTTCCTGGCCTTGGAAAAAATTGATTTATAAATAGAGAAGGAAATTTGAATTTTTCACATAGTTCCATGGTTTCCTCGAAATTATTTTCAGTCTCTGTAGGAAAACCACAAATTATATCAGTTGCAATAGAAATACCTGGTGATTTTTCACGTAGGAAATTTACCACTTGTTCAAAATCTTCACGGTTATATTCACGTTTCATGTCCGATAATACAGAATCACTCCCACTTTGTAAGGGAACATGGAGGAAAGAGTAAACTTTCGGTGTATTTAAAATTTTTGAGATTTCCTCTAAATGCTCTAAAATATACGGTGGGTTAGTCATACCAATACGTAGCATGCATCCTTCGGGTATGACATCCACTAGTTTCCATAATAATTGCGGTAATGATGTACCAATGTCTCTTCCATAAGTTCCTGTATCTTCGGATGTCAACCAAAGTTCACATACACCTTCACTAAATGCTTGCTTGGCACGTTCGACAATTTCAAGCGGCGTATAGCTGACTAAATCACCTCGTGCATGTTTTGTTTTACAATATGTACATTGATTTAAACAGCCGGAGTTAATCGGAATGATTTCAATCAATGGGTTTTTACGTATTTTCGGCAAAGATAATGATGGACCGGCGACTTTTTTTCCATTTTCCTTCTTTGGTTGCAATAGTCGTACTGAATGTCCTTTTATCGTCTCCTCAACCACCTCGACAACGCGATCAATTTGATGTACACCTACAATACTTAATCCTTTCAAATAGTCAGATTTTGGAGCACCTTGCGGAACACATCCCGCCACAACCACATGTTTATTTTTCTTCTGCCCTTCTTGAATATCATTACGAAATGTATCTTCAGATGGATTTTTCACCGTACAACTGTTTAAAAGCCACAAATCTGCTTCTGATTTATCACTCGTAATTTTGTATCCGTAACCAGCTAATTGCCCTACCATATATTCTGTATCGGAATTGTTATGTGTACATCCCCACGTTTTAACATAAATCGTTTGAGTTCCTGGTATAAGACTCTGGTTTTCAATATAATCATTTATTGCTGGTACATTCGCCTTATTTGCTCCATTAATTTTGGCTCTCACCATAACATTTTTCTTATTTTCATATCTTTCTTTCGGTGTCACATCATTTTTTGATATTAAATCTTCTATGTCATCGATATTATTATCAACACATACATTCATTTTTGTTAAAAATGCTAATCAAATTTGGTATGTAGATAAATTAATATTTCCACTTTCCTGTTTTCCACGTTTTTAGAGGTTAATTTCTTTGTTTGACAATCAATTGGTACCCTCCCGGCGCAAAAATGTATACATCGACAGTGTACAGTTTACGAACACTTTACGAACCAAATAACTTATAATAATACGCTTTATGGCGATAAGCAAAAGTAGATGTCACTACCGCTGTGAATGTGGATTAAGCTGTCAAATTATTAAAAATCATTCGCCGAAAAAGCTTTTGAATTAAACTTTTGATAAATAAAATTATAGAAAAACCATTAATTAATTTGGCCATAAAATGTTACATGCCTATTTCTTAGAAAAAAGTTTTGTTTTGACATTTAATTCACATTCACATTACTAGTGTCACCATTTTAGTTACATAAATTAACCCTCTAATGCATGCATTTTTAATAATTTTCTATCAAAATTTTGACTTTAACTCGTAGTTGTTAAATAAATGTGCATATTACAACAACAAAAACCAAACCGTTATGACGAGAGTACTTTAAACGAGAACACCTCATGTAAAAACTAAAGAAAAAAATATTCATGATAACGTAAAGTTAGACAATTCAAGATCAGGTAAAGTCCGCCTTTAGGCAGAGTTATGCATTAGAGGGTTAATAAAGCGTATTGCAAATAAATTATAATAACCTATTGACGATTGGAGCATCACGGAACCCACCTAGTGGAATATTTTTAAACTGAGCTACCAGATAATTTGACGTTCGAAATTGTTGTAAATAATTCCAATTTTGATCTGTAAACACAATTTTTACTTACCGGGCTAATAATTGTAAATAATTCCAATTTTGGACTATAAAAACCATTTTTAATTACCGCAATGCTAAATTTTCTTTCGTCGCATTTGTGACAAATGTCATTTTATCAGGTGCATCATTTTAACTATTGTCGAGCAAATCGATATATTGTTTATCGGGCTCATAAATATTGGGCGCATCTAGCACACGTAGAGTCTACATTTGAGATAGTCTAAAATGTAGACTAATCTCATTTGTAGACTCTACATGTGCTGGATGTAAATATCTACGTGTCTAGTTTGGTTTTTGTCTTGGATAACTTGTTGAAATTGTGTAAAACATACTATCGTAAATATAATAATCTTCAGAATGCGTTGAATACTGTTGATCAGGCTCCATGTTTATGTCTGGTTTATAAATGAACTGGGTGCATCTAGCACACGTAGAGTCTACCGAAAATATGAACTAGTAATACAATTGTCAAAAAAAAATCCAAGTCTCGAATCAAAATAATCTAAATAAAAATGTAGACAAACATTTTTAGTCTCACTAAAGTACTTTTCATACCAGGCGCCTCGCCTCGAAATTTTTAGTTACCACACATACGAAGCTGAGACCCTTTCATACCGGTGGCGTCGGCTTTGAACATTCGGTTGATATCAAATATTTTATTTAGGTCCATTTTACACGTGAATTATAGCAAGAAACGAGATATTATGAATTTGTAAGCTACATATGAGCTAAATTTTTCGGTAAATATAAAACAGTTGTGACAAAAATGTGATTTGTGCGTTATGTTGATAAAGCTCTTCGCTCTGTACTACTTTAAAATGTCGCAGTCAAGTGTGGAACGCATTGCCTTGGCCTCGAAGATAACTTCATTGCAATATATTTTATTTTTTTATTAAATTATCACTTAAAAATAAATTATTTTTCAACAAAATGAATTTATTACTATAAAATTAAACATTATCAATCAAATGAAACTAATTTTCATAATTCAAAATTGAAATAAAGAATTTTCATTTTCGAAGCTCAAAGCCGAGGCGCTTGGTATGAAAAGTACTTAAAACTCGTAGTCTTGGTTTCGACCGCAAAGTTCGTTGTTATTTTAACAACGGGAAATTTTTTTATTTTTACGATTGTGTCGGTATTTCATTTGTATATGTATTTTTGTATATTTTTAACTCGGTTTTTAACTCCGTCAAGTTGTCATTTTTTTGACGAGCTCAATGGACAAATCTGGTGAATTCAGCTTTAAGGAAAACAATCAGCAGTTTATATAAAAATATATCAATTAAATTTTTATTAAAAAATATTTAATAAATGTCTGTAATATACAAATAAAATTGTATCTGTGCCTGAACAATTGCTGTGTTCCATTGGCCGGAGTAAACTACTCACAAGTACTTGTATCTTCTCGCAACTACTCATGCTCAAACGATGGTGTAGTTGAGAAGTAGTTACGCACAAAATTAACGGTAGAGGGCTTTTAGTTTAAAAAATTCTAATAGATGGCTATATACCAATTTTGTTTGTGGGGAATGTCATTTTTTTAACCCTAATCCAACCAAAGTGTGCTTTTTGGTTCATTTGATAAATGCAATGATTTTGAAAATAATGTTAATTTAGTTATAAATTTGTGTGTATTTTTTTTTAGAACATTTCCATATATTCCATACACGTTCTTGGCATTCTTTGAAAAAATTTAGTAAATTATTTGATTAGAATTTGAATTTACTGACATACCACAAATATGTTGGTTGTGTTAGGGTTAAAAATTTTTTTTTTGTTTATGTTTATGTAAATCTCAAAAATATTTTAATTATTTTGTTGTTTAATGTGTACTTACTATTATTAATTATTATTATTAATGGAACAACGTATTTTTTATCAACATCTAGTAATTTTATTTAAATTGAGGTTATGTTTTACTACTGTAACGAAAATTTGCATTCCATTCAACAGCTACTCATAAATACTTAGCAGTATCAAATTGTTTCCAATGGAACACAGGCTCGGTTCACGTGATTTGTCTCGGGCTCGGTTCACGAGATTTGTCCATAAGCAAGATGACAACTTAACAGAGTTAAAAATTTGTTTTCTGGGTAGACACAAAATTTTAATAAATGAATAAACACAAGTAAACACATATGATGATAACAAAAAACAACGTAAATTATTGAGAAATGTCAAAATAAGTAAAACCTAAATCAGAATAAGCTAAAATAAAATAAAAAGTTGGTATAATTGAAATTTTGTGTCCAGCAAGATAACATATTTTTAACTCCGTTAAGTTGTCATCTTGCTTGGACAAATCTCGTTAACCGAGCCTCAAGCTTTACTATGAGAATTATGACTAATTTCCCTTATAGATATTATAATTTATTTGGATATGTATTGTATGGTGTTGTTTGCAATACAATATTTTTGTGGTTTCTTCATGTACGTAAGTGTTAAAATAAATTTTCTGTTAATACAAACATAATTTTTGTACTAATTAATAATATAGTAAGTATTTAATTAGCAGTAATAAATTTAAATAACTTTATTTTTAATTTTAGACTACGGTATAAAAAAGTTGCCTTTGATGTCTTAATAAATTCTGTTTCTTTTAGCGTGTTGGAGTTATTTATTTTTAGTTTATTTTAATGTACTCTTATGTATTGTACCAAAACCAACACTAATGTACTACAAGCCTGATTCCGTAATGAAGTATAGTCCTATTGAGCCAATTCACACATGCTTTCTTGCATCAGTTTCTTTCCTCGTTTCTTTACCCCTCTCTCTATAAACTGATTTCGAAGGTCATATTTTTGTGATTCTTTTTTCAACAAAATTTGTTTATGATTCTTGTGTTTCTCTGCACTAACACAAACAAAAAATTGTATAAAATTTCCGAAGGTCGTATTTTTATTTCTAAACCAAATATAAGACGACGTGGCATACTATGATAATGGAAATATTTTTACACATACATAGATAAATAATTCAAAAGAATCACGTTTCAAGAAAACGCGTGTAAATGCAAATTGGTTTTTTGAAAGCAGAGAAACGTAATGCAAGAAATCATGTGTAAATTGGCTCATTGAGCCAATTTACACATGCTTTCTTGCATTACGTTTCTCTGCTTTCAAAAAACCGATTTGCATTTACACGCGTTTTCTTGAAACGTGATTCTTTTGAATTATTTTTCTATAGGCGTGTTCGGAAATAGATTTTGAGTAAATTCACAGTAAATTTAGACCATTAAATTAGACCATTATAGTGTAATTTAATGGTCGAAATTTACTGCGAATTTACCCATGGTCTATTTCCGAAAACGCCTTATGTATGTGTAAAAATATTTCCAGTATCATAGCATAGACAATCATAATAGATCTCTCATTTGACTAAGGCCGTGCCCGAATATTGTGTTAAATATTCACACGTACTAATTTTCGGCATAAAACACACTCATCCAAATTATTACAGTCGTTCCCTATGATACATTTTGACAGATCTATGTGAAATATTTTAGTAGTAGTAGTCCATGTGATTTGAATAATTATTTGTTAATAATAAAATAATGTAAATGTACCCAACAAACAAAACGCAAGGAAAGCCGTACCCTTTCGTGCGCGATTTCCCATGGGGTACTCGGAAAAGGAGACTATTAACTCACGGAAAGCGGTGCACCTGGCTGAAGAAAGTTGTCACTTTTGTCGCACGACTTCCCCTTTTTTTATATTCTTTTATAATCATGACTGTATTGGTGCGTCCAAACTTTCCATACCCATTCCGTACCTTATATCATTATAAATCGCAAACTTTTCCGTACTCATTCCGTACATTTTCGAATTAAAACCGTACCGCTTTCCCTAAGAATTACGCGCACATTTATAATTATGCTTTTCGTGCTACTTTCCGTTGGAATATAAATTTCTTTCGGTTTTATTAATAACAAACATTTTTAAAAATTCATGTATTTTGTTATAATGTAAATACATATATTATTATAAACATATCATTATTATACAACACATATATCACAAATTTATGGTTCGTCATCGTCACCGGCTTGGATGCTTCCGTTGATGTTGTAGGAAGTTTTTCTTTTAATTTTTAAAAAATTTTGCGGTAGCAATCGTACCAAGAAAAACTTTCATCCGCTACGGAAACATCTTGTTTTCTTTTTTATTCGGTTACATATAATGTTAATCTTTTGGAACTTAAAAAAAGAAAGAAATAATTTTGAAATTTATATTTATATTTTTTTTTTTAAACTTGCCTTTCTTATTGAATGTAAATATGCTCCGGCTCTGGCTCTTCATGTTTTTAAATCTAAATATATTTATAATTTTTAGAAATTGGCATTTAGAAAATGGCATCCTAATCCTTGTCCGTAGTCAATTGCAAATACTACTTTGCTGTACTACGCTGTAATGTAAATACCCACACAGTCTCAAAACTCAATTAATTTTTTCAAATGACAACCAGAAAAGGGTACGGAATGTCGTGCGAAAATTGCACTCTTTCTTACAAAAGGAATTTATTACAATTCATCAACCATACGATCACTATATTGAATCGCCGTTATTTCATCGCTGGTACTACCATTTTGAATTTGTTCATCCTTTTCAATTATATCATTTTCATGAGCAAGCTGTATATGTATGACCTTTTGTTTTTAGACAAATATTGTGAATCATGCAACAAGATGCCACAGTTTCAATCGAATTTTCTATATGTAGCTCCGACGATTTTCTAAAAATATTTCGCCATCTCACCTTTAGTTGCCCCAAAGCACATTTTACGACATTTTGTGCTTTGCTCAGTTTATTATTAAACCTCAGCTGTGCTTGAGTGATCCTTCTATTGGTTTTAAATGGCGTTATTATTCGAATCGGCTGCAGCCTACATGGGTAACCACTATCACCCAGAATCATTAAGGTGACGGCGGATAAAGCTTCTGTTTAAATATTGGGCTATTATACAGCTCGCGTGTGTCATGGACCGAACCAGGATATCCAATAAAAATATCAAGGAGTTTATAATTTGCATCGCAAATTGCTTGGCACTGTATCGAATAGTCCAGTTTCCTATTTATGTACTGATCATGAAACTCAACAGGACATAGGAGACTAACATGAGTCCCATCGATTGCTCCGACTACATTTTTGAATATATGTAGGTGTACCACCTCTTCGGCTGAACTGCAGTCTAATGTTTTCTAGTTCACTTGCTTTTGGGAATTTAATAACTTGGGGCATAATTTTTTCGTTGGTAAAATTCAATAATTTATGAACAATTCCTGTAACTGTTTGTCTGGGCATTCCTATTACTGCTTTCACCATTCTATGGCTCATCCCACTAGCAAGCCTCAATAAAAAAGCCATGAGTTCTATCTCAGGTTGCCACCCATGCGTTTTGCGTTGTAAAAAATCTGTGATTTCGTGACACGTACCCCCAGAAATCCTTAGGTATTTCTTCGTTTCCTCATCATTATAACATAATATTTATCCAATAATCGGGTTGTGGGATCGCGGAGTATAATGTAGTCGCTTGAATTTACTAATAATATTATTGTAGTATTCGATTTTCGAAGCATTTTTACAATACTACAATAATTTATAATAATTTTTGCATACCTCGGAATTTTGAAGAAAACCTAAAATGAGCCGTCTATAATTATGACGCGTTTGAACAAAAAGCCTGTAATATGATAATAATATAAATACAATTGTTTTTTTATTATTATTTTTCATTTGATTTCATTTAAAAAAAATAGGCGGGGAAATTAACACGTACAAATTATTATACAATTCGGGCAGTAAAAATAAAAAAAGTCTGCGAAGGGGAAAATTTCTCAAGTAAATGTCACAAATTATTATTTTTCACGATATTATCACAGTATTCGGGCATGGCCTAAAAACACAAAATAAAAACAAAAATTTTTCATTCAAATATTATCGATGTATTGCATATACGTATTATATTTGCAACGCATTCTAAAATCATTGCCTTATAAAATACACAACACAACGATACATTGGAATTATCAGAAGTTTTTGTTTTTTTTCTTTAGTTACTATGAAATGAGAAATCTAGTATGAATGTCTATGATCATAGTATGCCACGTCGTCTCATAACTTAGGGCCATATTTATAGTCCGCACTACAACCACTGTTGTTACTAAAGCAACTCATTTGGTATTTATAAACCTCACTATAACAACTGTTTCAAAAAAAATCAATTCAAAAACAGTTGTTTTTCGAAAACAGTGACTACTGCTATAGTTGTAGTTTGGTCTATAAATATGGCCCTTAGTATAGAAATAAAAATACGACCTTCGGAAATTTTATACAACTTTTTGTTTGTGTTAGTGCAGAGAATCACAAGAATCACAAAAAAATTTTGTTGAAAAAAGAATCACAAGAATATGACCTTCGAAATCAGTTTATGGAGAGAGGCGTAAAGAAACGAGGTAAGAAACTGATGCAAGAAAGTACGTCTAAATCGGCTCATTCAGATCTTAAAAAAAAAATTTTTAAATTGTTCTGCGCAGCTTCCAGTGATGTAGAAAATTTTTTTTTAAAAATTTTGATGGTTCGCATTTACCTCAGATAGGTAACCTAAATAACATAATAAATAATCATTCAAATGTATTATATTTCAGTTTTAATACACAAAATATTCAAAATGTTTATGATTTTATGTTATTACAATCATATTTCATGTGAAAATTAATAGGTGTAAAAAAATATTGCACGCCTATGGAAACAACGTCAACATTTAATTTTCGGACGGACTAAGGAAAATAAATAACCAAACTGGCAGTCATATCGATCAAAACCACAACAACATAAAAAAATTGTTAAATTGCATTAATTCTTAGATTATCGATTTCAAAAGTGTAAGTGATTCTTTTAAAATAAAATTATAAAAACATTTTGTGATTCAAAACGTTAAAAATAGCATAAAAATAATAAAATAAAATGATATAAATAAAAACCTAACCTAAAAACTGAAGTACAAAGACAACATAAAAATGTAAACAATTAACCCGAAATAGTACATCACTGTGTATCCGCCATATTTTTCTGCGCGAGAACTGTCAGAATTCCAGCGAGATTTGAATACTACTATACACAGATACCCTCTTACATTTAATCGCTTATACTTGAAAGTGTTGGTGCAAAAATTATTAGAGAATTTATTCTCACTCATTTATATAGTGTATGCATAGGAATTAAGCGCAAATTTTAGTGGAAAAATAAAATCGACAAAATTTCTTGTAATTTGCTATAAAAACGTACGTCTATCATTGAACTAATTGTTTCTTTGCAGCAGACGTATGTCGCTGCTTATATATTTTGTATTTATATTTGACATTTCGAGTTTTTAACAGTGTCGTGTTCTTTGACAAACAAAATTTAAAATTTGTGTACAATAATGTTTGAAATTAAGAGGTTTTGATTTTTAATAAAGTGAAATAAATTTAATAATATGACTAATTTCTTATTTTCGTTAATTTAAGGATTTTGATGTTCCGATTTTTATTTGTTTCTTCTTGAAGCCGGATTGATTTTTGGGTGGTTTCTATTTTTGGTGTCATTGTTTATTGCAGGAGTAGAGAAAATGTTAAACAACTAAATCCATTACATTTAAAAAAAATAATTCCATATTTTATTAAACGCATTTTAAGTTATAGTTACAAAAAAAAATTCATATTCATAACGTATGTTATGACAATAATAATAAATTATATTTTCCTAATAATTTATTTGTTTCATTTGATGTTTTAATTAATTCTTGGTTCATCTAATAATTCCAGCTTGCATATTTTAATGATACTCCAATTGCACTCCGTCATTTCGGTAGCATCGCTTTTAAATTATACATACTTTAAGCCATTGCTCAGTAGCCTTTGAAATCGGTCCAACCACGTTGACTGAATCTGCTATTATAAGCCAAGCGGCTTTTTTATCGTTGACCCCGCGAGCTGTTGCATGTTTTCCTATAATAAAAAAAAAAAAATTGAATTTATAAAATAACTTGCTGGGAATATGGCAGACATTTTTTGTTAAATTTACTTTGAATAAATTCAGAATGCTCCTCTACCAAATCAATGAGTGGATTTTTCTGGCGATTTCCTAACCGGTTCGCATTTGACTGAAACTTTATTTAATACACTTTAATAAAACGAAATAAAATAAATACTTATGTTTAATGTAATAACTTTCTATACAAGTATTTTATTCTTAATAAAACGAAACAATATACAAGGAGCTAGGACCGTTAATAAGTCTGCTCTGCACGCTGCACCCAATTAAACAATTTATAAAAAAAAATATATCACAAAACAAAACTTACCATATTTTGTACTTATATCTTCACCAATTTAATTATGTATTAAATGTAATTATTGTAAATAATTTGTTTCATTTTACTTGTAATGGGTAAAAACTTCCAAATAAAATTATTTTCATGTTACATATAGTTTTAAATTTTCAAAAAAATATCCACTAAAATACTCAACGGCTACGTATTTCTCTTTAGAGATACCTTCGTATGTTACACTAAAAAAAAATTTCGTATGACGAATTTTTTTTCGCGCGAGAAATGTTTCTAGCAGTTTTGGCTGCGTACAATTTTTCTCTTAAAATTTTTTTTCTTATGACGACTTTTTTTTTCACTAAAATTTGCGCTTAATTCCTATGCTGATCACCAATACTTTCATGTATAAGCGAAAAATTAAATTCATAATGTTGGTGATAGTCAGGCTTGTAGTACATTATTGTTGGTTTTGATTGTACACAAAACCAACAATAATGTACTACAAGCCTGACTATCACCAACATTATGAATTTAATTTTTCGCTTATACATGAAAGTATTGGTGATCGGATACACTATATAAATGAGTGAGAATAAATTCTCTAAGAATTTTTGCACCAACACTTTCAAGTATAAGCGATTAAATGTAAGAGGGTATCTGATCTGTGTACTTCATTGCGGAATCAGGCTTGTAGTACATTAGTGTTGGTTTTGATTGTACATATAAAGATTAATAAAAAAAGAAATTGACATAAAATTAATTATCCTTGTTTTCATTTATAAAAATGAATCAAAAGGCATGCAAGAGATTTTGACATTTATTAATGCCCAACAGCCCATAAGCCCTTCTACCCAACAAGCACGTCATTTTGAGTTCCACCCAGTTCCAGCTTCTCGCGACAAGTTTCATTGTGTTTCTTATAATAAAATGGAACTCAAATGAAGCTTATTCTGAACTAAGCTCAGAATGAGTACTGGAAATTCGGGGTAAAAGGTTGAGGTAAAAATACTTGGGTTTAGTTATAATATGTTAATATTTTTATCGTTTTAAATCGAGAGTGTAAGTAATAAGTTATATTAATTAAATAATTGTTATAAAAATAATATAATATAAAATATTTAATAAAAGGTTTAAATATTTTTTTTTATAAATTTTAGGCTGCTCTCTGATGTTCCTAAAGTTCCCAAATCTACACCGATATTCTCATGTCACTCAAAAACGAAGTAAGATAAATTGAAATTTTAGTTTGTAGGTTGTAGCTGATTTTTACTTAATATGTACATAATAAATAAATGAAAATAAAATATAAACCTAAATATGTACAATATTAGTGGCTTTCCAATCGACCACCGCAACATTGCCACAGCTATTTTTCGTGCGATGCGATTTTTTTTCTATTTTCAAATTTTACCGGAATTAAACCATATTTGATTCTAAATGTTTGAAGAAACAATCAAATTAAATTGCATTCTATAAAACGTCTTATTAATAGATTGAATGCTAGACAACTTCATTGTAATTTTTTGTGTTAAGGAAAACAAATAAACGTCAAAATATTCTTCATATCTTTTTGTATGAAGTGGCACAGATGCAATTTTATTTCTATAATTACAGACATATATTCAATATTTTTTAATAAAAATTTAATTGAAATGTATTCATTTTATGTCATTTTAAGCTAAGCAAGTAAATTTTTTGTAAAAAGCGTGTGAAAAATTAAAACATAAAAAGAAGGCAAATTCGTATTCTTTAGGTTTAATCTTGTGCCGTTTGAATTTTTTCTATGGTTATTTTTATTAAAATTAAGTTATTTTCAAACATTTTAAGTTAGCTTCATATAAACTGCTGTTTGTTTTCCTTAACACTCAAAAAAATTTGACATATTTTGGCTGTCAAATTATCGATCTATTTTTTAGGAACTAATGTCGTTTTCGATTGAATCAAAAAAAGCACTCTGAAGGGGAAAATTTTACTTTTTTTGCTTCTAGTGTATTAAAACGATGTTCTGAGGGTCAAATATTTTTGCTCGAACACTTTTCAGAAATCTCGATTTTTTCGTAGATTTACCCCTCTTTTACATAAATATGTTTGTAGGTTTATTTTGGTTCTGTAATCTGTCATTTGGCTGCCGTTTTCAGTTTGAAAACTTATTATGGCTATTAATTGTTTAGAAATATCATTAAATTAATCTCAACATTGCATTAAAAACGAATTTTTTAGATTTTATATTTGCAATTTTCTAGTTTTTTATATTTTGACAGATAACCCACAAACATAAAAGAGCAATGAGATGTTTTTGTTCGATTGCCGCCGATATTAAGATTGCTTTTCACAGGGGAAAAAAAATCAATCGAAAACGACATTAATAATTTTTATTGATAAATTATAAATTTTAAATTTTATCGCGCGAATATTAAAATTTCGCACGCGAATTTTGAATAATTATTATTTTTCAATAAAAATTATTATTTTCCAAAAAATTATTAAAAGGTGTTATAGATTGAAATTGAATTTAATAGTGTCTTCAAACATTTATAATCAAATTTGTTTTAATTACAGTAAAATTTGAAAATAGAAAAAAAAATCGCATCGCACGAAAAGTAGCTGTGGCAATGCCTTAAAGTACTTTTCATACCAGACGCCTCGCCTCGAAATTTTTAGTTACCACAAATGCGAAGCTGAGACCCTTTCATACCGGTGGCGTTGGCTTTGCACATTTAGTTGCTATCAAATATTTTATATAGGTCCATTTTACACGTGAATTATAGCAAGAAATGAGATATTATGAATTTTTAAGCTACATATGAGCTAGATTTTTCGGTAAATATAAAACAGTTGTACCGAAAATTTGATTTGTAGGTTATGTTGACAAAGCGCTTCGCTTTGTACTACTTTAAAATGTCGCAGTCGAGAGTGGAACGCATTGCCTTGGCCTTGTAGATAACTTCATTACAATATATTTTTATTTTTTTTAAATTATCACTTAAAAATAAATTGTTTCTCAAGAAATTGAATTTATTTCTATAAAATTAAACGATATCAATCAAATAAAACTAATTTACATAATTGAAAAATGAAATAAAGAATTTTTATTTTTGAAGTTCAAAGCCGAGGCGCCTGATATGAAAAGTTCGTGTGAAAATAATGTCTCCGCTAAATGTCGATTGGAACACACAAAAAAATATAACATATGAGCAAAACATAACCTCTAAATTTTTAATTCGCATAATACAAATAAATAATGCGATTGTGGTTTAATTTTTTAAATGTATGGTAATAGAATATTAAAATAAATATTTAAAAAATAAATTTTAGCTTTATTGTTGCAAATTATTATTAAATATCGGGTGTTTTCTTTTATTCATTCCATAGAAAGAACAGAAGGAATAGAATATTGATCACGTGACCTCGGAATATTCCGTACGTAATGTAATAAAAGAACGGATTGGAATAAATGGAATACATTTTCCATAGCACGAAATTTTTTATTTTGAAAATTAGGAAACAAGTTAAATTTATTAAATAAATAATTTTATTATAATTAATTAAAGTTGCAAATTATTTGTACGTGAAAACACATAATGCAATATTAATTTTAATTATAAAAAAAACTGGGATTTTTTGTATCCGCCAAGCTCTATTTAAAACTATTATCATGTAATAAAACTAAAAATATTTTCAAAAATTTTAATTTTTAACACCTTAAATAATTAATTTTATCATAATTAATAATTTCTTTTCCATAATATCTACGATTTAATTCAATTTAATCATTTAAATTGTAAGCATCGCACATAATTACAAAACGTCAAACGGAATATTCTTTTTATTCCACCTTTCGATGTAGTACGAAAAGAATGCATTCTGAATATTCCGAATAAATAAAAGAATGGACTAAAAAAAGAATAGAAGGAATGGAATGAATAAAAGAACGATTTACGTCACTTTCGGAATGTCCGGAATATCCAGAATGAATAAAAGAAAACACCCATCACCTAGTGGAGAATGTTGACGTAAGCTTGTAGCTATGCTCATGAAAAATTAGGTAGAAGTAGAACACTTGCGAGCAGTTAATTTAGCAAAGACATGAACCATAAGTGCTTATAAGTACTTGTGGTGGTCGATTGGAAAGCCACTGTTATTTCTCATTGAAAAAACCTTACTAATGTTCAAAGGGAGATTTTGACAGTACCCAACAAGCCCAAGAGCAATGTTGCCTAACAAACATGGTATTGAGTTCCATCCAGTTCCAGCTTCTCGCGACAAGTTTCATAGTGTTTCTTATAATAAAATGGAACTCCAGTGGAGCTTATTCTGAACTAAGCTCAGATTGAGTACTGGAAATTCGAGTTAAAAGGTTGAGGTAAAAATACTTGGGTACTGCACAAACTGCGCAGTCGACTGAATTTTTGAATGCACCCTTTGAAGACCACATGAATCTTAGGTAGAGATGGCATTACTACTTAGTTATTAAACGAATCCCAATAAGCAACTGGATTAAATATTAAAATTAATATAATAAGTGTATTGCTTTGGTAAAAATGGATTAGATTTAGGTTTGGATTTAAAATTTCAGAAAGCAACCCGCAAAGATTTATTTTTGAATTTAATTTTTGCTTGATGTGTTTCATATGAAGCAAATTCTAGTGGTAGGTATTGAAACTAAAAATCGGGTTTGATTTAAGTAAATTCAAAAAATTATTGGATTTAACTGAATCTTTTTTGGATTTATTTAATGCAATTGTTGTTGTATTTTTTTGTAAATTTACCAAAGCAATACACTTAATATTAATATTAAACGAAATAAAAAAATAAAATCTCGGTTGAAAAGTAGGAAACAATTTTATGTACAATTTTTTTGACTTTTTTTCATTTTCTTCGTTCAACGGTTAGTAGTGCCATCTCTACCCAAGAACCAGGTACTACCATTTTAACGCACCCCAATAAGCAGATGTTTACTTCAAGCTTTACTAAGCATCAAACAGATAAGCGGCGCTCTACGCTTATACCCTTGACATACTATGGATTAGCTAAGCGCGATTAGTGATATTTTCGAGATTAGCTGTAGTGTGTCAAGTTGAAGATTAGCTAATCTCGTTTTATTTGAGGATTATACCCTTGACAGACTAGGGATTAGCTAAGCGCGATTAGTGATTTTTTCGAGATTAGCTGTAGTGTGTCAAGTTGAAGATTAGCTAATCTTGTTTATTTGAGGATTAGTCGCTAATCGAGATTAGTGCACTAATCCTTGAAAATTTTCGAGCTTATCTCGTTGTATTGGGTTTAGTGATGGTACAAGTGGCACTATATTGTGAAATAATTATTTAAACATTGCTGAAAATGCAAGTGGCGTGAATTTACGATAGAAGCTATAAAATCAATGACATCTTAAAAAATTTGTGCTGAATAAATTTCGATGAGAAAGAAAATCTAGTGAGTTTTAATGTATAAATCTTAGAAATATTGAATTAAAAAATGAGTCTAGCTGATTTACTAGCTATATTTCAGTGAATCACCATAATAATATTTTATTTCTCTGTAAGAAACTAATCCCTAGTCTGTCAACGCATATGGATTTGTGGTGGATTAGCTAATCTCGTTTCACTAATCGCGCTTAGCTAATCCCTAGTCTGTCAGTGGTATTAGCCACTAATCGAGATTAGTGCACTAATCCTTGAACATTTTCTAGCTTATCTCATTGTATTGGGTTTAGTGATGGTACAAGTGGCACTATATTGTGAAATAATTATTTAAACATTGCTGAAAATGCAAGTGGCGTGAATTTACGATAGAAGTTGTAAAATCAATGACATCTTAAACAAATTGTGCTGAATACATTTTGAGGAAAAAGCAAATCTAGTGTGTTTTAACGTATAAATCTTAGAAATATTGAATTAAAAAATGAGTCTAGCTGATTTACTAGCTATATTTCAGCGAATCACCATAATAATATTTTATTTCTCTGGAAGAAACTAATCCCTAGTCTGTCAACGCATATGGATTTGTGGTGAATTAGCTAATCTCGTTTCACTAATCGCGCTTAGCTAATCCCTAGTTTGTCAGTGGTATTAGCTGCTCTTCTCTTCGCTTCTATTCGTAACCTAACCACAAGTGGCAAGTGATAAAAAACAACTAATTTTTTAATAGTAATGAAACAATTTTGCTTGACATTTGAAGATATTATTATGATAGTGAAATGCCCAGCTATGATATTTTTTGGACAAATATTTCTCAATCCATTGGAAAAAAAAACATATACAAACATAAAATTGTTGATAGAAAATATCAGTGAATTTGCATAATGTAGACGGCGTGTAAATAAGCAAGAAACGTCAAAAATAAACCCGCTCACAGGCTACTTTTCTTCAGCATTTTGTAACAACTGTGATTACTTGCGATTTTTAAAAAATAAAAATAAATAATAGTCTTATTTTATTTGGCAATTTATAACAACAATTGCGCTATTGAATTCCTCAGTAGGAATTAATCGAATTCCTGCTAAGTTGACGGAATTCAAAATCCAATTCCTCGTGCAGTTTGTCTACTTCACGCTGCGTGCGTTACACCACATTTTTTTAGTCCTAAAGGTCGGCTGTGTGAAATTGTTTGTTATTTTGACTGTTTATTTGGCAATTAAAAGTGAACAAATATTTATTAAATATGCTAAATGTAAACAAACATACATACAAATATTTTACAACAAACATACATACAAATATAATACGTTTTGAAATTTCGAATGACATTTTCTTGCACTGAAAAGACTACTATAGTAATCAGTGCTACTACACAAAACACATACATTCCATCTCTTGAATGGTAGACAACTTCATTGTGATTTTTTGTGTTAAAGAAAACAAATAACGTCAAAATATTATTCATATCTTTTGTAAGAAGTACCACAGATACAATTTTATTTGTTTATTACAGATATTTATTAAACATTTTTTAATAAAAATTTTAACAATGTCATTTTAAGCTAAGACAGTAATTTTTTTGTGAAAATCCAGTGAAAAATTAAAACACAAGGAAAAGGCAATTCGTATTCTTTAGGTTTAATCTTGTGCCATTTTATTTTTGGTTATTTTTATTAAAATTAAGTTATTAAACTGCTGTTTGTTTTCCTTAACACTTAATAAAATCTGACATATTTTAGCTGTCAAATTATCGATCTATTATTATTTCAATCTATTATTATTTATTCCCGAATTATTTTTCATCTTTATGACAAACCCAATGGGATGTACCAAGCAAACAAACGTCAAAATGATACAGACGTTTCAAAACAAGGTTCTTCGTAGCATCGTCAATGCTCCGTGGTACTCAAGAAATGAAGACCTTCACAGGGACCTACGGATGGAATACAAATATCAAAGATGAAATAAAAATTTATGCCGCAAAACACGAAATAAGGCTCCAGGAACATGGAAACTCCTATATTCACCATATGATAGATAACCCTGTCGTCGAAAGAAGACTCCAAAGAACGAGGCCACTTGACCTTACCTTAGTGAACCTACCAAACTAAAATTAGTAAATAGGTTTAATTAATTATGGGACTAACCAGTGGGTTGCACCCCAACAAAAGTGAATTTTACTAGAAATATAAAAATTTGTATTTGAAAGAGAAATTGCTAGATGAGCTCGATCTCAGTTCTAATAAAATAAATTGTTAAAAAAAAAAAAAAAAATCTTTATGACAACACTATAACGTAAATATTATTTATTGGTCAGACATTTTTTATGTCAATTTTTATTTGCGCAGTTGGTCGTTTTAAAATGCAGACAGCAGCTATTGCAGTTTGACTGCTTTTCAGATTTTTTCGACTGCAATTGCTGCGCAGCTGACTGAATTCTTGAAAGCACCCAATAGTGCACTTTTAATTTAAATTTATTACATAATTATTAAAAAAAACAAATTTTGTTGTTGTTGGGTTATTTGGAAATGTACGATTTGTTTACAACTATTTTTACCAGGTCCGCACTTAAAGTGTAAAATAATGATGCGTGTTTAGAAAACTTCTTTTTAAAAAATAAATTAATTTTATAAGTTATAATGGTGTTGTATATATTTTTGTCACTTATAATATAATAGAGCATTAACAATGCAAAACTTTTTACTTTTTACTTACAGGTTTGTATTAATTTCCAACTTGACGAATACAAATTTTTGCTCGTTATGTTAGAAATTCATACAAACCTGCATAGGAACCAAGCGCAAATTTTAGCGAAAAAAAATCCCGATATAATTTTCTTGTAGTTGGCTAGAAAAACGTACCTTCAATTTTAAATTTTTCTTTTTTTACAGCAGATGAGCCAATTTACACATGCTTTCTTGCATTACGTTTCTCTGCTTTGAAAAAACCAATTTGCATTTACACGCGTTTTCTTGAAACGTGATTCTTTTGAATTATTTGTTTATGTAGGTGTAAAAATATTTCCAGTATCATAGTATGCCATGTCGTCTCATACTTGGTTTAGAAATAAAAATACGACTTTCGAAAATTTTATACAACTTTTTGTTTGTGTTAGTGCAGAGAATCACAAGAATCACAAAAAAATTTTGTTGAAAAAAGAATCACAAAAATATGACCTTCGAAATCAGGTTATAGACAGAGGGGTAAAGAAACGAGGAAAGAACCTGATGCAAGAAAGCATGTGTAAATTGGCTCGATGCCTGTGCAATTTTTATTCATTTTGCTATGTTTACAAAACATTTTGACGTTTTGACAAAATTGTTGTGACATAGAGTGATTAGACACGGATACTTTTAGTTGGTGCGATTTTAATTTATTTATATTTAAAAATTATAATTAATATGAGCGTTTAAAAATCGTTTGGCCAATTGTTCACCAATATTTGTAAACACTTTTGGGGATAAAACGGCATATGCCGTCAAACAAACATATGCTTCTATGCATAATTTAAATAAAGGTAATTTATGATATGCAGCGCAATTTTTTAATGAAATGCAACATAAATTGTATATTAAAGACCCAGTCCCGGTAAAACGTTTCATTTTAATTTTAACTCTTTTAAAGTTTTAAATTCTCAAACTTTAAATGAAAGATTAGCGTTTGTCCCAGTGGATCCACCAATAATTTTTTTTCCACGAAAGTGTAAAGGGCCAAACGGATTTCTAATTTTCTTCAGTAAGGTACGGAATTCTAATTTTCTTTTTGTCGGTTGTCTATTTCCCTATAACTAAGAATTATTACTATGAAATTACAAAGAAAATTGGGACATTTGTTTACCTTGAAAAAAACAGAAAATGCTCGTCAATTAATTTAGCAAACGCGTACCATTTTGGGTTTGAATCCAGTCGTATACTTAAATCTTTGACTATATATTTTTAAATGGACTGCTAGTTGCTTACTTCATATGCGATCCAACATACAGTGGCGGTCAAGAGGCAAATCGTGGCGAATTCGCTAACTAAAAAGTTCGTTACCATTTAATTTATTAGGAATAATCGAAAAATCAACATTAAGATTAAATTTTATAAAAGAAAACATCATTAATATTTGAAATGATAAGCAGTTGCAAGCACTGAATATAACATTTATTTTTGTATTCACAGATGCAAAGAAACAGTCTTAAGCCGCGTCCACACGGGGTGTGAAATGTACACTTATGCGTGCGTATTCGCTTATTTAGCGAATGTAGGCGGTTATGCGGGATGTGTACATTTATCACATTTCAGTACACACGATTCGTTAAATGTTCATTGATCACATGTAGGCGAATGTTAATGAACATTTCTACTCTGGTATATATTTTTAGTACCTTGATCATACAATTTTTAATGAAAATATTCAATCACATTCGTCATGTGAAAACCATCCACACGACGTTTACATTCGCTAAATGCGCGCATAAGTGTACATTTCACACCCCGTGTGGACGCGGCTTTATCTGTCAATGGCAAACTGGTATCACAACCAACTACTACGACACACTTTCTCCCCATTTTCAGTAAAAATAAAAGAAACCGAGGAAAAATTTTGTGCAAAAATCACAATTAAAATATCTCAAATCAAATTAAATTGAATTTAAAACTATAAAACGGTGACAAAATAGAAAACACACGAAAAGGAGCCAAAAATTAAATAAAAATTTATTGATGTTGACAACTTTGACAAATCTTTAGTTTTCGTTTTTGCCGCAATTTGCCTCTTGACCGCTAGTTGTATGTTGGCATCATCATTTATTTGAAAATTATATTGAACTGTCATTGTATTAGCGGTCCATTCTAATTCTATTGTCTAAGACTTAAATTATATATGAATGTCTTCTTTGGTAGCTGACATAAAAATAGAAATGCAAATTTTGCTCGCATAACTTATATGTATTTGTCAAAATGCATAAAAGAATAATTTATTTTGGTTTACAAATAATAAACGACCTTTTAATTTTTTATAAGTACCCTCATACGTACTAATAAGATTTTCGCTAAAATATCGAGTTTTTTTATTTGGTTTCATACACAAAATTATAATACAGCAGTTTTGGTTGCGTTCAACTTTTTTTTTTTTAAATAAAATTTTATATCGAATTTTTTTTTTCTCTAAAATTTGCGCTTGGTTCCTATGCTGTAAGTCAAAAGTAAATGTTTTTGCATTGTGAATGCTGTGTAAATTAGGAGTAGTAGGTATAGTTATTAAAATAGAACCGAAGAAGGAGTAATCCGAAATCGATCTTCTAGAATAAATTTAAATTGTTTCTATACTATAATACTATAATTTTTATTACTATAAGGAAAAGTTTTTTCAAAATAAATTACAAATTAAAAGTAACCAAGTTGTTTTTATTTATAAAATTAATTTTATTAATAAATTCAACTAAATAATAATTATCCGTGTATTTACAACTAAAATAAAAACATTTGTTAAACTTTAATTGTTTTATTTTAAGCAACCCACTCCATTTCAATGCATTGAATAAAATTCTAAATATGGTCCTGTTTTATTTTATCGCTATCTCTTTTTCCCACCAATTTACTTATACTTGACGTTTGTTTATTTCTCCTCTACAGCTTATTTCTTCTCTACAGTTTTAAGCTCTATGGTTATAACTTATGTTGTCATCACTTGTCAAAATTATATTGTAGTGAAATAACAGGTTTCGAGATTTATCTTTTATTAATGGCATCGCAAAATTTCCAACCGGTCATATTGGCCGCTGGTCGTGGAACACGTTTTCCAGATATTGTAAATCAAAAACCGAAATGTTTACTACCTATCGGGCCTTATCCAATGTTGTGGTATCCATTGAATATGCTCCAAAACCATGGCTTTAATGGTAAGGTTTTGATCGATATGATTTCACTTTCCACACAAATATTATGCTATTTTTATAAATTTTAGAAAGCATCGTTATTGTACTGGAGACTCAGAAATCTGAAGTTCAACTAACAATGGAAAAATATTCAATTAAAATGAAAATTGATTATTTTGCATTACCAAGCGACTCAGATTTCGGCACGGCAGATTCGCTAAAGCTTATTAAGGATAAAATTCGCTCAAGTAATGATGTCTTGGTCGTATCGTGTGATATAATAACCGATATAAAATTATACCCAATGTTGACGGTATTTCATCAGCATGACGCTTCACTAGTTGTGCAACTATTTCATAATAATCGTTTGGGTGGTGTAACTGTGCCTGGTCCGAAATCAAAACATAAGCCAGACCGTGATTTAGTCGGAATTCATCCAGAAACGAACAGATTAGTCATATTGGCATCGTCTAGTGATTATGAAGAAAATCTTGTGCTATCTTTACACCGGCTTCGCAAAAATGGTCGAATTAATATATTTAGTAATTTAATTGATTCTCATATATATATTATGAAGCGTTGGGTGCTACATTACCTAAGTGACGATGACCCCAATAAACCAAATTCAAATTTCTCAACTATCAAAGGTGAATTATTACCGTATATTGTCAAAAAGCAGTTGGCTCGTACCGAGACTCATATCGTAGGCGACAAACTTACATCCGAAGCAAATGTAAACACTAAGGCTCGTGACATTTATCAATATGTATCTTCATCGAAAATGCGCCAAAAAATCATCGAAACATCTGTGTACAATGATACTCTGTCCCGAGATGCTTATAATTCCGATTTAATTCGGTGTTACTCAGTTATAGCGCCTAAAGAATCTTTCGGAATCAGAGCTAACAGTATGATGGGTTACTGTATAGCGAACAAGCACGCTACAAAAATTTTAGAAAATATTCAGATTGGCGTTAAAGAATTTATTTCATCAAGTGCAACAATAAAATCCACTCAGTTTTCCAATTGTTCAGTGGGAGATAACACCATAATCTCGGAGCGAACTTCTATTCATAATTCAATTTTCGGTTCAAATTGTAAAATAAGTGAAAAAACGCGAATTTCCGATTCAACTCTAATGAATAATGTTGTTGTCGAAGATTGTGTTGTTTTAGAAAACTGCATCGTTTGTGATAAGGCCGTCATAAAACAAGGATCAAACCTAAAGAACTGTCTTATTGGGAGTAATTTTACGGTAGAGGAAAAAACCGTGAAAGAAAAAGCCCATTTAACGAGTGATGATGATTTGATGGAAATTGAATAGATTTAGTACAACGCGGATGTTTTCAAAAATTCAGCCAATTGCATCGATTTTGCTGCATTGCGCCAAAACCAACAAAAATGTTTATAATTACAAGGCATACAACACATCGAGTGCGAATAAATTTCACTATGCGCTATTCGTAAATAGACGCACATTGTTAAATGTGAGTTAAATAAACGTCCATTTCGGAATTTTTTTCATATTAGACGTTTATTTAAATCGTGCTGCGCTATATGTGCGTAAATTCACATAGTGTAATTTATTCGCAGTTGGCACCCGATGTGTTGTACGCCTGTATAACCATTTTTGTTAATTTTGATTGCGCTCAAAAATTTACTTTGCAGTGAAAAACGCGCAATTATACATCAAATGACTGTTAAACTGACTATGATGATAAAGCAGTTTTTAATTTTTATACCGCCTGCATTAAAGCAATACCGTTTGCAATATCTGGTATTGACTGGAATATCTGCGCAGTTCCTGAATGTTTGAAAGCACAATTGTAATAAGATTTTTAATAAATGCATGCAATAAAAAACTTTGAATAATCCTTTACATTTTTTATCCATATTTTATTTGCCAAATTACAATAAAACCGACCAAACGGATTACAGTTGTGGCGTCCGAATCAATGAGGGACTTTCCCAATATCGATTTTAGTTCATTTGTCCCCATGCTTGGGCAGCGCTGACTACTTTTTTTTTTTTTTATTACATGCAAAAACAATTAAAATCATGTTTACAAATACAAGTTTCTTGTCTTAATTAGTGGATGTCCCCCTACTTTTTTTTATGATTAATAAAGATGACTATGTTGCGATTAATAATAAATATCAAATTTTAAAATTAATTTAGACGAAATTAATAATTTAATAAAACATTCAAGGCTCATTTTGACCATATAAAACTACATACGAAATATTTTAGCCGCCAGTCAGCAAGCGTTGGAATTACGTTTGGGAAAATCACTAATTGTAGTCTTACCATTGAGGAAGTATATAAGAGTGATCCCTTTCATAGATTAAATTGGCATTCGAACCATCAAATAGCATTTCTTTATAAATTTTTTGAGTATCCAATCAAAAAGAGACGATAACATACATATTATTGTATAACTATCCTTTGCTCACTTTTCTAAAGAAAAAACAAACTAAAAAATACTGTCCTACTACCCATGATTCTATAAATCCCAGGTTAGCTCGATTTTTTAAAACACGTGTTTGTGACGTCATGCAATTCTTTTTTACTTTTCGTTTTTTTATTTGTTGTTGTAATTTATATACGTATTGAGAATTGAGTGACGTCAAAAAAAAAAAGATGGCCATTTGTTTACATATTTCGAGCTAACCTTTTGTTTTATTGAATCATGCCTACTACCTATGTATAGTGAAAATAATATCTCAGCGAAACTCATTTTTCCATCGTTGTGCGCAGCCAACAGTGAAGTAGTTAAACAAAATTAAAAATTTAGAGAAGGGTCGGCTAAATAATATTTTTAAAAACAAAAAAAATTATAAATAAAGATATGTGAAATTTGATTCCATTACATAATGTAATTTATATTAGAAAATATTAAAAATTCTCATTATTTTATAGGTAAATTCTGAAATAATATGTGTTTTTTAAAAAAATATAAAAAATACTAACAACACCACTGGATATGTAACGTTATATCCATTTAAGGTAAGCACTAGGCATATTTAGAAAGAAATGTCATTTTTCGAGTTAAAGCAAAACAATAAAAAAACTCGATTTTAAATTTCAATTTGTTCGAGGCAAACTAATGATATTAAAATTATCTTAAATTTTATCAAAAGTTCTAGTGCTACTTAGTGTGTTATCTAAATTAAAATTACATTAATTATAGTGAATAAATTTGAGGAAAAACATAATTCAAAATAGACAAATTCTAACCTCAAAATGTAAACAAATTAGCCTAAATACATCGCTGTGTTTATGCCATTTGGTTTTGTAGATACGCGTGATCTGTCAGAATTTCGCTGAGATATTATTTTCACTATATATATTTATTTTTTATTTTGAGAAAATCAAAACATCCAAGACGAACTATACCAAATTTAAAGGTACAAAGTGACTACTGATCATAGTGTTGGTTGCGTACATATACGCCTTCAATAAAAAAATTACCCAACACTAATATAATTTGTTTTGGTATTAAGAAACAAAAAATACATTAGAAACAACAACAATTTACATCACGGCAACGCCGTATAATAATATCGAATAAAACAAGACCTATTTATGTGTATGTTCAAAACCACGATATTTCAACTAGAAAAGGTATGATGGAAGCGATTTAAATTTCTATCGCCTTCTCTTTCTTTAAAAAATGACGTAATTGGTGACAAAATGCGATTTTATTTATTTAAATAATTTAAATTATGAATTAAAAACTGAAATAATTATAATTATTAACCTGGTGTTGTGTGTAGAACATTCCAAATATTAATACATATTATAAAAAAAATGGAACGTAAAATGTCGTATTAATCAAAATAAAACGTTTTTTTACTATTTGCATTTAGTGAAATCTGAACGTAATGGAATGGTTTTTGGCATTATAAGGCTCACAGTTAGATTACTTGACAATCCAACATCATCTCAGAATGATACATTAAATTCAAATGTCGATCATTTAAGCAATTTGATTAGTAATATTCATTCCACACTGGTGACAAAAGCAATGTTGCCATATATTATTTCTTGATATGGTAAATTTACAATGTATGTGTATGTTTTTGGTTTTATTGTTATGGCAACATTGCTGTTGTCACCAGGTTAGAGTGAATACGAAATTTAAATCGCTATCCATCATACCTCTTATAGTTAAAGTACCCTGGTTCAAAACCTACCAGAATTCTCTCTTGAGAAAGCCCAACCAAATGTATACTTAGACATCGTATATATGTATATATGGTTATGACAAATAAATTATAATACATATTCGCCTTTAAAGCACCGCAAGAGGTGCTACGATCACCACTAGTTAAAGGTGAACAGCAATTCAGCGTTTATTTTTAAGTGTGTTATTTTTCAATTATTTTGCCGCTGAATAAAGAAATATATCTTTCATGTGCAATAAAAGATTGTTTTGAACCGAAATCAACAACAAAATTGTACAAATATATAGTTTTTTGATTGCTGTTCACCTTTAACTCTAGTTTCAATATCGTCCACCAGATGTCAGCCACTTTGCGTTAAAAAGCGAATAAAGGCCTTCGCTGTCAAAAAACGGCGATAGATGGATTAAATCTAAAGATTGCACTACTAGTTTTTTTAAAATTTTTTTTTTGTTGTTTCGAAACAAAAATGTAAACAAAAGCAAAAAACACGAATAAAACTTACAACTATGTAGACATGAATTATAAAAAAAAATTAATTTTATTTTTTGTTTATTTACCAAAAATTAAAAATTGTTAAAACTGACATCTTTAGAAGTTATCCCGTACTATGTTTCCACGTATTAAATAATACTGCATTATCGATAAATCTGCCTATATCATTGACCACAAGTTTACTATGGAAAAGTATAGTTATGTCCTTTATAGGTATTATAATTTATTTGGGTTATGACAAAAACATCTATAATTGGAATTATAGATGTTTTTGGTTATGATCTCAACTGGAAATAGTAGTGGTAAGAAACGAAAAAATTTGATTTTTTTTTTATATGGTGTTTCGTAGCAACCAATACACTTGTCAGTATATATTTTTAAATATGTGTAAGAGAGCTGTACAACGCAGTCAGGCTTTCTCAAGAGAGAATTGTAGTAGGTTTTGATCCTCCGGAGCTTAAAGCAAGCATGCTAACTAAACCCGCGGCACGCGCCAGTCAAATTTGGCTTACAGAAATAAAGATAAAGCCATGATAAATGCACCAATTTCCAAGAGAAATCATAAAAAAAAAATTCCAAATTAATCAATGACCAAACAAAATTTAATATTAAATTACAAACATACAAACATACTTGAGATCAAAAGTTAATTTTATAAACAAAATGAAAACACATTGAAAAGGAAATATTTTTACCACGATTTAGTCTTGCTCGAGTAACTTTCTTTTCTGCCAGTTCTTTTCGAGCTGCACTTGTTCTTCTTAACATAAATCTGAAATTGGGCGTAGCGTTGAATGGAATCTAATACGAAAAATCGACAAAATTTGGACGATTGCACAGCTAATATTCACATCTTTCTCGATTGGCGTGCGTACTAAATATCACATTATTTAAATAATAAAAGATCTAAAAAGTAGGAAACCCATTACAGGATGTAATCGCATTACCGGCATCTCAACAATACCGTCTATATAACATCTACATATACCATTAGGCACCAATCCTACAATAAAGGCAACAATAGTAATTGGACTTGCATCAAAACCAACAATATTGTATTACAAGCCTGAGTGTCACCAATATTATAAATTTATTTTTCGCTTATACATGAAAGTATTGGTGATCGAATACACTATTTATACAATATAGCTTTTTTGCATCAACACTTTCAAGTATCAAGGTTGATTTACATATGCGACGTGCGACGTGTGACGGGAGCTTCTAGCCAATCAGAGACGAATATTTTGACATTCGTCACACGGCACACGCCACACGTCGAGAGATGGTTTAATTTTATCTTTTCCGTCACGGTAGCACAAACACATACAAAGTTTTTGTATGTATAAAACGAAGTAGTATCAAAGCCTACTAGCTTTATTGAAGAACAAAAATTAAAATATAAAAAATTGTATAAAGTGTGCGTGGCGGAACTCGTCACAAATGTAAATTGTTGTCAAAAAAGCGTCACGTTTATTTCCACTTGCCACACGTCGCACGTCGCATATGTAAATCAACCTTAAGCGATTAAGCGTCATCACGCGTCATCACTGAATCAGGCTTGTAGTACATTAGTGTTGGTTTTGACTTGCATGCATACTGCTTTATACATTCAAACAAAATCATTTTTATTCATTCATAAGCAAACAAAATTTTTGAACATAGTAGTGGCTTTCCAATCGACCACCGCAAGTACTTATAAGTGTGAAAAATATGTCTCCGCTAAATGTCGATTGGAACACACAAAAAAATATGACATGAGCAAAACATAATCTCTACATTTTTAATTCGCATAATACAAAAAAATAATGCGATTGTGGTTTAATTTTTTAAATGTATGGTAATACAATATTAAAATAAATATTTAAAAAATAAATTTTAGCTTGATTGTTGCAAATTATTATTAAATATCACCTAGCGGAGAATGTTGACGTAACTGCTTGTAGCAGGCTCATGAAAAATTAGGTAGAAGTAGAACACTTGCGACCGAGCAGTTAATTTAGCAAAGACATGAACCATAAGTGCTTATGTACTTGCGGTGGTCGATTGGAAAGCCACTAGTATATATTCTATTATGTACTTTTATTGTTTTTGCGCGTGAATGTATTGCAAAGGAAATCTTTACGCGTCTATAACTTTGGAATTCGACCACCTAAAGATATTAGCCATATCACTTTTTTCTAATCTGATCAAGGCCTATAAGTCTGTCTTTGTTTCATGAAAATCGGATAAGTATTTTTCGACTTAATACTTGTTAACAGACATCAATAGCGGGGATATAAGGCATCTTTCTCGCTCTAGCGCTTCGCTTGAGCTGAGATGCCTAAACAAGGCAAGGAAGTTTAAAATCCTGATCGAGAATTATCCGAAAATAATGAAAATATTTGTCATTTCTGTTCTAATGAAAATGTTTCCAAGCTAAAATAGCAAAGAATTGTTTACGACAGTTCAAAGTAAAAAACTCTCAATCTCGAATAACTCAATGTTAAGCCACATTTTTAATTTTTACTAACTACAGCCCTGGCCCGATTGATTATATAAAATATATCGAAAAAAAACGCCGTTTAGAAATAATGCCGCTATAATTTCACTAACAACAAGCAAACTATTTCCAGTCAGCTTCAAATAATTTGGAATTTGCATTCCAGTTTATAATATCTGCCTGTTTTGATGTGATAACTAGCATAGCAAAAAAAATAATAATAATTTAATTTGTTAATTATGTACATATATAATAATTTAGTGTTAATGGGTTTTTAATAAAAAATTAAATTTTTCTCAATTTAATTTTGTTTTTAGTTTGTAATTTTGTAATTTCAAAATCATTATAAAATACGCAATAATATTTTGCTTTTAGTTTTATTTAAAAAATATATAAGTATACATATAATAGATTTATTATAATTTAAATAAGTGTTGGTAAGTGGAAAAAAATTACATTGTTCTAATTAAACACCACATGGTTTAAAGTGTAATAACGGTTTTTATTATATTCTACTGTTCTAAATGATAGATGTTTCTTTTCTTTATAAAGATAAAATATGGGTGAACAGTTCAAGCCGCCCAAGGGACTATATTGTAATCAGTTTTCTTTTAATAATACATGTAATCGTGCGCAATACCCGCTAATGACTTCGTATCATAATTTAAGTACCAGTAATAGTACCGGAGCAGGATCACAAAGTAGCGGAATTATGGGTAACGAAATTTCCTGCGGGAATAATTGCTATTATACAGATAAAAATAATTACAATGGTGGACCACCAAGTTCAACGGCATATCCCAAACTACGTTATGCGCCGTATCAATGTAGATATAATGGGCATCAACAAAACCAGCAGCAACAGCTGGAATATAGTACCAATAATTTTTATTCACACTACAATAATAATAATAATGCCTCCATTCAAAATCAATTTGATTTCAACACTTATAATTCGCCAACAGACCTAACGACAAAAGGAGTTGATTATAATTTTTTTCAGCCGCCATTAAATCGTATAAATGGAAGTGGGCCTACCAATACCAAAAATATAATTAATAATTCCAGTAATTTATTAAAATTTGGGAGTAATAGCAATTTAAGTACCATAAGTAATAATAGTGGTTCAACAACAAATTTAAAGTCGACCGTTATAAGTAACTTTGGTAGTGACACATCGTCTAACTGTGAAGATAATCAGGCGGTAACCTTATTAATCGGTAATCTAGGTGGATCATACGATGAAAGCACATTACGTTATAATATACTTCAGCAATTGAAACCTATAACGCCGGTTATATCGATTAACGTGGAAGGTTCAAACGCAATTCGCGTAAAAGTCCCATCGAAACAATTTGCCAAATTAGTTGTGTCACATTTGCATCGTAAAAAATTTGGTCATAAACGTTTGGTTGTGTCTTACATACGTAATTCATCGACCTCAGAATTTGCCAAGTTGCGGTGCCAAGTAGCCGGCCTACTAAAGGATGTACCATTATATACAGTATCGATGAATACATTCCGTGAACTATTCCAATCGCGTTTTAAACAATCAATTAACGTCATCGATTTGTTTCGAATGGAGGACATATGTACTATCAAAAGTAATGATGACAAAGAGAAAATGATTGCACTGCATCCCGATCTAATAAATTCCATAAACAGCAATAATCCACTTGTTGAATGTCTCGAGTTGAGTGTCCCATATTGCACGATACATTTTAAAAAAGAAAAGCATAAAGGATGGGCTGAACAAGATATTGAACCGTTGCCAAATGTAGTTATGTCATTGAATGAATTGAAACAAATCCTGTTAACCATGTTAAATATTCATAAAGGTAATATACCCATTTTAAGCATAATGCATTGTATTGAAGCCGAACTGGGTATACAAATTAAATCGAACGACAAAGGTGTAAATTTAGAACATTTGATATCATGCATAACCGAATGTCAAATAACAAACAACCAATTTGGAATTAAAGTTTTACAAATAGAAAAGACTGACAGTAATAAGAATGGAAATGGTATTAGGAACCATAATAAAGAAAACTATAATGATCCATTGCATCATATTTCACACGAAATTGTCGAATTAATCAAAATATCGCCAAAAGCAACATTAAAATTTGATAAATTTATTCCAGCCTATCACAATCATTTCGGTAAACAGTGCCGTGTCGCAGACTATGGTTACACAAAATTAATCGATTTATTTGAAGCTCTCGCCACAGTTGTACAAGTGATTGGAGATGGTGAAAATCGTTTACTAACGCTAACACATCGTACCCAGTTACAACGATTCACCAACGATTTTCTACGTATTTTAAAAACTCAAGCAAATCGATCGATTCTTCTTTCGAAATTGCCACTTGTATTCTCACAATTTCAAAACCGATTATTTGATGTTAGTGATTACGGCGTATGCGATTTGCTTGATATCCTCGATGGGCTAGTTCATAATAATACTGTTATTACGACGGTTTGTAATAATGATGACATTTTAATTTCAATCCCGAAGCGACAACAAACTCCAGCCGAACTAGAAAAGATGGGCGTTTTTGCGGAGGAAGTGATTGAATTATTGAGAAATACGCCGCAATATTCAATACTATTTCAAAAATTTGTACGTTCGTACCATTACAATTTTGGTTATCAATGCCGATTAAGTGACTATGGTTTTTATAAATTATCGGACTTAATGGAATCAATAAACGGTATTATTGAAATTGATGCAAATTCAGATGAAAATCGTAAAGTGTATTTATCGCCAAAAGTGGCACAACGCATTTTTTCCGAACAAATTTTTGAGCTAACAACGATTCCAAGCCGTGTGAACAAAGAATGTGCTACAAAACGGCCAAAAATAAAATTAAGTCATATATTGGAGGCACATAAACATAAATATGGTTATCAGATACAGAGTAACAATTTAGGATACCGATCAATGATTGAAGCCATCAAGGCATTACCATATATCGAACTAGTTGAAATGAATAATGACATGTGGGTTATTTGTCATCATGAAGATCCATTATTTCGAACAAATTGTTATGCAGCAAGTACAGTCATTGTTCGGTATAATCGCGATCATATGTCGTTTACAGCGTTTCGTCATCAATATCCAGTACAATCGTCCGAATTGATCAAGAACTCGATCACATCGATGAATTATTTCCTTGAGGTATGTACTTTTTGAAATATTGATTAAACGTAAATATTTATTCGATCTATACTTACACAGCTAAAATATTGTCCAATAATAAAAGATGAAATAATCAAGCTAACACCACTAATGAAATTTCTAATCGAAGTCATAAACTTGGTTAATGGCCGCAAGGTAGTCAAACTAAATGAATTAAAACGAGAACTTCACATACAAATGGGATCATGCTTTGAGTATGGCTATCCAAACATATCGTCATTAATTTGCGGTTTTTCGGACATTTTTATAATAAACGATAAGGACATGAGTAATTTTGAAATTAAATTAAATCCTGATAATTTTTGTAAGTGTTGATAGGTAGAAATTTATAAATAATTTAATTAAATCCAAATTTCATTTATTTTTTAATTGCAGTAACTGCTTGGATAAATTCTCAACCGAATCAAAGTTTTAATTTCGTTTATAATGATAGGCCACATCAAATTTCAAGTGGAAATATATTAAGTTTGTCAAATTCTAGTATAAATTCGTTGGATGCAAGCATCGATCTAACTAACAATATTAATGATAGTTGCTTAAAAGAGCAAACATCTGAGTTGGATTTGGTTGAATCAACATCATTGAATGGCATTAATATGAAGATGGATAAGAGTATTGATCAACCAAATGTTTCAAGTCTCAGCAATTCATCAAAAATCTACAAACGTCGAAATGTTTCAAAGGATTACGAGTTAAATATATCAAAGAAAGCAAAATCATCTGACAAAGATGTAAAATTTTGTGATGCACTAGATTACGCCCGGTTGTTATCAGCATTTTATGAACCACCGAAACCTGACACACCACCTTCAAAAGTAGTACCATTTTGGCTGGATCCCGTATGGAGCTTTGAGAAACCTTGGTCGCCGGACTTTAATGTATCGAATATATCAAAAATAATTGATGACGCATTATAACAGGCCAACCATAGACGAATCATCAGAAAAATATATCTCTTGGAAATTTATTGCATGTTTAGTAAATATTTTTTTCTTTAGTTTTAGGTTTCGTTTTGAATGGATTGAAAAAAATTGTTTTATTGGAATTGTTGCTGTGAGACTTAAAACTTTCTATAAATTACTTGTATCCTTTAATAAATTTAATTAGGTAAAAATGTAATATAATTTTAAAAAAAATGTAAAATACATGCTTATTAGCTAACAAGAATTAATTAGGAAAATTCAAAGTAATTTTATAAAATACATATTATATTATAATTATAAAAGTGTTTTTACTGTGTTACAGCCTTTTGGGTTACGTGTAAGACGACCAAAAAACAGTATGAGATGCACCCAGTATTCACTTTAGTAAGTTTCTAAGTCTTTATTAAGAAAATGATATTTTTGAGATATCGCGACATAGGTTGTTTGAATCTCTCATAAGTAGCTTCATCTCTAATAATTCAACAAGAAATCTAGCATTTATCATCATCATCGCCATATGTTATTAAAAGACTCATTATTTTAACAACGGGTTATGCTAAATCATTAATAACGGATTATTTAATGTTTTTAATGTACAGCATAATTAAAATGATCATTTTATCTGTAGCAACTGCAATGATAATTTGGTAGTATGAACTGATTTTATTTTTGAAAGAAAATTATGTGTTTCCTCTTGAATGTGTTGCGTGATCTCTCTTATATTTTTTCTCAGAAACAAGGGTTTTATACCATTACTTGTTTCTTAGCTGACTTGATAAAATAAAGCCAAATCAAATAACTTGTAACATAAAGTAAACAATATAAGAAGAACAATATAAGAAGAGTTAAGAATATAACTGCCGCTTAAAATAATCGGTGGCAAAAAACAAACACTCCTATTATGATTTCGATCGACAATCGACACGACTCTGTGTTGCCTTTTCGTTTTTCGTATTGTTTTTATCAAATGAAAAAAGAAAACACAATACAGAGTCGTGTCGATTGTGGATCGACACGACAATCATAATAGGGGTGAAAAATTCAAAATCGATGATCGTCGCATGAGGTATAACTATACTACCATACATTTGAATTGTACAATACATTCAAAATCGATGATCGTCGCGTGACGTATGTAAATTGGTCAACATTTTCTTGTACACGAGGTATGAATGTTTTTGCATGTAAAAACGAAAACATAAACTAAAAATAAAAACATAAATTTATTTAATTAATTATTTATTGTACAATAAAAAATTAAAAATTTATTTTACTGCAACCCAAGTATAACAAATCTGAACTCAGCTGTGAGTTCCACCATTTTTGGTAAGTTATACAAGAACTTGCTTGCGTATAGGGAAGATACTAAACAATTGATTGAAAAAAAAAAAATAAATGTTCATAATGTTTTTTTTTGACATCCAAGATTAATAAGAATCGATACGTAATACAAGACGCAAATGTAAGTTCTTGTTATTTATATTTTTGAGGTTTTAATAGTATATTAGATTAATTAAATAATTGTTTATTAATAATATAAAAAATAAAAATTAGTAATAAGTTTCATTAATTTTCTTTTAAATTTTAGAATTCGCTTAAGGCCACACATCGGGAGTTTTGAGTAAAAATAACACGTTTTTTTAAAAAACGATTTAATAGATATAAACAATAGTATATTATTCAACGAGCATATAATGATAGCTGTTATTCACGAAGATGAAGTTTGCCGACACGAGCCGATAGGCGAGTGTCGTAAATCATCTGAGTGAATAACAGCCATTATATGCGAGTAGAATACGATACTTTGTCCACGACCGCCAAATATCATTATGTTTTATAATCAAATCCATTAAATACTCTTCAAATAATTTTCATCGACATTTTGACGTCACAGTTTTATAATAATGAAAATGGCAAGAGACTACTAGATAAAATTTCAAAAATCAAATAATTTACTTGGAAATATTGAATAATGAAAGAAAGGACTACTAGATAAACTAGCAGTGAATAATGGATATCATTATAAGTGATGAAACAAACGTATAATGAACATATTATACGTTAGTCGTGGACAAAATATTTTTTACACATAATTTTACATCATTATAGATTATAAAAAAAAATATTTTTTTTTTTGCAAAATTTTTCATTATTAAAGATGGTGTTAAAGTGGCTGCCTCAAAAAAAGGTGGAAATCGGCCCTCATCATAACTCGCCTCTGGGTGGTTTGAAAAAAATAGAAAAATGCATGTTAATTTAGACACTAAAATACACATCTTAATCCTCAATGAACGTGTTTGAAAAATTATTTTAGTTTTTACACGCGAAAAATGGACCATACATGTGGTCGAGCATTATCGTGCAGAAGAATTGGGCCCTTCCTATTGACTAATGCTGGACGCAGACGTTTTAGTTCTTTGTGCATTTTGTCAATTTGTTGACAAGATTTCTCTGCTGTGATATTTTCGCCAGGATTCAAGAATTGGTTCGTTTTTGTTGCGCAAAATAAGTGAAGAGCAAACTTCATAATGGCGATTTTTTTGGTTTTCGTTCAATTCGTGTGGCACCTATTTGTCGAGCTCTTCGACTTTCCAATTCGGCTCAAATGTTCCGAAATTAATTCAATACTTACGCCTTGGTCCCCTGCAAGCTCTCGAACTGTCGTGCGTGGGTTTGCTTCCACCAAAGCCTTCAATTCATCGTCGTCAAAGGCAGAGGGACGTCCGCGACCTTTCTCATCTTCAAGCCTGAGTTCACCACGACGAAATTTTTGAAACCAACGTTGTATTGTGCATTCGTTAACACTTCCTTGGCCCCAAACTTCATTGATGTTTCGAGCCGTTTGTGCTGCACTGCGGCCGAGTTTAAATTCATACAAGTAAATTTGGCGAAATTCTTGTTTTGACATCTTAACTTCAAAGGTCTAAAAATAGACAAAACTGCAATTTAGATTACAAATAGATTATATGATAAGAAAGAGCATAAAATAAGCTTTAAAATGACTTATAATGTTAAACTCTTTGCGTAATTCTTTATTATAGAAAAATTGTGGAAACAAATAAAATCATAAAACCTGCATTAATTTCTGAACAACCTAATATTTGAACTGTTTTATTTTTATTTGATTATTTTTTAATAATTTGCTTGTGCATACCTACTTAAAAAATAATAATATTAAATAAAAAATTAATAATTTGATATTTACAGGCTTTTTAATATTATTAATAATGAACCTGAACAAAAAAATATATTTTTAATTTGGAATACACCAAAAAGTTTAACATCAGCCCATATGTTGGTATACATTTACTTCATTTCAAAATTGTCATTGTATGTATCGTGTGTAGGGTACATTTGCCATGTGTAAAACTTGCACAAATATATATGCGCCAATATATTTGTCAATTCTCGCACCGTCTGGTTCCGCCTAATATGATTTGTTCAGCTTTATTTATTATTTTTAATAGCATTCTACATTTGGTTAACATAATTCGCTAAATCGCTACGTTCTCACCTAGTACCTATACGTAAAAGGTGGGAATTGCATTTTTGTAGTTTGGCCGTAGCTAGCTTTTTATCAGTACGAAACCAAACTACCAGGAGCTTAAGGAATGTTCTCAGTTTTTGAAAGGATATATCGTATAACCTTTAGGGAAATTACGGGGCAGTGAATTTCTACTTTTTTTTGTAGATGTATTGTGTGTGAGTAGATAGCCTCTTTATTTTATTGACTTCTTCTTCTTCTTCGGCTGGCGCTACATTCCATGAAGGGATTTGGCCGCCTCAACGATGCTCCTTCAAATAATTCGATCCGCCATAAGAAAACGCCAGACACGGTGACCGAGTGTGTATAGGTCCCATTCAACGTCGTCCATCCATCAGGTAGGCGGTCTCCCACGAGGTCCTACTTTTGTTGGTGCCGACTCCAAGGTCTGTTTGGTGGTCCGATTTTGTGAACGAAGTACATGTCCAAGCCATCTTAGCCTTGACGATTTTATGCATCCAATGATGTCAACTTTATCGAGATCATTTCTGATCTCGTGATTCATTCGCATTCGGTAAGTGGCTCCTTCTTTAATGGGACCGAGAATTCTTCTTATGGTCTTACGCTCAGTTACAGCGATTTTCTGGATGTTTTGCGTTGTTAGTGCCCAAGACTCGCAATCAAAGGTGATAACTGGTCTTATCAGCGCCTTGTCAAATTTTATTTTCCGCGACATATGAGGAGACTTGAAAATTTTTATATTGGTGTAAAATGCTCGGTAGCCTGCTGCGATCCTCGATGAAATGTCCATAGGAACGGAGTTTTGCTCAGTGATCAGTGATCCTAGATATTTGAACTCATTCACCTTTTCATATTGAGTATCTCCTGAAATGAAGTCCCCACGAGTCTGCCTTCTCGCGGTCACCATGTATTTGGTTTTCGCTTCATTGATCTGAAGGCCTATTTATTGGGCTGTTAGTTCCAATGGGAGGAGGACTTCTTTTAGAGATATGATGTTGCGACCCAGAATGCAAATGTCGTCAGCGTATGCTAATAGCTGGGTTGATTTATAATAGAGGCAGCTACGCTGTGCCATATTGAGCTGACGAATGACATACTCCAATGATAGGTTGAAAAGAGTTTGAGCTATTGGGTCTCCTTGCCGCACTCCAGATGTTATCTCAAAGGCATCCGAAATTTTGCCTTCTATTAGCACCTTATACGTATTGAGCCATCCATTAAAAGGTGGCACATTGAAACCATTTTGACAGTAGGCCCAGGTAGGATAATACGTTCCATAACATATTCCTCTTAATGCTGTCGTACGCCTGTTGAAAGTCTGTGAATAGACTGTGTACAGGGATGTCCTTTTCATAGCATTTCTCCAGCACAATCCTCAGCGTAAAAGTTTGATCGGTCGTTGATCTATTTGGTCGAAAACCACATTAATATCATCCAAGATCTTCTCGCTATAAGTTGATAACTTTGCTGCGACTACGTTGGCCAAAAACCTTGTAGCCTGTGTTCAGCAAAGCTGTATGAGCCACACACTTCTAAAATTCAGCGCACTATCGGGTTGGTTGAAATAAACGCAGCCACTGGTTTTACAATATTTTATTTGTATACTTGTATTTCGATTTTAACTTTATTATATTTATTTTTATTAAACATAAACGATTATTGCAAAAAATACAATCAAAAAATATACGATAAAAATACAATCAACAATATTCCCGGTGATGTTTGTCTCCAATGACGGATGATTTTGCAATACAATAATTTTATTCAATTTTCTTCGTTGCGACTTGCGATTAAAAATTCTGTCATCCATAAAAATGCTCAATTCTTATTGGCTCCATAACATGAATGAATGTTGTTGACTGCTGATTGGTGAATCCGCTGTTGCTATAAATTAAATTCAAATGTTACAGTTTGGAATTGAATTAGTTAGAACTCAAACCATTAATCGGTGGTGAGTAACGTCGCTAACAATGTTCAACGCTAGGTGACACATGTATGCGTATAGAATTCAATTTTTGTTCAATAATTTGTTTCAACATAAAAAAGGTAAACAAACCAATTATTGTAACAAATAAGTATAACTAATTATACAGAACTGGAAATACATATATGTATGGAATGCAATTAATTCTAATTTAAATATTGTATGTAGATTCGATGGATTGTAATTTAAATTGTTAAGGTGGGTGTAGACCTATTACTCGGGCCTTGCTCGAGGTTAATTTCAGCAGGATTAGGATAGGTAAGGTAACATCGAATCTATTAGTTTTTAGATATACAAATTATAATTAATATTTAAGTTTTGTAATGATATGGTGCAGCTGAAATCAAACATTCCGCCGCCTTTGACTCAATAGAGAGTCAATCTATTTGATGAATTGTTGGTAACAGACACAATTTGTTGACCGGTCGCTTCATAACAGTGCCATTTGGTAATTTCAGGGTAACGACCCTAACGACACCATCGTCTCCTGGATGTTCTGATGCTATTCGAGCAAGTGGCCATTTGGATGGTGGTAAACCCTGGTTCGAAATGAGCACCAAGTCGCCCGTTTTAAAATCTGAATTTAGATCGTGCCACTTTTGGAATTTATTTAGTGACGTGAGGTACTCTTTTGACCACCGATTCCAAAAGGTTAATGTATTCATCTTTACAGGTGTTAAATCCGGTTCTGGTAACGTTGTGAATGGTTGGGTAATTATGAAATGTCCCGGTGTCAATGGATCATAAGAATCCGGAGACAGATCTCCAATTGGTCGGGAGTTTAATAACGCTTCGATCTGTTTTATAAGCGTCAAAAATTCTTCGTAGGTTAGACGATAGTTTCTCCTAATATTCGTCTAATGTGGAATTTACAGGACTTCACTGCGGCTTCCCAAAGGCCTCCGAATGAAGGTGCTGCTGGAGGAATGAAATGAAATTTTATTAATTTTTCGGTACACCAGGCTTGAACGTTGTTTAAGTCGACTTCGCTGGTGAATGTTTGGTACAAGTCGCGAACTTCCTTTGAGGCACCGACAAAATTCGTGCCATTGTCACAAAATATTTCATGACAATATCCTCGGACGGCGCAAAATCTTTTCAACGCTGCGATGAATGTAGTGGTGCTCAAATCTGAGACAATTTCGAGCGATACTGCTTTAGTGGCCATACAAATGAAAATGACCAGGTATGCCTTATATGTTTTAGCGCCTCGGTTGCGATGTGTTTTTAAGAAAAAGGGTCCAGCAAGATCGGTTCCTACTTGAGCGAATGGCTTGACTTGTCTGGTAACTCTACATTCTGGTAATTGTCCCATTAATTGTTGTTGCTGCTGGCCTTTGTGACGACGACAGACTACACATCTATGAATTATTTGACGTATCAGAGTTTTTACTCTGGGTATTTGAAATTGTTGTCGTATGGTTGACATCATTAGTTGTAATTCAGCATGTAAGTGTTTATGATGCATTTCTCTCACAATCATTTCGGTAATGGGATGTTTCATCGGTAATAAAATAGGGTGTTTGGCATCACAATTTATGTCTGCATGGCTCAATCTTCCTCCAACCCGTAGTAGCGCGTTTCCATTTAAAAAGGGATGAAAAGAAAATAAATTAGATTTTTTCGGTAATGGTAGATTATTTTTTAAATGTTTTATTTCTAGTTCATAAGACTCCGCTTGCACCATTCTATAAATAAAATGTTGAGCCTCTTGAAACTCCAACACGGATAGACGTCTTTCAACTTTCTTCGCCGACGGTCTGTTTCGTGAGTGTTTGGTAAATCTCAGGATATAGCCTAAAACATTCGTCATAGTACGAAAATTGGAAATTCGATTTACCAAAGTAAGTATTGTGTGCACGTACTGTTCACTTGCACCAAAAATTAGTTTTAGAAAATAAAAACACGTTTCGTTTTTATAAAGATTATGAATTCACAAATTTTATTATTTATATAAATTAGATAAATTGATTACACTTTCTGATATTATAATTCACCACCGTATATGACGCGTATGAGAAATTATAAATTAAATTTATTATTATTATTATTATATTCCACTGGGCGAGATGCGTGCGTATATGAAAACGAACCGACTGAATGTGTATGTACACGAGTAAAAAGAAATTTGGACAGGATGAATGAAAATGAATTTGTTAGCGTTACGTCTGTCTTTTGTTGCACCGCATTTTTGTACCGCATGATTTGGATGAATTGTGTTTGCTGGTTGAGCGGTTGCGGTAATGTTGCGAGGGTATGCAAGGCATATGAGAGCGCTGACATATGTGTGTGAATATGTCGCGGGAATGAATGAGTAAATGCGTTGCTTGATAAATTGTGGTGGTGAACGAATGAATGTATTTATGTATTTTGAATGCGTGAGCCGCTACAGGACTCCCCCGCAAGTGATTTCCCCTCCTTATGGAATAACTGTATGTGTTGGTGCTATACGGACGCTTTTGTGAGTTCGAAGGTTTGATGTGAGATCAGCTGAACTAAGAATTCCGTACGCTGGTTTGAGCCGATCGATTGAAATGGTTTGGTTTTTACCATTAATCGATACGGTGAATTGCTTGCGTAGTCTACGTATGACTTTATACGGACCTTCGTAAGGAGGAGATAGTCCCGTGCGAACCTTGTCTGTTCTGACGAAGACAAAATCACAGTTGTTTAGTGATTTCGGAACAAAAACATCATCTTGTTTGGTTTGACGAGTTGCTGTGGGTACAAGGTTTTGCATGGTTTGTCGCAGTTGGTCGACGACTGTGTCGGCAGTTGGAAGTGGTGGAAGAGGATTATCGATGAAGAACTCACCGGGTAGCTTGATGGTTTGTCCGTAAACCATTTCAGCTGGTGAGCACTTGAGATCTTCTTTCACTGTTGCTCGGATTCCAAGTAAAACGATTGGTATTTCCGAGCTCCAATGAATTGTGTTGCCTCTGGCCATTAATGCGGCTTTAAGTTGCCGATGGAAGCGTTCGACCATGCCATTGGCTTGCGGATGATAAGCCGTTGTGCGTATCCGATGAGATCCGAGGAGTTTCGTTAACTCTGAGAAAAGTTTTGACTCGAATTGCGTTCCCTGATCAGTGATGATGTGAAGGGGCACGCCGAATCGTGATCCGTAATTGTTTACAAAAGTGGTGGCAATGGTTGCAGCTGACATGTTTGTCATGCAGTATGCTTCGGGCCAGCGAGTAAAACGATCGACACAGGTGAGTAGATATGAATATCCATTAGACGGAGGGAGTGGACCTACAATGTCTATATGGATATGCTCGAATCGACCAGGTGGAATGTTAAAATGTCCATGAGGTGATTTGGTGTGCCGTTGGACCTTGGCACGTTGGCAGGATAAACAAGACTGAGCCCAATTGCCTACGTCTTTGTTCATGTTAGGCCAAAAGTAGCGAGCAGAAATCAACTTACGAGTTGCACGGACACTAGGATGCGAAATGTTGTGAAGCGTGTCGAAGATAGCTCGACGTAGTGGTGCTGCAATGTATGGGCGATTGTTCCCAGTAGATGTTTCACAAATAATTTCGAGGCCAGGTAGTTTAAAAAGTTCTAGTTTCATTGATGAACTAGAGTGACATTCGGAACCAGAAAATAAATTCTGAAGTTCTAGGTCGACTTTTTGCGTGTTTGCGATTTGATTTAAGTCGATGTGTGTATCGACTGCGGCCGTTTCGTTGTCGGTAGTGCGGGATAGTGTATCCGCGACAACATTGTTATGTCCGTGGACATGCTGGATGTCCGTTGTAAATTGACTGATATAATCCAAGTGGCGAGATTGCCTTGGATTGCGTTCAGTTTTTGACTGGATTGCTCGTGTCAGAGGCTTGTGGTCGGTGTAAATGGTGAAGTCCCGACCCTCAACAAAATATCTAAAGTGTTTGACTGCTAGATATATGCCGAGTAATTCCCGATCGAATGCGGAATATTTCTTTTCGGCATCCGAGAGTTTCTTGGAAAAGAATCCCAGTGGCTCCCAACACTCGTTGTTGTACTGTTGTAGTACTGCACCGACAGCTGTGTTTGATGCGTCAGTGGTTAAACTGAGTTTTGAGTCACTCAGCGGGTGTGCCAGAAGTGTTATCTGGGCCAATTCAGCTTTCAGCGACGAGAATGCATGTTGACATTCGTCGGGCCAAGAGAAGTTCTTGGCTGTCTTGGGCTTCTTGAGTAAGGCTGCCAAGTGTGAATGAATTGGTGCGAGTGTTTCAGCGAGCTTTGGTATGAATCGGTGGTAGTAGTTTACCATACCGATGAATCGCTGTATGCTTTTGATTGATGCTGGAGCTGGGAATTCCCTAATGGCGTTAATTCGTTCTTCGGACGGCAGAATACCATTAGGGGTGATCTTGTGGCTGAGGAAATCAAGAGTGGATGCGCCAAAGACGCATTTTGAACTCTTGATATGAACATCAAACTGCGTTAACCTGTGGAAGAGTTGTTCCAGGTGAAGTTTGTGTTGCTCCTCATTATGCGAAGCTACAAGAATGTCGTCAATGTAGACGAAGACGAAGTCTAAATCGCGTACGACTTCGTTCATGAAACGCTGAAACGTTTGCGCGGCATTGCGTAGTCCAAATGGCATTCGGGTGAATTCGAATAGGCCAAATGGAGTAGTGATTGCCGTTTTATGAACGTCTTCAGGTGCAACGGGAATTAGATGGTAAGCTCTGACTAGATCGATTTTTGAAAAAAATTTTGCAACCATGCAAGTGCATGGAGAAATTTTGGATGTGGGGTATTGGATAGCGATCAGGTGTTGTGACCGAGTTTAAGCGCCGATAATCCCCACATGGTCGCCAATCGTGATCTTTCTTTTTCACCATATGGAGCGGACAAGAGACGGGAGATGCAGATGGCCGGCAAATCCCTAATTCCACCATGTGCTGGAATTCTGTATGTGCGGCTTTGTGACGAACTGGATCTAGTCTGCGTGGTCTTGACACAGGCAGATGGCCTGCTGTGACAATATGGTGGACCACGTTGTGCTGGACTGGCAAGTTGTAGTTAGGCTCTGCTGTGAGGGAAGGAAATTGCTTAAGCAGAGTGCCATAACCGTTGTTGACTGCGAAATGAATCGGTGTCGGTGTGTCGACAAGAACCGAGGTGGCATTGATTGACAGCTGAGTAGCTGAATCAACCAGCCGTTTGTTTCTTAAGTCAACAAGTAAGCCAAATTTGCACAAGAAATCGGCGCCAATGATCGGACGATTCACCGCAGCTAAGATGAAAGCATGCGTGAATGCTCGTTTGAGTCCGAGATCCACCTGCAGCAAATGTGTGCCGTAGGTGTGGATTATTGTGCCATTGGCGGCCGAGAGAACTAGATTATTATTTCGATTTGTAAAAGTATAAGCTTGCTTGAAATAATTCGCTGGAATGACCGAAAGGTCAGCGCCAGTGTCAATTAGAAATAGGAATTTATTATTTTTGTCTAACACGAATAGACGGGCTGAACTTTTAAAGGTGTCTGACGATGTCGTCATTACCCGCTGGTTTACAAGTTTTTTGTTGGTGTGGTATCAATGTCCATCTTGTTGATGGAGTGCTGCGCGTTATTGAAAATGCACGGTTGAATGCATTTGCGTGCCGCCGCACCATGTTTAGCGTGATACCAACACTTGCCCAATCGATTGTTAACACTCTGGGTGTTGTTACCTTGTGATTGTGAACGTGTTGCTGAGCGTCCCCTTGATCTACTCCGACCGCTTCGAAACAAGCCCGATAGTCGAGCCTCGATGCGCGCCAGGCGATCTTCGATTGAATTTGACTGAGGAGTGGGGGAACGACTCTGTCTATTCGTGTAGTTCGGATTTGTGTTACGATTGATTGCTTGTAAGTTTGGTAATGTGCCCATGTTCGTCACTTCGTACATGCGGTCTGCTATTTTAGCCAGTTCTTCAACTGTTGTGGTAACTGGTTGTGCAGTCATCGCTATTTTAATAACCTCGGGCAATTTTCGAATCCAAATGGATCGAATGATTGTATCGCTCAGAGTGTTTTGGCCTGCGAGGTTGCGTAAGTGACGAAGCGCCTCAGAGGGGCGTCGGTCGCCGAGAGCTTGGCTGGACAATAGGGCTTCTAAACGCCGCTCGTCCGATGGAGCCAATCGTTCTAACAGAGTTTGTTTTAGGACAGAATATTGATTGTCTTTTGGTGGTTGCTGTAAAAAGTCGCTAATGGTGTCACAAATTTCGGGCGAAATTGTTGCTAAAACGTACGAGTATTTCGATTTTTCTGACGTGATGCCTCGAATTTCAAATTGAATTTCGGCTAAACGAAACCAATTGTTTGGTTGTTGTGGCCAGAATGGTTGCAAGTTGATTTTTGCTTGGGTTGCGACTTCTCCTGTTGATGTCCCTGGTTTTGGTTGTTGATCAACCTTCATGGTATGCTCTTCGGTGTCTGACATTTCGATTTTTATAAAAGCGAATTCGTGTATATATGTTATACGTCACTTCACAAAAAAAAATATTCCCGAAATTTAAATTTAAACGTTAGAAAATAAATGTCTCGTGTGAACAAATATTTTAAGTAGAGCCGAATTTCTGAAGAAAATGATTTATATGGGACCTAGTGCTATCAACATTGGTTCAAAAGAAGCAATCAATAGTGGTTCGAAAATAGTAGTTGAATGAAAATTAATTAGTAGTGGAATGGTTACCATGTATGGACGGCACGTGTTGGCCGACGAGATACCCCCGAATTACGGAACGGGCGTGTTACCTCGTATTGGGGGGGCTCGTTGAAATTTTTAAGAATATTTAGTAATCAATAATAATAATAATAAACAACGAAAACCAAAAAAAAATAATTGCGGTTTGTTTAAGCGAAAACGTTGGTGGAAAGTACCGAACAAAACGATAAGGATCAGTATATGTATACGTAGATTAATTCGCGATCGAATTATAACCGAATACGATGGTGAAAAATTTACATTATTTTTTTTTTTGATTTGATTGTGAAAATTGTTTTTGAAAAATGGTTATATAATAATGTATGATAAATATGTTTGAAATGTAAAAAAAACTTTTCTAGAATTTGTTTATTTGTAACAATAGAAATTTGAGTTGAAAAGATAAAAAAAACACTTAGCTTAGTTGTTATAGTTGTTGCTGTTGCTTTTGTTGACCCTGCTGATGATGATACCGTTGTTCCTGCTGCTGCTTCTTGATGATTATTTTCCCGTTGTTGTTGTTGTCTGCTTCGCTGGTTTTATTTTCGTTTCGAATTTTGCAAACATTTATGCGTAGGTATATAGTTTTCGATGTGTCTTTGCTGTATTTTGTTGTTGTTTTAGTATGTAAATTCCCCAATGTAAAGGCCGATGTGGGTATTTAATTGTATTTATACTATTTAATGTTGAATTTTTTATATAATTGTATATAATTTGCGCGTTGTAATTATATTCGGTGTTGATGCCGCTGTTTTTATGCCCGCGACTGTTACGCTTCACTTTGTTTTTGTATGAAATTTTTTTGTAATGGCGGTACTGATTTTTCTCGTTTTTTGTGTTGTGATATGCGAAATAACTTTGTACTTGGTACGGATTACGGATTAATTTTCCGAAATAATTTTCCGTACCAAGTGTACTGTAGTTTACACAATTTTTCAAAGTTTTCCTGTGTGTATGATTAAAACACACTATAAAATATTAGTCATCCGTAAACACGGACGTCGGAGGTCACCAGATATTGTGTGCACGTACTGTTCACTTGCACCAAAAATTAGTTTTAGAAAATAAAAACACGTTTCGTTTTTATAAAGATTATGAATTCACAAATTTTATTATTTATATAAATTAGATAAATTGATTACACTTTCTGATATTATAATTCACCACCGTATATGACGCGTATGAGAAATTATAAATTAAATTTATTATTATTATTATTATATTCCACTGGGCGAGATGCGTGCGTATATGAAAACGAACCGACTGAATGTGTATGTACACGAGTAAAAAGAAATTTGGACAGGATGAATGAAAATGAATTTGTTAGCGTTACGTCTGTCTTTTGTTGCACCGCATTTTTGTACCGCATGATTTGGATGAATTGTGTTTGCTGGTTGAGCGGTTGCGGTAATGTTGCGAGGGTATGCAAGGCATATGAGAGCGCTGACATATGTGTGTGAATATGTCGCGGGAATGAATGAGTAAATGCGTTGCTTGATAAATTGTGGTGGTGAACGAATGAATGTATTTATGTATTTTGAATGCGTGAGCCGCTACATAAGTAATAACTCGGAATGTGGGTTTTTTATTGTGGAATGATGTACTGAAATCTCCATGCTTGGCTCTATGATAGCTTTAACTTGTTGTGGCTTTTCATATGGGTATTTCGACATAAATTCAGGACCACTGAACCAAAGGTTATTATTAATCAAGTCTTGCGGAAACATACCTCTAGTGGCAAGATCTGCCGGATTTTGGGATGATTTTACATAATACCATTGGCTTCTGTTGGTATATGTTAAAATTTCGGAAGTGCGGTTAGCAATATATGTTTCCCATACCTTGGGTGGCTTGGATAACCAACTTAGTGTGATTGTAGAATCGGTGTACAAAAAAATCTTGGGCTCTTCTTTAAGTTTCAAGGCCTCAATGGTTAGGCGTAATAATCTGGTTAGTAGGGTTGCACCGCATAATTCCAGTTTGGGTATAGACACGATTTTGATAGGGGCTACTCTCGTTTTGGATGCGATTAAGTTAGTGTTTACAGTGCCATCATTAACCGTACGTGAGTATATCACGGCAGCATAGGCATCTTTGGATGCGTCTGCGAAACAGTGCAATTCTATATCTGATTGTGTTGTATAAAGCCATCTAGGAATTTTTATTTCGGATAATTGATCGAGTTGCTTCCTTATCTGCAGCCAGTCTTCCTGTAACTCTGGAGTTAACTCGTCATCCCAGTCAATCCCTGCAATCCATAATTTTTGGTATAGGATTTTCAGGCCTACGGTTACGGGTGACAAAAACCCTAAAGGGTCGTAAATGCGTGACGTCTCCGATAAAAAAATCCTTTTGGTGAACTTTGTGACTTCAGGTAGCTCGATCTTAAAATAAAACAAATCTTTAATTGGATGATACTTTATACCTAATACAGAAATCATTTTGGTCCCATCGGTTATGTTCCATGATGAGAGCTCTCTTTCTTCGATGTCAATGTTATCTAGCAGAGCTGAATGATTTCCCGACCACTTGCGTAATCTAAATTTACCTTTCTTCAGTAGGGTAATTAGATCCTTTTGGAGATTTATTGTTTCCTCCAGGGTATTTGCGCCGGAAATAAGGTCGTCCATATAGAAATCCGACCTAAGTACAGCCGAGGCAACCGAGAGCTCTTTGTCATATTTCTCTGCTAATAGTTGAAGTGCATAGGTAGCCAGAAATGGGGCGGTTGCGGTTCCATATGTTACGGTACATAAACGATAGTGTTTTATTTCAGAATCAGGAGATTCCCTCCACAATATTCTCTGGTAGTCGGCATCTGATTTACTTACGAGAATTTGCCGAAACATTTTCTCTATGTCGGCGGAAATTACGAATTTATGCTTTCGGAAACGTAGCAAGATGTTGGATAGGTTTTCTTGTATCGTAGGTCCAATTGGAAGGTTATCGTTCAGCGATTGGCCGTTTTGAGATTTGGCGGAGGCATCAAAAACGACGCGTAATCGGGTGGTGCTACTCGACTCCTTGAAAACTGGATGGTGTGGTAAGTAGAACAATTCGTTAAATGGCTTGTGTATTTCGGTTTTAGGAATTAGTTCCATTTGTCCCAATGCTTCATATTCTCTCAAGAACTGTGTGTACTCATCATTTAATTCGCGGTTAGCTGACAATCTTCTCTCTAAAGCATGGAACCTTTTTAGTGCGTGGGAATAACTCTCTCCTATCAACGGTGGGTTTTGTTTGAACAGTATTGGTAGAACAATTCTCTCATTGATGAATGAAACTTTCGCCTTCACGGATTCGATACACCTTTTTTCTTCATCGGACAGATGATGTTGATTTGGTAATTCCTCTGTTTCCCAAAACTTCCTTAAGGTCTGCTCTAGATTACAGATCTCTATGTTTGGCTGAATATGTAACACGGTCAAAGTTTCTAAATTTGAATTAATGGATACCTGATTATAGTTCCCGCCAATTATCCAACCGAATCTGGTATTTTTGGCAATCAGAACATTGGGAATTAAACTAATTTTTCCGTCAATCATTGAGTCGAAGAAATGATCGCAGCCAAGAAGAATGTCGATCGGAGCTGGTTTATAATATTCTTGATCAGCGAGCGGCAGGGATAAATTGGATATTTGACGGTAACTAGCTTCAATACTTGTTGACGGTAACTTGGTAGAAATGGAAGGTATGATTAGCGCACTAATTTGTAACTGATATTCCTGGTCCCAAATCGATCGAATTTTAAAATTTGTTACTCCTCGGGAGATACCGGCTTCACAATTATTTAGGGTTCCCACAGAAACGTTCGTCTTTAATCGAGGAACTTTGAGATGTTTAGCACAAGCTTCAGTAATGAACGAATGTGTGGAACCGGAATCCAATAATGCTCGAACTATTATCCAATTTCCTTTGTTATCCATAACCTGTATATTCGCGGTTGGTAAGATATGAATATTACCGTTGGTTTGCTGAGTTGATTCAGGTATTGAATTGCGAACTTCTAAAGCATTATTAACAAAATAATTTTCCGTTTGGGTTTTGGGAGTGGTTATTGGAACGGTATCAACACTGGCTTGTGGAGACTTGTTGGGTTCGATCTCGAGGTGTAAAAGGGTATTGTGTCTTTTATTGCATTTCAGACAGCTTCGTTTATTTTTGCAAACGGCAACAACGTGATACTCGCTCAAACAATTGTAGCACCGTTTGCTCTTGGCCATAAACTCTCTACGGTCGTTTACTGATTTATTTACAAACTTGGAACACTGAAACAGATTATGTTGCTCTCCAATACAGAGCGGACAATTGGGTAAGGTGGCGGCAAGGAATGACTTACTGGCACTAGGTGTTGTAAATGGTTTGGATTTTGGTTTGACATTATCACTATCACTCAATGCATCACTTCGCTTTAATAAAAACTTCAAAAATACCTCGATACTGGGGAAGTCATCTTCAGCCGATTCATATTTCCACAATTGCTTGGTTTCTTCGTCTAATTTGTCGGATGCCAGGTATATGATCCACGGATCTCGGTGTTCTGCTTTTGGTCCTATTGATTTCAATCCTCGTACCGTTTCGTCTACAACATCGTGAATACGCAAGATTGCTGGTGCATTGGATTTAGTAACATTTGGTTGACGCAAAAGGTTTCTAATGTATTCATTTACAATTGGTTTCTGTTTTTCATAGCGTTTAGTTAAACGCTGAAACGCCTCGTAATAATTGGCATCATCAATGCGGAAATGACAAATTAATTTGTAAGGTGGACCTCTTAACTGACCGAGTAGGTATTTAAATTTCTGAGCAGGGGAAATTCCGGTATTCTCATGAACGGTCGATACGAAAATATCATAAAATGAATGCCAATCTTTTAGCGATCCATCAAAAATAGGAAGACTTAGTCTTGGTAACTTAAAGTCGGTTTTAAAGGACACGCCCATATTTTGAGAATTGTTGACGCTATCGTCTGCAGGATTGGAAGGTCCGCTCAGGGGGTTAAGTGATTTTTCTCGACAAAGGCCTTGGAGTTTGGGTACCATTGTGAAGTAAGCGTCATCGATTGCATCCATTTCAGATGCAACAGTGGAGTCGATATCAAAAATATCGTCCTCAACCTCGATAAACTGTTTATACAATTCTTGGACTCTCACCAATCTAGCCTGTAAATCATCGTAGCTCGCGTCTTTTCCATGCGAGTCGATATAATTTTTAATTCTGGTTAACTGACCTTTAATGATCTGTTTTTTCTTATTTAATTTCTCCATATTTTACAGGTTGATTTGCACTTCACTTTGGATCACTTAATTAAAAAACTGGTTTACCTGAACTGGTTTCCCACGATGCGTCACTATAACTGTGTAACGGTTTGATTATCACGACAAACACCACGTGATAAAAATATAACTGGACCGATTTATTTCCAATAAGATGCAATAATGCGCCGAAAAACTGGTTAAGCGGATGACTGGTTGAATGATTGGATCGGATGATCCGGCTCGAAGGACCAAAAAAAATGTATGAGCCACACACTTCTAAAATTCAGCGCACTATCGGGTTGGTTGAAATAAACGCAGCCACTGGTTTTACAATATTTTATTTGTATACTTGTATTTCGATTTTAACTTTATTATATTTATCTTTATTAAACATAAACGATTATTGCAAAAAATACAATCAAAAAATATACAATAAAAATACAATCAACAATATTCCCGGTGATGTTTGTCTCCAATGACGGATGATTTTGCAATACAATAATTTTATTCAATTTTCTTCGTTGCGATTAAAAATTCTGTCATCCATAAAAATGCTCAATTCTTATTGGCTCCATAACATGAATGAATGTTGTTGACTGCTGATTGGTGAATCCGCTGTTGCTATAAATTAAATTCAAATGTTACAGTTTGGAATTGAATTAGTTAGAACTCAAACCATTAATCGGTGGTGAGTAACGTCGCTAACAATGTTCAACGCTAGGTGACACATGTATGCGTATAGAATTCAATTTTTGTTCAATAATTTGTTTCAACATAAAAAAGGTAAACAAACCAATTATTGTAACAAATAAGTATAACTAATTATACAGAACTGGAAATATATATATGTATGGAATGCAATTAATTCTAATTTAAATATTGTATGTAGATTCGATGGATTGTAATTTAAATTGTTAAGGTGGGTGTAGACCTATTACTCGGGCCTTGCTCGAGGTTAATTTCAGCAGGATTAGGATAGGTAAGGTAACATCGAATCTATTAGTTTTTAGATATACAAATTATAATTAATATTTAAGTTTTGTAATGATATGGTGCAGCTGAAATCAAACAAAAGCTATACCGCTATAGTTGTTGCAGTTCAATCGATCTCTCTTTTTATGAAGTGAACATATAAGAGCCGTCTTCCACTCTACTGGGATTTCTTCTCTAGACCAAATTGTTGATATTAGCTCAAACATGCGGCAGAACAGATAATCACCGCCATATTTGAGCATTTCGTTGCAGATACCATCCTCACTAGGTGTCTTGTAATTTTTCTGCGATATCACGTTCCGCACTTCATGCTAGAATTTTGGATGTTGCGCGCCTGTTGTTCATGCCATTCCCGTTCTTTTCCGTTTACATAGCCGATTAGCGATTCTCCTCGCAGTCATGTTGGCGTTATGGTATTGCCTTGTTCTTTGCGATAGATTTCGTTGTCGTGTGCGATCTTTTTCCCGAATAGCACCAATACAATCATCATCAATTCAGAGATTTTTAGGCCTTGATGGATTTTGGCCTATGGTGGAGTTTGAGGCATCGGTTACCGCCGTTTTGATAATGTCCCACTATTCTTGAACGGAGTCAGGAAGTGGTTTATTTTGCAAGATTTCTGATTCAGTCATCCCGAAGGTGGTTCTGGTAACTTGGTTGTTCAATGCCGCAGTGTGTGTTCAATGCCGCAGATTATATGTGGTTGATAGACGAAATTTTAATTCAGCAACTACCAGGAAATGGTCTGAATCAAGGTTAGCTCCACGTTTAGTTTTGATGTTTTAAGGCTAGAAAAATATCTCTTGGACAAGAGGATGTGGTCGATTTGGTTGACCGTTGTCCCGTCGTTTGATTTCCATGTGGCTTTGTGAATGCGCTTATGTGGGAAGTATGTGAAAGAAGTTTGGTCCGATAATTTCAGCATTTCAGAATTTGAGCATTGAAGTCGCCCAAAACAATTTTAATGTCATGTTGCGGAATTTTGCTCAGGACGGTTTCGAGCTGGTCGTAGAAAGCGCCTTTGATTTGATCAGGCTTCTCCTCGGTGGGGGCGTGAATGTTCACAAATGTGATGTTAAATTCACGTCCATGAAACCTGAGTGTACAAATCCGATTATTTACAGGCATGAAGTCTGTCATAAATTGACGGCATCGATTGCTAATCAAGAAACCGACGCCAAATTCATGTTTATCCGTGTTATTGCTATTACAGAGAGTTAGTCCGAAGCGACTATCATCAGTGATGTCATTGCCGATTAGTCTTGTTTCCTGTATCGCTGCGAGGTCGAGTTTATACTTAGATGCTTGTTCGAAGAGTTGATGGAGGCTGTCCGGGCGTTTTATCCTGAGTAGTGAGTACGTTCCATATTCCAAATTTTAAATCGTTGTCCTTATATCGTGTCCGAGGTCGTTGTTGTGAATCCAAAAATATCCGAGGCTCATGTTGAGGTTTCGTAACAAAAAAATTTTACAGGTTGGGCTGTTAACCCAGCGCCAACCTATAGCCAACTCCTTTAACAGAGTAGTTTCTAGTGGCCGCCACGAAGAGGCAGTGTGAGCACTTGCTGAAGTTGTATGCACTTACGGCACATGAAGCGAGTCTTGTGTTTATCCCCCTGCATACACAGCAGCCTGACCACCATTTATTTATTTTTATTTTATTGACTAACAAGACGTAATAATGGGAATGCTATCAAAAATAATATATTTTGTCTATAAGAAACCGAAAAAATCATATTAATTGATAATACATAATACATATACAAATCTGAAACTTTTTAATTAAAAACGACGTATAAAATAAGCACTCATATTTTGAAATTTATTTAAATTTTAAAATTGCCGCCAAAAAAACGGCACTTCCAATGAATTTAATTTTAACTTTTCCGAGCTCAGGCACCCCCTTCAACAAGGTTTTTTTTAGTTACAGAATTTTTCATTAAAACTGATTTTCAGCACACCGTGTCTTACATTTGAAATGGAGATACTTAAGAGATTCCCTTCTTTAGAAGCTTTTGAAATTATGTATTAAAAATAATGCTGTTTCAAAAACAAATTAAAATATTTAAAATTTACCTTAGACTATTTCAAAAGTAATTCGTCTTCTTCATATATCAAATAATTTATTTATAAACATACGAACATATGTAGTAGACTAAACATACTCATCAAAAGAAATTAATCCGTAATAATTAATTATTTTAAAATTAGATAACAAAATATAATTTGATTGATAATTTTCTTATGTTTATTAAATTTACAATTTAATATTTTTTTAATGTAATTGTATTTTTATTATAATAACGTTAAATAAATTAAATAAACAAGAAAAAATGTATACTTACAATAAGCAAAAAAATTGTTGTATTTTGTTAAAGAAGGGCGTCTTTCTTTATATCCTATATTTCGTGTTTTATGGATGTTAAATTGAAGATGAATATAGAAAACAAGAAGAAAATATGTATAACTGAAATTTGCGTATTATCCTTGTAATTTTTATTGTATTATACATTTGGATTTGGAGTCTATAATAAGGGTGGTAAAACATAACATAGAGAATAGAACTTTTGATTTATTGTAATTTGAGTAATACACATATTGGTAGGGATATTATTTTAACCATCTTAAACATAGGACAAAATATAATAATAAACATGAAACCGTAAAGCATATCAGAGAGTTATAACAATTATTAATTATAACCAAATCTGTCTAAGTCGTTTCCTTGAAAAAAAACTGGTGCTCTTCTAATATAACAAATCCAAATGGGGTTAAAACCTTACATAAATATATACAATTTAAACAAACTGGAAATCATTAATATGGTGTAATAATGTGTTAATTTTGACACAGAATTTCTACTCCTGCAGGTTCAATATTTCTTGCAGGTTCAATATCTCGTGCTACTTCTTTTCACTATTAATGCTCAGAGCTGGAATGGTCATATACCTTTGGATAGTTTGGATAGGGGAAAACAGTGATTCAGAAAATATAATGGTTCTGGTGAATTGCGCCTGAGCTAGCTGGTAAAGTCTCAAAAATCATCATGATTTTGGCCGATTTTTCTTGTGGTCTTTTTTATTCTTAGTTATAGCTCGACAACGGAGATAGATTTTAACTGGACAAAAACCGTTACCTCCGGCTTGATGTGTTTCTTGTTTGTTTGTTTGTTTGTTTATAAGTTTGCTCAGGTCAGATCTCTCAATCCATAAGACCGTTAAAAACAGCCCACGTTTCCAAAGACCACTCAAGGGTGATTCTGGAGGGTTGAATAATTTGTTGATGTTACAAACTTGGTGATTAATATTAATATATATATTTAGCTAGGGACACTGTAGGACGCTTTGAAATAATATAACAATTTAACAATGCAAATAAAATCGGCTTTATTATATTGTTTGTGGCGTAGTGGTAACGCACTGGACTAGAGCGACAAAGGTCTTCCGGTTCGATTCTAAGCCAATTTTATTATTATTTTTTTTTATTATTATTTTTTTAGTATTCATGTAATGCCCAAATATTTGACTTTAAGGCTGTTAGTGAATTAGTTAAAAACTAGTTAAAAATGAAAATTTTGACCAATGAAATTAAATTTTTTTTTATTCACCACAAAAAATTTAACGCAGTCGACACCGTCTATAAATTTTGACAAGTGATGTTAAAAAACGGCATTCAAAAACATTCAGTATTGAACGTCGTTCAATAAACGATGGCTATTTACTACAGCTTGCCACTGGATGGAGTAAAAGCTTTTATAATTTAGATATTCATTGTGCTTATTGACTGGCCATTTAATTCTTATATGACCTCCGTCAATAGCAACCTTAACATTAGCAAAGATTCCAGTTTTTGCCCTTATGCAAAATCTAACCCCGATTTCTTCTCGTTCGTCAATAGCTGGTGGTTTAATAATATGCCACATAATATGATGTGTAAAATAGTCCAACATTTTATATATTATATTTTATGTAATGTATGTAAACTGTAAAACTATATGGGAAAAAAGTATTGTAGGAATATAGTTATAATACGCTAATGATTAAATGCGATTCATTCCGAATGAATTTCAACTGTCAACATTTTAACTAATTCACACAGCAAATTCTACTTTTGTTGTTAAAAATATTTCACCACGATAATTTGATTTTCACCAAATTTTTAACTAAAATATTTTTAACATATTCACTCATGGCCTAAATTAAACATTCCGCTTTTTAGTTATTAAAGTAATTATTAATTACACAAGAAAGTACGTGGTGCGCGTTTATGATTAAACACTACAATAAATTATTTAAAAACTTTTATATTATGAGTTGTAGTAAGCCATGAGAATTTATCGGTAAAGCGTGATTTCCATGAGAAAATCTTACTGACCAGTAAAAATAAAGCGAGATAAAAATATAGTTTTACTTGAGTGTGAGAGGGAATTTTTTTTTCAGTACTCGAAAAAAATTGTTTTTACTGTACTATTTAACCATAATTTACTGGTGTATAACCATAATTTACTGAAGAAAAATATGAAGCGAAGTATATTTTTTCAGTACTTTACAATACATCTACATACAGATTGTGTAAGGATAGCAAATTTTTCTCTCACACCGAAGCACTAACTATAAAAAAAAAAAAACTTCACCCCATCCGACATTTTTATAGTATATAGTAAATATAAAGTGACGTTTGGTGTTAAATTCGAATTTTAAACAAGAAATAAATTTAATATTCTGTTTTAATATATATCTACATAAAATAAATATATAAAAATATATACTTATTGTTATAACATTACATTGTTTATTGAAAAATTATGAAATTTATTGGTTATGTTAACAAAAATCTGTCAAAATACAACCATTTAGTTTTGCTATAAAAAAAATTACTATCCTTGTCACTCTAATGGAATTTTTGGTTGTCTTTACTCCTCTGTGTTTTTCAATACTGAATACTGGGTCAGTAAGATTTTCTCATGGAAATCACGCTTAAACAATTTTTTTTCTGTCATAAACTTCAAAGCATGCTATGTTCGAAACAATATAAGAATTAAAATTAAATAAATTTCCTTATGCGGGCCTCAGATGATCAATATCTATTGCCAATATTTCAGTATTGGCAATACTATTGAACATGTGAGGACCTTAATTGACGGATTGCCAATATACAAAATATTGTGGTGATGGTTTGATGAAAATCAAAATATTTTTCATATTGATAAAATATTTACAATACTATTGATCTTCTGAGTTACTTTATTGACAAAATCTCAATGCGAAGAGCTGTCAACATTTGAGTTTGGTATTTAAAACCAAGAAAACATGATAATTACCTTCATTAAGCGTTGCATTTATTCAAATATAAATATAAAGTTGAATTTATATAAGTATTTGGATTTTTATTTACTCCCTAGACCATATTATTTTCTTTTTATTTTAATTTTTTTCATTTACAAAGCAAAATAATAGCTACACAAGCCGTCCTTTTATCTAACATGGTTCAAAGTGCAGTATTATCTTGAAAATAAATATTTTTTATTGTTTGACATTTAAGTATATTGTCAATAGCATTGATCGTCTGAGACAATTGCTGTTTGTCAATAGTTTTTTCCAATATTGACAATAATATATTGACAATACTTATTGAACATCTGAGGCCCGCATTAGGTTGATATGGCTTAGTAGAAATGTATTGGACATGGACTAGAGCGGCTAAAGTTCAGGGTTCGATTGTGGCCAAGGCATTTTAATTTTGTTTTTCAATTTATATTTTTTTGACGTGGTAACATCTGACACCGCATGTTCAGAAAATTGACAAGAAATTTTTCCCTTGGTTGTGGGCAATTACTAATCAACTGTAAGCATTACCTTTAATTTTAATGTATGATTTCTTAGGTTGGTCCTTAGGCTTTATGCCTCACACATAATATTATCGAATGATTTCGCGCGATTTAATTCCTTCAACAACTGTATAGTAAGAGAATGGCTCATCCGATCCGAGCACTTCTGAAGTCAATTTTTGCGTAAAGAAACAGTGGTGGTTAATTTTTTTTAAATTAAAATTATTAATCTACACATTAATTTTTATTTTTATTGAATCTACAAAATAGAGATTTACAGGGATTGACCGCACTATAGCGAGAGAATGCCCCATCTGACTTGAGTAATTCTGATGCTTATTTGTACATAAAAAAATATGGCAGATAATTTAGTTTAAATTAAAATAATTAATCTCAACATGTTATAAACGCTATCACGCAAAACACCTACGGCCGTGTTGATGACACAGCCCACCCCGATTTTTTTATTTTTTTTTCTGTCTGTAAGTTTTTTGTTTGATGCCCCAACGGATGTGAAATCGTCCTTAAAAGCCCTTACTCTTTGGTTTACGGTCTATTTAAAGTACAATAATCCTAAAAAGCCTTTAGTCTCGAGCTATTCCTACTTGGTTAAAAAATAACGGTTAAAAAAATATCAAATGGTCAAATGGTGATGGTGGCAGTGGCCGCTTGACATCAACATTATATATAATTTGTATCCGTCCTAGGACGGGCTGTACCCCTAGTATATAAATATGTGTTCAATTAATATTTTGAAAGTTATATAATGCAAAAATGAATTTTTTTTTTTTTTTTTTAAATAAAAGAAAAACAAAAGGATAAAACTTAATTCAATTTAAAAACTTGTGTGAAAATTGAAAATACAATTATAGTAAAATAATTCAATTTAATTGATAAATATTACAAAATATCATCAAAAAGAGTTTAATAAAAATAAAAAGGATTCTTAGAACTAATCTTGTGTTAAAAAGAATAATATTTTAAATAAGAATTAAATAAAGGTTAGTTCAATTACAGTAAATATTTTATATCTTTTATAAAATCGCACACTGTTAAATTCGTCAAAGTTTGTATCTTTTAAAATGTTTAATAGTGTTTTTCTGTATAGAAGTGGAAAATTGTTCCTTTCTATATTATATTTAATGCAGTCGTTTATTATGTGAGCATTGTCTTCAATTGTGTTACTTATATCACAATAATGTGTAGTTTCCAAACCCAAAAGATACTTACATTTTTTGTTCACTGCATGACCTGATAACAATCTGAAAATCAATCTAGTTTGCGACGATGAAAAATTTGAATTTTTGAAAAGAAAAGACACTCTGATGCTGAGTTTATGACATAGGAACATAGGAACATAGGAAGATAGGGAGTATGACACGACCAATCAAATTATTTAAAATATCACAAGCCCCGCCTTTTAGTTCCATGCTCTGGTTGTAAAATTTCTTATTTTTGATCAAAGTAGGCTAGTAGGCGGGGCTTGTGATATTTTAATTAATTTGGTTGGTCGTGTCACACTCCCTATCTTCCTATGTTCCTATGTCATAAACTCAGCATGAATTACATAAAGAAATATATTTTGACTTCCATTTGTCAAATATTTTAATAGAGGTAATGTTATAGATGTCCATGTCTGTAGAGTCATTATCCAAAAAATGGGAGGGGGAGAAAATCGCTTTTTAACCGTCTGCAATGACATTTCCCTTGACTCCACAATGGCTTGGAAACCAATGAACTACAAAATTTTTATGAGAGTTAAATCCGGCTGTGTTTATTATTTGGTTTTCGTAATGTTTTTTCGTGTTTTTGAGTAGAGCTGAGACTAAAGATGTGCAAGAGCTTTTGGAATCCATGATAATAATTATATTGCTATTATTAACAATCAATGCTAAAGTTATTGCAATTTTTATGGCGATGGTTTCCGTGTTTTTTATATCCGTAAGGTTTTTTAATTTAATGGAGAATTTCCAGTTATAATTTTTATGGCGATGGTTTCCGTGTTTTTTATATCCGTAAGGTTTTTTAATTTAATGGAGAATTTCCAGTTATAATCTTCCACAAAAACTCATATTCCAGCCTCTTTATTAGTTACAGAACCATCTGTAAAAATCTTTGAGACATTTTTAAATTTGTTCAATTCCAACATTGATAACGAGTATTGTGCAGAATGATTGAGTTTTTGTTTGTAATTCCTCTAATATCAGATAAAATGCTGAAATTGGTGGGATAAGTATTTTTAACGTGAAACGGAATGATTTTGGCGAGAAATGGATGTTCTACGTATAATGTGTTTAGATTTGGAATAGATCTATTGAGAGCAATGTCCTTTCCAATTTTTGTGTTGAAGAATACATTTTTTGAAATATACTTTAAAGATTTTTTAATAATGTCTAAGTCATAAGAAGTTTCCAACGATTCAGACAGAATGGCTGGGATAGGAGCTGTTCTTACAAAGCCTAAGCATGTTCTTAGACAAGTATTTTTAATAGATTGGCAGATTTTGATATCTTTTTTGAACTTCGTGTCTGTTAAAATGTAAGAATATTCCAACTTCGATTTAATTATTGTCTTGAAGATATTAATCATCGTTTCGGAATTACCTCCTTTAAAATGAGAGAGGGTTTTTAGTAGATTTATAGAATTTGTAATATTGGATTTTAGGTTTATGTAGTGTTTTGATAAAGAGAGTCTGTTTGAAAAAGTGGTTTCTAAAATTTGTGTGACTGTATTTTCTTTTAAGACTGTATTGTTAACTGTAATTTGGATGGATTTAGAATTATTTTTGTTAGTGAAAACCCTTAAATAATGAGATTTATCTGTATTGATTTGAAATTTTAATTGTTGAAGTTTAAAAGTTAATGAATGAAGGGTAGAATTAGCCAAACTCTGTAAATCCTCATGATTATTCGCAAAAATAACGATGCAAATATCATCTGCATACTGAAAAATCCTATAACTATTATTGGTGTCGTTATGTAGAGATGTGATATAGATATTGAATAAAGTGGGGCTCAAACTGCTACCCTGTGGTATTCCTTTATTTGTATAGTGCATCGATGAGCTTTTACTAGGTAAAACTATGATCCAATTTATGATGTCTTGTGGGAAATTGAATTCTTTTAAAATCTTATGCAAAATGTTTTCGTCTACATTATCAAATGCCCTGGAAATGTCAAGATTTACTAATATAATTTTTTTATTTTGTGTTTTAAGATTTAAAATAAAGTTGAACATTTCCACAAAGTAATCGGTAATGCTTTTGTTTTTTCTGAAGTTATAATTATTTATGTTGTTCGAGTAAATATGTTTATTGATTCTATCTAGAATGAGCTTGTTAACTCTCTCTTTAGTAAACTCTATCATCTTTACCCTTTTTGAGGATCGCTATTGTTTTAGCGGTTTTCCAGTTATTGGGGTAGATTTGATTGTTCCAGACATTGTTAAAGTATGACGTAATGTGAATCAGGACATCATCATTCTTATGGATTAAATGTTTTAATAATTTATATGATATGTTGTCGTATCCTACAGATGTATTATTGGCATTTTTTATTACATATTTCTAGAATTTCTGAAACTTTAAAACTTTCTGAATATGAATTCTTGTTATGATGGAATTTGTAAGATGAATCAAAAGGGGCAGGAAAATTGAAATTAAGGAAGTCATTGGCTAAGGTGGGATCTTCTAGAACATTGAAATATGCTTGTTTTTTATTTTTAATTTTGTTAATGTTGTTCCAAAGTTCTGAATTGTTGGTTCTATGATTGATGCTGCCTAAAAAAACATTCCATGAAATCTTTTTTTCTCTTCTAATTGTTAGTTTAAGTTTTTGGATTGTTTTTTTAATTCTAAGGCTGATTACAGATGTTTTTTAGTATTATAAATGAATTGTTTTTGTTTTTTGATGTACCAAAGATTTTGTATATAACTGTTCCACCATGGTTTTGGTTTAAATTTGTTTTTGAATTTTATTAATGAAGTGTTTGAGTCTATTAAATTTCTTAAATAGGCTTCTGTATTATCAAAATTATCTACGTTAGCTAAATCAAAGTTAGTTAGAACATTCCTCCAATTTGTTAATTGTTTCTTTATTACGAAATTCAATTTGTATTCCATTAAGATAGGAAAGTGGTCGCTACCTAAGTTAGTAAAATCTACTTTCCATGAAATTTTATCGATTAAATTAGTAGAGCATAAAGAAATATCAATTGCAGACGATTTATTTCTAAATAAGTCCTGTTTTGTATGTGAACCGTCGTTTATTAAAAAAATATTGTTTGTAGAAATTATGTCAGCGATTTTGTCTCCAATCTTATTATGTGTAGGAAGTATTGAATGATCCCAAAGGCTATTATGTATGTTTATATCGCCGGATATTATACTATTGTCTGTATTATTAATTATCATCTGATAAAATTCATTGATTAATGTTAGGGGTCATTTGTAGAATTGTTATAAAAAGAAATAAGATTTAAATCAATGTTTTTGAATTATATGTTGATTTTGAAAATTTCTAAATGCGAAAAGTGAGAAGATAAATTTAAAATTTTCCAAGAAAACTTTTTGTTAATTAGCACCTCCAAATCCATCTTGTCTGTCCTTTCTTATAAAATTAAAACTATTGAAATTGAAATTAGAGCCTGGATTTGTCCATGTCTCTGACAAAATAGCCACATCTATATTATTGACTTGCATGAAATGTTGTAACAAATCTTTATTACTGTTGATGTTTCTTATGTTAATTTGTAAAAATTTGATTGATAATGAGATAGAAGTGAATAAATTAGTCTTTTATAAGTTTAGATAGTTTAATTTTCAAATTATCGATCTACACTCTACGAATAAATTCACCGTACGATCTAAAAAATTGAATTTTCGAATTGGCTTTTCAAGCAAATAAATCCTGCTTCCTGTAAATTTAAAAGGACAAAAAATACAGACAAAACTAATATAATTTAGTTTATTCATCTACTTTTCAAGGCCGAAAATAAAAATACTTTACATTTGTATTCCATTTTTTGCGAACAAATTCATCGTACGATTAATTTAATCATTATTCAACACAAAAAAAATTTTTTTATTAATAACGGGTAGGCAGAAATATTCGCTGCTTTTTGCGTACATAACGCCATACTACCCTTTATTCCTTCTCGGTAAGAGTACGCGGGCGACCAGTTCTTTTTAATTATTCAACACTACCTGTCTTTTTATATGTTTCTACAATGTGCATGAAGATTTAAATTTTTTTTTAACTTTGGACTTGGAAGATAACAGTTTTCCTTCCAAATGCTTATTGATAACGACTTCTTGGAAGTTAATACTGGTTTCTGTTCGTGTCGCCTTCAAAATGATAAAAGGTGTTTTGTGTACCGGTAGCTTTAATGTCTTACAATATACTGAACTATTCTATCACAAAAATATTAAAAAAACAAAAGACGCACGGGTGTTGTTAGATAAAAACAATAACCGTACGATGAATTTGTTCGCAAAAGAAGGAATATAAATGTAAAGTTTTTTTATTTTCGGCCTTGAAAAGTAGATTAATAAACTAAATTTATATTAGTTTTGTCTGTATTTTTTGTCCTTTTAAATTTATAGTAAGCAGGATTTATTTGCTTCAAAAGCCAATTCGAAAATTCAATTTTTTAGATCGTACGGTGAATTAATTCGTAGAGTGTATATAGCAGGATTTGTATTATTCTCATCTCCCTTTAGAAAAACTGAGATTTCTTTTAAGACAGAATCTCTTTTTGTCAATTGAGCCTTCAATTCTTCTAATAATTTATTAAGAATGTCTACTTTTCTAGAGTTAGTGTCGAAAAGTTCATTATTTTTCCATACTTGATTTTTGGTAGGGAGAGCAATGTCAAAGTCTGTATTTTTGGGCTTATTTCTTACACCAAAAAGTTGTGATTTTGCTTCATTAAAGCTGGAATTATTTATGATCATGAATTGTCTGATCTGTTTTTGTTTGAATTTTTCGTTGCATTTAAAAAATTTGGACACGTGGCCTATACCACAAAATTTACAGGCTTTGATGTTGTCACAATTATGATCCTCGTCCGCAATCTTGGCACAAGTTAAACATCTCTGTACTTTTGATTTGCAGAATTTAAGGGTATGACCATAATTCAAACATTTTTTGCAAAAGAAAGGATTGGGAATGAAGTAACTGATTTTTAGTAAGATGTTTTCGTATAGAGAAACGTTGTAAGGGATGGTTCCGGAATCGAATGTGATCTTTACCAATTCCATATTCACAGGTGTATTTAGGCTATCGTCCCATTTTGTCATTCTTTCTACCTTTATGATAGGAATGGTAGAATTTAAGTTATTTTTAATTTCTATTTCAGAGAGATCGATTGGGACATTTCTAATGACACCTACTGCGGTTGTGAAGTTTTTAGGGATAAATGAAATATATTCATCAAACTTCCTAAATTTGTCTGATTTGACAACTGCATTAGCATCTTCATAATTATTGAATGTAATTTTCGCAGTGTTCTTGCTAATTCCTATAATATTTTTAATGTTTTTGAAATTATTGATTTTAATGGCTTTCCCAAATTAATTATATTAATTAATTATATTAATTATAATTAATTATATTTTTTTTTTAGATATTGATAAGTTGAGTTCAGCTCGTTTTGGTTTTTTCTTTTGCTTTTTGCTTCTATATTTTCTGCTTTACGAATATCTATATTTATAAAATCTCTCCAGTTGAACGGAACATTGAAAAAACGACCGGATATTTATCTGGTGATTTCTTTTCTGAATAAAATTTTGTTGAATAAAATGGACGGTTTATTTTTGGAGGTAATGTGGGTCCATAACTTGATGAAACAAGGAAATGAAGGAATTGAGAATTGAGAATCAATAAATGAGATATACGGGACTTTGAATTTTCTTGTTATTGCATAAATTCACATTAGGGATAAGTTGTTTGCCGGTATATCTCTATTGACATCATTGTCAAAGATTTTACTTTTTTGGATGGTTGACTTACACCACTTTTCGAAGTGAATGGTTTATATAGAGATAGGTTGCATGTTGTTTGAATATTATTTTTTTCAAAAGTAATAACAGATAAATTTAATGATAAATAAATCCTAGATAGACTCAATGAATGATAATGATAACTACATATATGTATATGACTCTACTGTGAACTCTTACTTAACTGACTTAAACAACCATTAGGCCATCAATATGTGCAAACGATTATGCTGTCGAGTCTTAACGGAAAAATACACCCACCGCGAGAACTGGTGATGGTGGGAGATAGGGACACATCTTTATATACAGCACGAGAAGGGAAGACCGCTGGATATTAAGTATTGAGTACACATGTTGATGAAACCTATACCTATTCACTACTAACATATACTAACAATTAACAAAATCCAAATCTATAGTGCGAGAATGGTTTTATTTAACAAATTTTTTTAATAAATTAGCTATGTAGTTAGAAAATAACTTTGCTGCGATTACTTACGATTACCCAAATCCTTACAAACCTTTTGTGTTGAGAATGCATGTTTTTGGCCCGCATAATTCTGGAATATGGTGCTCCCAGGTATCTTTACATACCTAGGAATACCATTATGGTTGGCCTGTAGGTCTATATCATATTATATCATATCATATTATATTTCGGTAATGAATGAAATCAAATTGATGAAACAAGAAAATAAGGAAAACTACAAACGGGTGTTTGGTGCCTTTAATGCTAGAGCTGAAAAAATCAGACTCACTTATAAGAGAACTTCTGCATTTGTTATGTATCGGTTTTATAAGCGATTTTTTACAACTTTAAATATTAAATATCCAGGGTAGGAAGCAGTAGTTGGGCCAGAATATGTAAAACTTTCATGTGCGTTCAAGAGCGATAACTTGGTTTAGTATTCCCGAACTTATCAAAACCAGAAACAGTGTACGTTTATATGCGTATATCGAGGCAATTCTTCTGGATTACACTAAGGCTTACTCCGACTTATACTTTTTGTCCTTTATAACTTAACTGTTACTCAATTCAACTTGTGCGTTTTTTACACTTTTATTTGTTTATGTTCCTTTTTTATATTTTCCTACTTGTAAAGGGAACTGATGTTATATCATATGTTTTATCTTTTTTTATTTGTATAGACAATTTAAGTAATGATTAGTAAAGGGGGCGAGTAGACAAGATAGAAGAGACGCAACAACTTCAACAACGATGGCAAGCAACATTTGCTACGGTTAATACAAAATTGGGTGACGCTTGGGAACATGATGATGAAACGAAATCTTGCCCCTCGCACCGCACAACCGCCGATGGGAAAAATAGTAGAGACTAATATGTAATTAATTAAATTAAAGCTTTTCAGATCATAGGTTACTAGAGAGGGACGCTGTATTAGAATAAATGGTGTTGCCTTGTGATTAGAAAGTGTCAAAAAAAAATACTAACAAATTTACTAACTATCGACTACTTAGGTGTCTGGTACTGGGTCGAGTATTTAATGCTAACATACCTTTCCTTCGATCTTGTTATTCGTAAAATGGTGTACGGTGGACCCGGCGTATCCGGGTAACTTGCCTTAGGCTTGGTCTCGTACATACTAAATCAATCAATAAAATTAGACAACTTAAGTAATGATCAGTAATGATCGCATGATATTCTCAAAAATAAGAATAATTAGAAAAACAAGTTTATTTCCCCTTTTGTGTGCAAACAAAAACACCACGAACAATAAACAAACGAATTTTAATTGTTCAATCACATATTTAAACATAAATTACGCTTATCATGCAAACCAAATACATTGCACTAATCATGGCAAGTTACAAGTACAACAACTATCGATGCAGTAATTGTCAACTAAGTGTCTTTAAGTAAAATTGTTATTTACAGATATAGAATTCAATTTCTGATTTATACAAATTGTTTCATATAATTTTTGCTATTTCTATAATTGAGCAGTCAAACGTTTTGATTCATTCTTAGCTAAAGTTCCCCTACACTGGTAAGTTCTTTAGCTGCATTAATATTGTAATTTATCGCGTGTCCAAATTTACGACTTGGATACTAAAGTGAAAATTAACATTAGCCCTTCGAGCCAAGCAATAAACGGCTACCAGTTGAATCAAAAAGTGCGAGAATATTCAAAACAATTCACGAAAATTAAAGTTCGTCACTTTAATGCCGCATAAAAACAATAGGCAATGGAGCAACTTTACAAACAACAAAGTGCTCGTTTTGATGAGATACAAAAAATCAAAACGAATTACAACAAAGATGGCGAGAGCAGAAAAACAAAAGAAAACCTGCAGAAAAGCTTAACACCATTAAAACCATCTGGGAAGAAGTCATCCTTACCGATAGAGAGATGAGAGAAACATACCATGATGACAATCCATCTCATAATTACTGGGAGGAACGAAAGCCGTTTGAGACATTCTACAATAACTTTCAACAACATTTAAAGGAGAAATTAAGGGCAGTAACGGAAATGCTGGCAAATGATGATAATTATCTATCCATCAAACCATCAACCAATATGCCAATAACAACAAATAGTCTAGCAAGCCTTTCTACCACCCCAGCCAACATCGACATGGCAAGCAACTCTAATGCTAACGATACTACAAACAACAGCGATGTATAAAATTCGACGATGCAAAGCAGCGAGCACATACGCAAATATAATGAGCAGAATGTCAAGATGCGTTTGTGCTATAGACTAATGGCAGACGCTGCACAATTGTTAGAAGCTGAAGGTTGCAAAGGTCAACTTAAACACAAGCTAACCCAGCTCTATGCCAGGGTAGCAAAAATCGAGCTACTTCATGAGGAACGATTCGTGGACGCCACTGCTGATGAAGAAGTTACGATTAGGGTTTCCATTAACGGACCACTTTTTCAAACTCAATCTTTCGATATTGAAAAATCTCAAAATCGATAGTATCGATACTTCCGATACTAGACTTTAATTATCAATTAGTTACAAGAACCTTAAAAAATAATGCCGTCGAGTCTATTTTATAAGTGGTAGTTTTCCCAAATAAACCAGCTAGTTGTTATAATATTTGCAATTCTACGTTACTTTATCATTTAAAGAAAAATTGCAGCTAATAATACTTAACACTGTTAACATTTAATATATCGCTATTGTTGTTGAAAATGATAAGGTAATGTAGAATTGTATTTAACCACCTAGCTTGATTTTTTTTTTTGAAAATGGAATTATTATAAGACACCGCTTTCAAAATAAACGACTCGCTTCAACTAGAGCTTTTTGCACGGACGATTTCAATTGAAAAAATCGGTCCAACATACTTAACATATTATTATACCTTGTTTTACAATCTAGTTGGAGCTACATAGCTCTTTTCCAAATTCCTGTTTTACATGTTTCTGTTTGTTAGAAATAGTTCAAAAATGTTGCTAAATTTTCAGATTGTTCAATTAACGAGCAATATTTTCATAAAGGCATAGTTCGTTGTCAATCAAATCTTCTCTATCGTCAATTTTGAATCTTATTAAACCACTTATATCATCATCTGTAGTGCCATAGTCCGGATCATTATCATTTTCTGCGGGAACACTGATTTGAACTTGAGGAATATCTACTTCAATTTGTGCCTTTTTGTATAACACTACGACTACAGTCAATCGAATGCCATGGGCCAAACAAATTTGTTGGAGAGAATTTATTAATCCTCCTAATTTCAACCAAATACATTAAGCTTTTGTTGAACTTGTAGCGATTCACTAAATCAAATCGCAGATTTCATTCGTTCATCACCACAATTATTCGAAATTTAACGCATTTCGACTGCTATAATAATTATAATTATAATTGTAGGTGAACAGCTCTTCTACGTGTTAATCTGTAACATACATTAAATGATCTTTAGAATCGGTGGCATATTTGGTGATTACACGAATTAAAGAATTAATTCAAGTTAAAGTAGAAAAGAAAATTATTGAATTTGCTTATACAGGAATAGCGCTGTGTCAATGTGGCGAAGAAAAAATTGGAAGAGAATTTAGCTATTTAGGCTGTGGTTAAAAATTTACAGTTTTAATGTTCGTTTTCTGTTAAATTACACATTTTTTTCTATTTTTTACTGGTTCAATTCGTATAACAATAAAGAATAAAATATCTAAACGTAAAAGATTTACCTTATCTTATTTCCCTTACTCTCCAGCAAAAAAAGGTAAATGCATTTACCGAATTTTGCGGATTTACTCGAGAATTCGACCGCAGCCTTAACATAATAACTAGGGGGTACAGCCTGTCCTAAGACGGGTACAATTTATACATAATTTCCTGTTAGGGACCTCCAAAATTGCATTCAAATTTTTTTTAGGTAAAAATAGATTTGTAAGTTGTATCTTAATATTATCTCGGTTAGGCGCAGCTTGTAAAATCTAAAACTGGTTCCTTGACGTATATCGCATGAATCTATTTGGCACAAACAACTATCGTATTTTTGTAGTTACGCATCGTTTGAAGAAAAAGTTTTCCCCAATTCAAAAAACTGCAATCAAATGTTCCGATTATTACTCTTGTTCGTTGGTCTTCTTGTATTTATTAAATTGATTTTCTTCGGCTAATTATAGACCAATTTTTAACTTTTTTTAAAATTAAAGTTTTATTTATTTTCCCAAATTTTCGATGGTTCGCATCATTTTCAAGGGTAATTATACTAAATGATAAATTTCATAAAATTATTTACACATAAAAATTATCCATTCGTCAATTAAAAAATTTTTTTGAAGGTTTTTTTTGTAAAGGAGAAAATTAGTGTGTTGCAAAAAAACAAGTTATTGAATTGTATATAATTTGATTGTTTTTGTTTGTAAATAATTTTTATGTGTAAATAATTTTATGAAATTTGTCATTTAGTATAATTACCCTTGAAAATGATGCGAACCATCGAAAATTTGGGAAAATAAATAAAACTTTAATTTTAAAAAAAGTTAAAAATTGGTCTATAATTAGCCGAAGGAAATTAATTTAATAAATCAAATGTTCCGGTAAGTGGGCGTTCCGGAGTCAATCAGTGAGACAACCTGTGATATATACATAATATATTCCTTGTTTTACAATACAAACTTTTATGTTTTTCAATTCGTATTGAAACAATGAAATGCCGTTATGGAATAAAAATAATATTAAAAAAAATTATTAAGCAGTTTCGTGAGCTCGAACCCGAAACATTTTCTATTAGAAGTTTGTTGTTACAGATCAACACCTATACCATTTAGGCTGCTCAGATATAAAATTTGAAACACTACAAACATACAAATATTCAAAAAATATTCAAAAAAAAAAGTTCAAAAAATAAATCATAGTAACATTTGAGCGTTACACGCAAACAAACATTTCTTTTTAATTATTATAGTAACTAGGGGTACAGCCCGTCCTAGGACGGATACGATTTATATATAATGTTGATGTCAAGCGGCCACTGCCACATCACTATTTGACCTCGAATAGCTCGAGACTAAAGGCTTTCAAGGATTATTGTACTTTAAATAGACCTTAAACCAAAGAGTAAGGGCTTTTAAGGACGATTTTACATGCGTTGGGGCATCAAACAAAAAGTCTTACAGACAGAAAAAAAATTAAAAAATCGGGGTGGGCTGTGTCATCAACACGGCCGTAGGTGTTTTGCCTGATAGCGTTTATAACATGTTGAGATTAATTATTTTAATTTAAACTAAATTATCTGCCATATTTTTTTTTGTACAAATTAGCATCAGAATTACTCAAGTCAGATGGGGGGTTCTCTCGCTATAGTGCGGTCAATCCCTGTAAATCGCTATTTTGTAGATTCAATTAAAATTAAAATTAATGTGTAGATTAATTATTTTAATTTTAAAAAAAATTAGCCACCACTGTTTCTTTACGCAAAAATTTACTTCAGAATTGCTCGGATCGGATGAGCCATTCTCTCACTACAGTTGTTGAAGGATTTAAATCGCGCGAAATCATTCGAAAATATTATGTGTGAGGCATAAAGCCTAAGGACCAACCTAAGAATTCATACATTAAAATTAAAGGTAATGTAAGCATTGATTAGTAATTGCCCACAACCAAGGGAAACATTTCTTGTCAATTTTCTGAACATGCGGTGTCAGATGTTATCACGTCAAAAAAATATAAATTGAATAACAAAATTAAAATGCCTTGGCCACAATCGAACCCTAGACTTTAGCCGCTCTAGTCCAAAACATTTCTACTAAGCCATATCAACCTAAGGAAATTTAATTCTTATATTGTTTCGAACCTAGTATGCTTTGAAGTTATGACAGAAACATTTTTTTTTACCGAAAAATTCTCATGGCTTACTACAACTCATAATATAAAAGTTTTTAAATAATTTGTTGTAGTGTTTAATCATAAACGCGGACCACGTATTTTTTTGTGTAATTAGTAATTACTGTAATAACTAAAAAGCGGATTGTTTAATTTAAAATAAAATATTTGGTCATTACATGAATACTAAAAAAAAATAATAATAAAACATAAAAAATAAAATTGGTTTAGAATCGAACCGAAGACCTTCGTCGCTCTAGTCCAATGCGTTACCACTACGCCACAAACAATATAGTAACTCTTATGCTGGAAACAGATGTGCAGAATTTCTGCATGCATATATGCATTCAAATCACATGTGCTGCATACAGTTCTTTATTTTTTGACGTTTATTTGATACATATTTAATTTTTATATACAATTTTTTTGTATGAATGATGTCTTATTTTGTGACAAATTAATTCATTTGTATCCTCCATTTTGGCATTTTTCACTCAAAACATATTTTCTGTCAACAAATTAAAGAAATTGATTGAAAAACATAAAAAGTATACAAATTGTACTAGATTTGTTTTCTTTTACGTAATGTAGCCTACTGATTCGCAGCAAAATTAGAAATATATTTCATTCCATATAAACTAGTGTTTTCTAATTTCGATGCTTGCAGAATTCTGCACATCTGTTTCCACCATTATTTTATTTGCATTGTTAAATTGTTTTATTTTTTAAAAGCGTTCTACCACAGATAAGAATAGACAGATGTGGATCTTGTATGGGCCATATTTACATTCTAAATTTCAATACCAAATTCCAATCTAATCCTTTTAGAGCAAGACGTATATATTATAAAATAAAATTTTTTTGAAGTTGGTTTATGTTTGCTTTGATATAATCAAAATAGCCATTCCATGTTTGCTTTGATATAATCAAAATAGCCATACGTAAAAAGAGATAAAAAGAGACAGAAATGTACGTCCTGCTCTAAAAGGATTGGATTGGAATTTGGTATTGAAATTTTGGAATGTAAATATAGCCCATACAAGATCCACATCTGTCTATTCTTATTTGTGGTTCTACAGTGTCCCTAGCTAAATATATACATATTAATATTAATTCCTTTTGAATACACTATGATTTTCAATTTTCGCACTACTTATCAAATTAAAAACTGGAAAACGATAAAGCCAAATGTCATTTTGTTTGTGTGACGTCAATTTTTATCGTCGATATATCATTTATCATGTGACGTATTTTTGCTATAAATGATGGAAATCGTTCGTTTTTACATCTCCATGTCGCATCGCTATTACTTAGGTAACTGAAATAGTAGGTAGGTAATTGGTAAAAAATAAAATTTCAAATCATGCTTAAAAAAAATGCCGTCTACTTTGATAACTGGAATAGTTATTGGTATAAAAATAAAAATGCAAATTATGTACAAATAAAAACCGAAAATAATATTCTTTTTACTTTTACCAGTTGATATTAAAAATTTAATAAAAAAAATTTAAAAATTATTGTTAGAATAATTCTACACTAACAAAAACTTGGTTTAAAACTATTCATTCCGGAACGCAAACACATATAGGGACCGAAAAATAAATAAATTGATAAGCAATATAGGTACACGCACATTTATTTGTATATTTGCGTTCAGCCACATAATATTTTATTTCCAACAAAACTAAATACACGAATATAATAATAAATAACATTTTATTTTTCATGCATATTGAACTTTCACTTTGATCTAGAACCAATTGTTATTTTTAGATACTAAACTAATATCTCACATTATTTGCTTAACCTCTTTTTTTAATTTGCCCACACTTCCACAAACAGATTTTCTTCTGGCTAAATACACCAAAATAATAAATAGGAGTATTTATAATAATAATGCATTCAAATAATTACTATTATATTTGTTCTATAAATATGTAAAACTACACTAAATTATAAAAAACAATAAAAACCAAAAACTACTCATCTTTGTATTTGAAGGTTATGTTAGAAAAATATAAAAAGTTTAGGTATAACTGGACACTTATTTTGAGGCTAGGAAAACTATGAACACAAACTACTTTAATATTATAGTTTAGGGGGCACAAATTAGCAAAACTATTATTCACAATACACAATTCACAAAATAACTTATATACTTTTCAGGATTAAAGAACGATGTAAATATAGAAATTAATAAATAAATTGAGGAGCGATACACAAGCACTCTTATTTATACTACAGGTTTTCAAACGTCTTTCCGCTTTTATCTGGACGGACTTTTGTGTATTAACATGCCACGTATTTAGTACACATCACAGGATTACGCAAATATGCATTTTATTTACGGTGAATGCAGAGGCAATGCAAATAAAGCTGCAGCCCTTTATAGGGAAAGAAAGATACCCTAACGTGCGTCACCCGGATTACCGCGTATTCAGCAGAGTTCACGAATGTTACTCGGAAGGAAGAATACCTGGCAGCGGTGTTGGTGGTACTAGCACTGGAAAACCCGCTATTACTGACACTGAAGACACCGTGCTTGAGGAAATTGAGCGAGATCCGTCTACCTCTACAAGAGCAATAAACCGATCGTACACCGTGTATTGACAAAAAAAATAAGTTCCACCCTTACCATATTACAAGCGTGCAAACTCTGCAACCGAGGTATTACCACGCAAGATTGCTTTTCTGGTGACAGATGCTTGCGAAAATAGAACAAGATCGACAATTCTTTAATAATATTCTGTAGAGCGATGAATCAACGCTGAAGAGAGATGGATAATTCAACAGCTGCACAGCTGGCAACTTTCGAACCGAGAAAGTTAATGCGAGAAGACAGACCCAGTAATAGTTCAAAATAAATTATTGGACTGGCGTATTGAACGGAATGATAATTGGCCCATTTGAACTGCCCTTGAACTTGGTCAAAGTTATTTGGACTTTCTTCGAAACGATCTGCCAAATTTATTGGAAGAAGTGCCCGAAGAAGTAAGGGAATCCCATTAGTTTCAGAATGATAGGTGTACTGCTCACTAAGAAGTAAACGTCCATGCATACTTGCATGGCACATACTCACACAGATGGATTGGCCGTCTGGGGCCCATTTTGTGGCCTCCACGTTCCCCGGACCTAAATCCGTTGAATTTTTTTTTAATTGCTGTTACCTAAAAAAATGTGTACTCGAAGCCGATCAAAAATTTACAAGAGTTACGTAGCCGTCTCCAGGAAGCTGCTTCAAAAATTACTCAACTGCATTGTGCGCGATTTCTCAAAAGAGCTTTCATTCGGAGATGCCACGCGTGTATCAGAGCCGGTGGTAGACAGTTTGAGCATTTATTTTAAATGTACATAGGTCAAACAAAGTTTTTTCACTGTGTTACGCTGTTTTTTATGAAGCCCTTATCATCAGGTACAGTTTAAGATTGAGTCGAATTTACTCCTTCTGCATATAGTAATAACCTCGTATTTACATTAGATAAAAAGATGAATTATACCATTTTGAAATCTGTATTAATTGCGCATTTTTTTAAAAATAGTTGGCCGCTTAAGCTTTTATACATTTTTTGTTCACCAAGTACACTTAAACATTTACAAAAAAAAAAATATTTACCATATTTCATGATTAAAATTGAAGTTGAGATTATTTTCAAAAAATTACAGCAGCTACTCATACGATTTACTGAATATCTATTGGTATAGTCCATGAAGAATATTATAATACCCATAAACCGGTGGATTTCATTTATTTGTAGCGGTGTTATACAGAAACGCAAAGTAGTGTGAAAAAAATCGACATTTTAAAAAAAATGACATATCTTAGGTACTACCTGGGAAATATTTTGTTTAGTATTTTATTTTGAGTGTCCAATAGCTCTACTATGAGGTGTTTCAGGCTTATCCATTCTTTCTAGGACACCCTGTATATATATTTATATATTTTTGTTTATATATAAATAAATATGCAATCTATCTCTTTTATTATTATATTGTCGATGAATATAATAATATGTATGTTATTCTTACGTAGATGCTAGTTTATTGTTGTTGAGGATATATTTTAGTCAAAGAGCTAGGAGATGTTCAAATTTGGTTTTCTCATTATTTTTCCTTGTTTTTGCTTTTTGACAACAACAAAATATAGTAGGTATTTAGTTGTAAGAAAATAATCTTTTGCACAGAATCAATATTGTTATATAATTGTCTCTTTTTAGCATTAAACCGAAAAATAGGAGAAATGTTATTGTGCTGTGTGATATATCAACTTGTTAGTAGGTTTTCTGTGTTTGTAACTTGGGGAGCAGTTTTAAAGTTTATTAGATTTTTTAAACATTTTTATTACTGATAAGACATTCAAATAGTATGTATTGTGAAATTTAAAAATATCAAATCTGTACCATTTCGCATACGCGTTTATACATAGATATTCGATAAACATCCTAAAATTAAATCCCTTTCGCATTTACACTTCATATACATCTCATCCCAAAAAAAGCAAAAAACAAAAAAGAAATATGCCACGAATACTTTTTTGTAGGCTTTTAACACACAACACAAACTAAACTAAAAAATAACAAGGAAAAAACAACAAAAAAAGCGAACATCAAGGGTTTCCATATATTTTCCAGATAAAATTTTCTCTTCTCCATAAAGCGCAGTTCTTTTTCGGTTGTCGTGATAGAAAGAGATTTTCTATTTTTATCTCGAATGTAATTTTGAATTGAATAAAAAAAAATATACAATTAAATAAAAAACTAAATATTTTAAAATATAATCAAAAAACTGTTTATTTTATTTGTTAATTTTCCAAAAAAAAATCTTAAAACAAATAATTATAAAAAGTTTCAAAATATGTAGCGTATTAATTATAATAATGTTGTTTCTAATTAAAATTTTGTTTGTATAAAAGTTTGTAAACTCAATAATAATAATAATAAAAATATTTAAGCAAAACAAAAGTTTAGTGAACATGTTATTTAGTTAACTAAAAATTTAGAAAAATTACTTACAATGATAACTATTTAAATTTGTGCAAAAATTAAAAAATTAAAAACTTTCCTTAAAAATGAAAAAAATGAAATTTTTAATTTGTTTTTGATAATAAAATTAAGTCTGTTGCGTTTGTTTATTGAATGTATGTTTGCATTTTGTGATCGAATAGTGTATAAAATATTATTAATTTTAATTAAAAAAGAAAAAAAATCAAATAAAATAAAATTTAGTGCAGTGGAATAAAATTTTTTTGGTTTTTGATGTTGTTAAAATAAGTGTTAAAATTTTTATTTATTTATTCAAAAACATATTCGTATTCTTTTATTGGAGTTAACGTGCTATACATTTATCAAGGGTACTGTAATTATGTATTTTCTAAATTAGTATTAAGTTCAGTGCATGAATCTTATTTTGTTTTAGACTAATTTAGGATTATAATATTATTTATGTTATTCGAGTGTGAGCATCATATTACACAGATTACATATTACAATACTGAGAATAAGTGTTTAATATTTATATGTATATTTGGTTTTATGGTTATGAATGACCATACATATATTATGAGAGGGTAAAAAATCTTGTTTAAATACATACTTATAAATGTTAATGAATCTTAAGATTTATTTTACCAGGGATTAGTGATTTCAACGTTACCATCTTAAAGCCAAACAAAAATAACATTTCAACAAAAATCAACAAAAAAATTAAATTATAAATAACTTAATAATAAAATTAAATTTATATATTGACGCCAAATTAAAATTGCCGCCATCTGTTTTTCTGTGCTGTATTGTATTTTCAAAAAAAGTAAAAATGGCGGCTTTTACATACGAATTTGTGTAGATGTGAGAAACAAAATATCAAAAACAAAAACCGGAAGTATTTCGAAAGCTATCTTAAATAGGTGTAGTAGAGAAGTGGTATAGATTTTAATGAAATCGAATTTATTTCTAAAAGCTTTTACATTTTATTCTACTTTTGTTTTAGAATTTGTTATTGGTTTATTTTGTGTTTCCGGTTTGTTTTGAAAATTATTTCCTGGTTGTATAATAAATACATGACTCTTCTACATTAAATACAAATAATAACATACTACATATACATCAATTTTACAGAGTAATGTCAACAACTGTAATGCAGGTGATTTTAATTGATTATGTTTAAAAGAGAAGTAGGTTAAGTAAGGGTTTGAAATATATGTAGGTTATTTTCTTACTGATGTCGTGTTAATACAAAAATTTATGAAAGAACAAGTTAAATATTGTGCCCTGGTGCTTTATTTCAAAATTTTCGAGTGGTATTTTGAGAACCGGATAAAATTATGACGGCATTTTATAATATTGACAATCGATAATGTATGATTAGATTAGTTTAACAGCTTTAAACGTGACAAGCATTGGACACTTAAAGTTAAATAGCTATACAAACAACTTTTGGCAAGTATTAGCAGTTTGTTAATAATAAATAGCCTACAAATATAATTAAAACGTCCAACATTAACCATATAACTTTTTAGTATATAAAATTATGCTTTTTATAGTTATTTTATGACTTTTTCTTCTTCTGTAGCGACGAAACTTAAACTTAAAGAAATCTTTTATTTTCAAATAAGTAAATTTTAAAGGAAAATCTGCTACAAGACTTTTTTAACAATATTTCACTACTTTCTGGTGCGGGCTTTCTGAAAATTATTAGCCCGCTCTGCATTTGCCTAAAAATACTTTTTAAATCCTTCTTATTGATACCATTGATTGACATCAGAAAGATAATCTGGCGCATGCATCGCATTTGGTATAGTGCATTATATTATGTGTTATTTTGAAAAAAAAACCTTCGTGATATCGCTATAAAAATTAAACAAGTTTGTCCAATGCAGATAAACTATAAGGGCTACATTTTTCAAAATAATCTGAGTCTCAAGTCATTTTCAAAATAGAAAAGTTTTTTCAAAACTCTCAACTTAGCCCTATTGATGGTTATTGTTATTTACCAAATTATTTATTAGTTGGTTCAATATCTAAATTACGTAGACACTTTAAAAACAAAAGAACGTTAATAAATTTCAATAAGATTCTTTCGGCTTTTTATAGACAAAATATATTAACAATAATGGTATTCGAAAAAAGGCGAAACATTTATAATATATCTACCAAAAAAGTAGAAATATCAAAATCCTCCCCGTACTTTAACCCAAGAGTCATACAAAGTGTATCGGTCCTGAACGACAAAATGAGAACCTTCCTTGAGTTCTCTATGTGGTAATTTGGTTTCGTACTGAAAAGTTCGCATGGGCAAAAGTTCGATCTACTCCTCAAGTAGCTTCGATCAAACTACAGAAAAACAATTCTCACTTGACACATTAAGTACGAGACAAGAACGTAGTGATCTAGCAAATTATATTCACAAAATCAAAAAACTCAAGGAAAACCCTCATTTCTGTGTGTTTTGTGCCCACACAAATAATTGAAAGAAAAGTTTGTCTGTGTGTTAAAATCAATAAGATTCTTTCGGCTTTTTATAGACAAAATATATTAAAAACATTTTTTTTCGTTCATAGTCGTAACACTTTGTATGACTCTTGCGTTAAAGTACGGGTGGGTGGGATTTTGATATTTCTACTTTTTTGGTAGATATATTATAAGTTTGGCCTCTTCATTTTTTCTGATTAACAAGTCGAAAACTGTTCTGAATTCAATTATTGTTAATATATTTTGTCTACAAAAACCGGAAAGAAGTTAATTGATTTTAATAAACAGACAAACTTCTCGTTCTGTTAATAAATTTCTAAGAGTTTTTTTCTTAAAGAAAGGATATACGGTTTTTTGCGGAATGGTCTCTGTTTCAAAACGATAGTCCTTTCAAAAACAGCTGACGCTCAAATAATTAGTAGAGACGCATAAGAATTTGACTTTAGAGTAATTCAATTTTAATATCCCGTCAGTTCATGTAATGTGTGTAGTGCTAATACATCCTCTTCTTTTGTCAGATTTAAGTTGATATTGATTTGTGGATTGGTTCTACAGTAAAAAAGGGTGAACAAAGCTAAATAAAAATAAAATTAAATTCAGTACATACATACTATGTATAAGTAATATGTTAATTAAAATTCAAACTTCGTAAACCATTTTCCAGTTGAAACAAAATAAATACACATAAAATATTTGTGAATCAAAGTACAAAGTGATACTTTGAAGCGAGAGAAAGAAAATTGATGGCCGCGGAATTATAAGGCCAACAACTTAAAAAACAAATATAATGAAATCCGCGTTTAACGAACCCTGTTTACAAGTAGTAAGTACAATTGCTTTGCCCCGTTTAAAAATTTATATTATCAGTATGCAATTCTTTAATTTATTTAATTAATGAATTATTTTTAATGGTTTAAAATTTTAAATTTAAACCTGAAGTTATTTTTTTATAATTTTTATATTTCACACTGAAACTATACACCAACTACATATTGAAAAAAAAATTTTGTTTTACTAAGAGAATACACTAAGTCTAAAACGTCCATCCGCCTGCACTTTATAAACGGGTTTCATTGCACTTAATGAATTTATCAAAAAGAGTTATTTCTCATAAAATTGTTCAATATTGCCTTATACCAAAAATACCTAACTATGCAAAGCTTTATATAATACGATGCGTAACCAATATGAGGAAAAACAAAAATGTAGTTGTTATTTGTATTATATTGAAAAAAATTATCACGGAAAATCATTTGGTCGCATGATGTTCAGGCAGGTGTGAAAACATTTTGGGCATTAACACAGAGGACAAAACCTCCTTTTCACGTTTTTTGTAGCAGCACTGTTTTTTAGATATGCTCTATAGCTCTACCTCATATTTATAATATTTTTAAAATATGCTCTCTATATATATCGGGAAAAGAATAATTTTCCAAATTTTCCTCTTTTGGAAATGAGCCAAATTTTACTGTTAGACTATAAAACATTTTTATGATTTTTCAATAAGATAAAAATATAAATTGAGTAAGTCGGTGTAACCTAAGCAGGTTTTACGAAAAGGTAAATATCACCATTACTCTAATTTGCTATATTTATCAAATCAGTAAGGATATTAAGCCAAATTTTGATAAAAGTTGAAGCAGAAACATGTTATGGATTTGTAAATAATTATATACCTATTAATTTCATTGAAAAGGGTACACGCCAATGTTGAGTGTGGAATCAATGTGATGGTGACAAATAATTAAATCGATATTGGCCTGATTTAAAATTATTACAATAGGATTTATTCTAAATCATTTGGAGTAATAGTCGGCATTGGGCAATTCAAATTGTTTTCGAGGCGAAAAAATATTTGTGGAACCTAACTTATTAAAAAAGGTAACGTCCCAACCAATAGGCATTCCGTATGAAAATCAATGTAAATCAGTACTATAAAAAGAATTCCAGGTTGATTTTCATGTAGAAAATAATGCGTTGCGCCCAAGATTTGCCCGGCTCATACGTGAAGTAAATATACAGATATCGCCAATAAGTACCGCCAATAGATACCGCCAATAAGTACCGCCCTACATCAGCATGGACAAGGGGGATGGATACCCCTTGTGCTTCAACATCGATGTAATCGCAAACCCGAGTTCATGCGCTTCATGAAGGACATATACTGCTCCAACTCCCTTACTCCAACGACTTTGAGAGATACTTGTCCGGATCAGACCCAATGATAATAATAAATAAACTGATTTTAGCAAATCCTTATAGTCTATCATTTCTCTCAAAGCCTATAGGCATTATCACGCAAACATACAAAATACCTATGTATGTCCGTTTAGTCGACACAGCCAGGAAAGTCTTTAAATCGGTAAACTACAAATTAATTTTTATTTTTATTGTAAATGAAATAGGCATAAAATGGTATTGAAATGAATATTTCGTTGCTAGTGTTGTTTGTTAAATATTCTTTGAGTATTTTTTTATTTATTCATTCCACAGAAAGTAAAATGATCACGTGACCACAGAATGTTCCCAATGGATTAATATAAAACAATACATTAGAATAAATGGAATAATTTTTTAAGTGCTTCGCAGTTTTATAATTAAATAGACATCAAGATTAGCAATAAACATTTCAATAATTTCCAATATAACAAAATGCATTAAGGCAGAAAAAATTGACCTTTAAGGTAAAAAAATACAGCGTGCTGTTTGGTTGAAACAGATGTCACTTTCCTAAGGTTATCTAATTCTGCCTGAAAGGCAAAAAAAATTTCCGTATACAAAATTGAACCATTTTCAATTTTCTATTTTTGCCATAAAGGCATTTAATTTGCCTTAAAGGCTTTAATATCGCCTACTTTATGCGACTATTTTTATTGTCTTAAGGTAGAGATATAAAAAACAATAAAATATAAACCCAAATAAAAACTTAACTTATCGACTTTTGTATTAAATTTCAATATTAATAGATTGAATGCTAGACAACTTCATTGTGATTTTTTGTGTTAAGGAAAACAAATAAACGTCAAAATATTGTTCATATCTTTTTGTATGAAGTGGCACAGATGCAATTTTATTTCTATAATTACAGACATATATTAAATATTTTTTAATAAAAATTTAATTGAAATGTATTCATTTTATGTCATTTTAAGATAAGCAAGTAAATTTTTTTGTGAAAAGCGTGTGAAAAATTAAAACATAAAAAGAAGGCAAATTCGTATTCTTTAGGTTTAATCTTGTGCCGTTTGAGTTTTTTGTGTGGTTATTTTTATTAAAATTAAGTTATTTTCAAACATTTTAAGTTAGCTTCATATAAACTGCTGTTTGTTTTCCTTAACACTCAAAAACATTTGACATATTTTGGCTGTCAAATAATCGATCTATAATAAAATATTAAAAATATTTTAAATACATTAAAATTAATCCTTAATATTTTCTTAAATTTGCGATTTGTTTATGTTTTTTTTCTACCAAATGTCAGTAAATATGTTCCTATTACCATGTCAAAAAATATTTTTATATTGCGCATCCCCGCTTATCGAATAACTATGTCTAACTGAATTTATTTCAAAATTACAAACCGCAACAACACACAATAGATTGAATGGTAGACAACTTCAAGGTGATTTTTTGTGTTAAGGAAAACAAATTGAACGTTCATATGAAATGGCCAAGATACAATTTTATTTCTATTATTACAGACATACATTAAATATTTTTTAATAAAAAATTAATTGAAATGTATTCATTTTATGTCATTTTAAGTTATCTGATTTTTTTTGTGAAAATCGAGTAAACAATTAAAACATAAAAGAAGGCAAATTCGAATTCATTAGGTTTAATCTTGTACCGTTTGAGTTTTTTTTGTGATTATTTTTATTAAAATTAAGTTATTTTCAAACATTTTAAGATAGTTGCATATAAACTGCTGTTTGTTTTCCTTAACACTCAAAAAATCTGACACATTTTAGTTGTCAAATTATCGATCTATTACCGTAAAAAAATATTTCGCTTAGAAGGCTATGATTTTTTTCTTGTATGTGTTTTGAGAAGGAAAATAATTTCTTCGTGTATATTCATTTCCTTATAAGTATGTAGGTTTACTAAATAAAATTGTTTGAATCCGGCTGTTCACACGAAGTTAACACTACAACAACTCTTTTCCTCGTTTTTTACGTCTTTGCCTATAAACTAGCGGAGCGGGAAAATCTTCTTGTTGCAGTTTTTCAACGTAAATTTTAGGTTATGTACAAGTTGCAACTCACAAACACAAATATAAAATAATAAAACATTTGATTGCGGTTCGATTTTTTTTTTTTTGTAAACTGGTTTTACTTCTAATTTTTATTTTGAACAGTAAACGCCTCGTAAAAAAAAAAAAAATTGTTTTCTATTGACGATTGGAGCATCACGAATACCACGTAGCGGAATTTTTCTATACCAAAACTATCTATCCATTGATGTTTAAAATTGTATTTCATTGCTGAAACAACCGCAATTCCTTCTTTTAATTTTTCCTATATTGTTTATCTCTGGCTCTGCAACACAAACTTCTAATGGGCCTATCCACACGAATATTTTTAACAACACCGTAACAACAGCATTCTGTTATTCACACTGTTGTTATTCTTCTTTATGTATGTGTAAATTTACTTCATTTTTGGATTGCTTTGTTCGAGGTACGAACTGCAAACAATAGAAAAACACATGGCAATGCATATTCAATTTTTTTTATTTATTTAACTTTATATTTGTATTAGTGAGTAACAACCAGAGCTGTGAAACCCCTTAAAATATTGAGGGGTTCCGGTTCCGGTTTGGTTATTGGATTATTATTTTATTTCGGTACAGTTTCGGTTCTGTTCTTATAATAGAACCCATATTTCGGTTCCGGTTCCGGTTCGTACAGGGTTCTTAAAATTTATATTACAAAAAAATAATTTTATTCCAGAAAATATATTAGGTAAATATGTATTCAGTTTTTCATAAAATTTAATTTAATTTAAACAACTTTATTAAAATACACTGTCTTTAATTGCAATTAAAGAAAGTGTATTTTAAACTTAAAGTTGTTTAAATTAAATAAAATTTTCAAAGTTTGTGATAAAGCGTGTTTATCGGGTCGCAAGATATCGAATTATATAGTTTTTCATACAATGCTATATATGTACATTTATTTCAAACAAGTTTTAATTTAATTAAAAAAAATATAAAAATATGATCATTCAATTCAGTGCAGTCGTCAAGTACAATAATTATATTAATTAATATGTTATTTAACTTTTTAAATTAAATAATGGATTATTTATTTAATCTCAAAACTAAGATATCGTCTAGGGAACGAAGTTTGTTGCATTAATCGTAATATTAATTACGATAATATAGAATATATTGGCTACATCACACTACCAAAATATATTTACCCCCAGAAGAATAATATAGTACTGCTTTAATTTTTTTAATTAATCGTGGAAAAAAATTATTAAATAATACATACAAATACCGGTTTCACACCGTAGGTAGTATAATAGCAAAATAGTATAATACTATTTTACTATCTACCATAGTCGATTTCACACCATATAAAATATTAATAAAAAAACGAAAATTAAAAACAAATAATGACTAAAGTATAATTACGCAATACACAAAAATGTTCCTAGACTAATTTATTAAAAATACACTGTCATAAATTTTCCTTTTACAATAAAAAAAATAAAATATAATAGCTATTAAAATTTGATAGCTATCAAATCGAAATATTATATTTTATTTTTGCTATTATACTATCAAAACATCGGTTTCACACCGGATAGCAAAATAGTATTATACTATTTTGCTATTATACTATCTACGGTGTGAAATCGGTAAAAATGTTTTATTTATAATATAAATCCATTAAAATTAGAACCTCAGAACCGTAATTAAAGAACCGGTTCCTGGGTTCTTTTACTGTTTATCAAGTAATGATTATAGGGTTCCGGTCGGTTCCCGGGGTTCTTAATTTAATGACGGTTCCATGGGTTCCGGTTTTCGGTTCCGGTTCGGTTTCACAGCTCTGGTAACAACACGAGAATACCAGAAATTTCATAATGCAAAAGTGCATTACAAATCCCCACCACAAATTTAGGTTTGTAGGCAGAGAGGTAAAGAAACGAGGATGAATACGGTTGTTAAAAATACTGGTGTGGATAGGCCCATTGGATGGTTCTTTTAAATAAACAATTTTTGGATGAGAGGCGTTCAGCCTACTTTTACAATCGTCAATTAGCGTCCAACTAGGCTGCTTTGATATTCATTCTCTTTTTCCGAAATTTAACCAATTGTCTGAATATTATGAAAATGTTTCAGCTTTTTTATAGACAATATATTAATTGTAAATGACATTCACTGTATTTTCGATTTGGTAAACCAGAAAAATAACAGAAGCCAATCACTTATAATATATCTACCAATCAAAGTAGAAATATTATCCCCTCCCCCTGTTCTTTCCCGCAGAGTCAATACAAACGCAAAGTGTATAAACTCTCAAAAATTAGAAATCTCTTTGAGTTTTTGTGTTGGTAATTCGGTTTCGTACAGAAAAAGTAAGGTCTACTCTTTCTACACACATTTTTAATTTTTTTAAAAACTCTTGTTAAATATTTCGCAAAATTACAAAAGGTTTAAAAAATCACTCGATCGATTTCGGCTTGTTAGGCCATCATCAGGAGTATCTACTAAACTCGTGAGTGTTTAGTAGATACCCCTGATGATGGCCTAACAAGGTAACAAGCCGAAATCTTTTGCGAAATATTTAACAAGTGTTTTTAAAAAAATTAAAAATGTGTGTATTAAGTGTTTTTCGCCAAGTGCCTACGGCAGAAAGTGTAAAAAGTGTCTACTCTTTCTTCAGATAGCTTCGACCGAACTACAATAATAATTGTTATAAAAAGAAAATTTTATTTTATTATATTTTTACAAGGTTTATTTATTTAAAATAGAGCTAAATAATGTTATGTAAATCTAATAATCCAATTTTTGAAGATACAAAAAATATGGTAAATAAGCAAATAAACGAAAATATTTTTTTGGAGTAAAAAATGGCGTAAAAAATATGCTCATCGGAGCTTCATGTACTTGTGCCTGGCTTGTCAAGGCCGTCCTTAAGACATACCTATATCGTCCCATGCAAATGAGAGTATGATAAGTGACTATATCATATTCTCAAATAATCGTTTAATTGAATTCTCTGAATATGATTTTATACGATGGCAATTTTTCATAAAAATCGAAATCCTCCCTGATGGTTAGAAACAACAAACTATACTCTCATTTTCTTTGCTGCTACACCAAAGTAAAAAACTTCAAACTCCTTTCCTGAAAAATGACTTTTTTCACTTATCATACTCTCATTTGCATGGAACGATATACTGTATGTATGTATCACAAGTAAAACCACAACCTAACATAAGCTAACTAGAACCAACTTCAGGAACTTATTTTTTCTTCGAAATAAGCGGATGTATATTGGGCGGAATTGTGAAACTTATTTTCTGGTGTATATTTTAGGAAGATTTAAATTGGGAGATTTGAAAAATTTAAGCATTGAAAATTGAATTACAACTAATTTCATTCTTCCTAATTTATATTCCCATCAAATCAGCCTTTATTAATTTTGAATAGAAAAGTAAATTTTCGTATTCGTGAAGTGAAACATATGTAGCCTATTGGTATTATAAAAGTAAAAGAAGAAATACTTTTTACGTGGAAAACATTATTTTTAGTGTTTTAATAATATTAGAACAATCCCTGAACGGAAAACACTAAATAAGCAAACAACTGAAATGTAGTGATTTATCCTAAATTTGTAAACCATTGCTAATGTCAAATTTGTTACTGTTTACACTGATTTTGATCAAATTAGAATTACAATTTGAAAATTGAAAGGAAATTCGAGGTTGTAGTGTTGTACTAGCTGGGTGGGATTTTAAATATAGTATGTACATTCGTTGCTTGTTCATACTACTGGTCACTGGAAGATGGTTAGTTTAGTTGGTTAAAAATTAAAAACAAGCTACATACACTCCAATACCAACTCCCATATGACTCGACATTCTCAAATCGAATTTTGATTATTGTTCGCTTGAACGTCCTGATTTTGATTAGGGTTTTACACAACAAAATAACCAAATACATTTTTTTTTGTTCCAAAAACCATTTATCATATTAAGATTATTCGGCATAATAATAAATTGAAAAAGGTAAAATGGGTCTGGTTTGAAATGAGATAAACAAATTATAAATTTTCCTTGTCCTTTGTACTTATCAGGGAATAATACACCCTAAGATTTATTTACACATGCCGAATGTTAATTTATACCATAATAGTTAAATTAGTTCTTAAAGTAAAAACAATTGAATCAGTGGGAGGAAAAACAATACATGCCCAAAACTTACATTTTGAGAAAATAACAAAAAACTGCCACAGCCAAACCGTAAGTTTTTAAATGTTGTTTTGTATTGTATAGTGTAATGTGTATGTTTCTTCGTAGTATTGCGTAGTACTTGGTATGCTTTTTCTAATGGTAATTGAGAATTAAATTTCGGCTTAGTTAACTTAAATGTGTGCGAAATGAAACCTCCTGTGAACTCTCTTGTTGTTACATAGCCGGGTGTTTCACTGTTATAAGTAAATTGGATGTAGTGCAAAACACTCAAGTTGACACGATTTTCGGTAGATTTGCAGGTTGTTTTGTAGAAATTTGACCACCAGTTTTTAAAATCAATAATATCTTTATAATAGTACAAGATACGTTGAATGGTTCTTTCTTTCAGGAAGTCGCTATCATCTCTTCATATTCTTCAGGGAGATAAATACGAGCAGTTCTTCTTATAAGCCTCTTCACAGTGCCAAAATCTATGTCGCAGGGCAAAAATTAGTGGCCTTGAACAGAAAAATAGTGATAAATCTTTGTAAAGCGCTTTGAACAAGCGAAAGTTATTAAAATCTCACGATTGTGTTGTTCTGTTTATGTCCTGAACACCCATACGAAAACATGTAGAGTTCTGTTATTTCAGGAGGTATGTAATTTGTTATATAATCCAAAAGAAAACTGACCCTTCATCTGGATGTGCCTGACCGTCGTGGTAGGTATAAAATGTCCTGTATTGCTTTCTAAATTATATATTTGAAATGCATATATCCACAATTTTCGATAATAAAATATTTATTGGACAGGTATATATTGGGCAAAGGCAGGTTTAGCAAGATGTCAAAACTTATGCCAACAACATCGTTTTTTTCAGTACACCTTTTTGTTACAGTTTGCATTTGTATATAAAACTTCTCAGCTCGTCGCTTATGGACTAGTAATTCCTAAGCATGTACTCTTTTTGCAATATCGTGTAGATTTGGGTCCTTCAATTTCGTTCCAAGACGTTCAGATTCGTTACAGACATCCACTTGCGGTTTACCGAACCTTAATGAATAATTTTCGTTAAAATACTTGAGGTAATATTCGCATTTTACTTTTTTATTGAGAGCAGGCCATTTTTTATTAAACATATCGTACATATATTTAACATTTAGTTTACCGTCGAAATATTTCTATTCTACTATAATGTGAGATCTTACTCAGAAATTACTCTATATGTTCTTTTATCTTGATAATATATTCAGAAAGTAATACATGAGAACGATTTCTGTGTTTTCCTTGTAAATTGATTTGCACCTTACCTTCCTTCATAAATTGGTTTATCCTATGTAATCGGGAATTTGAAATGGCATGTAAGCTGAGCAAGCCTTTTTACATTAGGCAATTATACTACCTTGTTTGCACACACTATAAGCGAATGTCACAGTTTTTACAGAACTGCTGCCAATTTATCATCGTCTTGCTATAGGTTTCCCTTCCACAAGGCCCATTAAGCAGATAAATATCCTGCTCATCTTTACTTGTTATTCTAAGAAACTTGCACAACATAGTTTGGTTTTCATACAGGGTGATATTTTTGGTGCACTTATCCTGATCCTTACATTTGAAAAAGTAGATATTAGATAAACAAGGTTATAGTCAATAATATATAGAATCTTACTCAGTTTATTTCATAGTTTTCTTGTTAACTGTATTTCCAACAGTATTAAGACTATGGGGTATATTCTTGACGGCGAGCATATATACGTTGGTTTTGTTTCCATTTATCAGGTTGATTTTTCCGTTTTTTTGCAGTTCTTTCAGTAAAATATTCACTATCGACACTAACACTAGACATTTTTCACTATAAATTATTAATTAAGGACTGTATCGAAAAGAAAGTAACCACAAAAAAAACCAATTTTAAACACAAAAAACCAATTTTAAGTATTATAAAATGATGTTTTATCATAAAGCAGACTTCTAATTAGCAGATTTTATGTTTAAAACATTTGAGAAATTATTTTCTAAATACATAGCGAATTTTTAATTTGATGCCTTTACTTAGACTCTGCACAGTAGTTTTATTCATTTGTCTGCTAGTTTACCGTTATTTTTCAAGTAACGCTTCGCAATTGCCCAATATCTTTCAATTGGTTAAAGTTCTGGTGAATTTGGCGGATTCTACTGTTTTCCACAAAAGTGATGCAGTGGATTTTTAACAGCTCCAAATTTATTAATGGGCAGTTGCACGGTTTTAACATGCAATTTTTTGTTTTCACTTCGTTTCGGAATTTTATGTTTTACGCCTTATTTTACCCGCTGGATCATTCCTATGCTAGTACCATCCTCATAAATCTCTGACAGATATTGATTTGTTTTTGCGAATTTCACTCACAATTTTGGCTCTAATTTGGGATTGCTGGGACCTTGTTTTCGACCGTTTTTTCGTAAATCCTTTACCGTACCATGTTCCCCAGACTTATTAATTATTTTTCTCACTGCATTTTTACTTATATTTTCGCGCTTAGCTAAATTTCTAAACGAAACACCGTTTTAAATGCAAAATTTGTGCAAAATAAATTTAAGCACTTCTTCTTTAATTCGTGACAATATTACAACTGGGTAACAAAATGTAAAAATCATACGCAATATTTACCTACAAAAAGCTATTCTATCTAACGGCACTTTTCCGTTACAATAGAATTAGAGCAGGGCGAAGAAAACTAAATTTTTTTGTGGATACTTTCTTTTCGATACAGTCCTTAATTGCTCTTGAGAAAATACTCTACTTGTCGGATGATATAATATTAACACTTAACGGACGGGCCACGTAGATTTACGTTTTTTCATTGCAACTTCGAAAGATGGGCAACGTAGATTTACGTATACGTTTTTATTTAAACGTAAAGGACGGGATGTTTATCTCTATCTTTGACGGTTTCCGGGTATTTTTGAAGAAATTAAATAAAAACGTATACGTAAATCTACCTTGCCCGTCTTTCGAATTTGCAATGGAAAAACGTAAATCTACGTGGCCCGTCCGTACTTAACGGAGCTACATTGAAACAGAATAAACGTTAACAGTTATTATCACATTTAAGGCATTGCCCCATGCACAAACAGCAAACCGGTATTTCAAAACGTCAAATTCAATTTTTGACCAAATTGTTTGGTTTTCAATATCAAAATTATTAAAAAATAGTTCGAATCTACATATAAGTTCCGCCTTATTTGTAGAAAATTTTATTAAAATAGATTTCATTTCATTCAAAAAACCCCAATTTTATATTTTGGCGGACGCCAAACTTAAAATTGGGACTTTTTAAATGAAATTAAATCAATTTTAATAAAATTTTCTTAGAATAAAGTGGAACTTATAGATTCGAACTATTTTTTAATAATTTTGATATTGAAAACCAAACAATTTGGTCAAAAATTGAATTTGACGTTTTGAAATACCGGTTTGCTGTTTGTGCATGGGGCAATGCCTTTAATCTTTGGTATTAGTTGTCTTGACCTACTTGATTTCATTTGAATCGTCAAAAAGTCGGCAGTAACTTCCTCATAATGTTTTTGTTACTCACTGTGGGTTTCCACTTGAGATGCCTTTGCAAACAATTGCAATCTGTTTTAAATTTTTTCACATTGAAAAAAAAAATACATATCGGTATATAAATTTGTGTACGCAACCATAGGCAAATTTACAAAATGATTTGCAATCAAAAGTAGTCATGCCTACATCTTTTTCCATGCAAATTTAGCATTTACAAAAAAATAAATAAAAATTTCCCTTATTTGTTAAGGAACATTTTCAATCCTGCGATAAACAAAGCAGGCTGAAATATTTTTCCATGTGAATACATAGTTAATTGTTTTTATAACGATTTTTTATTGACGTCTATAAATGTTTAAATTGACAAAATTATTTGGTAATTCAAATTAGTTTGCAATACATTTTAAAATTCTCTTTAGTCATTAATTCAGCCTCCAACTTTAATATTGAAAGTTTTTGTCTTTCTTTTCTCCAAGCGGTATTCATCAAACTGAATACCCTTTCAGAAGTAGCATTTGAATGTGGTATAGAAAATATGAAAGATACAGTTTTATTTTAAGTTTTTACATTTAGAACAACTACTAAAAAACTTTACCCATTTTTTATCGTTTGAAAATTCATCTTGAAGAAAAGATTCATTACTGGTGGCAAAATTTTTAAGTTTCAGACACTTTAAATAATACATCGCTGTCTATATTTTGAATTTTAAATTTTTCAATTATATTTTCGAAGTCTGAAAATGATAGAACAGATGATTTAAATGACAAAGGCTGTATATATTTAAATACGCTGTCCTCAAAATTAAACCACTTCCCTAAATATGTAATAGAAACCGAAAGTGCATTTCTCGCTTCGATTTTGAAACGTTGAACTTCGTTTATATTATCACATTTTAAAATACATCCTCTTGCAATCGAACCATAAAACTCATGTTCATATCTATTACGCAGTGTCTCTCGCACTTGGCACATTACTTCAAAAGTTACAACTCTCATACCATCAGCTATTTCCACAGCTTTGATTGGTGATTTGGTGCCTGAAATATTGAGCAAAAATGCATCGCGAACCCCAAATTTTCAACAGTCAATTCATTTTCCAAGAACAATTTAATGCTATAAGAAACGTTTGATTTTGACAAGAAATATGATTTGAGTGGTTCAAAGTTTTTGATGTGTCTCTCGATGGCTGGATGTAGGCTAAGCCAACTTGTAGATACTTGGCGAAGAACTTCGGTCCATTCACAACCAACCCATTCAAAAATTTCTTTTAGTTCTTTTGTGCATTTCGTAGATGAGCTGAATTCATTAAAAAGTTTTATAATAATAACATCAATTTCGAATTTATTTAAACATTTCATTACCCTGATTCTCTAAAAATCAAGATAAATTGTAATGTGTAAACGTGATAAAGATTAATTTTACACATTAATTTATCTTGGCACTATTAAATCGTATTCTGTAACAATTACTTCTACACAAGTTAAAATTATTGTCACCAACTTTCAGCAAGATAAAATCAAACGTCAAAATCACAATTTTTGATTTTATTTTACACAAACGTCAATGTTTACAGAAAAATACTTAGATTCAACTTATTATTTGTGCTATATTTCCAATTGAACATTTAAAAATAAGATGGAGATATTTTTAGGGTCTTACAAATTCAAATATTTTTTTTTCAAATCAAAAATTGTGGCCAAAATCGCTCCAATATTTACCTCTGTTTTTGTACTTATGTTTTATCAAACATTTGCGGTACAGGTGGAACTTGAACCCCGTCACTTTTTTCTTACATCATTATGTATATTTTTTTAGTTTATGTTCAAGGTTAACAATCAGTGTGGCTATTACTACGCATTTCGTTAGTTGTGAAATAAACATTTCTTTTAACTAAATTATACTCTTTGTGTGCAAGATAATAGGTAATTATTAGAATTACATATTGAAATTTGCTGGAATATAAGAATATTAAGCTTGGCTAATGATTAATGAAATTGGCTCATGCAATAGGTATGAAAATGGCCGAGGTTTGAAACAAGTGATGCCAACACCGTTGAGATTGACTTAACCTCGCGGCGAACTTACTTATGGCGAACAGAATCTCGATATTCATATACCGCATAAAAAAATCGCATAAAAAGACCGCACAAAAACAGGTTTGACTGTATAAATAAATGTTTATTTTTTAGCTGGTAATTTTGTAACTCCTTTATTGAACCTGAATATTTATTTGGCAAAAAATTATTTTGTCCCGCTGACTTATTTGAAAAATATGGCAACCCTACATGTCACTGTGTTAGAGACATTTTGTTTTTATGTTACCAAATAATTTTGTCAATTTAGATATTTCTAGACGTCAATAAAAAAATCATAATAAAAACAATTAAGTATTCATATGGAAAATTAGTTCAGCCTGCTTTGTTTGTTGCAGGAATGAAAATATGCCTAAACAAAATAAGGGAAATTTTTATCTTTTTTTTGAAAATGCAAAATTTGCAAGGGAAAAAGATGTAGGCATGACTACTTTTGATTGCAAATCGAATTGTAAATTGGTCTATGGTTGCGTACATAAATTTATATATCGATATGTATTTTTTTTCAATGTATACTATCAGTGTCAAAAAAATTTAATACAGATTGCAATTATTTGCAAAGGCATTCCAAGTGGAAACCCACAGAGTCGCAAAAGCAACTAAATCTTGAAAAAAAAAATTTCAATTGAAAAACTCATGATTCAATCGAATAGTCATAGCGCAAATAGTTTATTTGCGATGGGTTGGAGGATATATCACATTCGCGAGAATAATATTCGTCCTGTTATTTAATGAGTGAAACAACAAAACAAAACCCGCACTTGTATTGTTCTTACACTATATCATAAATTACATAGTCTGATTTTAAATTCTGGCGGGTGTTCTTTAGCCCATAGATTATTCTACTAATTTAAAGCAATTTTGCTAATTTACATAGTTTCAAACGGTGTTTTAGGAGATTATATCGTTCTTTTAATCGCCGATTCAATTAGTTTTTCTTGGTTTAAAAAAAATTCAAAATTAAATTTCGATTTTTCTTTTTTATGTTTGGTAAAACATTTAGGGGACTAGTTTTGGGTTCATGTTACACACTGCGTTAGATAATGTTATGTTAAATGTTGCGTTAAAATGTCACCAATATTTCCTTTCTTTTTATTTAACACATTAAATAAAAACAAAAAATACAAAAAACAGGGAGTTAGTTTCAGTGTTCACGTTATATAATGTGTATGCTGTGCTAAAATGTCATGACGACATCTTTGAGGCTAACTATTTCTGTGCGTCCGACTTTTCCCGATGTAATATAATTACATACTATAAATTTTCAATGATCATCATTTTCAAAATACAAAAAATAAAAAAACAAATCATGTCATAGCAAAAAATTGAATGTCATCTTATGAGAACTGCTTGCAGCAAAGGAGACATGGGCTGCTGGGATATTTTTTTTATTTTTACTGCTTAAAGTTCTATATTTATACTGTTTAAAGTTCATAATAATAAAATAAAGTTATCTATACATGGTGTTTGGCACATGGACCGACACAATTTTTTGGAGGATTGGGTGGGTCATTACCTAGTTTTCACCCATAGATCCTACGTCCTAAGTATCACGGTAATTGAGATATGATTTTTTTTCGTTTTTTATTTAAATTACCCGAAATCTCGCCTTTAAATGTCATATTTTTTTTGTTTGTGATTGTATTAGAACGAAATAAATTTTATGGTGTTCTGGAATGTATTTTTAGTCTAAATAAATCAATATTTGGTGCAATTGGCTTCAAGAAAATGAATTATACGAGCTTCGAAAGTCTTGAAAATGTGCAAATGTATGAAAAATTTCGAATTTTAAATTCAGTATAAAAAAAAATTAACATAATTACTTCGGTCTAAAAAGACCAAAGTATTGAAATCCTGTCAAAAATGACGAAAAATTTGGTTGGTCCAAAACCACTTTTCTCGACGTTTTGAAAGTCCCTGAATCTGAAAATGCAAAAAAAAAAAAAATGTCCGTCCGTCTGTCTGTGTGTCTGTGTGTCTGGACCCATGGTATCTCGAGAACGGCTTGTCCGATTTGGATTTTTTTTACGCCAATCTGTTTCTATGGTCAAGGCGGAGATTTGAAAAGCTTTTGGAGACTGTACGTCAAAGGGGTGGGGTACCTGCCATACGAATTGACCCAAAATACCTGCTTTTATAAATATTTACGATTTTTTTATATACATATGCTTATTTGATTGTTGAATTGGGCATTGAATTGGGAATTGATTTGAAGGTTAAATTAGGGGTCAATTTGCGCGTTGAGTTGGAGTTGAGTTGGGGTTGGATTTGGATGTAGTGAACAGTTAACAAACTATTTATATGATGGAACTTGCCTATTTATCAACCGATTATTATGAAATTCAAGTGTATGTTACAAATGGGATTCCAAAATGAGTTTTGGATGAAGTTCTGGAATATGGCCAAGTAGGATGGAACTAGCCCATTTCTCAACCGATTACGATGAAATTCGACATTTGTATTTGAAATGGGATTCTAAAATGTTTTTTGGATGAAGTTCTGGAATTTTAAAACGATTTCTGGATGAAGTTCTGAAATATGGCCAAGTATGATGGAACTTGTCTATTTCTCAACCGATTATTATGAAATTTAATTTGTATGTTAGAAATGGGATTCTAAAATGAGTTTTGGATGAAGTTCTGGAATATGGCTAAGTATGTTGGAACTTGGCTATTTCTCAACCGATTATGATGAAATTCGACATGTGTAATGGAAATGGGATTCTAAAATTAGTTTTGTATCAGGTTCTGGAATATGGCTAAATATGATGGAACTTTGCTATTTCTTAACCGATTATGATGAAATTTGATATGTGTGTTGGAAATGGGATTATAAAATGATTTTTGGATAAAGCTTTGGAATATGGCTTTATAGGATGGAACTTAGTTATTCCTTACCCGTTTGTTATGAAATTTGACATGCAATTTGTAAATGGGATTCTAAAATGAGTTTTTGGATAAGTTCCTGGAATATAGTCAGTTAAACGGTAAGAAGTATCAATATAGTTTGTTATACTATTTTCGGTATAAAGTTCTAGAATACGATTTTTCGTTTTAAATTGGATGCCTGTACCCATGTTATTGAAGCTTTTGACCTGTTTGTCTGTTGTTGTATAAGTAAATATAATTTGGTTAAAATAGAAATCAATAATGTCACAACTGTCACACCAACTTTATGACATTATTGAAGATACCAAAGACCGAAGTTCTGATCACCTCGTGAGGTTTCAGCCCTTTATATTTTTGAAATTAGGTTTATTTTAAAAAGTTGTCTAGTTTATACCCTTTCCAACGGTATGCTACATGTTGGTGGAATCATTTATAATATGGTCAAAATAAGAGATACAAGTTGTCAGGGTCATGAAAATTCTTTTTATGTTTATTATGTTTTTATTAAACATGAATTATAATATTTGTTCAAACTGTTCTCCTCTACTCATTATGCATGCACGACACCTTTTCCTTACCTCAGCTGTTGTTGTCCGAAGCCGTATTTCTGTTTTCATTGTTTCAAATGCGGCTCTAATTTGTTCCATTTAAATTTCTCGTGTGGACATCTCTGTTGCATAAACTAATTCCTTTACACGTCTATATACATACGTAGAAATCGGGTGGTGTCAGGTTTGGGGACCGTGCGGCCAAGAAATAGGCCGTTAATTTCGATTGTTGAGCGGAGACCTGTTGTCTCTTTTCTTATACCATTGATTTTTAATATAAATGATAAATGATGACGTCATTAAATTGAATTTTTGTATATTTTCTCTTTTTAATACATATTATTATTGTTGTAGAACGTTTTTTAATTTAATTTCCCTTTTTTGCTTTTGATTAACTATTACTGGAAAATGGGGAAACTTCTGACAATGAGGTATTTTTTAGCGATTTCAGATTATAAATATTAGTACCATACATAACTGTTTTCTTCGATTTCAGACAAAAAAAAAATTCAACTCGGTTTAACTTTTTATTCGCGTTTTTTCTTCAGTCGAAATCGCGTCTTTTCATACAAATTATGTACACAAACAAAATGATCACGTATGGTCGAAGAGCAAGACCAGCGACAATTTGACAACCGGCTTGCTATGCGTAAACAATGATATACCCCAGTTGCACTTTGCGTTAAAAACATGAAACAGAAGTACAAACCAAAAAAAAAAACGAAATCTTCGGCTTTTTAAATGTATTTGTTAATTTTTGATACAAGTAAATTACAATGTTTGGATTATTTTCGTTCTTTTTTTTACGAATTATGGTGACAAGTGATGATCTGATGAGTTATTAGAGGCCATCACCGTGATAGATCAATGCTCGCTCTTGAAGCGCTCTCTCGTACAATAGGGAGGCTCCACTCGTTTTTAATGGGCAGGGCATTAAGGTGAAATCGCAAGTGTACCAACAACAGCTGGTGTTAAACGAAGTATGATTCCTTGGGTACACAAACAATGTGGTACCAACTGCTGGCCATCCCTTAAAGTTCGTTCGGCACAATATTTTTTACAAAATCAGGTTCACAGTTCACTCCTTAGTAACACTGGCCTCCATACCTGTCCGAATTAAGTCCGACGGGCTTCTCAATATAGCCCATAGGCTAAGATGTCAACAAAAAAATAAAAAAATGTGGAAACATAGAAGTCATAGAAGTTGTCTTAATATATTAAATAAAAATATTCATGCTATAACTGACGAAACTGTACATCATTTTTAATTTATAACACTTCGAGTGACGGACCATGTCTCTATCCATTTTTGAGTCAATACAATTTTCAATTTACAATTGTGATATTATGCGTTAAGACGTACATAGATCCTAAACCAATTTATAAATTTCAAACTGGATGTTACAATTGTAACGAGGTTCTAATACAAACGAGAAGGTTGGGTTCTTGTTCTGTTGTAAAGTAAATAATCATTCGGTTTTCATTCACAAACTCGGGATCCTATAATGTTTGTTTAGATGACGAGAGTGGAGCTTAGCTATTTCTTAAGCGAATTTGATAAAATTCGATAGTATTTTGGAAATATAATCCAAAAGCACAGTTATTTCGTGGTGGAACTCCGAATATTTTTCCACAATAGTCCCTCGACGCAGATTATAAATATTAGTACCATACATAACTGTTTTCTGTTGTCCTAAAATTAAGCAGCTTATTGTGTCAGTTAATTCTGGTAAGCAAGGAAAGCAACATTGTTTGCTGTGCACCCACAAGTATAACAGCTTCGGTATTTAAATATATGATTTTTTATATAAATAGGCCAAATTACACAAATTACGATAATAACGCCTATAAATCCTAGCTCGTACATCACCCAGAAGCAAACTGCGCGCGCTATTTTAACCATTAACATTTCAAGAACACATGTTTCTCCATTAATCTTATTCTAAATTGTATTTTTGATCCATAAAAATTATAATCAAGAGAGTATCACAACAGAGCAAAAACCAAAAATGGAAAGCGAAATGAAATAACAACACAACCAAAAAAAGTTTAATTATCCCTCAAAGAATCATGATAAGAATAAATATCGTATGACTAAAGTTCTTTAAGGAAAATATACATCTCCGTTTTTTGTTGTTTTTGCTTTATTTTTGTTTTACAAATTACACTCGATTTGTCACAGACAATTTCCATTTTAAGTTTTTACGTTTTATATACATTCTCCCGGGTCTCTCCCATATTCAAATGCTTATGTATACATGTGTCCCACCACAACCACCACATTCTCAATCTTACTTTGTAGACGTGGGAGAAGAAATAAAATTATAAGAAAATTTACTTTAATGGAGGAAAAGGAAGTTATCAGGTTATCAGAGTAATTTTTATTCTGATTGTTTGATTATCTTACCACCTTTATTAGTTTATATGTTAGTGGTAGAGATACACGCACATCCACCCACACAAACAAATTACAGATACGTGAATCCTTTCCCAGGAGAATATTAGCCCAGCCAATTGAATTACATGGCACCTTGATTTTTGTATTTTGGCAGAAACAATTTGTGGCATAAAATAATATTTACGATACTGTATTATTATAACTATTTGTTGCAAATTTATAATACTTATACAACCGCCACATTCATAAATAAGACGTGAAGGTTGTGATACTTTTATGATTTGACATGAGAATTTATAAACGTACACAGTAATATTGCTAAAAATTCTAAAATAACAAGTTACGAAATTTTTTTTAATAAATTTTCCTCCCCAAACTCAGAAAAAACGACGAGAGAGGATGCAAAGCAAAGAATCAAAAAGAAAATCGAAAATCATTTTACCTGAGATGAAAAAGGAATAATTTAAAAATTATTGGCGACTGTTTTAAAATGTTATAGTCGATAAGGCATGGCCATTGGTGTTTTCAACCAAATTTTGTTACGTTTAATAAGTTGTTCTCAGCAAGGTAGGTTTGGTGCAGGTGGTTTAATATACATTCACAAATACAATATAGTAGAAAAGATGAACATTATTGAGGTTATACATATAGTATGGTACTCGTACTCGTAATATAATATATTTTTATTATATTGAATTTCCGTGCCTATTAAAACGATCTTATCACGGTATATCGGCAATTTAGAATAAATAGTGCAAAATTCAATTTTTATTGCGTGGAAATGATAATTTCACTTCCTCACAAGATGATATGTACAGTAACTTACCAAATTGGTATAAATACCCTGTGCCAGCATAATTGTGTTTAATTGGATTCTGCAGTGAACGATTCCCTTTACGTTTCGTGCCAGAGAATGCCTATTAGTTTTCTATAGTTAAATAATAAGCGCAAATTTAAAAACATTCATAAAAAATAATTAAAATTAAAATTCAGTATTGCGTACGTTTAGCATTCGTTATTAGACAATTAGACATTATTTAAGGTGTTCAACCAGTGAAAAATACGAGGTGTTTATAAATGTAGCATTTAGGTATTAAGAAATTGTTTCATTAAATTTACTGTGTACAGAAACATGTCACACCTTGCTTTTGTACTATGAGGAATTTTTTAAAATTATCACTGTACTAATATCAAGAAAACCGTATAAGTTAGCCAGCTCAACTAAACAATGATCATAGAAACGCATTGTAGCAGGTCTAAATTATATGATAAAAAGATACAAATTTTGTCAAAAATCGATTTTTCTTTTGGTTTTGCTTTTCATTTTTACCTTGATATCATTTTAAAATGATGATTTTTATTAGATTTTGTTTAAATTTGCATACCATGTTTGGTGGATGAAAAATAATTATTACGGTTTGACAACGGCTACTTATTAACAAATATTTCGGAACAATTTTGATATTCGCTTAAATTAATAACCGGTATATCAAAAACACTTTTATCAATTATAAAGAATCTTCTCCTTCAAAACGTTCAGTTCGCTTTCTTATTAGTATTGCTCAATTGCTCATGCTCTTGGTGAGTTTGGTTATGGGGGGTTTCGCGCTACTGTCTTTCCAATTGCTATGATTTTATGGTAAACATTGCGCCCTAATAGAATCGTTCTATTTAATTTATTTCAACCTGACCAGTGATAAAGCGATGCAAATTTGCTTTGTTCAGCGAGTTTGCCGTGACACTACTATGGAATCTTGAATAAGATTTCCGTGTCCGAGTAATGGTATTTTTTCTGTTGGTTGGAAAAATAATATCCAGCGTCCTAATCCTTCTGATAGTGTACCAATTCTTGACAGTATATGATCCACAGCTTCTCATTTCTAATTTTTTGAGCACTAAAAGATGAACTCGAGCGGTATTGATTGTATTTCATAGTATCATTCTAAATAAATTAAGGGTAATTTAATTATTATTAAATTACAATTTACTCAAATTCAGCTTAAATTTGATATGAACCAATATGACAAAGAACTCATATATTATATGAACTTATTGACAAAGGTTTAATGTTTCTTACACTACATCTTCAAATTGTTCCGGAACTCCTTTGTAAAGATTCACAAACAATCCCAAAACTATTTATTTAACAATAATTTAAATGAAATAAATCTTATTTGCACATGAGGTTATAGTTGTTCCTATTGCGACCTTTTTTATACCATTTCTTATACCTTAGGTTAAAACCTAATTACATGTATGTACTTACAATATTTTATAAAATCGTAATTCTAGGGTGTACTGATAGTAAACAAAATATATGTACATCAAAAATTGTTTTAGATATAAATATTTACATACATACATACATAACAAAGTATTTTGAAAGGTTCAAAAAGCTTTCGTTTTTTTTGTCTGTTCATTTTCAAGTTGTATTTTTTCTCAAACATACGCTTTAACAATTTAAACAATTAAAAATGTTGTCTGAATTTGTATTTACGTAACATACTCATATAATGTATAATGTGCTTTATGGGAAACCTAAACAAAAAACAAATCATATTTAATTCCCTTAATGATTTTAAAATAAATAAATAAAACATTAACCAAAAAACCAACATAACCTAAAAAAATAAAAAAAAAATTTAAAAAGAGTTGAGAAGTTCTTATTATACAGTATGTTCCGCAAGAAAGTATCTCAAAGAAAACAATAAAAAAACAAAAATAAACTATGTAATTGATATCTCATAGCTGCCATTGTTGTTTATTACAGATTGACATTTCCTAGTACAACTTTCTCTTAATTTGACCGCATTTCTGGAGTAAAGTCTTTCTAAGTGTATTTGAGAATGCGAACAGTCTACTGTGTGTGGTTGTTATTCTTTTTCCTCTCAACTTTGTGTTCACAATACCCCAGTTACAATAGCCAAGTCAGCCGTTTTTAGAAGTGCCTCTCTGTCAATAAAGGTTTATACTGTGTGGTGCTGTTTTTAATGTCGAATTCTCCATGCCTTCGTTGAGTTGCATTGATTGACACTTCAACTCCGTTCGCACATAGTTTTTGTGTTGTTTGTCGTAGGTTTATTGTTAGATTCATCTCGTCCGTGTCTCAAGTGACTCTATTTAAACCTCTTCCAGGTAATTTATCCGCACATTTTCACAGTCCACCGCTTAATCCACTTCTTCATAAATGGCACAGATGTTTTGATGAATTTTGCTGTCGGTTTCACTCTTATTTTCGGTCCTTGGAAATAGCATAATAAAATGGGTAACTAAGAACACTAAAACTCGTTTTCATATTGTTATTCCCCATTCAAATGCTCAAACTGAACTGAAGAAAGAAGTTAACACGAAAAAAGCAATAGAGTGATGAGAATAATTTTCCCTGCTATATTGTGGTTGGGGTTAAACTGAAAGAATATTGAGATATATTTTCAAGAAAATTGAGATACATACTTTCTTGTGAAACTTGCTGTACATGTATAATACACAAGGGAGTTGTCATTCTAAACTCCAAGAAACAGAAACAAGTTTTTTTTTCTATTTACAGAAAGCTTACCAAAGAAGTCAACATTCAATTTTTCGCTTATATTTTTTAATAAACGGAAAAGTTACCAACAACCGCAAACACAAAACTTGGTATACAAAATTATGAATGAAATTTTCTTCGTTCATCATTTATTTCTGTATTCATCAAAATTTCTTGGGTGTGTGCAGAAAGAAAATTCATAAAATAAGGATATTGATCTGTTGGGTTTAAAACTGATATGACACGTTTTTAGATTTAATTCAATCGTCGTTCAATTATAGAAGTACATATATATATATATATATATATATATATATATGTATGCGCGCAATTAAGACAAACATTTATCACGTGTTTTTGGTTAAAGAGGAAAATATATCAGAAACATTTGCATTCCATTTTGTTTTAGAGTACATAGACTGTCCTGACTCCTGATAGACATACTAATTTATAATATGTTTATTAACAACAAATATTTCTTTATTGTTTATTTTAATGACAGTTTAGATATTTTTTATATTTTAATATATCGTCCCTCTAGTAATGACACAGCGTATAAGAAAAATAGTGGTTTTAAAATAATTCGCATTTAAATGATTATTGAAAAAACTTTTTGAAATAAAATCTTTTATTTTATAGAAAATTTAATTTTCTATGAAATAAAAGATTTTATTTTAAAAAGTTTTTTCAAAAAACATTTAAATGCGAATTATTTTAAAACCACTATTTTTCTTATACGCTGTTTCATTACTAGAGGTATGTAAAAAAAATGAAAGAAATAAGCTTTAGATAATTGAAGACATGAGTGGATGAAGGTGATATGTAACATTTTCATAATTTTACAGAAATGAGCTCCAAAGTTTCTACGATTCTTTTTAAAATACCTGTTCTTAGTTTAGTTTAGTATTCATCGGCTTTTAATTTCTCTAGATTACCTAGTTTTGCGAAGATTTATTGGGACAGAATGCATAGACGGACAAAACAACTTCATTCATGTAAAAAAATCAAAAATAAAAAAAATGTTACATATCACCTTCATCCACCAACGTAAACTACATCGAAATCATCCAACGAATTAACAATAGCTACGATATATTTTCATGTTAATAACGGATAATTACTCCATTTACTTTAGTAACACAAATACATACATATGAATATCGTATTCGAAGGTTACATCTTTACAACAAAAACGAAAAGAATCCATATTTTGTCTATTGCCGTGACTTTTATTACAATATAATAAAAATAAAACATATCGATGGTTCAAAGGTAAAAGTCACTAACTTCATTTTCGTCGAAAATAATATAAGTACATGTATGACTTTATAATTTACTAAACTTTAGTCTTGTAAAATTATTTTTTATATTTTCTTCATTATAATATAAGTATAATGAAGGAAATATTGAAAAATAATTTTACAAGACTAAAGATTAGTAAATTATAACGTCATACATGTACTTATATCATTTTCGACGAAAATGCAGTTAGTGACTTTTACCTTTGAACCATCGATATAAGGTTGTTTTAATTTTAATAATTTTCCCGTCACGTTTTTTTCAAAACTACTATACAGGGTGACCAATTTTGAACCCTCAAATAACTCCCAGGTGAAGGCCTAAATAAAAAATAGTGTTGATACAAAAGTTGCACAATTTTTAGGAGAAAATCAAATGAAGAGGTTGAATTTGATCTTGAGGTCAAATTTGAAGGTTATTTCAAGGTCAAGTCGTTGAATTCTGAAAGATGATATTGTATTGTTGAAATTAGACTTTACGCGCTCTCAGAATCCACAGTCAAAAAAAGGAGATCTCATTTAAAAAATCGCATTGACCTTTAAATTTCACCTGAAGGTTAAATTCAAGTTCATAATTTGATTTTTTCTTAAAAATTGTGCATCTAGATATAAACTACACTTTTTTTGGGAGTTATTTCATCGGTTCTTTTAAAATGGGTCACCTGGTATACAGACAAAAACTTTCTTTCACAATATATTTAAAAAAAAGAAAAACATAACAACTGTCTAGTTGGATGTTGTAATATCACTTTTGATTCGATTTCGATAGACTTTTATCTCTTGTTTCAAGAATAAAATTGTTCTCGATTTTGTTTTTCTTCTTTGCTTTTTTGCTGCTACCTATTGTATAGCTTCGTATTTGAAGTAATTTAAAGTTTTTAAACACAGTAAATTCTGCCTTTTAATTAGTAATTTATTTTATTTATTGCACACAGAAGCATTTACGTACAATGATTCTTGCAGCCTGTCTACAACTAAATTCAAGATGCCGGATACACATATTTTAATGTACATCGTATGAATGAGCGAGACCGATATATACATAAGAATTTCATATAAAGAGTGTAGTTAGATGTAATTCACCTTGCCACATATGAAACAGTGCCGTACTCAATTACAACATGTATAACAGTTCTCCCTCTCGTTATATGAAATTCCCTTACATTATTTTGTCAGTCTTTATTATACTAACTTAGATTAATTCATTTTTCTTTTAGTAATTTTTTTTATTAATTTAAAATGCATAGAATTCAAATATTGCCTTTAAATCTTATAAAATAAAACAAACGTATATCTATAGATTTAATCTACATGGAGCTTTTCGATCTCTATTTGATCTTCTCTAAGAGTAAAATCGGATTTTACACTTAATACGTGTTGATTTTCATTATCTGGAGAGTCTCCAACGATTTCTGAGCTAACTGTATTTTTCCTGATTCTGACCATTTTGCGAAAATTCACTAGAATCCTCCTGTAACTCTTCATCTAACGCTTCAGACAACTTTGTATGGACATTTTGCGAAGATTCAATAGAATCCTCCTGTAATTCTTCATCTAACGCTTCAGCCAACTTTGTATTAACTGATAATGATTTGTTTTCATTATCCCTTTCTAAACCTATGTTTGGTCTAACCAATCGAACCTGGTCGATATGACGTTTCCACATACGTCCATCATTAAGTTCGACTATGTAATGTAATTTTCCCAATGTTTTTACAACACTACCGAACAACCATTTCGAATCTTTAGACAAATATTCTCGAACTGAAACTCTATCTCCCATTTCTAACTTCCGTACATTTTGAGTAGTATCTCTCCCCTTTTTAATTGAAGAGTGACACGACGAATTTGGAATCATCAAATCAATGCGTGATCGTATTTGTCGATTAAAAATCCGCATAGATGGTGACTTACCCGTTGCCGGATGAATTGTTTTTCTATACACCAACAGAATATTCTGTAATGCAGCATGTAATTCCTCCGAGCTGTAATTTAATGTTTTCAATTTATTTTTAATCGTCTGGATGTACCTTTCAGCCTGACCATTCGTAGCAGGATGATAAGGCGCACTTAATTTATGAACCACCCCATTTAATTTCAAAAAATGCTGAAACTCATGAGTTTTAAATTGGCTACCATTATCGGATACCAGAACTGATGAAATACCATAAATCCCAAAAATTTTACGACAATTTTTAATAGTACTTTCCGCGGTAATGCTATTTAGGATACGACACTCAATCCATTTCGAAAATGCATCGACCAATACAAAGAAATATTTTCCTTTGAAGGGCCCGGTAAAATCACAATACATTCTCTGGAAAGGTTCGCTAGGAGTATCCCAGCAATGAAATGTGACTTTTGGTGGATTTGACTGCACTTTTTGGCAATCAGTACGATCTCTCGAAATATTTTCGATGTCGTGGTCAATATTGTTCCACCAACAATATCCACGTGCAAGTGTCTTCATACGAACAATTTCAAAATGAGTACTGGGTAATTCATTTAGTACTCTCTCCCGTAGAGATTTTGGAACATATACCCTGATGGCCCCATTTCTTTCCAACTCGTCCAGTTCCTCGTCAACTAGCGGTTTAATGGAAAATGGGACCTGTCGTGCTTTAATGAATACAGGTGTACAATCCCGCTGCATCGTAAGTTTGACTTGAATATCGGAAATTTTCCCAATAGAATTTGCATTAAATGCATCAGGATATTTATCAATAAAATTTGCAATTACTAATCTGGATTTTCCATGCGAGTTTTTTTTTTTTTATGGTAATGGATCTTGTTAATATCGTGAAGAATAACAATAAAAACTAAAATCTGAACCCAAAAATCGAATCGCACGATACTATGGTAGAAAACATAACAGCATATAATATAATTTGTACAAGAAACAAAAACTGAAAAGCAATTTTGTCACCGAATTACGGAGTATTCCGAAATAAATTAAAATGTAGATATGCTTGATCTTTTAATTTTGTATATCGTACAGAATAAGCATTTGACAAACGGTCGGTAATGCAGAATGCAGTTTTTTGCATCTGCTGTCGCTCGCTTTCCATATTATCTTTTTATTTATTATTTTTCTGTTTTTATTGTAATTTAATTCAGTGAATTGAAAAATTACAATGCACTTCTGGTTAGAAAACATATCACTAGACACCATAATTATTTCAACCACTATTTTAGTCCACGCTGACATAGTAATTCTTTTAGATCATTTTATTTAATACCACTGCAAAAAATGACATTGAGCCATCTCCATCCAAGACACCAAATACCTAACCTCAACCTATTCAGAAACAAATGTTGATTTACTTCCCTTTTTATTATTATTTTATAATTTAATTTCACCGAATTCCAAACACAAACCTTGGCCCCAACTGAAAACTAACTTAATTTATTGTACTCACATAATAATAAAAATCAGCTTGTCTGATTTCTAATATAGAAAACAACCTCAAATCACAGCTGATTTTCTACTTACCTACCATTCCACACATACTTACAAACGGCGACAATAAGCAATATGCATTTCACAAGCTGTCGGTAATTCAGAATACAGTTTATGAATCTGCTGTCTTTCCATCATCATTTTTAATAAATTTTCCTTTTTTTTAATCATTTAATTCACTGAATTTATAATTTTAACGCACCTTCCACTATTTGTTGAGATTCGGATACCAGCCACATAAGACTTGTACATAAATTTGAAATAGATAAATTCCTCGCTGTGTAAAAAGGACTGCTTCGCTTGTCTGTTTCCAAACTTGATTTCAGCGTTTTAGTATAGGCCTTACATTTACGATTTTTTAGATTTATAAGCCGGTCATCGAACCATGGAGGACGAATACTTGGTGATTTGTTGGAAATAGGCACATGAAGTTCAAAGCCTTGCAGTAAAATATCATAAAATTTGTCGACATTTTCATTCACATCCTTCGCATTTAGAACCTCATCCCAATTCACTACTTCCAAATAACATTGCAGGCCAGTATAGTTTTTCTTTTTAAAGTTGCATTTGATTTGTTACAGTCAGTAGTGTCAAATACAATATCCCAAGTTTTATGGTTGATATCATTTACGACAAATAAATTGAGTAATTCAGTTTCTTTAAACGCATCTACTTCATTGGTGAAGATAATATCTAAAAGCCTCCCCAGATTATTAGCAATGGAGTTAATTTGGTTATACATCATCGAACAAAGATTCTGCATCTCAATCTAACTTTATGTTGTTTGGAAGAATACAATTAAATTTACTGTGAAAATTCCAGATGATATCCAGAAGATTAAAGTCACCAAGTACAACCACCAAATCGGATGAATTTGATGTTTTAATGACTTCTTCAATCGAATCGACGCATGCTGCATAATAATCACTGTTAGAATGAGATAGTATCGTTTGTTGATTCTATTTTTCACACAAATCTGCTCAACTCTTGATGGGACTAATGTTATTGAAGCATTCACTAGTTTAGAATGCACGGCTATAACTACACCACCGCCCGATTCTTTAGAGCTTGTTTCAACTGTGCGATACATCTATAAACAACATAGTCAGGCCCAAAATATTCAGAACTGTTAATTCCCGGATTTAAGTTACTTTCGCTGATAACATAAATCAGGTAGTTTGTTTGAAGAAGAAAACTGTAAAATTTGGATGCCTTTGAAGCCAATTTGTTAACGTTCTGATAATAGATGGAATACAACCCTCTAATTCGTTTAGTTGCTGACTTTTCCGATAGTTTACGCCCTTAACGGGGCGCGAAATATTTAAATGAACTTGTGTATCTCGATATCGCAATGATTGCATGTGGTAAACTACTAATTATTTTATTAGGATGTTCATTGGTTCTTACACATATAACTTTTGGTAAAGTTAGTCCTTGCGCCTCGTGAATCGTTAAGACTTTTGTTCGTGGTAAGGGAAGTTAGGCGATTAATAAACGCTTATCCGCTTTGGCCAAATTTAGATAATAGTATTATCTAGAATTAGTAGTGTGGCGATGTTTGTTGGTAACTTTAAGAATTCCATTGATACAGCTATCGAGTTTTTACTGCAGATATCTGGATAAAATTCTTTTAATGCTAACGTAACATTAATAGAACATGTAACATTTAATTGCTCCGAATTCGTTATAAATTTATTCACATTGTAATCTGTCAATATATGGAATTTGATTTTATCCCGAAGAATATATATTTTTGAATATTTACTGATCATGACAGCATTTAGTGTGCATCATATATTCATTAATAAATACCGTATCATAATTTTGGGTTCCATTAATTAGATAGGAGCAATCGTTTTATAGTTTAACACGATTTTATTGAAGTCAGTCTTCTTCTTAATGCAACGATCAGTAGATTTAGATTTGAGATCAGATAGCCCTACTTTAGTGGCACATAATACGAGATCAATGCCTAATTTATGAGTGTGTTTGGCCCGCGTTGATTTTCTACAGCCTGGAACACTTTGAATAATAGTAGTTTTGTAGGTGGCTCTCCATGATACTATCTGAATGTTTTATGAAAAACATTGTTTCCAACAATGAGTTCTTATACTACGGATGAACAGATGTATCAGCATAAAATAACGTGGTTGCAACTGAAAAAGCGTTCACAATGGAAGACTTCAAAAATTTGAAAGGGGCTCACCAGTAATCCATCGAGACGATAAAGCTCTTTGTAAAATTCATTTGATTTTGAGGCAAGAGCTGTTTGTAACATAATCCAAGGCCAACTTCAACTTGTTTATATAGCAATTACTATCAAAAGTGAGGATAAAGGATCACTTTTACGTTTCTGCAAATATGTCTTCAAAGTAACTTACACATAAATTAAATCTGTACAGTTTGTTTTATCTGATAAACAACAGTAATAACAGGGTTTCCCTCAATTTCGAAGACTGTTGTAACTGCGTTGATAGATTTAGTGTAGTAGATACTAAGTTTTGTTCGCTCTTTGGCCAACAATTCATTTAGAAGACATTTGTCTAGTTTGGCTTTCATAGCAACGCAAATCATGAGAGATGAAGTTGGTAAATAGTTCATATTTATCCAAGTGGTGATTTGAAGTTCAGCATACGCAAACGGTTGAAAAGAAATCCGCTTGATAAAGTCACATCCGTTTGTAAAATCTTCATTGTAGACTGTCTTGCAACATTTGCCATCAACTTGGATTTTAAAGATTTCAGAAATGATTTATTCACAGGTTCCGATGAATCAATTTCCTCAGTCTGAGTTTCCGCATGATTTGTATTATTGATGTTAACAATTTGCCCCCCGTGATATTCTTTGCTGCATAAGAAGTGCATTAAGCCTCTATTCACATCGCATAACACATCTTTGAGTTTAGTAGATATTTCCACTTTTAGATGTTAAAGAATCAATTTCCACTTGGTGAGCCATGACCCATGAGCATCTGTAGAACAGTCTATGTTTAATTCAAATGTGAAGGTATTTTTTGGTACGATTACATGATTTGTCTGGTTTACCCTTTTATCCGAAAATAAGTTTTTTCTTCGAAAATTCAAACTCCTTGACGAATATACCAGGCGGGCAAAGCTTAGAATTTGTTAAAGCAGCAAAAGCTGTTTCATCTGAGGCGATATGATTCATGATTAGAAGCCTTCAAATTGTTCGTCAGTAGTTGATGGATGAATTCTGCTTATAAAAATCTTACGTCTGGGTTTCACAATGCATATTGAATTTGGATCATTAGCAGATGATATCGGATGTTGAGAGGAGCGAGAATCATGACTGATAATATTAGCATCCTTAGAAATAACTGGGTTTATATCTCGGGTTTTTAATCCATTAAGTCGTGCAGCTGTGTATTCGGAATTACAGTTACTTGATCTGGAGGCTCTACGGGTTTATTTGCCAATTTACTAGTTTGTGATCTAGTCATTACTCGTTTGGATGGTATACTATAAGTAATATGTTTCTCAAAATTCCCTATTCGTAGAAGAAAGTGTGTTGGCCACACCTCTCCTCGTCCCTTCCAAAATTATTATATTACTATTATTTATTAAATTTTACTATTATATAAATTGTCAAATGATTTTGTCAAATGATTTTGTTCAAAGTACCCGATCTTTGGGAGATAAATATCTAGATACACCTATAGGGTCTATTTTTTAATTCACCCCGAGCGAGTATACTCACTCAACCGGTGTAGATAGAGTACAGAGTACATACATTGTCAAATTGTCCAGGGTACTCAGAGCGTAAATGTTTGTATAAAAAATAAATTAATCATAACCTGTTTTTATAAAAATATTTCTTTTTAAATGTCAAATATGTGTTTTGAATGTTTTGCTTTTTCTCTACTCTTACATTCATTTGAGTACAAAAATTTACAAACGGAGTAAACTCAGAGTATTTTCAGTTCACATTAAAAAAATACAGTACATAGAGTAAAAATACTCTGGTTGAATAAAAAAAAAACGCAGTGTACAATTTTGACAGCGCATTGCTCGCTCAGGTTCAATTTAAAAATAGACCCTATATACATATATGTGAATATATAGGTATTGTTGTAATATAAAGATTTTTTTTGTTTATTAAAAAGGAAGTCTTATGTCGAATTCTTTACTGTTTTTTTGCTTAAAAACTGACCTTGAGCAAAAAAACGGAACTCGCCATAGTAGAAAGTGATTTAGTTCTGTTTTTTTTTCTCGAGTTCAGTTTTTTTAGTCTGAAAGAACTCGACATAAATAGACATTTTTGTTTAATATTAATATTGTAAATAATGTGTCGGTAAATGGTAGATCAAATGGTCTGTTGCGAGAACTTAGGTGACGTTTCTCATTTAGATGGTGAGCCCACTGGACCGAGCTGCCGGGAGAAAGGGCTCTAAGATGGTATACAGTACGTAACAGTTTTCACGTCAATAGATAATTTGATCGATCAAAAGGTGCATTATACTCAAAGAATAAATCGATCATTGATTTTCGATTTTATGGTTAAATTGAAATTATCCTTTAAACAGTTAAATGAAGAGCATTGTAGGATACATTATCCGTTAACGAACAATAGATAAAATGACGCATTAGCACTTAGCGAAAATAGTTAACCTAATAAACCATATACAGCCTGTCAAATCTCAATCAATTTTTCCACTAACTCACAAATTATGCAATTGTCCAATTATCTGACAGCACGAATACCCGATTGCTTCAGATGATTCTCTAAAAATTATGAACATCGAAAGACGCTTTGGCTTGGATATTAGCGTACATTCTCCGATATCGCCTTAAAGATATAATAACCTGCATAAGTAAGTAAAAGACGATTTACTTCAAACGGTTGTTTAGTTTATACATTTGAATCGTTTATTCTTAAAAGGGCTCATGTCCACTTTTTCAAATTATTCAGGAAATAAAAAAAAACAATGTGTGTAGCCTCTACGCGCGACAGAAGTGAAACTTTTTAAGCAGTAAATTTGTAATTACTATAATTTATCGTTCAATGGTCCAGCTGGCATATACAGTAAAATGTGTAGCTTTTCCGCAGCAAGAATTGAAGTAGTCAATTGATCCTTATAGTGTTATAGGAATATTATCAAAGCAACCTTGATTATACAAGCCATAATCTAAAAAACGAAGCTTTTTTTAGGGAATTAGAAACGACGAAAAAATCAAAATTTCCATAGTAAAACACATAAAACATATGGGAAATCACTTTTTTTCTTAAGACAAATTTGTCAATGAAAACGTTACAAATTCTTAATTATGATTTCTGAAATATTTTCATAAATGTTTGAATTTCAACATATATAAATGTCGTTTAAGTAAATCGTTTTCATTTTCTTGTAATAATTGATTTATGTAAACCAAAATATAAAAAAAAGTTCATAACAGCAGCGTTCTGGTCAAATTAAAATGAAAAGCTTACTACAAATTGTGTGCATTAAGTCAATATACATTACATAGATGGCAGTATACATTTTTTAAAAATTGTACCAAAAATTGCCACCTGGGGATATTTTAAGTTCAAAAATTGTAGGAAAAGCAAAACAAATTCTCAAAATATTAAGAACGTGTGATAATTTTGTGATTAAACAATTCTTTTTCGTATTTTTCTATATAAATCTGAGACATCTAACGTGCACTAGTAAAACTAAAGATAAATGTAGCAAGTAATATTTTAATTCGTCAGAGCCAACTTTGATTTATTTTTCAAAATGAAAGTCCGAAAAATATATTTTAGAAATATGTAATTTAATTTTAATATTTCTGCAATTAATATTTACTTAATACCAATAAACCCTTCCCGTATATTGCTGCTAAAGGTATGTAGAACAATTTTGTATAAAAATTTTGTAACATTTTTGCTTTTTTCAATGAAAAACTTGAAGCTAAAAAACACCAATTTTACTATGGATTCCTATGGAAATTAGTGAAAAGTTATTCCACTAAAAAAGCTTCTAAAAAATACGTCATAATGATTATGGCTCTATACTCTAGAAGGCTCTGATATTATACAAAGTCAGAGTAGACACATCCAAATTAGATAATTGCACATTCTACATTATCTAGTTATTTTTCTCAACCTCTGTTACTCCATGATCTGGTAAAACAGGATTATTACAACTCTATACAAAATCTACCTATAAAGTCACGATAAACGGAATAAAAGCAATATAGCTGCGTTTTTCTATAGATTGCTGCTCGAGATCGCGATACGATTTTTTCGATTTTTACAGTCCAATTGAAATTATTTGAATATTTAATCATTAAATGTGATAGATTTAATGTTAAACTACATAAAGTAATTCATTGACTTAAATCATAATTTTTAATAAAATTTATATTTACGAGTTCGCAACAATTCTATGGTTTTATGTAGGACACAACAGAGTTCCTGAAATTTGAAAATAAATTATGAACTGATGGAAGAGGGAAATTTTTTTAGAACACATCTAGGTAGTAGTTCATTTCTATTTATTTTTCAAATGTCAAAAAATCTTGACAAAATTCTTTATTTTGATTGTAGAAGAGAAGAAGACACAACAATTCACAAAGAAAAGAAGACACAAAGGAAATACAATGAAAATAATTTGTAAATACAGGTAACCCGTAAGTAACTCGTATAACACGGTGATTACGTTCTACCAAAACACCGTGCTAACCAAAAGTGTGATATACCAGTGGTCACTGGCCACTTGTTGTATTATTGTTGCGACATACCGGTGGTGCACTGGCAACTGGGGGTGTTTTTCATCGTGGCGTACCGGTGGTGCACCGGCAGGGAGGATGTTAATTATGACATTTCTAAAATTTGACCTTGTAGTTTATTTTAAATGGGTGGTATGAGATTTGCTTCGAGAACCGCAGCGGGTCATAAGGCTTTCCAGCACGCATTAAGTGTGGACAACTTTAACTCTTTCATTGACAGAGCAATGATGTCCGCACATTTCATAATGGGAAATTCTTTCCAATCCTTGGACTCAGACATATTTTTATACGTTTCCAACAAAAATTGATTTTCATTTTATTGACAATTATTGAGGTATAACTCTATACTAAAAAAAACAGCAAAAATTTCCCAGTATTTTTCCCTGTATTTATCGCGATCTCGAGTAGCAATATAATAGAAAAACGCAACCAAGTTCCTTCCTAGTTGGCCATATTCCAGAACTTTATCAAAAAATCATTTTAGAATCCCATTTCCATCGTACATGCCGAATTTCATCAAAATCGGATAGGACAAGGCCAAGTTCCATCCTAGTTGGCCATATTCCAGAACTTTATCCCAAAATCATTTTAGAATCCCATTTCCATCGCGCATACCCAATTTTATCAAAAATGGATAAGAAATGGCCAAGTTCCTTCCTAGTTGGCCATATTTCAGAACTTTATCAAAAATCGGATAAGAAATGGCCAAGTTCCATCCTAGTTGGCCATAATCCAGAACTTTATCCAAAAATCACTTTAGAATCCCATTTTCATCGTACATACTGAATTTCATCAAAATCGGATAAGAAATGGCTAAGTTCCTTCCTAGTTGGCCATTTTCCAGAACTTCATCCACGAATTGTTTTAGAATCCCATTTCAATAACGCATACCAAATTTCACTAAAATCGGATGAGAAATTGCCAAGTTCCATAATAATTGGTCATATTGCAGAACTTTATTTAATTTTCTGTCGCCTCTTATGGGCGAGTATTGCAAAAAAATCTTACGATCATTAAGGGTTAACAAATAACTAACCCAAAATGTGAAAAAGTCGTTTTTTTATTTTGATGATCAATTGTTCCTTTAATTGTTTTGTAAAACTTTGATCAATCTGTCCGGAAAAACGGTTGGATGGATCAATTTGAAAATAATACAGAGCTATTAGGAGTACATTAAACTGTAAAATGACCTGGCAACATTAGTTTTTTCATCAATATTTGTAAAGTAACGGTAGATTTACTAAGACAACCTAAAAAGTCGTTTTTTTGTACTTTTTTCAAATCAGTATTGAGGGTGAAAAAAAAATTTGTTCTCAACTAATCATTAAAGGGTCTTGTAGGAAATTTACTGAAGTTTTTAAGGCTGCCCTAAAGTTTACTGTGCAATCATTGGTTGCTGAGATATCGATGGTTAAAGGCAAAAGGATCTTTTTTGATTCAATGTCAGATATCTCAGCAAAAAGTTGACATAGAGAGACCAGAATGAAATTAAATTTACGCCCACCGACCTATGCATTGGTTTAAAAAAAAAAAAAAAATCGAATTATTTTATTTCGCGCTCTTTCTTATGATTGCGTGATAACGGTATCTCACAAAAATTTTCCGCTCAAAAGTCTCAAAACTAGAGATTTGAAGCTTTAAAATGCTTTTCTTTTCATCTCTATACAACCGTATTTTACAAAGATACAGCTCTATAAATTTTTAAGTTTTCTCGCTGATTTTATGTATTTTTTATTTAAAATTTTTATTTTTCTCGCATTATCAGCATAATTATGCTGATAATGCGAGAAAAAAAAAAATTTTAAATAAAAAAAAAAAAAAAAAAAAAAAAAAAAAAAAATTTTAAATAAAGATACAGCTCTTCAAAAAACACTAAAAAAATTGAAAAAAATTAGTGTTCCTTTAATTTTTTGGAGTAGTGTAGTTCCATTTTGCGTTTTCACACTGTAGCATTGAAATTTGAAATACATTTTATCAAAGTGACCGTTCTTTAAATTTATATGACGTGTTTTTTTGACGTAAATTACGAAATCTACGAATAATTTTCCAATGACTACTCAATATTTTGTTATACAAAATATAACTCACGTTGCCCCTAGCAGCGTGGGTTATACAATAACAATGGGTTATTTCACATTTTCTTTCTATTATACATCAAAATTGGATAAAAGTATTAAATTTTATCTTAATTTGCCAACTCTCATTGTATGTACATATGATCCTTTAAATTTCTATACAAATTTGAGTTTTATAAACTTCACTCTCTATTTATTGTAAATTTACAATAAGTTATTTAACATAATAACCGCCTACATCTAAATACATAGTACAAAAATATTAAGTTTGAGATATTTGTGTATAAGCAAATTATTTACAAACACAATTTTTGTACTTGTTTTATATAGTATACTTGTAAATTGCAATCAATACCTCAATATACTATAAATCTAGGAGGCATTGATTCGACTGTTTGTAGATGTTGTTTTTCTAGTACTTTCAAACAAATTCATTCAATTTCGTTTCAATATTCTTTTGTTTTTTCAAATCATGCCCTGCCTAAAACAGTTTCACTTCAAAAATAAAAGAAATACTGTCGCTTTTTTCGTTTCATATCGCTTCTTCATTTTTTACTTGTAATTTTTGTTTTGTTTCATCGATTTTAAAAATCACTCCGGTACTAAAGAAGTTTCACTTCAAAAACTTTATATTGTCAGCAAAAATAAGTTTAGGAGAGAATTTGAGTTTGTTGATGAAAATGTGAGTCGCTATGAAATTTGAAGTTACATTTTGGGGTTATTTGTCGATTATTTCAGCTGGTATGCTCGTTTTAAAAGCATGGCCATGGGCCCTTTCGATTATAAATACAAAAAATATATTACAATTTCATTTATTAAATTTCATTTCAAATTTTCAGGATTAAAACAAATTACAAAACCTTAAAAAAGTAAAAATATATATTTGAAATACTTCAGTAGTCACTGTCTTCACTATTGTATACCATTCCAGTTGGCCATTGCATAATTTCCTCATAAAAATACAGACACTGAGCAGGTATGTACTTTAGGACTCTTTGTAGGTCACATATTTTTTAAATATTTATTACGTTTATAGTATCAAACGCTCTTTGAGAAGGTAATCTTACCTTCTTCATAAATTCGGTAGTATTAAACCGTAGAATTTTAAACGTAAAACTTTCCACACTATCAATAAATTCCCGGGCTTCCAAATTTCCGTCGCTGGTCATTTCAAAACTTGAAAATTCCGAAACTTTAAATTTGATTTTTGAACAGCAATTACCTGTTTTTTGAAAAAAGTAGGCCACCAATCCTTCAAGTTTAATATTTGATCATTATTTGATAAAATATTTGTATTGATTTGTAGTGTACTTGATCTCTTCTATCGTCTCAAAATGATTTCCCTGCAGTGGTCGTTGTCGTTGGTGGAGTTTCGGGAATAGCCAGAAGTCACACGGTGCTAAATCAGACGAATACGGAGGTTGTGGAGCGATATGGATCGAATTTTTGGCGAAAAAGTCACAAGAACGAGTGCAGTGAAGGTGCAATATCGTGGTGCAAATACCAAGAATTGTCTGCCCACAATTCTGACCTCCTCTTGCGAACAGCTTAACGCAAACGATGCATAACACTCAAATAATATTATTTGTTGATGGTTTGGCCGGGTGGAAGGAATTCTGAATGGACAATACCACGATGATCGATGAAAACTGTCAACATGACCTTGAACTCTTTCACGACTTTCTTTGAACTGTTTATACCACTTGTAAACATTCCTTTTCGACAAAGCATGGTCGCCGAAGGCTTTCTGCAACATCCTTAACGTTTCTACATCCGAAATTTCATTCCGCAAATAAAATTTAATGCAACTTTTCTTTTCTCAATATAACTAGAAATTGTAAAAATCGCCGAATGCACTTTTAGCGTCGTACAAAACCAAGCGTAAAACAAAACCTGATGAATGTTTTGAAATAAAATTTGTCACAGATGTATATCACAATGCTACCAACTTAGAAAAAAAAAATATTTATGGTGTGCGGTTTGCCCGCGCGATTTAAATTGAAAACTGGCTTTACTTTTTGGACACAGTAGTATAAGCATGTTATAAAATATACGAAAAAGTAAAGAAACATATTTTACTTTTTAAATACATATTAGTTTAGTATTTAAAGGGCACATGTCCTGGACATGAGCCCTTTCTAGAATAAATGATTTTTTTTTTTGCAAGGTAGGTGCCATTCCATTAACCATATGGTAATGTCGTCTTGTCATAAAACGTATGTACGTGTCTGTGATACAAAACCGTCATAATACTAATTTTGACAAAAGTGGACATGAGCCCTTCTAGAATAAACGATTCAATTATTTCAATCAAACGCCGGTTCTTTCTGTCGGATCATTAATTAATCTTAAGCTTATGAACAAATAGTAAAAATTTACTATTTATATTTTTTAGTTGCCATTTCTGTTATAAAATTTGCATGTATTTTTGTTTCTACAATTATTTCAGAATTTAAAAAGATTCTTTGGTGCAAATTATGCAGCTTATACCATTATGTTCTAAAGGTGGTTTTAGATTTGTTTTCAACTATTAAAATTTCAATAACTACGTAAATTGAACAATAGCCGTTTATTTGCAAACTTTGATGCAAACGATAAATACAAAATCCTATCTACTACGAGTATAATATAAACAAAAAAATAATAAACTGAGAAATAATAGCAAAGAATACTTCATAAAAATAAATTGACTGACACTAATTTAAGACAACCCCCGTAAACTCATTTCTAAACATACGGTAGAAAACATTTACATCCATTTTCATCTTCACTTTCTCACCTTAAAATTGAAAATAGAACCTACTCGCACACACTGGGAAAAATTCATATTAAAATAGAACATTTTTCGACTTAAAATAAAAATAAAATGGCAACAATAAAAAAAATTGACAACATCAAACATACAAAGGTGGTATATAAAGCATTTTCGGGGTTGAGCAAGAGTCTAAACCGATACCCTAATAGGAAGTATTCTTTGTCTCGCATGTATTAAACGTAAACGTGATAATTTATTATTTTATTTCTTCAGTAGATGACACGGTTACAATTATTATTTTATATTTGGTGTTGCCTTTGTCGTTTCCCTATTTTATTATTATTGTGATCTTTTAATACTGAAAGGAGCACAACATTAAACTTTTGGCGTGTTTTCCCGTTTTACCACAACAGCTAATTTGAACGGCAAACTCGGTCTACGATCTTTTTGGCTGAGGAAATTTTGCTCGGTATACGACGCAAGATTCGGTTATTTTGATTTTTTTATCATAAAAACATATTTATAACAGTGTTTAATTAATTTTGAACCCATGTAGTTATATACATAGTATATGTACGTACATTTTTCACATGGGCACGAATTAATTTTTTTTACATGGCTTCTTAAGGGAAATGCTTCGGTATACGACCAATTCGGAACGAATTAAGGTCGTATAACGGGGTTCCACTATATCTTCAACATTGGATCTTGGATGTATATACATAAAAAGGTTGGGGAAGTTTTATGTCCTTTCTGCCGTTGTAAATTGTTATTTAGGATTTTCGTATGTGTATTAAATTTCAGTAACCGTAGAATCTGTGATGTATCAGTTATTTGGAAACTGGCTACGGTAACAAGATTGTGTGTTTGTGCGAATAGGAAAATTGGTATGTACTTTTATTTTTATGGTACCTCATACCTCAATGTCAATTTCAGCTTACACAGTTAAAAGTATTTTGTTGTATTTTAATAGAAATGAGTTATCAACCGAGGATATGTTTCTCTCTTTATGTATTTGAATTTAATTTAAGTTCAAACTGTTACCAGACCAGAATCGATATACATACATTTTTTCCGTTTTTTGTTAATCTAAGTTTAACTAATTAAATTTTTACGATATTTGGCATACATTTTTACAGATTAAACCATGCATGTGTAGGTGTCAATAGTTTATTTGTGAATAAATTTAATTACAGAACAGCGATACAACATTCGCTTTAAACTCCCCCGATTTGGAATGCGAACGTCTTTTTTGTTAGTATTTTCTTCATGTAAAATACCCCATCGCTAATCAACATGTTGGTTTACAATTTTACAAGATTACTCAAAATATGTTTACACATATCTGTACTTATATGTATATAATTACATATACATATAAAATGCTGATTGAAAGCGAAAATAAAAAATGAACATAAAATTATGATGATTGACGAATCGTAAGGTTAATTTTAACGTGGCATGTGGATTTTATGAGTTCTTGTTGTTGTACCCTTTTGATTGATTGAAACTCATGAAATTATTGTGAAGTTGTGGCTTTTATATTATAAATGATTAAATCAGTTTTAAGCGCGCACTGTGTGCGATTCAAATATTTATGTAGGTCGTATTTATTTATTTTATATTGTTTGTAAAATGAGGGTAAATTGAATTTAGTTTGTAACTGGATATGGTCATATCTCTTGGGAAGTATGACACCATCATGAAGCTGAATATTGTGTATTATGTATCTGTTGTGTACTGTATAAATTAAACTAATAATAAAAATAAGCAACCGCACAAAATGTTATATAATCGCAAGCTGCCAATTCTTTATTATTTTGCATTGTCCCCCGAGTGACACTACCGCACCATACACACGCATTACGAGTATACATATTTATGAACATTTATTTGAGAAAGCATAAACTAACTTCAAATTTAAAAGATGTAATGCTTTAAAAACGAAACACGCGCATAACTACAAAACAGAAATCATTTTCATCAGATTGAGAGAGACTATAATACGTGTATCATTGTATCAGTAGCAGGGCAGTGAGTGCGAGAGCGAGCAGAAAACTAGTAAATGGAAAACATTTTCATTCAGTTAAATTGAATATTTATTTGACGCCGGTTAGTTCATTAAACTGTCTATTTTATTACACAACAAACTGAATACATACAAAACTTTGGTAAAATTTGTTTTATTTTGTAGAATTGGTTGAGTTTTCTAAGAAAAATCTATTGATTTTGTTTTGTTCTTTTGAGTTTAGGAGTATGTATGTCGTATGAATTACAGCCTTGCTAACTATTTTAGTTTGGTACTACATTTGCCTCTGTTGCAGCGTAGACTTTTGCAGATTGATTTAACTTAAAATATTGAATTATTCATATTATGATTAAATAATACATTTGAAATCAAAAATTGAAAAAGAAATATTCCTAAGTCGTCCCACTATTTGTGTGAATTTTTTATTAAATATATTGACCCTGCTATCAAATTTGCCAATCGGATGCACCCGATGCAACGATCCTGGGTCGTTGCAGTAATTCGCCTTTTCACGCAAAGTATTTGACAACTGGTGAGCGGTTTTACAACTTAGCCAAAGGTGATCAACTGGTAAATAAATGTATAAATAGACATATTTCTTTGTGAATTTGTAACAAAATAATCGTTTTTTGCAATTAAAAAATTAAATTCATTTAGAAAGGTAATTAATTTATCAATAATATTTCAATAGCTTTGGTCAAACTTGTCTTCCTACACCACGGGTGGGGGTGTTAGTCCACATTTCCTCTGCTGAGGCTAGGAAGTGAACAAACGTCTCTTCCTCCTCCACCTGCTTGTTCTTGAAAAAGGCAGTGTCCCGTGAGAATCCCTATGACCATCCTAAAATTACGCCTACGTAGGGATATTAATGTTCTAGTTCGCACTAAGTCTAGCTTTGATCAAACTTGTCTTCCTACACCACGGGTGGAAGTGTTAGTCCACATTTCCTCTGCTGAGGCTAGCGCCTGATTCCCAAGCACTAGTTTTAGTGCTGAGATAGGCCTCCCAGAATTGCCTTTGCCGGTTGTTCGAGTGACCAGGGACCCAGATTAACTGAATGTTAAAATACTCACTTATCTCGATGAGTGACAACTCAACGCCTCCCGTAACGCCAAAGAGACTGATTTCGGCGACCTAATTGACGCTTGATTGTTCACATAAATTGTGACATCACCTGAGGATATCGCTTTATGCTTTAATCACGTCAAGACCTCTTCAATCGCTGTCGGCAATCGATTATTTCTATCTTATCTTTTATTTGACTAGTAAAATCGTTGAAGTCTCAAATACCATCTGGTGTCAAAAATTCATCAAAATGTGCTTCAACTGTAGCTAAATATTTGTCCCTCCTTAGTTGTTTGTTCTTACTGAAATTTCCGGTACCCGTAAATATTCAGGGTAATCAGAAAATGCCGATGTAACTAGTGGCGTAACAGTAATCTCGGACGTTTATATACATACATTATTCATCTTTACAGAAACATCAGTTTCTTTGAAATGATTTGCACAAATTCCAGAAAATTTTGTTGGCTCAAAATTTTCTTGACGTATAGCCTTCATCCATTGTAATTTTAAATTTTTATTTTGCGGTAATGAAACGCATATATAAATATAGTTTGAAGTACATTTTGGTACCGAACAATGTCATAGCATAATATCACAGTACTTATGTTATATTTAATTATTTGTAAATATCACAGAACAAATTACACAAAACGATCGTATATTTCTAGGTATAACTAACCTCAAAAACACTATTTACACTAAAAATTGTAATTCAATCTTACAAGACAACACTAAATAATAGCAATAACACAAATAACTTACCCGTTTTATAGAAACTTGAATCCAAAAATTATGTCCCACCGGAATTATTCGCCAACAAATTTTCTCAAACTTCAAGCACATAAATAAATATTATGATTTTTTATAATTTCACAATTTCAAGTATAAAATTTAATTAAAACATATAAAATACATAATAATATTTTGTAAATAAATTACCATCCGACACGTTGAAAGAATTGTTCCTACTAAAAACATATTCATCTCCATTATTGTTTTTTTTTGACATTACGCCATAGAAAAATTTCGTAAAAAGAATTCGCGCAATGCGAGGGATAACTGTATGAACAACATCTTTATATTCGAAAGAGAAAACGAAAAATAACTTCTGACTACTATTTTTTGTCTATGTATTTTACTTCTACCCTATGGCTTTTTACTATCGTTGGTTTTAGATGTCCCAAAACCAACAAAAATGTCTATACAAGCCATACAGTACAAACACTTGAGGTATGAATAAAAATGTACCCTATATTTGTATAGTGTAGTTTAATTACAAAATAGCATTAAAGACCACCAACAAAATTCAAATGAAATTCTAAGAGAGAAACGATGATCCAAACGATGCGGGTGTATGTAAACTAATTTGTGATGACTGTGAAAAATTTTATGTAGGTCAGGCTGGGAGAAATTTCCACAAAAGATTCAGCAAGCATATTCGAAAAATAAAACAACCAACACAAACAATAAGATCTAGAAAACTATACATTTACCAGTTGCAATAATAATCTTTCAAATATACAAAAGCAATAAGAGCCGGGATCCGTTCGAAACGCGATATTTTAAAACGCGTTATGACGAAACGCGATATGGTACAAAACGCGTTATTTTAAAATTAAAATTTTAAAATAATAATAAAAATTAAAATAATAATAATATTATTTTAAATAATAATAATTATTCTTGCTTCATTTAATAAAATTTTCCTTCACCAAAATGATGAAATTGAACATGTACGATCAGAACTAGAAAATCGCGTTTTATAATATCGCGTTTTGAAATATCGCGTTTTGTACCATATCGCGTTTTGTATCCTAAGGCGGTTTGAAATATCGCATTTTGAAATATCGCGTTTTGTCAAATCACGTTTTAAAATATCGCGTTTCAAACGCGTTCTGATGGGCTCCATCAGAGCCATCCACTAGATAGGTTGGAAGAAATAGAAATATACAAACACAGAGCCAATACAAATCTACTAAATGATAAAATCAGGAGAAACCAAATTTACGAGTATATAATATTATACTAGATGGAAAAGCCCGTAATACGGGCGTAAATATTATTTTTTCTAATTTCCCATAAGAACTAATGCAAATTTGGTCATTTTGCCTTAAATATTTATGAACTAAAATTCACTCGAATTGAATATATTATTCGATAATTTGCGTCCTCAATATGTTTAGAATTAATGATTGAAAAATCGTAGAAGAAAATCTCTCTACATTTTCAAGTGAGAAAAGGAAACCACCATTTTTCACTACTTTACAATTAAACAATAAAACTTTTCTGTTTACAGGAAAAAAAATTTAAAACAAATCAGGACTGCCTTGATTTTTGTACAAACTTAAAGGCATTGCCCCATGCACAGACAGCAAACCGGTATTTCAAAACGTCAAATTCAATTTTTGACCAAATTGTTTGGTTTTCAATATCAAAATTATTAAAAAATAGTTCGAATCTATAGGTTGGTGCACATATAGAACGAGTAGCGAGGAACGAGTAAGTTCCACTCGCGCGAGTTCAATTTTTGTTCACAGATGACGAGCGATTTCAGGTTATGTTAAATGTCACTAGCGGTATAATGAGCTAAGCTTTCAGTTTTGTGTGTGTTACATAATTTAAAATGGGAATAAAACCAAACTGTTTTTGGTAACTTACGTACTACTTAAAAACAAAAATAAAAAACGTCGAAGGTATTGGATCCACCCCTATTTAAAAAACCGTCCAACTATGGGATTATTCCATAAAATAATAAAAGAACTGGAAAAATATCCACCGTTGTATCAAGAAAATATTTTTGATAATTGATAGTCTATTTTACAGGCTGAGCCGAGCCAGGCGGATCGTGGAGAACACTTTCGGCATATGTGCACAAATATGGCGTATTTTACTAAAACGAATACAATGTAATGAAAAGCTAACTAAACTTATAGTGACATGTTGCTGTGTTTTACACAATTTTCTGAGAATTGCTAAATCAAATCAGTCTGCACCTGTTGATGACATCCCCAATTCACAAAATGCTGATGCTCATGACATATCCAATTTGAGAGCATTCGATATACGAGAATCGTTTGCTAATTGGTTTATAGCTGAAGGGGATGTTCCTTGGCAGCATAAACATATCAACCCAAATTAATTTTTAAACAATTTTTTTTTTACTAATTCATTTATTTTAACAACAAAATTAAACAAAGAAATTCAACAATAAAATTTAATAAAAATAAACTAATTGAATAAAAAACAAAACGTGTATAAAAATTATCACATGAAAATTTCAGGTTGTTATAATATAAAAAGGTACCTAAATGTTTTTTGCATTGTACCATAAATTAATTGATACAATATTCAATAATGCTATCCATGGTAAATTCGACATGATGGAATAACTCCATTATTTTAATTTGTAAATATGAGCGCTTTTCTTGGCTTAAATTTTCAAATCGTTTCACAAGGCTTTGGAGAAACATTTCACCCTCCGAGAGTCGCGGATTTTCCTTGGCCACATCTTTCTCCAATAATGAAATTATTGTTTCTTCCAAAGGTACATTTTTTGATTTCGGTTCTTTCCGAGTGTCCTCTGATTGCGTTAACTCATTTTCAGTACTGTTTTCCGGTGGAGTATCTTTCGTGATGTTCGACAAAGTTCTGTAAAATTGGTCGTTCTTTTGTAGTAAAATATTAATAAACATACACACAAAAAAATAAAAGGTCACCACAACACCGAATCGGTGTTACATAGTGTCCCACCGATCGGATATTTATAATTTGAATCCAATCGGATATTATAATAAAAATGGCATAAAATACATTTGGATAAACATTTTTACACCGCATAAAAACCAAATAGGAACATTCATCTTTAGGAAAACACCTTAGAGGTGCATTTTATTCAATTCAAACTATATTCAGTTGGAGAAAAATAAAATACTTTTTCGGATAAAAAACCAATTAACACCGCACATTTTTTGAGTGTATGGTTTTTATCCCATTGGTATTTTATTTTAATGCATAATACCTATGCATATTAAAATCACAGTACACAATTCAGTGTTGCCAGAAAAAATAAAATGAAATCGTATTTTGTCAGACGCAAAAAACGTCAAAAACGTCATTCAATAAAAACCCAAACAGCAGAAAAATGTTAATTAAGAAATAGCGACATATAATTTAAATGAAACTATTTAAGGTATTTAAAGTGTAGGCTTTCGGGTTTTTTAACACGCAGTCCACACTAAAAAGATACATTTTTTTTATATCTCTTGTGTTACATTCTAAAAAGTTATTAAATTTTTTTGTTGTTTTATTATTTTTGGTAACTTTTTTAGAATATAACACTTACACAATATAGAAAAAAATATATCTTTTTAGTGTAGACTGCGTGTTAAAAAACCTGAAGTCTATTGGCATGCACCAGGCGTAAAGTGTAAAGTGCTCAATTTTTCAACCAAAATGGCGCAACACAGCAGAATGTCACTACGACGCGCACGACTTCACTTTCACTTCGTTCACTCTTCACTAATAAATTCTAATACTATGATTGATTAAAGGACAAAATGGGAAAATGTAAAAAAACAAGAAAATAAATCGAATAGAATGAAAAACTTGTAGTAGATTTTTACTAAAGTTTATTCTTTAACTTTGCCCTATAACTAATATAGCTACTACGAAAACTTTTCTAAAAAAGATTTTGTTTGAATATTTTTCGAAACGTCAATTTTGTTCTTCGAGAAATAAAAAAACGTCTCATCGTATTTTGAATTTAAAAACGTCAAAATGACGATAATATCGTCCCAATGGCAACACTGGTACACATATAAAAGGTAATATATTGCGCAGGATGTCAAAAAATTACAACAACAACAATGGCGGAGATCGTGACTGAAAGTTTATGAAATATTTAAACAATAATACATTGTTAATTATTTTGAATTAAAGTCAGTAGAATTTTTCACAAAATTTTAATTATATTCACTCAACACTCAAAATTGTTACGCAAAACTAACAAACACGATTTGTTTGGTCACTATGTCCGCCATATTAATTTTTTTTTTTATATAGATGCGCAAGAAAGAACGAAAATGAAACATCGGAGTATATTACCTTATTATGTGTACTGTGTATTAAAATCATATTATGATTTTAATATGTTCCGAAGGTTGTAAGAGAATTGAATCTTCTCATCAGGCCGCTGCGACTAGACTGATTGTATCACAATTTAAATTCTATTATACAGAAAGAATATGCAGGTTGCTTTAGCGAATTTAACTAATACAGCCAAATTCTCTTACAATCTTACTTTTTCACGAAAACTCCAAACGGTGTAAATATTTACTCCGATAGAACGAAAATAATCTCTGGAAAGTACCTTTTAAAAAAATCCGCTGTTGACAACTTTTGCGTTTACTCCAAACGGTGCAAAAGTATACTGTTCGATCCTTTTGGATACTTTAAAATTTGTACCCGATCTTGCGGAGTTAATATGGTACTATTGGATAAAAAATAAAGGTTTTTTCGGATAAAATACCATTCACACCGCAATATTTTTTTGTGTGTAAGTGGCATTCAATCTCACCTGGGTGTATCAAAAAATGGGACTAGAAAATACAAACTTTCATAAAAGTGCCACTTCGTTTTTTTTACAGTCCTACTGCCACTAGGTGTATTTTTCTCCGTACGTAATATTTGGAAAAACGTATCTCGTAAATTCTTCCACTTCGCTTTGCAATCATCAACTATAAAAACATTGGATGAAAAGTTTTAATTTATACATACATATATCACAAATATATTACTACAAAATATAAATATATATTCACCTGGAGTATTCAAAATTTCTGAGATTCTATCCCATATTTGATTTTTGATAAGGCGATTTTTGTATTCGGGATTTTTTTTATTGTATAAACACTCGTGTGATTCGACTTCTAGGATCAGCATCTCTTCAAAATCGAATCTTTGATCCATATTTTGAAAATATATTTATTTTTTAATATATATAAATTTATTACACTTTATTTTGCTTTATTTATTCCGCAACACGCACTGATAAAACATTTGTCTATTTTAAGGTTATGTTTATAATGTCACTCGCAAAAAATACGACGAAATGTAATTTTCGTACTAGAGAAAAATGTGTGGAACACGAGTAGAACTTATTTTGAATGACAGCTATCGTTGATAATTTTTAATTTACGACGATAAATTGAAATTTTGTGTTATAATTATTATAATCATACATTTTATTTTTAATAAATATAAGATTTATAAATACTTATTAGTTTAAACAAACTGTTTGCATTTTATTTGTACATTTTCTTTCATTATTTGACGAAAAATCAAAACTCGTTCCTCGTTACTCGTTCTATATGTGCACCAGCCTTATAAGTTCCACCTTATTTGTAGAAAATTTTATTAAAATAGATTTCATTTCATTCAAAAGACCCCAATTTTATATTTTGACGGACGGATTTTTGCTTGACGGACGGCAACACATAAAATTGGGATTTTTTGAATGAAACTAAATCAATTTTAATAAAATTTTCTTAGAATAAGGTGAAACTTATAGATTCGAACTATTTTTTAATAACTTTGATATTGAAAACCAAACAATTTGGTCAAAAATTGAATTTGACGTTGTGAAATACCGGTTTGCTGTTTGTGCATGGGGCAATGCCTTAATGCGGGCCTCAGATGCTCAATAAGTATTGTCAATATATTATTGTCAATGTACCAAAAAACTATTGACAAACAGCATTTGTCTCAGACGATTGATGATATTGACAATATACTTAAATGTCAAACAATAAAAAATATTTATTTTTCAGGTTAATACTGCACTTTGAACCATGTTATATAAAAGTACGGCTTGTGTAGCTATTATTTTGCTTTGTAAATGAAAAAATTTAAAAGAAAAAGAAAAGAATATGGTCTAGGGAGTGAATAAAAATCCAAATACTTATATAAATTCAACTTTATATTTATATTTGCATAAATGCAACGCTAAATGTAGGTAATTGTTATGTTTTCTTGGTTTTAAATACCAAACTCAAATGTTGACAGCTCTTCGCATTGATATTTTGTCAATAAAGTAACTCAGAAGATCAATAGTATTGTAAATATTTTATCAATATTAAAAATATTTTGATTTTCATCAAACCATCACCACAATATTTTGTATATTGACAATCCGTCAATTGGGGTCCTCACATGTTCAATAGTATTGCCAATACTGAAATATTGGCAATAGATATTGATCATCTGAGGCCCGCATAACGCGGCCCTTCACATGACAGTCGCTATAGTATAGTAATGTATATTTTTAAATGGATTATCCGGCTTTATTATAGACAATATATTAATAGTAATGATATTCACATATCTACTGGAAAAAAGTAGAAATATTATTATCCTCCTTTACTTTACCCCAGAGTCAATATAAATCTATCGACTCTCAAAAATGAGAACCCTCCATGAGTTCAATTATGTTGGGTAGTTTGGTTTCGTACTGAAAGTAATATTTACTCATCAGGTAAGGTAGCTGCGACCAAACCACAAAAATACAATTCTCGCTTAATACCATAAGTATCAAGCAGAATGTACTGACTTAGCGAATTATATTCACTAAAATAAAAAAATAAGAAAACCCAAGGAGAAACCTCATTTGTGTGTGTATTTATGCGAACACGAATGATTAAGAAGTTAATCAAATTGATTAACTGAATTGTCTGGTAATCAAATTGATTTTTCGGCTTTATTATAGACAATATATTAGTAGGTGGTCGGCCTATGTATTTTTCTGATTTGCCAAATCGAAAATACTGTGAATGTCATTACTACTAATACATTGTCTAAAATAAAGCCGAAACATCAATTTGATTAACAGACAATTTTTTAACTTCTTAATCATTCGTGTTGGCATAAATACACACAAAATAAGGTTTCTTCTTGGGTATTTTTTTTTAAATTTTTTTATTTTAGTGAATATAATTCGCTAAGTCAGTACGTTGTGGTTGATACTTAAGGTATTAAGCGAGAATTGTATTTTTGTAGTTTGGTCGCAACCTTACCTGAGGAGTCGACCTTACTTTTCAGTATGAAACTGAACTACCAATATAATTAAACTCAAGAAGGGTTCTCATTTTTGAGAGTCGATACATTGTATTGACTCTGGGGTAAAGTAAAGGGAGGGGGGGGGGGGGGGTGGGGTAATGACATTTCTACTTTTTTCCAGTAGGTATATTATGAGTGATTTTATGAATTGATATGTTTTACAAATCGAAAATACTGTGAATGTCAAAAATTTCATAAGTTAACAATACTGCGACATAACCTCGAATTAAACCACACTGAAATTTACCGCCAAATTTTGACGTTTAATTGCCTTTCTACAATAGCGCTAAGAATAAATAAGTTGTAACTATTTAAATAATATAAAATAGTTGTATAAGGTTGTAAGTGATAATTTCAAGGTAGATAGAACTATTTTCATAAATTGTTGAAAAATGTCGAAGAAGTTACAACGTTTTTATAACTGTACCTTTTAACTGAGCCATTTTTTGTAAATCCGACAACACCAAACGAAAGATTGAGCTAAAATGGGTGTGTTTACATGTGTAACTCATTTTTTTTTTTAAATGTTGCTTAGAACCCTTTTATTCGAACGTCGCGAAGTGTCATTGCATGAATAGGTTACAAGTTACAACACCAAATATTAGACCTATTTTTTTTTTATTAAATTCCCTCAACTTCTTTGTATGTACGGATAATTATTTAACATCGTTTTAGGCTGTTTAAATAGTAAATCATATCAAACGTGTAAGTAAATTAATTTTTATCATAATTATTATTATTTTCAGGTTCTTAATTATAATTGAGTATTAAAAAAATAAAAACTGAACTTTTTGTTTGATTTGTAATTTTTTTTTTATCAATGTTTCCTTAGCAGAGTGCTGTACGGATAATTTTTTGAAACAGTGTAGTCAACACAAATTTTTTTGGCAGTACGGTTTGTCGATGTCGATATGAGAATCGCAATAAGGATGATATTCACGTGTTTATTTTCATCATTCCTCGCGCATTGCTTCTAAACAAAAAGCAGACATATTTTTTGAATTTGGTGATTTATTAATATATTTAGTATACTACATATCTGGATCATGATGCTATTTGGAGGAGGGGGGGGGGGGGGGGGGAGACGGATTAAATATAATTATTAGAAAATACAATTTGTGTGCCGTTTGTAATTTCAATTTGTTATGGATTAAGTTTTAGGGTTTAGTCCATAATGTTCAAATCCGCATCCGCAAACTGGATTATCATCCGCGGATAAAAGCTCATAATTTCTTCAATTCCTAATCGGTGCCTTTGTTTTATTGATTCCAGTATAGGTGGTGCATCGATTTGATCAAGTAAAATATTTCCAACAAACCAACACTTTAAAAGCTCTCGTCTATTTGCAAAGCAACCTTGATTATAGAAGCCATAATCTAAAAAACGAAGCTTTTATAAGGGAATTAGAAAAGAGGAAAAAGCCAAAATTTCCATAGTAAAACACATAAAACATATGGCAAATCACTTTTCTTCCTAAGACAAATTTCTAAATCAAAATGTTGCAAATTCTTAATTATGATTTCTGGAATATTTTCATAAATGTTTGAATTTCAACATATGTATGTATATAAATCTCGTTTAAGTAAATCGTTTTCATTTTCTTGTAATAATTGATTTATTTAAACCAAAATATTAAAAAAAGTTCATAACAACAGCTTTCTGGTCAAATTAAAAAAGAAAAGCTTACTACAAAACGTGTGCATTAAGTCAATATTCATAGATAGCAGTGGGCAGCAAATATTTTGAAAAATCGTAACAAAAATTGCGACCTGGGGAAATTTGAGTTCAAAAATTGTAGGAAAAGCAAAATAAATTCAGTGCAAGGATTTTGTTCAAAAAATGAGATTTGAGAGTTGCAATTTTTATCGGCTTACTAGATGTACGATAATATTAAAATTAAACCAAACAACGATAATATTTACTGTTGTATATCTAGTACGTACACGAAAATCGCAACTCTCAAGTCTCATTTTTTGAACAAAATCCTTTCACAGAAAATATTAAGAACGTGTCATAATTGTGTGATTAAATAATTTTTTTTCGTATTTCTCGTATGATTATGGCTCTATACTCTAGAAGGCTCTGCTATTTGTCAATGTTGTCATGTAATACATTTTACTTCCAGTGGCATATGACAGTAACCGCTTTAGGTTGACGTGGCACGGTAAATGTTGGTCGTAGCCCTGTCCGTCTTTCCACGTGGTATATACCCTGTAAAGTTATTTTGAGTTCTCTCATTGTTTCGGTAATGTTCATGGTGAAATGAAATTCCAGACATTGACAGCATATTCAAGTTGTGACCTGACGTAGGCATAACAAAGGATCTTAATTGCTTTCAGATCATAAACATTCCCCGTCTACTGCTTAATGAAACCAAGCATGGAGTTAGCTCTAGCGAAGCATTGTTCAATGTGCTCAATAAAGCAGTTTTCACCAAAAATAACCCCTAGGTCTCTAATCTTTAATATTTTTTGTAAAAGTGTACAATTTGTTTGGTACTGTATCGAGGGTTGAACCTTGAACCTGGGCCTGGCGCTGTAATAATCAAAAACTAGAATTCAATTTTAGATTGAGTCATGCATGTGTTGGTTTTTTGTTGGATAACTAGTTTTTAATATTTAATTTATAAATTTTTGTTTCACTTAAACTGTGCAAAAGTCATCTTACACCATACGTAGTCCTAAGGATCTCGGAAACAAGCATATCGTTGATTATTAAATCGCTGGGCGTTGTCCATCTGATTTCTTTTAATCGAAACCTTGGTGTATTCCAACTAATTTTAATAATAATTTGAAATTTATCAAAAACACTCATTTAGCTTAGACAAGTCTGGTTTAATCTTTTTCTATAGAAATTGGGAAGGACGAATAGTATAGATTGAATTAATTTGTGTGGGTACCTATTTAGTGCAAACCAAATATTTGTACATATTCATCTTTTTCAATCCATACATATTCGAAACGTGGTCTAACCCCACATTCAAAATTTCAAATTTTTTTCATTCAATCGGTCATAAATATTCATTGAAATGGTAATTTATTCTAAAACAAAAATTATAATAAGTAAACTGGAAATAACTGTTTCTGGAATTACAGGTCAGTGTACTTAGATTCCATTTCCCAGAATATTTATGGCCGATTAAACGAAAATGTTTAAAAATGTGGGTTATGCCACTATGGTTCTGATGAGGGTTAGGTCTCTATGGTTCTATGGTCTCCTGATTTTATCGTTATAGTGATTTTGTTAAGTTGAATGCAGTTATTTATCTAGCTATTTGTTTTCTCCTTAGTTGCTGACCACGTTTTTAAAGCCAAAAATGGAGGGGAAAGGAGGCTGCGATAAAATCAAAATAAACAAAAAACTGCCTTTCATATCACCTCTCATATAAGGACAAACTATATTATAATAAATCTTTTGGTTCGATTAAAATACACAAAGTCATAAAAAACCTACCGCAAGGAACATGTGACAACAAATAGTTGAGAACAGAGTAAACTGAACATATACAAATTTATGAACAATATGAAGAATCGGCCCTATTGTACTAATGTTAGATATTCGCATTTCTTGCGTTTTTCTTAAAAATGCCGTACTGCTTGCTGGTCTATTATGTGCTCTTTTAGTGATCTGTAAGTAAGCTAGGTAGGATCCTCAGTATTTTTTGGTTTTATCATATTTGCCCGTTTCCTAAAATCAAAGAGTTTAAGATGAAAAGTCACTAAAAAATACATATTTACTTACTATACTCATCTCAACAAGCCTTCCACGGTTCCACCTATATGTTGTATGTATGTATAAGGTTTTTAGAAAAACTTTAGAAAACAATTTCTCAATAATGACATATCGTAACATGACTTCGACTCCATTACAATTCAATACAGACAAGATGATTTTGATGCAATTTGCGTTCGTTTTTACATAAGTCAATCGTTTAGAAAACATACATTACGGCTGTCATCAGACAAGCTCAATATTTCTGTTTATGTTCTGTGACAGACGTACAAAATTTTGCTTTAACATGAAAATTTTGCAGATCAATAAACTCTCATATGTTCAAAATCATTTATTTTGAAATTTTCCAAGATTGTTAACACTGTGCAACCAAAGTTGCTCGGGTAACATATTAAATTCAAGGCGCGATGTGTATCAACATATTAACCAATTTTTCGTTTTATACATTTTATAATTCAATTTCCATTCTAATTTTCATATACACAAATACATTTTACTCTCATTTTCATTTTTGTTTTTATGATTCAATCTATAAAAACTTTCATTGTATCAATCAGAAGGATTTTCTTTTAGCATTGTATTTTCATCTCATTTTGTGGGTGGGTGGGTTTAGAATTCTTTCATTTTTTCTGTTTTCATGTTGTTATTGTTTTAGTATTTTTTTTTTTGCCATTTCATTTGGGGATATTTTCTATTATATTTTTAACTGAACGTTAAAGTAGTTGTCGGAAAATAACTGTCGTTGGTTTTTGTTTTTATTATAAGATTTTCTCGTTTTTATTTTATGATTTTCTTAAAAAAATGGGAAAAGCTACACAACGCGTTTTATCTTTATAGATTTTTTGTTTCTTTATGTATTATGTTTTATACACATATAGATACATATATGTATAGAATGCTGATTTTCTTACAAGATATCCATTTTTGAGGCAAAAAAATGTTTGATATGTATGAAAAGTAAAAATACGTTGTCAGCAATTTCGAACAAAACATAAATGTCATATGTATAGTAGGTACCTAATACAAACTAAATAAATGTACATATATGTAGATTTTGAGCTGAAATCGGGCATTTAGTAGTTTAATTCCCACGCATTTGTATCACTAATGATATAAACCTAATATAGGCATGTATGTATGTATGTATTTTCTCTATTTCTTTACATCTCTGATATAACAAAAAAAGTTTGAAATCTATACTCGTATAATATATCGTATCATATTTATTTCAAATTCTCTAACACATTTGTAACTTATCAAATCATTAAATTTCGATTTACATCAAATAAATTAACTTTAACGAGAAAATTTTCTTCATCGTCGTCGCCGTCATGGTGAGAAAACAATGAAAAATCGAAATGATTTTCTCAATCAATCAACATTAGCTTAAATTATGTGCTCTCTGTATTCTATGTGGTATCGAAAACTTTTAAATTCATCCAATATTCTTTGAAATTGTGATCTCGGTTCTAACCAGCAAAAAATAAGATCCCAAGAATAATCAAACCAGCCCACAGTCATCGCTATACGGAGTATAAGAAGCAATGAGAGACCAAAAGAGTGCAATGAAATGTTACATTAAAATCACTTATAAATTTTGAACTTGATTTGCTAACCCAACGAAAACCCAACGGTGTTGTGAAATTCAAAACGCGTGCGCTGAATAGTATATATACATAGCCCATATCATAAAAACGGTACACCCTACACGAAAACGTCTGAATGAAACTGATTTTCAAGACCAGCGCTCATTTTAGTCTGTACATACATAGATAGCTCAATGAGTTCAAAATTAAAATGTATATTTGATGGTGTCAATTGGTTTGAGCGCGATCAGTCCTACTAATTAAAATTGAAAAGTGGGAAATTGAATCCTTAACTAGAATACGTTGGCATAAGTGCTATTGTTTTTTTTTAATTGTGTTGCTATTCAATCTTATAAATAAATAAAGTCAAAATAATCATTGCAACAGTTTCACTTAGAACTGTCGTTGATGGCAATATGGTTTTACTTCTTCCCAGGTCACTTCTCTAGAAAAGACAACTTGAAATTAACAGAAATTTAGTTTTTCGGAAATCGGGTAAAGTCATGAATATACGCGATTACTGAGGTTTTCGGTAAGTTAATAATGTTGAGATTATTCATGTTTACCAAGATGTAATAAATACTCCTATTTAATAATAATTTCATATTCAATATCCCTGTGTCAATAACCCAAAACGACATAAGTAACTCGAGTTATGTATGTATTTTTTTCAAATTTGTTAAAATTTAGAATAACTGCATCAAAAGGAACAGTTTCGTTAGTTATCATTAAAATTGTTTCGACTATATAAAACTGTTCCTTTTGATGCAGTTATTCTAAATTTTAACAAATACATAACTCGAGTTATGTCCTTTTGGGTTATTGCCACATTTCCGCCAAACAACTAAAAAAAACTTGTTATAAAACATTTATTTCATACTATACCGAAAATCAATGATTACATGATTGATTTCTGTCCGGGAAATGAATTATGACGGTACAGAACAAAAGTGTCCGGAAAACGAGCTATTACAGTACAGAGAAAAATTTAAAACCAAACAAACAAAAAAAAAAATAACTAAGGTAACTTGATTATTTGAAAATCATTTGGATTAATTTTCTTTAAATTTCAAATTCATGTTTTTACTTTAAAATTCAATTTTAAATGAAAAAATCGAATTAATGTCCTATGTAGTATGAAATAAAACGTTGTACGTTACACGTACGTTAAATGATTGTTACAGCACTCGTTCAAAATTCTGGACTCGGCTCCTTCGTCGCCTCGTCCATTTGTCATGAAGACAAATTGTCAAATCTAATTGCTTTTAATTTCTGCTAATTTTATGTGGTTTTATTTAGATACCAGTTTCAAAAAAATACTATTACTATGCAACAACAATTTGTGAGAACGTATGTAGGTGATCCCATCATGATTTGAATAATCTTTTATCAGACCACGATGACACTTGTAGATGTGTTTTTATTTTCAGATAATTATTGAGTCACGACCTTGAGCGGTCAAATTCTTGCGCCACTAAAGCACAGAAGTGATTTGCGTCGGAATTTCAAAGTGTGACATCAATCTTGCTAGACCGCTGTGATGTTATAATGGTACCGTACCGGTCTTAATATAAAAGGGTTTTAAACGGAATCATCAACTATAATTAATTTAATTTATTTCTGAATTCATACATACCTGTCTTACAGTATGTATTCTTCTATGTCATTTTTTTTCTCTTTTCTTTAAATATTGCAACAATAAACCTAATTTAACATTATAAATAAATAGTAAGTTAATTTATTAATCAAGTTTTAATTTAAAACTGGTTTTAAATTAAAACTTGATGGTTTTTTTTTGATTTTAGTGAATATAATTCGCTAAGTCAGTACGTTCTGCTTGATACTTAAATTATTAAACGAGAATTGTATTTTTGTAGTTTGGTCGTAGCTACCTGACGAGTAGACCTTACTTTTACGAACTATCAACATAATTGAACTCAAGGAGGGTGCTCATGTTGTGAGAGTCGACTCTGGGGTAAAGTATTTGTATTGACATTTCATTAAACATTGCGTATTTATATTGACATTAAATGAACTGGCAACAATCCTATTCGGTTGGAGAAAACAAATGAATCCGGTTGTGCCAACTACTTCTGATTATGTAGTAACCGAAATAGGATTGCACTAATCGTGCAAAGAAAGTTGCTTTAATAACCAAGTCTATTATTAGAATCGATCAGTGGTCACGACAACTATAATTTATAATATTCCTAAACCAATAATCGATTAATTTAACCGAATGATCGATAAGCTCAAACGATGGTAATGCAGTATATTTCGTTCTTTGTACAAGCTAACTCTAAAGGAGTTACTAAACTCCTAGGGGACAGTCACAACTTACTTCTCAGTTCTGATACACAAGTAAAAGAGGTTATCGTAAAGTTTAATTAAAATTTATACAGGACCGAATAGTTCGGGAGGGCAATTTATTCGGTTGTCGCAAACGAGTAGTTCTCTGGGTGTATATTCATGACTTTCTTCCATTTTTAGATAAAGGTTTTGATATTAAATAAAAAACAATTTGATGATTAGTCTGGTGTAAAACGCCAAGGTAAATTGAACAAATAAAAAATAAACGTACAAATTAAAGCAAACAAATTTAAAATTACAAACAAATAAATAATTGTAATTATAAAACACTAGGTTATTCCGGAATTAATTAGCCAGATAGATAATAATTTTACGAAGAGAAGAAATTGTTAAGAGTTCTGCAATTCAGTTTCGATCTGGCGATGATTGTGAAAAATAAAACACTTTTCAATCATCTCATCAGGCTATAGCGACTGAACTGCTAATTTATTATACTGATTATTTTCTATATACTATAGGAATCAATAAAGTACGGAATATCGAAGTTATTAACCATGTGGTCAACAATTACACATAAACGATTGTTAAGGTACTGTTACATTCACTCTCCCTATGGTTAATTATTCCAATGAATTAGAAGAAAGTACTAAAGGATTTGTCGAGTAAATCCAAAATAATATATTAGCTGTCTCAAATCAAAATTCGATTGCTAAAAACATATATTTTAATTTAAATTTGAACATTTCCAAGTTCCCAAATATAACCGTTCTAGTCGATACATTTCGCAAGATTTGGTAGAAACCTTTACTGAATGGCGTGCTTCGATTATCCTTCCAAATTTTAAAAAAACTCCTATTATCTTATAAATCGTCGATGATTCATTCCCAAACTTAAAATAACATAAAATAAATAGTACCGGTATGTTGTGTCAAACTTATAATGAGTTCAACTGCACTATAGATTATTTATAGTGCGTTGTAAATATTCCATTTCCGAAAGAAACTGTTTCGCTAGAATTACAATCCAATATTAACATTTATTGTAACGAATCTTTAGAAATTCCTCCTCGTTCTGAGGACGTACCTTTGAAAATTGATTACCCTAACGAAACCAAATTTATTTGCTTGTTGCAAGAAATAGTCCCTGCCATATTTTTACCCAATGGTACCTACAGGATCATCAACTCGCTGTTATTCCAGTTTCAAACAAGAAAAGGCAGAAACTAAACAAATTTCAAAGTTTCAAATTAACGGTAAACCAATTCATACTTATAATATCCAGCAATTACAAGAGTGGTCTGATAAAATCGAAAAGCCTTACGACATTTTAAGGTTCCAATTATGTTTAGATCATCTTAACATTGAAGGTCCCCATGGGACTATTGGAAAAGAAAATAATAGAAAATAGTAACAGTTCTTGGAACTTCTATGTGCAAAAAGTTTCGAATAATAGTCGACTTCCGCAAGTTAACTGAAGTGGTACCATCAAATTAAAATTATGATATAATTTTAATTATATGTGACCAATAGTACACATTTGTATTTTAAAATTATTGCATAGTTACAAAAAACCAAATTATTTTATTGTTGTAGTTTTTACGATTTATTTACATTTATTTTTACCCAAATAATGATACTTTGCTTATATAATACTTGTTTTAAGAAAAGTTATTTGGCCACAATAAAAATTAATTAATTCATTTTTAAGCACTATAATAATTATTTATCTATTATGCCATTGCTATTTCATTTGTATTAGTTTACCAAGCCATAACAGAAATAGTTGGAAAGGATGGGTTTCGACCATGAAGAAACCATGAGTTCAAAATCGATATGTATATTTGCGATGTCGATTAATTTGAGCGCGATCAGTTCTACTAATACAAGTTGAAAAGTGGCAAGTTGAATTCTTGCTTGTTGTTGTTGTACTGATACTTCGTTTATTGTAGACAATATAGCCGACAATCTTGTTTTTTATGTGATTCATCTCCGCATTTGTAACGCTTTTATCTCATTCCATCATAATAAATCCTTGCCTTTATATTCTGTATCTAAATAATTTGTGGAATTTCACGTTCAATCTCAATGTAAATTCCCCTTACTCCCGAAAATACCGGTAACAGCGAGTTGGCGCCAAATTTTTTCTCGGCTTGTTGACAATATGTTGCCAAACTATTGCATTGCCTCACATAATGTTTTGTCGGTTATCTCTGGTGACAGATTAAACACCCTAACATACCGCATTACTCCATTTGTTCCCTTCACACTAACTTCGGTTGTTGTCCCATTGGTATAGGTGAAGCTAAATACTCTTTCTCCCAAAATGAACTCTTGCTGTTCGTTGTTAAATTTGATATAAATACACCGATCGTATAAGTCTTGATACAGTGTATGTATATCTTTGCTTGTTAATCCTATATTCACCACAAATTTCATCATTTTCTGATCAACTTGATTTTTATTTTCTGTAATCGCACTTTACTCAACGGAGGTTGCTAATCGAATGTTATTCAAAATAGTTCTGCGTGAAATATTGAAAAATTGTTTGTGCACATTAAAAACATAAACAAACATCAATTAAACTAATAAACTTAAGTAATTGGTGGATGATGTTGAATTAATCAAAAATTTTAAATTAATTAAAATTATTATATTTTGTTTTGCTAATTGGGGACTAGACGCTTGTGTTTTATATGTATTTTTCGACCCCACTTGAATTTTTGGTCTTGCTAAATCCTCAATATTTTCCGCTTCTCTGGCAAGTTTAAATCGAAACTCTGCTCTCTGCTCAAAAACGCTTAAAAAGATTCTTTTTCTTTTCTTTAAAAAGAATCTTTTTAATCATTTCGAGTTGCCTGTGGTACTTAAAAAGTTGTACAAGTAAAACAACAACAAGAAGTCGCAATTACGAGAACTCGTAAAGTTTTAAATATTCACGTTTTGTCGCAATTTCGAAAAACTCGAAACTCGTAATGCTTACATAATCGCACCCCTGGTCACGCAATGAAACAGACAATGAATGTCCCCTTCATTATAAAGCATTTAATACAGGATATCCTGGGTTTTAAATACTTATTACAATAACATCGAGTAATATCAAAACGCTTTAGATTTTTAGAAAGTACATTTTCTTTAACCTTTACTCTGCTCTATTAGGGCCAAACCAAAACCAGCCGTTTTAAAAGTAGAATAAATCTTATGCTTTCATTTAAATGCTTTAAAACAAGGTTTAACATTCAATTTAATAAAAAAATGAGCAAAATAAGTTACATTTGTGGTAGCTTTTCTGTGAAAATTAGTAATACCGGTTTTGCTACTTTTTTGTGTTGTTCATGCTGTTGTTTATCAAAGCGATCGGTTATAGATTACAATAACCGTCAAAAAACGAACATCGTTCTGCATCAAATTTGGAAACAATGATGGAAAATTGTCCATCGGCATTGACAATTTCGTCACTGGATAAGTAACACTCAGCTGGAACAACAAGGATTTAAACATTACCATTAATATGCATTAGAATGCTTATATTTATATTTCATAGTGTTATTTTGCACCAGTTCTACTCATTTTCAAGTTTAATTAATGTTTGGTTTGCGTCATTTTCTTGTTTTGACATCTCACACTTATTTTTAAATTTTGTTACTGAGCGCTTTCAGGACCGCCAACTGTTGGCAACATGTTGAGTAAAATAATAATGATGTGTTCTGAATGCAACCGATTTATCGAAAATTTCATGGCAATGTGATTATTATTATTATTATTATTATTACTTGAGGGCCATGTGGGGGCTCAAGCCACCCCGCACTGCGACCTAAAAGATCTTTTGTGCATAAGCCCTACTTAATTATCCGTCCAGTCAATATTCAGACTCTTAATGAACCTGATAATACTGCCTAACGGTACGTGATACATACTATCTGGGCTCATTGCTCTCCCTCCTAGATGTTTTAATTATCCGTCCAGCCAATATTCAGGCTCTTAATGAACCTGATAATACTGCCGACCGGTACGTGATACATACTATCTGGGCTCATTGCTCTCCCTCCTAGATGTAATAACATTTACTTCTGCTAGAAGTGCGGTAGCATTGGGACTCAAGGACTTCGAGAGGGCAGACCCACTCCCGTATATTCCTATCCGTGCCTCGTCTACCGTTTTGATTTTACTCTTGCGAGTTGCTGGGACATACTATCTGGGCTCATTGCTCTCCCTCCTATATGTTTACTGTTGGAAGTACTTCTACACGTGATACATACTATCTGGGCTCATTGCTCTCCCTCCTAGATGTCTACTGTAGGAAATACTTCTACACGCGTTACGTACTATCTGGGCTCATTACTCTCTCTCCTAGATGTAATAACATTTACTTCTGCTAGAAAAGCGGTAGCATTGAGACTCAAGGACTTTGAGAGGGCAGACCCACTCCCGTATATTCCTTCCCGTGCCTCGTCTACCGTTTTGATTTGACTCTTGCGAGTTGCTGGGAATAAAAAAGTCGCCTGTAGGTCACCCAGGTTTACTACAGGAAGGCTAAATAAAACTGGAGGGTGCCTGGTATCCAGAGTCCGCATATATAGACTAATTAACCTATCAGCCATTCATCCATCGGCATATGCTGTTCCACCTTAGATTAGGGATTTTTTGTCAAGGTTTTCTCCTTTAGCGCCGTACTTTAGCCTGTCACAAAAGTCTATATTCAGTCTAATGGTTACAGTTACCGGTGGTTGCCACGAGGAGGCAGTACGTACACTTGCGCCTACTGGAAGGATACGGAGCCCCTTCCAATAGACGCCAAACCACCATGGCAATGTGATAGATCGAATGTCATTTTTTCCATCAGTAAATTTTCAATGCTAACATGTTGGAGAAACTGAAAGCGCCCATTGTGTGAGGCTGGTATACAACTGAGGTCCGTAAGTTTGAACGAATAATAATCAAAAACCGAGGATTTATCCACCGATTACTATGACCAAACAGTGGTTAAATCCTCGATTGTGGATTAATCATCGTTCAAACTTACGGGCCTAACAGTTTTTATTATGACGTACATATAATGGCCGTCATATTCTCTAAGGTTTATTGCAATGAACATCTAAGGCCCTTTTCCAATTACTTACTTATTTCAAACTTATTGGCTTATTTGCCACCATCTTAAATAAGTACGTGAAACCATTCCAATTCATTTCAATTATTTTAAAATTATTTTGTGGTGTTTACAAGAGAATATTTATTATTTAATGATTATACCAGGGTTATGGAGTCGGGGAAAAATACCCGACTCCGACTCCGACTGCGGTAAATATTTACAAGTCGACTCCGACTCCGACTCCTACAGAAGTAACGAAAATTTGTTAGAATAGCTGCAATTAATAGCGAAAACTTGTTGTTTCTTGCTCAGGTTAGATTAAAAATTTCATCACCATTCAAATTCAACAGAAATATAATTACATCCAAGATATACAGAAAAAAGAGGTAGTATATTCCCGTGTCTCATTTTCGTCTTTCTTTGCGCATCACGTCACGTGAAGACAAAAAAGCAGACATTTATATGAAGTTTGGCGGTTTTTTTATTTATTTTTTAAATAAATCAAGAATAATCATCAATAATCAAATATTTGAGAAATAATTCTTTCGAGTGTATAATGTCTAAGATAAATGGAAAAAAGGGTAAACAAAATTATGAATACATAACATAAAACAATAAAATTATTAAATGTTTTTGGTCATTTACATACCAATTATTATTAAAATTTTAATTTTTTACGTTATTTACTCAAATTTTTGCCATCTATTTTCGTTTGGCTTCAAATTATTGGTATCCACGTTCCTATTCAAATATTATGTCCATATTCACCGTTAAATATAAATGGAAAGATATATTAAATAAAATTTCAGTTTACAAATTATTAAACGCCCAGTTAATAGAAAATATAAATTTGAAAAAAAGGAAATTAAATAAAACTATAAATTAAAATTAAATCTGGCTTATTTCATTTATTGTCTTATGGGTTTCGCTACAACTAAATCAAAACACCCATTCACTGTTTAGCGTTCTATATGTGTTCTTATCAGAAGTACAATTGATAGTTTTGTTGCAATAGGAATTATTCAAATTTAGTATATTTAAAATCGAATACCCCCAAATTTTTGAAATAAATAATTAAAATCTAAACGTTCTCTGCATTTAACAAAAAAATTATACTCTTAAATTTCGAAGCTTGTTATACAATGTGCTCAAACAGTCTGATCTAGACACGAATATTAAAACATGCCTCTTTTCGCGATTTAATTCCAAAAGTTTTGCAGTATATAACTAAAATCAAAATTGAAATGTTTAATTTTAACATAAAGCCGAAAAACAATTAATGGCAAAAATAAAAAAAAAATCATTTATTTTCGAATTATTTAAAAAATTAATAAAAATATCACGAAACTCCATATAAATATCAGGAATTTTGTCTTCACGTGACGTCAAATTGTGAAAAAAGGATAGCAACAGCATGCGCAATATTATACCTTATTTTCTGTATATCTTGAATTACATGTGAAGTGTTCTTTCTCATTTCGCTCTATCGCAAAATACAATTTAAAACAATATAGAGAGAAAGGAACAAAGTGTCAGAGGGTTGCAAACTATTAACGTTAATACATATTTCAGTAGAACATCATCTATTATACCGGGTGTTTCTTTTAAACTGAGACGATCAAATTTCTCGAAAAATAGCCACTCTACGTAAAAAATGTCCATAATCAAAATTTAATCATACCGCGGGGGAAATACATTAGTGCAAAAAAATAGTCCCCCACCCCCCGCTTTGTAGGTGGGGCGCGGGGTAACTTTGAAACTAAGATAGGAACCACTATTTTTTATTGCAGATTCGGGTTCTACGGCTAAAAATACGTAGGATTTGACTGAAACTTTTTTTTCGATTCATGTTAGATGGCGCTGTAATTGACGATATTCAATTTTTATCTCGGATTAAATATCTCGGAAAATAAGCACTCTACGAAAAAAATGATAGAGATCAAAATTGAATTATTCCGCGGGGGAAATACATTAGTGTTAAAATTAGTACCCTCACCCCCTCCTTGTAGGTGGGGGTACTAATTTTAACACTAATGTATTTCCAGCGCCATCTATCATGAATCGATAAAAATGTTTCAGTCAAATCCTACGTATTTTTAGCCGTAGAATCCGAATCTGCAATAAAAAATAGGGGTTCCTATCTTAGTTTCAAAGTTACCCCCCGCCCCACTTACATGGAGGGGTGAGGGCTACTAATTTTAACACTAATGTATTTCCCCCGCGGAATAATTCAATTTTGATCTCTACCATTTTTTTCGTAGAGTGCTTATTTTCCGAGATATTTAATCCGAGATAAAAATTGAATATCGTCAATTACAGCGCCATCTAACATGAATCGAAAAAAATGTTTCAGTCAAATCCTACGTATTTTTAGCCGTAGAACCCGAATCTGCAATAAAAAATAGTGGTTCCTATCTTAGTTTCAAAGTTACCCCGCGCCCCACCTACAAAGCGGGGGGTGGGGGACTATTTTTTTGCACTAATGTATTTCCCCCGCGGTATGATTAAATTTTGATTATGGACATTTTTTACGTAGAGTGGCTATTTTTCGAGATATTTGATCGTCTCAGTTTAAAAGAAACACCCGGTATATAAAAATGTTAATCCCGTGCGCAATAGTTTTCTATTTCTTTCTATTTTATTGTAACGTTTTCTCATTTCTATTATAGTTTTTATATACATTCATATAAAACAAAATAATTCATACACACATACATGCATGAAGTTATAAAACGAATTAGTGTTTATTTGTTTTTTTTTTTTGGAGTCGGAGTCGGCTCAATTTTGTCCGGTTCGACTCCGACTCCGACTCCTGCAAAAATCGATTAAAACTTGACAAACTCCCGACTCCGACTCCGACTCCCGACTCCGACTCCCGACTCCGACTCCGACTCCACAACCCTGGATTATACAATAAAACTTAAAAGACTTTTCTCGTACAAGTAAGGTAAATCTTGTTTTGTTAGTTTATTTTTGTAACGAGATTTGGAAGTTCTTCATTAAATCTTTCACATTTTCAGACATATGTGATAATAAGAACAATTTATTGCTGACAAAATACCCAAAGCGCTTTCAGGTACCTGAAAGACATCAATTTATTATAGATCCTTATCTCATGAAATTCGATGCGAACCAGCTTCCAAAGATTGTAATTTTTTTTTTAAATTTATCTTTATCTGGTCTACAGAATTTAGTTTTATACGTCCAACGAACTTAAAGCATATAAATCGTTAGAAGCTTACAAGTTTTATTAAAGCGGCTGTGTTCAGCATTTAGCCGGGAATAAATTTTTAAACGGATTTATCGTATTTCACATAGTATTTAATCTTAGAGAAAATTTGATATTTGAAACCTACCAACCTCCACCTGCATTCCCAGGCTTTAAATTTACCACCACAATGATAACAGTATTCCCAAAAACGGTAATTGCACCTGTGTCGCAGGTTTGCGAAAATATTGTTCACATGTTGTGTTACGGTTATCAGTGTAGGATTTATGTTACATCCTGATTTTATTATTTTATATCTTTGTTGGTGGTAAAATTAATATAATTCATTAAAGCTTGTACATACTTGATGACTCAGAATCAGGTACACAACGAAATTAATTTTTTTTTATGTTGAAATAAATGGTAAGACAAATAAATCCCCTCTAATACATAAGTATATAACGTAAACAATCGTTTTGATACTATCAGGTATTGGAATTCCTTGTTAATACCTAGATCATCATGACGTAATGAAATCGTACGATTTCTTATTTACAAAAATAATAATAATTCATATTCGCATATTAGTTAGTAAAAAAAAAAAAATAAAGCGAAATAAATACCGAGAGTAAAAGAGAGTAAAAAAAGGAACGAAATTTGAATTTAAACACTGGCCACTAAGCGTCGTACTAACAGCAAACGCGCACGAACGAGTAAAATATAGCGTTGCAGCCAAAATAACGCAAATACGCGAAGAGGTACAAAACAAAATTGAATCAATTAAACGAATGATCAATATTAAAGACCATTTAAAAGAAAGAAAGCCGGATACCGAGTCATCGTGTATGGACACAGAAAACGATGATCTGGGTGAAAATACAACCAGGCGCACTCGAGCATAAAAAAACCAGATACACATCAACCAAAAACCGAATTGCGTTCACCGAACAATTATACACACGCAATTAGACAACAACTTGCAGTATGGAGCAGCAACACGCAACATTTATGCCACGGAAAGATGCAACAAAATTTCTTATTTTCATTTTTAATTTTTCTTTTTGAACAATTTTTTTTTTTGTTAAATTTTGGAAGTGGCTATTCCCGGCACATATTTTTAATTGGTATGATTGAAAGAACATACAAAGTTTTTACGCAAGAAAAATATGTTGGAAAATTATCTGGCCAAGAATAAAATGAATGTGGTACTTCTGAGCGAAACTTGAGAAAGAATGAATAAGACGTTGAATGTGAGAGGGTACAGATTTCTTTCCAAACCAAGAAGTGATGGTTATGGTGGAGTGGAAATAATGTACGCAAGTAATATGACCTTCAAGAGGTACAATTACCCGCTTTTGAGGTTATTGAAGCAATAGCCGCCTCAACGACGAATTTGGAAAGAAATCTGTTACTAGTGAGCATGTGTGTAACCCAGGTGCATGATGTAAATGAAAGGAAAACAGCCTTGAGTGACTTTAAAAAAATGTTTGAGAGGGTGAGAGATAAAAGTGACCTGATTGTATGTGGAGATATGAATGCGCTTGCAAGAATGTGAGGATGTTTTGACAATTGCGCGCGAGGAAAACAGTTGGCCGAAATGATTCAAGACTCCAATATGGTGCTCTTGAATGATGGAAGGCCAACTAGAATGGCCTATGTGGGAGGTATGGCCAGCGCAATAGATTTGTCTTTGACAACTATTGAACTGGCCTGCCGGGTCACTTGGAATGTAGAAGAAGAGAATTTGGGTGGAGATCATTTTATAATCAAAATGATCATGAATGATAATAGAGTGTTTAAGAAAAAGCATGAATTAATGAATAATAGGAAATTAAAACAAATTCTCTCGAATTTTGGATTTTCACGGAAAGTACAATATGTATGTGGATAAAACATTTTATGACTGATAGAAAAATGGTTTTGGAAGTGGATTTAGGTTGGAAGGAGTTGCGAACATGCGACTTCCACAAGGAAGTGAAATATCACCAGCTCCGTTCAACCTACATATCAGCAAGGTACACCGCATCAATACAAACAATCAAATTGTTCTGCAATTTGCAGACGATTTTGTAGAATTTATATATTATTTTTGTAGAGACTTATTTTATTTGTTTAAACAAAATTTATTCAATTATTTTTTATTAAATGAACAAACAATTAAACTAACTATTTGCAATTCATTTACTTCGGTCCAAAAGTATCAAAGTTTTGAAATCCTCAAAAATGAAAACATTTTGTTGGGTCAAAACTACTTTTCTTGCCGTATTGGAGTCCCTTAGTCCGGAGAAGCAAAAACACACGTTTTGCAATAGCTCAGATTACCAATAATAATGAAGTTTGGAATTATTATGTCACCATATCAATCAAATATTATGCAAAATTCATTAGTCGCTCTTCTAAAACGTTGGTTGACAGATTGAAAGGGAATTCTAATGTTGCCCAAAGGAATTGCATATTGGAATTGTTGTGGATTTTATGATTATATTGTGTACTACTTATTGTTCAATGGCATCTTATTGTAAATGAGCTCATGCTCAAAATACGGTGTTCCAAAATTGAATAAATAAACAAATAAATAGAAGTTTGAAAAATTTCCACACTGCTAAACTTTCAACCCTTATTTCAAATGTTTCTTGTGAAAAATAAAACAATGAAAATAATAAAGGATACCAACAGCTAAATTACATACATACATAACGAAATTCATAAAGATATCCTACAACAGCAGCAGCATAAGTTTATAAAGTTTGAGCAACAACAACCACCCGCAATCCTCCCATACAAATAAAATCCCTACTTTTTTCAATCGCGCAAAAAAATAAATTTTTAAATTTTTATTTTTATTACATTTGTTTTGCTTAAGTCACGTTATAATTTCGTGTACGCTCAACTTACCAATCAAATTAAGTGATAAATTAAAACAAAATGTACACAAGATAAGCATATATAAAATGGAAAAGTTCACCCATCCTTCCCCTCCACAAAAAAATGTATGATGTCACAAAAATTAAAATAAATTTTATATGATTTTCAGCTCTCTCGAAAATTGTTGTACTGTATTTGCTGTTGATGTTGTTGCTGTTGTTTAAGGATAATTTAATTTTGATTATTAGAAGAACAAGAATAATAAAAAGGATGGCAAAGAAAATGAAACGAAAAAAGGAAAATTCACAATGTTTCAGGTACTTTTTCTAATTTTTTTTTGTGTGTATGTATTTGTTTGTGTAATGTTTTTATTTGTTAAATAAACACACTTGACCTTGTTTCACTTTTTGGTATTTTTTTTTTCGGAGAATGAAAATGGAAAAGTTAATGGAAAAACTAAAAAAACGAAAAATATCGGATTAGGGTTAAACAAAATATTTTTTCCATGAAATTGATCTGCTGTTTTTTTTTATCTGGTTTTAGGATACCCAATTAGTATCTTAAAATACAAAGCGGGATGAAAAAAGCTTAAGTGAAATATTATATAGAAATTTTGTTTTTGTTTCGATTTTAATACAGCTGAATGTTGTTATAAAATAAAATATTATTATTAACACTTTAATCTGAACCTCGAGTGCCTTTTGCCTGTGGGTTTTTACACAGAGAAACGATACCAAGTAATGTAGAAGGAAGCGTCGATGATTTTGATGACATACGGTATGCTATGCAAATATCGTTGTTACCATCACAAAATTTCCTTTTCAGGACGTCAAAAAATATTCGATAGAGTTGCATTGAAAAAATGCGCTTAATGTTAGCAATGATTCTATTAAAGCTAAAAAATTCGACGATTTGCCACTGTATCATGCCCACTTCTAAGAGCTAAGTAGCGTTTTTTTTATTTTTTTTATTAAAAATAAATTTTGTTTATTTATTTTATGTAATTACAATCTAGTCTCCTGGGCTAATGAGCAATTTGTTTCTTTCTTAATTTACTAACAAGTAGCGTATATGAAAAATTAATTTTTTCACATTGGATAGTTTGTGATGGTAGAGACGATATGTACAGTCGCCTTGATTAAAATAATTACGGCGCTGTTTTTTGAAATCATAGCAGTTTGATAAAATATATATTTAATTATTCCAACACAGGGTGTTTTATTTAAACTTAATTAATAATAAATTAACTGTTAAGCTATTTGTTACATCATATTTAAAATCCAATTTATTATTTTAAAAAATTATCCAATGTAACAAAATAAATCATGCTTTTAATTTATACCAAAGCAAGACTAATTGGTCTAATCGGAATCGGGATTTATATGAGAATGGGTACTGACTGGTCGAAAAAATATTTCGTAATAGTTCTCATTCTAATTTGTCACAGAATCGAAATCTGGGAGCTGATCAGAATTATTTTTTTTTTGTTGAACTGTGCTATTTCGTCCCTCTAGTAATGAAACAGCGTATAAGAAAAATAGTGGTTTTGAAATAATTCGCATTTAAATGTTTATTGAAAAAACTTTTTCAAATAAAATCTTTTATTTTATAGAGAATACAATTTTTACAAAATATGCCATGAACAATTTTACGAAAAAGTAATTATTACAGCAATAGTATTTAGATTGCCATGCAAAATACGTACAACAACTAGTGCTGTCGCTCTCCGATTTTTGAGAGGAGTATTTTCATTAAAAATAAGGTAGTACCGGGGAGTACGAAAAAGAAATATATTTTTTTAGTTTAAATTTGTGGGTTGGGCTTAAAATTCCAGAGATATTCCGGGCGTAAAATTATAAACCCAAAATTCCAGGACCCAAAACTCCAGAACCCAAAATTCCAACATTGAAAGATTCCAAATCTAAAATACAGGAAAATAAATTGCAAGAGTTGCATGGGTAGAATTGTAGAGGCTAACGGCTTCGGTAACTCTCATGGGCACGCGGGAGGTTTTTAGATTTAAACTTCAGGGGACATAGGAGCCGGGATCAGCAAACATGTCGAACTGCGTGCCGCACGTAGAAGCGGATTATTAGTGATACGTGGCCAACCACTAATTTAGGGGGTATTGTACAACTGGTAGTTGTCCATTTTCTTGTTTTGTGGCTTTTATCACTATTTTAGTATTACAAAGAAAATAAAATATCTTTTATTTTCTAATTATTTTTATTAACTAGGTTTTTCTTTCTATTTCCCAGTGATAATATTATTAGATTTTTGGTTGATATACCGGTTTCGAAAACTTCTTTCTTCTTCAGTATCTGCCTTGTCAAATTGAAAAATAAAGAAAAAATTTGACAAGGCAGATACTGAAGAAGAAAGAAGTTTTCGAAACCGGTATATCAACCAAAAATCTAATAATATTATCACTGGGAAATAGAAAGAAAAACCTAGTTAATAAAAATAATTAGAAAATAAAAGATATTTTATTTTCTTTGTAACACTAATTTAGCTTAGAATTGTAGAGGCTAACGGCTTCGGAAACTCTCACGCATGAATTTTAGGTTTTGGAATTTTTTTTTCTAATTATGGTATGGAATTTGGAATTATGGATTTTGGAAAAATAAAATAAATATTACTTAAATTTTTGGAATAAAGGAAACGGATTTTTTTTGTTTTGGAATTTTGTCCTCATCCCTAAATTTGCCATTGAAATGAAAAAGCAAATATAGTTTATCATTTATTTATATGTACATATGTACATTGTACATTCATTTATTCTACTAATAAAAATTTAAATATTTCGATAATCATACTTTCATTCGTTGTCGCTTGTATCAAATTCAAAAATATAGACATTGTATACGTTTTAAGTCATTTTCCAAATTAAATAATTCTTTATGGTTTCAATAACACTGGTTTGGAGTTTAACCATACAATCTTAGAACTAATTAATTGATTTTAATTTTATTACAATTACAAGAATTTCTGTTTTAAACAAAAAACAAAGTGAACTAAATTATGTGTCACTTAATAATATGATTAAAATTTCAGTAAAATAATAAATATAATAATAATAAATATGTAATAACTAATAAATATCTATTATGTACTATAATAAATTTGAATTTGATTAATTCGATTATTCCCTGAATGTTTGTTAAACGGTTACGTAACACAGCAAAACTAGTCAAAGCAGGACTCTTAATCAGGAATTTCTTTAAAATCTGTAAACATTGAAAATGCGTTAAAATGTACAGATTTCTTAATCAAATTAACTCAATCAGCGCATTATCAATGCTTCCAGTTTTAAAAAAATCCAAGAAGATTCTCGCAACAAAATTGATTGAACTCATTCATAAGTTTCAAGTTTTTTTCCATTTGTCAAAATTATCGTTAGAACCTAGGTAAGCCACACGGCCACACCCCGCACCTTTCAAGTTTCATAAGTTTAGAATTTTTGTTTCACTTTTCACAGAAAATCTTATAATAAAATGAAACTCAAACTTGGAACTCAGTTGAGTTCCAAAAAAAAATATATTTCAAGTAGTGATACCATACTTGGGATGGAAAAAATGAAATCGGAGTATTTTGGGTGATTGAGTTGTACGGTAGTACTCGTGATCAAAAAGTAGTACAAATACTCCGATCGGAGTAAAACGACAGCACTGACAACACGTTATTATAGCGGTAATATTACGAATTTCCCCATAGCAACGCGATAATATTACGAATTTTACCATAGCAACAAGAAAATCCTAAACAATTATCTCTAAATTTGCAATTGTATTTCAATTTTCTTTTATTCAGCTAATCCACACTAGGTCTCATGAGTCCGGTATCATTCCTCGTTTTTTCCCCTTTACCTATAAAACCGGTTTTGTTTCGGATTCATTTTTCAACCAAAATTATTTTGGTTTCTATAGTCTCACCACACTCACACAAACAAAAATGAAATAAAAAAATTTTTCAAGGACATTTTTGACTTGTATTTTTTTGTTTCATATTGTGTTTCGACCAATGCCGTCTTGAATATATCTAGTAGGCATTGGTATATCTAGTAGGCATTGGTTTTCGACATAAACATACATATACATTTATTGAAGAATCCGGATCCATTTGAGACTGTGTATGGATGCGACTGGTATTTTGATACCAGAAACCAGTATCAAATGAGATCCAGTGTGGATTGGCGGATTATGATTGAATTTTTTATACACACACTAAAGGAAAAGCCATACAAACAAAAGCTTGTCAAATAATTTGCATACAACATGACACCAATGGATGAATTGTGATTCAATCGCTGACGAGAGTTGTATTCTTTTACTAAATACAACACGTGCTGCAATTAATGATCGATAATTTTTTACGAGCTAAAACCGACGCAGATAATTCAACTCGTGCTGCGCACTCGTTGAATTTTCAGCGCGGTTTTAACTCGCATACAATTATCGATAATAATTGAGCACTAGTTGTATTACGAGCGAAAATTTAATTTTCTATGAAATAAACCATTATGTATTTTAAAAAGTTTTTTCAAAAAACATTTAAATGCGAATTATTTTAAAACCACTATTTTTCTTATTCTAAGTGAAACGGTGAATTTTCATTTTAAGTAGGTACACTACTTAACGATTTGCGTCAATTTAAACAAAACATAAGAAAAGACGGAATATCTAATACAAATTGTTGATTGGTTTTATGTAATAACACACATTATATATAGTGTTAAATGTTTCACTAATTCATTCATATTTTAAATACTTTGACAAAGTGTTGCTAAATTAATTGTTCTTTTGTTCATGCGTGAAATATAAAACTTTAAGTATGGTTAATTGTTCTAACTGTCTAAAAATTATCTCATCCAACAAAATCCAACACTAGTGTCTTGACTGCAAGCTGTATTATCATCTTAACTACCGAGCCAACGGCGCATTGGTGAAAGCTGTGGCAGTTGAATCGGGAGATATCGGTTTTCGAAACCCGATTGGGGCGGGATACAAAAGGGATTTTTCATCATCTGATTATGCTCGGTAATTGAAGAAAAAGACAACTATAACCCCGTGTTGAGAGTGCAGCACCAATGGGCCGACCCACATGTCAGCACTATAGGCTGGCACGAAGCAATGCAATGTGCAGGTGGTTTAAACAAAAACACGGATCTATAGCCGTACGTCCCTAATTTGGATACTACGGCTAAATTAGAATTGTAAAATAAACCGGGAAAGGGTTGGGAGTGCCTTGAGCCCCAGAAAAGATTGCATAGATGAAAACAAAAAAAAATCATTTTCTTAAAAATAATCTTATTGGCATTGAATCAAACAACGTTATCTTAAACACATGGTTCAGCTTTGGCTCCAAGCTATTCTGTTGCGATTGATGTTGCTACCAACCCCAATTTGACATCATATGAAATTTTGTTAATGCGCAGCACAAACAGTTGGACATTGATAGCTCTGTAACCATTTTATGTAACCTAAAGGTTCAACAGGGACGCTCTTTCTGGGTCGCTGTGCTAAATGGTGAAATAATTGGATCATATTGTGTTCCTGGATGGTCAAATCGAAGTGAACTCGGCCAATATTTCTTCAATTCAAGACGATAACATAAAAATTAAAACACAACTGGCTGTAGTGTTAGCGATGTCTTAGCTAATATGGCATTACATGGAATTGTTTGTAGTACTTTAATATTCGACTATCTGTCCTGTCACCGGCAAAGAAAACTCCGCTTTATGAAACCAAGAAATTTCTGCAATCAACTACAAATAACTTTTAATTTGTTTGAGTCAATCGTGGTATATTCAAATACGCAAAGAAGGATGTTCAATTACATGTTAGCAAAAAAAAAAATAACGCAATTAGTGCCGGATTTACAACCCGGCGATAAACTTCACGTTCTTTACAAAGGAAGAGAATAGTAACGTTATGAAAATACTTCCATCAGAGACTTAGACAAGTTTCAAAATTAACTTTTTATTAATTTATTTCTTGTTGGTATACATATGTATTTGCTTAAGTTTTTCATTTTTTCAATATTATTTTATATTTTATTATTTCCCATATTAATTTCTTTATTCTTTCTTATTATTTTTTGATTAATTTTGCTGATTAATGTTGTTTTTTTTAGGAACTCTGATTTTTGCAAGCTATTGGAAATCTATTGGCAATTCCTGTTGATTTCATTATGGAAATATATTATCAAAATTGTCGAGGATTGAAATCTAATTTAATGAATTTTAAATTGAATTTGCTGGTCAGCAAAATGATATTGTTTGTTTAACTGAAACGTGGTTAAATGAGTCGATCGGTGACGGAGGAGTTATGGATGATCGATATTATATGTATATAGTTGTTTTGTTTGTTTGTTGTTGTTTGTTTGTTTTTTATTTCATTTCATCTCAGAAAAAAAAATTTTACATAATGTAGCTAGTTATATAATAAATAAATAATTGTTTTGAAAAAAAAAAATTAAAATTAAAAATTGAAATGAAATAAGAAGAATTCATTGTCGAAAATCAACAGTTTTGAATTCTCATTTTACAAAAATATACAAAATATGAATAAGAATAAAAAATAAAACATAAAAAAAAACATATAATAATAAAACAATTAATCAAACTATTAAGCAAAGATCGCAATCCTGTTCTAACGGGACCATTCTTGGAAGAAGCATCGTCACCGTTAGTAAAAATAATAATAAAAAAAATAATGTGGTTGTGCTACTAGGGTACGCCATATTCGCCTTGGCTGAGTCGGTTCGAGGTATGTTGGTCGTCTCGTGGGTTTTGTGCCTTAGCTCCCATCACAACAAATGACAAAGTTAGGAAAAATAATCTCACGATCGTCTTACCTTAAACTCCATTACTCCATGGTTTCAGCCTCTGTTCACTCACTCATTTTAGGTACTAGTTTTTAAATAATAAGAACAATTCGATTTAACCTTCATCCTTCCCTCAAAATAAATAACACTCAACTCCCTCGGGTCAAAAAAGGCCCATTGTCATTTTACACTAAGTATCGCAATAAAACATGATTTTTTTTTCTTGTTTGTTTTATTTACAAGAACATAAATATATTTACATGACTTCATTTAATAATTTTTGGAACTTATTTCAATTAATTTATTTCATACATTGCTGACAAATACTATTAGAATGAGTTTTACATATAAATTTACTGCAAATTTGGCATTTTAATGTAAGTTTATTATCCGATTTTTCGCAGAATGTACAGCGGCCTCTTTTTTGCTTAGAGGTGGCTTCTTTCGATGTTTCTGGCTTTGAATGCTCCATGGAGGATTGTAAGGAGGTTATTATATTCCGAGAACCTAGGCATGTAAACTCTTCTCGACATATGAGGATTTACCAAAGAATCACCTAAGGATTCAATAAAATGTCGTCTTCTATGATTTTTTTTTATATTCCACGTTGGGCACATTGGTAAATAGCACGAATGCATTAATGACGGACACATCCATTATATTTGCGAATACGCCAACCGGCCATCTATTTGTTGTTCTTTTACTTGTGTAAGCTGCAATTTTTTTATCAACGGTGTCTACTCCTCCTTTGGTTTTATTATAATCCAATAAAATAATAGGCTTTTTTCTGTATCGCCGGCCACCTCTTTGCTTTTGTGGAAAGTGCTCTGCAGTATAACACACTTATTTTTTTTGGGATGTACGAAACCAATGTTGTGTCCTGAGTAAATGCAAACGTTGAGGAGAACACTGGTTTTCTTTTTACATCGAGGAGTGTTGGAGGAATTGATGGCTTATTCTTTCTAATGGTACCAATCATCGTCATAGTTCTTTTTAACACCATTTGTCCTAGTTGGTAAGACGTAAAAAAGTTATCGAAAGTTATATTTCTACCTTTGAGTTCTCTTGAACATAAATCTAGAACTACACGTAATCCCTGGATTTTCTCAGGCGCACTACCCCGTTCCTTTCCTGTATATATCTGGATGTTCCACACATAAGTACATTCACTGTCACACAGTACCCAAAATTTAATACCGTATTTGGCAGGCTTGTTTGGCATATATTGCCGAAAAGGACACCGTCCTCGAAACGCAATAAGTTGTTCGTTATCCGTAACATTTTGGCCAGGATTATATAGGGTCGGCAATATTTCGATCCACTTATCCCGTAAATCCCTGATCGGGGCCAGCTCAACTTGATATCTGCGAGCAGCTCGCGTGCTGCGGTCATCGAACCGTATAACTCGAGAAATGACATTGAATCTTTTCAGAGACATGGTTGCCCGAAAAGTATGTCGACCCTTTTGTTCGTGCCATAAATTAGTAAGTGCTTCGTTATTTGATCTGTATACTCCCGCTAATATGAGAAGCCCAATAAATCCATCCAACTCAATTTGATCTAAATGTTTCCACTCTTCTTTGTACACGCGTTGCCCTTCCAAATTAGTATTCTCTATTACTATTTGTAAAATATTTTTCGTCATTAGTAATTGAAATGATGATAATTCATCCAATATGCGTGCTTTTGCGTATCGTGTAATTCCTGGTGCTAGTTGGAATACATTGGATGAAGACGCTCTTCCACTCTGAAGAAATGGTTCTGAAGAACACTTGATATTTTTGTCTTTCGATAAAAATGACTGTGCTGGAACTTCATTATCTATGTCATCCTCACTATCATACTCAACGGGTAACTCTACGTAATCAGATGTTTCTGAGCAAGTGTCGTTCTCCGAGAATGATACATTTTCTTTCGATTCATTTGCGTCTGACATCTAAATAATAAAATATGCCAATAAGTAGTGTCGAAAGTTAGTTAGAATGTAAAATTGTACTCACCTTTATTTTAAAAATGGATAATAATGACTAACACAACACTAAATATAATAAACAACACCGCACGATAAATATGAAAGGAATAATCCGTTATAATGAAACAGTAAAAAAAATTCTTTATGTCAGTATATACAGATTTCACTACACAAACTAATATTGAAGCATCACAAAACGTAAATAAAATACAGTAGACTCCCGTATAACACGAGTTCATACAACGCGATTTCATACAACGCGTTAAAAAAAGTGCGACCACTTTATTCGTACAACACGATTCCCGTATAACGCGCTATAGAATAAAAATCCGGAATATTCCATTCATTTCATTTTTATCCGTTCCTTTTTGTTAATTCATTTCGTTCAACGAGATTTCCTATAACGCGATTTCATACAACGCGGAACATATTATTCGCGTTATACGGGAGTCTAACATAAAACAGAATATTTTGTACTAAAAAACATAAAACAGAATATTTTGTACTAAAAGATATTGTGGGTCATTTTAGACCCAAGGATATTGAGTGTTTTTGTTTTTATGATACATATGCCATATTAGACAAAGTGAAAAAGCCACGCATTTGAATTGTTTATATTTGTCAAGATATTCAGAATAAAATATTCACTTGGGTATAGAATCCCGAATAAAATCCAACAATCATATACCCAATTAAAAGACAAAATACCAACTGACCAACATAGTGGTATTGTATACGAAGTTCCATGCGAATGTGGTAAGTTATATGTTGGTGAAACCAGCAACATATTGCGTACCAGATTACAGCAACATCAGAGCAATGTAAGATGTAAGAGCCGAACGATAGCTCTGGCAATTCACTCCTTAGACAATGATCACACATTCAAATTTAATGAAGCCAAAATTGTCCACAAAGAAAAACGTAAAAATAATAGACTCATCTTAGAATCGGCGCATATCACATCAAATATTGATAATAATATAAATTTCAAAACGGATACCTATAAATTGTGTGATGATTTCAAGACAACAATTAAAATTTATAATAGAAAACGTAAAAAATAAAAGTAACAAATTAACAATAAATAGAAATTAATCCTATTTGAATTTCCCAATCATATTTTCCATATATTCTTAATTTTATTTGGATCATGAATATTTTAGACACAATCAGTTTGTTTTTCCTGCTAATATTATAATTGACAACAACCTTAATATTAATATAGGTCATGAATTAAAATTTCGGTTTGTTGTTGTGACTCATAATTACTGCTTCATAGATAATGGTAAAACGTACACATACAATTGAATATGCAATTTCGAAAAGGGCACATGTCTGAAAAATTAAATTTTTCAGGAATTAAAGAAAACTATCTATTTTCTAAAGTAGTATATAAATGAATACAATTTATTTTCAGGTTAAGTGTAGGGTCAAAAAGTAATTGGAAATTATAGAAATATTTAATGTTAGTCTTTATTTTATATATTTTTTTATGTATTATATGCATACGAGATGTGCCCTTTTCGAAATTTATAAAATATAAAGTAAATCTAAATAAAAACACAACGTATAAACTTTATGAAACTGTTATCATAAGTATCAAAATCACTTCAGCGACAGATAGAGATATATCGTCGCCGTCGATTAATAAAATGCATTAAATTCGAAAATGGCACATCTCCAAGAGTTGTGACCTTTTCGAAATTATCGTTATACAAACCGACACTGGTGGCCGTATTAACACAAGAAATGTGCCTATTCCAAACCAAATAGGTGCGGGGATATATTTCCATCACATTAACGTGAAAAAACGGTTTTGTCAAAATTTTCGAGATGTGCCCTTTTCGAAATTGCATATTCAATTATTTAAAATATGATGTTATTTTTTCTATCATTTCCAATAATATTTATAAATTAATAGCCTTTTAATTTTGTCGATCGTTTGCTTTTTGCGTTATGACGTAATATTTGATTATAATACTTAGGTATAGCTACGTACATATTTATTTATATGTATGTATATTTATCTATGTGTTCTTGGTTCGACTATTAATATCGGACAATATTGTTAATATGCGCTAAATTCAAATAAATAATACGTCTTAACTTGAAGAACCATTTTAATAGTGACAACCACTCAGAGAACACAAAATAACATCTAAATGTGCCTGTAAACTTACTTAATTTTATATGTTTTATTATAAGTTATTAAAATGTGGTGTCAATCATAATTCAATTGCACCATTATGATTAAAATTTTGTAATTTATTATAATGTAAGTTATTTTAATTTGTTAATTCATTGTGTAAGTGATCTTACTTAACTTTTTTATTTAATTTTTATAATTTTGTTTCCATTTTATAATTTTTTGTACAGAATTCCTGATGATGAGCAGTTAGCTCGAAATATCGATGTTTATATTAAAATTAAATTGTTATTTAACAAATTCTGTAAGGAATATGTATTAAATAAAATTTGTTTGGCTGAATTTATGTTGTATAACATAATCTAATTATATTATAAAATAATCAGCCGTTTATATAATTATATATACTAATATTTGAATTTAGAAAAGAAAAAAAAAATGAAAATTATATACAGGTTACAATAGAGAAAAAAAATGATTAAAACGGTATTGAAATAATAAAACATTTAAATTAATAAAGGGTCTATCACAGCAAGGGCGGCGCGTCGGCGGCAAATTTAAATAAATTTAAATACTCGTTTTTTTGCTTATCTAGTGATAGTAAATCTAAGCTTGAACAAAAATAAAAGTATTATTCATAAAAAAATTTACAAACTTTATATTTTTAATAGAAAAATTACAATTTTAAGTAAATGGTATAAAATGAAATTTCATCCGCCGCCCACTAAACCCAGCGGCAAAAAAAAAATCGCGTTTTACGCTAGTTTATATTTTTACACAAGCTATAATTTCCCATCACTACATTAGCAAAAAAAAGTGTATTTAAATTTGCCACCGACGCGCCGCGCTTGATGTGATAGAACCTTAAAAGTTATTTAATATTTTAAATTTTTTTCAATGCGAAAAATCCCCCCAAAAAATTTAGTACCGACCTACTTACGATGCTCCTTGCGTAACCAAAGGACCAATGAAAGTTAAACCATTGGATTTTTTGACGTAGGACTACGTCTTTGTTTTCATTATGGGGGTAAACCAAAATTTCAATGTTATGACGCGCGTCACGAAATTGACGTATTTACGAAATTTATTTGATTAAATAAATGTCTCTGGATAAATATAAATGTAGTGTTTTAAAAACTGTAAAAATCAAATCAATTTAAATAAAAATTTGTAGATTGAAAAAAATTTAAAACAACAAAATATTAATACATATGTATTTTAATTTCAATTTTAATTAAATAGTGATGAACTTGATCAAACATGCCGCACGCCATATTGATTTAAAGCTATAAAATAAAAATAAAAAAGTTGAACATTTTTTTATTTTCATGGTGTAAAATATATTTTTGAATTTATATGCTGCATACCCTTTGCAATCCTAGAAAAATGTATAGTCGCAAAGATTAGGCCGAAAAATGTTTAGGTTTGCGAGTTATAGGAGTTCAAAGTTTCCAAGTGACCGGAAACTAATTTGATTTAATATGTCATTTGAATCGTCAATATTTAAAAATAAATCATATCTAGTAAGCTTTTAATCATAGAGAGACATTCCCATTTCTGTGAAACTGACATTTCTGTGACGTATTATTGACTTTTTGTGACTTTTTAATGATTAAAATTTCAACGATATATTGATCGATACATTATTTGTGAATTGCTTTATTAAAATAGTGTTTAAAGGTATTATTTCTGAGTAATAAATTCTCTTGGTATAAGGTCGTATATAAACCTTAATAGCAAATCATTATGGGACGCCATAAGGGTGGAGCAAGTTTTGAAGAAAGCTCTAGGAGATACAAATACAGAATGAAATGGTATGTGTCGAGGAGGTGAGATTCGGTGACAAAAGATAATTAACGATAATTCTGATTTTGTATTATTTGTATTTTATTATTTTGTATTCTCGATATTTCAAAACGTGATACGGCACAAAACGTGATATGGTATCATACAAAACGCGATACGGTACAAAACGCGATATTTCAAAACGCGATTTCCTAGTTCTGATCGTACATGTTCAATTTCATCATAAAGATGAAGGAACATTTTTTTAAATGAAGAAAGACTAATAATTATTATTATTTTAATTTTTATTATTATTTTAAAATTATAATTTTAAAATATCGCAATATTTGAAATTTCGAGTTTTGTACCATATTTCGTTTCATTATATCGCGTTTTGAAATGAGCTTATCCCGTTAAAATCACCCGCCAATTTAACCTCAAAAAACGCTTTTTTCCATATATATATATATATATATATATCTCGACTTCAACTCAACTTTTTTTTGATACAACAAATTGGTAATTATTCCACATAAAAAGCACAACTATAATCCATAGTAAATTAGATTATAAGGGTTGCATCTCTATTTTTTCAAGAGATCAAATTACCAGTTTCTCGCAAATTAAGGAGTGGTTTTAATGCCTAAAAAGGGCTTGAATACCGATAAAAAATGGTTTCGTTATTGCCTCGCTGTGATTTGAGAGTAGAAGATTTATATTGTCGTGAAAAATTGTGATATGGAGGAAGAGGTCTTCAAATTTAAGCAAATTCTTGCCCAAAATAACAGAAAATGTTTGTAAAATATAAATGATTGGTTTGGTGATCTTTAACCGTGAGAAAGTGTTATCTGAGGAGCCAGTTAGACCCAATTCTATAGTATTTTTATTTTAAAACGGTATTTAATTGTAGCATAACGAATCGAGAAAATTTAGTATTGTATAAACAATAAATATAATAAAATAATAAAAATTATAAACAAGGGGTAATCAACGTTTAGGCTGATTCAGCCTAATGCATAAGGATGGCAGCATTAGCCAATTAACAGCTTTTTAAATTTGAATTTTCCAAATTTTGGTTCCACTTAAACTGTACAAATGGAGCTTCCTCAATTGTATGTATAGTCCTACGTTAACAGGTCGTGTCTCGGATACAAGCTCGTCGGTTTTTTTCACTTCCATATGACCATAAAGCTGCAAAGAAGCCTGGTAAATAATATCATGTGCTGTTATATAAAGAGAAAAGGAACAAATATTAATTAACTTAGGTATAAGAAAACAAATATCTAAATAAATTAATATAGAAAAGAAATACACAATATAAATAAAATTGTAACAGATACAAATTATATAAGATACAAATCGAAATATTATAGATCCACGATAAATCCTGCCAGGAGGCGCCGTCTATGAAATACCGCAAAATCCCGGCATTAAAACTGCAAACAACAACATTATAACTGTACTTTTGCCAAACTGCAAATACCCAATATGGATGATTCTGCAGAAACAAAATGAACAAACCGTTCATTTATGCCAATGATTCGTTAGTCATGTATATGGAACTTAATTAACTTTATCAACAATCAATTATTATAATTATTTTTTCTATTATTATTATTAGGCACTAACTGACTTCGCCTAATTCAAACAAGCAAACTCCAGACAGCTAACTTTTGCACGTAATTTAAAGTTTAGATAAGAATTTTTTTCACACACAGTTTTACTGAAAACACACACAGTTTTTTTTTGTGTATTTCTCTCGTTATGACCCATACGTTTTTATTTTATTTTATTCACTTAATAATAATAAAATATTCACCAACATAACTTTTAGCTCGACTCTAACTTTTGAGTCTTTTTATTTAATTTTCTTTTCACTATTTAAAATATTTTTTGTTTCTGATGTGATTTATCACATGAATATCATTTACCAAATACCGTCTTGCATATCGTTCGATTTTCATCCTCTCTTTACTATCTGGCAAACGCTATCCCAAAACAAACAAAAATCATGTTTTCTAATTTTTATCCACAAAAAAAAATCATAAAACTAGCGCTATCATAAAACAATACATACTGCTATCATTCACAAAAAAAAAATAAACCCTCGAGTATCAGGGTGGGCGACGTATTTTGCTTTATAAATACATGCATTTAAACAACCGCTTCAATCAAGGAATATTTTAATATTTCAACAATGAATGGAAGACCAAAATCATAAATTAAAATATAATTGAAGAATACAGTAGTATCTCGAATATCTGTAACATTAAAAGCGACGAGCGAATGTTACACTGTTCTGACCCACGATATTTCAACTAAAAAAGGTATGATGGAAGCAATTTAAATTTCTGTCGCTTTCTCTTTCTTTAAAAATTGAGATAAGCTGGTGACAAAACGCGATTTTTGCTCTAAAAAGACCAAAGTATTGAAATCCTGTCAAAAATGACGAAAAATTTGGGTGGTCCAAAATCACTTTTCTTGAAGTTTTGAAGCCCCTGAGTCTGAAACAGCAAAAAAAAAATGTCGTCCGTCTATCTGGATGACTGGATGTCTGTACCCATCTCGAGAACGGCTTGTCCGATTTTGAATTTTTTTTCGCCAATCTGTTTCTATGGTCAAGGCAAATATTTGAAAAGCTTTTGGTGGCTGTACGTCAAGAGGGTGGGGACCTGCCATACGAATTGACCCAAAATACTTGGTTTTATAAATATTTACGATTTTTAATTTTATTATGCTGGTTTGAGTATTGAATTGGGCATTGAATTTGGAATTGATTTGAAGGTGAAGTTAGGGGTCAATTTGCGGGTTAAGTTGAAGTAAAGTTGGAGTTGAGTGGGGTTGGATTTTGATGTAGTGAGTAGTTAATAAATGTTTTATATGATAGAACTCGCCCATTTATCAACCGATTATTATGAAATTTGACATGTGTATCGGAAATGGGAATTTAAAATGATTTTTGGATAAAGATCTGGAATATGGCCAAGTATGATGGAACTTGCCTATTACTTCGGTCTAAAAAAACCCAAGTATTGAAATCCTGTCAAAAATGACGAAAAAATTGGTTGGTCCATAACCACTTTTCTCGACGTTTTGAAAGTCCCTGAGTCTGAAATGGGAATCTGATAGGGTTTTGGATGAAGTTTTGGAATATGGCCAAGTAGGATGGAATTTGGGTATTACCTAACCGAGTATCATCAAATTTGACATGTGTGTTGAGAATGAAATTCTAAAATATTTGAGTTTTGGTTAAAGCTCGGGTATATGGTCAAGTAGGATGGAACTTGGCTATTTCTTAATCGATTATGACAAAATTTGATATTTGTGTTGGAAATGGGATTCTAAAATGATTTTTGAATAAAGCTCTGAAATATGGCCAAGTAGGATGGAACTTGGTTATTATCCGATTATTATGAAATTTACATGTGCGTTGTAAATGGGATTCTAAAACGATTTTTAGATAAAGTTCTGGAATATGGACAGTTACACGATTAGAAATATCAGTATAATTTTGTATACTACATTCGGTATGTTCTAGAATACGATTTTATGTGTTAAATTGGATGCCTGTACACATGATGTATAAGTAAATATATGTTGATTAAAATAGAAATAAATACATACTGTCAAAACTGTCACACCAAATTTATGACACAGGTGAAAGCTATCCCCATTGAAGATACCAAAGACCGAAGTTCTGATCACCTCGTAAGATTTCAGACCTTTATATTTTAAATAATTCAAATTATGAATTAAAAACTGAAATATTTATAATTATTAACCTGGTGTTAATTAACCTCGTACTAATCAAAATAAAACGTTTGTTTACTATTTGCATCTAGTGAAATCTGGACGTAATGGAATACATTAATGGATACATTAAATTCAAATGTCGATCATTTAAGCCATTTAATTTTAGTATTGATTCCATTCTGGTGACCAAAGCAATGTTGCCATGTATTATTTCTTGATATGGAAAATTTACATACTTGTGTATATATATGTTTTTGGTTTTATTATTGTTTGTTGTATAAAATCGAATAAATTGTGAATGATAACAGTAACCTAAAATATTGAATATACTAACATTTGTAACATTTCTAAAATTTTGTTGTTTTAGTTGAGAAATTTTATTTGATATATTTTTATAATTATGAAAAATGTATTTAAATTGTTTGTTCAATTATTTTGTGTAGTAGAAAATTACTACACAACTACTACGATCTCATATTCACAATATAACCGACTTTATACAAAAAACAACAACAATTAAAACCAAAACATCCATATACATATAAATTTTCCGTATCAAAAAATTATATATGGCAACATTGCTGTAGTCACCAGCATAGAATGAATACGAAATTTAAATCGCTATCCATTATACCTCTTATAGTTAAAGTACCCTGGTTCTAACCAATTTATCTGATTATGGCGGGCTATTGATAGCTATTAAAAAATATCGCAAGTGAGCTCGCTGTTCTTTACAGTGTATTTGATGACGTTTGGACGTTTGGTTGTAAGTTAACTTGCCTAATGGGAATATTTTAATTATATGCTTAGTATATTTTTCACCCAATGCTAAATTATATAAATACGAAAACTGTACTGTGATCATCTTTCGAATTATAATTGAATGCACCTGCTGACAACTCTTAGTTTTTAGTTCTTGGTATTTTAATCTGTCATGCATAACTTAAGTCGCGAATGTTAATGGTTTGGATCCATCGTTTTACGAGGGGCGTGCTGCTGATTATCTCATTGAATCAACAATGCTAGTGAATTTATCGCAGCATAATCTTATTGTAAACTACACAGGTATAATATTGATCTCACATTTTCCAATCGAAGCGGTTCTACAGTAGAAATCTCGCTCTGTTTGAATCAACCGACCAGCATAACTAAAACTGAGCGTGAGTCGTGTTCTGTCAAATGAATTTTTGGTTTCGTCTCTCTTTATTTACAATTTTTTTTAATATTTCCATAGTCGTACGTACGTAAGAAAGAATACATTTTTAAGGGACTTATGTGAAGTTAGATTAATAAGTTATGAAATATTTCTGTTTCAAAAATTTATTATGAAATGTATTGCAAATGTGACTAAAAACTATTACACATGTTTTATATTCATTTTATTGCATTTTAGATAAATTATAATTTATGGCATGGATAATATGGCATGGTATAAATAATATTTCAATTTGGTTAATTTAAATACAGTTCAAATTTGTCTCTAATTTTTAATCCAAAATTTAAATAACTAATATTTATTCAATGTTTACAAATAAGAAAGCTTTAAAAAATGATTCAAATTTAACAATATTTTATTAAAATTACATTCCTTGAAATATAACTAAGCGGTTTAATTTATTTCTAATACTAAGAGATTTTTTTGTATTACTGCAAATGTAAAAAAAACGAATATCCAAATATTTTTTAATTATGTATTTTAAAAGTAAATTATAGTGATCGTGATATGGAAACGCATTAAATAGACTTCGACTTAACAATTTTTTTTGAACATTAATAATAATTCTATTACATACGGATTGTTTCACTACAGATAATTGAATATTGTCATTTTGATTTATGTATTGACGAATTTCTTTTTCGGTTGTGCTACAAATTAGTACAGTATCTTTACTAGGAACTGCTAAACCTCCCCTATTTTTTTGAGCTATAAGTGAACTAACTGAACTATTGCCTTCGAGATAATTAATGCATTCAGAGCAATGAAGTGTTTTGTTTAACCTGAAAACTATGAATCTAGCCACATATTCTACAACGTTCTCAACAAATTCCGAAAGATCTGGATTTTGAAATAATTCGGAATTTTCAGATAGAAAGACAGTTTCTTCGTCTGTAAGAACATCGAAATTGCCCGTATTCGAATTTTGATGAAGTGGTTGAAGCAAAATATTTTTGGCAGTTGTCAAATTTATTGCGTTTATAGGATTTAATACGTTTAATTCTTCTAAAGGTAAACAATTCCCTAAACCTGATTCTGCAATTTGTGTATGAACTAAGAGCCTTTTGTAAGCTGCAGTAAATTGTCGCACTTTGGGATTATTATTAGAGCCTAAACAGGCCCTAATACTACCAAACTACCAAAGAAAAGTTCAAGGTGGTCTTGATTTAGTTTGTAGAATGGTACGAACTTAAGAAGTTTAGTTTTAACGAATTTTTCAAATATAAAATTAACACTTTTTAACGTTAAAATCATACCAACAAAGCCAGTTTTCCGGGGTGACATAACAACAGGCTGATAATTACTTGGTGACATAATCTTAAGCGATCCTAATAAGTTTATAGCGGAATTAACAAATATCAGAATTTGCTCTATATTCGCCGCACAAATAGGTTGTTTGATTCCTCTTTGAGACATATTTCGAGAATTTAGAACATCAAAGACATTGTTAACGATTTTAATAAATCGCACCGTCGCTAGGCATCCTTCGAATTGCGGTAGATTTAGCTGATTTCTACAAAACTCGAGAGCATCCGCAACAGAAGTATTTAACGCTTGAGTAGCAAGCCGAACATTCATTTTCCGATTTTTGAAAAAAACATGGGCCTTTCGCAATTTATTTCCTAAATGTAGCTGCTCGGTATCTTGTAGCTGTAATAATAATTCTAAATAATGCCACGATATCTCTTCGCCGTTATCATCTAATAGAGGATATTTTTCAGCAAGTGTATTACGAATTAATTTTAGCATGTGACATGGATCGGGCAAAATAACCAAAGATTCAGTAAAAGGCTCATCATTGTACATAAACACCGGATTTAAATAATCTAAATCTGTACAATTCCTTACATTTGTATTACATCCTAATGAATTTGCTAGGGAAAAATTTACTGGACATCCATCGAATGTAATTCCAATTATTTTAACCCCCGCGGTTATGAAGACAGAGCGACAATAAATTACTGTTCTGCTCGCTATTTAGAGAAGCAATAGGAAAATATCCTATTGGTATTTTCCATCTCTTGTTGATCCCTACAACCATAAACACTAGAACCTGAGTAGCTACTTCTTCACTTTCGAGATCATTCCCTATATCTACACAACCAACTGTTCGTTTACCGTTCCATTCTATTTGACTGCGAATGCCAATTTCATCAAAAACTAAGTTACAGAAGACATCTTGATTATTTGCTCGTTCCATATCTACAAGAAGTCTCAACGTATGAAAAGATTCTTCTGTGAAACCAGCCTTTCCTTCTACACATTGATACCACTGTGCAAATGTTTTTGAATGAGGCAGTAGAGAACTAAATAATTTTCGAACGTAGTCATATGCTTTTGGGGAATAAAAGTTGAGGATCATTGCAAACTTTCTAATTTCAATCGGGAAACGTTTGGGTAATGATAAGCCCTTAGACTTGCGAAGCTGTCTTTTTAAAATTTCTTTAACCGGTTCTGACATTGATACCAAGTTAACAAAGTGCTCTTCTTGTAGCAAGTTTTGACTTTTAAGATCTTCTAAAATCGCCTCTAAACTATTTATTTTGGAGCTGCGGCGATAAATGGTTTGTTCTAAGCGATGATGTCTTTTCGTTAGCTCGCGATACGATTTTCTTAGAACGTTCAATTTGATTTTACGTCGAATATTTTTCTTGGGTGACGATGATTCCTCGGACGTTGATGTCTTAAGTGACCTTTTAAGTGTTACTTTTTTTAAAGGCTATAAAGAACATGTTCTATTAGCATAAGGAATCAATCATTAAAAAATATTGAAAACAATACCTTCACTTTTTTTAAGCACGTCTTAATATTTTCTGAACAGCTCACATCCATATTTTCTATGGCTGTTGATCCATCTTCGGAACTCATTTCAGTTGACATCGGTTTAACGTCTCTATATTCATCACACTCTTCAGTACCAGAAATAATTTTATCAGATGAACTGACAGAGTCGATAATCGCAACATCTTGAATGCGTTCAACCGACAAATGTTCATCCAACACAACTAAAGGGTCTCGCGATATATTCGACGAACAAGCGAAGATGGTCGGAATGGCATTTAGGCATAATCTTTTGCACGTTCCCCTCATATTCATGAATTTGTTCTCAAAATGATCAGAACAAATTCGATCGTTCCGGCCAAATTTTTTTGTAATTAATATTTTTTGCCATATTTTCCTCATTCGCAAGTTTCTGGGTAATCTGCTTTGGAAAACTTATTATTAAAAATGTATGCTTGATAAATATGGTTTCATAATAGCAGAATATACTTCAATTGCAACAAACTTTATACGAATTATTCCAAACAGATTTATTTTACTAAACACTTTTATGATTTATCTACAACAAATCAATTTTTAAATAAATAATAACAAATTATGATTTCTATAAAAAACATTTATTACGACCGACAACATACAGAAAATATTCGTTTAACAAAGTAAAGAAAAAAAATATTTCCACGACACTGGGATTTTACTCACAAGCACACAACTACATAAAAAAAGTATTTTTCAAATGAAAAATATTAACTTTTGATTTTTTTTGAATAAAAAGTAAATTTGATCACGGTAAATTGTGTGGGCCCTCTAAATACTTATAATATTCTTGATTATAATATACATTACTTTAATATTCTTACATGCCATTCAATTTTATGGGCAAAACAAATTTCACTAAAACTTACCTAAAATAACTTGTTGAACCTGGACTGCGATGGTTCTTAATATTCGTTACTCTAATGAAATTAGAGCAACTGGAAACACAACATTTCATTAAATGTGGCATTTTACTTAAAGTTTTATATGTTTCACACAATATTTTCTATTAAATAATTTGTTAAAACCAAAACAGAAATGCAAACAAAACAAAATTACGAAAAAAAAAATGACAGAAGTAACGCTTTTTCTTACTCTCTTTCATACATTAAGAATTTTATGTTCTCTCCATATATGTACATAGATTAATTCTCGAAGGTTTGAATACTCTTTAAAATATCGATAGTTTTCATTACTCTATCACTTTAGTATCAATATATGTACTAAGTTTTTCTAAAAAAAAAGTTACCTCTTATTTTTATTGCTCTTATTCTTAATGTTATTGTCATAGAATTATTCTCATTTTCTAACTATTGTTATATGTTTATCTTAGTCCACACGTAATTGGACTTTGTCTGCATGTCGCCCGCCCCATCATGAAATAAATAAATAAAAATAAAGAAAATTTTTCAATTAACTGTTTTTATTATTAAATTTTTAAATTTTAATGATAAATTGTATTATTAGCTATCCAGTGGTATCAACAACTCAATTTGGCTAAACATATATGTATGTAGTTATTCAAAATTTTTAGCACGGCAGTATTAAGGTTACAGTACTGCAAACTCACTTTTAAATTCGACAACAAAGAACGGATATATGTTGGATATTGTAACTGTTCGATAGCAAATAAATAAATTATTTTTAAGTAATTTAGAAAATCTCGAGAAAACTTGAAAATTTCTCAATAAGAAAGTCGAGTAAAACTTGAAATTCTGAAAAATAAGTGAAGGTGCGAAGAAACTTTAAACTATGCTATCAAAGTCTGTCGCCATAATTTTGATATTGTCCAAACAGACATTTCGGCACCTCTTACTAAGACGCCTCTTCGCGCATAATTTTAGATAAGGTTTTCACATGATCCAACTTTTCTTTGAAATCAATTGAACGGTTTTAACTTGGAATACATGTGGTTTCAGTTGAATAGGGCTAATTACCGTATTGCTGATGAAATAATGGTTTTATTATTAATGATTTCACAACTTTAGATTTTATCGTAATGGTTATGTCAAATCTCTTGTGAACGCCACCTTTCAAAAAACCATCGATTATACACGGATCCCTTTATGTGAAAACGTTACCAATAATTTTCCTCAAATAGATCTCATCAATGAGAGGAGCCGCATTGGCAAAATTGTATTTTTAACGCAAAACATGAATATTGTAAAAAAAAAAAAAAAAATTTCAACTGATTTAAAATTTCAGTTCATTTATAACCCAGCTTTTTGACACCACTATAATATTAACAGCAATTTCATCTAAAGTTAGAATTAACAAAACACCATATTTTATTTTTGATGAAATAAAAATATTGAGTGATTTAAAATGTAACCAAACCGTTGATATGATGGTTGATGGGTAACAACGACAGGATATAAATACCTGCGAAACATGCTTCTTTATTTATGTCTAGGGTCGTATTTTCCAAAATAAAAAATTTTAGAACCTAAAAAAATTTGGCTACGATCAATTTGAGCTGTAGTAAGTGAATATTTATAAGAAGTTTGGCATTTGCTCGCACAAAAATTCAGTGTAATTGGCCGATCTATATGTGTACTTTATGGCACTTCATTTAATTAAATCAATAATAATTGCAATTTTTGCATATGATGTTTCAATACCAGGTCGTTTAGTATTTTGGTGTGTGCTGAAGAGAGGTATAAAAGTTTAGAATCTAGATTGTCCAACTGTCAATCTGTCGCTTGCCCAAAATTGATGGATAAATCAAAACAATTCTCACTAAAATAAATTCATATTATTTGTAGTTCTAGGATTAATTTAGCATAATACACCCTCGGCCGTTAGTCTTATCTTCATATTTAGAATACAGTGGTACTAAAACACAAAAAACGAGGACCACAAAAATTCTTCTTCATCAGTTTATCCTTTTATAAATTAAACAAACATTCTACATCACATTAAACTGTTAAATTGCCTAATAAAATTATTTATTCAATTTTCCAATTTAATTGAATAATTGCTTTATATTTATCATATTTTCTTGTAGCTTTCCAATTTTGTTTTTTGTGTTATACCAATTTGATGTTCTTTTTTTATTTATTTTCAATTAAAATTCAAATTAAAATACAATTATGTTTTGTACAAAAATTTCATTCCAAGGGAAAAGAATTAATTTGGTTAGACTTAAAGAATTCGATTTTTACCAAGGAAAATGAGATGTGTTGTACTGTTGGTGGAAAGAGAAATATGACCAGTTTCGGGATTAAGGCTTTTGTTTACAATGGAGATTGTATAAAAATTACAAGGGATAGATAGTTATTTTAAGGTCTAATTTTTTTGTTTTTAATAATATTGATGAGGTAACATAATTTATTTAAAATACTCATACCCAATATACATAATATATTTAGTAATAGTAAACTATGGTAATTTTCTTAATTACTTTATTTTATAACATTCTATTTATAATATCTAGCCTCAATAAAGTATTTATTTGCCTATGGAATACATAATAATTATTATCATAACCTCATAACTTTATACTTATATACAAGTCATTTTCACACACCAAAAATTAACAAATTCCATTATCTTTCTAAATATTAGTTTAAATTTAAAATTTATGTAAATGATTATTTAATTTTTTTTAAAAATAACTATACATAATATACATTCGTTAAAGTGAAATTCAATTTAATTTTTAAAAAATTTTAAAAAGACCGATTTCGGAATATAACCTTCCTTCTTCAGTTTTTTATATACAAATAATTAACGTTGTTGCTGTGATTTTTATGCATTTAATTTCATTGTCGTTGTGATGATTTTATTTTTATTTTCTATTTCTCGTTTTCTTTTATGACGTCATATAATTTGTTGGTTCGAGTATTAATTTTATCATTTAATCTATTGTTTCGGTGTTTGTAAATTTCATACTCTTCAATGCGGTCCATCATATTTTCATTATTAAGCCTATACAAAACTTGCAAATTATTGTCAAAGCCGGTATAATTATGCTTCTCGTCTACTAAATGTTGTGTAAAATTTGATTTTATGCATGTATTTGTGTGTGTGTTTTTTAAATCCCGTATATGTTCTTTGAATCTGGTTTTGAAATTTCTACCCGTTTTCCCAATGTAAAAACTTGGACATATTATTTTGTATACACCACTGTCACATTCATCATCATGTTTTGGTCTCAAAATTTGTTGTAATTTACGGTTGGTTTTATATGCAGTATTATATCCGTAATATCTGAAATTCTTTTGCATAATTCTGCTCGTGTGCTGATTATACTCCACTGCTATGTATTTCTAATCAAATTTTGCACAACATTTAGTAGACGAGAAGCATAATTATACCGGCTTCGACAATAATTTGCAAGTTTTGTATAGGTTTAATAATGAAAATATGATGGACCGCATTGAAGAGTATGAAATTTACAAACACCGAAACAATAGATGGTTATTAAATGATAAAATTAATACTCGAACCAACAAATTATATGACGTCATAAAAGATAACGAGAAATAGAAAATAAAAATAAAATCGTCACAACGACAACGAAATGAAATGCATAAAAATCACAGCAACAACGTTAATTATTTGTATATAAAAAACTGAAGAAGGAAGATTATATTCCGAAACCGGTCTTTTTAAAATTTTTAAAAAATTTTTTTTTTAAAAATTAAATTGAATTTCACTTTAATGAATGTATAAAAATGTATATGTATAGTTAATTTTTAAAAAAATTAAATAATCATTTACATAAATTTTAAATTTAAACTAATATCTAAGTGACAAAAGCCACGGCAAAAATGGTGAAGCTCCACCTATATAGTAAATATCTTCCTAAATCTTCCCTGTTACCCCTACATACATACATATATTTGTATTCTCACTCGTAGTTTCTATTATTTTCGGCAGGAAAATTACGAGAAAACATTACATAATTTTATTTTTATTGATAACACGGTTGAATAAAAAAAGAAGCCGTTCTAAGGTAAGCACATAATATGGAGATGATAAACGCGAAAAATATAAATTCAGATTACATTTCCCTATCGGGAAGTTGACTTCAGCGTTATTACATTCCAATTTGTTATTGCCTCTTAGGAGCGGCCAACACGATAAGTTTGTTGGTTCAGTGAGCTCTTTGTCGTATAATAAGAATAAGGCATAACAAACAGTATACGAGTTGTTAGAAAATTGTCTCTCCAACGGACCCAAGACATCATCACCAAATAAAGAAAAAGATTAATGGCTATTACTTTCTTTTACGTAAGTAAAATAAAGTATAGTAATCATGAAAATTGTGGACCTTGAAGATTTATCTGTTTTGAGGCCCCCTGAGTTCAAAAAAGTGGGTTTCGAAATGGTGGCTGTCTGGCTGTCAGTCTGTGTCCTCTCTACAGCTCAGATGGTTTACCTGATCGAATTGAAACTCCATATTTTAAGTTTTTTTCATAAATTAGGAGATCTCTAATGGGAATGTGAATTTTAGTGAAAATCGGCCAACCGGAAGTGACCACTCTCTTAGGCGACAAAATTTATTTTCAAATACATATTTCCAAATGTACAAGGTTTACACAAAAACTATTATATACAAAATGATGCCCAAGAAAAAAAATAAAAATACAAATAAAAAAATTGTCATGTTAATTATCGACCTTGAGATTTTTGGGTTCCTTGAGCCCGCGAAAAATTGGGTTTCGAAGTAGTGCCTGTTGATGTCTGTCAGTTTGTACTCCAGATGTTTAACCAATAAATTGCAAGTTTAAGTTCAAACTTTTTTCAAAAGTTTTGAAGTCCAAGCTCCCAGCTTCCGTGAAAAATCAAAAAAATCTTAAGTTTGCAAAAAAATTTGCATAATAAGTTTCTCAAAATTCGCTGTTCGTTGGCCACACCTAAATTTGTTTTACTCATTTAAAAGGAAAATTCATATACTGATAAAAAGACTGATTTTAATAAAGAAAAAACTTGTTTTTTATTTTAATGAGCCAATATATTTATCAATTAAACAATTTTTTATTTGGTTTAGGGCTCTTTTTTATTTCTTTAAACTAATTAAAGCTTTAGCTTTCGAACCCTCTTCGGATTCATTTTCAAAAGCGTAATGAAAAATATAACAAAAAATTCAAACACAAAAGTGACATAAATCAAGATCAAAATTTAAGCATTAGTGCACTTACACGACATTTGAAAAATACGAACCATCAAATCAGTTTAGATAACATAAAAATTCTCGAGAAACAAAAAAATTTTAGAAAAAGATCGATTTTGCCAATGTTACAAATTAAATCAAGTACAAATTCAATCAATGGGCGTTTTCAGTTCCGCCAACATGTTGTTACTACTAATCGGTATCACAATATTATGATATATGCTACCTTCATGATGCGGACATGAATCCAACTGATAGGTTACTTGTCAAAATTATAGTAAATGTCGATTAGTGTGCACGCAGAAAGAACAAAATGAGCTTAAATCGTTTTTTATTATTAATTTTTTTAAAATATAGTGAATCGGACAGTATTAATATGAATTCGTTTTTTTGGGTGGCTGAAAATGCAATAAATACCGTAAAAATCGATCAAATTAGAGAAGATACACCCTTGAGAGTTCGAAACTATTTAAATGTATTACTCTCAATTTGAAATTTGCGAACGACTACAATAAAAACACAACTAATTTACTGATGGCTAAATGTATCATAGAAATAAAATGATGGTAAAAATGGCATTTACCCTATCAGTATTGCCATATACATTTAGATCTATCGATTGCGTTCAGACCTCAACTTGTTGACTTTACTCAACATGTTGCCAACAGTTGGTGGATCTGAAAGCGCACAATGTCGCTGAAGATTATGCTTATATTGGCAACTCATATGATTTGTTCATCTAAATTGTTTTTTGCCTCTTCCAATTTTATTTTTATTCAAATGTACAACCTTTTTTACATGAAAGCGCCTTAGCAAAGTTTTTTTTTCTTCGAAAATTACATAGCGGTGCGTTTCCATGAAAAGTCGGTTTTAATAAAAATTTGTGATTGCTTTATTTTTTATTTTTTGATTTATGTATAAAAGAAAGAATTTTTTGTTATATGTTTCATTACGTTTTTGAAAATGAATCCGAAGAGGGTTCGAAAGCTAAAGCTTTAATTAGTTTAAAGAAATAAAAAAGAGCCCTAAACCAAATAAAAAATTGTTTAATAGAAAGAAACTCTTTATATGGTGATGTATGCGTAGATCAATCATTAATATACATATATATAATAGCTAGCGAGGCTGTAGAACGCTTTGAAAAACTAAAACAATTTAACAATGCAAATTAAAATCGAAATGTAATATAGCTTGTGGCGTAGTGGTTAAACACCGGCCTAGAGCTACAAAGGTCTTTGGTTCGATTCCCATCCAATTTGATTTTTATTATTATTTTTTTTTAGTATTCATGTAATGGCCAAATATTTTACTTTAAATTAAATATTCCGCTTTATAGTTATTACCATGACACAACAACCTTCTACAGATTATCTCAATATGAATACACTAGGAGGAAAAGCCGGTAATACGGGCGTAAATATTACTTTTAATTAGAAGAACTAATGGAAATTTGGTTATTTTGACTTAAATATTTATGAACTAAAATTCACTCGAATTGAATATATTAGGCGCTTTCGGAAATAGATCCTGAATAACTTCAGGCTAACTTTCGACCATTAAACTTATTCACCTATATTCGAACAAATAAGATAACTTCAGGATAATTTAGATATTGTGGTTTTAATTTTTTTTTAATAATTAGCTGTAAATACAAATAAATATAAAAACGAATACATTATTAGGATCAATATGAATGTGTTTTAGACAAATTATTTTGTATTTCTTTAAATTATTTCTCAAAATTCATTTTCGACCTTTTGGTTTCATATCAAAATTTATTTTTAACTTTTTGGATGTGATGGATAACTTGGATAATTTTTTACAAACATAAGAAAAATTAAAAGTTAGCCTGAAGATATTCAGGATTTATTTCCGAAAACGCCTATTATTCGATAATTTGCGTCATCAATATGTTTAGAATTAATAATTGAAAAATCGTAGAAGAAAATCTCTCTACATTTTCAGGTAGGATGAGAAAAGAAAACCACCATTCTTCACTACTTATGCGATCAAACAATAAAATTTTTCTGTTTACAGGAAACAAAATTTAAAACAAATCAGGACTGCCTTGATATTTGACCGGTCCTCCACATGACAATCGCCGTATATAGTATAGTAATTGTCGCTACTTTTGATGAAACCAAGTTTTTTAATTTTGTTTAGTCTTATTTCAACTGTTCGAACAAATGCTTATTATTTATTGTTTTTTTTGATTTTACTTTTTGTATTCTATCTTTTATTTCATTCCCTTCTACAGTATGTGAGTACTAGATCACATAAAAATAATCTGGTTTCACCATTTTAGTTTTCATAATGAACGTAGGTACGCTATTGAGCTTATCTGTAGAGGATTTTTGTGTCATGGTTATTACAGTAATTACACAAGAAAATACGTAGTATGAATTTATAATGCGCCTAAATGTATGCGAACACTACTATAAATTTTTTTTTTTTTTTTTTTTTTTTTTTTTTTTTTTTTTTTATGATAAAAATAAACCGTAATAGTTTAATTCTATTCGAATATTTATTTATTTTGTAAAGAAATTTAACTTGGTTTTTTAAAATAAACATTTTTTTAATATATAAAAGAAGTTTTTATAATTTTTAAAATTTACAAAAGTTTTTGTTTGTGTATTTTCAAAAGTTTAATTTTAAAAAAGTGAAGCAAAATAAATATTCGAATAGAATTAAACTATTACGGTTTATTTTTATCATAAATATATATGTAACAAAAGCCACACGTGAATAAAAATGGATTTTTCACATCTCTATTCTACTATAAATTTTTTAAAATTTTTATATTATGATTTGTAGTAAGCCATGAGAATTTTTCTGTAAAATTTTTTTTTCCTGTCATAAATTCATAGCATGCTATTGTATGTTTGAAACAATATAACAATAAAATTAAATACATTTTCTTAAGTTGGATCGTGATTCGTGGCTTAGTAGTAACGTATTGGACTAGAGCGGCTGAGGTCTAGGGTTCGATAGTGCTCGCGGTATTTCAGTTTTGTTTGTCCAATTTATATTTTTTGGACGTGATCACGTCTTACACCACAAATTCAGCAAATTTACACGAAATTTGGCCCTTGGTCGTGGGGTACTCATCAACTGTAATCATTATCTTTAACTAAAATGTATGATTTCTTAGGTTGGTCCTTATAGGCTTCATGCCTCACGCATTATATTTGTGCAACGGCGTGGCAAGCTACGCCACAAACATGATTCAATCCGAGCAATTCTGAGGTCAATTTTTGCATAAAGAAACAGTGGTGGTTAATTTATTTTAAATTAAAATAATTAACCTCCACATAAATTTTAATTGAAATTAAAATCTGCAAATAGCAATTTACAATAGTTGAGGACACTGTAGGGAGAGAATCCCTCATTTATTTGTGCGTGAAAAACTGTAGCAGATAATTTATATTAAATTATACTACTTAATCTCAACATCTTATAAACGTTATCACGCAAAACACCTACGGCCGTGTAGACGACCAGCCCACCGCGAATTTTGTTTTTTGAAGAAAAGCACAGCTCCCGCTATTTGTTGTTTTTTATGTGATGTCCCAACACATTTAAAATCATTCATAAAAGCCCTTACTCTTTGGTTTAAGGTATATTTAAGGTACAAAACTCCTTAAAAGCCTTTAATTTCGAGCTACTCCTACTCAGTTAAATAATAACGGCTAATCAAATAGTAAATGATGATTGTAGTAGCGGCCGCTGGACATCCCCATTATATATAAATTGTATCCGTCCTAGGACGGGCTATACCCCCTAGTAAATAATGATAAAATACAAAAACTCACCCATAAAGTGCAAAAAGAGTACCCGAAGAGTCTTAGTCCCCTGTTGCTGGTTACCTGTAATTTAAAAAAAATCAATTCACTCACCTTCGCTACATATGTACATACCCTGTGAAATTTATATTAATTAATAATGGAAAAAAAGAACTTGTTTATAATTAATTCAAATAAATAAACAAACACAGATTTACTTTATACAATAATTTATAATTAGTAAAAATAAAAATTCAATTGAAAAAGAAAAAGCTTTATTCTTAAAACTGCGGCCACTTACACCGCTATCACAAATATGCCGCCAAAACTCTGAGTCACAATTTTCCATAAACCGTACGGGTATGTAGTAAAGTTATCAAACTGGCGCGTAGACTCTTACTATCGAATATATGTATAATATATGTTGAAATTTGGTTCCTTCAGATAATTTCAGAGCTATTTGTTTGTAATACTATTGTTATATTAGGGAAAATTATCGGAAAATTATCTAGATGTCCCGTTATTCGACAAATGAAAAAAAAATCGTAGCATTTATGAACAAAAAATAGAACGGTTTTTCACTTACCCTTCACTTAGCATCAAATGGTTTGCTCAAGTTCAAGAAAAGTACAGATACAAAATTTTTTTTATCGATTACTAAACTTAACTGATTTGTAAGGTGCAAACAAGCGGCAGTTGTGTTAGCATTTCTGTGAACCCAAACTGATTTGGTGATATTGGGCTAGATACTCGATAGTCAGATAAGCAGATAAGCAGTTATTTTTTGCGAATTTGCTAGAAATGTTATACACGATAATTTAGCAAACCAAAAAATGGTATACACGATATTTTTTCTTGGTTAGCAGGCAAGCAAATCGTATAGATTTTGCGAGCGTTTTAAAATATTCGCATCTACGTAAATGATTGTGGAAATATTTATTGATCATATTACGCAAATAAATGTATGATTCGCAAATCCGCCATATTTACCGATTTGCGAATTGCTAGAGAATCGAATATCTGGCCCATTATGTTATTAGCTTCAAGAAACTGCTCTAGTCTTGAATTTATTACATTCTCAAATATTTTGATCAACGAGTTTGGAATCTCGACTCATATGGAGAAAGGGCTTAACTTTAAATAAGCCCAACGCAAGATTGTATCTAAATTAAGTACCTTAAACAAAAATTTTCAGTTTTGTCTTACTCTCAAAATTGTTGCTTCATTTTTAACTGAATATTGAGAGTAAGAGCCCACTTAAAATTTGATCCCACTGCAAATTTTTGTTTAAAGTGCTTAGTTTAGATACAATCGTTGGATTTATTTAAAGTTAAGCCCTTTTCCATATGAGTCGTGGAATGGAGATTGGTCTGTAATTATTAATTTCTAAGTTTGAGCCGCTTGTGTAAATTGGAAATACTTTGACGCATTTTAAAAATTCAGGAAAAGTTCGTTTACTTATATAAGTATTACTCGTATTAATAAGTCGTACCAATATATTTATAAACAAGTAACAAACAACTTATAATAAATTTTATTGATATGCCATCAAATCCGGTGGCTGCCATGGAATTTACATTTTTAATTACATTCACAATTTCTTCAACAGATTTTTCAGACAAAAGTTATGTGTGTTATTATATTGAATATGTGTAATCAAAAACTGATATATTTGGAAATTCCAAATTTTTAAATAAATCAATAGTATTGTTAATGAAATATTTTTTAAATAAATTGGTATTTTCTGATTCATTAGTCAAAATTTTCTCACCGACTTTCAATTCAATATTTTTATTTTGAGACTGCCTATTTAGTACGCGAGCTGATAAAATTTTTTCCATAAAAAGAAAGGTTTGTTTGACTGATTCTCAAATAAGTTAAAAAAATAACTTTGCTTAGCCGTTGGAATCTTTTTCTTAACTAATCTATAATAAAATCCATATTTTTGAGCACAATACTCAGAATTGGAAAATCTTCTTTTTAATTTGTAGAATTTCTCCTGTAGCCTGATATGATTAAACTAGAAGAAAAAGCCCGTAATACGGGCGTAAATATTACTTCTTTAATTTCCACTAATGTAAATTTGGACATTTTGGCTTAAATATTTATGAACTAAAATCCACTCGAATTGAATAATATTATTCGATAATTTGCGTCCTCAATATGTTTAGGATTAATGATTGAAATATCGTAGGCGAAAATCTCTCCACATTTTCAGGTAGGATGAGAAAAGAAAACCACCATTTTTCACTACTTATGCGATCAAACAATAAAATTTTTCTGTTTACAGGAAAAAATCAACTGCCTTGATTTTTGTACCGGCCCTTCACATGACAATCGCTGTATATAGTATAGTAATATATCTTCAGTCATCCACGGTTTAATATAACTGTTTTTCTGGTGTGATTGTATTTCAATTGTATTATTTTTTACGAGCTTGGTAAGTTCATTGGTCAACGATTCAAAGTTGCCAATACTGTCAATTCTGTCCCATGAAGAATCTCTATCGATCATAATTAACAACATGTTTTACTACTTTCCTGATAGGATATCTGCAAAAAATCACTTTCAGTTTTTGATGCTACTCATTCCAGAATCTGAAGCATTACCTTATAATCTAATTAATTTTCCAAAATCTTCATTATTTTCGAAACAATATGTCGAAAGGCGAAGTATTCAAATAAAGTTATATTTTGTATTGTTTTTCTGTTTTAATTAATACATTTTATGCATAATTGATAATCAAATTCAATGTAATTAAAAAATTTAATATTATGCAATAATTATACATATTAAAAAAAAAACTCAAATCAAACTTTAACCCTTGTGTGTATACCCAAAAAAATTTACGTTAGTATACACCCGACCCAAGTAACAATTCCAGCTGTAAATAAACTCTAGCAGCGCTTCTGGAGCTATATTTTAGAGCAACTAGCATTAGATTTAGCTCTAGCAGCGCTCTTGAAGCTTATTTAGAGAAGTTATCGGGTCGGTTTAGCTACTTTTAGAGCAATATTTTTCCTCTTGCAGACCCTATGTACCAGCTTCCTTGGAGCTAATAGTTTTATAAATGAAAAATATAAGAGACATATGAAGCCCTTGATATAAAACTTAAGGCTCTTGTGATACTTTATAAACTGCAAAAATGTAATCGAATGCTTTATGAGAAAACGTCAAAAGTATTTTGGTTTCTAGATAAAATATACAAGTGCATTTGTTACAAAATGTTCTGTCCAATAATATTTTATGATTGGAAGGAAATAAATAAATATTTAGGACATATGTATGTATTGTTGTACTAAAATATGTAATTTCTAATGCGGCTTATTTTTTATGGTGAACCCTAACAACTTAGTTAACAAAAATTTGATGCGCCTCGAAAATACTTAAACTTTATTGAAATAAATTAATAATAAACTTCATGTAAAAAATTGAATGTTCGATTTTTTGTGGTCATTTTACAATCATTAATTTGATTTATGGATCAACGTGTAATTCGATATTTATTTATTGCAGAAAACTCTTATCAATATATTAATAATAAAAATCAGTCGTATAAAGTTAGAAATTTTAAATTTTGTTTAGTGATCATTTCATAATTTTTTATATGGCGATTGTTATTTTATACATTATTTTTACAAAAACTGAACTGATGACAAAATAGACCGATATAGAGTTGCCATTTTCACACGATTTTTTTATAGAGCTAATAGCTTTAATAAACATAATTTTATACCATTACAAATATACTAAAGAGGAAGATTATGAATTAAGAGCACACAGCTGTATTTCAGTCTATTTTTATTTTTCAAGTGTTAGTAATCATTGGTTTAAAATTTTCTATTTCAGTAATATTGAAAAGGATTGGCCAAAATTGCTTCTGTGAGCTCTTGTAAATTTGCAATCGGTCGATATTAAAATTCAGTGATATTGATATGTTCATTGATCTATCAAGGTTTCCATTGAAGTAATCTCTTAAGCAATTCTCCAAACCCTAATACCAACATTTTCCAGTACCGAAAGGATTCAATGCTAGGGGATTAGGGGTTTCTAATAAGGTCCGTGGATCTTGGGGATGTCCTTCCAACAAGCATAATAATTTATGAAGTGCCTGATCTTTGATGTTATGTTATAATGCCCAATTTCTCAGTTCTTCCCTTAAATTTATGTGATTTGTTCCTAAATCGTAATCGGACCTTGATTCTTGTACCATTTCGAACGGATCCTCATTTTCTTTCCATATATATCGTTAATAAAACTTCCAGTATTTTGTTTACGGTTTATTAGTATGTTTTGAGTTGCATGAGTTGTTTCGGAGTTTTGTGATTGAAAAATTGGTGTTCTCTTTATACTTGTAGGTTTATTAAATATAAGCCTTTGGTTTTTCCAAATTTAATACCTATATGCACTACTCAGTTTATACCTTTTCCACGATTTGGAATTATACATTTTAAATATTTTATGTGAAATTTATGTGATCAGTTTTGACAGTAAAAAATTAAATTTCTTTTAAAACTATGACAACTCTTTATTAGTTACAAAATCAGGTTACTACTTTAAATCAATGCAAAATATAACTCAAAGCTTTATAAAATCTTCTTTTTTATTTAGAATTAATAAATGAGATATAAATGAGCCACAATTAGTGATGATAGTGCTACTTAATAGCTAAATAAAAACTAGTTCCTCTATAATTTGACGTGCTTTACTACGGTATTATTTTGAGCTCTAAACTGGCTTAAGGAGCTGTTTAATAGAACTATCAGCTCTTAAAACGATTAAAGCTAATAGTGCTAAAAAATAACCTTATAGAGCTTACTTTTTTCTTTATTAAAGCTTATGGTATCAATTGGTTTTATTTTAGTGCCAATAGCAATCCACGTGCTTCTCTAGAACTACAGCAGAGCAACCTCGCAACTATCAGCTCTAACGAATGTTACTTGGGGACCCACCTGGGTAGCCAAGTGTATTTTTTCAGTTTTTTCAAGAGATTTTTGCCGGTTCCGCTATGTTGTTACATTTATTTTATAAATTTTGTATTTTGGTGAATAAAAACGAGAAAAATATATACTTATGTATATAGGGAATTCCCCATAATGAAAGTGGAAAACAAGAAAAGAAAAAACACAAATGAGGAAAAAATTATTACATAATATACTGTTCGTCATACTAATAGGTTGTGGTTGTTCAAATATATAAAACATTCGTAAAAAACAGTGATCGCAAATACGTGGCTGGCACGCGTGCCAAACCTTGCACGTTTAAAAATTGGCCTGGCACGTCAAAAAATTTTAGAGTAGGTACCCAAAAATCGTAGTAATTTTTCCAAAAAAGAGAGAAAGCTCTTATAATTTTGATAAAGCTTAACTATTGAAATGCTGGAGAACGAGGAAAACACGAAATCAATTTGGTCATACAACCACCTTTGAAATGAATGTCAAGTATTTTCGACAAATACGGAAAGTTCGAAAGTAAATTACTAGATAGGGGGACGTCCTTTAATGATGTCACGCTTTTTAAATAAAATGTTGTGCAATTGCACAGTGTCTCCTTAGTAAATATTTATGGTTTGTATTTTTTCGAGTCATGACGTGACTAAAGGGGGATGGGGTTTAGTAAAATGTGACGAACTGTGACATAGGGGAGAGGGGGTGGTTAAAAATTGTTAAAAATTGCGTGACATCATTAAAGGACGTCCCCTAGGTGATAATATATTTGTAACATTTAAAACTATTTTTGTTAGGTACTGATATGTTTCAAATGGGTGAGTTTAGCGATGTTTTATTCGTAAGCTTGTAATTTTAGTTCAGAGTTTATTTAGTACTACAAATTACGAGAATAGGTACACACATTTTTAATTTTTATTTTAAAAACACTTGTTAAATATTTCGCAAAATTACAAAAGGTTTAAAAAATTACTCGATCGATTTCGGCTTGTTAGGCCATCATCAGCAGTAGACACTCCTAATGATGGCCTAACAAGCCGAAATCGATCGAGTGATTTTTTAAACATTTTTGTAATTTTGCGAAATATTTAACAAGTGTTTTTAAAAAATTTAAAAATGTGTGTATTAAGTATGTTTCGCCAAGTGCCTACGGCAGAAAGTGTAAAAAGAATTACGAGAATTAAAACACTTAAAATCTATAGTATTCTTGAATGAAAAAATGTTATTAATTCGAATTTAAATATCAATTAATTAAAAAGGCATTGAACCAAAAGTTTTAATCAAAGTTCCAGAGAAATACGATTAGCAGAAAGGTTAACTTTCACGCGTAAAGATTTGAAACTGGAAATTCGTAAGAAGATCTAAAATTCTGAATCGTTTTTCTTCAGCTAAACTTAAACCTACTTGACTATTTAGTTGACGATGCCAGATCATCGTGTAACAGAATTTTAATACACCATTTCATAATACATATAGTTGAAATAGATAGGTCAAAAATGTTTGCTCTAAATATCCTTGTGGGTTCGTATTTTTATAGGTGAACATGTTGAAAATAATTAGGAATAGAACGGCCTAAGGCAATTGTTTTGGGTTAAGACTTTGAGCCCGATTTTTGGGATAATTAAATGCATCTTAAAATAGAACTTTGGTGATCCCATATACTATATTTAAATATCATATTTTGATTTCGCACGCAGAAAACCAGTAATTTAAAAAAATAATTGTATTGGCACGGTAATAACCGACTATTTGCGAATAATGGTATAAAATAATACATTTTTGAATTTTTATACAAAATTACAATGGCTAAGTCTTAATTTAGTGCATAGGCTAAGTCTTAACAAAAACTAAGTCTTTGCCTTATATTTTGTTCTGGCTACCCGGGTGGCCGGGTGTGCGTTAGAAGGGTAAAGAAAATTATTCACACATAACTGCATCAAAAAATTATTTTTATCCAATTTCTATATAAAAATCGAAAAGTAATAGTCAATTCTTGGATGTCAAGAAGCTAGAAACGTCTAACTTCAAAATTGCAGTCCCCACAAATATTTAAAGTTGAAATGGCTACCCGGGTAGCCGGGTGCGTACACAAGGGTTAAATGCGTTTCTCAATATTTTGATTTTTGCAGATATCCACATACCTATATGTACTATGTTTATCAAATGTATATGTCATCAAATAAAAAATGCCTTACAAAAGAATTACAGTTATTTAATATTTGACTGTGCGCATATTTCCACATAATATGTCGACCTCCGCCATATAAGGCATAGGGGCCAACCGTAATTCGTAAATGCCTAGCGATACAGCCCGTAGAAACATATTTCCGAAATTTTTATTTCATGTATATTTGGTCATCAATCAAATAAAACCTAATCAAAAAATTTTCATGTTTTACAAATAATTGACAACAATAATATCGCAGTATTTACAACACGACGAATATAAAGAAAACTCATAAGGAAAAAGGAAAAAATCATAACAATAATATTGATAAAATTATAAACGAACAAAAGAAAATATTTGATATCACATTACATTATTATTGATAAAGAAAAAACAATTTTTCTGTTGTATAAAACAAGAATTTTAGCGAGGCGCGCAACTACACACACGTTCAGAATTACATATACTCGTATTACAGAGACACAATATTTTTTGTTTTATCCTCATTTTCTGCTGTTTCAACAACTGAAAATGAAACGGATTTTTATCATAGCATTTTGATATCGATTTTGTATTTTTGAGATTTTCTTCATTTTCCTTTTTTCTTATGATTTTCTATTAATTTTTACTTGATAATATAATACATAATGTATATCTTGAATAAATAGAGAGATGAAAATTCAATGAAAGGCAAACTATGAAATGTACTAACAATTAACTTAATTCATACAATATTCAGTTTCTTCTTCTGTAATCTGAATATTATGTATGTGTTGTAGGAGACGACACGAATATGTATGATAGTTTAGTGTACAGTCCACATATAAAAGTGTATAAACGTGTGTGTTACCATACTAGATTTTTCATTTCATTATAACTAAAGGAAAAAACAAAACTTCTGATATTTCCAATATTTTCATTGTGTTGTGGATTTTATAAGGCAATGATTTTAAAATGCGTTGCAAATAATAATACACCGATGACATTTGAATGGACTTTTTTTTTTTATGTGTTTTAGTCAAATGAGAAATCTATTATGATTGTCTATGGTGTTATAGTTAAAATAATATCTCGTTGAAAATTCCTATTCCTTCATTCTCGAGTAAAACAACAACAAAAAATGAATTTTTTGTTGTATTTACTCGGGAATGAAAGAATAGGAATTTTCAGCGAGATATTATTTTGACTATTGTAAACGCTCGTAGGTAGCACATCCAGTAGTAGTTGTTCTTTTTGTTATAAAATTGGGGATATCTTTTTTTTGTTTAAATTTTGCAATTAGTTTGTTCTTCCTACAATTACTAAGTTTTCCATTGTCGACTTTTGATTTTCTCCTGCGCTTTAAATAACATGTTCACAAATTAGTTGAGTTAGTTTCATTTTATGATTGTATTGAAAACAATGAAAAATTAATCGCTAGAAATAGATGTGGGCAGCAAAGAATAAAAATAAATAATTGAATGGGAGATAAATACACTTTATAAATGGCAGAAGTAGTTATAAATGTAGAATACGAATTAAAAACAAAATGTAGTTAGTTGTCCACCCCATATAATACTCGTATATGCTTACAATAAAATCAGTCACATTTCTTAGATCTTTATGGAATCAGCATTCCCGCTCGTTTTACATCGACCGTATAACGGTGTCAAAAGAATGTGTGGAACACAATACGGATATTATAACGGCTAAATAAGACTGGTAAACTACTTCGTTCGATAGTAATGTTGAAAGTTAAAACAATTGTTAAATCTGTTAAATATTTTTGGTAGTGAATTGTTTTGAAATCTAGTATTTTGAAATATCCTGTTTTAGACCGTTGCCATGTTACTTTGGTAAAAGTTATTCCTCTTCGAATAGGAATGAAATTTTGCCCAAAGTATTAGGTTGTTCAGAAATTAATGCAGGTTTTATGATTTTATTTGTTCAACAATTTTTTAACAATAAAGAATTAAGCAAAGGGTTTAACATTATAAGTCATGTTAAAGCTTATTTTATGCTCTTTCTAACCACATAACCTATTTTTAATCTAAATTGTAGTTTTGTCTATTTTTAGACCTTTGAAGTTAAGAAGTCAAAACAAGAATTTCGCCAAATTTACTTGTATGAATTTAAACTCGGCCGCAGTGCAGCACAAACGGCCTGAAACATCAATTAAGTTTGGGGTTAAGGAAGTGTTAACGAATGCACAATATAACGTTGGTTTCAAAAATTTCATCGTGGTGAATTCAGTCTTGAAGATGAGAAAGGTTGCGGACGTCCCTCTGCCATTGACGATGATGAATTGAAGGCTTTGGTGGTAGCAAACCCACGCATGACTGTTCGAGAGCTTGCAGGGACCTAGGCGTAAGTATTGGATTAATTTCGGAACATTTGAGCCGAATTGGAAAGTCGAAGAAGCTCGACAAATGGGTGCCACACGAATTGAACGAAAACCTAAAGATCGCCGTTATGAAGTTTCATAACGGATGACTTTCAGATGGTTGGACCGTGGCAAAGCCCCTAAACACTTCTCCAAACCTGAGCTGCATCAAAAAAAAAATATGGTGATTGTTTGGTGGTCGTCAGCTGGAATTATCCACTACAGCTTCTTGAATCATGGCGAAAACTTCACAGCAGAGAAATATTGTCAACAAATTGACAGAATGCATAAAGAACTAAAACGTCTGCGTCCAGCATTAGTCAATAGGAAGGGCCCAATTCTTCTGCACAATAATGCTCAACCACATGTTGCACAACCGACGCTGCAGAAGTTGAACCAACTTGGCTACGAAGCTCTGCCTAATCCACCATACTCACCAGACCTCTCGCCAACCGACTACCATTTTTTCAAGCATCTCGACCACTTCTTGCAAGGAAAAGTATTCAACGACTAAACAACCGCAAAAAATGCCTTCGAAGAATTCTTTGCTTCCAGAACTTCAAAATTCTATGCTACTGGAATTAATAAACTTATATCTTGTTGGCTACAATGTGTAGATTCTAATGGTTCTTATTTCGATTAATAAAATTTATTCTAAACTGAGATATGTCGCTTTAAATAAAATGGATGGAAACCTGCATTAATTTCTGAACAACCTAATAAGAGCCAAGAATAATTTTATTTTTTATTTTCAACAGTTGGCACCGAGCTCTAAAAATATAACTATTATTTAGAATTTCAATAAATGTAAAGTAGTGATAACAAATTATTGAATAAATAATAATAATTCCAAATTATAATTAACAAAATTTAAAATTCTGATTTATCGAAAAATTGAGAATTGTTATTTAGAGCCTGTCAGAATTCATTCTTAATCGACTAAACTAAAAGTATTCCTGAAGTTCTACTCAAATAATCATAGATGGCACCAAATTAAGAATTTGTAGCGTCCGAATTCATTTTAATTCTAATTTTTAAATAATCTGTCAAATAAAATTGGTATATTGTTTTTGAATAAACAAATTTGAATAAATCACTACGACAAATGAGTTTAAATATTGTAAATGAGGATGCCTATGGCACTGATGAAGAATTCGTTATATCATGTGTTAGTGAAATAGTATGCAGCTACGTATTATCATCAACAATAACTAATGAAAATGTTTCACCCATATTAAATAAAAGGGTACCATTATTAAATAAAATGTTTTTATTACAACTTTACATTTTGTTTATATTGTTTTAGAAACTGGGATATTGCCGTGAATTCGTTCCGTCGGAGCTATACACAAAAATATTACAAAATGATGCAGCTGCAATAAAGCACCATTTAAGGATTTCTCCAGAATCATTTAATTATATTGTTAATATGTATCCGCCAAGGCGTCATGGACTTTGCTCGAAGTTTAAGCTATCCATTTTTCTTTTTTGGTTCAATCATCCATAACAGATGTGGTGCATGACACACTAGACTTCTTCGTTAGTATATGTGGCCAAATTATAAAACACCCAGCACACGATACATTCGAGCAAATAGGGTTGGGGTTTAATAGTCGTGCAGGAACATCGATTTTTTTAAACGTTGTTGGTGCGATAGATGGATGCCATGTTAATATAACAGTCCCGAGATCGAGGGCAAGTGAATACATCAATCGAAAATTAAATTATTCGATCAATTTACTGGCCGTATGTGATAGTAACGGAAGATTTACTTACATTAACTGTGGCTTTCCTGGATCTGTACATGACCAGCGAGTTTTGCGGCATAGCTCACTATACGCGAACAATAATTTTCCACCTCCAGGTTATTACATCATCATCGCCAACAACATCGGATCAACGAATAAAAAGACACACAGCAAAGCCCGCTCGATAATCGAATGTTCTTTTGGTCTGTTGAAGATGCGATGGCGATGTATTTTTAATAAAACATTGGAATTGAAGATCGAAAATTCAATAAAAACAATAGTGGCATGTTATTAGTGTGAAGTTTATGACAAAAGAACATTTAAAGTTAAATAACTACTATTTATAACAGAATCGCAAATGAAGTTCATATATACGTCAAGAAAACTATTGTTATTTAATTATTTTGTGATAAATATTTGTTTTACTACATTATTTACCACATTGGTGACAGAACGAGCATCCCCATTTTAAAATGACAAACGTTGGCGACCAGAAACGAGATTTTTCGTTTTATACCGTAGACAGATTTTTGCCTGTCTGTCATTACACGATTTTCACAAAAATAGGATTATTTCGTTTTCAGAACGCGATTTTTGACAATCGGGATAAATGAAAATCGCGAAAATTTTATGTCTGTCCATACTGCATTTTCGACTGAATAACGCTATTTTAGGAATTATTTGTTTTAAATTTTATAAGTATTTTTAATATCCAAAAAGTATCCCAGTTTTATTACACACCTTCCAATGTCTAAAATCGCCCGTTCCATAGAAAATGTTCGCCAAATATTAGCGGTTAATTAAAACATTACTTTTTTAATTTAGTCGTATCATTATTTCTAGTTGTTCCTACATAATATAGGATTAAAACATATTTTTTACAAAATTCTTGTTCTTGTTTATCGTTTCCTTGTTTACTATTATTAAACAAAGGTTGTTCCAGAAAATTGATTGATTGGAGTATTCGACCAAGCTATAAGTAACAACTCGCGGAGATAACCGGCCTCACCGTATATCCTGTTACACACAACATAAAGAGAATTTGAGAAGTTTAGTTAGTAATGAATAATGATAGAAATTGACCCAATTACAGACACATACGTATTGCCAATAGTTAGTAACAGAATGACAATACATTTTCATTCTGCGTATTCTAAAATAAAATTACTGAATCCGAGTTCTGGGTACTTCTAAAAATTGTAATCACATTTATTTTAAACTAGTTTGTTCTGGTGCGCCTTCGGCGCCCGTTTTCGTTGTTCGAAAATCTATCTATAATCTAGGTTGTTCGGGGCACCTTCGGTGCCCGTTTACTTTGTTTGAAAATATCTATAATATAAAGGTCTTAGTCTGTCACATGAATTTAGTTTAAAACAGTATGCTATGCTGCCAAAATAGATCGTACACTGCAGCATGGTAACTACAAATTAAATCTCTATTTAAAATTGACGTTTTAATGTGGTTTAAAAATACTAAAACAGACACTATAGTCGTAGTTGTGATTTTAGTTGCGTCTGTCGATTTGAGCCTAAATGTTGATTACATGTTATACATACAAATAAAAATCACAAATAACTTATAATAGATTACGCCTTCGTGGATTTCGTTTTCGTTGTTTACTGCGCATTACGTCAACTCAGAGTTGCTAGTAAGATATTGCAAAGGAAATGTATGAAAAATAAGGAATTTATCTAATAAATGTATAATATATGGATGTATTATGGTTGAATATGGATATATAATGGTTAAATATGTCTTTCCTCTTACAAAATAGGATCCATGCTTTCAACAATCTCTTATTTATTGGAAAAGAATGGAAACTATATGGACAGTTATTTATAATGTTATTACAACAATTAAATACGGTGCACCACGTTATTTATTTAATTTAATTTAATTTTTGGATTCAATTACATACAACAATATTGTGAAACAAAACTGTTCACTCTCATTTGACGTCATTATTTTATGCCGTTTATTTTATGATCCAAATAGGCAAAGTGCGCAAGGCGTAATCTATTACAAGTGATTTGTGAATAAAAATAAATAAATAATGCAAAACGTCCTTGGTGAGAATCGAACCTGAAAGTTTATTTGAAATAATTGAAAATCGAATGAAATAATTAGCCTAAATGTTGATTAGGAGCTTACAAAATGTATTATATCAAAGCAACCTTGATTATACAAGCCATAATCTAAGAAACGAAGCTTTTATAAGGGAATTAGAAACGAGGAAAACACCAAAATTTCCATAGTAAAATACATAAAACATATGGGAAATCACTTTTTTTCCTAAGACAAATTTGTAAATGAAAACGTTGCAAATTCTTAATTATGATTTCTGAAATATTTTCATAAATGTTTGAATTTCAACATATATAAATCTCGTTTAAGTAAATCGTTTTCACTTTCTTGTAATAATTGATTTATTTAAACCAAAATATAAAAAAAAGTTCATAACAACAGCTTTCTGGTCAAATTAAAAAGAAAAGCTTACTACAAATCGTGTGCATTAAGTCAATATATAATACAATTATATATAGTCAATACATAATATCTTAATTATACATTCAATTATACATAGATGGCAGTGGGTAGTAAACATTTTGAAAAATCGTAGCAAAAATTGCGACCTGGGGAAATTTGAGTTCAAAAATTGTAGGAAAAGCAAAACAAATTCAGAAAATATTAAGAACGTGTCATAATTGTGTGATTAAATAAATTTTTTCGTATTTCTCTGCCAACAATTATAGACATCTAACGGACACTAGTAAAACTAAAGATAAATTTAGCAAGTAATATTTTAATTTGTCAGAGCCAACTTTGATGTATTTTTCAAAATGAAAATTTGATAAATATATTTTAGAAATAATTTAATTTTAAAATTTCTGCAATTAATATTTACTTAATACCAATATACCCTTCTTGTATATTGCTGCTAAAGATATGTAGAACACTTTTGTATAAACATTTTGTAACATTTTTGCTGTTTTCATTGAAAAACTTGAAGCTAAAAAACACCGTTTTTACTATGGATTCCTATGGAAATCAGTGAAAAGTTATACCACTAAAAAAGTTTCTAAAAAATACGTCATAATGATTATGGCTCTATACTCTAGAAGGCTCTGATTATATTCATTGATTTACAATAATTGACGACTGGTTAAGTTGAAAAAGCGCTTTAAGCGGGCGATATTGAACTAAGCAAACGCTGTAAACAAATATTTGATTATGAAGTTATTTGGAAATAGAGTCTATTTCATTTTAATTTTTATTAATTAAAATTGTAATGATTGGAAAATCTAATAAATCCATTATGTTGTTTAAAGTGTGATTTTTATATATTTGATTAATTTAGACAGTTTTATCATTTTAAATACCAGAAATTTGTGCTTAAAAATTGTAGAAATTTGCAGAAATCTAATGTTACTAAAATCATAAATATTTTAGAAATATTAATATTTAATATTTAAATGTGGTGTAATATAATTTCAAAAATATATAATGACTCAAAAATAAAAATGAATTATAACGGTACTCCGTGAATATTGATCCCATAGAGTTTTTACTCAAATTATATTTTTTTTTATCCAGATTAACCATCTCCCCCAATTTCAAAATAATTGCACACCTTGCCCCCGTAAATGTGTTTTTTTGTCCGATTTTGCGTGGGATGGCTGACAGCAGGAAATTAAAACGAAGCGGCCAGAATTCATCAACCGAAAAGAAGTTGGGTTCGATCAAGACGACGCCAGACCGCCCTGTAACGGTATCATGAAATCCGGTACCGGTAGGATTTTGACGGAAATCACCCGGTTTCACAAAAACCGGTATCATAAATACCGCTTTCGATAGCGATTTTCCTTAAAAAAAACCCCAAAATTTTCAAACCAAAAATTAATTAATGATAAAAATTAATTCGAAAATGTTTATTCATTAAAAAACCATTCATTAATTTGTAGTAATTCTTATTAGAATAATTTATGTAATACTTCTAAAATATTGACGAACGTCATATAGAAAAACCTAATGGCCGATTTTATGAATGAATTGAATGCAAACAAAATAAAAATTAGATACCACGTAAATTAATTTTTTTTAATCAATTACAATAATGATCACATAATAATAATTAGTCCCTGTCAAGCACCATTTTAAAATAAATATTAAAACAATTTAACCCAAGTCAGTCGTAAACGTAATAAGAAACAGAAGTTTGTATTTTATTATTTTGGCAACTCCTTAGCAAAATATACAGCAACTTACACCGAAACTATATAAATACTGAACGAAAAATTGCTTAATATTTTTACCAACCGGATTTCATGATACGGTTTCTTTTCCGGTCGGTTTTGCTAGCGGTGACCTTTTATAAATGCCGGCATTTCCGACCGGATTTCATCATATCACCCCTGATCTTGCACCGTGACACTATCATTTGTTTCGTTCATTGCAGAACTCTCTTAATGGTGTAAAATTGACTTCAAAAGAGGCCTGTAAAGTTACTTAGCTCAATTGTTCATCCATAAAATACGTAAATTTTACAGTGTCGGGATAATGGTTTTATCAGAAAAGTTGCAACAAGTTGTGGACCAGCTTAATGAAGTTATAAAAAAATAAAAATGTGCGTTGGAAATTTGAGTAAAAACCGACGGAAACTTTTTAGACTATCCAGTATAGCGGTTTTAATTCTTTCATATACATACATAGGTAAATCAATATTAATATTTTGGGGTTAGCTTAGTACATTATTGCGCTGAAAACCTCAATTATACAATAATCTTCTATGCTATTATCTCAAAAATTGGCATTGTAGCTCAATCTTTTAAATTAAAATAATAATACAATATCGTGTATTAGCTTCGAAATCGAGTACGTGCTTTCTTCTATCCGAAGTGAATAGAAACAAACTGAAGAGTAGTTGAAGAAGCGTTCAATGCTTAAAAGTTAAACCAATATGTCTTATTTGTAATTTTTTTGTTTCTCTTGGAACACTCAACCAATAAAAATAGATTAAAGTTGTAAGATTTATCAAAGTCGTCATCGTATCTCGCCTGAGTATTATGTATAAGATTATATGTCGCATTTCATTAGAAGGATTTTATTTTTCCATCCTTTAATTTTCCAGAAAACACATTTCCAGAAAAATAGATAACATAAAGATAATAGAAAACTATTGAACCTCAAGTTTTATGGTAGATATATCATAAAGATTTGTGCCTTTACGTTCCTATCTATACATTTACTTGAAATTTATCTATAATATAAATAATATTGTGCGGTTGGTAAAATAATGTTCCTGTATATGTACACTGTATTGTGTGATCACCACACACAATCATCATTAAAATTATATTCTTGAGAAAAAACGTTATTAGGATATGTTTAAAATTATTAGAGTAAGGTACTATTGTATTAACAATGGGGCCGAAATGATTTGATGAAAAAAATGGCGTTGTCCGTACACATATTGTTTATAAAATTGAACAATTGGGAATCAGTAACGTAGACATGTAAAAATACTTATTTTAATTGACCTAATAAATTCTCGAGTTTTTCGAATTAAATACGACAAGCATAAAGAAAACTCCGTTTTAAATAGAACAAACAAATAACTTTTCAATAATAGATAACACAGATTCGGTAACAAATAATGTACCATTATTTGATGTTAGTACAATGTTAAGAAGTTGTACAAATAAAACATAAAAATACTTTGCAAATTTCATATTAACCTCAATATATTTATTCTATATTTCTTGGTTTATTTGTGTATGTGTCTTACATCAATCCTTAAATCGAATGAAGCAGAAAAGAACAAAAGGAAAAGAAAATCAAAGATTTCTTTTGTATTTTGTGCTGTTTATTTTGGTTTTTGATTGGTTGCTGTTTTAATTTTCAGTTGGTGAAATTATTCCAGTTCAACTGATTCAGTCATTGATTTGATTAAGATTGAGGTGCGATACTGTACGGTTAAATATTTTTATTAGTTAAAGAATCCGTTTTATTTTTTCAGCTAGAAATAATGAAATTTTGGTAGTGTTCTGTTCGAACTGGCTAGTGGTATTATCGTAACTTATGTAATAATAAGAAATTATATATTAACAAACTAGAGGATATTTTGCCAAAAACCACAGATCATTTGTACTAATGGACTTCTTCATTACTATAAAAACTCAAAAATTTCTCAACGACAAAAATTTAACATTTTTATATAGAATACCTTCTAATTTTCTTTACCATTAAACGTAAATTTGTAAGATTTAATAGTGCCTAGAATCAGTGTACCTCCCTGGAATATTATTTGGATTATGTGTCTTAATAATATGCCAATAGTATATTATTAAGATATTTAAAAAGAAAATACAGTCGTTGGCCAAAAAACTTGCGCGCCTATTGAAACGACATAAATATTTGTTTTAAAAGTCGATTACACTGTTTAAAATTTAAAAAAATATGTGCAGTTTTCTGGCTAGAGTAGTATAAGATTGTTGCCCAGTTTCAATACCAGCGGTTGCGGCAGATTTTACTTTGTCGCTGATGTCCTTTCCACCCATTTTTTTCAAAAACATACAATTTGGTAATGTTATACAAAATTTCACTTTAACACCACTGTACGTAAGATAAAAATTTTAAATTGACCTCAAAATATGACGAAATATCACGTAAACAAAACATAAAGAAAGCGAATTTTTATTGTTGACCACACACTTACAATCGTGAGCCAAAAAGTTTGCGCGACTCCATCTTTTCAACGTTTTTAAATAAAATTACATTTTGTTTTCCCTTCTTCTTTAAGTTTGCTTCAACTTTTCTTTATACTATCTCCGTGCTCTTGTTTATACGTGTGTTAAATGCCCGATCGCTTGAGCGTGGCTACACGTGATTTTTTTTACAGAGATCGGGGTATGACTCGTTGTTTTTTAAAAGTGTAGAGAGTAAATGTGAACCATTAAAAATCTGTTTATATAAAAAAAATCGTTTTTTTGTGTTTTGTTTACGTGATAATTTGCAATATTTTGAGGTAAGTTTAAAATTTTTATCTTACGTACATTGGTGTCAAATTGAAATTGTTTATAACATTACCAAATTCTATGTTTTTGAAAAAATGGGTGGAAAGGAAACCAGCGACAAAGTAAAATCTGCCGCAACCGCTGTTATTGAAACTGGGCAACAATCTTATACTACTCTAGCCAGAAAACTGCACATATTTTTTTAAATTTTAAACAGTGTAATCGACTTTTAAAACAAATATTTATGTTGTTTCAATAGGCGCGCAAGTTTTTTGGCCAACGACTGTATGTACCCAATTACCATTTTGTGTACTTAGGCTTTATTAAGAGGAGGTTAGGACAAAACTAAGGTGATTTTCTTGATTTTTTTTTTCATAGAAGGAAGTAAATAAACAAGTTAAGGCTTTTGATACTTATTTATTGAGTTTTAAAGTACAAAATTTGTTTGTTTTTTTAAATAATAACGGTAATTGTTTATACGTGTTGTAACGTGACCGTCTCAAAAAAGAGTGACTTACCGATCCTCTATAGCACTTGTAAAAGTTTTCTGAAATCAAAAATCCATATATTTTTATAAAATATATAATATTTATCGGAGGTTGTACCAACAATATTAATATAAAGTCTAAAATATTACAAAAATGGCGGACGCCATTTAGGGCCATCGCCATTTATCGCTCTTTAAAGTGCTATAAAAAAACCAGCAACTATCTGCATTTAGGTTTATCCTCTAATAAATTAAACGAACTTCAAAAAATAAAAATTGAGGTGTGGCCAACACATGACTCTCTTTTACGAACAGCGAATTTTGAGAAACTCATTATGCAAATTTCTTGCAATTTTTGTTGTTTTTTCATATTTTTTTATATAATTTTTTAATTCTTTTTAAATTTTATTTTATTTTTATTTGTTTTCATTTTTTGGAAACATTTTGTATTAAGTGGTTGTTTGTAAACTTTATACTTTTTAAGATATTTGCAAAATAAATTTTCTGGTATCTTCAAAATTCACTGGTATCTCCCAATTTATCAAAAAAGCCTAAATCTGAAATTTCAGTTCGAAAATGTCGTGTCCGTCCTTCCGTCCGTCCTTCCAGTCGCACATTTTTATTATTTTTGTTTTGCCTTCCATTCCACAAATATTGATAGTTTTGATCGAAATTTTGTACAATAATAGATTTTAGTAATAAGCAGTTTGTGTTAACTTTTAAGTCCATTCGAGTATAGAATAGAGGGGGTTGCAGTGGAAGAGAAAACTGCCAAACAGATTTTCTCAAGAACGGGACCGACGATTTTTTGTTATGTTGGTGACAAATTTGACAATTCATCATCTACTTGTTCACAAAATTTGAAGTCGATTGAAGCATTTTAACAAAAAGGAGTAATATAAATTGGTTTATCTGTTTACCGAGGTAATCTCAAACTTTTCGAAGAAATATTATTCTACAGTTAATACACTTTGCAAATTCTAACAATTGTTCCCTAGGTGGCTTTAAGATAAAATGAATAGATTACCATATGTAATATGAAATTTAAATTTCTAAATTTACCTAAAATACTTTGCTGGTGGCAAATAATATCGTCAACATTTAAAAATAATTATATCTAGTGAGCTTTTAAATATAGCAAGATATTCCCGTTTCTATGACATTAATATTTCTGACATTAACATTTCTGTGACGTTTTATTGACATTTTAATGATTGAAATTTCATCGACATGTTGATCGATATATTATTTGTGAATTGTTTTAATAAAATCGCCTTTCAAGGTATTATTTCTGAATAATACATTCTCTTGGTATTCAAAGTCGTATATAAATCATAATAGCAAATTACTATGGGAGGCTTTAAAATAATACCACGCCACTAGAGTGGCGCAGGTTTAGGAGAGCTGGAAGATATATAAAATGAAATGCTATATGACAAGGAGGTGGGATTCGGTAACAAATGATAATTAACGTTAATTGTGATATTGTTTGTGTTTTATTATTTTGTATTTTCGAATGGTCCACAGTGATGCTCCGTCCAGATTGCAGCACTGAGTAAAGAATTATATCGGCCAATTTGACGTTGCTCAGATAATATTGTGATCTGAACTAACAGCACAAATTTTAAGAAAATAAATTTTTGAACATTTTGGATACTCTCTGAATGGAGTAAATTAAATTCTTAAGGACTTTCAACGGTATACTAGATATGTATAACTGGCTCAAATTGTTAAAGGTCAAAGATGAAAAATGGCGAATAGGACTTTGATTGCTGCTCAACGTGTGTCAGTTCTAAATAATTTAGCATTATTTGTGGATCTGTGATTTGGCGCTATGATAGTAGAAGATTTAAATTGTCGTGATTAATTGTGATATTGGGGAAGAGGTCTCCAAATTTAAGAAAAGCCGTGCCAAAAATAACGAAAAATGTTTGTAAAATATAAATGGTTGGTTTGGTTTTCTTTAACGGATGCTGTATGGGAAAAGAGACGTCCGAGAGTCGGAGAGACCCAATTTTTTTATTTTTTGGAAACATTTTGTATTAGTAGTTTCTTAGTGTGGCCACTTCCGGTTGACCGATTTGGAGTAAAATTCACTGGGACCTCTCATTTTATCAAAAAAGCTTAAATCTGAAGTTTCAGTTCGATTGGTTAAGCCATCTGGGCTGTAGAGAGGACACAGACTGACAGACAGACAGACAGACAGACGGATAGACTAACAGACAGTCATCATTTTGAAACTCACTTTTTCGGACTCAGTGGACCTCAAAACAGATAAATCTTCAATAATCTCAAGATCGAAAATTTTCATGATTACTATACTTTATTTTACTTACGTAAAAGAAAGTAAAAATAGTGATACATACATTGAGTAGTTTTTGAGTTATCGTGGAGACAAATATAAAAAACATCGTTTTTCAGGAAACGCATTAAAGATTTTGTTAACGATTTTTTTGAGTTGATGCGTAAAAAGGTACACATTTTAATTCGTTTTATCTTAATTCATTTTCCAAGTGAATAAAGAAAGGCATATTTTGATTCATTTTTGAAAATATTTTTAAATCATTTTCAAAACGAGTTAAAAATGCTTAGGTTCAGTGTATTTGCAAAAGTCCAAATTTTCCACAAACAAATTTAAAGGTCAATAAATTTTAGTTTTATATATTTTCATTAATGAAAGCAATAAGAAATTTTGCTTCGTTACATACGATACTCAAGCAATGCTGCACGCAAAACCAAAACTGTTGACGGCTGCGATCTGCTAGTATCTATTTTGGAATATATTTTCTATTCTACCGTGGAGTTCCAACAAAAGTTATTCCTGTCAACCGAAGTTTTAAAACGCCGCCTAATTTGATAAAAAAAATGGTCAGCAACAACCGTTCGGCCACTAAATATTTATAGGTGAGCTCGAGGAGCATTCTTTCTTCTTGGTTGGATTCTCTCTGTTGTTCCAATTCTTTTCCTATGTATAAAATGCCTTTACAAGGATAATCGCTACACGATTTATAGGCCCACCATATTTTCACTCCATTTCTTGCTGGCTTGGACGGAATTTACTGGTTGAATTTTGTATTTCCTTTTTATGGTAAGGGCTGCTCACCAGTTCAATCATTTGCAAAACATTTTCCAATTCAATTAGGAAAACACAAATAAATATACATCCACAAAATAATACTGTATTCTATAGAGCACGAAATACATTTTTTTTTCAAAAAAGCTAAAAATTCGTATGGTAAAACTGTTAAGGTTTACGCAGACCTAATCGTGTACAAGGCGTATAGAAATAGTTTTTTTGTTTTTTTTTTTTGCATGGGTATCGATTTTTTTTTTTTTTTTATGACCAAATCTAAGAGAAAGTGTTGATTGAGGAATTCATGACACTTCATAAAGATGTCAGAAAAAACACTTTTAAAATTCAGAAAGGTCAGACCTTTAAATGAACAGAAAGGTTAAGATTGTTTTTATTTTTTCATGTTTTCTATAAATCGTATATTTTTGAAATATTTGCAAAATAAATTTTCTGTTTCACGGAATCTGGGAGCTGGGACCCCAAAATTTATGTAAAAAGTTTAAACATGAAGATTGGTTAAACCGTCTGGCTACAAACTGACAGACATATATACCAACGCACCGCACTTCGAAATCCGATTTTTCGGACTCAATAGCTGCATTTCTTGACGCATTAGTGATCCGGATCAGATCAAAGTTTACATTGAAAACAACAACAAAAATTAAATTTTTGTTGCTATTTTCAATGTAAACTTTGATCTGATCCGGATCACTAATGCGTCAAGAAATGCGGCTATTATTACACACGTAAAAGAAATAAAAGGTGAAATTTATGAATTTAAATGTTTTCTTTTAATTTTTTGGAATTTGTATTAGTGATTTTTTGTAAACACATTTTATATAGATTTGATTATGACAATAAAAAGTCTTTTGTGGGTGAATTTGAAAATTCTCGCTTTACTGAAGATTGCCCAAATCACAGAGTTTTTCCCGGGATGTGACATAGGCCATTAGTTAGCTTAAGGAGTGTACTTTAATCTAAAATTAGTAAGATTTGATTATGGGTCATAATCAAATGTTACTAATTTTAGATCAAAGTACACTCCTTAATCTAACTAATGGGCTATGTCACATTTACATCCCGGGAAACACTCTGTGATTTGGGTAATCTTCAGTACAGCAAACCACTAAAATCCATAAACTAAAAAGAAAATTCAACAATTTTCACATTCCCGACAAAAGACTTTTTATATTTATTTAATATTTCTAAAATTGTTTTTTGCTTTATATTTTATAATTAAGTTGTTAATTATTATTTAATTTATTTCTAATAGGAATTGTATGGCCTAAGTAGTGTATATCCATTGCACCAATACATACACATGTTTGTTTTTTGTTGAAAACTTCACGCCCGTACTTTCATTGTTCTTTTTTTGTTTTGTACGGGAATGTATTGTAACCACATTAAGATGTTAGCCATACTTTTTTTTTCTTATCTGATCAAGGTCTACAGGTCTGTCTTTGTTTCATGAAAATCGGATAAGTACCTTCGACTTAATACTTGTTAACAGATATAAATTGAGGGGATATATGGCATCTCTCTCGCTCTAGCGCTTTGCTTGAGTTGAGATGCCTAAAACTAACATAAATGCCTAAAATATTGTTTACCTTTTTGTTGGTTTTGATACAATATACCCATTATTTTATAGGATTTGTGTAAAGAGCGAACGTTACGGCTTGTATAAACATTTTTGTTGGTTTTGGTATATCATATTATACTAAAATTGAATGTGTATTAGTTAGTCAGCACATTCAGGCTACTCGATTTTAGTATAAAATGATAACTGATCACTACCATTGGCCTGTGCGCCGCGCCGCTGGAAGTGGTCCAATATGAGTTTATACTATTTTGTTTACACGTACTTACATATAGAGCTTTCTAGCCTTCCCGTGTGTATTTGGGCACTTTACTAGTATACAAATATAGGGTATTTTTTTATATCTTAGGTGTTTGTAGGTGCTGTATGGCTTGTATAGACATTTTTGCTGGTTTTGGTTTAACCCAAATCGCAGCAAATGTGAGTAGACCAGTTAAATCTAAATGCAAACAACATTTTGATCGTAACCAAATTGGTTTAGATAGGATAAGAAAAGCAAAAAACAAAATTATTTTCACCAATGTAGTTACATCTCGTTCTAACCTTCATTAAAGGATTTTCATCAACGCAACTACGCAATTTAATTAATAAGATGTCCAACGCTGCTAATCCAATCACGCAGATACCATCTGTATATGCGAAAGCCTAATTGATGAGTATCGGCGGCAGAGTAACTCGATATCGAATACCGGAGCTAATCGCAAAAATTCTCGTTAACTTGTTTAGAAGTTTAACACAACATTATGACTTCTTTACTATATATAATATATATTAGATATCCCAACATAAACACAGACCCTGCCGATTGATGAAGTCATATTCTTGTTTAAAATCATGGAACATTTGGTGCAAATCACGAGATGTTTTTTAATATTTAGAAAAAAACAGTGTTGAAGCGTGTGCTTCCTCGATTTTTTTTATAATGAATCTTTTATCTAATCTTAAAAGATACATACATGATGTGCTCACCAGAAAATAATTTTTAATTTCAGTATTCTGAACCAGACTGAAATGTTGATTTTGAGAGTCTAAAATTTGGTGTTGTTCTTACTAATTCTTTCTCTCCAAACTTAAATTTTGATGTTTGAGTTAAATTGACTCATTTCAGGCAAAATAGCATATCCAGTAATCTAGTGTTAAAGCAAAAATTGTAGTTGTAATTTTTTACAACAAAAATGGGTGAAATCATCTAAAAAATAATGAGCTTATTAAAATGTGTCTCTACTAACCGTCTTTCTTCTATTAAAGGTTAGATGGAACCTTAGTAAAAACAATTTAAATTGGGTGGAGTTTCAGGTTTTGGGTTCCAAAATGAATTGCCAAAAACTTGTTCGGCTTGAAACATCTGATATTCTTATCTGTGTTTATAACATAACGGAAAAAATATTTGTTTGGTTTGAAACACAAACTTGTAACGGAAACGAAATTTTAGAGTATGACTAAAACTGATACCATAACGATTGAGAATTTTTTCGTTTTGCTAACACTGGAAAAAAAAACAACGAGCTAGTTCATGCTCGCATTTTTAAAATTAACAGCTACTCAAAATCGTATGAGTTTTTTGAATTCTAGTTTTTGTAAACGCTTATTATGGTTATTTTAGTTGCAAACAAATCATGATATGAAATCGACAAAATTTACAAAAAAATCATGATATGAAATCGATTACGGAGATTTCAAAATTGAAATAAAACGTAAAATGGAATAACTCGAATTGTGCCGTTATACCTTGTGGCCACAGAAATATCTATTGAATCATCAGGCCATTTCGATTAGGCTGAGAAACTTGTTCCCGTTTAAATTACGTTACATTTTTGGGTTAAAGAGTCAATAAATTATTCTATTTTGGGTTTGGAGGTTGGAACCTTATTGACATCTGAGTTCTGTTAAGTTGATCACCTAAACCTACCATGCACGTTTTAAAATATTCCATTACTCATACACGGCAATCTTGTTCAATATTCCATATTTAGACTGTATAGTACATGGTGGTCACGGAAAATTCGCTAAACAAAGCAAAATGGCATCACTTTGTCATTGATCAGTTTGCAATAAATTTAATTAATTCGGATAGCAATTCTATAAGGGTGTAAGACAGTAGCGCGAAATCAGCAGGAGACATTTTAATAACCAGGCATACCGATTAAACAATTTTAAAATTATTATTTATTAATGTATATGTGCTCTTTCAAAACCAACACAAATGTCTTATACAAGCCATATTATTGCCATACAAACACAAAATAAAACCTACTATTTCTGTAAGTATTAGCGTCATAGTACCGTATAATCTTTACATACTTTGATTTTGAATTGTAGTTTGTATCAAAAACAATATAAAATAACACTAAGGCTGGCGACACACCAAATTAGTCAAAACGTTTTTGCTTTGAATAGGCAAGACGATTTGCCTAAACATAGCCCACATACAATCAAACAAATTGTTTTTAGTCAAATTGTCTCGTGTTGCTTTATAGGTTGGTGTGAATTGGTTTGATAAAATGAATACAAAATGTTGCCAGCAAAATAAGAAAAAAATATTTCCCATTAACAAAATACGATTAAAAAAATATTAAATAAATTAAACAATTTTAATTAAAAATATTAGTTTTGCTAAAAATATTAAATTCCTATTTATTTTGATAATATTTATTTCTTGCTTTATAAAACAGCGACCACGAAACGACGTCAAACACTGTTTTTTCTTGACTCAAACAGTTTTGGCTTGTTTTGCTTTGTTTTGTTTCAGTGTGAATTAACCTATTTGTTTATACGCCATGGTCGCCTTCAATCATGTTTCATTAGTCAAATTTGACTAAAGACAATTTTGCTTTATTATGTGTGCATGGACCCATAAGGCACAATAGAATGTTTGCCGTTCTATGTTTTATGAAACAAAATGTTTTACGTTTAATTGTTTTGTCTGATTCAATGTGCATAGCCCTATCCAATCGTATATATTTTGACCGCCAGGCGCTTTAAGACAAGAAAAAAACGTTTTGACTAATTCGGTGTGTTTCCAGCCTTAGGGTGGAAACACACCGAATTAGTCAAAACGTTTTTTTCTTGTCTTAAAGCGCCTGACGGTCAAAATATATACGATTGGATAGCGCTATGCACATTGAATCAGGCAACACAATTAAACGTCAAACATTTTGTTTCATAAAACATAGAACGGCAAACATTCTATTGAGCCTTATGGGTCCATGCACACATAATAAAGCAAAATTGTCTTAAGTCAAATTTGACTAACGAAACATGTTTGAAGGCGATCAAGGCGTATAAACAAATAGGTTAATTCACACTGAAACAAAGCAAAGCAAAACAAGACAAAACTGCTTGAGTCAAGAAAAAACAGTGTTTGACGTCGTTTCGTGGTCGCTGTTTTATAAAGCAAGAAATAAATATTAACAAAATAAATAGGAATTTAATATTTTTAGCAAAACTAATATTTTTAATTAAAATTGTTTATTTTATTTATATTATTTTTAACAAATTACGATTAAAAAAAATATTAAATAAATTAAACAATTTTAATTTTTTTTAATTAAAATTGTTTAATTTATTTATGATATCTAATATTTTTTTTTAATCGTATTTTGTTGATGGGAAACATTTTTTCTTATTTTGCTGGCAACATTTTGTATTCATTTTATCAAACCAATTCACACCAACCTATAAAGCAACACGAGACAATTTGACTAAAAACAATTTGTTTGATTGTATGTGGGCTATGTTTAGGCAAATCGTCTTGCCTATTCAAAGCAAAAACGTTTTGACTAATTTGGTGTGTCGCCAGCCTTACACTTACAGAAATAGTAGGTTTTGGATTTAATAATATGCGTGCGTCACAGAAATAATATGGCTAGTGTAAAGACATTTGTGTTGGTTTTAGCTCTTTCCACAACTCGCGTATGTAAGTATGTGTGTATTTTCTCTTTTTTTTTTTTTTTTTTTTTCGCTGGCGCTACATCCCATAGAGGGATTTGGCCGCTTCATTGTGAAGTTTCGTAATCATTTTTTTAACGGATAATGAGTGATTAATTCATGGATCCTTACATTAACCAGCCGTGATTTTTTCACCACCCGCTGGGAATCGAACCCGGGACCTCCGGAGCTTAAAGCAAGCATGCTAACAACTGTGTCACCGGGGCACTTTCTCTTTAGAACAATATAATTAACCAATTTTTTCACAAAGAAACTTAAAAAACAAGAAAACTTATGACAGCAAGAAAAATTAGTAACGAAGTGAGGTTACATATTACATTATCACGACTCCGTGATTACGGAATTCGGTTTGTTGATGGATGCGTTTGTTCAACGAAAAAAAATGTACGATCCAATATTTTCCCGCCCCGGTGGCGCAGTGGTTAGCATACTTGCTTTAAGCTCCGGAGGTCCCGGGTTCGATTCCCGGCGGGTGATGAAAAAATTACGGCTGGTTAATGTAGGATCTTTGAATTAATCACTCATTATCCGTTAATAAAATGATTACGAAACTTCATAATGAAGCGGCCAAATCCCTCCATGGGATGTAGCGCCAGCGAAAAAAAAAAAAAAAATATTTTGCTGACCGAATTTTAGCTTGCCGGCCGACGAAACACTAAAATGTATTTTAAATTTTTAATGAATGAAAATTTGACAATTTTAACTAATTTTGTTAAATAATTGATGGTTTTAACAAATTCGAACTCCTTTTTCATAGTTTTGATATAATATTTTTTCAAATAAGATTAAAATTTGGCTATGTTGGTTAAAAAATTTGTTCTGATGTCTTGCATGTGACAATGCCTTAACTTTAAACATATTAAAGGCATTGCCCCATTCACAAACGGCAAACCGGTATTTCAAACCGTCAAATTCAATTATTGGCCAAATTGTTTGTTTTTCAAAATAAAAATTATTAAAAAATAGTTCTAATCTATAAAATTCACCTTATTCTAAGAAAATTTTATTAAAATTGATTTAATTTCATTCAAAAAATTTCAATTATATATTTTGACGGACGGATTTTTGCTTGACGGCCGGCAAAACTTAAAATTGGAGCTTTTTGAATAAAATTAAATCAATTTTAATAAAATTTTCTTAGAATAGGGTGGAACTTATAGATTCGAACTATTTGTTAATAATTACTTCGGTCTAAAAAGACCAAAGTATTGAAATCCTGTCAAAAATGACGAAAAATTTGGTTGGTCCAAAACCACTTTTCTCGACGTTTTGAAAGTTCCTGAGACTGAAAATGCAAAAAAAAAAAATGTCCGTCCGTCTGTCTGGATGTCTGGACCCATTATATCTCGAGAATGGCTTGTCCGATTTGGATTTTTTTTCCGCCAATCTGTTTCTATGGTCAAGGCGGAGATTTGAAAAGCTTTTGGAGGCTTTACGTCAAGGGGGTGGGGTACTTGCCATACGAATTGACCCAAAATACCTGCTTTTACAAATATTTACGACTTTTTATATATGCTTATTTGATTATTGGATTGGGCATTGAATTGGGAATTGATTTGAAGGTTAAAATAGGGGTCAATTTGCGCGTTGAGTTGAAGTTGAGTTGGCGTTGAGTTGGGGTAAGATTTGGATGTAGTGAATAGTTAACACATTTTTTATATGATGGAACTTCCCTATTTATCAACCGATTATTATGAAATTTGACATGTGTGTTGGAAATGGGATTCTAAAATGAGTCTTGGATGAAGTTTTAGAATATGGCCAAGAATGATGGAACTTGACTATTTCTCATCACATGTGCGTTGAAAATGGGATTCTAAAACTGTTTTGGATGAAGTTCTGCAAAATGGCCAAGTATCATGGAACTTGTCTATTTCTCAACCGATTATTATGAAATTTGATATGTGTGTTAGGAATCGGATTCTAAAGTGAGTTTTGGATAAAGTTCTGGAATATGGCCAAGCAGGATGGAACTTGCCCATTTCTCAACCGATTACTATGAAAATCGACATTTGTATTGGAAATGGGATTCTAAAATGTTTTTTGGATGAAGTTGTGGGATTTTAAAATGATCTCTGGATGAAGTTCTGGAATATGGCCAAATATGATGGAACTTGTCTATTTCTAAACCGATTATTATGAAATTTGATATGTGTGTTAGGAATCGGATTCTAAAATGAGTTTTGGATAAAGTTCTGGAATATGGCCAAGCAGGATGGAACTTGCCCATTTCTCAACCGATTACTATGAAAATCGACATTTGTATTGGAAATGGGATTCTAAAATTTTGTTTGGATGAAGTTCTGGGATTTTGAAACGATTTCTGGATGAAGTTCTGGAATATGGCTAAATATGATGGAAACTTATCTATTTCTCAACCGATTATTATGAAATTTGATTTGTGTGTTAGAAATGTGAATCTAAAATGAATTTTGGATGATGTTCTGGAATATGGCCAAGTATGATGAAACTTGCCCATTTCTCAAACGATTACGATGAAATTCGACATTTGTATTGGGAAAGGGATTCTAAAATGTTTTTTGGATGAAGTTCTTGAATTTTGAAATGGTCTCTGGATGAAGTTCTGGAATATGGCCAAGTATGATGGAACTTGTCTATTTCTCAACCGATTGTTATGAAATTTAGATGTGTGTTAGAAATGGGATTCCAAAATGAGTTTTGGATGAAGTTCTGGAATATGGCTAAGTATGATGGAACTTGCCCATTTCTTAACCGATAACGTTTAAATTCGACATTTATATTGCAAATGGGATTCTAAAATGTTTTTTGGATGAAGTTATGGGATTTTAAAACGATTTCTGGATGAAGTTCTGCAATATGGCCAAGTGTGATGGAACTTGTCTATTTCTCAACCGCGATTATTATGAAATTTAATTTGTGTGTTAGAAATGGGATTCTAAAATGAGTTTTGGATGAGGTTCTGGAATATGGTCAAGTAGGACGGAACTTGCCCATTTCTCAACCGATTACGATGAGATTCAACATTTGTATTGGAAAAGGGATTCTAAAATGTTTTTTGGATGAAGTTCTTGGATTTTAAAACGATTTCTGGTTGAAGTTCTGAAAGATGGCCAAATATGATGGAACTTGTCTATTTCTCAACTGATTATTATGAAATTTGATTTGTGTGTTAGAACTGGGATTCTAAAATGAGTTTTGGATGAGGTTCTAGAATATGGCCAATGATGGAACTTGCCCATTTCTCAACCAATTATGATGAAATTCGACATGTGTTTTGGAAATGGGAATCTAAAATGAGTTTTGGATGAAGTTCTGGAATATGGCCAAGTATGATGGAACTCGCCTATTTCTCAAAGGATTATTATGAAATTTGACATGTGTGCTAGAAATGACGATTCTAAAATGAGTTTTGGATGAAGTTCTGGAATATGGCCAAGTATGATGGAACTTGCCTATTTCTCAACCGATTACGTTGAAATTCGAAAAGAGTGTTGGAAATGGGATTCTAACATGTTTTTTGGATGAAGTTCTGGAATATGGCCAAGTATGATGGAACTTGGCTATTTGTCAACCGATTATGTTAAAATTTGACATGTGTAATAGAAATGGGATTCTAAAATTAGTTTTGTATCAGGTTCTAGAATATGGCCAAATATGATGGAACTTGTCTATTTCTCAACCGATTATAATGAAATTCGACATATGTCTTGGTCTTGGAAATGGGGTTCTAAAATGATTTTTGGACGAAGTTCAGGAATATGGCAAATTATTATGGAACTTGGCTATTTCTTAACCGATTATAATGAAATTTGATATGTATATGGAAATGGGAATATTTGATATGTGTGGAATATTGCCAAGTAGGATGGAACTTCGCTATGCCTTATATCATTAAATTAGCCATGTGTTTTGGGAATGGAATTCTAAAATAATTTTTTATAAAGCTCTAGAATATGGCCAAGTATGATGGAACTTGGCTATTTCTTAACCGATTATGATGAAATTTGATATGTGTGTTGGAAATGGGATTCTAAAATGAGTTTTTGGATAAATTTTTGGAATATGGTCAGTTAAACGGTTAGAAGTATCAGTATAATTTGTTATACTACTTTCGGTATAAAGTTCTAGAATTCGATTTTTCGTTTTAAATTGGATGCCTGTGTCCATGTTACTGAAGCTTTTGACCTGTTTGGCTGTTGTTGTATAAGTAAATATATGTTGGTTAAAATATAAGTCAATAATGTCAAAACTGTCACACCAACTTTATGACATTATTGAAGATAACAAAGACCGAAGTGCTGATCCCCTCGTGAGGTTTCAGCCCTTTATACTTTTCATATTGCAAAGTGAAGCAACTTAGCCAAAAATTGAGTTTGACGGTTTTAAATGCCGGTTTTCCGTTTTGCATGGGGCAATGCCTTAAACATGCAAATTATCGAAAACTGTAATCTTTCATGTGAATTTTGGTACAAGAAAATTTAACTCAAAAACATTCAAATTTGCATTAGCAAATGAATGATTTTTAGTGATTATTTAGTCTCTTTAGTAATGAAGTAGCTTAAAAGAAAAGTTTTTGAAAAAACTTTGTAATATCAACTCTATAATTAAATCATCTATCAACTAAAAGAGTTATTAAAAAAAATTTCAAAAAACTTTAAATGTGAATTATTGCAAAACAATGATTTTTCTTATACGCTACTTCATTATTAAAGATACGATTTAACGTGTATTTTATAAGGGAAATAGTTCCATTTTTTTGACTTGCTCGAGCAAATTTGCTCTACTGTGATTAAAAATGTTTCACTTCAAAAATATAAAAGATCAAAATATCTTAACTAACTACAAATTAAGTTGCTGGCTAAAATGAGAGTTGTCCTTCTCAAAACTTTTTAGGATAGAATTTAAAAAAAAACACCCCAAAATTATCTTTCATACTTACTCCAAAATACGCACAACAAAAAACTTCAAACCTGACCACAACGAAATCAAATACCGATGCAATTTAATTTCTTCAATAAACACACATTAATGTGCCCTAACAGCAAAATAAATATTAAAAAAAAATGTTGATCCCGTTAAGCTTCTAATCATATTGTATCACACAAAACGAAACCTTAAAGAATAACGCTTAAAACTTAAACAAAAAAGGCAAATTAAATATTAAAGCAGTATAATTTAAGAGAATGAACAAAGTTTTATAAAAACCAAAAAAAAAAAACTCCATTGCCTCCTCCGTACACAATGCGCGCACCATGAAGATTGCCTACAGAAAAAAAAAATTTCTTAATTATGAAACATTACGCAACAAAATTTTATTTCGCTCCTTTGAGAGAGTATCGTGTCGTGGCTAATTTAGAATGTTCTTTTACACAACGTCTTATAGTTGCACAAGTAAAAACAAATGTATGTAAATTCTAAAGGAGGTAGCGATAGCGAGAATTGATATCTTTTGTATTTCTTCGTATTCTTACGTGACAAATCTAAATACGTTTATTTTTTGCACAGTGTAAAACTTTGGAATTTTCAGAATAAAAAAACCCAAAACATTTTTCATATTTTTATCTACGTATGTGTATGCGTACCACACCAGAATGATTTCCATTTTGGCTGATATAAATATATGAAATATGACTTATTTGCATATACAACAGAAAAGAAAACTTGAAGAAAGTATAAAACAATCTTAAACCCTTATGTCAATAATATTATCGAGCGCGCCGAAAAAGCAAATTGGTGCTACCATAACCATACGTATGTGGGTTTTTATATTCTTATTGACGACTAATGCCTAGAAAGAGAGAGAGAGAGATGAAATGCGAACGAATGATTTATGTCTACAGTTTTATCGAAGGGCAGTACAGGAATATCGGATTAGTGTAGTTTTTGTACACCCACACTGCACGAGCACATCAGATTTGCGGTAAAAAAATGTATAAGATTTATCATAATTCATAATGTTTACATCGGAAAAATGTTAAATCATCTTGCTGTATTTTTTTGTTGAAATGATGTTGTTGTTTATATGTTTACTTATAGCTATACGCAATCACCATCCACTCTCATTTTTTCTGTACATTAATACCAGTGATTAGTTTACACTAATAAGGGGAACATCAAGGAATTTTACTAGATTTCTACCTTTGTTATTAAGACGTTTACCAAAATCAATTTGATTCATTATATTCTGTAGTTATGTAAAATTAATATTATTAGTTAATGTAATTAAAAGAAAGAAAACCATTTGAAGTAATTAGTGAAATTCAATCTACATTTCTAAGAAATTAATATTTTTTAAACAAGGTCTTTTCCAAATTGGACAATTTGTGTTTGTATTGTAGAGAAGTTAAACGTATTTATTCCTTACCAACCAAAAAGCAAAACTATGGTTTTTGAATTAAGCGGTACTAAGTTTGAACCATGTTAGTGATACAAACAAAAATAAACGAATGAACTAGAATATAAAAAGTAATGTGTACACCTTCTTGAAGTTCACCTGAGATTAGTACATTAATTAAGGAAAGAGAACAGTTTTTTAAGTTGAAAAGTAAATATCAGAATAATATTTTTCTTTTCCGTAAACCAGCACTTCACTAATACATATTAAAGTGTGCTTAGGATCAATATCCTGTTAGGAAATAAATGAATATTACATGGTTGTGAATGAATAAGGTTCCATCACATTTCATGATATCTTTGTACATGTGTTGTTCCATACGCTTTTTAACTATAAATTATTAAATAACCGTGCGTTTTCCGTGCTTTATACCGTTGACAGACTACGATTTAAATCCGGTTTAGCTAAACTCGTTTTCAATTACGGTAAAAATACACTTAAACTGTTATTATTTTCATAATATTTGTCAAACAAATACACCCCCATTACATCATTTTAGTCACTAAACTCAAAATAAAGCATAAATACCGTAAATCTAACTACGGTTAATCCTGAAAATTCACTAAATCGGATTTATTAAACCATAGCCTGTCTAGGACTTAATGGTTTTAATAGTGAATCTTAGATTAAACATATACCTACCGTCCGGCTCAAACAAACTAAACTTTGACTCGTTGCCCCAGAGGATTTTTTTCCAAAATCCCAATGGTGTATAGGTGTTGTTTTGTGAAGTTTATCCTTCGTTTTAAATTTTGTTAATAATGATTAATAATCCTACCTTCTCTTTTCGTTGTTTTTCGTGCTCGTTCTTTTCGGATCTTTTTACGAAATTCCCAGTATTATTATAGATTTCACTATTATTTTTGCCCATTTTCCAACTAAATAATTTACAAATTACATTATCAAATTTAACCTAACACAACGGTGCAATTTCTTCAAGCGATATCGTATAGGTCTTTATTGTACTCATTACAAACTCGACATTATAAACAAAAATAATTTAAGTAATTTTGGAGAAAAATCCACACATAAAGTTGTCTGACTGAAAGTTAAAGACTCTCAATGAACGTGTCTTGCCCATTTGTTTTCGCTGCTTTTGCGAAAGCTTCAGCCCACGTATTGTGTCCCCTTGTTTACATACATACATACATGATACATGGCTCAATCGGTCAATTCTATATACATATAGTTGAAAGTAGTTGCAATTCGTTATACTTACTTCCGATTTATTCAAGAACTTACGTAATTTATTAATTAACATTATTTTGTATGTTGAATATGCGCGCCTTATTTATTTATGATATCTCGGTAACAGATAAAGATATTTAGACGTTTAAAATAGGAGATGAGAGGGGATGATTGGTACTTTATGATGAATAGTTGGTGTTTACTTCTGAAATTCCCTAACAATACTGTAAAATATTGGAAACTCAAAAAACTCCTTTTTGTGCACTTTTAGGGTAGGATATCCCAAAATCTTGACGTAATAGGGCAATTCTGCTGTCAGATTCGAATTCAGCATCGAAAAATACGTCCGAAATGAATACCTTTGTTTCTGCAACTTTTTCATTATCGACCAGTGATGGTGCGGCATTGCCGACTTAGTTCATTATCAAAATAAACATACAAAGGTCTTATAGGTATAAATAATTTGAATAATACTAAAACGGACCACAGATGTTATAAATTATAGTACTGCCGATTATATTGCAAATTGTACAAACTCCGATAACCGCACGTTATAATTTTAAAATGAAATATAAAAATATTTAAACAATTCTCGCATGTATGTACATTACACACAGACATTAAAATAAATCGTTCATTCGTAAGCAACACGTTATTGGTGACCATACTGCCATCAGTTGTAATTGAATCGTCTGTGGCCCATTTTAGACTGTATCCCAAACCTATAATACATATTTTTTACTTCTACTTGTGGCTCAATTAGACACCTATTTTCTATGCCATATTCATTGCTTTTCTTTTAAAAATTACTAAAATATAGTATATTACTTTTTACACTTTCTGCCGTAGGCACTTGGCGAAACACACTTAATACACACATTTTTAAAATTTTTTTAAAAACACTTGTTAAATATTTCACAAAATTACAAAAGGTTTAAAAAATCACTCGATCGATTTCGGCTTATTAGGCCATCATCAGGAGTATCTACTAAACTGTAAAAATAAAAATGTAGTTATATATATATATATATATATATATATATATATATATATATATATATATATATATATATATATATATATATATATATATATATATATATATATATATATATCGTCGTCGTAGTTCTATCTTGGTGTAACCACCAACTTTTAGGTTTTGAGATATTCAGTTTTGAAGTTTGAAAAAACAGAACCATACAATTATTAAAACATAGGCCAATGATACTTAGACTAAACGATATATTATGATTTAGTTTAAGCTGTAAGTACAATAATTTCTCCGAGAATAGCTTTTTATTCGGGAAAACTCGGGAAATCGGTGTACACCTCAAAAAAAAATTTGGTGTATCTCCATTTTGGAATTTTGTTTTCTGGAGATAAACCAATTAGTGGAGATACCCCACGATAGAATGTTTAACAGACATTTTCATATCGTATGAAAATATGGGAGAAAATAATAATTATTAATAAATTAATAATAATTTTTTATTATTATTAAATTAATAATAATTTTTTTATGGAACGTATTAACTTAAAATATTTTTTTCTACGAGCGTGTCGAAAGTAGTACTTTCGACTATTATATTTTGTTTAAAATACAGCAGAAAAGGATGCCTCGCATAAATTGGGTTGCAATTTCATTACATAACGATTTCTCATTGCCGCACGATTTGTAAATTTTTTAATAGTATATTGTATAAAAAGTGAAGAAAACGAGTCATTGCAATACGAAAGTGAAATTTGCAGCCTGAGCGATAGCGAGGGCTGCAATCACTTGAGTATTGCAATGACTCATTTTCACACGAGTTATACACGCTATTTTTTCTACGATACAATAGCCCTGTAACATTTATAAATAAGTAGAAACATAAAAAATTACAAACTTGTACGGATCAACACAAATTTATTAAACCATTAAAACATTTGGGTTTTCACAAATCGTGTAGCAATATTAAGAAATCGTTGTGTAATGAGAATATTTCCACACGATTTTAGTATACGATGCAAAGGCTCCTTTTCTTATATAATTTAAATTCAAAAATCATCATCGAAAGCATAGGTTACTGCACTATCGTAGAAAAAACATATTATGTTCAATTATAACAATTATAATGAATATTTAGGCAAAAAAGGAAAGGAATCATTTATTAACTGTTTTATTAAGTCTTAATAATCAATTAGTAGTTAGTAATACAGTGGCTTTCTCAAATAATTGGAGGAGTATTCCTAAGGCAAATAATTTTTTATGCATTTTATGCACCTAAAAATAAAATATTAAATATGTATCTGGTACTAATGTTTAATTAAATTTATTAATTCAAAATATAATAAACCTTCTAATATTATTTATCAGTTTATCACAAACAAATACATCATAAATTTCAAATTCAGTCTCTTAATTATGATAATGTAACGTACGTTACTTAACGTAAAATAATTTAAATAAATATTATAAAATTGTTTATCAATTTCTGGCATATACATCAACATTGACCGTAGGTCCTTTCTCTTTTCCGGTGGCATTTTATAATTAAACTGGCTCGAATTTACAGTCGGTAATTTAAAAGCATTCTTTTTCACAATATTTTGTCGAGTGTTTTTAATTAATCCGCAGGTGATGATTTCGGAATTTCCATATTCTATTCTGTATTTTATTACAGATAGGTTAGATTGCTGGTAAATTAGGTTACATACGGAAGCAAACGGATGAAAATTTATTCCAATTGATGCCCCATTATAGTTTTTAAATTCTTTTGGTTTTAGTTGAATAATTTTTAAATGAACTTTAGCATACTCCATAGATTTTAATAATTTAATTAATGATATTGGGCTATAAATATCCTGATTCCTTAGGTGTCTTTCAATAGTGCTATGAACGGCATCAATTTCTTGCACCTGAGAATGCCCCGCCTCTGAAAATTTTTGTTTAATTTCAATGAGCGATGGATGCGCTTCCAAAAATTTAAGAATGGCGAGCGTTGTTACCCTGTTCCGATTTTGAGGTACGCAGGAATCGGACCATAAAATAATTTTCTTTAATTTTGGATTGTCAGAAACAACATTTTCCAAAATTTTAATGAGCGACGTTGCTAGGTCATTGCCTGTCTGTCCACTCAATGCTTCGTTCCATATTGCACAATAGGTTACCTTATTTATGCTGCAGTGCCCAGTTAAATTATATACTGAAAATTTCCTTCTATAAAAAAAGTTTGAAACAGGTGCACGTGGTAGCGCAAATACATTTTGCAGGTCGTAGCATACCACTGCTGTAAACTGATCTTTATTGGCTCTATCCAAATCTCGCTCTGCCTTAGTAACCTCCAAGTTATGTTTGTGACTAAGATATGCTTGATTCTGTTTCGTTGCTTCATCTGCTGCAAAGCCATGAGCAACACATCGATCACATTGATCCTTTTTTGGTACGAAAAAGGATAAATTGAATTCATTATTAAATATTTTTGAATAGATATTAAATTTTACGGGATCGTTCGTAGTACTTAAATAAAGTCTAAACATTTTTTGAATGCTTAGTCCAGTCTCGAGATATTTTCGTTCGGTGGAAGCGTGGCAATAATGGGATTCAATTAGAGGAAAACTTTTAATGTATTCCCGTACAATATTAAGCCTTTCCTCGGTAATTTTATATTTAATGTGCTTTCCATGAGCTACGGGGCTACTCGTTCCAATTTCCGTAGTTTTGGTATTGTGGAAATAATAAATTCGATTTTGGCTCACGTCAAGCGTAGATAAGAAAAAGGTTTTGCAAACCTTAATGAAGCTACTATCCTTCTCGAAAAAATAAAGGAATGTATCTTGCCTTCGTGAGATGACACTTGATGTCCTTTTCCTTTCTTTTTGGACTCTTCGAGTAAATTTCGAGTAAAAATTTAATTTATTATCGTCCGTAAGACTCCAGAATGTATTGTGAACCATTAAACGATCTTCCTCATTAAAATTTGTTGTACAAGAATAAATACAAGTCTCAGCGTACGCTTTATTTATTCGTCGCGCCCTTTGAATGACCCCTTTTGAATTATTGTATTCTCTTCCTTGACATCTTAAGTTTTTAGTGATATTCTTACGCCACAACGATGGCTCACTTTTACGTTTCCGACACAATTTTTTTTCTACAGGCTCGCGTGAGCTTATAACATTTGTTGTAGTATTAATTGGCAACGTATAAACATTGTCGGGCAGAGAATTATCAGCTTCATTTAAATTAACTTTTAAGTTGAATGTGACATCTGGAATATAAAACCGGTATAAATATTTACGTACATAATTTATTTTATAATTTATTTAACCTTGAGAGTGCATTTTAATTGCAAAATTCTCATTTAAGCTATCATGACCAAATACTGAGTTGGGGCATTGTATAATGCATATAATGTCGACCGGAAATTCTAACCGACAAATAAAATTTATTGAAAAAACACATTCAAAAATTAAAAAAAAACTGTTCAAATCTATAAAAAACTATGGAGGTTTATATAATTTCAACACTCTAATAATATAATTTCATTTAAAAAACCCAATATTTTAATTTGTCATCAGCTGCATGCGAAATTTTGTCAAAACTTATTTTGATGGTTTGGCATGCTGTGCCTAATTATGTGTGAATAAATTACCACTATAGTGCTTTATTCATTAAGGAAATTTACCTTTTTTATTAGATACTACGGCTCTAATTGGAGTTTCTTCATCTGAAGAACAATCGAGCGGCTTAAAATCCGGATCTGCGTCTGAATCATCAAAACTTCCATCCGACAATAATATTTGATCAAAAACTCTAAAAATTTAATAATACAATTTACAATTGAATATGCAATTTCGAAAAGGGCACATGTCTGAAAAATTAAATTTTTCAGGAATTGAAGAAAAATAATTATTTTCTAAAGTAGTAAATAAATTTATACAATTTATTTTAAGGTTACATGTAGGGTCAAAAAGTAATCGAAAATTATATAAATATTTAATGTTAATCTTTATTCTATATATTTTTTTATATATTTTATACATAAGAGATGTGCCCTTTTCGAAATTCCTGAAACATAATCGTACAGTGATTTTCAAAATAATACCACAGTTAATTTCAAAATTCATTTCTACTCTTATTTGGCATGATTAGATCTAATATGCATTTTTATTGAATAACATTGGTCGTGTGCTCCTGGCATTTGTGAACGGTCATTTATTCCAAATTCGACAAATTTCAATTCCACAATTTCTGTTTATTTTTGTGTTTCTCATTGTTAATAGACTTTTACTCGATTCTAAAAATGTTCGATCAGATTCAGATCAGGTGACTGACCCGGCCATTGCGCGACCCCCATTTCATAATCGTTAAACTAATATTTTGCTACCTCGAAGTATTCTTTAGGTCGCTATCTTGCTGAAAACACAAGCGTGGTGGTTTATTTTCTTCGGTATAACCAAGAATTAGATGAGTTAATAATATGAATGCAAACAACCGCAATCATTCCATTTTCCGGACAATAAATTGTCATGTTCCATGCCAGAAAAAGACCACTACCACGTATATTAGGGCGAAAGTTTGTATTGGGCTGAGATCATTTATAATGTCGACCTGCAGAACCAAGCAGATTAGCTTTTATTTTGTCAATTCAGATTACTTTTTTCCTCCTTTTCGGCATCAAAACTATGTTTGCATAAACAAGGAACGGCTCGGGTCTTTCAAACTATTTCGAGCAACTGCTTGTGAATGATGCCTTCTAAATAATTAAGATTTATAAACCTTCATTCGTTAGAGGTGATAGAAGAATGCTTCATTGCAGTTCGGATAATTAAAGTCCCCAGTAGGCTTGTATTTTCAGCAAAACAACGACCAACCATACCTCAATCAGAGCAAACGACAGAATTAATTAAGCAAATTACAACGGCGTGATCACTCACCTGATCTGAATTCGATCGAACATTTTTGGAATCGAGTAACAGTCTATTAACAATGAGAAACACTAAAAGAAAGAGAAATTGTTGATTTAAATTTGTCGAATTTGGAATAAATCACCGTTCACAAATGCCAGGAGCTGGCGGAGTGATTCGGAAAGAAGATCACACGACCAATACTATTCAATAAAAATGCATATTAGGTTTAATCATATACAAATAAGAATAGAAATGAATTTTGAAAATAACTGTGATTAAATATGAAATTTTATATTTAATTGTAAGTAAAAAAAAATTGAAAATTGATAAGCAGTTTTTTAGTTAATTAAGAATTTGCAATAGTGCATTTTGTTGAGAAATTTACAACAACAATTGCACGTGACAGGAGTTAAATAATTTGAATTAAAAATTTGAGTTATTTAATTCGAGCTCGGAACAAAAAAAAGACGTAACCGTAATATTATACCTAGTGTGCTGTATAAATTTTACGATACTTTTATGTAGCAAAATCACGTCAGCAAGAGACGGAGATATGTCGCCTTCGCCGATTAGTAAAATGCATTAAATTCGAAAAGGGCACATCTCCTAGAGTTGTGACCTTTTCGAAATTATTGTCATACAAACCAACACTGGTAGCAGTATTAATACAAGAGATGTGCCTATTACAAACAAAATAGGTGCGGGGATATATTTCCATCACATTAACGTGAAAAAACGGTTTTGTCAAAATTTTCGAGATGTGCCCTTTTCGAAATTGCATATTCAATTAATATTGTAATTACAACTGTAGTTAGTGTCTTAAATACTTACTCTTGCTGATCTGCGTCCAAATGCCGAACAGGCGATGAAAATGCGACCGAAACGTCAATTTTTAAAAAAAAATTATATTTACTTGTATAGTGACTACTAATACTAGTATGTATGCATATAAACACAATGCACAATAAAAAAGGGTAGTAAATTACACTAATTCAAATCCACTTTATCGCCTGTAAACGTAAATAATCGTACCACTCGATTAATTTCGCGTAGTTTACACATCTATTTCACTAACGATTTAAACTAGACTACTTAGTATACTATATTATCACGTGAGATAAAATCAGCATCCTATTGGTGTAATATCGCGAGGAAACGAATAAAAAATTATTTCGTACAATAATTACGACACCACATTAAAAAACGGTGGTAGTTAGAACAAAATCAAATGAATATGGTAAATTTATAAAATCCAGTGAATTTTTGTTCAAATGCATACAAAAATTTTTAGTTATGGACATACAACAAAAATGAACATTTTTGTTTGATTGTATGAGGGACTTACACCAAACTGTACATTGTATAACTCGAAAACTATAGTAGATATAACAATTCTGGTTGAAGATATAGAAAGAGCGGATAAAATTATATATATTAGTTGTTAAATCTAAAAATTCGTTAATTTGGACTTACACCAAGATAGAACTACGGCGACGATATGTAGTTGGAAAAAGCAAAAAGTGAAACCAAAATATACCAATAAAAAAATGTGGGAGTGGTAAACAATAAAATTGGTGACAGCAATAAAAATTAAAAATTAAAAAAGGGTGTGAGTTAAACACAGGTAAAATTGGTGAGAGCAATAAACATTAAAAAATAAAAATTAAAAGGGGGTGAGTTAAACACAGGTATATGATTATTGATTAGTCAACGGTCGAATAACAAAATTCCAGATGTTGATTTTTTATTTTTTATTTTTATAACCCGACGAATTAGTAATTTTATGGTATGGAATGAGTATGTGAATAAAACAATGCGGGGTCGGTAATTGGTGAGAAACGGATTTCTCTCTGTTCGTTGAGGATATTTTGATTAAGAAATATAGCTTTTCGGATTTCGTAAGATTCTAGGTTGTCTAAACGTCTGCTTTTTGGTTGTACATGCAATATTTCTAAATTGTTTAAACTGGATGTGTGATTTTCTAACGTTAAATGATTATAAAGGGATGATTCATGGCTACCAGATAAATGTTCTTTAACTCTAACTTCAAAATTGCGCCCAGTCTGTCCGATATAAGAGGAACTACAATCATTGCAATTGATCTTATAAACGCCAGACTTGGAAAGGCAATCAATTCTTGGGTTTGTTGTTAAAAATCATTTTCTTAATTGTATTATTGTTATAAAAAGCAAAGCTAATATCTGTATATTGTGTCACGATGTTACTAATCCGTTGACTAGTTTTTCCTATATACTCTAAGCGGCGCCAATTTTTCGGCATTGGAGTGTAAGTGTATCAACAACTGCCCAAAGGTCTTTGATGGTACTGGTTGGAGGTACACGGTTATGAATCCATCTGCCCCAATTCTTTATGGTTTACCTAAAATCCATAAAGAAGGCATTCCAATTAGACCAATAGTAGCGTATTGCAATGCACCTGCCTACAAGCTATGTAAGGGTTTCATAAACTTTTTCAACAGTCATACCAATTTCGTTTCGGCTTTCTCGGTTAAGAACTCGGTAGAATTGATTAGCAAAATTCAAGATGTTGATATTCCACTACACTCAAAATTAGTTTCGTTTGACGTTGCTAGTCTTTTCACTTCTATTCCAACTAACATTTTGTCTCAAATAGTTTATACTTACTTAGATAGGGATGTTGCAGATGGAAGCCTTCGGAATGAACTGAAGCTGATATTTGAAACTTGTATTAAACAAAATTATTTTTGCTTTGATAATAAGTATATCAAATTCACTGATGGTCTACCGATGGGCTCCCCTCTGTCATCTTTGTTAGCAGAAATTTTCATGAATTTCTTCGAACAAACGATTATATCAAGCAAAAATCCTTATTTTCGTCATATGATCTTTTGGTACAGATATGTTGATGACATACTATGTCTATGGAATGGAACTGATAGGCTATTAACCTCTTTTCTCACTTGGTTAAATTCTCAATATCCCACCATTAATTTTACGGTAGAAAAAGAAGAAATCAAATCTATTAACTTTCTAGATATAACAATAACCAGAATTAATTCTTCATTAGAGTTCAAAATTTATAGAAAACCCACGTATACAGACGCCATTATACCTAACTCGTCAAACCATCCCCATAATATTAAAATGTCAGCTTTCCACTCATTCTTAGATAGATTAATAAACATTCCTTTGACCATATCCAATTATAACAAAGAGCTTAATATAATTTTAGAAATAGCAGCGAATAACGGTTATGCAGCTAAGACTATATTAAAACTATTAAACAGAAAACTGAAACATAAAGCTTTAGCTAACATTTATCCACCTGATAGCCCAATGCCGAAAAATTGGCACCGCTTAGAGTATATAGGAAAAACTAGTCAACGGATTAGTAACATCGTGACTAGGGACTGCAAAATTACCGAAATTTTACATTACCGGTTTTCGGTATTTTTTAAGCTAAATTACCGGTTTATCGGTAATTACCGGTAAATTTCGTTATTAGGAATATATTAACAAAACGCCATTATAATTTTTTAAAATTAGAAGATTATATCATACATATTTCAGTATTACTTAGCCATTGCAATATTTAATTTAAGAAAGTTAAACATTTTACGTATCGTACAATACTCATTATCAGCCTTATATTAGGCTGCCCATTCGTACCACATTTTTAACGAACGTACGACATTGTCAAATGTACCACATTTTATACCACAAGAGGATCGATTGTACCAAATATATGCCGATAACCATACATAAGTTTCCCATAGAATTATATTAACTTACATACTTATGTATATGTATATGTGTATATTGTGTAGTGATGGAAACCGATTATATAGGAGTTGGCTAGTCCGCTGGTGAGCAAAAATTGAGCTGGGGTTGAGTGAGGGGCTCCGTTGGGGGTCGAGGGTTAAAGATTAGATTGAGTTAAGTTCAGTAAGCATGTTGTTTTTAGAATCGAGTTGATTTCGGGATTGAGCTGACTGCCGAGTTTGGAGTTGTTTAGACTTTAGAGGGTTTAGATTCGGCTTGAGCCGGGGTAGAGTTGAAGCTTAGTTGGGGTTAAATTAGCTTGAGTTGTCGTATTACGCACAATTCAAGCATAAGTTGAACGTCTTCCGGTTGATTCGAAATCAATATAAGTAGATTTATATGGGTACTCTTAAAGATTTAACGTTTGAGTATCTGTACTTAAAGAATTTCTTGATACAACTGATCAAATGAATATCAACTAGTTTTAGATTTCTTCAAAACGCCAATGCGCATGGTTGATGGAATCTTATAAGTTTAGCAAACGTTTAAATTGAAAATCAAGTTTTTGTCGTTACAAGTATTTTCAAAGTTAATCAATTTTTTTAACGATACCTCCGAATTAACATTGAAGGAGACTGTGAAACAACGAATGAAATTTCTAACTGTATATAGTAGTAAAGAGACCAAAAGTGTGTTCATAAACTTACATTGTTATTTTCTACCCTGCTAAATGCTGCCTAGCTGATAGCAAGCATAATCATTAAATGGATCGACAAAGACAATATTATGCATGCATCATAAATTCATAATATAAACTATAATCGAATTTGTTTACTACAGAGTTATCCAATTGAAACGCAGGAAAATAAACGCAACGGCGGGATTTACAGACGTCGATCCGATGGTCAACATTTTTGATTACATTTTCCAATAAGGATGCTGTATTGGCATTTATTTCGGCAATGATTTGGTTTTTTAGGTCTTGGATGGTGGCTGGACTATCAACGTACACTTTGCTTTTCAAAGATCCCCATAAAAAGAAATTTAATGACGTTGAATCGCATAATCTTGCAGGCCAATTCATATTTCCGCGACGCGAAATTAAGCGATTTTCGAAGAACCTTTGAGTAGTACGGCGAGATGCACCGTCTTGTTGAAACTAAACATCACCGAAGTCGATTCCAAGCTGGGGCCCAAAATAGTTCGTTAACATTACATGGTATACGTAGAATTGATTGCAACCGCTCTTTCGTAGTGCTCTTGAATAACTTTAACACGAACTTCAATCGAATACGACTCCATAGCGATAAATGGCAAACATACAACCCAACAAAATGACACGAAATGACAGAAAACAAACATGGCGTCTCTGCAAAAAAAAAATGTATTTTCCTGCGTCTCATTTGGCCCACCCTTTATTATAAAAATCTCTGAAAATCGTAGAATAATACATACAGAAAGAGCAACTTCCAATGATGGGGACACGAGAAAAGTAGGTCATATGTCTGGTAACGGCCCACCACAACAAATAGAAATACGAAAAAAAAAAAAAAAAAGAAAGAGCAACTTGAATTTTTTTACGACACGAAAAAAAAAATTACCGAAATTATTTCGGTAAAAATTATCGATAATTACCGGTTATTTTAAAATCAAAATTGTTCGGTAAAACCGGTTTACCGGTTTATCGAAAACCGGGATTGCAATCCCTAATCGTGACACAATATACAGATATTAGCTTTGCTTTTTATAACAATAATACAATTAAGAAAATGATTTTTAACAACAAACCAAGAATTGATCGCCTTTCCAAGTCTGGCGTTTATAAGATCAATTGCAATGATTGTAGTTCCTCTACAAGAATATGGATGTTTAGAACATAAAAGTACCGTAAAGATCGAGAGGAATTTGCAATATTGCAGTTAAGACTAGAAATTATCTTTTTGTTCACTGGCAACCCATTCTGAATGAGCTTATGCTCAAAATGGGGTGTTTTAAAATTGTATTCGTGCAAATAAAAAAATAAATAAATAAATTATATCGGACAGACTGGGCGCAATTTTGAAGTTAGAGTTAAAGAACATTTATCTGGTAGCCATGAATCATCCCTTTATAATCATTTAACGTTAGAAAATCACACATCCAGTTTAAACAATTTAGAAATATTGCATGTACAATCAAAAAGCAGACGTTTAGACAACCTAGAATCTTACGAAATCCGAAAAGCTATATTTCTTAACCAAAATATCCTCAACGAACAGAGAGAAATCCGTTTCTCACCAATTACCGACCCCGCATTGTTTTATTCACATACTCATTCCATACCATAAAATTACTAATTCGTCGGGTTATAAAAAAAAAAAAAAAAAAAAAAAAAAAATCAACATCTGGAATTTTGTTATTCGACCGTTGACTAATCAATAATCATATACCTGTGTTTAACTCACCCCCTTTTAATTTTTATTTTTTAATGTTTATTGCTCTCACCAATTTTACCTGTGTTTAACTCACCCCTTTTTTAATTTTTAATTTTTAATTTTTATTGCTGTCACCAATTTTATTGTTTACCACTCCCACATTTTTTTATTGGTAATTTTGGTTTCACTTTTTGCTTTTTCCAACTACATATATATATATATATATATATATATATATATATATATATATATATATATATATACATATATATATAACTACATTTTTATTTTTACAGTTTAGTAGATACTCCTGATGATGGCCTAATAAGCCGAAATCGATCGAGTGATTTTTTAAACCTTTTGTAATTTTGCGAAATATTTAACAAGTGTTTTTAAAAAATTTTTAAAAATGTGTGTATATAGTATATTATTCAACGAGCACGAAAATGAAGCTTACCGACACGAGCCGATAGGTGAGTGCCGTAAATCATCTGAGTGAATAACAGCCATTATATGCGAGTAGAATACGATACTTGTCCACGACCGATAATTAATTGAATTTTAGGTTATAATCAAATCCTTTAAATAATTCTGAAATAATTTCTGTCGATATTTTGACGTCTCAATTTAATTATATATATTATTATATATTTTTACTTATTTTAGAGGACAAGTGAAGTAGAGCATGGAGATAAACCGGTTTCCGAACAAACCGGACATGCAATTTGACATGCGTCTTGGAAAAGGGATCCTGAAATGATTTTTAAGTGAATAAAATAGCCAAGTTCCATAACAATGGGCCATATTCTAGAATTTCATTTTCATCGTGCATATCAATTTCACTAAAATCGGTTAAAAAATAGCCCATAATAATTGGCTATATTTTAGAATCCCCATTTTCAACCCTCAGGTCAAATTTCATCACAACCGGTTATGGAATAGCCAAATTCCATCCTAGTTCTTCATATTCCCAAACTTCGTCCAAAAATTACTTTAGAATCCCATTTCCATCACGCATGTCAAATTTCACTAAAACCGGTTAAGGAATAGTGTTCCACCCTAGTATTCCATATTCCAGATCTTTGTCCAAAAATCATTTTTGAATCCCATTACCATCATGCATGTGAAATTTCACTAAAATCGGTTAAGGAATAGTGTTCCACCCTAGTTTTCCATATTCCAGATCTTTGTCCAAAAATCATTTTTGAATCCCATTACCATCATGCATGTCAAATTTCACTAAAATCGGTTAAACAATAGCCAAGATCCATCGTAATTGGCTTTATTCTTCGTATTTTATAATCTCATTTCCATCTCGCATGCCCAATTTTTCTAAAATTGGTTTTGGAATAGCCAACTTCCATCCTAGTTGGCCAAATTCCATAACTTCATCCAAAAATCGTTTTAAAATTCCATTTCCGTCACGCATGCAACATTTTACTAAAATCGGTTGAGGACTAGCCAGGTTCCATCCTAGGTGGCCAACTTCCAGAAATCCAAAAATCATTTTATTATCCCATTTCCATTTCGCATGCCCAATTTTTCTAAAATTGGTTCTGGAATAGCCAACTTCCATCCTAGTTGGCCAAATTCCAAAACTTCATCCAAAAATCGTTTTAAAATTCCATTTCCGTCACGCATGCAACATTTTACTAAAATCGGTTGAGGACTAGCCAGGTTCCATCCTAGGTGGCCAACTTCCAGAAATCCAAAAATCATTTTATTATCCCATTTCCATTTCGCATGCCCAATTTTTCTAAAATTGGTTTTGGAATAGCCAACTTCCATCCTAGTTGGCCAAATTCCATAACTTCATCCAAAAATCGTTTTAAAATTCCATTTCCGTCACGCATGCAACATTTTACTAAAATCGGTTGAGGACTAGCCAGGTTCCATCCTAGGTGGCCAACTTCCAGAAATCCAAAAATCATTTTATTATCCCATTTCCATTTCGCATGCCCAATTTTTCTAAAATTGGTTCTGGAATAGCCAACTTCCATCCTAGTTGGCCAAATTCCAAAACTTCATCCAAAAATCGTTTTAAAATTCCATTTCCGTCACGCATGCAACATTTTACTAAAATCGGTTGAGGACTAGCCAGGTTCCATCCTAGGTGGCCAACTTCCAGAAATCCAAAAATCATTTTATTATCCCATTTCCATTTCGCATGCCCAATTTTACTAAAATTGGTTGAAATGAAAATGTCCATTCAGAAGGGGATAAATATTCTATATATATAAACATAAACCCCTCAATGAACAAATTGCCAAAACTCGAAGAATTTTTTCACTCTTTAAATTATCAAGTGAAAGTAATTATATTGACTGAAATTTTTTTGTTCCAACGTGAAGCTAAATTCTATAACCTTGACGGTTATGACTCTTTCCATGTTACTCGTGAGGGTCGAGGTGGTGGTGGGGTTAGGTTTTTGCTTCCAAATATCAGTTAATGTTAATATTATCGGAATCTACAGACCACCACACACTTCCATACCCCAATTCTTAGACTATTTAAACGAACATCTTGGTAGATACAAAACATCGTTAGTTTTTGGAGATTTCAATATAAATCTTTTGAATTTTACTAATGCAGAACTTATTAATTACCGCAATGTTTTAATGTCAAACGGCTTTGAGATTATTAATAAAATAGAATCCAAGTACGCGACTCACATTTTTAATCAGACTGGTACATTATTAGATCATTTTTTAAATTCTAGTAGGTATACGTTCCTGACTCTTTACGATTATGTAGACGTTAGGGACCATAAATTTATACTTACTAAGTGTTTTGTTACAACGGACCACAATTCAAACAGCAAAAAGGATATTGAAATGCCTCTTGCGGTATGTAAACTGCTGCTTCAGGAGGAAGACAGTAAGCTGACGAATGACAGATGGTCAAATAGTACCTCATGCGTAATAACTCGGCAGGTCTGGGCAGGGTTGGACTTGGCGAGATTTGGCATTTTAAAAAAAGAGATTCACAAAGGAATAGAAAATAGGAAGAAACAATATTATATCTCACAATTTAACCAAAGCGTAGATATTCCCAAAAAAGTTTGAAATCTTTTTCGTCAAATATAATCAAATAAATCTTTAAATTACATTCCCGAAGAAATCCAATTACAAATCAATGGCATTATAGAAAGTAACCAATTGGCTGTTGCTTCGAAATTTAATGAACATTTTAACGCAGCTGGTAAAAGAATTACTCAATGTTTTCCTAATGAGCGAATTAAATAGATTTAAGAATGTAAATGAGGAGGAAGTTGTAAAAATAATATCTGATTTAAGAACAGACGCTGCTGTTGAATGGGATAATATATCTGCCAATCTTATTCAATCTTTTAAAACAAGTGTTTCTAAATCGGTAGCAACAGCCATAAATGAATCTTTTGAAATTTGTATTTAAAGAAAGCAAGAATAAATCCTCTATACAAATCAGGAAGTAAACTGGACCCCAATAATTATCGGCAGATTTCAGTTTTACCCTTTATTTCCAAAGTTTATGAAGTTATCACACAACAACTTGAAACTCATTTGAAAAAAAAAAACAATCTAATAGCTGTGAATCAATTTGGGTTTTTGAAGAAGAGTAGCACTTTATCAGCAACCTTAAATTTAGTAGAAAATATATTTAACTATATTGAGGAAAAACAAGTTACTGCTGCTCTTTTCCTTGATCTGAGAAAAGCTTTCGACTGTATGGATTATTTGATTCTTTACAAAAAGCTGGAATCTATGGGAATTAAAAGCAATAGTCTGTTGCTTTTCAATAACTCTTTGAATGATAGGACACATTTTACTAAAATTGGGGAGCGCAGTTCAGGGTTTCAAACGCTAGATTGTGGGGTTCCACAAGGATCCATTTTGGGCCCCCTTTTATTTCTTTGTTATGAACGATATATTTAAACTTAAACTAACTGGTAATTAACAGCTTTATATGCAGATGATGCTGCTTTGGTGTATGGTACCCAAGACATGTCAATGTTAGAGTTGGCTATCACATCCAACCTACTAGCCCTACAAAACTGGTTTTCGCTCAATAAATTGCAGATAAATTATGAAAAATCTAACTTTATTATATTTTATATTCGGCACAAACTAATGAATTACGATTCCCTGTATGAAATTTCTATGCCTAACAATAAAAAAATTAAAAAAGTTGATAAGTGTTGCTACTTAGGGCTATACCTGAATTCGCAATTCAATTGAAAGAAACATAATGGCCATATTCAAGCAAAAATTTCTCCAATAATATGTGTGTTTCGACGCGTGAAGGTTGATTTACATATGCGACGTTCGACGTGTGACAAGTGGAAATAAACGTGACGCTTTTTGGATAACAATTTACATTTGTGACGAGATCCGCAACGCACACTTTATAAAATTTTTTATATTTTAATTTTTGTTCTTCAAAAAAGTTTCGTCAAAGCCTACTATTTTGTTTTATACATACAAAAATGTGTTTATGCGACCGTGACGGAAAAGATAAAATTAAACCATCTCTCGGCGTGTGGCATGTGCCGTGTGACGAATGTCAAAATATGCGTCTCTGATTGGCTAGAAGCTCCCGTCGCACGTCGCACGTCGCAAATGTAAATCAACCTTGAGAAAGTACTTACCTAAAGAAATGTTATTAAACCTATATATTTCTCATATGTCAATTCCCACTTGTTGTACCTAATTACCAAATGGGGTGCTACGACACAAACTGAAATTGAAAAATTGCAAGTTCTACAAAATCGATCCATCAAAGCCCTGAAAGGACTAAAACCATTAACGCCCACAATTTTATTATACTCGGAAAATATCTTGCCTGTTTCCAAGTTAATTGATTATGAATACCTAATTATTGTTTACAAAATGGTTTTTAATTTAATAAAGTACAATAATGAGCTGATGACAAACTACACCCTGCGCCATTGAAATGTTCGATTTCGATTATTTACTATTTCATGCAATTCTCTCCTAGATTTTACCTCATTCGCTATTTTTTTTTTGTTTTTTTATTTTTCAGCATATTTTACGCCTTATTAGGTATTTAAAACCAAACTAAGGGTGAAATATTCATTCGGTTTCAATTAAGTAGTCAAAGAGTTAATTTTACAAAGTGTCGCTCTAAATTAAATGCTAAAGAAAAAGTCAAAATGTTACAAGCAAAGGCAAAAAGTACACACATTCACAAATTGCAAGAGTAATTTAGTGTAACCAAACAGCAGGTAGAAAGTTTTTAAGGCACTATTCCGAAAATCAAACGATAATTTGGCTCTGCTGCAAAGAGGAGAACTTCTATTTCAACAAATCGAATTTCAGATATTTACATCTTAAGCAAAGGTTTGCTACGGCTTTGGAGCTGAGAAGTTAGCTTCTAATAGCAACAACCGACACTATTTCAGTTCATGCTATTAAAAGGAACTTGGTTTATATGCTCGTCGACCTGCGAGAAAATCATTACTGACAGCAAAAATGGCAGCTGCAAGCCCCAAATTCGCAATAGAATGAAAAAACGGAATGCTCAGAGACTGGCGTTGGTTCATATTCTCGAATAAATCCAAATTCAATATCTTTGGACCCGATGTAAGGACAAGGGTTCGGCGACGAAAAGGCAAACGGTATTTAACAGAATGTGTTTCGCCGACAGTGAAAAATTCACCATACGTTATGGCCTGGAGAGCCATAACAGCCTTTGGAGTTTGATCACTAAGCCTTCTGGATAGTTCAGAAAGCGGAGGAAAATATAAAAAAATTATCGAAACCTGAATCGTGACTATTGAGAACCCGACTCAATACATCGGTATTCCACTCTTCCAGGACGATTACTCTCCGCGAGTTATTGATGTTATTTGTGAAGTAAGAATGCTTAATTTTAATGTCTATTTTGTTTAGGTAGCCGAATTTAAAAATAGCTTGGTGATTGAGTCGTTATCCTGGACAGAAAATAGTCCTGACCTCAATATTGTTGAAAATATTTGGTCCTTCATGGGAAAGAAGATTACAAATTACAAGCTGAAAAGTGCCAAAGGGCGGACAAAACTTATAGAAAAAGTCTGGTTTGAAGAAATAACAATATATTATTTAATCAAACTTTAGAATTCAATGCTGATCGGGTTTAAGGCCATCATAAAAGCCAAGGGCTGGGTTATTAACCATTGATTTTAAAAAGTTCAATTTCTCTCAAAATATTTTGGTTGAGATGAATTATTTTATTTCTGTTAATTCTTATTTTGAATAAAAATTACCATTGTCAACAAAAAACTATTTTTCAATTGAAAAAACTTTGTTAAACTTTACAGTGTGTAAAGACCTACCAAATTATTACGAGGTAGGGCGGTAATATTCCTTATCCGACGTTATGTAGGTCTAAAATGTCGAATTACCGTTCTTTTTATTTGAATATATTCGGAATAGTGTAAAAATTGTTTTGATAATCAGAATCTATCATTTTTGCCATCTACTTTTGAAGCAAACGGTGGTATTTCCAAAATTTACTTTAAAAATTCAAACTGAACATTTCAATGGCGCAGGGTGTATAATGTGTAGAACAGGCATACTCGAAACAGTAGTCATTATCGCGTACCTGCATATACAACTAATATTACCCAAAATAGTATCCTATATATAGGTATTCAACTATGTACTAATCTATCAGAAAATCTGAAATGTAGCACTATACATAAATGTTTTTAAAAAGGAAATTCAAAAAATGTTATTTGGTCAATTTGTTCATGAGTATAATCAATCACTCTGTAACTGTAACTTTTACTTTTATTTGATTTCTTTCAGCTGTAGAAGTGAATGTTTGTTATTGGTTATGGAGGTTTATGTCGGATGCTGGTTCGTAGTTAATAATTTTGTACTAAAATAGGATAGATTAATTTCTTATATAATTTGTGTTTTTGACAACTAAATGTATAATATTTTCTTATATAAAATGTATATTTTTTAAGAAAATAAATGAACGTGAAAAAAAAAATCATTCCAGAACTTCATTTAAAAATCATTTTAAAATCCCATTTCCATCTCGCATTCCCAATTTCATTAAAATCGGTTGAGGAATAGCCAAGTTCCATAATAATTGGCCATACTCTAGAATTCCTTTTCCATCGCACACGCCAAATTTTGCTAAAACCGGTTAAGGAATAGCCAAGTTCCATCCTAGTTGGCCATATTCCAGAACTTTATCCAAAAATCATTTTAGAATCCATCGTACATGTCGAATTGCATCACAATCGGTTAAGGATTAACCAAGATCCATTGCAGCTGGTAATATTCCAAAACTTCATCTAATCTAGTCTTTCATCTACTTTTCTGTCGACCTATAATCGAGTATTACAAAAAATGCTCACGTTCGTAAGGGTTACTGCGAGTTCGCGACAATATTCTGCGGACAAATTTTCAGCAAGCAGCCAATCAAAGTAGTTTATTTCGTAAACAAATTTCCCCTTCCGAATAAAATATTTTTAAATCGCATGCAATCCTGCTGAAAATTTTTCCGCAGAATATTGTCGCGAACTCGGACTTAAAAATAAATTCCGATAAAAAGTTTTCAAAATCAAACTTTTGACGACCGACATATTGCCCCGTATTCTGGCACCTTAAAATCTATGTTATGTTATTTTATTTACCCGCTTCCTATTTGAATTTGTATTGAAAAAACAAAAATAACATAACATAACATAAAATATCAAATCCCGGAATACGGCCTATTATATAAATAAATAAACATATGATTCCAATAGGAATCCCAACATAACAATTACACTCTGCTAGTTGGAAAAAGTAACAAGCTGGGCACCCAGGAGGTAAACCTAATTCGAGTACATACGCTGAAATTTTTGAGGTATCGCTTTCGACATAATTTGGCTCAGAGTCAAAAATTAATCAAAATATACACTCATTTTCAAGTTGATGAATTATTGCTTTCTTATACAAAATGACTACCGTTTTAGGCAAAATGACGTAAAAAACAGGGATTTTTTTTTCGTTGTTCACCAATACATTTAGCTAAGAAATCACATAAATTACTCATTGGTACATGAACTGACTAAATTTTTCTATTGTTATAGAGATGGCACTGTGCAAATTCTTTATTAAAAATATTTGTATTTCGTTTAAAATTAACGTAAAATTGTCTAAGCTACTTTGAAATATATTTTATACTATATTACTATTCATAATATGGATTAACAACAATCTACGGAAACAGTTCAACATTAAACGACTGCAGGACGAATAGTCGACGTTGTCTACGAGTTGTCGACGCATTCACGTAAAAATTAGTAATCGACGCGTAATCGCCTATCTCTGGTTTATAGTGAAGAAATGTGTTGCTAAGGAGAAAAGGAGCTGTTTTATTTACTGTTTTCAGCCAAGAAATGACACTGTTTGTCATTAAGTACACGAAAAACACTGTTTTAACCATTTTTTGACCATTTATTGAATTTAAATCGATTGAAATCGATCGAATAAACATCGCATCGTCAAATATGGATCCAATAGAAATTATAGTATATTATAAACAAAATCTCAAAATTAAATTGTAATTTGTCAATTAATCTGAGAAATTTATTAAAATTTCCTTAAATTTGGTCATTAATACATACAAAACTACAAAAATTTATTATACACACGAGAATACAACTTTCACAAAATATGCCATGGAAAATTTTACGAAAAAGTGATTATTACAGCAATTCGCCTTTTAACGCAAAGTAGCTGACATCCGGTAAACAGTTTGACAACTTAGCCAATGGTGGTCAACCGATAAATAAATGCATAATTAAACATGTTTCTTAGTGTATTTATTTCAAAATATTCGTTTTTTTGCAATTAAAAAATTAAACTCATTTAGAAAGGTAATTAATTTATCAATAATATTTAAATTTATCATAATTGCGGTACAAAAATAACCGGTTAAAGGCGCTTTAAAGGCGAATAGTATTTAGATTGCCATGCAAAATACGTACAACAACACGTTATTACAGCGGTAATATTCCGATTTTCACCATAGCAACGCGATAATTTTACGAATTTTACCATAGCAACATGAAAACGCTAAACAATTATCTTTAGATTTGTAATTGTATTTCAATTTTTTTTGTTATGATTTAATTTTTTATACACTCACCAAAGGAAAAGCCATGCAAACAAAAGCTTGTCAAATAATTTGCATACAACATAACACAAATGGATGAATCATGATTCAATTGCTGATCGGAAAGTTGTATTCTCTTACTAAATAAAACACGTGCTGTATTTAATGATCGATAATTTTTTACTCGTTAAAACCGACGCAGATAATTTAACTCGTGCTGCGCACTCGTTGAATTTTCAGCGCGTTTTTACATATTTTTATTTTTACCTTGCTTCGGATTATTTTCATTTGGTGACACAAAGATAATTTAATTTTTTAATTTTTTGTTTTTCTATTTAGGTATAGTAAAAATAATATCTCAGCGAAATTCTGACACATCTCGCGCATCTACAAAAAAAAACAAATGGCGTAAACACAGCAATGTATTTAGGCTAATTGTTTACATTTTGAGGCTAGAATTTGTCTATTTTGAATTATGTTTTCCCTCAAATGTATTCACAATAATTCATGTAATTTTAATTTAGATAACACACTACTTAGCACTACAACTTTTGATAACATTTAAGATAATTTTAATGCCATTAGCTTGCCTCAAACAAATTGAAATTTAAAATCGAGTTTTTTTTTTGTTTTGCTTTAATACGAAAAATGGCATTTCTTTCTAAATATGCCTAGTTTGTACCTAAAATGGGTATAACGTTAGTGGTGTTGTTAGTAATTTTGCTATTTTTTAATTTCACATTTTATTCTAGAATTCACCTATAAAATAATGAGAATTTTTAATATTTTCCAATATAGATTACATTATGTAATAGAATCAAATTTCACATATCTTTATTTGTAATTTTTTTTGTTTTTAAAAATATTAATCAGCCGACCCTTTTCTGAATTTTGAATTTTATTTTAACTACTTCACTGTTGGCTGCGCACAACGATGAAAAAATGAGTTTCGCTAAGATATTATTTTCACATACGGAGTTTCATTTTTCTAAAGCTAATTTGTCTCTTTTGTTTATGTTAAATTAGAAAGGCAAAGACGATATATTGTTTTAATTTTTCGAAATACGTATTTAATGGTTTATTTGTGGTGGTAGAAAATGGAGTAGAAAATGGAGAGGGTTTCTTTTTTCATTTTAATTGAAATGAAAGTAGAAGTGTAGAAGTAATTTGTTTACAATTTTCAAACCTAAACAAACGTATTAAAAATGCAAATTAAGGAAAAGTTTGTTTCATTTAAATGAATTTTCATTAATAAAATTGAAAATCAAAACTATCAATTTTACATTGGTTCTTATGAGAAACCGAAAAATGTTCGACTCGAATTATATGTGTGTTATGTGTACACAACCAACCCACTAATAAAATTAGATGTATTTTTATTTTTTGTTACCAAACGAAGAATAGAAAGAGGCAATATGATATCAAATTACTATATCGACTTTTCAGTCCCACCTAAAAACAAAAAACAACTCAAAGAAATACGAAATGTTGGTTAATTTCGCCTATACAAAATATGCTTCCATAGTACACGGTGTGCGGGAAGCCGAAAAAAGTTGGTCTAAAATGCCGAAAAAAAACTAGCGTCATATGTAAATACAGATTGCTCTACAGTGTCATAATTCATTAAACAGAAAATCGTACCTGATCATTTAACAAAGAAATCGCGAAAAAACGCGATTTTTTTAATTTTTATTGAAAATATCATTTCGGCGGCCAATTTAAAAAGGAAGAAATTAAAGGTGATGCAACTTTTATACTTTTTTCTTAATCTGTATTCCCTTATCTACAAAATGAACCCTATATCAATATTTTGCGATAAGTAGTTTTTGTTTTATAAGCAAAAATACACTAAAATACAATGGCGAAAATCAAAATACTCCACCTACGTTGCTTGAAACAATACTAACTCAAGGTCACTGTATACGGAAAGGGGAAATTTGCCAAATAGGTATGTATACTGAATTCAATAAAAATTTAACCCATTTTACACAGAATCAAGAAAGGATCGAAATTATACAGGTTAGAAGAGCTGGAAATATACAAAAACAACAACAATTTACTTAACGTCAAAATCAACACCAAAGTCAATGAAAATTACGACCTAATTTTATCCATAACTTAAAAACAAAAGAAGTACCAAACAACAGCACACAGCAACTGTACATAAACAGCTTCAAAATAAATTATATAATAAAGCTCAGTATGCAGCTCGCGCTAAGAGAAATTTTCCATACAAATTTGACGTAAAATTTAGCTAGCTAAATAAAATAATTTTTTTTAGCTGACAATTTCGCTGAGCGGTACGCACTTTTGCGCGAAAAATTTGAAAAAATATCAGTTGTTTCATTCAAATCTAGATTGCGCCACCATAAATTCTCCAAACATTTTAGCCGCAATTTATCTGACAAGGACAATAATTTGAAAATAAATTTTGACGCTATTGAATTTTGATTCATTTTATAATCGAAGTAGCCACGAAGTAAAATTAATTTATTTTTATATAAAGAAGACAGAAGTCAAAATGGCCGACCAATATTACGAAGTCGAGTATAGAGGATTATTTGGACAGAAACTTCATTCAAAAACAAACGAATAAAAGTCAAACAAAATCAACAAAATTTATCTCTACACAAGCTGCATACTGAGCTTAATATTAAAAAGAAACCGAAGAAGAAATTATCCTCGAAATCGATATTTCTAAAAAAATTAAAAATTTGTCACAATAAAATTAAAAATAAAAAGCTTTTCATTTAAATATATAAAGTGCCAAAAGAACACAAAAAATAAAGTGAAAATCGGCATGTGAAATATGGATAGACGTTTTAAACTCAATTGCTTTTGTTACGTGTGTGGAAAATTTAAAATTATGACCAATCGCCGCAAAATAAGTGATGAAACCGCTGATTTATATCGATTATACTTTTCACAAAATGTTATCATACTAGTGGTGTAACTTGGACGCGGTACCGTCTATTATTTGTACGGCAAGCATTTTCCATCTGCATAAATGGCAAAACACTGAAACCGCAATGCCATTTGGTGTCCCGATGATATGGATACATCCACAAGTATATGATAAAATTCAATGTTATGGGTGCATGAATTATATTCCCGGTTCAAATAGAAAAAAATTGGTGCTTTGACACACACTGCAACGACATATGCTCAATTACCGCTGCCGCATTCAGATCAAATTCCTGTTCCGGAAATATCAAACCCAACTGAAGAATATTTACCACTAACATTTGAATCTGATGAGAAACACCTGTATCAATGTATCAACATTGAAATCTCGCAAAATCGTTTGAATATTATGGTTCGCGACGCCTGAAACTATCGCAGCGGCAATTGAGTTAGTATTGTTTCAAGCAAAGTAGGCGGAGTATTTTGATTTTCGGCATGGTACGTTAGTGTATTTTTGGTTATAAAACAAAAACTAGTTATCGCAAAATATTGATATAGGATTCATTCTGTAGATAAAGAAATGTAGATTAAGAAAAAAGTATAAAAGTTGTATCATCTTTAATTTCTTCCTTTTTAAATTTGCATTAAATTTTTAAAAAATCGCGTTTTTTCGCGATTTCTTTGTTAAATGATCAGGTACGATTTTCTGTTTAATGGAATATGACACTATAGAGCACGCTGTATTTATATATGACGCTAGTTTTTTTTCGGCATTTTAGACCAACTTTTTTCGGCTTCCCGCACACCGTGAGTATTTGTTCTATGGTAATTCCTAAACAAATTACGAAACAACTGGTGTGAAATTATCTGCCTAATGAATTTCTGAGCAGTGCCGTTTTCTACTTTGTAAACATTATTAACTTATTAATAATGTTTCACGTTCGAATACCATAAATTATTTGAATCTTTCTCCATCGAGCGTTACCACCTTCCAATCCTAATATTGTAGCAAATTGTAACCAAAATGAGAAGCTGTGTTTTATTCGAAAGGTTTGAGCAACTAAATTTAACAAGCTAAAATTTAAAAGCTTTGTAAAATTGTTTGTCTAAAATAAAATATAAAAATAAAAAAAAATGCTTGCCCAGGTTGAAAAAGAGTTAATGTGCGGATGATACCATCCCGACAAACATTTTTTGATTTGCGTCCAAAGATGCGACTGCAATGCGTCAACATCGGTCCGTTTTTAAGAGTCAAACACATGCTGACGATTTTCAGTTAAAATCCTGAGCAACAGCAGGAAAATACCGCCTCATCCTTAGTTGACGCATTCTGAACGAAAGAGTGGTAAATTAGTCAAACTAAAGTGTCAGAATATAGTCACCACTTTTATGAACATAATATTGACACATTGCAAGCGCAAAAGTTATTATGAGTTTGGACGCATTCTAGTCACAAGAGTAGCAATTCAGTCAAACGCATCTTCTGTTGTGCGCTAGTCACCTTAGGTGAATATTTCCTTATCTTGTCCATAGTTTCGACCGAAAAGTGTTGGTAAAAATTTTGACTATTTTAAGAGTTGATGTCGATCACATCAGACGCATGAGTTTGTGTGATTGTGGACGCATTCTAATCACAAGGATAGTGTGGATCAAACAAAATGATTGATAGAAATCTAAAATACATAGGTTTTATTTTAAAACTATATTTATTTAAATTAAACAAATATCCGTTCATCGGATGCAATTAATGTGAACATACATCATATACAAATGGTTTCATATTCAATCGCTTTCGGACCTGGAAGTGTCACTACCATTAGAAGATGGATCTGATGCATATAGTAGATCGACACTACTGTAGTCTTTATTACCCGCATCGAACGTTGCTGAAGTCGCTGGTTGTATTAGTTGATGTGCTTTCAAAAGTTTCTCGTCTTCTCTGGCTTTATTCTGCGATGCTCTTTTAAGTGATTCAACCAAAGTTTTTTTTAATTTTTCTTCATCTACTTCCTTTACAATACAAATTGTGAGATGAATGAGTGAAATAATGCCCGAGTATTCTGAAAATACCAGTTTGGTTTTTGGAGCTATTTCAAGAGAAAATTAAAAATTGAAGTTATTATTTAGTCAATTTTATAATCAAATTATTTCACAATATTAAAAACACACTTTGTATTACTCGTAAACAATCTTACACATGAGCCCAGATCGTGGGCTAATTTGTCCACGCCATTTCCCAAAATGTCTTCTCTATAATTATAATAATCTCACCTTCACTTAAATATTCTTAATAAATTAAATTATCCTTTAAGATAGATACATAATTATAGTTAGTAGTTTTTTTTAATTTCACTATTAATTTTCACTGTTAATTTAAAATTTACACACACACACACTGGACTTGACTGTTGAACACTACGGCTACAGAACAGACTGACTACTAATGAAAGAAAGTGAAACTGAGAAAAACAGTTTATTTAATTTTTGCTTCTGCATTCCGCTTGCGCCGTTTCACTCTTACACACGGTACCATTTTATATTTTTTTTGATGTGAAAACATCTTTAGCGGGGGTAAAGTATTGACCAGTCAGTCTTTAAGCATCCGTAATAAAAGCTTACAGAATTTAACGAAAGTGTATTGTTACGGAAATTTTGACATATCGCCCAGCGAATCTGTAAGACGATTTTACAAGAAAAAAAACAAACAAAAGCTAAACATTTTATTTCAAGTCAATTGAAGTGTTAGAAAAATTCAATTAGTTATTTTCAAAAATATCACAATATTAAAATGTCGTGTAAATTAAATATTGAGACGATTGAGTAGTTGGAGAAACTATTTATCCTATTTAAAGGGTTAAAATCTTTAAAAGATATTAAAGATAAAGTAAAGAAGAAGCGGTCTTGTGCGGTTCGGAAAATAAATCGCACGAGAAATAGATTCGGCTATTTCAAGGAATACAAATTTAATTAATATTGATGTTAGCTATATAAAAGTTTAAGTATATTATTTATTTTAGGTAACGTTTACTGAAATCAAAAATTGCGACCAACAACAATTTTTTGTGCATACTCGTATGACGCGGGAGGTTTTTTCCATGCTGCTAGATTTACTGCAGATCCAAATGATTGAAAATAGCCGAAATCTTTTGAGCTGCGAATTTCGCCTTGCTCTAACTTTACTGTAAGTGGATAATATATAGGAAACTTTAACAATGTTTTAATATTAAATTTACATTTACAGATACCTTTCTCAAGGTTGTTCTTTCCAGAGCTTGGCTTGGAGCTGGAAAATAGGGAAAGAGATAGCAAGGACTATCATATATGAAACCTGTGACGCTTTATGGAGAAGCCTAGGTGGGTTGTACGTCACCGAACCTAATGTGTCCGATGTCAAGGAAATTGCCAAAGATTTCCACAATTTATGGAATTTTCCAAATTGTGTAGGTGCCATCGATGGCAAGCACGTTGCCATAAAATGCCCTCCTGACACTGGAAGTCAATTCTTTAACTATAAAGGCTTTTACAGCATTGTGTTGATGGCTGCATGCGATGCTCGTTATGTGTTTACACATATAGATGTGGGGGCTTATGGATCGCAACACGATGGAGGTATGATTAATGTTCATAGATCGACAAGATTTGCATTTATTTAAATATCCTTTATTTTTTATAGGAATTTTCAGTGAAACCAGCTTTGGTAAACGGCTTGCAAAAGGTGAGCTCTCGCTTCCAGAGCCAAAATGTATTTCAAATACAGTAGATTCAATCCCACATTTTTTCGTCGCTGATGCAGCATTTCCGTTGACCCCAAACATAATGAAACCATATCTGGGTGTGGGTCTGACAAAATAAAAGGAAATCTACAACAAGCGTTTGTCCCGTGCGAGACGCTGTATAGAAAATGCGTTCGGAATCTTGGTATGTAGATGGCGTATTCTGCTAACGACGCTAAACATGTTGCCAGATAACGCAGAGAAAATTGTGTTAGCTTGTGTTGTGCTACACATTTTTTTAAGGTTGACGAAAGAGGCCAAAAATGTGTACTCACCGGCAAAATTTGTAGACTGGGAGGATGTCAATCACAACTTGCAGTCGGGGTTGAGGAGGCAAGAGGTTAGCCATAATCTAAAACCCATACAACCATCAGGCAACTTGCATATTTTAGGTGGCAGTAATGCTCTAAAAATCAGGGACACTTTATGCAAATACGTGAATAACGAGGGAAGCTTAAGCTGGATAATTTCATCATTTTAATTTAATAAAACATTACAATTAAAAAAAAAAAAGTTTTTAATTCAAATTATCAACAAATATCACACTACAAACATCTACAAAATCACAGTTTTATAATTCACATTATAATATGCTAAATAAATAAAAAGATAAAATAATAATGAAATATACAAAAGTTAATTGTAATAATTACAATTAATTGTACTAATCACAACAATTCCATATGTATCACAAAATAATTCAATATCACGTTATGTAAAAAAACGTTTGTAAAATAATATAAATATGTATATATACAGGTTAATTGCCTAAATGCTGACTTCTTAGATTAGTCACATATGATAAAATATCAACCCGGGCCTGACCTTTCACGTATTCCGGCAAATCTTTTAGCAATCCTTTTACGGATTGTAAAAAGAGGTCATCTGGGTCTGATTGGGTTGGCTGCTGAACTACGTTTTGCCGCTCCCTAAACTCTTGAGTGGCCTCTTTAAATACGTTACATGTATCTGTAAAAGGGTCGGTTTTTCGCCTTTTTACCAGCTGCATTTCAGTCTCTGTCGTGTAGTCGCTCTGCGATTCATTTTCGAAAGTTTCCTCAAAATGATTTGATTTTGTTCTAAAAGATAAATTATATAATTGTAAACACAAGATATATTATACACATACAAATAGATATGTACTTTCTGGGTTGAATGAATTTTTTAAGGAACATCATACTTCCTATGTATGGCCATTCCTCCTCATAAGGAAGTGGAGAATCTCCTGACTTTCGCTCCAATTTCGTTTGCTCCTTATTGAACCTCTCTCTAAGCAGGTTCCATCTTTTCTTGCAGTCTTCTTCTGTAATAAATGATTACTCGATTAGCTTATATGAACTCTATAGATCAATGACAATAAACTTACTGGGCATATCGGTGACTTCCGCAATTTGATTCCAAGCGGCCTCTTTTATAACAGGGTTTTTATAGTTTTTGTGTTTTTTGTCGTAAATACATTTTTGGCACTCAACCGCATTAATTAATGTGCCGAAGTCCATATTAAAAAGTAGCACTGGATACTGGATAAATATAGCAAAATTATTTGAGGTTATGATATTTGGTGTAGTGTGAAAAAAAATATTTTTGTTTTATTATTTTTAATAATATGCAATAAGTTTTATCACATTACACATTGCACTACATATAGGTATATTTAAAATGTACATAAAAGATTATAGATATATTCATTAAAATATAATATGAATAATTGAATATATATAATATAGTAAATTATGTATGTGTAGTGCAAGTGATTGAAAAAATCTGAAGTGGAAGTACGTTAAACAAAGACAAATGCACCCATACTTGAAATATTAAATATTATACATCTTAGCGAGCTGTGAAAATGGCACTTATACGTTGATATAAAATACTAATTTTGAAATTGTTTAATCGGTAATCGGTATGCTATGTTTAGTATTGCTCATGCTGTTGCTGAGTTTGGTTATGCGGGGGATATAGAAAATAAAAACTATAATAATGGTAAACAGATTCGAATGCCATTTTCTAAAGATACGCGCAAGGAAGAAGCCGCAGGGAGACATGCTACCATCTTTCCAGCTGCTATGATTTTACAGTCAAAATAGCGCCTTTGTCTAATAGAACCGCCTTATTTTATTTAGTTCAAATCAATCAAATCAGCGATGCCCTTTTGCTTTGTTCACCTAGTTTGCCGTGATCATTCTCAAAAGTCTAAATATGAAATCTTCAACAATTGCTGTGTATGAGTAATGGTGAATTTTAAAGCGTTCAGGGTAGGTTTAGATGATTAACTTAACAGAACTGTACTTTGCTCAAGCTCACGAAGACATGGCTATACTGGAATATAGTCGGTTATAAGTTTCAATTTTCAATTAAACTATTAATGTCGGTCAGGTTCGTCCTCCAAATCCAGAATAGAATAACTTATTGACTTTTTAAACCAGAATTGTAGCGTAATTTAAATACAGAGCGAACCGCAGCCGTCTATCTGTATTGGTTTCTCAGGCCCATTGAAGAGACTTAAAATGATTCAATATTTAAAGGTTTTCACATAATTCTTTTGCGAGTTGAGCGTGAACTCGCTCGTTGTTTTTTATATTACATATAGAAAATGCGCTCGTCAAAGCAGGCGAATGTAGTACAATTTTATTTTATTTTTTTTAAGAGTATGACAAAGAGCGTATTTTATATTCGTGACGTGTGACGGGAGCTCCTAGCCAATCAGAGACGAATATTTTGACATTCGTCACACGGCACACGCCACACGTCGAGAGATGGTTTAATTTTATCTTTTTCGTCACGGTCGCACAAACACAAACAAATTTTTTGTATGTATAGAAAGAAATAGTAGGCTTTGACGAAACTTTTTTGAAAAACAAAAATTAAAATATAAAAAATTTTATAAAGTGTGCGTGGCGGAGCTCGGCGCAAATGTAAATTGTTGTCAAAAAAGCGTCACGTTTATTTCCACTTGCCACACGTCGCACATCGCATATGTAAATCAACCTTAACGATTAAAAAAACTTTCTGGACGCAAAATGTTTGTCGTTAAGGGTCTAAAGTCATGCGCGGCTGCCTTGGCAATACCAATTATAGCCTAACTATACACAAATTTAAAAAATAGTGAATTCCGATTGAAGTATTTTGATTATGAATAAGCCCCAACTATTATGAAATCAACCGTAAATCAGCGTTTTTTAATATTAAGGTTTTTGGTAAAATATGTAAATGAGTATTATTTATTTTAAGTTTTTGTAATCCAACATTATTTTATGTGGTAGAAAGGGTTTAGTACACAATAGGTACAATTAAACATTATTTTTGATTATGTTGGTTTCATAAAAATCTAAATAATTTTGAAACTTTCAAAACTGTCAGATAAATGCACATTTTCATTATAATGTTTAAACTATTTAATTTGCCTTATATTTATTAAACGTTCAATTACCTCATACATTCGTAACTGTGGTATTCTTAAATAACAGTTTGCTTCTTAAAATCAACTTAAAATTTGTAAACGAAAACTGAACCAAATTTCATAGTTCTCTTTCAAACCAAATTTCATAGTCATTGTGATAAATTTTACGCAAGAAAGTAGTGGCAAAGATTTTTCAGCAGTTTTGTTGTTTCTCTGATAAAATCATTTTATTCTGCTAATATTTTATGATTTAGAATGATATATTTATTACACATACACAATCATAATATATTGATTTTATCAAAAAGAGCAAACTTTAACAAATAAAAATGTATTTTATTTTTATATGCAAATTATTTTTTACAAGACAAAATTTTTGATTTGATTTTCAAGAGCCTTTTTCAAGAAAATCAATAAAATCAAAGGGAAAATACAAATTTTGAAAAATAAAAGTTAATCCTAAAACAATTAATAATATAAATATCAAACTTTACCCTTAAATGTTATCATGTAACTATTTGGCCTTTTATTATTATTTTTTTAAAGTAAAATTGTGTATTTAACAACTTCATTTAAGTCATTTTGAAATTTAATTATAGTCTTAATTATAAGGTATATTTGAAACAAAAATGTGGCTTTTTGTTTAGTTAACAAAACAGTCAATGAGACAAAGATAATTAATTTTCACTTTGATTTAGTATGGTATCAAATTGATAAAAGATTCTTAAATAGAAAAGCGCCCATTTAATATGAAAGCTACAAAATAACTAGGGGGTACAGCCCGTCCTAGGACGGATACAGTTTATATATAATTATATAATTATCTGTTAAGGACCGCCAAAATAGCATCCAAATTTTTTTAGGTAAAATACAGATTTATAAGTTGTATCTTAATGTTATCTTGGTAAGGCGCTGCTTGTAAAATCTAGAACTGACTATTTTAATTGTCGCATAAGTCGGTGTGGCACAAACAACTATCATATTTCTGCAGTCGTTCCTATCAGCCATTAGTTCTAAAACACTATTACAGAAATTTCAATGCTAAACTTAACACGAAAGCAGAAAACAACTTAAAAAATTTAGTGAAGGAGAATGAGAGAATTACACTACCCTGCAAAATTTTGCCCCTAGACAATGAATAGTTGTTTCCAAAGTAATTTTTCACGCTGGATCTGAATCCGGGCTCAGAATTGCTCTATCACGTCAGGTTTTTGAGATATTCTAACCTAAAAGTGCAAAAACACTGTTTTTTGACATATTTGAGGTTTTGTAGCAATGCAGTTTTTACTTTTTTATCAAAGCTATGTATGGGGATCTTATTGTACGAGTCTTTCTCTTTCAAATGCCGTGGAATTTGCTCAAATATCATTTTTTTTCGCCGAGATATCGCATTTTCAAATTTGCATATTCGTGAATTTTTCTCTATAAAAACACTATCCTGCAAAATTTTAAAAATTTGGTGCCACTTGACAATGAATAGTTGTTTCCGAAATAATTTTTTAGGCTGAATCCGAATCTGGGCTCAGAATTGCTCTATCACGTCAGGTTTATGAGATATTCTAACCTAAAAGTGCGTATATACCGTAGGTATAAAAGGTAGTGTATTATACAGTATACCGACAAATTCACGAACATGCAATTTTGAAAATGCGATATCTCGGCGAAAAAAATACATATTTGAGCAGACTTAAAGGCATTTGAAAGAAGAAGACTTGTACTATAAGATCCCACACATGAACTTTTGAAGAAAAAAAAAATCGTGGTGCTAAAAACCTCAAATATGTCAAAAAACAGTGTTTTTTGCACTTTAAGGTTAGAATATCTCATAAACCTGACGTGATAGAGCAATTCTTAGCCCAGATTCGGATTCAGTGTGAAAAATTACTTCGGAAACAACTATTCATTGTCAAGTGGCACCAAATTTTTAAAATTTTGCAGGGTAGTGTTATTTAAGTAGACCTATGGGCTGGTTATATCAGAGCCTACTGTATAAATAAGAGCCTCCACTATCGACTGTAATTTTTACTAAGCTTAAAATAAGGTACCTACATTTTTTCTTTACTAAGAAACTATATGGGAAAACGGTAATTTTCATTTACAGTTTCAGTTTATTAGAAATGTGAGCTTTTGATTTGTTTTTATATGAAAATGTTCATAAAACATGTAAGGTTATTTGATTGAAAAATCGAGTCATGAAAATATTTATTTCGTAATGAAAATCGTCATGAAAAATAAGGTATTTTTAAATTTTACAATGTTCCTGTTTTTGTAATATAAGTTTATAAATAACACAATAATCATCTCTTTCATTGCCTCCATTCAAATTTGAATTCGAATATGTTTCAATAGTTATTTTGAATTTGCAAAGCATGCTAGATTGTTTTGATTTTTCTTTCCTTCCCACTCATTGTATTATTTAATTTTTTCTGTTTGGCTCATTTTGATTTATTTTCATTTTAATTGTTGAACGGATACGTGTTGTCTTTTTTCTTACCATTGGTTTTAGATGTGGATAAATCATGACGTCATTATATTGAATTTTCTCTTTTTAGTACATATTGTTATTGTTGTAGAATGTTTTTTAATTTAATTTCCCTTATTTTCTTGTGATAATTGCTGGAAAATAGGGAAATTTTAGAATGTGTGTTTTAAATGAGTACGACATTGAGTTATTTGTTAGCGATTCGAGAAAAAATTATTTAACTGGATTTAAGTTTTAATTCATGTTTTATCGTCAATCGGAATCGCGTTTTTCTTTTTTCATACAAACTCTATGAAAATAAATGAATTTTTAGTGTTTCTATATCCCTTAGTTTAAGTTCATTTTTCACATGCCGGCTCTATTTACATCAAGATGGTTCTGGTTATATAGACGGAAACGACACGAATTGAAATGGACTAAACGTATTTTGACGTTTTTAAAATGGTTTTATTTTATTTAAAAAATTTACCTGCGCGGTAAAATAAAGTAAATAAATAAAAAAAAAATGGATACGTAACAGTATAATATTGATAAGAAACATATATCAGGGTGTATGGCTAGTAATTATTAATCAGTTCACACAGCGCCACAATCAATTTTTCTTGATTTATCGCTAATTATAAAAATTGTACGTAGTTCTTTGTGGAGGCAAGGGTTACATCTGTCATGTTTGCCGTCTAGTGAATGGACCAGTGGATATGTTCGAATCGTACGTTTCCATTTTCAAAACTTTAAATTTCCGTACGGAAATTAAAAAAGTGTTGTTCCTAAAATCAGTGTTAAAACAAATTGAACAAATATTTTAGCTAATTACGCATAATAAAATAAAAAATCCATGAAATAAATATTTCTCCTTACAAAAGAAAAAGGATTTTCTTGTTTAATTATTTATCTCTGCGTGTATAAATGATATTTTGTGTACTGAAATCTAATAATTAACCATAAATGTAACTTTATACCATAAATATACACCTATTGCGTGCGATAAGTGTTTTAATAATTAAGACATTCCAAAAGCAGAATTAAATCAAAACATAACAATCGTTGAAATTTATAAAACAAAAGAAAAACATACCAATTACGGTATTTCAGCAGGTTAAAATGTTATATGTATTCGAAATTATTACCGGGTGATTCCTAATCAAAAATAAACTGTGGGAGAAAATCTTGTTATTATCGACACCGCGAAAACTTAATTATTGTTTCATGTCTAATTAAGTTATTGTAGTTACTGGGCTTTTATTATATCAATCATCCTGTATACATACGTTCTTACACACATGTTACATTATATATGTTTCCTACTGATAAGCTTCCTAATGTATATACATACTTATACCTTTTTCTTTCATTTTCTTTTCAGGAAAAACGAACGTCTATTACGAATAATCTAGCTGGATGATAACGAATATTTCGCGGGATTAATTAATTTATTATTTTTTGTTTCTCTTTCGGTTTATTATTAGTTTTCTGTTTTTCTTATTTCACATTATAATTTTCCATTTTTACCCACTAAATCATCATTGGTGGGAAGCGCACAACATAACAAAATAAAAATAAAATCAAATTTCCAGACTTTAAGCGCGAAATCTCTATTAAAAAGCTCTCTACCAAATCTATTTACACTAAATAAGTAAAATAGAGAAAACAAAGCACGATGAATCATGATTGCTTTAATTATTCAAAGCAAATAAAAAAGAAAAAAAGGAAATGATTTTAAAGAGATAACATTTTCTTTTAACAGAAGAAAACAGATATACAATTTTTTTTATTTCTTTTTGTGTTAAACAAAAAAAAAATCAGGCAAGACACGGAAATACAATAAGAATAAAATCAAATTAAAAAAAATAATAGAAACACGTAAAAGTGAATTTTCCTTGGAGAACGTACACACACAAGAGAACAAGGAAAATAAATTCCAGATAGCAGTGCTCAGAGTTATTGGAAAAATTTTAACGTTACATAAAATTACAAAAATAAAATTGTTATCTGTGAGTAAAACGGCAAAAGAAATCTGGAAAAGGAAGTTGTTGTGTACCATTCGAATTAAATTAATTTCTGTGTGTGTAGAGAAGAGATAAAGGTGGAAAAATACGACGACGACGACGACGTGGAATTAAGTGGAAAGTCAAGGAATGTCAAATTTTATTAGAATGTTTTATTCAAATTTATTTCTATTATTTTTTATCATATTCGAAACAAATTTAATATTAGCTGATGATATTATGTTATTGTATCCGGATAAGTTACGGGATAATTTCGATGAGGATGGAGGAGGAGGAGGAGGAGGTTCAGGTGGTGATGGAGGCGGAGGTGGATCAAATTCACGATCTAGTGATAGAAGTAATTTAAGCAATAATCGACGTAACAGTGAAAAACTTACACCTGAATCATTTCTACGACAGTCAATTGATGCAAATATACCAATATTCCCGGAACGATCCGACGCTGTGTATTTCATTATTGCCGTTCCAGGTGGAGCCAAAGCGTGGGGAAATACTTTAGCGCGAACTTTACTGGATATGGGACCACCGTTTGAAAGTCCGCTTGGGCCACCACTACGACCGCTTTTTGTTGATCTACCGGCGAAAGGAAGGTAAGCGTTTTTTAATTATTATATATTCAAACACTTAACTAATATTTTGCATTCCTTTTGTATACAACCTCAAGCGTTTCTCAAGTATTATTTATTTCTCATTTCTAAATTATCGTTCAATTAAATTTCTATTCGACATCTAAAGAAGCACATAAAGTATGTGATACGTAAAATAATTTGGTTTTCTTAGAATTGATGAAAAAAGATGAATTAAAAGTTAAACGTAGTTAATAATTTTTTTCTGAAATCGCTAATAAACAACTCAATGTCTAGCTTGTTTAACCCTCGTGCAGCATCTACTGCTTTAATTTCACGCATCCCGCGATTTGGACGTGCTCTAATTTATTTATGTTTATTTACGTTGCTATCCCGCGATTTTCTCATTCTAGCTACCTTTCTGTCTATCTTTCTTTTTTTGCGTTGCTATTCCGGGATTTCCCCGTTCAACGTGTGTTTCTGTGCTGGTAGATTGATATTATTTCTCAGTGCTAGCTGTCTTCTATGTAGTATTGGTGTGCTAGGCGGTGTGTTTTAATTTTTTGAATTATAAACATTTGGTTTGTGTTGCAAGTGTTATTTTGCGGTTATAATAAATAGCTCAATATTTATTTGAAATACGATAAAAGGTAGGTAAAGACAGTGAGACAAGTGGTATAACCCATACATTTCAGTTTTTATAACGTATAATTTTGAATTCTGAACTATGTTTTAAGTATTTCTGAACAATTTTTTCAGTATTTATTTTCAGAATACTGGTAGGCCCTAATTAGGAAGTATGATAGATGAATCTGATAATGACAGTGACTATGTGCCTCACCTGGATGAAAATAGTCCAGATATAGAATCTGTAGACCTGGGTAATGATGATAGTGATAGTGATGATGATTTATCTAACATTGATGATTTGAACGAAGAAGATGAAGCTGAACTCGGCCAATGTAGGGTGTGGTATGAGGTCAATATGCAGAACATTCCTCCCCCACCACCAAGATTCCCCTTCACTGGAAATCCGGGTGTTGCTGTGGATATAGCCTCCACTGCTACACCATTGGAGTGTTTTGAACTCTATTTTGATCACGTAATGATTGACATCATTGTAAGGGAGACAAACAGATACGCAGCTCAATGGATAAGCAAAAACCCCCCCCAAAAGAAAGATCACTCTATAAAGCATGGACTTCTGAAGATGAGATGAGACTATTTCTAGGAATTCTGATACTTCAAGGAATCGTGAAGCTGCCACGACAAAAATGGTGTTGATCCAAACGAAAGATCATTCATGTACCTGTTTCTCAAAAATTTATGTCCAGAAATAGATTTCTTCTGCTTATGAAGTTCTTGCGTTTTAGTGACAATGAAAACTTGGACCTAGCCAACCATCCTAATCCAAAATTGTTCAAGTTTTTTGATATTATGGAACATTTGCGCAACAGATTTCGTGAAGTATATGTTCCAGCAGAATATCTTAGCTTAGATGAGAGTTTGATGCTATACACAGAGCGTCTCGGCTGGAAAATGTTCAATGCAAAAAAAGAGCTCGATTTGGGCTCAATTTTTTTGTGGTTTGTGAGACTAAATCGACTAAAAAATAAAAAACTTTATATTTTATTATTATTTTTGAATTTTATTACTGTTCCTTATTGTGATAATCTTAAAATTTAGTTATTATAAACATTAATTTCGGAGATAACTCCTAATTTTAAGATTATCACAATAAGGAACAGTAATAAAATTCAAAAATAATAATAAAATATAAAGTTTTTTCTTTTTTCTTTGATTACATATACCTGTGATAAAAACACTAAAATAAAGTGATATAATGGATATCAAAAACACATATTGTGATTTTTTTTTGTACGCTGGAAAGAGCACAGTTTACAACGATAAATATGATGAATTTCCGATTTCGATCAATTTTTGTCGAAGGGTTATTATGTAAGCGTAGATAATTGGTACATGTCTCCTGAACTTGCGGATACCTTTATAAGAAACAAACGGATTTTTAAACAGTAGAAGAAAGGACCTGCCTCAAAGGTTCTCAGAACGAAAGCTACAAAAGGGAGAAATCCAAGCATTTCAGCGGCGTAAGATGATGGCTCTAAAGTGGCAGGATAAAAAACCAGTTTGTCTTTTGAGCACAGTACATAAGCTACCACAAAAATGGTGAAAACCAAATGTAAAAAAGAACTTCTAAAACCGAAAGTAGTTTGTAATTATATTGATACTATGGGTGGAGTAGATCGTTTTGATCAAGAGATGTCATACTACCCTTCTACTACTATAAGACAAATTTTCGGCATTTCATTGATAAAGCTGTTTAGAACTCCTACATTATAGTTTGGAACTCCTACATGCAGCTGGTGGAGAATCATATTGAGAAATATTCGAATCCAAATTTTCAAACCCCAAAAAGAATACCAAGCACTACTCCTCACCCAAACAGGCTTATATCTCGCCATTTGGCTACTTAGCAACATTCCACCGAATGCTGTAAAAAAAGAGCCAAGACGACAATGTGCTGTTTGCTGCTCAAAGAGGAATGAAAATGGTAAAAGAATAAGAAAGGAGACCAGAATATGGTGTAAGCATTGCGAAGTTGGTCTTTGATTAGAGCCGTGCTTCGAAATATACCACACCCAGAGAAACTTTTGAATATAATGTAGCAAACTATATTTTAAATAAATTTGAAATCAATTTTTTGAAATAAATTTTAATAAATTTCTATTTAATAATATTTATTTTACTATTTACAAACAAAAAAAAAATATTTTTTTTAATCAAATTAAAAAAAAACCGCGGTCAGAGGGTTAAAGCATAGATTCTCACGTTACCCGTTTTCCAGAAATAATTAAAATAAAATAAGGGAATTTAAATTAAAACACTTTCTGCAAAAATAACTATGCAAAAATGTATAAAAATTCAATTCAGTGACGTTGCATTATCCACATCTAAAACCAATTGTAAAAAAAATTCGGGGTAGGCTGTGTCTTCTACACGGCCGTAGGTGTTTTCCGTGATAACGTTTATAAGAGGTGCGAGAAATGGCACGATGTATGGGTTTGTTAAAATAAATTTATTTATTATTAGCATCATGAAATGAGAGTACAGTGATTGTTTGCAAACGATTAAGTACTGGGCGATGGTATGAGAAGTACGATATGAAGCGCAGGGTCTCAGCGGAGATGTGCCTGAGAATGTGAGTTCCGCAGACTAGTGCCTCCCAAAGTCGCCGAGTCTATAGTGTTAGAAATAAGAATAAAGAGATAGATTATACAGAGGAAATATTTGGCCCGCGACAATGGTTCCACTTTTACTTTCAGTTTATATTATCAAAGCTTTTTCCTGTAACCCAAAACTGTGCCATCTACTTGTAAATAGATAAAAACCAAACCGAATCAGATTTCCTCATTTTTTTTTGTTTTGTGTATTGACGATTGTAAAAGTAGAGAAAGCGCCTCTCGAGGACAATAGTTAAAATGATGCACCTGATAAAATGACATTTGTCACAAATGCGACGAAAGAAAATTTAGCAATGCGGTAATTAAAAATTGTTTTTATGGTCCAAAATTGGAATTATTTGCAATTATTAGCAATCCGGTAAGTAATAATTGTGTTTACAGTTCAAAATTGGAATTGTTTACAATAATTTCGAACGTTAAATTATCAGGTACCTCAGTTTAAAAATTTTCCACTAGGTGGAATCCGTGATGCTCCAATCGTCAATAGCTATGTACATACATACATATATATGGTTATATACGAGTAGCTACTACTACATACCATACAAATAAAATACATAGCATTTCGTAGTTTCGTATTGAATGAAAAAAAAATAATAATAAAAAACACAACAAACAATACACAATAGGAATGAATGAGAAATAATATGTATATCTTTCATAACACATTTATTGGCGTTGTAAAAAACAGTATGATCATTATTTGGTTAATAATTTTTGTCTAATGATTTTTGTGTTTTTTTTCGAGTTACACTTGTAGTGATCGCTCAATTCTAAAAATGATTTTTTTAAATGGGTTCTGTATACGCCAGTGTGCTACTGTTGAACTCGTTTTGTGGAAGACGAGATTCGAAAATCATTTTCGAATAGAATTTATATCTCGTTTACAATTGGCAGTTTTCTGTTTGAACGTGTTTTAACCTTCACTTTGATATTTGATTGAATATTTACCGGGTATAGATCTAAATTTTCACTATTGAATATTTTTGTGATTTTTTAACGGATTTAAATTTCGTTTAGACTCATTTACTAAATTTTCTAGTTTTTTTTGAAAAAAGGAAAATTAAAAAAAAATGTCACCTTCTTTTTACAATTTCTACTGTTTTTCTAACACCTTGACTGAGATATCGGTAGTATTAACGACAAAGTGAAGGATAAGAGCAAAGGGAAGGTTGAAGAGAAATCATTTTCCATCTTTCATTATATTGAATAAGATAACAGTCATTTACCAAAATAAAGTTCTATATAAAATTGAACCAACTTTATTTTTACAAAATTGGTATTGGTGCCAAATAAACTGACAACTTTTTGAGTGCAATTTTCGCGTATTGCTTTGGTTAGTTTACAACAACAGTCACATTATATAAAGCAAAATATTTTTTGGCAGTTTTAAAAAATATTAGATTTGCGTAAATATAGGCAGAAATTTATTATTAAATTTAAGTTTGTTTCAAAATTGGTTTTGTTTCACGAAAAAACAATTTTTTTTTTTTTGGTTTTAGCACAGAGGATTTTACTATAGTTTTCTGTGGTTTTACCACTGTTCCTAGATAATAAACAGACAGTAATGGCAATCTTTGACACGCCACATCTATTGAAATAAGTTAGAAATATACTAATGAAATCGGATATTCGATGCCAAGATGGCTAATATCCTTGACAGACTAGGGATTAGCGAAGCACGATTAGTGAACCAAGATTAGCTAATCTACCACAAATCCATTTGCGTTGACAGACTAGGGATTAGTTTCCTAGGCAGAGATCAGAGAATTAAAATACTATGATGATGAATCGCTCAAATATAACTAGTAAACTAGCTGGACTCGTTTTTTAATTCAATATTTATAAGATTTATACATTAAAACATACTAGTTTTCCTTTTTATAAATATAACCTCAAAATTTATTCAGCTCAAATTGTTTAAGATGTCATTGATTTTATAACTTTCTATCATAACCTCACGCCGCTTACACTTTCAGCAATGTTGAAACCCAATACAACGAGATAAACTTCAAAATTTTCAAAGATTAGTGCACTAATTTCGATTAGTCGCTAATCCTCAAATAAAACGAGAGTAGCTAATCCCTATGCTGTCAAGAGTATTAGTGAGCTGGAAAGTACTGATTGAATAGAACAAAGGAAATTAGAACAAAATTTAATGATGAAATGTTACCCAAAAATTACATACATGCCGACATGCGTCTTTACCCGAATAATTTTGAATTAATGAGAGTACACTTAGCCACAAGTTTTTAGTAGAAACGTTGCTTCTGCCATTAAAACCGCAGTCCAACTTAACAAAATGTGCAATGAGACCTACAGCCACCTACTTACAATTGAACATTTTGATAAATTATTCGATTGTCTCAACTGTAGATCCAAATACATGGCAACATTTTTTATTGCTTCAAATGACTAACAAAACTATCAGAGAAGTACAGGAAGCGTCGAAACTAATTATATCCTTACAACAAGATCTGGTTAAATCTTCTGATTGATGCCATCATGGGATCAAAAATTGTAATGAGTTTAATTACAACATTGCCAGAATTACCACCACTAAAATATTGACACCATTTTCAAACTTGTCCACTTGTGAATACGATTAGGATATTCGTTTGCTTGAAACGACGGACAGTATGCCGAATATAGATTGGAATACCGAAATAAATTCATCAACACCTGAAAAGAGCGTAAATAAGATGGATGTCATCGACACAATTTCGGGTATGTTAGAAAATATTTTAATCTGGATGCTCCACTTCAAAAATCATCTATGAGGTATTTAGTGGGCTTTGTAGCCTTAAAACAAATGCAAAAACTAATTGTCCAGATGCATAAAGATCTTCGTTAAGGACAGTAACATTTTCGAAAGTCCGTCAGAAATTTAAAGTCGAATAATTGTTCTAAACATGAAAACATCGAATCCAAAATTGAATATTTTTATTTATTAGTAGCTTTATTGATTTGATAAATTAAAAAAAAAATAAAGCAAGAACAACAATTGCATTGGGTAAATTCAAAATTGGTTTAGCTAAATGTTTGATTTTTAGGAGTTATCCAATGCAGACGTTGTTTTTTTATTTAACAAAGCAATATAAAACTATTATAATTTTGTGAGCCACTTACTTTTACTTAGACAGTCGAATTTAAATAGAACGTCGCAGTCGCCTTTTTTATTCCAAGCTGCTTATCGTCGTTTCTCCCGATAATTATATCTTAACACTTTAACACTTAATCAATACTCGTTTAAAACCCAATACCCATTTAAAAATTATATTTATTACCATTGCGTCTGTTCAAATTTACGTCAAAATAACTCAAATTTACTATAAACCATGCTTTTCAAATTTACGACGAAATATTAACTATTGTCTACGTTAAACAAGTTTTAGTAATTTCTCCCGGTAATTTTGTTGGCGTTTTGAAATCTTTTAAAATTTTTAAGCAGACATATTACTTCTTGTGCTAACCTACCTATCATTTGTACAAGTGCTCACCAAATTTAAAGAATAAATGCTAAGCAAAGGGTGTAGAAAATCGTGAATTGTCAAAAATATTATAAGTCAAGATTTGGAGAAATATAAAGAAAAATCTAAATCAAAATTAACAAAAATTCAATTTTTCACTGTTTTAGATATTGTTTTAAACAATTCTGAATTTTCATTTGACAACAAATTTTATAAACAAATTTTTGGCTCACCTATGGGCTCACCAATAAGTCATATCATAACAAATTTATTAATTGAAAATTTGGATAATTCAGTTTAAATTCTTTAGATTTTCAACCTTTTTATTTTACTTTAGATTTGTGGACGATACAATTATGGCAATACCAATAAACAAAATTGATTCATTTTTGGAAACATTTAATTCGAAAAATAACACAATAAAATTTATCTTAGAAAAAGAAGTAGATAATAAAATTCATTTTTGGACATTCAGCTGATTCACGAACCAAATGGCAAAATTTTTTGTGATTGGTACCATAAAAATACTTGGTCTGGTAGATATTTAAATTTTCATTCTTGGGTTCCCAACAATTATAAAATAATTACCACCATTAAAATTCTGACCCAAAAAAATTTAAAACTTTCTATCGGAAAAATTTCACAATAAAAATTTAAAAATTCTAAAAGATACATTATTTCGCAACCAGTATCCAGAGAAATTGGTAAACCAAATAATATGGAATTATGGAAACAAAAAAATGCCCATAAAAATTGTATTTCTCGATCAATAAATGAAACCACTAATTATTTTGCCATTCCCTACGTTAAAAATCTTTACGAAGAAATCAAAAATCTTTGAAAAATTATAACTTTAACATTATAGGATGTGCAGCCACAAGCTTAAATAACAACTTGTTTTCTAAAATTAAAGATATCGTACCTTTAAAGAAACAATCAAACGTTGTTTATCAGGTACAATGTAGTTGCAACGCTACCTACACAGGACAGACGAAACAATTTTCAGAAAAAAGATTTTGCCAACAAAAAAAGTGACATAAATAAAGATCAAAATTTAAGTATTAGTGCACTTACACGACATCTGAAAAATACAAACCACCAAATAAGTTTATAGATAACATACAAATTCTCGTGAAACAAAAAAATTTTAGATAAAGATCGATTTTGGAAATGCTACAAATTAAATCATAAAAAAAATTGTTTAATTGATAAATATTAATTGGCTCATAAAATTAAAAACTAAGTAAGATAACATTTCGTGCAGACTGAAGAATCGTGCACTCTTCATTAGGACGATTTAGGGAATCGGGTCGTGAAATCATAACGCAGTTAAATGATCAGGGCATAGCGACATCTTTCGTGTAATGAAGCCGTTCAGCGAAAATTCCAAAACTAACCGAACAAATAAAACCAACAAAACTGATATGGGCGAAACTACATCAGCACCCGAATTCCGGTTCGATGACAAATTTCTCATATGGGTTTTATCCAAACTCGTGAAGCGCGATTCCGGTTTGATGACTGAGAAATTAAAACTCATAAAGAAGGTCAAAAAAACCATGAAATATTTTTCTATGAGAAGTATTTTATTTTGATGATAACATCAATCAGTAAAAAATTGTGGCCACTTTTTAAATTTTAGAGCCCAGAATTTAAATTTAGAAGTCTAAATCTATTGTGCTATGTGTAAACTTACTAACTCAAATAATAGTAGATTGTTCTACAAGTAAAGAAAAGTGATAGTTTTCCAGCGAGTGTAATTGTATAATTCGCGAGTGAGCGCTAGCGAGCGAGTGGATTAACAATTTAACGATCATGGAAAACCACTTTTCTTACGTGTCGGACATGCTATTTTTTCGTGTATTTGACGACAAACTAGGTAAAATTAAAAAAGGTAGATCCAGTTTGGATCAAAGTATGTATGCATAGCGTGTACATAACAATCGCAGTAAGCAAATAAATAAAAGTCAAAAATCCAAAAATCATTTGGAAAAAAGCGTTTCTATGAAGAAAAGTGTTTATAGTGAAGAAATGTGTTGCTAAGAAGAAAAGTAGCAGTTTTCTTTACTGTTTTCAGCCAAGAAATAACGCTCTTTGCCATTAAGTACACGAAAAAAGATATTAATTGGCCCGAAAGGGACTCACATACGACAACAGTTTCTTGTGTGTTGTTCCAATACCAAGCCACAATCACAAAAGATAATAAATTTCCCCAATTTGCTTTATAGGTACAACTGGGCCTATTAAATTAATCTGTTATAGTAAATCCCCAGCTGTTATTATGTTAGACTAAATACTATACAATTCAATTTGTAAACAAAACTATTGTAAAATTTAAATCATGAAACACAATTTTCCGATTTGTAATAAAAACGCAAAATTTTGTGAATTATGTTATTTTTTATTTATAAATCTTTGGTATACGTTAGGTAGGAACCTAAAATTATTGTGGTGTGCCAAACTTGTCCCAAAAGAGACCCACATATGGCACAACAATTTTCCTTATGCTGTTTACAAGACTTGCATGTCACACAAAAATGCCTCTGGAACTCGGCGTTTGTTGTCGATCCAAATGGATAGCTTACGTCCCTTAAATTTCTGCGAATTTTTACGAGGCGAAATTTAGATAAGAAAAATAATTACATACTATATACAAATATTATACTACATATACATTGTGTATGTATTATAAATACAATTATTTACTTTTGATTTGAAGATCGCCTTATTCTTATATACATATACGTAAATGTATATATTCCATGATAACACTTTTTTGCAGTAAATTAAATATTTATTACAACTACAAGAAAATAACGGCTACATGAATTAAAAAAGGTTGAATTAAAAAAGTTCTTCAAAAATGAATTTAAAATGTTCCGTAATGAAAAATAAAGTGAATATCGTATGAAAAGGGAATAACTTTTTTAATTCAGAAAATTTCTTAAAAAAATGAATTAAATAAGTTGCAGGTGTTCAATACAAAAATCAACTTTTTCAATTCATTTTTAAAAAACTTTTTTAATTAAGCCTTTTTTAATTCGGTATACCCCGAAAATAACAAATCTGCAAAATTATCGATCTATGTATTAGAAAGAGAATGACCTTTTGAGGTCATATTTTGAAAAAATTATATTCATTCATCGGATGCATAAAAATGCATAGACAAAAATAAGACCAATAACCAAATACATATACATAATAATCATAAAACCGCTTTTACAACAACAATAGCCATGAAAAAATCGTTTTTTCATTCATCATATTTTTGCTTTTTACTAGGGGTGTGTTTATGTAGTAGTGGAGATAATAATATACAATGTGACCAATTTTTTTTCTTGTTGCTGCCTGTGATAGCAAAAATAAAAAATTTACTATTTTCGTCTAGATGGCATGATGTGTCGGGTTACGAGTTGTGTTTCTGCTACTGCTTATATTGCTATTGTCGCTTTTATCAGTCAATTAGTGCGGGGCCATGGGATTGTTCCCAATAGTTTATCTCTTTATTCTTATCTCTGATAGTGTGGTGGATACGCAGTCTAGATCAAATATATATCAGAGTCCACAATGACATATGACCTATCAGATCAGGCATTCCCCCTTTATAGTGCTCTCTAGCATTGTAAATCGCCACTTTGTAAATCTAAATTTTAATTAAAATTTATGTGAAAATTAATTATTTTAATTTACAATAAATTATCTGCCACAGTTTCTTTACGCACAAATTAGCACTAGAATTGCTCCGATCAGATGAGGCATGAAGGGTTGTCCCGCTACAGTGATCTCAAGCATTGTAAATCGCTATTTTGTAGTTTGTAATTTTAATTAAAATTTATGTGGAAATTAATTATTTTAATTAACAATAACTTATCTGCCACAGTTTCTTTAGGCACAAATTGACACCAGAATTACTCCGGTCAGATAAGTGATTTTCATGGTTGGTTGTAAATCGCTGTTTTTTACTTTGTAATTTTAATTAAAATTAATGTGGAGATTAATTATTTTAATTTAAAATAAATTATCTGCCACAGTATTATTAAGCACAAATTAATAACCGAATTGCTCCGTTCTGATGAGTGATGAGGCATTCTCTTGCTATAGTGCCCTCAATCTCTATAAATCCCTATTTTGTAGTTTGAATTTTTAATTAAAATTTATGTGGAGATTAATTATTTAAATTTAAAATTAATTAGCTACCACTGGTTTTTTACGCAAAAATTGACACCATCGGATCTCCGATCTGATGAGCCGTTCTCTCGCTACACTGGTTGAAGCATTTAAATCGGCCGAAATCATTGGTTCGTGGCGCGGGTTCCTGTGCCGCCCGATGACGTAATTGCGATAATATTATGCGTGACACATAATTCCAAAGGACCAATCTAAGCAATCATATCCTTAATTTAAAGGTAGTGCTTATAGTTGATGAGTAATTGCCCCCGACTAAGGGCTAAACTACAATCGCTATTTTGTAGTTTGAATTTTTAATTAAAATTTATGTGATCATTAATTAAATTAATTTTAAATAAATTAACCTCCACTGGTTTTTTACGCAAAAATTAACACCATCTGATCTCCGATCGGATGGGCCATTGTCTCGCTACACTGGTTCAAGCATTTAAATCGGTCGAAAACAGAGGTTCGCGGCGCGGGTTCCTTTGCCGCCGGATGACGTCATTGCAATAATATTATGCGTGACACATAAAGCCGAAGGACCAATCTAATCAGTCATATCTTTAAATTAAAGGTAGTGCTTATAGTTGATGAGTAATTGCCCCCCACCAAGGGCTAAATTTCGGGTAAGTTTTCTGAACATGCGGTGTAAAACGTTATCACGTCAAAATGAAAAATATTTCCGCGCAACAATCGAAATTAAAATAAATCAAAAAGAGCCAAACAGAAGAAATTAAATTATTATTTTTTATTATTATTATTTATTTATTTATATAAAAATACAATCTTTAGATAATCATAATCCAGTGGTGATTAGTAAATGAAAAAAACTTAAACTTTACAATATACAAAACAATAATACAATAATCCATTGAAAAATTAAACTACACTTGAAAATGCATCAAACCATTCACACTTGAGTCACTAGATAAAAATAATTTCAAGCCAGATGAAAATTTAATAAGTTTCCGACAATCTCTCAATTCAACCGGAAGGTTATTAAAGACTTTCGGAGCAAGAATTAAAAATGAATTTTAAAAATTGGTCGTTGTAAATCTCTTAAGACGAATAAACGGAACATTTCTCAAATTGTAACTAGTAGTGACATTTGTTGATTGACATTAACACGTTCACGACCGAGGTGCCCAGGCTAGGGGTGCCCATAAACCAGATGATACATTTGCACGAAATAAGCTAATTGAAGCCTAATGGTAGAATAAATATTTTATTTAGGCTTTTTGTGGGGTTTGCTACTTTATTAATACACGGCGCCAATTAAAAAACGGAACAGAAATTTTCTTCGAAAAAATACCCATATGCGTTCAACTTGTATCTTGGTGAAATAACACCTTTCAAAAACAATTTTTTTGTTTCTAGTTGAAGTAAATTTTGTTTTCTTTTCGAAACTGGAACCGTTTTATTTCATTTTGTTTTTTTATGACTTTTTTGAGTAAAACAAAAGATGTCTAAAAAAAATTAAAAATTGTTGCTGTTTGAAACTGTAAAGGCGGATTCATGGTTTACTTCATTCATTCCGTTATTCGTTCTGATGTTTTTTAAAATCAATTTCATTGGTTAAAAATGATGTGTTTTTCTTCTGAATTTTTTTCATCAAGTTGGCTTATCTCCAACTTTTTAACCGAACGAAGATGGTGGAAACGAGACAAATAGATACAAATAAAAAAGGGACATAAATTAGATTTTAGATTTGTAGGTTATGTTTTGGTGTTTTGCTGTCATTAACACGCGCAAATATTATAATATTTATACATATAATTCATTTTGTTTATATAAATACATAATTATTTATTATAAGTACATATCGTACATCATAAATGTCTTCTTCGAATACAGGTATGTAAAAATAATTTGATACACTTTTTTTTAATTTAAAAGTTTGCAATTTGATGTTTCTGTGCTAATAAAAGAATTGTCCTTTTATAATTTAGAGTTCGCTATGGAAAGCCAGTTAATAGGCCTACTGAAGGAACAACCGGTTATTTACGATCTTCAAAATCGTTATTTTATAAGATTTTTTTTAAATTTTGATTGTTGAGCGGAGACGTGTTGTCTTTTTTCTTACCATTGGGTTTACATGTGGAGATATGATGTCGTCATTAAACTGAATTTTCTCTTTTTAATACACATTTTTGTTGTTGTAGAATGTTTTTTAATTTAATTTCCCTTATTTTCTTTTGATTATTGCTGGAAAATAGGGAAATTTGAGAATCCGTGTTTTAAATGAGTAAGACATTGAGTTGTTTGTGAGCGATTTCTTAAAAAATTATTTAACTGGGTTTAACTTTTAATTCATATTTTATCGTCAATCGAAATCGCGTTTTTTCATACAAACACTATGAAAATAAATGAATTTTTAGTGTTTCTATATCCCTTATTTTAAGTTGATTTTTCACATGCCGGCTCTATTTACATCAAGATGGTTCTGGTATAACACAATGTCGAAGACTAGACTATTTTAAATAAAGATGGCGACAAAATCGTTCTGAGATTTTTCAAAACCATGAATTCACAACATTAAACAAACTGAATGAACGAATGAATGAAGGAACTAAAGAACAAAACCATGAATCCGCCTTAAACGATTTTGCTCGATATTTCATTCAAAAATTCAAATCGGCCATTTTATAGAGAATTTAGAAACCTTGCAAAATGATACTATGAAAATTTCTGTGCGGCCGCTCTTTGGTGAGTTATTGAAGTTTTTGTGTGTTAAAGTTTTTTAGTGTTAAAGTGACTTAAAATTTTATCGTAGAGTGCTAAGTTTACAAGATAAAAAAATTTACTTCTACGCTTTTTGATACGTTTTCTCTAAAACTACAATAACTCGACAAGGAGTGGCCGCACAGAAATTGAAAATATGTTGGTTGTATTAGGGTTACATATATTTTTTTTTGTTTATGTTTGTGATACGACACGGCAGTAAAATTACTAGAATAGTCAGTGTGTGAAGTCGTGTTTTTCATTTGCTCCTTAATTTTTATCAATTTTCTCCTGTTTTTGCTTTAATTTAATTTTAAAAAGTTGATAGTTTGTTGTATTGTTGGGTTTTATACCCGTTGCAATAAAAACTTCAATGTGAAGTTAATTGTTTCCATTTTTTTTTGGAATTTTAATATTTTGATTGTTTTCTAACCTAAAAAAATTACACGAGAGAATTGAAAGTAAAGGAAAAAATGATAGCTTTTTGTGTTTTTATTTTTGAGTTGACTGATCGGAAATGTAGTGGTCTAAAGTGTTATGGCCGAGTGTGTGAAGTGTTTTAAATTAAAATTTAAATAATTAAATATGGAAAAATGTAATCCACCGGGGTGCATTAATCAGGCAATATCTTTCTTGAATATCTTAATGGTACTATTCCACTAGAAAAATTCCTAAAATTTTACTCACAGTAAAAATAAGAGGAAAAGAGCCAAAAGTCCGAAACTCTATGTAATAGACAAAGACCACGTTTTTTTGTTTATTTTTTTTATAGCAAAATTTTAAGGAGAAATATTGACAGCACACAAAAACTTAACCCATAAATATTTAAAAAAAATTAATATTAATATTAATTCGGTTAGTTTTACAGCTCAAAATTATCTAAAAATTAAATATCATTAATACTCATATCAGAATTATAGTTTTTAGTATATTTTTCGTAAAAATTAAAAAAATCTCTACCAAAAAAACGTCGTGTTTTTTATTTTTATTGTTTTATAGCAAAAATTTTAAGGGGAAATTTGACATTAAGCAACTTCATAACCTATAATTGCTAGAAAATTTAAGTCTTTAGTAATTTAGTATTTATTCGATTTTTTTTTCGTCTCAAAATTATCTAATAAATTAAACATTATTAATACTCATATCAGAATTTCATTTTTTCGAACAATTTCCGTCACAGAATAAAAACTTAAAAAAATCTCTACCATAAAATCGTCATGCTATTAAAATTATTAGTGTATGCGAGAATTATTTTTCATCATATACAAATTTTATGTACGTGTGCTAGTGACACTCCTATAGAAAGTTCTCGATTTGATACTTTTTATAGGAGTGTACACTACTACAGACACAAATATTTTTGTACTCAGAAGGTTTTTTGTTTCATTCCCCATCTACCAAATATATATTTTTTTCTTCCTTTAATTTTACTGGCAGTACATTTTTTCTAGTGGAATACCGCCTTAATGCATGTTTTTAGTTTGGTGTGTGATTTTAATCATAGAGCTAAAAGCTATAGAGGAGAAATAAACAAACGTTAGATGTAAGAAGTTTTCGATGTGAGAGAGAGAGAGAGACAATAAAATAGTTTGGTGCCGTATTTTGATTTTTGTTCAGTGCATTGAAATGGAGTGTGTTGCTTAGAATAAAACAATTAAAGTTTGGAAATGTGTTTGTGGTTTTGTGTTTTTGTCAAAACCTGCTAAAATTCTCTCTTGAGAAAGCCTGACTGCGTTGTATAGCTCTCTTACACATATTTCAAAATATATACTGGTTAGTGTATTGGTCGCTACGAAAAACCATATAAAAAAAATTCAATTTATTTCGTTTCTTACCACTACTACTTCCAGTTGAGATCATCATAACCATATATATATATCAGTGGCGTTTCCTGGTTGTGAGCCTTGGGTGTTCTGCTTGGATTTTGATCACCAAAAATTATTAAATTAATAATAAATAATAAAGAAAAGAATATTAAAAAAAATTATAATTTTTATAGTAATAAAAATTCAATTTATTAAATATTTTCAAAACATTCGCTATTCTTTAAAATTAAACAAAAAACATGTGTAAACAATTTTAAAAAATAAAATTATTCAAAAGTAAACACAATTACTGTAAAGATTTTTTCTGTAAATCTCTGATTACGCAATATGTTATCTCATTTATGGTTGTCAAATCTATTAAGTTTTTCCCTTTATTTTAAAATAATTTAAAAAGTTGCGATAATAAATAAAATAAATCCTTTGAATTGAATGAGAATGAATTCGTAATTATTAAACTTGCAAAATTCAACATAAAATCAAAACTTTCCACTAAATAAAAAAAACACCTGCATGATGCTCATTTGTTTTGTTTCGAAATTTCTTTAGTTCTGAATAAAATACGAACAAATCGAATGAATCAAATCAATATAAAATAAGTTTTTCCCCTTTAATCTCTCTCTCTCTAAATCTATTTTTATTATTTTTTACGGTATAAAATATGCATGTGTGCGTTATTTTGGATTAGGTTTGTAGCGTTGTTCGTTTAAGAGTAGGGGAAATGTGTGATACTACATATTTGTATTTATACCGGCCTTTTCGTTTCTATTTATGTTCGTTTCATTTTGTTGAACAACGAGAAATTTTTGGTTCTGTATAAAATACGAACAATTTGAATGGTTTAAGTCAATGTGAAAATAATTTGCCTCTCTTTCACTTCATTCAATTTTACGCTTTGAAATATGTTCGTGTACTGCATTTCGGGTTCTGTTGATTGCAATGTTCACAGAGAAAAATTACAGTGGTTTACAGTGGTTGGTTGTTAAAAATGATTACACATTATAGTAATATTACAATAAGTAATATTACAAATTCACAATACCAAATACATTTTTTAATAATATGTATTAAAGAAAAATACTTTTATGTGCATATAATACGAGTAGTAAAGTTTTTACAAATATAATAAAAAGCAAAAATAGTTTAGTCGTTCGGCGAACGACTAGAACATTACTAGAAAACGCCGCTGATATATATATATATATATATATATATATATATGATGTCTTAGTATACATTTAGTTGGGCTTTCTCAAGAGAGAACTGTAGAAGGTTTTGGTTGTTGTTGTTGTTTTTGTGTTTTGATTTTGTGTTTTTGTTTTGGTTGCAAAGGCACGGATGCTTGTTAATTGGTTCAATTTTTGGTAAAGTTGATTTTGTTATAAAGGATAACTTTTCTGGGCGCGTCGTTGTTTTTGCACTTTTGGTGCGGATCTGATAAAAATGGCAACAAAAGTCCCGTGTAATTTTTTTTTGGTATTTTTTATGTTTTGATTAACTTTTGACGGAAAATTGTTCTCGGTTTTATTTTGAATAGAATTGGCATTTGTTTTGTACAAGTTGCTGTTTTGATTGCTAAAGTGAAACGATCTATATGTTTTTTTGGTTTTTTCAGTTATTGATAAGTTGAGTTCAACTCGTTTTGGTTTTTTCTTTTGTTTTTTGCTTTCATATTTTCTCCTTTACGAATATTTATATTTATAAAATCTCTCCAGTTGAAAGGAACATTGAAAAAATTCCGGATATTTACCTGGTGATTTCTTTTCCTGAATAAAATGGACGGTTTGCTTTTGGAGGTGGTGTGGGTCCATAACTTGATAAAACCAGGAAATGAAGAAATTGAGAATTGAGAATCATATGTATATGGGACTTTGAATTTTCTGGTTATTGCATAAATTCACATTAGGGATAAGTTGTTTGCCTGTATATCTCTATTAACATCATTGTCAAAGATTTTACTTTTTTGGATGGTTGACTTACACCACTTTTCGAAGTGAACGGTTTATACAGAGATAGGTTGCATGTTGTTTGAATATTATTTTTTTCAAAAGTAATAACAGATAAACTTAATGATAAATAAATCCTAGATAGACTGAATGAATGATAAGAATAACTATATATGATTCGCTGATGACGTCCAAATTTATAAAAATAGTCGTTTAGATTAGGATTCTATTGATAGGAATATTTCTCTGACAAATGAAGACTTAAGTAATATCGCTAGTTGGTCGGTCTCTAATAGGCTCGTTTTAAATGCGAATAAATCTCAGTCGATCATAATTTATAAAAAATCGTTAGGCACCTCGTCCTTTCCTGGTATTTTTCTGCAGGGTTCGCTAATTAGGTATTCAAATACTGTTAGAGATTTAGGGTTAGTTATTAATAAAACTCTTTCTTGGGGTGACCATTTAGTTAGTATTAGTAAGAGGGTCTTTGGTATGCTTAGTTGTTTGTATAAAGTAGTAGGATTTTCTGATAGTCAGTTTAGGAAAAAAATGTTTTTGTCTTATCTTCTTCCTCATTTTATTTACGGCGACATAGTTTTATTCGGTATGCTTCAGGAAAATGTGAAAGTTCTCCAAAGATGTTTCAATGCTTGTACTAGGTTTATTTTTGGTATTAGGAAATTCGATCATATTTCTGCCTACTCTAGCCTTCCTTTAGGATGTAGTTTATCTACCTTTTACGAATTTCGCGTTTGTCTTTTTATTTTTAAACTTCTCAAAGCTAAGAAGCCTTGTTATCTTTATAGGAAGTCTCATTCCTCAAACTTCCGCCTGATTCCGGCCAAAAATAGTTGTAGGTCGCTAAACAAATCCTATAACGTTAGGGGAGTTTCTCTTTGGAATTCAATTCCATTGGAAATTAAGAGTTTAGGATCGGCCAAATTATTTAAGTCAAAATTTTTGAAGTGGCGTGATTGATGGGCAATACGTAGTTTATTAAATTTATTTTTAATATTATTGTTAATTTTTAATATTATTTCACCTCTTGCTGTACATTTTATTGTAAATGAGCTATTGCTCAAAATAGAATGTGTATGCAATGCATGAGGTGGAAATTGTTTGAAAAAATTTAAAAGGTTTTTCTGCCTAATGGAAGCAGCTTCATTATTATTATTTTTTCTTTTTGTTCTTTTGTTCCGTTTACTCTGTTTCCATCTGTGCTTTTCCTTTTAATACTAAATTATTGTTAAAGTACAATAAAATACTGTGAACTCTTACTTAACTGATTTAAAAAGCCATTAGGTCATCAATATGTGCAAACGATTATGCTATAGAGTCTTAACGGATAAATACACCCACTGTGAGAATTGGTCATGGTGGGAGATAGGGACACATCTTTATATACAGCATGAGAAGAGAAGACCCCTGATTATTAAGTATTGAGTACACATATTGATGAAACCTATAGCACCACCTATTTACTACTAACATATACTAACAATTAACAAAATCCAAATCTATAGTGTGAGAATGGTTTTATTTAACAATTTTTTTTTTAAATAAATTAACTATGTAGTTAGAAAATAACTTTGCTGCGATTACTGCCCTAGTTATATCTGTGACTAACATCCCAAATCATTACAAACCTTTTGTGTTAAGGATGCAGGAAGGGCATGGGCCCGCATAATTCTGGAATATGGTGCTCCCAGGTATCTTTTCTTGATAATGGGTTAGGTATACTCCAGGAGCTATACATACCTAGGATCACCATTATGGTTGGTCTGTAGATCTATATCATATCATATCATATATCATATCATGTTTGTGATACGACATACGACACGGCAATTTTTAAATCGCAAAAATTTTTTAATTGTTTTATTGGTTATGTTATTACTTACTATTATTAATGGAACAATATATTTTTTGTCAAAATCTAGCAGTTTTACAAAAAAAAAAATTGAGAAATTACACAAAAAGTTTTTCTGTTGGATACCTTATTGGCTCATTAATGTTTTGCTTCAATTAATTCTATCTAATGGAAACTCTACTTTTATAATAGTAATTTGAACTGAATTATTGTCCTATGCGGCAGTAAGCATGGAAATCATTTTTTACAAGTATCTGGCACTAATTATATTTCATATTTATTATGTTAAGTCACCTTTGAGCTACTGTTTTATAAGCTTTAGGTTAAATTTAAATTAATTATGATTAGGCTTTCCGATGTGATGAGAAATCTAATTCAGCAAACAAACAAATGTTATTACAAAATGCAGTTTTAATTTTTGATAAACCATAACATTAGATTAGAAATGTATTGTCATTGTGTTACTTACTATTGGTAATACTTAGGTGTCTGCATGCAGGCGAACGGTAACATCAAACTAGGCAATATGGTGGGCCATCTGGAAATCCTTAAGGAGTTTCAGACAGACCCCACTATAGGAATGCCTTCCGACTGTATGCCAGCCAAACTGGATTTCCACAAACCCTTTTGTGTTAGGTTACCTGACCGGGAGGAGTGGAGTACAGGGGGACCATCCTTTGAGCGAGGGTCATTGGTGTGGTTTACAGATGGATCAAAAACGGAAGATGGGGCGGGGGTAGGAATACACGGGAGTGGAATATCACTCTCGAAGTCCTTGGGTACCAATGCAACCGTCTTTCAAGCAGAAGTGCATGCTATAGAACTTTGTGCTAGGATAGGCATATCAAAAGGCCTAAACGACGCAAAGGTTTATATCGTATCAGACAGCCAATCGGCCTTAAAGGCTCTTAGGTCCTTTACCATTGAGTCAAGGCTGGTATGGGATTGTCTGAAGGTTATTAAGTTGTTGGCAAGCTCAAATAAGGTAACACTTGTTTGGGTGCCAGGTCACACTGGAATTGTGGGAAACGAGGCAGCTGATGGCCTCGCCCGCGAGGGATCTGCCTTTCTATTAATTGGACCAGAGCCCTTCTGCGGCGTCTCTTAGGGGCACCTTAGGGCAGCGGTTAAACGCTGGGAGGATGTGCAAAAGTCCTCTTACTGGCGCGGAATTCCAGGTTTGCGACAGGCGAAGGAATTTATTTCACCTTCGTCGGCCAGGGCCAAGGAATGTCTTGTACTTAGGAAACCTGAGTTGAGGCTGCTTACCGGCTTCCTCACAGGTCACATCCCCTTAAGGTATAACCTTAAGAAAATGGGCCTAAGTTCGACGGATAGATGTCGCTTCTGCGACATGGAAGTGGAATCAGCGGAACATGTTCTGTGCCATTGCCCAGCCATTTTCTGCAAAAGGTTACAGCATCTAGGAGGGAGAGTAATTAGCCCGGATAGTATGCAGCATATACCGGCCGGCAGTATTGTCAGGTTCATTAAGAGCCTGAATATTGACTGGACGGCTCATTAAGTAGGGTCCATGCACAAAAGATCTTTTAGGTCGCAGTGCGAGGTGGCTTGAACGCCCACATGGCCCTCAACTAATAATAATAATAATAGGTGTCTGCAACTGCGTCAATTTCTTTCTTTATCTTTACTAATTAAACCTATCCACATTCTCTTTATATTGTGTTACAGGGTGTTCAGTGAAGGCCCACCCACATTCAGGAGGTCTAGCATGGTCGAACACTGCAATCAATCAATCAAAATTTTCGAAATATTTTTTTGGATATTATAACTTGTGTTATATTCATTTGACATGTGACTGCAGGTTTGTATCCATCTTATTGTCTTGCGACATATTTGATAATATTTAAATCCTCACAGATTGGTAAAGCCATTGGTATATTATATAATCGATTTATCAAATGATTATATTCCGCTATTTTGTGTTAATAGGGACTAATAGGGACTACTGATCAATGGTTTGTTCTGTCTGTATTGATTTTCTGAATATCTTAAACTGGTATTTCTATTTGTTGTTATATCCAAAAAATGTACTCTACAATATTTTCTTATTCTGTTCTATGTACATATACATTTAATTTATGGGTGAATCATATAGATTCAATTTTTAATTGCAAAAATTCCTGATAGATATTCGCAACATTATGAGAATTCAAAATGAATGTGACCGCATTATATAAAGGTATTTTTTTACGTATTGCAACGCGAATTACAGACTCTCCCGGTTGATCGGTTCACATGGTTGTTTGAATATTTTGAAAGTATTATTCGCTGCGAAAAATATTTGTCATCGATTGACCGATTCAGAGGAAATCTTCCTGGGTCTCCAGCGATGACTATAGCGGAGTTATTGTTCCCTAGAATTCAAATGTCAAGTAAGGCACTTAACAGTTAATGTTTTTTTTTTATTGTGCAAATGTCAATCAAATTTCCCCAATTATGTTGCTTGGTGTTATGATTTTAAGTCTTACTGTTCAAATGTGAGTTCACTGTTATTGCTCGAAAATAGAAAGAGCTACAGGGATGATAAGTTAAGAATCGAGATTCACCAAATGTGTTGGTTGTTCGGTGGCACCTCAGCGAGTTTGTAACATTTTAAAAATGAGCGAGATTTTGACCAATTTCTAGTAGACGTGCCGTGCCGTGATGGTTTTTTGTTTAGTTAGATCTCGGCAGCGGATGGACGAGTTTTGTTCTTTACAAAATTGTTTTGATTATGAAAATTGCTTTTTAAAATTTTTATTTATAAATATCTCGATACGAATGAAGGCCAATCAATTTTTGGTTTTTCATAGATTTTTAATATTTTAATTTTTGATTTGTTGATTCACCAAAATACTGTATTAAAACCGCAAACCAAAAATTTCTTTGGAAATTGTTTCCAAAATAAATGACTTGGTTTTATTTTAATTATAATACAATATATATATATATATATATATATATATATATATATATATATATATATATATATAACCGCTTTCTTTCGACTAAAGTATGCATCTGCAGAAAAAAATATCTAAGATGACTAACTTAGTATACTCGATAATGTTTATATTTTTAGAATAAAACCATGTCATTTGTAAAAAATTAAATTAAAAATTTATTGTTTTAAAAAAAAATTGATACTAAAAAATTTTTTGGTTTGTGGATTTGATACGATTTTTTTGAATCAAAAAAATCAGAGATTGATTCTGAAAACAAGGTAGCTCGTTCAACAATTTGTATTTAATTTTCTAAAGTAAGTATTACATTTTGACCCACTGTGACTGTGTGTGACCTTTCCTAAACACATATACTTGAGATGAGCATTATTGGATGTCGTTCTTAAATAAAAAATATCTTTGCCCTCAAAAATTTCGATTTCCACAAATGTATAAGACATTATCTGTCAGTTTTAAAGTATTGATTTTTTTATTGTCCCCATAATAATAAAATTATGTACGACCAATTAGACAAACAGCCTATATTCCCTGTATACCATTATTAAATTTAACAAAACAAAATAAAATAAAATTTATTGATTGATGTCCCCAAATAATGTGTCGAGAGGTTTTCTATCTGCATCCTCTAAATACGAATATTTATCGTAAATAATATGTAAATTGTATATAGACATCAATGTCATTAACAGAGAAAATAAAAATTTAAATTTTTGGTTTTAAATCATCCCACAGATTTTCACCAAGCGTATTAACAAATTTGTGTCAGCTATGTGACAAAAGACCACTGGTCGGGATAATTGTGATAGGTGATGGTCAATCAGCGCGCGCTATTACATTAGCCGGGCATGCAATGAAACTACCTGTATTGTGGGCGAGGGGTGGCAAAGCAACGTTATATGGGATGAACCATGAGGTAAACCACATTTTACGATTGTGTGGGAAAATAATTTTTCATTTTATTTAATTTTTTTCTTTGTTTTGTTACAGATTCAATCAAATTTGCAAATAATTCTTCAACCATCAGCCAAAGAAATTTTAGAAGCAATACGAGCGCTTTTACTTGAAGTAAGTAACGTGTTTTTGTTCTTTTTTAATCTTAATTCGATTTTCTTGAAATGAAATGAAATTTAATTAATTTTATGACAAAAAAAAAATGGGAAATGAAAAATGGCTTTTCCTCATTATCATTACACTTTATTTTCAGATTTATTATCATTATTTTTTTTTTTTTTTCTGAATTAGTTTTGACCTTCGTCGCATTGTGATTTCTTCCCACTTTATGTATAGACAAAACATTAATTTTTCCGAAATGATAAAGAGAAATATTTATGGGGTTTGTTGTTGTTGCAAATACATATACGAAGAAAAGGAAAAGAAGCACATCATTGAGATTCATAAAATCAATCAATTGGATGATTGTCTAAATGAAATGGATCTGTTGAGGTGGGGAGGCCTGAAAGGAAAATATTTATGTTTTTTTTATGAACGAGTAGGATTTTGCGATTTCCTTGCTACGGCATAAAAGCTTTTTTGGGGCATTATACTGTCATAATCAAGTGGTTTTGAGACGAAATGAATTTAATTTCCAGAGTAGACTATTGAATTATGAATATTTAATTGACTTGTACTTTTAATCATTTTTAGTTTCATTTTTGTTTAATTCAGATGAAGTAATGATAGATAGAAGAAAGGATGGAGTTGCGGGAGGTATTTATAGAATTGAGATATGTAGGTGCAGTAATAAAATATTGTCTACAATTTTATTGTTAATATCTTCTATAATACTGGGCCTAATAATTAATTAATCAAAGTCAACTAAATAATTTAGTTTTCTTGTAATAATAATTTGCCTCTTATTTAACCTTATCATGGGAGTTAATTTCTATATTATTAACCCATTGCTGAAAACGACGGCTTTATCTCTAATTCGCTTGCATATATCACGTTTGCGGCAATGGGTTATGCATTAGTACAGTCCGTATTAATAATTTTTCTTTTATTATTAATTAAAGTATGCACGTAATTCGCCTACATATCAGCAAAAATTGAACGGCTCCGTCATTCTCGGCAGCGGGTTAAGGGTATATACAAGTGGCAGTGTATACAAGTAGCGGTTTATAAAATTGCAAATAGTCGTTTCCCCTTTTATTTTGTATGGAAAATTGTTTCAGTAAAATGTAGTTTTTTTTGGAGTTCAACTAAACATTGCTATCAAATTTAGCTTTATTGGACGCAGGCATCTACTCTGTGATAGCCATTTTACATAATATCATAGCCGTAAGGTAGAAATACAAGCTTTCTACATGAGGTGAACCTTTTTTCTGTTTCCCATAAGAACCAATGTAAAATTGGTAGTTTTGATTTATAAGTTTATTAATGAAAATTAAATTTAATGTAATACAATTTTTATTATCTGAAACTTTAAATCAAAACCAATTAGTTATTTGTTATTTCTAAGGAAGTTATCATCATTCATTCGAACTACATTCAAAATTTATAGAGTAGTGTCTCAGATCCGGCCTAATGTGTTAAATCCAATTAGTATCCTCCCATTCAAAAGACCCCCATCACACTAGTCATCATCTGAATTCAAAAATACCTTCACCAACCTTCCCCTAAAACTACATAAGTCCGCCCCTGATGAAGCTGAGATAAAATGTAATAAATGAAATATTAAAATAAAACACAATTACATAAGTATAAAGATAACACCACTTATATCTTTTTTATTTTTGCTGCAGTCGTTTCATGATTTGACTACAGCGATGTATTTGAGACTATAGAACCAGAAGCAATATACCTGCGTCGCACTTTGATAACCAAATAGTAATTTGTATAAAATAAAATGCAATTTATGTTCAAAATAAGACCAAAAGTAATTTCTTTTACTTTTACTTTTATCGGATGACATTAACATTAAATAAACCAATAAATTCCAAAAATTATTGCTGGAATAATTCCGTACCATCAAGACTTGGTTTGAAACTATTCCAAACGGAATGAAAAAACACGGCGTTGTTATTGTAAAAATTAACAAAGTAAGCGTGCAATATATTATCAAGTATCAAAATATCTACTAATTATTAACTTCCCGCCCAACAACCAACCACTACAATCACCTCCCATTTGTACTCCTACACACATCCCTTAAAAATGCAAACGGTAAAACATGCAAAGCTTAGGACGGCACAAATTGATTATCCCGATCACTAATATCTCTAAAAACGAGTATCAAATTTAAATTGAATGTGAATATTTAAATTTCAAATCTGCAATAGTGTGACGGTTAACAAATTTTATTAATATTCAATTCCCAATTCAATCATTTAGTAAGCCAACGCAGATGGAGTAATGCTCTGGAAACCAATATAAACTACTAATATTTATGAATATTAATATCTCTGAAATTAAAATCAGATCCATTGGAAAATATAAATTTAACTTGATTAGAAATAGAAAATTGGCCAAAAAGTAATTCAAAAGAATTATTTAATTACAAAGAAATTACTTTTCATTAAAATTGTTAAATACAATATATAAAATGAGTTATTTACTTAATTAACATTAGTTCTAAATATAAGGATATAAACATCTCTTATATTACAAACTAATGTATAACCAATTTAGGTAGAACAAAACTATCTAGCTTACACGAAGGAGACTTACTATCTTTGTTCGAATATACGGAGAGTTTAGCGATGCGAGTTTCATTAAATATAGCATTACAGAAATGACTAAGCTAAGCACACGATAAAGTGCGATTTGAAGGTGCTCGTAAACAATATAAATTGTGACTGTTTAACAGTTGGAGGAAATGGAGCACAATACAAAGCATGTAGCACTATAACATTCCGCTTATAACAGTTGTACAGTATTGGTTGGTGGTTAAAGAAATTGTTTTAATTATTCAATCTTAAAATGTATAATTATATAATTTTTCGGGAAATTGTTAGAAAGAATTTCACTAACATGCCGCTTATAAACATGACATCAACCACTCTCAAGAAAGGACCGTGCTATAAGATTAAGATAATTCAATTATCAAATCACCCTTCTGTTTGATGTAAATTGCGTTGAAGACATTTAATCATCATTTTTCTATATTATAACTGAACTGGAAGGAATTACCATTAGAAATATGGAGATTTATATTTGGTTTGTGTGTCCGTGCACAATTTTTATAACTCTCCGTTAACTTAAATTTGCTTTGTTTAATGCAATACCTCGTTTTTGTATATAAATAGTTATTATTTTGACAATCTTACTGTAGAGCAACAATAGATACCTCTACTTAAGTTGTGTTTTATATCGGTTATTACAAAGGACAAACTAGTACAGAAAAACGGGACCATCCAAAACAAGCAAAACATAACCACTCAAATTTTCATATAATCCCCCAATAACGCAAATACGCAATATTGTTTTAATTATCAATTTTACAAATTTATAGCAATCAAGCATTAAATAAATTGATATAATAAAATACATGACGGGCTTAATTTGCAAAACCATATCCGATATCCCCCAGCCAGCAACGGATATCAACGCAAATTCTTGAACTATTCCTGAAAGTTAGGTCAAACATCTGCGAATTGCTATTTCAGCCAAGACACCAACCACTACTATCGACACTTCAACTCTCCAATTTCATACATTATTAATTTGAACACATAAGCCACTCTTCAAAATTACCTCCATATTTCTTTCAGCCCAACTAAATTTGTGTTTAATAAAATGACACTAACACTTTCACAAGAACAAATCAGGCAATAAAACATAACAAAACCATATTATTTTACCATTATTACTACCAACATTAATTTTAATGTCAATAAAGCATGAAACACACCGAGCAGAGGCAGCGAGCAGCAGATTTAAATATAAATAAATTTACCTATTTAACAAACTCAAATCGTAGTTTGAGCATAAATATAAGCATTTTTGACGAAAAAATTCAATTATTTAAATGTTCAATTATTTAAGGGTCTCGGTAAACTATCATTATCAATTGTTAATACGGTTTGTTAAAAAAAATTACGATTATTCTTGATTTATTTAAAAAAATAATCAAAAAGCCGCCAAACTTAATATAAATATCTGCTTTTTTGTCTACACGTGACGTGCAAAGAAAGACGAAAATGAGACACGGGAATATCATACCTCTATTTTCTGTATATCTTGCTGTGACCCTTCTTGAGATGGTAATTCTAATTATCAAATAAAACTAAACAATTAAAAGAATATATAATTAATTATTATTTGTGAAAAACTATTTAAATAAATGTATCAAAAATGAAGTGTTTAATCAGAAATGTCGTAACAATATTCGCAACAAATTACCGGCAATTTATTTTCATCGGTAATTTGTATTCTGGTTTTTTATATACATATAATGAAATTAAAATTGTGATATAAATAGTTGATTTCCAATCGACCAACAGCAAACACCCGCTTGCAAACTGCTAGTAGAAAGGTTTTTGTCGTCGTTCAATGAACTACTCTTAACTGCTCTTGTGATTTTTCACAGGCAGTTTTTGTGTGTAATATCTTAGCGTTAGTTATACAGAACTGGTAGATCCAGTACGATTGAGGTAAAACTGAAAATGCTATATTTTTAATAGAAGCATATACACTCCCGAACAATTAAATCGACTCAAACCTTCAGCGCTCAGGCAAAGGCAAATTTTTTTAAAACGGCTTCCCCGATTTTCACAAAACAACATTTTTGTGAAAGCCTAATATTTTTACTTTAAAATGACACTATTTTCATGAAAATTGGTTCAGTACTCTTTTTATAATGAATTTTGAATGAAAACGCAACCAAAACTGATTATGAAAAGAAATAATGGGGATATTTAAATTTAAATTACAACAAAAAATTCAAGCAAAACAAAAACCATTTTATTGGTGAATACGTAGTATTACCCCTCTTGTGTCTACAACGGTGAGCATGTGGTTCCCATTGGCCTTGGTTTTGGCAAAGACTTAGGGAGGGGGGGATTGCACCTCACTCCTCATCAAACGCAATCTTGAGGTCATGTTAGATGGTGCCGGATTTCTGGCTCGGACCCTCCATTTTAGTTCGCCCCATAAATGCTCAATTGAATTCAGGTCTGGACTGAGGGCTGACCGCCTCGTCATCTCGAGTTCAACCTCATCCATGAACTGCCGAGTGATTCGAGCTGTGTGACACCAGACATTATCATGCATCAATTTGAAATCGTTCCCAGAAACTGTCCTCAATATATCGTTCAGCGGTCAGACCTCCTCAACGGCTTCCACCAGGTACAGAAACAGGAGCTTTTTATCCCCTCGCGATATGCCAGCCCACACCATGCACGAACCGCCGCCGCACGATACTGTTTCAGCAAAATGTCACTGCGAAAATCGCTCTCTTGGACGCCTCTCCTATCACTACCATGGATAGATATTCTGCACTCGTCACTGAATAGAACGAACCCCCAATGCTACATGCTCCAATTGATGTGTTCGCGAGCAAATTCGAGGTGCTCTTTGCAGTGGCATACGGCTAATTTTAGGCTTCTAGCGGGCCGTCTTGGAGTGAGCTTGGCTTCCTTCAGCCGTCCTCTTAGTGTCCATGTACTAACAACTACATCTCGAATTTGGCTTAGCTTCTGCTGCACATCGACGCCCGTGAGATGGCGATTTTGCAGTGAAATTGGGACGATAAATCTATCGTCGCTCTCAGATGTACACCGATGCCGGCTGGTATGTGGTCTTCGGCTGAAGGTATGTGCGACAACATCAATTTATTATAATAAATACATTTTTTGTTCATCCATTTTGGCGATATTATTTTTGATTTAACTCCAAGTCATTGGGCAAATTTATCTGCTGCATTTTCTACATTGCGATCGACTTCAACCTCTCAAATTGGCTAACGAGGTAAGCATTGCCGTTCGCTTATAAATTGTGGTACGATATTAAATCCACAAACGTGATTCGCGAGTTTTACAATACTTTAACAATTTTGTTTAATTTTAACATTTCTCAGACCAATACAAAAATTCAATGACAAGGCACAATAGAGGTGGTACGCAAGAAATTATTGCACAAAAAAGATTTTAGGTAATACGTAATGTTATGGCATTTGTCTAATACCGATACATTCCGCGAAAAATTTACTTACCAAAGTCGCAGTAATTTTCCAAGCTAGTGTAGATTCGATTTATGCTTGGACGGACTCTAATATTGTGTTGGCCTGGCTCTCAGATGTTCCGAGAAAATGGAATTGTTTCATAGCCAATAGGACGAGCTATATAATAGACAAAATACCAACTAGTAATTGGCAACATGTACCGACGAAGTTAAATCCTGCCGATTGTGCGAGTCGAGGTTTATCACCAAAGGAACTAGTTCATCATAAAATCTGGTGGAATGGTCCAGAATACCTGCAGAAATCAGCATCTTGGTGGCCGAACCATGAAAATGCTCCAATTGAACCAACCACTGTTGAAAAAAAGAAAACCATTTTAGTTGCAACAGCCTGCGTTACTACAAACGAAACTTCACCAATAAAAGGGCTCATTGATAGATTTTCATCATATACGTTAATGCTACGAGTCCTCAGTAATTGCGCTCGTTTTGCAGAAATATGCCTGAAAGAAAAGGTACCGTACATAACCAGTCATCATCTGCAGAGAAGTGAAGAGCTGCTAATCAGGTGGGTTCAGCATGAAACGTTTAGAGATGAGATTCACCAACTTCAGACGAACAACCCCATCAAACGAAGCAGTAAATTGGTATCGCTTTTCCCAATTCTTGATGAGAACGGTTTATTAAGAGTAAGCGGTCGTCTTCAAAATTCGAATGTTGGATATTCAATGAAGCATCCAGTAATTTTGCCAAAGCAGCACCCATTGACTGAAAAACTAGTGCATCACCTACATTTAAAATATTTGCATCCCAATCCATCAACGTTGTTATTCATTACCAGAACGAAATATTGGATAATTGGGGCAAAAGAAATTATTAAGAAAATTTCCAAGAGCTGCATTCATTGTGTAAGAAGTCGTCCTAAATGTGTTCAGCAGATTATGGGAAACTTACCTGTACCAAGGGTAACATTAATTCGTCCGTTCGTGAATGTTGGAGTCGACTACGCTGGCCCTATCATGATAAGTTCAAGGAAAGGTCGAGGGTCCAAGAGGATGAAGGCATACATATGCTTATTTGTTTGTATGGCAACAAAGGCCATACACCTCGAAATTGTTGGCGATCTTTCTACGGATGCGTTCATAGCATCACTCAAGCGTTTCACTGGGAGAAGAGGTCTACCAAGCGCAATTTATAGTGACAACGCAACCAATTTTGTAGGCGCTCGCAGAAAATTTGATGATTTTTTCTCGATTGTGGCTTCCCAGAACCACAATGAAAAGGTATCTGCTTATCTAGGCACTCAAAAGATAGAGTGGCATACAATACCCCCTTCGGCTCCACACTTCGGCGGTTTATGGGAAGCTGGGGTTAAATCAATAAAAACTCATATTCGTCGAGTACTAGGCGAATCAGCTCCAACATTTGAAGAAATCCAAACACTATTGATCCAGATAGAAGCAATAGTCAATTCCAGGCCACTAACACCAATGAACAATGATCCCGATGATTTGGGTATTTTAACACCAGGACATTTTTTGATCGGTTCATCGCTTCTTGAAGTACCGGACAAGGGTACAAACGACGTCATGCTGAAATTGAATGAACGATGGGAACTGCTGCAAAACATGTCAAGAGGTTTCTGGAAAAGGTGGCATTTGGAATATCTCTCCATTTTACAAAAAAGATCCAAATGGCAGCACCAACAGCAGAACATCAAAGAAGGCGAGCTTGTCTTGATTAAAGAAGACAACGCTGTTTCACTGGCATGGGCTAGAGGTCGAGTCATTAAGGTTCATCCTGGTCAAGACGGCAAGGTAAGAGTTGTCACATTAAAAACCAGTACTGGAGAATTAAAACGTCCAGTGACTAAATTATGCAACCTACATATCCAGTAGTTAAGCAATAATTGCTTAACCGGGGGAGCATGTTGCAACAGCAACACAACATATTCCAATTTTTGTTAGTATTGCCCATCGCATCGCTGAGGAACATTTGCTGATCATCTCGTATTTACATCTGAAAAATACAAACAAAACAACATTAAAAATAATTCACAACAAATCAATTTATTAATACTTAACCTTGAACTTGAATTTTCTATTTGTTGTCGCCTGAAATATAGTAAATTTTATCTTTATTAAATTCAAACTTTCTAATCATAAAATATTTAAATACTTAGCTGTTAACTTTTTATTAACTACATTATATACATATTCCTTCCATTAAATCTTGTTATCTGAAATAATTAATTCATTAATTTTGTAAAATTTAATTTATAAAAATTCTTACCATTTTTATGTTTGTAAACAAATATCATTTGACATTTTATAATTGAATCAACAATTGTGAAGATAGTAGTAATTTGTGTAGCTCAATTAGAATTATGAGTACTTTTCACGTTCATAGATTAAAAAGGCCTTTTCCATCTATTAGAAAATTTGTAAATTAAAAACTATTGTAAAACTACTTTCTTAAACAAAAAAATAAATTTTAATCGCTCTCTTTATCATCAACCGTGGAAGCGACAACATCAATTTATTATAATAAATACATTTTTTGTTCATCCATTTTGGCGATATTATTTTTGATTTAACTCCAAGTCATTGGGCAAATTTATCTGCTGCATTTTCTACATTGCGATCGACTTCAACCTCTCAAATTGGCTAACGAGGTAAGCATTGCCGTTCGCTTATAAATTGTGGTACGATATTAAATCCACAAACGTGATTCGCGAGTTTTACAATACTTTAACAATTTTGTTTAATTTTAACATTTCTCAGACCAATACAAAAATTCAATGACAAGGCACAATAGAGGTGGTACGCAAGAAATTATTGCACAAAAAAGATTTTAGGTAATACGTAATGTTATGGCATTTGTCTAATACCGATACATTCCGCGAAAAATCAAATCTATTTGATATAGCGTGTTACACATTGGCTAAATGGCTAGTTCATTGCGCACATTTGTATATTAAATGGCCAAAAGAACAAGCAGAACAAGAAGCCATTGAAAATAAATTTGTTCAGATGAAGGGATAAATTCCCTCATGTACTGGGGACTATTGACGGGAGTCATCTACAAATCACTAAACCACAAATAAAATCTATCGATTATTATAATCGAATAAAATATTATAGCATTCTGCTACAAGTTGTCGTTGGACCAGATTGTAAATTTTACGACATCCATGTTGGAGAGCTCGGTAGCATGCATGATGATATCATGTTAAAGAAAACAGCTATATAAGAGGTGCCGTATTGGGGGATTTTGCATATCCGTGTCTTACTTGGCTAATTCCGCCTTCTGGGAACCTAATTAATCTTTCTAATTCTAGAAACATTTTAATAAAAGACACTTTGCATCGCGGGTGGTAATGGAACATGTATTTGGGACTTTTAAAAAATAAGTTGAGAAAATAAACAAAATTTGAAAATATTTCAATAGATTTTGTTGTAAATTGCCCAATTGATGCATGCGAACTTCATTAGTTATTTACGTCACAAGGGCGGTGCTGTAATGAGTTATTACAGTACCAGTTCGACGTTTATGGACGAGGTGAAGAAGGCGCCGAGTACTGTAACGATCATTTAACGTACGTGTAACGTACAACGTTTTATTTCATACTACATGGGAGATTAATTCGATTTTTTCATTTAAAATTGAATTTTAAAGTAAAAACTTGAATTTGAAATTTAAAGAAAATCAATCCAAATGATTTTCAAATTATGAAGTTACCTTAGTTATTTTTTTTTTGTTTGGTTTTATATTTTTCTGTACTGTAATAGCTCGTTTTCTGGACACTTTTGTTCTGTACCGTTATAATTCATCTCCCGGACAGAAATTAATCATGTAATCATTGATTTTCGGTATAGTATGAAATAAAATATAATGTATCGATAAAAATGATTTTATTTCATACTATACCGAAAATCAATGATTACGTGATTAATTTCTGTCCGGGAAATTAATTATGATGGTACAGAACAAAAGTGTCCGGAAAACGAGCTAATACAGTACTGAAAAATATAAAACCAAACAAAAAAAAAATAACTAAGGTAACTTGATAATCATTTGGATTGATTTTCTTTAAATTTCAAATTTATATTTTTACTTTAAAATTCAATTTTAAATGAAAAAATCGAATTAATGTCCCATGCAGTATGAAATAAAACGTTGTACGTTACACGTACGGTTAATGATCGTTACAGTACTCATTCAAAATTCTGGACTCGGCGCCTTCGTCGCCTCGTCCATAAACGTCGAACTCGTACTGTAATAACTTATTTACCGCCCTTGTGACGTAAATAACTATTATCGAAGCAGGCGGAGAAATCGATCTAACGCCTGATGGCACAATTAAAGAAAGTTTCGTCATTGAAGAAAATACCAATCGAAGGCAAGAACCGTAAGAAGATATGTTTCCTGATACTGATTAATAATAAAACTCAAATATTACATTTTCATATAAAAATTCATGGGTTAATAATAAATAAAAATGTACATAAAACTAATATTCGCTGTTTTTATTGCGGTAAAAATTTCTTTGTGACGTTCCTCTCTACTTTTCTGTTTTTTTTTAATTAATTTTTTAATTGGGTGCAGAGCGGACTTATTAACGGTCCTAGCTCCTTGTAACTGCCAGAGCTTCTGCACCCAATGCGCGATCCTGCAAGTAAAGATTAATAGCTACCTTAAATTTATTCATTTTATATTCCTTCGGAAATTTGAAGTGTATTAGCGAATTCCACTTTTTTGATGTTCGGTATATAAATTCGAGCTTGATTTCTTCAGTTCGAGGTTTTGGAAGCCTCACCGTAAACCTATGTGATGTGCATTGGTTGTTCCTCTTGTTACTCTTGTTGTTGTAACGAATGGTGGTATTTTCTCCGATAGTTCTGCAGAACATTTACCATGTAAGCATCTGTAGAACACGCAGAGTTTTGCAACATCTCTGCGATGCTGTATAAGCTGTCTAGTTCTTGAGTAAGTCTGGGATTTCGTATTATTATGATAGCGCGGCGTTGAACCCTGTCCAATAAGTGGAGGGTGGCACCAGACGCACCTCCCCAAACTTGACAGCAATACTCTATACATGGTCGGATGAAGGTTTTATATATCTGGAGAACTTGATGCGATTTGAAAAACCTTCTGCATCGATTCAGGAACCCGAGTTTTTTTGAAGCTGATTTAGCTAATGCAACAATGTGTTCATTCCATGTGAGTTTGTTACTTATTTGAACATCAAGCAGTCGAATTGATTCGCAAGTCGCAACCCACAAGGATATGGTTTTTTACCACAAATGGGTAGTCGTTGCGACTTTTTTTTACGTGAGAATGTGCATATTTGTGACTTTTTTTCGTTAAATTGCCAATATGGCTTCCGAGTTGAAAATCTTCGATCGCAACTTTTACCACATGGTCGCATCGGTTGCAAATATTTCGAAAACATTTGTTTCATCGTTGAAACGTGCTGACGGCGCCTTGGTGGTGGATCCATATTTACAAGCCGACTTATTGGCGAGCGTCTTCAAATCGAACTCGACATTAGTTGTCCCAGATGGAATTGGACCTCCATTAATTCCATATTGTGGTTCTAAAATGAGCCCTGTCGTCATCTCGGAGGAAATTGTCTTTACTAATCTAAAGTCAATGAATGCAAACAAGGCCACCGGACCTGATGGAATTCCAGTTCGAATATTGAAGGAGTTTGCCAGTGAATTGGCTCCAATATTATCTAAAATTTTCCTACTTTCATATAAGCAAGGTGACTACCCGAACGCCTGGAAGAATGCAATGGTGCAACCCGTGCTGAAACGGGGTTGTGATAAAACTGACCCTTCGAGCTACCGGCCAATATCAATTGTGTCAGCCGTCGCTAAGGTCTTTGAGAAATGCGTCAATCAACATATAGTTAGATATCTTGAAATTAGCAAACTAATTTCGGATAGACAATACGGCTTTCGTGAAAGCCGATCCACGACCGATCTCTTGACGTGTGTCACGAACAAATGGAATCTCGCCCTAGAACACCACGGAGAGGCCTTTGCAATCGCCTTGGATATATCCAAGGCTTTTGATAAGGTATGGCATGAGAATGTTATTTGTAAACTTGTGGCATACGGGCTGGACTCGATGACCACCAGGTGGATTAAAAGCTATCTCAATGACCGAAAAATCAGCGACATGCTTAATGGGAGATCATCATCGACGCACTTCCCAAATGCCGGAGTCCCTCAGGGATCACCTTTGTCACCGACCCTGTTTTTGCTATACATCAACGATTTGCTGGATAGCACTGTAAACCCTATCCATAGCTTTGCGGATGATGCCACATTGCATTCTTCTATTTCATTCGAGGCGGAGCCTAGCATTACAGATCTAAATAATAAACAGTCAGAAGTCGTAACTTCTCTTTATTCCGATTTAAGTACAATATTTGAGTGGGGTAACAAAAACTAACAAGTACAATTTAACGAAAAAAAAACACAAATATGCACATTCTCACGTAAAAAAAGTCGCAACGACTACCCATTTGTGGTAAAAAACCATATCCTTGTGGGTTGCGACTCAATTCGACTGCTTGGTGTTCAAATAAGTAACAAACTCAAATGGAATGAACACATTGTTGCATTGGCTAAATCAGCTTCAAAAAAACTCGGGTTCCTGAATCGATGCAGAAGGTTTTTCAAATCGCATCAAGTTCTCCAGATATATAAAACCTTCATCCGACCATGTATAGAGTATTGCTGTCAAGTTTGGGGAGGTGCGTCTGGTACCACCCTCCACTTATTGGACAGGGTTCAACGCCGCGCTATTAGTATAATACGGAATCCCAGACTTACTCAAGAACTAGACAGCTTACAGCATCGCAGAGATGTTGCAGAACTCTGCGTCTTCTAGAGATGCTTACATGGTAAATGTTCTGCAGAACTATCGGAGAAAATACCACCATTCGTTACAACAACAAGAGTAACAAGAGGAACAACCAATGCACATAGGTTTACGGTGAGGCTTCCAAAACCTCGAACTGAAGAAATCAAGCTCGAATTTATATACCGAACATCAAAAAAGTGGAATTCGCTAATACACTTCAAATTTCCGAAGGAATATAAAATGAATAAATTTAAGGTAGCTATTAATCTTTACTTGCAGGATCGCGCATTGGGTGCAGAAGCTCTGGCAGTTACAAGGAGCTAGGACCGTTAATAAGTCCGCTCTGCACCCAATTAAAAAATTTATAAAAAAAAAAAAAAAAAATTGCTTATCTAAATATGTAATCTTCTAGCAGCTTCATTCGTTTTTCCGAAGATTTTCTTTTGTCCGGCAGACTTTTTATGTTTTCCTCGTAATAATTGAGTCGGTCAGAAGCCAATGCGGTTGAGTCCAGAAAACAAAAATTGAGAATATTAATGTTTTGAAACTATAATAATTTGAAATTATTATACCACATATTCAGAAGCTATAAAAAAAGGGCTGTCTGACCTAGAAAACACGATCAACCAGTAAATCCTTTAATAACTAAGAAGAATATTATTTATTCAATTAAAATTTACAAAAATCAGAAAATTTCAAAAAATGGACTTAACCGCATTGGCTTCTGAGCGACTCAATTCATTTTTATCTCGTGAAGCTTGTCACTATTGCTTTTGCATTTTTTAGGCTGAGGCGAACGTGTATCAGTCTCTATAGTTAATGGGTCATCATCGTCGCTCTCTGTTAATTGAGATACCTCGTTTGCGATTTGTGCACGAATATGCTCAATCCAAAGATATGTTTGCTTAGATTGGTCCTTCGGGTTTATGTGTCACGCATAATATTTACGCGATGACGTCATCGGGCGACACAGGAACCCGCGCCGCGAACCTCTGATTTCGACCGATTTAAATGCTTGGCCCATCCGATCGGAGATCAGATGGTGTCAATTTTTGCGTAAAGAACCAGTGGTAGCTAATTAATTTTAAATTAAATTAATTAATCTCCACATAAATTTTAATTAAAAATTCAAACTACAAAATAGAGATTTATAGAGATTGAGGGCACTATAGCGAGAGAATGCCTCATCAGATCGGAGCAATTCGATTATTAATTTGTGCTTAATAATACTGTGGCAGATAATTTATTTTAAATTAAAATAATTAATCTCCAAATTAATTTTAATTAAAATTATAGAGTACAAAAAAGCGATTTACAACCAACCATGAAAATCACTTATCTGACCGGAGTAATTCTGGTGTCAATTTTTGCGTAAAGCAACTGTGGCAGATAATTTATTTTAAATTAAAATAATTAATCTCCAAATTAATTTTAATTAAAATTATAAAGTACAAAAAAGCGATTTACAATGCTTGAGATCACTATAGCGAAACAACCCCTCATGCCTCACCTGATCGGAGCAATCTAGTGCTAATTTGTGCGTAAAGAAACTGTGTTAGATAATTTATTGCAAATTAAAATAATTAATTTTCACATACATCTTAATTTTTTTTTTTTTTTTTTTTTATTTTTTTATTTATTATTTTCCGAAAAACATACATTTTTATTATGGAAAACATCAAAAATTGAAATAAAATGTATACAAATATTATTCTTTTTTTCCTTAACCAATATTCAACATACATAATTAATTAATCTAGTTAAACAAACAAAGAAGTAAAAATACAATTAAACATTAAATATATATATAATAGGTATCAACTAATATAACTATAGTACATAACTACATACAAACAAAAATTAATCATCAAATCAAGTAATGAACAAAGAAATCAGTGGTTTAATTCATATTCGAGAACAAATTCAGTAAATAAGCGACTTTTCATACTCGTTTTAAAGGCTCCAATTGGCAAACATTTAAATACAGGCTCAAGTTGGTTGAACAGTTTTAATCCACGATAAAATAAACTATCTTGAGACAGTTTATACAGGTAATTTGGTAAGCGAAAATGCGCAGCATCTCGATTAGAACGTTCCGTTATCTCATAATTAGTAGTTAGTACGTTATTACATTTTATCATGCGATATTTTATTTTATATACCAAGAGAATGAATTCATAATCTACCATTTGAGATATTGGCAGTAACCTATTGTTATAAAGTGAAATTGTTGGTGTTCTCATGCTAAGGCAGTTGATGGCTTTAAGGGCTTGATTCTGGTAAATCTGTAGCTCATTCACTTTGGTTTTACCTGCAGATCCCCAAATTTGTATTAGGTATAATAGATTTGAATGAATATACGAAAAATAACAATTTAGTGAAACTGCATGGGGGACAAATTTCCCAACTCGTCGGAAGACTGCTATATACGGAGCTATTTTTTGTTTTATAGAGTTTATATGATGCGTCCACTTTAAGTTGAAGCTAAGATGCAACCCGAGATAGCAAATGTTCTCTACCCTATTGATTTTTTCCGAATCTACAATAATTTCCTCAAGGTCAATAAATATCGGTTGCCTAAGGGAAAATATTATAAATTTAGTTTTTGATTTATTAAGTCGAAGTTTATTACTGGTAAAGTATTCACTCAAGATTTTCAGATCAGTTTCCATTTGTAATTTTAAAGTATATCTGTCATTAGCACCATAAATAATTGCCGCATCGTCTGCGAACAATTGAATTTTACCAGAAAGATTCAGAGAAAAAATATCATTTATATAGATAGTGAATAACAGTGGCCCTAAAATAGAACCTTGTGGTACTCCACACTTTAATAACAGCTCTTTAGATTTATCGTTTCCTATTTGAACGTAGTGTTTGCGATTATTCAAATAATCTTGTAACAGCAAAAGAGCATTTTCATTAATTCCAATACTACTTAATTTATGAATTAAAAGTGTATGATCTAGGCAATCAAAGGCTTTAGCCAGATCAATGAAAATGCACGAAGTGCACTTTTTAGCTTCTAGATTATTGTATATAATTTCCATTAAATTCAAAATAGCAGAAAGAGTACTGGAATTTTTCTGAAAACCAAACTGGTTAGGATGAATTAATTGGTTCAAATTCAAATAATTCTCCAGTCTTTGATGCACAGTTTTTTCAAAAATTTTAGAAAACGTAGGAAGGACGGAGATCGGTCTATAATTGTTAATATCCAACTTAGACCCAGATTTGAATATTGGAGTTATACGTGCAATTTTTAGTTCATCAGGCAATTTGCTGGATAAAAAAGTTTCGTTTATAAAATTGCACAAAAGAGGAGTCACTGTAGAATTAAGCCTCTTAATGAGTTTTGTTGATATAGAATCCCAGCCCGATGAACAGGATGACTCCAAGCTAGAAATAATTAACGTAATTTCTTCGGGTGTTGTGGGTTCGAAGTTACAAAATTTGGTGGTTACGCTCTGACAAGGTGGAATATTGTAGTTAATATTGAAACCAAATGACATACCAATATTATTGAAATATTCATTGAATCGGTTTGCAACTTCAATTCGACTTGTAACTAATTTATCATTAATAATTAAATTAATGGGGTCTTGTGCCATAGTATTTCGATTATTTAAGATTTGATTAATAACAGACCACATTTTTTTGGGTGTTCGTAAACTGTCTTCTAATAAATTTGTGTAGTATTTGGTTTTTAGGGTAATTACCATTTCATAAGATTGTTTCTTTAACTGATTAAATACGTTTTTGTAATACAAATTATCGGGATACCGTTTCTTTAGCTTCTGGAATTTAATTCGCGATTTAATAATTTGTTTAAGATCATTGGTGAACCACGGCTTGTTGTAATTATGCAAATTTATCACGCGTTCCCTATTTGTGCTATTTTCTATAATTGCATTTACCAATAAGTGATAAAAATTTAGAAATGCAGTACAACCCAGAGCAGCATTTACAATATATTGAAATATCGTTTGTTCATTATACAGCTTTACCTGTTTGGTAATAATCATTCGTTTATTAGGGGCCATACAACGAATTAGTAGGTATTCATGATCACTAAGGTCGGTCGGGGAAACGAGCACAAAAAACTGGTATGGCACGGAAGACAAAACATGATCGATAATGCTACTGTTACTATTCGAAAATCGTGTTGAGTATTTTTTATCAATTTTGTTAATAATTTTATATGAAAATATTTGCAGGATAGTTTTGTAGTTAACCACATCTGTTTCATTTTCGTTTAAAATATTTAGATTGAAATCACCAACCACAACACTTTGTTTGTACTGGTCCAATAGAGAAGCAAAATAGTTTAAAAACAAATTAAAATCAGTATGTGGCGGTTTATATACGGTCATTAGATTAAATTTTAACTTACGAGAGTGGAGGATGAGGAATTCATTCTCCATGTACAGTTCGCTGCGTTTAAGCTCAAAATCAAGATCAACATGTATGAAAACAGAAATACCACCGCCCCCTCTATGTTCACGAGTTAGATGAAATGATTTATAATTAACAAGATTAAAAAAATTAATATCGCGGTTGAAAAGAAAAGTCTCAGTTAAGACTATTACATCAATTTTCAATTTCAGTGAATATAAAAATTCTTCCAATCTTTCAAGCTTGTTCATTAGACGATTGATGTTTAAATATAAGATGTTGATACCTAAAATTAAATTTAAATTGGCATTATAATTAAATTGATTTAAATCTAAAAAATATTTATCTTTTTTGTTGTTCATTTGTGTAGACGCCATAAATAATTGATGTCGAGCAACTATGCTGTTAATTTTTTGATGTCATCTTTTGTTTTGATTAATATTGGTTTATTACCCTCATTCAAGCGTGCAAATATTTTTCCACTACGGAACCAAACGTGAGCTAATTGCTTTTCTCTTTTCAACTGGTTCAACACTTTTATTAGTTGTACGTTATTTTTTGTCATCCGCTCATTAATAAAAATTTGTTTATTATGTTGGTGATCTGGATACAGTTGATTCAAATATAGCGGGCCGTTCTTGCGCAGCTTTATCATAAAATCCGATTTAGTAACACTATTTTTAAAAGTGACGATAATGTGCAAAAATTGTTTAGGTTCAGCATTACTTGTACGATTTGTAACTTTTATAATTTTTTTATATGATTGTGTAATGTTATTTGTATCAAACTGAAATATTTTGTTTAGGTTACCCACTACATCCTCATCGTTGAAATCCAATGATGGAAATCCGCTTATGACGATATCATTCAGAAGTTGTTGTTGCTTCAACGATTCCACTTCATTTTCTAGAGATTGAATTTGGATATTGCACTTTATAACTTTGTCGTCAAGTTGGTTTACATTTTTTTGAACGCTAGATAATTCATTGCCAAGACTATTAACAGTTTCACTCAATGTGTCAAATTTCTTAGATAAAATTATTTCCGACGTATAAATTCTATCGAATATGACCTTGTTAGCAGTTAGAAGATCTTTCATAGACGGATTTTCCGCTTGAAATATTTCTGCTAACTTAGAAGAGCTACGCGTCACTGGCATTTTAGACACATTATTTTTGGTTGGTGAATCAGACATTCTGAAAGATTATGCCAACTAACTATATGATTACAAAGCAGACCAAAACTTTATGATTTTAATATAGCACGTTTAATAAAACTTCACTGTTATGAATGTATTTGTTTTAAATTTTAGTTTTATGTTATTATTTTCCACTCTAATTATAATCTATTGTCAATAAATTCGTAGATTCGATTAAGATTTTGATTATAATTGTAATTTTTTCAGGAAAAAAAAATGCAATAAATTTTTTATTTAGTTGTTCACAGATATGCACAAAAAAAAAAAATATAAAATTCACTGTTATAAGCGAAGATATATGAATCAAATTTAAGTTTTAGTTTATTTATTAAGCACGTAAAAAGATCACAGTAATTATTAATGATTACATATAACTTTGAACTATTCGGGCAATTAAATTAGTTAATATTTGATCACGACATTAATAATAATTTAATTAAAAATTTTTTGCTCTACATCAACACGACTAAGTTACTCGGTAGCCATTTTGGAAAAAAAAAAGAAAGAATTTAATTTTAATTAGGATTTAGATCTACAAAGTGGCGATTTACAATGCTAGAGAGCACTATAAAGGGGAAATGCCTGATCTGATAGGTCATATTATGTCAGTGTGGCCTCTGATATATGTATATTTGGCCTAGACTTCGTATCCACCACACCAGCCTCGGCGACTTTTAGAGGCACTTGTCTGCGGAACTCACATTCATCAGGCACATCTCCGCTGTGACCCTGTGCTTTATATCGTACTTCTCATACCATCGCCCAGTACTTAATCGTTTGTAAACAATCACTGTACTCTCATTTCATGATGCTAATAATAAATAAATTTATTTTAACAAACCCATACATCGTGCCATTTATCGCACCTCTTATAAACGTTATCACGGAAAACACCTACGGCCGTGTAGAAGACACAGCCTACCCCGAATTTTTTTAATTTTGTTCAATTGTATGTGGGGTCCAAACGGACCCCTAATGTTCCGCAACGAGATATTTTTAACGTGTTCTAATGAAGGCTAAGCAGCCAACTTCCTTACAATTCATTGAATAGAATTCTAAACACGGCCCTGATCTATTTGAGTCTTTCTCTTTTTCGCACAGAATTTTCTATGCTTGACGTTTGCTTATTTCAAGTCTATTGTATTTTAATGTCTTTGACATTTTCCAATTGGAAGATGTAATTTCAACTTCTTTTTGACTCATTTACATACTATTATATACTTACAGTTTGATTACCGGTAGAAAGACTGATATGTTCAATATATGATCATTTTTGTTTTTTTGTTTCATTCACACTAGCAATAAAAATTTAAGTTAAAATTTTAAAAGTTTCATATTCATTTCATAGTTAAAAACTCCAAACCATCAGAGTAGTAAGCATTCTTCATAAAAAAAATCTTTTCGTTACTGCGAATTTTAATTTGAAAAGCTAGTTAATTTGGCACCGCGGCACCGCGAAAATATTTGTGCCTTTGTGTTACACAAAAACTCGCCTTAATAGCAGATGTAGACAAAGGAATGTGCAAGAAAGAAGCTGCTGCAAAATTCGGGATACCGCAAAGTACCAAATGTCATTGCGTGTAATTTAACGAAAACTAGAAACGAATTAAAGTGTGTAAATATCAGAAAATTGATTGCGCAATTCTTGCGTGGCTGCATCAAGTTAGTGACCAAAATTTAACAGTAGGTGGCCCTTTAATCAGATGATTTTAATGCGAGCAGTGGTTGGTTGGAAAAGTTCAAATATCGTCACAATGTTGTGTTTAGAAGCGTCAGTGGGGAGAGTGCATTGGTTTGCGCAAGCTCGTGTACCGAATGAAAAAACAATATTTTAATCGATTTATTAAAAGCACTGTAATAAATATATTTTGAAGTGTGATGAAACGGGGCTTCTTTTTCAGTGCTTACCTGATAAAACATTAAAATTCAGGGCAAAAATCGTATTATGTGCCTGGTAGGATCCAATACGTTGGGATCTGAGAAACTCAAATTATTGGTCATAGGGAAAAGTAAAACTCTTAGATCGTTTCGTGGAATTAACGTTTCTGAGAGGTAATTACTACTCGAATAAAAAGGCATGGATGATACGTGCAATATGGGAAGATTGGTTGACTAAACCTGATCAAATTTTCGGTCACCAGCAGAGAAAAGTCGTTTAGTTTGTCATTGCCCTTATCACCCAAAAGAAGTACAAGTCACACTAAAATTTATTAAATTAAAATATTTCCCACTAAATATGGCATCTGAGCTAAAATTGTAATGAAGTGTTAACTTTTAATTTATTTATTATATTTTGTAATGAAAATTTTTTTTTTTTAAAAATGAATTTATTTAATAAATACACCCAAAATTGAAATGAATTTGGTTGGTTTAATTTCTAACTTCTATATTTCGAATTTTCTCTAAACCGAAAAAAAGTTTGGAGAAGGTTGATTCGATTTATGGAAGTTTTACTGAATATTAATTTTAACAAATTTTAATTAAACTTTTAAATTTTACCTATTTTGAAGCTCGAGCGAAATTGTTTACTAAAAAATATTTACAAATACTTCTTCCATAATAGGACAAAAATGAAAAAATTCTAGAACAAAGTGTCTCAAAAAGCTTTCGTCAATTTGTGCATTTCCGAATAAAATTTGAAACGCCCGTAAACACTATCAAAATCGGAAGATAATTGTAGGAAATATTTAAAAATGAAATTTTAAATATGTATTTACATACCTATAGTATACTGCCCGGATTAAGGTTAAATGTCCTTACACCTTTTTTTAAATAATTTTTCCGAAAACTTTTTCGCATTTTATTGTAATAACGAAAGGCGAATTGAACAGCATCGATATTTAGTTGAAAAATAAGTTTTATCTTTTATATTAAAGATTTTGAATATTTATGTGATAATGTAGTTTAGCGTTTATGTATAGCATTCTGTCTTCTGATAAAATTTTAATATAAGCACGGACAGTTTTTCAAACATTGCTTAACGTAAACGAACGAATGTTATAATAAATCAAATGACAGATTCAATCGATAAGGTGTTGTCGATTTATTTAAAAACTAATCGAATTTTTTTTTGTTTTTTGTCTTTTATTTATTTCTGTGTAGTGCTTTGAGTAAATTTGCCCTAACATTTGTTAAGAATTGCTATTCCACATGATGTATCATATTCATTATAAAACTGTCACCTATCTATAACACAAAAAACTTAAATTGGGAACAATTCTAAATGTATATAAAAGACAATGAAGCATAACATTTATTCCTTTTTCAACTTAATTAATTATAAATTTAATTTAAAACCCGCTACTAGTTAGATTAATTCCATTATATCCATCTTATAAACGTTACTTATATAACGTTACTTAAACTATTTAAACTTACAAATTTCGATAGACACATTTACAATGGAACAAATTTTATACTATACAAATACCAAAACAACTATTTTATCTCTATTTTATATTTGCAGTCAAACTTTTAAATTTAAACATAAAATCTACATTTTTTTGTTAGTTGCATTTTAATCAATTATTTAAATTATTTTAAATTTCAACATTTTATCCAAATTTGTGAAAAAGGTAGTTTTATTGATTTAGAGAAAGAAGGAAGTTACCATAAATTGTGAGGGAATAATTTTTCCACCATTTTACTTTTATAGGTAGAATTTTTAAATCATGTAAGGGTGGGGAGTAATTAATTTTTCGTATAAATACATAGTGGCCTGAAGCGAGAGTTTGAGTGATTCTACATATTTACTTATTGTAGGTAAATAATACGTATGTATAATGTATATGGTTAAGAAACAAAGATACATTAATTACAATTCTTCACATCCCTTTAGGGGTGTGAGTGAATCCTAATTGAAAAATAAATAATTAAAACTATACAAAACTATCCATAACAATATAAATACTTAATTTAATATTTTAAATTAAAAATGGGATTAACTATTACCTAACACATCAAATTTATTGAGAGATAAAACATAACCAAAAACCATCGTAATATTTATACATAAAATAATCAACATCGATGTTTTGTTTGTCTTTTGTGGGTTTTATAATTTTTTATGTGCACAGGTGTATTTATTTAAATCCTCTAAATAAAATATTTTATCTATTTTTAATCAATAGCAGTAAAAGCTTCACACAAAAATAAATAAATTAGCTCGTAAATAATCTCGTAATTTAAATAGAGGTAGAGATTCTCAGTTGGAAAGTCATTAGATGCCCACTAATGGTTCGTCAATGACATTATTTCATGACACGTATTAATATTGGTGAAATATACACCACCCCAAGCAGTTATATGTACAATGTACCATATTCGATTACACTATTAACGAAATAAAAATATAACGATTTTAGAAACCTTTTACGACAGTCAAACCGAAGAATATATAATTTTCTTATAGCGAAATGCAACTTTTTTTTTACGTGTTTTATGTGATCAACAAACTTTAACTTGATGGCAATCACGACACGTAGGTATTTAAACTGGTTCATTTTATCAATTTTGGTACAATATCCATGACAATTTGTATTTTGTAAGTGCAAGAAATGTAAGTCCAAAAATAATTTTTTTCTGGAGACAATGAAAACTATCTCACTCTCCGTGTTGTCTATACGCAAACACTACATAGTTTACTTTCCAAGTTTTTTCCCTTAATATTACTTTTTTTTTAATATTTTAGAAACGGCAATCGATTTACAATTTCCTCCTTTTTCGTTTGATATGAAAAAAAGAAATTTGCAAAAAATGGATTTACACATTTTGCATTTCTCGCTGACGATTTGTACACCGGATTCTGTGATAAATAAAAAAAGGTTCAAATAGGACGTCAGGTTTATCTCTGAGATAAAAATTCATATATTTTGTTTTTGTACTAATTATCATATGATGAAAATTGAATCATTTACGCATAATTTGTAAATTATTGCACAGTCATCATGAATAACCTTTAGCGTAGGTCCGGTATAGGACATATCCTTTCAAGTTCTAAAGACCTTTAAAGACCTTACATAACGAATTAAAATAAATTAAAAATAAAATCGTGCCTACATAGTACGGAACCTTAACGGACCTTTGTACGCCAGAGTTTATTGACATGTTGTAACCATCCATCCTAATTAACTGCACGTTTCTTTTATATCGGGAAATCTCAACGGCTTGGGGGGTTTTTTGTCAATTAGTTTTGATGGAAGAACAAACCATACGTGCTTATAAGAAATCATGAAATTTCTGCTAATGACTCACACCCAAACAACATCATCACCAAAAAGAAAAACGAAACTTAGTTCATTTCAAACAATTAATTCACAATATATTTAAAATAAAAATATTCTCAAAATGGCTCATAATTAATAAGTTTCTTTTAATTAAATTCTGATTAAATTACTTTATGAAATTTCATGAGAAAATGAAAATAATGAAATTTAGGGTTATATACATATATAAAAAAATTTGTTAATAAAAAAAACTCACCAGACAATGTGACAAAGAGCTCCCTGTTGCTTGTCGACGAGCTGAAAATTAAAGGTCCTAAAACTCACTTAAATTATTATTTTGGTTTTTCTCACGAAAATTTCACAACTATGTATTAGATTTCTCTTTTTCTTATTTTGTAATTTACATATGAAAAACAAAACTTAAAATTTAACTTGTGAAAAGAGAAATTTAACTTAAACTAAAATTCACTAAAGATTTAAAGAAAATCTAAATTTAAAACTATTTATCAATTTAACAAACACTACTTTAGTCGTTTTCCGACTAACAAAATCAAACAATTAATATGGCTGCATCACTATCCTGCTATCATTAAGATGTCCAAATTTTTGTATTGTGCCTTCCTTTTTTTTTTTATTTTGGAAAAAAGACTTCTTTAGATGCTAGAACATTCGCTATCTTTATCAGATGATATTAATTTTCCGTTAAGAATAATTAGCATTTAGCAATGAGCATATGTATAATTTGTTTATATAAATAAATAAATAAAAACTGAGAGGCCTGTCCTCTGACCGTTTACGGGTAAACTTGCTGTATATGCATATACATGCTTTCTTAACGTATACGTGAATCTGAACAATAGAAAGTAAAATCCGTCAGAAAAATTATAAAAACTAACATAATTATACAGCTAATAAAACGAAATAAATTCAATAATGGCTTACCAATATCTTCCTTTACTAAAAAGGTGTATTTTAGCTATGTATAATATATTTTTAGATGGAAATTTACCATCAACACAGGACAACTTATCACTTTGGCCTCTCGATTTGAATTGAGAATTATGACTTGCCAATATACAGATTCAAACAAAAAAAAAAATATTATGCATTCATATACCCATATACATAACATAAATAAGCTCCGCTACCTTTAATTGTACTACTCAACAATAAATTTACTATAGTGCACCAAAGATGTTTTATGTATTTGATTTAAATAAATGTACTTGTGTACTTCACTATATAAATCAAGAAGGGTACATCGATTACATCAGAGTACATACAAATAAGCTTTCCGTTTACTTCATACACCGAAATTTAAATTTAAGGTCGATGACCGATGATTTTCATAAACATTGAGTTTTTGTTTTTGTAATTCATTGAATTATTTACTTTTCGTTTATGATTCATCATATCATTACGTTGCCTAATTTGTATTGAGTATTACGTCATAATACAGCCGTAACAGGACAGGTTCTACAATTTATTTAAAAAATAAAGACTGCTAGAAGCTGAAAACAACTGGCTGATACTATACATATTATAATGAATTGAGACAGTAAACTCTGTGTATATAGTAAGAAGTCGCGTCACGTTGTAATGTCTTTCCCATGAAATACTCCCAGGTTTTGCCCATTAGTATCTTCGACTCTGTAGTTTACGTTTCCGATTTTTTCTACTATTTTCGCTTTTATAAACTGGGGAGCAAATTTAGCACATAGTTTTTTTACTGCATCGCTTTGCGGATGCGTCCTTACGTACACGGCTTGACCAACATCGAAAGTTTTGATTCTTGATCTTAAGTTATATCTATTGGCGCTTTTAACATAAGCATTTTCAATGTTCTGCTTTACCTGCTGGTGAATCAAGGAAAGCCTTGCTGGAAGTGGTAATATGATCTCACCTTCTGATATTTCGCCAAGTTCTTGTAGAATCCTGTAGTCTGTGCCATGATTAACCTTGTGATATCCAAACAAAAGAAAATGTGGTGAATTTTTCACGGTCTCATGAACCCCGTTCCTCAATGCTGACGCGATTTCAGGTAGGTGTTTATCCCAATGCGTATGTTTTCCTTGAATATATGACCTTATAGCTGCTAACACTGATCGATTGACTCTCTCGGACAAATTTGATTGGGGTGAGTATATTGCGGTTTTCGAGTCCATTACACCGAATTCATCTAACAACTTTTTGTATTCCTCGCTCTTAAACTGCGGTCCATTATCGGAGTGAATGGTTTGGGGAACTCCAAATACACAGAATATCTCGTTCTTTAATATGTTTGTTATTTGTTGAGACGAACCTCTACTTAGTGGCTTTAGAATGACAAATTTTGTGAAATGGTCGAGAATAATAAGAATCATCGTATTGCCCTGCGTTGACCGTGGATATGGTCCCAACAGATCGACATATACTCTCTGCCACGGCCTTTCAATCCTAAACATTTTGCCTAATGGTGGCTTCATAGTTTGATTAGGTGCTTTTGTTACCTTGCACGTTTCACAGTTCGATATATATAGCTTAACTTGTTTAACCATAGATGGCCAAAAATAAAACCTACGAAGCTTCTCCAATGTTTTTCCTATGCCGCCATGAGATGATAATGGGTCGTCATGCTCCTTTTTTATTAATTCTGCTTGAGCCTTAACCGGTATCCACAACTTCCAAACAGGTATGTCGGTTAATTCTTGATTGGCCTTAGGCTCGAGCCGTATATAAATTCTGTCACTATCAACTCGAAATGCTGGAAAATTGTTAGGCTCCGTCTTGATTTTTGAACGTAATTCAACATATTCTTGTTCTTCAAAAACATCTGATTCCAAATTAATTTGTGCTGATAATTTTTCCATACTTGCTACGTGTTCTTCTTTGGAGTCACAATAAATACGTGAGAGCATGTCAGGAACTATATTTTCACTGCCCTTTTGGTGTTTAATCGTAAAATTGTACCCTTGCAATTTCAGGCTCCATCGTGCTAATCTCCCGCTTAGGTCGCGTTGTCCCATAAGCCATTTGAGACTTGCATGGTCCGTTATTAAGGTGAATTGAAGGCCTTCCACATACGGCCTAAATTTTTTTATCGATAGAATTGCCGCCAAACACTCCAGCTCTGTTACTGAGTAATGGCGCTGAGCTTTATTTAACTTTTGCGACATATACGCAATTGGTCGCTCATTATTTTCGTTGTCAAGTTGGTAAAGAACGGCACCTACCCCTTCCGTGCTAGCATCGCAGCGTATAAAAAAGGGTTGATCATAAAGAGGATTGACCAATACAGGAGCAGAAGTTAATAATTGTTTTAACAATATAAATGACTGTTGTGCTTTCTCCGTCCAAATAAACTTACCCTTCTTAAGGCAGTCTGTTATGGGAGCGGTTACTGCCGAAAAATTCATTATGAAACGACGATACCATCCCGCCATTCCGAGTAGCCGTCGAGTTTGCTTCACGTTTTCTGGAGCTTGTAGATTTAGAACAGTTTCAATCTTTTGAGGATCAGGTCTGAGCCCCATTTCACCAACCAGGTATCCCAAATACCGTATCTCCCTCATTACGAAGTGGCTTTTGTCAATGTTAATTGTAAGTCCTGCCGTCCGTAATAAGTCTGCGACCAGCTCTAACAACTCAAAGTGATCCTTCAATGTGGCGGTGACGATCAACAGGTCATCCAAATAGACGAAAACTCTGTCATGGAGTTCGTGAGGTATGACCTGGTGCATCAACCGACACATTGACTGGGCTGCATTACACAGCCCAAACGGCATCACTCTGAACTGGTAGAGTGGCCGCCCTGGTACAGTGAAAGCAGTTTTGTCCCGTGATGATTCCGCAAGCGGAATCTGCCAAAAGGCATCCTTTAAGTCGAGTCCTGTTATGTATTTGGTCTCCGTCAGTCTACCTAGTAGTCCGTCTATAAATGGGAGGGGATACGCGTCCTTTTCTGTCACAGCGTTCAATTTACGTGCGTCTAAACAAAGTCTAGTCTTTCCGTTAGGTTTTGGTACTAAGGTTACTGGTGAGCTCCATGCGCTCTTACTGACCTCTATTATTCCCAGGCTTAACATTCGGTCTATTTCATCATATAACTGTTTTTGGACAGCAGGTGAAATTGGGTAATACCGCTGTTTAATCGGTTTTGTGTCTCTAATTATCTTTATTTCGTGCTCGTGTAGGTTAGTTTTCCCGAGCCCCTCTTTGCCAAATGATGGGAACAACGCGATCACTCGATTTAATTCCTCTGCATCCTTCTTGCTCAATTTGTGTGCATTATTATCTCCGGAATTGTCATCAACAATTGCATTGATATTGGTTTGTGGGAAAATATGAAATTTTTGCTAAAAATCAATACCTAAATACACAAAAGACTCTAGAGTTGGTACTATACAAAATTTAATTTTTTCGGTTTTGCCTTCAAATGTCACTGGTTATAATATTTGATGCTGTTTTCTGCAAGGAATTGTATTGACCCATTACCCAAAACGCTTACACTAGCTCCGCTATCTAGTAACGCTGGTATAGATTTAGATGCAATGATTATTTGCGCATAAGGCCGCGGATCATTTTTAAATAAATTGTTACAGATAGACGAGATACAATGTTTAATAAATTTACGTTTTTGCTTGAAATACGTGATGATTCGGTTATGTTGTTTATTTACGTGTAGGCTGGATTTTTCATTTTGTTGCAGTTTGTTTGATTTGAAATTAGAATTTGTAGAAACTGTGTTATCTATAGGTTTTAATCGGAACTGTTCCGATTGGTGGATTCCTTTGATTTTATCTGAGGGCTCGTCTCTCTTCCCGAGTGTGCTAGCCTCGATACATTCACACCCGGCCGACTGTTTTCCGTTGAAAATCGTAAACAGTTCTTACAATTAGGTTTACGCACGTCTGCCGCCCCGCACCCAAAACAAAATATTTTTAGGAACTCTTGTTTGCAGTCCTGGTAGGGATGACCAACATCATGGCAGTTCCAGCATACTAGTAGTCCTGATTGCTCTTTTGGTTTGCTTGCATTATTATGCTTTTGGAATGCCTCTACTGGGTTAGATTGTCCATAACTTGGCGGTTGATTACCTGGTTGATTGTTATAGCTGAACCTATTACTATCCTGTTGATTTTCTCGGTTTAGTGATCCAATATTAGTATACTGAAGTTCATGGCACAATTCATTTATTTGTCTTCGACGCAATGGCATATCACTGAATCGTCTAGGATCATACCCAGTCTGATCCCACATACGCTCATATCTTTGACATAATACTCTAAGTTCATCCACTGTCCTAACTAAGTTTTGTGCTGGTAATGTTACGTTCCGTAACGCAGGAAGCATGTTCTGACATAACCGGTAAATTAATTCTTTCTCGGATAATCTATTTGGAAGCCTAGCATTTAATTTTTTTATACTCAACGCAAAATCGGAGAAGGTCTCCTTGTTACCCTGTTGTCTGCGGAGGATCTGCTCACGAATTTCTTCCTCAAAATCGAAGCTGCTAAAATAAGACACCATAGCCGTTTTCATATTTTGCCACGAAGCACCTGGGTTGTCCACCTTGAAAATCCAATACCAGTCCTCGGCTTTTTTGGAAAGGAAAAGATGTAGTACCCTTGTTAACGCACCCTCTGGATATCCGTCATCTCTCGCCATTTGTTCTAAACGATAAATAAAATCGTGAACATTATGTGAATCCGTTCCATCAAACGATAGGTTCCATCTTTGCTTGATTTTGTATAAATTATCCATCCTAAACTGTGGCACTGGTCGTAGATCATCGGATAACCTTGCTTTAATTTCCGGAAAATTGTTTCTGTCACCTGTTAACTGATTAACTCTATTTGTTGATCGTTCATGTTCAAAATGCCTAGATGAAAAGTCTAATACTTGTGGGAAATTTTCATCTTGGTTTAACCTGTTGTTGTCTATTTTATTAAAGAAATCAGCCACAGAGTCTCTTAATTCCTTACCTTCTGCAAATAAAACTCGAGATCTTGAATCAACAGTTTTAACTGGAGTTTTAAGTTTGTCTGTGTTGATTGACGTATGGGTATATGGACTAGAAGTTGTCTTTGATGATATTGGATTCGAATCTACTGGTTCTACTGGAGCCCCAGGATTGCTTTTCTCTTGATACAACTTTGCGAGCCAATTATACATTCTACGAAACTTACTGTGAAAATTAGACAAATTTTGAATATCACCGAAAGAATTGATTAATCTTTTAACTCGGTCTTTGTAGTGTATAGTTTTTGCTAGGGCTAATATGATGAAATCCTCAGGTGGAGAAACTCCCTGTTTGTTTGTAGCTTGTGCAATTTCCTCATATGTAGCGATACAAAGTCGAATTTCTACGTCAGGATTTTCTTTAATATGCGAGTTTTGAGGTTTTAACGGTTCATCCTGATTCTCAGAAAATAAAGAACTTATTAATATATTTTTGGAATCAGTGGCTTTTACTGTCAACCCTCGGATACCATATTCAACCTCCTGTTCTTGCTCCGAGAGCTTTGACAAATAAATATTTGGATCCATTAGAAATATTTTATAATTTAAGAAAAAAAAATTAAATTGCTAACTAAAACAATCAAATTAAATATTGATGTAGAGAAATAGTTAAAAAAAAACGTTCACTCAGATCGTGACTTTGAACTTGAAAAAACAATAATACAATTCAAAATATAAATGAAAAATAAAAAAAATATTGGATAATAATTATCAGAATGAATTCAAATTTTTTTTTTATACTAATCTTTTATTAGTTTTAAGATCAAATAAAATTATTCTTTAATACTCTTGAATCTTAATGAAATAATTAAACAACAAATAAAGAAATATTAATAAAAAAAATTGAAATATTACCAAAACCAATTAATCAATTTAGTTTAGGTTTGATAATATAAAAAAAAATGAAAAGTTTATTCGAAAAAATAAATAGTTTTGGTGATGATGGGTCTTTGGGTTGAATCACTCACAGATTAGAATAACAGGAATAATTCGTTTAATAATAATAATACAATTAGCATTCGCATTGGATGTATAACTACCTAATGAGTATTTACTTTAAGACATCGTAGGGAATTACCACAGAGTCACTGTGTATCTACCTCCGAAAATCTCAAAAGCAAAATCAATCATTGTACATAACTATCCAAATACTTAAAGAAAAAATTATCGGAATTTGAACAATTAATAATTTGGAAAATTCTTCAGTGCAGAATACAATAACGACTGATTAAAAAGAAATCATGAAATCATCACGTGTCATTTTCAATCAAACGCTGTGCATTCCATGCACTTAAAAACAAATTGGGATTACTGAAACAAAATACTTGATACTAACCACCCGCTATTGCAAAAAAAAAAAAATTTGACGGTAATTAATTTAAAAAAAATAGAATAATAATAAAAAAAAACTCTAAATAAGCGGTACTTGAGGTTAGATCCGTTGAACAGAGAAGCTGTTTGGATGTCTTATTAGGACAACCTTTAAAAAAAATTTTATATCTCAAAAATTATTCCTATTAATCAGAAAAATGTTTTATTCACATAACCCTGGTTTGAAATGTTATATACGTATACATGTAAAAATACATATACATGTAAAAAAAATCAAACATACGGTTTTCTTGACCTTTGGATCACTTAACGTGGTTAAATAGCATTCTGGTCCCTGTTTCGGCGCCATTTTGTAACCATCCATCCTAATTAACTGCACGTTTCTTTTATATCGGGAAATCTCAACGGCTTGGGGGGTTTTTTGTCAATTAGTTTTGATGGAAGAACAAACCATACGTGCTTATAAGAAATCATGAAATTTCTGCTAATGACTCACACCCAAACAACATCATCACCAAAAAGAAAAACGAAACTTAGTTCATTTCAAACAATTAATTCACAATATATTTAAAATAAAAATATTCTCAAAATGGCTCATAATTAATAAGTTTCTTTTAATTAAATTCTGATTAAATTACTTTATGAAATTTCATGAGGAAATGAAAATAATGAAATTTAGGGTTATATACATATATAAAAAAATTTGTTAATAAAAAAAACTCACCAGACAATGTGACAAAGAGCTCCCTGTTGCTTGTCGACGAGCTGAAAATTAAAGGTCCTAAAACTCACTTAAATTATTATTTTGGTTTTTCTCACGAAAATTTCACAACTATGTATTAGATTTCTCTTTTTCTTATTTTGTAATTTACATATGAAAAACAAAACTTAAAATTTAACTTGTGAAAAGAGAAATTTAACTTAAACTAAAATTCACTAAAGATTTAAAGAAAATCTAAATTTAAAACTATTTATCAATTTAACAAACACTACTTTAGTCGTTTTCCGACTAACAAAATCAAACAATTAATATGGCTGCATCACTATCCTGCTATCATTAAGATGTCCAAATTTTTGTATTGTGCCTTCCTTTTTTTTTTATTTTGGAAAAAAGACTTCTTTAGATGCTAGAACATTCGCTATCTTTATCAGATGATATTAATTTTCCGTTAAGAATAATTAGCATTTAGCAATGAGCATATGTATAATTTGTTTATATAAATAAATAAATAAAAACTGAGAGGCCTGTCCTCTGACCGTTTACGGGTAAACTTGCTGTATATGCATATACATGCTTTCTTAACGTATACGTGAATCTGAACAATAGAAAGTAAAATCCGTCAGAAAAATTATAAAAACTAACATAATTATACAGCTAATAAAACGAAATAAATTCAATAATGGCTTACCAATATCTTCCTTTACTAAAAAGGTGTATTTTAGCTATGTATAATATATTTTTAGATGGAAATTTACCATCAACACAGGACAACTTATCACTTTGGCCTCTCGATTTGAATTGAGAATTATGACTTGCCAATATACAGATTCAAACAAAAAAAAAAATATTATGCATTCATATACCCATATACATAACATAAATAAGCTCCGCTACCTTTAATTGTACTACTCAACAATAAATTTACTATAGTGCACCAAAGATGTTTTATGTATTTGATTTAAATAAATGTACTTGTGTACTTCACTATATAAATCAAGAAGGGTACATCGATTACATCAGAGTACATACAAATAAGCTTTCCGTTTACTTCATACACCGAAATTTAAATTTAAGGTCGATGACCGATGATTTTCATAAACATTGAGTTTTTGTTTTTGTAATTCATTGAATTATTTACTTTTCGTTTATGATTCATCATATCATTACGTTGCCTAATTTGTATTGAGTATTACGTCATAATACAGCCGTAACAATGTAGTCACTAAGAACTCATTTATTCTTAAACATTGCTTTGTTTGACGTAAATAAAACGTAAACCACAGATAATAAGTCCTTCTAATACCGGCAAAATAAAGTTTATCCAAAATTACACTATGCGACACTGTGTTAAAAGCTTTTCTTTTAGTTATTTATATCAGAACCGTCTTGATGTAAATAGAGCCGGCATGTGAAAAGTGAACTTAAAATAAGGGATATAGAAACACTACAAATTCATTTATTTTTATAGTGTTTGTATGAAAAAATGCAATTTCAATTTTTATCGTCAATTACATGAAGTAAAACTTAAACCCAATGTCTTACTCATTTAAAACACAGACTCTAAAATAGCCCTATTTTCCAGCAATTATCAAAATAAATTAAGGGAAATTAAACTAAAAAACAGTCTTCAACAATAACAATATGTATTAAAAAGAGAAAATTCAATTTAATGACGTCATCAATTGTTCATATCTAAAACCAATGATAAGTAATTTACACTTGGTCTCATGAATCCGGATTCTCTGGTTTCAAAAATCCCATCGTCGTTTACACAAGGATTCATGACTCCGGTTTCATTTAATACATTTCTATGTATGTGTATGAATCTTTTTCATTTAATAAATACTTTTCAACTGGGAATTATTTGTCCTTGAGAATTTTTATATTTAATTTTTGTTTGTGTTAGTGCGATGAAACCCGAGAAATACAAACAATTTTGGTTTAAAAATGAATCCCAAACATGGCGGCAATAAAACCGGTTTTGTAGGTAAAGGAGGGAAATACGAAGAAAGAATCCGGATTCATGAGACCAACTGGCATGCTTTGCAAATTCAAAATAACTATAGAAACATATTCGAATTCAAATTTGAGTGGAGGCAATGAAAGATATGATTATTGTATTGTTTATTAATTTCGAGTTATGTATGATATGTTTATGAGTTATGACGTATATTACAGAAACAACCTAAATCATTTTAAATTATTAATGCAATTGTTGCTGTAATTTCTTTTAAATCATTGTTGGATTTACCAAAGCAATTGGGCTAATATTGTAAATTTCAAAAATACCTTATTTTTTATGATGATTTTCACTAAGAAATATGTAAACATTTTCATGTCTCGATTTTTCAATCAACATTTTCGTATAAAAACAAAACAAAACCTTACATTTCTAATAAACTAAAACTGTAAATGAATATAAGCGTTTCGATTGATAGTGGAACCACTTATTTATACAGTAGGCTTTCGTTATATCAAGAAATAGGCTGTTTTCGAAACCGATACTTATTGTGGAACCAAACTTATTCAAATAAGTATCCTGGCGAGGTAACTTATTTTCTATCTATATTCTACATACAAATCTAATTGCGATAAAACAAAATTGTCAATCTGTCAAAATTGAAAATACCACAACATAGTGGCAATAAAAATTAATTTGTGATATTGTACATTTTATGTATGTACATTTAATAATAAGTTTTTACCACAAAATTTGAATTAATTTGAAAATAAAAATGACCGAACGGAAGGCATACAACAACCCATGTAAGTGAAATATGTTATTTTCGTGTTTTAAGTTGAGGTTATGTATGCACGTATTTACGTCAACCGTAAACTATGTATATACATTTATCTACATATTTATTATTCTTTACTTAAACGTTTGCCTTGGTAGAGGCCCGGGCGGCATTCGACCAGCAATTTAAGAAAAAAAACCAGTCATGTAATCTGGAGGTAAGTTTTAACATCTATTTGCGAATCATACAATGTGTTTCAAGAATTATTTGTTTATTTTAGACAGATAAGAACATCGCGACAAGAACTGTCTTCTAGGACATCTCAGGAATGTTCCAAAAAATGGAACAACCTGCTAGACATATTCAAAAAATTGAAAGATCCCAAAACTGGAACAGCTCCGACAACCACCAATGCTGATAAGTGGCCATATTTTTCCCTCATAAATGATTTTATGTCGCAGAAGCACACTATCATATCAAGCGATAGAATTGATAGTGCTAGCACAAGTGAAGTGAATTTAGAAGAATTTGAACCCTTTGAGTTAGAAGAGGAACACTTACTCAGTGAAAGTGAGTTTTCTATGGCAATGACAGAACTACAACCTTCAACTTCTACTACTGTACGTGTTCCTACTTCAGCGAAAAAAAAGAAACAAACGATGTTAGATCACGTCAAACAAAGAGATGGAAAAATTATGAAATCAATTAAAAAAATCATAAAATTATCAAGAAGGTTGTAATTAAATATTTCCCAGATGTCGTCATTTCGAGCTCTTCCGACACCGATTGAACCCAGTTAAACTGGACAAGCATTATCTATGCTACTTTTGTGTTGCTTATTGAGTTGTAATATTTTCTAATAATAGAAAAAACCAAAGACTGAATTTAAAAAATGTTTATTTAGTATTTTAGTATGAATTAAAAAGTTAAAAATTGAATTGAATCGAAAAATAAAAATACATGTACATAATATAAAGATTAAACACAATTTGTTTATATGGCTGCACACAGCTGATCCCGAAATTCAGAGGCGTTTCCTTGTGACGGACGAGTCTCATTAACTTCTAGCGGGTGCTGGTCTTCATTTTGAAATTTTTGGTCAATATTTATTAAGTCGCCCACATCTAAACAAATATTATGTAGGATACAGCAAATTGCAATGACCTTGATGCAATTTTTAATATTTAATTCAAGGGCTCTTAAAAAAATGCACCTCCACCTTGTTTTCATGTGACCAAATGCTTGCTCTATGCCTATACGAGCATTGCTGTGCAAGTGGTTAAATTTGCTTTGCATCTCATTCAACCGACGATGTTTCATATATGGCGTAATGATAGCGATCGGCTCAAGGGTGAGCTTATATCCACTATCACCGAGCAAAAAAAATCCTTGGGAGGGGTATATTTTTTTTAAATATATGTCACTGTTCCGTAAAACACGCTGGTCATGCACTGATCCAGGCCACCCGACGTTAATATTGATAAATTTGTGGTCAGCGTCTCAAATAGCTAAATCAAAATTATATTGTTAAAATATTTAGTGATAGATTAATAATTAATAAGTTAAACCTTGTAATTGAATACTGTACTCCAGCTTCCGGTTAATGGGTACCATCTATTGCGCCTACTGCTTTATTAAAAACTAGAGACCCCGCCCTGTTGCCAAATTTAATACCTACAGTGTGCTGCTGCTCCAGTCCAGGAAAATTAATAATTTTTTTTAATAAATTTAAAATAAACTCCATAGTGCGTTGCACGATATAATAAATGAATGTGGTTGGTATATTGAAAGCCGCGCTGACCACTCGATAACTCGTACCACAGGCCAACCAAAAAAAAGTGATTCCCATTTCTATATCAACATCATAACTGTGACGTTTGGCTGGAGACATCTCCACTAATTTCTCGAAAGCTTCTTTCGACAACCTCAAATGCTTTCTTATGGATTTTTCGTCCCTCGTCAATACTACACCGATCATGAAACTATGCTTTTGATTGCAATACTTCAAGCCCTGAAATTTTTTAATATTTTATTTATAATTACACGGAATAAATTAATACCTTTCGCATTTCACCATTTTCTATTATTTTAAAAAGTTGATCGTCATTTTGTATTAATTTAAGGCATAACTTCATATTCTTATTTAATAAATGGTTTAACAGAATTAAACTTCTTTTTCGCTCCATTTTTATCACTTTAGATTTTTTTTTTTATTTAATTATTTATTAAACAAAAATGATTATTCGCTTTTAAATATGTATTAGGAAAATTGCTAGTCACAAAATGTTTTGTTTTCATTCTGCTGTCAAAATATGTACGTGAAATCAATTCGAACGGTTTTCCATACTTATTTAAGATGGCGTCAAATAAGTCAATAAGTATCAAATAAGTAAACAGCCATATTATGTGTACCGAATGAAATTTGTGATTCCCAAATTTATATTATCTCATAGGTTACTACGCAAAAGAAAAAAACTGGTACCGTTATTTTGTAGAAAAACAATTTAAAAAAACGAATCAACGTCAAATTGGGCATTTGTTTTATTTGTTTCGAAATGAACGCATCATAAGGAGAAAAATGTGATTTAATAATTAGATTGTGCAATGATCATCCCGAGTATACCAATAAAAAAATTGGTAAATTGGTCGGTGTTTCCAATAATACAGTAACAAATGTAAAAAAAAATGTCAAATCAATCTTTCTGTATCACGCAAGCCCGGATCCGGAGAAAAATCAGGTGCTCCAAATAAAATGTTGGATCAGAAAACTGTAAGAGTCATTTCGAAACATCCCTCGATGTCTGTGCGAGATTTGGCAGAAAAACCAAAACAACCAAATCGATTGTGGAACGAGCTAAAACCAGAAATAATCTACGGACATACCAGAAGTCAAAAATCCCCAAAAGAAGTGTTGAACTGTTTAATAGAGGGATCGATCGAGCAAAGAAACACAACAAATGGTTGAACGAAAGAAAAGATTCTTGTTTCGTAATGAACGACGAGACCTACGTCAAAATGGATTTCTCGACACTTCCAGGTCCCCAATATTACATCAAAAAGAAAGGTAAAGAACTGGACGGAGCAATTACTACCATAGCTGTTGAAAAATTTGGCAAAAAAACATATGGTTTGGCAAGCAGTTTGCCAATGCGGCTTAAGATCACATCCATACATAATAAATGGGATTATGAAAAGGTGAATGTTTGCCGTAAATTGAACAAAAAGTTTGAATGAATACGATTATTTAAAAACTGTACAATATGTGCAATAGAACAAGTACAGAAAAATAATGATTATATATTGCCGTTTAGTTTTAATTCTTCATGTACAAATCACAAATTTCATTCGGTACACATAATAGACTCAAAACTTTTATATTATTATTCAAATCGTTATAAAAGGGTGACAAAAAATAAATTAGAGTGTCTTCAGTGTTTATGCCTTTTTTGTAACCACATTTTTTGTTACTGAAGAAGTCACTTTCATTTAAAAAATGAAGCATTTGTGATTTAACCGCTTTTCCCAATATTATGGAAAAAGCGGAAAGCCAAGATATGGGCCTGTAACTAGTGAGATCATATTGAAGTTTACTTTTGAACAAGGAATAGCAACCGCATATTTTAGACAAGATAGAAATATTCCCGTTGTGAGATTTAAATTCAAAATGTGTAGCAGAGGTTGAGTAATACTCAGTGAGACACCATTCAAAATAGTATTTTGTAATATATCATGACAAGTAGAATGAGACTTCTTCTTCAAATCATTAATGTTTATAACTAATTCACTATCAGAAATAGGTTTAAAAAAGAAACTGTTTTTTGATCTTCTATCTTCGATACCATGTATAGTATAATTTTTAAATCAGCATCTGAATAATTTGCAGTATCGATATTGACATTAGTTAATTTTCCAAGTATACTCATAAAGAAATTATTAAAACAATTAGCAATAGAAGCATTGTTATTATATTTGACACCATTTTCATCAATAATATCGATTATATACTCTAGTTTTACCGACCAAACCACCAATTACTTGCCATTAAACTCTTGGTTTATTCTTTGAATTATTCAATTTTTTTTCGTAGTAATTGCTCCAACACAGAATTTTGTCTAAAGAGGCCTTATTTTGTTTTACTTAAATTTAAAGCTCAAAAATATATTTTGTATCCTTTATTTGGTTTTTATATGTAGTTTTAATTTATTGTAAAATAAATAATAATAATAATAATGTATCTGAAAAAATAGATTTGGTTTTCTAGCGTTGTTAAGTGAAATTCCAACGTTGTTACGTGATTTTCCGGAAAAGTGATATGTTTTAGTTAGCACGGAGCTGGTATAATGTGAAAATATCAATTACATGATAACTTCTTAAAAAAATCGAAAGTAAACCGATGAATATTTGTATATGTGGCTAAATTACGCTTAACAACTTTTGAATACTAAGCGCACACTTCCCCTAGATTTTTAGGAAAAGTGATAAATTTTGGTTAGCATGATCTGGTAAAATATGAAAATGTCAATTCTAAGTGTGGTATCCTCTTAAGAAAATCGAAAATAAACCGATGAATATTTGTATATGTGGCTAAATTACGCTTAACAATTTTTGAATACTAAGTGCAGACTTCCTTTAGATTTTTCCGGGAAAATGATATATTTTGGTTAGTACGCATTTGATATAATGTGAAAATATCAATTCCAGGTATGGTAACCTCTTAGGAAAAACAAATAACTAAACCCATTAAAATTTTTATTTCTTTCATAATTAAATGATATTATTATTATATTTTTATTTCGAATATTTTGAATGCAATTCATGTTTGTAAAGCATTTTTGAAAGTTTTTTGATTTTTTATAAAAGCACGTATCCAAATACATTTATAAATATTTCTGTAAATTAATTTTATTGTTTAACAACTCTTATTTCGCACAATACTAATTTTCGCCTAAATGTGGTGATTTAGGTACCTACATTTTTTATATACAAAAACTCACACATTCTTACACAAACGCTTGTTGTTGTTTTTTAGGAAGGTTTAGGCGAAACTTCTAATCCGTTAAAACCTGAAATTAACCAAAACCAACACAAATGTGTTACAAACCATGCATGGTGTTTTATCAAAACCAACACAAATGTCTTATACAAGCCATATTATTGCCATACAATCACAAAATAAAACCTACTATTTCTGTAAGTATTAGCGTCATAATATGGTATAATCTTTACATACTATGATTTTAAATTTTAGTTTGTATCAAAAACAGTAAGCGTATTTTGTTGACCAAAAATGAAATTCGAATTATTTTGGTTTTATTTTGTTTCCAAGAAAATAGCTAATTTGATTTAATTTTCAAAAGCCAACCTTTCGAAATAAAATATAAATTTAACATGTATTATGACATCTGGCGACTTCTACCGCTAAGAACGAAAACTAAAAAATGGGATAAGATTTAAATAATACCAAACAAAATTTTGGATTATTTAATCCCTCTCAGGGATTATTTAGTGCAATTGTTGTTGTAAAATTCTCAAGTAAATACGCTAAGTATAAAATATCACTAACACTTTTAGAAAATAGTAGGTTTTGGATTTAATAATATGCGTGCGCCACGGAAATAATATGGCTTGTATAAGACATTTGTGTTGGTTTTGCGTGGATAGATATGTAAAATAAAACAAATGCACATTGACTTGTGTGTGTGTGTGTGTGTGGTAGTACAGTGATTCTTAACGGGGGCCGCGCCCCCTGGGGTCCCTAAGAAGTTTGCCAAGGACCGCCAAAGTTTGCAAAATTTCCTTCAGAATATAATAAAAAGAAAATTGATGTAGGTATAATTGAATAGATAATTTAAAAAGATAAATTATTATATAAAAAATGGGGGTCACAAAAAATTATGAATTTTTTGGTGAGCCGCAAGTAAAATAGAACCATTGTGTTAGTGAGTTTTATATTGGATATTGTAACGGAGGCCAAAAGGTGGCAGACGAACTTCCGTTAGCATAAACTGAACTTTTGTTTTGCCAGACAGATACGTGGCGATAATAATTCCGAACTCAGGCGGGAGAGGTAACTTTGGTCGTGGAGTTGTATCTGTCCGTATCGCAAGCAAGTATTTGGCCACTAAAGATGAAGAGGAGACACAAAAAAAAATTATGGTTTTTTACATCGCCGAATCCACTTCACAATCCACATCAAATTTATCACTTCAGCATTTTAACAATTTGAATTGACAGTACTTTATTTCGAAAATAAAAATTTAATTAATTAAAAAAAACAATATGCAAGCATTAACACAGATTCTTTATGTGATAACAGTTTAACGAATCACAAAGTTAATTATTTGATTACCTGCGGACTCGCTGCGGTGATCGATGAAAGCGCTTTTAGGGAACCACCTGAACAAGTGATTCGCGTGTTGCACCCTAAACTCACGTGTTGCACCTAAAAAAACAACAAAACGCAAAAGAAAAGTGTTAGACGCTTGATATAAAAATAGATGTAACAAAACCTTGAATCACCTTCACAGAATTTACTTTAAATACCATGAAATTATAAATTATTTACTTTGGAACAAAATACTTAAACATAGTGATCTTAAAGGAACATGATATAAAAAAAACGGTATCCCGTCAATTCACAGAAAAAAAATTCACAGAAAAACAATTCACAGAAAATTTACAGAAAAAATAATAGTATTTCCCAGAAAATCGCGCAAATATCTGGAAAATGGAGATTTAACATTAAAATTAGAATTAAAATCTCCATTTTCCAAAATATTTCAACACAAAATTCTGGATAAGTAAGATAAAATCTTCATTTTCCAAAATTTCTGTATTTTTTTTTTCTGCGAAATGTTTTTCTGCAAATTGTTTTTCTGCGAATTGTCGTGGAATAAAAAAAAACATGTAATAAATAATGAATAAATAAAAATACGCTTCTGTACTCCTCTTGATCACTCAGTTTTGGTACCACACTGTGATTCCGTTTCCCTTAACATGTCACCTGTCAATCCGTTGACTCCGAAATCTCTGGAACACTTGCCACGCACTTGACTTTCAGCAACCGACAGGTTATTCTCGACCTTGATCTTATTTCATATCCAAATAAACCTTGTCTTTTCCACGATACACCTTGTAATTTACTACTTTTATTGACCGACGCTTTTAAAATAATCGTTTTCCAACGCACACTTAATTGTTTTTTTAATTATTCTTAATTGCCAACTATATTCATATAATCGTGATGCTTTCCACTGTCCAATTTAATTGTCTTCACATAAACAAATATTGGATTGTGTTTTTCCTACTGTACGATTGGCAATTTTGTTAATTTGACTTGTATTCGCCGGCGTTTTCAAAAATAATTGTCTTCCAATGCACATTTAATTTTATTAATACACACTTTATATCAAGATATGTATGAACCTTTATTTCTACGGTCCGAATTTGTATTTTATTTTTACTGAACAGCGTTTTCAAAATGCTTATGTCTAAAATGCACATTTAATTTTATTAAACCACGCTATATCAAGATATGGACCTTTATTTTCACTGTCCGATTTTGTATTTTATTATTTTATTTTCTTCCAGTATAAATTCTAGAAGCGACTGTCCTAAGTCTAAATCAAAATTTTAATCCTCCTCAAATGTTTGCAACGGCACCAAAATACCATCAAAAAAAATTATTTTATGAACGAGGAGGGGAATGCAAGCTATAACATAACAGAAAAATGAATCATTTGATTTGACGTTAAGTTAAACACCGAAAGTACAGTGAGTTCACAAGAATTCTTATCACACAAGTAATATCCGGCGAATGTTACATTTGCGTAAGTGACATACGGCGGATGTTACATTCTGGGGAACGTACCCATCGACCACTGAGGTCTCATAAGCCGGGCATATATTATCATAATGAAAACTCCCATGGCATTATTAGCATTATTGTCAGGTTCGTATATCTTTGGCATGAAAAATTCCGATATTTTTGACATCTGGACGGCACAGCTCGTATACGACATTTCCGATTTTCCGCAACACATTAGCTTCCACGAATTACGGTGATAATTTTACTGAATATTTCTAGGCCGCTTCACTTTGAGAAAAGTTCCGGACTAGTACTGCCTGACCCTCAGATATTACACGATTGCGGCTTTTCAGGTTGTATGTATGTGCATTTCATTTTTCGCGTTTTGACTAAACCCTTTGTAACGGAGCGACTTAATTTCTGACTGCAGCACATTTGCCGGCTAGTAAGAGGCTGTGGGGGAGTCCTTGTCATCAGCTGCTGAGAGCTAGTTGTGCTGCTTTACCCATAAATTGACAAACTGAGGTTATGCGAAACGTGGAACGGTTACTATCTAACGGTATTAAATGCCTTATCACAGATAAAGATTTTTAATTTGAAATTTAGCATGCAAAAAAAAAAAAATTAAATAAAAACGAAAAATCGAATGAGAAAAACGGACAAAACTAGAATAATAAAAAAAAAACAACGAGCGAGTTCACGCTCAACTCGCAAAAGAATTATGTGAAAACCTTTAACTATTGAATCATTTCAAGTCTTTTCGATGGGCCTGGAAAGCTAATGCAAATAGACGGCTGTTGTTCGCTCAGTATTTAAATTATGGTACAATTTTGTTTAAAAAGCTTATAAGTTATTCTATTTTGGATTTGGAGGACGAACTTTACCGACATTAATTGTTTAATTGAAAATTGAAATTAATAACCGACTATATTTCAGTAAAGTCTTGGTTAGCAAAGTGGCATCGCTGATTTGATTGATTTGAAATAGGGCGGTTTTATTAGATAAATGCGCTATTTTGACTGTAAAATCATAGCAGCTGGAAAGACGGTAGCATGTCTCCCTGCAGCTTCTTCCTTGCGTGTATCTTTAAAAAAGGGCATTCGAAACTATTTACCACTATTATAGTTTTTGTTTCCTATATGCCCCTCATAACCAAACTCAGCAACAGCATGAGCTATACTAAACATAGCATACCGATTAAATAATTTCAAAATTATTATTTTACTATGTATTAACGTATAAGTGAAATTTTCACAGCTCGCTAAGATGTATAGTATTTAATATTTAAAGTATGAGTGCATTTGTCTTTATTTAACGTACTTCCATTTCAGTTTTTTTGAATCACTTACACCGCATACCCAATGCAAATTTTTTTTCTTACGACTTATGAACTTATACTTTTTACTTATGAAGAGCATACCCAATGAATAAGAAAAAATTAAAGCAAAACTAACTTCATTGTACAAAATAATTTTCTGTTTATTTGTCAAAATGTGAAACGTAAAAATTAAATGTGTGTGTTATTTTTTAAATTATTAATATTTAATAAAAAATAACTTTTATTTTTACAAATTTTTATTTTGTCTGAATACGTTGTTTAAGCTGTCATTCGTCAAGTGATTCTTAAACGATCAGTGTTTCATAAATTAAATTGTTTCTAAAAGTGTGAACAATGAGTTCAAGTGACCGAAAATTTGATTTGGCGCTTATTTCAATATTGACAGTGGCATATATCAAGCTGAGAAAGCCTAAAAGGCGATATTGGGTTCATCCACTATGGCAACAGAGGCCTCAATTTGGATCTTATCAAACTCTAATCAGAGAGCTGTATAAGTATCCGGAAAAATTTAAAAATTATTGCCGACTAACAATAGAAGAATATGAGGAGCTGTTATCATTAGTGTCGCCTCTTCTAAAAAAAAACAGCATACGAAAAAGCATTTCACCAGGTCTCAGATTAATGTTGACTTTGAGGTACAATAATAAATAAGTTTAATATTTCTTGCATTGTATCTAATTTATTGTACAATTTTATTGCAGGTACCTCGCATCTGGAAACTCTATGATAAGCATGTCATACGAGTATCGAGTAGGAACCATTACAGTGTCAAAAATTATATTTGAGGTTTGCGGAGCTATTTGGACGGCCCTTAAAAATAAATATCTAAAGCCACCAACTGAGTTGGAGTGGCATACAGTTGCACAAGATTTTTATAATTTATGGAACTTTCCAAATTGTTTGGGGTGTATTGATGGTAAACATGTTATCATTAAATGTCCTAATAAGTCAGGAACACTGTTCTATAATAATAAAAAGTCGTTTAGTGTGGTCTTAATGGCAGTCTGTGACGCAAACCTGAAATTCATATTTGTTGACATTGGAGCATATGGATCAAACCACGACGGTGGAATATTTAAACAATCCGCTTTTGGGGAAAGATTTTTTAAAAATAAATTAAATTTTCCTGCTGATCAACCATTCCCAAAAACTAAGGATGGCAAGAAATTTCCGTTTTTTTTTATTGGTGATGCTGCATTTCCGTTGCATAGAAATATGCTAAACCCGTATGGCGGAACAGGACTATCAACATCGAAAAAGATATTCAACTACCGATTAGCAAGAGCCAGGAACTGTATATAACGAGCTTTCGGAGTATTGGTAGCCCGGTTCAACATATTATTTTCTCGAATACGAGCATCACCAAAAACTATCGACAACATAATTAAATCTGTCGTAGTCCTACATAATTTCATTATAACCAAGCGACCGGGGAAATCATTTACAAAACGAGGAGACCGTAAATGTTCACTTGTACTAGATAAGTGCAGTGGACTGAGTAGGAAGAATACGGGAAATTTACGATTTGGAACACGAAATTCAACAAGAGAAAATTTAGCAATGCGTGAAGAAATTACAAAATATTTTGTAAACGATGATACTCTGAGTTGGCAATTGAAAAGTTTGAATGTTGGAAGAGTGTAATTATTTTAGTTTAAAATAAAATTTGATTTCATAAAAATTCATGTATAATTCTATATTTCAAATATTTTATAAAAGGTCATCACAAATAATTACACAGCGTTCAGTTTTAAAGTAAAATAATAAATAATAAAAATACTTCATTTAAATACTACTTTATAAAATAAAATAAAAAATATGAAACGTATTGTTTTTCAATCGGACTCCTCTTCCTCGTATAAAACTGATGTTAGTTTTAAAATTGTATTTAGTCTCCGTTTTTTCCATTTTTGCCGCTGGAGCACCGATGAATATAAATTAGTGAAGTGCTCAACTTCAGGGTACAACGCACGTTCAGTGTTCCGTTCTTTGATAATGTCTATTGCATCTGACAATTTTTCCTCCAAATTAGGTTTTTTACCAAATTTTTGCTTTAAATTTGGCCGTTGCTTTGACGGGATTGAGTGATGTGATGACCCAAGTTGCTTGTCTGACGGCTTATTATAATTGACGTTCGTCTCTTCCGGCATGTTACCCAAAACATGTTCGAATAGTTCTTCGTCGCTATCCAGATTGACTGTTTCACACATCTCATTTGTATTATTTAAAATGTTTAGGTTCGAACTAAAACCTCCATCGTACTGATAATCCGTTTCCTCCTTGGAATTTTCTTCCTCCAAATATTCTTCAACCATCTTTGGGCTTTCACATGGCTGAATATTCCCAACAGTTCTAAAATAAACGAGAATTAATTTTTTAGATTTTTGGGTAACATATAAAACTTACTTTCTCTTTTGGATATAGGGTCGTAAAAACCCCATTTTCTCGATATACGTAAATTCTTTTTTTTTTATTGCCACGACCAGATCCACTTGGTAAATTTTTATTTTCTTGAATGGCCTTTGAATAATTTTTTCGTAATTTAGTCCATAGCTTTATACATTCTTCTGGAGGCAATTCAATAATTTTGCTAATATCCTGCCAGGCATTTTCTGTCGCTAATTTGTTACGATATAATTTGCATTTCTTGTCGTATAAATATACGTAGCCCCTTACCACGTCGCGTCGATGAGCTTGTCTTTCATTTTTAAAAAAACTGTTAAATAAATTTAATTTAAAATTTTATAATGTAGCACCAACACAAAACATAAATCACATTGATCATTTTTTGTTTTGACAACTGCAAAAAAAAACACCAGCAACAACTATTTTACAAACGAGGTTTACTTCATTGCATTTCTCATAAGAAAAAAGTTAAAAGTTTGATAACTTTTTTCATAAGTTTTTCACCAACATAACGAGCTAAATTTTTTTTGTCTCAAAATTTTTTTCATACTGTTCTGTAAGTCATAAGTCATAAGTTTTCTATTGGGTATGCGGTGTAACACTATACATGCATAATTTTTGTGTCTTTTCATTTCAATCTGACGGAAATTGTAATTCGAATTATATAGTATGCAAGTTCGGTGCATTTTGTGTTCGTTTTTCTCATATATAATTTGCAATTTCGATCGTACCGGATTTTTCGTTCCTTTTTTTACATGAAATTTTTGACTTACCCCCGCTAAAGATGTTTTCACATCAAAAAACAAGTCACCGCATACTTCATGGTGGTCAAGGTGGACCACATGCTCTCCACCCTCCCTAGGCAATATCGTGCATATAAATTTTGATATGCCCCTTGAAATGCGCTAGTCTACATAATTATCAGCTTTTGCTGAAACATAGTGAATTCCATTCAGGCTAAGACACTAACACGATAACACATCAAAATTCAAAATGAATGAACAAAATAAATAAATATGCCTAAAAGTATGATTTAATGGATCGAAATAAATAAAAAAATGAGTAACGAATACATTGATGGAATTATAATAATTATTGGCAAATAAAATGTTAGAATTTATAAACAATAGTATTTGTATGTATTAAATTATATAACTAAAAATAATAATTCTAAAGAAACAATATGGTGGCTGAATTTCTAAAAAACTTAATCATGATTTGCCACCATTTAAAATTTTTGGTTTAAGGATCCGCGGTCCACTCTTAATTTAATATAATTTTGTTTTTCTTAATTATGTTATATTTAATAATGTAAATATACTTAAAGCTTATTTAAATAAAATATAAACAGTATAAAATACACTATGTATATAGAAATATATTATATAACTAAATGCAATTTATAGATAATATAGATTAATTACTAAAGAAGAATAATAATGATTAAATAATAATAAATAAAATGTTTTAAAGACTCATCCTGATTTTGAATCGATGGTGATGATCTGCACCCCTTTTATTTGGCTTTCATATTCCCAGCATAAATAAAAATTATTCGGGGCTCTTGCACAAAAATAAGGTCGCGGGAAAACTTTAGGTGTCACTGGTTTCTTTTTGGTATTATTTTTTTATTTCTTTTACCGTAACTCTTTTCCCGTTTTAATCTGTGTGTAAGTAACAATAAATAAATAATCAGCTTTCACACAGAAATATAAACAAATAAAAAAAAAATTATGCCAAAGCTTACATTAAATTCACGATTTTTTTATTATTTCGTTTCACTATTTATTGCGACTATACACAAACTTGTTCAAAAGGTCAGCAATATTATATTTTTGTACTGGATATTTGAATAAAATAACACTTTACTTGGCCACTGTTATATTATATATTATTTTTTTGTGGACGAACAACAAACGAATGACCAACCGGATTTTATTTACAAAATCAATATAAATTTTAGTAGGGAGGAGAAAACAAAAATCAGTAAGTATACCAATGATCATCACTATCTATCATATTTTGTTTTAATTTTTATTATACCAATAATTATTATGGTACATTATTCTTGACCAATTAACCAAATCAATGAAAGTACAATAATGTTCAAAGAAAATCTTGTGATATTTCGATCCAAAAATTCAATCAACTATAAAGTTTAAAATGGAACAATACGTTTATCCTCGCGCAAAATTCAACCAGAGTAATCTTATTCTGCCTGGAACAGCACCGATGTTACACCTTTTCTGACACAAACTCAAACGATTCTATTTGGATTCAACGTTGACTTCTCCATGAGATACTAAATTTAAATCACGCAACAATTTGTAGTCGTTCCTATAGATATCAGGTGCTGTCAAAACATCAAGAAGTGCGGAGAGTGTTGAGTATAATCATGTTTTACATTACGTAACGCCGATACGATTTCAGGTAGGTGATTGTCCCACGTCCGATGGTCTTTTTTGATATCTGCGCGTATTGCACTAAGTATTGAGCGATTTACCCGTTCTGACGCGTTACATTGGGGGGAATATTTTGGTGTCAGTAACTTTTTAAGCACAGTGCGTTGAATTGAGTAGCATGAGGAGGTTATTGACTCAGGAACCGAAAAAAGGTAAATATTCCTTCTTCGAGAAACTTACATACATCAGTTGCTAGTGCACTTCTCGGGTAGGCATGTTCATTTTTTTACCTTGGATATGGCTCTAAAAAGTCCATATATTGGTGGTTGCAGAGCTCGTTTCGGCGCCTTGGTTTGCTTACACACCTTACAATTACGTACATAGTTCTGCACCTGAGTAGCCATTTCCGGCTAAAAATAAAGTCGCTGCAATTTTTCCAGCGTTTTAACGCTTCCGAGGTGCAAAGACAACGGAGGTCGTGAGCTAAAAAGATAAGATCATTAGTCAAAGAATGAGGTATATAAAGTTTCCATACTGGAACATCAGTGAGAATATTATCAGAACGATTCGACGGGTTTGCATAAATTTTTTTGTTTTACACTCGAAGATTGACATACTAATCCGGAGATTTTTTCACGGCAGTGACTAATTGTAAATACGACATGTCAATATCGAGATTGACATGCAAAGTCGGACTTTTCGAAGGTGATTGTATGCTGTCCACGAAAGCTCTTGATAACGCATCTGGAACAATATTCTGGGTAACTTTTCGTGTTGAATGTCGAACTAGAAAGCTTGCAATTTTAGAGACCATCTAGCGAGTCTTCCAGAAAGGTCCTTTTGTCCCATGAGCCATTTAAGACTCGCATGGTCGGTGATGATGGTAAACGGGTACCCTTCGACACATGCCCGAAACTCTTTTACCCTGAGCACAGCGGCGACATTCTAGTTCGGTTATGGAGTAGTTTCGCTGTGCTGCGTTAAGCTTACATTCATCCTGTGGGTCTTTTAATTGGTCAATATAACTAAAATATGTGAAATTCTATATTCAGCACTAACTGTGCTAACTCGAAACTACTAAAACTACTCCAAGGTGACGTTGCACTGACTTTTGTACTATGGATTAGACAGCTCTTTTTCAACGTTTCTTTGAGAACGTTCATTTCCAAATTAAAGATTTCAATTGATTGGTTGTTGAACTGTCGCAAAACTTCTAAATGTTCATTCCAGGTTTGTCAAGCTTCGATTGAAAGCAGTGCTGGAAAGAAATCTTTCTGTAAATTCCGAACATCAATAGTAAGCAAATTTCTTAACTACTTCTAACTGATTTGTTAAATCGAATTGTTAAATCCCAAGTATTGGTATCCTTTGATTTTGGTTTCTAATGGTGAGAAAAGGAAACAATGTACATCCACCGCACCGTGAGAATAATAAACCAAATATTTTATAAATTTACTGATCTCAATTTTCATTTGCATTATTGGAATATATACTCAAATTGTGTAAGATGATAGAAACACCTTTACATTGAATTTCTATTCTACTAGTTTTCCCAAATTAAGTTTAAAATGATCAAATACGATGTTATTTACTTCATTTATATTGGAATTACTTAGCGAGTCTAAGAGACTCATTGCATGCTTTTATATTTGTTTTTTGAAAATGATACGATTAGCCCTATAATCAGGACAAGTAAAAAATTTATTAATAGGTGCTAACATAAAGCTCAATTTTCATACAAATTTATTTTGAGTCTGCGTGACTTAATCCATGCTGATTAGGGTTAAAACTGTTTAAGCGGTATGCTTTGTATTACTCATGCTGCTGCTGAGTTTGGTTATGGGGGTTTTGTGCTGCCGTCTTTCTAGTTGCTATGCTCTTACGGTCAACACAGTCCCCAATTAGAACCGCTCTATTTAATTTATTTCAAACAGATCATTGAAAAAGCGATAACATTTTGCTTTGTTCTTGAACAAGATTGCCATAAATGAGTAATGGTTCATTTTATAGCGTACATGGCAGGTTTAGGTGATTAACTTAACAGAACTGTACTTCACTCATGCCCAATTAATGTCAGAATGGTTCGGCCTCCAAACCCAAAATAGAATAACTTATTGACTTATTGAACCAAAACGTAATTCAAATACTGAGCGAGCAACAGCCGTCTTTCACAATTACACATAATTTGTCTTTGGTTGTCAAGTTAGTTTTTTTAGCGGTTTAAATTTTATTTCGATGGCAGTAACAATTTTTTGCTTTCCAATGGTCACTGCATTTATTAGACGAAATTATATTAGGATTCATTTTATATTCTTATTATTATTATTTTTTTTAATAAATTGTAAAATGTATAAATTTTTTTTAATGGTGATGATTTGGGAGGGGCTATTCCTGGTCTTTGAAATGAAGTTTGTGGATTATTTTCGGACAACAGTGAACTCGGCCGTTTCCACTGAGGCTATCACAAGTATAAAACGGGTTGGTCCGCAGAAAGATCCATAACACCCTTTAACACATACCAAACTACATAATTTTTGTGTTTTAATTTAATGCAAGCCAGTTTAAAAAGGAAATTTAATGAATTATGTACTCGAAGTACAAAATACACACATTCAGATAGACAGTCAAACAAAAGAACTGGAAAATTTAATTTTAGGACGAGAAATAAGCAATTAATTTTCCGCCTGTATCTCTCTTGTTTTTTTTTTGTAAGTATATTTCGTCTAATGATTTTTTTCATGAATAATATTTAATTAAAGCTGTTTTTTTATTCTATGTGCTTATTTTTTAAATGATTTCAGTAAGTTTTTCTGTATTTTTGTTTTTGTAGATGAATAGGAAATTATATTCTCATTAAAAATTAGAAGAAGAATATGATGACGACGACGAAGAACAGATGATGGCTTAAGTGGATGTTAAATGGAATTTATTTAAATCGCTCGTAATTAGTTAAGCAGACGTATTATACACAATATATACCTAATATAGGCTTAATTGTTATGTTTAGTTATGGTTATTTGGTGTTTGTTCGTGATAAAACAACTTTTAAGATACACATATATTGTCGTTAACTGTTTCACTTGATAATACTTAAAATATAATTAGACATTACATCCACTAAATTAAAGATATGCAGGCAGATATTTACACTCTAAAGTAAAGCGAAACAGCTATTAAATTATCAAGGTTTTAATAATTAAAAAAAATCAACAGTTAAGTTTATTATTATCATTAGGGGTTGAGAATGAAAAACACTCCAGGACAGCGATTTTGGTCGCATAATGAGGATTGATTTGATGACTACCGGAAGGCAATAGTATTAGTAAATTGTATTGGGATAGCTACACTTTATTATGTTCTTATGTGGGGTCTAAATGCAAAAACCGATATAATCCAACTGTAAAGTAGTTGGATTATATTGGTTTTTGCATTTGGACCCCTAAAATACTTGCGCACAACTCAGGAAAACAACAAATTTCAAATTAAAAAAAAAATAAATAAATATTTCAAATGAAGCCGACGAAGAATGCATAAATTAAAAATCATTTATTTCCCTGTTGTGCCCCAAAAGCGCTCCAATAGCGATCATTGCTCAATCGCGGTGATGCTCTCTTATATTTACCATAGACAATCATAATAGATTTCTTATTGACTAAAAAAAAAAAAAAAAAAAAAAATAACGCATTCTAAAATCATTGCCTTATAAAACACACAACGCAACGATAACATTGGAATTATCAGAAGTTTTGTTTTTTTCCTAGTTATAATGAAATGAGAAATCTTATACGTTATGCCTCATCGGGAGCATCAATTTATACTAAATTTCGTAAAAAAAGAACGAAAATAATGCGAATATTGTAATTTACTTCTACGAAAAATAAATTTAAAAAGCCGAAGATTTTTTTTATGCTTTCATGTTTTTAACATGCCATCTCAAACAAAATTTCGTGATTGATCCCACAAAGTATAGTGAAAATAATATCTCAGCGAAACTCATTGTTTCATCATTGTGCGCAGCCAACAGTGAAGTAGTTACAAAAAAATTAAAAATTCAGAGAAGGGTCGGCTGAGTAATATTTAAAAAAAAAAAAATATAAATAAAGTTATGTGAAATTTGATTCTATTACATAATGTAATTTACATTGGAAAATAGGAGTATTAAAAATTCTCATTAGTTTAAGGTAAATTCTAAAATAACATGTGAAATTAAAAAATATAAAAAATACTAACAACACCACTGGATATGTAACGTTATACCCATTTAAGGTACGAACTAGGCATATTTAGAAAGAAATGTCATTTTACGTGCTAAATCAAAACAAAAAAAAAATTCGATTTTAAATTTCAATTTGTTCGAGGCAAGCTAATGAATGACATTAAAATTATCTTAAATGTTATCAAAAGTTCTAGTCCTAGTGTGTTATCTAAATTAAAATTACATTAATTATTGTGAATAAATTTGAGGAAAGACATAACTTAAAATAGACAAATTCTAGCCTCAAAATGTAAACAAATTAGCCCAAATACATCGTTGTATTTAAGCCATTTGTTTTTTTTTTTGTAGCTGGGCGAGATCTGTCAGAATTTCGCTGACATATTATTTTCACTATACAACTGGGTTATGCAGTTGCTTTTTGTTTTTTTTTTTATTGACGATGTCGAGAACTTTTTTTGTTTAAGTATATTTTGTTTTGGATTTCTATTAACGAAGTTAAGTGAATGTCGTCGGTTACAATAACAACAGACACAAAAACATAATTCCTCAAGTTAGAAGCCTAGAGATAAACACTAACGAGAAGAAATAAACAAACGTCAAGCGTATACAATTTTGTGCGAAAAAGAGAAACACTAAAATAGTTTAGGGCCGTATTTAGAATTTGTATTCAATGCATTGAATTGGAGTGGGTTGCTTAAAATAAAACAATTAAAGTTTAAAAAATGGTTTTATTTTAGTTGCAAATAGCTACATGGATAATTATTATTTAATTCAATTTTTCACTAATACAATAAAAATATTTGATGGCACACAATAGTAAAATATATGTATGTTATACGCCGTGTACATACACAAAATTCTCAATCCCCATTTTACGATCAAAATTGCGGTGCAGATAAATAACGACTGATTAATATGTAAATGAATATTCCAATTAGATAGGCTTTTTCACTATTGACTAAAAAACTTGAATGACCAAGATGCATCGAGCTCCTGGTTATTTTGCTATTCCAGAATTGCTTATAGTCCTTTTAAGGGGGAGACTCATGTAAACAACTGTATTTAGAAGAATTTTTTACTAATAAATGAAAAATTTACTCAATTGCAATGAAGTACATACATTATTAAAATTGACAATAAAATTTACTTGAAAAAAAAAATATTGTTGAAAAAGTTCAAAATGGCGGTGCTGCAGCAGTTTGAAGCTGACTCTCACTTTTGCACCGGAGAACATCCAGGTCTTTGTGATTGACTGAGAACATCCAGGTCTTTGTGATTGACGAACGATAGTTTTTTCCTTAGAATACGTTTCTCCGCATCGGATGAACCTACTTTTGGCAACAAAAAAAAAAAAAAAATCAAAACCATTTTAAAGAAAAATTATGTTTTTTTTATAAACAAATTTCAAAAAACAATATTTATTATTATAAGCTAATTTTAGGTTCATCCGATGGCCACTAAGTTAATGAATATCTGTACAAAATTGGAAGTCATTCGGCCGATTACTTTTTGAGTTATATTTTCCAGATAACATATTTAACGTATTCCAGATAACAGATAACGTATTTATCAAAGATTTCCTATTTTTATAAAAAACAAGAAAATAAAATAACAAAAATTTTCGATTCCAATGTCATCGTTGTAGTGCTTACACATTCGTTTAAAATACGCTACACATTTTAAAAATCATTACCTCATAAAATAGCAAACCAGCAAGCTTGCTTGGCCAAAAAATCGAGCACATCATTTTTATGACTCCTCAGGAACTTTTGGGGTTTCATTTGTAGTTTACAATTTGGGAATACATTCTTCAGATGATAAATGAATATTTTTAAGCAATACAAAATTACTCAAAACTTTCATTTTATATAGATAAGTCTCTTTCCTTAATAAAGTTATAAACATGTTATTTGTAATTCACCTGGTTTGGCCTTTTTGCTTAATTTATTTTTGATTTTCCAAAATTCTGTAGAGAGTGAATTTAATCGAATCGTTAAAATAAGATCTGATTAGAACAACTTAGTATGTTAAATTTAGAATACCGAGAAATTATTTATTATAATGAATTTGAAATAAGTATTTTTAGCGCGAATTAATCTAAATATCAATAAATATGTTATTCTGTTAAATATTTTATTAAACAAACTTATTTCAATCACTTAAATCAATTTTATTTAATTCTATACCTGACCAGGGGCCCTATTCTCGAATTCCACATACATTTTCCACATGTGGAAATCTGTCAAAATTCTCAAAAACGTTCGGAAATTTTATTTCATGTATTCTTGAATTCCCTACAAATGGAATTTTTTCGGTACTAAGGGAATATTTCCGAATGGGTAAAAGTATGTGGAAATAATTCCCCATATCGATGGCTTAATATGAATAAGGCGTAACATCAAATTTTTTAAAATTGGGTTTTTGTTTTAATAGCACGTTTCTGAAGTAGTTTTTTCAAATAACAGCTATTTTTTATTATATCAACATTATTTATGATTTGTAAGTCTTATTTTTACCAAAATATTAAGTTATTTCGGTCTCCTGTAAAATTTTGAAAATGCGACTTACGCCCTATTCACATTAAGGCATCGATATACGAAAAAGTCAATAAGTACGTAGATTTTAGATTTACTTTTTGTGAATAAAAAGTTCGCAAAATTTTTATTTTGTGAATAAAAAATCATTTCAAAATTTTTTTTATATCAAAATTCATAATAACATAAAAAGAATTCTTAAAAAATGGACTGACATATAGCAAAAAAAAACAACATTGCAAACATTAAACATATTTAGTTGACTTTATTGACAATTGCTGCTTTGGTAAAATTACAAAATTGCGTTGTATAAAATAAACCAAAACATCAATTGTCAAAAATAAATTTAACGCACTGAGTGGTGAATAAAAAATTCCGAATGATTCAAGAATAGGGTATTTGGTTGCATGTGGAATATACATAGGGAAAAATACCAAGGGAACTATTAAGGGAATTTTGACAGAAGTCCACATGTGGAAAATGGATGTGGAATTCGAGAATAGGGCCCCTGACGACGAATTAAAAATAACAGTATAATTTATATGAGTAAAGGTTCTATTCCACTAGAGAAATTGAATGATAGTAAAAAAGGAATAGAGAAAAAAAATTTTATACTCCATCTGAGAGAAAGAGGTTTTTGACGTAGGACTACGCCAAGGTATACAGAAAAAAGAGGTAGGATATTCCCGTGTTTCATTTTCGTCTTTCTTTGCGCATCACGTCACGTGAAGACAAAAAATCAGATATTTATATGAAGTTTGGCGGTTTTTTGATTATTTTTTTAAATAAATCAAGAATAATCGTATTTTTTTTAACAAACCGTATTGATAATGATAGTTTACCGAGACCCTTTTTATGCTTTATATTTTTTTATGGTCCAAATATTTGAGAAATAATTCCTTCGAGTATATAATGTCTAATGTAAATGGAAAAAAGGATAGACAAAATTATGAATACATAACATAAAACAATTTAATTATTAAATGTTTTTGGTCATTTACGTACCAATTATTAATACTTTTATTTTTTTACGTTATGTACTCAAATTTTTGCCATCTATTTTCGTTTGGCTTCAAATTATTGGTATCCACGTACCTATTCAAATATTATGTCCATATTCAACGTTAAATATAAATGGAAAAATATATTAAATAAAAATTCAGTTCACAAATTATTAAACGCGCCCAGTTAATAGAAAATATAAATTTGAAAAAAAGGAAATTAAATAAAACTATAAATTAAAATTAAATCTCTGGCTTATTTCATTTATTGTCTTATGTTTTTCGCTACACATAAATCAAAACACCTATTCGCTGTTTAGTGTTCCATATGTATTCTTATCAGAAGTACAATTGATAGTTTTGTTGCAATAGGAATTATTCAAATTTAGTATATTTAAAATCGAACACTGCCAAATTTTTGAATTAAATAATTAAAATCTAAACGTTATCTGCATTTAACAACAAAATTATACTCATAAATTCCAAAACTTGTTATGCAATGTGCTCAAACAGTATACTCTAGACACGAATATTAAAACATGCCTCTTTTCGCGATTTAATTCCGAAAGTATTGCAGTATATAACTAAAATTAAAATTGAAATGTGTAATTTTAACATAAAGTCGAAAAATAATTAATGGCAAAAATAAAAAAAAATTCATTTATTTTCCATTTATTTAAAAAATTAATAAAAATATCACGAAACTCCATATAAATACCAGCATTTTTGTCTTCAAGTGACGTCAAATTGTGAAAAAAGGATAGCAACAGCATGCGCAATATTATACCTTATTTTCTGTATATCTTGGGACTACGCCTTTGTTTTCATTATATATGGGCGGTGTAAATCAAAATTTCAATGTGATGACGCGCGCCACAAAATTGATGTAGTATTTACAAAATTTATTTGATTAACACGTTAATCGCCACAATAATTTCAACAAAGTTTTCCTCTGCGCCATGGTAATTTTATTACATAATTTAGATGCTACATAATTACGAAAAGCAATATGACAATTTCGTGAAAATTTGGTTACTGATATGCTTAGAAGTTCGGACATAACTGAAAAACGAAAAACTTCAACACATATGCTAAAAACACTGTTTAGTTCTGAAAAGAAGAAAAGCAGAAGAATGTGCGTTGGATGTTATGCCCAAATAAAAGAAGCAGAAGGTCAAGAAGCAGCAAAAAAAGGGAGAAAAAAGTTTCGACTTATTGCTCAGACTGCAAACAAAACTCCTTTTATTGCTTAGAATGTTTTGGGCAGCATAATAAGTCAATGTAATTTCTTTTATCAAAATAAAAATGAATGAAATGTAATTTTTCAATTGTAACAATACAGCATTATATAACTAAGGGCCTGCTCGAATTCTGTAGTAATTGTTGTCTCGTAGTAATTTTTGGCATATAATGGGGTATAAAACGCACTCATCAGAATTACTACAGTCTTACCCTGTAGTAGAGTTTGACAGATCGGAAGTAATTAACGTTCGTTTGGATTTAAACATAAAATTACTTAATTTAGACTTTATAAAATTTAATTTAAATTAATTAATATTATGTACAATAAAATTCTAAACTAAATAAATGATTTTATTTAGTGATCCTCCAAAATATAGTTTATGTACTATGACTATAAGTAGCACCACATTTTACTTGCTAAAATGTTAGTTTTATTTCTCGAAAAGAAAAAATATAAATTTCAGAGCCTTTAGGGAATTTATAGTTTCACGACAAGTTATACTCATTTTCAGTTATCTTGGAATTATTTGTGTACTGGAAATGAACCGTCTTGAATGATTGTGTCTTTTAACAAACTACAATTAATATAAAAACTACATAAGTTTGAATGTTTGATTGTTTGATCATATTCATCCATCTTTATTAATTAAAACAACATAATTCAACAATCGAAAATAGTTAAATTATTCAATTCCAATTTACACAATTAACGTCAAACAAAAATAGTATTCGGGCAGCGAAAAAAGCAAAGGAGAATGTTTTACTTTTAAAGTGTCAAAAATTACTACGAGACAACAATTACTACAGAATTCGAGCAGGCCCTAAGTCTATTTTATTTATTTTTCCCTAGTAAGCCAAGCAATTTTCAGGTTTTGGTAAAAGCAGGCTAAGCTTTTGAAAGATAAAGCAAATGTATCGTTTGCGTCGGATATCAGTGACTGACGTGGCCTTATATGTACTAAATCCCGAATGTCAGACATATATGACTGACATGGCCTATGGAGAAATTCTTAGTGTCAGACACATACGATTGACATGGCGATTAACGTGTTAAAGCAATGTCTCTTGATAAATATAAATGTAATGTTTTAAAAGCCGTAAACATCAAACAAAATTAAATAAAAATTTATGGATTGAAAAAAAAAATTAAAACAACAAATTATTAATACATAATTTTAATTTCAATTTAAAATAAATAGTGATGAACTCGATCAAACATGCCGCACGCCATATTGATTTAAAGCTATATCATTAAAATAAAAAGTTCAAAAAATTGTTATTTTAATTATGTAAAATATTACGTATATTTTTTTAATTTATATGCTATATAACATATGCAACCATAGAAAAATGAATAGACCGGGCCGAAAAATGTTTATGTTTGCGAGTTGTGGAACTTCAAAGTTTCCAAGTGACCGGAAACTAATTTGATTTAATACGTCAATATTTAAATAGTTATTTACGGCACAAAGGCGGTAAATGGGTTGTTATAGTACGAGTTCGACGTTTATGGACGACAACGTTTTATTTCATACTACATGTGTCATTAATTCAATTTTTTCATTTAAAATTAAATTTTAAAGTAAAAATATGAATTTGAAATTTAAAGAAAATCAAGCCAAATGATTTTCAAATTATCAAGTTACCCTAGTTATTTTTTTTGGTTTGGTTTTATATTTTTCTGTACGGTAATAGCTCGTTTTCCGGACAATTTTTTTCTGTACCGTAATGATTCATTTCCCGAACTGAAATCAATCACGTAAACATTGATTTTCGGTATAGTATGAAATAAAATAAATTATATCTAGTAAGTTTTTAATAATAGCGAGATAGTCCCATTTCTGTGACGTTTTATTGACAATTTGCCATATTTTAATGAACAAAATTTCAACGATATATTGATTGATATGTACATTATTTGTGAATTCCTTGCATTATTTGCTCTTGGTATAAGCACAGAATATAAACAGAACAATATCGTCTATTGCGCTTTAGGCCTAAGCTGGTGAACAAATATTTTCGTTATTGTTTTTTTCGACTGATTTTAATTTAGAAAAGATAGGAAAATCATTTTATATGCAATCAATAAAACAAAAAAAAATTATGTTTGTACCCACCTCTTTGTTTTGATAAATAAAAATCAGTACAATTTTAAAACGAAAGAGAAATCTTTATACTTTATAATGTGCTTAAAAGGGATAGACGATCGTGAATAATTTTTGATTTTGGTCTTATTAGCTTTGCGAAACTTTAAAATCATATCAAAAAATAAAAAAGGACCAATACGAGATACGAAATTATACAAATAAATTAGAAATGCTCACAGACACATACACAACCTTATGCGAGTTGCAAGTTTTTTTTTTTGTTATTTGTCTGATAAAATTTTAAAGTTTCGTAAAGCCAACAAGGCTAAAATCAAAAATTATTCACAATCGTCTATCCCTTTTAAGCACATTATAAAGTGTAAAGATTTCTCTTTCGTTTTAAAATTGTACTGATTTTTATTAAAACAAAGAGGTGGGTACAAACATTTTTGTAATTTTTTTTTTGTTTCATTGATTGCATATAAAATGATTTTCCTATCTTTTGTAAATTAAAATCAGTCGAAAAAAACAATAACGAAAATATTTGTTCACCAGCTTAGGCCTAAAGCGCAATAGAAGATATTGTTCTGTTTATATATTATATTCTGTGGTATAAGGTCGTATATAAACCTTAATAGCAAATTATTATGGGATGCCTTTAAAATACTAATATCACGCGATTAGGGCGGATCAAGTTTAGGAGAAAGGCACTGGGAGATATATAAAATGAAATAGTATGTGAGCGGGTGGCTCGCCTCGCAAGGAGATGCGATTCGATGACAAAAGATAATTAACGCTAATTCTGATTTTGTACAATATTATTTGTGTTTTATTATTTTGTATTCTCGAATACCATAGTTATTTTGAAGCACTGATTAAAGAATCATATCGGTCAATTCTGACGTTGCTCACATAATATTGCGATCTGAACAAACGGCATAAATTTTCAGAAAAGAAATTTTGCACATTGTGGATGCTCTCTAAACGGAATAATTTAAATTCTTAAGGATTTTCAACAGTATACTAGAGATGTATAACTGGATCTGATTGTTAAATATCGAAGATGAAAACACGTGTCAGTTCTAAATAATCTAAGATTATTTGTGAGTCTCTGATTTGGCGGTATGCGAGTAGAAGCTTTATATTATCGTGACCAATTGTGATATTGGGGAAGAAGTCTACAAATTTAATAAAATGCCTGCCCAAAATAACAGAAAATGTTTGTAAAATATACATGGTTGGTTTGGTGATCTTTAACGGACGCTTTGTGGGAAAAGTCTCGTCCGAGGAGCCGAATAGACCCAATTTTTCATTTTTATTCTAAAACGGCATTTCATTGTGGCATAACGAGTAATCAATATTTAGGCTGGCTGATACAGTCTAATGCATAAAGATGGCAGCATCAGACAATTAACGTTTTTTTTTATTTGTAATTTGTAAATGTAATAGGTCGCGTTTTGGGCACGAGCTCGTCGGTTTTTATCTTTTATTTTTTACTTCAAAGCAAAATTGTATAGAACATTTTTGAGAGCCACTGTAACATAACCTACAAGAATTCAAAAACTATTCCTTGATGGACGATTGCTTGTAATTTTTTATCATAAATAATAATAATATCACCATATTTATAAATTTATTAAAATATAAATTTAAAATTGTAATTTTATTTTACACCGACAGGAAAAAGTAAAATCAAAACTTATCCCCACCATATAAAATTATCACGACCATACAATTATTTGAGGGCATGAAAAATATTTCTCGTCTTATACAAATTTTGTGTAGGACTATGAGTGTGATTGCCATAAAAAGTACTCGATTTGATACTTTTTGTAGGAGTCACACTATTACAAACACAAATATTTTTTGACTGACAAGATTTTTTGTTTCATTCGCCCATCCTGAAGCAAATATACATACATACATATATTTTTATCTTTATTTAGTTTTACTATGGATTTTGACCATGGGCGGATCCAGCTTTTAAGTTGGGGGGGGGGGGGGATATTTGTAACTAATGTGTAACTACTAACTATTATCAGAACCATCTTGTTGTGAATAGAGTCGGCATGTGAAAAATGAGATTAAAATAAGGGATATAGAAACACTAAAAATTCATTTATTTTCATAGTGTTTGTATGAAAAAACGTGATTCAGATTGAACATAAAACATGAATTAAAAGTTAAACCCAGTTAAATATTTTTTTTATGAAATCGATAATAAACAACTCAATGTCTCACTCATTTGAAACACAGATTCTCGAATTTCCCTATTTTCCAGCAATAATCAAAAGAAAATAAGGGAAATTAAATTAAAAAACATTCTACAACAACAACAATGTGTATTAAAAAGAGACAATTTTGTTTAATAACGTCATCATGTCCACATCTAAAACCATTGGTAAGAAAAACAACAACACTTTTCCGCTCAACAATTAAAATAAAATAAATCAGAAAGAGCAAACAGAAAAAACAAATCAATAGAATAAGTACGAAGAAAACAAAAAATCAAAACAGTCTAGCATTCTTTGCAAATTCAAAAAAAACTGACGAGCTTGCATCCGAGACACGACCTCTTAACGTAGGACTACGTACAATTGAGAAACCAGTTTAAGTGAAACCAAAATTTAGAAATTATAAATAAAAAAAAAACGTTTTTCAAAATTTATTTTCTGAAAATTTCCACCGTTTGTTCAGACCACCATATTATGTGAGCATTGTCAGAATTGACCGATATGATTCTTTACTCAGTGCTTTCCATCACTGTGGATCTTTCGAGAATACAAAATAATATAACACAAATAATATAAAATCGGAATTAACGTTAATTATCTTTTGTCAACGAATCCAACCTCTCGTCACATACACATCTCTCAGCGGCTTTCTCCAAAACTTGGTCCACCTTAACGGCGTCCCATAATAATTTGCTATTAAGGTTTATATACGACCTTATACCAAGAGAATTTATTACTCAGAAATAATGTCTTTAAAGGCGATTTTAATAAAGCAATTCACAAATAATGGATCGATCAATATATCGTTGAAATTTCAATCATTAGAATGTCACAAAAAGTCAATAAAACGTCACAGAAGTGTCAATTTCACAGAAATGGGAATGTCTTGCTATTAATAAAGCTTACTAGATATAATTTATTTTTAAATACTGGCGATTCAAATGACGTATTAAACCAAATTAGTTTCCGGTCACTTGGAAACTTTGAAGTCCCATAACTCGCAAATCTAAACATTGTTCGGCCTGATCATTGCGAAAAATGTATTTTCTAGGATTGCATAGGTTATACAGCATATAAATTCAAAAAATGTACGCAACATTTTGCATAATGAAAATAATTTTTTTTTCAACTTTTATATTTTTATTTTATAGTTTAAAATCAATATGACGTGCGGCATGTTTGATCAAGTTCATCACTATTTAATTAAAATTGAAATTAATGTACATATTAATAATTTGTTGTTTTAATTTTGTTTCAATCCAAACATTTTTATTTAACTTGATTTGATTTTTACAGTTTTTAAAACATTACATTTATATTTATCATATTGATGAACATTGCTTTAATCAAATAAATTTCGTAAATACGTCAATTGCGTGACGCGCATCATCACATTGAAATTTTGGTTTACCCCCCATATATAATGAAAACAAAGACGTAGTCCTACGTCAATAACTATAGAAACCTTTTCGAATTCTAATGTGAATGGAGGCAATGAAAGAGATAATTATTGCGCTGTTTATAAATTTCGAGTTATGTTGATGACGTATATTACAAAAACAACAATATTTAAAATTTCAAAAGTACCTTATTTTTCATGGCGATTTTCATTAAGAAATAAACATTTTCAAGACTTGGTTTTTCAATCAAATAATATTACATGTTTCATGAACATTTTCATATATAAACAAAATAAAAGCTGACATTTATAATAAACGAAAACTGTAAATGAAAATAACCGTTTCCCATATAGTTTCACAGTAAAGGAAAAATTGTTTGTACCTTATTTTAAGCTTATTAAAAAAATTAAATAAAAAAAACTTTTTAATACATGTAACGTTTTTGAAATGGACTAAAAAGAAGAAAATAATTTTTCCTTGCATCACAGTAGGTACAGAAAATTCTGAGAATTTACGATTTTAAGTTTTCAGCAACTATGAGAATATTTGGAAAATTTAAAACGAAAAACGTGGAGCGCATATAATGGTACAATACAATTCTGATGGCTTCATAATACATACTAAAGAAAGCTAACTATGGTATTATTAAGATGCGCTCCACGTTTTTCGTTTTAAATTTTCCAAATATTCTCATAGTTGCTGAAAACTTAAAATCGTAAAATCTCAGAATTTTCTGTACTGTGATGCAAGGAAAATTTTTTTTTTCTTTTTAGTCCATTTTAAAAACGTGATATATTAAAAAGTTTTTTTTATTTAATTTATTTTCTGCTTTTTTAGTGTTGCCAACAAGAGTGCTGATGTATTTTCTAGTACTCGGTTATTTTGTATTCATGTATTCGGATACTTGAATATTTTATGATTATGTATTCGGTTTCTTGGAGGCTAACAAACTTAGAACCAACTTTTGTTCGGCAACCTAACGAACCTGTCGCCAAATAATTAATATAACTTGGAGGCGCCAAGTTATTGATCGAATTGTTTCCTTCTGAATTTTTATCAGGTGTTCATTGAAATACACTTTAAATTTTTCCATGCTACAATTTTGTATGCATAAAAAATCAGCATACTATATGACTTCGGTTTATTGTAACGATCTCGAAAAACGTAATTTACAGCATCACCTGGAGCCGAATTATATCGCAAACTATTGAATATTGCATTGTCATCGAGTTGGGAGAAGTAAGAAGTATAGAAAATTATCGCATGAATGAGTATATACACAACCAATCAAACATTTTTGGGTACGTACCCAGCGTAGTGCAATTTACGTACGGTTTTCCATACCAATTTTGCTAAATTTACATAAAAGAAATGCGAGTGTGTGCGGATAACCAATTTGAAGTTTGCATAGTATTTCATTTTCATTTTTTTAATCCTTTGTTTGCAGACGCGACATTTTTTTTAAAGTAAATAAAATCTATTAGGTATTGGTTTAATTTTTATTGTGTTTTGTGATTGTTTAATAAAATTACATACCTATTTAATAATTATAGGATAATTTCGGCAATCAATTTTAATTATGGAATCAAACAGCTCAACAATTTTTTATTTTAAAAAAAATTTAAGTTCTTCATATTTTCAAATAATTTACTTCATGTTTTTGTTCAAGAAGATCCCGTCCCGTCACAGATAGGAAAGAAAAAGATAGCCCTGAAAGTCCCTCATATTCCGATTCGGAATTAGGCTATCAGCATTTGTTAAAAATTCGTAAAGTTATACCAACTACATCAACGGAGATCACAGGTGAAAATTTGGAAATATCAGATATTCAGATAAAGAACGTAAGTAGATATATCAGACATTCAGATAAAGAACGTATTAAGTGAATTTTTTTAATTTATATTATTTGTAAAATTGCTTAGCGTATTTCTAGCAATAAGAACAAGCCCAATGAAACAAATCAACGACCGGCTTTAAAAATGGAAGATCAATATTTGAAAATCATAAAAAATCAACTTAATACGGTAGACAGACACAAACCGAATAATCTCGAATCTAGATTATGTACCTGTCTGTCATTACATGATTTTCACAAAAACCGGATTATTTCGTTTTCACAACGCGATTTTTGACAATCGGAATAAATGAAAATCGCGATTAACTTTGTGTTAAAAAGTATAAGTGCTTCAGATATAATAATTATATTAGACTAAAGTCATTTCTTTAATGTGATACATTTTTGTGATTTAAATGAAATAAAATATTTATTATTTGAAAGTCTTTAACTTTTATTTAAATATTAATTTTACAGAAGTGTATACAATTTATACGGAAAGCGCATGGTATTAGTTGCCAGTATCGCGATGCAAACGCACGATTTCGGTACTGAATTCGTTCAGAATATTGTGTTAATTTGATTTTGAAAGAGGATGCAAAGCGCACGGAAAATTCGCATGCACTACTACAGTTACACTAAAATAATTCCCAATTAAAGGGGAAACATATGGAAAAAAGTGACAGTTTCTTTCGGCCAAGTACAAGGAATTCCGTGCACTGAGAGCGTGCGTTTCCGAGTACGCCGTGCAATTTTGGAGCTGAAAACGTACGGCTTTCCGTGCGCGTTGTTTGTTGGGATACTTTTTGCTGACATATCAACAATTCAGTAGTTTATTTTTTTATTTTAAACAGTAGGCCATTTTAAAAATGTCTAATTATTTGACTTTTGTAAATAAAATAATGCTGTCTCCTTCTATCTCACTATTTCTGTCCTAGTCACCCATTGATGTTTTTTACTTTTATTGCATTTTGTTCAAGCCAATGTCATAATACCATAAGCTGAAATATCTTTTTTACAAAACCCGTTTTTAATTATTTATAAAATATATTGTATTTGTATAAGGACATGGTCGCACGGAGTTTATAATTCTTTCTCCTTTACCCCTCAATCCGTGAACCAGGGTCGTTTTCGCCCTGGCCAAAACTACTTTTTGTAATTTTTTTGAAAGTTGCTCCATATGCAATTAAAAAAAAAATATTAGTTTTTTTGCGGGCAAAAAAAACGATTGTTTCTTGAATAAGGATGCCTACAGATAATCCGTGAATCATTTAAGATTTTTTTATTGATAATTGTTGATTTTATAGCACAAAGACGAAAACGACCCTGACTCATGGAATTAAGGTGCTTAAACTCCCTTCATGGATTGAGGGTTAGTGTTAGTAGTTTGCTTTTATGCGTAAATACTAAATTTTTTGTTTACATTTTATTTTCAATAGACTGGTAGATGTAATCAAGATTTTTTTCATTAGTACATTATTTAATCCATTTTTTTAGCATTATTTCTGTAAAATATCGAGTTTTAACCTCGCTGAACTTAACAAGGACATACACTTAGACAGTTAATATGTACATAGTTGAATTATTTGCGTTGATTTTAATGATTGAAATGTTTAATTTTAGAGGGTTTTGTTTCATTTTGGGAGGGGTAATTACCCCCTCTACCCCTCCCCCCCCCCCCTCCCCCTTGTATCCGCGCCTGATTTTGACCACAAACAAAATGATTATATTAGAAAAGAATTAATATTTCTTGAATGTTGATGAATATTCATTGAGCAAAAAAAAATGCTGATTCTATGTATAAAAAAAAATAAACATTCTTGAAAGTAATGTACGCGGTATGAATAATACATTTATCTATGTAGATACGTTTGATATTGTATGTGATGAGAGCTTGAATAAAAGCATTGACATTATTGTGCTTAGTGAGATATGGATTAAGAGTAACAGCACTATTTCGGTTCAACTAAACAACTTTCGGAGTATCTTCTCTCATCGTGATGATAGAGTAGGTGGTGGTCTAGCTATTTTTTTTTGGAAAATAATGTTAATTTTAATATCGTAACATGTGATGTTACTCGGTTCCCTTTTCATTTTATATGTATTGAGCTTACTAATTATGCATCAACCAAATTATTGGCTATCTATAGACCAACTAATTCAGATGTTGAAATATTCTTAAGTTTTTTGGATGGATAAGATATAAGTAAAGCGGACACAATTATTGTTGGGGATTGAAATATGCCTGTAAACAAAATTCCGTTAAAAATTTCACTATTTTCTTTTATTTTTTTCACTATTTCCACAACTTTATATTTTCATCTCTTTACTTCAAGAACAAATTTTGGAAAATAGGTTATTAACTTTGAAACAGTTGATTCGTATAATTTTGTTGAGGCTACGAATTTTGATATTACTGATCCGGACGCGACTTTTAAAATAACTATTATTGATAAATATGATCAGTTAATTGACAGATTCACTATGATTAAGAGTGTTGTTGCTAATTGGAAGACTAACTCATGTCCTTGGATGACATATAATGTGTGATGAAACTCATGGGAAAACGCAATAATACTTTAAAGAAACTTATGGTAGACTTCCGTAACGTGGAAATTCTTAATCTACCTAGTGCTCTCAATAAGAAAATGAGAAGTATTGTGCAAAACAAAAACAGTTTTATGAAAATACGTTTACGTGAGCCAGAAGAATTTATCATGTAAATCTGTTTCTAAATAGAAATAATTATAAATCTGGGATCCAAATCATTGTAGTTAATGATCTAAAATTTAACAATACCTCCGATATTGTCAATAAATTCAATTACTATTTTGTTCACATAGTTAAATCACTGGGTGAATCAATTGGAATGGAAGTGATAGAGATATTCATGAATTTGGAACATTGTGCCTGAATCCAGATTCAATATTTCTAACCCCCCACTAACCCTGCGGAAATTTGTAATATTGTTTGTCTTCTAGTGGTAAAGGTGGTGGGCCAGAAAAAGGAAATTATAGCGAAATTAACAAACACAATTCTTAAAACTAAAGAATAACCTAATAATCTAAAAATTACCAAAGTTGTGCCAGTATTTAAAGATAGTGATAAAGATCTTGCTTCTAACTACTGACCTATTTCAACTTTATCTGTATTTGACAAAATCATTGAAAAAGTACTAAACTCACGGTTTAGGAGCTTCCTAAACAGTTTAATCTGTTTTTATGTACATCAGTATGGTGATAGGGAAGATGCGGGTACTACATTGGCACTTGTCGAAATGGCTAACATAATCTATAATGCCTTTGATCGAAAGGAATATATTTGCTTTCTTACTTGTTCTAAAGAAAGCTTTCAATAACCAATTACTTGTAGATAAATTGTGCCGTTATGGATTTCGTGGAGTAGTCAATAGGTTGATTAATAGTTACTTAACTAATCGTCAACAGTAGGTCATAATTAACGGATCCACCAGTGATGTCTTAATATTGAATTGTGGAGTACAAAGGCAAATTTGAATTTCTGCAGATGAGACTTTAGTATTTTATGAAACAAAGGACACAACAAAGGAATTATTCAAATCTAATGTGATCTCATTGAATTGACATAAAACGAAATTTATGATCTTTCATTCCTCACATAAAAGTCCTATCAATTTGTCATATTTTACTATAAATAACATTGTAGTTGATAGAGTTGAATTTTTCAAATATTTAGGGAGATTGATGTAGTTTGCATTTATTAACACAGGATTGTTGATGGAATTATTGTGTACAGAACTGCAAGTCGCAGTGAATTTAAATCCTATCAAATCATGCAAAACAAAAGTTTAAAAGCTGTATTTAAGCTGCTTTCAGGTTTCTCATCATTAGTTTTATATAAAACCGAGTCTAAGGGTGTTGTACCAATAGGTGCGTGATATGATTATCTAGTCACTATACAAGTACAAGATGTTAAATGTTTCTTCACTCTCTCTAATCTTGAATTTAATATCTGTAATCATAATTATGACACCAGATTTGCTAACAGCAAATAACGCGGATTTATCAATACCAAATTTGTGTTTTTCCTTAGGAAGACTTCCTTCTTTTATTCTTCCAGTAGAATTTCCATTTTTTCCATTTGAAGGAAAATCTAGTAATACTATATTTACAACACCACAATCAGCGTGATAAATTTCTTCTTACCATCACCGGGATCCATCGGGAATTAAAAAAAAATAGAATTTTAGAACCTTAAGTCGCAAAGCAAAGCTTTACTTATTGAACCCCGAGGACGACAAACCTTGATACCTAAGATCACTTAAGTAGCGTAAAAAATTAAAATTTTTGATATAAACTCAGAGCTTCACCATAAATGTTTCAACCGAAAAATTACCCCTTTAAAAAAAATGACTCAAAATGTATGTAATTTTGGTTGAATTCTCACATAACCCCGGCGTTCACGATAATTTTTTATTTTTCGAATATAATTAATTCGTGCCATTATGATCAACATACATTCCCAAATTAAACTCAAGTCTCCTTGTACCCAACCTTGTAAATCATCAAGTGAGTACGGAATAAGTTAAGAACTTAATTTTTTTATTCACAGCTTTTTAAGTAAGTCCTGGGAAATTTTTAAACGTTTACTTATAGAGAAAGTAGTTACTTAAGCTTCAAGTAGTAGTATCCACTACTCCACCAAGAATATACTTAAATGTTATTGATCTGCTTACAAGCAGATACTTGAAAAATCTCAAGTTAAAGCAATTACTTGTTTTTATTCACTCCACCCAATGTCAATTACACTTCATAGGATAATAAATCTTAATCCATTGGGAAGTTGAAATTGTAAAGTTTTATTGTATCATTCTGTAAAATAAAATAATTATTAAAAAAAAAAATTAATTAAGTAATACGATCGATACCAAAAAAAATAAGTAATATTATTAATTCGAGTACTTACACATCTCAAATTTACCTAAAAAATCGAATATATGTACTACATACATATATACAAACATATATATCAGAATCATATTTGTTCAATAATTGTTCATCACATTAGTGGTATCCGAGAAGTATTTTTCATCACAAAAATAAATGTATGTAGATGTATGAGAGTGTTGTAATTAAGAATACTTTTCGTTACAATCCTGAAACAAGCTCTACAAAAAATGTGCACTGTGGAACCAAACGGGTAGCGACTTTATCAGTAATCAGTAACGGGCCACAGCCGATGCAATTTATTGGACGATACATCTAACAATTTGGCTTGAGTCTATTATTGAATAGATAATTTGAACATGTATGGGGTATCGTACAACAAATAGTACGATTTAATAGCATCTGATCGAACTGTGGTCTGTAAAATAATTTTGGGTGCGATAAAATGATTTATTTAAATGTCTGGATGCATTTATGCAAGAATTGTTTACAGATTTTTATATTTCGTTTTAAAACAGTACCTGTATAACACTATTGTTCCTTTTGATCAAACGCAACTTGAAAGAAGAATGAGATGTGAATAGCAATGACTCTTCCACCAAGCACAAACGGTACAAGTTACGGTATTAAGAAATAAATTAAAGGAAGTAAACCTAAAAGCAAGCTTTAGCTTGGTCACTTACTGGCTCGAAGATCGTTACGAATGTGAGTAAACCACTGTACGATAAATGGGTTCAAATATCCGTACGATTTGCGGTACAACCGTACGATAAATTATAGCGTCTAGTCTGGGCCTTTACACAGACACAACTATTTTGTAAATAAGTCTCAAATGTTCACACATTTTTATCTCATTATATTTTTACTGACAACCAAATTTTCATAATGGAATAGCGACATAAATTTTATTAAATTATTAATGTAAAATAATAATAATTTTTATTTCTTTTATTATTAGAAATATTTGCAATTAGGATTTTACGAATGATCCTTGGTCCAAATAATTGCAAAAACTTAGGAGAATTATTTCGATAATATACGGAACCCTTCATTAATATTGCTAACTTAAGCGTAAAATATTTGCCCCCTTATTTTTTGTAGTACCGTATCAGTTTAAACCGCAAACGAAATACCAGAGTTATTAAATCTAAATTTTATTGTAACCATCACCCCATGTACCATATCAAATCTTTGCAAAAACATTCATCATTCCGTTATCAATTCAATTAAAATGGCAAAACTTATAAAATAAAACAACAAAACATTTAATTTAATTCCATCTAATTAGGTAGTTGGACATTAGATAACGGTTGTTGTTGTAAACAATAAAGAACAACTATATAAAATACTCTAACAAAATAATAAATAAAAATTTAAAACGATTTTAAAATTTTCCACGGTTTTTTTCTTTTTCGTAAGTTTATAAAAATTACACGGTAGTAGCAAATACAACGAAATGTTCATTTTAAGCTTTTTCCTTTGCTTTTATACACAAATTATTATGTTTAGTTTACTTTACATTCAGGCTATTTATTTTCTTAACATTTTCATTTTGCTTCCATCTAATGATGATGAAAATTAGATATCGTAAAAATATTTTTGGAGTGTCAGTGTATAGAGTGTGGGTGGGTGGAGGAGACCAAAGGAAATATAAAATACAAACAGACGTAAAAGAATGTCATGAAAATAAACAATTATGTACATATTATTAAACAAGTGTTAGAATTTTATACAGTTTCTATAGTCAGGTTTTATGAAAAATTTCGCGCGTCTTCCGGAGAATTTACGCGTTATGGAGACTGATGATATAAAGGTAAATTACGCGCGCGGAATAAAAAAAAAATGAAACAAACAGTAAATTATAATATCAACATTGGGGAGGAAAATACTCATTATAAATACTTTAGTGTTATATACTTTCTTATTTAGATGGTGTTGTACATTACATAACTCTCAGAATTCTTTTCGTGCATTTACCGAGAGGTAATACATAAAGTTTTTTCTAAAGTTATAATTAACAAATAACAAGTAAAAATTAAAATTTTTGGGAAAACGAAAAAAAAAATTGAAATTCTGTGTATTTGTGGTTAAAGTTGATAAATTGGTATAGAGAGATTGCTGCGGGTTACGAAACGAGTAAGACCTGTATTACATTATCATATTTACATGTCATAGAAAAAATATTAATATTTTTCTGACATAAAAATACTAAGGAAGGAAAAATTCTAAGGAAAATACTACAAATCATGTTGTTATATTTCACTACAAGTTATATTTTTCGTCATATTAAACCAAAAATGGAGTAAAAACGATTCTATGCTTGCGCACCAACAATTTCTGCTATTATAATTGCAGCGTTCTTCAATAAAAACGGGGGAAAACTTGAATTGGGTGAAACTATAGATTTCAAGACGTAATCGCTATGGAGTTCAGCAAACTTATTGCTAACTGAAGATATAAAATATTATATTAAATATTTAAGAATGGACGATCATGCATTTGATTATGTACTATCAAAATTTCACCTTTAATTAAAATGCAAGATACACACTTTCGGGGTGCAATAAGTATAAAAGGCAGTCTAATGGTTACACTTTGTTTTTTGGCAACAGGAGGGAGCTTTTCTCAATTTGAAATTTAGCACACGAATTCCATAGTGTACAATTTCTACTATAATACGACATGTAATGCATAATTTTATTTTTATTATATAATAATGTTTTTGGGGCTATTTGTGGATTCGATTCAAACGTATGCGACTCTTCGAAGTATAAGATTCGTCTTAGATTAAAATAAGAAACGACCGAATCTGATTCAATCCAAATAAGAATCGAATACTTCCGAAGACACGAATACGTTCGAATTGAATTCACAAATATCCCTTGGAGAAAAAAACTGAAAATGGTTTAAAGCAAATTATAGTAGTCACAGGGGCGCGCCAAGGCTATTAGCCGCAGGGGTGCGAATAATTTTTGCCTCGCCCTATATATTTGCTTAAAAAAATTATTATTTTAAATCATTCAAGGTACGGCGCGACGGCGTAAGTCAAAGAAAGTAAGGAGCTTTTGCTAAAGTAAAATAAAATAATAGTTTAACACTAAATAAACTAAATTATTTAAATTTAAAACGAAATTCAATTCAAAATTATATAAACATAGTATAAATTGACTACTGTATTTTTCCATTATTAGCCGAACACACCCCTTGCAAAATAAGCCGCGGCTTCTTAAAATTTTTTCCCTGCAAACATGTTTTGTTTATTTCTATTAAGCCGCAGTCTCTTGTAAGCCGCACACTTCTAATAAGCCGCATGCATTTTAGTATTCGCGATTTCCACCAACTGTAAAACACCGTTAATTTCTATGAAAACTTTTTTTGTCTAATAAGCCGCGGCTTCTAATGGAAAAAACAGGGTAATCACAAAAAATTGACTCTCGTCGTTTTTTTTTATTGCAAAATCATTAATGATGTTTGAAAGATCTAACAAGGGAATCTTTTGAACTGTCACATTATAAAAACTATTTTTAGGTTGTAGTACCCAAACTATTTTTTAGAAAATTTAGCTCCTTTATTTCGATTCTTTGTTATGTTTTGAATAACGTAATCGTTCTCGTTCTATTTTGATGAAAATATTATCATATCCAAATTATAGTGTCATCATGATTCGTTTAGTACTTCTTGCAGATGAGTTTGCGCCTGTATGTTCATTGTGAATGTGACTGTTGGGACGACATCAGTCACATTCGTTTCTCGTTTCCCGCTAAACAATTTTGCAATTCGCAAAATACGTAACATAAACATTAAAATATCAGTTTAATAAATACAGAAAAGATCCCTTTATTTGCTGATTATAGGTTGGATCGAAATGGACGCCATTGTAAATACGTAGATACAATTTTCTAATAAACTTTTGTTTATACAAATTGTTTGTAAAGAATTCTTCAGTATAAAAGTTCTTCATTTATGTCTACCAAATTTAATTTTTAGTTAATTTATGCATACATAATATATTTTATTATTGCTGAATAAATTTGTGACTTAAGAATTCAAATTTTTGATCATTTTAAAATATCTAAATACATATAAAAATTTAATTTTGTGTTTTAATTTACAACCTTGATTTGTTCGTCTATTAAATTTTGAGTAAACTTTCCAAATCCTTTGAGAGAGTGTTTTATTAGTGGGCCGTAAAAGTGTTACTTGAACACATCACTTAATATGAATCATAAACGCTTCACCAAAAACGATACTTTAACATATCACTAAAAGTGAACTGTTTGCGAACTTTAACAATACTTCGCAAAAAAGTTTAATTATCGTGTTGTAGGAAAACCATAAATGGTTCGTTTTTGAGTCGCAAAAATGATTCGTTTACGAACGATAACATGAATTGCTGTCTTCATTTATTATTCGTAAACGGTTCACCTTGTTTAACCCCTTAGCACCGAATTTGGACAAAATATAATAAATAAGAAATTAATACGTAGACAAATTAAAATAATCAATAATTTAATTCTGTATGGTAAACCTGGAAGCATAGTGAAACCCACAACGCAACATTACAAGGTTTACAATAATAATGAGACTCCCGACTCCTCTTTCTTTTTATATAGCACGTGCCGAGAAATCTCGGGCCTGGTTCTTAAGGGGTTACAGGGTTCCGTCTTCTTTACCAATGTGTATAAACTAAAGTTAGTTTATAGGTAAACAAGAAACGAACGGCGAAAGAATATGATGTGATGTTTACACGTTTAAATAGGCTAAATGTTATATTCTATTTCTTTTAAATTTTTGTCTATGTTTATGTTACTACTATGGTGAGAGATATGGCTAAACGGCAGCGGAATATTTTTATTCATTTAACGTGATACAAAAAAAAAATTATTGATTGTTTGTTGATTGAATTTTTTTTGTACAAAATTACCCGCGCGCGCCCTCGCACTTCGTGCGCCGGGGTGCTGCGTATCCCTTGCACCCACGTTTGTTGATAATACAATATTTTAACAATTAGGAATCATCATTCTTCAAGGCGGGGTTTTAAATTTGAAAGCGGCAGTTTTTTGTTATTTCGTTTTCATGAATGTTTGTTTTTTGCATCAATATTCCCGAAGAAATTCCCTTTTTAAACTCCGCCTTGCAGATTTATGCTTCATAATTGGTAAAATATTGTATTAACACCAATTCGTTTTATTCTCAATACTATTCAAAATTTACAGTAACACACATCTAGGGTTGTAATGTTAGTTATTGAAAAACATATATGGCTTTATCGTATATTCGTATCCCATATATTCAGCAATACCTACAGCACCTTGATTCTCTAAAAAATAAGATAATGGGTAAACTTGTAAATTTGCAAAAAGCGAAGCCTACTTTAATGAATTCGGAATTTTTCGATTTGATTGCTAGTTTAAATAAAATTTAAAACTTGCAAACTAATAAAAGCAAGCCTTGCTTTTTACGAGTTTACACATTTACCCATTATCTTAGTTTTTAGAGAATCAGGGTGATGAATTTGGCTCTTTGCCTGACGGTGAATAATTTAGGCGGATGTCGAGAGAGAGAGAGATGTTAATATTTTTCACTATGTTAACTACCTATAGACGCTATCAGTGAAACTTGTCAGTACTCAGTACTTGTTCAGCTGTGCTCAAACGTGACGTGTTTATGAAAGAAAGATTAATATCGTTTGTCATTTTTTTGATTATAATTTTATTAACTATGTATGAACTATGTATGTTATTATCTAACAAAAAAGCAAACAGATTGGATTTAGTATTCTTCCTGCCTAAAGTAGCTTCATGAGACATGGCACAAGACTACACCACATTCAAATAATTGTGGACGGGAAATACTCCGTATAAAAAAAATCAAAAAAAAAAAAATCATAACCACATGTATGTGGGAGAGATGGCCCTTTGCTGACTTAAATTTTTTTATTTCGTATTTTATTATTTTTTTGTCGAAAGACACACAAACTGTAATTATAATACATAATATTAGTGTACTTTTAAAATAAAAATTAAACGATTTAATTATGTATATTGCATTTTTTTTTATTTATTCCTCCTTTCTACAAAAAGTATAGCGTCTCTGCCACTTTTACCATAACATACAAGAAAACTATATCGGTATTAAATAAATATTAATTGCTGAAACATAATATTAAATTTAAATTATGTCTAAAATACATATACTTTCCGAACTTTTTTTGGGAAAGTACATCTATGCTATAACGAAGTAAAATAAGTTAGTAAAATATTTTTTTCTATTTTCTTTTACCATATTGAATTATGTATAATGTTTCAGGTAAAAAATAATTTTACCACCCCATAAAGAGCCTCAAAGTTTGATTTTAACAAACTTGTGCTGTAATCTACATAATATATGATGTACCATATGATCTTCATTTCAATTTTTTCTAAACTCTGTTCTTAAACGATGTCCATATTTGTTAAAATTTAAACTTGTTTGAAAACATCTCAGAGACTATAATTAAAAATTTGTAATGTGTTCATATCTATGTATCATAGAAACAAGTTTTTTTCGTTTCTACATAATTCCGTTAGAAAACATAGTTTTTTATACTACACATGGGCAGAAAAGTTTCCTGGGGCGGACTCATGAAATCTGGTCGGTAAATTTTAGCGGTAGTAAACAATTTTATGAAAAATTTAGAATATGTAAATTCAAAAAATGGTGAAAGTTACCCAAGTCATTTTGTATGAAATTGCAAATAAGTGAAAGTTTATTGACATATTTTTATGCGACAAATATTTCATGATCGAACAGATATTTGCCATTCTTCAGTTAATCGCGATTTGATACAAAATAACTCGAGAAACTTTGACTTAACTTTGATCTTCTTTTTACTTAATACGGTTCATCCAACGATTTTTCAACTTTACTTTTCCGAACATTGCTCTTGGGATGTAGACAAGAGAGAATAGACGCAACAGCTTCAACAACGATGTCAAGCAACATTTGCTACGGTTAATAAAAATTTGGGTGCCCGCTTGGGCTTTTGCCCTTTTTCGGGAAGTTTCATAATTTTATCGGTGTTGAAAACTTGGCCAAGTAATTTTCACAGTCCTTTTTGAAGCTAACTTTAGACCATCAATGGAGGTTTGCACAGATTGAAACAAATGGTAGTCAGAGGGTGCAACGTCCAGGCTATACGTTGGATGTATCAAAACTTCCCAGCCGACCTCTCTCAATTTTTTACGAGCCATCAAAAATCGGTGTGGTCTGGTGTTGTCACGATCGAAGACAACAAGCTTTCTATTGATCAATTTTGACCGTTTTTTTTTATTTGCTTGCTGCAGCCTGGTTAATTGCTGATAGTAGAGATAAAAATCAATAGTTTGATCAGATTCTAGAACCTCATAACGTACGATTCCCTTCTAATCCCACCATACACACAGAATAACTTTGTGGGGCGTCAAACCTGGCTTTGAAATCGTTTGTGGTGGTTCATCTTTCTTTGACCATGATCTTTTTCAAACGATATCTCGTATTGCACCCATTTTTCATCGCCAGTAAATGATTTGCTTCAAAAATGTTTTGATTTCGTTGCGTTTCAGTAGCAACTCGCTGATGGAAATTTGGTTAACCAAATTTTTCATCGAAAATTCTTGCGGCGCCCAAACATCAAGCTTTTTTGCGTATCCAGCCTTACGCAAATAGTTTAAAACTATTTTGAGATCGATTTTTAATTCCTTAGCAATGTCATGGCTGCCTATGTGTCGTCTTCTTCGATTTTTTGTAGGATTTTATCAACTTTTTCGGTGATTGGTCGACCAGAGCAAAAAGCATTTTTGACATCGAAATTTTCAGAATTTTTCCAATTTCAAATGCACGTCACCTGTCATAGGTGGTATTTTGATTATTTAGATTATAGATTAATTTTTCCCCTTTTCTTTGATATCTGCTATACTTTGATTATAATAAAGACATTTTTTTGAGCAATTGTTGTTGTAACTTTGTCCAAGAAGTACGGTTATTATTGCGCTTTGCGCATAATTCGTTTTTATTATTTAATTTTGTAATTCTGACGTCAGATTCGTAATCCACGACCCAAACAAACATGAAAATGATATGCATATTGATCGTGACATGATATACAGTTGTTTCACGAATAGGGGTTGTTAATAGGTGTTGAATGGGGCTACATTTTGCAACTCTGACTTCAGATACGTAATCAGCGATACAAAAAACCATCAAAATGATATGCGTCTTGATTATAATATAACATACAGGCTGTTTCATAAATAGGGGTCGTCAATGCAAAACATTGTGTTGTCTTGTGACATTAACAAGGGTAAAAAAAAAAATACTAATAAATTTACTAACTATCAACTACTTAGGTGTCTGGAACCGGGTCGAGTCTTTAATGCTAACATACCTTTTCTTTCCTTCGGTCTTGTTGTGTGTAAAGGGTGTACAGAGGGCCCGGTGTCATCCGGGAGTCTTGCTTAGACTTGGTCGTATATTCTGATCAATCAATCAATTATTTTCGCAAACATTGCTGTGAAGTGGTAACTTGTTCATGTTGTACTTTTTCATATTTGTTGATCGATAGTGAGCGAACCCATCTTGCTTTAATCTTTTAAATTCACCGGCTCAAAAACTGGCAGTTTCCATGGTAGGTGTACTGTAAACTCGCCCAAAGTTAGACCCATAACCTTTTTGATATCAGTTGCTGAAAAGCCTTTCAAATAAAGATTGTGAATTGTACCATGAATTTGTACTCATTTCAGCGCCATCAAAGTGTCAATACAGGAAACTTTGCAGCCCAAGTAGTAAACAGCAATAGCTAAATTGGCCTATAAGACGGAGATCCGTGTGATGGTTTCCCAGGTTTTGGAATCTTGATTACTTCTGCAATTTTCCACAAGCTGGGTAGATATTTGATTCTAAATGCTGCTTTTATAAGATTGGTGAGCTTTACCAGAACTTTCTTTGGTAATCTTTTAAGATTTCTGCAGTAACAAGATCGTAACCAGGAGGTCTTTTAAAATTAATATTAACTCTTTACGGCTACTCTGGACGTACGAATTCTTTACCATCTTGCCTTTCTCGCTCTGGACGTACGAATTCTTTCCTCTGCTATTATTTCAGCTTCCACTATGTTTGGTCATGCGGTTGGAATATTTCTTCGAGGTGCTTTCGAGTTAAATATTCGAGCTTAATCTAATTGATTTCTAGCCCATTTATCGCCTGCTATTCTTATTGGAGGAATCTAAATTATATGTTATTGATCTTTTAATACTTTTGGTTATTATCCAATGTGAGTTATCAGTACTGCTATCATTAGTAAATTTTCTTAGATAGTTATACTGATTGATTTATCTTTCAATTTTTTGATCTCTCTTCTTAAATGTTTAATCAATTTAGTTTTGCTATCAGTTCTTTATGAAGTTGGACTGTTTAATTTTAAAGATAGGTATGTTTAAGATAAACAAGAATGCCGTTTCATGAATAGCTACCCATATTTTTCAATACACGAGCGCTATTCGACTATTGCTCACCTTAGTGTCTAATTTGAATATTATCAAAATATTCATTAAACCAAACAACTTTAGCCATTTCACGGCCCACTGAAAAAATACACTGTCTACTTTCTATACAAAGCATGATTCTATCGCTAAATCATTTTTAAATCTGATGTTCCTCGATACCCCAATTGGATTTAGGATTTTCAAATATTCGACTGATTCACTATCTGTGTTTTCTGATACTTTTTATATCCAAATATTTGGTTAACCGGTTATCCTGTTTACTTCCTTATTTTTTTATAAAGTATCGATTTTTAGTGGTGGTATTTATAGGTAAGAAACCAAAAATTATTTAATTTGATAAATGAATGGTTAGTAGTTTATTCTAGACGAATGATATACAACTGTGGGGATCGGCCTAGAACTCGAACCTGGACATTCTTCGCGGTTTCATTCTAAATTTCTAGTAGTAATAGTTATAACGATATAATTCACAGAGACCTGCAGGTCTCAAGCCCAAAAATTCGGGAAGAAATTAGGGATTCCAGTGCCAAGTATCATTCAAGATTGACAATTCATCCAAACGATCAACTGAGCAAGCTTCCCACTACCACAATAAGGGAAAGAATACTTCAAAAAATTTTTGATTTGCCAAATAGGCTTTAGACATAATAAAGTCTTTAATTTTTAAAATCTCTATGATGCGAATCAATAATAGTTAAATTTATGTATTAATCTTTTTACTAATCATAATCTTAATGTAAGTAAGATTTTATCAATGAATATTGATAAAAGCTCACTTACATATATAGAATTGAAACGTTTTTTCAAAATTTTAATTATGGAAAATATTAAGATCATCCATTATCGCCTACAATTTACTAATCAGAGAAATCGGTCAGTCTTTATAAGAACAAATTTCAGCGCACCATATTGCTAAGTAATTTGAATTTCTTTCTTGTGAACGACAGAAGAAAGATTCGCTTGACTTTTTGATTAAACAAAATATTTATTCAAAAAGAAAACAAAACTACAATATTTTTGTACCTATCTATTAATAAATTGATACCCGGTTTGTCGGAAATTAGGCTAATTAGGCTTATTCGGTTATCCGGTTAACCTTATTCGGTTATGGCTATAGAATTGGATTACATCCGGAAAACATATTCTGGACAGCAATTTTGGTCGCAAAATGAGGATTGATTTGAGGATTACAGGAAGGCAATAGTATTGGTAAATTGTATTGGTATCGAATGTGCATTTTTCTTTCCGTTTTTCGTTTAATATGATGCAAATAAGGGAGATAAAATGACGCGAGTAATAGGGATAACAAGATACAAATCCATAAGAGGAATAAGCTCAGTACCTAAATTTTGTTCGCAAACCGAGAATTGAGAGTAAAATAACCGCAAATTTTTAGTAGTGGTAGATGTGTGTAAATTAGTGGCCACGTGAGTGTTGTTTATTTTTTTATGAAATTTTATTTGTCATTTAATTTTCTTCTGTCTATCAAAAGTGCTTGTATGTTAAAAATTATTAACCCTTGTGTCAACACGACATATCCGGGTGTGTTTTTGATTTTTTGTAACTGAATGTAGTTTTTTTATAATAAAGGTAAATGACATTTTTCATTATGATATCGTTTCTATATTTTATGTTAATCATGATTTGATGCAAAACTCTTGATTAAATTCAAACACACCAAGGGTTTATCGTGTTGGTGAGAAGTCGTTTTATTCTCGTGTTGACATAAGGGTTAAACAGAACATACATAAAAAAATGTTACTCCATAATCAAAAATAATAACAAATCAAGACTCTCAAAAATTATTTTGTTTGTTGATGACAAATCTGAACTCAAAAGCAAGAGAGAAGTATGAAAAACGAGAAGGCAAGAATGATATATTACAAGATTGTCCAACTGCTACGGAGAGAAAAAGTGCTGGTCCCTACGCTTTATTTTCTCTTTGGATTTTTATTTTCTCATTTACATTTATATACTATACAGCAGTGATATTAAATATTGCACTGAAACGCATCGTGTTTCTTTCATCACACTATGAGCAAAACGTTTATTTTGATTTTGACTGTAGAACAAATAAAACTAAAAGAATATAAAATAAAACAAAAATGAATTCTGTGTGAGTGCGTAAAATGTTTAATACTACAGGAAAGAAGATAGTATAGATCGTACGTTTTTGATTTTATGTTATGTCCCATTCATTCATTCAATCAACCCGACTAAAACAAACGAAATAATAAACGTTTTGTTTGTGTGAGCGAAAAAACATCATTACTATGTCGAAGAAAAAAAAGAAAAAGATAATTGCGCATTTCTGATTATTTGTTATACATACGGTAGTGATCAAAACAGGCGCAACGTTTTTTGTTATAATTAATCAAACATCGGTACTTCAAAATAAATTTGTAAGTTAAAAATATTATATATTATATATATATGTATATATTTTCTGAGGTGTTCATTATATTCATTATAATAATTAAAAATATATTAATTAAAAATGGTCGTGTGCTCCGTTATTGGTTGTAACAGTAACCCTAACCCTAAGATTTCTCATTTCGATCCATCAATCAGTTTTTTCCGATTTCCTAAAGATTTAAGTGTTAAGAAACAGTGGGTAAAAGCCACTTCAAGAAATGATAATTTTCTAGTGGAAAATTCCCGTATTTGTTCGAAACATTTTAGCGAAAGTGATTTTTTAATTAAAGTTGATTTTAGTGGAAAACAAAAACGGTTTTTAAAACCAGGAGTTATCCCTTCTTTACAAATATTTAATGAATTAAGTGTTCACCTTGAACACGCACTACCAGAAGACTTGATTGAAACAACCGAAAATCCAATAATCGGGAAATATCCTGTTAGTATCCAAACTGACCCGTATCTAACCAAATTAGAACGTGAACTAAAAAAAACTAAAAAAAATGTGCCAAGTTGCCCAAGGAACTGCAAAATCAAAATAAGATCCAAGTAAACTTAGAGTATAATTTATCCAAGATCTTTTCGTTCCAGCAGATAGATAAATTAAAATACCCCAAAAAACAGGTAAGGTACGGCACCAGTGATATTGAATCTTCAATTTCGTATTATAATGCTGGTCCAGGTCTATATAGACTTCTAAGAAAGCGTGGTTTTCCATTTCCGTCGCGTTCCACCCTTCATTATTGGGCCCAAAACGTCGATGTTCAACCCGGAATATGCCAAACAACCATTTCAATCTTAAAAGAAGTTCCGTTGAATGAAATTGAAAAAGTTTGTGTACTTTCATTTGACGAGATGTAAGTTTCTGAAGCTAATGAATACGACAGAAAACTTGATGAGACTTTTAAGCCATCCAAATATGTGCAAGTCGCGATGATTCGTGGGTTGTTTAATAAATGGAAACAACCAGTTTTATTTTACTTTGACAGCAACTTCACCAAAGAAATTTTAGACAATTTTATAAAAACATTAGATGCTATTGGATACTCGGTGGTTGCTATAGTTTCGGATCTAGTAGCTTCTAACCGCAACCTATGGAAGAAATTAGGTATTTCAGAAGAAACTCCTTATTTCCCTAATCCTTCTAACTCAGTTAATAAGGTTTTTGTATTTTCTGACCCTCCTCATTTATTTAAGTTAATTAGAAATAATTATCTTGACCATGGCTTTAAACTTAATGGTAACATTTTAAATGCCAACCCCATCAAAGAGACCCTTCGCTTATCGAAAACAGCTGATATAAGTATAAATCATAAAATTAGTTTCAATCATTTAGATGTTAAAAGAGCCGGTCGGCAAAAAGTAAAACTAGCTGCCCAACTATTTTTACACACGGTACATGCATCAATTAATTGGTGTGCTTCTCAAGGGTTTTTAGCAGATTGTCCTTATTTTATTTCCAATTCTGTAGGTAAATGACGTCACAGGGACAAAAGAGCCAAAGGATTTTCAAGATTTCTTCTTCAAAATATTTTGAGTTGCAATTTTACTACCACCGAGTAAACATTTAAAATAATTTACTTATTACTTGTGTGAAAAGTTGAATCAGCAGTTTTAAATTTTTATTTTTATTTTTAAAAAAAATTTTGTGATGTGAAAAGTAAGTGAAATCGTGATGTTCAATTCTCCGCCTCAAGTAAAAAAGGCTGGGCTAAATCAGCAGACAGCGATGTCCGCAAGCGATTTGCCACCGAGCGTCACGACCTCAATTATTAATAAAAGTGGAAATGTGCAGCATAGTCCAAAGCGACAACAAATTTTAAATGCTCAAAAAATTGCTTTACCAGACAATTTAAATCAAAATGAACTAGAAATTAATTTAAATAACTTTGGTGTGTTGAATCATAAAGAAAATAAAAGTGCATCGTCGACAAATATTGACGATAATATAAACAATGGAAGTGCATTGACAACTAATGAAAAAAAATGAACAGTGATGTAGGTCAGTGTTTAGTGCAAACGGGAATTGACCGGTATATTACTGTCCGATCAAAGCGAAGGAGAAGCCCTAGATCAGCGGCCAGTGCAAGCGCGAACAAATTCACTAAGTTAGCTTCCGTTGAATTAACACATGGCAACAGGTATTCTTGCTTGGTTGTTGAAGATCCGCCGCCCGAAAAAACTCCAAAAATTGAGAAGCCGCCACCAATCTATTTGAGGGAAGAATCAAATAGAGAACTTGCAAAAACCATCGAGTTTATTACGGAAGGTGCATTTTATATTTCCGTTATCAAAAGAGGAGATATAAAAGAAACAAAAATTCAACCGCTCAATATTGATGCTTACAGAGCGTTAATCAAGCATTTTGATCAAGTTGGTAAACATTACTACACGTACCAACTAAAGAGCCAAAAAGGATTAGTTGTAGTATTGAAAGGAATAGAGAGTTACATAGATGCAAACGAAATTCAAGCTGCTCTCGCTGAGAAAGGTTTCCAATGTAAATCTATTACCACAATATTATTAATAGGGAAAAGGCGCCGCAGCCATTGTTCCGCCTGGAATTAGAACCAGATAATAAAAAGGTCAAAGGCAAACATGCAATATATGACCTAAAATATCTACTGCACAGAAGGGTTACCATCGAAGAACCCAGGAAAAGAAATGGGCCGGTACAGTGTGTTAAGTGCCAAGAATATGGACACACTAGAGCATATTGCACTTTGAACGATGTTTGTGTTATATGTGGTGAACTCCATAACGCAAAGGTTTGCAATAAAGCCAAAACGGAAGCATCAGTGAGAAAATGCAGCAACTGCAATGAAAATCACACAGCTAATTATAGAGGGTGCCCAATTTATCTTGAATTGAAAAGAAGAATCAATCCAAAGCAGCGAGCTGAACAACGAATGCTTAATCTCCATTCTTCAGCTAAAAAACAAGCACGCCCAGAAATTGTTAACCCAAACGCTCAAAATGGAAATCAGTACGCAACTGTCAACGGTAGTGTGCACCAAGGGGTTTCATACGCGAGTGTTCTTAAAGGTACGGCTCCTAAAGTGCAAGCAAGTGAAGAGGGAAACATCTCAAAAGCTTTAAACAAATTGACTAATATTATGCAAAGCCTCATGGCGATGATGGAGAGAACCATGGATCTAATGATGCAGAATATGAACACGCTGATGCAGATAGTCGTAAAAAGTCAAAAATGACCATCATCAAAATAGCTATATGGAATGCAAACGGCCTAGCACAACATAAAGCGGAGGTTCAAGCATTCCTCACTGAGCACAATATTGACATAATGTTAATATCCGAAACACGCCTCACCAAAAATAGCTATTTCAAAATTAACGGGTAATCTATTTATGACACCAAGCACCCAGATGGGAAAGCACATGGAGGCACAGCTGTATTGATTAAAAGAAGTTTAAAGCACTATGAGATTACGAAATATGAGAAAGAACATATACAATCATGGAGCATCTGTCTTCAGGAGTGGTCTGGAAACTGTGTCATATCGGCAGTGTACTGTCCTCCAAAACATGCTATAAAAAAACTCCAGTTCTTGGATTATTTCAGCCAGCTGGGTAATAAATTTCTTGCGGGAGGTGATTACAACGCCAAACATACTCATTGGGGCTCCAGATTAACATCGCCGAAAGGCAAACAACTTTATCAAGCTATAGAGGAACAGTCCCTGGATTATTTATCTGCCGGTAATCCAACGGATAAAAAGAAAATTCCTGATTTAATCGACTTTTGTGTAACTAAGGGCATTCCACGTACATATGCTAAGGCCACCGATTGTTATGATCTGTCTTCTGATCACTCACCGGTAATAGTAACAGTGAATACCGATGTCTTAAGGAACGAAACACCCAACCGTCTTACAAACAAGCAAACTAATTGGGATCAATATAGGAGGCTAGTCGAACAAAATTGCCTACCTAATATTCCTCTGACCACACCAGCTGATATTGATGCAGCGGCCGAAAATTTAAATGACGTTATGGCATTATCAGCTGAAAGGGCTACACCTGTCATAAGTAGTTCTGAAAAAGTTAATAAGCTGTCACATAATATACAGGAACTAATCCAGGAAAAACAGAAAATTCGCCGGCTATGGCAGCAAATAAAATCACCGTTATTGAAATGGAAATTAAATCGAGCTATCAAAGCCGTAAGATTTGATTTGCGGGAAGAAGAAAACCAGAGCGTCCAGAACTATTTAAGTGATCTCTCGGCAACCGAGAGGACAGATTACTCTTTGTGGAAGGTAACAAAACATTTAAAAAGGCCAACAAATTCGAGTCCACCGATTAGACTACCAACTGGAAATTGGGCGAGAAGTGATGAAGAAAAAGCCAATGCTTTTGCTGATCATCTAACAACAGTATTCGCACCACACGAAGAAGATAATAATTTCGTGCTACCCCAGCAAATGGATGATGTTTTATCCTACAAACCTATAAAGTATAATTGGAAGAAAGTTAAGAATACAATTAAAAATTGCATAAGCCCGAAAAAGGCACCAGGACATGATCTCATTACTGGAAAAATGATAAGGGAATTGCCAGACAAATGCATAAAACTAATAACATTCATATTCAACGCGATCATGCGAACCAGTTATATTCCTCAAAAATGGAAAATATCTTTGATCACAATTCACAATGATACATAAGCCTGGAAAAAATGAAACGCAGTCTCATCATATCATCCAATAAGCATGCTGCCCACAATATCAAAGCTATTTGAAAAAATGTTACTAACAAAATTGAAACCAATATTAGAAAAACGGCGCGTTATACCAGACCATCAATTTGGGTTCCGAAACCAACATGGTACCACAGAGCAAATTCACAGAATTGTAAACGCAATCAAAAGAACCTTCGAGGAAAAGAAATATTGTTCTGCTGCTTTCTTGGATATAGCACAAGCATTTGATAAAGTTTGGCACGATGGGCTAATATACAAAATTAAAGAGCTTCTACCGAAGAAATTTCACTCAATTTTGGGAAGCTACCTTATTCAAAGGCAATACATTGTCAAACAAAATAGCGCAACTACTTGCTTAAATGATATTAATGCAGGTGTCCCGCAAGGCAGCGTTCTAGGGCCAATATTATACTTGTTGTACACAGCCGATTTACCTGTAACCAACAAAGTAACAATATCAACATTTGCCGATGATACGGCCATCCTGGTGTCACACAATAATCCCGAAATTGTCTCAAAGGAGTTACAGAATCATTTAAACAAAATCGCGGACTGGCTAAAGACATGGCGAATAAAAGTGAACGAAAACAAATCAACTCACATCACATTCACGCTGAACAAACGCACCTGCCCACCTGTGAAATTAAACAATAAAAATATTCCTCAACAAACGAAGGTCAAATATTTAGGTTTGCACCTGGATAGAAGGTTAACGTGGAAAACCCATATTGAAACTAAGCGCAACCAAATAAAAATGACATTTTCCAAAATGTATTGGCTGATGGGAAGGAAATCTCAGTTGTCATTAGCCAATAAAGTTTTACTGTACAGAGCGATAATCAAACCCATATGGACATATGGTATTCAGTTATGGGGATCCACCAGCGCTTCAAACAGAGAGCTCCTGCAACGAACTCAAGCGAAAATACTTCGAAGTATTACTAATGCTCCGTGGTACATTCGAAATAGTAATATACATGATGACCTTGGGATTAAAACCATTAAAGAAACAATTAAAGAATTCAGTTCTAAATATTATTCAAAACTAGAAGCGCATCCCAACGAATTGGCCAGGGATATATTAAAACAGCCACGATTTAGGCGACTGAAAAGAACAGATCCACTCGGACTGATGAACCTGTGAACCTGTAAATTTATTAAATGTTGTACATATGTACGTATAAGTATAATCTAAATTAATTAAATTGTGAGCACCAACAATAAGTATTAACATTGGTTAAGACTTAAAATATGTAATAATTTTAGCTTAAGATTTGATTACTTCTTGTTAGTTTCTTATGTAGAAAGATTCAAGAACAAAGCCATTGGCAGCATTTAAAAAAAAAAAAAAAAAAAAAAATATTTACCTTGGATCACGTAGTTTCGTGAGACTGATTATAACATAAGCAACTATCAAACTCAATGTTTCACCTGGCGCCTAGCATTTAAAATCGACCATATAATACTTGTTGGTGTAAATTTACAACTCACTGATATCTGTCGCTTCCAACAGAAATGTACACGCTCTATTTTATAATGAAATTTGTTTATTTTATTATTATATTCAAAACAATTTTATTTAGTTATTGAGGATATTTACACTACACGTGAACATAGTAAATGAAACATATGTGCAATATTTCCAATGCAATTCTAACGAACTACGCTTGATACTCATCTGGTCGAACATATCCATTAGACATAATTTATTTTAATTTTTAATGAAATATAGAACAATAAAAAAAAAAACAATTGTATTTTATTTTCTATTAATCTTGCACTACGGAAGTACATAGTATTCTTTTATTCGCTACTGTAAAACTAATGAACTCACACATGCATACATATTCCATTACGAAATACTAAGAACGAACCAAGCATGAGTGAAATAAAATTATAATACGATACGAAAAAAAAGACAGATACAGAGACTGGTCCCTACGCTTTATTAAATTCGAAAAAAAGAGAGTAACGTTTTTATAGTGGAATAATCTTGTAATATATCATTCTTGACGAGAAGGGAAACGAACATAAAGCACCAAAAAATTCAACCGATTTCGCCCGATTTAGTTAGTTTTGATGCATGATTCTATAAATCCCAGGTTAGCTCGATTTTTCAAAACACGTGTTCGTGACGTCATGCAATTCTTTTTTACTTTTCGTTTTTTTATTTGTTGTAATTTATATACGTATTGAGAATTGAGTGACGTCAAAAAAATAAAGATGGCCATTTGTTTACATATTTCGAGCTAACCTTGGTTTTATTGAATCATGGTTTTGATGCTTACTTTCCTAGAAAATGCACAAATACAACAAACAAAAGTAATACAACACAACCATAAAAATGTATACTATACATCGTGTACGAATACAAAATTCTCAATTCTCGTGTCTCGGTATGCGAACAAAATTTACGTACAGAAGAGAGCGATTGAGAGGATTTATTAAATACTGAGGAGACTGAGATAGAACAACAAATGCCGAAATAAAAAAAAAATTAAAAATACATATTACGAAGCGAGAGAGACTCAAAATAAAAAATATTAACCAAAACAAAAACAAAAAAGTTAGAAAACAAAACGATTTTGTTTATTTTGTTTAGTATTGTATAGAGCAGTAGTTCCAACCCAAACATGACCGCGGACCGGTGAATTTCGCGCCGTGAATATTTTAAATAAATATACACGTTTATGTAAAATTTCATACTTTTTTATTTAAATTCCATTATACATACATAATACTGGGTATTCTTCCTTTATTTGTATAAAAGACTAAGCTAACCTCATTTTTACGAATAACAATTTTAAACAGAGTTTAATGAGCTGTAATTATTCTTCATATGTCAGTTTATTGGCTTGGTGTTCCACGAAAGGATTAGGAAAAAGTTTTGCGGACCGTTGTAATTTTTTCGCGGACCGGTGGTGGGAACCACTGGTGTAGAGTGTTGCAACTCATGATGGTCGGTTTCTCCTATACGATGTTATGTCCGAGGGTGAAGAAATCTTATTCTAGCATATACACAGCAAATAAAAAAGCAAAATGGTTTATTTTAGTTCCTTTTTAACGTGCGTAACCTTTTTTTTATATACAATTTTTTTTGTTTAGAATAAAATGTCCCCATCCTCGGACATAACATCATAAAGGAACAACTCTCACGAGTTGCAAGTTGCAACACATAACACAATACTAAAGAAAATAAACAAAATCATTTTGTTTTCTTACTTTCTGTTTTGGTTCCTTTGGTCAAAAATTAAAAATATTACGAATGGAGCCGACGAAGAATACATAAATTAAAAATCATTCATTTATGTAGCTTTTTGTTTTTTTCTTATTTGCGAGAAATTGTTTTGTTTACGTTTATGTACAATTTTGTTTTGGTTTTACGTTAGCTACGAAACCAAATGAATTTCGTCGGGCTACAACAGCGATAGAAACAAAAACATGAATTCCTCATGTTAGAAGAAAGGGAAAATTTACTCAAGGCGAGCGTAAGTACCAAAAATTTGAACCGATTTCACCCGCTTCGCTTATTTTTGATACTTATCATGACAAAAACGCATGAGAAAATTCACTAATACAATACAAATTTTTGACGGCACACAATAGCAAAATGTATATTATACGCCGCGCCGTGTATATATACAAAATTCTCAATCCTCATTTTGCGACCAAAGTCGACCGGTAAGCAAATAAAGACAAATATATAAGTGTTACTTCGGCAAAAAGGAGTTTTTCCACGCTGCGGCGCCTAAAAATAAGCTATGAAACCGTAACTAATAAGTTGAATTCTTGATTGAAAATGTTTCCCGTTGGAAAGGTTTCCTATTTTTTCGAAGATCCCTCTCCGGAAAATATTTTCCAAATCCGTCGCTATCTGTAAAGCGCTCTCAACCTTCTCTATTTTGAAAGAACCTTGTACTTATTTAAATACTTATTTAAATTAGTATGTTGGCGAGATAACTTAAAATAAGAATTACAAAAAAAAAATTTATATGTATAACACAAAATTTGTAAATAATGGCTGCTGCAAAATTTAAAATAGTGTTTTTCCATTGGGAATTATTTCCAATTACGCCAGAATACACTTTTGGGAACAAAAAATTGGGAATTACTGAAATTTGGAAATATAGCCCTAATTCTCAATTCCCAGGGAATAGCCAGAATATGGCCAGAGATACCGATTGATTGTAAAAGTTATAATGGGTTTTGTAATTAAATAATTGTGGATTCTCAATCTAGAATTGTTCAAGGGTCTTTATGAATTTGTTTAGATTTTTTCAAGGAATTTAACGCATTGAAAACTGTACGTAGACGATTTCGACCGAAATTACAGTGCGACCGCCGAGGGTTTATTATAAATTTCATAATGAAGTAAAAGCACCTTATTTCATACTATACCGAAAATCAGTGATTACGTGATTGATTTCTGTCCGGGAAATGAATTATGACGGTACAGAACAAAAGTGTCCGGAAAACGAGCTATTACAGCACAGAAAAATATAAAACCAAACAAAAAACAAAATAACTAAGGTAACTTGATAATTTGAAATTCATTTGGAATGATTTTCTTTAAATTTCCAATTCATGTTTTTACTTTAAAATTCAATTTTAAATGAAAAAAATCGAAGTAATGTCACATGTAGTATGAAATAAAACACGTACGTTAAATGATCGGTACAGTACTCGTTCAAAATTCTATAAACGTCGAACTCGTACTGTAATAACTCATTTACCGCTCTTGTGACGTAAATAACTATGATCATTTTAATTTTGGTTTTTTATTTATCATTTCCTAGCAAAAATCCATATGTATCCATTCGATACATAAACTTGGTTTATGGTACAAAACAACGAGACACGTTTTAAGCGTTACTAAAATGTAATCTGAGACGTGAGAATTCATTGCGAAATATTCAAATACATATAGTTGGTACAGGGTAGGCCATCTGTTAGTTCTTTTTTCAATTAATGAATTTTAGTACTTAATATTATCTGTTCTAAAAAATTCTTTGATATATGAAAAGTCAAAAATATGCCATTTATCATCATGGAGTCGCTAACAACACAACAACGCATTTTGATGTTCGGATGCAGGCCTGCAGACGAAGCCGTGGTAGGCATATGAACGATATTGTATTTCATACATAAATTTCATAGAACCACCTTTCATTATCAATAAAAAATTTTGACTTTTCATCCCAAAATGTGTATTTTATTTACAAATTGACAAAGGACTAAAAAAGCATGTACATTAATTTTCCGTGGCATATATAGACTGTAGTTGACAAAATATCTTATCACGCTTATCACGCCCCTTTAAGAATTTACAGAAGTAACTATTGTGTTTTTAAATAGTATCAAACAAACGAATCAAAAGGTATTTTAGACGGATATGCGAGAAGGGCTGCTGTACTTTCTATTATGCCTTTGTTCATCAAACATCGTTTTTGAAATTTTTCAGAATTAGCACAAATTAATAGAATTTTGACGCCTTTCATTTCAAATACAATACATGCGAGACAATCGTTTAATGTAAATCCGTCGTAAAAATTTAATAATATTTCTTTAAATTTACAAACATAATAAAATATGAAATTGGATTTTGCCTTGTTTTTGTATTAACATTTTGTGGAAAGTACTTCCAAGTTCTCTTATATGTACAAGTTTTCATATTTATTAAATTTAGAGAATTTGAATAAATAATTAAATTATAAAACTTATAAGATTTTCGTTTTATTTGTTTATTTTTTGCAGCAGATAAGGTTAGTTTTGTTGACACTTTTTCTAAAAACATAAATACAATGAAAAAAAAAACAGAAACATATGAGTTAGGTTATTTTTTATCAATGACTGATAAAACTCGGATTGGGTCTTTAGCTAAGCCACAAGTGTCATTTTTTTAGAATGTTCTGCTGCCTAGGACCCAACACAGTCACTACAAGTAATTTGTTTTATTTCCAAGATAACAAGCAACCCATTTGTTAGTCGCACCTCTAAGTGCGCCAATGTTAGAATAAATCGATAGGAGACGTTTATGGTGAACCACATGAGTAACATCAACAAAAAAAAAAGCCGCACAAGCTTGTTCAGCTCATTAAAAATGTTATTCAAGTACTCCAACAAAGCCGATTCTCCAACCGCCGTACTCCAACAAAGCCGAAAGTTTGCTTCCTTGTAACTACGCCGCTACCTGTTACACTTATGTAAGAAAATGCAGCACATACGTTTATATGAGATCCTGAGGGAGATGAATTATTTATACATCCCAAATTATGTATGTATAAATAATTCATTTTCTTTAAGATATCTTGCCAGGCTTGTTCCATTCAGATACTTGCCTGGAGTTTTAAATTGGGAGCATCTACCGTACGCGAAATAATACTGGAGACATGTGCTATATTGCGAGAGCTTAGCAGTACATATATGTATCAAAGCCGAAGTATGTTGAGTGGTTTTAAATTGCACGTGATTTTGAGTTTAAAACCGGTATGCCAAATTGCTTAGGATCAATCGTACTGGAAGCAAATTGACATCAGATGCCCACCGAAGAGCAGTTTGCTATTTTTTAACTACAAAGGGCACCATAGTGCGATCCTCTTAGGTGTATGTAACGCAAATTATTGCTTTACTGCCATCGATGTCGATGCTTATGGCAGCCAAAGTGCCTCGGAAATTTTTAAAAACAGTGGCTTTGGAAAACAATTGGCAGAAGGTACTCTTGATATTCCAACCAGTAAAAATCTGCGCAATTTGGGAATAGGTTTCCCTTTTTTACTTTGTTGGGAACGCTACATTTACATTAAAAAAAAACAACGGGCGAGTTCACGCTCAACTCGCAAAAGAATTATGTGAAAACCTTTAACTATTGAATCATTTCAAGTCTCTCCAATGGGCCTGAGAAGCCAATGCTGTTGTTCGCTCAGTATTTAAATTACACTACAATTTTGGTTTAAAAAGTCAATAAGTTATTCTATTCTGGATTTGGAGGACGAATCCTACCGACATTAATTGTTTAATTGAAAATTGAAATTTATAACCGACTATATTTCAGTCTAGCCATGTCTTCGTGAGCTTGAGCAAAGTACACTTCCGTTAAGTTAATCATCCAAAACCTGCCCTGAACGCTTTAAAATTCATCATTACTTGTACAAAGCAATTCTTGAAGATTCCATATTTAGACTTTTGAGAATGGTTACGGCAATCTATATCCAAAAAAGCAAAATGGCATCGCTGATTTGATTGATTTAAACTAAAAGGCGCTATTTTGACTGTAATATCATAGCAGCTGGAAAGACGGTAGCATGTCTATCTGCGGCTTCTTCCTTGCGCGTATCTTTAGAAAATGGCATTCGAATCTGTTTACCATTATTATAGTTTTTGTTTTCTATATCCCCCACAAAACCAAACTCAGCAACAGCATGAGCAATACTATACAATAAACATAGCATACCGATTAAACAATTTCAAAATTATTATTTTATTATGTATCAATGTATAAGTGCCTTTTTCACACCTCGCTAAGATGTATAATATTTAAAGTATGGGTGCATTTGTCTTTGTTTAACGTACCAGATTTTTTTAATCACTTGTACTACACATGCATACTTTTTGTGTCTTTTCATTTTAATCTGACGGAAATTTCAATTCGAAATATATCGTATGCAAGTTCGGTGCATTTCGTGTTCGTTTTTCTTGTATGTATATAATTTGCAATTTCAGTCGTACCGGATTTTCCGTTCCTTTTTTTACATGAAATTTTTGATTTACCCCCGCTAAAGATGTTTTCACATCAAAAATTTAATGCGACCCTATCCCGGAAGATACGGAAATGTTCAACCAAAATCTATCAATTAATAGAAAATACTTTTGGTGTTTTATCAAATAGATGGCGCATTTTGGGTACCACAATAAATATGCAACCTAATGGCCTATTCACATGTAACGCGATTTTTCTCGTACGAGAAAAAACGATTCACTAATTTCTCTTAAATTACATAGTAAAATTAATACTAGTCACTTAAAAAATATTTAATAAACAAATCGGAATATAATTTCATTGACAAATTTCTTAGCAAACGTAAATTTCCTAATAAAAATTGCAAAATAAAGTTTACTCGCGCGAACTTTACAATATGGCAGCGGCTCTGCATATCGACAATCGCGCATATTGCAGTTTTGTGCTTCAGCGATAAATAAAATCGTAGAAATTTAACCTCAATTTTATTTGAATTGAAATTTTTGTCGTTTTGTTTTAATTTTGGTTAGTGCTGTTTAGTTTCAAATTATTATAATATCAGCAGAAAGTGAGTTTGTTTTTATTAAATTATGTCATAAACTTTATTATTTTATTACTTAGTAAATTATGTGATTGATTTTTTTTAAAATGAATAAGAAAGAATTCGATGAAAAATTAATTATGGAAGTGGAGTCGCATCCAGCAATTTATGATAAGCAATCGAAAGATTATAAAAACCGATGTAAGAGAGAAGATACTTGGGTGGTAATCGGTTACGCATTGGGCCAAGAAGGTAATTATGGGTTTATATAGAATTTCAATTAAATATATAGATTTTCTTTTTTGTTGCAGTGTCTTTTAAAACAAACATCCCCAGTGGCTCAAAAGCACCAAAAAAAATCTTGTAATTGGGCTTACTAAGAAATTCTACATTTTCTTGTACCATTTATAGAAGTACCAAGGTAAAACTTATCTAACTATAGTATTAAATAGATAGCATAATTGTTGTTTTTATTTAGCACGAGAGACGGCCATAAACCTGACCAAAAAATATCATCACAAACAATAGAAATCTTATGCCCGATATGCCCTGTGATTCCAATAACAGTGCACCGATTATAATCCAACCAGGGCCATCCCAACGTGAGGCACTCAGTGAGCTCTCAGTGAGCTATAAAATTTATAATTTGGTTTAAAAAAAATATTGCAACCTAAAATATGTATACCTATGCATTCAAATAATCGAAAAAGTTAAAAAACCAAGTCAAAACCAACATTAATGTATTACAAGCCTGACTACAAAACCAACACTAATGTACTACAAGCCTGATTCCGTAATGAAGTACACAGATACCCTCTTACATTTAATCGCTTATACTTGAAAGTGTTGGTGCAAAAATTCTTAGAGAATTTATTCTCACTCATTTATATAGTGTATCCGATCACCAATATTTTCATGTATAAGCGAAAAATTAAATTCATAATGTTGGTGATAGACAGGCTTGTAGTACATTATTGTTGGTTTTGCTGACTATCATAACTGATTTTTCGCTTATACGATACATGAAAGTATTGGTGATCGGATACACTATATAAATTGTAGACAAAACAAAACATACGAAGTTTCCCACCAATCCTTCCAAGTATAAGCGATTTAATGTAAGAAGGTATCTGTGTACCTCATTACGGAATCAGGCTTGTTGTACATTAGTGTTGGTTTTGACCAAGTTATAACGTATTTCCAAGTGTGAGTGAGACTTGGTGCAATTTATTTCTGTCAACCACGAAGGAAAACATAAAAACCAATTATACAATAAAGCTGACTTTGAATGGATGTTATTTAAAATCACGTACAAATAGAGAGAAAATATACAACTACATATATACGTTTTTTACATTGCCATGCCATTCGTTTGTGATTAGTGTCATATTTAGATCATATGCAATTTGCGATAAATAATCGGTTTGATTTTTAATAATTTTCATCTGTGTTAATTAAAATGAGTGCAAATAAAAAATTATCCGGTTGCGAATTTTGTAAGCGAAAAAGACAGCAGGAGCTTATGGATGAAGCACAGGCAAGTTCCTTACTTAAATTTTTGGTTAACGATAACGATATTACTACGGCGTCAACCACTACTTGTAGTACAGAACTAATAAATTCTGAGTTAATGATAAATTGTGATTTAGTGCAATCGGGTTCGGCTAATGTTCCTTTATATGACAATATTGTGAATCTAGACCCAAATTGTTTAACGAGATCTGTTGTCGTAGGTATCAAAAATTTAGAACAATCATCTGTAGTTAATGATAATGCTAATTGTTCTCAACACGAACACGGCATCATAAATCAATCAAATTTATCTGATTTTAGTGATCCGGCAAAATGGCCTAAACTAAATGACAAAATTATTCAACTTATTGTTGAAAATGGCCCTATGCAAGTAGCAAACATTAAATTTCCCATTAAAAATAAAAGAAAATTCAACCCAAAGATTTATGAAAGAGTGATGGCAAATGGAGAGACTATTAAACGAAATTGGCTCATTTATTCCACATCGACGGATGCGGTATTTTGTTTTTGTTGTAAATTATTTGCATCTACATAATTGTATAAATACAACACTTATCGATCTAGGATTTTCAGACTGGAACCATTTGGCCAGATTAGTTCAGTCTCACGAAAATAGCTTAAAACATTATGAAATATTTTTTAATCCTGGAAAGAATTAGAAAACAGATTAAAATCTAATTCACAATAGATTCTGATCTTCAGCGAGTTATCGATGCAGAAGTTCGGCATTGGCGAGAAGTGCTCAGAAGATAATTAATATTTGTTGAATTTTTAGGAACACAATCACTTGCATTTAGGGGGAAATCTGAAGTATTATATGACTCAAATAAAGGGAATTTTTTAAAATTAGTGGAATTTGTGAGTAAATTTGATCCAGTGCTTTCAGAACATCTTAGAAGAATAAATAATAAAGAAACGTAAAACAAGTACTTGAGCAAAAACATTCAAAACGAATTGATTCAATTAATCTCACAGTCTACTAAAGATAAAATTGTTTCGATCATCCTGGAAGCAAAATATTTTTCTATCATAGTTGATTATACCCCAGATCAAAGTCATGAGGAACAGTTAACGTTAATTGTACGGTTTATTTATTAACAAAATAATAATTTGAAATAAGAGAACATTTCATTTCATTTTTAGAAGTCAACGATACCAAAGGGTCTGGTCTCACGGAAACGGTTCTTAGCGAGTTAAATGAAATGGGTCTACTTATTGAAAATTGCAGGGGTCAGCGTCAGAGTTATGATAATAGCTCAAATATGAAAGGTAAACACATTGGTATGCAAAATCTTATAAGAACCAAAGAACCCCGAGCTTTTTTCGTACCATGTATGTCTCACACACTAAATTTAGTAATAAATGATGCCGCCCAATGTTCGCGAGACGCCATGCTATTATTTGATATTGTTCAAAATATTTATGTTTTTTTTCGAGCTCTGTTAAGAGATGGTCGGTATTAAAAAAGCATATTAGTTCTTTTACTTTAAAACCAATCAGTACTACAAGATGGGAAACCAGAATTGACGCGTTAAAACCTCTAAAAGAACAGTTGGGCGATATTCATGAAGCTCTTGTTGAAATTTCGCTAACTGGTGATGCATCAACTATAAATATTGCTGAATCTTTGGGGAAAAAAATATTGGAATATAAGTTTATATGTACATTGGTTATTTGGTATAAACTTTTAGATACTATTAATATAGTAAGTAAATATCTTCAGAACCCCAAAATGAATATTTTGACTGCTGAAAAACAACTCCAATCTTCTTTAAAATTTCTTCAAAAGTTGAGATCAGATGAAGAATTTGAACAATTTTTACAAGCAGCGAAAACAATTGCAGACCAGCTTGAGGTTCCTTGTTGTTTTCCAGATACCAATGAATTACGTTCTCGTCGAAAGAAATCATTGTTTGGATATGAAGGTGCAGATGAAGTTATTGTGGAACCTAAGCAAAAGTTTAAGGTTGAATTTTATTTTGAAGTTTTGGATTAGGCAATTTCTTCTTTTAACGAAAGATTCCAACAATTATCTGAACATACAACCAATTTTAATTTTTTATATAACATTCAACAATTATCCACTTTGTCGCATGATGATTTGAAAACAAAATGTTTCAATTTAAAAAAAGTTCTCACTAATGGTATTTCCTCGGACATAGACGATCAAGACTTATTAAATGAGCTTAAAATGATATCAACTTTGATAGATCCGCATACTGTTCCTATTGATGTGCTAAATTATATTTTTACCAACAATTTAGAATTTGCATTTCCAAATACAGTCATATCCATCAAAATATTGTTAACAATACCGATTTCTGTAGCATCTGGAGAAAGAAGTTTTTCCAAATTAAAAATAATTAAATTTTTTTTGAGGAGTAGCTACTATGTCACAAGAAAGGCTTAATGGCTTAGCTATTATGTCGATCGAAAGAGATATAGTTGAAAAAATTGACTATAATAGATTAATTGAAAAGTTTGCTAAAATAAAAGCAAGAAACATTAATTTTTTACAGTAGGAGTGAAATTGTTTAATGTATTCTTTTTATTTTAGTGAATTGGATTGTTTTATTATAATTTATTTTATTTAATCATTTTAAGTTATTTGTAAGAGAGGAGGCCTACTGACCCAGACTTTTAACTGCCTTCATTTAGTGTAAACCCACAAAAGAGTTTTTGTCAAAAAATAATTTTGTATTTCCAAAATAATTTTCATAATCCATGATTTTTAATTGTTAATGAAAATGAGTTTTGATAGTATACAATTTCCTAATTAACTTTTATTTTTAAATTCTAAGTAAACAAGCAAATTTTTATATTTCTTAATTTAAAACTTTTAAATCTAAGATTTCGATTAACTTTGAGTTTAAACTATACCTTAAATACAAAACAATAGACAGGACTCTCAATGTAATGGCACTTTGGGTGATGTGGAATAGAAAAATCGTAAGAATCAAGTGGTTATAATAAAATTAAGTACAATAAAGTACCAATAAATAAAAGAAAAAGCATTGACAAAATAAATATACGAAGGGCGAAATAAACTGTAAAAGTGCACCAGGCGCTGAAACACTAGCGGACCGCCCCTGAATGTAACCAAGCTTTCCCAAACTCGCAATATGCAAATACTGTTGAATCAGCATTGGAACCATATGCACCAATGTTAACCATCAAGAATTTATATTTGGCATCTACTGCGGCCATAAGATTTGTCGAAAAGGTTTTCTTATAATTAAAGTATTAATGTATTACAAGCCTGACTACAAAACCAACACTAATGTACTACAAGCCTGATTCCGTAATGAAGTACACAGATACCCTCTTACATTTAATCGCTTATACTTGAAAGTGTTGGTGCAAAAATTCTTAGAGAATTTATTCTCACTCATTTATATAGTGTATCCGATCACCAATATTTTCATGTATAAGCGAAAAATTAAATTCATAATGTTGGTGATAGACAGGCTTGTAGTACATTATTGTTGGTTTTGCTGACTATCATAACTGATTTTTCGCTTATACGATACATGAAAGTATTGGTGATCGGATACACTATATAAATTGTAGACAAAACAAAACATACGAAGTTTCCCACCAATCCTTCCAAGTATAAGCGATTTAATGTAAGAAGGTATCTGTGTACCTCATTACGGAATCAGGCTTGTTGTACATTAGTGTTGGTTTTGACCAAGTTATAACGTATTTCCAAGTGTGAGTGAGACTTGGTGCAATTTATTTCTGTCAACCACGAAGGAAAACATAAAAACCAATTATACAATAAAGCTGACTTTGAATGGATGTTATTTAAAATCACGTACAAATAGAGAGAAAATATACAACTACATATATACGTTTTTTACATTGCCATGCCATTCGTTTGTGATTAGTGTCATATTTAGATCATATGCAATTTGCGATAAATAATCGGTTTGATTTTTAATAATTTTCATCTGTGTTAATTAAAATGAGTGCAAATAAAAAATTATCCGGTTGCGAATTTTGTAAGCGAAAAAGACAGCAGGAGCTTATGGATGAAGCACAGGCAAGTTCCTTACTTAAATTTTTGGTTAACGATAACGATATTACTACGGCGTCAACCACTACTTGTAGTACAGAACTAATAAATTCTGAGTTAATGATAAATTGTGATTTAGTGCAATCGGGTTCGGCTAATGTTCCTTTATATGACAATATTGTGAATCTAGACCCAAATTGTTTAACGAGATCTGTTGTCGTAGGTATCAAAAATTTAGAACAATCATCTGTAGTTAATGATAATGCTAATTGTTCTCAACACGAACACGGCATCATAAATCAATCAAATTTATCTGATTTTAGTGATCCGGCAAAATGGCCTAAACTAAATGACAAAATTATTCAACTTATTGTTGAAAATGGCCCTATGCAAGTAGCAAACATTAAATTTCCCATTAAAAATAAAAGAAAATTCAACCCAAAGATTTATGAAAGAGTGATGGCAAATGGAGAGACTATTAAACGAAATTGGCTCATTTATTCCACATCGACGGATGCGGTATTTTGTTTTTGTTGTAAATTATTTGCATCTACATAATTGTATAAATACAACACTTATCGATCTAGGATTTTCAGACTGGAACCATTTGGCCAGATTAGTTCAGTCTCACGAAAATAGCTTAAAACATTATGAAATATTTTTTAATCCTGGAAAGAATTAGAAAACAGATTAAAATCTAATTCACAATAGATTCTGATCTTCAGCGAGTTATCGATGCAGAAGTTCGGCATTGGCGAGAAGTGCTCAGAAGATAATTAATATTTGTTGAATTTTTAGGAACACAATCACTTGCATTTAGGGGGAAATCTGAAGTATTATATGACTCAAATAAAGGGAATTTTTTAAAATTAGTGGAATTTGTGAGTAAATTTGATCCAGTGCTTTCAGAACATCTTAGAAGAATAAATAATAAAGAAACGTAAAACAAGTACTTGAGCAAAAACATTCAAAACGAATTGATTCAATTAATCTCACAGTCTACTAAAGATAAAATTGTTTCGATCATCCTGGAAGCAAAATATTTTTCTATCATAGTTGATTATACCCCAGATCAAAGTCATGAGGAACAGTTAACGTTAATTGTACGGTTTATTTATTAACAAAATAATAATTTGAAATAAGAGAACATTTCATTTCATTTTTAGAAGTCAACGATACCAAAGGGTCTGGTCTCACGGAAACGGTTCTTAGCGAGTTAAATGAAATGGGTCTACTTATTGAAAATTGCAGGGGTCAGCGTCAGAGTTATGATAATAGCTCAAATATGAAAGGTAAACACATTGGTATGCAAAATCTTATAAGAACCAAAGAACCCCGAGCTTTTTTCGTACCATGTATGTCTCACACACTAAATTTAGTAATAAATGATGCCGCCCAATGTTCGCGAGACGCCATGCTATTATTTGATATTGTTCAAAATATTTATGTTTTTTTTCGAGCTCTGTTAAGAGATGGTCGGTATTAAAAAAGCATATTAGTTCTTTTACTTTAAAACCAATCAGTACTACAAGATGGGAAACCAGAATTGACGCGTTAAAACCTCTAAAAGAACAGTTGGGCGATATTCATGAAGCTCTTGTTGAAATTTCGCTAACTGGTGATGCATCAACTATAAATATTGCTGAATCTTTGGGGAAAAAAATATTGGAATATAAGTTTATATGTACATTGGTTATTTGGTATAAACTTTTAGATACTATTAATATAGTAAGTAAATATCTTCAGAACCCCAAAATGAATATTTTGACTGCTGAAAAACAACTCCAATCTTCTTTAAAATTTCTTCAAAAGTTGAGATCAGATGAAGAATTTGAACAATTTTTACAAGCAGCGAAAACAATTGCAGACCAGCTTGAGGTTCCTTGTTGTTTTCCAGATACCAATGAATTACGTTCTCGTCGAAAGAAATCATTGTTTGGATATGAAGGTGCAGATGAAGTTATTGTGGAACCTAAGCAAAAGTTTAAGGTTGAATTTTATTTTGAAGTTTTGGATTAGGCAATTTCTTCTTTTAACGAAAGATTCCAACAATTATCTGAACATACAACCAATTTTAATTTTTTATATAACATTCAACAATTATCCACTTTGTCGCATGATGATTTGAAAACAAAATGTTTCAATTTAAAAAAAGTTCTCACTAATGGTATTTCCTCGGACATAGACGATCAAGACTTATTAAATGAGCTTAAAATGATATCAACTTTGATAGATCCGCATACTGTTCCTATTGATGTGCTAAATTATATTTTTACCAACAATTTAGAATTTGCATTTCCAAATACAGTCATATCCATCAAAATATTGTTAACAATACCGATTTCTGTAGCATCTGGAGAAAGAAGTTTTTCCAAATTAAAAATAATTAAATTTTTTTTGAGGAGTAGCTACTATGTCACAAGAAAGGCTTAATGGCTTAGCTATTATGTCGATCGAAAGAGATATAGTTGAAAAAATTGACTATAATAGATTAATTGAAAAGTTTGCTAAAATAAAAGCAAGAAACATTAATTTTTTACAGTAGGAGTGAAATTGTTTAATGTATTCTTTTTATTTTAGTGAATTGGATTGTTTTATTATAATTTATTTTATTTAATCATTTTAAGTTATTTGTAAGAGAGGAGGCCTACTGACCCAGACTTTTAACTGCCTTCATTTAGTGTAAACCCACAAAAGAGTTTTTGTCAAAAAATAATTTTGTATTTCCAAAATAATTTTCATAATCCATGATTTTTAATTGTTAATGAAAATGAGTTTTGATAGTATACAATTTCCTAATTAACTTTTATTTTTAAATTCTAAGTAAACAAGCAAATTTTTATATTTCTTAATTTAAAACTTTTAAATCTAAGATTTCGATTAACTTTGAGTTTAAACTATACCTTAAATACAAAACAATAGACAGGACTCTCAATGTAATGGCACTTTGGGTGATGTGGAATAGAAAAATCGTAAGAATCAAGTGGTTATAATAAAATTAAGTACAATAAAGTACCAATAAATAAAAGAAAAAGCATTGACAAAATAAATATACGAAGGGCGAAATAAACTGTAAAAGTGCACCAGGCGCTGAAACACTAGCGGACCGCCCCTGAATGTAACCAAGCTTTCCCAAACTCGCAATATGCAAATACTGTTGAATCAGCATTGGAACCATATGCACCAATGTTAACCATCAAGAATTTATATTTGGCATCTACTGCGGCCATAAGATTTGTCGAAAAGGTTTTCTTATAATTAAAGTATAAGCTCCCGCTGTTGTTAGGGGCGAATGAATGAACGTGTTTTCCATCGACAGCCGCGCGGCAGTTTGGAAAGTTCCAACGGTCTAAGAACTCCTGTGAAATACGCTTCCAATCTTCTTCTGATCTTTTCGATGGTATGGCTATCTCACGAAATACCTCAATTATGGCGATAAGGGTTTGGTTTACGATTGAAAGAATTGTGGAGATTCCCATCCGAAATCGAAAAGCCAAATCAGTATAGCTTGTTCCGATTGCTAAGAACCTACGAAATCAACAAATAAATAAATGAAAATTTATTGTATACATATAATCAATATTAAATTACCTCAGAGTAAATACGAGCTTTTCTTTGGGTGATATAACATCACTGCGGAAGTTGTTTGGATTGGGCTTCAATAAAAACTCTATTCCCTTGAGGATTGCTTCGAACTTCGGCTTTGACATCCGCAATGCTCCAGAAGAGCCATCAACGTGAAAAATTCTCCTTGATAACTTCTTGTTTGGTTTATGGGATGAACCCAATATCTTCGTTGTTGGCGACGCCTATTCCTCATCCATACTCGTATTGCAACATACAATATTATTTTTTTTCGGGAATATCGTGTCATATTTATATCACATTAATTTATCTTAACTTTTTATTATTTTAAACACAATAAAACACAATTCTTGATATTCTAACCTCAAATCCAACACGTTTAAATATATTATATAGACTCAGATCAAGACATTTCTAATATTATATAGACTCAGATCAAGACATTTCTACTATATAGACTACAAAAACACATAATTATTTTTAAAGTAAATTTTTTTTACTATCGCATCTCTTGTGTAAGGGTATTTTTAAAGTAAATTTTTTTACTATAAATCGCATCTCATGTGTAAGGCAACGCGATAAATCGCTGAAACAGCTGCCAAAATTTTATCGTACGAGAGAAATCACCACCTTGAAGTTATCCCAGACTTTCATCCCAGGAAAATTTGAAATTACCTCCGACAACACAAGCGTAAAAACCCATCCCAGACTTTTTTTTCTACACTATTAAAGTGTACGAACATTAAAATCCATCCCAGACTTTTTACTAGAGCGAAAAAATCCATCCCAGGATTTTTATTTATTATAAGATTTCTTCTGGTATAGTTAAAATTGAATAAAAAAAAATAAAAAAATTCTTCTGATCAGGATTATGGTAGGCCTAGAAATTTGATATGTTGATTTAGTTAAGGGTTCTATTGGCTACCTCTTGGCCAATTCTGAACGCGATCCGCTTGTTAGAATTTTTGCTACATTAATAAATGTGTTTCCTTCCCTTAGTTAAAATTGAATAAAAAAAAAACATAAAAAAAACTCTTCTGATCAGGATTATGGTAGGCCTGGAAATTTGATGTGTTGATTTAGTTAAGGGTCCTATTGGCTACCTCTTGGCCAATTCTGAACGCGATCCGCTTGTTAGTACTTTTGCTACATTAATAAATGTGTTTCCTTCCCTTAGTTAAAATTGAATAAAAAAAAAATAAAAAAAATTCTTCTGATCAGGATTATGGTAGGCCTGGAAATTTGATATGTTGATTTAGTGGCCTGGAAATTTGATATATTTATTTAGTTAAGGGTCCTATTGGCTACCTCCTGGCTAATTCTGAACGCGATCCTCTTGTTAGAATTTTTGCTATATCAATAAATGTGTTTGCTTCCCTTAGTTAAAATTGAATAAAAAAAACATAAAAAAAATTCTTCTGATCAGGATTATGGTAGGCCTGGAAATTTGATATGTTTATTTAGTTAAGGGTCCTATTGGCTACCTCCTGGCCAATTCTGAACGCGATCCTCTTGTTAGAATTTTTGCTACATTAATAAATGTGTTTGCTTCCCTTAGTTAAGAATAAATAAAAAACTTCGATAACGTTTATAAGAGGTGCGAGAAATGGCACGGTGTATGGGTTTGTTAAAATAAATTTCTTTATTATTAGCATCATGAAATGAGAGTACAGTGATTGTTTGCAAACGATTAAATAGTGGGCAATGGTATGAAAAGTACGATATGCGCAGGGTCTCAGCGGAGATGTACCAGATGAATATGAGTTCCAGACAAGTGCCTCCCAAAGCCGCCGAGGCTAGTGTACGCGCAGTCGAGGTTAAATATGTATCAGAGTCCACCTATCAGACCAAGCATTCCCCCTTTATAGTGCTCTCTAGTATTGTAAATCGCCACTTTGTAGATCTAAATTTTAATTAAAATTTATGTGGAAATTAATTATTTTAATGAACAATAAGTTATCTGCGACAGTTACTTTACGCACAAATTGACACCAGAATTACTCCGGTCAGATAAGTGATTATCATAGTTGGTTGTAAATCGCTGTTTTGTACTTTGTAATTTTAATTAAAATTAATATGAAGATTAAATATTTTGATTTAAAATAAATTATCCGCCACAGCATTATTAAGCACAAATTAATAACCGAATTACACCGATCTGATGAGGCATTATCTTGCTATAGTGCCCTCCATCTCTATAAATCCCTATATTGTAGTTTTAATTTTTAATTAAAATTTATGTGGAGATTAATTAATTTTATTTAAAATTAATTAGCTACCACTGGTTTTTTATGCAAAAATTGACACCATCGGATCTCCGATCGGATGGGCCATTCACTCGCTACACTGGTTCAAGCATTTAAATCGGTCGAAATCAGAGGTTCGCGGCGCGGGTTCCTTTGCCCCCGGATGATGTCATTGCAATAATATTATGCATGACACATAAAGCCGAAGGACGAACCTAAGCTATCATATCTTTAAATTAAAGATAATGCTTATACATAGTTGATGCGTAATTGCCCCCGACCAAGGGCTGAATTTCGGGTCAGTTTTCTGAACATGCGGTGTGAAGTGTTATCACGTCAAAAAAATCATGAAAAAATGCTTTCCATATTTCTTTAAAAAATTTCCAGGCCTACCATAATCCTGATCAGAAGAATTTTTTTTATGTTTTTTTTTATTCAATTTTAACTAAGGGAAGCAAACACATTTATTGACATAGCAAAAATTCTAACATGCGAATCGCGTTCAGAATTGGCCAAGAGGTAGCCAATAGAACCCTTAACTAAATCAACATATCAAATTTCCAGGCCTACCATAATCCTGATCAGAAGAATTTTTATTATGTTTTTTTTATTCAATTTTAACTAAGGGAAGCAAACACATTTATTGATATAGCAAAAATTCTAAAAAGAGGATCGCGTTCTGAATTGGACAGGAGGTAGCCAATAGAACCCTTAACTAAATCAACATATCAAATTTCCAGGCCTACGATAATCCTGATCAGAAGAATTTTTTTAATGTTTTTATTTATTCAATTTTAACTAAGGGAAGGAAACACATTTATTGACATAGCAAAAATTCTAACATGCGAATCGCGTTCAGAATTGGCCAAGAGGTAGCCAATAGAACCCTTAACTAAATCAACATATCAAATTTCCAGGCCTACCATAATCCTGATCAGAAGAATTTTTATTATGTTTTTTTTATTCAATTTTAACTAAGGGAAGCAAACACATTTATTGATATAGCAAAAATTCTAAAAAGAGGATCGCGTTCTGAATTGGACAGGAGGTAGCCAATAGAACCCTTAACTAAATCAACATATCAAATTTCCAGGCCTACGATAATCCTGATCAGAAGAATTTTTTTAATGTTTTTATTTATTCAATTTTAACTAAGGGAAGGAAACACATTTATTGACATAGCAAAAATTCTAACATGCGAATCGCGTTCAGAATTGGCCAAGAGGTAGCCAATAGAACCCTTAACTAAATCAACATATCAAATTTCCAGGCCTACCATAATCCTGATCAGAAGAATTTTTTTTATTCAATTTTAACTAAGGGAAGGAAACACATTTATTAATGTAGCAAAAATTCTAACAAGCGGATCGCGTTCAGAATTGGCCAAGAGGTAGCCAATAGAACCCTTAACTAAATCAACATATCAAATTTCCAGGCCTACCATAATCCTGATCAGAAGAATTTTTTTAATGTTTTTATTTATTCAATTTTAACTAAGGGAAGCAAACACATTTATTGACATAGCAAAAATTCTAACAAGCGAATCGCGTTCAGAATTGGCCAAGAGGTAGCCAATAGAACCCTTAACTAAATCAACATATCAAATTTCCAGGCCTACCATAATCCTGATCAGAAGAATTTTTTTTATTCAATTTTAACTAAGGGAAGGAAACACATTTATTAATGTAGCAAAAATTCTAACAAGCGGATCGCGTTCAGAATTGGCCAAGAGGTAGCCAATAGAACCCTTAACTAAATCAACATATCAAATTTCCAGGCCTACCATAATCCTGATCAGAAGAATTTTTTTTATTCAATTTTAACTAAGGGAAGGAAACACATTTATTAATGTAGCAAAAATTCTAACAAGCGGATCGCGTTCAGAATTGGCCAAGAGGTAGCCAATAGAACCCTTAACTAAATCAACATATCAAATTTCCAGGCCTACCATAATCCTGATCAGAAGAATTTTTTTAATGTTTTTATTTATTCAATTTTAACTAAGGGAAGGAAACACATTTATTGACATAGCAAAAATTCTAACAAGCGAATCGCGTTCAGAATTGGCCAAGAGGTAGCCAATAGAACCCTTAACTAAATCAACATATCAAATTTCCAGGCCTACCATAATCCTGATCAGAAGAATTTTTTTAATGTTTTTATTTATTCAATTTTAACTAAGGGAAGGAAACACATTTATTGACATAGCAAAAATTCTAACAAGCGAATCGCGTTCAGAATTTGCCAAGAGGTAGCCAATAGGACCCTTAACTAAATCAACATATCAAATTTCCAGGCCTACCATAATCCTGATCAGAAGAATTTTTTTTATGTTTTTTTTATTCAATTTTAACTAAGGGAAGCAAACACATTTATTGATATAGCAAAAATTCTAACAAGAGGATCGCGTTCAGAATTGGCCAGGAGGTAGCCAATAGGACCCTTAACTAAATAAATATATCAAATTTTCAGGCCTACCATAATCCTGATCAGAAGAATTTTTTTTATGTTTTTTTTTATTCAATTTTAACTGAGGGAAGCAAACACATTTATTGATATAGCAAAAATTCTAATAAGAGGATCGCGTTCTGAATTGGCCAGGAGGTAGCCAATAGAACTCTTAACTAAATCAACATATCAAATTTCCAGGCCTACCATAATCCTGATCAGAAGAATTTTTTTTAAGTTTTTTTTATTCAATTTTAACTAAGGGAAGCAAACACATTTATTGATATAGCAAAAATTCTAACAAGCGGATCGCGTTTAGAATTGGCCAAGAGGTAGCCAATAGAACCCTTAACTAAATCAACATATCAAATTTCCAGGCCTACCATAATCCTGATCAGAAGAATTTTTTTAATGTTTTTATTTATTCAATTTTAACTAAGGGAAGCAAACACATTTATTGACATAGCTAAAATTCTAACAAGCGGATCTCGTTCAGAATTGGCCAAGTGGTAGCCAATAGAACCCTTAACTAAATAAATATATCAAATTTCCAGGCCTACCATAATTCTGATCAGAAGAATTTTTTTTATTCAATTTTAACTAAGGGGAGGAAACACATTTATTAATGTAGCAAAAATTCTAACAAGCGGATCGCGTTCAGAATTGGCCAAGAGGTAGCCAATAGAACCCTTAACTAAATCAACATATCAAATTTACAGGCCTACCATAATCCTGATCAGAAGAATTTTTTTAATGTTTTTATTTATTCAATTTTAACTTAGGGAAGGAAACACATTTATTGACATAGCAAAAATTCCAACGAGCGAATCGCGTTCAGAATTGGCCAAGAGGTAGCCAATAGAACCCTTAACTAAATCAACATATCAAATTTCCAGGCCTACCATAATCCTGATCAGAAGAGTTTTTTTTATGTTTTTTTTTATTCAATTTTAACTAAGGGAAGGAAACACATTTATTAATGTAGCAAAAATTCTAACAAGCGGATCGCGTTCAGAATTGGCCAAGAGGTAGCCAATAGAACCCTTAACTAAATCAACATATCAAATTTCCAGGCCTACCATAATCCTGATCAGAAGAATTTTTTTAATGTTTTTATTTATTCAATTTTAACTAAGGGAAGGAAACACATTTATTGACATAGCAAAAATTCCAACGAGCGAATCGCGTTCAGAATTGGCCAAGAGGTAGCCAATAGAACCCTTAACTAAATCAACATATCAAATTTCCAGGCCTACCATAATCCTGATCAGAAGAATTTTTTTTATTCAATTTTAACTAAGGGAAGGAAACACATTTATTAATGTAGCAAAAATTCTAACAAGCGGATCGCGTTCAGAATTGGCCAAGAGGTAGCCAATAGAACCCTTAACTAAATCAACATATCAAATTTCCAGGCCTACCATAATCCTGATCAGAAGAATTTTTTTAATGTTTTTATTTATTCAATTTTAACTAAGGGAAGGAAACACATTTATTGACATAGCAAAAATTCTAACAAGCGAATCGCGTTCAGAATTGGCCAAGAGGTAGCCAATAGAACCCTTAACTAAATCAACATATCAAATTTCCAGGCCTACCATAATCCTGATCAGAAGAATTTTTTTAATGTTTTTATTTATTCAATTTTAACTAAGGGAAGGAAACACATTTATTGACATAGCAAAAATTCTAACAAGCGAATCGCGTTCAGAATTTGCCAAGAGGTAGCCAATAGGACCCTTAACTAAATCAACATATCAAATTTCCAGGCCTACCATAATCCTGATCAGAAGAATTTTTTTTATGTTTTTTTTATTCAATTTTAACTAAGGGGAGCAAACACATTTATTGATATAGCAAAAATTCTAACAAGAGGATCGCGTTCAGAATTGGCCAGGAGGTAGCCAATAGGACCCTTAACTAAATAAATATATCAAATTTTCAGGCCTACCATAATCCTGATCAGAAGAATTTTTTTTATGTTTTTTTTTATTCAATTTTAACTGAGGGAAGCAAACACATTTATTGATATAGCAAAAATTCTAATAAGAGGATCGCGTTCTGAATTGGCCAGGAGGTAGCCAATAGAACTCTTAACTAAATCAACATATCAAATTTCCAGGCCTACCATAATCCTGATCAGAAGAATTTTTTTTAAGTTTTTTTTATTCAATTTTAACTAAGGGAAGCAAACACATTTATTGATATAGCAAAAATTCTAACAAGCGGATCGCGTTTAGAATTGGCCAAGAGGTAGCCAATAGAACCCTTAACTAAATCAACATATCAAATTTCCAGGCCTACCATAATCCTGATCAGAAGAATTTTTTTAATGTTTTTATTTATTCAATTTTAACTAAGGGAAGCAAACACATTTATTGACATAGCTAAAATTCTAACAAGCGGATCTCGTTCAGAATTGGCCAAGTGGTAGCCAATAGAACCCTTAACTAAATAAATATATCAAATTTCCAGGCCTACCATAATTCTGATCAGAAGAATTTTTTTTATTCAATTTTAACTAAGGGAAGGAAACACATTTATTAATGTAGCAAAAATTCTAACAAGCGGATCGCGTTCAGAATTGGCCAAGAGGTAGCCAATAGAACCCTTAACTAAATCAACATATCAAATTTCCAGGCCTACCATAATCCTGATCAGAAGAATTTTTTTAATGTTTTTATTTATTCAATTTTAACTAAGGGAAGGAAACACATTTATTGACATAGCAAAAATTCCAACAAGCGAATCGCGTTCAGAATTGGCCAAGAGGTAGCCAATAGAACCCTTAACTAAATCAACATATCAAATTTCCAGGCCTACCATAATCCTGATCAGAAGAGTTTTTTTTATGTTTTTTTTTATTCAATTTTAACTAAGGGAAGGAAACACATTTATTAATGTAGCAAAAATTCTAACAAGAGGATCGCGTTCAGAATTGGCCAAGAGGTAGCCAATAGGACCCTTAACTAAATCAACATATCAAATTTCCAGGCCTACCATAATCCTGATCAGAAGAATTTTTTTTATGTTTTTTTTATTCAATTTTAACTAAGGGGAGCAAACACATTTATTGATATAGCAAAAATTCTAACAAGAGGATCGCGTTCAGAATTGGCCAGGAGGTAGCCAATAGGACCCTTAACTAAATAAATATATCAAATTTTCAGGCCTACCATAATCCTGATCAGAAGAATTTTTTTTATGTTTTTTTTTATTCAATTTTAACTAAGGGAAGCAAACACATTTATTGATATAGCAAAAATTCTAACAAGAGGATCGCGTTCTGAATTGGCCAGGAGGTAGCCAATAGAACCCTTAACTAAATCAACATATCAAATTTCCAGGCCTACCATAATCCTGATCAGAAGAATTTTTTTTATGTTTTTTTTATTCAATTTTAACTAAGGGAAGGAAACACATTTATTAATGTAGCAAAAGTACTAACAAGCGAATCGCGTTCAGAATTGGCCAAGAGGTAGCCAATAGGACCCTTAACTAAATCAACACATCAAATTTCCAGGCCTACCATTATCCTGATCAGAAGAGTTTTTTTTATGTTTTTTTTTATTCAATTTTAACTAAGGGAAGCAAACACATTTATTAATGTAGCAAAAATTCTAACAAGCGGATCGCGTTCAGAATTGGCCTAGAGGTAGCCAATAGAACCCTTAACTAAATCAACATATCAAATTTCTAGGCCTAGCATAATCCTGATCAGAAGAATTTTTTTATTTTTTTTTATTCAATTTTAACTATACCAGAAGAAATCTTATAATAAATAAAAATCCTGGGATGGATTTTTTCGCTCTAGTAAAAAGTGTGGGATGGATTTTAATGTTCGTACACTTTAATAGTGTAGATGAATTCAATTTTTATTGCAATTGATGAAAATAATAACGCCGTAGAAGTAGCTTCTTTCTTTGGGGTTGGCGCTTTATCAATTTCACTGATAACCTTAGATGCCTTTTCCAGGAAATCAGAAAAATCCTGATGTACGTGAACCGAAAAAGAAGCAGATATCTTTTTTTTCTGACGTTGGCGTTATTATTTCATCCAGCTTGGTAAGTTCGCTGTTATCATAATAATAAGAGCTGTCTTCATCGTAGTTACTAGTAGCAGAATGATTTCCACAAATAATATTTATTAATTATGGATAATTATCACCCCTTGTGTTCTCTCCAATTAGCCAGTATTGCGCCAAATTCAATTATTCGGCTTATCTTTGCTCACTTGGGCAGCGCTACTGTATACCGTAAAAAAGTAAAATTCAAAAGTGAAAAATTTCAGTATTAAGTTTAAGAGTTATGTTGACACATATTGTGAAGTTTGGATTGTACAAATTACTAAAATCTAAATCAAAAATACGAATTTGGTTAAGTATAGTGAGATTATGTTTTTGAAGTTTTGTATATATGTATTTGTTTATTTTAGATTGAGCGCACGAACAATTTAAATGAATCATCTAACTGAACAAGACGTACCTGAGGCCAAGCTTCCGCATCACAATCCAAATTTAAATAAAATAGAAGACCTCAAAAGGTGGCTTGCATGCATTTCAAATAATGCGAACAAATCTGAATTAATCAAAAGGTAATTATTGATAAAGTTTATATGTATGAACAGATTTAAAATAATTCAAAAATTTCTGTTTTTGTTTTTTTTTATGTTTTGCTTGTCATATCATAAAACAACTAGAGGCAAACTAAAGTCGTTTTCGATTCACTATGTCGTTTTCGATTCACCAAAAAAAACTGATCTCGAGCAAAAAAAAACTGAACTGGTCAATTTTTGACTATGAGGAGTTCAGTATTTTTTGCTCGACATCAGTTTTTTTTGGTCAATCGAAAACGACATAAAAAAATTCAATCTGTGACACAATCGATTGATTTTTCTGCTGTCGGTTGTTTGATTCGCCCAATAAAATCGAGTAAAATTTTTTGCTCGGTTACAAATCTCGATTTTTTGTCAGATTTACCTCGTTTTTTTCACTAGAACTGCTGTTTTGTTTTTGTTCTTAATTCAAATAATATTTTCAAGCCGTAAAAACACACACACACATAAAAAACCGGGCAATTCGATTTTCTGGTTCGATTGAATCATGGACTTTTTTTTTGAAAGAGGTGGAAAAAGTGAATCGACAACGACATAAAAGAAGAACAGAAAACAAAATGTAATTGTATTTAAAATGTCAAATTCAACTTAAATAAAACTACGTTGATATGTAATTTTTTAACAAAAATGTATTTATGCCTAATATTTCGACCTGTGGGACTATTCTGGTTTTCCCAGGGAATTGCGAATTCGGAATTCATTTATTGTTACTTTTTAATGTATTTTGGTTTTCTTTTTTCCAAAGCATACTGAGCGATTGCTATTTTGTTCATGTTTTAGGAAAAAATAATTCTGAACCAGATTTTTAGGGAAAAATAAACAACAAAATTGCTACGAAATGGAACTTTCTTTCCCAAATATTTAGTATGCTTTGGGAAAAAACAACGAGCGAGTTCACCCTAAACTTGTAAAAGATTTATGTTAAAATCTTTATGTATAAATATCTCTCTTCGCTCAGTATTTTAACTAAGTTACATTTTTGGTTCAAAAAGTCAATAACTTACTGACATTAATTGGACAGTACAGTACAGTACAGTTCTGTTAAGTTAATCACCCTGTCATATACGCTTTAAAATATACCATTACTCAAATACAGCAATCTTGTTCAAGATTCCGTAATAGTAAATGTTCACGGCAAACTTGCTGAACGAAGCAAAATCGCATCACTTTGTCACTGATCAGTTTAAAATAAATTAAATAGAACGGTTCTATTTGGGCGCAATATTGGCCTTAAAATCATTGCAATTGGAAAGTCAGTAGCAAACAGTACAGTACAAACAGTATGAGCATTGAGCAGTACTAATAAGAAAGCATACCGATTAAACAATTTTTAAATAATTATTTTATTATGTATCAATGTATATGTGTAATTTTCACAGCTCGCTATTTCCTCGCTAATTTTTTTGAGTCGCTTACATAATTTGTGCTCCTTTTGCTCGTATGTAGTTTTCATTTTCAAATACACTTGCTGCTGCGGCCATATATAGTAGATATTTTCACAACAAAATAAATAAAAGTTGGCGGTTTTTTTTAATTTTTTTGTAAATCGGCTCCCGATGTTTATGAAATGCCGGATGATGTTGTATATTGCATGTGTATGCGTAAATATTTCGTTGATTTTACGTTTTATTCATTTTTTGTTCTTGTCGATATTCACACATACATGCAATATTTTTTGTTCGGCACTTTTGTTTCCGTAACATGATTTCTATACAATTTTTCACTTACTCCTGCCACTAAAGATGTTTTCACATCAAAAAGCAAATCAGAATACACCAAAAGATCACAATAAATTAATTCCCAATTCGCAATTCCCCGGAAAATCCAGAATAGTGCCACTATATGGATCATACTCATGGTATTTATAATTAGTTTTATACAATTTTTTTAAAAAAATTGTTTATTTAAAATATAATTAATTATGGGGCATTTCGCGTCAACTGGGCCACTCCACCTGCCCAATTGGCTTAACTTAAAAATATCTTTTTGGGCTTAGAATAATAGCTGACATGTCTACTATTAAATTGTACATGACGTTTTTGGAAATTCAAGATGGCGGCTGAGATATGTCAGTTAGAATACATAGACATTGAAAAAAATGTCTTAGATCGTTATAAAAACGTTCTTGATGATTTTCAATAATTCTGAAATAATTCATGTATATTCTCTGTCTAAATATAAACACGATAGGACACGTCAGACAAATTAAAACACTCTTTAAAATAGAAAAAACTTAAAAATTGTGGATTTTCAGAAGTTTTTCCATTACGTCCAATTAAGGGGTGAATGTAATTTTCGAGAAACGTGATGTTTTTTAACAAAATACTACTGACACTAACGAAAAAAATAAGCCTACAATAATCAATTTAGGTGCTTCAGAACGGAAGATCTGATTTTTTTTTAAATTAAAAAAAATAACGTATGATGATTTACAGTTGCTGTGTTTTTTTATTCGCCTTTTTGGTGCAAAGTACTGACATCTAGTGGATGATTTTAAAACTAGAGCCAAGGGGGAACAAAATTATTTTGACGTTTGTTTTATGTATGTGAAATAATTATTTCAAAAGCGATTAATTTAAAATTAATTTAAAACATGGACAAAGCAAATAAAAATAAAAGTAACAAAATTTGTTCAGTGCTAGAATGCAGAACACGTTGTAACAAGGAAAACAGTATTGCTCTTCACCAATTGCCCAACGATAAGTTGTTAAAAAAAATGGGCGCACGTTACACGAATTAATAAAAAATCCATTACCAAAAATGATCGTGTTTTTTTCAAAACATTTAGAGGATACAGATTATAAAAGTAAGTTATGAACATAAATATCGTAGTTTTGTCGAATATAATAACGTCTATATGTATGTTTTAGTTGCGGCAAATAAACATTATTTAAAAAAATCAGCGGTTCCGTCCAAAAATTTACCTCACAGCAAATTTACCAAGCCACCGCCAAAACAACGAAGTCTGCGATTACAAAAATCGAATATTGCTAAATACCAAAATTTACAAAAATCTCAATTATCAAACGAACATAATCAGGATACCCCTGAATCAGAAGAAATTATGGTTGTTGGACATCCAGTAACTCAAACTGCTGATGTTGCTGTTCAAGCTAGCATTGTTCTTGACTCAGTCGTCACCAAAGATATCGAAAGGAATTCTAAATTAACAATTGATGAACTTATAACATCGGGGTCTCAACTAAGTATTATGACTTCATTAATAGAGATAGACTAACACTACGTCATTTTTTCATTATTATTTTGTTTTACTAAAAGCACAAATATGTGAGGAAAAGTGCGAATACATTTTGTCCATATATAAAAATGAGACGGTTATACTAAAACGATTTTTTTCTTTCAAAATGTTACTATGGTCTTTTACATTTTGAGCAACTTTTACGAAAAATGATAAACAGGTTCATTTTTCGATTTTTCCATTGTTTTCGCCAAAAAAAACAACTTTTGGATTGCGGTAAATAGCATTAAATAACACATTTTGAATATGTCTCTTCATAATGGAAGGAAATAATAATAAAATGAATACTTTTAACGTTCATCTTCTGTATTTTAAAATAGAGCAAATGATTAAATGTAAATCAGCTACTAGTTTCCTATTGTATGATAGATTAGATAAACTAAAAATTGACCTTGGTATGCTTCCACGCTAAAATACAAATTTTTAATGTGTGTCTTTACTCATAAAAGGCAAAATCTGTAGTCTCATACAATTAATAAGTCGAAAACAATTTATAATTAATAAGTTGTGTAATTCAAGGAAATGAATTAAAAACGATGAAATGTTGAATAAAAAGCTATTCTTGATTCAAATAAACTGAATCAATTGCAGTTTAACCACAAAAATAGAGAACATCTGGATGCAATCTATTGAGATCTATCGAGACTTATAAAAAAACACGGCAAGATGCTCGAATCAAACGATGCTTTATTAATAAAAAATTATTCGAATGCTAAGGATTCAATCAAATTTGCTTATAATTCCATAAATTAAAATTAAATCTTAATCCTAATTATCTTAATCCTAATCCTTAATTAAAATTAAATCTTAACCCTGTGGTCGGGGGGCACTCTCATGATTCGTAAAGTGCACCGAACGATCATGATGATATCCTTAGAATACCACCACAGCATCCACTGCTTGTCGTAGGAGGCGACTAAAATGGTTGGATCGCTGGGTTAATACCCAGCATCCGTAAAAAATTTTTATTTTTTTATTTTAACAATTATTTTAGTTCATATATAATTTTGCCCGCGTTCATTTTTTAATATAATTCATTTTTTGAAATTTTATTATTTTATTTTATATTTTTTGTTGGGTCGGTTTTTCAACATTTTTCCGTACAAAAATGATTTATTTTTGATATGAATAATAATAAAAGAAAATCCCCGAAACATGTCTCTTCGGATCGCGGGGCGAGGCATAATCCTCGTAAAGACACAATTAATAGCCTTAACATCCATTATACCAATGTCAGAGGTCTCGTGACTAACAAAAATTGCGCACATCAACATCTCGAATCACGTAAACCCGACATATTAGTTCTAACGGAAACAAAAGTATCGTCGAACATCTACGAAAACGAATTCTACTTCAAGCGCTACCAGTTCGAACAAGCTTTTGAGTTGCAACGTGGAGTGTGCATCTTCGTTAAAAACCACATACCGTACTCAAGACATAAAAAGTACGAAATATTTTCAAAAACCGCTCAAACTATTGTGCTTAAAATTTCTCTTCCTAATAAACTCATTTTTTTAATTAGCTTGTACAGATCTCCTAATCAGACGGATTCAGAAACGATTAGCTTTTTCGAGGGCTTATCAGACAAATGTGACGATATTCGCAATCAACATCCCGAATGCGAATTAATTATGGTCGGTGACTTTAATGCCCACCATAAACAATGGTTGAATCACAAAGATACAAATGTCGCTGGGCGCCATGCGGAATGGCTTGCCGTTTCGCATGACCTCACACAGATTGTTAGTGAGTCCACATTTGAACGCCAAAATTCTAGAGGAGTTCATATTCTGGATCTCTGTCTGACATCAATCCCTCATTCCATGGAGGCCCATGTCGAAACTGGAATTGGAAATTCTGACCATAACTTAATAACCACAAAAATATCTGTCGAAACATCACTAGAATCTAGACAGCAGCCAAGGCGTCTTTGGCATTTTAATAAAGCTGATTTTGATGGTTTACGGTCATTTTTTCAACATTTCCCTTGGGAACGCCATTGCCTACATAACAACAACATCGACAACGCCGTTTCCAGTTTTACTGACACGGTCTTACATGGAATGAATAAATTTATACCCTCATCATTTTCCGATCCCAATCAAAATTTTAAAATATTTTCAAAAGAAGCCGCCAAAGCTGCCAAACAAAATAAAGCGGCACACAAAAAATATAAACGCAACGAAATTTCTTATGAGGAATACAAAACGATACGGAACACCTGCAAAAAAATCTGTGGTAGAGAAGCAAAAAGAGCCGACAGCAAGAAAGCCAATGTGGCTTCCGAGTTGAAAATCTCCGATCGCAACTTTTACCACATGGTCGCATCGGTTGCAAATATTTCGAAAACATCTGTTTCAGCATTGAAACGTGCTGACGGCGCCTTGGTGGTGGATCCATATTTACAAGCTGACTTATTGGCGAGTGTCTTCAAATCGAACTCGACATTAGTTGTCCCAGATGGAATTAGACCTCCATTAATTCCATATTGTGGTTCTAAAATGAGCCCCGTCGTCATCTCGGAGGAAATTGTCTTTACTCATCTGAAGTCAATGAATGCAAACAAGGCCACCGGACCTGATGGAATTCCAGTTCGAATATTGAAGGAGTTTGCCAGTGACTTGGCTCCAATATTATCTAAAATTTTCCTACTTTCATATAAGCAAGGTCACTACCCGAACGCCTGGAAGAATGCAATGGTGCAACCCGTGCTGAAACGGGGTTGTGACAAAACTGACCCTTCAAGCTACCGGCCAATATCAATTGTGTCAGCCGTCGCTAAGGTCTTTGAGAAATGCGTCAATCAACATATAGTTAAATATCTTGAAATTAGCAAACTAATTTCGGATAGACAATACGGCTTTCGTGAAAGCCGATCCACGACCGATCTCCTGACGTATGTCACGAACAAATGGAATCTCGCCCTAGAACACCACGGAGAGGCCTTTGCAATCGCCTTGGATATATCCAAGGCTTTTGATAAGGTGTGGCATGAGAATCTTATTTGTAAACTTGTGGCATACGGGCTGGACTCGATGACCACCAGGTGGATTAAAAGCTATCTCAATGACCGAAAAATCAGCGTCGTGCTTAATGGGAGATCATCATCGACGCACTCCCCAAATGCCGGAGTCCCTCAGGGGTCACCTTTGTCACCGACCCTGTTTTTGCTATACATCAACGATTTGCTGGATAGCACTGTAAACCCTATCCATAGCTTTGCGGATGATGCCACATTGCATTCTTCTATTTCATTCGAGGCGGAGCCTAGCATTACAGATCTAAATAATAAACGGTCAGAAGTCGTAACTTCTCTTAATTCCGATTTAAGTACAATATTTGAGTGGGGTAACAACAACTTAGTACAATTTAACGAGAAAAAGACACAAATATGCACATTCTCACGTAAAAAAAGTCGCAACGACTACCCATTTGTGGTAAAAAACCATATCCTTATGGGTTGCGACTCAATTCGACTGCTTGGTGTTCAAATAAGTAACAAACTCAAATGGAATGAACACATTGTTGCATTGGCTAAATCAGCTTCAAAAAACTCGGGTTCCTGAATCGATGCAGAAGGTTTTTCAAATCGCATCAAGTTCTCCAGATATATAAAACCTTCATCCGACCATGTATAGAGTATTGCTGTCAAGTTTGGGGAGGTGCGTCTGGTACCACCCTCCACTTATTGGACAGGGTTCAACGCCGCGCTATCAGAATAATACGGAATCCCAGACTTACTCAAGAACTAGACAGCTTATACAGCATCGCAGAGATGTTGCAGAACTCTGCGTATTCTACAGATGCTTACATGGTAAATGTTCTGCAGAACTATCGGAGAAAATACCACCATTCGTTACAACAACAAGAGTAACAAGAGGAACAACCAATGCACATAGGTTTACGGTGAAGCTCCCGAAACCTCGAACTGAAGAAATCAAGCGCGAATTTATATACCGAACATCAAAAAAGTGGAATTCGCTAATACATTTCAAATTTCCGAAGGAATATAAAATGAATAAATTTAAGGTAGCTATTAATCTTTACTTGCAGGATCGCGCATTGGGTGCAGAAGCTCTGACAGTTACAAGGAGCTAGGACCGTTAATAAGTCCGCTCTGCACCCAATTAAAAAAATTGATAAAAAAAAAAATAAAAAAAAAAAAAAAAAAAAAAAAAAAAATCTTGATTGATGAATAAAAATCCCACGTTATTTTTTCCAATTTAAAAAAAAATCAGATCTTCGGTTTTGTAGCACATAAATTGATTATTGTAGACTTATTTTTTCGTTAGTGTCTGTATTATTTTGTTAAAAAAACATCACGTTTCTCGAAAAATACATTCACCCATTAATTGGACATAATGGGAAAACTTCTGAAAATCCACATATTTTTTAAGTTTTTTCTACTACAAATGGTGTTTTAAGTTGTCTGACGTGTACTATCGTGTTTATAATTAGACAGAGAATATACATGAATTATTTTTATTTCAGATTTTTAAAAAAATCATCAAGAACGTTTTTATTACGATCTAAGACATTTTTTTTCAATGTCCATGTACTCTAACTGACATGTCTCAGCCGCCATCTTGAATTTCCAAAAACGCCAAGAAGAATTTAAAGGTAGACATGTCAGCCATTATTGTAAGCTCAAAAAGATATTTTTAAGTTAAGCTAATTGTTGGGCAGGTGTGGTGGCCCAGTTGACGCGAAATGCCCCATACATATATGTTAAAAAGCTTTTTCTGTTATAAGTTATATGAGTATGACTGACAGGTCGAAATATTAGGCATAAATGAATTATTGTTAAAAAGCTATAAGCCAACGTAGTTTATTTAAGTTGAATTTGTCTGTAACAAGCAAAACATTTTTTTTTTAAACCAGATTTTAAAATTCTTTTTTTTTGTAGAGTAACGAAATGTATTGACAACCAACAGCAAAATAGAATTGTACCGTCTATAGATAAGTCGATATGGTTCTACAAAAAATTCTCACATAGTCGAAACCAACAAATTCCAACTAGTGGGTGAAAATCCTTTCCCTGGATAATGATTCCAAAAAGTTTCAGCTATGACAAAATTGTGGGATATGTCGATTTAATAGGAAATGTCAAGGAATGAAAGAAGAGTAGCAGTGATGAAGACAACGAATATCAGCCCACCACGAAAAACTTTGCGCACATTTGTTTTACGAGCGGACTCATAACAAATATGCATGATAATAATGATGCCAAGCAACATTATTATTTAAAATCAGAAGTGCAGGCATCTCAATCAGGTGTAATTTGCAAGATCAGTGTGATGATAAAGAAATTGATGCTAAAATAACTGACGGATTTTGCCACCTTGCTAGTGTAAGGCATCGACAAGGCGTTGTTGCTCTTTCATTATTGGAACCGTTTTTGCCTTAGAGGATTACTACACTATTCACTTTGGTTATCAAATTATATCGTGCACATCAATAATAAAGAAATAGAAACAAGGGAGGAAAAAAATAATTAATCCAATGAAAATCACAGAAGTAAAATACGACCATTTTAAGAAGAAAATGTTTAATATTAAACGATTTTTGGAATTAACCTCTGTAAAACAGAGAGGCAATCCAGAATCCCAAGTGCAAACAATAAACAAGTTTGTGTCTGACCAAAATCGTTTCTGCCAAATTCTATGTTTTTGAGTGTATTAAAGTTTAAATACGAAGATTATACTTTAAGCGCAGCGCCTAAAGAAATATAAAATACAGCAGATGAAGACCAGTTTAAATATTCAAGCAGCTTTTGGCCTGGCACTTCTGATCGTTTCTCAAAATAACAGCGCATGGTAAAATGCCTGACACGTAAGGATTACGATATCAGTTGCCAAATCTTATATTTTACAGCAACTAAATACGAAAATTTAATCAAAAATCATTTGTGGTCGAATATCGACATTTCACAACTGTCGGGTCTTGAACATATCTCACTATTCGAATACAAAAAAGTCCGAAACCGAAATACACTGTGCTTTGCAATGGACGAATTTGGGAATTTAAATTTAAAACCAAATCATTGCCATTATTTTCAAATTAAATTCAGTTTAGCCTAGAAATCATCTAAATGAAAGTTTGTAATTTTATGATTTATGTCGTCTTCTATTCACCAAAATAAATAAATCTGTGACGCAATCGATTGATTTTTCTGCTGTCAACTTGTACGATTCGCCCAATAAAATCAATTTGTCGAGCAAATTTTTTGCTCGGTTAGAAATCTCGATTTTTTGTCAGATCTACCCTTCATTTACTAATACCAACAACAAATAATATAATTTCGCTATCAACAGACACATAAAAATAACCGGGCAATTCGATTTTCTTCGGAAAACGACATAAGTTTAGTGCAGGTTTTGCAATCAAAACCATCGAGCGAAATACTGTTCTAATTTCGTATTTAATGCCAAAACTTATGGCAATTCAGAGATGAGACTGCCTCGTGAATTACCGTTGATTAATTTTTTAGACTTAAAGAAGCTTATGTAATTTTCGTACATATACTATACCTATGTACATATATTTCTTATTAAGAATCTATAAAATGTGATTGTCCTGTGTGGTTACTTATATTTTAAATAATTATTATTTGAATACATACATACATAAAGTACCTTACAAGTTCCTTAAAAATGTTGAAATGCTGATTTTTTTTTTTTTAATTTACATTTTAAAATATATAATAAACGTTGTTCAACAATGAATTAAAACTAGTATAAACTATAATTTATTATAATTTTATTTTTGATTTGTTATTTATACATATTTAAACAAATATATTTATTAAAGTGAAATACATTATTTACCACTAAAATTTATATTTTTATAATGACCTCCTGAAAATTAGCCTACTACGAATGACATTTGCGATACCAATGGCACTAAAGGTTTGGGCTACACCCGTTGTAAAATTCTGTACTCCTTTAACCTTCCTATAAGACGTTCTACCTGGAAGCTACATCTTTTGCAATAAGTACCTCTTCTTGAGTCAGCTTATCTCTTCCAGATGAAAATGGCGGTGTCAATAGTTTGCTGAAGCTGTTACTTAAGTCAGCAACAATAAACCTGCGATCTGCCACTATAAGATCACCCTTTCGAAGAGGACTGGTTATGCCACACACAAATAAAAATATCTCTATCTGATATACTTATGTAGCTCCTTCATACGCAACAGAAAATGAAGGAAACACCAGCCGACGAATTAATTCCACATAAAATTGTAAAGGTGGCTGAACCTTTATAAGGAAAATACGTATTATCCCGCTCTGTATAGTCTTCAGCTTTTTGCATTCGAACTTGAAATCCGTCGTTAATGACTTTTAAGTTTTTAAATTTTCGAAAAATATTCGGTATTTTTGATTTGTTGGTTTCTCTTGGTGGACAAATTTATTATATCATAAAGTCTATTGCTTTAAATTTAACGTACATAAACATTATCCATGTATTTATGGTATGAGAAACACACGATGTGCTTACCAAAAATGTATAAGGTAAATCCTCAATTAGTAGTCCAGCTTAATCTACAAAATGTAAGGAACAGCTGATTTTGGGGTGTTAACACTGATCTGTGCTTTGGACGATTCACATTTCTTTCTTTACCTTCATCTGAGACTGAGAGCATTGAATTGATCAATATTTAAACCGGTGTTATGTGACTATAATTAGTTGCCAGGACAAGCGCAGAGTTCCGATTTGAACTTGGGAGGATTTAAATGAAAGCGAAAGATCATAGTCAAGTCACGATATAGTAAAAACATTTATAGAACGGTGCTAATTAAACCATAAGCGAGAAGGTTCCACGAGATTTTATCAACAAATCTGGACCACTTGCGAGATGTCAAAGAGAAGTAATAAAATCTAAACAAGGGCATACAAATCTTAATTGACTAAATCACTATTTAACAGCCAAAAAAAAAAAAAATTTTAATTAACTTACTATTTCTTTGTCTTAATTTTTAATGTGCACAAATAATTATGAATAAAAATTTGTATGCACAAATAATTTTGAATAAAATTAAATCAGCTGTATTTTTTCCTAGAATTAAAAAAGATACAAAAATTTACTTGTTAACGTTTATACGATTTTTGATAAGTTTTCTCTAAAATTTCAATAACTCAACAAGGAGTGGCCGCACAGGAATTTCCATAGTATCATTTTCAAGGTTTCTAAATCCTCTATAAAATTGCCGATTTTTGAATGAAATATCGAGCAAGTTCGTTTACAGTTTCAAACAGCAGCATATTTTTTTGAGACACCTTTTGTTTTACTCAAAAATATCATAAAAAAACAAAATAAAGTAAAACGGATTCTAGTATCGGAAAGAAGACAAACTTTCCTTCAACTAGAAACAACAAATTTTTTTTTGAAAGGTGTTATTTCACCAAGATACAAGCATTCAAATCTGGGTATTTTTAGCATTGCCACACTGCGATTTAATAAATCGGATTTAGTGATTTTCTCCAGTTTAGCCGTAGTGTGTCAACCCTAGTTTTTGCTAAAGATCTACATTAAAACAATTAAGGTTTTAGTAAGATATTGTAAATTTTAATTATGTATATCATTTCGTTTGTTTCTTTACATAATCACAAGTTTACATTTTCACATGTTATTCATATACAGTCGTTGGTCAAGAAACTTGCGCACCTAGTGAAACCATATAAATATTTTTTTTAAAAGTCGATTACAGTGTTTAAATATAGAAAAAATGTTACCCAGTTTCACTGCGGTTGCACCAGATTTTTTTTTGTCGCTGATGTCATTTCCGCCCATTATACAAAATTTCCCTTCACCACTGTATGTAAGATACAAGTTTTAAACATAAGTACATACCTCAAAATATGACGAAATATCATGTAAACAAAACACAAAAAAAAAATACGATTTTTTTATACATATAAACGGAGTTTGTCCACGCCTAACGTATAATATGTTCATTATACGTTTGTTTCATCACTTATAATGATATCCATTATTCACTGCTAGTTTATGTAGTAGTCTCTTCTTTCATTATTCAATACTTTCAAGTAAATTATTTGATTTTTGAAATTTTATCTAGTAGTCTCTTGCCATTTTCATTATTATTAAACTGTGACGTCAAAATGTCGACGAAAATTATTTGAAGAGTATTTACAGGATTTGATTATAAAACATAATGATATTTGTCGGTCGTGGACAAAGTATCGTATTCTACTCGCATATAATGGCTGTTATTCACTCAGATGATTTACGACAATCGCCTATCGGCTCGTGTCGACAAACTTCATCTTCGTGAATAGCAGCTATCATTATATGCTCGTTGAATAATATACTATTTAATGGTTTACCCTTTCTGTATACAAAAATACTTTTAAATAAAAACTAACAAAACCAACATTAACATACCACAAGTCTAACTGTCACCATTTATTTTTCGCTTATACATGAAAGTATTGGTGATCGGATACACTATATAAATTATAGACAAAATAAAACAAACGAATTTTCGCACCAATACTTCCAAGTATAACCGATTTAATGTAAGAAGGCATCTGTGTACGTCATCACGGAATCAGGCTTGTAGTACATTAGTGTTGGTTTTGAACAAAACACTAAACTTAACAAACGAGTCGTACCCTGCTCACTATAAAAATACACATACTGATACGCCCAAGGGATCTGTTAAATGTCTGATATTAAGGCGCTGGATTAAATGTAGATACTTAAACAACAGCACGAAGATGAATTGCAAATCGCATAAAAAAAGTAGCAGCAAACTTAAAGAAGAACACAAAACAAAATGTAATTGTATTTAAAACATTGAATTGATGTAGCCACGGACAGTTTTCCACCAACAACTGCAAATGCGTACCCAACAATAAAAATTCGTTTTTTTGTGTTTTGTTTATGTTATATTTTGTCATATTTTGAGGTATGTTTAACCTTTAACCACTTTTATGCGCCGATGCGGCTATTTAGAATGTAAATATTAAATATTTTTTTTATTCTAAATATTACCAATCGAAGATTTTAAACTCTTCTACTGTAGATTTTCTGGTTTTTATTTGAAATAATTGAATTAAACGAGATTTGTTTGTCGGATTTTCTAAAATTACATGTAATAAAAATCATAACAGTGGTTGAGGGTTAAAATTTTTATCTCACGTACACTGTACAGTGGTGTTAAAGTGAAATTTTGTGTAAGCTTATCAAATTCTATATTTTCGAAGAAAAAAAACCAAATGGGCGGACAGGAATAATCTTATAGTGCCATAGCCAGAAAACTGGGCATATATTTTCAAAATTTAAACAGTGTAATCGACTTTTAAAAATAGTATTTATGGGGTTACAATTGATGCGCAAGTTTTTTGACCAAAGACTGTAGATTTCAATCTGGTACAATCAAATTTTAATTATTCAAAATGTAAAAAAGATAAAAACGAAATTAAATTCTTAATTTTTAGCTTTTATATCACTTAATAAAATTCACTTAAAAATTTATCAAAAGGTCTAATCTAATTCAAACAAAATAAAAGTTAATTTTTCCCACAAAAAAGATGTAAAGCATTACATATACAAAAATTGTTTCTTTTGGTTCCTGCTTTGCTTTTTGTAAATTATACAAGTATTTCAAAGAACAATTCTGAAAATAAAAGAATAAGAATTACATTATAACATACCGACTTATGATAATAATAATAATATACAGAGTCCTTGTTGAGCAGGTTTGAGTGGTGTCCCCCTTACAATAAAAAAAACGAAATTTATAATTCCCATGATAATGAGATGAACTTTTGTATTTTGCTTATGTAAACATCGAATTCTTTGTTATCCAACGAATAGTCGAATAATACTTACATAAATACGCAAGAAATGTTAGGAAAATAAAAGGGTGCTTGAAAGCTTTACACCCATTCTTCGAGATACTTGAACGTGTATGTATTTTTTAAGAAGGTTTTATCTTCTTACATTAATTTCATATTTTTCATCATCACTCACAATTATCGTTCATCATATTGTTACGACATATTTGCGAAAATGTTTGTGGGCGCCCTAACTGTAAAAAATGGAAATCCTTTATAAGATATGAACATGTGTATGTAAGTTGATAAAAGAAGCAACAATAATTAGGGTGTTGTTATTGTATGTTAGAAAATTAGATTTGTTTGTTTTTATACACACATAGGTAAAGAAGGTGTACACCATTTATTGTGTTATCAGCTTAAGTGAGAAAATTTGATTTATTATATAAATTAGCACGTTACATAGTTCTACTATAAATATGAGACTAAATATTATATCTTAAAATTACTTCGTAAACTTCAATTCAACATTATTACATCGAATAATTGCGTGAAAAATGTTCATACAATCATAATAACAATAAGAGTAGTAATAAAACTTTTATATTATTATTATTATGACTATTATTATTATTCCTCCTATATTATTTACCAAGATAGAGCTACTATGTAGCATGAACAGCAGAAAACTTAAATTGATTTGAACTTTCTTAATCAATGCTATTCTGTATTGTCTTCAATACCTATGTATGTATATAAATGGAAACAACGCGAAAATGACAACAACAACTAGTCTTATTTATAATATATACTGCTAAATATTAGAACGGATGACAAAATGTCGTAATGATAATAGTTTTACTTTAAAATTATGCTATGAAATTCTTTTTATTATTTTTTCGAGATTTAAGAAGTTTCCGTTTTCTTTTGTATTAAAAGTAGTAGTTAAACAAAAGTACACGATTTTCTAAGAAGGGGTGAATGAATTTTCCATAGATATTTCTATGTTTAATACAACAATTTGACGTGGGTTTGTTTATTTATCAATTGTTTACGATTCTATTAACCTTGGATGTTTAAAAAATTAACAAAAATTTAACGATTTAACTTTAGGTCTATTTGTTTATTGTATACAATTGTATAAAGATAAGTGAGGCTGCAAATTTTAAGACTATTGAAAATTTAGGTTAAGTTATGTTCATCATTATAAAGTCATAGTAAGAAAACTTTCAAGATAGTCGTTATATTTGAACATTTTTAATTTGGTGATATTGAGTTGGTAGTAATGTTAATAAAGCTTGCTTATGAAGAGTTTAACCATAGTATAAACACATAATAGTACTACCATCATACGAAAAAAATGTTTCACCGTTGAAGTTCCAGACGTCGCGTCGATCGCTAGTAAACACTTAGGATAAAACGCTAGTAGTCGCCTAAATATATGCAAGAGCAACCAATTAGTACAATAGAAACAAAACCACACAATATTTAATAGACATTTGTATTGGTTTTGTACACGTGTACATGTTTTATCCTACTCTAACATATTTCATATTATTGAAATACTGCGTAATACTGTGTATACAAAATACAGCAATACTACTAATTTAGATTAGCGAGCGAGGTAGTCGTCATTCACAATTTCGAAAAAAAAATCAACAAAACCGCAATACCAAAACCAACACAAATGTTTTATACAAGCCATATTATTTCCGTGACGCACGCATATTATTAAATCCTAAACCTACTATTTTCTATAAGTGTTAGTGATATTTTATACTGTTTTTGATACAAACCAAAACCAACACAAATGTCTTATACAAGCCATATTATTTCCTTGACGCACGCACATTATTAAATCCAAAACCTACTATTTACTGAAAGTGTTAGTGATATTTTATACTGTTTTTGATACAAACTACAATTTAAAAACAAAGTATGTAAAGATTATTATGACTGTATTATGACGCTAATACTTACAGAAATAGTAGGTTTAATTTGTGTTTGTATGGCAATAATATGGCTTGTATAAGACATTTGTGTTGGTTTTGTACAAACTAAAATTTAAAATCAAAGTATGTAAAGATTATACTGTATTATGACGCTAATACTTATAGAAATAGTAGGTTTTATTTTGTGTTTGTATGGCAATAATATGGCTTGTATAAGACATTTGTGTTGGTTTTGGCAATACGCATAGCAAAATAAAAATACATTCATAATGAAGGATGAATGAAACAATAATAAATTGCCAATGTCATTATTTATTTATTTATTTATTTACAAAATCTATTCTACAGTTAAAAAAACAACTTAATGAATAGTAACTACATAGTATAATATAATAATTAAAATTTGTATAACACGGAATATATGCCAAAAAATATTATAAAATCAAAAATTGCAACTACGCAATTCGTACCGAAAACAATTTCTCGATTTTTCAAAATGAAACAAATGATAATAATCATTAAAAATTCTGGCCATTGAAGCCGTCGGTTCGTTATAGCCATAATTAGTTTTATGAAATTCGATAAATAGAAATTCCCTTTGCCGTAAACTTCTACCCGGCACATAAATGTTCCAAGCAGAAATAAGATTAGGGCATCTTATACGATCGTTCAAAGAATCACCGACAAACATTGCCGACGCAATTTTTCGACGCTTCGCTAAAGTATCAATTCGAAGGCTTAGACAGCGACTGTCATACCCTGGAAGATTACGCACTTGCTGCCACATAGGCTGATTACGATCTGAAAGGTAACCAAGCTTTTTATAAATGTAAATGGTAAAACGTTTCTGGATTGATTCCAATCTTTTAATCTGTACCTCATGGTGAGGATACCAAACCACCGCCGCATATTCCAGGTGTGATCTAACTAGAGAAGTATATAAACTAACACATGAAAAAATATCAACAAACTCTTTTGTCATTCTAAAAATAAAACCCAACATAGAATTGGCTTTCAGTATTATTTTGTCTAGATGTAAAGCAAAAGTTAATTTCTGATAAAAGAATACACCTAAGTCAAGAATTGAAGTTACTCTACACAGTTCCTTACCTTCCAACTGATAATTAAAAACAATCGGATTGGATGTTCTATAGAACGACATGATGTTGCATTTATTAATATTGATCAACAATTTATTTGTAGAGCACCAACGAGATAATGAATTAATTTCTGATTGAAATACTTCTGCGTCATTAGAAGATTGAATATGTTTGAAAATCTTCAAATCGTCGGCAAATAATAAGCAGTTACAAAATTTAAAAATATTCGGAATGTCATTCACAAATAAAAGAAAAATGATTGGGCCCAAATGTGATCCCTGCGGAACCCCAGAATGGCAATATATATAATCAGATTTGACTTGATTCAATAAAACATATTGTCTTCTTCCCACCAGATAAGAACCAATCCATTTTAAAAAATTAGGGGCGACACCAAATTCTGAGAGCTTTTTTATAATGATTCTATGGTCAATTGAATCAAAGGCTTTAGCAAAATCAAAGTAAATCGCATCAACCTGGGCGGCTTGTGACTCAAGTGATTCAATAGCGAATTTAGAAAATTGTAAGAGATTGGTAGTCGTAGATTTTCCACTGGTGAAACCGTGCTGAAAATCCGAGATAATTTCTTTTGTATGAAATGACAGATGTTTTGTCACAATTAGCTCGAAAAGTTTTGGGATCGATGACAGAATCGAAATTCCACGATAATTAGATACATCAGAGCGGTCCCCCTTTTTGTAAATTGGAACGATATGTGACACTTTCCAAGCGGTTGGAAAATAACCGTTAACTAACGATTGGTTAAAAATAAAACATAACGGAGTTGCAATATACGATGCAAAACATTTAAGTATTGACGAGGGAATACCATCAGGCCCACATCCGTCATTAAAATCCAAAAGGGAACTACATATATCATCTTCAGTTATAGATAAACAAGGAATATTAAATTGACAATTACTGACAATAGGGTCATTACATTACTGTAAAAACCGGTTTTGAAGATTATTTTTGACTGCATTATGTGTTAATTGGATGAGAAAAATGTAAGATATAGTTTAAGTGCCATATAAAATCAATGCTTTTTTTTATTCAGCGGTTCAATCGGTTTATTAGCCTAATTGGCGATTGGCATGTCTCTGATTTTTGATTGTCCCTTAGGTTCAAATGTAGAAAGTTTAAATATCCATAGCAGTTTAATAGCATTTTCGAATAAAATTCAGGCCGATTAGGAATGAACTTGGTTATTTATTAACCGATTATGATGAAACTAGAAGAAAAATCCCGTAATACGGGCATAAATATTACTTCTTTAATTTCCACTAATGTAAATTTGGACATTTTGGCTTAAATATTTATGAACTAAAATTCACTCGAATTGAATAATATTATTCGGTAAATTGCATCAGAACCATCTTGAAGTGAATAGAGCCGGCATGTGAAAAATTAACTTAATATAAGGGATATAGAAACACTAAAAATTCATTTATTTTCATAGTGTTTATATGAAAAAACGTGATTTCGATTGACGATAAAATATGAATTAAAAGTTAAACCCAGTTAAATAATTTTTTAAGAAATCGCTAACAAACAACTCAATGTCTTACTCATTTAAAACACAGATTCTCAAATTTCCATATTTTCCAGCAATAATCAAAAGAAAATAAGGGAAATTAAATTAAAAAACATTCTACAACAACAACAATGTGTATTAAAAAGAGAAAATTCAGTTTAATGACGACATCATATCTCCACATCTAAAACTAATGGTAAGAAAAAAGACAACACGCCTCCGCTCAACAATTAAACTAAAATAAATCAGAAAGAGCAAACAGAAAAAAATAAATCAATAAAATGAGTGCGAAGAAAACAAAAAATCAAAACAATCTAGCATGCTTTGCAAATTCAAAATAACTATAGAAACATATTCGAATTCAAATTTGAATGGAGGCAATGAAAGAGATGATTATGTATTTTTTTATAAACGAGTTATGTTGATGACGTTGTATATTACAAAAACAACAATATTTCAAATTTCAAAAGTACCTTATTTTTCATGACGATTTTCACTTAGAAATAAACATTTTCAAGACTCAATTTTTCAATCAAATAATATTAGATGTTTCATGAACATTTTCATATAAAAACAAAACAAAGCTCACATTTCTAATAAACTAAAACTGTAAATGAAAATAACCGTTTCCCCATATAGTTTCATAGTAAGGGAAAAATTGTTTGTACCTTATTTTAAGCTTAGTAAAAAATACAGTCGATACTGGAGGCTCTTATTTATACAGTAGGCTCTGATTGCATCCTCAATCCTCGGGTTGCATCCTCGGGTGCAACCCGTGCTGAAACGGGGTTGTGACAAAACTGACCCTTCGAGCTACCGGCCAATATCAATTGTGTCAGCCGTCGCTAAGGTCTTTGAGAAATGCGTCAATCAACATATAGTTAGATATCTTGAAATTAGCAAACTAATTTCGGATAGACAATACGGCTTTCGTGAAAGCCGATCCACGACCGATCTCCTGACGTATGTCACGAACAAATGGAATCTCGCCCTAGAACACCACGGAGAGGCCTTTGCAATCGCCTTGGATATATCCAAGGCTTTTGATAAGGTATGGCATGAGAATCTTATTTGTAAACTTGTGGCATACGGGCTGGACTCGATGACCACCAGGTGGATTAAAAGCTATCTCAATGACCGAAAAATCAGCGTCGTGCTTAATGGGAGATCATCATCGACGCACTCCCCAAATGCCGGAGTCCCTCAGGGATCACCTTTGTCACCGACCCTGTTTTTGCTATACATCAACGATTTGCTGGATAGCACTGTAAACCCTATCCATAGCTTTGCGGATGATGCCACATTGCATTCTTCTATTTCATTCGAGGCGGAGCCTAGCATTACAGATCTAAATAATAAACGGTCAGAAGTCGTAACGTCCCTTAATTCCGATTTAAGTACAATATTTGAGTGGGGTAATAACAACTTAGTACAATTTAACGAGAAAAAGACACAAATATGCACATTCTCACGTAAAAAAAGTCGCAACGACTACCCATTTGTGGTAAAAAACCATATCCTTGTGGGTTGCGACTCAATTCGACTGCTTGGTGTTCAAATAAGTAACAAACTCAAATGGAATGAACACATTGTTGCATTGGCTAAATCAGCTTCAAAAAAACTCGGGTTCCTGAATCGATGCAGAAGGTTTTTCAAATCGCATCAAGTTCTCCAGATATATAAAACCTTCATCCGACCATGTATAGAGTATTGCTGTCAAGTTTGGGGAGGTGCGTCTGGTACCACCCTCCACTTATTGGACAGGGTTCAACGCCGCGCTATCAGAATAATACGGAATCCCAGACTTACTCAAGAACTAGACAGCTTACAGCATCGCAGAGATGTTGCAGAACTCTGCGTATTCTACAGATGCTTACATGGTAAATGTTCTGCAGAACTATCGGAGAAAATACCACCATTCGTTACAACAACAAGAGTAACAAGAGGAACAACCAATGCACATAGGTTTACGGTGAAGCTCCCGAAACCTCGAACTGAAGAAATCAAGCGCGAATTTATATACCGAACATCAAAAAAGTGGAATTCGCTAATACATTTCCGAAGGAATATAAAATGAATAAATTTAAGGTAGCTATTAATCTTTACTTGCAGGATCGCGCATTGGGTGCGGAAGCTCTGACAGTTACAAGGAGCTAGGACCGTTAATAAGTCCGCTCTGCACCCAATTAAAAAATTTATAAAAAAAAAAAAAAATATGTTTAGAATTAATGATTGAAAAATCGTAGAACAAAATCTCTCTACATTTTCAGGTAGGATGAGAAAAGAAAACCACCATTTTTCACTACTTATACAATCAAACAATAAAATGTTTCTGTATACAGAAAAAAATTAAAAAAAATCTGCTGTGATTTTTGTGCAAACACTGCACTTTAAGATGACAATCGCCGTATATAATGTAATAATTGGGCATATGCCGCACGATGGAATATGGGAAATTAGGAAGGAATATGAAAATTTCTTAACAGATTATGATGAAATTCGGCATGTACGACGAAAATGAGATTCTAAGATGAGTTTTAGATGAAGTTCTGGAATATGGCCAATTTGGAAGGAACTTGACCGTTTCCTAACCTATTATGATGAAATTCAGCATGCACGATGGAAACGGGATTCTAAAATGTTTTTACATACAGTTTTGGACAATGGCCATTTAGGAAGGAACATGGTGATTTTAGTTTCTGGTGTATTTCCAAGTAAAATGAAAACTGGCATTCTTATTCCTTTATTCAAAAAAAGTTCTCGTTTTAGTGTTTCAAATTATCGACCAATTTCCTAACTTTCTAGTTTTCAAAAATATTTTATAAATATAATCACGAATTATAGCATTTCTTTAAAAAATATTCTTTTTAGCAACAGACAGTAACAGTACGGATATCAGTATAATATTGGAACAGAGGATGCGCTTATAGATTTTTTGCACCCTATTTAAGATGGTTTGAATAGTGGTAAGAAGGTTACTGGGTTGTTTTTGGATATTACAAAGACTTTTGATACCGTATCATACAAAGCATTACTGTTAAAGTTGAAGCACGCTGGGTTTGGAGGTACTCCATATGCCCTGCTTGAGTCATGTTTATCTGACCGCACTCGGTGTGTTCAGGTTCACGACGTATTTAGTGACTATTTAACAATTGATAGCGGAGTACCACAAGTATTCAAAAATCAGCTGTAAGAAGTATTAATTTTAAAAATTCGCGTCACTATAGTTTCGAATTATTCAGAATATCTCATATTTTGAATTTGCGAAATCTGTATACACATTTATAAAATTTTAAAATTGTTTACAAAAGAGGCGGTTACACAAAAAAGAAAATAATTAAAAATGTAACTCTACTTAACAGTGGGCCGTGTCACGTGCCTTTTACAAAGAATGAGGCTTGTATAGAAGATTTTTTTCGTTTATTGGTCCTTATTTATATTTAGTTCACTTTTTTAAGCTTTATGTTATAATAAAATAATTTTATTTGGTTTTTTGCTTCATATTTCATTTTTTATTAATTATTTAATAAAAACCCAACGTTTCGACGGTACATTCTGTCATTCTCAGGGGCACAATTTTTTAAACTGTGAAAGTGTTTTTGATTGAATCGCCAACCATAGAGTTCTAGATGAAATTCTGGAATATGGCCTATTAAGAAGGAACTTGACCGTTTCTTAACCGATTATGATGAAATTCAGCATACACGATGGAAATGGTATTCGAAAATGATTTTTACTCAAAGTTCTGGAAACTGGCTATAAGGAAATTGGCCGTATTCCAGAACTTCACCTAATCAGTAAAGAAACGGCTAAGTTCCTTATCCTGATCGGTTGTATTCCAGGTTTTCATATGAAACTCACCTGTAACACAATCCCCCACAAGAGGGATTGTGTTAAACAGAACATAGCAATAGAGGTCTGGTTGCGGTATTGCACTGGCTGAAGCTCGCCGCTAGGCGTGGGGGTTACCAGACATATTACTATGCTTGAAAACCGCATAGAGATAAAACGAAGGGGACTAGAAAATTATTCCACTTTGCCACGACCACAGTGGTAGATAATCATAAATGGGAGCGTTCGACAAGGACGCCGGTGCCTCTCCGGCGACCTTGTTCAAGGCCTAGGTCAGCATAAGGCCGCCCATCCTCACGCGATCACAGAAAAACCTTAACGACACATCACTAAAAACAAGAAAACATAAGGAAAAAATCTGTAATTACGCATGAAAATCAAATCGGGAAAAACGGAAAAAATGCAATGAAAAAAATTTGAAATAAAAAAACGTTATCAAAGAAATCAGAAAAAAAACGTTGTGCGAATCGATTTTTGGGGATGTGCGCATATGACGCCACCCGAAACATGAAATCCGCAAAAAAATTATATATATGTAATTTAAATAAAAATATAATAATGAAAACACCGCGAACCGTCAAGTTAGGCTCACAAGATAATAATTAAGAAAAAAAAACCACGCGGTGTACCAGTGTGCTTGTATATTTTTCACAGTACACCTTACCTGAACACAAACAAATTTGGCCCGTCCGACCACAAAAATTCAGCGCCGACGCAGGAACTCATGCTGGATCCCTCGCTCGAACCCCACTCTGTTAGGCAGAGTTGCTGCCACAAACCCAATTAACAAATCGGCAAATATAGCCTAAGCGAAAAATCGCCACAAATTAATATTTGGTGCGACACCGTATACCATAGAATAATTGCAAAATTAGTACGGCCCCAATTTTTTTAACATCAATCGCACCCTTTAATTAGGCCAACGTTGTACAGAATAACTGATTTGTACCAAAAAAAATATATATTGCATTTTCTTTTTTTTTCTTTTTATTTATTTTTTATTATTTTTTATTGATACATTTGGTCCACCATTTTTTTTTTTCACGTTTAAAAATTAACAACAACAAATCAGTTTCAAGTATGTTTATGATTTATTTATTTTATATATTTTTTTTTTATATAAACTATTACTCAGCCACTCGCATTACATACAAAAAAAAAAAATATAGCGAGATAGTTAACACCAATTATGGCCACTGTCTTTTAATTTATCCACATTAATGAAATTACAATCTATTACATAAGAATAACGTTTATAATATGGTTATGTATGTATCTATATAATACAGAAATTAAGGCTTTATAAAACTTTTTTTTTTTTATGCCCACAAATTATTATCAATCATAGGATGATTAGCCATAAAACTTCACTTTTATATTTATATAAAAAAAAAAACATCTCCAAACGAGACAACACAAATTAATTAATTCCACGTTTGATCAAAACTACCAAACTTGACCCGTTTTAATTTTCATAAAAAAAAACTCTCGACTCTCGTTATTGAAATTCAAAACTAAACTATCAAAAAAAACATCCGACGCGTAAAAAAAAAATAAATTTTCCCCCACCCAAAAATTATTTACTAAAGAAAAAACCCGACCGATTGATTTCGGATGACGTACACATACGACATCGACATCACCCAAAATCGATTCGCACACACCAACACTAATTAATTTAATCACTGGAACATTCCATTTACATGGAAAATCCACGCGCTAACCAAAACAATACAGACGAAGCAACACACCAACCACTACACGTCATTACATACCATCAAACAAAAAAATGATAACACGAATCGAGTAACCGACCAAAATACGGAGAAGTATAAAATGCTAAATGGTACACTCTACCAAAAAAAAAATATTTTCTATTACAAATTAAGCCAAAGAAAGAATGACGTGTAGTGGAAGAGATTTTTGCAGCGCAGTGGATAAACATGCAACCTTGTTGGGATTTTCAACCGTAATTACAGATTTAGCTTAAATAGATCATAACAACCACAAGCGGTTGTTACACACCTTAGAATCCAATTTCCATTATGCATCCTGAATTTCATCATAATCGTTTAAGAAATCACCAAGTTCCTTCCTAATTGGCCATTTTCCAGAACTTCAACTAAAACTCATCTTAGAGCCCCATTTCCGTCGTGCATGCCGAATTTCACCATAATATGTTAAGAACTGTTCATGTTCCTTCCTAATAAGCCATTTTCCAGAACTTTACCTATGCAAAATTATTTTATAATCCCATTTCTATAGTGCAGGCTGAATTTGATAATAACCGGTTAAGAAATGCCTAAGTTCCTTCGTAATTCGCCATATTCCAGAAATCATATAAAACCAGTTTCAGAATCCCATTTCCATCTTGCATCCTGAATTTCATCATAATTGGTTAAGTAATAACCAAGTTCATTCCTAATCGGCCTGAATTTGACTTGAAAATGCTATTGATGGATAAACTTGTATACGGGATATTTAAACTGTCTACATTCAGGTGTAAGGGCAATCGGAAATCAGAGTTGGACAATCCCTAATTAGTAATCTATTATTCCTGTGCCGTTTTGTAGTTAAACCAGTATATATGTATAAAAAAATCGAAAACCAAGAAATCCCGGTCATACTTTTGATACAGAAATCGAGATCCCAGAATTTCACTTGAGAATTCCTCAATTTCCTATGCGGATTTTATTTAAAGACAACTAACACTAAATAAGCTGAAAACCGAGAAATCCCGGAATTTCCCGGTCATTCTTCTGGGACCAGTATCCTGTGTTCTTTGCATGAATTTTCCTCTCGTAGGTATATTTATACATAGGTCAGAAACGAGGAAAAGTACGATATTATGAAGAATACTCATCTTTCAAACTGAATTGAACTTGATGCAAAAATATTTGTGATTCATAATGTTGATGCATATTGCAACTATTTGTGGAATCCCGAAAAATTTTAAAATATTTTTGACTAAATAGAAATTTAGTCATTCATATTTTGTAGATTTAATTCGAATTTAAAAATTGAATATTATCGCATTTAATTCGTTTTGAAAATGAATTAAGTTCTCAAGGAATAAATTCGTATTAATCTGCAAATTTAACTACAATACTGTTTATTTGATTCGCTGGTTTAAGAATTATACCGATTTTACGAAAAAGTGTTTGCCATTTTTTGCGAAATTCGCCCGGACTGTAGTGTTAATTAATTTTACAAATTATACCTTCACGAAGGGCAATCGATTTAATACTTAATTATACTTAATGTCGCGGAATTAATTCATAATTCAAATGATTTACCTAACTTCTCGGTGGAATTGTCGCAAAATTAATTAATTTTTTTCGGCGGAATTAACAACAAAAAATACAATGTCAAATACAGGATATTGTCCCACTTGGATTGTGTCCTATTTGGTTTCCGCTTTTTGATTTTTAAAATGATTTGAATGTTGTACCTTTTTTTTTTAACTAATGTACAAGTCTATTTATATAGATTTTAATTCGAAAGTATGTATGTTTTGCTTTCCATTTTAATAACAATTAATCCAAAAAATTTAAATAAGATATGTATTTGTATTTATATAACTATGTGTGTACATTATAATGCGAAATACAAGAATAATAAAACAATGCATTTGATCAACGCAACGAAAAAAAATTTCCTTGTAGAAAAATACTGTCGGGTGTAGATACCATACGTCCACACGTCCAAATCTCACATTTCAATGTTTTCAAGTTTCATGCTTATAATAAACGAATTAAAAAAAATTAAAGTATAATTTTTGAATCATATTTCTTTTTTTTAAATCTGGGCGTGAGCAGATTTGGGTTTTGTATTTTTTTTATTAATATTTTGTGCTATTTCATGAACGTTACTTAAAAATACGTTATTACGTTATTTTTAAAATTATTAATTTGAAAATACAAAAGATTAATATGTATACCATTTGGAAGTAGACCTCTATCACCAATGTGAATAATCGTCGGTAAATTAAATTTATGTTTTTGAATTTCACAATTTATCTAAAATAAGTAAAGCAACGTTCATGAAAAGTAAAGTAACGTTCATGACGATAAAAGTCCAAAATAATTTAAAAAAATACATTTTCATAAATTTCTGTATTATGATCAATAAGTAAACTTATACTCTTTAAAAATTATCTGTGTAATATTTAGAAAAAAAATCGAATTCATTAAAAAAATCCTTGGGGACAAAAACATGTGAGATTTAAATGCAAATGCCCCATGTACATATTGTATTTCGATGAACCAATTTTTTTGTTGCTTCCAAAAGTAGCTTCTAACATGTTAACAGCCATCATTTAAAAGCATTTTTAATGTAACGTGCAAAATCAATAAATTGCATTCATTCTGTTAACAAAACGAAACAGAGAAACCGAATTTGAATAAAAATGTTTAACCAAAAATCAAGATATACAGAAAAAAGAGGTAGTATATTCCCGTGTTTCATTTTCGTCTTTCTTTGCGCATCACGTCACGTGAAGACAAAAAAGCAGACATTTATATGATGTTTGGCGGTTTTTTGATTAATTTTTTAAATAAATCAAGAATAATCGTAATTTTTTTTAACAAACCGTATTTACAATTGATAATGATAGTTTACCGAGACCGTTTTTATGCTTTATATTCTTTTTGTGGTCCAAATATTTGAGAAATAATTCTTTCGAGTGTATAATGTCTAAGATAAATGGAAAAAAAGGTAAACAAAATTATGAATACATAACATAAAACAATTAAATTATTAAATGTTTTTGGTCATTTGAAGTTTGAACTAATGAAAACTAGGTACCAATTATTAAAATTTTTTTTTTTACGATATACTCAAATTTTTGCCATCTATTTTCGTTTGGCTTCAAATTATTGGTATCCACGTACCTATTCAAATACATATTATGTCCGTTGAATATGGATGGCTAAATATAAATGGAAAAATATATTAAATAAAAATTCAGTTCACAAATTATTAAACGTCCAGTTAATAGAAAATATAAATTTGAAAAAAAGAAAATTAAATAAAACTGTAAATTAAAATTAAATCTCTGGCTTATTTCATTTATTGTCTTATGGTTTTCGCTACAACTAAATCAAAACACCCATTCACTGTTTAGTGTTCTGTATGTGTTCTTTTCAGAAGTACAATTGATAGTTTTGTTGCAATAAGAATTATTCAAATTTAGTATATTTAAAATCGAACACTCCCAAATTTTTGAATTAAATAATTAAAATCAAATCGTTCTCTGCATTTAACAAAAAAATTATACTCATAAATTCCAAACCTTTTTATGCAATGTGCTCAAACAGTCTGCTCTAGACACGAATATTAAACATGCCTCTTTTCACGATTTAATTACGAAAGTATTGTGGTGTATAGCTAAAATCAAAATTGAAATGTTTAATTTTAACATAAAGTCGAAAAACAATTAATGGCAAGAATAAAAAAAAATCATTTATTTTCCATTTATTTAAAAAATTAATAAAAATATCACGAAACTCCATATAAATATCAGCATTTTTGTCTTCACGTTACGTCAAATTGTGGAAAAAGGATAGCAACAGCATAGCATGCGCAATATTATACATTATTTTCTGTATATCTTGACCAAAAATAATATTAAAACCGGTTTTCTTTACAACAAAATAATGGCTGTGAAAATATTTTTATTTTTCATTCTTTCATTATGGATGGATTTGTTTTGTTCATTGATAAAACTATTACGATTTTATTCTTTTTTTTTTTTTAGAATAATCCGCGAACAAAGGAAAGAAATATGATTTTTGCGTTGGTTGAACGAAAAAGAAAATTTCGACGCAACTATACTCAAAATAATATCTCGCTGAAAATTCCTATCCTTTCATTCCCGAGTAAATACAACAACAAATTCATTTTTTGTTATTGTTTTACTCGAGAATGAAGGAATAGGAATTTTCAACGAGATATTATTTTAACTATACTTTGATTGTAGTTTAATAGATAGAAAAAATAGATGACATTTAGGCGATTTTGACTATAAGTTAGGCGAATTTGAAAATAATTGTTGAAAAATTAAAAACGATATCGGTATCGCCATCTAACACTTCACCGGTGAAGCTACGGTGGTAGTACTATATGTGTTTATACTATGGTTTAACAGAGCCAAAATAGAACTGAATTATTTTAGAATGCATATTTGATATTCAATTTTAAAATTCTCAATTTCTCAAAAAGGTACTTTCTAGTTTTATGTGTTCTAGTTTTATTAAGACTTTCAGATTGTTTTAAAATAAGAAACCAAAGAAAAAGTCCAGAAAATGATTTGTCAGCCGAGGGAAAAGGCAACATTTAATCTTATTTCAAAGGGCGGCTTTCTTTATTTCTTCTTAACCTGCAATCCCCTATAAATATAATCAATAATTTTAAAAAATCTGTGAATCAAAAATAGTGCAGAATCAAAATAATAACACGATATAGATACATAGACTACAAAGAAAATTGCCAGTAAGGCTGGCAGCACACCAGATTAGTCAAAACGTTTTTTCTTGTCTTAAACATAAATACAAAAAAATTGTTTCTTAAAATATAGAATGGCAAACATTATATTGTGCTGTATGGGTCCAAATACACCTACACAATAGGCATTTTGGGAAATAGACCAAAGTAACCTCAGAGTAAGTTTTAATTTATATTATGTTGGTAACAAAGTTACTCAATTTACCTTTCACATACAAAAAAGTACTTAAGAAAGAATTTCGAGTGCGTTTATTTCATTAAGTTACTTTTTTCATTACTGAAGTTACTTTGATCGTTGGTAAATAGATGGGTAAGTTAAAGTGCTTTTCATACCGGCTGCGTTGACTTGGGACTTTAAAAAATTTACTTTTTATTTTTAATAATTATCACTTAAAAATAATTTATTTTATAACAGTTTTAAAATATTTCTATAAAAAGTGACACTATTAATCAAATAAAACTAAATAACAAAACTTTAAAGTTACAAAGCGACTTTACATTTATAAAGTCCAAAGTCAACGCAGCCGGTATGAAAAGCACTTTAATGTTTGTAACTTACGTACGTAAACGGCACAAATTAATGAGCAACAAATAAAAATTTCTGGGCATAATAAAATTAATTTTTTGGAACTAAATATAATAATTTGGCAACATTTATAATACATATTTTGACACTATAGGAATGGAACACAAAAAATTATTTTTGGGCATCGAAATAAACATTTTGAGCGACAAAAATAAGAAGCTGACAAAAAATATTATTTGAAATTAGTTTTAAAATATTCTGGAAAATGCAGATTTATTTTTAAAAATGAATCGGAAGCCTTGCAGGCACAGATCAAATATAATGTATCAATTAAATTTAATTTATTTTACTTTTCCCACTATAACGAAGTTATATTGGGTAAGTATTGTAATCGCGAAAAAAATTTTGTTCCAGATTTTCACATTTCTCGACGAATTAGGTTACCAGAACCCCGAAACACCGATCAGAAAAATGTCGTGTTCGTCCTTTCGTTCTTCCGTCCGTCCGGCCTTCCAGTCGCACATTTTTATTATTTTTGTTTTGCCTTCCATTCTCACAAATATTGATAGTTTTGGTCGAAATTTTGTACAAAGATAGATTTTAGTAATAAGCAGTTTGTGTTAACTTTTAGTCCATTCGAGTATAGAATGGAGGGGGTTGCAGTGGAAGAGAAAACTGCCAAACAGATTTTCTCAAAAACGGGACCGACGATTTTTTTGTTATGTTGATGATAAATTTGACAATTCATCATCTACTTGTACACAAAATTTGAAGTCGATTGAAGCATTGTGTGGGGGTTATTTTAACAAAAAGGAGTAATATAAATTTGCTTATCTATTTACCGAAGTAATGTCAAATTTTCCGAAGTAATATTTTTCTACAGTTAATACACCTTGAAAATTCTAACAATTGTTCCCTATGTGGCTTTAAGATAAAATTATTAGATTACCGTGTAATATGAAATTTAACTTTCTAAATTCATCTAAAATACTTTGCTGGTGGCAAAAACTATCATCAACATTTAAAAATAATTATATCTAGTGAGCTTTTAAATATAGCAAGATATTCTCGTTTCTATGACATTGCCATTTCTGACATTTACATTTCTGTGACGTTTTATTGACATTTTATGACATTTTAATGATGGAAATATCAACGACATGTTGATCGATACATTAGTTAATTGTGATTTTGTGAATAAAATCACCCTTAAAGGTATTATTTCTGGGTAATAAATTCTCTTGGTATTCAACGTCGTATATACAACTCCTAAAAGCAAATTACTATGGAAGGCTTTAAAATAATATCGCGCCACTAGGGTAGCGCAGGTTTAGGAGAGCTGGAAGAGCTATATGACAAGGATGTGGGATTCGGTAAAAATGATAATTAACGTTAATTCTGATTTTGTGTTGTTTGTGTTTTATTATTTGGTATTTTCGAATGGTACACAGCGATGCCCCGTCCAGACTGAAACACAGAGTAAAGAATTATATCGGCAAATTCTCACGTTGCTTTCATAATATTGTAATCTGAACAAACAGCACCAATTTCCAGAAAATAAATTGTTGAGCATTGTGGATACTTTCTGAATGGAGTAAATTAAATTCTTAAGGACTTTCAATGGTATACTAGAGATGGATGTAATTGTTAAAGGTAGAAGATGAAAAATGGCGAATAAGACTTTGATTGCTGATCAACACGCGTCAGTTCTAAATAATCTAACATTATTTGTGGATCTGTGATTTGGCGTTATGAGAGTAGAAGATTTAAATTGTCGTGGTCAATTGTGATATTGGGGAAGAGCTCTCCAAATTTAAGAAAAGCCGTGACATATTGTGGTAGCCCAAAATAACGCCTGCTCAAAATAACGGAAAATGTTTGTAAAATATAAATGGTTGGTTTGGTGTTCTTTAACGATGCTTTCTGGGAAAAGTGTCGTCCGAGAGTCGGATAGACCCAATATTTTTTTTTTTTTTTACTAATATTTTTTTCTGTTCTATATTTGTTGTGTAAATATAGATTTGTTGCCAATTTATTAATTTTGATGCCAAAGTTTTGCTCCAGAGTATTTAAGGGCCAAAGGGCAAAAGTGGTATCTCAGTTTAAAATATTTAAGGGAAAATGACGATTTTGTAAAAATCAAATTTGCATCACTATAAATTTACTTTTATAAAAAATTAACCAATAATTATTTGATATTTATATTTCCTGTTTTACCTGTTAAACACGTTTGGTGGATGTCTTAAGGGAATTAGGGATTTATTGATGTACGGCTACTAATAAGCTTACTTGATTATAGTTACACCGTATTTGCTTAGTTCTTTGTTTCAAAATTGAGATATATAATTTTTTGTTAGTCCTTTTTCGTTATGTTTCAAGGTTTACACCGCTTTTCTGAGAAGATTTCTCTTGCTTCGAACTATCCAAAGCTGTAAAAAACAAGCAAAAAAATGGTTTTGTTTTTAGATACCGCTTTTTGGCTAAGCACGGCAGTATAGCAAATATTTATGTATATAAATAATTTTAACCTCTGGGGCTAGCCATTGGAGATATACTCAACACTCATGAACTTAATTATGATAGAAAAGTTACTAGATGATTTATATTAAGTCAGTTGTAATATGGAATAAATAAAAAAATGATTTAAATCATTCCCACTCTGGCTAGGAGGTAAGTTGTTGTTGTGATGCAGGTATGGGTTGGGTGGTTGCCTCACTTGGAGCGATTGCTCGGGGGGAAGTGACATTTCTGAAGGGAGAGAGGTGGCGTGAAATATGTGATCTAGGATTTTTTGGGTTGGGCTTAAGTGGAATTTTGGTGTTTGTGGGAGCGTTTTTCAGAACATGAGTGTCGTGTGTGTTTGGAAGATGGGTTTGGCTGAGTAGATGCTTTCCCGTTTTTAGTATTTTTTTTGAGAAAGATGGTTGGATGGAGGTTTGATGGTTGTGGCTATGTGGGTGATTTTAGGGGGACGGTGTTGATTGCATTGCGATGTTAGAACTGCACTCCAAGCGAGGGAGTGTTGTGAATAAAGAGACCGGTAGGATGAGTAGAGTTGTATGGATGGAGATGAGGTCCGTGAGTTCAAAAAATATTTTCTAAAGTTTCGTTCGTTCAACTACATTTTGAGAGTAACGTGGGAATAATCCTTGGCAGATAATCCTTGACTCAGTACTTTAATCTGCAGCATTATTGAAGACCAGACCTGTCCTAAATAGAGTAAACTTCGATAAAAAAAATATCCAGCTGGACAACGCGGTAATTATTCATGTGGCCAGGTCCACAATTTCTATCACTCTGGAGTGCAATAGTTATTCCATCTTCAACCACATTGGGAACTGACTTTTTTTGTAATCGAATTTTTATTGCTCTCTATTTATTCGTAAAAATTTTCAAAAATTTGGCTTTGACAAATCTATTGTAGTGTAGACAATTCGAGAAATACAAGAAAAACATTTCTTCGAAATGTTTTATATTACCCTGAAGAACAGTTTGACCTAATTTGTCTACTGTTTTTGTTAAAGTCACCCCCAAGGAATGTTGCAATTGATTTCAATTTTTGTTAACAGACAGATGCTGGATTGTCAAATTTTTATCAACTATTATCGGTATGATTGAGCATTTCTATTTGTTTTTAATTTTATGAATGATACTCAATTTCCTCTTTTAACCCTTTCGTGTCCACAAGAATAAAAAAAATTAGTTTATCTAAAATCCAACTCACACAAATGTGTTGGTAAATCGAAATGTCAGAAAACGTGTTTTCTGTATAAAATTGCATAGTAACAATAGCCCAACTTACACAATTGTGTGACGGTTCATTAGTATTAACTCTTAAACTTTAATCATGAACCGACCACCACAAATGGGTAAGTATGAACAACGTTTATTCAAATGATTAATGCTCAATTCGTGACACAAATATGTCAGTTGGCTTTTATTTATGAAACTTTTGTTTCGTGCCAATTCGTTTAAAGTACATACACAAATGTGTAAGTTGGGCTTCAATTTCATCTACAAATAACTTTTGACATCTCACACTAGAGCAATCAAAATTTACCTACACATTTGTGTGGGCAGGACACGAAAGGGTTTTAAAGGGATGTGAAATGCCGTTACGGCTTAACCGAACACCATGTGAATACTAATTATATAAATGTTTTTTTTAATCTCATACTAATTTATGTTCCTTAAAACTGCCATTAACATAACTTTGAAAGCCTACATACATATTTACATAATAATTTCTTTTATATATTTTCAGACACATTGGCATTCATTTTTTGTAATGTCCGATATAAAAGCAACAATTGTATTGAGCGGAAATGAGGGTGCTCCGTTGCACACATTTCCAATGCGGCCAACAATATTACAGATATCATCGAACGATCAAAATATTTTTCGGTGAGTATTATACGTTTTGTACGTATGTATAATTATAATTGTAGTATATATGTAGCATGTTTGTGATTTATCATTCTTATTTTATTGTCACTCATGCTTCTTATTATGTAAGCCAATAATCGAAACAACAACAATATTAGATTTACAGTATTTTCTTCCAACTCTATATTTTTTTAATACTACCAATTGTTCTGACGTCTACAGAGAAATAACTATAATATAATCTTTATAAAATTGATAAGAGTATATACATATACATATATCTAGCAATAATAATCATAATAATGGAACAAGATTTATACAAAATGAAAACGAGGTGAAGCTACATTCTATAGGTATACGTTTATACATTACATAATATTTTTATTTTATTTTTTTTATTTAAGAATATAAGAGAAAAACCAATATTGGAAAATCTAGGAGCTAGGGAGAAAAATATTTAAACTTTCCTATAACCTAATTTTCGTCTTCAATTCTTTCCGATTTACGTTTATTGTCTTCGTCTTCGTTTACTTAGAGTTTTGCGAAATATCCAAGTAAATAATACTACACATACCTACTTATATAGTCAATAATATAAAAGTATCAACACCAACAGTATCGATGTAAGTTAATAGGTGCACAGAAATATTCGAATTTATTCGTTCGTTAACACTGTTATATTTTTGTGAAGTTAAGAATTAAGGAAAAAAAAAATTTATAGGATCCATTCTTAAGTGAATGAATTATTTCTGTGTCCCTTATTTCACTTAATATTTAAGCATACAACTGAGGATGGTAGCATGCTCCTGCCGAAATCGATATTGTCAAAATAAAAACAAGGAAAACATTTTCTCACTTAAGGAAGAAAAATAAAATAAATAAAATTTTTAAAAATTTTTTTAAAAATTTTGTTATATGTAGACAAAAAAAATATTTCAATTTTATTGATCAATGTAAGTCTAGGTACTTATAGTTTTTAAAGTGGCAATCTAAATATGTTTAATATTTTCTTATATAAAATGTATATTTAAAAAAAAAAATAATATTTTGTAATGTAATAATCTTAAGGCTTATAGAGACAAAACTCATGATCGCTTCCGCGTGGTAGCAACCCCTTTTAACTACTGCTCTACATGCGATAACAAACTAATAAGAGTACAACATACAAGTTTGAGAAGAATTTGTTAGTATGTATATATTTCAAATAGTACAAGTATGTGGGTATTTAGATTTTTTTAAGATACACTCTTTTCCGAAAGCACTACGTAATTTCCTCTTACCCTAAAAGGATATTCATATAAATTTAATTCAGAGTCAAATTTACATCAAAAAGATTCAACAAAATAAAATAATAATATCTCTTGAGACCAACGAAAATGAAATAAAATATTTATATTTTTATTGCAGATCACCATAGCAAATTTAATGCATTGCAAAAAAAATGTACCTGAATCCATTAGGGAAGTTTTTTTTTGAGAAAATCACTTAGATTCTTACTAGAAAAAATATTCATTAAAAAAATTACAATTGGCAAAATTAGAAAAAAACAAAATTAAGGAAAATGTAAAAAGATAACTTCAATTATAAGTAAAAAAAAGTGGGAAAGTGAATACAGGATATAGCGGCATATAATTGTCTGGCAAAGAGAATTTCATATTTGTTTTATTTTTTATTTTATTTAAAATTAATTTTATTTATTTGTTTTATGTAATTACAATCTAGTCTCCTGGACTAATGAGCAATTAGTTTCTGACTTAATATACTAATTTAAATTAATCTATGGCTTCTTCACATTGGCGTTCCATAGTGTTTGGTAAATTGAATTAAACCACATCTTTATCTCTACGTACTAGATTCGTGTTGCTTAGGAGCTGAGTTACCTCAATGTTCACATGTTGCCGGAGCCTTTCTTCATGCCTCCGCGCTTTTTGTTGAATTTCATTTACGATGAGGGACCTTAAACCCTATGGAGTTCATTGTTCCTGATCCTGATGTACCAAGGTGCATCAACGATGTTCCTTAAAACCATATTCTGAAATCTTTGCGTGATATTTACGTTGCTCTGTTTGATACAACCCATATAACCCCAAAGATGAATACCACAAGTCCAAACTGGGCTTATTGTATGCTGATAAAGTAGAGTTCCTTCCCATCAACCAATACATCTTTCTGTATCTAAGTCTTGGTTCTTCACTTTTCTTCTTGACATGTGCTTTCCATCGCAGTTTAACATCCAGGATCATGCCGAGATACTTAGCTGTGTTCGCATACGGTACTACATACTTCTCGATTTATGGTAATCGGGATATGTTCGAATCGCCTGTTTGTAACGTTCATGTGAACTGATTTAGTTTCATTTAGTTTTATTCGTCATATTTTTGCCCATTTATATAATTGAGTTATTGCTGATTATAATTTTTGTGTGGAGTTCTCGTTGCTTTTACCAGCAGCTAAGATCGACGTGTCATCTGCAAAAGTCGCCACTGTATTGTTTTCTAATGCAGGGAGATCATAAGTGTACAGTAGGTATAAAACCGGCCCTAATACACTGCCCTGTGGAACTCCTGTCCTGATTTATTTCAATTCAGAAAAAGTATCATCTAACTTAATCCTGAAGCATATATTTTTCAAGTAAGAATCCAGTATTTTAGCAAATTGCATTGGTAGAAGATTTCTTAACAAACTTTTTCTCCAAAGTCAATTTTTAGTACATCTATCATACACTAGGAAACTAGTAGCTGATTTAACTTTTACTCATTTGCTCTATGTTAAAAGACAGAAGATGTACGATAAAAGTATTCATCTTTTTATTATTTCCTTCCTATATGAAGATGCACATTCAAAATGTGTTATTTAATACTATTTACCGCAACCCACATATTTGGCGAAAAAGAATGGAAAAATCGAAAATTGAACCTGTTTATCATTTTTCGTTAAAGTTGCTCAATTAGCAGCAGATCATAGTAACATTTTGAAAGACAAAAAAAATTTTAATATGTCCGTCTCATTTTTATAAATGGATAAAATATATTCGCACTTTTCCTCATGTATTCAAACTTTTGGAATAACAAAATGTAATGAACAACAATGACGTAGCGTTGTCAAAATAAACACAATTTTTAGTGCTGCGAGTGCCAGTATTTTTAACCCTGCGTGTGTACACTGGGTCTTTCAAGGAACAGTCGAAATTTGAAACTCAAATTTCCCTCTCATGAATACAGGGCGGGCTTCGGTTACCTCCTCTAAAAAATCTGGGTACTAGTGGGCACTAAAGGCCGAAATGCCGCTGGGGACTGGCAGTTTACTTGCAAACGCCAGCCAGTGCAAGTCATGTCCGTTCCCTAAAATGGTCATTGTACACACGACGTTGGTATTTTCGAAGGTAAATGAAAGCAGTTTATTTGCGTTTCTCGTATAGTTTTTCAGTTTTTTCATGGCTAAAATAGGCCTCCGGTGTCATCCGGTACACATTTTTATTGTACGTTTTCTGCCGGGGCCAATCAAACGCACGAAAACAACAAAAACACACAAACAACAAAAGTTAAACCAAAATAAAATTTATTCAATCTCGTCTCAAATTTATAAACGACAACACGTTGGTCCATAGTGTTACCTTTCGGCCTTTTGATGGTGTTAAATCATAAAATATAAAATTGTTCAAAATAATAAATTATACATTAAATTAATTTACAAAAACTAATTCTGTTTGCAGTTGGAAGGAAAACAAAAAACAATGTATTCTTGTGCATCGTTCGAAACGCCGCCGCCGGTTTGGAAAATCATCGAACGCACTTTTACCGCAATTGCACACTGTAAATTCCTTTTTTGTCACTAATTATTATTAGTATTTTATAATTTTTATATTTGTTGCAACAATAAAAACTCATTTTATGCCAAATAATTACCGTTCCGTTTATTATGACATGCTTGAACTATTCCCCACTTTAAGGTGCATAAATAATTCAACATTTTGGAGCCCATGCCAAAGACACTATATTTTTTTGAAAGTTCATAGTCTAAGCTACAAAAGCCTATAACCGTATTTTTGTTAATATTTTTTTAGTGTAGTTACGAATTTTGTAACAAAATGCGATTTTTTCCGCTTTTTCTACTATTCTTCAATCTTTATTACCAATGGTTTTAAACTTTGCATTTTCGCAACTTCTGGACTATATAGTAGACAAGAAATAACCCAGAATTTTTTCAGATTTTTTTAAAGCTCAGAAAACCCAACTGTTCCCTAATAGACCCAGTGTACACACCGTGTCTTAAAAAGTATAGTGCACACACGCAGGGTTAAGTGGATAATAGAAAGCGTATTCGATTGGGCTGAATTAACTGAAGTAGTGGCTGTATCTGAAGTAACAGAAGCGAAGAGACTGTTCGATTGACAACTCTTCACTTTAGTTAAAACTTGAGCAACTGAATTAACTGATGAGATATTTTGCTTATGTAGTTACTTCAGATGAGTTATTTGTTTTTCTTTTTTTGAATTTCTTTATTTTCGTTTGTTTATATTCTCGTGTGTTGATTTGAGGGACTGTTTGGTTGGGAATTTGCAACCTAAAAAAAGTATTTTTAATAATAAATTACTAGAAATTAATAGAAAATTACATTTTGAAACATTTTTTCTAAACACAAGCTAACTGAAATAAATTGTTTTATTTTTATTTTGACATTTATCTGAAGTGAAGAATACCAATCGAACAGTTTCTTCTCTTCAGTAACTCAATTAAGTGAAGAGTAACTCAATTAACTGAAGTGAAGAGTTGTACTCTTCAGTCCAATCGAATACGCTTAGAATTAGCTACAATTTCTCATTTTTTATTTTTGCAAATATCTGAATAGGTCTATCGACACTTATAAAAAGAGAGAGCTAATGTATACAATCACTCTTATAAATATTTTGTATATTAAGGCCGGTATTCACGTACAATTAAATTGCGTAATATACTTGAATGGAGGCCGGTATCCACGTCCAATTAAATTGCGCAATATAATTATGTGACGTCAATATTAGACAATAAAATTCCAAAATCTTGAATAAAATTTGAGAATATTATGCAATGTTCTGGCATTGTGCAATGTTCTGTGCGTGAATACCGGCCTTGATGAATTTATTCAATTTTTGTTCAGGATATTTTAATTTTATTGTGTTATATTAACGTCACACAATTATATTGCGCAATTTAAGGTGTGTTTTTTTATTTAGGCCTGTTCGAGTTCGCGATAGCAATTTATCGAATTTATGTCAAATTAATAACAAATACATATTTCCATTTTTTTTAACTGGATAAGGTAGATCTAAATGTTTTCTTTATTTAGCAACAAAAGTTCACTCGATATGATTGTTAGTTTTTACGTTATGCGGTTGTTCTGTATAACCTCTACAATTGTAGAGTTTATATAGTACTAACGTAGCACAAGAAATCTAACTAAAATGTTCTATGGATTTTTCTTATTAAATATAGAATAAATTTTGATCTACCATATATAGGTAAAAAATTTGACAATATTTGATTTTAAATTGACTAAATTCGATAAAATGCTATCGCGAACTAGAACAACGCTAAATAAAAAACGCACCAATTATTGTACGTGAATACCGGCCTTTATCCTATATTTTGTGGCCTGTTCTATTCTTCTTTTTAATCACTAGAACAATGCGAAAAACTAGCCAGTGTCATAACACCATTAACAAATTTTGGTTTGATTGGATTCGTTAAAAATTGATTTTCCCATTCGAGCAATATATTCCGGGGCAATGGGGATATATTAGGCATTTTTGGAAATAGGCGAAGGTAACTTCATAGTCAGTTTCAAACATTAAAGTTACCCGTCTATTTACGAACGATCAAAGTAATTTTTCAGTAATGAAAAAAAGTAATTTCATGAAATAAACGCACTCGAAATTCTTTTTTATTTTTTTCTATGTGAAAGGTAAATTGAGTAACTTTGTTACCAACATAATATAAATTAAAACTTACTCTGAAGTTACTTTGGTCTATTTTCCAAAATGCCTTTTATTCATTTATCCAAATAAAACATTGTGATACAAGCTATAATCATACTCCGTTCAGTTTTTTTAGCACGTCTTGATCAAAAACGTATATTTTCAGTTGCTGAATGCATAATTCATGTTGCTCACTTATTTTAGCTACGCTTAATTCACGACTTCTCGAACGATGCACGTCCAGACATGAATGTACATATTTGGATTTGGAGTAATATTCTACCTCATTGGCCAATAATTATATTAGTTCAATGTGTATAAATGATCGAGAAAAACAGGCATCGGATGTGTACAATTTTTACACAAAACAATTTAAAAACATGTCCACTTTGTAGTCAGAAGGTAAACATCCCACGTACATACATATTTTGCGTGCATAAGAAGCTGGCATTTGTTAGATTGTATACTGGATCGGGATAACTGCTTTATTCCGGAATTATTTCTATTTCATCCAGATAGATTCTTGAAACGTATGTAAGATGCAACAATACAAAACCAGTGGTTTGGCAAGAGTGGCACCTGAATTTCCTTTGCTTTAACTATACGCCGAAATCTGGACAACCTGTAAAATAGTAAATTAATGAAAATTGTGAAATTATAATAAAAATAAACTTACCTGTAATTAAATATCGCTTTTTCACAGATAATTTTACTCCAAGAGTTAATAAATTGGGCTTGAGCCCGAAGCCCCATTCGCCACCCAAAACTTACCGCATTAACAAGTTTCTATGTAGTGTCCAGCAAATAACAATTTTCGAAAATATTTAAAGCTTTGGAATATTGTTTTCCCTCCTTCGCTAAATTTGTTATTCGAAAATATAGTAGATTGTAGAATCTCTGTTAATATTGGAGCCATAGGGTTTTAAGTCAACCATAACACATGTATATTGGGTTGTAACGCTATCCCTTTATAAGGATAACGTTAGCAAGAAAAAAAAATTAATGTTTTTTTTTTTTTATGAAGTCGTGTGTTTCCAGAATTCGCCCTATTTCTGCCGCTAGCTCGAACGGAGAGGTACAGTTAGTCGTGGGGGGGTTGAATTCTGGCAGCTTACATCACACTAGGGCAAAATACGGTACGGAGACTCCAACTCACAGCAACTCACCTCATATCACGTCACTCCATATCCAAACTGTTTAGCCACTCATGATAAAGAAAAATTTGTAATTTAAATTTAACAATATTCCATACATTTTATTATGACCATTATTTAATTAAGTTTAAGAAAAGAAAATTACAGTTTATTTATCCAATTATATATATATCTAAAATAATTTAACAAATATTAATACGAATAAAGAGAAAAAAAAAACAATTACAACATCCTATTAACAGTAGGTCCTGTTACTAGAAATTAGCAGCTAAATAATATTATCATGTTTACAGTTGTAATACTTTGCAAAGAAAATTTAATAATAGAAAAAAAAAATGCACATAAGTTTTACCTGGTTGTAATCGAAGACGAAGAAAGCGCTTCCTACGATCTCGACACGACATACAGGTTACCTCCTAAAAATAAATGTCTCAGAAAAGAAAAAGAAAAATGATATTAATTAGCTGTGAGAAAGTAAACCAAATTAGCGGACTTTGAAATAAAATGCCGTAAACGAAATAAAAATTAATTAAATACAAAATTAACAAAATTAAGAAAATAAATTATATAACGGATATTTCCATAATTTAGAACCAAATGAAATAAAAAAAATCAATATAGAGATAAAATAACAACTTATCTAATTAACCTCGTTGGTGATGATGACTGCTTGCCATATGATACCGCCAGATACAAGAAAAACCGCTAATCAACCGTGATACACGTACTGTAGAGTAACCTGCTTCTCCGCAATAATAACTGCCACGCCAAATACAGCTTCTAATGTGTCCACCTTCGAAAAGTACTCATATGATACACTTTCTGCGTGCACCTCAACAAAATAATCCGTGGGCAATAACCAATAACGACAAATTGATTTCAACTCAAAAATCTTAACAACAATTGAGCCCCGCTTAATTACACATAATTACGCAGCAATGATGATTTAATACTCAAATTGCAATACACACCAGTGTTTGTATTCTATTTTTATTTTTGGTACAAATACTTAATGAATTTATTGAAATTAGCTTAACCGTGTACATGAGTATAGCAGCAATTTACATTACACAACAACAAAATTTCACCAAAAATTCAATCTGCACACAAAGTTACTAATTTTTTTTTCCTTTAAACTTAATGTTCTATATAATATTTTCACAGATACAATAATGTTTGGGAATTAAACACTCAATTAATTATCACTCAATTGATATCACAATTTTATGGCTTTAGCGCACATAAGTAAATATTCCGCTATTATAATCGGCAAAATAGTTTTATGCACAATATTTCCAATTCTCTTAAACACCATATATTTTTATAGCACAGAATTTATTGTCTCAATTTTAAGCCATTAATTTTACAAATTTTATCAGATTCCAATTCCGCATTTTATTTATATTTTTTTATTCACAACATCTTTTAATTTTTGTCATTTTTGTTTGAAATTCGAATACTTAATGTCCAATCTATTTTGTAATTTCACAAAATCACCTCATGAAAACCGCAATTAGCGGGGATCAAGAAGAATAGAAACATCTCGTAAGTTCTACTGTCCGCAAAAAAAAATTCAAACGCTTAATGAATTTATGATCCATTGCATAAAGTGTGTGTGTGTGTCATTGAAAGAAAGAAAACCAGTCCCTCGATCGAGCCGGTGCATGTAATAAATATGATACAATTTGTAATTCAGGTATATTTATTTCGTTGAATGTATCTTATTGATAAAAAAAAATATTTCAAATAATGGACAATAAATAGATAATATAGTTGACCCACAGAGCTTTAACCTCATTGCAATGCGAGAGAGAAAAAAAAATGGAACGGACGTTACAGGGTACTTACTACTGCCACCAGGCCGGGAAAGTTTTTTTGTAGTTCATAAAGACCAACATTTTTAGGCGAACGGGAATGTCGTAAATACATTTTATTACCGCACCACCGAGACGAATTTTTTTTTTTTATTATGGTTGTGCATTAATCGTTGTCATTTACGAAATGGTTTTACCTCACGGATGGAAAAATAAACATTTACACCGTTTTCGATAAATGTAAATTATAGCGTTATTGTTAGGTAATGCCTCGTCTTAATTAAAGCGGCTCTGTACAATTTTGCTTCCAAAACTTATCCTCAAGAAATTATTTTTATTCGCGATATCTTATACCTTCTTTCATAGACTCGTAAACAAATTTACATTCTATTCACATGTGGGTGACATTAAAACAACCCCAAAATATAATAATAATAACTAAAACCAAAAATTATTTTGTTCGCAAATTTCCCACCTCAAAATTGTGATGTACGTACATTAGCGCAATATATGTACATACTACGAGTTGTAATAAAAAAAATACTTTTCAGAAATGAACATGGTAAAATTTTATACTTGATGACGGTAGCAAGAAATGAAAATTTATTTAAACAGCAAAAATATTTGTCATTGAAAATACCGACGTACAAAAAAAAAATAAAAAAAATATAGGAAATTCCATACACTTAGTTGAAAATTTATATACATACATATATTTAAATGTGTATATAAGATACGATAACGTTATTATATTCAAACGAATTTTCGTTTTTATTATTTGTTGTCATAGTTGGTATTTTGGGAGAGAGCAGAATATCCTCCATTCTTTCATCGTTGTTTATTTAATCACAATAAATGTACATATGTATATGCTTATGCGAGAGAGACAGTACACCAAAAGTTCCATGAAATTGTTGCATGCAGATTGTAGGTACATAAATGCTGAATTGCAGCCAATTTAAATTTATTAATATGTCTTGTGGTTGGTGGATAGTGGCGACTTAAATAGTTTAACCAAAAGTATTTAATGAACAAATTAGTTCTAAAGATTAATTATTTTATAATGCTTGGTTGAATATAATTTATATGATTTTGTTTAAAATAAATAATATTCCCCCCTCCGAATATATACATGCTCTTAACATCCCAATCCTACCATTCCAATAAAAATTTATTAATTTGTTTTATTTAAAAATCAACAAAAATTTCAACAAAAAAAAAACTTAATTCAGATAAGAAGAAGAAATAAAAGAAAGTAAAATGAAAAGCTTTATTTTTGATTGACTTTTCGTTTTACGAGCTTTTAAAATTAATTAACTAAACAACTTAGATTGATATTTATTGTATTAAATCATTAATCGAATTGTGTTCTTTGCTGTAGTCTACATACCCGCTTCAATTGGCTGATAAATTAAGGATATGATTAATTTTAAGATGTTTCAAATTAAGATGGAAGGGACAGGGTGTTTGATAAAAATTTATGGTTTTAGTAGCAAAGACCTGCACCAAGAAATATTACACAAAAAGGTATAAAATTACAAAAAGGAGGACTACATAGATATCCCATCAGGACTATATCCAACAGGCAAATCGTGTTGAAGTTTTTATGTAATTCCCCTTTCTGTAAGTTTCTGTCTTTTTGTGCAATATTTCTTAGTTCAGAAGTCTACAGCTAAAACGATAAATTTTCATCCAACACGCTAGCATTCCTATGTATAAGTTAATTCAAACTATCTATCAGGCCCATAAATTCTACCTTTTCGTAGTATGTTAGTATTTATTACTATGGTGTTTCCTATCACTCAACAAGTATTTTTAAAAAAACTACTTACGGATTATATTTTTTTTTAATTTTTATAGAATTTCATTTCTTAAGATTATTCATGTGTTTAGGAAATTCCATGTTAACCAACACTCAACCATTAGAAAACCAAATATAACTGGCCCGTCCAGTACAGCGCAGTAATTGATGAAATGGAGCGATGAGTCTTCCTTTACTGTTTTTGGAAATTGACCGATTTGCTGCAATAATTGCTTTATTTGCCACCAAATGCACTTGTTACCACGATGAATTAGTAACATTAGATATAATTCTTGTTCGGGTAAAAAAGAAATACACAAATTGAGCAGTGATGCAAAAAGGCGAAAAACCGAACAGTAGTCTTTTGTCAAAATATCGCTTACATTTTCAGTGAACAAATAAAACAAATGAATTGTTCTGTACAATTTCAATTTTTTACGACTTTTATCAGAGCCTTCCAGAGTATAGAGCCATAATCATTATGACGTATTTTTTAGAAGCTTTTTTAGTGGTATAACTTTTCACTGATTTCCATAGGAATCCATAGTAAAAACGGTGTTTTTTAGCTTCAAGTTTTTCAATGAAAACAGCAAAAATGTTACAAAATATTTATACAAAAGTGTTCTACATATCTTTAGCACCAATATACAAGAAGGGTATATTAGTATTAAGTAAATATTAATTGCAGAAATATTAAAATAAAATTATTTCTAAAATATATTTTTCGAAATTTCATTTTGAAAAATATATCAAAGTTGGCTCTGACAAATTAAAATAATACTTGCTAAATGTATCTTTAGTTTTACTAGTGTACGTTAGATGTCTATAATTGTTGGCAGAGAAATACGAAAAAAAATTATTTAATTACACAATTATGACACGTTCTTAATATTTTGTGAATTTGTTTTGCTCTTCCTACAATTTTGGAACTCAAATTTCCCCAGGTCGCAATTTTTGTTACGATTTTTCAAAATGTTTGCTACCCACTGCCATCTATGTATATTGACTTAATGCACACGTTTTGTAGTAAGCTTTTCTTTTTTAATTTGACCAGAAAGCTGTTGTTATGAACTTTTTTTTATATTTTGGTTTAAATAAATCAATTATTACAAGAAAATGAAAACGATTTACTTTAACGAGATTTATATATGTTCAAATTCAAACATTTATGAAAATATTTCAGAAATCATAATTAAGAATTTGCAACGTTTTCATTTACAAATTTGTCTTCGGAAAAAAAGTGATTTCCCATATGTTTTATGTGTTTTACTATGGAAATTTTGGTTTTTTCCTCGTTTCTAATTCCCTTATAAAAGCTTCGTTTTTTAGATTATGGCTTGTATAATCAAGGTCGCTTTGCTTTTATCAAAGCAATCTTGATTATACAAGCCATAATGTAAAAAACGAAGCTTTTGTAAGGGAATTAGAAACGAGGAAAAAACCAAAATTTCCATAGTAAAACCATAGATAAGAATATTAGATGTTTCAAGCCGAACAAACAATTTTGAGAATTCATTCTGGATTCCAAAACCTGGAACTCAAACCAATTTAAATTATTTTTACTGAGGTTCCAACTAACCTTTAATAGAAGAAAGACTGTTAGTACAGACACATTTTAATAAGCTCATTACTTTTTAGGTGATTTTACCTTTTTTTGTTGTACAAAATTACAACTACAATTTTTGCATTAATAATTTAACTTTAGAATATTATAAAACAAATAAAAATATTCAATAATAGTAAATATTTAACAAATAATTATTTAATAAATAACGGGTGTTACTTGAATCATTGTTGTATTTGTTTGAAGATAAAATATTACAGACAAATTTATTATTGGGTTCCAGTTCAAAAAACCACAAAAATCATTCGGGCTTGGTTCATCTGATATTCTTATATATGGTAAAACAAATAAAACATATGGGAAATCACTGTTTTTCATAAGGCAAATTTGTAAATGAAAACGTTACAAATTCTCTATTACGATTTCTGAAATATTTTCATAAATATTTGAATTTCAAATTACATGAATATTGTGTAAATCGTTTTCACTTTCTTGTAATAATTGATTTATTTAAACCAAAATATAAAAAAAAAGTTCATAACAACAGCATTCTGGTCAAATTAAAAAGAAAAGCTTACTAAAAATCGTGTGTATTAAGCCGATATACATTACATAGATGGCAGTGGTGGCAATACAAATTTTGTAAAATCATACCCCAAATTGCCACCTGGAGAAATTTCAAGTTCAAAAATTGTAGGAAAAGCAAATCAAATTCACAAAATATTAAGGACGTGTCATAATTTTGTGATTAAATAATTTTTTTTCGTATCTTTCTGTACAAATCTTAGACATCTAACGTCCACTAGTAAAACTAAAGATAAATTTAGCAAGTGTAATTTTAATTCGTCAGAGCCAACTTTGAAGTATTTTTCAAAATGAAAGTTCGAAAAATATATTTTATAATTTAATTTTAGTATTTCTGCAGTTAATATTTATTTAATACCAATGTCTTGTATATTGTTGTCAAAGATTTGTTGAAAACTTTTATGTAAACGTTTTATAATATTTTTGCTTTTTTCATTGAAAAACTTGAAGGTAAAAAACACCATTTTTACTATGGATTCCTATGGAAATCAGTGAAAAATTATACCACTAAAAGGCTTCTAAATAATACGTCATAATGATTATGGCTCTATACTATAGAAGGCTCTGCTTTTATCCATTTGACGTAGATGCTTTTACATATTTCAGAAGTTTGTAAAATTGCTTGAGAATTCTAAATTACAAAAATATTTCTAAATGCAGTAAAACGTCCTTAACCCGTAAAGTGCGCCGTGAAAAAAGTTGCATGGAAAGATAGATGCGTTCCAGCGGTCCGCAATCTTATATTAATTATTTGTTTTCAATTAGAACGATACTAAAAATTTCGATTAGGAAGATACTAAAAATTTCAGAAAAAAATTAAACGAAGTGGGGATAATTAATTTTTTTGAAAAGTACAACCATAGACATTCATACTAGATTTCTCATTTCATTATAACTAAAGGAAAAAACAAAACTTCTGCTAATTCCAATGCTTTCGTTGTGTTATGTATTTTATAAGACAATGATTTTAGAATGCGGTGCAAATATAATACGTATATGCAATACATCGATAACATTTGAATGGAAAATTTTTATTTTTATTTTGTGTTTTTAGTCAAATGAGAAATCTATTATGAATGTCTATGGTACAACTGTCCCACCGACCGCACAACGCTCTTTACGGGTTAAGCCGACCATTGTATAGAAAAAATAGTTGCGTTAAATAGAAAAAATGTTTTTTTAAATTGTTTTTCCATTATGAAAGAAAGTTGTAATACGAATTTTTTAAAACGGTTGTTTTAGAGGGTCAGGTCAGAGTGTTTTCCTTTTAAGATAGTAGATTTGATTGTTGTGATCTTTATAGATTCCAGGTTCCGTCGAATGTCCATGGAACTTCCGCTGTTGATTGTATATGCTTATGTTTTAAAAATATGCTTAATTAATGCATTCGATCCACAAATTTGATGGAATATTAAGAATTCAAAATTTTCTTCTTTTTTATTAAAACCATTTTTTAAATAAAATTTTTTTCAAACCATTAAGCTACAAGAAAAACATGGAAAATCAGAAAATTTGGTTATCTATTGGTAAACATCTTGTCATTAAGTAGTAAGGTTCTGAGAAAATCACCGATTATTTTTTTAAAAGAAGAAATACCTTCTTCTTCTTCTTCCGCTGGCGCTACATCCCATGAAGGGATTTGGCCGCCTCAACGATGCTCCTCCAAATAATCCGATCCGCCACAAGAGAACGCCAGACACGGTGACCGAGTGTGTACAGGTCCCTCCCAACGTCGTCCATCCATCGGGTAGGTGGTCTCCCACGAGGTCCTACTTTCGCTGGTGCCGACTCCAAGGCCTGTTTGGTGGTCCGATTTTGTGAACGTAGTACGTGCCCAAGCCATCTCAGCCTTGACGATTTTATGAATCCTATGATGTCGACTTTATCGAGATCATTTCTGATCTCGTGATTCATTCGCATTCTGTACGTGGCTCCCTCTTTAATGGGACCGAGAATTCTTCTTATCATCTTACGCTCAGTTACAGCGATTTTCTGGATGTTTTGCGCTGTTAGTGTCCAAGACTCGCAACCAAAGGTGACAACTGGTCTTATCAGCGCCTTGTAGATGTCCAATTTTATTTTGCGCGATATATGAGGAGACTTGAAAATTTTGATATTGGCGTAAAATGCTCGGTAGCCTGCTGCGATCCTCGATGAAATGTCCACAGAAACGAAGTTTTGCTCAGTGATCAGTGATGCTAGGTAATTAAACTCATTCACCTTTTCATATTGAGTATCTCCTGAAATGAAGTCCCCACGAGTCTGCCTTCTCGCGGTCACCATGTATTTGGTCTTCGCTTCATTGATCTGAAGGCCTATTTGTTGGGCTGTTAATTCCAACGGGAGGAGGACCTCTTTCAGAGAGATGATGTTGCGACCCAGAATGCAAATATCGTCAGCGTATGCTAATAGCTGGGTTGATTTATAATACAGGCAGCTACGCTGGGCTATATTAAGCTGACGAATGACATACTTTAATGATAGATTGAATAGAGTTTGAGCTATTGGGTCTCCTTGCCGCACTCCAGATGTTATCTCGAAGGCATCCGAAATTTTGCCTTCTATTAGCACCTTACATATTGAGCCATCCATTAAAAGCTGGCACATTGAAACCAATTTTGACGGTATGCCCAGATAGGACAATACGTTCCATAACGTGTTCCTCTTAATGCTGTCATACGCCTGTTGAAAATCTATGAATAGACTGTGTACAGGGATGTCCTTTTCATAGCATTTCTCCAGCACAATCCTCAGCGTAAAAGTTTGATCGGTCGTTGATCTATTTGGCCGAAAACCACATTGATAATCACCCAAGATCCTCTCGCTATAAGTTGATAACTTTGCTGCGACTACATTAGCCAAAACCTTGTAGCCCGTGTTCAGCAAAGCTATACCGCGATAGTTGTTGCAGTTTAATCGATCTCCCTTTTTATGAAGTGGACATATTAGAGCCGTCTTCCACTCTACTGGGATTTCTTCTCTAGACCAAATTGTTGATATTAGCTCAAACCTGCGGCAGAACAGATAATCACCGCCATATTTGAGCATTTCGTTGCAGATACCATCCTCACCAGGTGTCTTGTAATTTTTCATCTGCGATATCACGTTCCGTACTTCATCATATGATGGAGGAGGTGGTGGTGTCATCTCGACGTTAATATCGCGTTGAAGCAAGAGAGGTTGTTGCTCGGAAGGTGGTGCCTGTTTATTTAAAAGCGAGGAGAAGTAATTTCGCCACACTTCGAGGACGGTTTTGGTGTCCATTTCCAACTCGCCTGATTTGTTGCGAATAGCGCTGCTACGTGGATGAAAGTCCGTAGCTAATTCTCTTATGCAACGATATCTATCTCTCAGGCTAGAATTTTGGATGTTGCGTGCCTGTTGTTCATGCCATTCCCGTTTCTTCCGTCTACATTGCCGATTAGCGATTCTCCTCGCAGTCATGTAAGCGTTATGGAATTGCCTTGTTCTTTGCGATAGATCTCGTTGTCGTGCGCGATCTTTTTCCCGAATAGCACCAATACAATCATCATCAATCCAGAGATTTTTAGGCCTTGACGGATTTTGGCCTATGGTGGACTTTGAGGCATCGGTTACCGCCGTTTTGATAATGTCCCACTGTTCTTGAACGGAGTCAGGAAGTGGTTTATTTTCCAAGACGTTTTTCCGAGAAGTACCACATTCTTCACAAAATGAATGAAATGCAATAAAACGTTTGACGCTATCGAATTATGGCGCTCAATTTCTTCAGAATATATAATGCAACAATACAACAGATAAAAAAAACCAAAAGCTATTACTTAAATCAATTTATTCCATTAAGAAAGGGGTTAAGTTCATTTTCATTTTTTCTATTTTCATATCCTTTCGATTTTTTATTTTGACATCATCTATATGAGTATATGAGTATACACAGCAATACAGAAAGAGAGCATTAGTGTACAAAAAAAATCTAGTATTTGCATAGTATCAACGGTATAAATGGCAAAAAATCCTTTTTCTTTTCACCCGGAACCAAGAAATAAAGCAACAACAAGAAAATAGTATACGTATACACAGAAAAAATAAAAGTTTATTTCTTAAGGCTAAAATTATATTAAAAGGTAAGAGTACATATAAATAAGGCAAAGTGAATATCTCCATAAAATTGTATTTGATAAAAGGTAGAAAAAATTATTTATCTTCATTCATTAATTGGTTGCTATTCACTATAAGCGTTAAAGTGGTTGGTTTTTTAAGGAAAAGAAATTTTGACGAATACTAAACCAAATTCATAAACTATTTTAACCTTCACTCTGTGTATAGCTTACTATAACGTTGGCTGTGTATAGGGGTCAATCTGACCCCATGGATAACTTCATAGATTTCATAGGGAAAGTAAATAAAAATTGTTTAAATTCTTATTACAAATTTATATTTTTATTGAAAAAGTAATTACATTCACAAAAAATCAGTTTAATTAGTCAAATTTATGTTTTAACCAGATACGTCATCTAAAACCACTTAATGTTCATATGAAACCATTTCCTATTCTTTGATGCATTCTATGCATAAGATTTTGGTGTAGTTTGGGCAAGATAGCTCATTACAAAAATGACATCTTGTTCTGGATTTCATATCAAATAATCAAAGGGCGCAAAATCTTGGTCGTTTTCTAACGGTCTTAACCGCCACTTTTTCGCCTGTTGATTCCCGTCTTATTAGTAACACTATAACCTATTAGATCGATTGCTGTCCTTAAATTTTTTTTGAACTTTCGAGGGTTGGAGAGCTGGCTTGCACCAGTTGCATAACCAATTCTTTTAGAAACGATTTTCTTTAGGATACAACTTTCAAGTATTAGGTTGTTATCAAAACTAAATTTTTAAGATTTTAGTTCTCGGTTTAATTTTAATTCCTTACTACTTGTACTAAGCTCTTTGGGCAAATCGGGTTTGATTTGTAGGATTGTTCCAATTAGTGTCAAATAATGAAAAAGTTGTTCATAGTAATTGTTCTTCTTGTTGACGTGACGTGCGGATATCCGATGGACTAAATTCAAGGCGTAATTAACCGAATGAGGCCTCCCTGGTTGCCCATCAATATACACTTCTGCGTTCAATGGGTAAGAGATCTTTGCGTCGCGTAGCAAAAATATTTTAATTCCATACTTGCCTGGTTTTGATGGTACGTACTGTCGGGAAGAACATCTCCCTCGTGTTAGAATCAATTATCCATCAATAGTTAAATTTGATGAGGGTTTATAAGGTTTTCGAATGTTTGCCAAGAACATTTTCCATACAGTTCAGAATGCTACCAATCTATCTGTTCGATCTATCATGGCTCAATAAAATGAACGGTCGTCCAAGTTCTTAAGAGCGCCAGCGTAAATTAAAATGCAGGTCAATGCAAACATTTCCACCGAATTAGTATCATACAAAGTACGGTGTTTTCTGTTATTTTATCATTCATTATATATATAAAACTGCCGCGCTTTTCTATTGGTCTCAGCCATGATAATATTCACCAATATTTCTGTGATGGTTTTTTGGAAAGCTAATAACTGAGTTATTAGATTTTTTGCTGTTTGCTCCGTGAAGCCTTCCATTTCCCGCAGTAGTAGAAAGTCGCATGTTCTGGTCACATTTGCAATATTTAAGCTCCACTTTCGGAAACATTTTTTTATTTTGGGCATAATACCATATACCAGTAACCGCTTCTTCATCTTCAAAAGTGGCAGTTTCATCATTTCCCTGTTCATTTTCTCGATCGTCAGCGCAAAGTTCAAAATTGTCATCATCATCAAAATTTATCGGCTCAATATGTTCATCCTCATCGTAATCACAGACATTTATCGGCTCAGCATGTACAACTCTCGTCGCATTTTGAAAAATCCACTTCAATATTATCGTTCGCTATTTCCCCTTCATCTGACAGTCTTACTTACAAATTAACAAAAAACATCACAGACATACTTTACAATACATTCATAAACATAAAAATTAAGTCATTTTTTGATTTATATATGATAGAAAATAGTAGGTACCTACATGGAAATAATTTGGGGTCATTTTGACCCCAGTACCTACACAGAAATGCGCTTGATTCATTTCAGACTATCGTAATTACCAAATGTACAAGTAATTTGGACCCGCTTTTGTTGTATTGCGTACAAGATATTAGTTGAGGCTTTCTTTTAGGGCATGAGCCATTCAAATAATAAAAAACGCAGTTTTTATTTTAAAACCGGCTGGGGTCAATTTGACCCCAATACACAGAGAGAAGGTTAAATGCATCTTTTACTCTTATACATGTAAGTATTTCAATAAGGTTTTATTGCAATCTGAGGCAACGACTACAGGTTTTGTTTTGGCATAAATTAAACACTTCCTATGTAAATGATTCTAGTAAAAACTAACGTGCATATTTAGAAACATAAATCATTACGCTGGAAACAGATGTGCAGAATTTCTGCATGCAGTGATGTACGCAGATATGCATTCAAAACACATATGCTGCATGCAGTTCTTTATTTTCGACGTTTATTTGATACATATTTAATTTTAATAACATAGCTATCCACCACAACGGTGTGAGACTCCTACTCACTAAAACCACCCCTGCATCCTTCCCCCCGGAACAACCGCTAGGTATTACTTCGAAAGGGAAGGAGTCTGTACTAACTGTACGATCACATCTCCCGCTCAACTGTAGGGGGGTACGAGTTACCTTGCTTGGCGACGATGACGTTCCAACCGTCGCAACTCCCTAATCGTTGTTGTTGCAAAATTTGCTACAGCATTCCATGCTTCTGGGGATGCCAGCATCGCTTCTACTATGTTCTCTGGAGTAATACATACAAAAAACACGTGTTCAGCATCTTCCGCGGAATCTCTACACGATGGACAGTACGGTGAATCATCATGCCCAAAACGATTAAGGTATGACCGAAAGCATCCGTGACCTGTTAAGAGCTGTGTTAGATAAAAGCCAACCTCGCCATGCTTACGGTTTATCCACGGGCCTATTTCAGGAATTAGACGTCGTGTCCAATGGCCCTTCTCCGAACGGTTCCAGCGCTGTTGCCAATCAGAAAGAATATCCCCGCTGACCGTTTTTGTGTTGTTTGCTCGCACCATTGATCTATTTGGTGTACCTCCATGGCTATTATTGTATGACTTTTGCCGTTCCGCTGCCAGCAGATCAATTGGGGCACATTCCTGCAATGACGCAGGTTGCTTCGTCCGACAGAGTTCTAAACGCACTAATCACTCTAAGTGCGCAGCTACGATATACTGAGTTAGAACTATGACGATAGGATGGCACCTGCAGCGCTTGAGCCCATATAGGGGACGCATAGAGCATTATGGATGTTACGACACCGACTAATAATCTTCGTCGTCCTTGACTAAAATAATCATTGCCATGAGTTCGAATTATTGATACTAAAATTGAAAGACCTAAGGCTCCTTCACAAACACAAAAATATAATCTTAAATATTATATAATCTTAAATAAATTACTATTAACATAAATAGTCTCAAAACTATAAATTCTAAACTTAATAATATAACTAATAAATGTTTACAATTAAAAACAAACACTATTACACCACATAAAAATAAAAAGATTGGGAATCCTCAATAAATAAATATTAACATTAGTTTTAATAGTTTAACAAAAAACATTGGTCTTGTAAGTCAAAAATAAGAAAATTTTCTTTTAAAACATCAGGAAAAAAGAATCTCTTTATCATTAATCTCCAAAATTAATATTTTAATTAAACTATTTCCTGATATTATACAATTTATATTTATTATTTGTAGATTAATCATTAGATACTTATTTACCCAAATAAAACATCCCTTATCAATAGGATTTGTTTTACTTGTTCAAACTTTTTTTATTTGTTTAATTACTGGATCACTTATAAAAACTTTCTGATTTTCTTATGTCTTATTTCTTATTTTTATTGGTGGAATATTACTTTTATTTTATTTATATAATTAAAACAAAAAAACAAAAATGTCATATATTGATAAATAAATAAATAAATAAATAAAATAAATAAATAAAAATGACTTGGCCCGCCGACATTCGGCATTATACGAGAGAGAGCCTTGCTAGCTCTGGCTGATTTCTCACTGACGTACTTTATGTGCTCCTTGAATGATAACATTGCATCGATTTGTACCCCAAGATACCTTATCGAGGGTTGCGAGAGAATCGTATGTGTTCCGATTCTAATGGAAATCGTCTCCAGTACCTTTCTGCTGGTTATGAGCACCGCTTCCGTTTTTTGTTCCGCCAGCCGCAACCCAACTGAGTCAAGCCATTGTTGGATTATATCCACCGTGTCACTACAAATATTTTCCAGCTCTTCCTTGTACTTTGAAACTGCTACGATGGCGATATCATCGGCAAACCCAACTACCGTCGCCTCCTCAGGGACCTGGAGTGTGAACACATCGTCGTACATAATATTCCAAAGCATTGGACCGAGTACAGATCCCTGGGGGGCCCCGCATGTAACTGTATACTCCTTGCACCCTTCAATCGTGCGGTACTGCAAAGTGCGGTCTTTAAAATAGCTGGAGATTACCCGCTTGATGTAACAAGGCACATTCCTGATATTAAGGGCGTTCATAATATGTTCCCATTGTGCTGTGTTAAACGCATTTTTAATATCCAGCGTAACAATAGCGCAGTATTTTTTACGGCCTCCTTTCCATCTGCTGCCGCTGATGGCGTCTTCTGCCAGCCTGGTAACGAGCTGAATGGCATCAATAGTTGAACGCTCTTTGCGCGACAAGTTTTCACGTTTACACATTATCTTGCGAATCAGCGCCCAACACCCCTATTCTATAAAAAATAAGATAATGTGTAAACGTGAAAACTGGTAAACTTTGTGATTTTTTACTGAAATTGCATTACATTATTTTTTGATTCTCTTTTCGTTCACTGTTTATCACGTTTACACATTATCTTATTTTTTATAGAATAAGGGTGCAGGGGCACAGTTAGGAAATGCCTCATTTTATGTAACGAGAGATATTTGCGAAACGAGTGAAGAGAGTTACGCAAAATCACACAAGTTACAAAAAATGATATTTCCTAACGTATTACATACAAGATTTTTTTCTAATTTTATTATAAACAGTAAATTATTGAATTTTGAGTCTTTGGATCGTTGGATGGTTAAATTCCAAATTATTTTTAAAATTGTTTGGAAATCAAGTAGGTACACACTGGTAATGAAATGAATACTTCCTTACTATCTAGCTACGAATCCGGCTGTTCACACAAAGTTAATACTGCAACACATCATTTCCTCGTGTCTTACGTCTTTACCAATAAACTAGCTGGAGGGGGAAAATATTCTTGTTGCACTTTTTCAACGTAAATTTTAGGTGATGAAGAAGCTGGAACTCACGCACAAATACAAATATAAAATAATAAAACATTTGATTGCGGTTCGATGTTTTTTTTTGTAAACTGGTTTTACTTCTAATTTTTATTTTGAACAGTAAACACCTCCTACAAAAAATAAATTAATAAAACACATACATAGATAAGTAATAACAATTTTATTATTTCGTCTAAACTCGAGGAGTGGTCGTGTTGCGTTGCAGTGTAGGCAACCATTACACGGTCAATAATAATGTCTTACTTTCTGATAATGACATTAATATTGATCGTGTAACTTGAAGTAATGACGAATGATGGTCGGTAATGATGAAAATCCGAATTTTTTGATTTCGAGACATCATTATTGATGTGTGGTGGGGATACTGTCATTATCAATGATAGTGTAGGGTTCGCGTCATTACTGTGTGTCATTACTATTGAATACTACATAAATTTGAGGTTATCTACGTAATTATATTTTTTTTAATAAATATATAAAAAAAGTAATAATTATTAAATTGTAAATAAATAGTAAAAATTCATCAACGTGGATGATATGTTTTATGTATTAGAGGATACAGATACAATACACGCGTTTTCTTTAGGATCCATGTAAAATTTAAGAAAAAAATGCTTCTACTAGCAGTAATGAAAGCTTAGTAATGATGGAATTACTGCCATTAATAATGATTGTGTAAGGTTAAAAAATATTGAAGTAGTATTGATGCAGGTATTGACATTACTGGTAATGACATTAATATTGATCGTGTAATGGTTGATTAACTTCGTGTGATAATCATTTCCTAACTAAGTAGTTATAAAAATATGCCGTTTCACAACCTACTGCGATTTTGGAAAGTCGTATTTTTGTAACAATATTGGAAAATAGTACATTGTGTCATTAGGATAAGTGATACTTTGTTTGACGAGCAATTATATTTGCATGTGAGGCGACGCGCAGCGTAGCCGAGCAAGCGCGAAGATTGCGAGTTAAACAAAGCCAGTTTTAATCCGAATACCAATTACTATTTTTTCTCCAAGAAGAAATTCATTGCAAACACTAATTATAAGTACAAATTACATGCATTTAAAGTTTCTAGATTGAACATTTTATTGAAACATTTTGTATAGCTAAAGAGGCCTTGACCATTTCGTGTGTGTTTTTTACCAAGTTGTAAGGTGACGTGTCAATTACTTTTAAAATTAAAAACAGTACTAAAAGTATATTCACGCCTAGGCCTGCTCCAACTTATCTTCAAAATTTCTTGAATCAATATCATGTTTCAGTTTCGTTTCCTCGTTGTGCGCTTTGGATATTCTGCGTGTTAGGCTTCGGACTTTGATCACCAAAAATAATTAAATTTACAATACAAAATAACGATTAATGAAAAAAAACTTTTATATGCATATGATAATAAAGTTTTTAGAAATACCATACAAAGCAAAAATTGTTTGTCGACGAACGAATAGAACATTACTAAAACCGCTGTCATATTTATACATTTATATTAAAATAATTACCCGTTTTTTCTTTTCTTCTACACACAATGTAAACACGAAAATTACTTTAGATATTTTTAGATAGTTTTCTGCATTATATAAGGAACTAGGTAATTCCTCGCATGTACTGTAACCGATCTTTTGGCGGCGTACACGTTGCTGGTATTCGGGTATGCTGTAGTCGGCATATGGGAGGTTCTTTGCCGCCAAACTTAAATCGACCGTTCACTTCTATACGTGCACAAAAAAAACTTTAACTCAAGAAAAAATTGAAGAATAAAAATCAGACCCACTTAAACCCTCACTACTACTCAACGTCATCATCAATTAAAAAGATTTACACTTCCATTTTAATTTAAGTATTTATTTAAAATTTCAAAAAAAAAAACTATTTTAACTTAATTCTTTGCAAAAACAAAAAAAAATCACAGATCCCAAGTGAGTATACATAAAAATATAGGTAAGCTAAACAATATGAACAAAATTATGCTGGGGCATATAGACGGCAAAAGCCAAAAAAAAAGTAATAAAATCAGACTCACCAAACTTCGCCAAGAGTACTCTCCGCTTGTTATGGAAGCTAAAAAAGAAAGATTAATTTTCATATGCCCCACCCACACCTTGATCACTCACAATTTATATTATCCAAAACAAAAATTTTATATAAATCAAAAACCACTCAACAAAGAGTTAAGACTATTTGAGGTGCAAATTATATTGCTCTTAAAAAAAAACACTTGATTGAATTTAAAGGAAAAAATCACAAAATTTTGATTTTCTGACACTATTCTTGTACATCACTGAAAACACTCTTAGTCTTTCGCTTATTTGGTGTCACACCACAACAAAACTATATCCTGCTTTCCGTTGATTACGCAGGTTTACCATATGACGAAAACATTATTTCATTTGATGTAAAAGAAAACACCACACTATATGCTCTGTATATCACCCTATTCCTCCGTTTGATAACAATGAGGCCCCGCTACCGCCACTATAACGGAATTACGTAAGTAATAGGTACATTTATAGTTAGTAATGAAACTTACCCACTACACAGCAATTATAGCCTATGTGGGGCGCACTAACAAATGGAAGTTGCGGTAATTCTCCCGGCAGTTCTTCACTGAATCTACTTTAAGAAAAATATTTCACGTAAACACTTGATACTCACCTTACACTAAATCTAGAGACGCTTACTGACCTATTCAATGAGCTTAACGCAACTTAATTTTAATGCAAATTTAACTCCTTAAGGCAAATATAGCCTAGAAATACTTAGATCACTAAAACTATATATAGCTGGAACCACTTTTAGATAAATATTTGCACTTTAGAACTTATAAGTTATAATAAACTGAACTTCAACGCGGTAGCCTCAATAATAATCTGAACGACAAAAAAAAATTTTGCACGTTCGAGAAATTATTATAGAATTTGTTTTTTTATTACGATTAAATAACGATGCATATAGTACCTATTATATACAATTTTATGTGTATGTAATTGCCTACTTACATCGTAATACAAACTAAGTATATAGCCAATTTTTCCCTCCTGACGCATACGACATTATTTCCAATTATATACACACGCACAGAGCCAAACAAAAAAAAATGCATTTTACATAAGATGGAATAATTGAGTCACTCATCGTCATCACTAAAGGTAAATAACCCAAATTAAATACAAAACAAAATTAAAGTTCATTGACCTACATAGCGAAAGTAAAATTCAAATTATATAATACAGTATTTGATGCTAAAGGTAGTCGGACACTATTATTTTTTTAACTCCGCAATCGTTAAGTATTTGCCCAATAAAAATTCATTCTTTTGATGGCCGTAACAGGACAGGTTTGTTTGACCTCAGAAATCTGATGGTTAGACAAAACTGAAAACTCGGATATTAAATTATTTAGAATAGAATCTCGAATCCTCTTGTAATCGTTCATTCTAACTTCTAAAAATCGTTTTCTTTTCACTAGACACGAATGTCTTTGCAGTGGTAGATTCCAATAATTTTACTTTCCGTTTCGTCTTTCACCTCATAATTTATATTGCCGATTCTTTTTGAAATAATTCCTTTAATAAACTGCGGCGCGAATTTCGCACAGAATTTCTTTTCTGCGTTGCTCTGAGGGTGAGTACGAACGAATACGGTTTGGCCAACGTTATATTGAATGGGACGCGTACGTAAATTATACCTTTTTGCACTTTTTTCGTGGGCTTTTGCAATATCTAGTTTTACCTGCTCGTGAACCAGCGCCAGCCGTGTAGGCAGGGGCAATAATATTTCTCTTTCTGATATGTCCCCTAGCTCTTTCAAGAGTTAATAATCGCTTCCATGGTTTATCTTATGATATCCGAATAACAGAAAGTGGGGAGATTGCTTCACTGTTTCGTGCACTCCATTGCGAAGGGCTGAGGCGATTTCGTTTAGATATTTATCCCACGCTGAATGTTTTAAGCCGATGTATGATCTAATAGCTGAAATTATTGATCGGTTAACTCTCTCCGATTGGTTGGACTGTGGAGAATAAACCGCGGTTTTTGAGTCTGTTACTCCAAAATCAGTTAGCAGCTGTTTATATTCTTGACTTTTAAATTGAGTCCCATTATCTGTATGGATTACCTGAGGCACACCGAAAACGCAAAACACTTCATTTTTTAAAAATTCATTAATTTGTTGTGATGTACCCTTGGACAATGCTTTCAGCAACACAAACTTTGTAACGTGATCTAGCACAATCAGCACCATGGTTTTACCATTACTGCTACGAGGGTAAGGTCCTAACAAATCAGCATATAATCTTTGCCATGGTCTTTCGACTAAAAATGATTCTTCCAGGGGCGGTCTACAAGTTCTGTTTGGAGCTTTTGTCGTCTTACAGGTGTCACAAGTGCTGATGTATTTATTAACTTGCTGGGCCATTCCAGGCCAGAAATAGTATCTTCTTATCTTCTCCAGTGTCTTTCCTATTCCTCCATGCGATGATAGTGGCTCGTTGTGTTCTTTTTCCATTATCTCAGATCTGAGACCAGTTGGAATCCACAGTTTCCAGATAGACAGATCAGATAGGTCCATTTTCCTTTTTGGTTCCAACCGAATGTATATGCGATCGTTATGGATGTTGAAAGCTGGATATTTATTCGGGTCTTCTTTAATTTTTGTCAATAGTTCTTTATATTGAGAATCTTCAAAATGACTTGAATCAAAATCAATTATTTCCACCATTTTTGGTAAGGCCTCGTCGAACTCTTCTAGTGTGTCGCAAAAAACGCGAGATAGTGTATCTGGCACAACATTATCCTTTCCTCTCTGATGTTCGATAGTGAACCGAAAACCTTGAAGTTTAATACTCCACCTTGCCAGTCTTCCACTGAGATCTTTCTGGTTCATTAACCATTTTAGGCTCGCGTGGTCGGTTATCAATGTGAAGTCGTGACCTTCAACATATGCGCGAAATTTCTTTATTGCGAGTATTGCGGCCAAACATTCTAGCTCCGTTACCGAATAGTTCTTCTGAGCTTTATTCAGTTTCTGCGACATGAAGGATATTGGCCGCTCATAACCTTCTTCATCTTTCTGGTACAGGACGGCTCCAACACCTTCTGTGCTCGCATCACATCTAATGTAGAACGGCGAATCATAAGAGGGGTTGACAAGAACTGGAGCAGATGTCAGAAGAATTTTCAGGTGCTCGAACGACTTCTGGGCATTTTCAGTCCACTGGAATTTTCCTTTTTTTAGACAGTCTGTAATAGGAGCGGTTATTGCAGCGTAGTTAAATATAAATCTGCGGTACCATCCTGCCATACCAAGCAAACGTCTAATCTGCCTTACATTATTTGGAACCGGCAAGTTCATAATGGCTTCTATTTTCTGTGGATCTGCCCTTAACCCTTTCTCTCCTACCAGATAGCCCAAATAACGTATCTCTCGCATCACAAAATGACTCTTTTGAATGTTTATTGTTAGGCCGGCTGTCCTTAGTAGAGTCGCCACCAACTCCAACAGCTCAAAATGATCCTTCAATGTGCCGGTGATGATAAGCAAATCGTCAAGATATACAAATATCCGATCGTGCAGCTCGTGCGGTATAACTTTATGCATCAACCGGCACATCGATTGGGCTGCATTTCACAGCCCAAACGGCATCACTCTGAACTGATAGAGGGGGCGACCCGGTACAGTAAATGCAGTCTTGTCACGTGAAGTCTCCGCAAGCGGTATTTGCCAAAAGGCGTCTTTAAGGTCGAGTCCAGTAATGTATTTAGTCTCGGACAGCCGACCCAACAATCCATCAATAATGGGCAGAGGATATGCATCCTTCTCGGTCACCGAGTTTAATTTTCGGGCATCTAAACAAAACCGACTCTTACCATTTGATTTTCTGACCATAGTAACGGGCGAACTCCAAGCACTTTTGCTTACCTCTATTACTCCAAGTTCAAGCATTCGATCGACCTCAGTATAGAGTTCCTTTTGCATTGCTGGTGATATTGAGTAATATCGCTGCTTGATAGGTTTGCAGCCTTTTATTACTTCAATTTCGTGCTCGTGAAAGGTGGTTTTACCAAGACCGTTCTGCTCAAAAGATGGGAATAAAGATATAATTCTATCGAGCTCTAATTTCTCGGATTTATTCAAATCATGCATATTTTGATTGGTGATTGTCTCTTGCTAGGAAATCTCGCTTATCTCAATTTTGGGTAGGATGTCAAATTTCTGCCAGAAATCGATCCCTAGATATAAAAACGATTGTAAGGTGGGGACTATGCTAAATTTAATGGAATGCGTTTTATTTCCGAAAGTAACCGGCAACCATACAAAGCCTTCGATTTTATTTCGCGCTCCATCAGCAGTATGTACATATGAAGACAATTTACTATACTTTATGTTGCACTCATTCAGAAACGAAATGGAATCTTTGCCTAACACACTGACTGACGCTCCTGTATCCAGGAGACCAACAAACTCTCGCGAGGCAATCGTGACGTTTGCATGTGGGCGAGGGTCTTTCAACGAGTAATTAATAATTGAGGAAATGCTGTGAGATACAAAACAACGCTTTTCAGTGAAATATTTTTTTGTACGATTTATTTTATTTTTTGTTTTTGTTTTATTTGAATCTAATGTCAAAGCAGGGCTATTTTGATTGATAATATTGGGTGTTTTTGATCCTATTTGAAAGGATCCGAATTTGTTGGAAAGTTGATTTACATCGCTTTGTTTGAATTAAGCCCCGAGTGTGGATCCCTGGATACTCTCACACTCGGTTTCAAGTTTTTTGCGGAATTGACCTTACAATTTTGACAAAACGGTTTTCTCACATTTGCGGCTCCACATCCGAAACAAAAGATGTCTGTGAATTCCTTCGAACAGTCCTGATACCTGTGGCCTAGGTCCCTACAATTCCAGTAAATTAATGCCGAATCATTATTTGAATTCGGTTTCCCGTTTCTTTGCTGGAATGCTTCTACGTTAACCGACCGAATTTGTTGTTGTTGTTGTACTTTTAGCTCAGAAAACTCAGGTTTATACGTATTTTGATTATTGTTGTTATGTTTGGTTTGGTACTGAGGATGTATCGCTGGGTTTGAACTGGAAAAATCAACTGGAGTATTTGATTGTGAAAGGCTCATAGCTCTCATGTCTGTTTCTAATCCATTTATAAAGTTCCTTCGCTTTAATGGAACTTCACAAAACCGTCGTGGGTCATATCCGGTCTGATCCCACATCCTTTCAAATCTTTGACACAGAGTTCGCAGTTCTTCAATAGTACGTGTTGTTCCTTGATACGGAAGGATGACGTTCTTTAACGCTGGAGACATATTCTGGCATAAACGGTGGATTAATTCCCTTTCAGAAAATCTATGCTGCAACCTTGAATTTAATTTTTGTATACCAAGAACAAAATCTGAGAACGTTTCTTTCGGATGTTGGTATTTGTGTAGAATTTTTTCACGTGTTTCTTCCTCCACATCGTAAGAGCTAAAAAACGATAACATCGCAGATTTCATTGCTTGCCAAGTAGCGTTTGTGTGGTCGAGTTTGTACCCCCAGTACCAATCTTCGGCTCGCTTCGACAAGAATAAATGTAGAACTTTAGTTAGATTTTGTTCTGGAATGTCATCATCACGTGCCATTTGCTCTAATCGAATTATAAAGTCTTGAACATTTGTTGAATCGGTGCCATCAAAAGACAAATTCCATCTCTGTTTTATTTTATAATCGATGCGAAATTGATTATGGATCTGAGAGGGATGTTTCGGATAATTTGATATTCCCGGATTTAAAACTGGGTGGTGATTCGCAAGATTTGTCTGTCTCATAGCTTGTGCGTTTGATCCGACTTGTCCTGGCTTGAATAAGACATCTCCAAATGTGGAGGAGAAAGAATTCGCTTCTACCTGTGAAAAGAAATCTGCCACTGAATTTATTAATACTTTAGCCGGTGCCACTGTGTCCTGATTTGACGCTTCATTTGGTAAGCCTTGTATGGGTGTGATACCATGACTTGTAGTAGGTACAAAATCTACTGTGCCCGCACCTTGTTCCAGTCTTATTCTGCTTCGGTTTATTGGACTACTTTCAGGAGTCTTCTCGTTTTCTAATGTTGTATTTTGGTGAGATTGGATTTTACCTGCCTCAATACCATCGTTGTATAACTTATGGTACCAGTTGTATAACCTACGAAAATTACTAGGCAATCCTGTAAGATTTGGAAAGCTTTGTAGGCCAAAAGTATGACTAATTCTTTTAACATGCTCTTTGTAATGAAACGCCTTTGCAAGTGCCATTGTAACAAATTCAAATTGAGGAGAACTACCTTTTCTGAGTGATCGTGGATAATTCATCGAATCGTAAAACACATAACTTACTTTCCTCGTTGGGGTTTGACCTAGCATGTGTATCTTTTGGCTTTAATGTTACGTCAGAAGATTCAGCGCGAAGGCTATCTATTAAAATTCTAGTAGCATCTGTTGCTTGCGACGCTACACCTCTAACTATGTATTCAACTTCCTGTTCTTCTGACGAGAGATTATTTAAATAAACTCGTGGATCCATAACGAAACTTGATGGCATTTTAAACTACCCAGAACTATTTTGAAAGAATATGAACAATATGTAAGTTTTTATAGATATGAATTAATTTATAAAATATGTTTAAAAAAAAAATTTGACTCGTATTATATTCAAAATCACACTTCGGAAGCTAAATGAATTACACCATTCAATTAAAAGTAAGGATGTAAATGATTTGCGTATTTAATTCAAACTAGTTATTTTGAGGATAACCTAACGATATTGAATTCAAGCGTATATTGCATATATTTTAAAACTACTAATCAGAAGAAAAATTGTACCACCATTAATCCTATACTAAATTAAATAGACAGAAAAATCTAAACTGGCAAGACTAAATTAAACTAAAATATTTTACCCGACCCAAAAAAAAAATATATTATATAATAAAAAAAAATATTAAGCCAATCTTTGACAAAACTAACTTGACTTAAGTATAACCGTATATGACCAAATACTGTCAATCGATTTATTTTCAATCACTCTTAAATGAATTTATTCACGAAAATAAATTTAAAAGAAAACTTATTCAAATTTGAATCATAATGATGATGATGTTGATATTATGTAGGCCGAGTTCAAGTACGAATGAACATGTTTGAATATGGTAACTAATGAACTGAAACAAAAAATTATTTTGGATAGGTTCCTCGTCACTGAGAGTCGCTAATAGGTATCAGTGGGATCACAGAGTCACTGTGTATTCAATCAACGAATTCCCACAGCGAATCGATCATTGCGTGGATCTCCAAATGTTTAATCTAAATGTAGCTGCAATAAATGGAATGATCAGAATTTCCTATGCAGAAATCGGTAACGAATAACTTAAAGGAATTCATGAAATCTTCACGTGTCTAACAGTAAGTCACTCATTCCGAACTCTTATACATATTTCCCTAAATCATCCATTGTAAATTAATGATATCACAAAGTGTTGTAACCACCCGCTATATAAAAAAAAATTGAATAAAAATTGAAAAGTGGATTAATTTAACTGGAATGAAAAATTAATTTGAATGAAGCGGTTTTTGGGGTCAAACACATTAAACAGAGAAGCTGTCTGGATGTCTTTTTAGGACTACCTCTTTACCGATAAAAAAATTTAATTAAAGCTGTAAATTACATTATATCCATATGTTTTAAGTAAAATGTGCTTTAACAAAAACAAATTTTAAATAAGGGGTTTTTTTAGACCCTTATGACATATTAACATGCAGTTAAATGACCTTCAGGTCCCTGTTTCGGCGCCATTTTGTAACCGATCTTTTGGCGGCGTACACGTTGCTGGTATTCGGGTATGCTGTAGTCGGCATATGGGAGGTTCTTTGCCGCCAAACTTAAATCGACCGTTCACTTCTATACGTGCACAAAAAAAACTTTAACTCAAGAAAAAATTGAAGAATAAAAATCAGACCCACTTAAACCCTCACTACTACTCAACGTCATCATCAATTAAAAAGATTTACACTTCCATTTTAATTTAAGTATTTATTTAAAATTTCAAAAAAAAAACTATTTTAACTTAATTCTTTGCAAAAACAAAAAAAAATCACAGATCCCAAGTGAGTATACATAAAAATATAGGTAAGCTAAACAATATGAACAAAATTATGCTGGGGCATATAGACGGCAAAAGCCAAAAAAAAAGTAATAAAATCAGACTCACCAAACTTCGCCAAGAGTACTCTCCGCTTGTTATGGAAGCTAAAAAAGAAAGATTAATTTTCATATGCCCCACCCACACCTTGATCACTCACAATTTATATTATCCAAAACAAAAATTTTATATAAATCAAAAACCACTCAACAAAGAGTTAAGACTATTTGAGGTGCAAATTATATTGCTCTTAAAAAAAAACACTTGATTGAATTTAAAGGAAAAAATCACAAAATTTTGATTTTCTGACACTATTCTTGTACATCACTGAAAACACTCTTAGTCTTTCGCTTATTTGGTGTCACACCACAACAAAACTATATCCTGCTTTCCGTTGATTACGCAGGTTTACCATATGACGAAAACATTATTTCATTTGATGTAAAAGAAAACACCACACTATATGCTCTGTATATCACCCTATTCCTCCGTTTGATAACAATGAGGCCCCGCTACCGCCACTATAACGGAATTACGTAAGTAATAGGTACATTTATAGTTAGTAATGAAACTTACCCACTACACAGCAATTATAGCCTATGTGGGGCGCACTAACAAATGGAAGTTGCGGTAATTCTCCCGGCAGTTCTTCACTGAATCTACTTTAAGAAAAATATTTCACGTAAACACTTGATACTCACCTTACACTAAATCTAGAGACGCTTACTGACCTATTCAATGAGCTTAACGCAACTTAATTTTAATGCAAATTTAACTCCTTAAGGCAAATATAGCCTAGAAATACTTAGATCACTAAAACTATATATAGCTGGAACCACTTTTAGATAAATATTTGCACTTTAGAACTTATAAGTTATAATAAACTGAACTTCAACGCGGTAGCCTCAATAATAATCTGAACGACAAAAAAAAATTTTGCACGTTCGAGAAATTATTATAGAATTTGTTTTTTTATTACGATTAAATAACGATGCATATAGTACCTATTATATACAATTTTATGTGTATGTAATTGCCTACTTACATCGTAATACAAACTAAGTATATAGCCAATTTTTCCCTCCTGACGCATACGACATTATTTCCAATTATATACACACGCACAGAGCCAAACAAAAAAAAAATGCATTTTACATAAGATGGAATAATTGAGTCACTCATCGTCATCACTAAAGGTAAATAACCCAAATTAAATACAAAACAAAATTAAAGTTCATTGACCTACATAGCGAAAATAAAATTCAAATTATATAATACAGTATTTGATGCTAAAGGTAGTCGGACACTATTATTTTTTTAACTCCGCAATCGTTAAGTATTTGCCCAATAAAAATTCATTCTTTTGATGGCCGTAACAGTACTTTGTGTTGAAATTTTAGCAAAATAACAAAATCGACAGGAAAAATTTGCAGAAAAATTTTGTAAACTCACCAATAATTAGACCAAGCACAAAATAAACTTTTCTGTAACCATTTTCAGTAAAAATATTAACTCCTCGTTTAAATTTGTACCATAATGCTTCATATCTGACGATTTCAATAAACCTGTGCAGGAGGTATATTGTAATTGGGAACATTTTCTATCTGGAGTACATAGTAAATTCCAGTAATATTTTCTGTATGGGATCATAAAGGATTATTTATTTTAAAATCATCAAAATAAAAAAAATATGGAATACACGTTTTATTTGGAAACAGTTCAAGCGGCGTTGCAAAGATTACCTTCAAAAAAATTAGAAATTCCGTTCACGTTTTTGTATGAATTGCACGCAGCAAACTTGTCTAAATTAAATTTTCCTGTTTCAAACATTTTATACGTAATTGAATTTTTTTGGGAAAGAAAACACCACCATACAAATAATTTCATCGTAGCTCGCTTCCCCTTTGATATATGTACATATTAGATGTCTAAGGAATTGTTTATTCTAAGAGCAATAAACTCATCTAAAAGATCAGCTCTGCGTAATTTATCGAAAAGTGTTTACTGTGTATTACAAATTTCAAATGGATCAGATAAAACTAGCAGCATTTCTAGAACTTTCTGTTTTATTGATTGATACATCGGGAGGATTCTTCCGGAACCAGAAGGAATATACCAGAAGGAACGGAATATACCAGAAGGCATCATTTAAATCAAGGCTTGGTGTCCTTTAGTCGTGGAATAATACCATCAATAAATGGCAAGGGATATGAATATTTTACTGTCACCTGATTAACCTTGCGCGAATCAAGGCAGAGACGAGATTTTCCATTTTGTTTCTTCATCAACACTACTATGGAGGACCAAGGACTTTGGCTGGGCTCAATTATAATAAGCATTCGGTCTATTTCGGCATATAATTTTTCTTGAACTACTGGTGAAACTGGAAAATAGCGTTGTTTAAATGGTAAATCAGTTTCCACATCAATTTTGTGTTCGTATAGACTTGTGGATCCCAATCCAAGCTTATTGAAAGACGGAAATAGTTCAATTATGTTCAGCAAATGCAGCTGATCCTCTTTTGACAACTTGTGCATTTTTTCCTTGGCATCCTCATTAAGATTTAATTAATCTAACATGATTGGTGCAATACTAAAAGAATCCCAGAAGTTAATGCCCAAGTAAAGTTTGCCTTGAAGAGATGGACAAATGTAAAATCTTACAAATTTGGTTTTATTGCGGAATTGAACTGGTAAACTAACGTGGCCAATAATAGGATTGGAAGTGCCATCTGCAGTTTTTACTGACGATTTTATTGGATGATATTTTGTATTAATATCTTTCAAAAATTGGGGTGAGTTTCTCCCAAGAATGCTTATACTTGCACCACTGTCAAGAAGGCCAGTTAAAGTTTTTCCAAGAATATTTATGTCTATATGTGGTCTAATGGCAAATTCAGACAAAGGCTGACGCAAAGTGGTTGAGGCAAATTCTTGATAAATATGCTTCTTTGCTTTGAAATATTTCCTAGTGCGTGAACTTTTAATTTTCTTGTAGGGTTTTGAGTTACCAAGAAAATTTTTACTTTTATATGTACAGTGGTGAAGTATCATGTCCGGTGGAATTAGGTAAGTATACGTTGACTGATGAAGTTACTTTTTCATCTCCGGTAGTTTTGTTTGCATGGGGATGTATAATTGGGTCGAACTTTGCAGCCCAGTTCTGGAAAAGTTCGATCTGAGGTTTTCCGCATTGGTTATATTGCAGTTTACGCAATTATACTTTTTTGTATTATCTTTACCGCAGCCGAAACAGAATACGTGTGACAAATCCTGTGGACAATCCTGATAGTAGTGACCTATGTCCTTACAATTCTAACAAATCACTAATTGTCCTCTATTTGGTGCGGAATTATTCAACGCATCTACTACATTATATTTTGAAGAATCTCCATTGTCGTTCAACTGGGTATGATCATATTGCGCCTGCATTTCATTAACAGAACGTGGGTCATAACCACTCTGATTCCATAAATTTTCGTATGTCTTTGTAAGCAAACGGAGCTGGTTTATAGACGTAATTCTTACATTCATAATTTTATCACGGTACACTGGTAACAGATTGTTTTTTATAACATCTAGTAATTTAGTTTCGCTTAATCTATTACGTAGTCTGTTGTTTAGCATAAGGATGGCCTCTCACAAAGTTCCATAAGAATGTATCAGCATCTCCTAACACATAATCAAATATACAACTGTCAAGAGTATCATCCTTATACCCGCAACGCCTAGCTAATGTCTCAAAACGGAAGATGAATTCGCCAACTTTACTATTTTTCGAACCATCAAATTTTAAATTTTTCCATTTAGGACATTTATCTTGAATTGAAGAAGTGTTTGGACGAATTTCTGGCCTAGTGTTATTTCGAACTGAATGTATTTTCCTCGTTCCATTACGAGAGTCGTTGTATAATCTGGTTTCTCGATAACTTGATCAAATTCTGACAGTGGTTCGGAATAATTTGGTGGAAATTCCAGGAAATTTGTTTTGAATTTGTCCGCACTTCTCCAAGGTTGATTCTGTAAATAAATGGACCTTTGTCTATAATCGTTCCCAAAGTTGAATTGTTTATTTAATGGTAAAAAGGTTGGGTTTGAGTGCGACTGAAATCTGAAATTGGATTCGATATCATTCACATGATCTCCGGATGCTACCTTAACGATATTAGAAGAAGTTGTATTATCGTCTACCTCAACAAAATCATCAGTCGACTGTTTACGTTCTTCAACTAATGATGCATTATTAGTAATATTACCTGTGTATAAATTTGCGGCTGCTAACTCAAGTTGAGATTGAATAGCGGATTGAGCAGTAATGTTACGTTTAGGTATTGTACCTGTCATCTTTGATTTTATGCTGGGTGAGTTTGGTTGTTTAATAACATTCGTTTCTTCAACTTGATTATCACTTATATAATTCTCTAGCAACTGTATTGTTATTCGGAAAGATCCTAATATTTTAGTGACTTTTCCTATCTCTCCAAAACTACTTTTTACCCTACTAGCTCGATCATTCCAGTGCCTAGCTTGAATAAGTAATTTATTTAATCAATTTGGCGAAGATGACTCTGACAATTTGTCACAATCGTATCCTATTGAATTAGCGTATGTATGACACTCATTTAGCTCTAACTCTGTCACAATGGGTTTATGTGTTTGATTTGGCTTTTGTAAAGTGCCATTTCTTCCTTTTATCATTTGATCCAGTAGAACATTTTTGGAATTCGGCTGATTGGAATCCAAGTTTCGTACCCTATATTAAATTTCTAATTCTTGATCATTAAGAACATTAAAAATATTTACTGTGGCCATCTTTATTTATTTGAACTGACAAAACAAAAAAAAAATTGACCTGACTAAGAAAAACTTTTCTTTTCTATTTTATACTACTTTGATTTCGCATAAAACAGTACGAGTATTGCAATATTTAGGTACAATTAACACTTGTAAATTATAATTATTATTATTTTCTAATTTCAACTTATTTTTTTTTCTGTGATTACAAAAAAACAATTTGAATAATATATATGTATGTAGTATGTAAAGAAACATGGGAGTGCTTCTGACAAATGTGTGAGACGGTAAAAAAAAATTGTATCTCTAAAGTTCAATCTACCTTAAAATATAATTTGCAACTAGGCATCAAAATGCTCGATTTCAAAGTTCTCCCTGATGTAGAAGAAAAAACCGGATCACAATTAAAATCAGACTAATACTACAGTGAATACTAAACAAACCGTGCACGTTAACCCCAACAGCAAAATGTTTGATACCTCATTATACAGAATACTTTACTTAGAATAATGAAAGAAAAATGGACTCACCATTAAAATTAAAATTTCAAAATCATTAAGCAAAATATTCAAATGGCTTAAAGCCGCATATATAAAGAATCAAGGTTTAGCTATTAATTTTACAACTTTAGAAAATAAAATCGAACAAAAAAAATTAAATATATGACTGTAAATATTATTTGAATATAATGCCACTTTATGCAATCACCAATCTAGCAAATTCAACAGGTTATAAGAGCTACAGAGTCACTGATAGATCAAAATTACAAACTGAAAAGAATTACACAAGGTAATACAAAAGTAACCGTATTACGGATTGATTCATTTTAAATGAAATAAATTTTATAAACAAGAAGATTAGTTATCCGCTATTGACAAAATTTAAGCGAATTATACGACTATCTGTAGATGAGGAGTGAAGCTCCTTGGATGTCTTTTTAGGACCACCAACAAAAAAAAATTCTTAAATGAAATAACCTTCAGATCATATTATTTGATGACCTTCAGGTCCCTGTTTCGGCGCCATGTTGTGAATTTTTATTACCAATCATTTGGTACGCATTTTCCGGGTCGGCTCGCCAGTGGTAAGGCTAGGTAAACAAAGGATTGGTAAACAAAAAAAAAATCTACAAAAAAAAACAAAAGCGTACCTACTGACCATCTCACGACATTTCTCATCAGCATCTCTCATAAAAAAAATAATAATTTAACATAATATAGCCTTTAGATTTATTTACTAATTTATTTACTAATTAATAACGAAATTCATAATTACCAATAATTCCGTTAGGCAAGACTAATAAAAAAAATGGAACTTTATTAAGAAAATCTGCGCTAATAAATACTAGTGGACTCAACAACAACAACACAATATTTCTTTTATTTTGAATTTTTATAAACGGAACTCACCTGAATCTCCACCGTAAGGCCATGCAGTAACGATCCAAGGAACCTGAAACCAAACTTATTTTTTTACGCGAAAACGCCACTAATAATATTTTGAGCACACATTTTCTTTTAATAATTTAATAGAAATAATTATTTAAGATAGTAATACTTTAAATAAAGCTTAACTTTAACTTAAATGAACGTTATATACACAAAAATATAAGATCTTAATCAATACTTTGTCACTCATTGATTTCAAATTGAAGTTTCAAAATAAAAATATTAAGTTAAATTTTGCGCCAATAACCAGCACCACACTAATTTCTAAAAGTTTTATATTTTTTTTTGTATATACATACATATCAGGGTTGCCACCTTCTCGTGAGGACAACCGCTGCATTTTCTTAAAATGGCTTATACAAAAATATTTTTAGTTTCAAATTATATTTTTCAATTAGTAAATATATATTTGAAACTAAAAATTTTGTTTTATAAGTTATTTTGGAAAATGTGGTGGTTGTCCTCGCGAGAAGGTGGCAACTCTGATACATATATATGTATGTAGGCTTCCAGCTGAGATATTCAATCCTATACCGCCAATCCACACTGGGTCTCATTTGATACTGGTTTCTGGTATCAAAATACCAGTCGCATCCACACACAGTCTCAAATGAATCCGGATTCTTCAATAAATGTATATGTATGTATGTGTGTGTGTCGAAAACCAATGCCTACTAGATAAACCAATGCCTACTAGATATATTCAAGACGGCATTGGTCGAAACACAATATGAAACAAAAAAATACAAGTTAAAAATGTCCTTGAAAAATTTTTTTATTCCATTTTTGTTTGTGTGAGTGTGGTGAGACTATAGAAACCAAAAAACTTTTGATTGAAAAATGAATCCGAAACAAACCCGGTTTTATAGGTAAAGGGGAAAAAACGAGGAATGATACCGGACTCATAAGGCCTACCTAGTGTGGATTAGCTGATCGTCTATCGCGATACAAAAAAAAAGACGAGATCAATGTTTCTCTACAAAACATTTTTATTTATAATTATATTGCGACCGTCTTGTACGAAAATCCAAAATGTAAGAGAGCGATTTATCCCAAAAAAACAATTAACGTACATCATCAAAATTGTATTACCGTAAACCAAATATTTATTGCCTTCATCATAATATTAGGTTGAACGAGATGTTTTGTGGAATTGCGTTGATACCCAATCCTACAGCTCGGCCTTCCTGCGAATTGTGCCGGCCCGTCCAATTACTCTTTTGATCTCGATGATCTTTCCACTCGTCTTCTAAATCGTCTTCCAAAACCTTGAATCGTCTTTATGTTTCGGGTACTACGTCTTCACTGTCTTCGTTAAATTATCTGGATGTTGTCATTATTTCAGTATTGTCCGTCTTCATTGGGTTGAACATCGATCAGGTTGTAATATGGGTAAGCTTTCGCTGGTTTACTAAAATATCAGGTTGCACAATAAATGGTGATGATGTTACTTTAGCTGTGTTTTTTTTTTTCTTTTATGCTGCAATATTATCATGCTCCTCTGCATCAGGTTCTTCTTTCTCTTCTTCCTTGGATGTCATTAAATTAGTATACCACTTTTTCATATATTCGGCACATGTACTCGTGGAATTCGGACCTTCATGTTGTCCTAATTTCACTACATCGTATCGCTCATTTTCCTTCACTTTTATAGCGTTGTAGGGTCCTAAAAACTTTGGAAATAATTTCAAGCCGCTTCCGAATTGCGTCCTCTTGATACCTGCGATGTCGCCTTCCTTGTATAACGTTGCAGATTTTCTTCTCCTGTTGTAACTTCTTTGGTTTTCGGCTTGGATAGTTATTATATTCTGCTTGGCTTGATCTCGAATAACGTCTCTGGTCCGCATGAAATGATCAGCAACTTCGACTTCTAACGTTTCCGCCAGTCGTACGTCTTCTGTATTCTTCATCTGAACACCAAACAATACTTCAAATAGAGTCTTCTTCACGCTCCTTTGCCAGCTGGAATTTAGGTACTGCTGTAATTTGGTTACATGTTTATACCAGTCCCCTGGATTACTCAAGGATGTCTTAGTCAGTGCCGGTATAATTATTTCGTGAATTCTTTCGATTTGTCCATTGCCTTTTGGTACTCCAGTGGTAATTAGTATGTGTTCAATATTGCGATGGGTGCAATAATCTTCAAAAACTCTTGAAGTGAAAGCTGTTCCCCTGTCAGAAACCAAGCGAGATGGATTGCCAAACACACTTTCTTGTACTTCTAATTTCGTGATGACTTCGGCGATTATTGTGGATTTTACCGGATAGAGCCACACAAATTTGGTGAAAGAATAGATGACTGAAAAAATATATTTATAGTTCTTATTTGTGCTTACCAGTGTCAATATGGTAGGTTATAAGCGGTACATCGTTTTTTGGAATGCTGTGCAGGAAACCCTCCTGCTTGCCTCTTTTTCTCTCGGCTAATATACAGGGAATACAGTTTTGCCGACACGTTTCACATAGTTTCCGAAGTTTTGAAACAAAATATTCCCGCTTAATGATTTCCTCCATTTTCCACCCCGAAATGCCCGTGGTCATGTATAGTTTTGATGAGTTCTCTCTGCATCGCCTTTTGAACACACAGTAGGCTTCGTCCTTCAGCGTCATCTTTGTACAGCACACCTCACCAACTCGTGGTAAAATTTCTTTTTTCTCCATCGTCATTTTGAATGCTGCGCAATCAGTGATTATCTTAAATTTGATTCCTAATAGATAAACTCTGAATCTCTTTAATGCTAAAATGACTGCTAGGACTTCAAACTCGTAACTTGAGTATCTTTCTTGAGCAGGAGGTGTCTTCTTACTGAAATAAAAAACTGGATGAAAATCTGAGCTTACCGAATGTTTCTGCAGTAAAACCGCACCGAAGCCGTGCTTAGATGCATCTGTATGTAGCTCAGTTTCTGCAACTGGATTATAAATTTGTAGTACCGGCTGTTCCACTAACTGATCTTTTAATTTTTTGAAAGCCTCTTTCTCAAGAACGCCGAACTGGAACCTGACATCTTTTCTCAACAGGTTAGATAATGGCCTTGAAATTATGGAGTAGTTTTGAACCATCTTCGGAAATATCCAGTTAACCGAAGAAAACTCTGAAGCTTCTTTCTTGAATTCGGCGTAGGAAACTTTCTCACAGCTAACGTCTTTGTAATGGATGGCTTAATTGATCCCTGTTCAACTTCATAGCCCAAGTATTTATTTTTTTGTAGAGGAATTGGCATTTATCCCAATTAATGACCAAAGCGTACTCACTAGCTATTTCTAGAGCTACTTTTAGTCTGTCAATCCCTTCGGCTTTGTCCTTGGATGGAATAATAATGTCATCCATGTATATCAACACATGATTTTTCACAGCCATTGGATGAAATATGTAATTTATGGGGCGCTGAAACGCTGCCGGAGACGTACTTAATCCAAATGGCGCTATCTGAAATTGATATTGGTTATTTGGGGTAACAAATGAGTAAATTTTTGACTTTCTTCAGCTACATCCACATGAAAAAATCCATTTTTCAAATCAAGCGTTGTAAAAATTTGCGAATTGTACAGCTGATCGATCTGGTCATCAATCAAAGGAAGCGGATACCGTTCCATGACGATTTCTTTGTTGAGCCTCCTAATAATCAACACACAGGCGCTTGGTGTTTGCATTTTTGTTTACCAACACGATTGGCGACTGGCGAACTCGGATCGACAAGGTATAATAATTTTGTTCTGTAACCATTCTGATATTGACTTCTCCACTTCGACCTTCTCTGCTATGGAGCCAATCTTCTTGGTGGTTGATATATTGTTTTGTCGGATTTTAGGATAATGTTTAGCTTCACAGGTGTTGTTTTTCCATTGGATTTTGGTTTGTAGCTACGATATATTTCCTTGATTATTGCAGCATATTTTTGATCTCCAATTTTAAGCTCGAATTCTTGAGTTACATTGAAACAGCTCAGCATACCCTCCTCATTTTCCATAGATTTATAAACACGATCAACTGTTGCATCTGTTCCATCCATCGTAATTCGAGTGGCCTGCAAAACATCTTTTCCAATAATCATTTGATGATGCATATGTTTTCTGTGGAAATGACAAATATTTTTGCTTCAAAATGTTCCTCATCAATCTTTAGATTAGCGTAGAAATAGGCTTTGGTCATCACTAGGGCTGTGAATTTTAGGTGCTAAAAAATGCATTTTAGGTACCTAAAATATGCTCTATAAAATTAAAAAAAGGTGGTAAAAAGGTTCCAAAAATTAAAATTATTTGAGTAAAAAAGCTGCTTTTAATTAATTTATTAACTTAAATTTTTTACTTATTTCATCACAGTAAAATTTATAAATAAAAAGTATTGACTATTTGCTTTGGTGGTAGCTCCAAACCCGGTTCAAATTCTCTAAAAATTTGTACCCTCGAGGCGCTTTTAAAAATAATTTTTTGACGTAAGCAATCATCTCTCTACATCAGGATGTATTGATCTTATAGTTTCGGCCACTCGATGTAATCCCGTGTGCCAAACAAGTAACGTGTAAAATTTTCGGGTAGACAATTTTAATTGCAGCAGCCGCCTACACTATAAAGGCACAGCATCTGATAAAAACATTACAATTTTGTCTAGGTTAAAATCTTCGCCTAAAATTTTAACGGAATCGTCGAAAAGTCTAGCTACTGTGAAACTATTGGCTTTGTCTAATATAGCAGTATTCAATAAAAACTTTTTGCGGCTTTCATCTTCATCCCTATTTATAACACCTTCCACAACATTAGCCACATATCTTCCAGTTGTGTCGGTTGTTTCGTCTATTGTCACCCGTATATATTCGTATTTTATCGCACTTTTTACCTGTAAAATAATTTAATCGTTTACAGGCTTTTTGTTTAAACAAAAAAGCCGGGTGCGTAACGTTTCCATTCTTTACCTCAGATATAAACGTCTGATTTGTAGTTCTGTGGTTTTTTGTAGCATTTTTTTTGTGTTTTTGGGATCTTATATGTTGATCGTTTTGTGATTTTTTGACTGCAATGATTGTCACATTACAAATTTAAGAAAATAACACTTGTCCATCGATGAAACCGACTGAAAAAACCTATTTATGCCAAATTTTTCCTCATGGATGCCAACAAAAGAATAAAAAATACATTTAAAGTAGTTTTGGAACTAATGTAAAAACTTCACTTTTTAGAAATAAAAATACTGAACAAATGTGTTTTCGTATTCATATTTTTTAACTGAGGAAATTTTTTATGTTAGTTTAGCCGCCCCGGTGGCACAGTTGTTAGCATGCTTGCTTCAAGCTCCGAAGGTCCCGGGTTCGATTCCCGGCGGGTGATCAAAAAAATCACGGCTGGTTAATGTATGGATCAATGAATTAATCACTCATTATCCGTTGTAAAAATGATTTCGAAACTTCACTATGAAGCGGCTAAGTCCCTCTATGGGATGTAGCGCCAGCGAAAAAAAAAAAAAAAAAAAAAAAAATTTTATGTCGCGTTCACATTTGTCCCTTGTTTTAAAATTCATTTCTCAAGACCAAAAATATACGATACCAATTTGATGTAAAATCCGGACTTTTCATGATTATTTTACAAATGATTTTGAATATTGTACAATTTAGGCGACAAAAAGGTTCAAAAATGTTTATTTAGGTCAAAAAGGTTCCAAACCACGGAAAAGTTGAGAAAAGGTGCTGACAAACCGATGCCATATGAAAGGAAATTTTATGAATCATGTTTCTATCTAACCAAAATACGTAAACCTGGCTCCAGCACGAAAAGGTTTTTATCTAAAAATCACAGCCCTAGTCATCACTATACTTTTACCCAATCCATTAAACTGCAAGGGAAACGGTTGTATTTCAGGTGAGCCCAGTGTCTTATATGCGACATCCGTTATGAATGCGGCGTCACTCTCACTCCCTGTATCTATTAGGGCTTGTACAGGTTGACCATTTACTTCTATAGTCTTCGTCGATTGCGTAGTGGTACCTGAAATTGTGGCGAATTCAACTTTAGCTTTCGACGGACACCTATCTGATAAATGCCAGAATTGATTGCATCGAAAACATTTTGGACCATCAGCTTTTCTTGAGCAAAATTTAGACTTGTGTCCCTAATCACCCCAATTAAAACATTTTAGGTGGCCTCTTCGTTTATTGTGATTTGAAGTATTAGTTGTTACCCGTTCTGGATTGTCTAACTTATAATTCTCATATAATTGTAATTTGGATTTAAATTCTTTAATATTTTGCGCTCCATACAGTAAAACCTTATTTTCTTTGGCGTCGATTATTCCGTCAATAATATATTCAATAATCGATAACTCATCTAATTGAATTAATGAGCCTAGCTTGCGCTTTATAGTAAATAATCTAATAAAGATTAGTCTTTTCGACGTCTTCTGGCTTCTAATTGCTTAATAATTTTTCTGCTGTGCGGTTCTGTATGAAATTCGTCTATCAAGAACTGTTTCAATTGTTCCCTGTTATCTATATCTGACCTTGAGCTTAACGCCAATTTTGCTGATCATTCTAGTGATTTTCGTCCATATACAAATAAATCGTCATCAGACCATCTTACTCGTCGTCCTATTCTTTCGGTATCCGCAATTTGGCCTATCGTCTATTGCAATACCAAAAAAAGACGAGATCAATGTTTCTCTACAAAATATTTTTATTTATAATTATATTGCGACCGTCTTGTACGAAAATTCAAAATGTAAGAGAGCGATTTATCACAAAAAAACAATTAACGTACATCATTAAAATTGTATTACCGTAAACCAAATATTTATTGCCTTCATCATAATATTAGGTTGAACGAGATGATTTGTGGAATTGCGTTGATACCCAATCCTACATGTATCTAAATAAATAATGAAACACTAAAACGGTGTGGCCAAGAAGGTGTAAATAACGGCCCACCAATAAACATCCGCAAGCACAATAAAAATTCAACCGTTACGGCTGTCAAGATTTCATCTGACTCATGGAATCTGCGGATATTGCTAGATCCGATAATCCGCTATCCCTATCACTGGCCTGCTCGACCACGCCAGAATATACCGCACTTGGGCAGCGTACACCAACAAATATATACATATTTCTAATGCATTCAATTACACAATTAATTAATAAACCACTAAACTTCGGTCTTATCACTTCAATTAATTTTTTATTCTGTTGATTTTTAACTCTGGTGTACTTTTTTTTTCTGACCAGTACATCTTATCAACCGAAGAGAAAAATGTATACATCCGATCGGTATATACATACTTCACACCGACAGATACTTTCTTTTGATTTACCGATTTTTATTTTTACCAATATACAACACGGTCACTGTACTGGTCGATAATGTTTACATAGATTTGTGTGCAAACGAAACCCTACAAGTTGCTCACAACTTTCGCAGTATTGCCTGGAGTTGAAATATAAATCTGAAAGTCTCGTCAAAAAGCTATAACACAGAGGGCTCAAATTCGTTATGTAGGACTTGCAGATAAATAGCTGCTGTGATTTTGGAACTTGGTTTGTTCTCCAGAAAAAACTTTTCGGTGGAAGCTTTAAAAAACGTTCATTGCAAAGCCTCTATCGAGGTTCGTGATCCTTCGTGCAAGGATTCTACCATCCCCAATATTCAGCTTGAATTTGGATTTATCGGAGAAAATCACGTCCAACAAAATGTTAAGGTACAAAAAAAATATATTTATTTTATTCCACTACATCCACGCCTTTAAGTTCAAAATAGGGTACTTTGAATATTTTGGCATTTCCAGGAAACTAAATTCCAGGAAACAATTTCTTTTTTAAATTGAGTCATAAATATATTTAAAATGAAACAATAAGCCAAATGCTACAATATAAACAATATATACCTACGCTCAGTAATTTACAAACACGCTCACACACCGATGGATAGTGGAGGGAAATTTCGTTATGCCTATATTTCGTTCCACCGGTACCCATTCCAAGCCTGATCTTCATATTGCCCTATAACCAAAAGACAACTATTTGATCTCCTCTTTGAGAAGTAGTTGTCACTGACAACTTGTTTGATAGGTATATTAATTGTCAATTCAATAAAGAGATACAATTTAAACAAATAAAATAAGTAAATTAACCAAAAATTCGGGTTTTCCATTGTTCCGGGTTCATCAAATCGATAATTGTCGCAGTGTCTAAAAAATATTCATCCAGTCCAATAACATTAGCTAACTGCCATGCCGAAATTATTGCTGTTCGTGTACGATCCCATTCATATTCGCAGATCATCTGTGCCATACCCTGTCATTCGAGCATGGCAGTCTTTCACAAGTTTGCGGACACTGTGAAATCTTATATTGTTCTACTCCTTCAGCCGAAGGATCGTCTTTATATTATTATAAATAAGTCGCATAAGTGTTGGAATAAGAGATTTTGAGGCAATGTCATTAGAGGGAAATATTGTTAAAAAGCAGCTTAGGTGTTGGAACAAGAGATTTTGAGGCAATGTCATTTAAAAAGCAGCTTAGGCTGTAATATGAAGTAAGAATCTCAAAAAAAACAACGAGCGAGTTCACCCTCAACTCGCAAAAGATTTATGTGAAAACTTTTTTGTATAAATATCTATTGAATCATTTCAAACCATTTCGTTAAGGATCAGAAACCCCTCCATAAAGACGGATGTTGTTTGCTCAGTATTTAAAATAAGTTACATTTTTGGTTCAAAAAGTCAGTAAATTATAATTCTATTTTCAATTTGGAGGACAACCCTTACTGACAATAATTAAGCATGCGCAAACTACAGTTCTGTTAAGTTAATCACCTAAACCTCCATAGCAGTAAATGGTCACGGCAAACTCACTGAGCAAAGCAAAATCAGGTTACACGTACGTTAAATAATCGTTACAGTACTCGTTCAAAATTCTCAAATAAACATCGAACTCGTGCTATAACAACTCATTTACCGCCCTTGTGACGTAAATAACTATTACGCTTCACAAGCATAATTTAAGGTCCTTTTACTCGTATGTAATTTTCATTTTCAAAAACACTTGCTGCTGCGGCCATATATAGCAGATATTTTCACAACAAAATAAATTAAAGTAGGCAGTTTCTTTAGACTTTTTTTTTGTGTTCGGCTCACGATGTTTTTGAAATGCCGGATGGTGTTGTATATTGCATGTGTATGCGTAGATTTTGCATTGATTTTACGTTTTATTTATTTTTTGTTCTTATCGATACTCACACATATCAGCAATTTTTTTTAGTTTGGCATTTTTGTTTCCGTAACCCGATTTCTATTCAATTTTTTACTTACTCCTGCCGCTAAAGATGTTTTCACATCAAAAACGTATATGTTCTGACTAACGGTTAAAACCGAGGTTGAAATTTGGAATGTTATTTAAACAAAAAAACGAAAGAGAATTTATATTATTATAGAGACTTCGAATTATAAAATTATCAACAAAAGGAATGTAAGTTACATTCATGAAAAATAAAAGGACCGAAATAGAGAACTGAAGTGAACTTGGTAACAGTGGCAGAAATTATATCACCTTAGAAACTGTTTGAACAACTACAAATCTTAGTAAAAATATAGAAAATGAAATGCATATGTGACTTTTCTGAGAAATATTCATTCGTAGTTCAGGATGTGAGTCAAGGATTTCATTGGTCCTATACACAAAATACAATACATCCATTTGCACTATATTATAAAAACGGTGAAGGCCATCATTCGATGGTATACGATATCAAATTGGAATTCAAAAGTATGATAACTATAACAGTTGTTCATTTTTTAATGTTTGGAAAGTACTAATTAAATATGAATGTTTATTTGCTATTTTTAATTTTGTTAAAAAGTACTGATTTTATTTGCTTGTTGGTTAGCTCAATTTGTATGAAGAAAAAAGTACTGTTTTTAGAGTTGTCAAAAAAAAACACAAGGAGTGAGTTAAAACATTCTTCGAACATACAGTCTAAAATAAAATAAAATAAAAATTATAAAATTAATCTTCGTAAATTAGTTTTTTTTATTCTTCGAAAGTTACTCTCAATATACGTACAAAAACTAGTTAAATACTTCGGAAAATCAAATTAATTATTTGGATTAAATCGTACATTTTGGTCCTTCAAACCGTGATATTCGTTAACATGTGGTTCTTGTAAAATAATAGATGGAACGGTACATGAGAGTCTTTGTTTTTCGTTTTAACTATTATGGAAGCCATTTTGTGAAAATAATATTTTTGTGAAATATACAAAAAATTACCTATGTCTTCGTTTGAGTATAATTAAATCAACAATAAAATAACATTCGTAATTGTGTAGTGATTAACATTAAACCTATTTTGAAAGTGTACTAATTTGTAGGGTATAACATTTGATTATTAACAATGGGGGATAGCGATAATGAAGTAGAAACAATTAACCTTGGATTATTGGTTAAGCAACGTGGTGGTATAAAGTCGCGTTTCACATATTTTTCTAATTTATATAAAAAAAATGAAATTAAAAATATTGGTGAACTAAAATCAACATTAAGCAGAATCAGTGAGCTTTATAAAAAATTCGATTCAGTGCAGTCAATAATAGAGGAAAACAGCGAAGATGAAAATATTTACGACGAACGTTTTAAATTTGAAAAATTGTTTGGTGAATTGGAAGCTGCTTTATTGAATGATGTTCATACATTAGAAGTCGAAAGTGAAATTGAATTTAAAGCAAGGTCGCAAGAATTATCTGATGATGATAAAAGTAAATCATCAAAGCCGTCGTTGTCCATCAAGCTACCTGAAATAAAATTGCCGCAGTTTAGTGGAGCAGTAACAGATTGGTTAAAATTTCGAAATTTGTATCAAGAATTTATTCATAAGAAATCGATTGATGAAATTACAAAGTTCTATTATCTAACCGGAGCAGTAAGAGATGGAAAAGCATATCGATTGATTGAGTCCATTCCATTGAGTTCAGAAAATTATAATGAAGCTTGGCGTGCAATATGTGAACATTACGATAATAACGTGGAAATTCAACGAAATCATATGAAATTAATATACGATATATTCAGTCCAATACCAAATTCATCTGAGTCATTGCAAAAATTTATTGATGAATTAATTAAAAATCGGACAGCGTTAAGCCTTCTAAAGATAAATGTAGAAAGTTGGGACTTATTTTTCTTTCATCATATTTGTGAAAAATTGGATAGTCAATCAAAAGTATTTTTAATTGAAAATACAACAGCTAATCGACTTCCAGAATTTGCTAATGTAATTAAAGTGTTGAAAGAGCGCGTCCGAATATTAGAATCAATTGGCAGTTTAAAAAATACAAATTCATCGACAATGTTTTCTAAAAATAAAAAAACCAATAGAAGCAATTATTCATCGTCACCTGGTAAATCATACGGGATTTCAAATGTAAGCCGATCGGAAAATACATCCAAGATTGAATGTTATTACTGTAAGCAACATCATTTATTATATAATTGTCCTAAATTTTCGGATGCAAAAATGACAGCATTAGAACGATTAGAGTTTGTTAAAAGTAACAAGCTGTGTACAAATTGTTTATCTGCTAGACATAGAGTATTTGAATGCAACTCAAGACCGTGTTCGCTGTGTTCCTTAAAGCATAATATTTTATTGCATTTTAATCGAGTTCAAAAAGTTGTACCGAAAGAGGAATCCGAAACAAACCCTGTAAATAATGATAAACTTTTAAATATTGCTGAAATTTCTCATCATAATTTATCATACAACAGTAAATTGCATGAACTAAAACCTTCGCTTCATCACAATAATAATTTGGTAAAAGAGGATGGTGTTATACATAAAACATCATGCGCGTCAAAAATAGTTTCTCATCATAGTCAGAATTTATTAGCAACAGCTGTAGTTTATGCCATATCATCAGATCATCGTCAAGTACCTTGCCGAGTCTTATTGGATAGTGGCTCCGACTCAAATTTTATAACCAAAAGTTTATATAATTTATTGAAAATAAGATCAAGAACGGTTAATATGTCAATCAATGGAATTGGTGGAAAATCTAATTCAGTAAAGTTTGAAACAGAAGTTGAAATTAAATCAAGAAATTCGAATTTCAAAAAATCTATTAAATGCCTCGTTCTTCCAAAAATTACCGAAAATCTTCCTTCAAAGCCAATAAATATTACATCAATACAGGATGTATCTAAATTCGAATTAGCAGATCCTGCATTTTATATGCCAAATAAAATAGATATGTTGATTGGTGCCGAAATCTTTTTTGAAGTGTTACTAAGTGAAAAAGTAATCGTAAAGGAATTACCGACCTTACAAAATACCGTATTCGGATATATAATTTCAGGCAAAGTAAACGAAAATTCAAATCAAAATTCAAATGCATACACAGTTTCAAGAGAAATAAATACTGTTTCTAACGATGATATTTCATCACAATTACAAAAGTTTTGGTCATTAGAGGAAGTTAATGTAAAACATAATTATTCGCAACAAGAAATGGAAGTAGAGCAACATTATAGTAAATATGTCTCTCGTAAAACATCAGGGCGTTATTCCGTGAAAATGCCTTTAAATATTAAAATATTTGAATTGGGTAATTCTTACCAATCAACTCTTGGGAAGTATTTATGGTTAGAAGCTAGACTTAATAAAAATCCAGAGCTAAAGCAGCAATATGCCGATTTCATAAAGGAATATAAGAATCTTGGGCACATGGAAATCGTGACTCAGCCTTCGAAAGTTGCATCGTCAGTTGGTAAAGCTTATTACTTACCACATCATCATGTAATACGAGAAAACTCTACAACAACAAGGTTACGTGTAGTATTTAATGCGTCATCGAAAACCGATTCAAATATTTCACTAAATGATGCAATGTTTCCTGGTCCGATCATTCAACAAGAGCTAATTAAAATACTTCTTCGTTTTCGTAAGCATAAAGTTGCTTTGACATCTGACATTACAAAGATGTATCGTCAGATACAAATTGAAGACGACCAAAGAGATTTATTGCGAATATTTTGGCGTGACTCATGTGACGAAAAGATAGAATGCTATAGATTATCTACTGTAACATACGGTACCACAAGTGCTCCGTATTTAGCAACTCGTACGTTGCTACAATTAGCATGTGATGAAGAAGCAGATTATCCCGTTGAGTCACAAATTGTTAAATCGGACTTTTATGTAGACGATTTACTAACAGGAGCTCCATCCATCGAAAAAGCAAATCAAATTAAAAAAGGAATTACAAGTCTTTTATCTAAAGGAGGATTTGAGCTTCAGAAATGGGCCTCTAATCGTGAAGAAGTTGTTCCAACCAGCAATGAAGACACACAATCAAGCAAGGCAATTACAATTTTAGGATTAAATTGGAATACTAGCGAAGATACGTTTTATTTTGAATTTAACCACATCAAAGTTCAGCCGAAGTTAACTAAAAGGTCAGTGCTTTCTGAGATAGCGCAGCTATTTGATCCTATGGGAATTTGCGCTCCAGTTATATTTATGGCCAAACATTTTATGCAATTATTATGGACACATGCTGAATTATCGTGGGATGATACATTGCCTTCAAATTTAGAAAATCATTGGAAGTGTTTTAGGGATCAGATTAAAGAACTAAAGGTTACTATACCCCGTTGTGTTGTTCTTCCGGATTCAGAAAATGTTGAACTACATGGATATAGTGATGCATCTGATAAGGGCTACGGTGCAGTCATTTATATCAGGACAGTCGATAAACATAGGAATTGTTCGATAAGGCTATTATGTGCTAAATCTAGAGTAGCGCCATTAAGCAAATTGACGACCCCACGACTAGAGCTATGCGCAGCACTATTATTAGCAACATTAATTGATACCATTATAAAAGCAATGGATCTTTGCGTAAACCGAGTTGTTTTATGGTCTGATTCACAGGTCACCTTACAACGAATAAATTCCGATCCATCGAGATTTAAACAGTTTGTTGCTAACCGTATTACTCAAATATTGGAATTAACAAAAAAGGATCAATGGATGTTTGTTCCATCAGAGTACAATCCCGCAGATATTATTTCAAGAGGCATTATGCCTAATAAGTTATTATCGTCATCCATTTGGTGGAATGGCCCAAGTTATTTGAAACTAGATTCAGTCTATTGGCCTAATCAAAATTGGAAGAATCAAACTGAAATAGATGTCGAATCAAAGAAGGATAGTATTAATGTATATTTTACTATGAACAAGGAGAATTGGGATGTGTTTTCCAGATTTTCAGACTACAATCGCTTAGTTGGAGCCATTGCAATCTGTTTGCGTCTATTTAATTGGTTCCATGCAAAATCAGAAATTCGAAATTATGGCAAAGCAACGCCAGAAGAACTAGAAAGAAGTGAAACTCGAATTATTCAAAATAGTCAGTCAACTAGTTTTCCTGATGAATTGAGGTGCCTTAGGATTAATAAGCCTGTATTAAAGTCCAGTAAAATCTACGCGTTAAATCCATTTGTTGATAAGTGCGGTATCATTAGATTGGGCGGGCGACTTGAGAATGCTAATTTGTCATATAATGTCCAACATCCAATTGTGCTATCGAAGTCGCACAACATGACAAAGTTAATTGTAAAATCAGAGCATGAAAGATTGCTGCATGCGGGAGTGCAGGCGCTGCTTTTTAGTTTGAGGCAGAGATTTTGGATAGTTGGTGGTCGAAGTCTGTGTAAACAGATTATTTTTAAGTGTGTTACTTGCTTCAAGGCGAAACCAGAATTAACAAACCAATTAATGGGAAGCCTACCTGCCTTACGAGTTAATAAGCCACCAAAAATATTTTATGCAGTTGGAGTAGATTTTGCCGGTCCTTTTCTATTGAAAACTAAGTTGAGAAAGCAAATCGTAACCAAATTTTATATTGCTATATTCATATGCTTCAGCACTAAAGCAGTGCATATTGAACTAGTGGAGGACTTAACCACTGATTCATTTATAGCAGCATTAATTCGTTTTGTTTCACGTCGAGGATTCTGTACTCACATTTATTCAGACAATGCCACTAATTTTATTGGAGCAAAGTCGGAACTAAAAGAATTACAAGACGTGTTTTTCAATGAAACTTCAAGAAATAAAATAATAAATTATTGTTCAAATCATCGCATACAGTGGCATACGATTCCACCAAGATCGCCACATTTCGGAGGTCTCTGGGAGGCGTCAATTAAAAAAGCAAAATTTCATATGAGACGAATCATTGGGAAGGCAACATTCACGCATGATGAGTATCACACTTTATTTTGTCAGATTGAGGCATTGTTAAATTCAAGACCATTGGTGCCTATGTCTGATGATCCTAATGACTTGAATTACTTAAGTCCAGCGCATTTTATAATTGGAGATGTGCTAACCGCTCTTCCTAATGCATCATTGGAACATTTAAATTTCAATAAATTGAAAAGGTTTCAACGAGTTCAGTTTATACAACAACAATTTTGGAAATGTTGGTCAGGCGATTATTTACTAAGTTTACAACAGAGATACAAATGGCGAACAAAATCAAATAATGTGAAAGAGGGTCAATTAGTATTACTGCGAGAAGACAATATCCCTCCTCAAATGTGGGTATTAGGAAGGATCAACGAAGTCTTCTACGGAACTGATGGTTTAGTTCGTGTAGTCAAAGTTAAAACTCGAGAATCTGAGTTTAAGCGAGCCATCCAAAAAATATCGGTGTTACCGCTTTATGATGACGATGATCAGATATTAAATAATTAAATTTCATTTATTTAATTTAATGAAAATTACATTATTATTAATTTTTAATTTTATTTAAATTTTGCATTATATAAAATGATACTTATATTGAAATTGTTTAATCAATTTAGAATAAGAAGTTTATTATTCATATTTCTGTTAAGACAAAATAATTTGAATTTATTATACATTTTTATTGAAATAAGTTATTTCAAGGGCGTCGGTATGTTCATTTTTTAATGTTTGGAAAGTACTAATTAAATATGAATGTTTATTTGCTATTTTTAATTTTGTTAAAAAGTACTGATTTTATTTGCTTGTTGGTTAGCTCAATTTGTATGAAGAAAAAAGTACTGTTTTTAGAGTTGTCAAAAAAAAACACAAGGAGTGAGTTAAAACATTCTTCGAACATACAGTCTAAAATAAAATAAAATAAAAATTATAAAATTAATCTTCGTAAATTAGTTTTTTTTATTCTTCGAAAGTTACTCTCAATATACGTACAAAAACTAGTTAAATACTTCGGAAAATCAAATTAATTATTTGGATTAAATCGTACAACAGTCATTGAAACAAAATCATGTGGCAACATGTTTTTTTCCGATGGATCTAAGGCTCAGAGCTTAAGATGCATAAGAAGGCGTTTTTGGAAGAAATACTGCTAGAGCGAGTCTAAAAAGACCATTTCAAAACCAAATAACTCCCCCCATGAGTTCTATCTGTTATAAATAAATATTCAATTGCAGCACGATGTTTAATTTTTTTCCGTTTATAAAAATACGATGTCACGTCAATTTCAAGTGGCTTGTAAACAAAGGATAAATTAAGAGATTATCGCGTTTGTTTGTGCAATATTCTTCGCCAATTAATTAAAACCCAAGATTTAGTTAATACGAACGGCCACACAATTAACAATCCTATGTGGCCGGCGTTTATTAATGAACAATGTTGAACAGCGCGTTGCGATTAAGATTCACCACCACACTGCACTCAATCGATAGTTGATCAAAACTTGTTATCACGAGTAATTAGTGATTATTATTATAACCCGAAACTATGCGCCACGAACTATATGGACAAAGATTATATTATTTTCTTAAGTTTAGCTATTTATTTAATTTATCCAAAACTTTATTATTTTTGTTGAACGATGTGATGCGCATCATAAAAAGATAACGAGAGATTCAAAAAAAATATTATTTTGACAGCGTGGCAAAGACACTAGAGTGAAGATACATTAAAATTTTCGAGCAGCAGCTGCACGCCTTGTTATATATTGTTTGTTTGTTTGTTTTTAATTTGTTGTGGTCAGCTGTGATGTCAGCCATATGACCTATTTGATATGATCCACTCTTATCTTCCAGTTCCTTCTTCTCCGAAGGGCTGTAGTAGTGGATTTGTGCTAATATCTTCTTCTTTCTTTATTTCTAAAGAAGAAGAGATTTATTTATTCGTTCTATAACTTCTATATATTTCTTATAGTAGGTTTTTCACTCAGAGTAGTCATTCCAAAAAAATTTTGTCTTTTGATTTAAACATAATTTTAAATAAATAGGCCAAAATGACCTTGAAATTCCAAAAATATTATATAAAATTGATTTACAATTTTCAACAAATATATTTACTGTCTGAAGGACTGATTAAAAATTGACTATTTAATTTCAAATATTATTGCTAACAATAATTATAGTATTTCTTGTATTTATTATTAGGCATCTCAACTCAAGCGAAGCGCTAGAGCGAGAAAGATACCTTATATCCCGGGTATTGATGTCTGTTAACAAGTAGTACCAATCCAATTTTTATGAAACAAAGACAGACTTATAGACCTTGATCAGATAAGAAAAAAATGGTATGGCTAAGATCTTTAGGTGGTCGGACTCCAAAGTTGTAGACGCGTAAAGATTTCCTTTGTAATACATTCACGTAAAAAATAAAAACAATAAAAGTACATAATACAATAGATACTATGGCTGTTTTCCAAACACCGACTTATTGACTTATTCGAACTTATTCAAATAAGTCTGCTGAAAAGGTGACTTATTCTTTAGTAATTTTTCCTATAGAAACTTATTTATTTTTGGTGTCATGGAAACATTCTGTCTAATTATTGTGTATTGTCAAAAAATTTCAAAATGAGTCGATAAAAGCAATTGGAATGACTTCATTGACTTATTCAAGATGGCGTCAAATAAGTCAATAAGTCTGAAATAAGTCGGCGTTTGGAAAACAGCCTATGTTCAAAAATTTTTTTTGCTTTTGTACGAATGAATGGAAATGTTTTTGTTTGAATGTTTATAAAATAGTTATACATGCAAGTCCAATTATTAAGTATTATAAAAGTTTTGTTGTAGGATTGGTGCCTAACGGTATATGTAGATATTATATAGACGGCATTGTTGAGATGCCGGTAATGCAATTACATCCTGTAAAGACGCGTACACATAGAGCGAACGAACACCGGATTTGAAGCAAACAGCGAATACCGAACGCAAATTCGCTTAATGTGTACTATGACGTAATCGCGAACCGAATGTTAGAATCGCATCAAAGGAAATTGGTGTTCAGTATAGACGATAAAAACGCAAAAATAATACAATGAACGACGAACACAAATAAGTTTTTCTTGTACAGAGTGAGGCAAAAGTCAAGAACGATTTTTAAAATTCAATATAATTTAATTTTTTTTTCTAATAATTTTTTTTAAAAAATACATCCTTAACTCTTGTTCACCAATAAATTTTGCAATCGAACAGCGAACATGACAAATACTGCAAATCTGCTTTTCGTTCATTTCATGTGTACGACACTCCAAATCGTCATTGAAAGAATAACAAACATTCGCTGTTTGGTGTTGATTCGCTGTTCGCTGTTCCTTCGCTCAATGTGTACGCACACTTAATGGGTTTCCTACTTTTTTTTAATTAACCATCACCCTTATTCTATGTTAATTTGTTAAGCCCCATGTTAGTATTTTCCAATGTATAAATATTAGTCATTTTAGTGGTATTAGTAACATTCTGATTGTAAACTATCCTTTATTTTATTAATGAGAGGAGTGCTTTCCTTCATTAACAAAGATAAAAAGAAATTTTTTTTTTTTTGAGTCCAATTCTTGAAATAGTTATTCTAACCGCATTATTTCTTTTCTTATCTTTATTTTTCTTTGCCCATTTTATTTTCATAGATCATAATTTATTTCCTTTAAAAAATTGGAATGAATGATATCAAAGGGCCGAATGTCGAAGGGCCGAATTTCGAAGGGCCGAAT